>CM066032.1:99715284-102344259 GCA_033557465.1 Ichthyophis bannanicus | reverse complement strand
TAAATTTCATCTGCCATTTGGATGCCCAGTCTTCCAATTTATCCAGATCCTCCTGCAGTTTTCCACAATCCTCTTGGGTTTTAACAACTTTAAACAGTTTTGTGTTGTCTGCAAATTTGATAAATTCACTAGTTATTCCCTTTTCCAGGTCATTTATGAATATGTCAAAAAGTAGCGGACCCAGTACAGATCCCTGGGGTACTCCACTATTCACCTTTTTCCATTGGGAAAATTGGCCATTTAGCCCTACCCCTCTGCTTTCTATCTTTTAACCAGTTCCCAATCCACAATAGTACATTGCCTCCTTTCCCTTGACTTTTTAGTTTTGCCAAAAGTCTCTGATGAGCAGGGCCGGATTTACCTTGAGTGAGGCCCTACGCCAACAAAAATTGTGGGCCCCCAGAAAAAATAAAAACGAGATCAACTTACCAAAACAGAAATGGCAATAGATGTATAGAATTGCCTGACATAAAGAGGCAATAGGGACAAAATCAGCATCGGAATTCAAGAAATACATTAAAAAAGACATATTCCAGTTAATAAATTCAAAATAAAAAGTATTTTTCTACCTTCTGTTTGGACATTTTTTCAGTTGCAATTGCTCCAGTCACTTTCTTCTGGTTTCGTCGTGTCTTCTGCTAGCTATCCATTTGTCCTTTCTTCTCTTTTAGATGTTTTCCATTCTCTCTCTATTTCTGCTTTAACATACTGATTGTTTCCCTTTTGCTCTTTCCCCCAATTCTTTCCTTATTCCTTTATCATCCATTTAAATTTCACCCTTCCATTTTCAAGCCCCTCTTACTCTCCCAATACCCAGCCCATCATAGACTTTTCTTCCACACAAAATATTTTTCCCCTCTCCATTCTCATTCCCCATCCATTCTAGTCCTCCCCCAAAATCAGTTCCCTTATAGTTCTAGACCCACCCAGCATCCACTCCCTTCTAGTCCCATTCTCCCATGCCCCACATCAGCCCATTTCCAGTCCTATTCTAGCTCTTCATCAGCCCATTTCCAGTGCTAGCCTTCACATCACAGGCCATTTCCAGTCCTAGCCCCCCCATCACAGCCTATTTCCAGTCCTAGCCCCCACCATCACATCCCATTTGCAGTCCGAGTCCCCCTGCACCATCACAGCCCATTTGCAGTCCTAGTTCCCCCCCCCCACCATCACAGCCCATTTGCAGTCCAAGTTACCCCCCCCCATAGCCCTTTTCCGGTCCAGGTCCCCCCCCCATCACAACCCATTTCCAGTCCAAGTCCCCCCCCCCTAGCCCTTTTCCGGTCCAGGTCCCCCCCCCCATCACAGCCCATTTCCAGTCCATGTCCCCCCCCCATAGCCCTTTTACAGTTCAGGTCCCCCCCCCTATCACAGCCCATTTCTTTCCAGTCCACGTCCCCCCCCCCATAGCCCTTTTCCGGTCCCGGTCTCCCCCCCTTCACACCCCATTTCCATTCCATGTCCCGTCCCCCCCCCCCCAGCCCTTTTACAGTTCAGGTTCAGGTTCCCCCCCCCCATATCACAGCCCATTTCTTTCCAGTCCAAGTCCCCCCCCCCAGCCCTTTTCCGGTCCAGGTCCCCCCCCCCCAATCACAGCCCATGCAGTCCTTGGCCCCCCCGACCAGCACCGCGGCTGTCTGAGGGGCTTCAGAGGGAGCAGGGTAAGCTCGCCCGAGGCCCCGGCTCCCTCTGTACAGCCGCCAGCGTGAAGAGCCTTTTCCTTCACGCTGGCGGCTGTATCTGTGAAGCCGCGAATGCTGGGAAAGGTTAAAGGGCATTGCCTTTAACCTTTCCCAGCAATCGCGGCTTTACAGATACAGCCGCCAGCGTGAAGGAAAAGGCTCTTCACGCTGGTGGCTGTACAGAGAGAGCCGGGGCCTCGCGCGAGCTTACCCTGCTCCCTCTGAAGCCCTACGGTGTGTGGGCCGGCCCTGGGTGGGCCCTTGCCAGCTGTGGGCCCTACGCCATGGCATACATGGCGTATAGGTAAATCCGGCCCTGCTGATGAGGGACCTTGTGAAAGGCTTTCTGAAAGTCCAGATACACTATATCAACCGACTCACCTTTGTCTACCTGTTTATTTACACCTTCAAAAAAACATATCAGATTAGTAAGATAAGATCTTCCTTGTCTAAAGCCATGTTGGCTGTCTCCCATTAGGACATGACTATCTAAATGCTGTGTAATTTTGTTCTTTATGATGGTTTCTACCATTCTCCCCGGTACTGACGCCAGGCTCACTGGTCTGTAATTTCCCGGATCACCCCTGGAACCCTTTTTAAAAATTGGCGTTACATTGGCGATCCTGCAATCTTCAGGTATTACAGATGATTTTAATGAAAGTTCACAGATTACTAATAGCAGGTCTGAAATCTCATATTTCCGTTCTTTCAACACTCTCTTGGATGTATACCATCCGGTCCAGTTGATTTGCTACTATTCAGTTTATCAAGTAGTTGTAATACATCTTCCCGGTGTAGCGATATTTCTCTCAATTCCTCTGCAGTATAACCTTTAAATACCATTTCAGTCTTGGGTAACATCCCTACATCTTCCTCAGTAAAGACCGAAGCAAAGAATTCATTCAGTCTCTCCACTATAGCCTTGTCTCCTCTTACTGCCCCTTTTACCCCTCTATCATCTAACGGTCCAATTGACTCTCTCACAGGCCTTTTGTTACGAATGTACTTGAAAAAGTCTTAGGGGCTTGTTTACAAAGCCGCGGTAGCGGTTTGCGATCGTAATCGGAGCCGCGGCCCCATTGATTTCAATGGGGCCACGGCTGCGATCGCGATCGCGAACCACTACCGCTGCTTTGTAAACAAGCCCCTTTGTTTCATGTTTTTGCTTCCATAGCAAGTTCCTTCTCAAATTCTCGCTTTGCCTGCCTTATCAATGCTTTGCATTTAACTTGCCAGTGCTTGTGCTGTTTCCAGTTTTTGTCGTTTGGATTTTTTTTCCATTTCCTGAAAGATGCTTTTTTGGCAGCAACAGCCTCTCTGACCTCACCTTTAAACCATGCTGGCAGTTTTTTGGACTTTCTTCCACTTTTCTTAATGCATGGAATACAGCTGGTCAATGTAACCTTTCATCGCTCTCTACTTTTGGTTACGCTCCATTTGGTCCTGGGTTCATTTCACAGAGACAGTAGGGTTAGTAGCACAATAAGACAACCAAAACTGGTGTGGCTTGGAATAGGGTTTTATATAGAAATAGGCTTATTACAAAGGTACAGAACAGATGTAAAAAGCTGTTATAAAGCTGCTTCGGTCAGAAGTGGGTGTTCAAAGAATAGGAAGAGAAGAGAAGAGAAAGAAGGGTCGGGGGGGGGGGAGTAAGAAGTGGGTGTAAGGAGTGTCCGATGAAATAGGAAGAGAGAGATATTTTTGTGTTTCTCTGTATTTATAGTGAAATTCTTCAGCACCTCCCTTTGTCATAATTTGGTTTGTTTGAGGTCTGATCTCTCCTGAATAGCAAGGAGGGGCTGTTGTCTTACAGACTAATCAGAAAAACTAAATAGATAACTGGCCGTACTTTGTGAATGATTAATGTAATGCAAATTCAATGAGAACTCATTCAACAATTCACTATTGTAGTTCCTTTCAGTGTTTCTTTTTCTGTTGTAACATAAGCCTCAGAAAAACAACCTTTAGCACTATATATTCTAGGGATGTTGTATAACTTCCTAGACATGTGCAGGTTTTTTACATCAATGGCTTATGTTGGTGAAGAACAATGTTTGTGTCACCAATTACCATATTAATATCAAATCATTCGATGCAAAATAATAGAAAGGTATTTAACTTATGTACCGATGTGACACGTCTTGGTCTTCTTAATTTTAAATTTTTTTCTTTTTTTACTTCTTGCCATTCATTTGGCCTTATAAAAAAGTCTTGTTTGAAAGCATGTCCCAACGCCAATCTTGTGAGGTGCCCGTGCATTTCTCCACTTAGGGTTTCTCAAGGGACTTAATCTTTGTATTTTTCTGATATGAACGCAGCCTACTTCCTTGAACCAATGATCATCCTTTTCTTCTTCTGGGAAATCTAGGAACGCCGCGCCCAGAAGAAGAAAAGGGTGATCATTGGTTCAAGGAAGTAGGCTGCGTTCATATCAGAAAAATACAAAGATTAAGTCCCTCGAGAAACCCTAAGTGGAGAAACGCACGGGCGCCTCACAAGATTGGCGTTGGGACATGCTTTCAAACAA
This sequence comes from Ichthyophis bannanicus, assembly GCA_033557465.1. Classification (NCBI taxonomy): domain Eukaryota; kingdom Metazoa; phylum Chordata; class Amphibia; order Gymnophiona; family Ichthyophiidae; genus Ichthyophis; species Ichthyophis bannanicus. The sequence continues at coordinate 102,340,047 of CM066032.1, read as the reverse complement.
GACTTTTTTATAAGGCCAAATGAACGGCAAGAAGTAAAAAAAGAAAAAAATTTAAAATTAAGAAGACCAAGACGTGTCACATCGGTACATAAGTTAAGTACCTTTCTCTTATTTTGCATCTAATGATTTGATATTAATATGGTAATTGGTGACACAAACATTGTTCTTCACCAACATAAGCCATTGATGTAAAAAACCTGCACATGTCTAGGAAGTTATACAACATCCCTAGAATATATAGTGCTAAAGGTTGTTTTTCTGAGGCTTATGTTACGACAGAAAAAGAAACACTGAAAGGAACTACAATAGTGAATTGTTGAATGAGTTCTCATTGAAGTTGCATTACAGACTAATCAGGCAAACTAGGCCCATTAAATCTGGAGACTGACATCACCAGGGGGTCAGAGCTAATCTCATCAGGTAAACTACGCTCATTAAGTCTGGAGATTGACATCACCAGAGTGTCAAAGCTGCTTGCAATCCAAGGTCTGGGAAAAGCCATGACACCTATGCTAGGCATAATGTCATGTGATATATGCTGACATCTCCCACACCTTTTTTATTTTTATTTATTATTTGTGCCTGGAAATGGTGGAAGCAAACCTGTGGTACCTGTCCCAGCTGCAATTACATGATAGTAGGCAGCTTGTCTAATACCTCCTGTATTAAATACCTTGCTATGTCCAGCAGGTCCCTTGTCCTGCAAAGTACTGTCTCTAGTGTTCTAGAGATAAACAAGTCCCATTATGAGTCCAAACCTCGTGTCTTAGGTAGGGCAGCCACTACTGGGGGGGGGGGGGAACCCAATATGCCACCTCAGTGCCCGTCTTAGAGAGAATGAACAGTGCATAAGGGCTGCAGGAATTTCTGAGGAGGTTAAAGCAGAAAGGTACCAGGATGCTATGAGTGAGGGTAGGAAGCAATACTAGACTGCAGCTGACTCTGGTATTCCATGTAGTAGGAAATCCCAAATTAGCAGGCTAAATGAGCCTGGATGTAGAGGTATATGCTGGAGAAATTAAGTGTAACTACCTTAAAATGTTGTTGGTGTTCTGTAGGACATGCGCTGCAAGGAGATGTACATTTGTTTCATTTTACAACATAGGAAAATTATGATAATGCATAGCAATATTTGTACAGCAGTTAAAATAATAATAGGGTGAATAAAAACATTAAAGACATGATCAGCAGTAGGTGAGTAACCAAATAACAATTCCCACACAGACACATGAGCATCTTGTAGCAAGTGTCCAACAATTTGTCGAATGTGTCCATTCTCATAAGTGATGGTGTGATTCACTTCAGTGGATGTTGTTTTAAGGTGATCAATATAGGCATGGAGTTCTGTAAAGTTGAGCAGTTTATGTAGTGTCTCTTCTCCCATGCCAAGTGGTAATGGATGCACAGCATATGAGATAAAGTCTGGAATGTCCATAGAGTCATTGGTAACCAGCAGTGTGGAATAAGTTGTCCCGTTATTGGTGATGGAGACCAGTGGTGTATGACTGCACCAGGTATTGTTTGGTAAATAGTTTGAACTGTACAACAAAGTTTTCTTAGGAAGGCGGATGTCATTCTGGGAGCAACTGAAAAAGAAACATTCTGGGGAAAGAACAGATGAAAACAAAAGTGTCCGGCTCCAAGGTAATACAAACTGTGTGAGGTAGTCAGGGAATATGAGAGCCTAACAGTCAGGGAGCAAGAGGAGGAATTGTTCCACCAGGAGTTGTCAGCCTCTTTAAATTGGTGAGGTTGACACTTGAACTGAAATGTAGTCTGCTCACACAAACTGGGGTCCATCGGCTTGAATGAAGTCCAGGTATCGTCCAGTGGCTGCACCCAGGTGAGATGGTCCATAGGATACATAAGCATATTATCAAACTGCACACCAATATTAACAACAGGATAAATAACTGTGTGTTGTCCTGACCATGGGATCGAAGTACAGATAGAGCAGCCTTGTGGTGAACAAATGGGAACACTAAGGGACTTGCTTACAAAGCCGCGGTAGCGGTTCGCGATCGTTATCAGAGCCGCGGCCCCATTGATTTTTCAATGGGGCCGCGGCTCCGATAACGATCGCGAATCGCTACCGCGGCTTTGTAAACAAGCACCTAACTGTCCACCAATCAAGGTGAGCTATAGCAAATTCAGGTATTTTGGTACTAGCCATATGGACGAGAGATGGTGGCCAGTGTCCTAACTTAGCAGTGATCAGAATTTCCTTTAGTATAGTAATAAGCTCGATCTGTACTTGATCACAGGCAAGAGCCCAGGAAATATTCTTTCCCAATCTATATTCTGCATGTGCTAAGGTAACAATTTTCTGTTCTATAATGGGAGATATAAGAGCAAAGGTATCTACAACTACATTGGACAGTTTAGAGGAAGCTTCATTAATATGTTGTGAGGTAAAACCATCAGCAGCATGCTGAGCAGTGGATCCCATTTTATTACGGAGCACCTCTATATCAATTATATTAAGGGCACCCACTGCAGTCCCTGTGCCACCTAAAATTGTATCAATTAATTCACGCTTGTGTTGAAATTGCTTGGCTCGGGGTGTTACTGACTGCATATCAAACCAAGTATTGAGCATTTGTATGTGGTTGGCAACAAACTGAGAGCAATTTGGATATTTGTGAGTAACTAGAAACAATTTGGGAAATAGATGCCAAGTAAGGAAATGGTATTCTACATCATATAAAACATTGTGTGGTGCATCATATTTAATCTGAAAGGGATGTCCTTCCTGAAATGGGTGGATATCAGAAAGGTAGAGTACAGGAGGAGCAGAAGTGGTGGGAGGGGTGGGATGAGGGGTGGTAGGTAAACAAGATACATCCAAAAAGAATGAAGTCTCAGTGATGTGCTGTTGATTACTCAGAACCCATGTATAAGTTATTTTCCAGGTACCTCTGTCCTGACAGGAAATATTATACAAAATCAAAGCAGGAGGACCTAGAAAGTAATGTTATGGAGGTGCCCTCAATTCTTGTGTCCTTTCTAGAGAAGTGGAAACTGGTGGCGCCCACTGTACTTGAGTGATGTTTAATGAATAGAACACTGGCTTGTCCTGTACGGAACAGAAACTCAGGATGACCAGATCCTTTCCTTCCGGGAAAGGTGGGGGTATTTCTTGATAGCGATATACCCCACCTGTGGAGTTAGCCCAGCCAATCGTGCATATTCGGATGATAGTTCCTGTAATGAGACTTAGGTAGAAGAGAGCAGATACAAGAACAACAGGAAACCGAGAGATAAAAGCTAACTTGTTTCATTCTACTAGGGAGTAAACTAGTGCTCCCCACTTATACTATGCAACAACAGAAATAATGTTTACTACTTATTTACATAACTATTAGATAAATGTCCAGTATATAGGACACATCAACTATACAGCAGAAGTAAATAGTTACCATCCTCAAGCGACTTTTGTTTAGAAAGCAGCTGTCCGTGCTGTCTTCAGAAAGCAGCTGTCCGTGCTGTCTTCAGAAAGCAGCTGTCCGTGCTGTCTTCAGAAAGCAGCTGTCCGTGCTGTCTTCAGAAAGCAGCTGTCCGTGCTGTCTTCAGGTGGTATCTGAAAATAAAGACTGATAAAACACGTATTACCCATATGGTTTCAACTGGGTGATGTGTTTCCAATACTGCTGGTTGTCGGGCATTAGGATCTGGTATAGGCTTGGGCCTAAGGTATCAGTAACTAAGTACGGTCCTTCCCACTTTGCAGTTCCAAAGGGGAGGTTTGGTCTAGGTCTCAGAATCATCACTTTACTCCCAACCTTGAGGGGCCTTAAATCGGAACCTTTTGCATATACCTCCTGCAAATAATCTCTAGCTTTTACTGTGTTAGCTAGCACAGTGGTCTGAATTTCTTTTAGATGTTCTTGCAGGGATTTCATCCACTCATTGGTGAGAATTACGGTCTGGTCCTCTGGAAGAAAAGGATGCAGCATATTTTCCCACCGTGGCATTGGCCTTCCCATTAAGGCTTCATAGGGTGCAAAACCTGTGGATTTACAGACATTAGCTCTTATACGCATAAGGACTAAAGGGAGCACCAGATCCCAATTTTTCCCGGTCAGATTAAGCATAGGGCTGAGGTGGGCCTTAATTGTTTGATTCATTCTTTCTACCTGCCCTGCTGCCTGTGGATGGTACGGAATGTGGAGGAGTTGTTCTATGCCTAGAAAATCAAACAATTCCTTGATGAGCTGAGAAACAAATGCAGGACCATTATCAGAATCAATAGTCTTGGGAATGCCCCAGCGTTTAAAAAATTGCATAGTTAGGATTTCTGCAGTGGTTCGAGCAGTTTGATCTGGGACAGGGAATGCCTCTACCCAATGAGAAAAGGAATCAACAACAGTGAGTAAAAATCTATTTTTCCGGGGGGGCGGAGCCTGATGTCCAGCGGGTAGGACGCTTTGCGTTGAAGCTCCCGAGAGGCCTACTTAGAATCCTGACTTAATACCTATACAAATTTACTATTTCGCTCCGAGCTGACCGGGGCACCTCGGGGGGGGATGGCGGCCCATAAACCAGCGCGCTTGGACTTCGGGTCTCCTTCTTCTTCTCACGGAAAACGCTCCAAAACAGAGGTGTCCTCCCCACAGAAGATGGTTCCATTTCGTGAAAACCCGAAATGCACCTGGAGATTTTGGAGGAAATCCGCGGCGTGAAGGAATTGGTGCAGTTCAATGGAGAAGCGCTTCGAGCCATGCGAGAAGACTTTGGAGTGCTCCAGGACCGACTTGAAAGTCTTTCATCACGGCAGGACAACATGGCGGGGGTCCTCGACTTGCACGAGGTGCGCTTGGGCAAACTGGACAAGGCTGAGCGCCAGATACAGAATCTTCAAAAGGAGTTAGAAGATAGCAATAATCGAGCCCGTCGCAATAATGTGAGGCTCCTCGGACTACCGGAGGGGGTGGAAGCAGGAGATATAAGAGAATTCTTGCTCAAAACTCTTCCCTCCTTGCTGAAGATTACTTTTCACAGAGAACTGGAAATCGATCGAGCACACCGTGTTCCTGCCCACATGGCGCTCAACCGCACGACCCCCCGGCCTATTATTTTTAGCTTGTTACGATATCAACAAGTGGAACAAATTTTACATGCTGCCCGAGCGAATCATCATTTGGAATTTGCAGGCCGTAAGGTCTCCTTCTTTCCTGATTTGGCAAAGCCTACCGTTGACCGTCGGAAGAAACTCCTTGCTTTTCGCCCTCGACTTCGACAGCTACAGGCTCGCTTTGGCCTGTTGTATCCAGCGAAGCTTCGAGTGACTCTCCACAACCAGACCAGGACGTTCGAAGATCCTGATCTACTATCAACATTTTTAGACTCCAAAGAAGCAGAGCAGATGCGCTAATCCCAAATCTTGGACTCTTATCTGCCGGCTCTATCCGCCATTTGAAGGGCCCGATGCGGCGGTCATAGCCAAGCACAGAAATAGCCTGGACTTTCTTTCTTTCTCTATATGACTTTTGTTTTTTGGTCTCCTATCCCTTCATGATGTGTGCCTCGGTCGGATTCGGAGCACGCACAGTCCTACAGGTTATGTGTTTTTTCAATTTTGGCCTTCTCTGGGGTTTCTCCCCGCAGACACATGGTCGTCAGTAATTTTGGGGTTTTGCTTCTCCTCTACTGTACTGCGGTTTTCTTTGTTAATGTGGGGCGCTTCATTGTATTATATTAGCTTATTTTTCCTATGTCATGTGTACAGCCAGATACAGTCAGTTTGAGGGACATAGTGAAATTATGTGTGCTATTATGCTCAGAATTTTTAACTTTTCTGAATGGCCTTATGTAAAATCTTATCATTCACCGTCAAAGGCATTAATGGTCCACTCAGAGGAAAGAAAATCCTCAGCTATCTTAGCCATGAGCATGTTGATTTAGTGTTTCTTCAGGAAACGTATTTAAACTCTGCTGAAACACTGAAACTCAATGCTAAGCCTCACATGGTAGCTGCCTATTCTCCCACCGTTTCCAAATGGTACGGGATAGCCATTCTGGTTAAGAAGTCTTTGCACGTTACTGTACCTGATATTAGCGCTGACAAGGAGGGTAGATGGGCCCGTGTGCACCTTGAGGTTGGAGATAGTGAATTCACGTGTATTTGCATTATGCCCCGAATGTGGACAACCCTGCTTACTATGCAAGTATTGCGCAGTTGGCCTTGGCCTCTGCCAATGCTCCATTAATACTTGGTGGCGATTTTACTCAAGTGTTCCCTCAATCTTTTCTTCTCAAACAAGGTGCTCGCTGGTTGGAAGATCCAGTACCGAGTAGACCTGTGTGGCTAGATATAGAAGCGGGCCTTTACAAACCGATTCCTCTTATCTTTCTCCCTGGTATGACTCTCCCATCAGACTCCCACTATCCACTAATGCTTTTAGACACTTTAGGTGCCTTCATACTCTTATGCAATCTTTAGACTCCCGACTCTGGTCAGTGCGACTTCAGCATCGCCTTCGGAGCACTAGAGTACTCCAAAGTATGGGAGAGAGAATTGCATGTGACTTTGACCTCGGAGCAATGGAGCCTTATCTGGAGTAGAGGGACACGGGTTTCCGATCCGCCTCACTCACTCCGACCCTCTTCTTTCTAGCCCACCGGTGTTTTTTTTGTTTTTTTCTTTTTACACTTCTCACAGATTAGACAAATGGAACACTACTCAGGGCAATGGTTGCTGGACATGTCCTGCGGCCATTGGTTCATTGTCTCTTGTTATGCATGAATATCCCGCACCACAGTATTACTGGCGTCGGGTCTGGGGTCGTATTTAGTCTATCTCGCACTCTCAGGAGCCCCTTTCTTGGAGGATAGTGGGACTTCGCCCTGTTGCGGGGATCCCCTCTCTCCCAAAAATGGCTTATCTCCTTTCGAACTTTATGCTTGGCATAGCTATTTCCCTAATTAAGTATACTGGAAAATTAGCTCCCATCTGAGCCCCAATGAATGGTGGAATCATGCCTGTCTTTACAGTAAATATGAACAAACACCTCGTCTGTTCGCTTCCTCTGTTTAGACTCCTTCTCATTGGTCTCAATGGAAGATGCTCAATGACTATGTACATTTTGCTAAATGCTCTCATCTGACTGTCTAACTTTGTATATTTTTCTGTCCCATGATCATGCTGTATTGTAGATACTCTTTTGATCGTTTGATGTATAATCACTGTTAATTGGAAGCGCTCACACGCTGATATAATCGGGTAGAGAAGAAGCATCGGGGTGGGGGGTAATGGGTTTACTTTTCCTTATTGTATACTTGTTTTGTCTCTTTTGGTGTGTTGTTTCTTTTGTTTGTTGCAAAATGAAAATAAAAGTTTAAAAAAAAAAAAAAAAATCTATTTTTCCTAGCTGTTAACGGAAGAGGGCCCACATGATCTATTTGCAATCTCTCAAATGGGCCACGAGGAGGTGCTCTCATTAACTGTCCCCTTCTCTTTTTAGGCTGCCTCCCAAATGAAGCACAGATTACACAGGAGGAAACATGATCCTGTATATCATGTTTCATTTCTGGCCACCATACCAACCTATTAAGGATAGTCTGCATTTCTTCTGCTTTAGGGTGTCTCATAGGACCTGCACCATGAACCCAATGCATCCACTCTTTACCTCGAGCTCTGGAGATAGCTATAATCAAGCCTTCCTCTCTTTTTGCACATAGAATGTCTTTCTCTAGAGTGAGTGTGAGAAAAGGTGTGTGCTGATATAGGTTATCTGGGGCGTCCTGCACAAGCTTCCTCAAATTGGAAAGTTCAGGGTCCTTTGTCTGCAGTGCTACAAAGTAATCTGGTGGTATTATCTGATCATAATCTGTGGAATGTGTAGCAATAGCAACCATGCGTGTCTGCTCATACCAGGGCCATATGAGGCCTACATGGCATGCTTCCTTGGCTAGTGAGTCTGCTAATGTGTTTCCTTTCACTAAAGGGCCTTTCTTCCTATGTGCCTTTACTTTAATTAAATGTACTCTCTGAAACCTCTCACTCAATTATTTGCCAGCCGCCAGGGTAACAGGGCAATGGCACTTTTAAAGACATAATCAGAATCTAAAATGATTTGTATCTCTGGGTGTGAATCCTGATATTGTTGCATACAAGCCACAAAAGCAGCCAGCTCACAGTACTGTGCTGACGCTGACCCACAGGAATACTGTCTCTGCAGTACCACTTGGTTATTTGGGTCCAATTGTACAATTGCAAAACCTGCTAGTCGCCTGCCTCCTTCACATTGGCTATTACCATCAATATATACTGTAGGAAGAAAAGGTGAAATTTTGTCTAGTCCCAGTTCCCTAAAGATCATGTGATTAGGGGCACTGGGTGAGGAATGACAGTCATGAGGTTGCCCCTCCAGCAAGATTCCAGCCACTTGCACGTTAGGTTCTTTCAACAATTCAAACTTTACGTTCTGTGCTTGCAACATGAGAGTCCACTGGACTATTCTCTCAGTCCTAATCTTGCTACATGCTAACTTTCCCTCTACAATGAATTTGAGGGGGGGTGTGATGGCTGCATATGTATGTGGTTTGAGCACCAATGATGTATGTAAATTTCTGCATAGCAGCATAGGAAGCCAGTACATGTTTTTCACAGTTTCCCATTTTGAGTTCAGGAGAAGTGAGAACTCTGGAACAGAAAGTATTAGGGTGATCTACTCCTCCTAGGCGTTGTGTTAGAGCTGCACCTATACTGTTCTCTCCAACTACAGGGTACAGGAAAAAATGTTGTGTGTGATCTGGGTGTGCAAGAACAGGAGTAGAAGTCAAAATGTGCTTTAATTTAGTTACAGCCTCTGTATGTTCTTCCTCCCAAACATAACTTTTACTTTTTAGCAGGGAGTAAAGTTGAGCTGCCACTTCAGCATAATTGTGCATGAAGTCACGACAGAAACCAGTGAGCCCTAGAAATGACTGGAGTGATTTCTGATCTGTAGGAAGTGGAAGTTTCTGTATCAGCTCTATCCTCTTAGAATCTACAGATTTACCATCCTGGCTAAGTGTAACCCCTAAAAAGGAAACCTGTGATTTGCACAGTTGAGCCTTGGCAGGATTAACTTTAAGACCAGCTTGTAAGAGGGCTTTAAAAACTTCTCTTACATGATTCCAGTGTACAGCTTCATTCTCAGACTGAATCAGAATGTCATCTACATACTGAATTATATTATCTCTGCAAGACACTAGTGACAGGGCTTCCTGCATGTATTTATGAAAGATCGATGGTGAATCTTTATAGCCTTGTGGCAACACAGTCCATGCATATTGTTTATTCAGCCACTGAAAGGCTGTTTTGTACTGGCAGTCAAGGGCCAGAGACAGACTCCAAAACCCATTGGATATGTCTAAAACAGAGAAAAATTTACATTTGGGATTCAGTTTAGAGATCATTTCAGGGTATGAGGCTACCACGGGCACTACAGATTTTGAAACTTGATTCAGGGCACGGAAGTCCATAGTGAGCCTGAAGGAACCCCCCGGTTTAACTATCGGCCAGGCTGCATGTGGAAGAAATAGGTCTAATCAGACCCCTCTCCTCCAGTATCTTCACAATTTTAGTCATTGGTTCTATAGCCTGATGAGGTACTGGGTATTGTTTCTGTGGTGGAGGATCCTCGCCTTCCAACAGTATTTCTGTGTGCATTTTCCCACAATCTATCTTGTTTTGTGCCCAGACTGGAATATCAGCCACCTCTGAGGGAGTTACACACAGATCATACTGCTGAGCTGCCTTGGTGCACTGAATTGCTAACTGCATGGGAATGCCTTCATGCACTAAAGTTTTAGAATCACTTGAAGTTCCTGAATACTGCCACAATTTAAGATTAGCCATATCCACCACCAAATTTAACTGGTTGAGAACGTCAATTCCAATTATTTCTTTTGGTGTGTTCACTATAGTGGAGGCAGTGGTTTCCAACATTTCCTTGTTTTGTTCACTGTGCACAGGGATACCTCATTTAACTGGGATAGCCACACATTTGGAAGCTGTATCATTAATTCCTTGAATTTCATAAATTTCCATATTTTTCTGATCTGCAATGGGAGAAGCTCTGTTTGTAAAACTAATTCCAGCCCCTGTGTCAATCAAAGCTAGTTTATCCTGACCCCCTATTCTACTGATAACATTGGGGTGTCCACAAGAGTCCAGTATCAAGGATGTTACAAGCCTTAAACTGTATTCTGGGCCTGTATCTGTTTCATCATCCAGAGGCTCTGGAATCGAGTCCTCTGCTGAGAGAATGGAGGCAGGCTGGGCTATGAAGGCTTGAGACATTTTGCTATCTGAACCCAGGAGGTAAGGACACCACTATGCACTAGCCTTGTGTTTGTCCTGAGCTGCTTGTAAGTCCTATTTTAATTTATCTAGTTCTACCTGCAGTATGTGTTTGTCCTGTTCCCATTTAATTTTCTCCTTTTCTAATCCATCTCTCTGTGCTTTGAGCTCTTGAAAGGGAATGTAACCTGAGGAATTTCTAAAAGTACCTCTGCCTTGTCCTCTCCAAGGTGTGTGTCCTCTGTATCCTTTGTCTGTGTTTTTTGTGTATTGAGAGGATCCCTCAGCTTGCCACTTCCATGCTTCTGATACTGTTATGACCTTCAAGGGCTGTGTCTTCCAAACAGACCCAATTCTGAGCATTAAAGTATCAAAAGGGGTTGCTTTAGGGTCTTCAGAAAATAACAGAAGGTGTTTTGTAATCTCAGGGGATAGCAATTCTAATAAAAATGCCTTATGCGTGCTCTCCCCATAATCTTCTGCATTGGGCCAGGACTCCTGCTCATTAAGAACTGCTTTTAAAATCCAGGCTCTATATGCAAACTGTTCCAGTGTATCATTTGGTAGAGGTGAAATAATTTTAAATACTTGCATTGGGGAACAGTGAAATAGTTTCTCAATGCCCCTTTTAACCAACTGGTATGGGTGAGTGAGAGAGCCAACTTTATAATAGTGTGGCCCCATAGCCAGATGCATAAGTCTATCAAAGTCCGATTGTTTTCTTCTGTATTTCCCTAGACCCCAGTGAATCAGAATATCAGTGGCCCATTTGCACCATTCATTTACATTAAAAGACATAGGGCCAGCTTTCTCAACTATCCTTTTAATGTCCCTATCTTTTAATAAGTCCTGCAGCATCACTTTAACTGGTGCTCTGAGTTCGGTATTGGGTGCCGGGTCTGAGTCATCTGAATTATCCTCCTGACACAGGTCCTGGTTATTGCTCTGTTCTGGCTGAGATAAACTATTAGGATTTTCTTCCTCTGTGCTGTCTGATTCGTCTTTATTTTTTCCATTCCTAAGCCCAGCTATAGATACTTCTGTATTCTTTTGTTTATAGGGCGTGTCATAGGCAGGGGGGGCTGAGGGTGAAATAGTGGTTGGCCAGAGCTTATATTTCTTTTGTCTTTCAGAGGCCAATTCATCCTTAACGTGCCTCAATTCAAGTTTAAGTGCTTCTAATTGCTCACTAACAGTTATAAAGGAATTTGTGGCTTGTATCACCTGAGCCCGTTGCATGGAAATGCAAATTTGTGCCTCCTCTAGGTCTTTGGTTAATTGTGTACACTGAGTAGTCAGTTCATGCTAATGAGCCCCCTGCACATGCCTTGGATAAAAAGGCATTTTCTTTTATTTGTTTTCCTTTTGAATTCTTGATAATGGTTTAACGTTTGTCTTTGAATATTATACCATGATGCCTCAGGGAATTCCCCTTCAAAGGGACCACCTTTTCTCTTACAGTATGTCAATACTATTTCTTTCAGTTCTTTAAAATCAAAGGCTTCCATATTTGAGACTGCAGAAAGACTGTAGTTGGTACAGGGGCCTAGCTTATTATGTTTTTATTTGGTTTTATGTGACTATCTCAAATGTGCAACCTTGGAAAAAGGAATGCTCACTTTTATGAAGAAGTGAGACTTAGAATTATAGTTGGAATGGCATACATTTTATGGGTGTTCAGTAGAGAGTACTGGCATAAAGACCACACCTTAAAATTATACCTGAATAAAAAGTGCTTACCACCTTTTAACAGGGTGGAAGTTTAGGGTGAAATTATAGTAAGAAGGGTGTTAGGAGATTAACAGAATTGTCAGTTACTGTATCAGTTGCAGCAAACTTTAAGCCTGCCCTCACCAAGATACATACTGGCAGGAGACTGAGAAATAAAAGGTAGAGGGACAGGAGGTAAAGTAAAGTAGTGTTACCAGGAAAGATGTATATTGTATTCAATGAGGGACTGTTTACCTGTGTACCACTTCCAAACTAAAGCTGGACTATCTCTCTGTCTTTTCTTAGCAGCTCAAATACTAGAGAAAAATCTGTGCCTTGTAACAAACCGTAACAAGCCGCTACATACAAATAAGAAAATTGCAAGCCACTCTATGTAATGTCTCTAGGTGTAGGTAATATTAAAATTCAGGATTATTACAGAGCCTTTTGACAATAAAAATCTCACCTTGTCTAACCCACAAAACAAAGCTATCACTGGAACCTTTCACTAAATAGGGTGTCATCCAGCCTGTAACCAAAATTGTCAATTGTAAATGGTCACAAGGGCTTTTGATTTTCCTGTCGCACCCTGTCTGAAATCTACTTTAATGTATTAGACAAAATTATTACTTACCCAACTGGAGATCTGCTGCGAAATCCGAGACGGGCCGCCATAAAATGTAACCTTTCGCCGCTCTCTACTTTTGGTTACGCTCCATTTGGTCCTGGGTTCATTTCACAGAGACAGTAGGGTTAGTAGCACAATAAGACAACCAAAACTGGTGTGGCTTGGAAAAAGGGTTTTATATAGAAATAGGCTTATTACAAAGGTACAGAATAGATGTAAAAAGCTGTTAAAAAGCTGCTTCTGTCAGAAGAGTGTGTTCAAAGAATAGGAAGAGAAGAGAAAGAAGGGTGAGGGGGTAAGAAGTGGGTGTAAGGAGTGTCCGATGAAATAAGAAGAGAGGGAGAGAAGGGTGGGGTGTAAGGAGTGTCCGATGAAATAAGAAGAGAGAGATATTTTTGTGTTTAAAGTTTAAAGTTCTGCAGGAAAAAAAATTTGCTGTAGAATCTCTATGGATTGAAATTCCATGTAAAAAGGGGAAGGCGATGGCAGTGGGGTTGTACTATCGACCGCCTGGCCAGAATGAACAAATGGATGATGAAATGCTCAAAGAAATCAAGGAAGCTAACAAAAGTTATAGCGTAGTAATAATAATGGGTGATTTCAATTACCCGGGTATCGACTGGGTCAGTGTCACGGCAGGACATGCTAGGGAGATAAAGTTCCTAGATGACATAAATGACTGCTTCTTGGAGCAGCTGGTTCATGAACCGACCAGAGGGGAAGCCATATTAGACCTAGTCCTTAGTGGAACACCAGATCTAGTGCAAGAGATAAGGGTGTTGGGGCCACTTGGCAATAGTGATCATAGCATGATCACCTTTGATTTAATTAGTGGAGGAGGGATAGTAAGGAAATCCACAGTACTACCGTTTAACTTTCGAAAGGGAGACTATGATAAAATGAGGAAAATAGTTAAGAAAAACTAAAAGGAGCTATTGCAAAGGTTAAAGATTTACATCAAGCTTGGGTGTTGTTGAAAAATACTATCTTGGAAGCCCAGACCAGCTGTATTCCACGCTTTAAGAAAAGTGGAAGGAAGTCCAAAAAACTGCCAGCATGGTTTAAAGGTAAGGTCAGAGAGGCTGTTGTTGCCAAAAAAGCATCTTTCAGGAAATGGAAAAAAGAGCCAAACGATGAAACCTGGAAACAGCACAAGCACTGGCAAGTCAAATGCAAGGCATTGATAAAGCAGGCAAAGGGAGAATTTGAGAAGAAGCTTGGTGCGGAAGCAAAAACACGAAATAAAGATTTTTTCAAGTACATTCGTAGCAAAAAATCTGTGAGAGAGTCAGTTGGTCCATTAGATGATAGAGGAGTTAAAGGGGCACTAAGAGGCGACAAGGCGATAGCGGAGAGACTGAATGAATTCTTTGCTTCGGTCTTTACTGAGGAAGATGTAGGAATGTTACCCATGACTGAAGTGGTATTTAAAGGTGCGGAAAAATTGAAGGAAATATCGATACATCGAGAAGATGTATTATAACTATTAGATGAACTGAAGAGTAGCAAATCACCTGGGCCGGATGGTATACATCCAAGGGTATTGAAAGAACTGAAATATGAGATTGTAGACCTGCTATTAGTAATCTGTGAATTTTCATTAAAATCATCTGTAATACCTGAAGATTGGAGGATCGCCAATGTAACGCCAATTTTTAAAAAGGGTTCCAGGGGTGATCTGGGAAACTACAGACCGGTGAGCCTCACGTCAGTACCAGGAAAAATGGTAGAAACCATCATAAAGAATAAAATTACTCAGCATGTAGATAGTCATGGCCTAATGGGAGACAGCCAACCTGGTTTTAGACAAGGAAGATCTTGTCTTTCTAATCTATTATGTTTTTTGAAAGTGTGAATAAACAGTTGGACAAAGGGTGAGTCGGTTGATATAGTGTATCTGGACTTTCAGAAAGCCTTTGACAAGGTCCCTCATCAGAGACCTTTGGCAAAACTAAAGAGTCATGGGATAGGAGGCAGTGTACTACTGTGGATCAAGAACTTGTTAAAAGATAGAAAGCAGAGGGTTGGGCTAAATGGCCAATTTTCCCAATGGAGAAAAGTGAATAGTGGATCTGTGCTGGGTCCGCTGCTTTTTGACATATTCATAAATGACCTGGAAAGTGGAATAACAAGTGAGGTTATCAAATTTTCAGATGACACAAAACTATTTAAAGTTGTTAAAACCCAAGAGGATTGAGGAAAATTGCAAGAGGATCTTGATAAATTGGAAGACTGGGCATCAAAATGGCAGATGAAATTTAATGTGGACAAGTGCAAAGTTATGCACCTAGGGAAGAACAACCCAAACTATGGTTACACGATGCAAGGTTCCACATTGGGAACCACCACCCAGGAAAAAGATTTAGGCGTCATTGTGGATAGCATGTTAAAACCCTCGGCCCAGTGTGCAGCGGCAGCCAAGCAAGCAAATAAAATGCTAGGTATCATAAGGAAAGGAATGGAAAATAAAACAAAAGATATTATAATGCCTCTTTATCGTTCCATGGTGAGACCGCACCTTGAATATTGTGTGCAATTCTGGTCGCCGTATCTTAAAAAGGATATAGAGTTATTAGAAAAGGTTCAGAGAAGAGCCACCAAAATGGTAAAGGGGATGGAAGGATACTCCTATGAAGAAAGGCTATAAAGGTTAGGGCTCTTTAACCTGGAAAAGAGACGGCTGAGGGGAGATATCATAGAAGTCTATAAATTAATGAATGGAGTGTAACGGGTAAACGTAGATCAATTGTTTACGTTATCAGAATATAGAAAGACTAGGGGACATGCAATGAAGCTACAGGGTAAACTATTTAAAACTAATAAAAGAAAATATTTCTTCACTCAACGTGTAATCAAACTCTGGAATTTGTTACCGGAGGATGTAGTAAAGGCTGTTAGTGTAGCTGGGTTTAAATAAGGTTTGGACAAGTTCCTGGAGGAAAGGTCCATAAACCATTATTAAGTAGGGACCCAGGATATCAGTGCTTGACCCAGTACAAGCATTGCGGAACGTATGTCTTTTAGGGAAACTGCTAGGTACGTATGACCTAGATTGGCCACTGTTGGAAACAGGATACTGGGCTTGATGGACCTTGGTCTGATCCAGTATGGCATATCTTATGTTCTTATGTGTTTCTCTGTATTTATAGTGAAATTCTTCAGCACCTCCCTTTGTCATAATTTGGTTTGTTTGAGGTCTGATCTCTCCTGAATAGCAAAGAGGAGCTGTTGTCTTACAGACTAATCAGGCAAACCAGGCCCATTAAATCTGGAGACTGACATCACCAGGGGGTCAGAGCTAATTTCATCAGGTAAACTACGCTCATTAAGTCTGGAGACTGACATCACCAGAGGTCAAAGCTGCTTGCAATCCAAGGTCTGGGAAAAGCCACGACACCTATGCTAGGCATAATGTCATGCTGATGTATGCTGACAGTCTGGGCTTCCAGGATAGTATTTTTAAACAACACCCAAGCTTGATGTAAGTCTTTAACCTTTGCAACCGCTCCTTTTAGTTTTTTCTTAACTATATTCCTCATTTTATCAGTCTCCCTTTTGAAAGTTAAAAGGTAGTACTGTGGATTTCTTTACTATCCCTCCTCCACTAATTAAATCAAACACGATCATGCCATGATCACTATTGCCAAGTGGCCCCAACACCCTTATTTCTTGCACCAGATCTGGTGTTCCACTAAGGACTAGGTCCAGTATGGCTTCCCCTCTGGTCAGTTCATGAACCAGCTGCTCCAAGAAGCAGTCATTTATTTCATCTAGAAACTTTATCTCCCTAGCATGTCCTGCCGTGACACTGACCCAGTCGATACCGGGGTAATTGAAAACACCCATTATTACTACTGTGCTGTGACTTTTGTTAGCTTCCTTGATTTCTTTGAGCATTTCGTCATCCATTTGTTCATTCTGGCCAGGCGGTTGATAGTACACCCCCACTGCCATCACCTTCCCCTTCATACATGGAATTTCAGCCATAGAGATTCTACAGCAAATTTTGTTTCCTGCAAAACTTTAATCCTTTCTGACTCAATGCCATCTCTAACATAAAGCGCAACCCCTCCACAAATTTGATCAGCTCTATCATTATGATATAGTTTGTATCCAGGTATCACAGTGTCCCACTGGTTATCTTCCTTCAACCATGTCTCTGAGATTGCAATCATATCTAACCTCTCATTTAGTGCTATATATTCTAACTCTCCCATCTTATTGTTTAGACTTCTAGCATTTGCATGCAAGTATTTTAGAGACTGTATTTTATTAATATTAATCTGGCTATTGGTAGGCATGGGTAATTTGGAATCTTTACGCTCTGTCTGCACCATACTCAAGGGCATTTGGGCTACTTTACTCTTTTTTGGAACCTTACTGCTTTTGGTAGTATCCTTCAAGGATACCTTCTTCCGAACCATGCGCTCTTGGGTGACTGTCTGCTTTCCCCTATTTTCTAGTTTAAAAGCTTTCTCCTTTTTAAAGGTTAATGCCAGCAGTCTGGTTCCATCCTGGTTAAGGTGAAGCCCATCCCTTCGGAAGAGCCCCTCCTTTCCCCAGAATGTTCCCCAGTTCCTAACAAATCCAAAACCCTCATCCTTGCACCATCGTCTCATCCACGCCTTGAGACTCTGGAGCTCTGCCTGCCTTTTGGGTCCTGCACGTGGAACGGGAAGCACTTCAGAGAACGCTACCCTGGAAGTTCTGGAGTTCAGCTTCCTACCTAAAAGCTTAAATTTAGCCTCCAGAACATCCATACCACATTTTCCTATGTCATTGGTACCGACATGTACCAAGACAGCAGACTCCTCCCCAGCACTATCTAAGATCTTATCTAGGTGGTGTGTGAGGTCCGCTACCTTCACACCAGGCAGGCATGTTACCAGGCAATCCTCTCGTCCACCAGCCACCCAACTAACTACATGCCTAATGATTGAATCACCAACTATAACAGCTGTCCTAACCCTTCCCTCATGGGCCCATGGCCCTGGAGAAACGTCCTCAGTGCGAGAGGGTTTTACATCACCTGGAGGACAGGTCCTAGTTACAGGATCACTTCCTGCCACACCTGCCACACTTCCTGCCTCTCTCCTCCATGGCAACCGTGATGCTGCCAGACTGGAGGTGGGACTTCAGGACTATATCCCTGTAGGTCTCGTCCATGTACTTCTCTGTCTTTCTTATGTCTTCCAGGTCTGCTACTCTAGCCTCTAGAGAACGGACTTGTTCCCTGAGAGCAAAGAGCTCCTTGCACTTAGTGCATACGTAAGACCTCTCACCAACTGGGAGAAAATCATACATGTGACACTCAATGCAAAAGACTGGAAAGCCCCCATCTTGCTGCTGGACTGTTGTCTTTATCTTAGTTTAAAGCTTGTGTTTAGGTCTTTAAATTCTGTACTTACTAAGGTTTGGTGTAGATGCTTATACTAATAAAAGTGTATCTAATACCTCTAATATACCTTGTTCACCTGAAGCTTAATCAATCTCAGGTCCTCAATGTATGTCTGATTTGGATAAAGAGCCGCACCTGAGAGCAGCCCCTTTCCTCTAAGACGTGTAAGTACCTATAAAGCTACAATTATCCCAGGGGTTGGGGAGGGAGGGAGGGTGTCCTGTACCCTCAGCAGGGGGGAGGGGGTTATTCCCTCAGGTAGGCTGGAGCAGGAAAAAAAGTTTAAAACGCAGCACGTTCTGGGGACAGAGCAGGGAGAGATATTTAGTTAAAAGTAACTGTTAACCTGGCTACCACACAAAGGCCAGTTAGTTGAGAGAGGCAGGGTAAGTTATACAGCTGAGAAAGCTGAAGTGCAAAACCAAAGGGAACATGGAGGTGAAGTAGCACACCAATAAAGACAACAAATAAATAAATAAATAGACAGCTAGAACTCACAGCAAAGTTGTCACAGGAGTTAAATATCCACCTCTCTAGCAGAGCACTGTGAGGGCACTGCTCTTCCCAGAGCAGAGAGAGGCATGATGACTTCAAGTATGTAACATAGCATGTTATGCTGTAATATATTCCTGTTCCTGTTCCATGTAAAGCAGTTGTCCCCACACTGTTCTGCTATGTTCTATTTACACCGCCTTGAATTGTAGAAAGGCGGTATATAAACAGTTTTAAATAAATAAATAAAATTAAACATCGACAGCATAGATGCCTATGTGCTTTTATAAAATAGGCTTCCGGAGCCAGCTCCAACAGTTCATAAATGTCAAAGCATAAATTTACATCTGCTTCAAAATAGCTGAAAATTTATGTGCAAAATCTATCCTTGTGCACATGTGTTTTATAAACTACACATGAACATAGTTTGAGTAGGGCAGTTGTAGTTTAACAATGTCCCTGGGAAGACCTACATACAGATTGCTTAGAAGTAGACTTACACTTTCTGTGCGCATGCTTTTCATGTGTGTACACATTGCATCATTTTCTAAAAGCCTCTTTCCCAAGTGTAAAACAGGCTTTACATGCAGAAAAAGCTTGTTTCTCCTTACAGTTTATAAAATCCTATCAAAGTGTATGACCCCCATGTTAAAACACTTATTTATGCATAAAGTTATATATTCATGTATATCTTTAGTTAGTGCTGTATATATATTTTATAAAAGGTTCAGTGCTTGCTTACTTGGCTTTTCCTAAATATTTGTCTACTTTTGTATGGCCTGAGTTACTGTACGTGCACTTTTCAGTGCTCAGCCTAATTTTATAAAATTACCCTCTTAGTGTTGTAGAAATTATATAATAACCGATTGCTTAGTTGCATTTACTTAAAATATTTTATACTGCTAAGTAAGTTTGAAATGTGCATGCATAGAGAACATAGAAATGTTTATTGAAGAAAGGATTGCGTTAAGGATGTTTTTGCAACTTACAATTAGTGCACACACCAAAAAAAAGAGAGTGTTATATATGTTTTAACAGGAAATCATAGTTACTGGAATATTCAACATGGACTGTTGGAATCATGTAAGGAAGATATACAATGGAAATTGTATGAAACCTAATCAGCATTTCCTTTTTTGTTTTTATGCTTTAGGGGAAAAAAATTGAAGCAAAGCAATCTTTGTGTTTGTTTGGGAGGCTGTTTTTTTAACAAAATTAACATAGCAAGGGAAATATGCGGTTGGCTGATTTTTAATTTGTGAAACTTGTCGAAACACTATTTATTTTTGTGCATTACAAACAACCTTCAGAATGTCCTCTAGATCAAAGAGAAATAAACAGAAAAACGGTTTACTGTTTTAATCATTTATAAAGCAGATTCATGTTTTTTTGATTATGTATGATGATAAAAATTATCACCCATTGAGATGTTTATCATCCTGAACTTGACTGTCTTCTTTCTTCTTGAAGGCCTTACATACAAGTTAGTGACATGAGCTTTTTCCATGGACAAGAAGAAGGGAGGAGTGGCCTAGTGGTTGGGGCAGAGGGCCAGGTGTCCGAATCCTGCTAGAGGACCGGAAGGACTGGGGTTTCTAGTCCCACAGGCGCTCCTTGTGGCCTTGGGCAAGCCACTTAACCCTCTGTTGCCTCAGGTACAAAAACGTAGATTGTGAGCCATTTGAATGTACACCGCTTTGATTTATAGATATAGGCCTAGTTAAATAAATAAATAAAACCCTTATGTATGGGTGACATCATCAATGGAACCCTGTGCAGGAACCAATCCCAGCTGCTTCTAAAAACATCTGGAGTTAGTCCTGCATGCATTCACGTTGCTTCACACCTGCCACTGACGAATGGAAACCCCTCAGTCTTTATTTTTCCAAGGACCCTGATGGACATGCGTGTCCCATGGTAAAGGCTGTTTGTCTTATTTTCTTTATTTCTCGCTTTTTCTCCTCCTGCCACTGCTGTGAGAGTTCTACTTCCTGATCGTTACCTTTAGGGTTTTGGTTGGTTTCTAAGCTTCCTTGTTTTTACTATGTCACCTCTATAGGTCAAATTTAGGCCTCAGGCATCCAAAAAAGACATGGGGTTCCATCATCCTAGACCTGAGGAATCTAAAGAACTTGCTAATTCAAGAGAAGTTCAGAATTGTTTCTCTTGGTACCCTGATGACCTGCCTTCATGTTCTCTGGACTTAATAGATGTGTAGACCCACATACAGATACATCTCACTCCTAGGAAGTATCTGCGATTTTGTCCTGGGGAAGCATCACTACTACCACTGTGTACTGCCTTATGGTCTCACATCTGCTCCTTGCATCTTCACCAATTGTCATGCAGTAGTCACAATATATCTATACAGACTGAGCATGCATGTGCTTCTCTACCTGGATGATTGACTACTTATGAGCATATGTCAGGAAGGATCTCAAGAATCTGTGCGTACGACCATCGAGATGCTGGAGTTATTAGAGTTCATCATAAACTACCCCAAATCCAATTGAAGTCCATTACATCAATTGGAAATTCATAGGAGCTCTGCCAGACATGACTCGGGTAAAAGCCTTTCTTCCACAAATAAGAGTCACCAAGTTAGTCACCATTATGCCTTAAAGCTCCTTTCCCGTATCATCTCATTCAATATCCAGCTATGCTCTTCTGCCCCTACTCACCAGCTAGGCTACTGCCTTGACATTGTCTTCTTCCCTGCTTGCTCTCAAATTTCTGGATCTCAGTTCTTCCCTTATCTGACCATCACCTGCTATGTTTCATTCTTCATCACCCCCCCCCCCACCTCACTCTAGTCCAATCTCTTTCACCATCTTTAGGAATCTTCACGCTATCAACCTCTCTCCACTGCTGTCTCACCATCTCTTTCCTCCGCTATGTCTTCTAAGTCTGTTGATGAGGTATCTTCCTATAATACTGAACTCTCCTCTGCTCTGGATTCTCTTGCTCTTCTCACTTCACGTACTGTGAGGCATAATGTCCCTCAACCCTGCTGTCCTCTAAAACCCGCTATTTATGTTCCTGTGTCTTCTCAGCTGAGCGTCTTTGGCTCAAATCCTGTATCCTTGCCATCTTCCTACATTTCAAATTCATGCTAACCTATTACCAGTCTGACTTAGCATTGGCATTCGCCAAGCAAGAGTACTATGCCATATTGTGTCTTCTAAGCCACTCGCTGACTGAGAAGAAGCAGTTTGTTATGGGAGTGATATCCAGGTTTTATGTGTTGATAAGTGCATAGATCATTATATCGTCAGCGTAGATATGGTATAGGATGTTGAATGCTTTTATGACAGTGCAGATTGGTTGGAGAAATTTGTTGAATATTAACGAAGAGAGAGTGGAGCCTTGTGGGACTCCCTGAGATTGGGTGAATGGGGTGGATTTTGTGAGGTCTGATCTTACTTATAATTGTCGGTCTGTTAGGTAGGACTTGAAGCAGGTGAGGGGTGTGTCTGATAGTCCAAGAGCTTGCAATCGCTGAATGGATTAGGTTGTGCAGTATGGAGTCAAATGCTGCTTTTATGTCTAAAAAGATGAGTATGAAGCCAGTTTTAGGTTTATCAATGTCCTTGATTAGATTGTCTAGCAGGGCAGTCATTAGGGATTCCACTCCATAGGGTGGTCTGAATCAGTATTGTTGGTGATCAAGTGGATGATATGTTTCTATGTGATCCTGGACTTGATGATAGACTATTTTTTCCAGTACTTTTGCCATGAAGGGAAGGCTGGCTATGGGCCTGTAGGAGTTTGATATTGTTCAAGGTCTCTTTCCTTACAGCTTGGATGGAGGCGGTTTTAAGATCGGAGGGTATGTATCCTTGTTGCAATGAAAGCTGGATAATCTTCGGTATTGTTGGAATATGAGCTCTTGTCTTGCAATCTTGATCCAGCTGACTGGACAGGGTCAAATGGTGAGGTAGTCGTGTTGATGCTTGTGATAATTTTCTCTAGGTAGTCAGGTGTGATATTACTGAAAGGGCTTCATGTGTTCAGGCATTTGGTTTCTTGCTGTTCTGTTGGAACTATAAGGGCTTTGGTGCTAATAGCATGGGCTGAAGTCAGGGTCTGGAAGTAATATGCCATCATTAGTGGGGTAAGGTTGTATTTTTTTGGTTTGCTGTGTTGTATATTTGCTCAGTGATTTCACTATGTCAAAGAGCTCACATGGGTGATTGAGAGAGCTTTGGATTAGCTTTGTGTAATAGTTTTTCTTTGCTTGTGATGTAGCTGCTTGGTATGCTTGTAGTTTGTGCTTGTAGGTGTTTAGGCTATCACTTGATCTGGCTGTTTAGGCTGTCATTTCCTCTCCGTGATTCATAGGTTTCACTTCATGTCTTTCAGTAGCAGTATGTATCAAGTTGCTATTCTTTGTTGTGTGCGCTGGTTGGATGTGGTTTGTTTCGTTGCAACATCTGTGATGGTTTTATTCCATTTTTGTATTATGGATTTTGTCTTCGGGGGTGTCTTGGAGTTTTGATAGGATGTTTGCAAGAAAAGCTTCTTTTTCCACTTTGTGAAACCTGCACACTTGTCTACAGCTACTGTGTTGTCTGTCTTGACTAGATTGCAAGCTCTGATGAGCAGAGACTGTCTCTTATATGTGTCTGTGCAGCGCTGCTTACATCTTGTAGCGCTATACAAATGCTCAGTAGTAGTAGTAGTGTTTCAAGGCATGCTTTTTGGAGTCGCTCGTGTTGAGTGGTATGTTGATTGAGATCATCTTGTGGTCTGACCAGAGGAAATCAACTGTGATGGGAGGTGGAATTGAGAAGCAAGTTTCGGGCTGCCAAAGCGATCACTGAGAGCCAGGCGCCTTGGGCAGATCCCCGGCGAGGGTCTCGTTCTTGTTCCCGGTCCTCAGGAGCAAGGTCTTTTCAGGCAAGTGCCTCTAGCTCTGGCCATGTCCTAGCCTCAAGGCATCCAAGATCAGAGCTACCAGCTTCCTTGCAACTGGAGGACCTCGAATCCTCCTCTGATTACTCCAACTGGGAGTCTGACGTTGAAACGTCCCCGGAGACTCGGGCTCACCGAGACCTTCCCTCAGATCCATCTCCACTGGCTGTCAAGCGCTGATCCCCTCCCGAGGACACCTGTTTCCTCGAGTTCATCAGGGACATGGCAACACACTCCCTCATGACGAAGTCAGAGGAAGACCCTCGTATGGAGGAATTAGACATCCTCCAGGATGAGGCACCACCAAAGGAGATCCTCATGGCCCCTGTCCCCTCCAACCTTACCCGGCTCCTCCTCCGGATGTGAGAGACCCCAACGTCAGTGCCCATCGTGAGTCAATGACTTGACACGATGTACCGTGTTCAGCAGGGACCAAGTTTTTGCAAGGCGCAGCTCCCCCACATCTCTATGGTGGTTGAGTCAATGCCCTTGGAAGAAAATGCTACCAGGGCTCGATGCTGGCCTGCTGCATACAGACTTACCAGCTCTACATCGGCATGTTCCATCGGGCCCTGGCCAAGGAGCTTGGGGGATTTGCTGCTGGCCTCGATGGAAACTGCCTCCAACATTTCCAGGCTCTTTTGAAGTCTGTTGCAGAGTGCTCTAAATACCTGTACTGAGTCACTTACGACAACCTCAAATCCAGTGCAAGAGTGGCCGCTGCCAGCATCGGCGCCCGATGACAAGCTTGCCTCCAATTGTCTGATCTCGAACGATGGTTGGAAGAAAAACTTCTTGATGTCCCGTGCCTTGGTGAGCAGCTCTTCAGTAAGCCGATGGAGGACAAGGTGGCCGAAATTGAAACCAAGTATGTCACTCGAACTCTGTTCGAGGAGGTAGTCTACTCTTCCCAGAAAGAAGTCACGGGTGAAGAAGCCCCCTTTTCTCTGGAAGGGTCAGTCCTACTGGTTTTACCCTCCTTATCCTGCCGTTCAGACCCCTCAGCAGGATCCCCAGAGCAAATAAATGGGTTAGGGCCCCCGCAAATCCAAGGGCCAAAAAACCCATTTGCCGGCCCCATCTCTGCCTGGGTTGGGGTTTTAGTGCCATCAGCATAGCCTTTCTCCCACTGGACGCC
The DNA here is from genome assembly GCA_033557465.1 of Ichthyophis bannanicus. Lineage (NCBI taxonomy): Eukaryota > Metazoa > Chordata > Amphibia > Gymnophiona > Ichthyophiidae > Ichthyophis > Ichthyophis bannanicus. The sequence continues at coordinate 102,315,479 of CM066032.1, read as the reverse complement.
TGGTCTACTTTGCCCATCAGTGGATCTCCATCACCATCGACCTCTGGGCACTTCAGGTGGTCAGGGAGGGCTACCTCCTCCATCTGGAAAAGGCACCTCCACCCTTCTTTCCAGGGGAGCCCCTCGTCTCCCCTGCACCGGGCCCTGCTAATACAAGAACTCACAGGCCTCAAAGACGGGGCTATGGAGCCTGTACATCCTCTCTCAAGAGGGAAAGGTTTCTACTCAGGTACTTCCTGGTCGCAAAAAGGACAAGAGGCCTGATGCTTATTCTGGAACTGAAAAACCTCAACAAGTTCCTCATGAGGGAGAAATTCAAGATGTTCTCCCTTGGAACACTGCTGCCCTACCTCCAGGAGGGATATTGGCTATGCTCCTTGGATTTAAAGGATGCTTACACTCACATCCTCATCCATCCAAGTCACAGAAAATACCTGAGATTCGTGGTTGGGGGCGACCACTACCAGTACAGGGTACTTCCCTTTGGTCTCGCTTCCGCCCCAATGGTCTTCAACGAGTGTCTGGCGGTGGTGGCAGCCTATCTCCACCTCCAAGGGGCCTTCATCTTCCCTTTCCTCGACGACTGCTTGTTAAAAGGGGACACAGCTTCAGAGGCCAGGCAGGCCACCATCCGCACCTATCAGGTCTTGCAGCACCTGGGCTTCATGATAAATCATCCAAAATCCCTCCTCACCCCAATTCAGACACGGGAGTTCAACAGGGCCCGTCTGGACACTCTCCAGGCCAGGGCTTTTCTCCCCCTAGACAGGACAGATCACCTCGCAGCCGAGGTACAGCAGCACTGAGCTGTGTCGGCCCAATCGCTGCGTTGCCTCCTGGGCCACATGGCTTCCACAGTCATCATGGTTCCTGATTCATGCCTCCACATGCGCATAGCCCAGTGGTGCCTCCATTCCTGGCTGACCCAGGCTAAGGGCCAACTCCGGGACAGAGTCATGATGTCTCGCCAACTGGCGAAGTCCCTCACCTGGTGGCAAGATACTCCACACCTGCAAGCGGGCATGCTTTTTCAGTTCCCAAACCTCCAGAGGGTCCTCACAATGGACGCCTTCCTGATGGGCTGGGTGCCCATTGCGGGGAGCTCTGCACCCAGGGGACCTGGTCCTCCGAGGAGAGCCAGCAGCAGATTAATCTGCTCTAGCTCAGAGCAATCTTCCTCGCTCTGAAGGTTTTCAAGCACCACCTACAGCACCAGTTAATGCTTGCCCAGACAGACAATCAAGTCACAATGTTCTATATGAACAAGCAGGGCAGCACAGGTTCCTACTGCATCTGCCAGGAGGCCGTGGTCCTCTGTTCCTTCACGACCAGCCACGGGATGTTCCTCAGTGCGGTCTATCTACTGGGCCAGGACAATCAATGCCTTGGCGGACAGGCTGAGCAGGGTCCTCCAACCGCACGAGTGGCGCCTGGACCCCGAGGTGGCGCTCAGGCTTTTCCGGCTATGGGGCCTCCCCAGCCTGGACCTCATTTCCAGCCTGATCAATGCTCAACGGCCCCTTTTCTGTGGCTCCCAACCTCACCCCTCCCAGGTGGCAGTGAATGTCTTCCTCATCTTGTGGGTGAGGGGCCTGTTAAATGCCTTCCCTCCCACGTCCTTGATAGCTGCGACCCTCTTCAAGGTCCAGCGAGACATGGCATCAGTAATCCTCATAGCCCTGCGGTGGCCCAGGAAACCCTGGTTTCCCTTGCTGCGCCGTCTCTTGACGGAACCCCGGTCCCTCTCGGGAGCTTCCTGGGACTCCTGACATGGAAGAGGGCTGAATCCTCCATCCCAATCTGGGATCCCTATCTCTCACAGCATGGTGGCTGAATGGGTCGCCCTAGCCCCCTCAACCTCTCCAAAGAGGTGGAGGAACTTCTTCTGGCCTCTCATAAGGACTCCATGAGATGGGCCTATGCCTTCAAGTGGCGCCGGTTCTCTGTGTAGTGCACAGAGCACCGAATGGATCCATTTTCCTGCCCAGTGCATGCGGTCCTTCAATATCTCCTCCACCTCTCACAGTCTGGACTCAAGTCCAACTCCATCAGGGTCCATCTGAGTGCACTTTCCGCAAACTACCATCCTGTGGAGGGCAAGCCTCCATCTGTGCAGCCCCTCATCACCAGGTTCATGTGGGGCTTGCTGCTCTCCAAACCCCCCATTCGGCCACCCCCAGCTGAATGGGATCTCAATGTAATTCTGGTGCAACTTACCAGGCCGCCCTTTGAGCCCTTGGCTACCTATTCCTCATGCTACCTGTCCTGGAAGGTTGCCTTTTTGGTGGCACTCACCTCTTCCCACAGAGTCAGTGAGCTCCAGGCCTTGGTGGCCGAGCCACCCTACATCAGATTCTACAAGAACAGGGTCGTTCTCCGCACTCACCCTAAGTTCCTCCCAAAGGTGGTTTCCGATTTCCACCCCAATCAGGAGATACCCCCTACCTTCTTTCTGCAGCCTCACGCTGACTCTGTGTCAGCCATCCTCCATACCCTGGACTGCAAACAAATCCTGTCCTTCTATCTGCAGTGGACCCAGGGCCATCGTAAAGCCTCACAGCTTTTTGTCTTCTTCGACCCCAGCTGTCTGGAGCAAGCAGTCACCGAATGGACCATATCCCTCTGGGTGGCAGACTCCATCGCCAACAGTCAAGCCGACATTCCTCTGGAGCGCCAAGTCATGGCGCACAATATCCAGGCGATGGCGACCTTGGTCTCTAGTCTCCGGTTGGTGCCCGTGGCAAACATCTGCTGGGCTGCCACCTGGTCCTCTTTTCACACTTTTGCAGCCCACTATTGCTTGGAGAGGGAGTCCTGATGGGACAGTGCCTTCGGCCAGGCCATATTCCTTAACCTTTTCAGGGTTTAGGCAACTCCTGCCCTCCGACCCTTCTTGTTCAGGCTACTGAAGCTATGGTTCTCCCTGGACACTGGGATCCCTCAAGTCTGTCATCAGCTTTGCCTGTGGCTGCCCACAGCCGAGCCGTGCCTTTTTCATACCAGTCCTTGGTAACCTGGAGCTAGGGAGTCCCATTTGTGAGGACTGACTTCCTGTTTGTTCCTGGAGAAAGCATAGTTACTCACCTGTAACACGTGTTCTCCAGGGACAGCAGGAATCAGTTGTCACAATCCTCCCTCCTCCCCTTGGAGTTGCTATTCATTTCGGCCATCTTCTTGGTTGGGCTCTAGCTATGACACCTGACTGAGCAAGATGGCACTCTTGGGCGGGAAGGGAACCACACATTCTTGGTGGCATCTCCCAAAGGCTTTCTTTGAAAGCTGGGGAGATGCTTCCGCAAGGGCTCCGTCGGCGTCAATGTCACCCAGACGTGAGGACTGGTTCCTGCTGTCCCTGGAGAATACCTGTTATAGGTGAGTAACTACGCTTTACTTGACTTTGTCACCAAACATGGAGCGTAATTTCATAAAAGGTCACCTAGGTCTGAAGGCCGGATAGGTGCCTATTTTCTAAAGACACCTTGGTATCTATGTGCCTTTATAAAATAAAATCACAAAGGTAGCTGACAACATGGGTGCTATCAAGTCATTGCAGGCTTTATATGTCAGTAGAAATCGGAATGTGGTGGTGTTGTTGTTGTTGTCATTAAGTGCCGTCAAATCGTGCCAACTCATGGCAACCCTCTGGATAGCTGTCCTACACCTTGTTTGGTCTTCAGTCAGGCAGCTAATAGTTAATGGAGTGCCATCCATAGCTGCTGTTATTGTATTGATCCTTCACATTGCTGGCCTTCCTCTTTTGTATTGACCTTAATGCGAGTCTCAATGTCGCACCCATTCTTCACACCTGAGAATGCATCATTTTATAAATGTGAATGTTTACATCTAGATTTATCAAATATATATGTTAATTATAATAGTTTATATGCTTGCCCTTGTGTCCTCTGCCCAATTTCTGTCCATGTGCATATCCATAGTGAAAGAACAAGGCACGCACTTCTAGTCTAGTTGATATTCCATAAGAGGCCATTTACACCTATAAGTGGCTACTCACATGTGTAACTGACTAAAGATGCTCTTTTATTAAAGTATGGAGCAAAAGCCAACGTGCGATAACTGTCAGGGGCGTGCTCAGCGGGTCCTTTGCAATTTCCGCAGGCAAAAGACACTTACTGCATGGTAAGTTCATTCACAATTAGTGTGTGTGTACTTAACACCAACTGTTGAGGTGGGGTTAACATGGATGGACTTAACTGCAAAATTGACAACACACATTCAGGCCCATGTGCTAATTGCAGTGTGCCATCCATAAGCCGCCCAGTACCGGATCCTTCACGCAATAAGCAGTTAACGTGTGAACTAGTATATACTGTCATGCCAGTGCAGTAACAAGTACTGCACTCATGTGCTTAATGTACTTTAGCAAAGGGATTCCTAAAATACTTGTCACCTAAATTTATACAACTCTTTATACAGCTACCCACCTATTGCATAAAAGTGGGTGCTAAGGTCGATATTGAAAGGCATTTATGTGATTAGCAGTGGTGCCGACTGCATAATTTTTTTTATCACAGCACTTATATACAGTATATATACTGTATATGTGTGTGCATATATATATATTTTTTAAACTATTCACATATAAGACTCTGCATGTTCGAAGTTGTATATATAAAATTGGAGCTGTATTTTGGGCATGCTTGGGGAGGCATTAGATTTATACATATTGGGAGCAAGTTTATAAAACACTTTCTGCTTGTGGGAAAGGTTCTTACAAGATTGCGCTGCCAAAAATCTTCGTAGACACTCCCTGGGCATAGTTTGGGAAGGTCTGTGGCAGAGTTTATAAAACACACGTTCCTGTTCGGTAATCCAGTTTAGTCCTCCAACATCGGGGTAGTGCCCCTCCTCCTGCAGCCGGGAGACTGGACCAATCAAATCTTCTGTAGTATATATGCAGCAGGAGCTCCCAGAAGTCCCCAGTGTGTCCAGTCTCCCTGCAGCTGGAGGACTTCTGTGCCCCTGCTGGGCACGCTAAGTGACACTTGAAGGAGCAACACTAGTTAGTTAGTTCTTTTGGGGTTTATTTCTGGTCCTTTATATTCTATTTCTTTTGCTAGGTAGCTGTATCTTTAAAAAAGAAAAAGACACAGGGGACTTTCTGGGGAAAGCCAGACCTGCCTTGGGCTCCTGCCTTTCTGCCTGGGAATCTCTGAAGCCTGGGTTGAGCTCTCCCCAAGGCTGTTCGGGGAAGAGCCATACCGGCTGCAACATTGCCTGTCACTTGGAGAAGTGGGCTGAGTTCCTTGCTGTTCCCAGAGCTGGTAGGAATTTTCCTTGTTTTAAGCTTTCAGCTCTCTGTTCTTTGCTTGGGCAGAGGCTCTGTCGGCTCCCCTGGCTTCCAAATTGCACTTTTTCCTGCTTTTTTTTTCGCTTGCCCTGTATTAGAGGGTCGTTTTCTTTCTTTTCCATATTATTTGGGTACCTTTGTATTTTCGCGCCGTTTTTTACCACGGGTGAAAAAGTGCGGCGGCCATTTTGGATTTCTAAAGTGTGCTTTTTAAGGGCACTTTTTAACACTTGCGCACGGGTTCCCCTGGTGTTTTTGGGGTTTCTTTTGCTGGCGATTTTGCTCAGGGCACCCCTAGGATTCTGGGGAGTATTTTGTTTACTGTAAAAAAAAAAAAAGGTTTTAAATTTAATACTGTGCTGAATTGAATAAGGTTAGTCCCCTTGGTGTGGGCTTCCCTCTTCCTGTTGCCTTATTTTTCCCTGAGAGCAGGTGGCCTTGGCATGGCTGCCAAACCTCAGTGTGTAATTTGTGGCTCCCGCAGAGGTACAATGACTGACTCTGGAATCTGTAAGAGCTGTGCTGCAGTTTCTTCAGAACTGGAGCTGCCTATTGAAATTAAGGAACAGCATGTGCCCGGGGACCCTTCTCTTTCGGGGGACAGTGTCCCTTCACCGAGCATCCTTCCTTCTGGTCTGGGCCCGGCGTCTAATACGTCGGTCCCTGAGCTCCAGCAGGCGGCTATGGTAGCGTCGCCTATAGAATTTTCCCCGGATTTTGTTCTTCTCATGCATCAGGCCTTCCGCTTAAGCCAGTCTGGTCATTTGCCGGAGGCTTGGCCCGCCTCTCTCCCCCCAGCATCCGCGGGGGGGGTTCAGCGGTCTTCCCAACCCGCGGTCAAGCGGCCCAGGTTGGGGGACCAGGATCAGGACGCCCTTTGCCTCCCGGATTCCGAGGCTGAGGGGGATCCGGATATTGAGGCGGAGGAGTTAGAAGACGGAGAGCTTCCAGAACTGGAAGATCAGGCTCGCATCATTCGGGTGTTTCGAAGGGACGAGCTGGTACCTTTGGTTACGGAGTCTCTCCAAGCACTTAGCCTCTCTGCGGTGCGGCCGCTGGAGGAGGAGGGTCTCGAGGATCCTCTCATTCAGGCGGTCAGGGATGCCCAGGTAGTTTTTCCTGTGCACCGAGTAGTTGAGCAGATGATCCATGCGGAATGGGAGCAACCGGAATCCGCTTTGAAAGGGATTCGGACCATGAATCGTCTTTACCCCCTTGCAGACAAGGACAGGGACTTGTTTAAGTCTCCACGGGTGGATGCTGCCGTTTCGGCAGTGACTAAGAAAACCACCATCCCGGTTGAAGGGGCCGCGGCCCTGAGGGATGTTCAGGACAAAAAGGTTGATAATTTGTTGAAGCAAGCCTTCGAGACCAACGCCTTATCGTTACAAGCTTCTATTTGTGGGGCGTGGGTAGCTCGAGCTTGTTTGCGATGGTCGCAGCACCTGCGCTCGGGGTCCGGTATGGACAAACAGGGGCTGTTGGACGTTACCCGCGTGGAGTCGGGATCGGCCTACTTGGCGGATCTGTGTTATGATTTAATACGCTCCCTAGCTAATAGCATGGCCTCCATGGTAGCGGCACGACGGTCCATCTGGTTGCGCAATTGGGCGGCCGACGGTTCTTCCAAGTCTCGCCTCAGTAAACTACCCTTTAAGGGCAGGTTGTTATTTGGTGAGGCTCTGGATAAGTTGGTGAAGGATCTCGGTGAGTCTAAGGGTGGTCGGCTTCCAGAGGATAAGCCTAAGCTTAATAGGTCGTCCACCTCAGCGCGCGGCCAGTTTCGGGATGCGCGCAGATTTCGTTCTTCCCGGCTGTGGACTTCGCAGCGCGGTCGTTTTGGAACCCGTCATCAAGGGTTTCGTGGTTTCAGAGGAGCGGGAAGGGGCTTCTCCGGAGCCGCCTCTTCCTCGGCCTCTTCCTTTAATCGCAAGCCACAATGAAACGAGGCGGGCTCTAGAGGAAGACCCGGTCATCGGGGGTCGTTTGCGCGACTTTCTTCCTTCTTGGGCCCAAATTACGTCAGATCGGTGGGTGCTGCAGATTATAGAAGAAGGTTATGCCCTAGAGTTTGCGCACCCACTTCCGGATTCGTTTGTTCTGTCTCCCAGCAAGGGAGCTCAAAAGGCGCGGGACATCCGCGTGACCCTGGATTGGCTTCTCTCTCTGGGGGCCGTGGTTCCGGTCCCGCCCTTGGAAATAGGCGCAGGTCGCTACTCCATCTATTTTGTGGTTCCCAAAAAGGGCGGTTCCCTTCGTCCGATCTTGGATCTCAAAGGCGTGAATCGCGCTCTCAGAGTACCGCACTTTCGCATGGAGACCCTGCGGTCAGTCATCGTAGCGGTGCGTCAAGGGGAATTTTTGACATCCCTCGATCTTACAGAGGCCTATTTACACATTCCCATCCGGCCCTCCCATCAACGGTTTCTCCGCTTTGCGCTCCCGTGGGGCCATTTTCAATTCCGGGCCATGCCGTTCGGACTCGCCACGGCTCCCCGCACCTTCACAAAGGTAATGGTTGTAGTTGCGGCGGCGTTGCGCAAGGAGGGCATCCTGGTCCATCCATATCTCGACGACTGGTTGATTCGAGCGAAGTCCAGTCGGGAGTGTGTGCAAGTCACGAGCAGGGTGGTGGATCTACTTCGGTCCCTCGGATGGGTGGTGAACGAATGCAAGAGTTGTCTGTCTCCGTCTCAGGATCTCGAGTATCTGGGAGTCCGCTTCGACACAGCAAGGGGCTTGGTGTGCCTTCCGGAGCGACGCGTGCTGGCGTTGCGGGCTCTGGTCCGTCTCTTCCGGGGGATGCCAGCTCCGTCGGCGTGGTGGTACCTGCGGCTCCTCGGCACGATGGCGGCGACCTTGGAGGTGGTGCCTTGGGCGCGCTTCCACATGCGTCCGCTGCAGAGTGCTCTTCTGCGACGTTGGTCCAACCAGTTCGACTCGCTGAACAAGAGATTGCCTTGCCCAAAGACGGTTCGCCGATCCCTCCGGTGGTGGCTCTCCGCCGAGAACCTGTCGCGAGGGATTCCCTTGGAGCCTCCTCTGTGGGTTCCGTTCACGACGGATGCGAGCTTAACCGGCTGGGGGGCTCACTGCGAGTCCCGCTTTGCTCAGGGGGAATGGTCTCCCCTGGAGGCCTCTTGGTCGATCAACCGTCTCGAATTGCGGGCAGTCCGGCTAGCCCTGGTGGACCTGGAGACCCTGGTTCTCGGACGGCCGGTGAGAGTCCTGTCGGACAATGCGTCCACTGTAGCTTACATCAATCGCCAAGGGGGTACCGGCAGCGTGGCCCTGGAGGCAGAAGCGGCGGCCTTGTTCAACTGGGTGCAAACTCGCCTTCCAGCAATCTCGGCGGCTCACATTGCGGGCGTAGACAATGTCCAGGCCGATTTTCTCAGCAGAGTGCGGGTGGACCCCGGAGAATGGGAGCTAAACCCACAGGTTTACGCACAAATCGTCCGGCGGTGGGATCCACCCATCATGGATCTCATGGCGACCTTTCAATCAGCCAAGACAGGGCGCTTCTTCAGCAGGCGAAGGGAGCGCATGTCCGAGGGGCTCGACGCTCTCATTCAGCCGTGGCCAACGTCCGGTCTTCTTTATGTCTTTCCTCCGTGGGCTCTGATCGGCCGGGTCGTACAACGTATCGAGAGCCACCGGGGTCGCGTGTTACTGGTGGCCCCGGATTGGCCCCGGAGGCCCTGGTATGCCGATCTGGTCCGGTTGAGCGACGGCGTTCCTTGGCTCCTGCCCGCTCTACCGGATCTTCTTCTTCAGGGTCCCTTGCGGATGCCCCAAGTGGATCGATTCTCGCTTACGGTTTGGCCATTGAGAGGGCTCGGCTGAAAAGGAAGGGCTACTCCCCCGCGGTGATTTCTACCCTTCTGCGGGCGAGGAAAACGTCCACTTCTCTTACTTACGTTCGGATTTGGAGGATTTTTGAAGACTGGTGCTCCCGGCGGGGAGTCCGGGCGGCGACGGTTTCAGTGCCCGTCGTTTTAAGTTTTCTTCAGGATGGTTTCGATAAGGGCCTTGCGGCTAGTTCCCTAAAAGTCCAGCTGGCGGCTATCTCGTGTTACCGCGGCAAGGTTTTGGGTCGTCTGCTCGGGGCTCATCCGGATGTACGCCGATTCCTTACGGCTGTTTTTCATTTGCGGCCCTCCCGCAGAGTTTTCGTTCCTCCTTGGGACTTGAATTTAGTTCTGAGGGCCCTGGTTCGTGAACCTTTTGAGCCCCTGCGCAGGGCGTCTCTGAAAGATCTCACGCTGAAGGCGGTTTTTCTTTTAGCCATCTGTTCGGCACGGCGCATTTCAGATCTGCATGCATTGTCCTGTCGAGAGCCTTTCTTGTCTTTTTCCGCGGATCGGATCGTTCTCCGTCCGGTTCCTTCCTTTCTGCCAAAGGTGGTGTCTCCCTTTCACATGAATCAGGCAGTGTTTCTTCCAGTGCTTTCTTCGCAATCTGTCGGGTCAACGGACAAAGGTCTTCTCCGGCTCGATGTGGGTCGTACGCTCCATCGTTATTTAAAGGTTACCGAGTCTTTTCAGAAATCTGACCGGCTTTTCGTGCTCTTCGGGGGTGCGCGTAAAGGGGAAGCGGCGGCTAAAGCCTCCATTGCTAGATGGCTCAAAGAGGCGATCGCGTCCGCGTATATGTTGCAACAGCGGTCTGTTCCGGAGGGTCTGAGGGCTCATTCCACTAGGGCTCAGGCGACCTCTTGGGCAGAGTATAGCCTGGTTCCGCCGGCAGATATCTGTAGGGCGGCCACTTGGTCGTCTCTGCATGCTTTCAGTAGACACTATCGCTTAGATGTGTCAGCGGCTCGGGATTCCTGTTTTGGTTCGGCGGTTCTGCGCGCCGGATGGCAAGGTCCCGCCCGGTCTTAACTGCTCTGTTACATCCCGATGTTGGAGGACTAAACTGGATTACCGAACAGGAAATGGAAATTACACTAACCTGGTAATTGTAGTTCCTGGAGGGTCCAGTTTAGTCCTCCTTCCCTCCCGACTATCTGCTAATATGGTGCGGCGCGCCTTTCCGAACGGTTGATATTAAGACGGTTCCTCTTGCCGTTCGGTCCCTCTGTGGCAGCCGCGTTTTTTGCAGAGGCTCTTCCCTGTCTCGGGGGTTCAGGCAGCTCCTGAACTTCTGGTGGGGAGCGGTGTATTGATTCCTGAGGCGTCGGTGCCGGCGCAATGCAGTGTTCTGACTTCCTCGTTTGGGGAGGGGGTTGGATATTCCTTGGGGGGGAACAAATTGTTCTTTAATTAGGTCATATTGTATATTAATCTAATGTGTTGCTTCGTTAAGTATGCTTTGTTACTAGTACACTGGGGACTTCTGGGAGCTCCTGCTGCATATATACTACAGAAGATTTGATTGGTCCAGTCTCCCGGCTGCAGGAGGAGGGGCACTACCCCGATGTTGGAGGACTAAACTGGACCCTCCAGGAACTACAATTACCAGGTTAGTGTAATTTCCATTTTGCACATATACAAGACATGCCCACCTTTGCCCCTTCCTCAAAGCAGGTGTAAATCTGTGTGTGAGATGTTGTGCACGGTTGGAGCTACTTCTGAATGCCTCTTTTATAAATTACCCCACAAAGTGGTGATATTCAGCTGCTATATGTATAAGTTATGGTGCTAATATTTAAATGGAGCTTTATGTTCCCCAGTGGACATATAATTCCATCATCCATGCATTTTAAGTTATATGCTTAGAATCGGGTTAAAAATCCATCTAACCAGCTTGATACAATCCATATGTCAGTGGACGGAAGAAGAGAGGAATGAGGATGGACCTCAAAATTTATCCATATAGCAGCAATACCTGGATGAGTTATACATTTATTTATTTTAACATTTTTCTATACCGCTTTGTCCTTCACTCAGAGTGGTTTACATTACAACTTGAACATTATACATAGAACAGTGACCAACATTATACAAAGAACAATTGAACATTAAATAGGGAGAAAAGGTAGCGTGAGAGACTATGGGGTATGTTTACTAAACCGTCTTAATGTTCCTGGCGCTAGTTGCAGCGATAATGTGAAGGATGCCAAATATAAGGAGTGGGCGTTCCGGTCTTAAGGTAGCAATTGCGGGTTATCGCGCGATAAAGTGTGCCATGTACATTATCGCGCAATAGAGGGAGCCACGCACGTTACCGCGTTTTAAACTTAACTTCGCGTGCTGACCTGCAATCACAGCAATAGAGGTGTAGCACACTGGTTAATACAATGACTGCTGAAACAGGGGTCAGGAGTTCGATCCCCCAGTGGGCTTAATGAGTAAGGCTGTCTGAGGCATTACCCTTTACTTTAAACCAGTGCTGTCTGAGGCATTTTCTTTTTTAATTTAAATTAGTGCTGCCAGCAAACACATCCTCACAGCAAACACACCCTATAAGGCACTCCAGAGGGCACATTATAAAGTGCACTGTCCGCCAAGGCATCTTATAATGTTCCCTATAGGGCGCCTTATAGAGCGCTTTATAGGGTGCCTTATAGGGCGCCTTATGAGGCACCTTAAGGTTACAGCACTGTGAGGGTGTTTTTGCTGGTGGCACTAATTTAAATTAAAAAAAGGAAATGCCTCAGACAGCCCTATCAAATAACACCACTGTGGGATCAAACCCATGACCTCTGCCTCCACAGGCAGTGAAGTAACCAGTGGGCTACATCTCTATAGCTACTAACAAACCCCTGGCTGGCTACAGAAGGACTGCAGGTCACCACACAAACTGTCTGCTGTGGTTACCAGGATAGGGTTAACCCACCCGTACCCATGATGCACTGCACATACAGATCAGCAGTCTACAGATGATCACAAGATGGGGTATGCACCCCCACAGCACCTTGGCCTGGTAGGGGGAACTGACCGTGTGTGTTACTGGCACAGAGTAGCTACAGACCGTCACATTGTGCGGGTACTGTGCTCACCCTGAGGGCGAGGTGGGGCACCCAGCACCAGGTCTGCAGCACCTGGCTTAGCTGAGATAGGCTATGCTGCAGGTTGCCATCAGTGCCGGTGTGTGATAGGTAGTCCTTGCAGACACACCTAGGATACACCTGTGTCCATCCGTATTTCCCAGTCATGTCTAGCCCTTGTGGACTATGATGCACCCAGAATAGTGCATATCCTGTGTGGGTGCCATGGTCACATGATTTAAGTGAAGGGGGGTGTTTGCACCTATAAGCGGATTATATAGCACCACCCAACCTGCCCTCTCGGGCTCAGGGTGTGGGACAGGATCTCCCACCAGCACATCCACATTCTACATCCCTGCAATGGTGGCAGTAGAGGGGACCATCAACCCCAGTCCTGCTGGGGAATGGGCACCCTACAGGGCAGTCAATGCAGATCTGTACGCCTCCATAAGGCAATGGCAGACAGACAGTAGGCCTGGAAATGCTCAGCTGCCGCCCACCACTATCTGACATTCTCCAGCAGCAAGCACAGTGAGTCTCCAGCCGCTGCACCCTGCAAGGTATTCTAGCCATACACATACTAACTGCAGACAGTCTGCTAGCTTGTGCATAGTGCATGTTCCTGGAGGAACTGTGTGCACCCAAAAATGGAATGTGAGCGCACACACCAAGCAGCTAAGTCGGTGATTGGGCCCCAGAAAAGGGAACCCATAAATATCACTTGAGAGAAATATTATATAGCACTAAGGGGGAACCTAGCCATGCCGTGGTCACTGCTCAGTCAGGGTGAGAGTGACCTCCCAGCAGGACATGCTGTGGCCACCCTGTCCATGCAGGTGGTGTCCGGGCACTACAATGTCCCAGCCATTGCCCTATGCCCTGTGCAGATGCATCCTGCCCAGGCCACCCTGTCCGGGCCATACCCACAGTACCTTGCTCCTCACTATGCACATTGGCAGGCTAACACTGGAAACCGTGCAAGCAGTGTGGGCTCAGTAAGGTGTAGGCAGCCACAACACACTGGATAGACAGACACACACTCCCACACCTATGCCAGCATTGTGCAAATATAGAGGTTTTTGGCAGCCCTGGCCACCACACCAGTCCTGGGCACAGTGCAGGCATGGCTATGGTATGCAATACTGTTGGGGTCACTCCCCGGGGTGGTAAACACTGTCAGAAACCAAAACTGAAACACACTCCACCTTATCAGAAAGGTTGCTATGATGCAGCTCTATCAGCAAATTGTGCTTAACTTAGGAATTGTTATCTGCCATTAATCCTAGGAACCTTTTGATATATGTGTAACGTATTCCAAAGTTTAGGGCGGCATTGCTAAGGTATGCAAGTGCTAGTATTGGGAGATGCTGCTGCGCGCAGGGCCCTACAGCCTGATTCTCCATGAGGCTTTGGATAGTGGAGCCTGTGGGTGTGGGTGTTTATACCCCTGTTGGTCGCTGCTCTAGGGCAGAGGTTCCCAACTCCGGTCCTGGTGGGCCAAACACTGTTCAGGTTTTCATGCTGTCCCTAATGAATATGCATGAGATACCTTTGCATACAATGGGGGCGGCACATACTAATGCGGCACAGGCATATTTATTAGGGACAGCATGAAGCCTGAATGGTGTTTGGCCCTCCAGGACTGCAGTTGGGAAACTCTGCTCTAGGGATTGCACATATTTATGGTGTCTGTGCTCTGTAGCGTAAAATATAGGCGTTTCAGGCATATTTATTTTATCTGCAATAAAGGTTCTGTCTTTATTACCACGGTTTAGTACTGGGTAAAATATGGGGTAAGGGTTGGCAGGAGCCACAGCTGGGATTTGAACTTCTGACCTTCTGCTCCTGAACACACTGGCTGGGTATACTGCACCACACTGTTGCCACAGGGACAGTTCATTCCCTGGGAATACCATGACTGTTTGTCAGACAGACCCTGTCTGTTGCATTGCATGGCACCCACCTAAACGGGCTAGGCTATGATCTGCTGTGGGCAGATGCCACTGCCCCCTCCGCCACCAGCACCCCTCTGCCACCATGCTGCCATGCCATTATGCCGGTGGTGCTGGTGGTGCGTAGTCCCAGGCCATCCAGTAAGCCGGTAGGCAGCTGCCTATGGTGTGGGTTCTCGGGTAGGGGTGCCTACATCGACATGTGCGCTCCCCCCACCCCCCACCCCCAGCACCGCCTTGCAATGTTATGTGCCCTTGGGGGTACCTGTTGGGTAATCTCCCCTGTGACACTGTGGGACACACACTCGTGCCCATGTTGGACCCTCGTCAGTTGCTGTCTTGCTGTATTACAGTTTCGGCATTCCTATGTGCCACCTAGGCATCTGCCTAGCCCGCACTGTGCCCCAGCTGGACCACAGCATGTGCCGCCTGCAGCCCCCTGTATCCCATTTACAGCATCAGTACAGTTGCCGTTTCCTACGTACCCACTTTACTGTTGCTGCACATGTGCACGCCATAACAAACCTGCCCAATCTAAATGACAGAAACCCTGATCAGCGCTATTTCAATATGGGATCATTCACTCGTAGGGGGACAGAGCATAGACCCTTCCAAACATGATATCTTAATTTATACGCTTTGTCAGTAGTGTTGCTTTATGTTTATCATTAATATCCCTATTGGCCAGCTTGGTTATTGGGATTTTAGATGTGGTTCTGGTCCTTTTATATGTTTATTTGCCTTTTTGGTCCCTGCACATGTATCACAACTATCACTTTTCTGGGTTTCCTTGCCTTTGCTGCACATTGCTGACTGAAATAGTTTCTCTTTCCCGCAAATGTGCGTTAAGGCGAGGGTTTCACTGGCGTTAGTGTTCAGACCCGGATTTCACAGTGTTAGTGTGCCTGGAGCCTCTCCCCTCCCACTCTCGGCCCATTGACCCCTTCTCTCTGCCCTCTGGGAAGCCTTACTCCACCCTTTAGACCCAGATTTCACAGCATTAGTGTGCCTTGCCGCCGCCACGTTATCGTGCGATAAGTTATGTTATCACGTGTTAATGTTACAATATCGCGCGATAACGTCACTTATCATGCGATAATACCACCGTTGCAACGTTAAGACGGTTTAGTAAACATACCCCTATGTATTTAATTTAGGTTTGTTCAATAGTAGGACTCAACTAAACGAATAGCAGCAGAGTTGGCAGTAACTAATTGTGCATATTTTCAGTATTGTTGGCTATGGGGTCATGTTAGAAGCTTTGTTAGTGATTTGGACATAAGAAAACAGGCATTCCTTGTCATCTCTCTGGGCCAGTCCGGCACTTGAGGGTTGTCAACCTTCTCCAGCAGCTGAGGACTGAAAGCAGAATCTTTTCTGTGATCTAGCATCTGGCTCCCCCTACTGGCTCACCTCAGTCTTTCAGTCCTCAGCAGCTGGAAGGGACGTTCGTTTTCTGGCTCCCGGTTCACTGGCTGTTTAAGGCTTTACTTTCTGTTCTTTTTTCTTTTTTGTTTAGTTAGTAGTTCTGTGGCTCCGATTGCTATAGTGTGGGAAAGCCCTAGCTGGGGTTTTTCTGGGAGATAAGTGGGGCTCTTGGCTTGGCCTGAGCTCAGCAGAGTGAGTTCTTCCCGCGGAGGCAGAGCCTGTCTCAATCTGAGGAGCAGAGGCCGGAGCATAGCTTAGCGGTGGAGCGGGGAGCCCCCGGTCACCGGCCGCATCTTTCTGACTCAATCAGACCCCCCCCCCCCCCGCTAGCAGCGGGAGCGCGGGTCTGAGGTGGCACGGACACCATTGGTACAGGAGCTGTTCTCCGGCACAGGACAGACCGCTCTCGCTAGCAGCGGGAGTGCGCGTCGTCCTCGTCGAATCCCGGGCGCGGCTGGCTGTGTGGCGACAGGTTAGTCTGTTCGTGTTGGGCCGTTCTTCTTTCGATGCCGCAGGTCTCGGCGTTATTTGAGGTGCCCGGGTGTAGATCGTTCCTCCGCCGACATAGATAGCAGGCCTGACGCGAGTGTTGCTCACAAGGCCGGTCAGAGCGTGTCGGAAATGGCGGGAAAGGCAGCCATTTCTGCTAAAGCGCCAGGGTTGGATGCCGTTTCAGAAAAGCTGGCAAAAAAGAAGGGCAAATCAAAAAAGCCGGCGGGGGTGGAGGAAGCTCCTTCACTGCACGTGGCTGCAGCTCAGTGTGCTTTTCAGTCGGTGTTTTCGGCAGATTTCATTTTGGAAATGCATCGGGCTTATTGCATGAAACAGCGGCAGTCTCAGGGGGCAGAGCCTGCCTCTCTTGCTGCCTCAGGCCGGGAAGCGGATCTTTCCGCCTGGGACCCGGGGGAGGGCTCTTCCCAGTCGGTCCGCGGTGCGCCAGGGGAGGCCGATGGTTTTAGTTTTTCCTTCCCGGCGCCCTCAGCCATGGAAGAAGGAGACGTTGTGGAATCCGATATGGATCACTGGCTGGGGAATTCAGAAGATAGTGAGTTGGGGGATGCGGATGATCCGAATTTTTTTCGGGTATTCCGGAAAGAGGAATTGGCACCTCTTATCTCCCAGACGTTAGCAGCGTTAAATATTGAGCTGCCTGCGGTGCCTGACCTGCCGTTGGAGGATCCCCTCCTCCGGGGGTTTAAGTCAGATCAGAAGTGTTTCCCAGTACACCGAGTCATGAAGCAAATGGTGGAGTCAGAATGGGAATGCCCGGAGGCCACCTTGCGGGGGGCTAGGGCGATCAGTCGAATGTACCCCCTACCGCAGGAGGAACAAGACTTGCTGAAAATGCCTATGGTCGATGCCCTTGTCTCGGCAATGACTAAAAAGACCACTATTCCCGTGGAGGGCGGAGCGGCCCTCAAGGATTTACAAGATAGGCGGCTGGAGACTCTCCTCAAGCAGACCTTTGAGACGTGCGCCTTGACGCTCCGAGCGTCTATCTGTGGGGCTTATGTTTCCCGAGCGTCCATTCAGTGGATGCAGAGTGCCCTCCGTGCCCCTACAGAGGCCGAGGAGGCCGCAAAAATGGAGTCAGCCACAGCGTATTTGGCAGACACTTTTTATGAACTTGTGCGGATTTCGGCGAAGTCCATGGCTTCGGTCATAGCGGCTCGCCGGTTTTTATGGCTCCACAATTGGGCGGCGGATGCATCGTCTAAAGCGCGGCTTAGCAAGCTTCCGTATAAGGGCACGCTCCTGTTTGGGGCTGCCTTAGAAAAGATCGTCAAAGACTTGGGTGACTCCAAGGGGGGTCGCCTCCCGGAGGATCGCCCGAGGGCACAGCGACCCGATGGGGGTTTCCGGGGCCTGTCCCAGGAGGCGCATAGGTTTCGAGGTGCGAGGTTTGCTCCTTATGCGCGAGGGCGGTTGTCCACCCGTGGTCAGTCCTTTCCTGGGGCTCGGGGGTTCGGCAGGGGTTTCTTCCCCACCCAGCCGAATCCGGGCAAAAAGTCCCAATGAAGGGACGTTGGTCCAGATGGAGATTCCGGTGGGAGGACGGTTACGCCAGTTTCTGTCCGTCTGGACCAGCATAACCACAGATCAGTGGGTCCAGGAAATCATCCGGGACGGCTATGCGCTGGAGTTTGCCCAACCGTTGGCGGAGGTGTTCGTGGTGTCTCCATGTGGTTCACAAGCCAAAGCGCTGGCGGTGGCGGAGACGCTTCAGCGTTTGGTGCGTCTGCGGGCCGTGGTCCCAGTTCCCTCCGACCAGTGTGGCTTAGGTCGGTACTCAATTTATTTCGTGGTGCCCAAGAAGGAAGGGTCCTTCCGTCTGATCTTGGACCTCAAGCACATAAACCGTTGCCTTCGCGTTCCGCACTTTCGCATGGAGACTCTACGTTCCGTGATCGCGTCCGTGCAGCCGTCCGAAGTCCTTACCTCCATAGATCTCACGGAGGCTTATCTCCATATTCCAGTACGGGCGGAGCATCAATGCTTTTTGCATTTCGCGATGCCCATGGGGCATTTCCAGTTCCGGGCCTTGCCTTTCGGGCTGGCCACGGCGCCTCGGACATTCACAAAGGTGATGGTGGTAGTCGTGGCGGCATTGAGGCGCGACGGGTTGCTCGTACATCCTTATCTGGACGACTGGCTAATTCGGGCGCCCTCGGTGGCCGAGTCTCGAGAGGCTATGGTGAAAGTGGTATCGCTACTGGAAAGCCTTGGCTGGGTCGTAAACCGAGCTAAGAGTCAGCTGGTGCCGGTGCAGCGGCTCTTGTATCTGGGTGCACTGTTAGACACGAGCGTGGGCACAGTTTTTCTGCCGGAGACCCGCATTCAGAAGATCTCGAGCCAGATCAGAGTTTTCTTCCGGCTCAAGGCTCCGTCGGCATGGCGTTATTTGCAGCTTCTCGGTTCCATGGCAGCGACCTTGGACCTTGTTCCCTTGGCTCGGGCACGTATGCGACCATTACAACATTCCCTGCTGACCCGGTGGTCTCCGCAGCGGCACTCGTTGGACCGGAAGTTGGTCCACACGCCAGAGACGCGCCTCAGTCTGCAGTGGTGGTTGAATCCGGTTCATCTGCGAGCAGGTGTTCCCATGCGGCAGCCGGACTGGCTGCTTCTCACGACCGATGCCAGCCTAGCAGGTTGGGGGGCCCATTGTCAGGGCCGATTCGTGCAGGGAGTTTGGTCCCCGCTGGAGACCACGTTTTCCATCAATCTGTTAGAACTCACGACCGTCCGTCTCGCTCTGTTGGCTTTTGCGTCTCTGGTCGAGCAGAAGGCCGTGCAGGTGTTTTCCGACAACGCGGTCACAGTCTCGTACATCAGTCGTCAAGGAGGGACGGGCAGTGCGTCTCTCTTGGAAGAGAGCCTACGGTTGATGGACTGGGCGGAGTCGCACTTGGTAGCTCTGTCAGCGGCGCATGTAGCGGGTCGCGACAATGTGCAAGCAGACTACCTCAGTCGGCATGTCGTGGATCCGGGAGAATGGGAGTTGCACGAGGAAGTGTTTCGCGAGCTGTCCCACCGTTGGGGTCAGCCGGTTATGGACCTCATGGCCACCTTCGACAATGCCAAGGCGGGGCGGTTTTACAGCCGGAGAGGAGATTTCATGTCGGAAGGCCTGGACGGTCTAGCGCAGCCATGGCCGACAGGGGTGCTGCTGTACGTCTTCCCCCCCCCCGGCCTCTGATAGGCAAGGTCATCCGGAGGGCACAGA
This sequence comes from Ichthyophis bannanicus, assembly GCA_033557465.1. Taxonomy (NCBI): domain Eukaryota; kingdom Metazoa; phylum Chordata; class Amphibia; order Gymnophiona; family Ichthyophiidae; genus Ichthyophis; species Ichthyophis bannanicus. The sequence goes on along the minus strand of CM066032.1, from coordinate 102,296,130 downwards.
GGCACGACGGGCCGCTGATTCTGATAGCCCCGGATTGGCCCAGGCGGGCTTGGTACGCGGATCTGATTCGGCTCCTTCTCGACAAGCCCTGGCGGCTGCCCGACCGGTCGGACCTGCTGAGACAAGGGCCGCTTTTCATGCCGGACGTGGATCGCTTCTCTCTTACGTCTTGGCTCTTGAGAGGAACAAGTTGAGGAGCCGTGGATATTCGCCGGCTGTGGTCTCCACTCTGTTAGCGGCACGGAGGCATTCGACTTCGCTGGCATACGTTCACGTCTGGCGCATCTTTGAGCGCTGGTGCGCGCAGCGGAGTTTGTCTCCGCTCACGGCTCTCATTCCTGACATCCTGTCTTTTCTGCAGGATGGTCTCGATAAGGGGTTGGCGCTCGCGACCCTCAAGGTGCAGGTGGCGGCTCTGGCGTGTTTTCGAGGCAAGGTGAGCGGGGAGCTTCTCGCTTCTCATCCGGATGTGGTTCATTTCTTGTGGGCTTTACGGAATATCCGTCCTCCGGTGCATTCTGTAGTGCCAGCCTAGGATCTCAATTTGGTGCTCGAGGCTTTGGCGAAGCCGCCGTTTGAACCATCTAAGGAGGTCTCTCTCCGGGATCTTTCCTGGAAGACAGTTTTCCTGGTGGCCTTATGTTCGGCGAGGTGCGTGTCGGATCTTCAGGCGCTCTCTTGTCACGAGCCTTTCCTGCAGTTTTCACCGGAGAAGGTGACTTTGAGACCGGTGCCCTCTTTTCTTCCCAAGGTGGTCTCCAGTTTCCATGTGAATCAGTCTATATCGCTGCCGACCTTTCCGGTTCGAGAAGGTCAGCCCATTGAGGCGGTCCTCCGGAGCTTAGATTTAGGCAGGGTGCTCAAGAGATATTTGCGCCGCACGGCGGCGTTTCGCAAGACGGACAGGCTGTTCGTGTTGTTTGGAGGACCGCGGAAGGGTGAAGCGGCCTCCAAAGCGTCCATCGCTAGATGGGTGAAACAGGCCATTGTAGCAGCGTACCAGGCGTGTGGCTGGGCGCTCCCGGAGGGCTTCCGGGCGCATTCCACGCGGGGTTTGGCTATGTCCTGGGCGGAGTTTGCCTTGATCCCGCCGGTAGAGATTTGTAGGGCGGCGCGGTGGTCTTCGCTGCACACTTTTGCCAGACATTATAGATTAGATGTTCAGGCTCGCAGGGATGCTATTGTGGGGACGTCGGCCATTATTGCGGGGCTGGCGGGTCCCTCCCGGGGCTAGGTACTGCTTTGGTACTACCCTCAAGTGCCGGACTGGCCCGGAGAGATGACAAGGAAGACAAAATTAGGCCTTACCTGCTAATTGTCTTTCCTTTAATTCTCTCCGGGCCAGTCCGGAACCCACCCAGTACATGGTCCTAATGTCTTCTCTCAGGTGATTTCGGGGATTTTCTGGCCGGATTCGCGTTCGCTGTTTCCTGGGGATCGCGCGGAGTGGGCTTCGACAAGCATATGACAGTGTTTCCGCTCGGATAGCTTGCTCACTCGGTTTCAGGAGGTTCCTCACTCCGTTAGCTATAAGAAAAAAAAAAAATTAAAAGATCCAACTCCAAAGAAAAGGAACATAAGAAACACTATTTCAAGCTGGCTTATGCGTTTCAAATTTCGGAGGCGATGAGGCCTCATGCGCGGATGCGTTCTTCCGGGTTGAGGCAGGCTTGCTTCCGCGCGGGTTTGGTTTGTTTTGAATTTTCTGGACGTTTAGGGTGTTCAGAGTTATCGGTTTTATCCACTGCTTATCACGTTTAGACTGAGGTGAGCCAGTAGGGGGAGCCAGATGCTAGATCACAGAAAAGATTCTGCTTTCAGTCCTCAGCTGCTGGAGAAGGTTGACAACCCTCAAGTGCCGGACTGGCCCGGAGAGAATTAAAGGAAAGACAATTAGCAGGTAAGGCCTAATTTCGTCTTCAGAAGTGCAAATGAGAAAGACGTCACCGAAGCCATTTTCAAAAGTCCACAAAATAGTCGTCCCTGGCGCGATCACATCTATGTTGCACAGGGTGGCATGGTGGGGGCATAGACTGGGCAGTCCTAAATAGATGAACATTGCCATGCGATTTCAGAAAGGTCTGAGCACATCTGGCCTTGGCTGTTGACATGCCCATATACAACGCAATCGAGAAGTATCTCCACAGAGTGCTGAACTGAAAGGAGAAAGGCAAACCTACCCAACTGTGCAAACGCCCCTAGATGCAGAGTGTGTCCCATCATAGGTGGTCGTCAACCAAGCGCTGCTGCCCCTGAGCACCTCGGGCATCGCCGATCTCCCCTGTGCCTTTCTGGACAATGCAAGTAAGTCACCACAGGTCCTGGGACAAAGCAGCAAACCCTCCTGACAAAACTGGAGCAGCTCAGCTGTGAGCTGCTCCGGTTCTGGCAGGAAAGTACGCTGCCATTTTGTCTTGGGATCCGCAGTGACTTACTTGCACTGCCCAGAGAAGCACAGGGGAGATCGGCGATGCCAAAGATACTCAGACCAATTAAAAAAGGAAATAGTACAAAAACTAGGACATTGCCAGGACCTGATTATTAGTATCAAAAAAACACAAAGGAGAAAATATCCAAGGTACCAAAACAAACCCGTTTGGAGCAATTCCCATTTTTTGCTGACAAGAAAAATAATGAACTGAAAATACCTACAATATATATTTTTATTGTTGGACCATTTGCCATGAGAGAAAACCCTCTTGAAGCAAACACTCCCTTTTATTCTTTTAAATGAGCCCAGTACTCAGTTCAAAATTATTCAAAATGAAATATAAATGTTTGGAGACTGTCATCACTGCCAAGGGCTATGAAACCAAATATTAGTGAAGGGTGCAATTATTTCTGTCCAGGTCATATATATTTTGTTTTCATCATTTACTGCACCTAAGTTGCACAGAGATCTTTTTATTTGTTGTATACCTTTGAAAATATTATTAAAATATTATGATGACATACACCTGGAATATTACAAAAAGCCGTCATGAAGGATAAGGTTCTTCAGTGGTTCCAGTCCTACCTGGCGGACAGGTATCTGCTAATTCAAACAAGCCCCCTACCGCCAGACTCAAGGAATACCTCAAGGCTCTGCACTATCGATACTACTCTTTAACATTTATCTACAACCACTCTGCTCAATAATATGAGCACACAACATCAACTTCCACATATATACAGACGATATTATGCTATATGGACCAATAACCACCGCAAACCCCACAAATTTACAGTTAATACATTGTTTCAGCGACGTCTCCAGATGGCTCCAAGAAAATAATCTCACAGCCAACCTCAAGAAAACAGAAGCATTATTTGTCACAAAGGATCAAATGTTCACCCCGCCAACCCACCTCACTCTGGGAACAACCCCAATAAGAGTTCAAGCATATATAAAATACTTAGGAGTCATACTCGACCAAACCCTCTTACTCAGGCAACAGATAGCGAAAACCACAAGAACAATATACTTCAAAATGAAAATGATTCAACGCCTCGAACCACTCCTGGATCCCCAGGACTTCAAATCAGTACTACAAGCAAAGACACTCCCTCACCTTGACTACTGTAATGTGATATATCAAGGACTCCCGCTCTCAACTCTCCACCCTCTAAGGACAGCCCTTAACACAGCCACCAGGATCATCCAAAGGGCGAGGAAGTTTGACCACATCTCCCCAATACTGAAACACCTCCACATTCTCCCACTGGAATCTCAAGTACAAATCCTTACTACTGATTCACAAAGCACTACACCAACAGCAAACATCACATCTATACACCCTACTACCACAACCAAACTCTGGGAGATCCACAAGGCAGACCACTAACAACATTTTGATCATACCCCATGCAAGGACAAAACACAATAATCAAGCATGTGCCTGCGCATTTGAACTCTACACCCTGTCTCTATAGAGCTCTCTCCCAACCAAAATCTGGAACAAGGACCTCTCCTCCTTTCAGAAGAAATTAAAGAGTCATTTATTCAGAGAACAGTTTGGCACAGACTGAGACATTAAGAGGAATTGTAAATAAGTTAGAACACCTGATGTTCACCCAAATCGGGATTGTAAATAAGTTGTAACCCTATTGATTGTACAACCTCCCCCTTCTCCCACTCCCGCAATCAGAACTGTAAATATGTTTGATGTATCACTGGTTGCTTAATGTAAACCATTTTGACCCTGTGAAAAGTGGGATATAAGCATAGCTAAATAAATAAAATTATTTCTCAAGATATTGTACACAACATACCTAAAATATAAGAGTGCCAATAATGTTGACCACAGTTGTATAAGAACGCATCTTCTTGTCGTCATGTATATAATGCTGTGCAATATTGTGTTTTCTGCATGTAAAACAGATCTTATATGTGGAAAACAGTTATGCATTTGGGAGGGTCGTTTTAAAGGCATGTGGCACTTCTGTCACTGAATATCAGTCCCCCTGGATTCCCATCAGTGATTTGTAAGCGCATGTGCCCCAAGGCAATTTTCAAGGCCCATACTCGAGTGCATAAAACACTGTCTGTATGCTCAGGTCATTTATAAAAGTACCTCGTTAGCTGGCAAGATCAAAGTCTTTGCAAAATTTACTGTGCTAAGCATCTGCATTTAGGCCCTTATCTTAGAAGCATCTCCAGGTACATGTGTAGATCAGCTACATCTGCATATAGTGATTTTAGAAAGCTGCTGTTTATGTTTAGAGATCCACACCAAGTAGGTGTGGTTTGAGTGTTGATAAGGTGTGGCTTTGATAGTCCCAAAATATAGACATGCATACCAAACGTTTTCTGCTTTTCCGACTGCCTTGAGGCATGCACAAGTGCCAGCTTAAAGGACATGCGCAAAGGTCAAGAAATCCACCTACATTTATTTATTTATTAAAAATTTCTATACTGCGGTTTACAAATAACAACAATTTAGGTGCACTCCTTGGGGCCGCTCCAGCAGCACAGGCCTAGCTATCTACACGATGTTCCCACTTCTTCTTTTCATTCTTTGCACCTCTGCGCCGTCCGGGACAGATTCCTCATTTACCTTGCCTCGACCTTCTTCTAGTCCTTTCCCTCCTTCTCTCCCGACAAGCGTTTCATCCTTTGTCCCTGTTGCTTCTCTTTTTTCTTACTTCTGTCCTATGTCTCTTATTCCTGTGTTTTGGGGCAGACGTCCGGGCAAGCTGCCTGGTACACGCTTTCGATGTCCCTCCAATCTCCTCCCTTGCCCGGTCTCTTCTTCCCCTTGGTCTCCCGTAACGTCTGCTACTCCTCAATCCTCCCTCTCCATTGGCCTGGTTAATTGCCGGTCTTTACGGAATAAAACTCTCCTCATCCAAGACCTTGTTCTTCAGTCTTCTTTTGACCTTGCTCTCTTAACTGAAACCTGGCTAAGGGACGGTGAGGACGCTCTTTTGGCCCGCTGCCTCCCCCCTGGTTTCTCTGCTATCTCCACTCCCCGCCTTGGCCGATCAGGTGGTGGCGTGGCCGCCCTGATCCGTTCATCTCTTCCCTACACTCAGCTCACTCCTTCGGCCTTACGTTACCCTGAATCCCTTCTACTTCAGCTTCATACCTCCCCTCCTACACAGGTGCTTCTTATCTACTCTCCCCCTGCTCTACGACCCGATCTATGGGATTCTCTTCTTTTGACCATCACTGATCTGTCCTTGGCTTTCCCTCACTTGCTTATTGCTGGGGATTTTAACCTTCATGTGGATTCTCCCTCTTCGTCTCGGGATCACTCCTTCGTCTCTCTCTTACACGATCTATCTCTTATACAGCATGTTACCTTTCTTACCCATCAGGCTGGCCACACTCTTGACCTGTTCCTGACATCTTCCTCTTCCTCTCTCTTGGTGCATAATCTCTCCTCTATTTATTTATTTATTTATTTATTTACAGTCTCTTTTATACCGCGCTATTTGACACCAGTGCGGTTTACAATGAACATTAAACTACACATCTCAGTTTAGTGATTTGTGCTTACAGTGAACAGGTATAATAACTATACCTCTCCCATGGATGGACCATGTCTGTCTGTCAGTTTCCTACTCTCATCTTCTAAGACCCTCCTCCCCCGCTTCTCCTTTTTTATCTTCGGCAGTGCCCCCTCCCCCGTGGCTTTCTCGCGCTATCTCGTCCCTCACCCGTCAGCAATTTCCCACCGCTACTGAGCTTCTTCCCTTAAACTTTTCCCTTCTTTCTCCTACCTCCCAAGCTGCGCTTTGGTCATCTTCCCTCTCAGCTGCCCTCGACTGTATCGCCCCTTTACGGCCTCAGATACCCCGCCATCGGCCCATGCATCCCTGGTACCATGCGGGCCTACGGCTCTTGCGTACCCAGCTTCGTAATGCAGAGCGAAAATGGCGTAAGGACCCCACTCCGTCCACCTTAGCTTTCTTTAAGTCCAATTATTCCCACTGTCGTGCTAGTGTTCACCATGCCAAGCGCACCTACTTCTCTAATGCAATCTTGAAGGCTCCAAACCAGACCCGGCACCTTTATTCTACCCTTCAATCCTTAACATCCCTTCAACCCTCCGCGTCAGCTGCTCATATCCATCCCGTTCCGCCTCCCTCTCTCTTAGCTTCTTTCTTTAGTGACAAGATTTCCTCCTTAAGAACATCGTTACCTTCCTGTCCCCCCCCCCCTCCAATTCACTCTCCTCCTCCTTTTGTCTGTCCCCCTCCTGCTTCTCAACTATCTCCAGGAACAAGCAGGAATAAGTCCTCACATATGGGTACGTCGGTACCGACGGAGCCTGCGCGGGAAAGCTCCCCAGCTTCCTAGAATGGAAGCTTTTGGGACCTCCCACTGCACATGCGCACTGCCTTCCCGCCTTCCTGAACAGCTCTCCTCAGTTTCTCTTTTTTCCCGCGGAGCAGCAGGTCGTGTATCCTGTCACCGCTGAAGAAATTGTAGTTTTTTGTTTTGTTTCTTTAGACCGCGTACCTGCCTTCCCATACCGATACCGGTATCGCCGGTCTTCCTTTTCTTTCTTAAAAAAAATTATTTTCTTTTATTATTTTTTCAGCACTTTGGTCACTTCAGTTAGGCCTTCAGGCCTACTTTAATTCTCCACATGGAGAAGCCAGCCCCATGGATTTAAGAAGTGTACCAAGTGTACTGCTGTAATATCAGTCACAGACACCCATGAATGGTGTCTTAAATGTTTGGGGCCTGACCACTCCATTCCGGACTGCCCTTCCTGCTCCCAAATGTCTAAGATTGCTCAGCAGAACAGTGCCAACAAATTCCATGTGCTGATTGCTTCATAGAAACCAACATCACAGTCATCCACTACATCATCCCCGGAAGGATCACAGTAAACCAAACATTCTGTGGGCAATTCCTCAAAGAGCAAATCTCCTTCAAAGCATAGAGAGGCTCTTAGTTTTGTGGACCCTGCCCCAGCCACACTGCCCCGGCGTGATGCCCTCCCTTCCAAAACGCCAATACAGGGGATACAGGTTGACATCGATGGCACGGCATCGACTGATCACCTTTTGGTCTGCTCTGGGGTACCGGCCCATACCGGTACCGACATCCAGGCAGCCGTGGCGTCTATGGGCATACTGTCCAATCCATTGCAGCAGGCCGTCATGGCTTTCATTAAAGCTGCAACGCCATCGGTACCGCTTTCAGCGGTTCCGGGCCCGGTTCCGTATGTCCGTCCGGGAACCCAGCCTTCCTCTTCTAAACGCAAATCGGTACCGTATGGGCTTTCGCTCCATACCGCTTCCATACCCGGTACGCCCGATGTCGATACGATCGGTATGCGTATCGTCGCGTTGGAGGAAAACTAGAGAATACACCGATTCCTCTGAGGATTTTGTCTCCTCTGATGAGTCTGCAGAGCTCTCCCTTGACCTTCCTGAGGAACCTTCTTCTCCAAAAAGGAGATGTCTCCTCCAGAGGATTTGTCCTTTCAGGACTTTATTTTAGAAATGGCTAAAGGCCTTTCTATCACTACCTCCTCTGAAAGGGAACCAAGTTCAAAAAGATTTGATATTTTAGTATACTCTAAGTCTCCTAAAGAATCAGTTAACCTGCCTATCCATGAAATCCTTCAGGAACAAATGATGGATTTCTTGGAGAAGCCTTTATCTCTGTCTCCTTATTCCGTTAGGTTGGACACCATGTATCGGGTCCCTCCTTCTCCTGGTTTTCAGAAAACTCAATTGCCTCACCACTCCATTGTGGTAAAGTCTGCAATGAAAAAGATCAAGAGTACTAAAAGGCACTCTTCTACACCTCCAGGAAGGGAATGTAAGACACTGGACTCTTTTGGTAGGAAAATCTTCCAGGCTAGTATGCTTATAGCCAGGATTAATTCCTACAGCCTCTATATGGGCATGTTCCTAGGGGAACTTGCCAAGAAAGTACGGCATTTTGCCTCCCTTATCCCTGAGGATAAACAGGAGGACTTCCTTTCTGTTGTGAAACAACTTTTAGATGTTTCTAAGTTCTCCAACAGAGCTGCCTTTGATTCCTTCGAAGGAGACAGCAGAGCTTCTGGCATTGCTATCGCAGCCAGACGTCTGGCCTGGCTCCAGGCTTCTGTTGTGGAACCCTGGGTTCTTGTTGGCTTTCGGAATCTGGCCTGTACAGGTGTGTACTTATTCGGTGCAGAGTGGCTGGTTAAGGCCTCTCATCTGGTCGATGATTATGCCACCTTAGAGAGACTTTCTAAGTCCACTTCTACTCCCACTAAGAAGAAGTCTTTCAAGAGGCCTTATTATAAGAAGGCCAGATATGCTTCCAATACTGGCCAGCAATCTTCTCAACCTCGTTTTGCGGCTAAACGTCAGCAAACGAAACAAGCAAGAGCAAAGCCTGCAGCAGCTACTGCAGCTCAACAGGCTCCACCCCTCAGGGGTTTTGACTTTGCCCCTAGAGAACTTGCCATTCCTGGTTCTGGACCAACCAGAACCTCTCACCATACCTGGAAGGTTAGCTCACTTTGCTCCCAGATGGAAACAGATCACAACAGAGCAATGGACCCTCTCTATCATCCGGGAGGGTTACCAAAACTTCATTTCTCCAGCCTTCCTCCTCATCACATGGTGAGACCCTTCAATTCTCCATCTCCTCTCCTAGCCCTGTTGGATCAGAGATCTCTTCTCTGCTTGCCCAAGGGGCCATAGCAGAGGTTCCTCTTCATCAACAGGGGTCAGTTTCTACTCCCCTATTTTCTCATTCCAAAGAAGACAGGGGGATTCAGACCAATCCTAGATCTGAGAGAAATTGAACAAATTTTCTGTACAAGGAGAATTCAAATGCTCTCTTTGGGCATTCTCCTTCCATACCTTCAGAGTCAGGACTGCTTTTGTTCTCTAGACCTGCAGGATGCGTATACACATCTACTCATCCATCCCTCCCACAGAAAATATCTTCGCTTTTCTGTTCAGGGGAAGTCATTACCAATACAGAGTACTTCCCTTCGGTCTCGCCTCTGCCCCAAGAGTCTTTACCAAATGCAATGGCAGTCGTAGCCGCATTCTCAGAAGCATGGGGATTTCGTATTCCCATATCTGGACGACTGGCTCATTCGAGCTCCAACTCAGTCGCAGGCCCAGATTTCCCTAGACCGCACAAGGAACCTTCTGCAGTATCTGGGACTGGTGGTAAACCTTCCCAAGTCTACTCAGCCCTACTCAGTCTCTAGAATCATAGGGGCCCGTTTTGACACCACCACTGCAAGAGCCTACCTTCCACTGGTTCGGGGTCAGCGTCTGCTGAGCTTGGCCTCCCAAGCCCAGTCCAGTACTCACTTGACAGCCAGGGAATTGCTACGCCTCCTGGGCCATCTGGCCTCCACCGTACATGTGGTGCCCTATGCTCGTCTTCATATGAGCAGATCAATGAACCCTGGCCACCCAGTGGACTCAGGCGTCGGGAGCCTCTCAGACCAAATACAAACCTCAAACCGTCTGTCTTGGTCCCTCCATTGGTGGATATCCACCAAGAATCTGTTGTTGGGGGCTCCCTTTCAGCCCTTGATACCCAAAGCAACCCTCACAACAGATGCCTCACACTTGTGGTTGGGGAGCCCATCTGCTAACTCTCTCCACTCAGGGCACTTGGTCTCCACAGGAGGCCACCCTTCATATCAACCTCCTGGAACTGCGAGCAATGTACCTTGCCCTCAAGGTCTTCCATACCCTCCTTGCCAACCTGACTGTCCTGGTTCAGACAGACAATCAGGTGGCCATGTTTTACATAAACAAACAAGGAGGAACGGGCTCTCTGTCGCTTTGCAACGAAGCTCTCAGATTATGGGCCTTCGCCAGAGAGCACCAAATTCATCTGCTAGCAGTGTACCTTCAGGAGTTCAAAACTCTCGAGCAGACAGGCTCAGTCGAGTTCTGCTGCCACACGAGTGGGTCCTACACGTGGACCAGATAACCAGAATCTTCAGGAATGGGGACCCCGGACATAGACCTCTTTGCAAGTCCGTGGAATGCCAAACTTCCCCGGTTCTGTTCCAGGACTCCATGTCAGGAAGCTCAGGCCACGGACCCTTTCTCCTCCATTGGGGTCAGGCGTTCCTATATGCATTTCCCACCCATTCCGTTGATTCCCAAGACTCTGTTCAAACTACCAGAGAGATCACGGCTCTATGATCCTCATAGCTCCACGCTGGCCACGCCAAGTGTGTTCCCTCTGCTTCTACAGCTCTCCAGGGATCCTCCCTGGACTTAGGAGCTGCACCAGACCTTCTATCTCAGGAGGACGGGACTTTGTGGCACCCAAACCCCAAATCCCTACATCTCCGAGCTTGGTTACTGAAGGCTTAAGTCTTCAAGACTTTAATCTTTCTCAACCTGTGAAAGATATCCTTCATGCCTCTAGGAAACCTTCCACGAGGCGGTCTTATGCTTTCAAATGGAAACGTTTTTTCCATTTGGTGTGCTCAGCAGGGCCTTGACCCTCTGGCACTTCCTTTGAATTCCCTCTTAGACTATCTCCTGCATCTTTCCAATGCAGGCCTTAAGACGAATTCTGTAAGAGTCCATTTAAGTGCTATTTCAGCATCCCTGAAACCTGTAAATGGACAACCTATCTCCTCTCATCCTCTTGTTGCAAGATTCATGAGAGGCCTGACCCTCACTAAACCTCCCATCAGACCCCCCCCCGGTCGCATGGGATTTGAATCTAGTGCTTGGTCAGCTTATGAAGCCACCTTTTGAGCCGTGAGTTTCTCCCTCCTTGAAATTTCTTTCCTGGAAGTATTATTCCTAATTGCAGTCACTTCCGCTCGTCGCATCAGCGAACTGCAGGCTCTAGTGGCTAATCCACCTTATACAAGATTTCATCATGACAAGGTGGTCCTTAGGACGAACCTAATCCCCACTTTATGCCTAAAGTGGTCTCGCCTTTTCATCTTAATCAAGAGGTATATCTACCTGTATTTTTCCGGCTCCTCATGCCTCCAGTGCAGAGAGGAACCTTCATACTCCTGGATTGTAAAAGAGCTCTAGCCTTTTAACCCTTAATAGGACTCAGCCAAAACATCGAAAGTCTTCTCAACTTTTCGTGGCTTTGGATCCTTCACATTGGGACTTCAGTCCTCCAAGCGTACACTTTCCAATTGGATTGCTCAGTGTATTTCCTTTGCTTACCAGAGTAAAAAACATTTCTCTGGAAGGCCATGTCACAGCTCACAATGTGAGAGCCATGGCAACTTCTATGGCTCATCTGCACTCTGTTTCCATTGATCAGATCTGTCGAGCCGCTACCTGGGCCTCGGTTCATACCTTCACAGCCCATTACTGTTTGGACAAAGACTCCCGCCGGGATGCCTTGTTTGGCCAGGCTGTCCTCAAACACCTGTTCCATTCTTAGACAACTCCTGCCCACCTTCCCAGGATGGATGCCTGAGATCCATACGAAGATGCGAAACCTTGACAGGGGATCCCACGCCTCTAAGCTAGGGAGTCCCCCATATGTGAGGACTTATTCCTTCTAGTTCCTGGAGATAGCACAGTTACTTACCTGTAACAGGTGATCTCTGGGAACAGCAGGAATTAGTCCCTCACAACCCACCCACCTCCCCTAGAGTTGTATCTTTATCTATCTATCTTCCTGTCCTCTCTATTGACTCAGCTATAAACTCGAAACTGAGGAGAGCTGTTTCAGGAAGGCGGGAAGGCAGTGCGCATGTGCAGTGGGAGGTCCCAAAAGCTTCCATTCTAGGAAGCTGGGGAGCTTTCCCGCGCAGGCTCCGTCGGTACCGACGTACCCATATGTGAGGACTAATTCCTGCTGTTCCCAGAGATCACCTGTTACAGGTAAGTAACTGTGCTTTCCCATTCCTGGGCCTCTTTTTCCTTGATCACTCCCCCGGAACTTCACCACCTTATTTCTTCTTCCAAGAAGACATCCTGTCCTCTTGATCCTATTCCCTCTTCCTGGCTTCTAGATTCTTCTTTGGCTTTTCTACCTCACATTCTTATTATGTTTAACTCCAGTCTATCCACAGGGATTTTTCCCTCCTCTTGGAAGCATGCCTTAATTCGCCCTATCCTTAAAAATCCCTCACTTGATCCCCTGGTTCCTGCTCACTACCGTCCTGTCTCTAATCTTCCTTTCATCTCTAAACTTTTAGAGAAGTTTGTCTTTGCACAACTCTCACATCACCTGGATTCTATCAACTTTCTTCACCCTCGCCAATCTGGGTTTCGTCAGGGTCACAGTGTCGACACTATTCTTCTTGCTTTTACTAACACTCTGCATGTGGCTCACAACCGTGGTGACATTTCGGTGGTGGTTGCTCTTGATCTCTCAGCGGCTTTTGATCTGGTTGACCACTCCCTCCTCCTTCACCGCCTGCGAGAGGCAGGCCTATGTAGTACTGTTCACCACTGGTTTCATTCCTTCCTCTCTTCTCGATCCTGTGCGGTTCTCTCCCCCTCCCCTTCCACCCCCTCTTCAGATTCCTTTCCTCTCCCCTGTGGGGTTCCCCAGGGCTCTGTTTTAGCTCCTCTTCTTTTCAACCTCTTTCTGGCTCCCCTTGCTCTTTTAATTCAACAGTCTGGAGTTTCCGCTTTTCTTTATGCTGATGATATCGTGTTACTCCATCATACTTCCCCCTCTTGTCCTGACCTTTCTGTACTCAATTCCTGTCTTGCTGAAGTGGCTAATTGGTTGACCCTTAACTGTCTTCACCTTAATCTCACTAAAACTGTTGCTATTTGGTTCTCTCATGGTTGTCAACCCTCCCTTCAGGCCCCTTCATTTTCTGGCTCCTCTGTCCCTTTGGTCTCCACTTTTCGTTACCTTGGTGTTCACTTTGATTCTGATCTATCCTTTCAGGCCCACCTCTCCCACATCACTAAATCGTCTTTCTTTTTGATTAGACTGCTACCAGGGGTCAGAGGCGCCATTTGGAACTTAAGCACCTGACCGAGCAGGAGTGACTAAGTATTGCTCCTGCTAGACCACCAGGGAGAAGCTCCAATAAGAGCCAGGGGCATTTGGGAGGGGAGGATAATTGTGATGGCAGGAGAGTCTGGTGGAGGGGGGGGGGTATATGGTGGACTGTCGGAGGTGTTGAAATATGTGTTAGAGGGTTTGGGAGCAGGGTTGATCTTGTGCTGGTCAGGGGGAGGAGATGATATCTCTATTGTGCCAGCAATTATCTTTATCTTTATTATAGCACTTTATATACCGCCCTTCATGACACCAGAGCGGTTTACCATTCAAAAAGAACAAAGAACAATGAGGCCGAGAAATGGAAAAGAACTACAATCCTCGACAGGGCCAGCAGTACAATCACACAGAGGTAGAAAAAGAAGGACAGGTGAGGAGAGCGGAGCCAGTGGAAGGAGTGAGAGGCTTAGAAGGTCATAGGCAGACCAGAAAAGGTGTGTTTTGAGAAGGGACCTGAATTTTTGAAATGAGGGTTCTAAGCGGATGTCGGTAGGCAGGGAATTCCAGAGCGATGAGCCCAGGTAGAAAAAGGCAGCGTTGTGGGTAGAGTTTAAATGTGCTTGTGAAATGGAAGGAAGATAAAGGCGATTAAGGTGAATGGAGCACAGACTGCAGGAGGGAGTGTGGAAACAGAGGGAGTCAGCCAAATATTCGGAGTGTGGGGTGTGAACGGTTTTATGTACCCTTGTAATGGATGTGAAATTTGATTGGAAGCCAGTGTAAATGAAGAAGCAGTGAGGTAATGAACAGACAAACTTTTTTCAAAGACGGGAAAGCTGTAAAACTAGAGGACATAACATGAAACTGCAAGGGGGTAAACTGAAAGGCAACCTGAGGAAATACTTTTAGCACTGAAAGGGTGGTGGATGCTTGGAATGCCCTCCCGATGGAAGTGGTGGGGGCAAATACAGTAGCAGAATTCAATATGGCATGGGACAAACACAGTGGATCCCTTTATAGCGACAGGATAAAATCAAAATAAACTTAGCTATCTCTTATATCTCAACAAATAGGGGTGCACTGCATCGAGCGGTGGGTATATCCCCTAAAGAAAGGCATGGGGAGGGGTGACCTGCAGAGAGCGGCAGGAGCACCTACTCTTGCCACCTTGCTGGGCAGACTAGATGGACCATACTGGTCTTTATCTGCCATCATATACTGTGTTACTATAACGTGATACATGAGAAAATATCCTTGTAGCGGTGTTTTGCAACAGTTGGCAGTGACAAAGCTGATAGAGGGGAAAGCTTGTGAAATGACTTTATTTATTTATTAATTAGATTCTTCTATACCGCCCCTTCCAAAGATCAGGAGCGGTTTGCAAAGAACAAAACATTTTACATAGAACAGTGATATATAACTTTTTACATAGTAAACTTTGTAATTTCAGTTAACATAACAGTTTACATTTTGCTTAAAACAAGAAGCTAATAAACTATGTACATAATCTCCGATTATGATGATTTTCTTTGAGTGTGAGGGTGTGGAATGTGTGTGTCTCTCAGGTGGTGTGTTGTGATGTAGATTGTGAGGGGGGGTCTATGTTTGTGTTTCCATAGTGTGCAAGGAAGAGGCAAGTTTTGAGTTCTCTCCTAAATGTTTGGAGGTCTTTGATCAATCGTGGTAGTGGGAGGGAGTTCCAGAGACTGGGGGTGAGATATGTGAAGGCTCTGGAGCTCGTGGTCTGTTTTGTCTAGCAGATAGAGTGGGGGATTACAAGTGAGTGGATAGCATTTTGCCTGTGGGATCTGTTATCAGGTTGAGTATGAATGAGGGTTGATAAGAAGGATGGGGAGATGTTATTGATAAGTTTGAAAGTTACCATTAGCAACTTATATTTTATTCAGCTTAGAACTGGGAGCCAGTGGAGCTCATATAGGATGGGGGTTATATGATCAGTTAGGCGGGCCTTACAGACAATTCTAGCAGTGATATTTTGTGCTCTCTGTAGTAGGTTTATGTTCTTGATTGGTAAACCCTGTAACAGGCTATTACAGTAGTCAAAATGTGGGGTGATAAGGGCCTGGACTACTGATTTGAAATCATTGATGTCTAGCAGGGGTCTAAGATGTTAAACAGTTTTCAGTTTGAAGAAGATAGTCCTTACTGTTTGTTTTATATGTGGGAGCATGCTGAGGGATTGATGTAGTATTATGCCGAGGTATTTCACCTCTTGCTTAACAAGGAGTACAATATTATTAATCTTGATGGTTTGAAAGGGAGTAGTGTTTGATTTCTTGATATGTATAGGACTTCCGTTTTCTTGTAGTTAATATTAAGGTTGTTGGACTTTAACTATGATTCCATTTCAATAATACAGTCTGATAGATTGTGATTGGTAGGGTTGTTTATGTCTATGGGGAAAGACAACATAATGTAATCCGCATAGATGTAATACCCAATGCTGAATTTTCTGAAGATGTTGGTAATTGGTTGCAGGTATAGGTTGAAAAGGAGGGCTGAGAGGGTGGAACTTTGGGGTATTCCTTGTTCTTGGGGGAATGTCTCTTGATGAGTTTTGGCCTATTTGATACAACTAAGGACAGCAGGAGAGAGCACGGGGGCAGTTAGAAATGGGCGAATAGACCGAATCTGATGAAGATGAAAAAAACATCAGCGAATGAGAATAGAAAGATGTTCATGAATAGATAAAGCAGAGTCAAGTTTCGCACCAAAGTAGAGAATGGATAAGGCCAGGGGAATTTGAATACCAGAGATAGAAGGGGCCAGGGAAGGACAGAAACCACCAAGAGAACCATATCAGATGTTTTAGAGGGATTAAAGTGAAGGAAATTAGAGGCAAGACATTCGGAAACACGGGTTATACAGGCATTCACAGAGTGCAAATCAGAGGTGTGGCAGTCTGTGTGGTGAAGTATGGGAATGTCATCAGCAAAGTAGTAAGCTGAAAGTCCAAACTGCTATATCAGCAGGGTCAGGGGGGCGAAGAAAACAAAGAGGAGAGGGACAAGCATAGAGCCCTGAGGAACACAACAGAGAAAGACCTAAGAGAGAGAAATGAGTGGAACCAACCCGTGGATACCAGCTTCCCACATATGAGACAGAAGGGTGTAGTGGTCGACCAGGTCAAAAGCAGAAGAAAGATCAAGTGAGACATTGAGGCTAACATTACCATGGTCGTCAGAGATATGAAACCCATTGATGAAAGAGAGTAGGATTGTTTGTGTTGTGACCAGATCTGAAACTGGATTGATGGGGGTGCAGAAAGTGAGTGGACTTGAGATCACAGAAGAGTTAGGAGAACACAAATTTTTCAAGAAGCTTAGATACAAATGACAAATTGGACACAGGATGATAATATGGTGGTACAGTAGGGTCGAGAGAAGGTTTCTTAAGAAGCGGATGAACTAGTGCATGTTTCCAGGTGGTGGGAAAGTTTCCAGAGGCGAGACTTGTGTTTATAATAGTGAGTATGGCTGGAAGAAGTCTGAGAGAGGGTTCTGGTAACCAGGCAGAGGGAATGGAATCAGAGGGGCAGATAGTTTTGTGTGAAGTGAAGAGCAGCTTGGACAGTTTGGTAATGGTGATTGGCCAAAAGGTGGACCAGCAATGGGAAAGAGTGAGTGGGAGGGCAGCGAGTGGAGGGGACAGGCTGAGAAGGTCAGACAGAGTTCCTGGATCTTACTGCTGAAGAAAGAGGCAAGTGTTACAGGGCTAGGAGAGGAGGAAGTGGGAGTAGATGGAAGAGGGTGGGTATTGGAGAGGGACTTCAATATCGAGTACAACTGATGGGAGTGGCTGAAAGAAGTGGAAATGAGATTAGAATAGTAGGATTGTTTTGACTGGTGAACATGGGAGCGGTAGTGGTGATAGCAGGACTGAAAGTGAAGGAGGGTGTCAGGGATATGATCAGTGATGTTCAGCACGACGGAGATAGGTTTGATGTTGTTGCAGACCAGGATGATACCAGGGGTGACGTGAAGGAGCACAGAGCAGGTGGGGACACAGGGGAGCCAGACGATCAAGAGCTGAGGATAGACCTGAGGTCCAAATACAGATCTGCTCATCCATGGAGAGACAAGAGAAATTGGACGGCAGTTCATTGTCTGAGGATGGGAAGTTTGCAAGAGTGGAAACAGTAATATGGCAAGAAAGACGAGTAGAAGCTGTATTAGGAGATAGATCGGTAGCGTCCGGGGAGGTGACAGGAAGCTCAAACTTGATGCAGAAATGGTCAGTCCATGGTAGGGGGTAGGTTAGAATAGAGGTCGAAAGGAGAGAGGAACCAGAGGCGGTGGTGAGAAGATTGAGTGTGTGGCCAGCCACGTGTGTGGGGCCTGGTTACAGGCTGAACAAGGTGAGTGGAAATGGACATTGAAGTCCCCCATGAGCACCAGATGGAGAAATTGGAGAGAGACCTCTGAGTTGGAAGGAATAAGAGAGTCCCAGAGAGGGGGACAGATAGACGGTGGGGAGTAGATGAGAAGAAAATAGATAGGGGAAAAAGTATGCAGGCAGAGGAGTAGGGATTCAGGGTAATGAAGAACGGGTAAGTGGATCTGAGTCAGCAGTAAAGAGGACCGGAACAGGGCCATGACTCCAACTCCGGACCATCATAGGAGGCTGAGTAATCAGGGGGAAGACAACAGCGAACGAGAGGGCCTTCCCCCTTCCTTCAACCATGTCTCTGTGACATAAAGGGTATCAAGTGAGTGCTGGATAATGAGATCATGCACTAATATGGTTTGGAGCGGAGGGAACGACAATTCATGAGGGGCAAGTAGAGGAGCAACTGAGATGAGGCGAGGTTGTGAGCAGTGGGGAGGGGGAGAGGGGGCAACATTTATTTATTTAACATTTTTTTATATTGCTCTATCCTTCTCTCAGAGCGGTTTACATTAAACAAAAACTTATACAGCCAACAAGGGAGTGCATCGCAATGTTAACTGAGTGTCAATAACATAGAACATATTTGTGAAACTTATAAAACTTAGAACATAGTAGCATAATAAATGATGGCAGATAAAGACCAGCATGGTCCATCTAGTTTGCCCATTGAGATGGCAAGAGTAGGCGCACCTGCCGCTCTGTGCAGGCCTGATGTGAGTTTTTTATTTTCCTGGTGTACGGCTCCCATGTGCCCAGGCAATTGGTAATCTTTGGGACACTTTGTAGGTGAGCCCTGCCTACACCCTCCCCATGTCTTTGTTTAGGGGTGAACCCACCACTCCATGTAGGACACCCCTATTTGTTGAGAAATTAGATAGTTCAGTTTATTTTGATTTTATCCTGTTGCTGTAAAGGGATCCACTGTGTCTGTCCCATGCCATTTTGAATTCCGTCACAGTGTTTGCCCCCACCACTTCCATTGGGAGGGCATTCCAAGCA
Source organism: Ichthyophis bannanicus (assembly GCA_033557465.1). Lineage (NCBI taxonomy): Eukaryota > Metazoa > Chordata > Amphibia > Gymnophiona > Ichthyophiidae > Ichthyophis > Ichthyophis bannanicus. The sequence goes on along the minus strand of CM066032.1, from coordinate 102,277,352 downwards.
TCCACCACCCTTTCAGTGAAAAAGTATTTACTGACATTGCCTTTCAATTTACCACCTTGCAGCTTCATGTTATGCCCTCTAGTTTTACAGTTTCCCCGTCTTTGGAAGAGGTTTGTTTGTTCATTATTTCTCTTTAAGTATTTAAAGGTCTGAATCATATCTCCCCTATCCCTCCTCTCCTCCAAAGTGTACATATTTAAGTCTTCAAGTCTCTTCTCATAAGGCTTCTGACGCAGGCTCCAAATAATTTTGGTCGCCTTCCTCTGAACAGTTTCCAGTCTTTTTACAAAAGCTATATACAATATATAGGACAGATATGGGTAAATAATAACTCAACTTCGATAACTAATAATGCAGTGTGTGTGCTGGTTTTTACAGAGGTATGCTAGTATGATGTGGGTTGCATTGTTTTTATATTACTTATGTGATGTGACCAAAGTGTTCGGTGTAGAGGTGTGTCTTTAGCTTTTTGCAGAAGTCCTTGATATCTGCAGTCATCCTAATGTCTTCTGGTAGGGAGTTCTATAGCATTGGGGTGGAGAGGAAAGCGCTTTAGCGGGGGTGGTGTGGTTGAATTTCTTGTATTCAGGTGGGGTGACAATCATATTCTTGTTGTTAGTTCTCTTGGGGTGGGTGCTGGTGTCTTGATTGATCAGTTCCTGTAGGATATTTGCAGAGGATTTATGTAGGATCTTGAAGATTATGAGTAATGTTTTGAACTTGGCTCGGGAGTGCATTCAGAGCCAATGTAATTGGTTAAGTGTGGGGGTAATGTGATCTTGTTTGGAACTACCAGTGAGTATACAGGCGGCTGTGTTTTGTGCCAGTTGTAGGGGGTGGATGGAGCATTTGGATAAGCCCTGGTATAACGAGTTGCAGTAATCCAAAATCGGTGTGACAGTGGCTTGAAACAGAGTGCAGAAGTGATCCTGGTTGAGTAGTGGTTTTATATTCTTGAGGAGTTTCATCTTATAGTAGGCATTTGCAGTGATTTTCTTTATGTGAGGCTGTAGTGTGAGGTTTTGGTCTAAGATGACACCAAGATACTCGACTTCCTTTTGTACCTTAATGGTGTGGTGTAAAAGGCAGATTTCTTGTGGTGGTGTGTATAATGGGACTCTAGAGATGAATAGTGCCTCTGTTTTGTTGAAGTTTACTGCTAGGTTATTGGTGCCTAGCCAGCCGATCATTTCTTCCATATAATTGGTTATGGGCAGGAGGTCAGGGTTGCTGATATCAATTGGAGTGAAAACCATGATATCATCAGCGTATATTGTATGTTATGGTGCTGGATTATGTTGCAGATGGGTTGTGAACATGGGCCAAAGGCAAAGGATAAGATTATTGTAATTGAGAGAGCAAGGACCGGACAAGAAGGTAGAGTGAGCCACCCCCAGTGCAATGGAATAGAAGACATAGTAGGTGACAAACTAAGAGTGAACAAAGTTGACAGAATCAGCACTCAGTGACGTGCTCGCCGGATGGTAGCGAAGCTACAGAAGGCACCAAGGCGCCTGTATATGGAGAGGAGAGTGGTGGAATAAGGCCTCTGTCACCGGAGTTACCCCAAGGGGCTCATTCAAGGAGCACATCCTGTTCCTTGGGCACAGAACACCGCAGGCAACTTGTTTAAATAATCCTGGTGCTGCGGGGGAATACCTACAGTGCAAATTGCAAAACTGGCATCTGCACATCCAGTTAGCAATGCAGATGCAGATGTGAAGGCCTGCAGGACCATGCTGCTCTTGTGCAGGGCTTTATTCTAAAATTGCTGTTACCCTTCTACATCTATATGCCAACAAATGCACGTGTATTTGCCAGCATCATATACAAATTTTACAAAAGGCAAACCTTTTTCTAAAGGGGAGTTGAGCACATCCTGATCTGGACATCCCAATTCCCCTCATCTTTTAGCCACCTAGTTTTCACTAGCAGCTAAACGGAGTCAGCCAAACTCACCAGGAGTAAGGGGAGATTTTTCTGGGATTTCTTTAACATCACTGTTCAACAGCCAAAATGCTTTGGTCACGAAATCAGCTGTTCTAAACTAATTTAAGGCTGCTGAACACCGAAATCATAATGAAAATGGCTGATTAGGTCTAGTTGCTAAGATATATGCTATTAATTAGTCATTAGGGGCCATTAACTCTGTATTATGCAACATTTGAGTGAGATTGCGTAATCTCTACTTGCAACCAATAGAAATATCTGTCCAAAACCAGATGATGCAATCAGTATTTAAATTTGCATCACTTGACAGTATAAATCTTAAGGTGTATTATTCACAGAAAAATTAAAAACTAATTATTTTGCATTATTTTATGCCAATAGGTCAATCACAGCGTATTCGGTGATGCATCGTACTTGTGTTAATAATGCAGATAATTTCTGCTATATTTGTGGTGAAGTGACTTTTACATCACAAAAATGGAATATGACTGTGGCGGTTAAGAAAGCCTCCAACTTATATTTTGGCTGCAGAATAGGAGATCAGGATAAGAGCTGGGCGCCACACATATGCTGCAATACATGTGCAACAAATCTCAGGCAATGGATGAATGGGAAAAGGCAATTAACGCCTTTTGCAGTTCCAATGATGTGGAGAGAGCCCACAGATCACATCAGCAATTGCTACTTCTGCATGGTTCCTCCACTTCAGAAATGCATATCCAGAAAGAGTAAGTGGACTGTGCAATATCCAAACATTCCATCTGCAATACGCCCAGTGCCTCATGGAGAAGGGTTGCTGATTCCCAAAATGTCAGAATCATTATAGAATCAAGCGAGGAAGAGGAAGAAGTTTGTAGTCATGAACCGTCAACCTCACGTGACCCAGAGTTTCTTCTGGCCACTGCTAATGAGCCACACCTCATAATGCAAGGTGAATTGAACGACCTTGTCAGGGATTTGGATCTCCCGAAGAATAAAGCTGAGCTTTTGGGGTCCAGACTACAGCAGTGGAATCTTCTGGCTGGTGACCTTCGAATTTCTTTTTTCCAGGACCGTCAGAAAGACTTGGTGTCATTCTTTTTCAAAGAAGGTGATCTTGCTGCATGCAACAACGTAAAAGGTTTAATGGCAGCTCTCAATATCAATTACAATGCAGATGATTGGAGGCTCTTCATTGATTCATCCAAAGCAAGTCTTAAAGCTGTATTGCTGCATAATGGCAACTTGCTACCATCAATTCCTATTGGCCATGCAGCTTTTATGAAAGAGACTTATGACAATATAAAACAACTTTTGAAATGTATAAACTATGATCAACATCTATGGTCAACATGTGGTGACCTCAAAGTGGTCGCCCTCTTGCTTGGTCTTCAGGGTGGATACACCAAGTACTTCTGCTTTCTGTGTGAATGGGATAGTCGTGCTAGAGATTGTCATTTCGTCAAAAGGGACTGGCCACTCCGTCAGTCACTGGATCCTTGAAGCAAAAATGTTCTGTTTCCAGCACTTGTAGACAGCAACAAGATTTTGATGCCTTCCTTGCACATCAAGTTGGGACTAATGAAAAACTTTGTCAAGGCGATGGATAAAACTAAACCTGCTTTCAGGTATCTTAGTGGTAAATTTCCTAGACTGAGTGATGCCAAAGTTAAGGAAAGAGTTTTTGTTGGCCCTCAGATTCGTGCACTTCTCCAAGATGACAAATTTCTTCGTTTATTGCGTGGAAAGGAAAAGGCTGCATGGATAGCATTTGAATCAGTGACACAAAATTTTCTTGGAAACAACAAAGCAAATAATTACCAAGAGATTGTTCAAGATCTTCTCAAGGCATACAAAAACCTTGGTTGCAACATGTCCTTAAAGATTCATTTTCTACACTCTCATCTAGATTTTTTCCCCCACAAAATTGCGGAGCAGTAAGTGATGAACATGGAGAATGATTTCACCAAGACATTGCAGCCATGGAGAATAGGTATCAGGGTAAATGGAGTCCATCAATGCTTGCAGACTACTGCTGGACAGTGACAAGGGATATTCCATTGCTTCAGTACAAGAAACAGATCAGGAAGAGTCGTAAAGCCACTGAAGAAGAACAAAACTTGCTAGAATGTACTTACAAAAGTTCTTAATGAAAGTTAAATTGCAGACATAATTACTCCTCTGTTTCTTCTAAGTATGTTTATGAACTTTATTTTATAAAAACATGCTTGTTGTGCAAAGTTTCATTTGTAATAAGATTTTGATTTACATCTAAGTATTTAGGCTCGATTTTCACCATACATAGTGTTTTATTCTCCATTCCTTTCCTTATAATTCCTAGCCGTTGCATACTGAGGAAAGGATTTCAATGTATTATCCACAGTGGCGCCCAGATCTTTTTCCTGGGTGGTAATTCCTAATGTAGAACCTTGCATTGTGCAGCTATAGATTGGGTTGTTCTTCCCTAAGTGCATGACTTTGCAGTTGTCTACATTAAATGTCATCTGTCATTTGGATGCCCAGTTTTCCAATTTCTCCAGGTCCTCTTGAAATTTTTCACAATCCTCTTGAGATTTAACAACTTTGAATAATTTTGTGTGTCATCTGCAGATTTGATCACCTCACTTATTCACATTTCCAGGTCATTTCTAAATATATTAAAAAGCAGTGAGCCTAGCACAGATCCCTGGTTCATCTTTCTCTATTGAGAAAACTGATCATTAACCCTACTCTCTGTTTTCTGTCTTTTAACCAGTTCCCAATCCACAATCGGACACTGCCTCCTATCCCATAACATTTTCATTTCCTCAAGAGTCTCTCATGAGGGACCCTGCCAAAGGCTTTCTGAAAATCCAGTTAAACTATGTCCTTCTGGCTTAATTTACGGCCTTGCAGCCAATCTAAATGCTGTGATGTGGGTTTATTTAAATATTTATTTTTATTTTATTTAGCTGTATTTATATCCCGCTTTTCACCGGGTCAAAGCGGTCAATTGGGGGATACATTTAACACGAGGGGATATGAGACACACACACTAATACATACAGGGAACATGGGCATTGGAGGGTTAAGTGGCTTGCCCAAGACCACAAGGAGTGCCTATAGGACTAGAAATCCCAATCCCTCCGGCCTGAGATTGCTGTCCCCAGGTGGGACTTGAACCCCCGACCCTCTGGTCTGAAGTACCTTGTCCTAACCACTAGACCACGCCTCCCTATGTCAAATATGTCATTGTTTCATTTACTCCTCCACTCGTTGTAATCTAATGGCTAGAGCAGCAGCCTAGTGACCAAAGAGATCAGGGTTCAAATCCCACTGACACTCCTTGCGGCCTTGGGCAAGTCATTTAACCCTCCATTGCAGGGGTTCTCAACCCTGTCCTCGGGACCCACCTAGCCAGTCGGGTTTTCAGGATAACCACAATGAATATGCATGGGAGAGATTTGCATATAATGGAGGCAGTGTATGCAAATCTCTCCCATGCATATTCATTGTGGTTATCCTGAAAACCCGACTGGCTAGGTGGGTCCCAAGGATAGGGTTGAGAACCCCTGCTCCATTGCCTCAGGTACAAGCTTACATCGTAAGCCCTCTAGGGACAGGGAAATACCTACAATACCTGAATGTAACTTGTCTTGAACTATCGCTGAAAGGCGTGAGCTAAATACGAATAAATAAATACAGCTTTGAGTATTTATTTACCTCCGTGCGGTTTTGGTGCGATGTGTTATGTCTTTGGCAGTGACTCGATACAACATAAGAGTCCTTTTCTCTTTATGTGCTGGCAGATCAAGGCTGTGCAATTTAAATTATGCACTGACACTCATTCCCGCGGTGTTTTTATTAGTTCTAACCACGGTGTGGGATAAATAATGACACCTAGGGCAATAAATTATATAATTTTTTAATTGACTTTATTTATGATCGTCATTAATTTTTCATATTTTATGAGATGAAGGCTGGACAATTTTAGGAACATACAGTAATAGTTTCATAAAAGAATGTAAATGAACTAAACCAGTCAGCGCAGACAATAATTTCTAATACCAAAATAAAATAAAACCATAAGAATTTGTATGAGCAGTCAGGCTATAGTTCGATAAAGTAAAATGGTTAAAGGAAACTTTTTTATTCCATTGATAATCTTCTGTGTAGCATGCTGATTCAGATGCCTCACATTTTTTTTAAGTCAATGCTAATTCTGAGCTCATACACCCCCACACACACACACAGACCTGCAGCCCTTCACCTAGCGGTGTGATCTGTGCTGATGTTTACACCTATCCTCCCTTCAGTGGAGTTCTGTGCACAGATATACATTCTCTCCCCTTAGTGGAATGGGGTGCTTATCTTTTCATTTTCTCTTCTTGAGTCACAGATATAACATACATGAATTGATTGCATAAAACATGTGGATGTGTATTATTGGATGCACTATGGCGCCTGCTTTTGTTCCTGGAGCTTGGGAGTAGTTACCATGATCCTTTTGTGCCCCATTTTCTTTTGCTTTTTTGAAATTAAGAGAAACTTGTTTTACTATTAAAACTTTACCATTCTTTCTAATCGTTATTCCTTATCGTTCCTCCAGTTTAGTCCTCAACCTCTGGGTAGTGAACCTCCTCCTGTAGCTTGGAGACTGGGCATGTCAAAAACTCATGACATCACTGGATATAGCCTGCTGGTCTCTCCCATCAGCCCCCAGTGTGTCCAGTCTCCATGCAGCAGGAGGACGTAGTGAACCTAGCTTCTGGGCTCACTTGGGGGAACAGATAAGGAGCATTTAGTGTGACAAATTCTATTCTGATTTTACTTTTGATTTTTACCTTTAATTTACTTTTAATTTTACTTTTAATTCAGTTACCTTTGGTTAATTGGCAATCAGGGATTAGTTCCCTTTAGTTGTTAGGAGCAAATTTCCTTATTTACAGTCATTTTAAATTTGAACCTGACTCTTTAAATTAGTAGCAGCTTTCGCCTTCCCTCCTTCTCAGTTATTTTCACTTGCTGCAGGCATTCGCTGGTGCGGATCTCTCTCCCTTGATGGTATGGGAGAGAGCTCCGGGACCCGTACAGCCACATTGAAGCTGTGTGAGACGGAGCCTCTCCGTTGCTACGGGATTTTAATTTTACTCTGTGGAATCGGCTGAGCGGTCCTCGCCGCTGCTGCCAGGCGCATCAGCGCGGCTTGAGGATCGGATGAATTCAAGGTGGTAGAAGCAGGCTGCGTGGCTTTCGGCCCTGCAGGTAAGGCCTTTGGGCTCTGTCGGTCTGCTGAGGCCTCCTTTTTGCCGTGGCTGTTGTTCTTGGCGCCAAAATTCGTTGGCAAAGGGGCAGCCATTTTCTCTCTAGGTATTTGGACCGCATGGCGAGAGTTGCAGTGAGATGCCTGTGTGAGGAAGACAACAGGCAGAATAGCTAGATTTTTAGGTCTAGTGTTTCTTTCTTTTGTTTGTAGGTTTTTTGAGGATCGGGGGGTTCCTCGGCCTTAAGGGAGCTGTCGTCAGTCCTCTTTATTTTTAAGTTTATTCTTAGTTTTATAGGACAGCAGTTTTGGCATTGATCTCTGATACCACATGTTCTTTCCCTCCTAATCATGTCTCTGAGGAGCATCTGTTAAGTCCCGGGATATTAGGCAAATTGCCAGCTTTTAGGTTCAAGAGCAGAGCCCTAACTTGTAGTTGGAAGGAGGGACAGGCTGGAAGTGTGCTTTTGTGTATTCTATAGTGAAAGTTGCCCAAACACCTGTGGTTTCACAGGGACAGGTTTAGGAAACCTTAGGATATAAAAAAATATAATAATGACAGTTAAACTGTCAACCAAGAAGTGCCTGTGCTACGGTCTATGGCCACCAGAGGGCAGCTGGTACACTGAATAATGCCTTTGTGTGACCGTGTGTATGCAGCCATCATCAGATTGATCATTCTCTGCAAATCAGGGAAGAAATAACCACAGGGCCACCTCATGGGCACTCAGGGGTTAGTGACTAAACAAGCAACACTAATGTTCTGCAAATCAAGATTATATGACCAAGATTTAAAGCTCTTAACTTCTGTATCGTTTGTCGGGCTCTGGTGCCCTAAAGGCCACCGCATGGCAGCGCTGCTCATGAATCACATATAGTATTCAGTGCCCCCATCACTGGGGGGGGGGTAAAATACAAAATCATATTCCTCATCAGGTTCACACAGGCAAGCAACCTCTAAGACCCCCACTTGCAAGGTTGTCGGTGTATCCCACTGCTATTTCTCTGACTGCAGGAAGGCCGGGGGGGGGGAGGGGGGTGCCTGTGTGTTTCATAGCTCCACTTAGCATGCCCTTTCCAGGAAATTCTCATCTATTTCTAGAGCCTGTGCTGTCAGAGCAGGGCTTTAAGTGCTTAAAGCCCTGCTCTAAGTGCTTAGCAGGGGCACTGACCCATCTGTGCCATCTTGTTAAAGGGCCCATGCTGAGGGTGAAGGACGTCTAGGTAGCACAGTCTGGGGCTTAGTGCTCCAGGGCACTGGATGGTTTCATAGAGGAAGTCAATACTCTGTGTATGCTCCATGCATTCAGCCTATGTTCAAGCATGCTCACTGCACTGTGTTTTGGTGACAGGTGCTGGGTCACCCATATATGTAGATGTGCATTTTGTATGTGCTCACAATTGCTTAGGCATGATTTTTGGGTGCACTCTTTGCAGACTGAGACTGCATTTCTTTGCTCAGACTGTATTATCAGATGAAGGTAATTTCTCCAGTAATGGGGTATGTCGATTGTAATAAAGTGTGTGAGGTCCTCATGGTGTTACATGGGGTTGGAGATGCAGTCGTGGGATCTGCTGTGGAGTGAGCCGTCCGGAGGAGCTACAGTGTCAGTCACCAGTTTCCCTTTCTCTTTGGGCTTTGCTCCCAGAGCCTAGCCCCTCTTTCTCTCTGATGTCCAGGACGCAAGGTTCCCAGCCCACTGGACAATCTATTCTCAGCCTTTTCTCAATGCTGGCAGAAGGACTGGGAGAGCGAGAAAGGAAGACTAGGAATCAGCACCAGCTCTGATGTCTCTCCACTGCCAGTGTTTGCTACGGTCACATATTCCCAGTCAGTTATTTATTTGAGTATACTGGTTGCCTACAGGTCAGGGTGGCATATAGTCGATTATGGTATTTCTATTTCCCTTGTCCCTGAAGGACTCACAATTTGTTTTGGTGCCTGAGGCAGAGGGTTAAGTCGCTTAACGAAGGCCAGAAGGACCACCTGTGGGACCAGAAACCCCAGTTTATATGCAATTCAAACCCTTTGTCCTCTGGCAACTTGCCTCAACCACTAGGCCACACTGCTCTGTGTGAGCTAGCCACAGGGTCTTAGGGCCAGGCGCAGCCTATTACTTCCAAGGCAGAGACCTTGGGGAGGTTCCATTCATAAGGATATGAGAAATGCCATACTGGGTCAGACCAAGTTCTTTCAGGTCCAGTATCCTGTTTCCTAGGGTAGCCAATCCTGGTCTTAAGGACCTGGCTGGTTTCCAAAAAGATGAATAGGCTACTCAATGCTTGTATCGGGGCAAGCGGTGGATTAATGTATGCTCATATTTTAAAGGTTCCGTTGCATGTACAACAGATGTGATGCTCTGTTGGGTTGTGTGCCTTGTAGAACATCTTGAATTGGTGAAAGTTGGTATAAAAAAATATATATGTAATTTTCCAGCTTCTCTCTAATAAAAGGTTATGGACCTTTCCTCCGGGAGCTTCGTTTCGCGCATTCGGAGATCGTTTCGCGCAAGGCTCTTGGAGTACACAGGAGACCCTGTGGTCAATCAACCGACTGGAAATGCGAGTGATATGCTGGGCGTTGCAGGCGTTCGAAGCTAAGGTGACAGGTCGAGCGGTGCGAGTCCTGTCCGTCAACTCTGTGGCAGTGGCTACATCAATCGGCAGGGCAGAACCGGAAGTGTGGCCATAGAGGCCGCAGCAGAGGATCTGTGTGTGGATGGAGCTTTGGCTGCCATCATTTTCGGTGGCGCATGTTGCGGGTAAGGACATTGTGACGGCGGATTTCCTCAGCTGGGTCCGAGTAGATGCCAGAGAATGGGAGTGGCATCCGGAGGTGTTCGCACAGATCAGTCGCATATGGGGACAGCCAGTAATGGACCTCATGGTGGCGTTTGGCGGCATTTCACTCTGCATAAACGGGTCGCTTCTTCAGCAGATGACGCAAAAGGAGGTCAGAAGGCATCGGCGCACTGTTTCAATGGTGGCTGTCGTCCGGTCTTCTCTGTCTTTCCACCGGGGCACTCAGAGGTCGAGTGGTTCTGCGTATCGAAGCACTTCAGGGAAACGTGTGGTTGGGGGCCTCGGGCTGGCCGAGGCACCCGTGATATGCCTGCCTCATATGGTTGTTCGATGGGAATCCATGGAGGTTTCCGACATTGGAGATTCTATTACGGAGTTCCCTTTGAATGCCTCGGGTGCATCGGTTTTTGCTTACGGGGTGGCCATTGAAAGGGCAAGTTTAAGGAAAAAGAGTTGCTCAACAGCAGTCTTTGCCATCTTGCCGCAAAATAAAAAGTCTACGTCCCTTGCATATGTGCGTATATGGCACATTTTTGAGGACGGGTGCTCGCGGAGGCACGCTCGCACAACAACAGTGTCAGTTCCCTTGGTATTAAGTTTTCTGCAGGACGGGTTTGGTAAAAGGCAGGTCCTGGAGAGTTCAGTTAGCAGCTCTGTCTTGCTATAGGGGCAAAGGACAGGGAGTGGCTCTCATGCACAGGTCGATGTGGTACGCTTTCTCAGGCGGTTACCAGACACTTAGCCCTGTCGTAGGATATTAATTCCACTGGGGAAGCTCAAGTTGGTTTTAGGAGCGTTAGCTAGCGCGCCATTGGGGCCCTTGCAACAGGCATAGGTTAAGGGTTTTGCCTTGAAGAAGGTATGTTTGATGGTCATCGGTTCGGCGAGGCGATTTTTGGAGTTGCAGGCGTTGACCTGTCAGGAATCATTTTTTGTCTGTCTCCAGACAGAAGGTGGCCTGGCGGCTGGTTCCGTCGTTGTTGCCAAAGGTGGTTTCTACATTCACCTAACTAAAATGGTCTCTCTTCCAGCGCTAGGTGCAGTGGAGGGGAGCGTATTGAACCATAGCTTGCGCTGTTTGGATGTCAAGAGAGCGCTGAGGCAGTGTTTAAAGGTTTCAGAAACATTCGCAAGGCAGATCGTCTCTCTTTAGGGTGTTCGGAGGGCCCCACAAAGGGAAGCGGTGGCGAAGGAGTCCATTTCTGGATGGATTGGAGCGGAGAGTGCATCGGCTTATCTTCTACGGGACTGTATAGTCCCAGGGAGCTTACGAGCTCACTCTACCAGAGTGCAAGCATCTTCTTGGACGGAGCACAGTTTGGTTCCGCCAGTGGACATCTGTAGGGAGGCCTCTTGGTTGTCTCTCCATACTTTCAGTAAGCACTACCACCTAGATGTTCTGGCGGCTAAGGATGCCGTTTTCAGGGAGGCAGTGTTGAGATCCACTGGAAAGGTCCCTCCCAATGATTACTGCTCTGATACATCTCAGAGGTTGAGGACTAAACTGGAGGAACGATAAGGAAATAGGAATTACACTTACCTGGTAATTGTGGTTCCTTGAGTGACTCCAGTTTAGTCCTCATTCCCGCCCAGGGATGGGTCTTAGCAGTGGTTTTTCTGTTGGGGGAAGTGCAAGGTTAAAAGTGGATATAGGCCTTCACTGGTGTTCAGTCATTTTGATGCTTCCATATGTTTTGTGCTATATTGTTATATTATTATATTATGATATTGTTATATATATTGCTATATTGCTCTGGATTGTTTAGGGCTAGGCATTCGATAGAAAGGGGAGCATGCAGGAAGCAGTCCCTTTCCTTCTGGAAGGGGAGTATTAGGTAGATAGGTTATATGTTCTGCGTGCCCTTCAATATAGCACAGTTACTTACCTGTAACAGGTGATCTCTGGGAACAGCAGGAATAAGTCTTCACATATGGGTACATCGATACCGACGGAGCCTGCGCGGGAACGCTCCTCAGCGTCCAATCAGAAAGTTTTTGGGAGCATTCCACAGTGCCTGCGTGCTGCCTTCCCGCCTTTCCAACTGTCTCTCCTCAGTTGAGTTTTATAACTGAGACAAAGAGGGAGAGAGAGGGAAAGGAAGAAAGAGAGAGAGAGAGAGACAACTCCTAGGGGAGGTGGGTGGGTTGTGAAGACTTATTCCTGCTGTTCCCAGAGATCACCTGTTACAGGTAAGTAACTGTGCTATCTCCAGGAACAAGCAGGAATGAGTCTTCACATATGGGGACTTCCCTAGCTTTTGATACCAGGGAGAGCCCAGAAGTTGTGTGTCCCTGGGACAAGGCTGCACTTCCCACCTGGGTCTCTGGCATCCCATGAGGGATGGTGGGTAGGAGTTGATTAAGTATGGAACAGGTGTTTGAGAACAGCCTGACCAAACAAGGCATCCCGGCGGGAGTCCTTGTCCAAGCAGTAATGGGCTGTGAAGGTATGAACCGAGGCCCAAGTGGCTGCTCGACAGATGTCGTCAATAGACACAGAGTTCAGATTAGCCATTGAGGCTGCCATGGCTCTCACATTGTGAGCTGTGACATGGCCCTCCAGAGAAATGTTCTTGCTCTGATATACGAAAGAAATACATTGGGCAATCCAGTTGGAAAGAGTTCTCTTGGAGACTGGTTGTCCCAAATGAGAAGGATCAAAAGCAACAAAGAGTTGGGAAGACTTTCTATGTTGCTGTGTCCTCTGTAAGTAAAAAGCTAGAGCTCTTTTACAGTCCAGGGTATGAAGATTCCTCTCTGCACTTGATGCATGAGGTCCTGGAAAAAAGACAGGTAGGTAGACCTCTTGGTTGAGGTGAAAAGGCGAGACCACCTTAGGCATAAAGTGTGGATTAGTCCTAAGGACCACCTTGTCATGATCGAACCTTGTATAAGGTGGATTAGCTACTAGTGCTTGCAATTCACTAATGCGGCGTGCTGATGTGATTGCAATGAGAAAGATAACCTTCCAAGAAAGGTATTTCAAGGAGGTAGTAGCTAAAGGTTCAAAAGGCGGCTGCATAAGCTGACCAAGAACCAAATTTAAGTCCCATGCCACCGGTGGTGGTCTAATGGGAGGCTTTGTTAAAAGGAGGCCTCTCATGAACCTTGCTACAAGGAGATGAGAGGAAACAGGTTGTCCATTTAGAGGCTTGAGGGAAGCTGCAATAGCACTCAGATGGACTCTTACTGAATTTGTCTTAAGGCCTGCATTAGACAGATGAAGGAGATACTCCAGCAACGATTCCAGAGGTATGGCACGGGGGTTAAGACCCTTCTCAGAACACCAGATGGTAAACCTTTTCCACTTGAAGGCATAAGAATGTCTAGTGGAAGGTTTTCTGGAAGCATAAAGAACATCTTTCACTTGTTGAGAAAGAGGAAGATCCTGGAGATCTAGGCCTTCAGCAACCAAGCCCTGAGATGCAGAGACTGGGGATTGGGATGCCACAACTTTCCGTCCTCCTGAGAGAGGAGGTCTGGAGCAGACCCTAACTCTAGGGAGGGAGCTTGAGAGAGATGTAGAAGCAGAGGGTACCACACTTGGCGTGGCCAATGTGGAGCTATGAGAATCATGTGGCCTCTGTCTCTCTGAAGCTTGAACAGGGTTTTGGGAATTAGGGGAATGGATGGAAAGGCATACAGGAAGTCTTGACCCCAATGAAGGAGGAAAGCATCCCTTGCCTGAGCCCCCTGAGCCGGAGTTCTGGAACAGAACCGGGGAAGTTTGTCATTCCACGGACTTGCAAAGAGGTCTATATCCGGGGTTCCCCAAATTTGAAAAATCTTGGATACCTGGTCCATATGTAGGGACCACTCGTGTGGAAGCAGAACTCGACTGAGTCTGTCTGCCCAAGAGTTTTGAACACCTGGAAGATAGACTGCCAGAAGATGAATGTGATGCTCTCTGGCGAGGGCCCACAGTCGCAGAGCTTTGTTGCAAAGCGACAGAGAGCCAGTTCCCCCCTGCTTGTTTATATAGAACATGGCTACCTGATTGTCCGTGTGGATAAGGACTGTCTTGTGGCTGAGCAGGGTGTGGGAAACTCACAGAGCAAGGAAGATTGCTCTGAGTTCCAAGAGATTGATATGTAGACAAGTCTCCTGTGGGGACCAGATGCCTTGGGTGGAGAGGTCCTGAAGATGAGCTCCCCAGCCCATTGGAGAAGCATCTGTTGTAAGAGTTGCCTGGGGTAGAGGCTGTTGAAAGGGAGACCCCAGCAACAGGTTTTGAGGGGACTTCCACCACTGGAGGGACAAAATGAAGCGACTTGTGTTTGCTATTTTGTCTGACAGGCAGTCTAATGCCTGGGTCCATTGGGTGGATAAAGTCCTCTGAGCTGCTCTCATATGAAGGCGAGCATAAGGTACCACATGAACGGTGGATGCCAAGTGGCCTAGCAACTGTAACATTTCTCGAGCAGTTAACAGGGGTTTTGACTCTGCTTGAAAAGCTAACTGCATCAAGCGAAGGCAACGGGCTTGAGGAGATAGGCCCTTGTCCTTGTTGTATCCAGCAACGCCCCTATAAACTCCAGGGACTGAGTAGGGATCAAATTGGATTTTGGGATGTTTATTACCAGCCCTAAATATTGAAGGATACACATTGTGCAGGTTAGAGCAGTCTTGGCCTCTGATTGAGTGGAAGCTCGAATGAGCCAGTCGTCCAGATAAGGGAAGACAAATATTCCCAGGGTGCGCAGAAAAGCAGCAACCACTGCCATGCATTTCGTGAACACCCTTGGTGCAGAGGCCAGGCCAAAGGGGAGCACTCTGTATTGATAGTGCTTCTCCTGGAATAGGAACCAAAGGAATCTTCTGTGAGTTGGATGGATGAGAACATGAGTGTACGCATCCTTGAGATCTAGAGAACAAAGCCAATCCTGACTCTGAAGGTATGGCAGCAGAGTTCCTAGAGAAACCATCTTGAATTTTTCTTTGACTAGGAATCTGTTCAACTCTCTGAGATCTAAAATGGGTCAGAAGCCCCCTGTTTTCTTTGGGATCAGAAGATAGGGGGAGTAGAACCCTGTGCCCTATTGTTGAGAAGGCACTTCCTCTATTGCCCCCTGGGCTAGAAGAGTGGCAACCTCCTGTCCTAACAGGCTGAGGAGGGAGGTTGGAGAATTGAACTGGTGCACGCTTGTGAGAGGGGGCAAGCTGGAAAAATGAAGCTTGTACCCCTCTCTTATGATGGAGAGTGTCCACTGCTCTGCTGTGATTTGCTCCCATCTGGGAGCAAAGTGACATAACCTTCCTGGAATGGTGGAGGGCTCTGGTCCTTCTAGAACCAGGAAGGCTAAGTTCTCTAGCAGAAAGTCAAAGGCCCTGAGGGGGCTGAGATTGCTGGGCTGGAGCAGGCCTCGCAGCCTTTCCCCTTGGTCTGTTTGGAGGATTGCTGACGTTTGGAAGGGAACTGAGCTGCAGAAGATGCTCTCTGACTATAAGCAGGATAGGATCTTCCCTTTTTAGAAAAAGGTGTTTTCTTGAACAACTTTTTCTTAGCAGGAGAAGCTGTAGATTTGGATAGTCTATCCAAAGCAGAATTTTCAGCATCCATCTGATTGGCTTTTGCTTGCTAATCTTTACCAAACAGATTCTCACCTGTACAAGGGATATTTCCCAATTCATCTTGGACCCAGGTCTCCAAATCAGATGCTTGAACCCAAGCAATCCTACGTGCACCTATAGCTATAGATGAGGCTCTGCTTATGCATTCAAAGGAGTCGAAAGCTGCACGGTTGGAGAATTTGGAGATATCCTGGGCATGTTTGAGCCCAGAGAGAAATTCTTGCCTTTTACTGTCAGACATAAAAGGACTTAAAGTCTGCAAATGGTCAGTGACGTCCTTTAAGAACATTCCCATGTAGAGACTATAAGAATTAATTCTCGCAGCAAGCATGGAAGCTTGGAAGACTCTTCTACCAAAAGCATCCAGGGTTCTACATTCACGTCCTGGAGGATTAGAGGCATGTCTCTTGGCACTTCTAATCTTTCTCATTGCAGACTCAACCACAATAGAGTGGTGAGGAAGCTGAGTTTTATGGAAACCAGGACAAGGAGGGACACGATACATGGTGTCCAACCTGTGAGAATGAGGAGAGGTGGTTAGAGGTGCTTCCCACATCCTTAACATGAGATCATAGAGAATCTCATGAATAGGCAAGGTAGCTGCCTCTTTAGGAGTTTTAGGATATTGTAGAATATCTAACTCCTTAGCTCTAGGCTCTGACTCTGGGGCTACTGTAATAGAGAGGCCCCGAGCCACCTCTCTGATGAAGTCTTGAAAAGACAAGTCCTCTGGAGGAGACATCCTTCGTTTAGGAGAGGACTCCTCCTGTGGAAGAAGCATCGCTGCATTGACAGACTCTTCAGAGTCATCAGAGGAATCGAAGTATCGTCTGTCGGGATGCTCTTGCAAAGCCCGATACCCGTACCGACTGGGATCGGTATCGGGAATCACAGGTACCGGGGTATCGGTACTGGAGGGCTGCAGAGGGCAGAGTACCAGCATAGCTGACACCGATGTCGATGCCACCGGTACCGGAATCGGTGCCGATGGCGATACCGGAGCCGGTACCGGCGGAGTAGTCTGTTGTGGTACCATGGGCGTCGATGCCACAAGGGAAAGCCGCCAGACTGCGTTCGATGGACAGAATCCTCTGATCCATCGACGCCGCCAATGCCTGGAAGTCAGTACCGGTGGAAGCCACCGGTACCCTACAGCATGGCACCAGGAGATCTGTTGAGGCCACGCCATCTAGATCATCCTGGAACCCCGATGATGATGCTTTAGAAGCCGAAGCCTCCCGCCGGGGTAATTTTGCCGGTGCAGAATCCTCGAGGGCAAGGCCAGGGGCATCTCGATGCTTAGAAGAAGATTTGCCCTTCGAGGACCGGCTGGATTTATGTTTAGTTACCTGAGATCCATGTGAGGAAGAAGAAGCCCTGGAAGACGTCGATGCCACTGAAGCTGCATCAGAGGGAAACAGGGTACTGAGCTTGGCAGCTCGGTTCTGTCGACCTCTCTTAGACATCATGGAACACGACACACAATCTTTAATGGAATGGTCAGGGCCTAAACACTTTAGACACCAGTCATGGGCAATGTTCCCTCTAATTTTCTGTAGGCTGTGTGCGCATCAAATATCAGCTGTGTGCAGCTTTTGAAGGAAGGTTAAATTTTTGTGCACCACATAACGACACTTGGAGTTATATACTTTAAAATTTGACTCCACGTCAGAATACAGTATGTACACCACATTGATTTTAATCAAATTAAATGAAAATGGACGAATACTAAATGAAGCGAGAAATTTCTAGTAATTACAATCATAACTCTTAAATTTTAAGATGTCTGTGTTGTTTTCTATCAGAATCAGAGCCGTAATTTTTGTGCGCTCTGTTGTAAAGTATGTGTGCTCGCTCGGCGAGGTGTGTGCGCGCGCACACGTGCACAGCTTAGAGGGAACAGTGGTCATGGGTGTCGGTGACGGAGATGGTACCGCCACATTTTGTGCACTTTTTAAATCCTGAGGCAGGCTTTTCCATATTTAAGGAAAAGGGTTTTGGGCCTAAGGCCCAAAGCTGAAGTACACCTGAAGAAAAAAATAAATGGAAAAAAGGTCTTTTTTTTTTTTTTTTTTAAAGGAAAAGAATGAGAACCGGCGCTACCGGTATAGCGTCGAGGAAGGCAGACGCGACAGAAAAGAAATAAAGAAAAAATAAGGAAATTCTTCTGCGGTGACAGGAACACGACCTGCTGGCTCCGCGGAAAAAGAACAACTGAGGAAAGACAGTTGAAAAGGCGGGAAGGCAGCACGCAGGCGCTGTGGGATGCTCCCGAAAGCTTTCTGATTGGACGCTGAGGAGCGTTCCCGCGCAGGCTCCGTCAGTACCGACGTACCCATATGTGAAGACTCATTCCTGCTTGTTCCTGGAGATAATAAGTTAAAAAAAAAAAAGTTACTGATTTTTTGCTCCTTTGAGTCTGCTTTGTCAATAGTTCACTGGGGGCTGATGGGAGAGACCAGCAGGCTATATCCAGTGATGTCATGAGTTTTTGACATACCCAGTCTCCAAGCTGCAGGAGGAGGTTCACTACCCAGAGGTTGAGGACTAAACTGGAGTCACTCAAGGAACCACAATTACCAGGTAAGTGTAATTCCTATTTACAGTTGTGGTCAACATTTGTTGGCACCCTTGTATTGTAAGTATGTTGTGTACTTCTTCAGAAATAACTGGAAATATTCCAATTATATTTATTTATTTATTTTAGCCAGTTTTGTCTACCACCTTATCCTTCAATCAAAGTGGTTAGGGATATAACGAGGGGTCTACATTCAACATAGGTGACAAGACATTCATATATTTCTGGGGGTTGAGTCCCAGGTCTGAGATGGAGTAGCTATGGGGGCTACATTTGTTCCCTCAATAGTGAATTTATTTATGGCGGCCGTTGAATTAAAGTGGCTTTCGGGCTCCCCTTTCTCTTCCCATATATGGATGTGGTGTGGTATATTGATGACAGTTTCCTATTAGGGAAAGTTCATTGGAGATACTGGTTCAGTTCCATCAGTGGCTTAATTATTTAGATCTTATATACAGTTTACTTTGAGTTATGATGAGAAGGGGCTATATGGGTCTCCAAACTGGTTACAGGTTGGGGTACGACCATATATAGGAAGAGCACAGACAGGAACACATATCTGCATTTTTCAAGTGTACATCCTTTGAGACTTTTGGAAGGGTTGCCTTTTTCCCAATTCAGTAGAATTTGGCATAATTGCTCCACATTGGCTGATTTTCGGTCTCATTCTCAGTGTTTAAAATCTGAATCCCTGGAAAGGGGGTATCTGCCCATAGTGGTTGAGTAGCCTTATAAGTGGGCTAAGCATAATGATAGGGACTGGCTTCTTCAACCCCAAACCCGGGACTCTGGGAAGGTAGGTAATGATTTTATTGATTTTATCACCCAATATTCCCTGTTTAGTCAATGATTGCAGCATTTTGTGCATAAACATTTTTCAGTTGTGCAAGTGGTGCCCAGATTTGGGGGAGGGGGGGGGAGCCTATGTTTGTTTGGTCTAGAAATTATAATTTGAAGGAGATACAATGTTCAGCCAGCTCGAGGGCGATAGGAATGCCTCCAGAGACAGGATTGGGACATCATCAATGTGGTGCCTGTTCTATTTGTGATGTGTCATTCGAATTAAATAAGTTTACATACGATAGATGAGAGTATCAGCTGCGATGTCAGACCTCTTGTGCATTCCAGATATGTTGTATATGTCATTTGAAGTCCATGTGGACTGTTTAACATAGGGAAAACCATTCGGTCATTTAGGTTGCAAATGGGTGAACATAAAAACACATTACAATGTGCACAAAGGGAGGCACCAAAAGTACAACATTGTCTGGAGCAGGGTCATGTGCTTACAGACCTGTGTTGCTTCTGTGTAGCTCAGTTGACACAGGGTGCGGGGGAGGGGGGGTCTGAATAAGGAGCACTGTTGGATATTCCATCTTAAAACTGTGTCCCCGGGTGGTCTGAATGCACAAATTGTTTGGAGTGTTTGTTCTTGAAAGGGAGGGAGGGTGGCTATTTCCTTGTTTGATTTATTCTCAGTGCTTTGAGGGGTTTTTTGGATTTAGTGGTGTCATTAGGATTGAATGGATGGATAAATTGTGATGTTGGTTTTGGAAAGTTTACTTCTAGCGAAGGGATTCATTTTTGGTTTAATTGAGGTTTAAATATGACCTATGTGCTTCTGTAGAGCACTTGAATGATTAGGAAATGAATGTGACTGGGTATATAGTGATGTGTCTGTGTGGCGTTTTTTTGTTAAAGAGAAGCTTGCAATGTGAACAGTACAGTGCTAAGATGCTATGGATGGACGGTATGTTTGCCAGTATATTTGTATAAAAGTTTTGAACGGTGAATTCCATTTGAGTTGGGGATTTTACAGTTGGGAATTTTGTTAGGAGAAGAGTTTATTTTGTAAGCTTTGAGGTGAGTATGGCTGTTAACATGTCAACATGGTTTTCCCCATGGCTGCGCTGGCGGGTATTTGAGCGGTTTGGGTTGAGCCTATGACACCGCCAGTGTTAGACTGTAAAAAAGATATATTAGATCGGCGTGTTATTGAATAAAGTTTAGCTTAGCTGGTTGCATCAGGCATAGCGATGGGGTAGTGAGTTCTTTAATAAATTGAGAGCAACAAGTTTGTTAATGTGGATGAATGAGTGGGGATTCCTTGGATTGAAAAAGATTCTTGCTGAAGTCTCTCTATATGAGTACTTATGATGGAAGTGTGGGGTGTGTGGATGTTTGTTATATATTGTTTTTGTTAATTCCTGATTTCCCTCACAGCATTGAGTTGCATGATGATATGTAGACCCCCTGAGGAAGCAATTGGCAAAACGCCTGACTTAGACGTCTTGATTGGTGTTGGGGAATTTGAATGAAGGAACAACAGTGTTCTGAAGCTAAGTAGTGTCAATTTGTATACCTTTGGTTTGGGATACCCCCGGCCTGCATACTCTGAGGGAATTCAGGTTTTTGAAATGGGATTTTTGAATCAATATATAATATTAAAAATTATATACTGGAAAGAGTTTTTTGGAGTCACTGATGTGATGAGGATGAGCGAAGGCTTGAGTATGATTTACCCAATGCCTAACACTCTGACCTCGTGAGGAGCTGAGACTCTTTTCTCCTTCTTTTCTCTTCCTCAAGAGAATATACAATATACAACAGAGGGAGAAATTTTGAGTCTGCAGATTTGGTGGAGGGTTTTTGTTTGGATTGATGAGTTCATTTGTTTTCACTCGGAAATAATCATGTCCTGGCAATGTTCCCAGTTTTTATTTTATTTCCTACTGTTTCCTCTTTTATTCTTGTTTTATGCAATTCTTTTGTGTGTCAAATATGTGTGCATACACAGTCCAAAGCCATTTCACTGGTCACTTTTTTTTAGGAGATATTGGACATTAAGGGGTTGAACTGCAAGGATGCCAGTAATGCTGACCACAGCTTTATATGCACATTGTAGCTGAGCACTTACAGCCCTGGAAACAAAAGGGGGGATATTCAAAGTCATTTAGGCTGTGTGTCCAGTGGCATGAACATGGTTAGTGTCACTGAATATCCCTGTTTCAGCCCTAAGCGTCCTGAGTCTAGTTGGCTAGCATAGGGACAGTCCGAGGGCGGGGTGGAGGTGTCACCTGGGAATAACCAGCTAGCGGTGATATTCAGCTGCTAGCCAGTTATCCTAAAGCAACTAGAGTTAGGAATTTGGAAGGCTTACCTAACTTTAGCCACTTTAACTAACCATCCAGCAACTGAATATCACCAGTAGCCACTTAGCTAACGCACTATGGGGTCTATTCTATCCCGCGAATAGCGGGGATGGACATTCCATTGGGACATCCATCCCCGCTATTCGTCCCCCTTGCCATCCCTGACTAAGCCTCCCCATATGAACAAGGAGTTTATATGGGGAGGCTTAGACAGGGGCAGGAGGGGACATTGTGGAGGCGGAATAAGGGTGGGCGGTCCTGGGCCGGCAGACTGGAGGTGGAATAAGTCCCCCTAGACATCGGGGGACGGGAGGCCCGGCCGGGAGCAAAAAGCTCAAGGGGTGCAGGAGATTCCCTGCAGTCTGACCCTGGCCATGGGAGGCCAGACGAGGGATGGACTGCGGGGAAAGGTGAAAGTGGTCGGCAGCCAGGGATCACAGCTCCTGAATGGAGCCATGGTGCCATTGCAACCGGACACCATAGCACCGCAGCTCCTTTCAGGAGCCTGACTGAGTTAGCCGGGCAGGGGCCTGTATGTGCAGGCCAATGGGAATCTGATCCCGGCCTGCACGTACAGGTCTAGACACGATTCTGATCCCATGGAGGATAGACATGCCCTGCGGGATCAGAATCGGGTCTATCTCTGTGGGTCCGGTTCTGACCAGAGACACAAAGGCTGGGACGAGCAGAATGGAATGTGCCGCCACCTGACCAACCCAGATATACAATGTCGGTGGCTGGATATGACCCTGGCATTAAATATCCAGGTTTAAGTTCAGTGGTGATGGCTAGCTGCTTAATCAGTGCTTGCTGCCCCCCAAAGACATTTATTATAACATTTAAGAAGTGGTTTATGAAATTGATGCCATTCGACTTCTCTAGTGTCCTTTTTGGATTCTTGTTAAAAAAGTTTTGTATAACATATCACTTACATAGGCACACATACAAATCACTTATGAAGAACCAGAGCTGAGATCTGGTCTCACGAACCTTCATTTACTGCTACCCACACCTTTCCATGCCCCCCCCCCCATCTTCTGTTTATTTTGGTTATAAAATTTGATTGACCGCCCTTGAAACTCAAAGAACATCATGGTGTTTACGTACTCTGTTCCAACTCTGCCCAGTCATTGTGATGACAGTCCATTCTCAGGTTGTCTGTACTGGTCTTTTTGATAGATACTCTGCAGAACCCGTCAGCGTAAGGGATAGATTTAAATCTACTGCATACTTCTGTATGGAGCCGGTGCAATAAATTGTAGATATGCTGAAATACACAGTCTTATAAAATTTGCCCAACTAAAGCTACAAGGACATGTATGCATCCTTATATGACACTCAGTTTTTGACCTAGAGGTCAGTCCTGCTAGCTCAGAGAGTGATATTTCAGAGCCTGTCTGCCAGAGCAATGTCTCATAGTGGGTTAGTTTTGTGCAGATCTTTACAGTAATGAGCCTCACTCCTAAGCCTGAATATGGATTCTCTGATGTATTTGCAGATTCTATAGAAAAATGAACATAACATAAGAAATGCCATACAGGGTCAGACTAAGGTCCATCTATCCTAATATCCTGTTTCCAGCAGTGGCCAATCCAGCTCACAAGTACTTGACAGGTTCCCAAAAAGGCACACAGGTTCCACAATACTCGTCCCAGGGTAAGCAGTAGATTTCCAGGGTCCTCTTTAATAATGGTTTATGGACCTTTCCTCCAGGAACTTGTCCAAACCTTTTTTAAACCCACCTACGCTAACAGCTTTTACTACATCCTCCTGTAATGAATTCCAGAGTTTAATTACACATTGAATAAAAAAATATTTTCTCTTATTAGTCTTAAATGGATTACATTGTAACCTCATTGCGTATCCTCTAGTCCTTCTACTTTTTGATGGCGTAAACAACCGCTCTACGCTTACCCATTCCACTCCATTCATTATTTTATAGACCTCTATCATATCTCCCCTCAGCCATATCTTTTCCACATTGAAGAGCCCCAGCCTTTTAAGTCTGTCTTCATAGGGGTATCCTTCCATCCCCTTTACCATTTTTGTCACACAATGTCCTTTTTAAGATATAGCGACTAGAACTGAACACAATATTTAAGGTGCAGTCGCACCATGGTATACAGAGGCATTATAATATACTTGGTTTTATTCTCCATTCCTTACCTTATGATTCCCAGCATTCTGTTTGCTTCCTTGGCCACCGCTGCACACTGGGTGGAGGGTTTCAACATATCATCCACGATGATGCCTAAATCTTTTTCCTGGGTGGTGGTTTCTACGGTAGTACCTTGCATTGTGTAAAACACAAACTGTACAAAATAGGTACACTAGAGGTGATATTGAAAAGCGTTATTATTGAACCCTAAAGTGTTTTGGGTGGATGCCTTCTTCAGGGGGCATGCACCTCAAGAAATATATAAATAATAAACATAATAACCATAGGGAAAACATCATAAAAATAAAATAAACCATCAAACCTAAAAGCACAAAAACAGATACAAGTGAATAAGAACACAATCAAACAAATGTACATGTACTATACAATAAATCCATTATGCTTTAAAAGACGACCCTCTTCATAGAACACTACGGTGACATTACTTAAACCATGCAACAGACACCTCAATATCCCCCCCCCCCCATGTCACGATAATAGTAATTAAGCAAGGACCTGTTATACATAGCATTGTAAATAGCGCACGCTGTAAATAGCGCACCAAGAATCAACGACCAGACACGCTCACACGCATACACTATCCACTGCATGTACACACTAGACACAGTACTTTATCGATTGTTTGCTGTTCAGATCGCCTTGATTGTAGGATAAGGCGGTATAGAAATCCGTTTAAATAAATAAATTAAATAAATAAAAACATAATTAAAACCATACATAAGATTGTGAAATAAAATCATTATATGCAACAGCATTAAAAGCATATTGCAACAATAAAATAAAGATAAAAGGACCAAGAGGAAAGTGAAACAAGACATTTAAATCTGAAAAAACATAAGACGATGATATTAACTAGGTTGCTGTTTAGTATTTAATTTTTTTTCCCTTTTAGACTGAACTGCTCTCTCATGATGTGGACTATATCATGTATTTTTTTCCTTTGTATTGTGAATGGCTTTAGCTATGTGTATTGATTGTCTTGATTGACCTGTTCATTCTATTTGATCAATGTATTTTGACAAAAATTTGCAATAAAAAAAAAAAAGCATATTGCAACAATAAAATAAATATAAAAGGACCAAGAGGAAGGTGAAACAAGACATTTAAATCTGAAAAAACATAAGACGATGATATTAACTGTTCCAGGATATACCTTATGGGAGAGGGATAAGGAGGAAAAGAACTGTCATCAGAATGCTAACCAGTGCGGCCTCTCTCAGTGTAAACTAGATACTAAATTCAACCATATAGGTGTGCAGTGCTTAAAGCCACCAATGTAACCATATAGAAGGAGTCCTATGTGTAATGTTAGGTGGAGAGAAGAGGCTATAGTGTCTAGAAAACTGTAAAACTTACTAAAAATGCCAGTGGATTTCTCCTAAAAAAAGAAACTTGAACTTAGATTTAAGATGCCATGAAGGACCCAAAAAACACCTTTGCAATAAGCCCTAATTAAAAAAAATACTTGCCTTATGTTTTAAATGAGCAGTACTTGCTTGGAGACGCGGCAGAGAAAGCAGAGCGGCATCAGCTGGTCTTCTGAAAAAAGTATGCGTCAAACAAAAGGCGTCAAAGTTCAAGGAGCCCCATCCTTCAAAGAGCAATAGTAAAATGCTAAATGGGTAGTGCATATGAGAAAATGCTTTAGTATTGAAAAGGCAAATGATGGCCAGATTTATGAAAACAAAAATAAAAACATATTTATGCTTGTTGCCATCTCTACGTTTCAAGCGTCATACAAAATTAGGTTAAAAATTATATCCCAGAGCAACATAGGTGGTCGAGTGTAAAGTGAACTTCTTTTGGTTGAAATCTTTGTTGAGAAAGGCAAAATGCCGTTAGAATAACAGTTTCCTTTTTATTCTTTATAAATGACACCTAAAAAAGCATCAAAGCGGGGGAGTTTCAAGATGGTGGTTTGAGTCGTGTCCGAGTTAGCACGCCGTTTCTTTCAGGGGGAAGAAGCGTAAGGGGAAAGCTAGGCAGGAGCCCTCGCAGCCTGCTCTCACCTCGACGCCTCTTGTTTCGGTATCGGGTCCCTTGGACTCCTATGTGGTTCATGCTCCTCGGGATCCGGACCTTGCTGGTGGAGAGTGCCGGCTGGCAGCGTCATTGGAGTCGGAGTGCTCAGTGGGTGCCTCGGTGAAATCCTTCTCCCCAGCTTTGAGCCCTGCGCCTAAGATCCTCCGTGGTGATTCGCTGCCTGAAGGCTTCCTGGAGGTTTCCCCCCCTGCTGTGATGGGAGGGGGTTCTACCTCGCGAGTGCCGGGAAAAAGCGGAGCGGAGGAAATGGTGAGTGGGGTTGGTGTTTCCTCCCACTCTCCTTTGCCATCGGCGTTTGGTGGAGCTGAGTGCACAGGGAAGGTTTTTTCTCCTCTGTGTCAAGAGGTTTCTGAGCGGCTTGAGATGGCAAGTGCAACGACGTCCTCTCCGGATGGAGCTTTCTTTCTTCAACGTCCTAAAAATTTTACACTTGAAGCAATTTGGGACGCTATCGTTTCCCTTGGAGAAGTTTTACTCCCGCAAGTTACATCTTTATCTACTAAAGTGGGGATTGCGATGGATACTGTGACAGACTTAGAGAAGAAGGTCTCCGGAGTCTCTAAGGAACTTGAAGTTGAACGGAAGCGAATTACAAGCTTAGAAGATCAAGCTGAAGCCTTTCAAAAGAACTTTTCATCGGTCCAGGTTAAATTAGAACAGTTAGATAATTTTTCACGTTTGAATAATTTAAGGGTCGTTAATTTTCCTAGAGTTTTTGCTATTTCTGCCAAAGATATGTTTAAAGAATATTTAACTGAAATACTGGGGGTCTCCCCTGACCTGATTCCACCTCTGGTAAAAATTTATTATCTTCCCAAAGCTAGGCGTGTTCCCCATACAGGGAGTTCTGGGGGTGGGTTGGTGCAAGGAGAGGCTCTCAATGTTACGGATTTATTGGAAAATTCAGGTCTTGATTCTCAGGAGCCTTCCACTTTATTAATAACTTTTGCCCTATTATCTGATAAAGAGTGGATGTTGAAATTGTTTTTCTGGAAAAGGAAGCTTCTGTTTAGGGGTTTAGCTGTTCGTATATGAGTGGAGTGGAGGAGTAGCCTAGTGGTTGGGTCAAGATACTTCAGGCCGGAAGGTCGGGGGTTCAAATCCCACTAGAGGACAGCAACCTTGGGCCGGAAGGACTGGGGTTTCTAGTCTCACAGGTGCTCCTTGTGGTCTTGGGCAAGCCACTTAACCCTCCATAGCCCATGTTCCCTGTAAAATAGTTCTGTGCTTTCCTGTCTAATCAATGTGTTTATACCTCAAAAAAAAAAAAAATTTCCTGTCATGATTTGACAATTTCCAATCTGTAATCAAAAACCGCTGCTGATCGCTGGAAGTAGCGGTATACAAATGTATACTAAATAAATAAATAAATAAATATCCAGACTTGGCACGAGATACCCAGAAACAGCGCAGAGAGTTTCTACTGCTCCGTCCTGGGATCTTGCAGCTGGGCGGGCTATTTTTTCTGAAACATCCGTGTAAATGTCTGATTAAGTTTCAGTCTGTATCTTATGTATTCTTTGAGCCCTCTCAGTTGCTTGCTTTTATAACTGCTAGGCGCCTAGAATCCTCTATTGTCTCCACTTAGGCTCATGTTAGTTGTTGGTCTGGATTTAGACTTCAAACTTTTCTTCTTTTATTCTGTATTTTATTTTGTGAGATGACCCCCCCTTTGTAGTGGACTAGAGTGGGTTAGCACATTAATTTATGCCTTTGTTTGCTTTGATATTGTTATATCTTGATTTCAAGATAATTTCATGTGTTTGCCCTGTTTCTCAGAAGTGTTTTTTGTTTAAACCTTCTTGAATTTATTGTAAAATTACATAAATTAAAAAAAATAAAAAAATAAAAAGCATCAAAGCTGTGCAAATATACATCAAGTGTAACACAAGCTAAAATAGAAGTGAACACTTAACTTGGAGGTACAAAACACCCGTGCTTCAAAGGTTTTTGGAAACCACTTGTCGATCCATAAAGGATATTGAAAATCCCGTCATTAGTCCATAGCAACACAGAAACTGTGTTTCGAGCTTCAATCTTAACAATGAGCTCTGCATCAGCTTTCTTTTAGACTCAGGGCTGCTTTGATTGGATCTGGCAATTCTTTTCCGAATACGGCCTGAGTATAGAGTCATCTACCATGCTCTTAAATGTCAGCCCTAAATGATGTCACAGCCAATGGGATTCTCCCAACCATTAAGGGACTATAAAAACCGAGAAATAAACAAACCAAGATCAAAAATGTTTCTGCACTCTATAAAAGGCTCCACCAGTCAATTTCTACATTTCAGGGTTTATCATCGGGAGCTGGAGCCTTGTTTATACTACGAAGTCAGTGCGATCCTCAAAAGGAGGCATTTTATCTCATAAAGGTAGAACAAAAACAATAAGCTAAAAAAGGGGGCTTTAAATAGAAAAGTAGCAAAGCGGCAGTCAGCGTGCAACACGCTATTGCACAAGCTGTCAATCAACCCAATCGCTAGGTATTTAGCAATAGGGGAGTAGATCCTGGGATTCCACTATGAAAGCTTAAGTGCCTAAAACTAAATTGTGTGTGCAAAAAAACCCACAGTGAGCCAAGATACCTCATAAAACTCTGATTATCGCAGATTAAAGGGGGGATTATAAGCACATTTTTAAAAGAGAAGATGCAAACCAAATCTGTGGTTTGCTTCACATCAAGAAATATTACAGTGCATTGCAAAAATATTCATCCCTTCTGTGTTTGTCCTGTTTTGTCACATTGCAACCTGGAATTAAAATGGAGTTTTAGGAGTTATCACCATATGATATACACAACATGCCTATGACTTTGAAGGTGCAAAATATCTTTTATTGTGACACAAACAACAATTAAGACAAAAAAGAAACTGAAAGCAGGAATGTGCATATGTATTCACCCCCCAAAGTCAATACGTTGTAGAGCCACCTTTTGCTGCAATTACAGCTTCAAGCTTCTTGGGGTATGTATCTAATAGCACATCTAGCCACTGGGATTTTCACCTATTCTTCAAGGCCAAACTGCTCCAACTCCTTCAAGTTAGATGGGTTGCTTTGGTGTACAGCAATCTTCAAGTCATGCCACAGATTCTCAATTGGATTGAGGTCTGCGCTTTGACTAGGCCATTCCAAGACATTTAAATGTTTCCCTTTAAACCAGTTTTAGCAGTATGTTTAGGGTCATTGTCCTGCTGGAAGGTGAGCCTTCATCCCAGTCTCAAATCTCTGGTAGACTGAAACAGGTTTTTCATAAGAATTGCCCTGTATTTAGTGCCATCCATCATTCTTTCAATCCTGACCAGTTTTCGTCTCATTTGACCAGAGAACCTTCTTCCTTGTATTTGGGGGGTCTGCCGCATGCTGTTGTGCAAACTCACAATGTGTTTTCTTATTTCTTTCTTTAAGCAATGGCTTTTTTCTGGCCACTCTTCCATAAAGCCCCACTCTGTGACGTGTACAGCTTAAAGTGGTCCTATGGATAGAAACTCCCATCTCCGCTGTGGATCTTTGCAGTTCCTTCAGTGTTATCCTTGGTGTCTTTGTTGCATCTCTGATTAATTCCCTCCTTGCCTGGTCTGTGAGTTTTGGTGGGCAGCCTTCTCTTATCAGGTTTCTAATGGTGCCATATACTTTCTATTTTGTTAAAATGGATTTAATGGTGCTCCGTGGGATATTCAGAATTTGGGATATTTTTTTATAACTCAGCCCTGATCTATACTTCTCCACAACTTTGTCTCTGACATTTTTGGAGTGCTCCTTGGTCTTCATGTTGCTTGCTTAATGGTCTTGCAGAGTTAGGGACCTTTCAGAACAGGTATATTTATACAGGCATCATGTGACAGGTCATGTGACATTGATTGCACACAGGTGGACCCTAATGTGACTTCTGAGGTTAATTGGTTGGACCAGATCTTATTTATGGGTTTCATAGCAAAAGGGATGAATACATATGCACTCACAACTTTTCAGTTTTTACTTGTTTTTTTATATATGCAAGGTATTTTATTGTCATTTCACTTCACCAATTTGGACTATATTGTTAGGTCCATTACCTAACATCCAAATGAACCCCCCATTTTCATTCCAGGTTGTACATAATAAGACAAAACAGGACAAAAACCAAGAGGATGAATACTTTTCGCAAGGCAGTGTACCATTCTTCTATTACTCTATGGTTTATTTTGGTACTTGTTTTTATTATGTTTTAACTCCAGATGCTGCATCATTTTAAATATTGCTCTTTGACGATATTGACTTTATGATGGTCCTATGTCATTCAACAATCCTGGTTATCAAAATTTGTCATTAAATGCACCACTATAGTTTGCTCTTCAATTTATGTGCTGTCGAGATTTCTCGGAACAGACTCCTACAAGCCAATGGAAGCCAAGTCCCAAATCGCTTACTTTACATCATTACATTTTTGTTTGGAATTTTCAATTATAGGAAGATACATCTGTATCTCCTTGGCAACGCTATATCTGACTTTGGTTTCATTTACATTTGTATTTTGGTTTTGTGTGTTAATTACACTTTTACTTTTTTTGTAAATGTATTTTTCCCTTCAAGTTTTTATTTGTTTTTATTTGATTTTGAATTTAAAGAGTATAAACCCGTTTTTAACACTTGAGTTTCTAGTTTTTAGCTTTTATTATTCTTAGTTATTTACCACTTCTAATTATTTATTTATATGTCCAGGAACAAGCAAGAATGTAGTCCTCACATATGGGTGACATCGGGTACCGACGGAGCCCGCACGGGAAGCTCCCCAGCTACCAATAGGAAAGTGTTTGGGAGCAGTCCACTGCGCATGTGTTGGTGCTTTCCCACTCTTCTGATTCTCCTCAATTCTTCTTTTTCCACAGAGCCGACAGGTTTAACTCCTGCACCGCTGAAGAAACCCTTGCCTTCACTGTATATCGTTCGATACCAGTTTCTTCTTCTTTTTATTTCCATTTCCTCTCCTCTTTTCAAAAGAATATATTTTAAAAAAAAGATATTTCCTACTTTTCCCTCAGGACCTTCTTTGTCCCTTGAGGCCTACACTTGGGCCTATTCTCCCACAACATGGAGAAGCCCACCAGTGGCTTTAAGAAGTGCACAAAGTGTGCTGGCACCATTTCAATCACTGACAAGCATGATTGGTGCCTCAAATGCCTCGGCCTGGATCACATCCCTACCGAGTGTGCCCTTTGTCAATAAATTACTAAAAGGAGCCTCGGGAACCCCTGTCTTTGGCTTCGACCTCTTCAAGGGCGTCATCGAGTTTTCCGACCTTCAAGCACTCTAAAGAATCCAGGCACGGAGAAAAGAGAACCAAAAACCCCTCTCCTTCATGCCTGAAGAAAGACCTCTTCCTCGAGAACCCTTGGAGATTGCGAAGGATTCAAGTTGGAAGTCCAAGGACATTCCCGGTAAACCCAGGACATCGAGAGCGATCCCACAAATATTCCCACTCACACGGGGAGTCATCGCGGACTTCATCCGACTCCAGTCATTGGTCCAGGATCCCCGGTGGGAGGACTTGTCCTCCAAAGCCTTGATGGGGATTTGAGAGGTTCCCGAGGCTCTATCCACTGACAAACCCTTGATACCGTGCCCAGGTATGATGGCAACCAATCTTGCTCCATCCGATGACTAGGCACAGGTAATCATTCTAGAGCAGCGCATGCTGATTCTAGAACAAATCTTAGCAGCTCTCCTAGTGGCCTAGGTGCTATTAACGCCCTTGGCCCTGGAGACTCTTCCACTGATTTCACTCTCAATGCTTCCACCAGTATTGTACCAGCAGGCACCGATGGTACCAATGTCCTCAATGCCTTCGATACCAGTTACAATTTCCTCGATGCCCTTGATACCAGCTACAATACCGACGGCACCCCTGATGCCAACACCATCTCCGATGCCATTACCTTCTCATAAGAACATAAGAACATAAGACATGCCATACTGGGTCAGACCAAGGTCCATCAAGCCCAGTTTCCAACAGTGGCCAATCTAGGTCATATGTACCTAGCAGTTTCCCCAAGAGACACAAGTTCCACAATGCTTGTACTGGGTCAAGCATTGATATCTTCGGTCACTTCTTAATAATGGTTTATGGACCTTTCCTCCAGGAACTTGTCCAAACCTTTTTTAAACCCAGCTACACTAACAGCCTTTACTACATCCTCCGGTAACAAATTCCAGAGTTTGATTACACGTTGAGTGAAAAAATATTTTCTTTTATTAGTCTTAAATAGTTTACCCTGTAGCTTCATTGCATGTCCCCTAGTCTTTCTATATTCTGATAAGGTAAACAATCGATCTACGTTTACCCGTTCCACTCCGTTCATTAATTTATAGACTTCTATCATATCTCCCCTCAGCCGTCTCTTTCCAGGTTAAAGAGCCCTAACCTTTTTAGCCTTTCTTCATAGGAGTATCCTTCCATCCCCTTTACCATTTTGGTGGCTCTTCTCTGTACCTTTTCTAAAATCGCTATATCCTTTTTAAGATATGGCGACCAGAATTGCACACAATATTCAAGGTGCGGTCTCACCATGGAACGATATAGAGGCATTATAATATCTTTTGTTTTATTTTCCATTCCTTTCCTTATCATACCTAGCATTCTATTTGCTCTCTTGGCCGCCGCTGCACACTGGGCCGAGGGTTTTAACATGGTATCCACAATGACGCCTAAATCTTTTTCCTGGGTGGTGGTTCCTAATGTGGAACCTTGCATCGTGTAACCATAGTTTGGGTTGTTCTTCCCTAGGTGCATAACCTTGCAACTTTAAATAGTTTTGTGTCATCTGCAAATTTGATAACCTCACTCGTTATTCCACTTTCCAGGTCATTTATGAATATGTCAAAAAGCAGCGGACCCAGCACAGATCCCTGGGGTACAATACTATTCACCTTTCTCCATTGGGAAAATTGGCCATTTAGCCCTACCCTCTGCTTTCTATCTTTTAACCAGTTCCTGATCCACAATAGTACACTGCCTCCTATCCCATGACTCTTTAGTTTTGCCAAATGTCTCTCATGAGGGACCTTGTCAAAGGCTTTCTGAAAGTCCAGATACACGATATCAACCTACTCACCTTTGTCCACCTGATTATTCACTCCTTCAAAAAAACATAACAGATTAGTAAGACAAGATCTTCCTTGTCTAAAGCCATGTTGGCTGTCTCCCATTAGGTTGTGACTATCTACATGCTGAGTAATTTTATTCTTAATGATGGTTTCTACCATTTTTCCCGGTACTGACATCAGGCTCACCGGTCTGTAGTTTCCCGGATCACTCCTGGAACCCTTTTTAAAAATTGGTGTTACATTGGCGATCCTCCAATCTTCAGGTATTAGAGATGATTTTAATGATAGTTCACAGATTACTGATAGCAGTTCTGCAATCTCATATTTCAGTTCTTTCAACACCCTTGGATGTATACCATCCGGCCCAAGTGATTTGCTACTCTAAGTTTATCTAATAGTTGTAAGACATCTTCCCGATGTATTGATATTTCCTTCAATTCTTCCGCACCTTTAAATACCACTTCAGTCATGGGTAACATCCCTACATCTTCCTCAGTAAAGACCGAAGCAAAGAATTCATTCAGTCTCTCCGCTATCGCCTTGTCGCCTCTTAGTGCTCCTTTAACCCCTTTATCATCTAATGGACCAACTGACTCTCACACAGGTTTTTTGCTACGAATGTACTTGAAAAGGTCTTTATTTCGTGTTTTTGCTTCCGCAGCAAGCTTCTTCTCAAATTCTCTCTTTGCCTGCCTTATCAATGACTTGCATTTGACTTGCCAGTGCTTGTGCTGTTTCCAGGTTTCGTCGTTTGGCTCTTTTTTCCATTTCCTGAAAAATGCTTTTTTGGCAACAACAGCCTCTCTGACCTCACCTTTAAACCATGCTGGCAGTTTTTTGGACTTCCTTCCACTTTTCTTAAAGCGTGGAATACAGCTGGTCTGGGCTTCCAAGATAGTATTTTTCAACAACACCCAAGCTTGATGTACGTCTTTAATCTTCGCAACTGCTCCTTTTAGTTTTTTCTTAACTGTTTTCCTCATTTTATCATAGTCTCCCTTTCGAAAGTTAAAAGGTAGTACTGTGGATTTCCTTACTATCCCTCCTCCACTAATTAAATCAAAGGCGATCATGCTATGATCACTATTGCCAAGTGGCCCCAACATCCTTATCTCTTGCACTAGATCTGGTGTTTCACTAAGGACTAGGTCTAATATGGCTTCCCCTCTGGTCGGTTCATGAACCAGCTGCTCCAAGAAGCAGTCATTTATTTCATCTAGGAACTTTATCTCCCTAGCATGTCCTGACGTGACACTGACCCAGTCGATACCGGGGTAATTGAAATCACCCATTATTATTACTGCGCTGTAACTTTTGTTAGCTTCCTTGATTTCTTTGAGCATTTCAACATCCATTTGGTCATTCTGGCCAGGTGCTTGATAGTCACCCCCACTGCCATTGCCTTCCCCCTTTTATATGGAATTTCAATCCATATAGATTCTACAGCAGATTTTGTTTCCTGCAAAACTTTAATCCTTTCTGAGTCAATGCCCTCTCTAACATAGAGCGCAACCCCTCCATCAATTTGATCAGCTCTATCATTATGATATAGTTTGTACCCAGGTATCACAGTGTCCCACTGGTTGTCCTCCTTCCACCATGTCTCTGATATTCCAATCATATCTAACTTTTCATTTAGTGCTATATATTCTAACTCTCCCATCTTATTCTTTAGACTTCTAGCATTTGCATACAAGCATTTTAGAGAATGTATTTTATTCATGTTAATTTGGCTATTTTTAGACATGGGTAAATTGGGATCTTTAAGCTCTGTCTGCTCCATACTTGAGGGCATTTGGGCTACTTTACTCTGTTGTGGAACCTCTCTGCTTTTGGTAGTATCCTTCAAGGATACATTCTTCCGAACCATCCGCTCTTGGGCGACTGTCGACTTTCCCCTAATATCTAGTTTAAAAGCTTCTCAATTCCCACCAAGCTCGGATCTTTTGTGGTCCAGACATCAGATGGAACCAGAGGACATCAACTGACACCACCGTGATACTCAACACGGCACCATTGCTATTCTCCGGAGTCCGATTCCTCAGATTCGGATCGTCAATCATTAGACTCCGAGGACCTTAGGGATTTTGCGCTGGAGACCTTTCCTCCATAGTCCAGTACCTTGAGAAAATCCCTGCTGGAGGACATGCCATTTCAAGAATTCATTCGGGACATGGCAGCAGGACTTTCCATCTCTGCAGCTTCGGAGCCGGAACCTAGGACAGAGGAGTTGGAGATATTGCAATACCGGACTGCACCAAAGGAAGCCACCATCCTTCCAGTGCATTGCATCCTCCATAACGTAATGTTGAGGATGTGGGAAACACCTTTAACTATCTCCCCCATAAGTCGCTGGCTTGATACTATGTATCGAGTCCCTGAATGTACCCAGGCTTTCAGAAGCCGCAGCTTCCCCACCACTCTATGTGGTGGAATCAGCGATGCACTGCATTAAAAGCAGGAAAACCCACATATCCCTTCCTTCAGGCCGGGAACAGAGAACCCTCGATTCCTTCACTCGCCATACTTTCCAGGCTTCTATGTTAGCTAGCCGAATCCTCTACATGGGGATGTTCCTCAAGGAGCTGAATAAGGACTGGGAGGGCTTTCTATCTTTCCTTCCAGAAGAGAAACGTCCAGCCTTCCAAGCAGTCTTGTCCCACAGCCAGAACGTGTCAAAGTTTATGAACAGAGCATCCCTTGATGTGTTTGAGTCCTTTAGTAGAGTCTCCTCCATAGCCATCGGAGCAAGGCGACTAGCATAGCTTCAATCCTCTGACTTAAAACGGTGGGTACAAGACAAGCTAGCTAACAAACCTTGTACAGGTGAGAACCTGTTTGGAATAAACTGGCATGAGAAGGCCAGTGAACTGGAAACTGATGACACCACCTTCAAAAGGCTGTCGAGAAAAACATCTGACTCCTCTAAAAAGAAGGTCCAATTGAAAAAAGAGGAGGTTTTATCAGTATTCCCAGCCTACCTACCCTTCACAGCAAAAACAGCAGGGTCCCAAACAGGCCAAAAAGCCCAGGCTGTCAAAACAGCAGCCGCAGCCACCACATCATCTTTTTGACTTCCACTACGGAAGCATAGCCAGTCCATCCCATTTAGATGCACTGCTCATCCCAGGATGACTCTCAAACTTCATCATGCAATGGAGAAACATCACTTCAGAGAGATGGACCCTTACCATCATCCAGAATGGATACCATTTCAACTTTCAGGAGCTCCCCCCTCACCACTTCAGGAACCAAGCTCCTTCAAAGGCCTCCCTCAATGCCTTTCTACAACAGGAGGGTAACCTAACCCAGGGAGCCATCAAACCGGTACCTCCTCAAGGATACCGCAGAGGGTTCTACTCCCCCACTTCCTCATTCCAAAGAAGTCAGGAGGCCTCAGGCCTATTCTGGATCTCCAAGACCTCAACAGGTTCCTAGTAAAAGAAAAATTCACGATAATCTCAATGGGAACCCTTCTTCCTCATCTCCAACAAAATGACTGGCTTTATTCCCTGGACCTCAAAGAGGCCTACACGCACATACTTATCCACCCCTCTCACAGTCAATATCTCAGCTTCCTATGCAAAGGGGTGCATTATCAATACAGAGTTCTTCCCTTCGGCCTAGCCTTGGCATCCAAGAGTTTTCACAAAATGCATGGCCTTGGTAGCAGCTCATCTGCGCATCAGCAAAGTGTTTGTTTTCCGATACTTAGATGACTGGCTCATAAAGGCAGATTCCCCCCATGAACTCTGCTTAGCCCAATTCAAAACCATAGGACTTCTGCAGTCCCTAGGTTTCATGATAAACTTTCCAAAATCACACCCCATCCCCATACAAAGCCTGGAGTTTATCGGAGCCATCCTAGACACCACCCAGTACAAGGCCTTTCTCCCACAAGACCGAATGCATTCTCCAAGTGAACAGCATGCATCAGCACCATTGTGCTCCAGCACGCTCCTTATAGCTGCTGGGACATATGGCTTCCACTGTTCATGTAGTTCCATATGCCAGACTGCACATCCAAACTCAATGGACTCTATCGACTCAGTGGTCCCAGACCACGTGGGATCTGCATGCTTCCATCCAAATAATGCTTCTCATGGCACACTCCCTCCAATGGTGGTCCGTTCCGGAAAATCTCCTGAAAGGGTCACCATTCCAACCCCCCAATCCGCAGCATACCTTAACCATGGTAGCTTCAAAGCACAGCTCACCTAGAGGTTCTCTCCAGGCAGGGCCTTTGGACTCCCCAGGAATCCAGACAACAAATAAATCTCCTGGAACTTTGAGTGGTGTCGAGAGTTCTCCAGGTCTTCCAGGACCATCTCTCCAGCAGTTCTATCCTCATACGTATGGATAATTAAGTAGCAATGTTTTACATAAACAAGGAGGGATGGTCTCCCTTCCCCTGTGCCAGGAAGCTTGCCAACTATGGAACTTTGCCACTCAGCAACACATGCAGTTAAGAGCAGTCTACATTCCAGGTCAGGACAACCTACAGGCGGAGCAGCTGGTTCTTGAACCAGCAAGAGGGCAAGATATTTTGAACCTAGTCCTTAGAAGAACACAGGATCTGGTGCAAGAGATAAGGGTTTTTGGGCCACTTTGTAATAGTGATCATAGCATGATCGCATTTGATTTACTAAATGGAAGGAGGGTGGCAAGGAAATCCACAGTGCTACCTTTTAACTTTCAAAAGGAAGACTATGATAAAATGAGGAAAATAGTTAAGAAAAAACTAAAAGGAGCAGTGGAGTGTAACGGGTAAACATAGATCTATTGTTTACGCCTTCAAATTATAGAAACACTAGGGGACATCCCATGAAGCTACAGGGTAACCTACGAGTGTTTAAAACTAATAAGAGAAAATATTTTTCACTTAACGTGTAATCAAACTCTGGAATTTGCTACCAGAGAATGTAGTAAAAGCTGTTAGTGTAGCCGGGTTTAAAAAAGGTTTGGACAAGTTCCTGGAGGAAAGGTCCATAAACCATATTAAAGGGGACCTGGGATATCCACTGCTTGTCCCAATACAAACATTGTGGAACCTGTGTCTTTTAGGGAAACTGCTAGGTACCTACAACCTAGATTTGCCACTGTTGGAAACGGGATACTGGGCTTGATGGACCTTGGTCTGACCCAGTATGGCATATCTTATGTTCTTATAGCTAAAACCTGTTGTTTCTTTCCTTGTAACATCAGCAAGATTCGCCCCTTCCTTTCTGAACACACTACTAAGACACCTATTTATTTATTTATTTAGCTGCATTTATATCCCGCTTTTCACCGGGTCAAAGCAGTTGGGGGATACATTTAACACGAGGGGATATGAGATACATACACTAATACTTACAGGGAACATGGACAATGGAGGGTTAAGTGGCTTGCCCAAGACCACAAGGAGCACCTGTGGGACTAGAAACCCCAGTCCTTCCGGCCCAAGGTTGCTGTCCTCTAGTGGGATTTGAACCACCGACCTTCCGGCCTGTAGTACCTTGCCCCAACCACTAGACCACTCCTCCACCTATCCGCTCTTTAATCACCTCCCATCTAGACTATTGCAACCTCCTCCTTGCTGGTCTCCCTCTGAATCATCTCTCTCCCCTTCAATCTATTCAAAACTCAGCTGCGCGACTAATCTTCTGCCAGCCTCGATATGCTCATATATCCCCTCTTCTGAAGTTGCTTCAGCCTTCAGATTTATCTGCCTTTATAAGTGCTAGAATTCCTGTTGACTCTCCTTCTTCCTCCTATACTCTTGGGGCGGCAAGTTAATGGGTTGTTAATAGATAGCTTTGGGCTCCCAGCGGTCGCCTTGTTTTAAGATCATAAGAACATAAGATATGCCATACTGGGTCAGACCAAGGTCCATCAAGCCCAATATCCTGTTTCCAAAAGTGGCCAATCTAGGTCATACGTACCTAGCAGTTTCCCCAAAAGACACAGGTTCCACAATGCTTGTACTGGGTCAAGCATTGATATCCTGGGTCCCTTCTTAATAATGGTTTATGGACCTTTCCTCCAAGAACTTGTCCAAACCTTTTTTAAACCCAGCTACACTAACAGCCTTTACTACATCCTCCGGTAACAAATTCCAGAGTTTGACTACACGTTGAGTGAAAAATATTTCTTTTATTAGTCTTAAATAGTTGTAGCTTCATTGCATGTCCCCTAGTCTTTCTATATTCTGATAACGTAAACAATCGATCTACGTTTACCCGTTCCACTCCGTTCATTAATTTATAGACTTCTATCATATCTCCCCTCAGCCGTCTCTTTTCCAGGTTAAACAGCCCTAACCTTTCTAGCCTTTCTTCATAGGAGTATCCTTCCATTCCCTTTACCATTTTGGTGGCTCTTCTCCGAACCTTTTCTAATATTGCTATATCCTTTTTAAGATACGGTGACCAGAATTGCACACAATATTCAAGGTACGGTCTCACCATGGAACGATATAGAGGCATTATAATATATTTTGTTTTATTTTCCATTCCTTTCCTTATGATACCTAGCATTCTATTTGCTCTCTTAGCCGCCGCTGCACACTGGGACGAGGGTTTTAACATGTTATCCACAATGACACCTAAATCTTTTTCCTGGGTGGTGGTTCCTAATGTGGAACCTTGCATCGTGTAACCATAGTTTGGGTTGTTCTTCCCTAGGTGCATAACTTTGCACTTGTCCACATTAAATTTCATCTGCCATTTTGATGCCCAGTCTTCCAATTTATCAAGATCCTCTTGCAATTTTCCACAATCCTCTTGGGTTTTAACAACTTTAAATAGTTTTGTGTCATCTGCAAATTTGATAACCTCACTCGTTATTCCACTTTCCAGGTCATTTATGAATATGTCAAAAAGCAGCAGACCCAGCACAGATCCCTGGGGTACACCACTATTCACCTTCCTCCATTGGGAAAATTGGCCATTTAGCCCTACCCTCTGCTTTCTAACTAAAGAGGGACAGTTGGAAAGGCGGGAAGGCAGCGCGCATGTGCTGAGGGATGCTCCCACTGGGGAGCATTCCCGCGCAGGCTCCGTCGGTACCGACGATACTCATATATGAGGACTACATTCCTGCTTGTTCCTGGAGATCAGCATGCTGATGATTAATGAATAATAAGGGCCTGCATATTTTTTCCAATGTAAGGATTACCATCCATCTATCCTTTTGAATGATAATACCACTCCCATTAAGGATCAAATACAATATTTAGGAATATTGTTGGATTCCCTATTGTCTTTTTGGTCGCAAGTGGCTAACCTTGTGCAGGGGTACTCTTTAAATTTTGGATGGTATGCAGACAGGTTTTTTTCAGAGCAAACTGACTTTAGGGCAGTGGCGCAGGCATTATTGATGTGCCAGTTTGATTACTGTAGTATGCTGTATATGGGGCTTTGGGATCAATATTCTCATCAGGACCTTTTGGATGAGTGCGCCACACAACTGATTTTACTGACTGCCTGGCTAACTTAATCTGATGAATTGACATAGCAAATAATGAGCAGGAATGGAAAAATGGTTTACGTGATTTTGTAATTTAATACCTAAAAAACATAACAGAATGTGCAAATAATATGAATGAATGAATGAGACATTTAAGTGAACTTCTATGGAACTTCCTGAAAGACAACTAGTTATATTGTCTGCTGCTGGCCGGCTTATAGTGAAACACAAGTGCTGGCAAATTAGATGCAAGGTATTGATAAGGCAGGAAAAAAGAGAATTTAAAAAGAAGATTGCCATGGAAGGAAAACTCACAATAAGAAACTTTTCAAGTAGAGTCAATTGGACCATTAGATAATAGAGGTATAAGGGGGGCAGTTAGGGAGGATAAGGCCATAGCGGAGAGACTGAATGAATTCTTTGCTTGGTCTTTACTGAAAAAGATGTAGGGAAGTTGCCCATTCCGGAAATGATTTTTAAAGGTACTGTATCAGAGGAATTGAAATAAATCTCGATAAAGTTAGAAGATATAATCCAGCAATTTGATAAACTAAAGAGTAGCAAACCACCTGGACTGGATGGTAAACATCCCAGGGTGCTGAAAGAACTCAAAAATGACATTGCAGACCTACTTAGTAATCTGTAAATTATCAATAAAATCATCTGTAGTAACTGAAGATTGGAGAGTGACCAATGTAACTCCAGCTTTAAAAAAGTGTTCCAGTAGTGATCCAGGAAACTACAGATTGGTGAGCCTGAAGTCAGTACTGAGAAACCATTATAAAGAACAAACTTACTAAACATATAGATAGTCGTGGTTTTATGGGACAAAGCTAACATGGATTTAGCCAAGGAAAGTCTGTGATATTTTTTGAAGTTGTGAATAAACACGTAGATAAAGGTGAACCAGTTGATGTAATGTATCTCGATTTTCAGAAAGCCTTTGACAAAGTGCCTCAAGAGAGGCTCTTGGGGAAATTAAAAAGTCATTGTGGATTAGGAACTTGTTGAAAGATAGAAAACAGAGAGTAATGTTAAATGGCCAATTTTCTCTATGGAGAAAGATGAATAGTGGAGTACCCCAGGAATCTGTGCTAGACCCACTGCTTTTTAACATATTCATAAATGACCTTGAAATGGGAATAATGAGTAAGGTGATCAAATTTACAAATGACACAAAATTATTAAAAGTTGTTAAACACAAAAGGATTATGAAAAATTGAAAAGAGGACTTTGAGAAATTGGGAGGCTGGACGTCCAATTGGCAGACTAACTTTTTTTGTGGACAAATGCAATGTTATACACATGGAGGCCAATTCTGAACTCTGCACGCCCGGGCTGTCCAGACATGCAGAAAATGAACAGCCCCCAGACCGACCAGATTCTGCAACCATGTGAGCTGTACATTCCCGCGGTTGCAGAATCAGGGCACTTGGATGACCGGCGTGAACAGCATTCTGTGCCGGCCGATGTCAAAGTGCCTCCCCGCACAGAGCCCCTGCATGTGTGCTGGTGCTGCGGCGTCCCATCGCCATGGTACCAGGATGCACAGCAGGAGCTTGAAAGTGCAGCCTCAGCTCCAAGCCCCTATTCCCTGCTGCCCGACCCTCAGCGTAGCCTGCCAGGGCCAGAATCGGATGGAACGCGGCTCTTGGGCTGGAGGGTGGCTGCTGGGCCCGATTGTCGTCCTCAGGGGAACTTATTCCAGCTGAGGTGAAATACGTCCACCGTCCATCTTGTCAGTGCTGTACGTACAGGGCCATGTCCTGAACCGACCCTGTATGTCCAGGTTCATGGGCCCACCCTGGCTCTGTCCCCTCTCCGCCTCCAGTACTCCCCCTCCTGCCTCTGTCCAGCAATCCCCGCATAAGCCCTGTATATGTGCAGGAAGTACTGGCTGCAGTATTGCATCCAGGGCCTGTTCAGGGGTTGAATGTCCATCCCTGTTATTTGGGGTTCTGAATGTCCCCCTTTGGGAAGAACAACACAAACTACAGTTACACGATGCAAGGTTCCATATTAGGAATCGCCAATCAGGAAAAGGATCTGGGCGTTATCATAGATAATACGTTGAAATATAGAGAGGAATAACCAGCAGAAAGGAGGAGGTATTAATGCCTCTGTACAAGTCATTGGTGAGGTTTCACTTGGAGTACTGTGATCAGTTTTGGAGACCATATCTCACAAAGGATATAAAAAGACTTGAAACGGTTCAGAAGAAGGCAACCAAAATGATTTGGAGCCTGCGCCAGAAGACGTATGAAAAGAGACTTGAAGATCTAAATATGTATACGCTAGAGGAGAGGAGGGACAGAGGAGATATGATACAGACTTTTAAATACTTAAAGGGTATCAATGAACAAACAAACCGTTTTCAATGAAGGAGAAGCTGTAAAACTAGAGGGCATACAATAAAGTTGCAAGGAGATAAATTTAAAAGCAACATCGGTAAATACTTCTTCATTGAAAGGTTGGTAGATGCTTGAAATGCTCTCCTGATGGAGGTGGTGGGGGCAAATACAATGACAGAATTCAAAATGCCATGGGACAGACACAGTGGATCCATTCATAGCAAGAGGATAAAATCAAAGCAAGCTTAAATATCTTTTATACTTCAATAAATAGAGGGGGCTGACCTACGCGGAATAGTAAGTACAACCTTAAACACAGGCAAAAAGGGTGGTGACCTGCATGGAGCTGCAGTTACAACCACTCCAGCCACCTTACTGGGCAGACTAGATGGACCACACTCTTTTTTTTATCTGCCATCATATACTATGTTACTATGAAACCCTCTGACCAGTGTGCAGCAGCGGCCAAGAAAGCAAATAGAATGCTAGAAATCATCAGGAAAGGAATGGAGAATAAAACCAAAGATGATATAATGCCTCTATAGTGCTTCATGGTGTGACTGCATCTCAAATATTATGTGCAGTTATGGTCACCATATTTTAAAAAGGATATTTTAGCCATTTTAGAGGTCCCCAGGGCCACCAATGACTTGTGAAGAACACTCTCCTAACATGATCAAATTTGACATAAACACTGGAGAAAGGATATTAAGGGAAAACGACTGCAGTTGCATTTAACTTTAAAAATGAAGATTATTATAAATGAGGAAATTAGTAAAAAAGAAATTAAATGGTAAAAATTTGTATGCAGCATGAATACTCTTTGAAATGTCATCTTAGAAGCCCAGGGCAAATGTATTCCATGCATTAGAAAATGTAGACAGAAGATCAGAACGCCGCCAGCATGGTTAAATGGTGATATAAACAAGGTTTTTAAGCCAAAAAGACATTTTTTCAAAAAATGCAAAGCAAATCCAAGTGAAGAAAATGGGAAATAGCATAAAGAATGGTAATTTAGAAGTAGCGTTTTGATAAGGCAGACCAAATGAGATTCTAAAAAGAAACTTGACATAGAGGCAGAAAGTTATAATAAAAACTTTTTCAAGTACATTTGAAGCAAAACAATTATGAGGGAGGCAGTTGGGCTGAGGTATAAAAGATATACTATGGTGGACGAAGCCATAGCTGAAAAATGAAATGAATGTTTTGCTTTAGTCTTTACTGATGAGGATGTTAGGGAGATAACCACACCAGAAACACATTTTGATGGTAGTAACTCAGAAGTTGAAGCACATCATGGTAAACCTGGAAGATATTTGTTTATTTACTTCAGTTCTTTTATTGTCTATTAATAGATCCCCATACTTAACAATGTATAGACAATAATTACATCATACTTCATAATGTCTCCCCAACATCACCTGTCCATTATCTCATTTAATCCAGTCTACCCCCTATCTCATCCTTTTGTCTAATAATTTACTACATAAATCCTAAGACCTCACCTCTAAGCCTCTTCTGGTAACTATGCTTTCAACGTTTCTGTGAAGCATAGATAATTTGGACTTCCTCATCATACCCTTAGGTAAGAAATTCCAAAGAATGAGGATAACAACAGAAAGAGCAAATGAAGTAAATCTACAAATTAGAGACTAACAAATCACAAGCACCAGATTTTTTTTAAAGAGTTGAAAAATGA
This sequence comes from Ichthyophis bannanicus, assembly GCA_033557465.1. Taxonomy (NCBI): domain Eukaryota; kingdom Metazoa; phylum Chordata; class Amphibia; order Gymnophiona; family Ichthyophiidae; genus Ichthyophis; species Ichthyophis bannanicus. Next base: position 102,233,277 of record CM066032.1, on the reverse strand, counting down.
AATTGCAAACCTATTACTAGTTATCTGTAACCTTTCATTTCACACACATTTCAATCATAGAAACTATTCTGAAAAAGCACAGTTACTTACCTGTAACAGGTGATCTCTTGGAACAGCAGGAATAAGTCTTCACATATGGGTACGTCGGTACCGATGGAGTCTGCGCGGGAATGCTCCCCAGCGTCCAATCAGAACGCTTTTGGAAGCATCCCAACACGCCTGTGTGCTGCCTTCCCGCCTTTCCCAACTGCCTCTCCTCGGTTAAGTTTTAAAGCTGAGACAAAGAGAGAGAGAGAGAAAGGGAAAGATAGAGATAGAGAAATGCAACTCCTACGGGAGGTGGGTGGGTTGTGAAGACTTATTCCTGCTGTTCCCAGAGATCACCTGTTACAGGTAAGTAACTGTGCTAGCTCCAGGAACAAGCAGAAATGAGTCTTCACATATGGGTACTCCCAAGCTAAGATGCCTGGAGGAGTCCCAGCATGTTGCGAATCTGAGAGCCATGCTATTGTACCGAACCCCAGGCATCCTAGGGATGGAGGGTAGGAGTTGAACTAAAAAGATGTGCTGTGGAACAGCTGGACCAAACAGGACGCCTAGATAGGAGTCTCTGTACAGGTGATATTTAGTGGTAATATTGAAGAGCAGTAACCAATATGGACCTTACCTGGTGGTATTGTAAAAAGGTATATGGAGGTTCATGTGGATTTGTTAATATGAACCAGCAGAATATCCCCAGGGAGTACCTCAATGTAAGGAGAGGTAAATAACTGTGCAAAAAACAGGCTGAGGTTAGAACCCTTAGGGTGAGAAGAAACAATCCCAGTGAAACTGGGGTAGTTCAATGAGGCAGGACTTTGCAGGAAACGCGGAAGTCCCTATTAGATAAGACTGAAACTCTTTTGACTTTAAAGAGACATAGTTCTTATATGAGAAGGGAGCTTCAAAAATCCCTATATCCGATAACAAAGAAGGATAGGAGCATGAGGCATTGTAGCCTCCCGTTTTCTGAAGATTCAGAAAGTCCTTCCTAATTGAAATCACTTAGGAAAAAGAAAGTATATGGAGGGCTTCAGGTGTACCTAAACTGAAGGTCATGGTACAAAAACCCCTCAACTACCACAGAAAGTGGTTGATTATGGAGAACCCTAAGTATGCTGGGACAGCATGGAAAGGGATAGAGACTATCTGTCGGGTCCGTAGGGGAATATATATATATATATATATGGGCAGACAGACAGAAACAGTATATAGACATATATCTACCCACTATCATATACAGTCAAACCTCGGTTATCGGTTGCCCCGGTTTTCGTCGGTTTCGGTTTTCGACGTCTTTTCCCCACTCAGATGTTGTCTCGGTTTTCGTCGATAGCCTCGGTTTTCGTACAGCCCCCCCCCCCCCCCGATTCACCGATCGCGTGTGCGTGTGCCTGCAGAGTACACTGCCTGCCCAAGTCCCGGCAGCATTACCCCCCCCCCCCCGGACTCACCGATTGCGTGTGCGTGAAGGAGATCTGGAGATTGGCAGACTTCAAACCCAGCTGTTGCGTGTGCCTGCAAACAGTACACTGCCTGCCCAGGTGAGCAACATCCTCGAGCCAGACATGGGAAGGATTGCAGAGAGGAAGGCCCCGATCTCTCCACCGCCTGCCTGTTCTCTGGGAGCGCCCCCTCAGGCTCGGAGGTAGCAGGAGATGTTGAGGGGGTAAGCAGGAGATGGTTTGACTGAATGTGGCAGGCAGTTCTTTCTCTTGCGGGGTATGCTGTTGAGACGGAGTCAGCGATCACATTGGTGTCCTAAGGTATCTCCTCCTCCCTCTCCCCTCAACAAGAGTCTTCAATAAAGTTAAATGTGATGTTAAATGTTCATTTATCCATTTCATTAGTCATTTATATGTATTTCTCATTGTTTTCTGTATGTACAAATATAGTTATTCTCTATAAAATGTACTTTTTTGTCAATATTTTTGGGTGTCTGGAACGGATTAATTGAATTTACATTATTTCCTATGGGAAATCTTGCTTCGGTTTTAGTCCGTCTCGGTTTTAGTCAGACTTTTTGGAACGGATTAATCATGAAAACCGAGGTTTGACTGTATTGCAATACATATATATAGATAGGTAAATATACTCAAGGTAAAGTATGCTCAAGGTTCTATGTTGAATGATGCTGAGAAGATCAAGAAAAGATGGAAGGAATATACAGAGTTTTTATATGATAAAGATCAAGTGGACCAACAGCCGTTTCAACCTGTACCTTATGATCTGGAACCATTGGTGATGAAAGAAGAAGTTGAAGCAGCATTGAAAGCCTTATCAAAGAACAAAGCACCAGGCATTGATTGCATTCCCATAGAAGTATTATAGCAATCTGATGCAGCTGTTGCCGTACTTACAAGGCTCTGCCAAGAAATATGGAAGACAGCCTCATGGCCAACTGACTGGAAAAGATCTGTGTTTATACCAATACTAAAGAAAGGTGATCCAACTGACTGTGGAAATTATCGCACAATCGCTCTGATCCCACATGCCAGCAAGATTCTACTGAAGATTATTCAAAAGAGACTACAATCATACCTGGAACAAGAACTACCTGAAGTGCAAGCAGGGTTCAGAAAAGGGCAAGGAACGAGAGACATCATTGCGGATGTGAGATGGATCCTTGAAAAGACTAAAGAATACCAAAAGGATATCTATTTGTGCTTTATCGACTATAGCAAAGCTTTTAACTGTGTAAACCATGAGAAACTCTGGGCCACATTAAGAAGCATGGGTATACCAGAACACCTGATCGTTCTCTTGCACAATCTGTACATTGATCAAGAAGCAACAAGAACGGAACAAGGAGAAACAGAATGGTTTAAAATAAGCAAAGGTGTAAGACAAGGCTGCATACTTTCCCCCTACCTGTTTAATTTATATGCAGAACAAATCAGAGAAGCAGGATTGTATGAAGACAACAGAGGTGTGAAGATTGGTGGAAGACTCATCAACAACCTTCGCTATGCTGATGCTACCACATTACTGGCGGAAAGTGAAGATGATCTGAAACATTTGCTTCTCACAATCAAAGAACATAGTCTCAAAATGGGCCTGCACCTTAATGTAAAGAAGACAAAGATCATGACAACTGGCATAATCAACAGGTTCATCGTCAAAGGAGAAGAGAAGAAATTGAAATCGTGAATAACTTTAACCTACTTGGATCAACTATCAATAAAGAAGCAACAAGCAGTCAAGAAATCAGACGACGCATTGCTCTTGGCAGAATGGCTATGAAAGACCTAGATAAGATTCTCAAGAGCAGAGATGTCTCTCTCCATACAAAGATTCGACTTGTTCAAGCCATGGTATTTTCAATAACATCATATGGATGTGAAAGCTGGACAGTGAAAAAGATAGACAGGAAGAAAATTGATGCCTTTGAATTATGGTGCTGGCGGCGAATACTGTGTATACCATGGACTGCCCGAAGAACAAACCAGTCTGTACTAGAGGAGATCAAACCTAAGCTTTCTTTAGAAGCTCAGATGACAAGACTTCGACTTTCATACTTTGGACACATCATGCGGAGAGAGAGAGATCATTAGAGAAAGACATCATGCTTGGCAAGATAGAAGGTCAACGCAAAAGAGGAAGGCCAGCTATGAGATGGATCGATACAATAACAGCAGCTACGGGTACCAGTCTGTCAACAATGAGCCGCCTGACTGAAGACCGAACACAATTTGGGGTGGCTGTCCAGAGGGACGCCGACTCGACGGCACTTAACAACAACATACATACCCATGTCGGCACATAGGGTATGTGGAGAGAGAAAGATTCATCTAATAACAAGAAGGGAGGTACCTGCTTGAGAAGATATTTAGAGAATCTCTACTCCCTGGTTATGAGTAGGAAAGCCAAGGGAGTTCTCTCACTGGCAAGGAGAAGTCTAGAGTCCTCTAAGAACTCTAGCCCCTGAATAACCAGGAATGGAGACCTACCTGAAAAATGCAGAGGATGTTTTTAATCTGCAGACAATAAGTCTGAATCCTTCCATAACTCCAGCAGGTAGCTGGAGAAAAAGATGCAATGAAATAAACATACCATATTTACCCTTTATGAGGGTAAAATGGGTATGGTGCATTCTTGTGCTCAATATGGATTGCGCCATGAAAAATTGAGGATGGGAAGGAAAATGCAAGACAAGGACTGCCTATACTGAAAGAAAAACCATCCCTTGCGAAGGGGTCCCCTGGAGATGCGAAGCAATCCAGGGAATTGGATAATTCTTTAGGTCTTCACTTAATTAAAGGCCTGTGTCCTTTATTTAAGAAGACTTTAATGGAAATGGTAAGGGCAGGGAGAACCCAGTAGGTATGACTAGGTAAAGCCCTTCCTAACCATCTGGAATTATGTGCTCTCTAACAAGGCCCCACAGTGTAGAGCTGCTCTGTAGAGATGCAGAGAGCATGTTGCAGGTTAATTAGAATTAAAAACTGGTGTTTAAGAGCCAGTAGGTATCCTGAAGTACACCGCCAAGCCCAAGGATTGGGGAAGGCTAAGGATAGAAGGTAAGGTGATGTGTCTGCAACAATAGCCAGAAAAGGTTCTTAACCCATCTGGGACTTAGTAGTAAGGCCAGAAATAATTGAAATTGGAGAACAAGCCCTGGTTGCTTGGTCAGCAAGTCAGTGGTCTAACCAGTAAGAGCCCCTGCAGTTCTAACTATTGATAGGGCAGCAGAAGAAATCTTAGGTCCCAAGATTGGGAAAGACATCCAGACATAAGTAGGAGTGGTAAGACTCCGTTATTGTCTGAGAAGCTGCCAGGAAAACTAAGAATGCAAGGGGGAGACAACTCTGAAAGAAAACTTAGGGGCTTAAGGAAAAGCCTTCAGTAAAGTGGTATCACTCTTACAGACCAAATGTCTTAGTAAGAGGGACAGAGTTGAAAAGAAAGACTTACGGTGGAGTAAATCTTTGAAAAAGTAATATGAGAGATGCTGATACAGGAGAAAAAGTCAAAGGTAAAGGCATGGCAACCTTATTGATAGCTGTTACTCCTCTGTGTACTTCAGAGGACGAGGAGTAACCTTACTACCTGTAAAGCATAATCATGTTAAGAAGCTGTTTGAGCTAATAGTCAGGAAGTCTCTTTAAGAGAGACATGTGTAAATTTAGGATGGAACCGATGCAGATGCTTGTAATGGGAAGAAGCAAACTACAGGATCTAAACCTCAAACAGGAAAAAGGATTCAGTGAAGAGTGTATCAGCAACCCTGCGGCTGCTGGGTTTGCTGAACCCGTTGAGGTTGTGTTTTCCTGAGCCTGGTTGGTTGTCTCCCCTGTCTGGGAGCATCTGTATGATGGGTAGAAGATGAATAAAACCTTCTCCCATTAAGGGAACAAAGCTTATTAGTAGATTTTCTACAAACTGGGATAGAGGAAGGCGTAGAGAAGCCTCTGAAAGCAATAGTGTCAGTGGTTAACTGAGCAGCCTGGAGTAAAGTCTCTTTATTAAAGAGATTCTCTCCAGTGCAAGGAGTATTTCCCAGTCTATCTTGTATGCATTTGTCCAAGTCTGAAGCTTGGAGCCAGGCTCTACGTCGTGCCCCTATGGCTATAACAGAAGTTCTGCTAACAGACTCAAAAGAGTCCAAGGAAGTACAAGTAAGGAACCTAGAAATATTTTGAACATGATTGACTAGTATAGAAAAATCTGCTCTTTTAGGCTCTTGGAGAAAAGGTGTCAAAAGTAGTAAATCTTTTGTGACCTCCTCAAGAGATAATCCCATATAAAAAATATATGAAAGGATTCTTGCTGAAAACATGGATGCCTGGAAAGTTTGACGTCCAAAGGCATCTAAAGTCTTAGCCTCACGACCTGGCGGATAAGAAGAGTGCTTCTTAGTACTCTTAACACGCCTCATTGCTGATTCTACAACAAGAGAGTAATGAGGGAGCTGAGGCTTTTGAAAACCTGGAGAAGGGGGCACCTTGTATAGAAGATCAGTTGCCCTAGAAGGTGGGGATACCGTTAAAGGAGTTTCCCACGTTCTAAATAGGAAATCCTGCAAAGTCTGATGCAAAGGAAACATAATGACTTCCTTTGGATTGCAGGGGATCTGTAGAGGTTGTGGTTCCCCTGGTGCAGGGTCTTGACCAGGTATAGAAATGGCAAGTAACTTTGCCATATCAAGCAGAAAAGCTTGAAAAGAAATCTCCCCAGAGGGGAGTCCTCGAGGAAGAGGAGGAAGAACTAGATCTGTTGAAGAACTAGCTCTAGCACCCACCGGTTCATTCAGATTCTGTAGAATAGAAGATCTGGAGGGGTGGAGCATCGGATTATCTTTGAAAGATAGTTGTCGGTACCGCTGAAAACGGGTACCGCAACTCGTCGGTAGCAAATCGTCCATGCTAGGGATCGATTCCAAACTCGGTATGGAAGGAAGCGAGTCGGCTGAAAGGAGCATGGGAAGTACTGACACCGATGTTGACGTCGATACCGGTACCGGTACCGGTACCGTCGTTGAAACCAATATATGAAGATCAGTCTGTGATAGCACTATCGGTACCGAGGTAACCGAATGTGGCAGACCTTGATCATCGGTAGAATGTCTTCGGTACCGTTTGAAGTCGGTACCGAGACGAGTCGGTACCCAGTCATTTAATTTAATTAATTTAATTTACAGATTTTTTATATACCGCTCCTTCCATTGATCAGGTGCGGTTTACATGGAACAACAATAAAACAGTGAACTGTTTTTACAGATAACAAGTTGTAACTTACATTTAACAATTTGTGAACTATGTACAGAGTAACAGAGTTAAAACTATATACAGGCTTAAATATTATTCGTTAGTCTTTGAATACATTGTTTTCGGGCTTTAGAGGTTCGACCTTTTTTGGAATAGTTGTATTGGCTGAAATATGACTATCCTTTATCTATCTGTGAGGTGGGAGGTGAGTTCGCCAAGGGTGCATAGTACATTGTGAATAAGTGTGTTTTGAGTTTTTTCCTAAACTCCATGATTTTGGGTAAGGATCTTAATTCTGATGGGATAGTGTTCCAAAGTATGGGGGCAGCATGGGAGAAGGCTTTCTTGTTTGTGGTCTTTTTGGCCTTAATAAATTCTTTTGGTGTAGTTAATTTGTTTAGCTGGTCTCTCCTTTGAAGGTTATGAGTAGGCTCCGTTTTAATGAGGTTATTTATAGACAGGGGTGCTGTTTTATTTAGAGCTTTGTAGGTGGTTAAAATAGTTTTATATTCTATTCGACTTTGAATCGGGAGCCAGTGTAGATATTCTAAAATCGGGGTTATATGTTGGAAAGGTGGGGCCTTTGTAATGGTCTTAGCTGCCGCATTTTGTGCCAATTGAAGCTTTTTCAAGGTCTGTTTTGTTACACCTAGTAGGATTTGATTTGCGAAATCGAAGTGGGGGGTTATTATCGCTTGTATAATTCGTTGAAAATCTTGTAGGTGCATTAGTGGGCGGAGTTGCTTTAATATTTTGAGTTTGAAATAAACCTTTTTTGTTATGTTTCTTACATGTGTGTCCATGCTGAGGTGTTTGTCTAGTATTACGCCTAAATAACGTACTTCAGTTTTTAGTTTGATATCGTTATTCTGCAATGTGATATGTGAGGGGGGAATGAATGTTGTGTTTTTTGTTACTATTAGAGCTTCTGTTTTTGAGTGATTGATGTATAGGTTGTTCTCATTTAGCCAGGTGTTTATTTCATTGAGGCAATCGTTAATAAGTTGTAAAGGGATATTTGGTATTTTGAAAGGGACATACATCATGATGTCGTCTGCATATAGGTGATAGTGGACATTGAATTTTTTGAAGATTTTACAGATGTGTTTTAAGTATATGTTAAATAGTAGCGCTGACAGTGCTGAACCTTGGGGGAGGCCTAGTTCTTGATTATATGTATTTGAAGTAAGATTACCGATTTGTACAGTTTGAGTTCTGTCCGTTAGGTAGGAGGTAAACCATTCTAGTACTGTAGATTTTATTCCTATTTGCCTACGTTTATTGATCATTGTTGAGTGGTGAACACTGTCAAAGGCTGCGGAGACATCAATGAATATAAGTAGGAATGCTTGTTTTGAGTTATCTATTCCTCTTACAAGTGTATCAATTAGAACTGTTAGAAGAGACTCAACTCCGTGTCTGGGACGAAACCCATACTGCTGATCATCAAGGGGGGCTGAGCTGTCAATGTAGTCCTGGGTTTGGATTTGTACTGCTTTTTCAATTAATTTAGCCATGAACGGAATACTTGATATGGGTCTGTAAGATTTAGGTGATGATTTGTCAAGGGTAGTGTTTTTTAAGATTGGGCGGATCTGAGCATGTTTTAGTGTAGGGGGTAAGTATCCGTTTTTTAGGGAAAGGTTTATTATTGGGAGGATGAATTGGGAGAGTATTGATAGAGAGTTCTTTATCCATGTTACAGGACAAGGGTCGAGGAGTGAGGTTGTTGTATTAATGTTTGTTATGATGTTCTTCAGTGCAACGTTAGTTAGGGGTTGGAATTCAGACCAGACTAGAGATCGATTCTAGACTCGGCATCGAAAGAAGTGAGTCTATCGATGCATATCTGGAGGGCACCGACGTAGATACCAGCATCGGTACCGGGATCGATACCGATGCGGGAAGATCGGTCGGTAGCGGCTCTAGCGGCACCGAAGATACCAAGAGCGCTCGACTGCGATCATCGGTGTGGAATGTTTCATCCAGCACCATTGCCGATGCCGGGGTACCGGCACCGCTCAAAGCGGATATCACCACCGGGCATGGCTCAGGTATGTTCACCGAGGTAAAAACCCCGGAAACAACCTGAAACCCCCGTTAATGCTTTGGAGGCAGAAGCCTCCCGCCGGGGTTTTAAAGCCAATATGTCCTTGGGGGCAAGACAAGAGGCATCTCTATGATGTACATGAGATCTACCACCCGAGGACTGGCTAGTCTTTACAGACTTTTGTTTGGTTACCTGATCCTGCGAAAAAGAAGATGTAGCTGGTACCCTCAGGTCTGAGGGGAACCGCGTATCGAGTTGAGGTCGATGCTGAAGACTTCTTGTAGAAATTGTAATGCAGGAGGGACACTCCAGCGGATGTTCAGGTCCCAAACATGGAAGGCACCAATTATGGGTGTCTAAAACTAATTTGGTAGCGCCACAGTTAAAACACGTTCTAGTGGCTGGCATTTCCATGAGCGAAAGTGGAGAGGCCTAGCAGGCCGAAACCTGTCAGGCACTAAACAGGAAAAAATTCCCTACAAAAGAAAATATTTGTAGAAGAAAAGAAGAAAACACCGGCGGTACCGGTGCGTCGAGGGAAGAAAAACAAAAATAAAGGAAGAATTTTCTGCGGTGACAGGAGAACGTCCTGCCGGCTCCGTGGAAAAACGAAAACTGAGGAGAGGCAGTTGGGAAAGGCGGGAAGGCAGCACGCAGGCGTGTTGGGATGCTTCCAAAAGCGTTCTGATTGGGCGCTGGGGAACGTTCCCGCGCAGACTCCGTCGGTACCGACGTACCCATATGTGAAGACTCATTCCTGTTTGTTCCTGGAGATATCAAATTACTGGCTATGGGGTCTATTCCATCCTGCGCAATAGCTGGGATGGACATTCTGTTGGGATGTCCATCCCCGCTATTCGCTCCCCTGCTGTCCCCATCAAAAGCCTCCCCGTACGAACAAGGTATTTGTACACGGAGCTTAGATGGGGGTAGGAGGGGACATTCCAGATGCGGAGCAAAAGCGGGGCAATGGCGGTCTGTGCCCCGGATGAAGAAGGCCGATTCTGAGGTCGACCCTGTACGTCCTGGGTCGGCAAACTGGACGGGGGACGTCAGGGAATGGCAAGCCTGGGCAGCGTCATAAAGGTTGGGGGTGCAGGGGATTCTCCTCAGCCCGACCCTGGCCATGGAAGGCCAGATCGGGGGTCAGGCTGCAGGTGATTGCAGCTCCATTCAGGAGTCTCGCTGAGGTAGTCGGGCAGGTGGCTGTATGTGCTGACCGATTGGAATCAGGTCTCAGCTTGCATGTACAGGCATGTCTAGCACCCATGGGATCAGAATTGGGTCTACCTCTGGGCATCCTGATTCCAATTGGACGCACAGGGGCCTTCATGCACTCAATGGAATATGCCTCCATGTGGATAGACATAACTTAATTGGACAGAGCCAACATGGATTTAGCAAAGGGAAGTCTTAATCTACCAATCTGTTGTTTTTAAGGTGCAAACAAGCATAGATAAAGGTGAACTGGTTGGTAATAGTGTATTTGGATTTACAGAAAACATTTGACAAAATCCCTCATGAGTGACTCCTGTTTTAAATTACAAAGTAATAGGAGAGGAGTCAACACCCTATTGTGGATTGAGAACTGGCTAAAGGATAGGAAACAGAATAAGACTATATTGTCAGTTTTGTCACTAGAGAAAAGTAAATAGTGGAGTGACCCAGGGATTGCACTGAGTTTGTTACTTTTTAACATTTTATAAATGATCTGGAAAAGGGTTAATAAACAAAATGATTAAATTTGCAGATGAGACAATTATTTAAAGTTGTTAAATCAGAAGCAGATTGTAAGGAGTTGCAGATGGGTGAAATTTTAATTTGGGCAGATATAAAGTGATGCACATAGGGAAAAATAATCCTATCTGTAGGATTGGAGTCGCTGCCCAATAAAGGGATCTTGGAATCATTGTGGACAGCACATTGAAATCCTCAGCTCAGTGAGCAATGACCATCAACAAAGCAAATAAAATATTAGGAATTGCTTGGAAATGGAGGCAGACTAAAAGGAAGACTACTATAATGTTAAAAAAAAACATGATGCAATTGCATCTTGCATACAGGATACAGTTCTGGTCAACCCATCTCAAAAAACATAGGTACAGAGAAGCACGGCCGAGGGAAGGAAGGATACCTCTATGAAGAAAAGCTAAACAGGTTAGGGCTCTTCAGCTTGAAGACAAGACAGTAGAGAGGAGATATGACAGATCTCAAAAATCATAAGCAGGTGGAACAGCTAAATTGGGAATAGTTGTTTACCCTTTCAAATAGTACTAAGATGAGGGGACATTTTATGGAACTAATAGGTAGTACAGTTACAACACATCCGAGAGAGTGTTTTAATCACTCAACATACAGTTAAGCTGTGGAATTTGTTTCCAGAAGATGTACCAAGGCAGTCAGCATAACTGGATTTACAGAAGGTTTAGACAAGTCCTGGGAGGAAGAATCCAATCATCATTATTAATCATGTAGGTTTGGAAGAGCCCCTGCTTAACACTCTGGGTATGAACAGTAAGGACTGGATCCACTTGTTGGAGTCTTGCTGAGTACTTGTGACATGGTTTGGCCTCTGTTGGCGAGAGGATGTTGGACTTGATTGACCTTAGGTCTGACCCAGTATGGCATGTCTTCTGTTTGTCAGTTCTGGTGGGCAGATCTCTCCAACTATCCTGCAGTCAGGATCAAAGCAGTGTTTCAAATTGTGCTGTACTACTATCCTGGCTATATTTTCCAGTAATAAACTCCACAGCTGATGTTTATGTTTATTAAAACTTTATATACCGCCCAATACAGTTAGCATCTGGGCGGTTCACAATACATAAAATCAATTTAAAAAAAATGTTAAAAAGAGAGAGAGCTGCGAAAGAGAGCCAGAAAAGGAGCGCCATAAAATCAAAGAAAAAAGGGATAGAAACAGAGAAACAGATTGGGGGGTAAAGATGGGTAACAAAAGGGAAAAGAGAAGGGGACGGCAACAACATAGAAAATAATATAAGACAGGGGTAGGGGTATGCTGTCATAGGCCTAGAGGGGGGGGGAAAGATGGGGCCGGGAAAGGAAGGTTAAAGGCAGAACAGAAGAGATGGGTTTTGAGGTTAGCTTTAAAGGACGGGTAGGAGGTTTCTAGACGTAGAGAGGGGGGAAGGGAGTTCCAGAGCCTTGGACCAAGAAAAAAGAAAGTGGAAGACCGAGTAGATTCTAGGTGCGCTTGGGAGGGGGAGGGTAGAAACATACGGTTAGCATGAATGATGCATTGAATGAAAAAAATTCTTTCTGAAACTTGTTTTATATCTGCTATCAGATAGTTCTATGGGGTGACTTTTAGACCTCAAATTATTTGAAAGGATAAATAACGGTTCCTTATTAACTTGTTCCATGCTTTCATGATTTAAAAAATTTCTATCATATCCTCGCAGTTATCTTTTCTGTGAGCTGAAAAGCACTAACCTGTCAAGCCTTTGTTTATAAGGGGCCTGCTCTATCCTCTTTATCATGTTTATTGAATAGGATGATCAGAACTACAAACCGTGCCCAAAGTGCCAGACCCTGGATTTATGTAGTGGCATTATGATATTTGCAGTTGTTTTTCTATTCCTTTCCAAATAATTGCCACCATTCTTTTCACTTTATTGACTGCTGTGGCACACGGAGCTTATGATTTCAGTGTATTGCCTACAAAGATTCCACGGTTCTTTTCTGTGCAATTCATAATGTGGTACCAGCAGGGAGCAAATAGTACTGAGATGAGGGGACAATTTATGAAATTAATTGGCGGCATGCATGCGACATACAATTATGCTTTGGAACTGGTTACCAGAAGATGTGATGAAGGCAGAGATATAGGATCCCCCATTTTCATGTTTGCACTTGTCTATGTTGAAATTTCATCTGTCATTTAGATGACCAGTTCCCTCACAGTTTGTTTGTGTTTTAACTACTTTGAATAATTTCATGTCTTCTGCTAATTCGATCACCTCAGTCGTTGCTTGCTCATCTAGATCATTAATGAACACTGGTTCCAGTCCAGGCCATATTCAGTTCTCTTCATTGTGTAAACTATTTAGTTGTGCTTTTTGTTTCCTGTTCTTTAATCAGTTACTGATCCATGATAGGACATAGCCTCTTTCTCATGGCATTTTAATTCCTGAGGAATTAAGGGACTTTATAGAATGCTTTCTGTAAATCCATACACAGAATATCAAACCGCTCTCCCATTTTCTTATTTGCCTCTTCAACAAATTCTAATAGATTAGGAAGGTATGACTTCCCTTTGCTAAAACTATGTTGGCTCCTTCCCATTACTCCAGGTCTATGAATGTACCCAGTAATTCTGGTCTTGAGTATAGCTTTTACCATTTTGTCTGGCACTAATGCCAGATTCGCTGAGCTATAGTTTCCTGGATCACCTTGGAATTCTAATGATAGGTAACAGATTACCAGTGGCAGCTCTGCAATTTCTTCATTCCTGGTGATTTGCTACTATTTGCATAGGATGTTTGAGTTTCTTCATTCCTGGTGATTTGCTACTATTTAATTTGCCAGTTTGTTCTGATATGTCTTCTAGACTAAGTGATTTTTTTGCAGTTCCTTTGAAATATCATCTTTAAAGAATGGTTCCAATGTGCAGACCTTTCCAACATACTCTGCAGTCAAGATCAAAGCAAATAATTCATTTAGTTTTTCTTCTGTGATCTTATTCTCACTAATCATCCCTTTTACCCTGTGACCATCTAATGGCCCAACTAACTCCCTTATAGGCTTTTTGCTTTTGATGTATTTGCAAAAATGTTCTACTATTCATTACTGCCTCTTTGTTCAGTTTTCCCTCAAATTCTTTCATGGTCTGCTGCATTAACCTTTTATATATAATTTGCCACTGCTTTATCTTTTCCTCATTAGGACTGGCTTTCGTTTTTTTTTTCTTTCTATTTTTGAAGGATACCTCTTTGCATTTATAGCCTCTTTCATGGTACCATTTAGCCATGCTGTCAATCAGTTGGTCTTCTTTTTACCTTTTAATATTGTGATATACATTTTATCTCTCCTTCCAAAATTGTTCAAATGTACTATCTTCATGCCTCATGCAAATTTTTTAAAGTGAAATATTAGAAAAGACGTCCGAGTGCAATCTGGGACATCCATAATGAAACGTGCAGAAAAACGCTGGGGATGGCTGTGTGTCAGCCTGATTTTTGAAGTATAGACATCTCTGATGTGTATGTCCGTAGCCCCATCCACATAAATGTCCTAGCTACAGAGTAGTGGAGTGGGAACATTTAGCTGCATGCAAGGTTGCATATCGGAATGTCCAGCGGTGTGGCAAGCTGGAAATATGAACCCCCATTCCCTGGTAGAGTCCATTGTCAACATGGGAAACGCACAGAATTGGAATTTACCTCCTCCTCCACACCTCTGGATGTTTAGCAAGCAAAACGAGCACTTTTCCACTGCCTATTCATGCCTGGAGAGGGTATAAACTTGGACGTGACACGAGATATGCAGAGCATTTTTGCAGTTGGATGAGAACATCTAGGTTCTTAGAAATGCGCCAGACACACCTATACCACGCTCTCATTCAGATTTGGATGTCCTTATGCTGGCGACATCCACAGAATCAACTTCTAAAATGGTTTTAGGGATGTCTCTGTACCCGCTTTCAGATGTCCAAAGCACAAATAGGTCTTCAAAAATAGCCCCCTTAATCTTCACAACTTCTCCTTTTAATTTCCTTGTAACTAATTTCATCTTTTTATAAGTCTTCCTTTAGGTTAAATACTACTGCAGTGGTTCTATTTTGTTATTTTCCCCACAGTGATTATGTCAGATTTGATTGTATTTATGATGTCTGTTGCCAAGCAGCTCCACTACTGTTAACCTCTTGCACCAGGTCATACATTACATCTAGTTGCAAACAGGTAGGTTACTAAAAGCGGAAATGGTGAATTCCAATTGCCCCCATATTGATTGGATAAATATCTCATCAGGATATGCCAGGGAGGTAAAGTTTCTAAATGCTATAAATGACTGTTTCACAGAGTACCTAGGAGAATTTTGCCTGTATGTGCAGGATTAAGCTTCCAGTCAATGTCGGTCGGTATTATCTATTGTAAGCTTGATCCAAACAGCAAGTCATATATCATGAGCATGAAGTAGGATTTCTGACACACACAGATCTCAGGCATGCTCTCTGAAGTTGAGTGTTTTTAGGCACTAGGAAACATGCATTAGTATTTGTTGCTTAATTCGTTTTTAAACAAAAAAAAGTTATGCTTCCATTAAAATCTTTCATAAGATGTGCTTTTCTTCTGGATATATACAATTTGTGTGATCTTTCTTTTGGTTTTTCATTTTGTTTATTCATTTATAAACCAAAATTTCAAGTCAAGACTCAAAGCACAACTCAATACATATCAATAATAATTAACACAATTAAATCAACATAACAGGAAATCTTAAAATTCTGAAGACCAGCAACATGATGCTCCTTATCCCAGAGCCATTTTTTTTTTTAGTGCCATCAAGTCAATGCTGATCCTGGTGACCCATCAGCCCCTGGATTTTCTTGGCAAGGGATGACTGGAAGTAGAGGCAATGGAAGGTAAAGTGACTTGCCCAAGGTCACAAGAAGTGCCACTGGGAATCAAATCCAGAGCTCTTGGGTGCTAGGCTGTTGCTCTAACCACTAGACTACTCTTTCGGAGCCATATTTATCATAAAAAGTAGTTGAGATCTTCCCTATAGCTACGAATAGGCTTCAGCCCAAAGTAAAAACCTCCTATGCAAACGGAAAACATTCTTGTTCTAGGTCATCTAAACTAACATAGGGGCATGTTAATTAAAGTGTGCTAATGGTCAGGGCGCTAATTGCGATTGCTGCCATTAGCACCAGCACACTTAGCGTCACCTCGATGCAGAGGCGTAAGTTACAGTGAGGGGTTCCTAAGCAAAATGTTGTTGAGTACTACCCATTGTCGCAGCGGAGGCATGTCCACCCTGTGTGGGCCCCCCCTTTGTGGGCGCCCCCTTTGTACAGCGGCCCCCATGCGGCGGTGGTGCTGCCAAACTTACTTCATTGTGTTAGCTACACTGCCTCTGTTCTTGTAAGTTTTCCACGGGCCCGGCGGCTGTTCTCCACCGGGCTGACATCTCATGGCTCTTATCGCGA
This sequence comes from Ichthyophis bannanicus, assembly GCA_033557465.1. NCBI lineage: Eukaryota > Metazoa > Chordata > Amphibia > Gymnophiona > Ichthyophiidae > Ichthyophis > Ichthyophis bannanicus. The sequence continues at coordinate 102,217,313 of CM066032.1, read as the reverse complement.
GACTTTAGCCTGTTGAGGATCAGCTACCGGACCCAAGGCAGACTCACAAGGGTGGAGGCAGTGTGGCAAACATGATAACATATGTTTTTCACGATGCTGCGGCTGCCGCTGCGGGAGCCCCCCTTCCGCATGGGCCCTCCCTCTTGCATTGTGGGGTCTATTTGGGCAGCATTTACGCCACTGCCTCAGTGGTTTGTGGTGAGCATACCTACGCTAGATGTGCTGGCTGGTTAGCATGAAGAGATGCATTTTCCCATGGTAGCTGCAGGTGGAGATGCTGAGCATGTCGTCTAGTAGTTAGCGTGGGTCTACGCCACCTCCCATACTAATTTAGGGGGTTTACCATGCACTAAGTTAGTGCTTATTAGTAAACATACCCCACAATGAGGGAACAGGTACTGATATTTCTTGATCCTACCTGAGGTCTGTTATAGGATGAAAGAAGCTCATTTGTTCTTTTAAACATACAAGAAGGCTATTTGCTCTCAGAGCCAGGGAAATTAGAATACAGATCTTAAAATTAATTCTGTAAGGGTGTCACTTTGTTTCTGCACAATTTGGTTGTAACAAGCCTGGCAGCAGCATTTTGGACTAGTTTGTAATTTATTTATGCTGCATTTAGGAAGTATTAATCACCAGAGAAACAGTGACCTTTTCAGTTGAGTCCTCGTCTGTGTGCTTTATCGGTTTGCCTTTATACCATTTAAATGAGATCTAATCTCTTGTAAATAGAGTCTGGGATGTCTTTTTGACTCTTTTAACACAGCAACTTGAGGGCAATTATTTGCAGATCTTTTCTAGTTTGGATCTCTCAAGAATCTCACAGTCTAGCATCACATGTAAACTTGGAAGGGGTAAAAAGGACTTGCCAAGCAACTCTTAAAATTTTATAGAGTTTATGAATACTATTATCAACAGTTGTTATGACGAGTGATGTTTTTTAGCTAGTAATACCATCTTACAATATATATCAAATGTGGTCATAGTAGCATAGGGCCCGATTCCGTCCTGCACATTGATCCCCTCTGAACCGGATGCACAGGAGGAGATCGCGATTCTGATCCCACGGGCACGTCTAGCCCCGCAAGATCAGAATCGCGAACAGTCCTGCACATGCAGGCCAGGACTGCCCCCGGCTAACTCAGTCAAAGCTCCTCAATGGAGCCGCGGCACCATGGCGTCATGTTGTCATGGCACCATGGCTCCATTGAAGAGCCGCGATGCCAGCTGCCAAATAAAAGTGTTTATTCCCTGTAGCCCAATCCCCGATCTGGCCTCCTAAGGCCGGGGTCGTGCTGCGGGGAATAAACCCTGGCCCAATCCTTACCCCGGACTGTTCAAAAAATCATGTCCAGGGACGTTATTCCACCTTGGAGGTGGAATAACTTCCCCGGACATTTCACTGGCCCTGGATGTACAGGGCCGACATTAGAATCGGCCTTGTACGTCCAGGGCCAGCAACTGCCCACTGCCCACCCAGACTCTGCCCCCGGGCCGCCCATTCCCTGCCCCCATCTAACTTCCCCACACAACCGGCGGGGAAGTTAGTCGGGGGCAGAAACAGGCAAGAACAGTGGGGATGGATGTCCCATCGGGCCATCCATCCCTGCTATTCATAGCACAGAATAACCCCCATAGTAAATAATGGCAGATAGAGACTAGCATAGTCCATCCAGTCTGCTCAGTAAGATGGCTAGATGTAAACCTGCTGCTCTGGGCAGGTTACGCCCCTCTATGCCTTTGCTTAAGGTTGTACATGCTGCTGCTGCAGGCACATTACCCCTCTCTGTTTATGAAGTTATGCACGTTTGCTTTGATTTCATCCTTTTTCTATATAGTGTTGATCCTCTGTGTCCGTCCCATGTCTTTTTAGAATTCCATCACTGGTTTTGCTCACACCACTTCTTTCTGGAGGGCATTCCAGGCATCCACCGCTCTTTCCATGAAAAGGTTGGCTGGCTCTGAGGGGATAAGAGATTTCTATCAAGGCCATTCCAACTGATGAACCCTCGTTTTGTATCTCCTGCATCTCCAGAGAGTACACAGCATGATTTTTTTTCTCCATTTTACATGTTTCATTCACATTGGAACAACTGAGTCCAATGCCTTAATGGTTCTAGGAATTCACCATTTGATCAAGGGAATGAGAGACCTGCTCATAAATTAGAGTGAAAAACTGACATTCATATTTCTACGTATATTCTCAGCATAACCTGCTGATGAATATTGTGTAAAGAAATCGTCATTGGAAGCATTTCCAATCTAAACTTCATGGAACCTCCTGAGAATGTACATCTTTAAATATTAGACTTTGCTTTCTATAGATGCATGTGCCACTTGACCTGCAAGTAAAAGGATGTACTGAAGACTTTCATCAGGATCGATTGTTTTGCTTTGAATATTGCTGCTCTTTGATGCTCTTCAGAAGCAGCTACCCTAGGCAATTCCCTGCTCTTGCCTAATAGTTGGGCCAGCTCTGGGTGGCTAGGGTAACGCCAATCTTTGAAAAAGGCTCCATGTGTGATCCAGAAAACTATAGCTGGGTGAACTTGACTTTCATGCCAGGCAAAATGATAGAAACTATTCTGAAAAACAAAATTACTGGCTATGTGGATAGATATAACTTAATTGGACAAAGGCAACCTGTACAAATGCCCGGTAATTTTGTTTTTAATAATGGTTTCCAATAATTTTACCTGGCACTGATGTTAGACTCACGGGTCTGTAGTTTTCAGGATCACCCCTGAAGCCCTAGATGGACCATACTGGTCTTTATCTGTCATCATATACTGTGTTACTGTATGTTACATTGGCTACCCTCCAATCTTCTAGTACCATAGATTATTTTAATGGCATGTTAAAATCATTAATAGTAGCTCTACAATTTCATTTTGAGTGCTGTCAGCATTCGTGGGTGTATACCATCTGGTCCAGGTGATTTGCTGCTCTTTAGTTTATCAATTTGTTCTACATAGTAACATAGTAAATGACGGCAGATAAAGACCAGTATGGTGCATCTAGTCTGCCCAGTAAAAAGATGGCAAGAATAGGTGCACCTGCTGCTCCGTGCAGGCCACCCCTCCTCTGTTTTAGGGGTAAACCCACCACTCCATGTGGGACACCCCTGTATGTTGTAAAATTAGATAAGTTTAGTTTGATTTTATCCTGTTGCTGTAAAGGGATCCACTGTGTCTGTCCTGTGCCATTTTGAATTCTGTCACTGTATTTGCCCCCACCACTTCCATCAGGAGGGCATTCCAAGCATACACCACCCTTTCAGTGAAAAAGTATTTCCTGACATTGCCTTTCAATTTACCCCCTTGCAGCTTCATGTTATGCCCTTTAGTTTTACAGCTTCCCTGTCTTTGGAAGAGGTTTGTTTGTTCATTATTTCTCTTTAAGTATTTAAAGGTCTGAATCATATCTCCCCTATCCCTCTTCTCCTCCAGAGTGTACATATTTAGGTCTTCTAGTCTCTTCTCATAAGGCTTCTGACATCTAGGATAGCCTAATGGTTAGAGTAGTGGGCTAGGAACAGGGCAGCCAAGGCTCAGATCCCACTGCTGCTTTCATTAACATTGTGCTGAGTACTGAGGATGATGGAGTGCCTTCTTCTCTATACCCCTCTGGATGTTTTTCAGCCAAAATGAGCATTTTGCAGATGCCTGCTCATGCCTGGAGCAGGTCTAAACTTAAGACATGACGCCAGATGTCCATGACGTTTCTGTGATCAGGCCGGGACATCTAGGTTCCTAGACATGCCTCATCACACCCCCATTCAGATTTGGATGTCCTCATACTGGCTTCTAAAATGGCTCTATGCTTTAGATATCTCTATGCCCTTTTTCGGACGTCAAGAGCATGAATAGGGCTGTCAAAATGGACCCCTAGTGTGTATTTAAACTTTCAGAAAGTATTTGACAAAGTTCCACATCAGAGACTCCTGAGGAAGTTAAAAAGTCATGGCATAGGAGGCAGTGTCCTATTGTGGATTGGAAACTGGTTGAGAAATAGAAAACCGAGAATAGGAATAAATATTCATTTGTCTTAGTGGAGGAAGGTTGAATAGTAGAGTACCCCAGGGATCTCTATTGGGAGCTGTGCGCTTTTTAAAAAAAATATTTATGCAATTTATACAATTATCACAAGAATTATTCAACTCTTCAAAAGAAATAGAGCAAAACATTAGGAAAATACAATAAGAAAAAGAACCCAGGAAAGCACTATAAGTGCACAAGAATGCTTTCTCTCCAAGCCCACAAATAAGGAAGAGGAGACATATGAAAATAAGAACAACCACAGAAAGCAAAGAAAAGCAACCAGACAAATGACCAGCAATACTATTCACAGACCAACCGTAGGAGTATCAATTACAGCTTCAAAGCGCAGGGCATTCACGAATACCAGCAGCTGGGAGGGCTGATAAAAAAAATATAAGAAATTGCACGGTACTTCACCAAGCATTTGCAAGGATGGTTTAAGAAAAAGAACGCATCCAGTTGCTGGACTCCTGGGCGGAGTGGAAGAAACTCTGTCGCTGTTGTGCCTCCTTTAGAAAGGTCCAGATAAATACGAACCAGTAAACCTTTAAAGAGTAAACTTCCACTCCCTATCTGAAACAAGTGCAAATGTTGCAATCAGTGCTGAAGGCTGTACAGTCTCCTCTTGTGAATGCTCTAAAATTCTGAAATGTTTAGGATATTTAAACTATCAACTTGCTGAGTCCCTACAACACCTCTATAGCAGAAGTCTTCTTGCCTGGAGGGAGATAGTAAACCCTCACCGCTGGGGGATGAGATTCCACAGGAAGAGCCAAAGTCTCTATTAAGTAAGTCTTGAACAGATTTCGCACTGAAACAGATTGGACCCAAGGAAAAATTATCAATCTCAAATTGCAAATTTGTGACAAATTTTCGAGCTTTTCAGTCCAGGCATTAACCACTACAAAGTTCTTCAAATAGGCTTCTGATTGCCCCTCCAATATAAACAACCTTGTTTGAATCTCAGCACATTCTTTTTGCACTGCTAAGATCGTATTAGTATTCTGTTCAATTGCACTGGTATTCAAATTTACTTTCGTCGATAAAGCTGAAAATTGGGAAACCAGAGTCTCATCTAAGGGTGCTATTGTGGTCCATATTGATACGAGAGTAAAGTTTGTACGCCAGACGAATGAGAGAGAAATAATATCAGCTACAGAGGCCAATCATCCTCCTATCCGAACCCCTGCAAACTCACCATTCTACATATAGTGACAGTATTCAGCCGCTAACCACTTTTCTAAGCAGTTTCATTTAGGACAGTCTTTTTGCTGTATTAAATTAAACCACATAGCTATACAGATAGGGCTTGATTCCGTCCTGCACATAGATCCCCTCTGTGCGTCCAGTCTGAGGGGATTGCGATTCTGATCCCGCGGGGCACGTCTAGCCCCACGGGATCAGAATCACAAACAGCCCTGCACATGCAGACCGGGACTGCGATTCAGTCTGGCAAAATCAGTCAGGGCTTTTAAATGGAGCCACGGCACCACGGCTCCATTTAAAAGTCACGATGCCAGCCGCCAAATCAAAGTGTTTATTCCCCGCAGCCCGACCCCCCCCCCCCCGATCTGACTTCCTAAGGCCAGGGTCGGGCTGCGGGGAATAAACCCTGGCTCCCCCCCTGCCCCATCCAAGCCCCGGGCTGGACAAAACATCACCTCTAGGAAAATTATTCCACCTCGGAGGTGGAATAACTTCCCTGGACGTTTTGCCAACCCTGGACGTACAGGGCTGACATTACAATCAGCCCTGTATGTCCAGAGCCGGTAACCGCCCACTGCCTGCCCAGACTCCGCCCACCAGGCCGCCCTTTCTCTGCCCCCATCTGCACAACCAGCGGGGAAGTTAGTCTGGGGCAGGTGCCGGCACGAATAGCGGGGATGGACGTCCAGTCGGGCCGTCCATCCCTGCTATTCGTAGCACAGAATAACCCCCATAGCAGATGAGTATTGCCAACTATCCATAGAGTCAGGTGGAATGCCCACACCCTCACCTTGCTCCATCCCAGCACTATCTGGATAGTACCAAGGCAGTCTTAAAGAATTTTCATAAACACTACATGGATAGTGCAGCTAAAAATTCACTATCTGGCATTTATCCACATAGCACCTGTCGCTATACAGATAAGTACTTTTGAATAGTGGGCCATCTGTGCCTGAACGATGGTGTGGATCTGTCCTCAGAGTGGGGATATCTTCCATGGCTCAATAGTATCACAACAGTCCTCTCTCCAGATTCCCCAGCCTCCAATTCCTGGCACATTCTGTAAGTATGACAGTACTAAAGACCCTTCCGCCGGCCTTCTGAGACGATGCTCTCAATGACATCACCACCAACCGGATTGGCCACTTTTACCTTCATGGGCTTGGCAATGACGGTGTGTAAATTGAAATTGCATGTTGCAGTAGCTTCGTCCAAGGCAACTGTGTACCGTACATTCACTGAAAGGTAGCAAATCCTATTCTCAGTTTAACATTTTATCAGAACATATGTAAATATCATAGAGAAGCAGAACACGTAACCTGGTCATACATGTGATGATGTTATGTAGGGTTATGCAGTTGTCATTAACCCTAACTTACTTACTGAGACTCCAGTGAAAGGTGCTGCATTTTTCAAATGTCCTTTATTATATCTGTATCGTCCAAATAAGTATTCCTTTAAGCTAAAATCATCTAAAAACTGTTTTCATTGGACTATTTTTCTTTCCTACGTTTGGTCCTCCAGAGATTCCACAGTAGCTCCAACAGCAGAAGATAATTCACAGATGACTGCTCTAGACCATATTTTAGGTATCTGTAAAAATGCCTATGTGCACGGTTTATATCGGTCGCTGAAAGGTCACTGTGTGAAACTCTGTGTTTGTAGAAAGTATATTAGAATCCATCAGTCTTGCTCAAGAGCAGTGCAGCTCAACAAAATCTTTTTGAAAGGAAGAAAATACCTGTTGTATTAAACCAGTTACTCATATCCCGTGTGTAGTATGAAGTATCTCACAATGCACACGACAAACAATAATATTCATACTATAGAAATAAAATATCAATTAACTTTATCGCGTGTAGTTCTCCAAGCAACCAGGTTTGGCAACGTGCTCCTACTGACATCAAAAAGACTGATCATGGAATCTGCTATTTAGGAGTAAGTAATCAATTTGCCACAATAATTAAAGCAAAACTACAATTAACGCTTAAGGAGACGTGTCCGCATAACCATCTGCTTGCTTTCTTTGCAGATACAATTTTTTTAGCTACCGTAAATGTTTAAGTATAGTTTTGATTATTTCCTGAACTTAACGCCACCCTGGGAATCCTCTGTAACCCTGCAGGTTGAAGCAGCACAATGTGGAACATGCACATACTTAGTTATACACACATAGAGGAGGAGTAATTATTTTAAAAAAAACAATTTCAGCAGGTAAAACAGCATTTATCCACAGAAACTGCTTTGATTATGCTCTCCCTGTGTGTGTGACGGCAGTAACATTTCTAACTATTATCACTAGCGCAAGGTTAGAACACCCCAAACTTACAGGGGTCCGGTGCGATCATGCCCATGTCTCACCAGGGGAATGGCAGGCGCATGTCCAGGGCATTCTGGAAAGCTACACATGTGCGGCCAATTTCAGAATGGAGCCGCATGTCTGTGTGGCTGGTACTGCGAACATCTGTATATCACACACGCGCATTTCTGAACTCGTCTAGTTTTCTGCACACGTCTGGACCCTTATTCTGCACATTCTCATCCTGCTCTGTACCTCAGAGGACATGATTATCTTTCGGGATGGAGAAAGGGTGATTTTAGGTAGCACTGACGTGTGTTCGCCTTCAGCGCTGTTTCTCCCACTGAATTTCAGACATTTTGAGATGTCACCTAAGCAGCCTTTCTAAAAAGGGCCTTCATATCAACAGACAAGGCCATTTTTGCTATCGGAAAATAGAATTTTAAGACTTGTGGGTTTGGGAAAAGTTCCAGAAGCTTTGGAGACCCCCATCATGCAGGCACATCACTTCCGACTTGCCACTGCCATATAGGATGAGTAGCTTGCATCGAGACTGCCCTCCTGAGAGAAATATTGCTATTTTGCATTTCTCATTTTTTTTCTGTCGCTGTTAGTTAGGTTTTTCTGTCATTTACAAGTTTTCTGACTTTTATCCTGTGCACCCTGACTAGGCTTCCACGCGGCAGGGGTGTCCTAGTCAGAACACTTTTTCAAAATCAAGTCATGTCCCAGAAAAAAGCTGAAGTGACAGTAAAAATTGTTCCCAGTGCAGCAGCAGCATATCCATTATAGATACTGACAATTGGTACTTACCACGCCATAACTGTGCCCTGTGCAACTTGCAAACCTGGTGCCCCCCCCCCCCCATGACATTAGACTTTTGTCAGTTGCCCCCCTCCCTCCCCCAAAAAGAAGATCTCTGTCCCCAGGTCTGAGGTGGCCCACAGGCAGGGCCAACCCAACTAGCTGATCCTCTAGGTTGGTGACTTCTGAATGAGTGGTAAAAAGGGGGAACGGTGCTCCTCTTGCAGCCGGAGGGCTCCTGCTGACAGCCGCATGTCTCTCCTCCCTCCATCCTGCCTACTGGGGGTCCAGGGACTGGCCTGCTGCACTGCCTGCCAGTTGGGAGATGGAGACAGTCCTTTATTTCAGCTGACTTGAGCAGCAGAGGCTTATGCCATGGCTCCGCAGATCACTCTACCAGGACTTTAATGATGCCAGTGCAAGCATGTTCTAATTGCATCCTTGCGGCCCAGAATGTCTTGATGCTAGTCTTGTGATGCATGTGAGATTAGCATCAAGACATTCTGGGCCACTAGTATGTGATTAGAACAGGCGTGCAGTGCCGGCAGTGAAGTCCCAGTAGAGTGATTTACGGCGCTAAGGCCAGGAAGAGAAACAGAAGCTTATGCTGTGGCTCTGCAGATCACTCTACCGAGACTTCAGTGCTGGCAGTGCAAGCATGTTCAAATCACGTCCTTGTGGCCCATAATGTCTTGATGCTAGTCTCACAATGCATGTGAGATTAACATCAAGACATTTTGGGCTGCAAAAACGCTTTTAGAACATGCTTGCATTGCTGGCACTGAAGTCCCTGTAGAGTGATCTGCGGAGCCACAGCGTAAGTTTCAGTTGCTCTGCTTGACCCTGGCCCTGCAGAATCAGATTAGTGAGGCCTTGAGATCCCTGCCAGCCACACCGCTCAACTCGGAGGTGAGGACTCAGAACCCCCAATATCCTTGGCCCCCGAGCAGCTCATCTAGGAATGCGAACTTCAGGCAGTGCAGCCCTCCTGCTCTCTAAAACTGTGTGTCTCAGGTGTCCCCCAAAAGATTCTACATTTCTTCTACATTTCACTTCCAATTGAGGACAGCTTCCAATTCTGGTGGGAGTCCAAATGCTCCCCTATTGTTTTGTCCCCTGTGCAGCTGCACCATTGGCACAGGCCTAGATATGGCACTGAGCCTAACCATGATGCCTTTCAATGCATTTTGTGTTCACAGATGTCAAAGAGAGAGATCAAAGGTTGAGAGGTGTGGCAAGATGGCTGCCTTAATGATTGATGCTTATGTTTTTCCTCAATGAGGAAGCGGAAAACTAAGATGAAATCTTGGAAATCTCCCTCAGACACCCCAATTGGTCTGATGGACCATTATTTATGTGGGCAGACCTAGCAGTGAGCTCCAGTGTTGGTCCGGCTACATCAATGCTGTGGTCGGTGGACACAGTGTCTTTCTTGGACGCTAACATTTCTCTATCCTCAGATGAGTGACTTCCCCCTCAACTTCCCAGTGCAGTGGCAATCTTGGCAACTAGTTCCAGTGGGCCATGCCAGAAGTTGGCAGGATGGAATCTACTGCCTAAGGGGGAGTGGCTGCTTATGACGTCAGAGAGCTGGCTGCACCAGCTCTATGGGCAGCATTTGCAGGAGGCTCTTTGAGGTGGCCACAGCTGAATGGGTTGGGTGGCATGACTGTTGGTGCTCCATCTAATTCCACCTTGTATTGCCAGCTGGTCTCTCTGTTGTGGTGCCTCTGGTAAGGCCAGAAAAGTTTACTTTGGAGACTATTTGGGAAGCAATTGCTAATTTGAGTATTGCTGTGTCCAGCCAAACTCAGCAGCTTCAGTTGAAAATCCAAGATAATGCAAATGTTGTTGCTCAACATCAGACTTTGATTGAGGAACTGAAAGCTACTAAGGCAGAGTAAAACGTTAAAGTTCATTTATTTCAAGACTCTGTTACTATCATGAAAGAGCTTACTTCTGTGAGAGCTAAATTGGAAGGGTTGGAAAAATTTGTCTAGGGCAGCTAACCTTGGGTTTATTAATTTTCCAAAGTCTCCTACAGTTTCTGCTTGGGAAATGTTTCGGAAATATCTGAATGTCCTACAGATCTCTAAAGAATCTGTTCCCTCTATTTCAAGGATTTATTATAATGTAGGCGCTCCTGAAAGAGCGAATTGTGGACTTCCTCGAAACTAACAGGTTGCATGATCCGAGGCAACATGGTTTAACCAAAGGACGATCTTGCCAAACAAATTTGATTGACTTCTTTGACTGGGTGACCAGAGAACTAGATCAAGGGCATGTGATGTGATCTGCCTAGATTTCAGCAAAGCCTTTGATACTGTTCCTCATAGGAGGCTTATCAAGAAACTCAACAGCTTGGGGATGGGTCCCAAGATAGTGAACTGGATCAGAAATTGGTTGACTGACAGACAACAGCGGGTGATGGTAAACAGAACTCACTCGGATGAAAGGAAGGTGATTAGCGGTGTGCCCCAGGGTTCGGTCTTGGGACCGATACTGTTCAATATATTCGTAAGTGATATTGCCAAAGGGCTGAATGTTAAAGTCTGTCTTTTTGCAGATGACACCAAAATTTGCAACAGAGTGGACTCCCCTCAGGGAGTGGAGAACATGAGGAAAGATCTACAAAAGCTGGAAGAATGGTCTAATGCTTGGCAGTTAAGATTTAATGTTGAGACGTGCAGTGTCATGCACTTGGGAAGAGGAAATCCAAGGGAATTGTATGCAGTAGGGGGCAAGAGATTGATGTGCACAGACCAGGAGAAAGACCTCGGTGTGATTGTTTCTGATGATCTCAAGGTGACGAAACAGTGTGACAAGGCGGTGGCAAAGCCAGAAGGATGCTGGTCTGCATACAGAGAGGAATTACCAGCAGAAAGGAAGAGGTACTAATGCCACTGTACAAGTCACTGGTGAGGCCTCACTTGGAATATCGTGTTCAGTTTTGGAGAATGTATCTTGCAAGGATATAAAAAGGCTGGAAGTGGTTCAGAGGAAGATGACCAAAATGATTTGGAACCTGCATCATAAGACTTATGAGAAGAGATTTGAAGACCTAAATTTGTACACTCTGGAGGAGAGGAGGGACAGGGGAGATATGATTCAGATCTTTAAATACTTAAAGAGTATTAATGGACAAACAAACCTCTTCCAAAGATGGGGAAACTGTAAAACCAGAGGGCATAACATGAAGCTGTAAGGGGGTAAACTGAAAGGCAATGTCAGGAAATACTTTTTCACTGAAAGGGTGGTGGATGCTTGGAATGGCCTCCCGATGGAAGTGGTGGGGGCAAACACAGTAACAGAATTCAAAATGGCATGGGACAGACATAGAGGATCCCTTTATAGCAACAGGATAAAATCAAAATAAGCGTAACTATCTCTTATATCTGAACAAATAGGGTTGACTTACACAGAGCAGTAGGTTCACCTGTAAACAAAGGCATGGGGAGAGGTGACCTGCATGGAACAGCAAATGCACCTACTCTTGCCACCTTGCTGGGCAGACTAGATGGACCATACTGGTCTTTATCTGCCATCATATACTATGTTACTTTGTATTATCTTCTTGTGGGATGGAAGGAATCTTCTGGGGATCTTTGGGCTAGGGATATATTGAATGTTTCTGCATTATTGGAAGAATCGCAATTTGAAATTGACTACTGTGACATTGATGTTTATTTGTGCATTAACTGTTGATTGCGACTGGATACTGAAGCTTTATTTCAATAAGAGGCAAGTTCCCTTTTGGTGTCAAGTTGTTAGGGCCTTCCCGGAGTTTGCACGAAAGATGCAAAAATATAGAAGAGAATTTCTTCTTTTGAAATTGGGCATTATGCTGTTAGGGGCTCTCTTTTTTTTTTTTCAAATTTCCCATGAGAGACTTGAAGTTCTTAACCTGGAAGGTCTTGTTTTTGGTGGCAATAACTTCAGCGTGCAGAGTAAAAAAACTCCTAAGCTCTAGTAACTGATCCACCTTACAATAAATTTTATAACAATAGGGTGATTCTGCACACTTATCTGAAGTTCCTTCTTAAGGTTGTGTCAGACTTTTACCTTAATCAATTGAATGTTATGCCAACATTCTTTCCTAGACCTCACACACACAAAAGTGAAAGTGCATTGCTTCTAGCACCATTTCTGTACTCTGCTGGCTTCTGAATCCTGACAGGGCTACCTTCAGAAGTCCAAACAAATCCAGACAATTTGCAACTGCTCAGAAAGTCACCTCTAAAATTTTCGCTAAATCTGGAATATTTTCAGACCAGTCGTTCGTTCATTGTGCTATTGAAACATATGGACAGACTATTTGACAGTAGGTGCTCTGACATTAACAAACATGCTTAAATGTATCTTTTATATTGCCAGCTGTGAACTTCTATTACCAGCCATTTGGCAGCTATCTTGTTCAACATTTATCTTCAACCAATCAGTAGCATCTTCCAAAAGTACAAGGTAAACTACCATATCTATGTGGACGACATAATGTTATACCTACCTTTTGACATGCTAAAAAAACCTAACCTTGAGCAGATTTTATTTATTTATTTATTTTATTTAGCTGTATTTATATCCCGCTTTTCACTGGGTCAAAGCGGTCAATTGGGAGATACATTTAACACGAGGGGATATGACACACATACGCTAATACTTACAGGGAACATGGGCAATGGAGGGTTAAGTGGCTTGCCCAAGACCACAAGGAGTGCCTATAGGACTAGAAATCCCAGTCCCTCCGGCCTGAGATTGCTGTCCCCAGGTGGGACTTGAACCCCTGGCCCTCCGGCCCGAAGTACCTTGTCCTAACCACTAGGCCACCTCCCCCCAGATTATATCATGCTTTAATGATGCCTCACAATGGCTGACCTTGTACAATCTCAAGATTAACTTTAAGAAGACTGAAGTTCTTTTTGTCTAGGGAACAAGGATTTCATGCCGCCTACCAATTTAAACATCAAAGAGGCACTTATCCTAGATCAGACTCTCAGCCTATCAACACACATCAGCCTGTCTACACAAGCGGTCTATAACATGTTGAGGATGATTCAACAGCTAAGACCTCTTCTGTCAAACAGTGACTTCCACTGTACTTCAGACAATGATATGCCCTGACCATGACTTTTGTAATAGTCTCCTGCCATACCTATCAAAACAAGCACTGAAACAACTCCAGGTGACACAACGCACTGCTGCCCATATAACCCACTACAGAACATATCACCTCCATACTACATCATCTACACTGGCTGCCTTTCCAAAGCAGAATTAAATCAAATCTCTTATGATCACATTCAAGCTGCTCTGTAACATATCTCCATCCTACTTAAGCTATCTGATTCACAGAACACCAAATGACAGACCAAGAAGAGGATGCAAACATAACACATTAGCCATCCCTACAGACTTTCCAAAATCCAACCAATCAACAAGCAATAGAGCCTTTACATTCTTCTCACCAATCCTTTGGAATTCTCTCCCATATAAATTAAGATATATAGAGCACTTCTCTACCTTTTGCAAGCAAATCAAGAACCATCTATTTTTAGAACACTTTGGAAATTAGCTGAATTCGGGCAAAATCTATCCAGTTTAATAATCATTGCATGTTTCTTTGTTAGATCCTTAACAACTCCATTTTCAATAGCCCCTTGATCTACTCCCTTATTGCATAACTAGTCTACTGTCCTGACAAGGTCTTCATCTAATTTACTTTTGCACCTTTAATTATCTGGACACTTTGGTGATCATTCTGATCAGCGAATAACGGGGTTGGGCGTATGGCCTGGACGTCCAACCCGTGCTCAGCCCCGGAATATGATTCTGCTCTCAGCGGCCTTCACATATACAGATCATTTGTGCAGGGAGAGCTGGATGGGGCCAGGAGGGGGCAGAGTGGGGGTGGTGTGGGGGAGGGCCACAGAGGCAATTCCGGTCATGCCTCTGTACATACTCTGGCTCCTAGTTACACACCCAGGAATACGTGTCGGGTGCTGTTTTGCAGACTGCAGCCCTCCTACCCCATAGGGACAACGCGGGAGAGCCCCCACTGCCCAATCCCGGCCCTGAGGGACCCCACTAAGAGTTGGACAGCGGGGTGACAGAGCCACTATGCATTTTGGCATTGGGGTGCCATGGTAACGGGACATCACAACACCAGCACACCAGCTAGAGTGTTTTTGCGGTCTCGGCATACAGGCCAGTAGATGTCCCCAGCACTAAGTTAACATATACAGTAATACCTTGACTTACAGAGTGCATCAACTTACGAGTTTTCCGAGATACGAGCTGTCACTCGGTCAAATTTTTGCTTTATGATGCGAGCCAAGATCTGAGTTACGAGTTATGCCATTAGCGAGCATTCAGTTCACGTGGGTAGCACCTGCACATCTTTTAGGTGGTTCTTTGCTTTCCCTCAACTTTTCACATCGCATATTGAATAATCTTGTCGTTTTAACAACCATGGATCCTAACAAAGTGAGTGCCAAGATCAGTGCTGAGAAGAAGAAAAGGATGATGTCCTTGGATATAAAGAACGAAATCATCAAAAAACATGAGCGAGGTGTGCATGTTGCCGACTTGGCAAGGCAGTACGATCGTAGTACTTCTACGATATGTACGATTTTGAAACAGAAGGAGTCGATAAAGGCTATAATGCCAGCCAAGGGCGTTAAGATTATTTCAAAGCTCCGGACCTCTGTCCATGAAAAGATGGAGAAGTTGTTGTTGGTGTGGTTGACGGAGAAACAGCTCGCAGGAGATACCGTGACCGAGAGCATCATCTGTGAGAAGGCACGAGTTATTTACGGCGATTTGGTGCATCAGACGCCAGGAACATCAATGGACGAGGCAATGGAAGAGTCATTCAAAGCCAGTCAGGGATGGTTTGATAATTTTAAAAAGAGGACCAGCATTCACTCCGTCGTCAGGCATGGTGAGGCAGCAAGCTCAGATGTGAAGGCAGCTGAGGATTTTATAATAACTTTTTCCAAACTGATAGAAGCCAAAGGATACATCCCCCAGCAAGTCTTCAACTGTGACGAGACAGGGCTCTTCTGGAAAAAGATGCCAAGGAGGACATATATAACGGCAGAGGAGAAGAGCATGCCAGGCCACAAACCTATGAAGGATAGGTTAACCCTTGCACTGTGCGCAAATGCGAATGGTGACTGCAAGATTAAGCCGCTACTCGTATATCACTCTGAAAACCCCAGAGCCTTTAAGATACTTAAAGAAAAAATGCATGGTATGTGGAGGGCAAACCCAAAAGCGTGGGTTACCAGGGAGTTCTTTGTGCAGTTGGGTAAACTTGGTCTTTGGTCCTGCCGTCAAGAAGTACCTTTTGGAAAATAAGCTACCCCTGAAAGCCCTTTGCATCCTTGACAATGCTCCTGCACACCCACCAAACCTCGAGGACAACATCCGTGAAGAATTTAAGTTTATTTAGGTCTTCTACCTTCAAGCCAACACCACCCCTATCCTGCAGCCCATGGACCAGCAGGTGATTTCAAATTTCAAAAAGCTCTTCACCAAGCACCTGTTCCGGTGCTGCTTTGATGTTACGGAGAACACAAACCTCACCCTTCGAGAGTTCTGGAAGGATCACTACAATATCATGACCTGCCTCAGAATTATCGACATGGCCTGGCAGGGTATTACAAGGAGGACCTTAAACTCTGCATGGAAGATGCTCTGGCCTGAGGTTGTGCCCGAAAAGGACTTCAAACCTGAAGAGTTAGTGTTGGAGGAGATTGTGTCCATCGGAAAGTCCATGGGCCTGGAAGTGGATGAAGGAGACGTTAATGACCTCGTCGAGCAGCACAACGAGGAACTGACAACGGAGGAATTAAAGGAGCTACAGGAGCAGCAGCATACAGAGGTTTTGCAGGAAATTAATGCGGAGGAGCCAGAAGCAGAGGAGGTTATCCGTACAAGTGAGATCAAGGGAATGTTGGAAATGTGGGAGAAAATTTCAGAGTTTATTGAAAAGAAACACCCTGAAAAAGTTGCAACAAGTCATGCATTGGCGCTGTGTAACGACACTTGTCTCACTCATTTTAGAAACATTTTGAAAGGGAGGAAGAAACAAACCTCCTTGAACAGGTTTTTACTGGAACGCCCTGCAAGTGAAAGCGAGGAAAGTGTGGCGAAAAAGGCAAAAGTCAGTGAAGAAGATGATTAAGTGAAGTTTAGTGATAAAGTGTGAAAGTTAAATTTAGCAATAAATTGGTCCTTGAGCAATCCCATATCTTTTTCCATCTTCTTTCTTGACATCTCGATTAGATATACGAGCAAACTGAGTTACGAGCTTGGTCACAGAACGAATTAAACTCGTAAGTCAAGGTATCACTGTATATAGTTCCAACTGATGATAACCATACTGTACATATTTTTATCTTTTATCCATGTTAATTGTAGAAGTTTGCGTTCTCTGATTACCTGATAAGAGGGTATAGAAAATTCCTAAATAAATAAAATACCATATGGCGTGCATTGGCTTAGCTATGGGTAAAAGCTTATATCAGGCTTAACTTTAGCTAGCTCATTCAGTCCTTTGGTCTCTCGAATGCCAATTGCAATTGTTAAAATAAATAAATAAAACATTTTAAGTCATACAAGATATGCATCAGGCTTCGTGTAACAGACCTATTGCTTCCCAAGATGCCAAGCCCTTGCTTCCAGGAACAGAAAATCTCCAGGAACAAGCAGGAATAAGTCTTCACATATGGGTATCATCGGTACCGACGGAGCCTGCGCGGGAACGCTCCCCAGCATCCAAAAGAAAAGCTTTTGGGAGCATCCCACAGCGCCTGCGCGCTGCCTTCCCGCCTTTCCCAACTGCCTCTCTCCAGTTCTTCTTTTCCGCGGAGCCAGTAGGTCGTGTTCCTGTCACCGCTGAAGAATTTCTTTATTTTCTTTTATTTCTTTGGTCGCGTGTCTGCCTTCTCGATGCCGGACCGGTACCGCCGGTCTTTTCTTTCTTTATTCAAAAAAAACAATAATAAATAACTACTGTTTTTCTCACTTCAGTGCATTTTTTCTGTCTTTGGCCTTAGGCCTACAAAAAGTTTTCCTTATGGAAAAGCCCGCCTCTGGGTTTAAAACGTGCACGAAGTGCAGCGGCACTATTTCTGTCACCGACACCCATGAATGGTGTCTAAAATGTTTAGGTCCTGACCACTCCATTACGGATTGTGAGTCCTGTTCCATGATGTCTAAAAGAGGTCTACAGAATCGAGCAGCCAAGCTCAGTACCCTGTTTCCCTCTGATGCAGCTTCGGTAGCATCGACGTCTTCCAGGGCTGCTTCTTCCTCCCATGGATCTCAGGTAACCAAACTTAAGTCCAGCCGGTCCTCGAAGGGTAGATCTCCCTCTAAGTATCGAGATGCCTCTGGGCTTGCTCTCGAGGAATCCGCACCGGCAAAATTACCCCGGCGGGAGGCTCCGGCTTCCAAAGCTTTATCTATGGGGTCACAGGTTGACATCGATGGCTCGGCCTCGACCGATCACCTGTTGCCATGTTCTGGGGTACCGGTGGTTCCCACTGGTACCGACATCCAGACATCGGTGGCGTCGATGGATCAGAATATTCTGACCATGCAGCGTGCTATCACGGCATTCATACAAGCTGCGACGCCTTCGGTACCGCAACAAACTCCGTTGTAGGTACCGACTCCGGCACCGGTACCGATATCGGTTCCGGTGCCGGTACCAATTGCATCGACATCGGCTTCGGTGTTGACTGCAGCGGTACACTGTTCTGTGATGCCCATCGATACCGAATCGGTACCGATCACTCCCGATATCAATACCACCCGGTACGCGTATCAGGCTCTGCAGGAACATCCAGATAGGCGATACTTCAATTCCTCTGAAGACTCTGATGAATCAGAGGCCTCTATCAAAGCATCGGTGATCCTTCCTCAGGAGCCCTTTCTCCAAAAAGGAGAATGTCTCCTCCAGAAGACGTGTCTTTTCAATACTTCATTAGGGAAGTGGCCAGGGGCCTTTCCATCTCAGTGGCCCCTGAGACAGAGCCTAGAGCCAAAAAATTAGATATTTTACAATATCCTAAGGCTCCTAAAGAGGCAGCCACTTTACCAATACATGAGATTCTTTATGATCACATGTTGGGCATATGGGAGACTCCTCTCACCACCTCCCCTCATTCTCGTAGGTTGGACACCATGTATCGTGTTCCTCCTTGTCCTGGCTTTCATAAGACTCAGCTTCCTCACCACTCCATTGTGGTGGAGTCTGCTATGAAGAAGATTAAGAGTACAAAAAGGCACTCTTCTACTCCTCCAGGAAGAGAATGCAGAACCTTAGATGCCTTTGGCAGGAGAATTTTCCAGGTCAATATGCTTGTTGCCAGAATCAACTCCTATAGTCTCTATATGGGAATGTTTCTAAAAGAAGTTACAGATCATCTGCAAACTTTGTCTCCTTTTATTTCAGAAGATAAAAGGGAAGAGTTTCTCACCTGGCTCAAACATGCCCAGGATGTTTCCAAGTCTTCCGACCGTGCAGCCTTTGACTCTTTTGAAGGTGCCAGCAGAGCCTCGGCTATTGCCATAGGTGCACGCAGAGTTGCTTGGTTACAAGCTTCTGATTTGGAACCCTGGGTTCAGGATGGACTTGGAAACCTTCCTTGTACAGGTGAAAGCCTTTTTGGCAAAGATTGGCAAGCAAAGGCCACCCAGATGGATGCTGAAAATTCTGCTTTAGATAGACTTTCAAAGTCTACTTCTGCTCCTTTTAAGAAAAGGTTGTTCAAAAAGGGATTTTTTCCCAAAAAAGGGAAATATTATTCTGCTTATGGTCAGCAGGCATCTTCTGCAGGTCGTTTTGCTACAAAGAGACAGCAACAACCGAAACAGGCCAAGCCTAAGGCTGCTAAGACTGCTACGGCCCAACAGCCTCAGCCTCCTCAGGGCCTTTGACTTACAACTAGAGAACTTAGCCTTTCTGGCTCTAGAACAGGGGTCTCAAACTCAAATTGCTTTGAGGGCCAAATGAGGACTTGTAGAGTAACCCGGGGGCCGCACAAGACGCAGGCCTCATTTGCATAAGGGCATCATTTGCATAAATATTTGCATAATGTTACCATACACTAACTTTTAGTAAACATGCCTCTTAATGAGTGTATGGATAAAGAAAGACTAAAAGATTTCTACATTACTATAAACCAGTGCCAACCGCCAGGCACATTAGGAACTACTAGAAACACTGCCCATTTAGAACCCATAGCAAACCTGCCGTGTCCTAACAGCACTACCAGGACTCACAAAGCACCATACCCTAACTATCAAAAGGCAACACTGCAGGGGGTGGAGCCTGATGTCCAGCGGGATGGACGCTTAACGCTGAAGCTCCCGAGTGGCCTACTCAGACTCCTGACTTTAATACAACTTATCTTTTCAATTGGGCTCTGATCCTACCGGGGTGCCTCGGGGAGATGGAGGGGCACAAGCCAGCGCGTCTAGAATTCGGCTCTTCAACGAACTCACATGGCAAACGCTCTAAAACTGAGCCGCCGTCCCCACAGAAGATGGTTCCACTCCGGGAGGGTCCCGCGATGCAGCAGGAGATCTTAGATGAGATCCGCGGCGTGAAAGAACTTGTGCAATCCAACGGTGAAGCACTCAGATCCATGCGGGAAGACTTCGGCAAGCTACAGGACAGGCTAGAGGGGTTATCGCTGAGACAGGACAAAATGGAGGGTACTCTTGACTCGCATGCGGTCCGCTTGGCAAAATTGGACAAGGTCGAACGACAAATGCAGGCACTTCAGAAGGAGCTGGAGGACAGTAACAACCGAGCCCGTCGCAACAATATACGGCTCGTGGGAATTCCGGAGGGAGCAGAATCAGGAGATATGAAAGAGTTCCTCTCTAAATTGCTTCCCTCCTTGCTTAAAACAACGTTCACCAAGGATTTGGAGATTGATCGGGCCCATCGAGTACCCACGACTTTGGCGCTCAACCGGAAAACCCCTCGGCCCATCATTTTCCGGTTGTTGAGATATCAGCAAGTTGAACAAATTCTAAACGCTGCCCGTGCAAACCCCCGGCTGGATTATGAGAGCCATCGGATTTCATTCTTCCCCGACCTGGCGAAGCCCACAGTGGACCGCAGGAAAAGACTCCTTGAATTTCGACCGCGTTTGCAGCAGCTTCAAGCGCGCTATGGCCTAATGTACCCGGCGAAACTTAGAGTTACTCTTCATAATCAAACCAGGACTTTTGAGGATCCGGACGTGCTTGCGGCCTATCTGGAAGCCAAAGAAGCGGACCAAATGCGCTGAACCAGGGGCCTTTCATTTGCCCATCGATTTGGAACTGATCGCCATTTTGTGTCGTCGACGCTACACATGCAGCCTGGATCGGAGGCCCTGCGGCCTAGCTTATCGTGGCCTGCTGACCGTCGGACTCTCCTGTGAGGGACCTTTCCATAGCATGCACCTCGGTGGGCTCCGGAGCCTATGTAGCTATTACAGTTAATATGTAGAATGTTTGGCCCTCGTTGGGGCTTCCTCCCGCAGACATATGGTCACCATTAATCATTGGGGTTATGCTTCTTCTCTACTACACTTCGGTGTTTACTTTTGGTTTGGGGGAATACCAGATATAGTGCTTATTGTATATGATTTGGTTAGGTCTTCTCTGAATCAAGCAGTCAAGATGGGGGATAATGGAAATTGTGTGCATTATGATATTTTGTCTTGAATAGACTCAGCTATTTCTATGGCCCCATGTAAGATTTTATCATTGAACGTCAAAGGTATTAATAATCCGATAAAAAGGAAGAAAATCCTTGGCTACTTAAGTCACGAAAATGCTGATTTGGTTTTTCTCCAAGAAACGCATCTAAATGCCAAGGAGACACTGAAACTCAATGTTAAACCCTACATGGTGGCCGCCTACTCTCCCGCTATAGCGAAGAGATGTGGGGTAGCCATCTTGATTAGGAAATCCTTACAAGCCACTGTTATCGATAGCAGTTCTGATACTGAGGGTCGGTGGTCCCGAGTCCACCTTAAAGTGGGTAATCTTGAACTGACATGTATATGTTTATATGCTCCTAATGTGGATGATCCTATTTTCTTTGCTAGCCTTGCCCAGGTTGCACAAGCTTCTGCCAATACTTCGTTAGTAATAGGAGGCGACTTTAACCAGGTGGTTGATCCATTGGTAGATAGGCGACCACCCAGAACGAGTGGTCCCACCAAGAGTCACCTCACGCTAGCGTCTTTGATTAAAGATCTAGCTTTAGTAGACCTGTGGAGGCTGCTACACCCTTCGGACTTAGAATTCACGTTTTTCTCCCCCCCACATCAGTCACAATCTAGGATAGATTTTTTCCTCGTATCCAAAGCATTAATCTCCAGCACGGATACAGCTAAGATACACTCTCTGCACATCTCAGACCATGCTGCTATCTCCTTCCTTTTGAACACTAGTGCACAGAGGGATAATCCACGGGATTGGTATTTTGATCGGACCCTGCTTGAACAGCAGGATTTTCAGGCTGACATACGGGCTGCCATACAAGATTACTTCCACTTTAATTCACCCCATGATACAATGAACTGGGCATGGTGGGAGGGCTTTAAAGCGTCTATCCGTGCAACCATCACTAGCTATCAAATCCGTTTAGGGAAGCAGCGTAAACGGCAACTCTTAGCACTAGAGCAGCAGATCAAGGCCGGTGAACGTGTTCTTACCTCTCGTACTGACCCATGTGTGTTGATTCGCTTGCAACGCTTGCGTTTCCAATATAACTCGCTCTTAACGACTGCAGCGGCCAAAAATATTGAACTACAGCAAGGGACGTACTATCGGGAAAGCAATCGTGCCGGTAAACTCTTAGCTAACGCTCTGAAAGGTCAAAAAGAAGCCAAACGCGTAGCGGCCCTGCGTAGTCCAACGGGGGGGAATTTAGTCACAAATGATACAGAGATAGTAGAGCTTTTTCGGGATTTCTACACCCGCCTCTATCAATCAGAATGTGAATTTGACCCAGAGGCTTTTGACCGGCTATTAGCTGGTATACAACGACCGATCCTTTCTGTAGAGGACAAGGAGTCACTAGATCATTCATTTACTCTTTCAGAAATTCAATTCGCACTCAAGCGATGTGCATCGGGTTGGGCTGCCGGCCCAGATGGCCTCCCGGCAGAATTTTTCAAAACTTTCAGCGCTGATTTGGCCCCATTCCTACAACTCTATTTCTCTGCTTTGGCCAAAGATAGCTCCTTTACAGGATCTTTCTCGACGGCAAATGTTGTAGTCTTTGAGAAAGAGGGGAGAGACCCGATGCTGACTGCAAATTACCGTCCAATTTCCCTTCTTAATGCTGATTACAAGATATTTGCAACCATTCTGGCCAATAGATTATCCGATAAAATGCCTGCTCTAATTCACCCAGACCAATGTGGTTTCATATCTGGTAGGTCCACTGCTGATAATGCCAGGACCTTGTGTCATATACTAGCTGCAGCAGCGCATCATGATCAACCCCTCGTCGGCCTCTCTCTTGATGCCGAAAAGGCATTTGACCGCTTAGAATGGCCCTTTCTATATGCGGTTCTCCGCTGGTATGGGTTTGGGGAAGGCTTTCTCCGATACCTTCAAACTCTGTATGCACATCCGACAGCCACTATTTCTGTCAATGCCACAAAGTCTCAACCGTTCAATCTTCATAGGGGCACTCGGCAAGGATGTCCCTTATCTCCTCTGCTCTTTGATCTAGCACTTGAACCCCTAGCCCTCCTCATCCGACAGGCCACAGATATCCATGGAGCCCCCTTTCAACATAGAGATATTAAAATTTCTGCATATGCAGATGATCTCATGCTTTTTGTATCCTTGGACTCCGTCCCTGCTGTTTTAAAAAAGATTGATAGCTATTCCCTACTCTCGGGATACAAGATTAACTGGACTAAATCTGTTGCCTTCCCTTTGAATCATCGAGTCCATGCTGCAGACATGCAGGCTTTCCCCTTTGTATGGCAGCCCCGTATGGTCAAATACCTGGGGGTTCATTATTGTTATCCATTAGAAGATACTCTTAGCCATAATGCTAAAGAGCTAATCTCCAAAGCGCGCGATCTTACCAACCGGTGGTCTCCTTTAACACTCACATGGTGGGGCCGACTGGAAACAATCAAAATGATGATAGTTCCCAAAATAAATTATATCCTAGAAATGCTACCATGCCTCCTGCCTGCACACATATACAAAGATATAGAAGGTCTCCTGATTCGTTATTTGTGGCATGGCAAACCACCAAGGATAGCTAAGCGTAAGTTACAGGCGGACAAAGAAAAGGGAGGGTCCGGTTCCCAGATTTTCTTAAATATCATAAGGCGTTCCTTCTTAAACAGGGTGCCCGTTGGTTAGATCCCCCGGTAGAAGGTAGGCCAGTCTGGCTCGACATTGAGGAGGAACTCTGTAGGCCCATTCCTCTTACCTACCTTCCCGGCATGACCTTCCAACTAGATTCCCACCATCCACCAATGGTTGTGGATACACTACTTGCCTTTAACACTTTCATTCAGTCTCAGGGACCACAACAGTGCCCGCCATATAGACTCCCGCTATGGCATAACTTGCGCCTTCAAATACAAAATAAACCGATAGCATGGACCCCCTGGTATTCCAAAGGGATATGGATGCCTTACCAATTGATTGCCAGTGAGCGCTGGAAAACTTTTAAAGAATTGCAAGAGGAATTTGGTTTACTAGCAAGAAATTATTTCCAGTGGGTGCAGCTTCAGCACTGCCTTAGGAGTGTTCGGATTCTTCCACTAACTGAAACTAATGATGAAGGTCTAGCAGAGATAATTCGCTCTATTGGGAGTCAATCTGGCGTAGCCTCTAACTTTTATAAAATGTTAAGCAATCATGAGAACAGTAGCATTCCCGCAGTCCAACAAACATGGGAACGGGAACTACAAATCACACTGACTCCTGAGCAATGGAGCCTCTTCTGGAGTAAAGTTGTTCGGGTCTCTCGGTCAGCATCGATAACCCAGACACTTTTCTATTTTGCACATAGAAGTTTCTATACGCCTGTGAAGCTTGCCAAATGGAATGCCAATGTTAATGACAGGTGTTGGAATTGCCATACCGCCATAGGCACACTAGCTCATATAATGTATGAATGTTCTACACTACAGCAATTCTGGAGTCGGGTCTGGGGTCGTATTCAACTCATTTTACAGTTTCACGAGCCTCTCTCTTGGCGGATAGTGGGACTTCGCTCTGCGGCGGGGATCCCCTCTCTTCCAAAGTCGGGCCGCTTTTTGCTAAATTTCTTGATGGGTATAGCTATATCTTTAATCACGAAACACTGGAAAAATAGCTCCCATCTAAGTCCCCATGCGTGGTGGACTCTTGTATGTTTATATAGTAAATATGAACAGATACCACGCCGAATGGCTCCCCACGCTCAAACCTTGCATCATGTTTCTAAATGGAATATGCTCAATGATTATGTGCAAACTGCCAAATGCTCTCATCTAACTGTTTAACTCCATTTATCATGTACACTCATTTATTATGATCTTCACTTGCTCTATACTGGTTCACAAAGAATGAGAATTAATCATTGATTACCCGAACGTTGTATTCCTTTCCTAGAGAAGAAGCATGGGGGTGGGGGGAAATATGGGGTTGCTTTTATATGTATGGTTTTGTATTTGTATCTTTCTGTATGTCTTTTACTTTGGTTGTGTTATAAATGGAAAATAAAATTAAAAAAAAAAAAAAAAAGGCAACACTGCAAATATTAAATCAACACATTTCAGAGAATAACAATACATGACCTACTCGGGAAAGAGAACAAGTGGCAATGTCAAATAGGAATTACATAAACAGAATACCTCAGCTCAGTTACACATGCAGAACATACACCATCACCAAACAAGGAATCACAATTTAGAAACAGGAAGACAATTAAACTGGGAACCCCAAAAGCCAAACTTAGAATGTACAACACTGTAGAAATAAAACTATACATTGATTTCCTCTTGTATTAAATAAAGTGCAGACGTTAAAGAAGCACATTTCCAAGAGCTGACATATTTCAGTTAATAAATTCAAAATAAAGATATATATAACTACCTTTTGTGCATTTTTTTTTCAGTTGCAATTGTTCCAGTCACTTTCTTCTGGTTTCTTTGTGTCTTCTGCTAACTCTCCATCGTCTGCTGTCCATTTCTCCTTTCTTCTTTCCTAGTTTTTTTCCATTCTCTCTACATCTGCTTTAACATACTAATCATTCTCCTTTTGCTCTTTCCTCATTCCTATTTCATCCACTCAAATTTTACCCCTCCATCCTCAATCCCCACTTACTCTCCCAATACCCGGCCAATTGTAGATTTTTCTTCCCTCCCACACAAAATATATTTCCCCTCTCCATTTCACTCTCCCAGCCTCATCCCATTCTAATCGTCCCCCAACATCAACTCCCTTCTAGCTCCTGCCCAACCCAGCATCCGCTCCCTTCTAGTCCCCGCATCATCAGCCCATTTCCAGTCCTAGCTCCCTCCCCTCACAGCCCATTTCCTTTCCAAGCCCCCCTCCCCATTTCCATTCCAAGCCCCCTTCCACTCAGCCCATTACCATTCCAAGACCCTGTCCCCATCAGCTATTTGCAGTTCAAGCTCCCCCTTCTACTCGGCCCATTTCCAGTCATAGCACCCCCCCCAGTCCATTACCAGTTCTAGCCCCCCCCCCCCCTAGCCCATTATCGGTCCTAAGCCCCCCAACAGCCCACTTCCAGGCCTAACCCTTCCATCGCCCCATCTTCATTCTTAGCCCCCCCATAACCCCATTTTCAGTCTTAGGCCCCCAGTCAGACCACCTCCAGTCCTAACCCCCATCTGTCCATTACCAGTCCTAACCCCCATCACCCCATTTTCAGTACTACCCCCCCCAGCCCACATCAAGTCCTGCTCCCCCCCTACATCAAGTCCTGCTCCCCCCCCCATCAAGTCCTGCTCCCTCCCCCCCCCCCCGGGAAAATTAAACTTTAAAAAAAAACCGGCTTCTGCTGCTGCTGCTGCCGCCGCTGCCATGGCCGGCAATAGCAGCAACATCGCAAGTCCCGCGGGCTCCCCCCCACCTGGCAGATCCCTTCCTGCTTGCCTGCCAGTTCTCCGCTTCAGCTTTCAGAGCCGCGATGGGAGAGCTTCTCCCTCGTGACTCTGTTACGCCCGCTGGGGCAGATGGGAAATTTCCCATCTGCCCCGGCGAGCTTAACAGAGTCGCAAGGGAGAAGTTCTCCCTTCGCGGCTCTGAAAGCCGAAGCGGAGAACTGGCAGCATTGGCAGGCAAGCAGGAAGGGATCTGCCGGGTGGGGGGGAGCCCGCGGGACTTGCGATGTTGCTGCTATTGCCGGCCACGGCAGCGGCGGCAGCAGCAGCAGAAGCCGGTTTTTTTTTTTTTCCCCCTATGCATCGCGGGCCGCACAAGGGTCTCTCGCGGGCCGCATGCGGCCCGCGGGCCGCGTGTTTGAGACCCCTGCTCTAGAACATCCAGAGCCTCTCACCATTCCAGGAAGGTTAGCTCACTTTGCTCCCAGATGGGAACAACTCACAGCAGAGCAATGGACCCTCTCCATCATAAGGGAAGGGTACAAGCTTCATTTCTTAAACCTTCCCCCTCACACCATGGTGAGACAGTTCAATTCTCCAACATCTCTCCTCGACCTTCTAGGTCAGGAGATTGCTACCCTTCTTGCCCAAGGGGCAATAGAAGAAGTACCCCTTCTTCAACAGGGTTCAGGGTTCTACTCCCCCTACTTTCTCATTCCAAAGAAAACAGGGGGCTACAGACCCATATTAGATCTCAGAGAATTGAACAAGTTTCTATGCAAGGAGAACTTCAAGATGACTTCTCTCGGTACTCTCCTTCCATACCTCCAGAGTCAGGACTGGCTTTGTTCTCTAGATCTCAAGGATGCGTACACCCATGTCCTCATCCATCCAACACACAGAAGGTTCCTTCGGTTCCTTTTCCAAGGAAAGCACTATCAATACAGAGTGCTTCCCTTCGGTCTGGCCTCTGCTCCAAGAGTGTTCACAAAATGCATGGCAGTAGTAGCTGCATTTCTACGCACTCTAGGAATATTTGTATTCCCATATCTGGACGACTGGCTCATCCGAGCTCCATCCCAGTCAGAGGCCCAGGCTTCCCTGGCCTGCACAAGGCGTATCCTTCAGTATCTGGGACTTGTAATAAACATCCCAAAATCCCATCTCACCCCTACTCAATCTCTGGAGTTCATAGGGGCCTTACTGGATACCACCACTGCAAGGGCCTATCTTCCCCAGACCCGTTGCCTACGCTTGGTGCAGTTAGCCTCCCAGATTCAGTTAAAGTCCCATTTAACTGCTCGAGAGATGTTACAACTGTTAGGCCACATGGCATCCACCGTGCATGTGGTCCCTTATGCTCGCCTTCACATGAGGGCAGCTCAATGGACTTTGTCCACCCAATGGACCCAGGCATCAGGGTGCCTGTCAGACAAAATAGCAACCTCCAGTCGCCTTTTTTGCTCTCTCCAGTGGTGGAGGTCCACCCAAAATCTGTTGTTCGGGTCCCCCTTTCAACAGGTGTTACCCCAAGCAACCCTTACAACAGATGTCTCCCCAAAGGGTTGGGGGGCTCATCTACAAGATCTCTCCATCCAGGGCATCTGGTCTCCACAGGAGACATCTCTACATATCAACCTCTTAGAGCTCAGAGCAATTTTTCTAGCTCTCAGAGTCTTCCACATCCTGCTCAGCTACAAGACAGTCCTCATCCACACGGACAACCAAGTAGCCATGTTCTACGTGAACAAGCAGGGGGGGACTGGCTCTCTGTCACTTTGCAACGAAGCTCTGAGATTGTGGGCCTTCGCCAGAGAGCATCAAATTCATCTCATGGCAGTGTATCTTCCAGGGGTTCAAAACTCTTGGGCAGACAGATTCAGTCGAGTTCTGCTTCCACATGAATGGTCCCTCCATGGGGACCAGATAACCAGGATCTTTCAAATTTGGGGAACCCCAGACATAGACCTGTTTGCAAGTCCGTGGAATGCCAAACTTCCCCGGTTCTGTTCCAGGATTCCATGTCAGGGAGTTCAGGCCAGGGATGCCTTCCTCCTTCATTGGGGGCAAGACTTCCTCTATGCCTTCCCACCCATTCCCCTAATTCCCAAGACACTATTCAAGCTTCAGAGAGACAAGGGGTCTATGATCCTCATAGCACCACGTTGGCCACGCCAAGTGTGGTACCCTCTACTTCTGCATCTATCTCAAGCTCCATCCCTGGACTTGGGATCTGCTCCAGACCTCCTATCCCAGGAGGAGGGAACGTTGTGGCACCCAAATCCCCAGTCTCTTCATCTCGGGGCCTGGTTGCTGAAGGCCTAGACCTTCAAGATTTGCATCTTTCTCAGCAAGTGAAGGATATCCTTCATGCTTCCCGAAAGCCTTCCACCAGACGTTCCTATGCTTTTAAATGGAAGAGGTTTACCATTTGGTGTGCAGAGAAGGGTCTTAACCCTCTTGCAATACCTCTGAATTCTTTACTAGAGTATTTGCTGCATTTATCTCATGCAGGCCTTAAAACGAATTCAGTAAGAGTCCATTTGAGTGCTATTGCAGCATCCCTTAAGCCTCTCAATGGACAGCCTATTTCCTCTCATCCTCTTATAGCAAGATTCATGAGAGGCCTTCTTTTGACTAAACCTCCCATTAGACCACCTCCAGTGGCATGGGACTTGAATCTGGTTCTTGGCCAGCTTATGAAGCCACCCTTTGAACCCTTAGCCACTACCTCCTTAAAATTTCTTTCCTAAAAGGTTATTTTTCTCATTGCAGTCACTTCAGCTCGCCGCATCAGTGAGCTGCAAGCCTTGGTGGCTAATCCTCCTTATACAAGGTTCCATCATGACAAGGTAGTCCTCAGGACCAATCCACACTTTATGCCTAAAGTGGTTTCACCTTTTCATCTGAATCAGGAGGTGTATTTACCTGTCTTTTTTCCAGGACCTCATGCATCAAGTGCAGAGAGGAATCTCCATACCCTGGATTGTAAGAGAGCGCTCGCTTTTTACTTACAAAGGACACAGCAACATAGACCGTCTTCTCAACTCTTTGTTGCTTTTGATCCCTCTCATTTAGGACTTCCAGTCTCTAAGAGAACTCTGTCCAATTGGATTGCTCAGTGTATTTCTTTCGCCTACCAGAGTAAGAATCTTTCTCTAGAGGGCCATGTCACAGCTCACAATGTGAGGGCCATGGCAGCCTCTATGGCTCATCTGAACTCTGTGTCCATCGACCAAATCTGTCGAGCGGCCACCTGGGCCTCGGTTCATACCTTTACAGCCCATTACTGCTTGGACAAGAACTCCCACCGGGATGCCTTGTTTGGTCAGGCTGTTCTCAAACACCTGTTCCATACTTAAACAACTCCTACCCCCCATCCCTGGTTGGATGCCTGAGATCCATGGAGGGAGGTAGAGCCCTTCTCAGGGACTCACAACCTTGGGGATCTCCCTGGCATCTCTAGCTGGGGAGTCCCCATATGTGAAGACTCATTCCTGCTTGTTCCTGGAGATAGCACAGTTACTTACCTGTAACAGGTGATCTCTGGGAACAGCAGGAATAAGTCTTCACAACTCACCCACCTCCCCTAGGAGTTGTATCTCTCTATCTATCTTTCCTTTCCTCTCTCTCTCTCTCTCTTTGTCTCAGCTTAAAACTCGAACTGGAGAGAGGCAGTTGGGAAAGGCGGGAAGGCAACGCGCAGGCGCTGTGGGATGCTCCCAAAAGCTTTCCTTTTGGACGCTGGGGAGCGTTCCCATGCAGGCTCCGTCGGTACCGACGATACCCATATGTGAAGACTTATTCCTGCTGTTCCCAGAGATCACCTGTTACAGGTAAGTAACTGTGCTTTACTGCTCCAAGTTGCAGAGTTCTCATTTCCACTGACATAGGGGCATGTTTATTAAGCTGGGCTAATGGTTAGCATGGTCTGTTTGGAATATGATAACAGTTTAGAACCAGAAGGCTCGCCTAGTCTGACCAATGTATTGCCTGGGGCGATGTCCTGAACCCAGTTGATCTCAGTTTTTCCCCTCACTTCTTTACAAGTAAGGATCCTCCATTTCATTCCCTCTTTCCAAATTAACGCACAGTGCCATCTCCTTACTTTGTAAACCTTTAATATTATTTTTAACATATAATGCCCTTCCTCTTCCCTTTCTTTCTACCTTGTCCTTCCTAAATAGATTATAACCTGGCTTAACTATATCCTAGTTATGATTCTTCTTGTATCATGTCCCCATGACTGTCACTAAATCAAATCAGTCTCTTCCATTACAGCCTCTAGATCCAGATTATTGTTTCCCATATTATGGGGTTTATTTTAGAAGTCTTATTCACAATTTACAGCACCTCCACAAGGAAATGACAATATTAGAAAGTGCCAATGGCCAATATTTAAACTTCGCAATCAGTGGGGGGGGGGGGAGGGGTTAAGCCCAGCTAAAATGAAACTGAATATTTGGTGCTAGGAAATGGCTATCCTCCAACACTTGAATATCCATTTTCAGTATTGACTGGTGCCACTATCTGGATAGTAATGATATAGTCAGCCACTATTGTGGTAGCAAACCACATAAAATTAGGCTTGCTTTTTCTGTGGCCTAACTGTATGTGGTTTATTGTCTGGTTAGCAGGCTCAGTAATGCCACAAGCTGGATTGACTTCACCCTGCCTGTGGACTGCCCCATCACCATCCGGACAGTGGTGCAGTTGTCAGAGGAGATGTTCAGCAGTCCTATCCAAATAGTGCCGCTGATTATCCCTGATGGCACTTAATCTGGTAAGCAGGTGCATTTGGATATTGAATCCTAAATTTACACACGGATGTCCATAAAATATAGAAATTGCAAGACAGCATGTCCGGACTGTGGTTAGGGTGTGCTGTAGGCAGAACAAAAAATCTGCACAAGTATTCCTCATTCCATATAGGGAATGCACATGTAGGTCCAAAATTGTCCACATCAAGATTTAGAGCTGCTCCCTGGCACATGTAGTTTTATATAAAGTGCTCATTTTGGCCAGGGATTCTCCTTAATCCCTCATTGTTTATTTCCTACTCCAAATTGAATTTAATTAAACAATGCAGCCTCTGTAGTTAATTGGTGGAATTTGTGTGTGTAGGTTTGCAAAATGGCCCACTTACATGTATAAGTTGATGAGTTTCCGCCATTGATTTTTCCCACATGTAAATTTGTGAAATGGCTCCTCTAGCTTCACATATCATCAGAGCTGGCCTTAGCAATTGTGGGACCCAATTTCAGTCATTTTGATGGAACCTCCTGGATTTAAAATTAATATGTTGTATTTAAACCAGAATAATATCTACATTTATTAGCTTATATTTTGACATAAGATTAGTTGAAACTAAACTATGCTTATAGAGAAAACATAAGAACATAAGATATGCCATACTGGGTCAGACCAAGGTCCATCAAGCCCAGTATTCTGTTTCCAACAGTGGCCAATCTAGGTCACAGGTACCTAGCAGTTTCCCCAAGAGACACAAGTTCCACAATGCTTGTACTGGGTCAAGCATTGATATCTTCGGTCACTTCTTAATAATGGTTTATGGACCTTTCCACCAGGAACTTGTCCAAACCTTTTTTAAACCCAGCTACACTAACAGCCTTTACTACATCCTCCGGTAACAAATTCCAGAGTTTGATTACTCGTTGAGTGAAAAAATATTTTCTTTTATTAGTCTTAAATAGTTTACCCTGTAGCTTCATTGCATGTCCCCTAGTCTTTCTATATTCTGATAAGGTAAACAATCGATCTACGTTTACCCGTTCCACTCCATTCATTAATTTATAGACTTCTATCATATCTCCCCTCAGCCGTCTCTTTTCCAGGTTAAAGAGCCCTAACTTTTTTAGCCTTTCTTCATAGGAGTATCCTTCCATCCCCTTTACCATTTTGGTGGCTCTTCTATGTACCTTTTCTAAAATCGCTATATCCTTTTTAAGATACGGCGACCAGAATTGCACACAATATTCAAGGTGTGGTCTCACCATGGAACGATATAGAGGCATTATAATATCTTTTGTTTTATTTTCCATTCATTTCCTTATCATACCTAGCATTCTATTTGCTCTCTTGGCCGCCGCTGCACACTGGGCCGAGGGTTTTAACATGGTATCCACAATGACGCCTGAATCTTTTTCCTGGGTAGTGGTTCCTAATGTGGAACCTTGCATCGTGTAACCATAGTTTGGGTTGTTCTTTCCTAGGTGCACAACCTTGCACTTGTCCACATTAAATTTCATCTGTCATTTTGATGCCCAGTCTTCCAATTTATCAAGATCCTCTTGCAATTTTTCACAATCCTCTTGTGTTTTAACAACTTTAAATAGTTTTGTGTCATCTGCAAATTTGATAACCTCACTCGTTATTCCACTTTCCAGGTCATTTATGAATATGTCAAAAAGCAGCGGATCCAGCACAGATCCCTGGGGTACACCACTATTCACCTTTCTCCATTGGGAAAATTGGCCATTTAGCCCTACCCTCTGCTTTCTATCTTTTAACCAGTTCCTGATCCACAATAGTACACTGCCTCCTATCCCATGACTCTTTAGTTTTGCCAAAAGTCTCTGATGAGGGACCTTGTCAAAGGCTTTCTGAAAGTCCAGATACACAATATCAACCGACTCACCTTTGTCCACCTGTTTATTCACTCCTTCAAAAAAACATAACAGATTAGTAAGACAAGATCTTCCTTGTCTAAAGCCATGTTGGCTGTCTCCCATTAGGTTGTGACTATCTACATGCTGAGTAATTTTATTCTTTATGATGGTTTCTACCATTTTTCCCGGTACTGACGTCAGGCTCACCGGTCTGTAGTTTCCCGGATCACCCCTGGAACCCTTTTTAAAAATTACTGTTACATTGGCGATCCTCCAATCTTCAGGTATTAGAGATGATTTTAATGATAGTTCACAGATTACTGATAGCAGTTCTGCAATCTCATATTTCAGTTCTTTCAACACCCTTGGATGTATACCATCCGGCCCAGGTGATTTGCTACTCTTCAGTTTATCTAATAGTTGTAATACATCTTCCCGATGTATCGATATTTCCTTCAATTCTTCCGCACCTTTAAATACCACTTCAGTCATGGGTAACATCCCTACATCTTCCTCAGTAAAGACCGAAGCAAAGAATTCATTCAGTCTCTCCGCTATCGCCTTGTCGCCTCTTAGTGCTCCTTTAACCCCTTTATCATCTAATGGACCAACTGACTCTCTCACAGGCTTTTTGCTACGAATGTACTTGAAAAGGTCTTTATTTCGAGTTTTTGCTTCCGCAGCAAGCTTCTTCTCAAATTCAATCTTTGCCTGCCTTATCAATGCCTTGCATTTGACTTGCCAGTGCTTGTGCTGTTTTCAGGTTTCGTCGTTTGGCTCTTTTTTCCATTTCCTGAAAGATGCTTTTTTGACAACAGCCTCTCTGACCTCAGGCAGTTTTTTGGACTTCCTTCCACTTTTCTTAAAGCGTGGAATACAGCTGGTCTGGGCTTCCAAGATAGTATTTTTCAACAACACCCAAGCTTGATGTACGTCTTTAACCTTCGCAACTGCTCCTTTTAGTTTTTTCTGAACTGTTTTCCTCATTTTATCATAGTCTCCCTTTCGAAAGTTAAAAGGTAGTACTGTGGATTTCCTTACTATCCCTCCTCCACTAATTAAATCAAAGGCGATCATGCCATGATCACTATTGCCAAGTGGCCCCAACACCCTTATCTCTTGCACTAGATCTGGTGTTCCACTAAGGACTAGGTCTAATATGGCTTCCCCTCTGGTCGGTTCATGAACCAGCTGCTCCAAGAAGCAGTCATTTATTTCATCTAGGAACTTTATCTCCCTAGCATGTCCTGATGTGACACTGACCCAGTCGATACCGGGGTTATTGAAATCACCCATTATTATTACTGTGCTGTAACTTTTGTTAGCTTCCTTGATTTCTTTGAGCATTTCATCATCCATTTGGTCATTCTGGCCAGGTGCTCGATAGTACACCCCCACTGCCATCGCCTTCCCCCTTTTATATGGAATTTCAATCCATATAGATTCTACAGCAGATTTTGTTTCCTGCAAAACTTTAATCCTTTCTGAGTCAATGCCCTCTCTAACATAGAGCGCAACCCCTCCACCAATTTGATCAGCTCTATCATTACGATATAGTTTGTATCCAGGTATCACAGTGTCGCACTGGTTGTCCTCCTTCCACCATGTGTCTGATATTCCAATCATATCTAACCTCTCATTTAGTGCTATATATTCTAACTCTCCCATCTTATTCTTTAGACTTCTAGCATTTGCATACAAGCATTTTAGAGAATGTATTTTATTCATGTTAATTTGGCTATTGTTAGACATGGGTAAATTGGGATCTTTAAGCTCTGTCTGCTCCATACTTGAGGGCATTTGGGCTACTTTACTCTTTTGTGGAACCTCTCTGCTTTTGGTAGTATCCTTCAAGGATACATTCTTCCGAACCATCCGCTCTTGGGCGACTGTCGGCTTTCCCCTAATATCTAGTTTAAATGCTGCTCTATCTCCTTTTTAAAGGTTAATGCCAGCAGCCTGGTTCCATCCCGGTTAAGGTGAACCCCATCCCTTCAGAAGAGCCCCTCCTTTCCCCAGAATGTTCCCCAGTTCCTAACAAATCCAAAACCCTCATCTCTGCACCATTGTCTCATCCACGCATTGAGACTCCGGAGCTCTGCCTGCCTTTTGGGTCCTGCGCGTGGAACAGGAAGCATTTCGGAGAATGCTACCCTGGAAGTTCTGGATTTCAACTTCCTACCTAAAAGCCTAAATTTTGCCTCCAGAACCTCCCTACCACATTTTCCTATGTCATTGGTACCGACATGTACCAAGACAGCAGACTCCTCCCCAGCACTATCTAAGACCTTATCTAGGTGGCGCGTGAGGTCCGCTACCTTTGCACCAGGCAGGCATGTTACCAGGCGATCCTCACGTCCACCAGCCACCCAGCTATCTACATGCCTAATGATCGAATCACCAACTATAACGGCTGTCCTAACCCTTCCCTCATGGGCACATGGCCCTGGAGAAACTTCCTCGGTGCAAGAGAGGGTTTTACATCACCTGGAGGACAGGTCCTAGTTACAGGATCACTTCCGGCCACACCAGGGTGATGCTCTCCTGTCACGTGACCTCTCTCCTCCATGGCAACAGGGGTGCTGCCAGACTGGAGGTGGGACTTCAGGACTATATCCCTGTAGGTCTCATCTATGTACCTCTCTGTCTGTCTTATGTTTTCCAAGTCTGCTACTTTAGCCTCTAGAGAACGGACTTGTTCCCTGAGAGAAAAGAGCTCCTTGCACCTAGTGCACACGTAAGACCTCTCACCTACTGGGAGAAAATCATACATGTGACACTCAATGCAAAAGACTGGAAAGCCTCCGTCCCGCTGCTGGACTGCTGTCTGCATCTTAGTTTTAAGTTTGTGTCTAGATCTTTAAGTTCTTACTTACTTGGGGTTGCTATGGGTATTTATACCAATAAAACTGTACCTAATAAGTTTAATATACCTTGTTCACCTGAAGCTTAATTAATCTCAGGTCCTTAGTATATGACTGATTTGGGTAATGAGCTTCACCTGAAAGCACCTCCTGTCTTTTAAGATGTGTAAGTACCTATAAAGCTATTATTATCCCAGGGGAGGGTGGGTGTGGGGAGGGAGGGAGGGAAATAACACTTATTAAAAGAGGGCTGCTACACAGAACCCTGTCTTGTGCTGCTGAGGTAAGCTAAATTCTGATTTGATTTAAATTATAGCTCTTAGCTGCTGCTAGGCTCTAACTTCTTATGAAATTTAAACTACAAGCTCTCTGCTGGGTACTAAATGTAACCAGAAAGCTCTCTTCTGTGTGTTAAATTTAAACTAAAAGTACTTTGCTGTTACTTGGCCCTGAGTGACTATTAAATTTAAACTACAAGCTCTCTGCTGGGTATGAAATGTAACCAGAAAGCTCTCCTCTGTGTTTTAAATTCAAACTTTAATTGCTGCTACTAGGCCCCAACTGTTCCAACAAAAAACAGTTGGTTCACAGATTAAGTAGCTTTAATACAAAGAATTCTTTTTAGAAAATTACCAGAAGTATATACTCACAGTTGCAGATTTCTCTCCAGAAGTAACAGTCCCTCCTTTCTAGTCCTTCAAGACTTCAAATCTTTCTTGCTTTTTGTTCTGTAAATTCTTTCAGAATCCAGTAGCTTCCTCAGCCCTAGTACAGGGCTCCCTGTGGGCGCAGGGCCCCATTAGTTCAAATAGGTTCAATAGGTCTAAGGTCAGTCCTGCATATCAGCAAAACCGTGTAAAGTCCTGCACTATTTTAGAAACGTCTCCATGTTTGGCAGAGCCATTTCTAAAATGCCACCGGAATTGTGTACATTGCAGCCTCAGTGTTTCAAATCCAATATCCGCGTACTGTCTTAAATTTGCCTTCGTGAGCATTAGTATGCACAGCTTTTCAGCTATTGCTCTTCTTTCCCCTTTCTATTCAAGTGTTCAGTGTTTTACTACCGACTGATGGGGAAGGCTGAGTTTTCACATCCGTCAGTCATGACTGAATCCATTCTCGAAAAGGCAGCATCGCTGACACACCTGGAGATGGTCTCCATGAAGGAGATTTAAAGGTTGTGACACAAATTTCAGTGCAAACATTTACTTCTCATTATTCTTGCACTGCTGACTCCTGATTTCATATTAAGTTAAGTCAATTTATTCTGCAAGAGGTAGAACCCAGCACTATCCCTACTAAAATTCCATTTTTATAATTTTGGGTTGCCTTTTAAAGAACAAAAAAATATATAAGCTGGAAATCTTTGTTGTCTGCCCATTGACATCTTGTTTGGTATTTTCTGCTTTTATTTGAAGATAACTTATTCTTAGAGATTCCCATGTGTGTGGAGCCAATACCCTGCCTGCCTTAGGAGTAACCATTATAAAGAACAAAATTACTGAATATGTGGATAGACATGGTTTAATGGGAGAAAGCCAACATGGGTTTAGCCAAGGAAAGTCTTATCTCACTAATCTGTTATATTTTTTCAGTTGATATACTTTAGTTTATCTGGATTTTCAGAAAGCCTTTGACAAGGTCCCTCATGAGAGATTCTTGCGGAAATAAAAAAGTCATGGATAAGAGGCAGTGTAGATTAGGAACTGGTAAAAGATTGAAAACAGAGTATGGCTAAATGGTCAATTTTCTCAATGGAAAAAGGTGAATAGTGGAGTACACTAGGGATCTGTGCTGGGCCCGCTGCTTTTTAACATATTCATAAATGACCTGGAAATAGGAATAAAAAGTGAGGTGATCAAATTTGCAGATGATACAAAATTATTAAAATGCAAGAAGATTGTGAAAAGTTGTAAGAGAGCTTTGAAAAATTGTGAGACTGGGCATCCAGATGGCAGATGAAATTTAATGTGCACAAGTGCAAAGTTATGCACTTAGGGAAGAACTATCCAAACTACAGTTACACAATACCAGGTTCCACATTAGGAATTGCTACTCAGGAAAAGGATTTGGGCGTCCTCGTGGATAGTATATTGAAACACTCTGCCCAGTGTGTAGCCATGGCCCATTAAGCACATAAAATGCTAGGAATCATAAAGAAAGGAATAGAAAATACAACCAAGGATATTATTATGCTTCTCTATCGCTCCATGGTGCGACCGCACCTTGAATATTTTGTGCAATTCTGGTGATCATATTTTAAAAAGGATATAGCAGAATTCCCTCACTTGGTTTGCAGCTTGTCGTACTGTAAGGGCTTATGTGCATCTGTGATGCTGAGGACTAAGGTATCGGTAGTTTACTTACTGGCAGGGTCTCCCAAGATGGACAGGTCTCAGCTGAAGTGCCAGACCAAGACAAACCACCCATCTGGGCAGCAGAAGAATGGGACAGTGCTGGTGGCAGAGGATCACACTTCTGTAATAACAGCAACAAAATTAAATTTAACTGCGCGGAAGAAAGGCCTGGCAATCTACTTCCGTATCTTACCACGAAAACCCAATGGATAGTGCTGGAAGATGAAACCCCAGGTTGGAAGGCACTCAACTGGCTACTGGGGAGGAGCTAAAGACTTTTCAGAGTAAAGCCAGCATTAATGATGTGGTTGGATCAAAGCCCTCAGGATGTCCTACTGCTGATGTAGCTGCACCATGAAATGAGAATCAGAAGCTGCAGAGATGTCTTACATATTGGGACATGGAATGTACAAAGCATGAACCAAGGGAAGTTGGAGATGGTCAAGAATGAAATGGAACATGTATAATTTGTTCTTTTGGGTGTCAGCGAACTGAAATGGACTGGCATCGGGCGCTTTGCATCAGATGATCACATGGTCTACTATGCTGGAAATGATAGACAAAGAAGAAATGGTGTTGCATCAAAAAGAAACTTGCAGGAAATGTAATGAAATTCAATGCAATCAGTGAATGCTTAATTTCTATTTGTCTACGAGGAATGCCTATCAACACAACTATAATTCAAGTATATACCCCAACAACAGCTGCAGAAGAGAATGAAATTGATGAGTTCTATGAACAAGTACACGCTGAAACTGACAGAACATACAAAGAGTATATCCTGATAGTCATGGGTGACTGGAATGAAAAGTTGGTAACAGAAATGAAGCTGGAGGAAGATTGATATAATTCTGCAAGAAAAACGATCTATACATAAGTTCATCGTTGATGGAGAAGAAATCAAAATAGTGGACAATTTCAACCTACTTGGATCAACTATCAATAAAGAAGCAACAAGCAGTCAAGAAATACGATGACGCATTGTTCTTAGAAGAATGGCTGTGAAGGACCTAGACAAGATTCTAAAGAGCAGAGATGTCTCTCTCTATACAAAGATTCAACTTGTTCAAGCCATGGCATTTTCAGTAACATCATATGGATGTGAAAGTTGGACAATGAAAAAGATAGGAAGAAAATTGATGCTTTTGAATTATGGTGCTAGCGACAAATACTGTGTATACCATGGACTGCCCAAAGAACAAACCAGTCAGTACTAGAGGAGATCAAACCTAAGCTTTCTTTAGAAGCTCAGATGACAAGACTTCAACTTTCATACTTTGGACACATAATGCAAAGGGAGAGATCATTAGAGAAAAACATCATGCTTGGCAAGGTAGAAGGTTGACGCAAAAGAGGAAGGCCAGCAATGAGATGGATCAATACAATAACAGTAGCTACGGTGCCATTCTGTCAACAATGAGCTGCCTGACTGAAGACTGAACACAATTTAGGACAACTATCCAGAGTGTCGCCATGAGTCGACATCGACCCAACAGCACTTAACAACAACAACAACAACAGCAGAATTGGAAAACTTACAGAGAAGAGTGACCAAAATGCTAATGGAGATTGAAGGATATCCCTATGAAGAAGGCTTAAAAGGTTAGGGCTCTTCAGCATGGAAAATAGATGGTTGGAATGGCCACTGTCGGAAACAGGATACTGGGCTTGATGGACCCTTGGTCTGACCCAGTATGGTATATATTATGTTCCTATGTACTTGTAGCATGTGTTTCCGAGGAGTGTACATTATTCCATTTGCACAAACCTCCCACCGACTCTACGAGCTTCGTTTATACTTAAGTTAACTTATTGAACTGTGAAAGTGAAGCTGATGAGCATGTGTAAATTATCATTGAGTCTATGGAACTTGTGAGCTCATTAAAAAAAACTCCCTAGAAAGATAGCCAAGAAAAATCCAGTCCTGCATTGTTTTTATAGTGATATCCATGCGTGTGGACTGAATAGCCTGTTGTCCTCAGAAAACATATGTTATAGGTAAGCAACTACGTATGATTGTGGGAAGGCCAGCGCCTGCCTCTTCATTTTAGTCACAAGCTTCATATCAGGGCAGACTATCTCTATTCTTTACACACTGTAAGCAGCTGTAGAGCACATGTGGTCTTTAAAGCTTACCTGTATCATCTTCTTTAATTTGTGTGTTGGTCCAGTACAAATATCAAACCTGTAGCTATATTCTGACATTAACACATTTGAAGAAAATATTTGTATAAAGTTGAAGATGTCATATTGTACCAATCATATTCCCACTGCATTGATGCATGACTTTACAACTACCTGATTAAAGTCAGAGTTCTCATCTGCAGGAACGCAGTACCCACTAGTAGTATCTGAGCCATCCTGCTCTATGCTCATTATCGTCTTGGGAGTCTCATTAAGTCCATAAATAGAGCATACTTGACCTGCCTAAATTAGTAGTCAAAAGAGGAAGTTTCCATCAGTAACCTAACATTATCTCGCTTTTTGTCTAAAGAAAAAACGAAACTGTATGTTTCCAGCCAGCTTGATACCAAATGTTTTTCATTCTTTAAACACACACACTTTATTATTTCAGAGACAGAGTCCAAATTTAGCATTCGCACAGTGGTGCTGGCAGCCAGTTATTGATGAAGGGATGTTAGGCAGCTCTAGAACTGAGAGGGGAGGGCTGTTCTTTCATTAGTGTG
The DNA here is from genome assembly GCA_033557465.1 of Ichthyophis bannanicus. Lineage (NCBI taxonomy): Eukaryota > Metazoa > Chordata > Amphibia > Gymnophiona > Ichthyophiidae > Ichthyophis > Ichthyophis bannanicus. The sequence continues at coordinate 102,176,320 of CM066032.1, read as the reverse complement.
TTCAGCACTAGAATAGAAAGACCAGAATCTGGCACAAGATGTCGTGGGCTTTCTTTTAGAGAGTCTGAGAGCGATTTTATTTATTTATTATTTATTTATTTATTTACATTCTCTTATATACCACGCTATTCTGCATCAGTGCGGTTTACATTGAACAAACTGAAATTACATTGAACAGGGCATTATAACTTGGAGATAACTATTTTACAGGGAACATGGGCTATGGAGGGTTAAGTGGCTTGCCCAAGACCACAAGGAGCACCTGAGGGACTAGAAAACCCAGTCCTTCCGGCCCAAGGTTGCTGTCCTCTAGTGGGATTTGAACCCCCGACCTTCCGGCCTGAAGTACCTTGCCCCAACCACTAGTAACCTAAGTTTCCATCAGTAACCTAACATTATCTCGCTTTTTGTCTAAAGAAAAAACGAAACTGTATGTTTCCAGCCAGCTTGATACCAAATGTTTTTCATTCTTTAAACACACACACTTTATTATTTCAGAGACAGAGTCCAAATTTAGCATTCACACAGTGGTGCTGGCAGCCAGTTATTGATGAAGGGATGTTAGGCAGCTCTAGAACTGAGGGGGGAGGGCTGTTCTTTCATTAGTGTGTTCAGCACTAGAATAGAAAGACCAGAATCTGGCACAAGATGTCGTGGGCTTTCTTTAAGAGAATCTGAGAGTGATGCCTATGGAGCAGTTTTATAACTATGTGCACGCATAAAACATGCACGTGTGGACTTTGGTGGATTTTCAAAGCAAAAATACACATATATTTCTGCTTTGAAAACTATCCCAGGGAATTTACATGCCTATGTTTGCATCTGCTCTTTATCATGCATAAATGTTAAGGATTAATTTGTTTACATACATAAATGCAAACCCCTCTCCAACTCTGTCTTCACTCAGTCCAAGTAAGTTATGTATTGTAGTGATGAAAGCTCTCTAGAAGATATGGAACTTGAAGAAAATCCTGATTTTCACTTTGAAGTGAATGGCAGTGCACACGTACAGGGGAATTACAAGCCAGATCAGAGGAAAAGTCAGCTCCCTGCTAAAGTCAGGCCACGCCCTAGCTCAGGGGTGGAGACAGGCTTCCATGCTGATTGGTCACAGGTGCAGAGAACAGGGAATGCCCAGCAGGCAACGGTGTTTAAAACCACGAGCAGAGCAAAGCAAAACGGACAGAGAAAGAGTCAAGGGAAGAAGCACTGACTCAAGGAACACAGGAAGAGTCAAGGGAAGAAGCACTGACTCAAGGAACACAGAGACAGGCACAGGAGGTACAGATACGGATACAGCAACAGAAGGCAGAGGCACAGGTGAACGGAGGAAAGGTGGACATGGAGAAAGGAACAGGAACAGCTGTTGGAGTTGGAAAGGTGAGAGAGGAGAGAGAGAAGCTGAAGCTGTGCTTAGCTGGAGGAGAAAGCCAGAGGAAATCTCCCAAGAAAGCAGCTACCTCAGAGGGACTGGAGAAGGACATAAGGAGGCTGCATTTCAGAGCCTGGAGGAATCCAGGAGGAAAGAAATCAGCGTTGGTCTGAGGAAACATCCCCAAGGTAAAGCCAGCAGTTTCATTACTGATAATTCAGCAGAGAGAGAGTTTGCCAGTTCAAAAGGTCAGGAAGCTGAGTCCTCACCGTCTACTGTTAAGAAGTGGGTAGAGAGTTTTTCATATGAGAAAAGCCATAGCCCTGATAAAAGCACAGCCTTTGAAACTCCAAAGCTAGAAGCGTTAAGAAAGCTGTTTTCTGAGGAAAAGGTTCACACCCCTAATATAAAGGTGCCAGTACAAGCTGAATTGCTGTGGAACCAATTTCAGGAGTTCTTGAAAGAGAGAAAGTTTGAGAAAGCTTATAATCCTGAGAGTGATACTGTTTGCCCTGATGCTATTGAAGGAATGCAAGTAGATTCATGTTTGCCTAATTGTGAATGTGACCCCATTCCAATGGACTGTTCTTTATCTCTAAGAGAAGATTCTGCAGTGTTGAATAGGAACTGAGAATCTGTGAAACCGTATAGGAAATAAGGGCAGTTCCTGCTTTGAGCTGAGGAAAGCTAATTCTGTGTTTCATTGAGTTTTATTACTTGCTGAAGTTAAGAAGCAGTGCTGTGAAGAAGTGTTTGCTTTCAAAAGAAAAACCACAGCTGTTATAAGTTTACCTGTATTGCTGTTAACTGACCACACGAGGCAGTCCTCGGTGTGAGTGTGTCTGAGAAGCAGAACAGCTAAACACTGGAAAAGGTTTTGTTACGTCATTCTCATTATCCTTATTTAATCCTGATTTCATCTTTATGTTGGAGATGTATCCTTCTGCCTTGGTTGTGTACTGAACTTTGAATGCCCTGGAAATCCCCACAATAAATTTTCTTGCTGCCTTACAACCACCGACTCAACTACATTTGTCCTTCAAGAGTAAAATTCACTACAAGTCCCAGAATACCCTGGTGACAACAAAGGGAACTTTATTCAAGGAGGACATATAAGGCCATTTCCAGCTTGTAAGCCCTTGGGCCCAACTGGAGGCGTCACAGTATATACAGGCAGTATAACTTTACCTCCAAACAGGCATTCGGTTTTATAAAAGCCTCTTTCTGTGTTTAAAGTACTGTTTTACCTACCGAAATGCTTGAGAAATTTGCCCTCTATTCGCACTGAAAATCATTTTAGGAATGGATAAACTTCATAATAGATACAGTGCGCATAGTGCTTGGCAAGGTAGAAGGCAAACACAAAAGAGGAAGGCCAGCAACGAGATGGAGCAATACAATAACTAGCTATGGGTGTCGCTATCGCTCTGTCAACAACGAGCCACTGCCTGACAGAAGACCGAATACAGTTTAGGACAACTATCCAGAGGGTTGCCGTGAGTCGACACCTTAGGGATTGGGCCTTGGTCCTGCTCTTTAACATTTTTGTCAGTGATAATTATGGAAGGTCTGTCAGGAAAGGTATGTCTCTTTGCTAAATCTCTCATGTTGTTTACACCTTCCAGGTATCTACCCTGTTGTAGATTTCAAAAAAACAGCTCTGGAGACAGGCCCATGCAAATGGCATGGCCGGGTATGTGCATATTTTCAGGCCAGTTTGGAAATGTGAATGTCCACGAAATACACAGCCATAAAAATAGGTAAATAGACTTGGCGGGTGATATATTTCAGGACAGGAGTGTCTATGCAATGATCTCCAGGAACAAGCAGGAATGTAGTCTTCACATATGGGTATCGTCGGCACCGACGGAGCCTACGCGGGAATGCTCCCCAGCCAACGATACCCATATGTGAAGATTCAATTCCTGCTGTTCCTGGAGATCACCTGTTACTGGTGAGTAACTACGCTGTTGCACATCCCAGCATTCCATTTTTAGATCTGTAGATGTGCAGTGGCAGGGTAGTAAAATTGAAAAGATTTTTGTTTTGTTGACCCAATGAAAAGTACCGTGGTGGTGAGCACACATTTTGTTCTTCCTCCACAAGTGGTGTTGCCATGAAATAAGCACTTTTCTGCAACTTATTTGTGGTCAGGAGAAGTTATAGGCATGGACGCATCAGCAGCCAGGGCCCGCTGTGTGCAGGCCTTTCTGGAATCAGACGGTAGAGAGTATCTCCATAGGACTGCCCTGGCTTCTCCTCCACCATGCCCCTGTGCGACATGAACATGACCCCACCAGAGACATCTATATACCCGGCTTTCTAAAATGGTTCTGGGGATGCCTTTGTGATTTGCATATCTGAATGTCTATTTTCAGTTATCCTTATTACAAATGGAGTGGAGCAGTAGCAAAGTGGTTAGAGCAGCAGCCTAAGACCCAGGAGATTGGGGTTTGATTCCCACTGGTGCTCCTTGCAACCTTGAGCAAGTCACTTTATCCTCCCTTGCCTTGGAAGAAAAGGCCTGGCAATCTACTTCCAGTCATACCTTGCCACAAAAAAACAGGGACTGCTGGGTTGCTAGCAATGAGCAGTGAGCATTGAGTTGATAGCACAAAAAATAATAGCATAAATAGAGCTTCTAAAATGATTCCCTAAATCTACCACATCAAAGTGTCTTACCATAGCCTGTTGTTCTAGAGCATTGTTACTTGTGAAAAAGGTTGCTTCCTTACAGCTTGTATATATCCCCATCAATGCAATGATTTATTCTATTACAGTTCTATAGGAGTTCAGGTTCAGGACTATTCAAGTGTAATGCTTTTATAATTATGACATTGGTAATATGATGCAAAGAAGTGCAGTGTCATGCACTTGGGAAGCAGAAATCCAAAGGAAATGTACGTGATAGGGGGCGAGAGGTGGGTGTGCACGGACCAGGAGAAGGACCTTGGTGTAATTATTTCTGTGGATCTCAAGGTGGCAAAACAGTGCGACAAGGCAGTGGCAAAAGCCAGGAGGATGTTGGGTTGCATACAAAGTGGAATTATCAGCAGAAAGGAAGAGGTACTAATGCCACTGTATACGTCACTGGTGAGGCCTCACTTGGAATACTGTGTTCAGTTTTGGAGATCATATCTTGCAAAGGATGTAAAAAGACTGGAAACTGTTCAGAGGAAGGCGACCAAAATGATTTGGAGCCTGTATCAGAAGCCTTATGAGAAGAGACATGAAGACCTAAATATGTACACTCTGGAGGAGAAGAGGAATAGGGTAGATATTCAGATTTTAAATACTTAAAGAGTGGTTTTACCAAAACCTGCTAAAGATGTAACAGAGGTTGGGTCTTATCGACCAATTTCCTTAATTAATTATGATCTTAAGTTGTTTGCTAAGATTTTTATCAAATCGTTTGGCCGAATATCTCCCTAATTTGCTGCATAATTGTCAGACGGGGTTTGTGAAGGGTCGATATCCCACTAAAAATGTTAGGAAAATATTAGGAGCCCTTAGCTGGGTTAGAAAACTGGCTGTCCCTTCCTTATTGATCAGTTTTGATGCTGAAAAAGCCTTCGACAGGGTGGGGTGGACATATTTGTTTGAGATTTTAAAAGCCTACGGACTGGGAGAAGGATTTATTCATGGTATCAGAGGACTATACCAAAAAACGGAGGCAGTAGTGGGAGTTAATGGGCTAGTAACTAATAGTTTTAATATTGCTCGAAGAACTAGACAAGGATGCCCTTTGTCTCCGTTGTTATTTGTGCTTTCATTGGACCCATTGCTAAGAATGATTTATGCTTGTGATGTTATACGAGGAGTGAAGGTTGGGTCCTGCATATTTAAGGTGTCAGCTTTCGCGGATGATTTACTAGTTATGTTGATGGAACCTCGCAAATCTTTATCAAAACGTCTGGATGTGATCGGACGATATGGAAAGATAGCCGGTTTGAAGTTGAATATGGCTAAATCTGAAGCATTAGATGTAAATTGGGGGTTTCAAAATGATTGGGGTGAAGAGTTTCCTTTACGCTGGGCAAAGAATAAATTTAAGTATTTAGGAATATGGTTACCTAAGGATCCACGTCATCTGTATAGGCAAAATGTTAGGCTGCTTCTACGAGACATGCAGAATAAGTTGCAAGATTGGACACCATTGCCTCTATCCTTAGGCGGTAGAGTGGCTGCCTATAAAATGATAGACTTTCCTAAAATTTTATATGTTTTACAGCTCATTCCGTTGCGGTTATTGAGACAAGATGTTCAAAAAATGGAAAGATTATTACAGAACCTTTTTTGGAGAGGGGAAAAAACCTAGACTCAGAATTGATCAATTATATGGGTTGTGGCAACAGGGTGTTATGGGGTTACCTTGAATAGAACAATATAATCTAGGATGTCTATTCCAACATGTTAGAGATTGGATAGGAGAGACATCGGTATATACCGCATATGATTTTGAGTCCGCATTAGTTGCCTCTTACTCACTTCGGTCTGGGTTACATGTGATGAAAATGAAGTTGCCAAAAGATTTTAGAAATAATATTTTATGGCAAGGGGTTCGATGGAGTTGGCAGTTGCTTTGTGGAAAATTGGGCCTTCCAAGTGAGGTGTCAGGATATTTGCCATTGCAAGGTAATTTAGCCTTTCAGCCAAGTATAATGTCTAATTTTTTCAGGGGATGGGAGAAAAAAGGTCTACAACAGATGTGGCAACTAATCAATGGAGAGGGCGCGCTTAAACCTTTCATAGAAACATGATGACAGAAAAAGACCACATGGCCTATCTAGTCTGTCCTTCCATAGCAACAACTACAACAGTCCACTTTTTACCTTTAGAGATCCTCTGTGTTGGTCCCATGCTTTTTTGAATTCAGTTACTGTCCTCATCTCTACCACCTCCACTGGGAGACTATTCCATGGATCCACTACTCTTTCTGTAAAGAAATATTTCTGCATATCACTCCTGAATCTATCTCCCTTCACCCTCATCCCATGTCCCCTTGTAGCAGAACTTGCTTTCAATTGAAAGAGGCTCTCTCCCTGAACATTTATGCCACGGAGGTATTTAAACATCTCAATCATATCACCTCTATCCTGCCTTTCCTCTAAGGTGTACATATTAAAATCCTTAAGTCTGTCCTCATATGCTTTATAATGAAGCCCATTAATCATTTTAGTAGCAACCCTCTGCACCGACTCCATCCTGTTCACATCCTTTTGAAGGTGTGGTCTCCAGAATTGCACACCATACTCCAAATGAGGTCGCACCAAAGACTTATACAGAGGCATTATCACCTCCTTTTTTCTGCTAGCCATTCCTCTCCATATGCACCCAAGCATCCTTCTAGCTTTTGCCGTCGCCTTTTCTACCTGTTTAGCTACTTTAAGATCATCAGACACAACCACGCCTAGGTCCCGCTCTTCTTTAGTGGACAAAAGTACTTCACCTCCTATACTGTATTGCTCCCTTGGATTGCTGCAGCCCAAATGCATGACCTTACATTTTTTAACATTAAATCCAAGCTGCCAAATTCTAGACCATTCTTCAAGCTTAGCTAGATCCCTCCTCATGTTATCTACACCTTCCTGGGTGTCTACTCTATTGCAGATTTTGGTATCATCTGCAAAGAGGCAAACCTTACCCGACAGCCCTTCCGCTATATCACTAACAAAGATGTTAAAAAGAATCGGACCAAGGACAGATCCCTGGGGCACACCACTGGTAACATCCTTCTCCTCAGAGTGAGCTCCATTTACTTGTACTCTTTGTCGCCTCCCACCCAACCAATTTATTGTTGGAACATATTAATTCCAGGTCTTCTTCTGTTAATGCAGCATGGAATTAAAAAAATGCTATGGATTGCCACAGGGGCATTTTCATGCATACTTGCAGTTAAAGTATTATTTGATTTCAATGAAAGAAGAGAGACGAGGATTGAGGCAGAAAAATTTTGGTAAGTTAGAGAAATGGTTTGCGATAAAGGACAAAGAAAGAATACACTGGTCATCAAATTTTTACAAAAGTCATATTACTGAAATAAAAATAGTCATTTCTTATCATTTTTTATATGCTGAACACGAATATGACAGTGAAATTGCAAAGTTGGCTCTAGTATTTTTGTAATCTACAAGAATTAATGTTTACATCACGAAATGCATGTCAATAGTAAATATAATAGGCCTTCGGTTAATACCTGTAAAACACCAAGTCATAGACTACTTCTTAGATTTTTTCGCCTGTCTCTTGTACAGCTGTTCAGGAGCTTCTCTGGGGAGTGTCCAGCAGTAGTTAACCAGCATTGTAGTGGACCATTTTTCCTGGTATCTTTGCTCCATCATTACAATATCCTGGTGAAAACATTCGCCCTGTTCTTCAATAACCGTACCACAGTTGTCAGGAAAGAAATCGAGATGGGAATCAAGGAAATGGATCTTTAGAGACATATTGCAGCCAACTTTCTGATACTGCATCAGCATCTCTTCTACTAGTTCCTTGTAGTTTTCTGCCCTAACATTCCAGATAAAGTTTGTTGACACTAGGTGAAAAGCATTCCATGCTGGTTTCGCATCACCCTGCAGCAAGTTGTTGAAACCAGAGGACCCACAAAAACTCCCTCTTTAATCTTTGCTTCGCTGAGTTAAGGGAATTTTTCATGCAGGTATCGGAAAGCTGGCGAAGTGCGGTCCATGTCTTTCACGAAGTTTTTCATCAAACCTAGTTTGATGTGAAGGGGTGGTAGCAGGATTTTGTGAGCCTCAACCAGAGCTGGGTGCTGGATATTCTTCTCTCCAACTGTTACATTTTGTCTGCGATTCCATTCCTTCCGCAAGTAGTGCCAATCCCTTGCTCGGCTATCCCACTCACATAAGAAACACATGTATTTTATATATCCCTGCTGCAGTCCCATTAAAAGGGCAACTACCTTCAAGTCACCACAGAGGTGCCAGCTGTACTTGTTATAGTTAATGGAAGTCAGTAGATGCTTTAAGTTATCGTATGTCTCTTTCATGTGGAAGGCATGCGCTACTGGAATAGATGGAAGACAGTTTCCATTGTTCAAAAGCACAGCCTTCAGACTCAGTTTCGAAGAGTCTATAAATAGTCTCTAGTCTTGTGGGTCATGAGTGATTTTTAAGGCATTCATGAGGCTTTCAGTATCGGAACAGAATACCAGATTACTTTCCTTTCCGACTGCGTATAGTACACTGCTGATGTCAGATGGCTTCAGCAGCCGTCTGGCAGTAGTATTGCATTGCATCAGAAAATGATGAAATCAATTTTGGATGATGTGTGCATGCTGGTATTATGCAATGTGATGCAATATTATATCATTCAAGGCTTATTTGGGATGTTGTTGATGTCCTACTGGATAAATATACACGGTGAAACATCAAAAATGAACTACATGCAATATCTTCAAAACGAGAGCCAATAAAATTTTTTTAATGTTATATTCGTGTTCAGCTCACCAAGATACTACAGATTAGGGCCTTTTAAAGTCAGTAACGATTTCAATGTTGACCAGTGATATCGGTCGCTGATTATAGTAAAGCCTTGTATAACCTAACACAAGTCAAGAACTATAGACACTTGAGTTTACAATGGGGAAGGGATCTCGGAATTAATCTTGAAGCATTTGTATGGGAAAAAGCCATCGGGCGAATCCCTAAAATAATTATAGGGGCAAAATTATGTGATATGCAATTCAAAATACTAGAACGTGCTTATATCTCACCATACAGAGCTTGGAAGGCGGGCTTTGCACAGCATGGTGATTGTCCATGGTGTGGAATGTAGAGTGCACATTTGGGGCATATGTTCTGGACATGTGGACGAGTAAGGAAGTTCTGGAGTGGAATTCAAAAATTTCTGATGGGTATATTAGGGCAGTTTTTGAAATTAACCTCGGGGTTTGCTGTTTTGGATGCTCCTCCTCAGGGACTTTCATCATCAGGGAATCGATTATTCGTAAGAAAGTATTGTCTGCTTTCCAAGCATTGTATCCTTCGGAAATGGAGAGAACCTGGAGGTCCAGAATATTGGGAATGGAGGACTATTTTACACCAATTGGTATTATGGGAGGGAGAGGCTTCTAGAAAGCATGTTTGTAGAAGAGCATGTTTTTTGATGACTTGGTCCCCATATTTTAAAAGGGTGTCGGCCAGGGCAAGAAATTATATATTAACAGTTTAAGTTGGTAAAAATGATATTTTATCAGTTTAAGTTGGTTTAATTAGGACAAGAGCACAAAAGGGAAGGGGGGTTGAAGGTTAGGGTGGGGGTTGGAGGGGGGGGGGGAAGTGAGGAATGGGGGGAAGGAGGGAAAGGTGGTGGTGGACAAAGGGGGGTGAGTAATAAATACTCCCTGTAGTGGGATAGAATATTATTTCAATATGTATGCTGTTTACAATGTTTCAATATGTATACTACTTACAATGTTTTAATATGTATACTACTTACAATGTTTCAACATGTAAGCTGCTTACAATGTTAATATGTATGCTGTTTAAAATGAATAAAAAGATTTAAACATAAATACTTAAAGAGAAATAATGAACAAACCTCTTCCAAAGATGGGGAAGCTGTAAAACTAGAGGGCATAACATGAAGCTGCAAGGGGGTAAATTGAAAGGCAATGTCAGGAAATACTTTTTCACTGAAAGGGTGGTGGATGCTTGGAATGCCCTCCCGATGGAAGTGGTGGGGGCAAATACAGTGACAGAATTCAAAATGGCATGGGACAGACACAGTGGATCCCTTTACAGCAACAGGAGAAAATCAAAATAAACTTTACTATCTAATTTCTCAACAAACAGGGGTGTCCTACACTTAGCGGTGAGTTCACCACTAAACAAAGACATGGGGAGGGGTGGCCTGCACAGAGCAGCAGGTGCACCTACTCTTGCCATCTTACTGGGCAGACTAGATGGACCATGCTGGTCTTTTCTGCCCTATAAGTTTATGTTGTTCACTATTAACACTATGCGGATCAGAGGTAACACCAGAGGTCTCAGTTTTAAAAGCGCACCGCTACTGAGACTCACATCTACCTGCAGCAAGGTGCTTTGTAACATCAACGACCTCAAAAATGAACAAAGCAGGTATCTAGTCGTATCATAACCCTTTAGTTTCCAATAAAACGTCTAAACGGTACCGGGGATGAACGTCGGGATCAATGTGAAGCATGGGCATATCTAGTCATTAAAGTTAAGTCTACAACTATTATCAAAGTTTTATTGGAAACTGAAGGGTTATGATACGACTAGATATCTGCGGAGGTGAGGAGTGGTCTAGTGGTTAGGACAAGGTACTTCAGGCCGGAGGGCCGGGGGTTCAAGTCCCACCTGGGGACAGCAATCTCATGCCGGAGGGACTGGGATTTCTAGTCCTATAAGCACTCCTTGTGGTCTTGGGCAAGCCACTTAACCCTCCATTGCCCATGTTCCCTGTAAGTATGAATGTGTGTGTCTCTCATCCCCTCGTGTTAAATGTATCCCCCAATTGACCGCTTTGACCCGGTGAAAAGCGGGATATAAATACAGCTAAATAAATAAATAAATAAAATACCTGCTTTGTTCATTTTTGAGGTCGTTGATGTTACAAAGCACCTTGCTGCAGGTAGACGTGAGTCTCAGTAGCGATGCGCTTTTAAAACTGAGACCTCTGGTGTTACCTCTGATTCGCATAGTGTTAATAGTGAACGACATAAACTTATAGTGTACATCATTAATCGTTCAAAATCAGAAGGCCAATTACTTATTGTGGTCTTTATCTGCCGTCATTTACTATGTTACTATGATTTAGAAGGCTAACAATGAAATGTCCTAACCATTACCCATTATTATCTTGATTCTGATAGTCAAGAAGCAAACATCAGTGAACAGAATATATATGGGCAGATAATTTCCATTGGAGTTGACAATATGAAGCTATATGGAGGATCTTTAACCTAGAAAGGTCTTTATTTCTATTCAACACAAAATTTTGATTTAGCAGGTTATTCAAAAGGACTTCAATGACAGTTGGTTTGAACAGTTTGGTGAATAAGGCATGACACATTTAGGTGAATAAACACAGTTTCCCAGCCAATGAGATGGTTTGGAATCTAACCGAGCATGCTGTTTAGGTTTGAAATCTTCTTCAACTGGTCATAGTTGCCGTGGCTGGCAGTAAACCCCATTTTCAGCTTTATTATTGGTGATATAATAAAGTAATTTAGGTGCCTCTTTACTAAATTTTAGTAAAATCAGGAGTGAAAACAAGCTTTAATGCAGATGTGGTACAGTCTCACCACGACCTCTCCTTTCTGAATCATGTATGTATGCATCTGTGGGACAAAGAAGCACATGAGGTCATCAGCTGCCATTTTGTCAGTGCATTCCAGCAGGACAGGACAGGGAGGAGCCATCCATCTCTGTCCCTGTCATTCCCTTTGAATACCACTAAGGAGATAGGCTAAATCCCACCATTTCCTACCTATTAGGGTCCCCTTTTCTTATTCAGGACAGGGATCAGCTCCTTAGGGCTTGTGGAGGGGGGAGAGAAAATTGGCCAAACAAGGTTTTTCTGATGTGACTCAAGGTAAGATGAGAAATCAGGACTCATATCAGACTTTGTATTAGCCCGGGGTTAATACAATTCATGGGACTTTATTTACTTATTTATGTTTCTTTTATACCGCGCTATTTGAGATCAGTGCAGTTTACAAGTAACGCATTTGTCCAGTGTAGGCAGGGCCTCACTGGACTTACAGTAAACAGGTTCTTTATACAGGGTTAAACAGGGTAACTATATACATTTTTGGCTGTAGCAGGCTGTTATGGGCTGCTCAGAATTGTTTACATGCTAATATCATCAATATTTACATTCTCTCTGGTAACAGTTCCTCATTGTCTACAGGTGGAGTTGGCTGTATACAGGGGGGAGGGTTTGGGGTGGGACTATCGAAGGCAGGGGCTGGAGGTGAGTAAGGTGGTTGTGCTGGAGGTGCTGGCTTGGGTCATGAGTGTGACAGGCTGGGAGAAGTCGTTTGGTTTGGTGTAGCACTGGAGGAACAGATGGTGCTTCAGTGCCTTTCTAAACTGGGAGAGGTCATTGATGGCTCTAATGGACGGTGGAAGGGCGTTCCAACAGGAGGTGGCATAGAAGGCGAAGGCTCTGTTTCTCGTGGCCTGAGAGCATCTGGTGATCATCTTCGGGAGTGTAAGGGTATTGATGGCAGCTGATCTCCTTACTCTGTTGAGGGGGGTGGTTCGGATGAGATCAGTGAGGGAGGAGGAGGAGCACTTGTTGATGGCTTTGTAGGTCATCGTTAGAATCTTGAAGGATATCCTGCACTGTACCGGTAGCCAGAGCAGATGTTTCAGAACGGGGGTGATATGATCTCTTATTGATGCACCATGAAGGATTCTGGCTGCTGCATTCATAGCAAGTTGTAGAGGGTTAAGCGAGCTTTTCGGGAGGCCATGCAGTATTACATTGGCATAGTCGAAGTGTGGTATTACTAGCGCTTGATAGACTGTCCAGAAGTCTTCCGGCTCAAGCAGCTGTCGTAGGTGGCGGAGCATCCGAATTTTGTGGTAAATCGCCTTTACCATATTACCTATCTGGGCCTTCATGTTGAGTTGTTGGTCCAGCGTGACCCCTAGGTAACATATTGTGGGTTTGCTGAGGAGTTCTGCATCACGTACTTTTAGTGTGGGGGTGGGGTGAATGCAGGGTTCCTGGAGATGGAAAGGACCTCCGTCTTCTTGAAGTTTATTTTGAGCTTCTGTGTATGAAGCCAATCCGTGACAGCATTGAAGCAAGTGATCAGCGGAGAGAGGTCTGGATTCTCAGTCGAGATCGGCATGTATAGCAGCACGTCAGCATAGACTAGGCAGTCGATGTTGAAGGATCTGATTATGTTACAAATGGGCTGCTTGTACACGTTGAACAATAGGGCTGAGAGTGAGGATCCTTGTGGTACGCCTTTCTCTTGAGGGAAAGGCGTGGAGATGGAGGGTCCAGAACGGACATGCTGCCATCTGTCCGTCAGGTATGATGCACACCAGGATAGTGCTGTGCCGTGTACACCCTTCTCAATGAGGCGTGCCAGGAGCAAATGAGATTTGCACTGACTCGTTTGAATATGTATTAGCTGCAGGTAGTTTTCACATGACATGACTTATTTCAATATTCTTCACAACAGTGCAGAAGGTTCTGAATTAATACTGGCTTGACACATGTTCATGTCTGCAGTAATTCTAAAAAAACAAGGCTTAGCAGACGCCGTGGTTAGGAACACAGGTGCTTGGTATCGCCATATGCTGATTTCATGATATACCACCTTTGTTTTTGCTTAATCCAATGAATCTCCAATGCAGTCAGAGGAAGAATAACCTGAATCTCTGCTGCAATCCTTTCAGTGTTTGGGAGTCAGATATATATATGGGTAGTGGTTGGACACAGACGAACGAAACTAAGGGGCCTGTTTATTGAAGGACATGAATACCTGAACATTCAGAAAATTCTGCGCTGTTGTGAAGATTATTGCTTTACTAATGCACTCTTGAATTGCTTGCTAGAGGAAGATAAAGCCTCATGACATGGATTTTAATGTGATGCTGCTTGGTTAATACTGCCATTTAATATTTTATGGATGTTTTGCCTTTATTGCTAGTCATTAATATGGTCCATCTTTTGCAAGCATTTGAAGAGAACGAGGACATATTCCATCTGCGCTACTGAAGGCGCATTCTAGTAAACTCAGCCTAGTTTGTGTAAGCCTAAAAATTCTTGTTTCTCAAACGCAAACTACTTTTCAACAGTGAGGCATTGTGGAAAAAGTCTCTCTGCATTGGATTGAAGCCTTTAATTAAGGAATTAAAAAATATTGGAAAGAGAGGGTACAGAGAATTCAATTGCATCTGCTCAGTGCCAAAGGGCACCATCATTTAACTAGGACTTATGTATTAACACTTGTGGAAAGGTCTACAATATAAGCTCATACAATATTCAGTCATTTAGATTACCAAATCATTTGGGCATTCTTTAATACAGTAAACATGAATAAAATGAATGAAAATAAAACCAGGAAAAATAATGGGCCCGATACGTAGTCAACACAATTAATGCGCACAGCAAACCACCTAACCACGTTAATCACGGTGACTGTGATAGTCAGCAGAACTAACACACTGAACGCCCCTAGCATCGGGGCAGAGCAGAGGTGGCTCATGGAAATAACCGGGTAGCAGCGATATTCAACCCCTGCTTGGTTATCACTAAGAGGCAAACATAAGAACATAAGATATGCCATACTGGGTCAGACCAAGGTCCATCAAGCCCAGTATCCTGTTTCCAACAGTGGCCAATCTAGGTCATACGTACCTAGCAGTTTCCCCAAAAGACACAGGTTCTGCAGTGCTTGTACTATGTCACTTCTAGAAGTTCTGATGTCATCCTCAGAAAGTCAGAGTTACTTGCAAAGAAAGAAAACTCTGCTAGAACTCCTTCTCTGAGGCCCCCTCCCATGAATAATGCCAATTATGCCTTAGGGCTGCCCTCCCTGCAGCTGGTGCTCCCAAGGTCTTCTGGTCTTTGCTTAATTGTGCTTCTTATCTGAGCTGTGGAGCAAATCTTTCCTGCATTCCTTGGGCCTGTTTATGGTCTTTCATCTCCTGGTGCTAAATTACATTTTCTTTTCTTCAAGGCTGAAAGTATGTTTTCTGCTAATTATTTCTCTGAGCCTGACTCTGTGTACTTCTACTCAAAGCAAGGCCTCCAGACTACAGCAGGCCGCAAAGCTCTCTTGTAGCATATACTTTCTTAGCCCACAGGACATTTTCTTTTCTTCATCGTGCAAACTGCAGGCAGGCCATGATTACAGTCACAGATAGTAGCTGAAGGAGCAAAACTATCCCTAAGCCAAGATATCCCAACAATTCACACTTTCAAAAAAACATAACAGATTAGTAAGACAAGATCTTCCTTGTCTAAAGCCATGTTGGCTGTCTCCCGTTAGGCCATGACTATCTACATCAGGGGTCTCAAACACGCGGCCCGCGAGAGCATCTTGTGCGGCCCGCGAAGCACTTACCGGCGTATAAAAAAAATAAATAAATTCCAAACTTGCCGCCGCAGTATTAAGCGTCCCGCGGGCCCCTCTGCCTGCTCTGAGTCCTCTCCTCCCTGCAGCATCAGCTCCAAAAGCGGCGGCTTTCAGAGCCGCGAAGAGAGAGAGTTTCTCTCGCGCGGTTCTGAAGACTCTCTCGCTGCTCTTCAGAACCGCGCGAGAGAAACTCTCTCTCTTCGCGGCTCTGAAAAGCCGCCGCTTTTGGAACTGATGCTGCAGGGAGGAGAGGACTCAGAGCAGGCAGAGGGGCCCGCAAAGTAGTAAATAGTGGAGTGCCCTAAGAATTTGCATTAGGACCAGTGCATGTTAGCATATTTAGAAATGAACTGGAAAAAACAAATGAGATGACCAAATCTGCAGGTAACACAAAAATGTTCGGAGCCATTAGATCGCGAGCAGATTGTAAGGAACTGCAGTGGGACCTTATGAGACCGGGCATCTGGATGGCTGATGAAATTTAATGTAGATAAGTGAAAACTAATCATATAGGGAAGAATAATCCAAATATTTGCTATAAAATGCTAGGTACCACATTAGAAGTCACCATTCAGGAAACAGAATCCTCAGCATAGTGTGCAGAGGTACTTAAAATGCAAATAGAATGCTATAAATTATTAGAAAAGAAATGGAGAATAAATTAAAGTGTATTATAATGCTTCTATTGCTTCATAGTGCTACCGCACCTTGAGTACTGTGTACAATTATGGTCACCACACATCTGGATCTGCTGTTGCTCATGGGACTGGCTGACGGCATCAGGACTTACAGTAGTAGATGGTGGCAGGATAGGGGAGCAGCATTGGGGGCTCCAGAGCAGGAGAATGCAGGCAATGCTAGGCACGGCTAGGTCTAGTGAATTCTGGAGGGGGAGCCAGTCTTAAAGGGGCCAGCAGACTCTTCTGGGTGCAGGGTTCAGGTGCCGCGGCGGCAGGGTGAGAGCGATCGGGACAGCAGTAGTAGTTCCTAATGTGCCTGGCGGTTGGCACTGGATTATAGTAATGTAGAAATCTTTTAGTCTTTCTTTATTCATGCACTCATTAAGAGGCATGTTTACTAAAAGTTAGGGTATGGTAACATTATGCAAATATTTATGCAAATGAGGTCCCTTATGCAAATGAGGTCCCACATCTCATGCGGCCCCCGGGTTATTTTAGAAGTCCTCATTTGGCCCTCAAAGCAATTTGAGTTTGAGACCCCTGATCTACATGCTGAGTAATTTTATTTTTTATGATGGTTTCTACCATTTTTCCCGGTACTGACGTGAGGCTCACCGGTCTGTAGTTTCCCGGATCATCCCTCAAACCCTTTTTAAAAATTGGTGTTACATCGGCGATCCGCCAATCTTCAGATATTAGAGAAGATTTTAATGATAGTTCACAGATTACTAATAGCAGGTCTGCAATCTCATATTTCAGTTCTTTCAACACCCTTGGATGTATACCATCCGGCCCAGGTGATTTGCTACTCTTCAGTTTATCTAATAGTTGTAATACATCTTCCCGATGTATCGATATTTCCTTCAATTCTTCTGCACCTTTAAATACCACTTCAGTCATGGGTAACATCCCTACATCTTCCTCAGTAAAGACCGAAGCAAAGAATTCATTCAGTCTCTCCGCTATCGCCTTGTCGCCTCTTAGTGCCCCTTTAACTCCTCTATCATCTAATGGTCCAACTGACTCTCTCACAGGTTTTTTGCTACAAATGTACTTGAAAAAATCTTTATTTCGTGCTTTTGCTTCCGCAGCAAGCTTCTTCTCAAATTCTCTCTTTGCCTTCTTTATCAATGCCTTGCATTTGACCTGCCAGTGCTTGTGCTGTTTCCAGGTTTCATCGTTTGGCTCTTTTTTCCATTTCCTGTAAGATGCTTTCTTGGCAACAACAGCCTCTCTGACCTCACCTTTAAACTATGCTGGCAGTTTTTTGGACTTCCTTCCCCTTTTCTTAAAGCGTGGAAGGAAGTCCAAAAGGTTAGGCACCTTCAGCACAGAAGCTAACCAGGCAGCAGCTGAATATTGCTGTTCCCTGGTTAGCTTCTTCAGTGCCGGTGACCGCATATAGCCTCAGGTCTTAGGTTCAGTGGTGATAGCCGACCGCTGCTACTGCTGAATATCTGGCCCAGTACCTTTATGGTTACCTGATCAATGCTGACAGATGTCAGCACACTATAAGCCGGTTGGAGCCGGTGCAGAGGGTGGCTCTGAAATGGTTAATGGTCTTCGTTATGAAGCATATGAGGAAAGGCTTAAAGATCTTAATATGTATACTTTAGAGTTAAGGCGGGAAAGGGGCGATATGATAGAGACTTTTAAATATCTTCATAGCATAAATGCACAGGAGCGTCTCTTTCAATTGAAGAAAGTTCTGCTTTGAGGGGACAGACTCAGGAGAAATATGCTGAAATATTTCTTTATGGAAAAAGTGGTAGATGTGTGGAATAGTCTTCCAGTGGAGGTGGTGGACACGAGGACAGTATCTGAATTCAAAAAACATGGGACAAACACAGAGGATCTCTAAAGGAATAAAGGGGAGTGTTGTAATGGTTGATATTGAAGGGCAGACTAGATAGGCCATGTGGTATTTTTCTGCCATTATGTTTCTAAGTTTCTGTGTGTTTGAGTCCTACAACTTGAAGGATAAGTACCTTCAGGTGCCCAAGAAGTTCCAACATCTCACTACAGGGCGACCAGTGCCTGGATCGGCCTGTGGGTCCTCACCAGGTGGCTCCGTTGCTCCTGGGGGGCTGCCTGGCTGATGCAAAGGGCCGCACTATGCTTATTCCACTTCCGAAGTGGAATAAGCTGGGTGTCCTCCTGGTGCTCCCCAAGCATACAGGGCATGACTTGAATCGGCCCTGTATGTCCGGGTGCCTGTCCCACTCACGTTCCACCTACTCTCCGCCCCCTTGCTGCCCCTGTCCTGTTCTTCCTGCACAACGGCTCTATGTGTGCGGGGACAGAGACTTTCAGCATTCGGGCAGGATGGCTAGCGGGGCAGGATGTCCCACGGGGATATACAGACCCGCTATTTGCCTTGCAGAATTGGGCTATCGCGCATCTCGATTTTCAGGAAGTCCCTCATGAGAGACTCTTGGGGAAATTAAAAACCCATGGGATAGCAGGTAATGTACTATTGTGGAATAGGAACTGGTCGAAAGATAGAAAACAGGGAGTAGAGCTAAATGGCCAATTTTCTCAGTGGAGAAAGGTGAATAGTGGAGTACCCCAGGGATCTGTGCTTGGCCCGCTACTTTTTTAACATATTTATAAATGGCCTGGAAATAGGAATAACAAGTGAAGTGATCAAATTTGTAGATGACACAAAATTATTCAAAGTTGTTAAAACACACGAGGATTATGAAAAATTGCAGGAAGACCTTGAGAAATTGCAAAGCTGGGCATCAAAAAGGCAGATGGCATTTAATCTGGAAAAGTGCAAAGTAATGCATTTAGGGAAGAACAGCACTAACTATAGTTGCACAGTGCAAGGTTCCACATTAGGAACCAAAACAAAGGAAAAGGATTTAAGCGTCATCATGGATAATACTTTGTAACCCTCTGCCCAGTGTGCAGCGGCGGCCAAGAAAGCAAAAAGAATGCTAGGAATCCTAACGAAGGGAATGGCAAATAAAATGAAGGATGTTATAATGCCTCCGTATCGTTCCATGGTGGAGCACACCTTGAATATTGTGTGCAATTCAGGTCGCCGTATCTTAATAAGGATATAGCGGAATTAGAAAAGGTACAGATGAGAGTGACAATAGTAGTAAAGGGGGTGGAAGGAGAGCCCTACGAGGAAGGACTTAAAAGATTAGGGCTGAGGGGAGATACGATAGAGGCCTATAAAATAATTAACGGAGCAGAGCGGGTAAATGTAGATCAGTTGTTTACTCCTTCAAAAAATAAAAAGAATAAGGGACACTCAATGGAATTACAATAAGACTAATCAGAGAAAATATTTTTTCACTCAACGCATAATCAAACTCTGGAATTCATTATCAGAGGATATAGTAAAAGCTGTTAATGTAGCTGGATTTAAAAGAGTTTGGATGAGTTCCTGGAGGAAAAGTCCATATACTATTATTAAAAAGGATTGGAGAAATCCACTGCTTACCCTGGGACAAGCAGCATGGAATGTGTATACCTTTGGGAACCCAACAAGTACTTGTGACCTAGCTTGGCCACTGTTGGAAACAGGATACTGGGCTTGATGGACCTTAGTCTGACCCAGTATGGCATATCTTATGTTCTTAACTTCTTATATCTAGAGTGAGTGTTTTATAGCTGTCAGACTCCATGTAGATGCATTGGGCCATATTTACCAAAGTGCGGTAACAGTTACTGCATTCTAAATCTGGTGCTAAGCAATTAGCGTGGGGCTGTGGTAACCATTACCATGCGCCAAAAATGAGTCCATGGTAAAATATCTCATGCTAACCACTTAGCGTGCGTTGAAGTGAAGACTAATCGGGTTTAGGGCAGAGTAGGCATTGACGGCATATCACGATTGGGTGTCAGTTTGTGCTAACCATGATTGTTGCCTTTAATATTGATGTACTTACCATCACCTCATTGGGTGGTGTAAGTGCACCTGGGTTTAAGTGTAGCTGGGTCCTCTGAACTGCGCTAACTGCATGAGGGCATAGCAGGAACACCCTCAACAGTTAGCACAGGTCTGACCCGCCCCCGCACTAATTTTTGGCACTTTAGTAAACATGCCCCAAAATGCATAAAAATCAGGTCAGCCATTCCACTGAAATGCGTTAACTTTTGTCTGGATTCCAAGCAGAATTATTTACGTCTTTAGACATTAATTTACAGACTACAGCAAACCAGTGTTTGACCAAAATAAAGGTGGATAAATACAGTAATGAGCTGTTAACTTCAAAAGGTTGCATATTTGATGGTTCAAGTCAAATTGCTTAGTTAGGAAAATTACTGGAGGGACAGATCTACTGATACCACTGCATATTGATGATAATATTGTAAAACCATATTATTCAAAACCTCTGTCTTGAATTCAGCCTGTATGTAACGTGTGAGTATCGGGGTCATTTTAGAAGCTCTATTCGTGATTTGCACCTCTCGAAATGTCCATTCAGACGTGCCAATCACAGTCATGTCCTAAGCCATTTTAGAAAACCCAAATTTACATATGTCCAGTACAATCATGGTGGAGATATGTCTGGGGAATATCGAAAAAGATTCATCTGAGCACCCAGTTCTAGAATGGTGCCACACGTCTCAACCCACCGGCAGCCGCCATGCATATCTGACACGTGCAAGTTTCTAAAATCAGTTGAAAACCCTAAAGGTATTTGACCCATTCATCTGCATGTCCCATTTCTTTTTTTCTTACCGGAGATGTTTATCTCTTAGGGTGGAGACATGCCGATTTTATATAGCATTTACAGGTGTCCACCTTCCCTGCAGCCCCGCCCATGGAATTTGGGAAGCTTTGAGTTGAACATCCCAGGTTGCAGCTAAATGGCCTTTCTAAATTGTGTCTTCAGGTGTGCTATAGGAAACCTTGTATAATTAAAAATGTAATAAAACTCAATTGAAATAAGCATAAATGTAATTCTTTAAAACAGATTATATAAGATTGTGTAATACAAGGTTTGCTAACAAATGTTAGTCCTGGAAAATGTTACAAACTAAATAGATGCATGGCACGGAAAGAGGAATTGCTCAGAGTGGCAATCAGCATTCTAAACAAAGGCATGAGGGCAGACTGGATGGACCATGCTGGTCTTTATCTGCCGTTATCTACAGAAACAAAGCAGTGCAAACATAGAAGTGGGGCCAGCAGTCATTTTTCACCATAAAATGACAGTGACCCTGATATATTAAGAGGATTTTCCCATCCCAGTGGAAAAAGCCGGATATGAATCTGTGAATTGAATTAAATAATGGGAAAGTGTTTAGTATATAGACCACATTGTGAGGGTCTGGACAAACTCAAAAATCCATGGGACAAGTACAGAGTATCGTTAGCAGAAGGGAAGCAGAGAGGAAGGACTGCATGCAGTATGGCACCAAATAAAAAGCAACCAAATAAATGAATCTGGAAGCATATAGGCTTCATTCAAATATGATGAATTGCCATACCATGCCATCCGTTCCTATGCTTCCATCGTGTTCAGGCACACTTCAGTATATCTACAAGTAGATATGAGTTATAAATTTAATATTTGGAAGGTACACTGATTCAATACATCTTAATAAACCAGACAGCTTATGATCTCAGCTGAATAACTGTTCACATGAAAGTAGTGGTGAAGACACTGTATAGAGTTATAAATCAATGGCTGCAAACAGCAAGAATGTAATGTCATTAGGGCTTCTGATGACATCAAGTTTCCAAATGTCCCCTTGAGATGGTAACACAAAGGCCTTGTGATTCAAATTAATGGGCTTATAAGAACATAACATATGCCATACTGGGTGAGACAAAGGTCCATCAAGCCCAGTATCCTGTTTCCAACACTGGCCAATCTAGGTCACAGGTATCTAGCAGTTTCCCCAAAAGGCACAGGTTCCACAATGCTTGTATTGGGTCAAGCAGTGGATATTCTGAGTCCCTTCAATAATGGTTTATGGACCTTTCCACCAGGAACTTGTTCAAACCTTTTTTAAACCTAGCTATGCTAACAGCTTTTACTACATCCTCCGGTAGCAAATTCCAGAGTTTGATTACATGTTGAGTGAAAAAATATTTTCTCTTATTAGTCTTAAATAGGTTACCCTGTAGCTTCATTGCATGCCACCTAGTCTTTCTATATTTTGATGGCGTAAACAATTGATCTTCGTTTACCTGTTCCACTCCATTCATTAATTTATAGACCTCTATCATATCTCCCCTCAGCTGTCTCTTTTCCAGGTTGAAGAGTCCTAACCTTTTTAGCCTATCTTCATAGGGGTATCCTTCCATCCCCTTTATCATTTTGGTGGCTCTTCTTTGTACTTTTTCTAATAACGCTATAGTAAGAAACGGCGACCGGAATTGCACACAATATTCAAGGTGCAGTCATACCATTGAACGATGCAGAGGCATTATACTATCCTTTGTTTTATTTTCCATTCCTTTCCTTATGATACCTAGCATTCTGTTTGCTCTCTTGGCCATCGCTGTACACTGGGCGGAGGGTTTTAACATGTTATCCACGATGACGCCTAAATCTTTTTCCTGGGTCGTGGTTCCTAATGTGGAAGCTTGCATCGTGTAACCATAGTTTGGGTTTTTTTCCTATGTGCATAACTTTGCACTTGTCCACATTAAATTTCATCTACCATTTGGATGCCTAGTCTTCCAGTTTATCAAGATCCTCTTGCAATTTTCCACAATCCTCATGGATTTTAACAACTTTGAATAGTTTTGTGTCATCTGCAAATTTGATAACCTCACTCGTTATTCCCATTTCCAGGTCATTTATGAATATGCTAAAAAGCAGCAGACCCAGCACAGATCCCTGGGGTACACCACTATTCACCTTTCTCCATTGGGAAAATTGGCCATTTAGCCCTACCCTCTGCTTTCTATCTTTTAACCAGTTCCTGATCCACAGTAGTACACTGCCTCCTATCCCATGACTTTTTAATGTTGCCAGAAGTCTCTCATGAGGGACCTTGTCAAAGGCTTTCTGAAAGTCCAGATACACTGTATCAACCGACTCACCTTTGTCTACTTGTTTATTCACACCTTCAAAAAAACGTAACAGATTAGTAAGACAAGGCCGTCCTTGCTTAAAGCCATGTTGGTTTTCTCCCATTAAGCCATGACTATCTACATGTTCAGTAATTTTGTTCTTTATGATGGTTTCTACCATTTTTCCCGGTACTGACGTCAGGCTCACTGGTCTGAAGTTTCCCGGATCACCCCTAGAATCCTTTTTATAAATTGACGTTACATTGGCCATCCTCCAATCTTCAGATATCACAGATGATTTTAATGATAGTTCACAGATTACTAATACTAGGCATGCAATATCATATTTAAGTTCTTTCAACACCCTTGGATGTATACCATCCAGTCCATGTTATTTGCTGCTCTTCAGTTTATCGAATAGTTGTAATACATCTTCCCAGAATATCGATATTTCTTTTAATTCTTCTGCAGCATCACCTTTAAATACCATTTCAGTCATGGGTAACATCCCAACATCATCCTTAGTAAAACTGAAGCAAAGAATTCATTCAATCTCTCCGCTATGGCCTTGTCCCCTTAGTACCCCTTTTACCCCTCTATCATCTAATGGTCCAACTGACACTCTCACAGATTTTTTGCTACAAATGTACTTGAAAAGGTTTTTATTATGTGTTTTTGCTTCTACAGCAAGCTTCTTCTCAAATTCTCTCTTTGCCTGCTTTATCAATACTTTGCATCTAACTTGCCATTGCTTATGTTGTTTCCAGTTTTCGTCATTTGGCTCCTTTTTGCATTTCCTCAAAGATGCTTTTTTGGCAACAACAGCCTTTCTGACCTCATCTTTAAACCATGCTGGCAGTTTTTTGGACTTCCTTCCACTTTTCTTAAAGCGTGGAATATAGCTGGTCTGGGCTTCCAAGATGGTATTTTTATGATCTATATATATATATTTTATTAATAATTTCAAATAATTGTAATACATAAACAAAGAAAAAAAGAGAAAACTCAACAGTCCACATCATGGGGAGATTCTTAAATGCTACTAACAGTGCAAAATCAAACAATAATACAAATATCTTGGGAGAGAAGCTTATGCCCGAAATATACTAAATTACTCAGTTTTTACTGTGTATACCATGGACTGCCCGAAGAACAAACCAGTCTGTACTAGAGGAGATCAAACCTAAGCTTTCTTTAGAAGCTCAGATGACAAGACTTCGACTTTCATACTTTGGACACATCATGCGGAGAGAGAGATCATTAGAGAAAGACATCATGCTTGGAAGATAGAAGGTCAACGCAAAAGAGGAAGGCCAGCAATGAGATGGATCGATACAATAACAGCAGCTACGGGTACCAGTCTGTCAACAATGAGCCGCCTGACTGAAGACCAAACACAATTTAGGATAGCTATCCAGAGGGTCGCCATGAGTCGACTCCGACTCGACGGCACTTAACTACAACAACAACAACTCAGTTTTTACAAGCATGCTAGCAGACACAAAATCAATCAAAAACTACATTAACCCTGTGAGATGGTATTTTTAAACAACACCCAAGCTTGATGTAAATCTTTAACCTTTGCAATAGCTCCTTTTAGTTTTTCTTAACTATTTTCCTCATTTTATCATAGTCTCCCTTTCGAAAGTTAAAAGGTAGTACTGTGGATTTCCTTACCCTCCCTCCTCCATTTATTAAATCAAATGTGATCACTATTGCCAAGTGGCCCCTACACCCTTATCTCTTGCACCAGATCTGTGTTCCACTAAGGACTAGGTCCAAAATGGCTTCCCCTCTGGTCGGTTCATGAACCAGCTGCTCTAAGAAGCAGTCATTTATTTCATCTAGAAACTTTATCTCCCTAGCATGTTGTGTCGTGACACTGACCCAGTCGATACCGGGGTAATTGAAATCACCCATTATTATTACTGTGCTGTAACTTTTGTTAGCTTCCTGGATTTCTTTGAGCATTTCATCATCCATTTGTTCATTCTGGCCAGGTGATCGATAGTACACCCCCACTGCCATTGCCTTCCCCTTCCCCTTCCCCTCTTTACATGGAATTTCAATCCATAGAGATTCTACAGTTTCCTGCAAAACTTTAATCCTTTGTGACTCAATGCCCTCTTTAACAGAGAGCGCTACCTCTCCACCAATTTGATCTGCTCTATCATTATGATATAGTTTGTACCCAGATATCACAGTGTCCTACTGGTTATCCTCCTTCTACCATATCTCTGAGATACCAATCATATCTAACCTCTCATTCAGTGATATATATTCTAACTCTCCCATCTTATTTTTTAGAATTCTATCATTTGCATACAAGCATTTTATAGGCTGTATTTTATTCATGTTAATCTGGCTATCGGTAGACAGGGGTAATTTGGATCTTTTAAGCTCTGTCTACTATGTACTGAAGAGCATTTGGGCTACTTTTTGTCTTTATTGGAATCTCTCTGCTGATATGCCCTAACTTCAATATTTTGCTAGTTTCCTTCAAGTATACATTGTTCCGTACCATGCGCTCTTGGGCAACTGTCAGCTTTCCCATATTATCTAGTTTAAAAGCTGCTCTCTCTTCTTTTTAAAGGTTAATGCCAGCAGCCTAGTTCTGTCCTGGTTAAGGTGGAGCCCATCCCTTTGGAAGAGCCCCTCCTTTCCCCAGAACGATTCCCAGTTCCTAACAAATCCAAATCCCTCATCCTTGCACCATCATCTCATCCATTGAGATTCCGGAGCTCTGCCTAACTTTTGGGTCCTGCATGTGGAACGGGAAGCATTTCGGAGTATGCTACCCTGGAAGTTGTGTAGTTACGCACATTCATAAAAGAGTTAGCAGTAAACAGTTTGTGTGTATATGTATATATACATGTATATATATAATTTTACTCCCCCACCCCCTCTCCAATCGTCCACCTGCTTAAATGTACAATGATAAGTTATATTGTGAACCACCTTGATTGAAGGATAAGGTGGCATATAAAATGGGTTAAATAAATAAATAAATGTAGTGTACATCAATGAGGCAACCTGATTGGACAGTTTAAGGGGAGATGTTGCATGATATTCTGGGATATATCACATTAAACTGAACTCAAAGGAAATCATTACTTTCACATGAAACAATGACTTCTGGCCATGTCAATTGTGTTGGATACAGGGCAGACGCAAGGATATCTAATGCCTAGGCCAGTGATGGCTAACCTTTTTGAGCCCGAGTGCCCAAACTGCCGCACAAAACCAAAGAATTTCCTCAAAGTGCCAGCACGTCATTTGCATAAGTGGTCTTATTTGCATAAATATTTGCATAATGTTACCATACACTAACTTTTAGTAAACATGTCTCTTAATGAGTGTATGGATAAAGAAAGACTAAAAGATTTCTACATTACTATAATCCAGTGCCAACCGCCAGGCACATTAGGAACTACTACAAACGCTGCCCATTTAGAACCCATAGCAAACCCGCCGTATCCTGACAGCATTACCAGGACTCACAAAGCACCATACCCTACCTATCAAAAGGCAACACTGCAAATATTAAACCAATACATTTCAGTGAATACTGGGGAAAGAGAACAAGTGGCAACGTCAAATAGGAATTTCCTCTTGTACCAAACAAAGCGCAGATGTTAATGATGCACATTTCCCAGAGCTGACATATTCCAGTTAATAAATTCAAAATAAAGAGATATCGTTCTACCTTTTGTGCATTTTTTTTTCAGTTGCAATTGGTCCAGCCATTTTCTTCTGGTTTCTTCATGTTTTCTGCTAACTCTCCATCGTCTGCTGTCCATTTGTCCTTTCTTCTCTCTTCTAGTTTTTTTTTCCATTCTCTCTCTCTCTACATCTGCTTTAACATACTAATCTTTCTCCTTTTGCTCTTTCCTCATTCCTATTTCATCCACACAAATTTTACCCCTCCATCCTCAATCCCCAATTACTCTCCCAATACCTGGCCAATTGTAGATTTTTCATCCCTCCTACACAAAATATTTTTCCCCTCTCCATTTTACTCTCCCAGCCCCATCCCATTCTAATCCTCCCCCAACATCAGCTCCCTTCTAGTTCCAGTCTCACCCAGCATCCATTCCCTTCTTCAAGCCCCCCACTTCCCCTCAGCCCATTTCCATTCCAAGCCCCGTCCCCATCAGCTATTTGCAGTTCAAGCCCCCCACTTCCCCTCAGCCCATTTCCATTCCAAGCCCCATCCCCAACAGCTATTTGCAGTTCAAGCCCCCTTCCACTCAGCCCATTTCCAGTCCTAGCAACCCCCCCAACCCATTACCAGTCCTAGCCCCCCATAGCCCACTCCCAGTCCTAATCCCACCAGCCCATTTCCAGTCCTAACCTCCCCATCAGCCCACTCCCAGTCCTAATCCCCCATCACTCAATTTTTAGTTTAAGCCCCCCCAGCGCCTATCACCACTCCTAACCCCCCAGCGGCCATCACCACTCCTACCCCCCCAGCCCAGTGCCCATCACCACTCCTTACCCCCCCAGCCAGCCCAGTGCCCATCACCACTCCTAACCCCCCCCCAGCCAGCCCAGTGTCCATCACCACTCCTAACCCCCCCAGCCCAGTGCCCATCACCACTCCTAACCCCCCCCACCCCAGCCCATCACTACTCCTAACACCCCCCAGCCCAGCCCAGCCCATCATTACTCCTAAACCCCCCAGCCCAGCCAATCACCACTCCTAACCCCCCAGCGCCCATCACCACTCCTACCCCCCCAGCCCAGCGCCCATCACCACTCCTAACCCCCCCAGCCAGCCCAGTGCCCATCACCACTCCTAGCCCCCCCAGCCCAGTGCCCATCACCACTCCGAACCCCCCCCACCCCAGCCGATGACTTCTCCTAACACCCCCCAGCCGAGCCCATCCGTGCACATCACTACTCCTTTCAGCACCCAGTCTAGCACAGCCAATCACCACTCCTAACCCCCCCCAGCCCAGCCCAGCCCAGCCCATCACCACTCCTAACCCCCCCCAGCCCAGCCCAGCCCAGCCCATCACCACTCCTAACCCCCCTCCAGCCCATCACCACTCCTAACCCCCCCAGCCCAGCCCAGCCCATAACCACTCCTAACCCCCCCCCCAGCCCAGCCCAGCCCAGCCCATCACCACTCCTAACCCCCACCCCCCCCAGCCCAGCCCAGCCCAGCCCAGGGAAAATTAAAAAAAAACAACAACCCTGTCTGCTGCCGTTGTCGGGGCCGCCGCGGCAGAATCGAGCGTGCCGCGGGGCCCCCCTGTACCCGGCAGATCCTGCCCTCCCCGTAGCAGCTCTCTCTTTGGAGCTGCAGTCAGACGCGCCGGCTTGCAGAGCGCGAGGGAAGAGTTCCCTCGCTGCTCTGTTAAGCCCGCGGGGGCTGATGGGAAGTTCCCATCAGCCCCCGCGGGCTTAACAGAGTCGCGAAAGGGAAACTCTTCCCTTCGCGCTCTGCAAGCCGGCGCGTCTGACTGTAGCTCCAAAGAGAGAGCTGCTACGGGGAGGGCAGGATCTGCCGGGTACAGGGGGGCCCCGCGGCACGCTCGATTCTGCCGCGGCGGCCCCGACAACGGCAGCAGACAGGGTTGTTGTTTTTTTTTTCGATTGCGGACCTTCCCGCGTGCCAGCTGCAAGGCCTTCGCGTGCCACAGCTGGCACGCGTGCCATAGGTTCGCCATCGCTGGCCTAGGCGAACCTTCATTGATTTCAACCCTCCCCCCTCTTCCCCCCCTTCCCCACTCCCCTGTAGTGCAGCATTTATTTATTTAGTTTTAAAGTATTTTGTATATCAGTCAAATACAACCCTCCCTCACTTCCCTCCTCCCCCTCCTTCCCAGTGTGTTCAGCATCTGCTTTTCCTTCCTTTCCCCTTCGTCTCCCCCAAGGTGTCCAGCATCACTTCCCATCCCCCCTCCATCATCTGCCTTTCCTTTCCTTAACCCCCCCCCCCCCTCAGTGTTCGGTACCCTCCCTCCACCCCACGTTTCTAGCATTGTCCTTTCTCCCTGCTTCCCTTCTTCCTGCCGGGCCTACATCATCACTCCTCCCATTCTGTCACTGCTGCTGCTGTGCTGCAGCCTCCTGGGCCTGGAGCACTAAGTCAATGTCACTGACTCAGGGCCTTCAGCATTGGCACATGCTCAGGCTAGCCATGTTCTGCCCCCCAAACTTCCAGTTTTGGAGAAGGTGGGAAGCACAGAGCCTTGAGGATGTGCAGAAGCTCAAAGCCCCACATTGGTTGTGCTGACTTCTATTTAATGTCATAGTAACATAGTAAATGACGGCAGATAAAGACCAGTATGGTCCATCTAGTCTGCCCAGTAAGATGGCCGGAGTAAGATGGCAGGAGTAGGTGCCACTCTGTGCAGGCCACCCATCCCCATGTCTTTGTTTAGTGATGAACCCACCGCTCCATGCAGGGCACCCCTATTTGTTGAGAAGTTAAATGGTTCAGTTTATTTTGATTTTATTCTGTTGCTATAAATGGATCCATTGTGTCTGTCCCATGTCATTTTGAATTCCGTCACTGTATTTGCCCCCACCACCTCCATCGAGAGGGCATTCCAAGCATCCACCACCCTCTCAGTGAAAAAGTATTTCCTGATATTGCCTTTCAATTTTCCACCTTGCAGCTTCATGTTATGCCCTCTCATTTTACAGCTTCCCCGTCTTTGGAAGAGGTTTGTTTGTTCATTATTTCTCCTTAAGTATTTAAAGGTCTGAATCATATCTCCCCTATCCCTCCTCTCCTCCAAAGTGTACATATTTAGGTCTTCAAGTCTCTTCCCATAAGGCTTCTGACGCAGGCTCCAAATCATTTTGGTCACCTTTCTCTGAACAGTTTCCATTCTTTTTACATCCTTTGCAAGATGCGGTCTCCAAAACTGAACACAGTATTCCAAGTGAGGCCTCACCAGTGACTTATACAGAACCTCTTTCTTTCTACTGGTAATTCCTCTTCGTATGCAGCCCAACATCCTCCTACCTTTTGCCACCGCCTTGTCGCACTGTTTTGCTACCTTGAGATCTACAGAAATAATCACACCAAGGATTCACTTTCTCCTGATCTGTGCACACCAACCTCTCGCCCCTTATCGTGTACGTTTCTCTTGGGTTTCTGCTACCCAAGTGCATGACTCTACACTTCTTTGCATTAAATCTTAATTGCCAAGCATTTGACCATTCTTCCAGCTTTTGAAGATCTTTTCTCATGTTAAGGACTCCCTCGGGGGAGTCCACTCTGTTGCAAATTTTCGTGTCATCTGCAAAAAGACAGACCTTTCCATTCAGTCTTTCAACAATATCATGACTGCCATACTGATGCCACACCCCAAATGTTGCCAGCCTAGGCTGACACCTAGTCCAGCTAGTGGTAGGCTGGCCCTGATTGGACAATATCCCTGTCCAAAAATTTCTTCACAGATTTGCAGTGACCCTATGGCACTTTATCTACTGTAGCTGAGGAAAAACAGATAAATACAGCTTTTCAGATGAATGTTCAGCGATGAATGAAAATCACATTGTTGAACATTGCAGTGTTATTTCCATAAAAAGTGAGATGCCATTCTCAGAACAATGATTTATGCTTTGTCATATTGAAATGTCATTCACGTTTATGTGCACATTGCTATCACATCTCAATAGATATGGCCTCCAGTAAATTGATTAGGCTTCAATCTTATATGTTCAAAATACTATTTAATGAAAGATGAAAAGTGAACCAAATAAGGCACTGACCACAGAGCCCCATCAGCTACTGTACCCATGTACATATATATATATATACACACACATACACATCTATACATACAAGGTGACTGTATGTATAGATGTGTATGTGTGTTGAAACCATGGAGTTGAAACACTCATGGTCTCATTAATGAGTACACTGATAAAAGGAATTCAAACCAAATACTCAGATACATTCTCATCTTCCTAGATATCTCAGCAGCATTTGACACGGTCTTCCACAACATTCTCCTCCGCCGTCTACAAGCAACCGGTAAACAGGATAAGGTTCTTCAATGGTTTCAGTCCTACTTAAAGGACCGATTTCAGCAAATCCAAACAAGAGCTGGCACCTTAACCCCTTACCGCCAAACCCAAGGAATACCCCAGGACTCAACACTGTCAGCGCTACTCTTCAACTTTTACATAAAACCACTATGTTCCATAATATGATCACACAACATCAAGCTCCACATTTATGCTGATGATATCATGCTGTATGGACCATTATTCACCACAGACCCCCCACACACGCAGTTACAGCATTTCTTCTCTGATGTTTCCAATTGGCTCCAAGACAATAACCTCAAGATCATCCTCATTAATCATCACAAAGGACCAAACATTCACCCCACCAACCCACCTAACATTAGGATCAACTCAAATACCAATTCATCTGAAAATAAAATATCTAGGGGTCATACTTGACCAAACGCTCTCATTTAAACAGCAGATAGAGAAGACAGCAAAAAACATATTCTACAAAACCAAACGCTCCAAACACTCAGATCCCTGCTAGACCCCCAGGAGTTCTGATCGGTGCTCCAAGCCATGGTGCTCCCCCAAATTGACTACTGCAATGTGATGAAAAGTGAACCAAATAAGGTCTCCCACTCTCCACTATCCACCCTCTTCGCACAGCCCTTAACATGGTCGCCTGGACAATTCATGGAGCAAGGAAATATGACCACATCACCCCAATATTAAAACACCTCCACATCCTCCCACTGGACTCAAATATAAAATCATTCTCTTGATCCATAAAGTGCTACATCATCACCAAAACTCCCACCTCTACACCCTACTATCACAAACTTACTCTGCAAGAGCCACAAGGCAAGCTGCAAGCAATATGCTGACCATACCACATGCGATTACAAAATACAACAAACAAGCATGTGATTGCACATTTGACCTCTGCACCCCATCATTATGGAACTCTCTCCCAATTAAAATCCGGAACAACAAAGACCTCTCTTCCGTCCAGAAAGAATTAAAGACACAATTATTCAGAGTCCATTTTGGCACTGACTCATATGATTCCCTATCAAGAGTCAACGGTGTAGATAACTAAGCTATGCCCTATGACAGCCAACAGAACTGTAAATAACTCATGGTTATGTTGATTATATAACTTCCCCTCTCCACTGCCACCCTCAATTAGCTTGTACATAAGTGATAACCTGTTTGATGTTTGACAGTTAAAATTGTTTAATGGAAACCGCTTTGACCCGTTAAAAAGTGGTATATAAGTATAGCTAAACAAATAAATAAATATTCACCACTAGCAGTTTGCTAAGCAAATTATAGTACCGTGCAAGGTGCTGCTTGCTGAGATATGCTGTTGAACTAGGCTCTCTCTCTAACAGGCTATTGGCAGGTACATTTATATAGTTCAAGTACCAAGAAATGCAGTCAGAGATCAAGAAAATATGGCTGAAAGATACTGAGTTATTTCCCATTGTGTTGGGTGCCACAGGCCTAATTAAGGGAAATTTCCAAGCACACCTTGATAAATTGCCCATACACGTGACATCTTACAAACTCCAGAGGGAAGCTCTATTTGGCACGATGCAAGTACTCTGCCGAGCATTAGCAATAAATTTGAGAGACTGAGATCATACTCTACATACCCTGGCTTAGAAGTGAAGTTCATGACTGTTACAGTATTCACAAAACTCATCCATTTGGAGAAACTGCCACAAATAAAACAAAAGAGAATACCACACCAAGCTCACCCTAAGCTCCTTGAACTGACCTAGAGAACTATTTAGCATAGTTAAATCAGTATTACAAAATCCTGCTCAAAACATCAAACACAAGACTCTGTCCCCACAACTCATAGCCAACCACCTTAGAGATAAAATGAGCATTAACACTAACCACTGCCACACCATTACCACACCACAACCCTGCCATCCACACACCTTTCACCACATCACCCTGGACCACCTAGAGGATGTCATCTCCAACATAAACAGTACGACCTCCCCCTTAGACCCCTGCCCAGTGAGTTGGATTAAGATAGCTCGCTCCGAACTAGCACCTATCCTGCTTAAAATCACTTAGCTATCCCTCAACCAAGGCCACATACCATCTAACCTCAAGCTAGCCTCCATTTGACCTACACTCAAAAACAACAAACTGGACCTGACCATACCAAGCTCCTATCGCCCTATCTCCAGCCTTCCATTCCTTGCAAAGTTCATTGAAAAGTTTGTACAACTACAACTCCAGGACTTTATCAACACCCAGGCACCACTAGATATACAACAACATAGCTTCAGGCCCAACCATGGGGTCGAAACATTGCCCTTATAGACAGATTAACCCACGGCACTCAAAAACCCCACCAAGGTTTCATACTCATCTTCCTAGACATTACTGCAGCAGCTTTCGACTCCATACCCCATGAAGCTCTACTACACCGCTTACAAGAAATAGACATTCGTGGCACAACTATAAAATGGTTCACCTCCTACCTAACCGATCATCAACAACAGGTACAAACAGTGGGCATCACTTCTGCACCATTCAAACTGCAGCAAGGCATATCTCAAGGATCCACACTATCCTCTCTCCTGTTCAGTATATACATATAGTCCATCTGCGCTATCATACAAGGTACTATACTGCATCCATGCTGAGAACATAATGGTTTTTGTCCCATTGAACGCATTATGCCCTGACTACTCCCCATTGACCAACTGCTTCACTGCACTTAAGCGATGGCTAACAAACCATAACCTATCCGAAAACCTCCAGAAGACTGAGATTCTTCATATTAAGTACACCAGATGCACAACTGCAAGTAAAACCACACGTGCACTACCTGGGAGTCATACTAGACCAAGGCCTAACTTTGCAGCCACACATCAGTAGCATTCTCAAACTGGCCTACCACAAAATAAAAACCCATACTTGACAGCCATGATTTCCGCACAGTTTTCCAGTTATTGGTACTCCCGCACCTGGATTATTGCAACATAATTCTCCAAGAACTACCAGCATCTCTTCATCAACCCCTGCAAGTGGCCCAGAACACCGCCACCTAAGTCCTACTCAGTGCCTCCAGTCATGAACACACAACACCAATACTCCAAAACCTCCACTGGCTTCCTATTACATCATGTGCTAAATACAAGGCTCTCATCACTACCTTCAAAGCATACCACAGCCTCTCTTCAGAATACTGCATTAACTAATCCAAAAGACACCAGATGACAGGCTGAGGAGAACCAACACACAATTCACACTGACTGTCCCTCCAGCACACAGAAAGAGCAGCCACACAACATCAAACAGAGCATTCTCGCTCTACACTCCACATCTATGGAATGTGTTACCTCAAAACATCCGATCCACAAGTGATCATGAAGGCTTTCAGAAAAAACTTTAGACACATCTATTCATGGAGCACTTTGGTGGAACTCTTACTTGATCAAAAGCCCATACTCCCCCCTTTGACCTCTCCCCCGGTCTTCTCCCCCTTACCCCTGCCTCCAACACATCCACATCCCCTCCCTGCTTCATCATGTCCACCCTACCGGTTTATATAGCCTTATATCACCAGCTTTACCAGTGTTGTACTCTGCTGTTCACTAATTGTGTTGCTACTGTTCTAGTGTTGACCTTACTCTGTTCCATGTATATGAAGTTCAAATTGTTCCATGTAAACTGCCTTGACACTTTAATAAGGTGGTATATAAAACCAGTTAAATAAATAAATAAATATAGTGTATATGCATATTTTTGTATGTAATAACATTTCTTCTACATATACCTGTCACAGGTAGCCTCAAGCTGAACTTTAATTTCACGATGCAATCAATATGTTTTATTAAGTTCAGTAAAACATGCTGACAGTCCTGAAAATAGAATCTCAGTCATCGCACCATAGTGTCATCTATTGGTCAAACTCTGGCCTAAATAGGAGGTGAGAATTAGGCAATGGATAAAACCCCTTAGTATCTGTAAGCAATGGCTGATAGTGCTGTAGGCCAGCAGATGCGTAAAGGTGCAGGAGAGAATGAAATGTATTGCAATCTATACACCATTTGAGTGAAACCATGCTTCTCTGTCCTTCGTTGCTCTTTGAAGTCACATTACAATCATCTGACTCCATGAATTAGCCACAGAATTTCTGTATTCTGCATTATTGTATTGCTCCCATACTAAAAAAATCTCCATATTAATATAACACTATGGGGTATGTTTACTAAAGGCCAGGAAGGGAGCAAAGGGGCCGTTAACAGGCGCTATCTGCGCCCATGAGCAGTTAATGCTGCAGAAAGCGCCGATAATGCTGGATTAATGTGCGGAAGTTGGGCCTGTAGCGTTAAGGTGACAGGAGGTGGAGAGTGGGTGGGGATAGCATGTGCTCCTTTAATGCAGGGTTGTGTTACCATGCGTTAGAGCTCCCAGCGCTGGGAACCCTAACACCATCTGAAACCTACTGGAAAGGGCTATTTCTGAGGGGAGTCTATTTCAATGCTGCAATGTGTTCCACCCATCAGAGTTCCCAAATCTGTGATAGTAGTTCTCTATTATTTATTTTATTTATTTATTTATTACAAATTCTTATATACCGCACTATTTAGAATCAGCGCGGTTTACATTGTAACAACATTTGCAATAGAACAAAATCTTTTGCTTACATTAAACAGGGATATTAACTTGGAAGTAACAGGGTAACTATATACATAAGAGACACATGTAGGTTATTTAAACTATATTGTGTAATCGAATTGTAAAGTGTTCATGGAGACTATGTAAGATCTTGATGGTGTATTCTTTTAAGTCAGTGGGGTTATGTTGTTGGTATGTCAGATGCTGTGTGAGTGATAAGAGGTGTTTGAAGTGGATGGACTGAGTCAGTGTGGGTAAAGTGAAGGCAGAACAGGTGATGTTTAATGGCCTTTCTGAATTGCGAGAGGTCAGTAATTGATCTTATATGGGGTGGGAGATTATTCCAGCACTTAGGAGCATATAGAGTAAATGCTCTGTTTCTTGTTGTTTGAGTACATTTGATGGACTCAGGTGGTATAGATAGAGTATTATTGGTTGTTGATCTCCTCAGTCTGTTAGTGGGTATACTGATCAGGAGTGATGATAGGGATGTGGAAGATATCCAGTTAATTGCTTTGAATGTCAGTATTAATGCCTTGTAGATGATTCTGGATTGTACTGGCAACCAATGTAGTTCCATAAGTATGGGAGTTATGTGGTCTTTTCTAGAGATGCCGTAGAGAACGCGGGCTGCTGTGTTCATTGCAATTTGAAGAGGATTTATCATGGTGCACTATTAAGAAAGAGCACGATGACGTTGGTGCCAAATTGGTAAAAGAGGTGTTATATGGGTGATGAAGTGGGGCTCGCTAGTACCCATGACTGACAAAGCTGCCGCCTAGGGTGCACGTCTGTGATGTCTGGTATGACTCCACTGTGACAGTGGCAGCACACATACATGCTGCCGCAGTCAAATAGAAGTTGCATCACCCCCACTGCCACCGTGCTGCCATGTCAGCATTGTGTGAGGGTGAGGTTGACGGTCGCAGCAGCTACTGCCTACTGCAGATGAAACATTGTCCCGGCCCTGTGGGTCCGGTGCCACGCTGCAGTTGCCACTCTGAGCACATGGCAAGCCCTCCCTAATGAGGTCTAAGGCAGCAGCATGCATACCCCTTCCCTTGGTGGAGGGGGGCAGGAGCGGCAAGGTGTGCCTAGCTGCATGCATGGAATGCCAAGAAGGCCACCTGTAGCACTGAAGCGGTGGCTGTGCCACGATGGCAGGGAGAGAGGGATCGGCCAGTATGCTAGCCACCAGGATTGTTGGACCCTGGCACCTGGCTGGTTAACTGAGTGGATGGGCTAGGCCTAGGATCAGGATGCCCCCCACCCGCATATATTGAGTGGATATGTGCATGTTGGGAGAAAAATAAGCCACAGAGGCAGGAATAGTATGCAACATGATAGCAACCCTTGTCAGAGGGTTAAAATGCCCACCCTGCCCCCTCATATGCCAAATGACAGAACAACAACCGACCACGCGACAGTTCAGACAATTTAACAAGGAAGCCTTCTTGGAGTAAACCACAACAAATATAAGGATGGACACATCAGATACAATATTGACAGATACCTGGAACAAAGTACTTGGGGAGACAGCTAAAATACCACCCAATCAATATAATCTAACCAATAAACAACACATCCCCAAAACGCCCTGGTACTCCTGTACTCTGTAACAACTAGAAACCAAATTAAGACAACTAGAACAGAAATGGCATAAAAGCACACAGATCGAAGACTGCAACAAATACCTAACACTACTTCAGAATTACCATGCAACCATGCAAGGCCAAGGACGACTATCACACAAAGATCATCAATATCTCTTATCAATCGCCCACAATAACTATTTGACCTAGTCAAGTACCTCACAGAACCACCCACCAACCACAACCAAACTCCTGCTGTCGACCACCAATTAGCTGCTCACTACACACAGATACACCCCCACCAGGACCTCACCACCCTCTTTTCCACCACCATTCCACCTGACACCACCTGCTGGTCATCCAAAACATCACTAGTGAAGAGACTGAAAATATTCTAACAATGCTTAATACCTCCACCTTACCACTTGACCCATGCCCAGCTAACTGGATTAAAGCTGCAAAGATTGAACTCAGCCCGTTCCTCACCAAACTAACAAATGAAACTCTACAACAAAGAATAATGCCAAATTGTATCAAGCTATCCATTATCCACCCCCCTTAAAGAAGCCAAGTCTCAACCCTTCAGTCCCTGCATCTTACAGATCCATCATTAGTACCCCTTACTAGCAAAAGGAGAAAACTGTACAGCTCCAGCTTTAAGACCACATTGATGAGAACTGCTTACTTGATCCACAACAGCATGGATTCTGCCCATTGCATGGAGTAGAAACTCTAATGACTTCACTTATCAACACACTAACCAAAGGAATACAAGACCGCTCACAAGTCTACCTAATGATATTCCTGGATATCTCCGCAGTATTCGATACAGTCAACCATGGTACGCTTCTCCAGCGCCTACAGTCATATGGCATCCAAGTTACTGCTTTCAAATGGTTTCAGTCCTACCTCACTAACAGACAGCAACAGATAAAACTGGGCACAAGCACCTCCAAGATATACCAACAAACACAAGGTGTACCCCAAGGTTCCACACTTTCTGCACCTCTCTTCAACTTATAGAAACATAGAAAAATGATGACAGAAAAAGACCACATGGCCTATCTAGTCTGTCCTTCCATATCAACAACTACAACAGTCCCCTTTTTTCCTTTAGAGATCCTCTGTGTTTGTCCCATGCTTTTTTGAATTCAGATACTGTCCTCATCTCTACCACCTCCACTGGGAGATTATTCCATGGATCCACCACTCTTTCCATAAAGAAATATTTCCACATATCACTCCTGAATCTATCCCCTTTCACCCTCATCCCATGTCCCCTCATAGCAGAACTTGCTTTCAATCGAAAGAGGCTCTCCCCGTGTGCATTTATGCCATGGAGGTATTTAAACATCTCAATCATATCACCTCTATCCTGCCTTTCCTCTAAGGTGTACATATTAAGATCCTTAAGTCTGTCCTCATATGCTTTATAATGAAGACCACTAACCATTTTAGTAGTCATCCTCTGTACTGACTCCATCCTGTTTATATCCTTTTGAAGGTGTAGTCTCCAGAATTGCACACTATACTCCAAATGAGGTCACACCAAAGACTTATACAGAGGCACTATCACCTCCATTTTTTCTGCTAGCCATCCCTCTCCGTATGCATCCAAGCATCCTTCTACCTGTTTAGCTACTTTAAGATCATCAGACACAACCACACATAGGTCCTGCTCTTCTTTAGTGGACAAAAGTACTTCACCCCCTATGCTATATTGCTCCTTTGGATTGCTGCAGCCCAAATACATGACCTTGCATTTTTTAACATTAAATCCCAGCTGCCAAATTCTAGACCATTCTTCAGGTTTAGTTAGATCCCTCCTCATGTTATCTACACCTTCCTGGATGTCTACTCTATTGCAGATTTTGGTATCATCCGCAAAGAGGCAAACCTTACCTGACAACACTTCCGCTATATCACTAACAAAGATGTTAAAAAGAATTGGACCAAGGACAGATCCCTGGGGCACACCACTGGTAACTTCCTTCTCCTCAGAGTGAACTCCATTTACCTGTACCCTTTGTTGCCTCCCACTCAACCAATTTCTAACCCAAGCAGTAACTTTGGGATCCATCCCTAGGGTGCTCAGTTTGTTTATAAGTCACCTGTGAGGAACGGTGTCAAAGGCTTTACTGAAATCTAAATACACCACATTTAGGGCTCTCCCTCGGTCCAACTCCCTGGTCACCCAGTCAAAGAAATCAATCAGATCTGTCTGACAAGAACTGCCTCTGGTGAATCCATGTTGCTTTGGATCCTGTAATATGCTGGACTCCAGAAACCTCACTATTTTCTCTTTCAGCAGCGTTTCCAATAATTTACTCACCACCGAAGTTAAACTAACTGGCCTATAGTTTTCAACCACATCCTTACTTCCGCTTTTGTGTAAAGGCACCACATGAGCCTCTCTCCAGTCCTTTGGCACCACTCCCGACTCCAATGAGGCATTGAAAAGGTCAGTCAGTGGAGCTGCTAGAACGTCCCCAAATTCCCTCAGTATTCTGGGGTGTATCCCATCCGGTCCCATTGCTTTGTCTACTTTAAGTTTAGCTCGTTTCTCATGAACACAATCTTCTTAAAATTGTTCAAGATGCCTCTCGTTTCTGTTCCTGTTTGTGAGTATTTTCTGAGGTCCTTTTCCTGGTTCTTCATCTGTGAACACAGAACAGAAATATTTGTTAAGCAATTCTGCTTTATCCTCATCAGCTTCTACATATTCCTCCCCTTCACCCTTGAGTCTGACAATACCACTTTTGCCCTTCCTCTTCTCACTAACATATCTGAAAAATATCTTATACCCCCATTTTATTGCATTGGCTATTTCCTCCTCTTTTTGAATCTTTGCTTTCCTGACTACTTTGCTAGCTTCTCTAAGTTTTTCCAAATATAGATGCCTGTCTTCCTCTCTCTGTGATCTCTTGTATTTCATGAAGGCCTCCCTCTTTTTCTTCACCTTTTCAGCTACATCTTTCAAAAGCCATAGTGGTCTCCTTTTCCTTTTACCTTTATTTACCATTTTAACAGAAAGGTTGGTTGCCCTTAAAATATCCCCTTTCAGTTTTGCCCACTGTTTTTCTACATCCCCCAGCTGTTCCCATCCCGCTAACGACTCTCTGAGGTATTGGCCCATCTTGGCAAAGTTAGTTTTCCTAAAGTCTAA
This sequence comes from Ichthyophis bannanicus, assembly GCA_033557465.1. Taxonomy (NCBI): domain Eukaryota; kingdom Metazoa; phylum Chordata; class Amphibia; order Gymnophiona; family Ichthyophiidae; genus Ichthyophis; species Ichthyophis bannanicus. The sequence continues at coordinate 102,135,791 of CM066032.1, read as the reverse complement.
GACCCTCACTTTTGAATGGATTCTAACAGCCCTAGTCTGAATAGTGAACCACACCATCTGGTGATCACTGGATGCAAAATGATGTTGCACTATAACATCAGAAACACTTTCACCATTAGTAAGCACCAAGTCCAGTATGGCCCCTTCACGTGTGGGGTCTGTTACCAATTGCCTGAATAGTTCTCCCTGTAGAGAATCCAGGATCTCCTTACTTCTAGATGATACTGCAGCAGGAATGTGCCAGTCAACATCTGGCATATTGAAATCCCCTATCAGTAGCACTTCCCCTTTCCTAGCAATGCTGCGTATGTCTTCAATTAACTCTCTGTCCACCTCTTCCTCTTGTGAGGGAGATCTGTATATCACGCCAATGCAAATAGATTTCTCTTTCCCTCTTTCTAGTTTAACCCACAATGCCTCCTCTCTCCCTTTTAAACTCTGTAATTCCAAAGCTTTAATATTATATTTTACATATAGTGCCACTCCTCCTCCCCTTCTTCCTATCCTGTCCTTTCTGAATAAAGTATAGCCTGCTATAGTTACATCCCAGTCATTGTATTCTGTGAACCATGTTTCTGTAACTGCCACTAAATCCAAGTCGGCCACTCCCACCAAAGCTTCAGCATCAGGGATCTTATTTCCCATGCTACGGGCATTTATACACACTGCTTTCCATATGTTGCTCCTTTTACCCATTTCCATAAAGGTATTTCACTTACCTGGGGGCTTTCTTCACCCATCCCCAACGAATCTAGTTTAAAGCCAGTCTACTACTGAAGACGCGTCGACCTTCCTTGGACAGATGGACGTCATCTCTGCTCTACAACCCTTGGAACAGCATCCCATGGTCCAGGAAACCAAAACGCTCTTGATAACACCATCCACGCAGCCATGCATTCATCTCCAGGATGTGAGCCTCTCTGCCTTGGCCTTTACCCTCAACAGGGAGGATTGAAGAGAACACCACTTGCGTACCTATCTGCTTCATCCCCTGTCCCGGAGCCATGAAGTCACTTTTGATACACTCAGAAGGATACCTTGCAGTATCATTTGTTCCGACATGGATTAGCAACATTGGGTAATAGTCAGTGGGCTTGTTGAGTCTCGTCAAACTCTCCGTAACATCTTGGATTTTGACACCAGGCAGACAGCATACCCCTCTGGACATCAAGTCTAGTCAGCAGATGGACGCCTCAGTATCCCTCAGAAGAGAGTCATCAACCATCACTACCCTTCACTTCCTTGTGGTCACTGATTCTGCAGTTTTGGGGTACTTGAGCTCTGGTTCTTCCCTTTCCAGGGATGCTTTCACCTCCTCCACTTCCAGGGCTGCATAATGGTTCTTCAGTTCAAGGGCTGGAGAAGTTGGATTGGTGATTCTGAAGACCCTGGTGACTTGTGTCCAACCTTCATCATTCTGTAGGCACCCATCTTCTGCTCTGCTGGAGAGCTTGGTTGCTGCAAGAAGCATCTCAACAATGTACTTCTCACTGTCTTGAATGCTCCTCAGCCTCGCCACCTCTTCTTTGAGTTCCTCCACTTCTTTCCTGAGAGCTTCAGCATGTAGGCACCCTGCACATGGAACCGGTCCTTCAACTGGTATTGGGACCTCTGTCTGGACAGAGGTAGAAGCTGTAATGGGGGCAACAGCTTTAGTGATATGATTTTTCCCAGCCATTGTTCTGTTCGTGGAGCTTAGGTGTTAAAGCAAAAAAGAAAGAAATACCAAAGTACCAGCCGGTTTCCCAGCTGTCCTTTGTTTGAAATGTATATCTCCTGTTAGGAATATCTCCAACCCATCTGCTCAATCATTAAAAAGCACATGATCTGCTTCCACATTTACATATGCTGATGACATTATGCTATACTGTCCACTACACACTAAACAATCGTCATGCACATGAATTCAGGACTGCTTCAAAGGCTATTCCAAATGGCTTACAGCGAACAACCTATCAATAAATTACAAAAAGACAGAAACCATGTTCATTACAAAGGACTCGTCATTCACTCCACCAACCACAATCACACTAAACAACACCCAGATAAATGTTAGATCAGAGCTAAAATACCTAGGGATAACTCCTGACCAACAACTCTCCTTCAAAACTCATGTAACAATAACAGCCATCACAATCTACTTCAAAACTAAAACCCTGCAATGACTTCGTCCCCTCCTCACACCAAAAGACTTCCGCTCAGCACTCCAAGCCCTCACTCTTCCTCATGCTGACTTCTGCAATATTATCTACCAGGGCCTACCACAAACCACCCTCCTCCCCTTCCAATCTGCACTCCACACAGCTGCATGTACAATCCAGAGTGCCGCTAAACATGACCACAATATCCCCATCCTAAAACAGCTCCACTGGCTGCCCCTCCCTAGCAGAATTAAATATAAGACCTTGCTGCTAACTCACAAAGCACTACACTCACACCCAGCCACTCTCCTCCAATCCCACCTTCAGAAGTTCACTATAAACAGACCACATAGATCTGCTACAACCAACAAGCTCAAAATACCACAATCTAAAACGAAGTTTAATCAACAAACTTACCGCAGAGCATTTGAATTCTCCACACCATCCCTTTGAAACTCTTTGCCAGACACAATAAGGAACATCACCAACCTTTCATCCTTCCACAAACATTTGAAAACACACTTATGCTCCGACCATTTTGGACCCACCACCTAACCTGCCATCTGACATGACACAAACTAGACAGACACACACACACAAGATAGTACCTACACCTGTAAATAGTTAAAACATATACTGCTGAGTATAGCTATCCTAATTCTATATAGTTCAATGATTGCAAATAATTGGCTGTTATACATATTATGTAATTAGTGAGTTATTTGTTAAATAAACCCTGTTATCTGTTAACTAAGATGTTTATCTGTTCCATTTGACTGTTTTGTTCAATGTAAACCGCTTTGACCCGGTGAAAAGAGGATTATAAGCCTAGTTAAATAAAAATAAATAAATAATCTGTGCGTGAACCCGTGACCCCCTCCATAAGTAAGTACTCCGTCAGTTACAACCATCTGAGCCACACGTGAATCCAAAGACGCAATATTTGTCTGTAAGATATGAGATAATTCCATGACTGCCCCACAAGCCCACCTTACCGCTGCTGTTACCGCTTGCTAGCCAGTGTGCCCTTAACATTCTTTAGTAAACATACTCCTATGTAACTTGCCAGTGCATGCCAAGCTATGGACAGAGTACCTGTAAAGAGTGGCTAGCAGTAAGGAAAAGGAGGTGGTATCATTATATAGTTTTAAGTAATTTAATTTATTCTTGAACTCATTTTTTTCACTTTGTTCCGGGATTTTATGAGGCCTTTTCTCAAATATGGTGAAAAGAAAATGGATTGGAGCGTTTAACGTAGCTGGAAAAACCATAAATACTTGGGATATTCAGTGTGAAAAAGTGGGGGGTATGGGGATATAATAACTTTGTGAGGGTAGTTTTGAATCTGGATGTAGACCTGCGAATAGCATGCATTCTCGTACTTTTACTCACACAAAATATACATTAGCCAGAGAAATCTCAGTGTCTACACAGATGCTTTGAGTATCTCCAGGAACAAGCACATATGGGGTGATGTCGGCATCAATGAAGCCCTGCTTGTGAACACTCCCCTGCATCCAATAGGAATGCTTTTGGGAGCATCCCTCCACGCATGTGTCCCTGCCTTCCCGCCTTCCCAGCAGTTCTCCTCAGTCGTCTTTTTTTCCATGGAGCCATCAGGACATCTTCCCACTGTTAAAAGATCATCTAAGTGCCTTAAGGTACATCATGCTTCACCTTCCCATCGATGCAGTCCTATGTCGGACTTCCCGTTTTTCTTTTTTTACATTTTTTTTTAAACTTTTATTTTCAATTAATTTTTCCTTACTTCACAGCATTTGCCACTTGCTTGGCTGGCCTAGGCAGCCATTGCTTCTTTTGATTTTGTTTCTGTGGTCTTCTCAAACATGAAGAAACCACACAGTGGGTTTAAGAAATGTACTAAATGCCAAAACACTGTCTCTGCTACCGATAAGCAGATTGGTGCTTAAAGTGTTTAGATCCAGACCATGACACTTTGGCTTGCCCCCTGTGTCAGCAAATGACCAGGAGTGAACAACAATGCAAAAATTGTTTCCATCAGACTCAGCCACTTCAGCATACTCTTCGGTGGCCTCCACACCCTCACGGGCATCCACCTCATCACATGGTTCCCATACCTCCTTGAAGCCCAAACATAACAGCAAACACAAGTCCTCGAGAGAGGCAGAAAGGGTATTGAAGACCTCAGTTTCAGCATCTGACACCGATTCCCGGCATCGGTATTGGCACCGGCACCGGCACCAAGACTCCCTGAGAGGAGACCTGGAGTTAGACCCACCAGCAAATAGTGCTGGTGGAAGGATATTTCCTCCAAAGCTCTAGAGGGGCTCTGGGATGCTGCTGCAGTATCGTTCTTCATTGAGCTCCTGGTTCCGTGTTCTGGGTCGGTGTTCTGGGTCCATGCAGGAATCCACCCAGACACCTCCAATCTCCCTCGACCAGTGGGTGCTGGATATCCTGCTATCCCGGTGGTAGTAGTGCTGGGCCCTCGGGTTCCGGAGACCCAATGCCTGACCTCTTTATCAGTGCATCGAGGCACTCAGCAGCATTGCTAATGGAACAGGCACTGTTACAAGCTCCGGGGCCGATACCCTGTAAGAGGCCATGGCTGAACCTCTTGGGATACCTTAGTTCTGATGTCTCGGTGCATCGACACCGACCTGATGTCGGCATCGGAGCAGCAGTGACACCATACCGACCGCCACTATTTCCACTTCTTACCTAGTACTGATTCCTCCTCCTCAGAATCAGATGTTGAATCTGTAGGTTACAGAGGACTCCCGGACATTCCCTCGGACCCTTCTCCTCCACATGAGCAACACCGGTCACCTCCTGAGGATATGTCTCTTCAAGATTTCATCTGAGACATGGTGGCAGTGCTCTCGGTGATGGTAGCCACTAAGATGGAACTGAGAGCTGAAGAACTTGAAATTCTTCAATATCCCTTGATGCCTAAGGAGGCTGTACACTACCGATACATTGTATCGTCTAGGACCTCATGCTCTGCTTGTGGGAGGCTCCCTTAATGGTTACATTGGTTAGCAAAAGACTGGACACGCTGTATAGGTTTCCTCCTTGCCCAGGTTTTCATAAACTTCAGCTACTACATCATTCAGCAATACGTCCAGTTAAGAGTTCTAAAAATCACTCCTCGGTTCCCCCAGGGAAGGAGTTGAGGACTCTTGATTCATTTGAATGTCAATGCTTCCAAGCAATTATGCTAGCATCCAGGATCAACTCCTACATACTTTACAAGGGTATGTTTTTGAGGGATGTAGCTAAAGATTTGGCTGAGTTTTCCACCATTCCGCCACCTGACAAGCAAGGTCCATATCAAGTCCTGGTCAACCATGTTCAAAATATCTCAAAATGCCTCACTAGGGCTGTTTTTGATGCCTTTGAGCCCACCAACAGGGCAGCAGCAGTCTGTATAGGAGCCAGAAGAATGGCCTGGCTGCAAGCCTCTGACCTTGAACAATGGGTTCAAGATAAATTAGCTAGCATTCCCTGTACAGGAGAGAACCTCTTTGGAAAAGTATGGTGAGATAGATTTCACCCTAAAACGCCTCTTTCGAAAGACAGCTGATCCATCTAAGACTTCCTCCAAGAAATCTGTCTGCCCAAAGAAGAAGAGGTACTACTCTTCCTTCCTGCCTTATTCCTCTTATCAGCCTCAACAGCCACATCAGAAGTGGCAGGGGCCATGTCAACCCAGGAAGCCTAAAGCTCGAAAGTCTCAACCAGCTATGCAATCACAGCCTGCAGTTGGTTTTTGACTACTTCTTCAAGGGCATAACCATTCTACCATTATAGGACTCCTCCCACATTGCAGGCAGGTAAGTCCACTTTGCCCACAGATGGCCCCTCATTACGTCAGAGCCCTGGACTCTAAGGGTTGTGAACAGGGGATATCAGCTCCATTTTCAGAAACTGAGCCCCACCTTTTTCATAGGGCATTTCCCCATGGATCCTGCACTCCAGCCTGCTTCTGCTAGAGATAATCACTCTGCTAGTGCAGGGAGCCATAGAGGAAGTTCTACCCCCCACAACAAGGTTTTACTCCTGTTATTTCCTCATCCCCAAAAAGACAGGGAGGTTCAGGCCTATCCTGGACCTCAGGAATCTCAACAAATTCCTAGTTCGGGAAAAGTTCAAGATGGCCTCACTAGGAACCCTACTTCTGTACCTTCAAGAGAAAGACTGGCTCTGCTGTCTAGATCTCAAAGATGCCTACACTCACATCCTCATACATCCCTCTCACAGAAAGTACCTGTGCTTCTTGTTCCAGAGACTGCACTACCAGTACCATGTTCTACCCTTTGGTCTAGCATCTGCACCAAGAATTTTTACAAAGTGTCTGGCAGTAGTAGTGGCCTACCTCCGCACCCTAGGCATCTTCATCTTCCCTTACCTAGATGACTGCCTCATCAAGGACGATTCCCCTCAGGTAGTGACCATGTCTCCCCGGCGCACCATTTCTGTGCTTCAACATCTAGGCTTTGTGGTCAGGTACGCAAAGTCCCATCTCGCTCCAACTCAAAAACTAGAATTCATTGGGGTGCTTCTGGACACCTACACAAGCTTGAGCCTTCCTTTTGGGTGACCGCCTCCACCACCTCATAAAGCTGGCAAATCCCTGCCGAAGCTAGTCCCGGATAGAGGCAAGGGACATGCTCCATCTGTCAGGACACATGGCCTCCACAGTCCATGTTATCCCCTATGCTTGCCTTCACATGCGTCAAGCGCAGTGGACTCTCTCCTCTCAGTGGAAGCAGTTAACAGGTCATCTCATGGACAAGATCACTATCACTTTTCAACTTTTAGACTCCCTCAAGTGGTGGTGCACCCCTCAAAATCTTCTCAACGGGTTACCTCTTCAGATGTCTTCACCTCATTTTACCCTGATGACAGATGCTTCCAAACAGGACTGGGGAACTCACCTCAAAGGCCTAACTACGCAAGGCCTCTGGTCCCCCAAAGAAGCCTCTTACCACATCAACCCCTTGAAACTCAAGGCAATTGCCAATGCCCTTCGAGTGTTCCATCCTCAGTTGACCAGGCAATTTGTACTCATTCAAGCGCTCCTTGTGATCTTGGGCAAGCCACTTATCCCTCCATTGCTTCAGATACAACCTTAGATTGTGAACCTTTTGGGGATAGGGAAATACATACAGTACCTGAATGTAACTTCCTTAACCACCTAGTTGCTACCCGCTATAGGCGGTATATCAAGTAAATAATCTATAACCATAACTGACAACCAGCTAGCCAGGTATTACATAAATGAGCAAGAAGGAACTGAATCTCTCCTCCTTTGCAGGGAGGTGGTCCGCCTCTGGGCCTTCGCTGTCTCTCATTGGATACTTCTTCATGAAAGTTTACCTTCGGGAGGAGCTCAATGTGCTAATGGACAACTTGAGTCGAATCCTTCGGCCACATGAATGGACACACCATCAAGAGACACCACAGCACATCTTTCGGTTACGGGGATCTCCCATAATCAACCTTTTTGCTACTCCAGTGAACGCCCAGCTTCCTCGATTCTTCTCCAGGATCCCGTCTCCACAGAGCCAGGCCTCGGATGAGTTTCTCCTTCATTGGGGACAGAGACTGCTTTACGCATTCCTACCCATTCCATTGATACTAAAGACGTATTCAAGTTGCAATTAGACAGGGGAACAATGATTCTCATCACCCCATTCTGGTCACGTCAACCATGGTTTCCCCTGCTCCTTCGACTAGCACAATGTAAACCTCTCTGGGATTTATTTTTATTTATTTATTTATTTTCATTTCTTTTATACCGCGCTATTCAACATCAGTGCGGTTTACATAGAACATAAAACATACACGTTGCATATAATGAAACAGTGTTTACAGGTAACAGGAACTAGAACTTGGATAACTTGGGGTAACTATTTACATCAGATTTTCATATTGTACAAGCTAAACTTATAAGTGTCTTATAGCGGAGGTTTTGTCATGATGCACACCCAACCTCCTCTCACAGGACCAGGGCTCGCTCCTCCACCCCAATCTGAGAGCACACCATCTGACTGCTGAAAGTCTAGTTCTATCTCACCTAGATCTTATGGACAAAGTTAAAAATATCCTCAAGGTGTCTAGAAAAGACTCCACTCGATGTGCTTATGCCTTCAAATGGTGCAAGTTTTTCCTTTGTTGTTCCCAGAGGGGTGTCAGCCCATTTACTTACCTGGTGGAGCCTCTACTCCAATACCTTCTCCATCTCTCATTGGTAGGACTAAAGACAAATTCAGTTCATGTCCACCTTAGTGCCATGGTGGCTTCTCACCATCCAGTAGATAGACAGCATTTATCTTTTGGTAGCATGCTTCATGCATGGCTGCCTCCTAACTAGGCCACCAATCAGACTGCCTCAGGCAGCCTGGGACTTCAATGTTGTCCTGGCTTAGCTGCTCAAACCTCCCTTTGAACCCCTTGCCTCAGTTTTGCTGAAGTTTCTCACTTGAAAGATTGCCTTCTTGGTTGCTCTCACATCGGCTCGTCGTGTCAGTGAACTTCAAGCTCTGGTGGCTCATGCTCCTTAAACATGCTTCCACCATGATGAGATGGTCCTCCAGAAACATCCCTGCTTCCTTCCAAAGATGGTTCTCCTTTCCACCTTAATCAGATGATTTCCCTTCTGACTTTTTTCCCAAGACCTCATTCTTCATATCCTAGATTGCAAGAGAACTTTAGCCTCCTATTTGTACAGAACTAAAGCCCATCAACAGTCTTCACAATGTTTTGTATCTGATCCTAGTCACTTGGGCTTACCAGTAACCAAGCATACCCTTTCCAACTGGATTGTGGACTGCATTTCTTTTGCTTATGAGCAGGCTAGACTCTCCCAAGATGGTCATGCCACAGCTCACAACATACGATCTATGGCCACCTCAGTTACCCATCTACGTTCCTTCTCCATCTCTGAGATCTGCCGGGCTACCACATGGTCTTACATTCTTACCTTTGCTGCCCATTACTGTCTAGGCAAGGACTCCAGTAAAGAAACAAACTTTGACCAAGTCTTTCCTCAGCACCTTTTTGGGAATTAGCTACACCTCCTTACCCCAGTCCTCTGTTCCTACTGGCTACCTTCTCCCTAAAGAGCGGAGAGTGTGCTCAAGGGGCTGAGTCTGATAGATCCATACTCTACCCTCGTTGTGGTTCGGGGGTTTTTCCCCTTCAGTCACACCTTACTCCTCTCTGACATCTATGGGAGTTAGAAGCTAGAGAGTCCCATATGTGAAAACTGCATTCCTGCTTGTTCCTGGAGATAGCATAGTTACTCATCTGTAACAGATGATCTCTGGGAACAGCAGAAATCAGTCTTTACAACCTGCCATCCTCCCCTGGGAGTTCTAGAATGGGGTTTTTCTGAGCTCTGTACTTTACTGAGGAGAATTGCTAGTAAGGCAGGAACAAAATCAAAAAAACAAATCCCACTGCCAGAATACTATGAAACATCAAAGAAATAATTCTGACTTAATAAAGTGAATTTCTCTTTTTGTATCTATTCTTTTTGTTGGAGCTGCCTCGACAAAGTGGGCGGAATGAAATCCGTCCTGCCGCTGTGGGTTCTCCGTTTTAATAAGATTATGAACAAGTAGATAGTTTTCAAACTCTTAACTTAGCTTTTATCGAGCTTTTCCAACTGCCGAAGAGTAACAATGTGTCACATTTCGGATCTAAACTTATCGATCCTGCAAAAACTGGAACAAAGATGGATTTTTTTCTTTAAATACTGTCCATCCAGCAGGCTTAAATGCTCAGGTCGATTGGCATACGATATTATGAATGTTGTTTTTTGCACCTCAGTAAAACCTTTGGGTACGAGAAATCGGCCAATCGCATTTGGAGGTTCCCTTGACAATGGGGTACTTTCCTTGCTGATAGGCTCAGCAGGCTCTAAAGCCCACATTGATTGACATGTGTTTCTGCACTTCAGTATAACCTTTGGACTTAAGCAATCAGCCAATCGGATTTGGCGGTTCCCTTGACAGTAGGGTACTTTCCTTCCTGATGGGCTGTCTTTTAATGGTGAACCTCCTTGATAGGTCTTTTTTGTTGACTTCGTCACTGTCGACGTCAGATGCCGTTCCATATATCAAAGGCGGTTTTTCTCTTCTCATGGACTGAAGCTTTTATGACTACCGGATTTCAATGACCTGATGCAGGATTGATAAGTTTAGATCCAAAACATGACACGTTGTTACTCTTTGGCGGTTGGAAAAGCTTGATAAAAGCTAAGTTAAGAGTTTGAAAACTATCTACTCGTTCATAATCTTATTAAAACGGAGAAGCCACAGCGGGGGGACGGGAAGGCAGGAAGACAGGCACACATGTGCGCAGGGATGCTCCCAAAAGCATTCCTATTGGATGTTGGGGAGTTTACTCACATGGGGCTCCGTTGGTGTCGAAATCACCCCATATGTGAAGACTGATTCCTGCTGTTCCTGGAGAACACCCGTTACAGGTGAGTAACTATGCTTTCTTTTCTGGGGTATAAGATAGTATTTACATGTGAATATAGAACAGAGAATATTTTGAACAAAATAACCATTTGGTCTCTTGGACACTGAAAAGGACTGAACACCTGCTGATGATGGGTATTGTAGTCTGGGAAGCAGGTAACGTGCAATCTTTTCACAGCTAATGATGTGAACTAGCTGTGGTATCTCATGATGGGAAAAAATCCCTACTTTTTTCAAAATAGGTTGCTCAGTATATTTGCATAATTTTAACTGAGGGTTACCTAAAAAAAAGTAGATTTGAAAAATCTGGTGCGCCATTTAAGAACCCCACCCTAGGCTGATGTTGCTGCTCTTAGTTATGACTGGCAATGCATCCGACCCGGTGTACCAGTAGCTCCTCTGATATTGAGCAGTCGTTCACTGGAAGATACAGGGGCAGGAAGCAGCAATACAGCCGGTCAGTTTCGGCATGCTTCCCACTTTGTATGCCTTTCAACTAGTATGGCGCTTTTTATGCCTCTTCTACTTTAGAAATTCCCCTTACCCATATCTAATAGCCATGAAACATACTGAGCAACCTAGTTTTTATTTTACAATATGAACGGCTTCTGTAAGACGCCAGGGTGGAGAAAAGGACGATACTGAGCTGTTACTGGCATCTATATTCTGCAAGACTCCTCTTCCATGACTGGAAACTGTAGTTCACGCTCTCTTTTTAAGTAGTCTTTTCTTTGGAAGGTTGTAAATAGAGTCAAGGTAGTTTCATCTCTAAGTAACTTCATTCTAGACATGTCCCAATTACTCAGTCGCCAACAGGCCAGACTCCAAAACACTGGCAAATTTTCCTCCTCTCCTGAATTGTGACTAACCTCTTAAAGACTTATATTTTATTTTATTTTTTTTTTAGGAAAAGAAAGGACAAGAAGTTCAAAGGGGACCTGAACAAGAAATTGCTAAACTGGACAAACTGCTGAGCCTGGTGAGAGAGCCGAGCAGCACAGACGGCAAATAGCATCAAGAACATCATTTATCTCTATGCACGCCGGTATTCTGAGACATTTGGATTACCTCCCATAAACCCTGCAGAGAGGTGATGAACTGTACCCTCAGCAGTATCCTCGGGCCAATATCTTCCTTCCCCCCCCCCCCCCACCCCGTTAAGGATCGTTGCTGCAATGACCTGGGCCAGGTGTTGGGAGAAGAATGTACAGTAAAACACCCAGACAGTTCTGAATGAAGGCTCATGAGTCTGGAGCACAATAGAAGTTATTTCCAAATGAGCCAGAATACTGCAAACAAGAAAGTACTTCAAAACTTTTGAATTTGCTCCTAGCCAGGATCCATCATGTAATATATCTTGACTTTTTGCGCTGCATGAAAAGTAAGCTGCGTTTCCTCAGACTGTAATCGTATCTTGAGTAGGGGATGTGCAGGGCAAATATGTTCAGTTTATTATGTTGTTTATGGGATTTTTCATTTTATTTTTTTTTCGTTCCGGGGGGCAATGTCGATAGTGCATCCTACTGCCGAATAGTGTGATCTGTTCTTCAATAGTGCACATTACTGAGCAATAGAGCACACTATTGATGACATTAGAAATTATTTTTTTTTATCGTTTCAGGTTAAAAACAACATCAAATGTTATGGACATTTCTCATGACGATGCAAATGAATGCACAGCCCTGATCTTGAGTATAAGCACCACATTAAGGGGATAATTTTATAAGTAACTTCCTAGATTTACACATGACAACACACACATACGGGCTTGTTTAAAAAAGCTGCGGTAGAATTCAATGGGGCTGCGGCTCCGATATCGGGCGGAAGCCGCTACCCCGGCTTTGTAAACAAGCCCCATAGTCTGGTATTTTAGTCATTTATGTGCAGAAATGACTACTTATAAAATAATGACTAGTGTGAAAATATGCACGTAGTTTGCGTCATGCACATGGGCAGAGACTGGGAGGAGCATGAGCAATGCAAGCAATTATGTACGTCAATTATAAAATTCTTATTTATGTACCTAATTGCAAAAAGAAGGCACAATCATTTATACCAGCTCTAGGGCTGCAGTCAATGACCGCGCATTTACAAACATGTGCACTTTCATACTTATGCTCTATTTTATAACCTCAAGTATGCGCACACTTCACTAAACAGAATAGGCATAAAGGGCACATGTGAACATGTGCGTTAACTAGGCATCAGATTATAAAATTACCCTTCATGACTGCATAATTCGTTTTTGCATTACATTTTGCTTTTCGATCTGACCTTGACGGAGCCATTTTATTGATTGCCTTATGTCTAACAGTCTGAGGGTCTGCATGTGTTTCACAAGGCTTCCTGTAACTGTAAACGGGAAAAGGATATTAGACCGAACAGCAAAATGCAAACAAAGATGGTGCCATTCAACAGACTTAAACTCAAGTGCAACATATGGAAAACTGCTAAGAGCAAAATGGCATATAGGGTAGGGTTAGAAACTGCAAAGGGGAAAAATATTGCAGATGGCTTAGATATGTCATTTTTCATTTTTTTACTGCACACGATTGCAACCTGAGTAAAAGGCAGTTTTTATTCAAGTGCTGTGTAGAGTGTTTAATCCTTTATTGTATAACACACTGTAACACATTAGTCTCCATGAATATGGATTAGCAAAGCTGGTTTTATTGTTCATGCAAATTTACTTAAAATGAATTTACACAACTATTGAGAAAAGTCCATTTTCATTATAGAGAGATTAGCACATTAGCCCCTAGGAAACTACATACAAAGCAGCATATATTTATTTTGGCCCAGTCCTTGAGGAAAATTCTGGAGACGCTATGCAGCATTGCAGTCCATGGGCGGCAAAGGTATTGCTTGGTTTTCTGAGAGACATTGTAATAGTGTGAAAATGATCTTTAAATAATAAATGCTTATTTGCTATACAGTGAAAATGGATTATGAAGTTCCTGATGAAATTTAATGCTGTCATTAGCCATCAGACTGTCATATCGCCTTCTCAAAGCAGGGTCCTCACCAGTTATCACCAGAGGAGAAATCACCAAATAAACAAAATGATGATTTCTCTGTCTTGCAACTCCACAGCAAAACTTCTTTCTTCCATTGTTTTCCAAATCTCAGGAAGGCATTTTGCAAACAGAATCCCATGGGTAGGAAGCATTTTAGCCATGTAAATTGGCTGTATGAAACTTTTCCAACTTCAGTGTGGCAAAACTGAACATGTTACTCCATAGCATGTGGACTTTTAGTCACATTTAGGGAGAGGCCTTCTGAAGGGGAAGTACGCATGAATTTGGCGGGGGGGTGGGGGGGGGGCATATTCAGCGAAAGAGGCAATTGCCTTGAGTTTCAAGAGGTTGATGTGGTAAGAGGCTTCCTTGGGGAAACAGAGGCCTTGCGTAGTTAGGCCTTTGAGGTGAGTTCCCCAGTCCTGTTTGAAAGCATCTGTCGTCAGGGTAAACTGAGGTGAAGACATCCAGCCACCAGCATTGAATGTCCAGGTTGACCAGAGAGTGATTTACTTAACCAGTCAGCGGCAATATTCAGCTATTGGCCAGCTAGCTAAACTGGCTAAAATTAGACTAGCCTTTAAAATTCCTAACTTTAACCAGTTTAGGATAACCAGCTAGTGACAGAATATCGCTGCTAACCAGTTATCCTTGGGTACTGCCCCCGGAACGTCCGACAATAGCCTGCTAGCTTTGGGGGTGTTTAGTAGTAGTGAGTAACAAAATGATCCTCAAGGAGCCAAAAATGACAAAAGCAAAAATTACAAAAAAAACCCAAACTAGGCACAAAATAATTAGAAAAAAACAACCAAAAAGAAAACTAGAACAGTACCCATACGTGAGAGAAAACAAAAACAAAAAAGCTAGACCAATTTGGGTAGAAAAACTTCAATTAAAGAGGAAAAAAGGACCTCAGCCAACCCACCAACCAATATCAAGAAGGAGGTAGAGTCAATCAAAGGACAGTTATGCCACAATTATTAGAGAGACACTACGTACATCAGCGGTCCAAATAAACCTCTATGAAGAACCCAAACAGGTGCAGCATGAAAATAATGCAGACATTGCACAGCATAGCAGCAGGGAACATCAATACTGCAAATGATGCAAAAGGACTTATCTGGAAAGGCAGTAAATCAATGCAGTGAAGCACCACAACAGTCCAAATACACATTAGATCGGACTTGCCAATATTAGATTAGATCGGACTTGCCAATATTCTCACCTGCTCTTGAATGTAGGTGCCATTTGCACTAGGAGCCTATGTGCCTTCATAAAATAACCACACACTGTTTTATGAATTACGCTCTTTATGACGCCAGACCTGCATGTTTGGGTTACAGTTTTTCCAAGTATGTTAGTGTGTGATTTCCTATTGCTTTGGAGTGGGGGTAAGTGGCATGATGAATTGGGGGCAGGATCAATGTCTGTATAGTTGGAGGCCAGGACCATTGCCAGGCTAAGTGGCATATTGAGGGAACGTGAAAGGATCCCTCACCAATATCTTGATGCAGCCTGGGAGAGCTCCCTTATGAAGATGCCAACTAGTCACCCTTTAAAGGCAAACCTAAACATAGAAACACGATGGCAGAAAAAGACCACATGGCCTATCCAGTCTGCCCTTTCATATCAACTATTCTAGTCCCTTTTTTTCCTTTAGAGATCCTGTGTGTTGGTCCCATGCTTTCTTGAATTCAGATACTGTCCTGATCTCTACTACCTACCATGCCTCTGCCACTCTTTCCGTAAAGAACTATTTCCACTCCTGAGCCTATCCCCTTTCACCCTCAGTCTATGTCCCCTCATTGCAGAGCTTTCTTTCACTTGAAAGACACCCTCCTCCTGTGCATTTATTCCATGGAGGTATTTAAATGTAGCATAAATGCACAGGAGGGGAGCCTCTTTTAATTGAAAGAACACTCTCTCTCACCTACCCCTTCTAGTGGCCCTGAGTGGAGGGATTGGAGCTGCGGGGTGCTTCTTCTGATGACAGCTCCTTCTCATCTTCAGTTAGCAGGCCTGGGGAATGCTGCCAGCCTCACTTCCTCTGCCGATGGCCTGTCCCATTGAAAGTGCATGCAACAGCTTTGGCAGCTTAATGAGATTTGTTGCCCTGGACTATGGCTGCCATGGTCTTTCCCCATCACTGGTGTTATCAGTTGGTCCCCAGCCCACTACTGTGATGCCAGTGTCACTAGTGGTATAGTGAGGGTCTCTGGCACCCATGCTTCTCCCTCCTTCCTGCAGGCAGTCAATCCTAGCTGACAGCTGGTGGCCCATCTGACTCGCTGCTTCTTCAAGTCGTTTTTACTGGTCACACTGTCATAGATTTCTAGTAGTTACGAGATAAAAACAAAAAAAGGAAAATAAGGTGATGCCTTTTTAGTGGACTAGCTTTTGAAGGTTAAATCCGTCTCCAGGTCAGGACAATATGAGAAACAGATGGCAATACCATAATATATAAGTGAATTACAAAAACATTCCATTGACAATAAACAGGTATCACCTTCTTTTCCGTTTTTGTTTCCATTTATGTACCATTAAAGTGAACGAACACGGAAGTCATGCTGCTTTATCCAGAGGTGTCTAGGGAGCATCATCTGGTTCAAGTAGCTTTGAGTGAGGTGGGAGGGGCACCGGCAGCAGGACTGATCACACCAGACAGTGGCTGCATGACCCTCACTCCACCCACAGATAGTGCCACTCAGTACCTTGCTCTGCATTTTAGCCAGAGAGCCCCCGTGGGCTATCCAGATAAAAGTTTTGAATATCGGCCTGGCATAATTTAAATTAATTTTTATTTCATTTTATCAGATCTTTATATTCTGCCTATACCCATTGCTGGGACTTAGAGCAGATTATAACGAGCAAAGTATAAACATTATTAAGAGCAACCACAGATTCTCTCCTCTGCCAAGCACATTATGAAGCAATACAAAACCCTGCAATAAGCACATTGAAAACTTACATCAAACCTGCTATACATAACAGTGCTAACTGCAGGGACTAACACGGCATCACCACTACTTATAAAACGGCAGCACTACAAGTATCACAGCAGGCTCTAGAACCCGAATATACCTCCTTTGGGAAAAACAGAACAAACCAGACTGCAGCAGATTCCTAGACAAAAGTAATCCTATTCTGTCATATACACAGAGCACAGACAACCCTTCACCAACTGCAGAACAAAATATCACAAACTAGAATTAGAAATATTCAGACAAAAACTGAACTGGAAAAGTCAGATGACAGGCACTTCATGTAGTGCAACACCGAAGAAAGAAACAAATGCCCGTGATCATGTTTCTCCCCTGCTCTCTCATCTTCACTGGCTACCTCTACCCTTCCGTTTCCAATACAAACTACTTACTCTTGTGCATCGAGCCTTTCACACTAACACTCCACAATATCTGGCAGACCTCATCACTTTTCACACTCCTAGACACACGCCTCGTTCATTCCACCTCAATTGCCTCACTCTCCCTTCTCCCTCTCTTGCACATCTCCAGTCCACACGCTCTTCAGACTTTTTCTTTGCAGGCCCCGCCCTCTGGAACTTCCTCCCCTCCTCCCTTCGTCTCGAGCCCCACCATCCTACCTTTAAGCGTAACCTGAAGACCCACCTCTTCTCCCTTGCCTTTGACCTTCCCTCCCTTTTGTATAGTCCTCTCCTTCCAAGTCTCGTGTTGTACCCTCTCCTACCATTGAACCATTTTAGTATGGTGCCGGTTATTCCAAAGTTCTGTAGTCCACTGTGTCGAATGCAGCTGAGATGTCTAGGAAGATCATTAGTGTTCTTTGTTCGTAGTTGTCTATGGTCCAGATTATGTCATTGAATAGGTATAGCAGAAGTGTTTCGACTCCGTGGTTTGGACGGAAGCCATGTTGATGTAGATCCAGCGGGGCATGTGTGTCGATGTGGTCCTGGAGCTGTTGTTGCACTGCCTTCTCTATGATTTTAGCCAGAAGTGGTATGCTGGTGATTGGTCTGTAGGCTGCTGGATTGCTTTTGTCTAGGTTGGTTTTCTTTGGGATCGGCCTTATTGTGGCTAGCTTCAGCTGGTCTGGCATGGTTCCTTGCATCAGGGAGTTGCTTACCATGTTGTGTATGAGGCTGAGCAACTAAGGAAAACTTGGTATATATGGTATACTGATCGCTGGAAGCAGCGGTACTGATCGCTACTGATCGCTGGAAGCAGCGGTATATAAATGTGTTCTAAATAAATAAATAAATATACCAACTAAGGATTTTACATATCAAAACTTGGTATATATGGTATACCAACTAAGGATTTTACATATATACCAAATATATATATGTAAAATCTCCTCGCAATCAATCAAATGTAAATCTGTAACCGTTTGATGTGCCTATTACCCATCCCTGCAATCGTACTGTATGTTATAATTCTGGCCTGTACAGCCTCTCCCTTATGTATAGAAAACCGCTGCTGATCGCTGGAAGTAGCGGGATACAAGTGTACACTAAATAAATAAATAAATAAAATGGGACCGGGCATGGGTCTGTTGGTGCGGTACTTGTGTTGAGAGCTGAGATGATATCTGAGATTTGCTTTGTGGAAGGAGTGTTGAACTTGTCCCAATTTGTGATGGGCATGGTTGGGTTGCTGGTTCCTTTAGATGTTTGTTGTGGTGAGCGGCCTAGCTTATCTTGAAGATGATCTGCGAAGGTTTGTGGGTCAATCTGTATGTCTTTATCGGAACTCGGTTCGTTGGTTAGATTTTTTACTATCTCGAACAGCTCTCTGGGTTTGTTGTATGCTTTCTGGATGGTGTTTGTGTGGTGTTCTCTTTTTGTTTGGTTAATAAGCTCATTGTATTTCTTTTGCTAAATTAGGTATAAGGTCTGGGTGGATGAAGATTTAGAGCGTCTCCAGTGGCGTTCTATCTTCCTCAGATCTCTTTTTGCATTGCGTATGCTTTTGGAGTACCATGGTGTGTGCTGTCTCTTGGTGTTTGTTGTTGTGCTTGCTTTGGCTGCTGCATTGATGATGCTGTTCCATTTGCCTACTTGTTTATTCAGATCGTGCGTTTCTGGGTTGAGGTAAGGTAGTGTGTCTTGTAGGAATTGGTCCTTGTTGAAAGCTTTGAATCTTCTTTGTCCGTGTGGTGTGTTTTGTGTCTTGTTGTGTCTTTCCCTTTCATTTGTGATTTCTATTTTGATTCTGTGGTGGTCTGACCAGGGCACTGGTGTGACTGTGGGTGATGAGATGTCACCTTTGTCTACTATGTGGTTGGGGGCGAATATGAGGTCCGGCGTCGATCTGTGTCTGTGCGTCAGGGTGTTTATTAGTTGTGTGTATTGTAGGGAGTCCATTGCTTGTAGGAAGGTTGCCTTGTCCTTGCTGGTGGAGGAGCTGAGGTTGAAGTCGCCCAGTAGTATTAGTGGTTTGTGGTTCGTGTTGATTGCACAGACGGTCTCTAGAGTGGTTGTTAGTTCCTCTGCTGGAGCGTGGGGGGCTCTGTAGATGAGGCATATGGCTATCTGCTTGTTTCCTACAGCAATTGTATTGCATTGGTCTGAGTCTTGTGAGATGAGAGTTTTTAGCTTTAGTGAGTCTTTTGCAATGATCAGCACTCCACCTCCTCTCTTCTGTGTGCGTGGACTGTTAAAGGCTGAGTACATGGGGGGGACTAGCTGGTTGAGGAGGACATTGTCGGTGGGGATAAGCCAAGATTCTGTGATGCAGAGAATGTCAGGTTGTTGGTCCTCTATGTGGTCTCTGATTGTGTTTATCTTATTTCTTACTGACCTGGTGTTCATGAGCTCTATTGAGGTGGTGTTTGGGGTGTTAGGCTCTTTGGGGTTTGTCTTCGTGTTTGCGTGTGGGTTGTGCTTGTTGATTGTGTGTCTGTTGCTTTCGTGTTTTGTGAGCAAGCTCCGTGTGATGTGTTGAGGAGGAGGGTATGTTGGCATGGTTGTTGGTGTCCATACGTTTATAGGGTGTGTGTGTCGTGTCTCTGTTTGTTGGGGGATGAGTTGGGTTATAAGGAGGAATATAGGGAGGTAGGTGGTTGTGGCCATGGTGGTTAGTGTCAACTTACTATGAAGTTGTGGATGTTGAGGCTCTGGTCGCGCCTTCCTGGTCGAGGTGTTCTGTGTTGGTTGTGGTGTCGTGGCTCTTGTTGTTCCCCTTTGTTGGCTGTTATGAGGTGGCTGTTTGCTGTCGCTGTTGAGGCCTTGTGAGTTGCAGAATCTTCCTTCGGCTGCTTTCTGCTGATATCTGTGCGGCTTTTGTGGGGCTGCTTCTTCCGTCGGCTGAGTGCCTCGCCTAAGGGCCTCGCCAAAGGGCCCTCTGGCGAGGCCCTCAGGCGCGAGCCCGCCAGCCGCGATGTAAGTCTTTAACCTTTGCAACTGCTCCCTTTAGTTTTTTCTTAACTATATTCCTCATTTTATCATAGTCTCCCTTTCGAAAGTTAAAAGGTAGTACTGTGGATTTCCTTACTATCCCTCCTCCACTAATTAAATCAAAGGCGATCATGCCATGATCACTATTGCCAAGTGGCTCCAACACCCTTATCTTGTGCACTAGTTCTGGTGTTCCATAAGGACTAGGTCTAATATGGCTTCCCCTCTGGTCGGTTCATGAACCAGCTGCTCCAAGAAGCAGTCATTTATTTCATCTAGGAACTTTATCTCCCTAGCATGTCATGCCGTGACATTGACCCAGTCGATACCGGGGTAATTGAAATCACCCATTATTATTACTGCGCTGTAACGTTTGTTAGCTTCCTTGATTTCTTTGAGTATTTCATCATCCATTTGTTCATTCTGGCCAGGCGGTCGATAGTACACCCCCACTGCCATCGCCTTCCCCTTTTTACATGTAATTTCAATCCATAGAGATTCTGCAGCAAATTTTGTTTCCTGCAAAACTTCAATCCTTTCTGACTCAATGCCCTCTCTAACATAGAGTGCAACCCCTCCACCAATTTGATCAGCTCTATCATTACGATATAGTTTGTACCCAGGTATCACAGTGTCCCACTGGTTGTCCTCCTTCCACCATGTCTCTGATATTCCAATCATACCTGTAAAATAGTTATCTCCAAGTTATAATGCCCTGTTCAATGTAATTTCAGTTTGTTCAATGCAAACCGCACTTATGCAGAATAGCGCAGTATATAAGAGAATATAAATAAATAAATATCTAACCTCTCATTTAGTGCTATATATTCTAACTCTCCCATCTTATTTTTTAGACTTCTAGCATTTGCATACAAGCATTTTAGAGACTGTATTTTATTCATATTAATTTGGCTAATGGTAGACATGGGTAATTTGGGATCTTTAAGCTCTGTCTGTCCATACTCAAGGGCATTTGGGCTACTTTACTCTTTTTTGGAATCTCTCTGCTTTTGGTAGTATCCTTCAAGGATACATTCTTCTGAACCATCCGCTCTTGGGCGACTGTCAGCTTTCCCCTATTATCTAGTTTAAAAGCTGCTCTATCTCCTTTTTAAAGGTTAATGCAAGCAGCCTGGCTCCATCCCGGTTAAGGTGAAGTCCATCCCTTCGATAGAGCCCCTCCTTTCCCCAGAATGTTCCCCAGTTCCTAACAAATCCAAAACCCTCATCTCTGCACCATTGTTTCATCCACGCATTGAGACTGGAGCTCTGCCTGCCTTTTGGGTCCTGCGCGTAGAACCTCCCTACCACATTTTCCTATGTCATTGGTACCGACATGTACCAAGACAGCAGACTCCTCCCCAGACCTTATCTAGGTGGTGCGTGAGGTCGCTACCTTCGCACCAGGCAGGCATGTTACCAGGCGATCCTCACATCCACCAGCCACCCAGCTATCTACATGCCTAATGATCGAATCACCAACTATAACGGCTATCCTAACCCTTCCCTCATGGGCACATGGCCCTGGAGAAACTTCCTCAGTGCGAGAGGGTTTTACATCACCTGGAGGACAGGTCCTAGTTACAGGATCACTTCCTGCCACACCAGGGTGATGCTGTCCTGTCACGTGACCTCTCTCCTCAGTAGCAGGGATGCTGCCAGACTGGAGATGGGACTTCAGGACTATATCCCTGTAGGTCTCGTCTATGTACCTCTGTGTCTTTCTTATGTTTTGCAAGTCTGCTACTCTAGCTTCCAGAGAACGGACTTGTTCTCTGAGAGCAAAGAGCTCCTTGCACCTAGTGCACACGTAAGACCTCTCACCAACTGGGAGAAAATCATACATGTGACTCTCAGTGCAAAAGACTGGAAAGCCCCCATCTCGCTGCTGGACTGCTGCCTGCATCTTAGTTTTAAGTTTGTGTTTAGATCTTTAAGTTCTTTACTTACTAAGGGTTGCTATGTATATTTATACTAATAAAACTGTACCTAATACGTTTAATATACCTTGTTCACCTGAAGCTTAATTAATCTCAGGTCCTTAGTGTATGACTGATTTGGGTAACGAGCTTCACCTGAGAGCACCTCCTGTCTTTTAAGATGTATAAGTATCTATAAAGCTATGATTATTCCAGGGGTGGGTGGGTGTTGGGGAGGGAGGGCGGGACATAACACTTATTAAAAGAGGGCTGCTACACAGTACCCTGTCCTGTGCTGCTGAGGTAAGCTATATTCTGATTTGATTTAAATTATAGCTCTGCTGCTGCTAGGCTCTAACTTATTATGAAATTTAAGCTACAAGCTCTCTGCTGGGTTCTAAATTTAACCAGAAAGCTCTCTTCTGTGTTTTAAATTTAAACTAAAAGTACTTTGCTGATGCTAGGCCCTGAGTGACTATTAAATTTAAACTACAAGCTCTCTGCTGGGTTCCAAATTTAACCAGAAAGCTCTCTTCTGTGTTTTAAATTTAAGTCTTGAAGGACTAGAAAATGGGACTGTTACTTCTGGAGAGAGATCTGCAATTGTGAGTATATATGTCTGGGAATTTTCTGAAAGGAATTCTTTCTATTAAAGCCAATTAATCTGTGAACCCGCTATTTTTTGTTAAATCAGTCAGAGCCTAGTAGCAGCAGTTTAAGTTTAAATTTAAAACACAGAAGAGAACTTTCTGGTTACATTTCATACCCAGCAGAGAGCTTGTAGTTTAAATTTAATACTCACTCAGGGCCCAGTATCAGCAAAGTACTTTAAATTTAAACAGAATACCTCAGCACAGTTACACATGCAAAACATAGACCATCACCAAACAAGGAATCACAATTTAGAAACAGGAAGACAATAATTAAACTGGGAACCCCAAAAGCCAAACTTGGAATGTACAATAACACTGTAGAAATAAAACTATAAATTAATTTCCTCTCGTACTAAACAAAGCGCAGACGTTAATGATGCACATTTCCCAGAGCTGACATATTCCAGTTAATAAATTCAAAATAAAGAGATATTTTTCTACCTTTCGTGCATTTTTTTCAGTTGCAATTGCTCCAGTCACTTTATTCTGGTTTCTTTGTGTCTTCTGCTAACTCTCCATCATCTGCTGTCCATTTGTCGTTTCTTCTCTCTTCTAGTTTTTTTCCATTTTCTCTCTACATCTGCTTTAACATACTAATCTTTCTCCTTTTGCTCTTTCCTCATTCCTATTTCATCCACTCAAATTTTACCCCTCCATCCTCAATCCCCACTTACTATCCCAATACCCAGCCAATTGTAGATTTTTCTTCCCTCCCACACAAAATATTTTCTCCAGGACCAAGCAGGAAGTCAGTCCTCACATATGGGTGACATTGATGTCGATGGAGCCCCTTGTGGAGCATTTCCCCAGCTTTTCATGAAAGCCTTTGGGAATACTGCATGCATGCGCGGTCCCCTTCCCACCTAAAGATGCCATCTTGCTCAGTCTTTCTTTTTCCGTGGAGCCCAAAGGTCCCAGGGCCTCCTGTATGCATTCCCTCCCACGCCTCTGGTGGCACGAATATTATTCAAGATTCTAAGGGACAAGGCCTCGATACTTCTGGTAGCCCCCAGGTGGCCGAGGCAACCCTGGTTCCCACTTCTGCTTCAGCTAGTGGTGGAGACCCCACTACCTCTGGAGTTGCAACCCGATCTTCTCTCTCATGATCAGGGTTCCCTTCTGCACCCCAATCTCAAATCTCTCAATTTGATGGTGGCCTGGAAGCTGCAAGGGTAGTGTTGGCTCCCTGGGGCCTGCCTCACGAAGTCGAGGAGGTGGTCTTGGCCTCTAGGAAGCAATCCATCCGGAAAACCTATGCGTTGAAGTGGAGACGGTACTCTTCCTGGTGTCAGCCACGCAGGGAAGATCCTTTCTCCTGCACTGTGCCAGTAGTGCTTCAGTACCTGCTGCACTTATCCAATCAGGGCCTTAAGTCCAATTCTGTTCGGGTCCACCTCTCAGTTTTGGCAGCTCACCACTCACTGGTGGAAGGACACTCTTTATCGGTTCACCTCTTGGTGTCCCGGTTCCTCAGGGGTTTGCTCTTGCTCAATCCTCCTATCCGTCCTCCAGCCCCTGAGTGGGAGTTGAATGTGGTCTTGCAGCAACTGACTCGCCCACCTTTTGAGCCGATGGCTACATGTCCTCTCCGCTTCCTTTCTTGGAAGACTCTCTTCTTGGTAGCCCTAACCTCGGTCAGGCGAGTGAGTGAGCTTCAGGCCTTGGTCTGTGACAGGCCCTACACTCGCTTCTATAGGAACAGGGTAGTTCTTAGGACTCATCCAAAGTTCCTTCCTAAAGTTGTCTCCTCTTTCCACCTCAACCAGGAGGTGGTTCTTCCGACATTCTTCCCTAGGCCTCATGCAAGCCAGGCTGAGGCAGTCCTGCATACCCTGGACTGTAGGAGGGCCTTATCCTTCTACATTGACCGTACGCAGGGGCATAGAAGGGCTACTCAGCTCTTCGTGTCTTTTGACCCTAATAATTTGGGGTTACCTGTCTCCAAGCGTACCTTGTCCATCTGGGTGGCTGACTGTATCACCTGGGCTTACAGGGCAGCTGACCTTCCTTTGCAGGGTTGGGTCACGGCCCACCGTGTCAGGGCAATGGCTGCCTCAGTAGCTCATCTCCGCTCTGTACCGTTGGCAGACATCTGCAGGGCTGCAACTTGGTCCTCAAGCCAGACTTTTGCAAACCATTACTGCTTGGAGAGAGGGAGTCCCGTAGGGACAGTGCTTTTGGTCAGGCAGTACTCAGGAATCTCTTTGAGGTTTAGGCAACTCCTGCCCTCTTATTGGGCTACCGGTGGGGGTATGTTTCAGTGCAAGCCTTTCTTTGATGCTGTGGCTAGAGGGAGTTCTCTTTTTTCAGCCTGGGTTCCTGATAGCCCAGAGCTAGGGAGTCACCCATATGTGAGGACTGACTTCCTGCTTGGTCCTGGAGAAAGAGTAGTCACTCACCTGTAACAGGTGTTCTCCAGGAGCAGCAGGAATCAGTTCTCACAACCCTCCCTCCTCCCCTGGGAGTTGCAGTTGTACATAGTTTATCTTTACATTTTTGTGTGCTGTTTTTTAGCTAGGTCATTGGACTGAGCAAGATGGCACCTTTAGGCGGGAAGGGGACCGTGCATGTGTGCAGTATTCCCAAAGGCTTTCATGGAAAGCTGGGGAAATGCTCCGCAAGGGGTCACCCATATGTGAGGACTGATTCTCCAGGACCAAGCAGGAAGTCAGTCCTCACTTATGGGTGTCATCGACGCCGATGAAGCCCCAGCGGAGCATTTCCCCAGCTTTCCATGAAAGCCTTTGGGAATGCTGGCACGCATGCGCGGTTCCCTTCCTGCCTAAAGGTGCCATCTTACCTCAGTCTCTTTTTTTCCGTGAAGCCCATCGGACGAGTGTCCTGTTTTTCCCGGAAAAGAGTAGTTTTTTCTTGGCATTATTTTGCTTTTTTCCTTGGATTCGACGTCAGTTCCCCTCCCGCCGGGTTCAGTACGCTGGTATCGAATCCCCTTTTTTCTTTTTCGGTTTTTGCACTTAGTGGCTAGGCGCTCGCGCCAAATCTTTTTTCTTTTCCCTGGAAGGCCGGTCCTTTGACCTCGCGGGGACCCTTTTTTCCCCGATGGCTTCCAGTGGTTTTAAAAAGTGTGATCGGTGTAAGAAGATAATGTCTCTCACCGACACACACGACTGCTGCCTTCGGTGCCTTGGCCTGGACCACGATTCTAAAACGTGCAGGCCATGTGGAAAAATGTCTTCCAAGGCCCTCCGAAGTCGTCAGCAGCAAAGTGAAAGGCTTTTCTCGGACTCGGCCTCTGCCCAGGCCCGGACCTCGTCTGAGGCCTCGACATCTCGGGATTCCGATCCCGAGAGGCGTCGGAGCTCCTCGGACAGGGGGTCCCCCGACCGGGAATGTAAGAGGAAGAAGCGGCTCACGAGGGCGGCGTCGGAGGAGGTCCCTGAGCCCTCGAGGGCCAGGTCTCAGACCCCCGACTGTCGTCCCGGGCCCGTGGACAAGGAGAAGCCAACTAAAGTTCCTCGCATGGAGCTGGAGTCTGCTGGACACGTAAGTCCTGTTGTCCTCGTGGACTCGCCTCCCCGAGTACTGACGTCGGGCCCGGCGCCACCGGGGCCCGAGTCGGGGGCTGCTGCGTCACCCGAACTGAGTCTCAGGTTGACAGCCTTGGAGAGCAGAATGTCTGCCTTCATGGATCAGCAGCGGGCACTGATGGCCAGCCTGTCTGGCGCATCTGCCCCGACCACCGGGACATCGACTTCGAAGTCGACCCCGGAGATCGAGCCGATACTCGAGTCCCTTGCGGCTCGAGGTCGTCCTCGGTCGAGGTCTCCCTCGACCTCCCGTTCGCGACCGAGGGTCTCGACGCCGGTCCCCTCGGCGTCGGGGCGGGTGCCTAGAGGCCCCGCGGGGTCCGAGCTCGACTCGACTCGACATCGGACGAGTCTGCTTGGGAGACCGAAGACGAGGAGTCTCCTGACACCTTCAAGACTCGGTGTGTCCCTTCGGACTCACCTGAGTCTGAGCCCCGGAGTAGATCCCCCTCCGGAGGACACTTGGTTCTCGGAGTTTGTCCGCGATATGGCCGCTGCTCTATCTATCTCGACTGACCCCGAGGAGGAGCCTCGAGCCGAAGAGCTTGATGCTCTTCAGTATGACTCTCCTCCGAAGGAGGTCTTTACTGTCCCGGTTCCTCTGATGCTGGAACGGCTCCTCTTCCGGATGTGGGAGGCCCCGGCCTCGGCGCCGGTCTTGAGCAAGCGGGTCGATTCCATCTATCGACTCCGTAAGAGTCCTGGCTTCCAGAAAGCACAGCTACCGCACCATTCCATGGTTGTGGAATCGGCCATGCATCGTCTGAAGAGTCAGAAGATGCACTCCGCGGTGCCTCCTGGAAGGGAGGCCCGAAGCCTTGATGGCTCGATGCTTGCTTGCCGTGTCCAGACTTACCAGCTCTACATGGGCATGTATTTACGAGACCTGGCCAAGGAGTTGGCCGGATTCTCTGCTGGTCTCTCCGGGGAACCCTTGCAGAGTTTTAAGTCCTTGTCCTCGAGGATCCGGGAATGCTCTAAGTTCATATCCCGCGCCGCCTACGATGGCTTTGAGGCTTCAGCTCAAGTAGCGGCAGCCGGCATCGCGGCTCGACGCCAGGCATGGCTGCAGTCATCGGACCTCGAGCCATGGGTTCAGGACAAGTTGGTCGATGTCCCTTGCCGAGGTGAAAACCCTTTTGGCAAGCCTGTGGCCGAGAAGGCCGCTCAGCTCAAGACAGAGCACCTCACGAGGACTAGGCTGTCGAGGAAGACCTCTGCCCCTTCAACTAAGAGGAAGGGCCCGGGTAAGAAGCCCTTTTACCCGAGGAAGGGCACTGCCTACAAACAGTACCCCCAATATCAGGCTGCCCAAGCTGCCCCCCAGGGTCAGCAAGCCAAGGGCCTGGGTAATGGGCCCCGTAAGCAGAGTGCCCCCAAGCCTCCGGCCCCTGCTCCCACTCAGCAGGGTGGGGGTTTTTGACTCCTTGAGTATAGCCATTCCTCCCTTGCAGTCCCAGCCCTGCACAGGGGGCCGCCTATCCTTGTTCGCCCACAAGTGGCCCTTAATAACCTGAGACAGTTGGGTGCAGGACATAGTCTATCGAGGCTATGCCCTGCACTTTCGCCAACTGCCTCCGCCACACTTCCCAGGGGAACCTTTCCGGCCTCCCCTGCATACAGCCCTTCTCCTCCAGGAGCTAAAAGGTCTGTTGTTGGACAAGGCGGTGGAGCCTGTGCAGTGGTGGCAGCCTACCTGAGAAATCAGGGCATCTTTGTGTTTCCTTACCTAGACGACTGGCTCATCAGAGGCCAGACTTCCCTAGAAGTTCAACAGGCCACCAACAGGACAATAGAACTGCTCCAAAAGGTGGGCTTTGTCATCAACTTCGCAAAGTCCACTTTGCTCCCCTCCCAGAACTTGGAGTTCATAGGAGCAAGGTTGGATTCTCAGCTGGCAAGAGCATTCTTACCAGTGGATCGAGCACAAAGGCTCATGGACCTCGCCAGCAAGTTTCTGCACAGGTCCCTGGTCTCCGCCAGACTCTGTCTCAGGCTTCTGGGCCACATGGCGTCGACAGTACAGGTGACCCCCAATGCCAGGCTCAATATGAGACCTGCCCAGTGGTGCCTTCGGACTCAGTGGTCACAAGCCTCAGGCAGTCTCAGAGACAGGATCAGAGTGTCCCACCGTTTCCTGGCCTCCCTCAACTGGTGGTTACACCCCCCCAATCTGCTGGTAGGGGTGCCCTTTCAGATTCCACCTCATACAGTGGTCCTAACCACCGATGCCTCTCTACAGGGTTGGGGAGCACATTGCCTAGACAAGTGCACCCAGGGCCTGTGGTCTCCTTGGGAGGCGTCCCAGCAGATCAATCTACTGGAACTCAGAGCTATCCGCTTGGCCCTCAAGGCCTTTACTGCTTCCCTGGCTCAACAGTCTGTCTTGATCCAGACAGACAACCAGGTAGCCATGTTCTATGTAAACAAACAGGGTGGAACTGGTTCCCAGCCCCTTTGCCGGGAAGCCCAGGACCTCTGTTCCTTTGCCCTGAAGCACAACATGCTCCTCAAAGCAGTCTATCTTCCAGGCCAGGAGAATTCCCTGGCGGACAGATTGAGCAGGATTCTGCAACCGCACGAGTGGCAGCTACATCCTTTAGTGGTTCAAAAGATTTTCTTGAAATGGGGGCTTCCCTCCATAGATCTGTTTGCCAGTCCCCTGAACAACCAGCTGCCAAGGTTCTGCTCCAGGCAACCGCATCCTCTGAGAGTAGCAGCAGATGCTTTTCTGATTCCCTGGACTCAGGGCCTACTCTATGCGTTTCCTCCCACCCCTCTGGTGGCCCGAACACTGTTCAAGATTCTTCGAGACAGGGCCTCTGTCCTCCTGGTAGCTCCAAGGCAGCCTTGGTTCCCCCTCCTGCTTCAACTGGCAGTGGATCTGCCTCTGCCTCTGGGGTTGCAACCCGACCTTCTCTCTCAGGATCAGGGCTCCTTGCTGCATCCCAATCTCAAAGCTCTCAATCTGATGGCATGGAGGCTGCAAGGGTAGTGTTGGCTCCCTGGGGCCTGCCTCCCAAGGTTGAGGAGGTTGTCCTAGCCTCCAGAAAACAATCCACTAGGAAGACCTATGCTCTCAATTGGAAAAGGTTCTCTGTGTGGTGTCAGCTATGTGCTGAGGATCCTTTCTCCTGTACTGTGCCAGTAGTTCTTCAGTACCTGCTGCACCTGTCCAATCAGGGTCTCAAGTCCAACTCTGTTCGGGTCCACCTCTCTGCTTTGGCTGCTCACCACTCCCTAGTTGAGGGCCATTCCTTGTCTGTGCACCCTTTGGTGTCTAGGTTTCTCAGAGGCTTGCTCCTGCTCAAACCTCCCATACGTCCTCCTGCTCCTGAGTGGGAGCTGAATGTGGTCTTGCAGCAGCTGACTCACCCACATTTTGAACCTATGACTATTTGCCCTCTACGCGTCCTTTCCTGGAAGACACTCTTTCTGATAGCCCTTACTTCGGCTAGACGAGTGAGTGAGCTTCAGGCCTTGGTCTGTGATAGACCTTACACCAGGTTCTATAAAAACAGGGTGGTCCTCAGGACTCACCCTAAGTTCCTTCCTAAGGTTGTCTCCTCTTTCCACCTCAACCAGGAGGTGGTTCTTCCTACTTTCTTCCCTATTTATTTTATTTATTTTATTTAGCAAGCATTTGTAGCCCGCTCCTTCCAGCGATCAGAAGCGGGTAGGATTACTATTGTGAAACTGCCGAATCAAGGCAGGTACAAATTTTGTTTACATACAGATTGTCAGAAAAGCACATCATACAGAGTTAACACTTCTTAGCTATGGGGGAGTTCATTTACATATATACATAAATACATATATACAGGATAATCTTCTTGGACACAGTGGTCAGGGGCTGCTCCATCTGTGGGTTTAGTTCAGGTTGAAATGTGATTGGAAAATGTGCGTTTTGAGTTTCTTTCTGAAGTCTAGAAGGTCATTGCTAGCTCGTAGTTCTGGTGGGAGTTGGTTCCACAGTGTTGGCGCCGCATATGAGAAAGCCCTGTGGCTGGTGTTAGCTTTGGCAGATCTTATATCTGTTGGAGTGTGAAGGATGTTGGAATTGTGGGTTCTTCTGTTTCGGGTAGGAGGTTGCAATCTTACTAGGTTGTTGAGGAAGGAAGGTGCTAAGTTGTGGATGAGTTTGAAGGTGGTTGTTAGTATTTTAGTATTTTGTGTGAGCTGTTATGGGTAGCCAGTGTAATTGAATTGCAAGTCAGGCTGAAACAGTTCTCCATACCTTGGGCTGTAGGAGGGCCTTATCCTTCTACCTTGAACGTACGCAAGGTCACAGGAAAGCTTCTTAGATAGTGCTGGGGAGGAGTCTGCTGTCTTGGTACATGTTGGTACCAATGACATAGGAAAATGTGGTAGGGAGGTTCTGGAAGCTAAATTTAGGCTTTTAGGTAGGAAGTTGAAATCCAGAACTTCCAGGGTAGCGTTCTCCGAAATGCTTCCCGTTCCACGCGCAGGACCCAATAGGCAGGCAGAGCTCCGGAGTCTCAATGCGTGGATGAGACAATGGTGCAGAGATGAGGGGTTCGGATTTGTTAGGAACTGGGGAACATTCTGGGGAAAGGAGGGGCTCTTCCGAAGGGATGGGCTTCACCTTAACCGGGATGGAACCAGGCTGCTGGCATTAACCTTTAAAAAGGAGATAGAGCAGCTTTTAAACTAGATAATAGGGGAAAGCCGACAGTCGCCCAAGAGCGCATGGTTCGGAAGAATGTATCCTTGAAGGATACTACAAAAAGCAGAGAGGTTCCAAAAAAGAGTAAAGTAGCCCAAATGCCCTCGAGTATGGAGCAGACAGAACTTAAAGATCCCAAATTACCCATGTCTACCAATAGCCAAATTAATATGAATAAATGACAGTCTCTAAAATGCTTGTATGCAAATGCTAGAAGTCTACAAAACAAGATGGGAGAGTTAGAATATATAGCACTAAACGAGAGGTTAGATATGATTGGAATATCAGAGACATGGTGGAAGGAGGACAACCAGTGGGACACTGTGATACCTGGGTACAAACTATATCGAAATGATAGAGCTGATCAAATTGGTGGAGGGGTTGCGCTCTATGTTAGAGAGGGCATTGAGTCAGAAAGGATTAAAGTTTTGCAAGAAACAAAATTTGCTGTAGAATCTCTATGGATTGAAATTCCATGTAAAAAGGGGAAGGCGATGGCAGTGGGGGTGTACTATCGTCCGCCTGGCCAGAATGAACAAATGGATGATGAAATGCTCAAAGAAATCAAGGAAGCTAGCAAAAGTTACAGTGCAGTAATAATAATGGGTGATTTCAATTACCCCGGCATCGACTAGGTCAGTGTCACAACAGGACATGCTAGGGAGATAAAGTTCCTAGATGAAATAAATGACTGCTTCTTGGAGCAGCTGGTTCATGAACCGACCAGAGGGGAAGCAATATTAGACCTAGTCCTTAGTGGAACACCAGATGTAGTGCAAGAGATAAGGGTGTTGGGGCCACTTGGCAATAGTGATCATAGCATGATCGCCTTTGATTTAATTAGTGGAGGAGGGATAGTAAGGAAATCCACAGTACTACCCTTTAACTTTCGAAAGGGAGACTATGATAGAATGAGGAAAACAGTTAAGAAAAAACTAAAAGGAGCAGTTGCAAAGGTTAAAGACGTACATCAAGCTTGGGTGTTGTTGAAAAATACTATCTTGGAAGCCCAGACCAGCTGTATTCCACGCTTTAAGAAAAGTGGAAGGAAGTCCAAAAAATTGCCAGCATGGTTTAAAGCTGAGGTCAGAGAGGCTGTTGTTGCCAAAAAAGCATCTTTCAAGAAATGGAAAAAAAGAGCCAAATGATGAAACCTGGAAACAGCACAAGCACTGGCAAGTCAAATGCAAGGCATTGATAAGGCAGGCAAAGAGAGAATTTGAGAAGAAGCTTGCTGCGGAAGCAAAAACGCGAAATAAAGACCTTTTCAAGTACATTCGTAGCAAAAAACCCGTGAGAGAGTCAGTTGGTCCATTAGATGATAAAGGGGTTAAAGGAGCACTAAGAGGCGACAAGGCGATAGCGGAGAGACTGAATGAATTCTTTGCTTCGGTCTTTACTGAGGAAGATGTAGGGATGTTACCCACGACTGAAGTGGTATTTAAAGGTGTGGAAGAATTGAAGGAAATATCGATACATCGGGAAGATGTCTTACAACTATTAGATAAACTGAAGAGTAGCAAATCACCTGGGCCGGATGGTATACATCCAAGGGTGTTGAAAGAACTGAAATTTGAGATTGCAGACCTGCTATCAGTAATCTGTGAACTATCATTAAAATCATCTCTAATACCTGAGGATTGGAGGATCGCCAATGTAACACCAATTTTTAAAAAGGGTTCGAGGGGTGATCCGGGAAACTACAGACCGGTGAGCATGACATCATTACTGGGAAAAATGGTAGAAACCATCATAAAGAATAAAATTACTCAGCATATAGATAGTCATGACCTAATGGGAGACAGCCAACATGGCTTTAGACAAGGAAGATCTTGTCTTACTAATCTGTTATGTTTTTTTGAAGGAGTGAATAAACAGGTGGACAAAGGTGAGTCGGTTGATATTGTGTATCTGGACTTTCAGAAAGCCTTTGACAAGGTCCCTCATGAGAGACTTTTGGCAAAACTAAAGAGTCATGGGATAGGAGGCAGTGTACTACTGTGGATCAGGAACTGGTTAAAAGATAGAAAGCAGAGGGTAGGGCTAAATGGCCAATTTTCCCAATGGAGAAAGGTGAATAGTGGTGTACCCCAGGGATCTGTGCTGGGTCCGCTGCTTTTTGACATATTCATAAATGACCTGGAAAGTGGAATAACGAGTGAGGTTATCAAATTTGCTGATGACACAAAACTATTTAAAGTTGTTAAAACCCAGGAGGATTGTGGAAAATTGCAAGAGGATCTTGATAAATTGGAAGACTGGGCATCAAAATGGCAGATGAAATTTAATGTGGAAAAGTGCAAGGTTATGCACCTAGGGAAGAACAACCCAAACTATGGTTACACGATGCAAGGTTCCACATTAGGAACCACCACCCAAGAAAAAGATTTAGGCGTCCTTGTGGATACCATGTTAAAACCCTCGGCCCAGTGTGCAGCGGCGGCCAAGAGAGCAAATAGAATGCTAGGTATGATAAGGAAAGGAATGGAAAATAAAACAAAAGATATTATAATGCCTCTATATCGTTCCATGGTGAGACCACACCTTGAATATTGTGTGCAATTCTGGTCGCCATATCTTAAAAAGGATATAGCAATTTTAGAAAAGGTTCAGAGAAGAGCCACCAAAATGGTAAAGGGGATGGAAGGCTACTCCTATGAAGAAAGGCTAAAAAGGTTGGGGCTCTTTAACCTGGAAAAGAGACGGCTGAGGGGAGATATGATAGAAGTCTCTAAATTAATGAACGGAGTGGAACGGGTAAACGTAGATCGATTGTTTACCTTCTCAGAATATAGAAAGACTAGGGGACATGCAATGAAGCTACAGGGTAAACTATTTAAGACTAATAAAAGAAAATATTTTTTCACTCAACGTGTAATCAAACTCTGGAATTTGTTACCGGAGGATGTAGTAAAGGCTGTTAGTGTAGCTGGGTTTAAAAAAGGTTTGGACAAGTTCCTGGAGGAAAGGTCCATAAACCATTATTAAGAAGGGACCCAGGATATCAATGCTTGAACCAATACAAGCATTGTGGAACCTGTGTCCCTTGGGGAAACTGCTAGGTACGTATGACCTAGATTGGCCACTGTTGGAAACAGAATACTGGGCTTGATGGACCTTGGTCTGACCCAGTATGGCATATCTTATGTTCTTATGTTCTTATGACCCCAATAACTTGGGGAGGCCTGTGTCCAAGCGTACCTTGTCCATCTGGGTGGCTGACTGTATCACCTGGGCTTACAAGGCAGCTGACTTTCCTTTGCAGGGTAGGGTCACGGCCCATCGTGTGAGGGCCATGGCTGCATCAGTGGCTCATCTCCGTTCTGTTCCATTGCAAGACATCTGCAGGGCTGCTACTTGGTCTGCAGGGCTGCTACAGGGTAGGAAGAAGAGGAGGAGGAGTGGCACTATATGTAAAAACTACTATTAAAGCTTTGGAATTACAGAGCTTAAAAGGGAGAGAGGAGGCATTGTGGGTTAAACTAGAAAGAGGGAAAGAGAAATCTATTTGCATTGGAGTGATATACAGACCTCCCTCACAAGAGGAAGAGATGGACAGAGAGTTAATTGAAGACATACGCAGCATTGCTAGGAAAGAGGAAGTGCTACTGATAGGAGATTTCAATATGCCAGATGTTGATTGGCACATTCCTGCTGCAGTATCATCTAGAAGTAAGGAGATCCTGGATTCTCTACAGGGAGAACTATTCAGGCAATTGGTAACAGACCCCACACGTGAAGGGGCCATACTGGACTTGGTGCTTACCAATGGTGAAAGTGTTTCTGATGTTGTAGTGGAGATCATTTTGCATCCAGTGATCACCAGATGGTGTGGTTCAGTATTAGGACTAGGGCTGTTAGAATCCATTCCAAGGTGAGGCTCTTCGACTTTAGGAACACTAACTTTGCGAAGATGGGCCAATACCTCAGGGAGTCGTTAGTGGGATGGGAACAGCTGGGGGATGTAGAAAAACAGTGGGCAAAACTGAAAGGGGGTATTTTAAGGGCAACCAACCTTTTTGTTAAAATGGTAAATAAAGGCAAAAGGAACAGGAGACCGCTATGGTTTTCGAAGGAAGTAGCTGAAAAGTGAAGAAAAAGAGGGAGGCCTTCATGAAATACAAGAGATCACAGAGAGCAGAAGACAGGCATCTGTATTTGGAAAAACTTAGAGAAGCTAGCAAAGTAGTCAAGAAGGCAAAGAATCAAAAGGAGGAGGAAATAGCCAATGCAATAAATGGGGGGATAAGACATTTTTCAGATATATTAGTGAGAAGAGGAAGAGCAAAAGTGGTATTGTCAGACTCAAGGGTGCAGGGGGGGAATGTGTAGAAGCTGATAAGGATAAAGCGGAATTGCTTAACAAATATTTTTGTTCTGTGTTCACAGATGAAGAACCAGGAGCAGGACCTCAGAAAACACCCACAAATAAGAACAGAAGCGAGGGACATCTTGAACTATTTTCAGAAGACTGTGTTCGTGAGAAACTAGCTCAACTTAAAGTAGACAAAGCGATGGGACCGGATGGGATACACCCTAGAATACTGAGGGAACTTGGGGAAGTTCTAGCAGCTCCACTGACTGACCTTTTCAATGCCTCGTTGGAGTCAGGAGTGGTGCCAAAGGACTGGAGAGAGGCTCATGTGGTGCCTTTACACAAAAGCGGAAGTAAGGATGTGGTTGAAAACTACAGGCCGGTTAGTTTAACTTCGGTGGTGAGTAAATTATTGGAAACGCTGCTGAAAGAGAAAATAGTGAGGTTTCTGGAGTCCAGCGGATTACAGGATCCGAGGCAGCATGGATTCACCAGAGGCAGGTCTTGTCAGACAAATCTGATTGATTTTTTTGACTGGGTGACCAGGGAGTTGGACCGAGGGAGAGCTCTAGATGTGGTGTATTTAGATTTCCGTAAAGCCTTTGACACTGTTCCTCACAGGCGACTTATAAACAAACTGAGCACCCTAGGGATGGACCCTAAAGTTACTGCTTGGGTTAGAAATTGGTTGGGTGGGAGGCGACAAAGAGTACAAGTAAATGGAGCTCACTCTGAGGAGAAGGATGTTACCAGTGGTGTGCCCCAGGGATCTGTCCTTGGTCCGATTCTTTTTAACATCTTTGTTAGTGATATAGCGGAAGGGCTGTCGGGTAAGGTTTGCCTCTTTGCGGATGATACCAAAATCTGCAATAGAGTAGACACCCAGGAAGGGGTAGATAACATGAGGAGGGATCTAGCTAAGCTTGAAGAATGGTCTAGAATTTGGCAGCTGGGATTTAATGTTAAAAAATGTAAGGTCATGCATTTGGGCTGCAGCAATCCAAGGGAGCAATACAGTATAGGAGGTGAAGTACTTTTGTCCACTAAAGAAGAGCGGGACCTAGGCGTGGTTGTGTCTGATGATCTTAAAGTAGCTAAACAGGTGGAAAAGGCGACAGCAAAAGCTAGAAGGATGCTTGGGTGCATACGGAGAGGAATGGCTAGCAGAAAAAAGGAGGTGATAATGCCTCTGTATAAGTCTTTGGTGCGACCTCATTTGGAGTATGGTGTGCAATTCTGGAGACCGCACCTTCAAAAGGATGTGAACAGGATGGAGTCGGTGCAGAGGGTTGCTACCAAAATGATTAATGGGCTTCATTATAAAGCATATGAGGACAGACTTAAGGATCTTAATATGTACACCTTAGAGGAAAGGCGGGATAGAGGTGATATGATTGAGATGTTTAAATACCTCCGTGGCATAAATGTTCAGGGAGAGAGCCTCTTTCAATTGAAAGCAAGTTCTGCTACGAGGGGACATGGGATGAGGGTGAAGGGAGATAGATTCAGGAGTGATATGCGGAAATATTTCTTTACGGAAAGAGTAGTGGATCCGTGGAATAGTCTCCCAGTGGAGGTGGTAGAGATGAGGACAGTAACTGAATTCAAGAAAGCATG
The DNA here is from genome assembly GCA_033557465.1 of Ichthyophis bannanicus. Lineage (NCBI taxonomy): Eukaryota > Metazoa > Chordata > Amphibia > Gymnophiona > Ichthyophiidae > Ichthyophis > Ichthyophis bannanicus. Next base: position 102,099,044 of record CM066032.1, on the reverse strand, counting down.
GGACCAACACAGAGGATCTCTAAAGGCAAAGAGTGGACTGTTGTAGTTGTTATGGAAGGACAGACTAGATAGGCCATGTGGTCTTTTTCTGTCGTCATATTTCTATGTTTCTATGTTTCTAAGCCAGATTTTTGCAGCCCACTACTGTCTGGAGAGGGAGTCCCATAGGGACAGTGCTTTTGGCCAAGCAGCACTCCGGAATCTCTTTGAGGTCTAGGCAACTCCTGCCCTCCTGCCCTCTGGTTGGGCTACCTGTGGGGGTTGTGTCCTTGAAAAGACTTTCTTTGCTGCTGAGACTAGAGGGAGTTCTCTTGTTCAGCCTGGGTTCCTGGTAGCCCAGAGCTGGGGAGTCACCCATAAGTGAGGACTGACTTCCTGCTTGGTCCTGGAGAAAGAGTAGTTACTCACCTGTAACAGGTGTTCTCCAGGAGCAGCAGGAATCAGTCCTCACTACCCTCCCTCCTCCCCTTGGAGTTGCAGTTGTACATAGTTTCATTTTTACATTTTTGTGTGCTGTACTTAGCTATGTCACTTGACTGAGGTAAGATGGCACCTTTAGGCGGGAAGGGAACCGCGCATGCGTGCCAGCATTCCCAAAGGCTTTCATGGAAAGCTGGGGAAATGCTCCGCTGGGGCTTCATCGGCGTCGATGACACCCATAAGTGAGGACTGATTCCTGCTGCTCCTGGAGAACACCTGTTACAGGTGAGTAACTATTCTTTCCTGCTGCTCCTGGAGAACACCTGTTACAGGTGAGTAACTACTCTTTTCCCCTCACCATTTCACTCTCCCAGCCTCATCCCATTCTAATCCTCCCCCAACATCAGCTCCCTTCTAGTTCCAGCCCCAACCAGCATCCACTCCCTTCTAGTCCCTGCATCAGCCCATTTCCAGTCCTATCCTACCCCCACCATTGGCCCATTTCCAGTCCTAGCTCCCCCATCCATTTCCAGTCCTATCCGAGTCCCTCCATCAGCTCATTTCCAAACCCAGCCCCCCATCAGCCCATTTCTAGTCATTTCCTAGCCCCCCCATCAGCCCATGTCAAATCCTAGCTCCCCTCCACTCAGCCCATTTCCAATCCAAGCCCCCCATGAGCCTACTTCGTTCTAGCCCCTCCATGAGTCCATTTCAATCCAAGCCCCCACCACAGCCTATTTCCAACCTTAGCACCCCGCAACAGCCCATTTCCAGTCCTATCCTAGTCCCTCCATCATCCCATTCACCCCCTCCCACTCAGCCCATTTCCAGTCCTAGCTCCCTCCCCTCACAGCCCATTTCCATTCCAAGCCCCCTCCCCATCAGCTATTTGCAGTTCAAGCCCCCGTTCTCATCGGCTATTTGCAGTTCAAGCCCCCCCCCTTCCACTCAGCCCATTTCCAGTCCTAGCAACCCCCCAGCCCGTTACCAGTCCTAGCCCCACCATAGCCCATTACCAGTCCTAACCCCCCATCAGCCCACCTCCAGTCCTAACCCTCCCCATCAGCCCATTTCCAGTCCTAGCCCCCCCCCCATAGCCCATTACCAGTCCTAACACCCCCATCAGCCCACTTCCAGTCCTAACCCCCCCCCCGTCAGCCCACTTCCAGTCTTAGCCCCCCCATAGCCCATTACCAGTCCTAACCCCCTGCCCATAGCCCATTACCAGTCCTAACCCCCCTCCCTCCCATCAGGCCAGGGAAAATTTCTTAAAAAACAAAACTGGCTGCTGCCGTGGTAGTGGCAGTGTGTCCCGTGGCCCCTCCCCCCGCCTGCCCGGCAGAGCCCCCTGAATCAGTCCCCTTGGCGTCGGCTTTCAGAGCCGCGAAGGGAGAGTTTCTCTCTCATGGCTCTGTTAAGCCTGTCGGTGCTGATGGGAAACAGGCATTTCCTGTTTCCCATCAGCCCCGGTGGGATTAACAGAGCCACGAGAAAGGGAAACTCTCCCTTCACGTCTCTGAAAGCCGGCACCAAGGGGACTGATTCAGGGGGCTCTGCCGGGTAGGCGTGGGATACTTGATTCTGCCGCTGCCACGGCGGCAGCAGCAGCAGCAACCAGTTTTTTTGTTTGTTTTTTTAAATTTACCTGGGCTTTTAATGAAGAATGTTGTTTGCGCAGAGCCCTGTGCAAACAACCTTCTTGTTCAATGGATGGGCCGGCCCTGCCTTCGACTCAGACCTAGTTTTCTGAGATTAGGTACCAATGTTTGCTCCAAAATACCCTGGTAGTCCTCTGACTTCATGATTCCTTTATAAGTTCCAGGCCTCCTAAGGCAGCAAAACAGCCCCACAACATTATGGAACCTCCACCATATTTAACTGTAGGAAGGATGTTTTTATCCTTATAAGCTTCATTTCTTCACCTGTAAACACATCACTGGTCTGCATTGCCAAAGAGCTCAAGTTTGGTTTCGTCTGTCCACACAACATTTTCCCAGAAGGATTGTGGTTTCTAAAGGTGGGTTTGGGCAAAGATCAGGTGTGCCTTTTTATATTTGTCTTTGAGCAGTGAGGTCCTCCTTGGCCTCCCATGAAGTCCTTGTTTGTTTAATGCATGGCATATGGTGCGGGTTGAAACCACCACTACAGATTGCTCCAGGTCAGTCTTAAGATCTTTGGATGTTGTATGTGGTGTTTTTCCAACAGTACGCACTAACCTTCAAAGAATTTGTGGATTAAATTACTTCTTCCTTCTACATCCTGGGAGTTTCTTGACAGTTCCATGAGCAGAAAACTTCTTAAGAGATTGCAAATTGTAGACACAGGAATCCCAAGGTCTTTGGAGATGGCCGTGTACCATTTGAAGTTTTATGTTTGGTGATAATGGCTTTTCTGATGGTCTCAGGCAGCTCTCTTGTCTTCACCATTGTGAAACTGTGAGTGAATGTGGCCTTTATAAACATTAGCACCATCATTCATTACTTGATTCAAGTGATGTGAGTACAGACAATTGATCACAGGTGTGTCTAATTTTATTGCAATGGGAATGTGGTCCTTCTGTTCAAACTGATTTCAATTGTTTATAACGATGCCAGTAATCATATCCTGGCAATGTCCCAGTTTTTATACTATTTCCTTTTTTAAGTAGTCTTGTTTTATTTGATTCTTTTATGTGTCACATATGTGTGCATATATTGTCCAAAGCTATTTCACTGGCCACGGGTTGAACTGCAAGGTTGCCAATAATGTTGTCCACAACTGTATACATTCAAGTCACATCGGTGGTGAAGCATGTTACCAGCTGGCCCATGACACCCTTTACTAGCCTAATATAGAAGGCAAGATCAAAGACTTTGTGAGCAATTGTTCCATCTGCAATGAATATGCACATAAGCAGCAGAAGGAAACAATGATTTCACATGACATACCGATGTCACTTTGGTAGGTTATCAGCAAGGACTTATTTAACTTTGCTGTGAAAGCATTCCTGTTGAATGTGGATCACTATTCAGAACTGGACGCACAGAGGGGATCGCAATTCTGATCCTGTGAGGCATATCTAGCCCTGCAGGATCCGAATCACAAACTGTCCTGCACGTGCACGCCTGGACAGCGATTCTGTCTAGCCTGCACATGCAGGACTGCACCCGGCTAACTCAGTCAGGGCTTTTAAATGGGCCGCGGTGCCATGGCGCCCTGTTGCTATGGCACCGCAGCTCCATTTAAAAGCCAAGATGATGGTCGGCAAAGAAAAGAGTTTATTTTCTGCAGCCCAACCCCCGATCTGGCCTCCTAAGACCTGGATCGGGCTGCGGGAAATAAAGCCTGGCCCCCCCTGCCCCATCCGCACACTGGGCCTGCCAAAACAAAACATCCAGGGAAATTATTCCACCTCGGAGTTGGAATAACTTCCCCAGACATTTCACCAGCCCTGGACGTACAGGGCTGACATTAGAATCAGCTCTGTACGTCCAGGGCCGGCAATCGCCCACTCTCCGCCCCCATGCCGTCCATTCCCCGCCCCTGTCTAACTTCCCCGCACAACCAGTGGGGAAGTTATTTGGGGGCAGGTGCCATCCATCCCCGCTATTCGTGGCTCAGAATAACCCCCTTAATGTCTTCACAAACACTGCAAACTGCACTCCATTCATTTCATATGTGGCCGCCCCACCAGTTCACATTGAATGTTATGATCTATGATAATAATGTTTTTCCTTTTTTTTCTTGTTCATTGTAATGTAAACATGCCAGCTCCTTGAGTGTGTGCCCTCCCTGAAGCAGCAGAGTGTGAAATACTGCCAGCGTTGGAGGTCTCGGTGTTCTTCCACCATTTTTGGGTGCTGCTTTGCTCTCTTCCACTATCTTGAGATGTTCTTTCTACTCCACTTACCTTCATGTACAGTTTGTATTTCTGGTTTTCTTCCTACTACAATTAGTGCGCTTTGTCCCTCTTGTGTGGGGCGTTGTGTCAGATACCTGTTACAGATGCCTGCCAACAAGTTTCAAGCAGATTTGAATGAAAATGGATGGCAAGCCACACTGTTACACTGTAAAATATGTTTTCCCATCCATTTGAATAGGGATGAATGTGACGAATGCATAAATGATCCGTCATTTGAATACTAATCAAACGGGGTCTATTGTCAGATACTAACCAACATGAACATTTTTGGCATACACATCCCTGCCTCGCATTGGTGACACAAGGAGAACCCGGGTGACTGACCTTTCCTGTGCAAGTATGTGGTTACACTAAGAATCCCTATGCAGCTCTGTGATGGTAACTCATTCCTGATGTGCATCACCCAGTTCATTTCTATTAGTGAGACCCATGAGGTCAAAGCGGAGTTTGAACTACTGGGGCCTTTTTATTGCTCTAATTTTTATATATCATTACTTTTTTTACACCGTCTGGCATATGAGCAATTTCAGAGGAAGATCAATGAACACATAGAGAAAAAGCTAATACAACATATTACAAAAACTGGTGGACGTGGATTCCCCGGAGGTGCACAATGGAATGGAATCTTAAACACAGTGCCAATAATGATATGCACAGCTCGTTCCTTGCTTGGCCTCTGATGGTAATGTGCTGGCCTTTCTAAACAACTTGTTGTTCTGGCTTTCAATTGATGCAGCCCATCATAATAGAAGCAGGTGCTGGCTATCTCGGAGTTACACTGCATTCCAATCAGATTGACCTTTCTGGGAAAGACGCCAGAGCAGGTTCAGCAAAGGCCGATCGTCATCTCAGCTCTCTGCTTGCATGAACTTTCCTGCTGTTTGTATAAGAGAAGCCAATTTGACGAGCGGCTAAAAATAAAAGCCAAATATGTCCCTTCTGCTTCTGCTGGGGAAAATGCATTTGACTGTACCGTGAAAGCTAGAGGTCACTGAGGGGAAAGTACATTTTCATCCTAAATAAAAATGAATCCAATTAAAGGTGCAATGATTAAGTCTTCAATAGTTTTAGGGATCCTCGTGAAATGGAATATTAGGTAGGTTAGTGGCATCCTACCAAAACGTGATCAAGTCACTTTGAAAAATGCTTCCCATTGGGTTATACTATTTAAATCCAATTAAAAGAGCATATGTTGGGTACCATGATGATAAACCACTTGTTTCCAACAGCATTGACCTTTCTAAGGAAGACTAAGTAGTATTAAGATCAAATGATGAGAGATGAAGATTACAAGTTGAACCCCTCTTCTGGGTACTCATCAAATACAGAGTTTGCACTGGTGGGAATTTTCTGATGGGAGAAATGGCTAAATCATTCAGGCTGCAAGGCATACTGCTTATAATTAAAGGAGACATTCCTGACACAGGTTTAATGTAAAGTCTTTACAGATTTTCTTTAAAGCAAAATAGTCAATGGTACAGGATTCAATGGAGTATCACAGTGACAGCATAAGTGCATAAAATACACGCTTCTGGGACACCCTCTTTCCCTCTTCAGGTAATAAGGGTCTGGGGAAGACATTAGCCTCCTTCCCCAAACCACCAGCTCCCTGGAGAGGGACAGGAAACACCTCCTGCGCTCTCCTCCTCTGAGAACTCTCAAGAAAAACTGAAACTCAGTTCCCTCATGGACAAACTAATCCCACCACTAGTCGCACTCTGCATGCTATTTTAACATAACATAACATAAGAACATAAGATATGCCATACTGGGTCAGACCAAGGTCCATCAAGCCCAGTATCCTGTTTCCAACAGTGGCCAATCTAGGTCACAAGTACCTAGCAGTTACCCCAGAAGACACACGTTCTGCAATGCTTTAATAAATTTATGGACCTTTCCTCCAGGAACTTGTCCAAACCTTTTTTAAACCCAGCTACACTGACAGCTTTTACTACATCCTCCGGTAACGAATTCCAGAGTTTGATTACGTGTTGAGGGAAAAAATGTTTTCTCTTATTAGTCTTATATGGGTTACACTGTAGCTTCATTGTATCTCCCCTAGTCTTTCTATATTTTGATGGCATAAACAATTGATCTACATTGATCTCTTCCATTGCATTCATTAATTTATAGACCTTTACCATATCTTCCCTCAGCCGTCTCTTTTCTAGGTTAAAGAGCCCTAACCTTTTTAGCTTCTCTTCATAGGGATATCCTTCCATCCCCTTTACCATTTTGGTGGTTCTTCTCTGTAGCTTTCTAATTCAGCTATCTCCTTTTTAAGATACAGCGACCAGAATTGCACAAAATATTCAAGGTGCAGTCTCACCATGGAACGATATAGAGGCATTATAATATCCTTTGTTTTATTCTCCATTCCTTTCCTTATGATACCTAGCATTCTATTTGCTCTCTTGGCCGCCGCTGCACACTGGGCCGAGGGTTTCAACACTTTATCAACAATGACGCCTAAATCTTTTTCCTGGGTAGTGGTTCCTAATGTGGAACCTTGCATTGTGTAACCATAGCTTGGGTTGTTCTTTCCTAGGTACATAACTTTGCACTTGTCCACATAAAATTTTATCTGCCATTTTGATGCCCAGTCTTCCAATGGGTGAAGAAAGCCCCCAGGTAAGTGAAAGCCCCCAGGTAAGTGATACATTAAATACCTTTATGGAAATGGGTAACAGGGGTAACATATGGAAAGCAGTGTGTATTAATGCCAGTAGCATGGGAAATAAGATCTCTGAAGTTGAAGCTTTGGTGGGAGTGGCTGACTTAGATTTAGTGGCAGTTACAGAAACATGGTTCACAGAAAACCATGACTGGGATGTAACCATACCTGGCTATACTTTATTCAGAAAGGACAGGGTAGGAAGAAGGGGAGGAGGAGTAGCACTATATGTAAAAACTACTATTAAAGCTTTGGAATTACAGAGCTTAAAAGGGAGAGAGAGGAGGCATTGTGGGTTAAACTAGAAAGAGGGAAAGAGAAATCTATTTGCATTGGTGTGATATACAGACCTCCCTCACAAGAGGAAGAGGTGGACAGAGAGTTAATTGAAGACATACGCAGCATTGCTAGGAAAGGGGAAGTGCTACTGCTAGGAGATTTCAATATGCCAGATGTTGATTGGCACTTTCCTGCTGCAGTATCATCTAGGAGTAAGGAGATCCTGGATTCTCTACAGGGAGAACTATTCAGGCAATTGGTAACAGACCCCACACGTGAAGGGGCCATACTGGACTTGGTGCTTACCAATGGTGAAAGTGTTTCTGATGTTGTAGTGGGAGATCATTTTGCATCCAGTGATCACCAGATGGTGTGGTTCAGTATTAGGACTAGGGCTGTTAGAATCCATTCCAAGGTAAAGATCTTAGACTTTAGGAAGACTAACTTTGCGAAGATGGGCCAATACCTCAGGGAGTCATTAGTGGGATGGGAACAGCTGGGGGATGTAGAACAACAGTGGGCAAAACTGAAAGGTGGTATTTTAAAGGCAACCAACCTTTTTGTTAAAATGGTAAATAAAGGCAAAAGGAACAGGAGACCGCTATGGTTTTCGAAGGAAGTAGCTGAAAAAGTGAAGAAAAAGAGGGAGGCCTTCATGAAATACAAGAGATCACAGAGAAAGGAAGACAGGCATCTGTATTTGGAAAAACTTAGAGAAGCTAGCAAAGTAGTCAAGAAGGCAAAGATTCAAAAGGAGGAGGAAATAGCCAATGCAATAAAATGGGGAGATAAGACATTTTTCAGATATATTAGTGAGAAGAGGAAGGGCAAAAGTGGTATTGTCAGACTCAAGGGTACAGGGGGGGAATATGTAGAAGCTGATAAGGATAAAGCGGAATTGCTTAACAAATATTTTTGTTCTGTGTTCACAGATGAAGAACCAGGAGCAGGACCTCAGAAAACACCCACAAATAAGAACAGAAGCGAGGGACATCTTGAACAATTTTCAGAAGACTGTGTTTGTGAGAAACTAGCTCAACTTAAAGTAGACAAAGCGATGGGACCGGATGGGATACACCCTAGAATACTGAGGGAACTTGGGGACGTTCTAGCAACTCCACTGACTGACCTTTTCAATGCCTCGTTGGAGTCGGGAGTGGTGCCAAAGGACTGGAGAGAGGCTCATGTGGTGCCTTTACACAAAAGCGGAAGTAAGGATGTGGTTGAAAACTACAGGCCGGTTAGTTTAACTTCAGTGGTGAGTAAATTAATGGAAACGTTGTTGAAAGAGAAAATAGTGAGGTTTCTGGAGTCCAGCGGATTACAGGATCCGAGGCAGCATGGATTCACCAGAGGCAGGTCTTGTCAGACAAATCTGATTGATTTCTTTGACTGGGTGACCAGGGAGTTGGACCGAGGGAGAGCTCTAGATGTGGTGTATTTAGATTTCAGTAAAGCCTTTGACACTGTTCCTCACAGGCGACTTATAAACAAACTGAGCACCCTAGGGATGGACCCTAAAGTTACTGCTTGGGTTAGAAATTGGTTGGGTGGTAGGCGACAAAGAGTACAAGTAAATGGAGCTCACTCTGAGGAGAAGGATGTTACCAGTGGTGTGCCCCAGGGATCTGTCCTTGGTCCGATTCTTTTTAACATCTTTGTTAGTGATATAGCGGAAGGGCTGTTGGGTAAGGTTTGCCTCTTTGCGGATGATACCAAAATCTGCAATAAAGTAGACACCCAGGAAGGTGTAGATAACATGAGGAGGGATCTAGCTAAGCTTGAAGAATGGTCTAGAATTTGGCAGCTGGGATTTAATGTTAAAAAATGTAAGGTCATGCATTTTGGCTGCAGCAATCCAAGGGAGCAATACAGCATAGGAGGTGAAGTACTTTTGTCCACTAAAGAAGAGCGGGACCTAGGCGTAGTTGTGTCCGATGATCTTAAAGTAGCTAAACAGGTAGAAAAGGCGACGGCAAAAGCTAGAAGGATGCTTGGGTGCATACGGAGAGGAATGGCTAGCAGAAAAAAGGAGGTGATAATGCCTCTGTATAAGTCTTTGGTGCGACCTCATTTGGAGTATGGTGTGCAATTCTGGAGACCGCACCTTCAAAAGGATGTGAACAGGATGGAGTCGGTGCAGAGGGTTGCTACTAAGATGATTAGTAGTCTTCATTATAAAGCATATGAGGACAGACTTAAGGATCTTAATATGTACACCTTAGAGGAAAGGCGGGATAGAGGTGATATGATTGAGATGTTTAAATACCTCCATGGCATAAATGTTCAGGGAGAGAGCCTCTTTCAATTGAAAGTAAGTTCTGCGACGAGGGGACATGGGATGAGGGTGAAGGGAGATAGATTCAGGAGTGATATGCGGAAATATTTCTTTACGGAAAGAGTAGTGGATCCGTGGAATAGTCTCCCAGTGGAGGTGGTAGAGATGAGGACAGTAACTGAATTCAAAAAAGCATGGGACCAACACAGAGGATCTCTAAAGGTAAAAAGTGGACTGTTGTAGTTGTTGTTATGGAAGGACAGACTAGATGGGCCTTGTGGTCTTTTTCTGTCATCATGTTTCTATGTTTCTAATTTATCAAGATCCTCTTGCAATTTTCCACAATCCTCTTGGGGTATTCCTCTCTGTCTTCCATATGCTGCCTTGTGGGGAAACACAGGATCCTAATTCTATATGTGACCCAATGGGGAAGCATCAGAACCAAATTTAGTCACAGGCAACACAGGCGCCAAATTTTGAAGGTGCCATATACCCAAGTCAAAGAGCAGTCTACTCCCATTTACATTAAGGCCATATATGTGTGCTGCTTCAAAGGGGCACCATCATGGTACTATAGCCTCCCTCTGCTCTTCAGAAGTGCCTCACTTGTCACCTAGATAGGATTCTTAGTTCTGGGGAGGAACGTGCTGTCTTGATACACTTGGGCACCAATGACACAGGAAAGTGTGGGAGAGAGGTACTGGAAGCCAAATTTAGGCTCTTAGGGAGAAAGTTGAAATCCAGGACCTCCAGGGAAGCGTTCTTGGAAATATTCCCTGTAACACACGCAGGACCCAAGAGGCAGGTAGAGCTCTGGAGTCTCGATGCGTGGCTGAGATGATGGTGCAGAGAAGAAGGCTTTAGAGTGGTCAGCAACTGGGAAACATTCTAGGGAAGAAGGGGCTTTTTTAAGAAGGATGGGTTCCACCTTAACCAGGGTGGAACCAGATTGCTGGCACTAACTTTTAAAGAACAGATAGAACAGTTTTTAAACTATATTGAGGGAAAGCTGACTGTCACCCAGGAGTGCACAGTTTGGCATAATGTATCTTTGTATCTTTGAAGGATGCTACCAAACAGGGAGGTTATGGTATCCTGAGAGAGAGACTGCAATAAAGGTGAAAGTAGTCCAGGTGCCCTTAAGTAAAGAGCAGACAAAGTTGAAAGATTTCAAATTACCTCTGTGACCTGATAAGCAGGTTGTCAATATCAACAAAAACCATTGAAATATCTGTATAAAAATGCTAGGGGGGCACCAGTTAGTGCCACTGAATATCCCCACAGGCGACCAAAACAACCACCCAGTTAAAACCAGAGTGGTTTGTGGGATGATTATGGGCAGTGACAGTCACGATCTGGTTAGCAGTGATATATTCAGCCAGCAACCAGATAGCTGAACTGGCTAAAGTTAGTTCATCTGAATAGCTGTCCTAACTTTAGCTGGTTTCTGCTATCCGGTTAGCTGCTGTCTATGGCTGCTAACCTAATAGTGACATCGCTATCTGACGAGCCAGGATATTCAGCCGCACAAACAGAATATTTTCCACCACTGAATATCTGTTTTTATTGAAAGCAGCAGCAGCAGCTAGGCGCTTTTAATTAACCTAGTCACTGCCATTGAACGTGCCCTCCTAGGAGTGTAAACAATAAGATGAGACAGTTAGAATATATAGCACTGAATGAAAAGTTTGATTATAATTGACATCTCAGAGACATGGTGGAAGGAAGATAACTAGTGGACGCCAGGGTACAAATTATATCACAATGATAGGGTAGATGAAATTGGTGGAGGGATGGTGCTATACGTTGCAGGGAGCATCGAGTCAAACAGGATAAACATTTTGCAGGAAACAAAATGCACTATGGATAGAAAGTTCATGTGAGAAGGAGAAGGAATAGCAGTAGGGGTATGCTATCCTTCACCTGATGAGATTAACAGTTAACAGAAATTAGGGAAGCTAACAAAATTGGCAATGGCATTGGCAATTTACAGGCCTTGGAAAGTCCTCCACCTTATCGCCCAGATGACTTCAAACCATCATATTATGCATCAAGTAAGGATATAAATGGCGGCAAGATGTGCTCTCAGCCAGCCTAGTCCTACTATCCAGCAGAAGAGATGCAGCATTTTTACAAGTGGACCTCTCCTCCAGGAGTGATTAAGATTATGTCAGTCTTAATTGTTGTGATGTGCATGTGTTGTGTCTACCCTGCCGTGGGATTTGGACTTCAGTGGAAGTGGCTTGGGCTATCCAATGTATGGCAATGCAATAATAATATATGATTTCAATTACCTTGGCATCGTCTGGCTAATGTCACATCAGGACGTGCTAAGGAGGTAACGGTTCTAGCTGAAATAAATGACTGCTTAATAGAGCAGCTGTTTCAGGGATACCGACATGAGGGGGAGCTATTTCGGACTAATCCTTAGTAGAACACAGGATCTGGTCCAAGAGATGACGATATTTGGACCATAGGCAATAGCTCTCACTTGGTTTGCAGCTTGTCGTGCTGTGAGGGCTTGCGTGCATCAGTGATGCTGAGAGCTAAACTATCGGTACTTTAACTACTGGCAGGGTCTCCCAAGATGGACAGGTCTCAGCTGAGGTGCCAGACCAAGACAAACCACCCATCTGGGCAGCAGCAGAATGGGATAGTGTTGACGGCGGAGGATCACATTTCTGTGACAACGGCAACAACACCAAACTTAAACTGCACGGAAGAAAGGCCCGGCAATCTACTTCTGTATATTGCCATGAAAACCCAATGGATAGTTACAACAAAACAAATTGTGCTATGGTGCTGGAAGATGAGACCCCCAGGTCGGAAGGCACTCAACTAGCTACTGGGGAAGAGCTGAAGACTTTTCAGAGTAAAGCCAGCATTTATGATGTGGTTGGATCAAAACCCTCGGGAAGTCTGACTGCTGATGTAGCTGCACATGAAATGAGAGTCAGAAGCTATAAAGATGTCTTACGCATTGGAACATGGAACGTACGAAGCATGAACCAAGGGAAGTTGGAGGTGGTCAAGAATGAAATGGAACGTGTGCAACTTGATCTGTTGGGTGTCAGCGAACTGAAATGGACTGGCATCGGGCACTTTGCATCAGATGATCACATGGTGTACTATGCTGGAAATGAAAGACAAAGAAGAAATGGTGTTGCATTTATAATAAAGAAGAAACTTGCAAGAACTGTAATGAAATACAATGCAGTCAGTGAACGCTTAATCTCTATTCGTCTACGAGGAATGCCTATCAACACAACTATAATTCAAGTATATGCCCCAACAACAGCTGCAGAAGAGAATGAAATTGAAGAGTTCTATGAACAAGTACAAGCTGAAATTGACAGAACATGCAAACAGGATATCCTGATAGTCATGGGTGACTGGAATGCAAAAGTTGGCAACAAAGAAGAAGGCAAAGTAGTTGGAAAATATGGACTTGGCAACAGAAATGAAGCTGGAGAAAGACTGATAGAATCCTGCAAGACCAACGATCTATTCATCTCAAACACCTTCTTCCAGCAACACAAGCGGCGACTGTACATATGGACTTCACCCAATGGATTGAATAAAAATCAAATTGACTACATCTGTGGAAGTCAACGATGGAAAAGCTCTGTAACATCAACAAAGACAAAACCTGGAGCTGACTGTGGTACTAGTATGCAAACTCAAGCTAAAGTTGAAAAAGAGCAAACCACTCATGAATGCAGCAAAATATGACCTTGAGAATATACCACTGGATTTTAAAGACTGCCTGCAAAATTGATTTGCTGCTTTAGATACAAATGACAGAGCTCCGGAAGAGTTATGGAATGACATCAAGAAGGTTGTGTTGGAAGAAAGCGAGAAGTCTCTACAAAAGGTGAAAAAGCAAAAACAGCCAAAATGGATGACGGAAGAAACTCTGAAAATTACCCAGAAACGCAGAGAAGCTAAAGCCAGAGGAGAAAGAAAGACAATCGCAGATCTCAACAGAGATTTCCAACGTGCAGCAAGACAGGACAAGGAAAAGTACTACAATGACACTTGCAAGGAAATAGAAGCAAAAACTATTAAAGGAAGAACAAGATCGGCTTTCCTAAAGCTACAAGAGTTAAAGAAAAAGTTCCAGCCTCGAATTGGAATGTTACAAGATGCTCAAGGTTCTATGTTGAATGATGCCGAGAAGATCAAGAAAAGGTGGAAGGAATATACATAGTTTTTATATGATAAAGATCAAGTGCACCAATAGCCGTTTCAACCTGTACCTTATGATCGGGAACCATTGGTGATGAAAGAAGAAGTTGAAGCAGCATTGAAAGCCTTATCAAAGAACAAAGCACCAGGCATTGATAGCATTCCCATAGAAGTATTGCAGCAATCTGATGCAGCTGTTACCGTACTTACAAGGCTCTGCCAAGAAATATGGAAGACAACATTATGGCCAACTGACTGGAAAAGATCTGTGTTTATACCAATACTAAAGAAAGGTGATCCAACTGACTGTGGAAATTATTACACAATCGCTCTGATCCCACATGCCAGCAAGATTCTACTGAAGATTATTCAAAAGAGACTACAACCATACCTGGAACAAGAACTACCTGAAGTGCAAGCAGGGTTCAGGAAAGGGCGAGGAACAAGAAACATCATTGCAGATGTGAGATGGATCCTTGAAAAGACTAAAGAATACCAAAAGGATATCTATTTGTGCTTTATCGACTATAGCAAGGCTTTTGACTGTGTAAACCATGAGAAACTCTGGGCCACATTAAGAAGCATGGGTATACCAGAACACCTGATCGTTCTCTTGCGCAATCTGTACATTGATCAAGAAGCAACAGTTCGAACGGAACAAGGAGAAACAGAATGGTTTAAAATATGCAAAGGTGTAAGACAAGGCTGCATACTTTCCCCCTACCTGTTTAATTTATATGCAGAACAAATCATCAGAGAAGCAGGATTGTATGAAGACAACAGAGGTATGAAGATTGGTGGAAGACTCATCAACAACCTTCGCTATGCTGATGATACCACATTACTGGCTGAAAGTGAAGATGATCTGAAACATTTGCTTCTCACAATCAAAGAACATAGTCTCAAAATGGGCCTGCACCTTAATGTAAAGAAGACAAAGATCATGGCAACTGGCATAATCAACAGGTTCATCGTTGAAGGAGAAGAAATTGAAATTGTGAACAACTTTAACCTACTTGGATCAACTATCAATAAAGAAGCAACAAGCAGTCAAAAAATCAGAAGACGCATTGCTCTTGGCAGAATGGCTGTGAAAGACCTAGATAAGATTCTCAAGAGCAGAGATGTCTCTCTCCATACAAAGATTTGATTTGTTCAAGCCATGGTATTTTCAATAACATCATATGGATGTGAAAGCCGGACAGTGAAAAAGACAGACAGGAAGAAAATTGATGCTTTTGAATTATGGTGCTGGCGGCGAATACTGTGTATACCATGGACTGCCCGGAGAACAAACCAGTCGGTACTAGAGGAGATCAAACCTAAGCTTTCTTTAGAAGCTCAGATGACAAGACTTCGACTTTCATACTTTGGACACATCATGCGAAGAGAGAGATCATTAGAGAAAGACATCATGCTTGGCAAGATAGAAGGTCAACGCAAAAGAGGAAGGCCAGCAATGAGATGGATCGATACAATAACAGCAGCTACAGGTACCAGTCTGTCAACAATGAGCCACCTGACTGAAGACCAAACACAATTTAGGATAGCTATCCAGAGGGTCGCCATGAGTCGACTCCGACTCGACGGCACTTAACAACAACAACAACAGGCAATAGTGATCATAACATGCTAAAATTTCATTTAATAAATGGAGGGAGAAGAGCAAGGAAATCGACTGCACTAGCATTTAACTTTCAAAAGGGAAACTATGCTTTTTTGAATCAAGATACTGTTCTCGCCTCCACTGCTTCCACTATAAGACTGTTCCATGTACCCTTCACCCTTTCAATAAAGGAATATAGTAACATAGTAAATGCTGTCAGATAAAGACCAGTATGGTCCATCTAGTCTGCCCAGTAAGATGGCCGGAGTAAGATGGCAGGAGTAGGTGCCACTCTGTGCAGGCTGCCCCTCAGGCCACCCCTCCCCATGTCTTTGTTTAGAGGTGAACCTACCGCTCCATGCAGGACACCCCTATTTGTTGAGAAGTTAGATGGTTCAGTTTATTTTGATTTTATTGTGTTGCTATAAATGGATCCATTGTGTCTGTCCCATGCCATTTTGAATTCTGTCACCGTGTTTTCCCCCACCACTTCCATCGGGAGGGCATTCCAAGCATCCACCACCCTCTCAGAGAAAAAGTATTTCCTGATATTGCCTTTCAATTTTCCGCCTTGCAGCTTCATGTTATGCCCTCTCGTTTTACAGCTTCCCTGTCTTTGGAAGAGGTTTGTTTGTTCATTATTTCTCCTTAAGTATTTAAAGGTCTGAATCATATCTCCCCTGTCCCTCCTCTCCTCCAAAGTGTACATATTTAGGTTTTCAAGTCTCTTCTCATAAGGCTTCTGATGCAGGCGCCAAATCATTTTGGTCGCCTTCCTCTGAACAGTTTCCATTCTTTTTACATCCTTTGCAAGATACAGTCTCCAAAACTGAACACAGTATTCCAAGTGAGGCCTCACCAGTGACTTATACAGTGGTATTAGAACCTCTTTATTTCCTCAAATTACTCCTGTGTTTATCCCCTTTCACCATCATTTCATGGCCCCTCATTCCAGAGCTTCTTTTCAACTGGAAGAGAACTACCTGCTGTGCATTTACACCGCAAAGGTATTTAAATATCTTTATCATATCACCCCTCTCCCACCTTTCCTCCAAAGTATACCTACTGAGATCTTTATGTCTATCCCCATATGCCTTATGAAGAAAAACACTGACCATTTTAATAGCCACCTTCTGGGCTGACTCCATCCTGTTTATATCCTTTTAAACGTGTCATCTCCAGAATTGCACACAATACTCCAAATAAGTTCTCACCAAAGACTTATACAGAGGCACTATCACCTCCTTCTTTCTACTAGCCATTCCTCTCCCTATGCACCCAAGCAACCCTTTAGAGTTTGCCATCACCTTTTCTATCTGTTTGGTCACCTGAAGATCATCTGATATGATCACACCCAGGTTCCACTCTTTTTAAGTGCACTGAAGTACTTCACCCCCTATACAGTACCACTCTCTTGGGTTTTTGCAGCCCAACAAGAACATGAGCAAGGCTCGATCCCTGAGATACACCATTGGTAATGTTCCTGTCTTCAGAGTGAACTCCATTTACTACTACCCTCTGTTGCCTCTCACACAATCAGTTCCTTACCCAGTCAGTCAGTTTAGGGATCATCCCAAAGGCAATCAATTTATTTATAAGTCACCAATATGGAATACCGTCAAAGGCCTTGCTAAAATCTAACAATACCACATCTAGCGCTTTTCCCTAATCCAATTCTCTGGTCACACAGTCAAAGAAATCAATTAGATTTGTCTGATAAGACCTACCTCTAGTAAAACCATGCTGCCTCGGATCCTTTAATCCCTTCAATTCCAGAAACTCCTACCCTCTGTTTTAGCACTGGTGTGTCCATTAATTTACTCACCACAGAGGTCAGACTAACTGGCTGGTAGTTGCCAACCTCTTCCTTGCTTCTGTTTTTTGTGGACAGAAACTACATTTACCCATTTCCCGTCCTCCAGGATCACTCCCAACTCAAAAGAAGCATTGAAAAGATCAGCCGGTGGAGCTGCCATACTTCCCCCAAGATTTTTCAATACCCTCGGATGACAAAGGATGTAAAAAGACTGGAAACTGTTCAGAGGAAGGCGACCAAAATGATTTGGAGCCTGCATCAGAAACCTTATGAGAAGAGACTTGAAGACCTAAATATGTACACTTTGGAGGAGAGGAGGGATAGGGGAGATATTATTCAAACCTTTAAATACTTAAAAGGAAATAGTGAACAAACATACCTCTTCCAAAGACGGGGAAGCTGTAAAACTAGAGGGCATAATATGAAGCTGCAAGGTGATAAATTGAAAGGCAATGTCACGAAATACTTTTTCACTGAAAGGGTGGTAGATGCTTGGAATGCCCTCCCGATCGAAGTGGTGGGAGCAAACACAGTGACAGAATTCAAAATGGCATGGGACAGACACAGTGGATCCCTTTAAAGCAACAGGATAAAATCAAAATAAACTGAACCATCTAATTTCTCAACAAATAGGGATGTCCTACATGGAGCGGTGGGTTCACCCCTAAACAATGACATGGGGAGGGTGGTCTGCACAGAGTGGCAGGTGCACCTACTCTTGCCATCTTACTGGGCAGACTAGATGGACCAAACTGGTCTTTATCTGCCGTCATTTACTATGTTACTATGAGGAAATGATTAAAAGGTTAGGGTTCTTCAGGTCAGCAAAGAGATAACAAGGGGAGATATGATAGAAGTCTACAAAATAATAAGTGGAAGCAAAAGTGCATAATAAAATCTTTTTCAAGTACTTTTGTAGCAAAATACTAGTGAGAATGTCAGATGATGGAGGAATAAAAGGGGCACTAAGAGAGGAAATTAGTGGAGAGACTGAATGAATTCTTTGCTTCAGTCTTTACTGAAGAAGATATAGGAAACCTACCCATGCCAGAGGTGATGTATCAAAGCAATTGAAGCAAATCTCAATAAATCAGGAAGATCTAATACAGCTATTTGATAAACTAAAGAGTAACAAATCACCTGGACCGGACTACTTTTAATCCTTATAATTAGTTCACTGTACTTCCCCTTATGTTAAAATATATTATCACCTCATGTTTTAATGTAAATTGTTATTATACTGTAAACCGCTTTGATTTTTGAAAAGATGGTATAGAAAACCTTTTAATAAATAATAAATAAATAAATAAATACTTTTAGTAATCTGTGAATTATCATTAAAATCATCTGTAGTACTTGAAGATTGGAGAGTGGCCAATGTAACACCAGTTTTCAAAAAGGGTTCCAGGGGTGATCCTGGAAACTACAGACTGGGATCCGTGCTGGGCCTGCTGCATTTTAACATATTTATAAATGACCTGGAAATGGGAATAACAAGTGAGGTGATCAAATCTGCAGATGACACAAAATTATTCAAAGTTGTTAAAACATAGGAGGATTGTAAAAAGTTACAAGAGGACCTTGAAAAATTGCGAGACTGGGCATCCAAATGGCAGATGAAATTGAATGTGGACAAGTGCAAAGTTATGCACTTAGGGAAGAACAACTGAAACTAGACGATTCATGGTTCCACATTAGAAATGATCACCATTAGGAAATGGATCTGGGCATCATCATGGATAATACGTTGAAACCCTCTACCCAGTGTGCAACAGCAGCAGCCAAGAAAGCAAATAGAATGCTAGGAATCTTAAGGAAAGGAATGGAAAATAAAACAAAGGATATTATAATGCCACTGTATCGCTCCATGGGGTGGCTACACCTTGACTATTGTGTGCAATTTTGGTTGCCATATCTTAAAAAGGATATAGCAGAATTGGAAAAGGTATAGAGAAGAGCAACCAAAATGGTAAAGGGGATGGAAGGATACCCCTATGAGGAAACGCTTGAAAGGTTAGGGCTGTTCAACTTGGAAAAGAGACAGTTGAGGGGAGATATGATAGAGGTCTATAAAATAATGAATAGAGTGGAATGCGTAAACGTAGCGTGGTTGTTTATTCCTTCAAAAAGTAGAATGACTAGGGGACACATAGATCACGATCCAGGAAGGGGCACGTCCAGGCCGTCCAGACATCCCGGAGCTGGGCGGGCTCCTTTGTACCCAATTTTGCACTGCGGGAGCTAGACGCCCCCACATTAGCAGGATTGTGCACCAGGACGGCCTGGTGTGCCCCTTCAGAGGCCTTGGACGACATCCAGGTGGCAGGACGGCCAGGACCCCTCCAATCCCACAGGCCAGACACCCCTCTGACCTGGTTTCCCACTGCCCGACCCTTGGTAGGGGTCCATTAGGGCAGGGATCGGGCGACGGTGCCTCACCTTCAACTGCACTGTTGCTCCTGGAGGGGTGGCTGCCGAGCCGTTAAGAAGGGGTTTCCCACACTTATTCCACCTCCAAGATGAAATAAGCTGGGCGTCCTCCTGGCGCTCCATGGACATACAGGGCCGTGACCTGAATCGGCCCTGTACATCTGGATGCAGGGGCGGCACTATAATGAGGTAAAGTGAGGCGGCTGCCTCAAGCGGCAAAATTTTGAGGGCAGCAAATGCCCCCAAAACAGCCGCCTCACTTCGCCTTCAAGTTAAAAAATAAAAAAAACTAACTAAAAAAAAAAAATCGCACAAGTTGCTGTCGCTGCCGAGTCTGCTTCTCGGCAGCGGCAAACTCACCGCCTCCCTTCTTCTGCAGCCGTGGCTCCCTGCCTCTTAGGGAACCGCGGCTGTGCCAGTGAAGCCGTTGCGGAGCCTTCCCATCTCTCGATGTGCTCCGTGCAGCATTGTCCCTCCTCTAAAGGTAGTGGTAAACAACTTCTTTTGGGGGCAGAACAATGCTGCACGGACCCCATCGAGAGACGGGAAGACTCCGCAACGGATTCACCGGCGCAGCCGCGGTTCCCTAAGAGACAGGAAACCGTGGCTGCAGAAGAAGAAGGCACAGGGCGGTAGCAGGCAGACATGGGGAGAGGGGATGAGGGGGCAGGGAATCTGCAACAGGGCTGACTTGGGGGAGGGGGGAGGCTGACATGGATGGATGGAGGAGGGAGGGGGGCTGACATGGATGGATGGAGGGAGGGAGGCTGACATGGATGAATAGAGGGAGGAAGAGAGGGGGAGATGACATGGGGGAGGGAGGGGGCTGGAAGGGAACTGACAAGGGTTCCCTCTCATCCAGCAGGAACAACCGGCATCGAACCAATCAGCCTGATCGCTGCAAGCGATCAGGCTAATTTGTGCGGCGGCGGCACTCCAGTTGTTTTAATTTTAGATTTTGTCACCTCTGCCCTGACTCTGCCTTCCCGCTGCTTTTTTTTTTTTTTACTACTACAAGCATTCTTGAGGAAAAAAACACAGTGGGAAGGCAGAGGCGGCAAAATCTAAAATTAAAACAGCCAGAGTGCCCCCACCACCGCCGGATGAGAGGTGCAGGTGGAGGGAGTGGGGACAGGAGGAGGAAAAGGAGAGACAAAGGTGAGAGATGGGGGACAAGGGGGGAGACAGGGGACAAGTACTAGACAAAGGGGAGAGATGGGGCAAATGCTGGACAAAGGGGAGAGACGGGGACATACGGGACAGACAGGGGATAAATGCTGGACAGAGGGGAAAGACAGTGCGGGTTAGGATTATAATGGGCTGATGGGGGGCTAGCACTGGTAATGGGCAGATCGGGGGGATTAGGACTGGTAATGGGTTGATTAGGGAAGGCTAGGACTGGGAATGGACTGATCAAGGGGGGTTGGGACTGGTAATGGGCTGAGGGGGGACTAGCTATGGAAATGAGCTGATTAGGGAAGGCTAGGACTGGTAATGGGTATCTCCAGGAACAAGCAGGAATGAGTCTTCACATATGGGTACGTCGGTACCGACGGAGCCTGCGCGGGAACGCTCCCCAGCTTCCCAAAAAGGAAAGCTTTTGGGAGCATCCCACAGCGCCTGCGCGCTGCCTTCCCGCCTTTCCTAACCGCCTCTCCTCAGTTCTTCTTTGCCGCGGAGCCAGCAGGTCGTGTTCCTGTCACCGCTGAAGAAGTTCTTTGTTTTATTTTATTCTTTGGTCGTGCATCTGCCTCCCCCGACTTCGGACCGGTACCGCCGGTCTTTTCTTCCTTTTCTTATTAAAAAAAAACAAAAAAACATAGTTTTCCCTCACTTAGTGTGTTTTTCTTCTTTTGGGCCTTAGGCCTCACAAATAATTTTTCCTCATGGAAAAACAAGCCTCCGGGTTTAAAAAATGCACTAAGTGCAGCGGTACTATTTCTGTTACTGACACCCATGAATGGTGTCTTAAATGTTTGGGTCCTGAACACTCCATTCCGGATTGTCCGTCCTGTTCTTTGATGTCTAAACGAGGTTTACAGAACCGAGCAGCCAAGCTCCATGTGCTGTTTCCCTCTGATGCAGCTTCAGTGGCATCGACGTCTTCCAGGGCTTCTTCTTCCTCCCATGGATCTCAGGTAACCAAACATAAATCCAGCCGGTCCTCGAAGGGTAGATCTCCTTCCAAGCATCGAGATGCCTCCGGGCTTGCTCTCGAGGATCCTGCACCGGCAAAACAACCCCGGCAGGAAGCTCCGGCTTCCAAAGCTCCACCTATGGGGTTACAGGTTGACATCGATGGCACGGCCTCGACCGATCACCTGTTAGAATGCTCTGGGGTACCGGCGCAACCTTCCGGTACCGAATTCCAGGCATTCATGGCGTCGATGGATCACAATGTTCTATCCATGCAGCAGGCTATCACGGCCTTCATTCAAGCTGCGATGCCGCTGATACCACAACAAAC
Source organism: Ichthyophis bannanicus (assembly GCA_033557465.1). Lineage (NCBI taxonomy): Eukaryota > Metazoa > Chordata > Amphibia > Gymnophiona > Ichthyophiidae > Ichthyophis > Ichthyophis bannanicus. The sequence continues at coordinate 102,076,985 of CM066032.1, read as the reverse complement.
TCCGTTGTCGGTATCGGCTCCGGTACCGGCACCAGCGCCGGTACCGGTACTGACTGCATCAACATCGACCAGGATGCCAACTGCAGCGGTTCCCTGTCCAGGGATGCTCGTCGGTACCGAACCGGTACCGACGACGCCCGATGTCGATACTGCTCGATACGCATACCGAGCTTTAGAAGACCACCCTGACAGGCGATATTTTGATTCCTCTGATGATTCTGATACATCAGAGGAGTCTGCTGAAGTATCCATAGCCCTTCCTGAAGAACCTTCTTCTCCAAAAAGAAGAATGTCTCCTCCAGAGGACTTACACTTTCAAGACTTCATAAGAGAAGTGGCTAAAGGACTTTCTATTTCAGTAACCTCTGAATCAGAGCCTAGAGCTAAAAAATTGGATATTTTAGGTTATTCTAAGGCTCCTAAAGAGGCAGTCACCTTGCCAATTCATGAGATTCTTTATGAGCACATGATTGACTTATGGGAGATTCCTCTCACTATCTCTCCTCATTCTCGAAGATTGGACACCATGTACCGTGTCCCTCCTTGTCCTGATTTTCATAAAACACAGCTTCCCCACCATTATATTGTGGTGCAGTCAGCTATGAAAAGGATAAAGAGTGCAAAAAGACACTCTTCTGCCCCTCCAGGAAGAGAATGCAGGACCTTGGATGCTTTTGGTAGGAAAATCTTCCAAGCCAGTATGCTTATTGCCAGAATCAACTCCTATAGTCTTTACATGGGTATGTTTCTAAAAGAAGTTGCAGATAAGCTGCACACTTTCCTCCCTTTTCTTCCAGAGGATAAAAGGGAAGAATTCCTTCTTTGGCTCAAGCATACTCAAGACATTTCAAAGTTTTCCAACCGTGCAGCTTTTGACTCCTTTGAAGGTGCCAGCAGAGCTTCGGCCATTGCCATAGCTGCTCGCAGAATTGCTTGGCTCCAAGCTTCTGATTTAGAACCTTGGGTCCAGGATGGTTTAGGAAATCTCCCCTGTACAGGTGAAAATCTGTTTGGCAAAGAGTGGCAAATAAAGGCCACTCAAATGGATGCAGAAAATTCTGCTCTGGATAGACTTTCAAAGTCAACCTCCATTCCTGCCAAGAAAAAACCTTTCAAGAAGTCTTTTTTCAAAAAGGGCAGATTCCCTTCTACTTCTGGCCAACAATCATCTACAGGTCGCTTTGCTACTAAGCGTCAGCAACCTAAACAGGCCAGGCCTAAGTCTACAGGGGCTGCTGCAACTCAGCAGTCCCAACCTCCTCAGGGTTTTTGACTTGATGCTAGAGAACTTAGCCTTTCTGGTTCTAAAACAGCCAGAGCCTCTCTCCATTCCAGGAAGGTTAGCTCATTTTGTTCCCAGATGGGAGCAAATTACAACAGAGCAGTGGACCCTCTCCATCATAAGGGAGGGCTACAAGCTTCATTTCTCAAACCTTCCTCCTCACACCATGGTGAGACACTTCAATTCTCCAACATCTCTTCTCGACCTTCTAGGTCAGGAGGTGGCTACCCTTCTTGCCCAAGGGGCAATAGAAGAAGTACCTCTTCTTCAACAAGGGTCAGGGTTTTACTCCCCCTATTTTCTCATCCCAAAGAAAACAGGGGGCCACAGACCCATATTAGATCTCAGAGAATTGAACAAATTTCTATGCAAGGAGAAATTCAAGATGCTTTCTCTGGGCACTCTCCTTCCATACCTTCAGAGTCAGGATTGGCTTTGTTCTGTAGATCTCAAGGATGCGTACACACATGTCCTCATCCATCCTTCTCACAGAAGGTTCCTCCGTTTCCTTTTCCAAGGAAAGCATTACCAATACAGGGTACTTCCTTTCGGTCTGGCCTCTGCTCCAAGAGTGTTCACCAAATGCATGGCAGTAGTAGCTGCATTTCTACGCACTCTGGGGATTTTTGTATTCCCATACCTGGACGACTGGCTCATCCGAGCTCCATCCCAGTCAGAGGCCCAGACTGCCCTGGACTGCACAAGGCGCATTCTGCAGTATCTGGGACTTGTGGTAAATCTCCCAAAGTCCCAGCTCACCCCTACTCAATCCCTAGAGTTCATAGGGGCCTGGCTAGATACTACCACTGCAAGGGCCTATCTTCCTCAGGCCTGTTGCCTACGCCTGGTGCAGTTAGCCTCCCAGATTCAGTCAAAGAGCCATTTAACTGCCCGGGAGATGCTGCAACTGCTAGGCCACATGGCATCCACAGTGCATGTGGTCCCCTATGCTCACCTTCACATGAGAGCAGCTCAATGGAATTTGTCCACCCCGTGGACTCAAGCATCAGGTGCTCTGTCAGACAAAATAACAACCTCCAGGTGCCTCTTTTGGTCTCTCCAGTGGTGGAAGTCCACCCAAAATCTGTTGCTGGGGTCCCCCTTCCAACAGTTGTTACTCAGGCAACCCTCACAACAGATGCCTCCCAAACAGGTTGGGGCGCTCATCTGCAAGACCTCTCCACTCAAGGCACTTGGTCTCCACAGGAGACCTATCTCCATATCAACCACTTGGAGCTCCGAGCAGTTTTTCTAGCTCTCAAGTTCTTCCATACCCTGCTCAGCTACAAGATAGTCCTCATTCATACGGACAATCAAGTAGCAATGTTTTACATAAACAAGCAAGGAGGAACTGGCTCTCTGTCGCTTTGCAATGAAGCCAGAGAGCATCAAATCCATCTCCTGGCCGTATACCTTCCAGGAATCCAAAACTCTTGGGCAGACAGACTCAGTCGAGTTCTGCTTCCACACAAATGGTCCCTGCACATGAACCAAGTACTCAGAATCTTTCAAGAGTGGGGAACCCCGGACATAGACCTCTTTGCAAGTCCGTGGAATGCCAAACTTCCCCGGTTCTGTTCCAGAATTCCGTGTCAGGGAGTTCAGGCCAAGGATGCCTTCCTCCTTCACTGGGGTCAAGACTTCCTGTATGCCTTTCCACCCATTCCTTTAATTCCCAAGACTCTGTTCAAGCTCCAGAGGGATCAAGGATCTATGATCCTCATAGCTCCACGCCAAGTGTGGTACCCTCTACTTCTACATCTCTCTCAAGTTCCCCCCTAGACTTGGGAGCTGCTCCAGACCTTCTGTCTCAGGAGGAGGGGACTTTGTGGCACCCAAACCCCAAGTCCCTTCACCTCAGAGCTTGGTTGCTGAAGGCCTAGACCTTCAGGATTGGAATCTTTCTCAGCAGGTGAAGGATATCCTTCATGCTTCCAGGAAACCTTCTACTAGACGTTCCTATGCTTTTAAATGGAAAAGGTTTTCCATTTGGTGTACTGAGAAGGGTCTTGACCCTCTAGCACTACCTTTGAATTCTCTATTGGAATATCTCCTGCATCTTTCCAATGCAGGCCTTAAAACAAATTCAGTAAGGGTCCATTTGAGTGCTATTGCAGCATCCCTTAAGCCTATCAATGGACATCCAATGTCCTCTCATCCTCTTATTGCAAGATTCATAACTTTAACTAAACCTCCCATTAGACCCCCTCCGGTGGCATGGGACTTAAATCTGGTTCTTGGTCAGCTTATGAAGCCACCTTTTGAACCCTTAGCCACCACCTCCCTGAAATTTCTTTCCTGGAAGGTTATTTTCCTCATTGCAGTCACCTCAGCTCGCCGCATCAGTGAACTGCAGGCCTTAGTGGCTAATCCACCTTATACAAGATTCCATCATGATAAGGTAGTCCTTAGCACCAATCCACACTTTATGCCTAAAGTGGTCTCACCTTTTCATCTTAATCAAGAGGTATATTTACCTGTCTTTTTTCCAGCTCCTCATGCATCAAGTGCAGAGAGGAATCTTCATACTCTGGATTGTAAGAGAGCTCTTGCCTTTTACTTACAAAGGACACAGCAACATAGAAAGTCTTCTCAACTCTTTGTTGCTTTTGATCCCTCTTATCTGGGACTTCCAGTCTCTAAGAGAACACTGTCCAATTGGATTGCTCAGTGTATTTCTTTCGCCTACCAGAGTAAGACCCTTTCTCTGGAGAGCCATGTCACAGCTCATAATGTGAGGGCCATGGCCACCTCTATGGCTCATCTAAATTCTGTGTCCATCGACCAGATCTATCGAGCGGCCACCTGGGCCTCGGTTCATACCTTCACAGCCCATTACTGCTTGGACAAGGACTCCCGCCGGGATGCCTTGTTTGGTCAGGCTGTTCTCAAACACCTGTTCCATTCTTAATCAACTCCTGCCCTCCTTCCCAGAATGGATGCCTGAGGTCCATAGGAGGAGGTAGAGCCCTTCCCAGGGTCTCATAACCTGAGGGATCTCCCAGGCATCTCTAGCTAGGGAGTCCCCATATGTGAAGACTCATTCCTGCTTGTTCCTGGAGATAGCACAGTTACTTACCTGTAACAGGTGATCTCTGGGAACAGCAGCTATAAGTCTTCACAACCCACCCACCTCCCCTAGGAGTTGTATCTCTCTATCTGTCTTTCCTTTCCTCTCTCTCTCTTTGTCTCAGCTTTAAAACCGAACTGAGGAGAGGCGGTTAGGAAAGGCGGGAAGGCAGCGCGCAGGCGCTGTGGGATGCTCCCAAAAGCTTTTCATTTTTGGAAGCTGGGGAGCGTTCCCGCGTAGGCTCCGTCAGTACCGACGTACCCATATGTGAAGACTTATTCCTGCTGTTCCCAGAGATCACCTGTTACAGCTAAGTAACTGTGCTTTATGGGGGGGTAGGACTGGTAATGGACTGATGGGGTCTAGCATTGGAAATGAGCTGATCGGGAAGGCTAGGACTGGTAATGGACTGATGGGGGGTAGGACTAGTAATGGGCTGATTAGGGGATGCTAGCACTGGTAATGGGCTGAGGGAGGACTAGCACTGGAAATGAGCTGATACTAGGACTGGTAATGGGCTGATGGGGGGGGTAGGACTGGTAATGGACTGAGGGGGGCTAGCATTGGAAATGAGCTGATTGGGGAGGCTAGGACTGGAAATGGGCTGATTAGTGGAGGCTAGCACTGGTAATGGGGTTGAGGGGGGACTATCACTGGAAGTGAGCTGATTGGGGGAGTTTCAACTGGAAATGGCTGATGGTGGGGAGGGGAGGCTAGAGCTGCTGGCCTTGGAAGAAAATTGGAGGCTAAAGCTACAAATGGGCTGATGCGAGGGGATGGGAGAATGGGACTGGAAGGGAGTGGATGCTGAGAGGGGCTGCCATTGTATTTGGACTAGAAGGGACTGGACAGTGGAGAAGGAGGGGGACTGGAAGGGAATGGACACCAGTGGCAGTCATGGGAATGCAAGTTGACATTGGAAGGTACTGGGAGGGAGGACTGGAAAGGGGCTGATACTGGGAAGGGTTACGGAAACTGGAAATAGGCTGATGGAAAGAAGTGAAGAAAACAAAAGAAGAGATAAGAAATGGCAGATGGACCATAGACCACAGAAAGAGAGCTAAGAGAAGACAGGAAAGCAGAAGCCTCAGATCGGGACCAACATGATCAGAGAATAAAAGGGTCAGACAACAAAGGTAGAACATTTTTTTTTATTTCATTTTAGTGATTAGACTTTGTGCTATCTTTATATTTTACACAGTATTGGGGAGCTGCATCTCTTATTTATCTGATATTGCATTGCATGTGGACTCTGGCTTCTTGGGGTTTCAGTTTAAATTTTGTCTACACGTTTTTATTTTTACTTCAGATTGTGGTTACTTATTCTATACTTGGTGAGGGTCGATGTTGTGAGTGTGTGACTGAGCCCAGGTGTTCTGTTAACATGGAGTTTGTACATAAAGATCTATACTGTACTGTAGTAATTTGACTTCTTCAGCTTTTCAGATAGGTGTATGGATGTTCCAGGGCCCACTGTAGTATTTACAGTGATTCTTTTTTTGGATGGGCTCCTTATGTGACTTTTGGAAGTTTGTGCTGATATGGTATGGTATGGTAGGTTTACTCTTTGTTGTAGGGTTTTGTGTTAGTTCACAATATGCCTGGTACTGGAGAATAATGGTGGTTGTTGTTGTTAGTGAGATGATCAGAATCAGATTTTTTTTTTTAAATATTGAGTTCTGTGGGTGAATGTCCTGGTTCTGCTCTGTACCCACTGTGGATGCAAAATATATGTTGAAAAAGAAAAAACAAGAAGCATAACACAATTTATAACAACAAAATAAAAATGAGTTATAATTTAGTTTTATTTATTTATTTATTTATTAACATTTCTTATATACCACACTATTTGCTTTCAGCGCGGTTTACATGGAACATAAACATCCGACAATATACATATGTCTGGTCGATTACATTTAACAGCAAATGGAACTTGGAGAACAAGGTAAACTATATACATATGAAGTTGAATGAGAACGGATACTGTTTGGTGTTTACATTGTTGGGGACACCTGTTGCAAGATCTTGTCTGGTTGACAACTACTGATGTTGAGGTGTATGCTATTCAAGTGTGACCGGGGTTCAGAGCTGTCGGTGAGATATTTGATGAATAGGAAATGTTTAAGGGCCTTCCTGAACTGGCTCAAGTTGGGGATTGCTCTGATATGTGGTGGTAAGGTATTCCATAGACTTGGGGCGCAGAGTCAGAAGGCTCTGTTAGCAGTCGTTTTGGTGCAGCTTGTCATTTCTTTTGGTATTACTAGCATGTTGGACTCTGCGGTTCTTCTTGGTCTGTTAGGTGCAAGTGGTTGGATGAGGTCGGAAATAGAGGAGGAGGAGAGCCCCTTGGCAGCTTTGAAAGTCATTAGCAAGGTCTTAAAACTGATCCTGGCTTGAATGGGGAGCCAGTGTAGCTGTTTCAGGAGGGGTGTCACATGGTCTCTCCTGGAAGCTCCAAAGAGTACTCGCGCTGCACTATTCATAGCAAGTTGCAGGGGGTTCAGGGTGGATCGGGGAAGACCTTGTAATATGGAGTTTGAATAATCAAAATGAGGAATGATAAGGGCTTGGTAAATGGTGCGGAAATCATCTGGTTCGAGTAACGGGCGTAGGTGTCTGAGGGATCTGATTTTAAAGTAGATCGCTCTTACGGTAATGGCTATGTGTTTCTTCATGTCGAGATTTTGGTCTAACGTCACCCCAAGGTAACGTATAGCCGGTTTCACTTGTAGTTCAGCGTCATTTACCTTCACACAGCTGGGTGGTATGAAACTGGGATTTCTCGAGATGAAAAGAACCTCCGTCTTCTTGTGTTGGATTCGCAGATTTTGTGATAGGAGCCACTCAGATATGGCGTTGAAGCAATTGGTCAGAGGGGCAAGGTCTAGTCTGTCCAATGATACTGGCATGTATAACAGCACATCGTCAGCATATATCATGCAGCTAACATTGAAGGATCTAATGATGTTGCAGATGGGTTGGATGTATATATTAAACATCAAGGATGATAGGGAAGATCCTTGAGGCACTCCTTGACTTTGTTGAAATGGTTCAGATGTAGCCCCGTCTGCTCGAACATGCTGCCATCTTCCAGAGAGGTAGGATTTGCACCATTCAAGTGCTGTTCCGCTGATGCCTTTTTCTCTTAACCGGCATAGGAGAATCTCGTGGCATACAGAGTCGAAAGCTGCTGCTATATCTAAAAAGATGAGTGCGAAACCATGTCGTATGTTGTCCATGCCTGAAATTATATTGTTGAACAGGGCTGTGAGTAGTGTTTCCACTCCATGTGACTCTCTGAATCCATGTTGGGATGGATCTAGTGGGGCAGTAGTGTCGATGTGATCCTGTAGTTGCCTGTACACTATCTTTTCAATGATTTTTGCAAGCATAGGAATACTAGATATGGGCCTGTAGGACTCCACCTTTTGGGGGTCTAGCTTGGCGTTTTTTAAAAGAGGCCTGACGGAGGTCTGCTTGAGAGTAGAGGGGAAAGACCCAGTGTTAAAGGATAGGTTTATCATGTTGGCTATGATTGGAGCGAGGTCACATCGCAGATCTTTTATCCAGAATACCGGACATGGATCTGTGTGTGCGGTGGTGGTGTTTAGGGCTAGGATGGTATCTTCGATAATTCTCTTTGAAGGTGTGGAGAAGGATGTTAGCGATGCTGGGTACTCTTGCTCGTCTGGGGGGTCAGGTATTACTATTTTGTCAGTCTTGCACATTTTGGATTGCATGAAGACCGCATAGTCCTGCGGGTGTATACCGCCAAGGTGTTCAGGGGTTGGTTCTTTAGCAAGAGTTTTGACTAAGTTAAACGGGTCATGCAGCTTGTTCAATGACCGTCTCAGGGTGTCTGTATGGTGTCTCATCTTGTCTGTGATGGCTTTGCGATGTGCAGTCAGGTGTTGGATGTATGCTGCTTGGTCACTGCTGGTACGTGACCTCCTGTGCTGTTGGTTCTTGCTCTCTTTTAGTTCCTTGGGGTGCAAATGGGACCGTACCTAGCCCTGTGCAAGCGGTGCATCCACACAGGGCGGAAAGGTTTGGGGGGTGCATTTCGGCTGTCTGCTGTTGCCCTGCCGCCGCTGGCAGGACAATAGCAGGCAGCCGAAATGCGCTTCCCAAGCCTTTTTGCAGCACTTTTAGAGGTCTGGTCCCTCCCTCCTCCGACGCGATGTCAGAGCAGGGAGGGACAGCTGCTTAAAGTGCCGGTGCCTTTCAGATCGGGCGCATGCCCCTTCCTCCCCATACATCCGTCCAGCACTCTCTGCTCTTTCCTTGTTGCCAGCGCCGCCGTGAAAAAAACAGATGGCGGCAGCAGCAGGGAAAGAGTAGGCAGCGCTGGACGGAGGTTTGGGGAGAGAGGGGGGCTTGCGCCCGAGCTGCAAGTCGCACAGGGTGCGATTGCAGCTTGGTATGACCCTGTGTGCAAACATCTTGCATTCCCTCCATATAATGTAATTGGCTTTTTGGTTTGGTTCAGTCCCTGATTGGAGTTCTGAAAAAGCCCCGTCCCCCTCTAAGGGGGGGGGGGCGCCATCTCATTCTTCACCTCAGGCAGAAGATTGCCTTGAGCCGCCCCTGTCTGGATGCCTGGCCCGCCCACGCCCTATCCCCATGCTACCCCTGTCCTGCTCTTTCCACACAGCGGCTCTGTGCATGCGGGAAAAGAAGAATGCGGAATCAGTGCAGGATGCTTGTGGGGCTGCACATCCCACCGGGACGTACAGCCCCACAAGTCACTTTACAGAATCAGGCTCATAATGAAGTACAATGTAGCAGATTTAAGACTAATCGGAGAAAATATTTGTTCACTCAATGCATAATCAATCTCTGGAATTCATTACCAAAGGATGTAATAAAAGCTGTTTGTGTAACTGGGTTTAAAGGAGGTTTGGATGAACTTCTGAAGGAAAAGTCCATAAACCATTATTAAAGTGGACCGTGGAAATCCCCTGCCCACCCCTGGACAAACAGCATGGAATCTGGGAACCTTTTGGGAATCTGTAAGGTACTTGTGACCTGAATTGGCCACTCTTTGAAACAAGATGATGGACTTGATAGACCCTTGATCTGAACCAGTATGGCATGTCTTATGTTCATATGAATAGAATAAGTAAATGTGAACTGGTTGTTTACTCCTTCAAAAAGTACAAAGACTAGGAAGCATGTAATAAAGCTATAAAGTAGTACATTTAAGACTATGGAGAATGTATTTTTTCACTCAACTTGTAATTAAGCTCTGGAATTCAGTGCTGGACAATTTAGTAAAAGCTGTTACTGTGGTTGGGTTTAAAAAAGGTTTGGACACGTTCCTGGAGGAAAAGCCCATAAACCATTATTAAAGTGGACTGGGGGGAATCCACCTTTTTGGATCCTACCAGGTACTTGTAACTTGACTTGGCCACTGTTGAAAACAGGATACTTGGCTTGATGGGCCTATAGTCTGACCCAGTACGGCAATCTTATGTTATGTGTATAATTCTTGCTATCAACTATGCTAAAGCTTTAAGCGTTTATCAGCCTGCATCAGGTAAGACATTTCAGCTCAAAACCTTTCTGAACCACTGCTCACCTGCACCATTTTAAGCAATCCTATGGCCTATTATAGATTGTATGCGGGCAAGACCAGTTGGTGGCCTTTTTGGATACGCATCAGAGAAAGCGGGAGCTATAAACAATGCTGTTCAAGCACAGAGGCTCTCACATTTCTTATCAGTGATGCATAAAGAAAATGCTTTCAGTGGGTTTGTGTTTTTTGTGCCATCTACTGTAAAAACTATTCCTCTAGGGGCTGAAATTCTGATGAGAAACTGTCATAGTATGAAGTCGTGGATCTAGAAACTTGGATCAGTAAACTGCTTGAGCCTGACTAGAGAGGTGCTGCTTGTAAATTGTATTTCTAAGCGCTGTTTAATATAAAGATGATATTCAGAGCATTTGCCTACTCGTCTGAATCTTCGCTTTTGTCAACTGACTTCCAGTTCGTCAGTTACGTTACAAACATGTGATTTGCTTGCAAATGGCTAATTGATTTTGTTTGATTATCTTTTTCCACAAAAGAAACTAATTTTCTAGAAGGTTAAGAATGACATTTTGCAATACTAGCCCTTATCTGGCTTTTATTGAAAAAAAATGTACGCTCCTAGATTTCTGCCTATTTTCAGCCAAAGTTAGGAGTTTAAGGAGTCGATATTTAAGGGCACTTATCTGTTTAACATCACCTACTAACCAGATAAGTCCCACTGAGCCTAATATTCAACGGTTGTATCTGAATGTCATCTCTAATCACCTCGACGCTCTTCAGAATGTGCCGGGGCAGACCTGGGGGTGGTCTGGGAACAGACTCAGCATTTCTCCAGAGCTGTCTGGATATTCAGCACCGGTCACCATGTGAATACTGCTGTGATTGTCTGTGCCACTATCCCGAAAACGGAAGACCAGCAAAAAAGCTGCCCTGAGTGCCCTTTGGAGAATGGTGGTGACTTTATGGATCGTGTCCACATATCTTCAGCAACAGCCACTCCCCGGATATTGCCATGGAATAACTGGATTTTTCTAAGCCATCGTGACCAGTGTTTAACAAAACCGATGAGCACCGTTTAGTTTCAGCTGGAAATTCATCTTAATTTAGGAGCTTAAAAGTTACACTTACAAATTCAGCCCTGCTAGTCATGTGTCTAGATTTATGAGCCTAATTTATAAGCTTAATGCTGAAAATCAGTGCTAAGCACCTAACTTTCTTCTGTACCGTAAATTTGCCTTCTTGTCACCCATTTTTTATGCTCATAAATTTAAGAATTTACAGGCTGATATACTCCGTGGTCTGTGTTTTTTCTAAGTGCCAGCCATGGTGTTTGAAGTGAAATCAGATATTCAGCACCAGACTCTGGATATGTCCAGTTTCAGCACTGATAACAGCAGTATCTGGTCAGTGGTGATATTCAGCCGCTATCTGGATAGCAAACCACATAAAGTTAGGCGGGCCTTTATTGTGGCCTATCTTTCTGCAGTTTGTTATCAGAGTATCACTGCTAGAAACATAGACACATGATGGCAGAAAAAGACCATACGGCCTATCCGCCAGCCCTTCCATAGCAACTACTGAGCTCTACAGTCCCTTTTTCCTTTAGAGACCTTCTGTGTTGGTCTCATGCTTTCTTGAATTCATATACTGTCCTTGTCTCTATTACCTCCACTGGGAGACTATTCCACTCATCTACCACTCTATCCGTAAAGAAATATTTTGGCATTTACTCCTGAATCTATCCCCTTTCACCCTCATCCTATGTCCCCTCATTGCAGAGCTTTCTTTCAATTGAAAGAGGCTCTCATTCTGTGCTTTTCTAGAAACATAGAAACAACCAGATAATGATGGAGACTGCCTCATCACTATCCAGAAATATTCAATGGCTTTACCTGGATAGTGTTGCCGACTGTCCCTCTCACTGGCATTTACTTGGTCACCAGATGCTGCTACTCGGTTAAGTGCCTTGGAAGGTCGGGCCCTTAGTGAAATCTAGGTATTGAGCCCTAGTACATTTTCAGAGGCCAGTTTAGGAGCATAACCTTCAAGCTAGGAGCATAAATCCTTTGACTATGGGGTATGTTTACTAAAGAGCATTAAGGGCGAACCAGTTAGCAAGCGTTAACGGCAGTGGTAAGGGTGTTATTCTGCGGTAAAAGCTGGGACGGGGAGAAGGCGTTCTGTTGTTAAGGGTGCTTTCCTCCACTTATTGGGTGCTAATAGGACACTGGGCATTAAGGTGCCCAGCAGGGGCGATTCTATAATGAGGCGAAGTGAGGCGGCTGCCTCAGGCGGCAAAGTCTTGAGGGCAGCAAAAAATGCCCCCAAAACAGCCACCTCACTTCGCCTTCAAAAGTTAAAAACAATCCCAAAAAAAAAGAAGTGCACAAGTTGCTGCCGAGTCTGCTTTTCGGCAGCAGCAAACTCACCCTCCTTTTCCAGGCAGCCGCGGCTCCCTGCCTCTTAGAGAACCACGGCTGTGCTGTGACTGCAGTTTTAAACAAAAACAAAACCAGTGCGGAGCCTTCCCGTGTCTGTGAAGGACCCCGTGAGCTTTGTCTCGCCCCCAAAGGAAGTTATATGCCGCCCTCCTGTCTCCCTCAGTGCAGCTTTACAGAGCCATGAAGGGAGATGGGAAACTCTCCCTTCATGGCTCTGTAAGCCGCGCTGAGGGAGACAAGAGGGCTCTGCCGGGGCAGTCCTGGGGCACTTCCTGCTGCTGCGGCAGCAGCGGCTTCAACAGCCAGGTTCTTTTTTTTTTATTTCCGGGGGGGGGGGGTTAAGGCTTGTAATGGGCTGATGTGGGGGGGGGGTTTGGATTAGTAATGGGCTATGGGGGGTTCTAGGACTGGAAATGGGCTATAGGGGGGGGCTAGGACTGGAGGTGGGCTGATGGGGGTGTTTAGGACTGGTAATGGGCTATGGGGGGCTAGGACTGTAAATGGGCTGATGAGGGGTTATGACTGGTAAGGGGCTATAGGGGAGCTAGGACTGGAAATGGGCTGATGGGGGGGTTAGGACTGGTAATGGTCTATGTGGGGGCTAGGACTGGAAATGGGCTGATGGGAGGGGCTAGGACTGGAAGTGGGCTGATGGGGGGGATAGGACTGGAAATGGGCTGGGACTGGAAATGGGCTAATGGGGGAGGGGAAGAGAGTGCTCCTGTCCCTGGAAGAAAACTAGGGGCTAGGGCTACAAATGGGCTGATGCGGGAGGATGGTAGAATGGGACTGGAAGGGAGGAGATAATGGGAGGGTCTGCCAGGGGAAGGAGGGGGCACGAAGGGAGATGACACAGGGGAAGGAGAGGGCTGGAAAGGAGCTGACACCTAGGATGTACTGAAGGAGGACTGGAAGGGAGCTGACATTTGGGGATGGGAGTGGTAGGTGGTTGGGTAATGGGGAGAAGGCTGGAAGGGAACTGACATGCAAAAGGCACTGGAAGGGGGATGGACAGAGGGTAGGGTGACTGGAAGGGAGCTGACCTGGAGGGTGGCATTGAGAGTGGACATGAGCTAATATCTGGGATGATATTTGGACTAGAAGGGGCTGGACAGAGGGGAAGGAGGGGGACTGGAAGGGAATGGACACCAGTTGCAGTCGTGGGAATGCAAGGCAGTTGACATTGGAAGGTATTGGGAGGGAAGGACTGGAAAGGTGGCTGTTCCTGGGGAGGGTTACTGGAACTGGAAATGGGCTGATCGAAGGAAGTGAAGAAAACCAAAGAAGAGATAAGAAATGGCAGATGGACCATGGACCATGGACCACAGACCACAGAAAGAGAGCTAAGAGAAGACAGGAAAGCAGAAGCCTCAGATCGGGACCAGCATGATCAGAGAATAAAATGGTCAGACAACAAAGGTAGAAACAATAATTTTATTTAATTTTAGTGATTGGACTTTGTGCTATTTTTATATTTTACACAGTATTGAGGAACAGCATCTCTTATTTATCTGATATTGCACTGCATGTGGACTCTGGCTTCTTGGGGTTTCAATTTAAATTTAGTCTACATATTATTATTTTTACTTTAGATTGTGGTTACTTATTCTGTACTTGGTGAGGGTCGATGTTGCGAGTGTTTGACTGAGGTCAGGTGTTCTGTTAACATGGAGTTTGTACATAAAGATCTATACTGTACTGTAGTAATTTGACTTGTTCAGCTTTTCAGATAGGTGTATGGATGTTCCAGGGCCCACTGTAGTATTTACAGTAATGCTTTTTTTGGATGGGCTCCTTACGTGAGTTTTGGAAGTTTGTGCTGATATGGTATGGTATGGTAGATTTCTTCTTTGTTGTAGAGTTTTGTATTAGTTCACAATATGCCTGGTACTGGAGAATAGTGGTTGTTGTTGTTAGTGAGATGATCAGAATCAGATTTTCTTTTTTTTAAATATTGAGTTCGGTGGGTGAATGTCCTGGTTCTGCTCTGCACCTACTGTGGATGCAAAATATAGGTTGAAAAAGAAAAAGCAAGAACAATAATGCAGTTTATAACAACAAAATAAAAATGAGTTATAATTTTGTTTTATAATCTGTGCTGTTGGTTCTTGCTCTCTTTTAGTCCCTTGGGGTGCAAATGGGACCGTACCTAGCCCTGTGCAAGCGGTGCAGCCGCACAGGGCGGAAAGGTTTGGGGGGCGCTTTTCGGCTGTCTGCTTTTTGCCCTACTGCCGCTGGCAGGACAGTAGCAGGTTGCCGAAATGCGCCCCCAAGCCTTTTTGCAGCACTTTAAGCAGGTCTGGTCCCTCCCTCCTCCGACTTGATGTCAAGGAGGGACAGATCTGCTTAGAGTGCCGGCGCCTTTCAGATCGGGCGCATGCTCCCCTCCTCCTCCCCATACCTCCGTCCAGTGCTGCCTGCTCTTTCCCTGCTGCTGGCGCCTCCGTGAAAAAAACAGAGAGCAGCAGCAGCAGGGAAAGAGCAGGCAGCGGTGGATGGAGGTATGGGGGGAGAGGGGGGGTGTGCGCCCGAGCTGCAAGTCTCACAGGGTGCGATTGCAGCTCTATATGGCCCTGTGTGCAAACATCTTGCATTTCCTCCATATAATCTAATCGGCTTTTTGGTTTGGTTCAGTCTCTGATTGGATTTCTGAAAAAGCCCCGCCCCCCTCTAAGGTGTGTGTGTGGAGGGGGGGGGAGGGGTGGCGCACCTTTTCATGCTTCGCCTCAGGCAGCAGATTGCCTTGAGCTGCCCCTGGTGCCCAGCATGCAAATTAACACCTGAAAATGGCAGTCTCCTTAACGCAGGATAAGGAAACCCTGTGCAAGTCACATTTTAGGTGATGGATGGAAGGAAAGGTAAGAGCTGATGGACATGTCAGATCCATATGTAACTTACGTTTTAGTCAGTAAGTGGGATGAGCATGTGGGAGGCATCTGTACTGTATCAGTGAGGGGTGCCCACGTAATCTGCTGTAATGTCATTGTGTGGCATAGCATTGGGAAGAACTATGCCCTAGCGGAGCCAGCA
Organism: Ichthyophis bannanicus; assembly: GCA_033557465.1. NCBI lineage: Eukaryota > Metazoa > Chordata > Amphibia > Gymnophiona > Ichthyophiidae > Ichthyophis > Ichthyophis bannanicus. The sequence continues at coordinate 102,061,629 of CM066032.1, read as the reverse complement.
TCGCCACAATGCGGCATCAAAAGGATGACTGAGCAGGGTTGGTGACGTGCAGATCATTCACAGGAGAGGTGTGAGTGATACATCCAAATGTTTAAAATGTTCCTGCACATAATGGGCGTATGCTGATGGCTGGGCTGGAGGATGGATGGGGTAGATGAGAGTGCGGTATGGCCTTGCTGTCCCATGTACCTGATGTGCCTGCACAAATGCAGTTTTAGTGTGTGTGAAAACATAGTAGCTGTGCCACGGGGAAGTTCCAATACCAGCTATATTTATTTATTTATTTATTTTATTTAACCTGTTTTTTTATACCGCCTTATCCTGAAATCAAAGTGGTTTATATTAAACTCAGAACATGAACAGGATACATTATAATTAAATTGAGGTAAACAGGGGGAGAATCTATTTACAACTTGATCAACATATTTACACAATAACATGTGGTTCTGGTTGTTTGGATATGATTATGTAGTTGTGTCCATACGGGTCGGTCCATGATTTTATTTATTTATTTATTTACATTCTCTTATATACCGCACTATTCTGCATCAGTGCGGTTTACATTGAACAAACTGAAATTACATTGAACAGGGCATAATAACTTGGAGATAACTATTTTACAGGGAACATGGGCTATGGAGGGTTAAGTGGCTTGCCCAAGACCACAAGGAGCACCTGTGGGACTAGAAACCCCAGTCCTTCCGGCCCAAGGTTGCTGTCCTCTAGTGGGATTTGAACCCCCGACCTTCCGGCCTGAAGTACTTTGCCACAACCACTAGGCCACTCCTCCACTCCAATTTTTATTTTATTTTATTTATTTAGACAGTTTTGTATACCACCTTATCCTTCAATCAATGATTCTTTAATCATTTATGTCTATATGGGTCAGTCCGGATCAGTCAGGTTGGGACTTGGAAATTGTATGTTTAGGTTATGTGACCATAGTGTTCTGTGAACAGGAAGGTTTTACGTTTTTTACAGAAGTCTTTAATGTCTCCAGTTCCACGTATATCTTCAGGGAGGGAGTTCCAGAGTTGTAGTGCGGCTAGGGAGAATGCTCTTTTGGAGGTTGATTGTTTGCTCTTTCTGTAGTCAGGAGGGATGTTGATCGTGTGTTTGTTTCTAGTTCTTTTAGAGCAACGGGAGGCTTTTGTTATGATTAGTGAGTCAAACACATCCGCTGAGAGGTGATGAATGATTTTAAAGATGTTTAGTATGGTCTTGAATTTGGTCCATGATTGAATTGGTAGCCAGTGTAGTTGATGCAATACTGGTGTAATGTGGTCAGTTTTGCTGGTTCTGTTGATGATTCGTACTGTTATATTTTGAACCATCTGCAGTGAGTGTATGACTTGTTTTGTTAGACCCTGGTATATCGAGTTTCCATAGTCCAGGATCGGTGTGATGATGGTTTGGCAAAATTTGGAAAAGGTCTTGTTGTAGGAGTGGTTTGAGTCTTCTTATAAGGTTCAATTTTTTATTTTATTTTATTTATTTAGACAGTTTTGTATACCACCTTATCCTTCAAAGTGGTCACAACATTATTGGGGGATATATTTAACACGAGGGGCTATGAGACACATACACTAATACTGACAGGGAACATGGGCAATGGAGGGTTAAGTGGCTTGCCCAAGACCACAAGGAGCACCTGTGGGACTAGAAACCTCAGTCCTTCCAGCCCAAGGTTGCTGTCCTCTAGTGGGATTTGAACCCCCGACCTTCCAGCCTGAGGTAACTTGCCCCAACCACTAGGCCACTCCTCCCAATTTGCGGTACGCTTTTGTTGCAGTCAGGTTTATTTGTGACTGAAGGTTGATGTTTTTGTCTATTATAATGCCAAGATAGCGCACTTCTTCTTTTACAGGAATTATTTGGTTTGGAAGTTGGATTTGTTGAGGAGGGTTGAAGTTTGCGTTACCACTGATGTATAATGCTTCTGTTTTTTTATAATTCAGTGATAAGTTGTTTTTAGTTGAGCCAGAGGGTTACATCTTCTATGCATTTTGTTATGGTTGTAAGGTTTGGTGCTCCAAGATCAACAGGGGTGTATAGCATGGGGTCATCAGCATATAGGTGAAATAATATTCTGTGGTTTTCGATGATGTTACAAATAGGATGTATCTATATGTTGAGTATTGATGATAGTGCTGATCCTTATGGGACGCCTTGTGGTATAGTGAAGGGTTGTGAGAAGTTTGTTCCACATTTAACTTGTTATATTCTATTGGTTAGATATGAAGTGAGTCAACCTATATAAGCTTTTCCAAACACAATACTATCAAACTACAAAATACCATTCAAAACACAATATTGACAAAGGCAGTGGGACCTCAGGATAACCGGATATCTCACACAAAGTGAAAATATCACCTTAAAGAGCAACTGACATCATCGGTCACCAAAGCCCACCGCAAACTCATCCACATTCATCAGAAAAATCACAACTCACAAGAAGACCAAATAACTCTGGGAAAAGACACCTTCACACACCATACAATCACACACTAACACACCAACACACCATACACACATAAGCGTCTTAGGACAATAAAGTAAGCAAATGCCACAGTTTGCACATGGATCCACCAAGACTGCACAAGTGCACATGGACCCCTAAAATAGAAAAATAGATACTAAATACAGAAAAATAGCACCAACCCAATAGGGTCTGCAAGTACTTATCTTAAAACTGCAAGTCTTCCAGCAGCCACAGACAGACAGTTTCTATCCTGTGCATCTGAAGCGTAGTTTGCCTTTTTTGCAGCTTTTGTGCTGTCGGCGTATTTGTTCTACTTTATCTGAATTTAAAGTTCAGGCGGATTTGATGTTACAAAAGTTTATAGAACGTGGTTACCCTTTAGGGGTTTTGTGTAAAGCCTATAAACGAGCAAAGTATAACCATCGTGAGTGGTTGCTTTGCTCTGATAGGGAGCAACAAAAGCAGAGGTCATCTTCTACTGTTGTGTGTGCTTTGCAACATTCTAGTCTTTCTCATCGGATAGCGTCTGTGATGCGGAAGCGGTGGAGCCTTTTTTCAGCACATCCTACATTGGTAGGGTACAAGTTGCGGATGGCGTATAGTCGGGGGCGTAATCTTCGTGATCGACTGTGCCCAGCGGTGGCGCGAAGAGATGAAAGTCAGGTCCTCTCGGCAATAGGACATTCAAGTTGCGATCGCTGTTCTTTTTGTAGTTTAATGCAGAGCACTGTCTGTGCCGAATATGACAAGACGGCTCGGCGGCTATACAATGTTACCACGTGTGCCACTTCCTATGTGGTGTATAGACTCTGGTACCCTTGTCCTAAATTGTATGTTGGGAAGACTTCACGACCATTGAGAACGCGGCTATCTGAACATAAGTACAGCCTTCACAAAGCGCGTGTGGATACACCTTTGGTACAACACTGTATTGATTTTCATCATCAATTTGATGATTTAAGCTGCACAGTTCTGGAACATGTCCCTCAGAATGTTAGAGGAGGTGATCTTAATAAAATCCTTCTACGGAAGGAGCAATGGTGGATTTTTACATTGCAGACCTTGCACCCTAAGGGGTTGAATGATAAAATCGAATGGACCCTGTTCTTTTGATATCTTTTTTGACATCTTTTTTGACATTTTTTGACATCACTTTTGAACATCAGCATGTGCAATGTCGTATGAGGGCACTGTGTGGTTCCATCCTGTCTGTATGTGTGATTGGGTATTCGTTGTGTAGTTGTTGACATCATTGAGAGTGTAGGTTGTGATTGGTTGGTGTGTGGGATAAGTGGTGCGTCACACGCCGTCTTGGTTGCGGCGGTGGAATGGCGGTTTTGAAAATTTGCAGAAGCGTTTTTGCGGCGATTGCTTAACCCCTGATGATACCTTTGGTTTGGCGAAACAGTAGCTCCTGTAGGGTTGCATTTTAAACCATAGATATTGGAAGTTTAATACTACTTTTCTCTCCGCTGAACTGTGCCGTTGGTAATTTAATAGCTTTTTGCTCTGAAGATCGCACTCCATTGTTGGATCTGTCTGTGGCTGCTGGAAGACTTGCAGTTTTAAGATAAGTACTTGCAGACCCTATTGGGTTGGTGCTATTTTTCTGTATTTAGTATCTATTTTTCTATTTTAGGGGTCCATGTGCAGTCTTGGTTGGATCCAGGTGCAAACTGTGGCATTTGCTTACTTTATTGTCCTAAGACGCTTATGTGTGTATGGTGTGTTGGTGTGTTAGTGTGTGATTGTATGGTGTGTGAAGGTGTCTTTTCCCAGAGTTATTTGGTCTTATTGTGAGTTGTGATTTTTCTGATGAATGTGGATGAGTTTGCGGTGGGCTTTGGTGACCGATGATGTGAGCGTCAGTTGCTCTTTAAGGTGATATTTTCACTTTGTGTGAGATATCCGGTTATCCTGAGGTCCCACTGCCTTTGTCAATATTGTGTTTTGAATGGTATTTTGTAGTTTGATAGTATTGTGTTTGGAAGAGCTTATATAGGTTGACTCATTGTTTGGCTCTTGCACAGCTATTTGACGTAGATATGAAGTGAACCATTTTAATGTGGTATTGCAAATGCCAATTTCTTGGAGGTGCCTGATTAGGATGGGATGTGAAACAGAGTCAAATGCAGAGGATATATCCATGAAGATGAGGAGAAAGCCATTTTTTTGTTGTCAATTCCTTTTAGGATGTTATCGAAGAGTGATGTTAGGAGAGTCTCTACGTTGTGGCGTGGTTTGAAACCATGTTGTTGTGGGTTGAGTGGTGCATTGATGTCTAAATGTTGTTGGAGTTGTAATTGTACTGTTTTTTCTATGAAAGGTAGACTGGAGATTGGTCTATAAGTTGCAGGATCGGTTTTGCAGAGTGTGGTGTTTTTTAGGATTGGTCGTATGGAGGCTTTTTTTAGATGAGAAGGCATGTATCCTTCAGATATGGATAGTTTGACTATTTTTTGTATGTAAGGGCTGAGTTGTTCTTTGGTGGTTTTTATCCATTGCACTGGACACGGGTTGTTAGGAGAAGTGGTGGTATTGAGTGAGGAGATTGTTTGTTCTATTTCTTTATGGGATGGTATGCTGAATTCCTTCCATGGTTATGTGGATGCTTGGGTTTCCATGTTGACATATTTTATATTTGTAGTAGCTGGATGCTTGAGTTCATCATATTTTTTGGTCAAATGGTTTGCCATGTCTTGAGGGTGGATTTCCGTGTTTTCTTGATGTGTGTTGTCTTTGGTGAGAGTCCGTACAATGTTGAACAGCTCTTTTGGTTTATTTATTGACTGCATGATTATGTTTGTGTGGTGCTGTTGTTTGCTGTTGTTAATGAGGGTGTTGTAGTCCTTTAGTTTAGAATAGAATAGTTGTTGCGTGCCTGGGTCTTTGGTTCGTCTCCATTTCCTTTCTATTTTTCTTAATTCCCTTTTTGCATCTCTGATTGTTTTAGAGTACCAGGGAGTAGAAGGTTTGGTACATGCGTGAGGGTGTATTTTAGGAGAAGCAGTAGCTGCAGTAGATAGTGTTTTAGTCCAGTTTTCAATGATCTTCTCAAGGTCATCTGTATTTTGTTGTAGGTTGGGGAGTACTTCATTCAGAAAGGTTTCTCTGTTGAAGGATTTGAATCTTCTTTTGGTTTTGTGTTTTCTCTGGGTGTAAATTTTCTGTGCAATCTGAATTTTGATGGTTATTATGTGGTGATCAGACCATGGTGTTGGTATGATTTTAGGGTTGGAAACTGTGTTAGGTGGGTGAAGTGATGTGGGAGTGAATATGAGGTCCGGTGTTGTTCCATGTCTGTGGGTAGGTTCTTTAATAATCTGTTGGTAGTGAAGTGCTTCCATTGCTTTAAGGAAGACTTTGGAATTTTTATCAGGTGTTTGTCCGAGGTTGAAGTCTCCTAGGATGAAGAGAGGCTTGTTTGATGTATCGTGTGCACATACCATTTCCAGTATCTTTGTTAGATGTTCTGATTTGGCGTTGGGTGGTCTGTATGTTAGGCATATTGCCATGTGCTTGTTGGAGATGTGGATTATACTGGTCTCTTCTGTACTGCTTGCTTGGGTAATTTTAAACTTGTAAAGACTCTTGGTTAGTATTAGCACTCCACCACCTCTTTTGCCTGCTCTGGGGCAGTTGTAGGTAGTATATGTAGGCGGAGTAATTTGGTTTATAACTACCTGATTAGTATCATTGAACTATGTCTCCGTTATGCAAAGTATATCTGTGTTATGTGTGTGTAAGTAATCCATAATAATAATAGTTTTGTTTTTAATGGATTTTGCATTGATGAGAGTGCAATTGAGGGTGGTGTCTAATAAGGGGTTGCTGTGGTTGTTGTATGTGGTAGATGCGGGGTGTAAGGTGTTGGGGGTGTCTATTATGTGTGTGCGAGTTTTGTGTGTTGTGTGAGTCTTGGGCATGTACATTGAATCTGCCACGGAGTGGGGTGTTGTAAGTATAGGAATTGTGTGTATGAGGGGGTGTGTGTTGTGGTGTGGAAAGTTGTTGCATGCTGTATGAGGAGCTGAAGTGTTAATAAGGTGAGTAAGAGTATTGTTGTGTAGTGTGCCATAATTTTGTTAAGGACTTACGTGGCCTGTATTCACTTATTTGAGTGATAGTGGTTGTGGTATAGTTAGCTTTAGGTCAGTTGTAGTAATTGTCTGCCTTGCCTTATTGTTGGAAAAGACAATTGTAGACAGATTGTTGCTTTGGGATGCTCGTGGTGTGCCTGGTCGTGTTTATTTGCAGCCTTGGTTGGTTTCTTTATTGTTGAAAATTTTCTTAAGGTTTTGGGATGAATCCTTCTTTAGCATTGGATGATTGAATGTTGGATTTGGCATTACCTTCTTTTATTGCTTCCGCCTGCGTTCCCCGCCTAAGGGCCACGCCAAAGGTCCCTCTGGTGAGGCCCTCAGGCACGGGCCTGCCAGGCGTGGGTGCGTCCAATGGTGCTCCCCTTTAAAGTTTTTAGATGGCCCTAATTGGCCTTGGGTCTGTGAGCGGGGAGGGGATCTCCTTCCCGCTCCCTCACTCGATGCCAGTCAGGGAGGAGGAGGGGCAGATGTTGCTCCGGCTGTGGCTCCCTTGCTCTTCGTGCCCGATGGCGCTCCACTTTAAAGTTTTTTAGATGGCTCTGATTGGCTTTGGGCCTATGAGCGGGGAGGGGATCTCCTTCCCGCTCCTTCGCTCAATGCTGGTCAGGGAGGAGGAGGGACAGATGTTGCTCCGGGTATGTCATATGGGTATGACAGCTGTCTCATCTTTTCTAACCACCATACAGTCTTCTTGGCACATGTGCATATAACAACTGGACAAGTGTCTCTCATATTGGCCATATGGAGCAAGTAAGGATGTGTGATGATCCCTGCAGGTGACCATCCCAGGAGTGGGATGTGCCTGCATGTACTGCATATATGTGATGGAGCCAAAGATGTTCAGTCACATTCATGATGTAATATTCCAGCCATGTACAATTCATGTGTCATACATCTGCAGGGTAAACATGTTCGAACCTTTGGAATGTGCTACAGCAGAGCCAATAAAGTCATGTTGTCAGATGGGCATGATTGCAGATCCAATTTGCTATCGTAACACATAAAAAGTATAAGAATGTGTGTCTCCTAGACAATGCAGATCCTGGCAGTATATTGAAGTGAGTTTCCCACAGCCACAAAGAGAACAAGTGGGATTCAAATTATGGTCTGTTGCTTACTGAGCCAGTGATCTAACCATTAGGCTACACCTCCACACTTTTCTGCACAGCAATGTTTAGAATCAATTGCCACATAACCCCAACATTGAAACAACTCCACTGGCTCCCCATAATTACCAGAACCAAATACAAAGCCATACTCACTATTTTCAAAATCCTACACCAACTATCACCACCAATACTTCAAACGCTTATCAGCAAAGACCCTGAACAGAACAAGAACTCTAAACAGAACAAAAAGGAAAAACAATAAAAACCTATTACTAATACCTAAGAACAAAACTAAAGCAGAACAGACAACCTGTCACAGAGTCTTCTCAATATATGCTCCATCACTCTGGAATGCACTCCCGGAAAGAATAAGAACCACCAGTGACTTATGGGATTTTCAGAAAGCCTTAAAAACACACCTCTTTTTCAGAGTACCATGGACCAGAAGCAGAACCATCATGTGAATCGTAGCCACTACAATAAAATCTGAACCCATCCACACCATCCTATTGATTACAACCTGTCTTAAACACCCAACCATACAATAACATCCCCACAACCTGTAACAAGAAATCATGTAAATAATATTGTTAATAACCTTGTTCTCCAAGTTTAATGACCTTGTTCTATATAATGTTCCTTGTTTATTGTTCAGTGTAAATCGCTTTGAATATAAAAGCGGTATAGAAAAATTGTTAAATAAATAAATAAATTGCAATGACTGAAACCCAGGACCTGAAACAACGTGGCTGACACATTCTGAGACAGTGGTAAACGACACCTAGTACCTGCCTACAGCGACACACATGCAGTATGTACTGCACTGGACAATCAGTACTGTAGCTGCATAACAGACACACAGCTACAGAACACATGTCTTGTCCAAAGGCCAAACCACATGTGAGGTCAAGATGCCCATCGCTCTACTGTACCTCCAACGCCAAACAACAATCGCACACAGAGGTCCATTGTGTCGCAATGTGGATTAACCCCTGAGGCAGTACATGTGCAGGGTGTGCAGTCCCTTGTCACCTGCTGTACACTGCAAGAGAGGTACACCTGCACATACACCTAACTCAAATCACATTCATGACCCCTGCGGTCCATCGCAGACCATCCTGCCTTCCTCAAGGGGCTATGCACATGTCTCCCACCATCATAGATGACAAGCAGGTACTGGGCAATGCTCCATTGATCACACTCCCCACTATGACTGCAATTGGGGCACTGGTACTGGTTAGCACCTCCATTACCCATGATGCACCGCATGATCTGAGAAGATATATGCAACTGATGCCCATATGGAGAATGCAGCAATCCATCACATCAGCACTGTAATATGCAGGGATAGAGTGTGCTCCCTACACATGACAGTTGCCATATGTGCAAATGACCTGTTTCTAAAGTCACCCTGATTGTGAGGGCGGGCACACATTACCTGGTCCCCAGAGCAAGCCCTGCAATAGATGGACTCTCCAGGTTCTGGAGCAGATCTCTATCACTACCAGTGTGCTATAAGTGCTGTCTGCAGTGTGTGATGCTAGTCGCTTGGTATTCTATACAATTGCAGCATACCAGAGTGGCCTGTCTTATCTGGGCCTTGTGTCCTACTCCTGTTGGTCAGGGACTCTCATGTTGGTCCCTAAGGTTGTGGCAGCTGTTGCTAAACAACCCAAATGCAGTGAGTGTTGTCTAGGCAGGAGGAAGGTGCTGACACCAAGAAGAAGAGCCTTCAAAGACCATAGTTGTCAGCAGGTTACCAACAGCCCAAGATCAGCTGCTAGTCTCATGTTCTGGGAATTCGAAGCAACTAGATCAATCCCAGGCAGCCTGCATATGTTGGACAACACCGGCCTGTATCAGCCACTCACATACCATCTGTGCCCAGTTTGCTAGTCACCTAACGCTGCATGTGCACATAGCCACCATGAACATATTGGCTTTGTACAAACAGCATGGATGACCAACAGCCTGTGTAGTGACTGGACTGCCATAAAAGAAACAGCCCACATATCACTGCAGCCCGACCCTAAATAGCACCATGTGGATACATAGCCGTGATATGGTCACAGCGTGGTCAAAGTGAGAGTGGCCTCTTAGCATGAACAGATGTGTGCACCCAGGCCATGCCTGTGTTAGACCCATGCTAGGATGGCTCAGCCATTGACCTAACCTCTGACACATATACATCCTGTGCAAACCGCTCTGTTTTAGGCAATACCCAGAATTCTCTGCTCCTCGTTATGTACCCATTTATCTTGGACTTGGGGACAGCTTATGCAGTGCATGTTGTCCCACAATAGACTATGTCTGTAACATACACAAATATGGTGTCCCCCTACACAGCTCTTGGCAATGAGCATTGAACCTAGTGTCATACTTGTATCCCATATAATGTCATGCCCCTAGCCATGGCCACTCCAAACCTGGCTAGTGTAGCACATGCACTCTCTGATGCTTCAGATGCATTCCCCCTCCCCCTTACAAGAGCGCATGGAAGCATAGCAGGTTGGACATGGGGTTGGATGTTGGAACAGTTGCTGGCATCACATATGCCACAATTCCCTGCCTTTTTGAACTCTAACACCATCCTTCTGACTGTCACATTAGTCATTCTCCTAGTACACCCATGGTCTGCAATGTGTGTGTTCATGTATCATGGTCTGCTCTTTTGACAGGACATATCCCATATGAAAGTCATGAATGTCAGTTGAACCAGCAGCATAGCAAGGCAGTGCAACATACAGACCTAACAAGATCTCCCTCTCCCACACCTGCCAAACATACCTTGGCAGGTAACTATGGCAGAGAGCCTGCAGAGATCTAAGCTGACATAGGCATACCCCAACTCATGCCCGCATGCATTCTGACAATGAACACATATATACCCATAGATTGATGAGCCCACATGGCTGCTCTGTAGCTCCAAACACATGGCCAGTGTGTGTATGAGAGAAGGGTCATGGGTTCAAGACCAGCCTGTGGATCAGGAAATGTATGTCCAGTTATGTTAACTTTATCCTACATTTCCAGAACTGTATCAGCATGTACAACCTTCAACATTTTATCCAGCAAGAGTCCACATACTCAGCTGCCACACTAAGAAGCTGCACCACCCACAGCTGGATGGCAGAGCACGCAAATAGTACCAGTACACTAGGTGAGTGTTGACAGCGGCTGAGCATTGCAGAGCACGCTAATAGTGCCTGCACACTGATCAGGCGTTGACAATGGTGGAGCATCAAAGGAATCCTAAGAATGCCAACCTGTATTACTTTTGGACATCAGGGTTATGTGTCTGTGTGTGTCTTCAGAGTAGCATTGGCCTCAGCAATGCATTGTGCATGCATGTGGTGCCCAGGCTTTATGGCTGTGCATACAATATGCTGCAGGTCAGCTATACAGCAACCCCACATACTGTGTGAGACACCATTTACAGGCAGAAGGTTAGTTTGCAATAAGTAGTTGCAACCTGTGGCTGTGATGCTGTAATGCATCAGTACAGCATTCCCCTACACCTACCTCCCAACATGACACTGTTGTGCAGTGCCCAAATTGCTTGTTGGTTTGACTGGAGTGAGCAGGGAGGATATATGCATGTGTATTGCAACCCTCATCTCTGACTGAGCCTCCAGGCCTCAGGATATACCCATTTGCACAGGTGAGATGCCTGATTAATGCCAACTGCCTTAACAGCATGGTGGTGCAGCTTCTCAATGTGGCAGCTAAGTGTGTAGACTCATGCTGGAGGAAATGTTGAAGGTTGTACATAATGATACAGTCCTGGAAATATAAGATAAGGCTAACACACCTGGACATACCATTCCTGATCCACAGGCTGGTCTTGAGCCCATGACCCTTCTCTCATACACACACTGGCCATGTGTTTGGAGCCACAGAGCAGCCATGTGGATTTGTCAATCCATGGATATATATGTGGTCATTGTCAGGATGCATGAGGGTATGAGTTGGGGTATGCCTATGTCTGCTTACATCTCAGCAGGCTCTGTGCCATAGATGTCCCTGATGGTCTTTATCTGCCATGATATACTATGTTACTATGACAAGATATGATCAGCAGGTGTGGGAGAAGGACATCCTGTAAGGTCTGTATGTTGCAATGCTTTGCTATGCTGCAGGTTCAACTGACATTTATGGCTTACATGTGGGATCTGTCCAGTCATAGGGGCAGGCCATGATACATGAACACACACATTCCAGACCATGGGTATCATAGCAGAATGACCAATGTCCTCGTTTGTGCTTTTGGGGCAGTCATGGAATAATTTCATAAGTTGCAGACCACCATAGCTCATTTGAATTCACATGTGGCTCAGATGGTTGTAACTGACTGAGTACTTGCTTATGGAAGGGCCACCTGTTCACGCACAGATTATGGCCATCATTTGGCAGGTGAATAGGTAGAGTGGTCGTTTTTCCTTGACATGGGCTGTTATCATCTTACATAGTCTTCCTGCCTCAGTGGCATATTTCCCCCCCCCCTCATGCACATCTGTACTCAATATGTGCAAGTGGGAAGCACCCTGATCCCAGGACCAGCCCATCCTCTCAGCAAACTAGCTGGGTACAAGGGTCCACCGATCAAGGAGGATAGCATGTCTGCCAGTCCCTCCGTCCTTGTCATCATAGCACAGCCACCGCTTCATTGCTGCAGGTGGCATTATTGAAGATGCACACATGCATTTGGTCACAACGTGCTGCTCCTGCCTCCCTCTACCGGGGGATGTGGGCACACATGTGGCTGCTTGAGTCCTCAGAAAGGAGGGGTCACTATGTGCTCCACTGTACCTGCTGCTGACATGCTTGCCATCCCAATGACTGTGGCAACTACAGTGTTGTACCCAATACAGAGGGCCAGTACACATATTTCAACTGCAGCAGGCTGCAGCCACTGCGACCGCCACCCCCACCCTCACACATATATGTGTGCTGCCACTCTCACAGTGGAGTCATACCAGACATCACAGCTGTACACTCTAGGCAACAGCCTTGTCAGCTTAGTGGACCTTCCAGCCCCCCTGCATCACCCATGTGATACCTCCTTTGTCAAATTGGCACCAACAACATAGTAAAATAAACAACAGCCTTCCTTCACTGCTAAACTCCCAACTAATTCGTCAATTAACCAATTAACCAACTCTATAAAGGCAATCTGGCCTCAGAGAAACCTACCCCTACATTTGGCGAAACTAATCACCATAGGGTTAGATGGTACATTCCACATCACAGGCCATTAACCTTTAATATTTTAATTTAATTATATAATATTTCAAATAATTATTATTCAAAACCAGATTAGAAATAAATTACCAATATCACCTAAAAGTACTTTTATGGGATTTCAAAATCATTCATTACATTAAATTATTTATCTAAATAGTGTGCAAGGAATGCCCTGCCGTGGGTGCACGCTGGCTCCTACAAGAAGCTCCGCATCCTGTAAGTAGAGAATACACAAAAGCTTTAAATATTTAGCCAGTATAAAGCTGATAATAAAAGCAGCATACTCAACTTAAGGCACTGTTAGAATCCGCTCCATCCGCTTCCGGCAAACCCGTACACACTGATATTCGTAGCAGAATCTAACGACACTGACTAGAGAAGCCAAGTTAACACCGAGACAGTCCTTAACAGTCCAACAAAAGCTTTCGTTTCGCCATTCAGGCTTCTTCAGGGACTTAAAGACTCGGACTTATTAACTATCGCTCAACAAACTTAAAGATAACTCATATGGACAGCAAATGTCTCCAACTTCTAAAACTACCGCGTCTGACGTCACATTTTAAAGGCCAACCTCTTCACTGTGATTCGCTATCAATAAAATGACGTCATTTCCCCCACCAATCTTAACTCAAACAAGAGGAATGCACGCCCAGAACTCCAGAGCTACTAAAAAAACAGTGTCCAATCTATTTTATCGTTAAGTCCATATGGAGCAAGTGTATTCAAATTAAAAATCCACTTCTGTTCTTGCTGCAGTAGTAACTTCCCATGGTCTCCTCCACGATTACTGACAGGAACACAATCAACCACCGTACATTTAAAATCATCGATTTCATGAGCAAATGAGTTGCAATGTTGAATGAACGGTGTTTCCAACTTCGCTTTCAAAATACTATATTTGTGCTCAGCCAATCGTGTACGGAGGGGGCGTGTTGTTTTATTTTATTTTATTTATTTATTTGCATTTCTTATATACCGCACTATTTGCAATCAGCGCGGTTTACATAAAACAAAACAGTATCCGACAATAAACAAAAGTCAGGTCATTACATTGAACAGGAAAAAGTAACTTGGAGAACAGGGTAAACTATATACATATGCAGGTGCATTGAACAGGGTAACTATATACATGTACAAATGAAATGAGAGCAGATATTATTAGGTATTGATCATACTTGGGGATGCCCTATTCAAGGGTGGCAGGGGTTCAGGGCAATCTGTGAGGTATTTGATAAAGAGAAAATGTTTTGCCGATATACAGCTTAAAACACGAGCACCATAGAGCATAAACTACATACGATGAATTACAAGTAGTACTGACTTTCAAAAAATAAGGTTTAGATAAAAATCTAGCAGGCAAAACTGGATCCATAAGTGCACAAAAAATACAGCGATTACAACTAATATGTACATGACTTGACAGCGACTGAAAGTGTCTAGGAACTGCCGGACATAAATAACACAGGTACACTACCAAAAAACTGCCTCCAGTTTTGCAACTGATTCCTATAGATTTTGGGGTGCTGAATCCAGGAAAAATAGCCAAAATGTTCCATCACGTCACGTTTTCTTGCAAAATTAGATTTCTTACCTATATAAGGAATGTTCACATAATTTCTTTTTAGCCGACTGCAGTTTATTTTCTTGGCCCAAAATAGAGGTTGTAATGGTTAACTAACTAGAAACACTCCCTCATGATATTTTAGAGTGTTTTGTATTCATTTTATACATTAATAGGACAATTGGGAGGCGGGGGGCTAAATCCAGTACTCGCGCTGGCGCATGTTCTTTCCTGTTCACCTCGCCTCGTTCGCTCGCTCAAACACGGTGGTTGCGACATGAACGTTCCTGTCAAATTTCAGTTTCTTGCAAGTTCATTATTACCTTTTGTTTGCTCAGTCATAATCCAGCTTTATTCCGAAGTGGTTCACTACAGTTGTAGTTTGCAGTGCTGTGTATTTGTGATGGCTCACAGAGCCAGAGGTTGCGTCAACTCTCCGAACAGTTTGTTTTATTTGTGGGGAATATACCGTGAAAAAGCGGCAGAGGAACATTTCTGCATTTATTAAAAAAGTATATTTCGCCTATTTCGGTTTGAAGTTAGGCGATCAAGACAAACCGTGGGCTCCTCACAAAGTGTGCAAGACATGTGAGGAAGATCTACGCTTATGGATGAAAGGTAAAAAACAAGCATTTCGTTTTGGAATACCTATGATGTGGCATGAACAAAGAGACCACAGCAGTGACTGCTATTTTTGCTCTTGCATTGTGAAGGGATACAACTTAAAAAATAAGAACGTAATAAGTTACCCCAACCTTCCCTCAGCAATTAGGCCTATGCCTCATAGCAACGAAGTACCTGTGCCTGAACCACCAAAATCTTTGGATCATATTTGTGTGGATGGTTCTGATCATGATGAGACTCATCAGATGGCTTTTCCCGATGAGTCCAGTACTTCCGAGTTTGAAACTGAACCAGATCCGAAACCTGAACTTTTCTCTCAAACTGAATTGAATGATTTAGTCCGGGATTTAGGACTCCCAAAAATGCTGCCCAACTGCTAGGTTCTCGGCTTAAACAGAAAAATCTATTGTCACCAGGAACAACTTTTTATTTGTAACGCAACCCGCGAGACACAATTTTTGAAGTATTTCAGCAAAGAGGAAGATTTGGTATTTTGCAACGATATATACGGAGTGATGGAAAAGTTTAAACTCAAGTATGATCCTGCTGAATGGCGGCTGTTCATTGATTCGTCAAAAGACAGCATAAAAGGTGTTCTTCTTCATAATGGCAACACATTCGCTTCAGTTCCTATTGCTCACTCTGTTATTCTCCAAGAAAAATACGAGAATTTGGCCCTGATTCTTCAGAAGATTCGTTATGATGAGCATAAGTGGATGATTTGTGGAGACTTTAAAATTCTATCCATGCTATTAGGGCAGCAATCCGGTTTCACCAAATATCACTGCTTCCTTTGCTTGTGGGATAGCCGGGCCCGCGACCTACACTGGGGGAAAAAAGACTGGCCAATTCGGGAGTATTTGAGACCCGGTGAGAAAAATGTTCTTCATGAGAGCTTGGTACCTCATGATAAAATTCTATTACCACCTCTCCACATTAAGTTGGGTCTCATTAAGCAATTCATCAAGTCCCTTCCAAAAGATGGTGAGTGCTTTCGGTACCTTTGCTCAAAGTTCCCCTGACTTTCTGAAGCAAAACTAAAGGAAGGAGTGTTTGTTGGCCCTGATATAAGGAAACTCATTTCAGATGGAGCATTCGCTGAAACGATGTCTGAGAAGGAAAAAGAAGCCTGGGATTCCTTCAAGGATGTTGTTCTCAAATTCTTGGGGAACAGGCGGGATGAGAACTATAAGTATATTGTTGCCAGGATGCTCAATGCCTTCAAAGAACAAGGCTGTAACATGAGCCTGAAAGTCCATTTCTTGCACTCCCATGTGAACTACTTTCCCGAAAACTTGGGGGCGTACAGTGAAGAACAAGGTGAAAGGTTTCACCAGGACATCAAGGACGCAGAGAGAAGGTACCAAGGAAGATGGAACACCACTATGATGGCTGATTTCTGCTGGTTGCTGCTGCGGGAAACCCCAGATGAAAAATACGCCAAGCAGCGCACCAAGAGAAGCATTCGGGGGAAGAAGAAACTGGCCCACCAGGAGATTGATTGACCCAAGAATGACTTTAAAATCTAAACTGTGTTGACAAATATCGTGTTTTTACTAAACTTTGAAATAAAAATTTGCTAGTTATTACCACAGTGTCGGATCTCATTTATTAGAATTTTATTTTCACACCATCGGGTGTTTGTCTTCATGTATTGCAATGGTGCGGTTTGCGTTTTCTATTCTTACATACATACCTGTACAACATTTTTTGAACATTTCTTTGCTTTGCTTTGTGTCTAACCTCGCTCTTATATGCTCAATGTTTGTGCACATGTATGTGGCTGTTTTAAGTGCAGACAATTTTGCTACCATCACAGTGTGTTTTGTTGACATTACTCTATTCTTATGTGCTGCCTTGTTACAATTTTCTTTATTCTTATTTGAATAACTACTAAACAATTAATATAAAGAATTCATCCAAGAAACTTTTATCTCGATCGCACTCAATCTGAAACGTTCACCTCAAACTGCTAACCCAATGTAGCAAAAAATCTGTACGTGATGGAGCAAATTGGTTACCAGATTTGGATTCAGCGCACCAAAAAACGTAAAAATCAATCGAAACATTAGAGGCAGTTTAAAAAAAATTTTTTTTAGTGTACCTGTGTAATCTCTCAAATTCTTATCGCGCTTATAAGCAATGCGCAATTTATGAGATGAAAGTGTGGAATGAGTAGAAAAAAGACGCCAACGTCATTGTATACAAGAAGTCAGCCGACTTGACAAATTAGAGTGAGGTAGAACACAAGTAATACAAGTAGATTCAATTGTAGCTAATTGTTGAAAAGAAGCTGACACCTCAGGTACACTCTTTACTGATGGAGACAATAGCCATTCTCGGTGATTAAATCTTGCTCTTTTATACGCTCTCTTCAAAAGAGAATCCGGGTAACCTCGCTGTTTGAACTTTCGAATCATTGCTGTAGCTTGTGATTCAAACTCACTGCGAGAAGAGCAAATGCGACGGCAACGCAAAAGTTGTGAATAAGGTAAGCTGTTCTTTAAGTGCTCCGGATGATAGCTAGAATAGTGCAACAGGGTATTCCTGTCTGTAGGTTTGGCATATAATGTGTGAAAACAACCTTCATATTTCATGATTCTCACATCTAAAAAATGAATAGTAGATGACTGAATATTGATATCAAACTTGATTGACATATTACAGAGATTTAAATAATTAAAAAACTCCATCAAAGCATCTTTGGAGCCACTCCATAATAAAAATACGTCATCTATATATCTATACCAACCTAATATAAAGGACATATATGCAGACGGATATACCCACTGATTTTCAAAAGCACTCATATAGAGATTTGCAAGAGAGGGTGCAAAAGTAGCCCCCATTGCAGTACCGGAGATTTGCTGAAAAAATTCATGCTGATATAAAAAATAATTGCGTTTCAAAGCCACTTCAGCTAAAGCCATTAAAAATGTAGTAGGTACCTTACAAGGCTGTATACAAGCTTCCCACACATCATTCAAAACGTTTAAGGCTTCATCTTGAGGAACTGATGTGTACAACGCAGTCACATCCAAAGTTGCCAGCCAACTCACTCTATCAACTTTATTATGGAGTGGCTCCAAAGATGCTCTCCACCTCTTTTTACCTTAACTCTAGGGGACTATTTCCACATGTTAATCCAGCATTACCGGCACTTTCTGCAGTGTCAATAACACCCTTAACGTTCCTTAGTAAACATACCCTTATGAGTCTCATCATTTTTATAGTGCTACTGTACAGTGGTGAGAAGTACCTGAGGCCAAGGGAGATGAAATGACATGCCCAAAGTCACAAAGCAAGTTAAATGCAGAAACAGGAATTGAACCCTGGTTTCCCTGGTTCTCAGCCCATAGCTCCAACCATTAGGTCACTTCTTCTCCTGGTTAGATTGATTAAGTGTTGGAGGAGGGACTGAACAAACATCAATATCTACGTACAGACTGGCTGGGCAGACTGAGATTCTCTGACTATGACTTATGAACTTCAGACATAGAAAAGACGCAGCATTTCTCGAGCACTGAGAAGACTGACTGTGCTTCAGATGTGAACAGAAGAAGATTCTGATTTGACTCCTGTTAGTATTGAGGAGACTGGCCGAAGGATTTGGGATAGCCTCAATGTCCAACACGACAATATTGTTTGGATACCTGGTATATCGGGAGACTGGCATAATGAACCGAAATGACTGGACATGGGCATATGACATGGAGGAGAAGATGCTGATTGGATTCCTACTAGCGTTAAGGTGGATTCTGCATTAACGAAGCAGACAGCAAGCTCAATGTTATGGGTTTGATGACTCTGGATGCAATGAATTTCCTTGAGAAACATTTTGATCATTGGACAACAGAACTCCCATGCAATCCATGTCAGGCCATACATTTCAATTTCAGACTGATTGCGCTTTAATGGCCGTAGATCCGTGGTGGTGTTCTGTAGACAATGCAGCTTGAGATAGGCACGTACTGGAGGCGAAACACATTCATAGCTTATTTTCTCTGCACATTTGATATTTTTTTGCCATTGACACCTATTTACGTTGCAGTCCATGCGCTTGTAACCTCATTATATGAAGACCTGTTATTTCCCTGATATGTGCTTCACTGGATACTCTTTTTGCAGGTAAAATGTTGCAATATCATTGATCCTTCACTTAGATCAGGGACGCACAAATTGAGTCCTTGTGGGCCATAAATAGCTCCGATTTTCAGGATTTCCCTAATGAATATGCATGAGATAGATCTGCATGCATAGTACCTCCATCGCATACACATCTGTCTCATGCATATTCATTAGAGTTATCCTGAGACCTGACCTATTTGCAGCCCTTGAGGACTGAAGTTGTGCGCGGTGCGCCCCTTGTTTAGATCAGGGGTTCTCAACCCCGTCTTCGGAACATACCTAGAGAGTCAGGTTTTCAAGATAACCACAATGAATATGCACGAGAGAGATTTGCATACAATGAAGACAGTGTATGCAAATCTCTCTCATGCATATTCATTGTGGTAATCCTGAAAACCTGACTGGTTAGGTATGTCCCGAAGACTGGGTTGAGAACGCCTGGTTTAGATAGTTTTCTTTTGGGAATTTTACTTTTCATTTTCATCTTAAGAAATATCACTGCTCAACAAGGGTAATGAACTCTGCAATTACCTGCAGAAAAGTCCTAGAGTAACCAGATACACAAAACCTGAGGACCCCATTCAAATGCAGTACTGTGCATCACTTTAAAATCAGAACTGACAAATGATCCAAACTCATCCAGTATTTGGACAAATGTTTTGGGCACCGTGCTCAGCTGCCTCTTATAGCTGCTGTTGCTGTGGATTTTTTAATTGAGTTGTGTTCTACATGGGCAGACGGGGGCTGGAAAACAGTTCACCCCTCAGGCCAGAGCTTAGCCCTCTCACAGAAGCAGGTGGCTGCCTCAATCTGTTTGCAGAGCTACTGATACAGGATGTACTGGCACTGCTGTCATACCATGATTCACTTCAGGAGTATTGTTAAGCCAAATACCTAGTAACTATTGTCTACTCAGAGATCATTGCAGGGCAGCACACCGCTGTGCCTCATGGCAAATGGAAAACGGATCGACTTTTCTTAAAAGCAGCTTTGTTCGCTTTGTTCTTCCACTCCCATCCCTTTTTTAACTCACTGTCCTACCCTTTACCTCGATGGTTTCCAAACCCCAGGGCATGTCCACAATGAAAATGCATGAAATACAATAGCATCCACTGGAAACAGCAGATGTAAATGCATCTTATGTATAGTCTTTGTGAATATACAGAAATCCTGACTGGCCGAGGGGATCAGTAGCTCACATTTGGGAGCTACTGCTTTACTGTTTGTTCTCCCCTCTCTTTGTCATTTGATTTCTTATCACCCTGCCCCCATCTCATTTGCTCACCCACTTTCTGTGCCCTACTTATTCCCACCGTTGTGCTCCCTTTCATTCATTCTCCCATCCTTTTTGCCCCTGCTCCCAGAAACTCTCTGTCCCAACATTCAGAAATACTGATCAAAGCAACAAAAACACACCTGCGTATCTTCATAAAATAAGCAGCTCCGAAGTCAGTGCAAATGTGTGTTTGTACTCTAAGCATGTTCTTGTGCATTTTATAAATATGTGCGTGCATTATAACGCCGATCTCTCTAGGAATACCTACATGCTGCATAAATACATGTGCATGCCTTCTTGCCATCATATGTACTTACATACAGCTATGCTCCTGCACAATTCCATAGAAGCCCTTTTCCATATGTAAAACATGCTTTACATGGAGGAAAAAAATAAAATTACACCCAAGAATATGGACAAAAGAGATTATACTATTCACTATTGATTCATTGGGGGAGCCAGATTTTTAAGTATGTTTTGCATAAGCGAAAGCATCTGTTGCGGATGGTTCATTTTTTTTGTCGATGGGAGTTTTGTCTTTCTGTATGCTTCTGTCTTTTTGCGTAGGCCAAAAGAAGAGCTGCTGGAAAACTGTGGTACACTCTTCCTTCACTGCAATCGGCTCTGTGCATGGTTGATTCCCCTGGTGGAGGAAGTTAGGGTGATCTCAGGGCTTCAAGTCTCACAAGGCTTGAAACCAGATCACCTGAACTTCCTCCTCTGCATTTTTAAGGAGCCACATCCAACTACAGCAATGGGTGAGAGAAAGTGAGTGGATGGGGGGAGGGGAATGAGAGAGAGAGACACTGGATAAAGCCTGGGGATGTGAGCTATGAGAAAGAGATTGTAGGAAGCCCCTGAGGGGAGTCATGAGAGGGAAAAAGACTGGGTGAAGCCTTGAGGTAGGGTTATGAGGAAGAGAGACTGGATGAAACCTGGGTGGGGGGGGATGATAAAAAGACTGTAGGAATTCTGGAAGGGGGTCATGAGAGGAAGAGAAATTGGGGGAAGGCTGGTGGGGAGGTTAAGAAACAGAGAGACTGGGGTAAGCCTGGGAGTGTTTATGAGAGAGAGAGAGAGGGAGAGAGAAAGAGAAAAACATTGGGGGAGGTCTGGGAGGGGGATCATGAGAGAGACTGCAAGAAACTTGGGAGGGAGGCCATGAGAGAGAGAGAGAGAGACACACACACACACACACACATGCTTGTGCAGCCCCCAACATTCCCCATGACATACACACGTGCACAAACACACACACAAACTGTCCCCAAAAATCCCCACGGCATACCCACACACACAAGCATGCACACACGCTGCTAGCCCTCTACATAGCCCATGACTTTACCTTATTTGGATTCTTTCTATACCACCTTTGATAATAACAACAAAATGGTTTACACACACACACAGACACACATGCATACTCTACAGTAGCTACACCACCCTCATTATACATGCACACACACATATGCCACTTTGCATCATACTGTACCACTACACAGATGCACACACTCCCTCAAGATAGACACAGATATATTGCCAAGGTGCCTCCTAGAGGCCTAGATCTCCCTGCTGCCTTAATGAGACACATTTAACCGGTTCACACCCAGTTCTTTCATAGACATATGAGTTTGCTAATGGGGGAAAGGGAAATGCACCACTTTGTCGTACTATTAAGCGTACAATTTTCAATTTGTTTTCTATTCCGGAATGAACAATTCCAAACATTCTGTTTGATTTTTCTGACTGTTTCTTTTATTGTTAAGTGCCATCGAGTTGGTGTTGACTCATGGCGACCCTCTGGATAGTTGTCTTAAACTGTGTTCGGTCTTCAGTCAGGCAGCTTATTGTTGACAGACTGGTACCCATAGCTGCTGTTATTGTATCGATCATCTCATTGCTGGCCTTCCTCTTTTGCGTCAAACTTCTACCTTGCCAAGCATGATGTCTTTCTCCAATGATCTTTCTCTTTGCATGATGTATCCAAAGTATGAAAGTTGAAGTCTTGTCATTTGAGCTTCTAAAGAAAGCTTAGGTTTGATCTCCTCTAGTACTGACTGGTTTGTTCTTCAGGCAGTCCATGGTATACACAGTATTCGTCACCAGCACCATAATTCAAAGGCATCAATTTTCTTTCTGTCTATCTTTTTCACTGTCCAACTTTCAAATCCATATGAGGTTATTGAAAATGCCATAGCTTGAACAAGTCGAATCTTTATATGGAGAGAGATATCTCTGCTACTGTGTTGTCCTCCGCGTACTCCTTTTATTCTCTGATCATCTGATGGTTTAAATTAATGCATGTCTTTGATGTACCGGACAACATGTTTGTAATTAGTTTTGGTCTCTTCACAAATAGTTTCTTTGTTTTCCTTATTAATATTTCACAGTGGAGTGGAGGAGTGGCCTAGTGGTTGGGGCAAGGTACTTCAGGCCAGAAGGTCAGGGGTTCAAATCCCACTAGAGGACCACAACCTTGGGCCGGAAGGACTGGGGTTTCTAGTCCCACAGGTGCTCCTTGTGGTCTTGGGCAAGCCACTTAACCCTCCATAGCCCATGTTCCCTGTAAAATAGTTATCTCCAAGTTATAATGCCCTGTTCAATGTAATTTCAGTTTGTTCAATGTAAACCACACTGATGCAGAATAGCACAGTATATAAGAGAATGTAAATAAAAAAATAAATAACAGTTAACTTGAGGGTTATGAGGGAGATAAATGTGAATAATAAGAAATAAGCAATTAAGTTGCTGGTGCTTATACTCTTTGCTATTTTCCTCACGTGGATCTGCCTTCCATTTCTTAAAAAATCTGTTTGACTTTTGTCTCACTTTAACCATGCTGAGGTTCGCCTGATCTTTCTTTGACATTTTTAATGCATGGAATACATTCTAACTGGGCTTACAGGATGAGAATTTGATACAACCTCCACATCTCGTACAAACGTTTAATCATCAAAACGGCTCCTTTTAGTTTTTCTTAATTTCTTGTTTTATCATAACTTCCCTTTAAAGGATACTGCAATAGTTTCCCTTTAATATCTTTCCTCAGGTGCTTATGTTAGATCTGATTGCCTTATAATCATTCTTGCCAAGTGGCCCCACCACCATTGCCCCTTGCAACAGGTCTCACATTCCACTGAGAGCTAGATTGAGAGCGGTTCCCCTTGTCATTGAGAGCGGTTCCCCTTGTCATTGAGAGCGGTTCCCCTTGTCATTGAGAGTGGTTCCCCTTGTCATTGGTTCTAGGCCCAGCCGTTCCATGAATCCATCATTTATGGCATCTACTTTGGCTGAGTTTTGAGTTGGCATGATCACTGGCTTAAGTGAAGCACATAAGCTTAACTTAATTCATGAATTCAGCATGGTTACCTCTACAGCTCTGAAAGTGAGAGGCCGGGGGTGCATCTATGGATGAGAAAGTCTAGGTCTGGAGAAAAAGAGTATTCTTTCAGTATGGAAGAGCTAAACACATTCCTTCTATTTAAACCTCAACCTAATGCAGATGGAAGATATGTATGCTAAAGGGGCTCTGGAATGTTGGAAGGCATTTCTGCAAGTACCGGGGGGGGGGGGGGGGTGCTTCTGAAAATGAAATGATATTTTAATTAGACAGCTTTTGAAGAGTTGAAAAATTATGCCTTGCTCTTGGAAGCAAAGACTGTCCAGGATGGAGCATGCACTCTTAGGGAACTGGTGGAGTGAGGGAATTAGGCGCTAAAATTATTTAGAAATAGATTTGTAGGGCCCAATATTGAGCTGTGTATAGCCCTCCCTGCCAACCTCTAACTTGGATATTCAATGCTACGGTGAAGGCATTGAATATCCAGTGATCGCCATAGACACAGGAAGCTGCCAAAGCTAACTGGGCAGCGGTGTTATTGCATGCTGCCTGGTTAGCGATCTGCGCTGAAATTGGTACTTGTGCACTAATGTGGAGTGGAGGAGTAGCCTAGTGGTTAGAGCATTGGCTTGGTAACCAAGCAACCAGGGTTCAATTCCCACTAGCACTCCTTGTGGCCTTGGGCAAGTCACTTAACCCTCCACTGTCTCAGAAAAATCCAAGTTATCTATGTCCCTGTTTAATGTACGTTACAATGTAAACTGCTTTGACTGAAATGATAAAGCAGTATAAAAGACCTGTTAAATAAATAATGTAGAGAGTGGGCAGGATGGAAGTGGAGTGTGCTCATGGACAGCATTGTTAACCTGACATTAGCACAGCTGCACTTAATGATACCTCTATGGCGTTGTTAGGTGCACCCAGCATGCCACACACTAACTACTCAGTCGCATGTTAACTGCTGGGTATGTGCAGATTGCATCACCAATAGCTAACATGAAGGCTTTGCATGCAATGTGCATCACAAACACACATTAAGTGCACAACCTTAGCAGACTTTAGCTAATATCCAGAATGAAACAACAGCTGGGGGTAACAGCTGGATTACTACAATACATCTTTCTTGTTCACATCCACGTTTGCATGTAATATCAACAACTGCTAAAATAAATGGGTAATTATTAGACCCCACAACCAGTATTATTTTTAAAATGCTGGACGTGTGCTCAAAATATTCATGTATATTAGTGGTGTTGTATATATAGTCATTAAGCTCTGCATTTAGTGATAACATTCTGCTGCTATATGCAGAGTTAAATGATTTGACAAGGGACAGCATTTTTCCGGTCCTAACTTAGATCGATTAGCTCTGTGGATAGCAGTTGAATATCGCCACTATCCATATAGTTAGATGGAATGTCTTCACTTTTCCCTCATTACGCGCTGACACTATATGGATCCTACCTGTGCGGTCACTGTTTGCATAGTGCTGCTGAAAATTCACAAATAAGGCACTTACAGAACCACAATTCCACAAATGCAATAGGGGTAAAACCAGCACATCACGTCCCCAGTGATCTGGAGCCAGCTGAGTTTAACATTTGACATTTCATGTGCCCACCTCCAGCAGACTGTCAGCGCTCAGCCCATGATGCTTCCCTCAGCCTTCTCTTTCAATGCTGATTAATACTGAGCTTCAGAACATCCCTCTGAGACGGCTGAGTAATGAAAAGCTGAATTTATTCTGCACACTTCAGGGCAACAGAAGAGAAAGAAAAGCTGCCAGTACACGCCGTTTTCCTTTCTGTGGTAATTTTCTCTTTCGTACTCACTTTGGGGAAAAAGTCTCGGAAGAGTCACTTTTCTAAAACTCTGAATGCATGCATAAGTTACTGATTTTAATCTTGCGCAAGCTCCCGTGCTGAATCTATGCATAGAAGACATATGCTACAGGTATAATAATTAGCCTCTCACCATAACAATGGGCCATGACAGGACTGCATATTCAGACAGGATTATTATATGCTTTGGGTGCCATAGTTTCTTAAGTTCAGCCACCCAAGAATAGAAAATTCTTCAGAAATGAGCAATGCTAAAATATTTTTAATCACATACTGTGTCTGTCCTCTCTCTTGTGCAGTAGCTAAAAGAGGAATGAAACCTCTGGAAAGTGGTGTGTATTAATGCCCGTAGTGTGGGAATAAAATTCTGGATATTGAGGCTTTAATAGAAGAGGCTGACTTGCATTTAGTGGTGGCTACGGAGACATGGTTCATGGAGAACCACGACTAGAATGTAATTATATCGGACTATAATTTATTCAGAAAGGACAGGTAGGAAGAAAGGAAGGAATAGTGGCACTATATGTAAAAAAATAATATTAAAGCTACAGAATTGCTGGGCTTATGAGAGAAGGGAGAGGAACGGTGGGTTAAACAGGAAAGAGAGAATGGGACATTCATTTGCATTGGTATTGTATACTGTATAGACCTCCTTCAGAGGCAGCAGTGGACAGAGATTTACATAATAACAAAAGATATGCCATACTGGGTCAGGCCAAAGGTCTATCAAGCCCAACAGTGGCCAATCCATAGAAACAAGACGGTAGAAAAAGATCACATGGCCTTTCCAGTCTGTCCAACCATATCAACTACTATAGTCCCTTTTTTTGCCTTTAGAGATTTTCTATCACAATTCCATGCTTTCTTGAATTCAGATACTGTCCTCGCCTCTACTACCTCCACTGGGAGACTGTTCCATGCATCTATCTACCATTCTTTCCGTAAAGAAATATCTCCGCATATTACTCCTGAGTCTATTTCCTTTCACCCTCATCCTATGTTCCCTTGTTGCAGAGCTTTCTTTCAATTGAAAGAGGCTCTCCTCCTGTGTATTTATACCACGGAGGTATTTAAACGTTTCTATCATATCGCACCATCCCGCCTTTCCTTTAAAGTATACATATTGAGATCTATAAGTCTGTCCCCATATGTCTTATAATAAAGACCACTGACCATTTTGGTAGCTACCCTCTGCGTGGACTCTAACCTGTTTATATCCTTTTGAAGGTGTGGTCTCCAGAAATGCACACAATACTCCAAATGAGGTTTCACCAAAGACTTATACAGAGGCACTATCACCTCCTTTTTACTACTGGCCATTCCTCTCCCTATGCAACCAAGCATCCTTCTGGCTTTCATTGTTGCCTTTTCTACCTGTTTAGCTACTTTAAGATTGTCAGAAACAATCATGCCCAGGTCCCACTCTTCTTTCTTAGACAGAAGTACTTCACCTCTTGGATTTTTGCAGCCCTAATGCATGATCCTGCATTTTTTAGCATTAAATCTCAGCAGCCAAATTCTAGACCATTCTTCAAGCTTAGCTAGATCCCTCCTCATGTTATCTACTCCTTCCTGGGTGTCTACTCTATTGCAGATTTTTGTATCATCCGCAAAGAGTCAAACCTTACCCAAGAACCATTCTCCAGTACCACTAACAAAAAGAATCAGACTAAGGACAGATCCCTGTGGCAAACCACTGGTAACATTCTTCTCCTCAGAGTGAACTCCATTTACCAGTACCCTTTGTTGCCTCCCACTCAACCAATTTCTAACCCAGTGTTGTAGATTGTAGCCAGCGTGATGCAGTAACATAAGCATCCACAACCAATTGGGAGGTTTAACAGAAAGTATAACTTATTTGTGGAGAAGCATTCAGACAACTGCCCTGCCTTGGGTTTTAGGCACTTATAGGATTAAACACTCTGTTGCCCTAGCTTTTCCCCAGCTATAAGTCCTTAATTGCTCTTAGTAGGGCTGCTCTACTGAACACTGCTCAACACCGACGGCACTTCCAAAACAAGACAAAACTGACTTACCAAA
Source organism: Ichthyophis bannanicus (assembly GCA_033557465.1). Classification (NCBI taxonomy): domain Eukaryota; kingdom Metazoa; phylum Chordata; class Amphibia; order Gymnophiona; family Ichthyophiidae; genus Ichthyophis; species Ichthyophis bannanicus. The sequence continues at coordinate 102,033,881 of CM066032.1, read as the reverse complement.
GTTTCCTTACTCTGGGCAGCACAACTCAACAGTCCTCTTCCACTCCTCAACAGCAGGGCAGGACACCGACAAGTGAAACCACACAGCAGTCCTCTGCAGCAGGAGAGTCTTCCAGCTGAACAAAACTCCAACAGCAAGTCTGCGCGCAGGATAGTAGATTCAAAAACACTTCCTACCTTCATAACAGGCTTCTTTCAAAGGTAAGTGATTCTGTTGTATGCTCTAGACTCACAGGCTTCTCTCTGCCCTCCAAGTCTCCTGCTTCCTGGTTAAAACCCTGGGACCTCGCCACACCCTTCCCAGGCATTTTTCAGCCTGTTTTATTGAAGGGGCAGGGTTAGGCTCTTATAGGTGAAATGCCTCCCTGGTTCTAAGCTTGGTTGGGGAGAATCCCTGCAAGGGAGGGTGTGTTTCCCTTACACTCCATCACAACCAGTCAGTCAGTTTAGGGTCCATCTCTAGGGTGCTGAATTTATTTATAAGTCGCCTGTGTAGAACGGTGTCAAAGGTTTTACTGAAATCTAAGTACACCACATGTAGGGCTCTCCCTCGGTCCAACTCTCTGGTCACCCAGTCAAAAAAATCAATCAGATTTGTGTGACATGATCTGCCTCTAGTATACCCATGCTGCCTCAGATCCTGCAATCCATTGGAATCCAGAAACATCAATAGATTCTGTTTTAGCAGCTTTTCCATTAAACTACTCACAAAAGAGGTCAGACTAACTAGCCTGTAGTTCTCCACCTCATCCTTACTTCCGCTTTTGTGTAAAGGGACCAATGAACGGAGTGGAACAGGTAAACGTAGATCGATTGTTTACGTTATCAGAATATAGAAAGACTAGGGGACATGCAATGAAGCTACAAGGTAAACTATTTAAGACTAATAAAAGAAAATATTTTTTCACTCAACGTGTAATCAAACTCTGGAATTTGTTACCGGAGGATATAGTAAAGGCTGTTAGTGTAGCTGGGTTTAAAAAAGGTTTGGACAAGTTTCTGGAGGAAAGTTCCATAAACCATTATTAAGAAGGGACCCGGGATATCAATGCTTGACCCAGTACAAGCATTGCTGAACCTGTGTCTTTTGGGGAAACTGCTAGGTACATATGACCTAGATTGGCCACTGTTGGAAACAGGATACTGGGCCTGATGGACCTTGGTCTGACCCAGTATGGCATATCTTATATTCTTATGTGCCATTCTCCAGTCCTCTGGGACCACTCATAACTCTAAAGACACATTGAAAAGGTCAGACAGTGGAGCCGCTGGAACTTCCCCAAGTTCCTTCAATAGGTGTATCCCATCTAGGCCAATTGCTTTGTCTACTTTTAGTTTAGTTAGTTCCTTATGAACACAGTCTTCTGAATATTGTTCAAGTTGCCCCCTTCACTTCTTTGCCTATTTGTGCGCATTTTCTGAGATCCTGCTCCTTGCCCTTCATCTGTGAACACAGAACAAAAATATTTGTTAAGCAATTCCACTTTATCTTCATCAGCTTCTGCATATTCCTCTCCTTCATCCTTGAGTCTGACAATACTACTTTTGCACTTTCTCCTATTGCTAACATATCTGAAAAATGTATTACCTCCCCATTTTATTGCATTGGCAATTTCTTTTTCTTTTTATATCTTTGCTTTCCTGACTACTTTCCTAGCTTCTCTAAGTATTTCCAAATATTAATGCTTGTCTTCCTCTTCCTACCTTTCAGGTTTTCAAAAGGTATACAAACTCCATGCTGCTTGTCCCAGGGCTAAGCAGTGTATTTCTCCGGCTCACTTTTATAATGGTTTATGGACATTTCCTCCAGAAACTCACCCAAAACCTCTTTTAAACCCAGCTCAACTAACAACTTTTACTACATTCTCTGGTAACAAATTCCAGAGTTTGATTACGCATTAAGTGCTGGTGAAATCAAATTTAGAAGAGGTGCATTTGGAATCTTAGGTATGTATCTGAATCTTGGGTTTTCAAATAGATGGCCAATTAAGCATAGATAGACAAGTGTCAAGGGTCATGCATAGTGTGTTCTCATCATTACAGCAAAGCCGCAAATTGCATCTTTTTGTTGATAGGAAGAATCTTTTGACAGTTACCCATGTTTTGGTAACATGATACATAAATTACTGCAATGCTACATATCAGAGCTTAACAGAGACTTCAACTGGTACTTGACACAGCTGCTAAGCTAATCTTTGCAAAATACAAACATGATCATGTAATGCCTCTTTTAAAGAAGTTGCATTGGCTGCTGATAATTCAGATAATTCAGATAGTCAAATTTAAGGTTCTATGCTTGGTTTTTCAGTGTTTGGTAATGGGTGAATCACTGGTATCTGGTGGACTTCCACTGGTATCTGGTGCACTTGCTTTAACCTTGTGTGATGGGCAGGGTTTTACACTCATCCAAGAATAATCTGTTGGAGGTTATTGGCTATCCACAGATAAGATTGAAGGCTATGCAGTATGGGTGCTTTCATTGTTTTTGCCAGATTTATGGAATTGGTTGCTGGATAATGTAAATATTGCAAAGAACTATCTGCATTTCAGGAAACTTTCAAAGGCATGGTTGTTTGAGGAGATTTTCACTGGGGATAAGGAGGATGGGTCTGGTTAGGGTGCGTCAATGTTGAGTAGTTGGGGAATACTGAAGGGTCTTTGTTTCTTGATGTATTGTAGATCTTGTTATGTATGTTTTTCTCATTTTTTTATTGTCAGCTGCTCTAGGTTTTTGATTGACTGTAAGTGGGATATCAAGAACCAGCAAATAAATAAATTATGGATGCCACTAAAAATTTATGAGCTCTTTAGGCTAGGTTTGACACCATGGAAGAGGAAGCAGATGACTATGCAAATCTTCCATTGTTGGAGGAGCTGCTTCTATAGATGGAGACGGAGTGACAAATCATTGTCAGTTTCAAGTAAGGAAGAAATTTGCAGACATCTGGACACACTGCAGAACTGTTTTGATGGCTTCTTCTGCCAGATGATCTAAAAATTGACCTGTGGATTTGAAATACCTTCCATTATGATATAAAGACACATTTTTAGGGAAAATGTGGAAGTCAAATCAAAACGTGGATGTCACCAAGTTTACATTTCTGATGATATTTTAGAAATGGCACTGCTGAAGGTGGAGATGTTTCTAAAATAAAAATCCCATCAGCCCCGGCGAGATTAACAGAGCCGCGAGAAGAAGGGAAACTCTCGCGGCTCTGAAAGCCCGCGCTTTGGGAAGGACTCGGGAGCTGATGCTTGAGGGAGGTTCTGCCGGGCAGTCGGGGCCCCGCGACGTTGACGTTTGATTCTGCCGCTGCCACAGTGGCAGCAGCAGCAGCCAGTACTTTTTTTTAATCTATCTGGGTGGGGGGGGGGGGGGTTTAGGACTACTAATGAGCTACGGGGGGGGACTAAAACTGGGATGGGGCTTTTGGGGGGAGGGGGTTAGGACTGGTAATGGGCTATGGGGGGGGGTTAGGACTACTAATGAGCTATGGGGGGACTAAGACTGGAAGTGGGCTGAGGGGGGGAGGGGATTAGGACTGGTAATAGGCTATGGGGGGTTAGGACAACTAATGAGTTATGGGGGGGGTTAGGACTACTAATGATTTATGGGGGGACTAAGACTGGAAGTGGGCTGATGGGGGGAGGGGTTAGGACTGGTAATGGGCTATGGGGTGTTAGGACTACTAATGGGCTACGGGGGGAATAATACTGGAAGTGGGCTGATGGGGGAGGGGGTTAGGACTGGTACTGGGCTATGGGGGGTTAGGACTACTAATGGGCTACGGGGGGGACTAAGACTGGAAGTGGGCATATGGGGGGAGGGGGTTAGGACTGGTAATGGGCTATGGGGGGTTAGGACTACTAATGAGCTATGGGGGGGACTAAGACTGGAAGTGGGCTGATGGGGGAGGGGTTAGGACTGGTGAGGGGCGATGGGGGGGTTAGGACTACTAATGAGCTATGGGGGGGACTAAGACTGGAAGTGGGCTGATGGGGGAGGGGGTTAGGACTGGTAATGGGCTATGGGGGGGTTAGGACTACTAATGAGCTATGGGGGGACTAAGACTGGAAGTGGGCTGATGGGGGGAGGGGGTTAGAACTGGTAATGGGCTATTGGGGGTTAGGACTACTAATGGGCTATGGGGAGGAATAATACTGGAAGTGGGCTGATGGGGGGGGTTAGGACTGGTAATGGGCTATGGAGGGGCTAAGACTGGAAATGGGCTGATGGGGGGGGTAGGACTGGTAATGGGCTATAGGGGGGGCTAGGTCTGGAAATGGGCTGATGGGGGGGTTAGGACTGTTAATGGGCTATGGGGGGGGGGTCTAGGACTGGAAATGGGCTAATGGGCGGGTTAGGACTGGAATGGGCTGTGGGGAGGCTACGACTGGAAATGGGCTGATGGGGGTTAGGACTGGTAATGGGCTATGGGGGGCTAAGACAAAATGGGGTGATGGGGGCTTAGGACTGGTAATGGGTTAGGGGGGGCTTAGGACTGGTAATGGGCTATGGGAGGGTCTAGGACTGGAAATGGGCTAATGGGCGGGTTAGGACTGGAATGGGCTGTGGGGAGGCTACGACTTGAAATGGGCTGATGAGGGTTAGGACTGGTAATGGGCTATGGGGGGGTCTAGGACTGGAAATGGGCTAATGGGCGGGTTAGGACTGGAATGGGCTGTGGGGAGGCTACGACTGGAAATGGGCTGATGGGGGTTAGTACTGGTAATGGGCTATGGGGGGCTAAGACAAAATGGGGTGATGGGGGCTTAGGACTGGTAATGGGTTAGGGGGGGCTTAGGGCTGGTAATCGGCTATGGGGGGGGCTAGGACTGGTAATGGGCTGAGTGAGGGGGGCTAGGACAGGAAATGGGCTGATGGAGGGCTAGGATAGGACTGGAAATGGGCTGTTGGAGGGGCTTGGATTGAAATGGACTCATGGAGGGGTTAGAACTGGAAGTAGAAACATAGAAACATAGAAATATGACGACAGAAAAAGACCACATGGCCTATCTAGTCTGTCCTTCCATAACAACTACAACAGTCCACTTTTTGCCTTTAGAGATCCTCTGTGTTGGTCCCATGCTTTCTTGAATTCAGTTACTGTCCTCATCTCTACCACCTCCACTGGGAGACTATTCCACGGATCCACTACTCTTTCCGTAAAGAAATATTTCCGCATATCACTCCTGAATCTATCTCCCTTCACCCTCATCCCATGTCCCCTCATAGCAGAACTTGCTTTCAATTGAAAGAGGCTCTCTCCCTGAACATTTATGCCACGGAGGTATTTAAACATCTCAATCATATCACCTCTATCCCGCCTTTCCTCTAAGGTGTAAGTAGGCTCATGGGGGGCTTGGATTGGAAATGGGCTGAATGGAGGGGAACTAGGATTTGACATGGGCTGATGGTGGGGCTAGGAAAGGAGTAGAAATGGGCTGATGGGGGGCTGGGATTGGAAATGAGCTGATGGAGGGACTCGGATGGGGGAGCTAGGACTGGAAATGGGCTGATGGTGGGGCTAGGATAGGACTAGAATTGGGCTTATGGGGGGCTAGGACTGGAAATGGGCTGATGCGTGGACTAGAAGGGAGCGGATGCTGGGTGGGGCTGGAACTAGAAGGGAGCTGATGTTGGGGGAGGATTAGAATGGGATAGAGCTGGGAGAGTGAAAAAAATATTTTGTGTGGGAGGGAAGACAAATCTACAATTGGCCGGATATTGGGAGAGTAAATGGGGATTGAGGATGGAGGGTAAAATTTGAGTGGATGAAATAGGAATGAGGAAAGAGCAAAAGGAGAAAGATTAGTATGTTAAAGCAGATGTAGAGAGAAAATGGAAAAAAACTAGAAGCGTGAAGAAAAGACAAATGGACAACAGACGATGGAGAGTTAGCAGAAGACACGAAGAAACCAGAAGAAAGTGGCTGGAGCAATTGCAACTGAAAAAAAAATGCACAAAAGGTAGAAAAATATCTCTTTATTGAATTTATTAACTGAAATATGCCAGCTCTGGGAAATGTGCATCATTAACGTCTGCGCTTTGTTTAGTACAAGAGGAAATTAATTTATAGTTTTATTTCTACAGTGTTGTTGGGCTTTTGGGGTTCCCAGTTTAATTATTGTCTTCCTGTTTCTAAATTGTGATTCCTTGTTTGGTGATGGTCTATGTTCTGCATGTGTAACTGAGCTGAGGTATTCTGTTTATGTAATTCCTATTTGACATTGCCACTTGTTCTCTTTCCCCAGTAGGTCATGTATTGTTATTCTCTGAAATGTATTGGTTTAATATTTGCAGTGTTGCCTTTTGATAGGTAGGGTCTTGTGCTTTGTGAGTCCTGGTAGTGCTGTTATGATACGGCGGGTTTGCTATGGGTTCTAAATGGAATCAAAGTATCAAGAACACCTTAATCCCCATAGACAGTACCAATTTAATTTTTGTCGGGCATAAACCGCAGGAGGAAGAGGGAAATTCCACTTGCTCCCACGCAGTACATGCCCCTTTTATTCGTTTTTATTCAAAATGGTTTTTTTGTTCCTTATTCACAAAAATATAAAAACCACACTTATCTGATCGATCACACACGACGTGCACGTTTCGAAGCTGATGCTTCTGTATCAAGTGCCCACGATATAAAGAAGTGCGCCCATCCTTGCCTTGTAACTGACAAAAAACGCCAAGATGAATGGCCAATGATTTGCCTGTGCGGATACCTTCTTCTCCTGTTGTTTGACCTTTTTTTTCTAGGAAAAATGCGTTGTCAAAGACTATTCCACAATTTCATATTGCTCGCTCTCCCTATATATGTTGGTGCAGCCAGGAAGCCAACCAGTATGGCATTGCCAGAGCTTCTTTTCCTATAACTTAAAAATTCATCATAATAACATAGTTTATGACGGCAGATAAAGACCAGTATGGTCATCTAGTCTGCCCAGCCAGGCAGTAAGAGTAGGTGCCCCTGCCGCTCTGTGTAGGTCACCCTTCACCATGCCTTTCTTTAGGGGTGTACCCACCGCTCCGTGTAGGGCACCCCTATTTGTTGAGATATATGATTATTTTGATTTTATCCTGTTGCTATAAAGAGAGCCACTTTGAATTCCGTCACTGAATTTGCCCGCACCACTTCCATCAGGAGGGCATTCCAAGCATCCACCATCCTTTCAGTGCATATAACAAATCATTCCCCTGCATTACATTACACTGTTCTACAGCCAAAATGCTTCCAAAATAAATTCAGTCGCACTTTACTAAGTCTGGGTCACCGAAAATGAAAATGATGCTTACAATTGTTTGTTACCACCCTGTGGTATACTGTGGCCAAGTAATGACCCCAGATTCTACAGCAAGTAGGAGGTTTAAAGAAAATACACTTTATTTTCAGGATAAAACACCCAAGCAAACTGCCCCAGCCCTTCTTGGGCCTGCAATACACGTAGTGTTAGAGACACTCTTGCTCCAGGCTTTCCTCAGCTGTAGCAGTTCCTTAATCAGCCTTAGCAGCCCTGTTCTTCTTCCCCAAAGTTTATTGACTCTAGTTTTCTATTTACACTGGTGGATCAGTACCAATGACCTCGGCTTCGGAAATGCTATGTGCGTTATAATGGGAAGGGATCTCAATTTAAACTATAAATTACTAAAATACATGCACATGTTCAACTAGATTTGTGATAAATCTATGTTTTTGTGTGGACAATACTTGCTTTTCAAGCAAAACAATCAACGAATGATAGAATTTGAAGGCGCTGTTGTGTCATACATGATATGAATTGCACATGCTATTTCTAGAAGTCATTGATGATGCAATCCTAATAGCTTAATTACATCACACCGCAGAACAAATTGTGCAACATTTTTTTTAATGAACATGATGTGTCAGTAATATTTTGTCTGTAAACCAGTCTTTTCAGTGTTTGATTTTTTTTCATTTAGGCAAAGTGAGAGATGCCTCGTAATTGTTTAAACGATGCAGATCACTTCTGCTACGTTTGTGGTAAAGTGACTATTGCATCACCAAAACTCAGTATAACCACTTTGATTAAGAAAATCTATCACCTTTACTTTGGTTGCAAAAGTGGAGATCAGGACAACAGCTTGGCTCCATGCATATGCTGCAACACTTGTGCAACAAAGTTTTGCCAGTGGTTGTATAGAGAAAAGAAATCCATGCCTTTTGCAGTGCCAATGATTTGGAGAGAGTCGACAGATCATATCAGCGATTGTTACTTCTGTATGGTGCTTCCTGTTGGGAAAGTTTGTCAAAGAAGAAAAAGTGGACTGTGCAGTATGCAAACATTCCATCAGCTAAATGCCCAGTATCCACACGGGTGGATTTTGCAAACTCAATCTTCGTCGGTCTTTCTAAATCCCAACAGTCCCGGTTACAACGGATTCAGAACACTGCTGCTTGTCTTGTCACCCATTCTTCCCCCCGTGATCACATAACGCCCCTACTATTCCGCCTTCATTGGTTACCCTTTCTCCACCGTGCTCATTTCAAGCTTCTCACCCTGGTCCATAAAGCTCTCCATACAGGCACCCCTCAATACTTAACAGACCTTCTTTCTTTTCACTCTCCTAGGTACACTCCTCGCTCCTTCCACCTTAATTGCCTCACTTTTCCCTCCCCTTCCCGCGCCCACTTACAATCTACTCGCTCCTCTGCTTTCTTTTTTGCTGGCCCCGCCCTCTGGAATTCCCTTCCCTCTTCACTCCGCCTGGAACCTCATCACTCCACATTCAAACAAAACCTGAAAACCCACCTTTTTTCCCTGGCGTTTGATGTCCCTTCCCCTTTCGTGTGAATCCCACTCGCCCTATCCTCTACTTTCCCTGTGTCTTGTTCTCATTTATGTTTTGGTCTTGTCTCTCTTGTTTTTACTGCTTTTCTATCAAGAAATTGTAATTCTTTTCTACTTCATTGGCTTTGGCCTTCTTTTAAACTTGGTTTTATTGTACACCGCTTTGCTTGTTATTGAAAGGTGGTTTTTATCAAATGAAATAAAACATAAAACATAAACATACCCTACTGAGATGGACTGCCAATTCCTGATGCTCCAGAATCATTCGCACTTGAGTCAAAGGAGGAAGAGGAAGGGGGTGAAGCTTCTTGTCCCAAACCATCAATGTCACAGATTTTCTCCCATCCTCCTCCTTTAAACCACACCTCATAACACAAGGTGAACTGAATGACCTTGCCAGGGATTTGGAACTACCTAAGAGTAAGGCAGAGCTCTTGGACCCCAGACTGCAGCAGTGGAATCTCCTGTCAGGCGGTTTTAGGGTTTCCATGTTCCATGAATGTCAAAAGGATCTTGTTACAGTCTTCTTCATGGAAGGTGATCTTGTAGCTTGCAACATCGATGATCTGACGGCAGCCCTCAACATCATTCATCATCCAGATGAGTGAAGACTGTTCATTGATTCATCAAAGAGGAGTTTTAAAACTGTTTTGCTGCATAATGGCAGTGTTTTGCCATTGATTCCAGTTGGTCACATAGTTCATATGAAGGAAACCTATGACAATATAAAACAGCTGTTAAAATGCATAAACTATGACCAATATCAGTGGCAGCTTTGTGGTAACTTGAAAGTCGTTATTCGGTCTGCAGACTGGCTACACAAAGTACTGCTGTTTTCTCTGTGAATGGGATAGTCATGCAAAAGATTCCCACTACATCAAGAGAGATTGGCCACTCCGACAGTCATTGGAGCCTGGAAGGAAAAGTGTGCAGCATCCACCACTTGTTGAATCAAGGAAGATCTTGTTACCACCCTGTGGTATACTGTGGCCAAGTAATGATACCAGATTCTACAGCAAGTAGGAGGTTTAAAGAAAATACACTTTATTTTCAGGATAAAACACCCAAGCAAACTGCCCCAGCCCTTCTTGGGCCTGCAATACACGTAGTGTTAGAGACACTCTTGCTCCAGGCTTTCCTCAGCTGTAGCAGTTCCTTAATCAGTCTTAGCAGCCCTGTTCTTCTTCCCCAAAGTTCCTTCACACTGGGCACCACTCAGTAGTACCTTTTCAGTCTTTAGAAGCAGGGCAGCATATCCACAAATAAAGTAAAGAGCAGTTCTCTATAGCACGAGAGTCTTCCAGCTCGGTAGAACTCTGAAGGCACATCAGCCACTTTAAACACAGCTCCTACCTTGTCAGCAGTAATTCACCTTCAAAGGTAGCTGCATATTCCAGAAACCCCCCAGGCTCCTCTGTCTCTCTCTCTCTCTGGGTCCCTTGCTTCCTGGGATAAAGCCTGGAGCAGAGCCACACCTTTTCCAGGCATTTCCCAGCATTTCCCTTTAAAAAGACAAGGGTTTAAGTTCTTATTAGAGCAATACCTCCCTTGTGCTAAGCTTGGCTGGGGAATTTCCCTGCAGGGGATGAAGAGTTTCTTATACACACCATCACACATTAAGCTGGGTCTAATGAATAAGGTTGTCAAGGCCATGGAGAAAACAAAACCAGCTCTCAAGTATCTCAGCGGGAACTTTCCAAGACTAAGTGAAGTGAATAAAAGAAGGTATTTTTATTGGTCCTCAGATTTCTGAATTTCTTCAAGATGATGCATTTATCCGTGCACTGTGTGGTAAAGAAAGGACAGCGTGGAAAGCCTTCTAGTTAGTGGCAACAGGTTTTCTCGGAAACAACAAGGCAGATAACTACAGGGAGTTGGTGGAAAAACTCCACAATGTATACAAAAGTCTTGGCTGCAACATGTCACTAAAGATATATTTTTTTGCACTCTCATCTTGATTTACTTTCACCGAACTGTGAAGCAGTGAGCGATGAGCATCGGCGAGTGATTTCATGAGGTGATTGCAGCAATGGAGAAAAGATATCAAGGCAAATGGAGCCCATCAATACTACTACTACTACTATCATTGAAATAGCGCTACAAGGCATACGCAGCGCTATACAGATACATGTAAAAGACGGTCTCTGCTCATCGGAGTTTAAAATCTAGTCAAGACACTATACAACAGATGAGGATAAAGATACCACTAGGGAAAGATAAGTTCCAGGCGTTGTGAATGAAGTCTGGAGTCGGTAGTGGAAGAAAAGAGCACAGAGAGAAGCAATCAAGCAGAAGAGCGGAGTTCACGAGGAGGGATGTAGGGAGAGCAACAGAGTGAATGCATATAGGTCAGAAGGAGGAGTTTGAACTGGATACGGAAACGGATGGGGAGCCAGTGAAGTGGCCTGAGAAAAGAGGTTATATGAGCATATCGGGGCTGATGGTAGATTAGCTGCGCACCTGAGTTTTGAACAGATTGAAAGGGAGAGAAATGATTCAGAGTGAGACCAGAAAGGAGGAGGTTACAATAGTCCAGACAGGAGGTGACTAAAGAATCAATGCTTGCAGACTATTGCTGGACAGTGACAAGAGAGGCTCCATTTACAGAATACAAGAGACAAGCCAGGAAACGCCAAGTAGACACTGAATAAGGTCTGAAATGAATACTAATGTATACAGTGTTGTTCTTGCTTTCTGTATCATGCTAACTTTTAAAATAAATTTTATTTAAATAACCCTTTGGCTGATTTTTAAAGGTTTGAACAAAGACGACAGATGAAATATTCTCATATATACGGCTACCATAAACACATAAAAACACCTAGGGCCCCGATTTTCAGTTGGGCAGGGCTAAGCACCATAGCCGCGTAGTCCTGCCTGTAACCCCTTAACCCTGGATTTTCACTTCTCAACGATGGAAGTGAAAATCTGGGGTTCGCCACCCAGCTGGAAAGCCGCCAAGCCTAACTGGACAGCAGTGATTTTGGATGCTGCTCGGTTAGCCCGATGCTACCTGGTTAGTGCCACTCCCGCCTCCACCCTGCTCCAACACACCCTGATGCTAACCGGATAACACTGGGATGTGTAGGGGACTTAATTGGGGATTTTCGAAAGCACTAGCCATGTAGGTACCTTTGAAAATCTCCAATTAAGGCATTTAACAGTTAACATGGGCTCTTAACTGTGTAAATACCTTCGAAGATCGGACCCTAGATTTATAATTTGTGATTAAAACTTTACTTCCAACACAAAATATCTACATGTAAAATGGAAAAGCTGATGACTCCACACTTTGTCTGTCTGTTGTTCTTAGACAGGAACCTGGACTGGTCTGGCAGCACTCAAGGAATGACAGTTACCAGGTAAGGCATAACTGTACTTTCCTCTTCATCCATGCCAGACCAGTTTAGGTCAATGGGATGTACCAAACATCCCCTTAAGTTTGGCAGGAGAACACCATGGCAACCTTTTATGGTATTCCCCACAAGACCAGCCCTATCATTAGGTGAGGTAGGCATCTGCCCAATGTGGCACAACCCTGAGGACAGTGCTGGTACAGCAGAACAAAGCCAGTGCGATGTGTGGCCTTGAGCATCATGTCCACTCCCTCCAAAACAGGCAAGTTCATAGGAGGAGAGCTGTGGAAGCCCTTGAGTGTATGTGTTCAAAGTCCTGAGTCATGCTGGATGTTTTAGTGTGCCATGGACAGGAGGAGTGGATACGAGGGTTGCTGCAACACTGACAATGATGAGAAAAGGAGGCAGGCTTGGAAAGAAGAAGACAAGAGAAATGGAGGTGTTGAATAAATGAGGGATAAAGAAGGGTAAATGCTGAACATGGGAGCGGGTAGAGAAGGGAAGACGCTGGACATGGGAGTGGTTAGAACCTTGAGCTTCTCCTTGGGGGGGGGGGGGCACAATGCTGAGGGCTTGCCTACTGTGTCACATACACTTAAGCCAGCCCTGACTATGTCAGGTCCAGCCTTCTATACTGCCTGTGAACTCAGATCAAAATTTCAATGCCAGGTGTTGCGATGATTGAGTGCACACCTAAGAAGTACAGTATGTACTGGTAGGACACTTACTCAGAGATCTAAGTCGCTGTTGTCTCTGTCCGATAGTCTCCTATCGCTTGGTGACTTTGAAAATGTAGTGCCAACAACTACCCTAGGAATTGCAGAGATGAAGGTCTGAGACACTGCCCTCCCTCTGAAGGTGTCATATGGGCTCTGACCTGCCAGGCCAAGAAAGGCCTGACCAAACCTTGGTCATGACAAAAGAATCACAAGGATTATAAGATCACAAGGGACTGAGATAAGTCCCTTAAAACATAGATCCCACGTCTATGCTGCATTGGTGATACAGAGGTGTAGTATTCTGAATTTCTTCACAAGAAGACCAAAAGTCACTCTGGGTGAATGAAAATCTGGCACATGATAAAAAAACAGCATGGGATGAAACTTGGCATGCGTGAAAACAGTGAAAAGAGACATTGAGTTAGAAAATAGGCCATATTGAACTGGAGGTTCCAGATAAATAAACCACTAAAAAAAAAGCCCATTTCTAAGGGAGAAGGTATAGAAGCTTACTCGTACAGTGAAACAAAGCAGTTAGGGAATTCTTCCTTTCAAACTCTCTCTGTCCTGTTCTCAACTTTCCCGAATCCCATACTACCCCTTCCCCCAAAATATACTCTTGCAATTGCCACCTAACCCCTAAAATGCCCTACCACAAAAAATACCCCCTACAACTCCACCACTACCCTGCAAACTACCCAACTGCAACCATCCCACTAGCACAGAAACAGCCTCATCTCCCAAAACTACCTCCTGCAACTGTCCCGCCACCCTGCATACTGCCCCACCCCAAAAAGCTAACCCCTGAAACTTCCTCATCACCTTGAAAACTAGCCCACCTGCAAAAATTGCCCCTGCAACTACCCCACAAATCTACCTCCCACACCTGCTCTGCCTCAAAAACTACCCCCTATAATTGCCCCACTAAGGGAACTGCCCCATCCCCAAAAACATCCTCCTTTGCAACTGAGCTACCACTGTTAACTGACCCACCCCTAAAACTGCACCCATGCAACTCAACCAACACCTCCCCCCCGAGCTGCCCCACCCCTACAAATGACGCCTTGCAACTAAAGTACCTCCCCACTGCCAAAAAATACCTTCCTGGAAATGCTCCAACATCAAGCAAATTGCCGTTACCCCCAAAACCAGTTCCTTGCAAATTGCCCCATCCCCAATAAATACCACCTGCAACAACCCCACAGCCCACAAACTGCCTCCACGCCCCCCCCAAAAAAATACCCCCTGCAATTGCACCACCACACCCCAAACTGCTTCAACTGCAAAACAACCTCACTGCAAGTGCCCCATCAGCCCGCAAACTGCCTCATCCTCAAAAACCTGGCCCCCACAATGGTCCTATCCCCAAAATGACCTTCTTTAACTGTCCTACTCTCGAAACTGCTCCACCCCAAAACCTATCTGCAGAACTGCTCCAACACCATGCAAATTGCACCCACCGTCAAAACATCCCCCTACAACTACCCTGCCATCCTACAAGCTGCTGCAACCCTGCAAACTATCCCAAAAATGCCCCCAAACACACAGTGGTAGCTGCATCATGCTGCCTAAAAAAAACAAGGAAGAGATGATCAACAATTTGGCAGTATCTTCCCCCCTCCCCCGCTGCTGCTGCTGAAACTACACTTTTCATGTGCCTATAGCAGCAGCGGCAGGTCTCCGAGGCATTAACTTTGGAAAAAAAAACATGTGGGTCTTTGTGATTCCAGAAATCAAGGAAGGCCCCTCTGATACATGCTTCCTGTCAAAGAGAGATGGGACTAGCAAGGTCTTCCATGAGTATAGGATTCACAAAGACCCATGCATTTTTTGTTTTAAGGTCAGAGCCTCAGAGGCCTGCCACCGGCGCTAGCATGACCCAATAGGCAACTTAGGTAGTCGCCTAGAACGCTGATGTTCCAAGAGTATCCATTGCTGCTGCTTCTGCCCCCATGCAAATAGGAGGGCAGTGTCACAGGGGGTGGAAGTGGCAGGTCATATAGAGCAAGAACTGCAATGCAGTTCCAGAGGTTCGGGTAAGGGTTGCATTGCAGTTTAAATGCCATCCAGTCACCAAAATAGAGGAGAACTACCACAAGGGTATAATGCACACAAACAGTGGTAGCCAAACAACTCAAAAAAAATAAAAAAAAAGGACAGGCACAACTTTAAAATATTTAATACAAATAAATAAACATATAAAAACTAAAAAAAACATAAAAATCATATGTCACCATACATATATAATCATACATAAGATCATAGGTATATAGAAACTGCCTAAAATACAATACATGTATATATAAAAACATACGTATACATAAGATCATAAAATGCCCAACATGTTTCGGCTATATGCCTGCATCATGGGCTTACAAATTCTAAGGGAACTACAATGTGATCAAAAGATGGTGATGAAACAATAAATAAATCATCTACAGAAGAACGACAACCTGGGGGAAGGGAAGGCAAAGAAGATCCACATGAGGCACAAAATTCTAAAAACAAAAGAATAAAATAAAACCAACAGACAAACCAACAAAAACACATACTTTTTAAGGGAGCGCCCCAATCTCTGAGATGGAGCTAACCCACTGCCCAAAGGGCCCTAGGACCTAAAATAAAAATACATTAACCCAGCCTACAAAAAAAACTATCCTATCAAAACTCAGACTTAAAAACACTCCTTTGTGAGTCCAAAGGACTAGACCATACTTACAGGTATCCATCCACCTTTTGTAATTCAAGAGGGGAAAGAGCCTTCAAAATCAGGAAGAACAGGGGTGGAACAGCTCATCTTCCATCACCAAAAAATGTAAAAGACACCAGAAAAAAAGCACAAATGCAAAAACAACTCTCCAAAAGCAGACATATACATAGAAAGGACCGTGCTCAAAAGAACAGGGGCTATACAGTTCAAACAACAGTAAGAATTTGAGGATTTATTTTTTTTTAAATTGCTAGCTCTCTGACTGGGAGCTCTTAAAAGAGTTTTGGTATATTTTTAAAACAAAGTTACATTCTCTTTGGTGCTTTAGTAGAAATATTTTCTTTAGTGGGGTAAGTTTAAAACTCTGCCTTGGTAACTTTCTCAGCTCTTGGGAACTGCTGACACCTAATTGGGTGTTAGTTCCCTCCCTACGCCCCCCCCAACTCCCACCCACCCCTAGTGAGCAGTCTTGCTTTATAGGGCACCTCCCCATTTAACAAAACACAGGGACTTGGAACAGCACATTTTGAATGTAATTAAAGAGATTTAACTGCTTTTTCTCTGAAAGGACAGCTGGGAAACTGGCTGGTACTTTGGTAGATCTCTCTCTTTTGCTTTAACGGATACCTAAGCTCCACGAATAGAATAATGGCTGGGAAGAATCGTATCGCTAAAGCTGTTGCCCCCGTTACAGCTTCTGCCTCTGTCCAGACAGAGGTCCCAAGGCCAGTTGAAGGACCGGTTCCATGTGCAGGGTGCCTGCATGCTGAAACTCTGAGGAAACAAGTGGAGAAACTCAGAGAGGAGGTGGCGAGGCTGAGGAGCATTCAAGACAGTGAGAAGTACATTGATGAGATGCTTCTTGCAACAACCAAGCTCTCCAGCAGAGGAGAAGATGGGTGCCGACAGAATGACGAAGGTTGGACACAAGTCACCAGGGCCTGCAGAATCACCAATTCTAATTCTCCAGCACTTGAATTGAGGAACCATTATGCAGCCCTGGAAGTGGAGGAGGTGAAAGCATCCCGGGAAAGGGAAGAACCAGAGCTCAAGTACCCCAAAGTTGCAGAATCAGTGACCACAAGGAAGTGAAGGGTAGTGGTGGTTGGTGACTCTCTTCTGAGGGGTACTGAGGCGTTCATCTGCCGACCAGACTTGATGTCCAGAGAGGTATGCTGTCTGCCTGGTGCAAAAATCCAAGATGTTATGGAGAGTTTGCCGAGACTCATCAAGCTCACTGACTATTACCCAATGCTGCTAGTCCATGTCGGAACAAATGATACTGCCAGGTATCCCGTTGAGCGTATCAAAAGTGACTTCATGGCTCTGGGACAGAGGGTGAAGCAGTTAGGTGCACAGGTGGTGTTCTCTTCAATCCTCCCTGTTGAGGGTAAAGGCCAAGGCAGAGAGGCTCGCATTCTGGAGATGAATGCATGGCTGCGTGGATGGTGTCATCAAGAGTGTTTTGGTTTCCTAGACCATGGGATGCTGTTCCAAGGGTTGCAGAGCAGAGATGGCATCCATCTGTCTAAGAAAGGTCGACGTGTCTTCTGTAGTAGACTGGCTAATCTACTGAAGAGGGCTTTAAACTAGATTTGTTGGGGATGGGTGAAGAAAGCCCCCATGTAAGTGAAAGCCCCCAGGTAGGTGATACATTAAATACCTTTATGGAAATGGGTAACAGGGATAACATATGGAAAGCAGTGGGTATAAATAATAAGATCCCTGATGTTGAAGCTTTGGTGGGAGTGGCTGACTTGGATTTAGTGGCAGTTACGGAAACATGGTTCACAGAAAACCATGATTGGGATGTAACTATACCTGGCTATACTTTATTCAGAAAGGACAGGGTAGGAAGAAGGGGAGTTGGAGTGGCACTATATGTAAAAAATACTATTAAAGCTTTGGAATTACAGAGCTTAAAAGGAGGAGAGGAGGCATTGTGGGTTAAACTAGAAAGAGGGAAAAAGAAATCTATTTGCATTGGCGTGATATACAGACCTCCCTCACATTTCTCACATTACCAAAACATCCTTCTTTTTTCTTCGCCATATTCGTTCCATTCGTCCTTTTCTCTCCCCCTCAGCCCTTGTTACCTTGGTTCTGTCTTTAATCATGTCTCGTGTGGACTTTGCTAACTCTCTATTTATCGGTCTTCCAAAAAATCAACTTACCCGACTCCAACGGATTCAGAGTACTGCTGCACGCCTTGTCACATGCTCCTCCCCTCGGGATCACATAACTCCTCTGCTATTTCATCTTCACTGGTTGCCTATCCCTTTCAGGGCCACTTTCAAATTACTGACTCTGACGCATAAAGCCTTCCATACAAGCACTCCACAATACTTAACGGATCTCCTCTTCTTTCACTCTCCCAGACACACCCCTCGCTCTTTTCATCTCAACCGCCTCACCCTCCCTTCCCCTTCTCGTGCTCACCTGCAGTCTACCCACTCCTCTGCTTTCTTTTTTGCTGATCCCGCCCTCTGGAATGCCCTTCCTTCCCCCCCCCCCCCTCCGTCTGGAACCTCAGTTTACTACCTTTAAACAACATTTAAAAACCCATTTGTTTTCCCTAGCTTTTAATGTTCCCTCCCCTTTTGTGTGATCAATTCTCTCCCCCACCTCTTGTTCCTCCCTAGGCCTACCCCTTGCCTATGTTTTGTCCTGTTTTCTTGATTCTTCTGCTGTCCTGTCAAATATTGTACATTTCTTTTCCTTTTCGCTGACCTTGGCCTTCTTTTATTGAATTTTAATGTACACCGCTTTGGTTATTGTGAAAAGCGGTTTTTATCAAATACAATAAACATAAACATAAGAGGAAGAGGTGGACAGAGAGTTAATTGAAGACATACGCAGCATTGCTAGGAAAGGGGACGTGCTACTGATAGGGGCTTTCAATATGCCAGATGTTGATTGGCACATTCCTGCTGCAGTATCATCTAGAAGTTAAGAGATCCTGGATTCTCTACAGGGAGAACTATTGTTAACAGACCCCACACGTCAAGGGGCCATACTGGACTTGGTGCTTACCAATGGTGAAAGTGTTTCTGATGTTATAGTGGGAGATCATTTTGCATCCAGTGATCACCAGATGGTGTGGTTCAGTATTAGGACTAGGGCTGTTAGAATCCATTCAAAGGTGAGGGTCTTAGACTTTAGGAAGACTAACTTTGCCAGGATGGGCCAATACCTCAAATGGCCCCTTCACGTGTGGGGTCTGTTACCAATTGCCTGAATAGTTCTCCCTGTAGAGAATCCAGGATCTCCTTACTTCTAGATAATACTGCAGCAGGCATGTGCCAATCAACATCTGGCATATTGAAATCTCCTATCAGTAGCACTTCCCCTTTCCTAGCAATGCTGTGTATGTCTTCAATTAACTCTCTGTCCACCTCTTCCTCTTGTGAGGGGGTCTGTGTATCACACCAATGCAAACAGATTTCTCTTTCCCTCTTTCTTGTTTAACCCACAATGCATGCTTTCTCCCTTTTAAGCTCTGTAATTCCAGAGCTTTAATGGTAGTTTTAACATATAGTGCCACTCCTCCTCCCCTTCTTCTACCCTGTCCTTTCTGAATAAAGTATAGCCAGGTGTAGTTACATCCCAATCATGGTTTTCTGTGAACCATGTTTCTGTAACTGCCACTAAATCCAAGTCAGCCACTCCCACCAAAGCTTCAACATCAGGGATCTTATTTCCCATGCTACGGGCATGTATACACACTGCTTTCCATATGTTACCCCTGTTACCCATTTCCATAAAGGTATTTAATGTATCACCTACCTGGGGGCTTTCACTTTCCTGGGGGCTTTCTTCACCCATCCCCAACAAATCTAGTTTAAAGCCCTCTTCAGTAGATATGGAATAGGATGGAGACACAGAGACCGAGTGGGAATTTGGAGGGGCAGTACCTAGTAATTAGTAGATATACAGTAATAAAGGGTGTGAGATTGGGGTAAGAGAATAGGGAAAATGGATAGGAAAAGGATGAAACCTAGAGGACTGGAGAGAGGTTGAGAAGTGTGAAGATATGGATCTCTGAAGGGAGTGAGAGAGGGCAGAAATGAGGCAGGGTAGTAGAAGGTTGGGTTGTGGGTAAGAGACTGAAGAAAGTGCTGGATGAAGGGGAAGAAATGGGTGACAGGGAAAGAGAAGGGACTAGTGAAGGGATGAGAGGCAGAAGATGGTACATAAAGGTTGAGAGGATGAGTACAGAGGGTAAAGCAGGGGACAGGGACTGAGAGAAATGATAAAGAAAAGATCAATGTCAAAGATATAGAAAAGGAAGGGAAGACGACAGCAAACAGCAAAATTAGCATAACTTATTTACAAGCTGGGGTTGTGTCTGATATTCATTTAGTGTTGTTCATTTCTCAGGGTCCGTTAGTGTGTGGATGGCAGCCAATGATGCCCTATGTGATGCCCTATGTGATGTTGACAAAATGTTCTATGAACAGGAGTGTCTTCAACTTTTTTCTGAAGTCCTTGCTGTCCCTCATATTTCTAATATCCTCCAGGAGGGAGTTCCATAAGTTCAATGCATATAATAATAATGTCCTGTTGGAAGTGGTCCATTTGGTTTTGGAGTATTTGTTAGGCGTGACTAATATATTCTTGCAGTTTGTTCTCGTTGGCCAGCTTTTGGGATGCTTTTTTTATCAGATCCTGGAGAGACTTAGCTGAAGCAGAATGTATTATTTTAAATATATTGAGTGTGGCCTTGAACCTGGCGTGATTCCTCATCTGTAGCCAGTGTAATTGGGCCACCACCAGCTTTATGTGTTCGTGTTTTGCTCTTCCAGTGATAATACAGACAATCATATTCTGGACCATTTGCAGTGGGTGCAAAGTATGTGCTGGCAGGCCTTGATAGAGTGAGTTGCAGTAGTCTAAAACCAGTGTGACTATGGCTTATAGAACTGTCCAGAAGTCATTCTGGCTTAAGAGGGGCTTCAATTTCTGGATAATTTTTAGTTTGTGCTATGCATGCTGTGTTATTCTGTTTATTTGGGATTGTAGGTTTTAGTACTGATCCAGGATGATACCTAAGTATTTAATTTCATTTTTGACAGCTATGTTTCTGTTCCTTATGGCAATCATTCTAGGAGGAGTGAAGGCCTTGTTTCTTATTATTACGAGAGCTTCGGTTTTGTCATAATTTATGCTGAGTTAATTTGTGCTGAGCCATGCAGAAACTTCTGTGAGACATCCTATGATGCTTGTGTAGGCCAGAGATTCGACATTGAAAGATGTATACAACATGATGTCGTCAGCAAATATTTATAGTGAATTTGTTTTTTCTTGATGATGTCGCAAATTGGCTGAATGTAGAGATTGAAAAGTAGAGATGATATTGCTGACTCCTGTGGGAATCCCTGCTTTATTGCAAAAGGAGAGGATGTGTTTCCCCCGCATCTGACGTACGGTTGTCTGTTCTCTAGGTATGATTGGAACCATTTCAATGTGTTATCGTACAAGTCTATCTCCTGTAGACGTCTCAGAAGTACGATGTGTGATACAGAGTCGAAGGCAGCTGATATGTCGAGGAAGATTAGTATAAAGCCTTGTTTATAAAATTACCCCGGGGTTATGCATGTAAATGTATGTGGGATGCCAAGAAGACATATACTTTTCTGTGGCTTATGGGTGGAGCGTCCATGGAGTTGCAGTTTATGTACATACCTTATAAAATATGTGCATATAGTTATATCTGTTCTCAAGCTGGTGTAAATGTGTGTCCGCTTGTTATAACTGTGATTTCTACAGGGTTTGTGCTAGTATTTTAAAAAGGTGTATAGGTGCCTATGTGTCTTTATAAAATAGGCACCTACTTGGCTTTCACATAGAGGCGGCATGCTATAAAATGCCCTGTGAGTGCAGAGTTACAGATGGAAACAGAGGTGCACCCCCATGTGTTCACACTAATAGGCAGGAGATGATTATTTTTGCCGTTGCATTAATCCTGCCTTGCTTGAGACAACACCAGACTCCAAATGAACATTGAAAAGGTCAGATGGACAGCTGTCAAAACTTCCCCGAGTTACTTTAAAAATGCAAGATGAATCTTATCTGGCCCTAAGTCTTTATTTGCTCTCAGTTTTGGCTAACTACATGCAAACTTCCTCTTTTAGATTTTGCTTTGTGTCTTCCTCATTTCTGTGTTTAATTCTGGCAGGTGTTTATGGTCTTCCCTTCTTCCATGAATACGCAACAGAAATATTTATTGCATAAATCCAGTTTTTCTTTGCCAGCCTCTCGATAATTCTATCCCCACCCTCCTTAATCACTTAGTCTTATTACTCTCTCATCACTAACATTCTAAATAAAACAGTCTTGTCACCATGCTTTACTGAATTACTTATTTTCTCTTTCACTTCTGCTTTTGCTTTCCTGGCCACTTTCCCAGCTCCTCTTAGCTGTCCAAATATTGATCCTATCTTCTTCCTTATGTGATCTCTTGAAGTCTTTGGATGTTAAGCTTTTTGTCCTAATCTTTTTCAACTAACTCTTTTGAGAACTATAAAGGCTTTTTCATGCTTTCCAACCCATTGGAAATTGGAAAGAATTATATTATAACAAAGGGGGTCGAGAATGTCTCTCTGTCCATCTGTCTGTCAGGGGCAAAATAACTTTCCAAAAATTTAACAGAAGGAGATGAAACTTGGCCTGTAGGAAAAACATAATAAAAAGACACATTGAGGCACATTCATTCTTATGAGAAACAGAAAATGCTTATTCTTGCCATTAGAAACTCTGTGACCCAGTAGTTTAAAAGTTAGCAGAGCTGCGGGAATGGAGAAATGTTCCCGCGGCTGCTTTCTTTCTTTTGAAGGACGAATCAGTGGGGAGGGGGGGGGAGGTGCCAGAAGGGAGCAGACATGGGGGGAGCCGGAAGGGAGAAGATATCCAGGAGAGCTGGAAGGGAGCAGACATGGGGGAGAGCTGGAAGGGAGAAGATATACAGGAGAGCTGGAAGGGAACAGACATGGGAGTTGCTGGAAGGAAGCAGACATGGGAGGAGCTGGAAGGGAGCAGACATGGGGGAGAGCTGGAAGGGAAAAGATATATGGGAGAGCTGGAAGGGAGCAGACATGGGGGGAGCTGGAAGGGAGCAGAGCAGACATAGGGGGATCTGGAAGGGAGAAGATATACGAGAGAGCGGAAGGGAGTAGACATGGGGGGCAGCTGGAAGGGAGCAGGCATGGGGCAGCTGGAAGGTAGAAGATATACCGTAGAGCTGGAAGGGAGGAGGCATGGGGGGAGCTGGAAGGGAGCAGAGCAGACATAGGGGGATCTGGAAGGGAGAAGATATACGGGAGAGCGGAAGGGAGTAGACATGGGGGGCAGCTGAAAGGGAGCAGGCATGGGGGAGCTGGAAGGGAGCAGACACTTGAGGATGGGGCTGGAAGGTGGCTGGGTAATAGGAAGGGGGTTGGAAGAGAACTGACAGGGGGAAGATGAGGGCCGGAAGGGAGCTGACATGGGGGTTGGAAGGGAGTGGAAAAAAGGGGAAGGAGGGGGCTGGAGGGAAGTCGGGGGCTGGAAGGGAGCTGGCAACTGGGGATGGCACTGGAAGGCAGATGGACAGAGGAGAGGGTGACTGAAAGGGAACTGACATGGGAGGGGCACTGGGAGTGGAAGTTCGCTGATACCTGGGATGGTATTTGGATTAGAAGGGGCTGGAAGGAAGGGAACTGGAAGGGAATAGGCACCAGTGGCGGTACTGGGAATGCAAGGGGGTTGGCACTGGAAAGTACTGGGAGGGGAGGCTGTAAAGGATGCTGATACTGGGAAGGGTTACTGGGACTGGAAAAAGGTTGATGGAAGAAAATGAAGAAAGCAAAAGGAGAGACAAGAAATGGCAGATGGGCTAAAGAGAGCTAAGAGAAGACAGAGGAAAACAGAAACCTCAGATCGGGACCAGCATGATCAAAAATCGTCAGACAACAAAGGTAGAAAAAATAATTTTATTTTCAATTTAGTGATTGGACTTTGCGCTATCTTTATATTTCACACGGTATGGAGAACTGCATCTCTTATCTGGGGTGGCACCACATATGGAGTCTGGCTTCTTGGGGTTTCATTTTAATTTTTGTCTACATATTTTTATTTTTGCTTTAGGTTGTGGTCACTTATTCTGTACTTGTTTGAGAGTCTGTGTTCTGAGTGTGTGACCAAGGCCAGGTGCTCTCTTAACATGGAGATTACACGTAGGGATCTGTACTGTAGTAATTTGATTTGTACAGCTTTTCAAATAGGTGTATGGATGTTTTGGGGTCCATTGCAGTATTTATAGTGCTGCTTTTTTCTGGGTAGGACCCTTATTGTATGAGTTTTGGAAGTGTATTCTAGTATGTTGTGGTAGATTTGACCTTTCAGATCTTCAGTGACTTTTATAGGGTTTTATATTAGTTCCCAATATTTCTGGCACTGGAGAATGTTTGTTGTTGGTGAGATGACCAGAATCAGATTTTTTTTTAAATATATTGAGTTCTGTGGGTGAATGTCTTACCTCTGCTCAGCACCACTGTTCCCTCTAAGCTGTGTGCATGTGTGCGCGCGCACACACCTCGCCGAGCGAGTGCACATACTTTACAACAGAGCGCACAAAAATTATGGCTCTAATTCTGATAGAAAACACAGACGTCTTAAAATTTAAAAGTTATGATTGTAATTACTGGAAATTTCCCGCTTCATTTAGTAATTGTCTATTTTCATTTAATTTGATTAAAATCAATGTGGTGTACATACTGTATTCTGACGTGTAGTCAAATTTTAAAGTATATAACTCCGAGTGTCCTTATGTGGCGCACAAAAATTTAACCTTCCTTCAAAAGCTGCACACAGCTGATATTTTGTGCGCAAACAGCCTACAGAAAATTAGAGGGAACATTGCTCTGCACCCACTATTTTGGAGAGGGTTCTGTGAATGCAAAATATATGTTCAAAAAGAAAAAGCAAGCACCATAATGCAGTTTATAACAACAAGATACAAATGAATTATAATTTGGCGTTATAAACTGCTGTGGTTCTCGCTCTTTCTTTTTGTTCCTTGGTGTGCGAAAATCTTGCATTTGCTCTACATTATCTAATCAGCTTTTTGGTTTGGTTCAGTCCCTGACTGGAGTTTTGAGAAAGATCCCCCCCTCTCCGGGAGGAGGGGGGCAGGGGGTGCCATCTCATCCCTCACCTGAGGCAGCAGATTGCCTTGAGCTGCCCCTGGATGGAGTTCCCTCCTCCCTCTCAGATGAGGGTTACACTCTTTTAGATAAAGAGGCTTGATGCCTCTAAATCCCAGGTAACTGTTCTCCAAGCTCTTTTCTGCACATGGCTGTGAGTGCCAGTGCCAAGTACTACCATTTCTCTTAGGGTGAGCAATTTCCACCGGCCCCAATATTTGCTTCTCCACTCTCTGTCTAGTGTGTGCACTTTATTCCCTTAAGTTCCCCTAGATGGCGGGGGACAGCAGGCCCAGGTATTAGAAAGGGTGCCAATAATCTTGTCCTGGTTTTTATACTATTTCCCACTATTTCCTTTTTTAATTGGTCTCGTTTTATGTATCAAATATTTGCGTATATTAGGGTGGTCCAAAAAAGCAAACTAACAGATTTCAGTTCTTCACAAGGCTGGTTTTGTTGTTTATAATATTTATAACAAACACACAAAATTTTAATGAAAATAAACAACATTTAGAGGTCACCTATTTGGCAGGCTTTGTCATCTGAACTAAAAGGCAGAAAACTGGAATGTTTGGTAATGGTAGGCACTGAGGATTCTGCAAGATCTTTTTCTTTGTTTCTGCTGAGACTCTGACATCAAAAAGGGCTAAGCCTGCCATATGTTCAGACAAAAACAGAGATGCCTCCTCATATTGTAACCCTCTCCCCATGCAGCAGCAGCAGCAATGATGGCAAGCTTGATGATCTTTGCTGCACTGGCTCCACTGTTGTAAGTTTACGGCTGCCTGACAGCTGTTTCCCACCGTGCCGAAGTCTCGTGGTATGGCTTTTATTGCGAGACTTTGGCAAAGATCATCAAGAACAGTTGCCAAACTGCCTTACTACTGCTGTGCGAGCCCACTTTTTACCCGGCCCATTCTCCCCCCACATTCCGGGAGCTGCTTGGGCGGAATTTACGCCACTGGTGTGATATCAATAGTCACGGGTATAACCAAGCTGAAACCATGATGCACCATGCACCACCAAACTGCTACATAAGAACATAAGATATGCCATACTGAGTCAGACCAAGGTCAATCAAGCTCAGAATCCTGTTTCCAATAGTGGCCAATCCAGGCCACAAGTAGCTGGCAGGCGCCCAATGGGGCACACAGGTTCCACAATGCTTGTCTCAGGCCAAGCAGTGGATTTCCCGAGTCCTCTTTAATAATGATTTATGGACCTTTCCTCCAGGAACTTCTCCAAACATTTTTAAACCCAGCTACACTAGCAGCTTTTACTATATTCTCCGGTAATGAATTCCAGAGTTTGATTTCGCATTGAGTAAAAAAATATTTTCTCGTTAGTCTTAAATGGGTTACATTGTAGCTTCATTGTGTGCCCTCTAGTCTTTCTACTTTTTGTTGGCATAAAAAAAACATCTATATTTACCAGTTCCACTCCATTCATTAATTTATAGACCTCTCTTATCTCCCCTCAGCCATCTCTTTTCCAGGTTGAAGAGCCCCAGTCTTTTAAGCCTTTCCTCATAGGGTTATTTTTCCATCTCCTTTTCCATTTTGGTGGCTCTCCTCTGTACCTTTTCTAATTCAGCTATATCCTTTTAAGATACAGCGACCAGAATTGCACACAATATTCAAGGTGCAGTTGCAATATGGAACGATACAGAGGCATTATAATATCCTTTGTTTTATTCTCCATTCATTTCCTTATTTATTTATTTAACAGGTTTTTTTTAAATTATGCTTTATCATTTCAATGAAAGTGGTTTACATTGTAACTTAAACTTGATAATGTACATTAAACAGGGACATTGATAACTTGGATTTTTCTGAGGTAATGGAGGGCTAAATGACTTGCCCAAGTCCACAAGAAGTGATAGTGGGAATCAAACTCTGGTCTCTTGGTTCCCAAGCCGGTGCTTTAACCATTAGGCCACTTCTCCACTCCTAGCATGCTATTTGCTTTCTTGGCTGCCGCTGCACACTAGGTGGAGGCTTTCAACGTGTTATCCACGATGACGCCTAAATCTTTTTCCTAGTTGGTGGTTCCTAATGTGAAATCTTGCATCCTGTAACTATAGTTTGGGTTGTTCTTTCCTAGGTGCATAACTTTGCAATTGTCCACATTAAATTTCATCTGCCATTTGAACGTCCAGTCTTCCAATTTATCAAGGTCCTCTTGCAATTTTTCACAATCCTCTTCTGTTTTAACTGTAGGAATGGACAGGTAAAGGGGATACCAGAATCCCCAATATGTAATTAAAGATAGATGAATTTCTTGATACAGATCTCTAAAATGTGCTGATAGAAGAACCTTTTAACAATGACTGTCACTCACAAGTTTGTCCTTTCACCTACTTCCTCTTAGGTGGATTGGGATATCATGATCATGAGTTCTGTGTAACTGTCTTTAAAAATAGTTTGAGAACATTGTTAACGCAAGCATAAAGAGTAAACATAGGCTATGAACTGCGCAGCCATAGTTCATTGTACAGTCAACTATAGGTCCCTGCTGGCACAGCATAATTTCTGCAACTCTGCAATTATAAATAATTCTGTCATAATCAAATAAATTTCATCTAATACACTGTAATCAGCTCTTACTCTGTAAAGAACTCTAGCGACACCTTGTGTTATTTCACGTTTATAATAAATGACTGTTACTTCCCTTTTTTTCTTTAATAAAAGGGGCTTCAAAGGAGGAAGACTTTGAATTCAATAGAGGTGGAACTGTGCTGTGTCCATGGACCTTCTGTTGTTTTCCCTCTGAGCTCAAAGAAAGTAGCACTTTGTGTGTGATTGTGTTCTGTGTTACTCTGCTTATTTCTCACTGCTTGGGGGACCAGAGACCAAAAGAGCCGTGATATTGTGGCCAGATCACGGGTTTTCTTCATTAACAACTTTGAAAAATTTTGTGTCATCTGCAAATTTGATAACCTCACTCATTATTCCCATTTCCAGGTCATTTATGAATATGTTAAAAAGCAGCGGACTCAGCACAGATCCTTGTGGTACTCCACTAGCTTTCTCCACTGCGAAAATTGGCCATTTAGCCCTCCCCTCTGTTTTCTATCTTTTAACCAGTTCCTGATCTACAATACTACACTGCCACCAATCCCATGACTTTTTAATTTCGCCAAGAGTCTCTCATGAGGGACCTTTTCAAAGTCTTTCTGAAAATCCAGATATACTACATAAACCAGCTCACCTTTGTCTAGCTGTTTATTCACACCTTCAAAAAAATATAACAGATTAGTAAGATAAAACCTTCCTTGGCTAAATCCATGTTTGTTTTTTCCCATTAAACCATGACTATCTACATGTTCAGTAATTTTGTTCTTTGTAATGGTTTCTACCATCTTGCCTGGTACTGACATCAGGCTCACTGAACCCTTTTTAAAATTGGCGTTACATTGGTCATTCTCCAACCTAGCTTTAGCCATTTAGTCAAACCTTTTATAGAACTTGTAAACAGTTACTCTGTTACAACTGTGTTAGCTAATGTGTAAATAGTTCACCCAGTTACAAGTCCAAGTTTTTGATCCTGTTCGATGTAGCACTAGGCATTTCATTGTCTCTTGCAAGAATTGTTCACTGTAAACCACACTGATAATGAAGAGCGCGGTATAAAAAAAGCTTTAAATAAATAAATAAATCTTCAGGTACTATAGATGATTTTAATGATAGTTCACAGATGACTAATGAAAGTAAGCTAGTCTGTACAGGGCTGTGTATACGGCCAGGGTACTCAACAATATAGTACTAGCCCTAAGAAAGAGTTAATACCATTCAGAGCTTTTTACTCAGTAACATCCTTGAAAGACTCTGCTAGGATAATTAGGTGAAAGGTTCCTAGTAATATAAACACTAGTCTATGTTTATATAAGATAAGGGCAAGTTGTCTCCCAGTCTCGGGTTAGAGATATCAAACTGTCAGTATTAGAATTAATTAGAATTAATGCCTACATAGTTATGTCTGGGAATATGTGTATGTCTCCTTATGATGACCTATGCTAATGAGAACTGAATTATGATGGTATGGATACGTGATGTTAGACGTAGAACAATAAAGTGAGAATTATGCTGTATAATCAAATATTTACCTATAAATAAAGTGGCCTAAAGCTATGATGGCAGAGTAAACAAAGGCAGTAGCTTAGTTTGCTCTCCCAAAGCTTTGGTTGTTTTTATAATACAAGTGTGTTGTGTATTATTTACTGGTTTTTACAGATTCCCTTCTCATTGCTTTGTGTGTGGATTTCCGTTACTCCAAGAGCCCTGGTGTGTTACCAGTGAGGGGAGGTGCACTTTCAACTAATAGTAGGTCTGCAATCTCATAATTCAGTTCTTTCAACGCCCTTGGATGTATACCATCTGGTCCAGTGATCTGCTACTCTTTAGTTTATCAAATAGTTGCAATACATTTTTATGGTTTATTGATATTTCTTTCAATTGTTACAATGCATCACCTTTAAATACCATTTCAGACATGGGTAACTTCCCTATATCTTCTTTAGTAAAGACCAAAGCAAAGAATTCATTCAGTCTCTCTGCTATGGCCTTGTCCCTTCTTAGTGCCCCTTTTACCCCTCTATCATCTAATGATCCAACTGACTCTCTCACAGGTTTTTTGCTACAAATGTACTTGAAAAAGTTTTTATTATGCATTTTTTTCTTCCACAGCAAGCTTTTTTTCAAATTCTCTTTGCCTGCCTTATCAATGCCTTGCATTTAACTTGCCAGTGCTTATGTTGTTTTCAGTTTTCATCATTTGGCTCCTTTTTCCATTTCCTGAAAGATGCATTTTTGGCAGCAACAGCCTCTCTGACCTCATCTTTAATCCATGCTGGCAGTTTTTTGCCCTTCCTTTTATTTTTCTTAAAGCATGGAATACAGCTGGTCTGGGCTTCCAAGATAATACTTTTAAACAATGTCCATGCTTGTTGTAAATCTTTAACCTTTGCAGCTGTTCCCTTTAGTTTTTTTCTTAATGATTTTCCTCATTTTATCAGTCTCCTTTTTGAAAGTTAAAAAGTAGTACTGTCGATTTCCTTGCTTTCCTTCCTCCATTTATTAAATCAAATGTGATCATGCTACTATCACTATTGCCAAGTGGCCTCAACACTCTTATCTACTACTACTACTACTGAGCATTTGTATAGCACTACAAGTCATAGGCAGCGCTGCACACAGATATGTAAGAGGAACCAGTCAGAAACCGTGGCAGGAGGTTCAAAAGTAACTTTTATTGATCCACGGATAAGGTGCGCCAAACCCAACACAGGCCGTGTTTCGTACACCACTTCCTCAGGGGTTATAGGCTCACTACAAAATATACATACATGTGAAACCAACAGCAAACAGAAATTATTGTGTAAACATGAATACCAAAAGACAAATCATGTTGTACCACATTAAATAAATAACTAACTAAGATAAATCAGTAAAAAATATATTAAAATAAACTGAATATAAAAAATAAAAAATAATAATTAGAAAACTTTAATAATGAATGAATAATAATAAATAAATTAAAAACATGTAAACACTCATAATGTGATAACTCACTTGCTAAAACTATAAAATTTTACATCACATTAAGAATATGTATAGTGGTATTAATAACGGTAATAATGACAATAAAAATGAAATATAATAATAAAAAAACAAAAAAACTTAAAAAATGGATGTGTCAACTGTGTGTATATATTCATAAATCCTCTCTTGATTATAACCACAAGAACAGGAGAAAAAGGAGAAATCCGGAGAAAAAGGAGGAGGGGGAGGACTTGAAGAACAAAATTGTATAAATTGTTAATGCCAATGTCCAAAATGAAATGAAACTAAATATAAAATAAAGATTAAAAAATAAAAGATAAAAAATAAAATAATAATAAGTGTAAAATATAAAAATAATAATTAAAAAATATATTAAAATTAAAATAAAGATTAAGATTGAATAATTTTTTAAAAAATACAAATAAAAATAAATAAAAATTATATTAGAATAATATATATATTTTAAAAAAATAAAAATAAAAATATAAATAAATTTTTTTTAATATAAATAAAAAAATTTAAATAAAAAAATATAAATAAAAAAATTATAAATAAAAAATTTTTTAAAAATGTATTTATATGCACACACATATATATAATAGATATGCAATAAAATTATATTATAAAAAGGCATAAAAACAAAATAACACAATAGGGAATTGTATAAACATAAAAACAGTAATTATTAAATATTACTAAAATAAAATTTAACATAACCCTAAAAATTAAAAAAGTTAAAAATAATAATACAACCTACCACTGCACCAAGCCAAATTCAGAAAAACCTTTTGCTGAGCAGAGGCACGGATCCCACCTGCCTCTAGTGCACGATGCAATTATGATTGTGTGTGAAAAAAACTAAACAAATAAATAAACAAGTAAAATCAATGAATGATTTAAACATTGGCAAAGACAACATAGGGTAAAATTTATCTTTCAGAGGAATCATAAAATGGGGAGAGCCCAGTGTTCCACTGACTAGATTATATACCATCCATTAAGTGCTGTGATTCAAAATCCTGTATTTTGCTATCCTTAGAGAGACTTGTGATTGTGAAGCGAAAGGTGTAAAATGTGTCCTAATTTAATGCTGTACTAATTTTCTAAATTGGAACCAAAAAATTGGAGGTTTTACCAAAATTACTTATCTTAAACCGTGCAAACCGCCATTGGCATGTTGCCAACACTGTAAAACCCAAAATCAAAAAGGAGGAGAGGAAAAGAAAAAGTTCGTCATCCTTATACTGTATTTATTAAAGGCTAACCTATATTAATATTGTTGGCACTGAATACTATTAGAATGAAAATATGTATTGTAAATTGACTTCTGCTGTGAAGAGTACAGGACCGTGAAAACAACGGCGGAGTACAGTAAAAAACAGATGAATGTCAGAAGCCAAATGCTCTCATACATTTCTCAAATATTCAAGCAAAACAAAATGTTAAACCTGCTCAATCTTGTAGAATCATTGTTCTTGCGACAGGAAGAAAAAATGAAGAGAAAATGTATTTAGTGAAGATCAAAAAATTTTGTGTACCGGAGACAGTGAGCGACTAGCCGCCATCTACTTATAGCATAATTGTAGATGTTAATAAAAACGTTTGCTTGCCCCGTATGCCCGTTGCTTTTAGGGAAACAGTGAAAATCAAAAAACATTCTTGAACAAATGTGAGATACCCCTGTAGCCCATAAAAATGCCGCATCTGATAAATTGTCCAACCTGAAAATCACTCGATACCGCCGTGAAACGGGCACCGCGCACTGATAATGACATCACCGTGAGCCTATAACCCCTGAGGAAGTGGTGTACGAAACACGGCCTGTGTTGGGTTTGGCGCACCTTATCCGTGGATCAATAAAAGTTACTTTTGAACCTCCTGCCACGGTTTCTGACTGGTTCCTGTTGCCCACGTGGCAGTTTGCTGTTTCTTGGTGGACCCACAGATATGTAAGAGACAGTCCCTGCTCATCAGAGCTTACAATCTATTCAAGACAGACAACACAGAAGGTGTAGACAGGGATAAAAACAAGGGGGAAAGGTAAAGAAACAAGGAGATCAGGTGAGTCAAGATCCAAAAACAGCAGCAAAGAGGTGAGTTTTCAGCCTGGATTTGAAAAGTGCCAGAGAAGCGGCCTGGCGTACAGACACAGATAGTTTGTCCATCATCCCCATATGTCCCATAATGTTGTTTAAGATCTTTGCAAGCTAACCGGCTACTTCTCACCTCACCTGCAAGGATTAAACACGAGTCTACACGTTGTTACGCTTTTTTCTACTTGACCCCCACCCTTTGGAACTGCCTCCCTGCTCATCTACAGTTTGAATCATCCTTCGCCATTTTAAGTGCTCCTTGAAGACTTAACCTTTTTACCCACGTTTTTGGAGTGGACCCCCCCCCTCCCCGAACTGTAGATCAGAAAATAGCTAAGTCTATGTCATATAGATTGTATTTCTTCCTTCGCTATCCTGCCCTCTTCCTTAGAGCATAAGAACATAAGAAATGCCTTACTGGGTCAGACCAAGGTCCATTAAGCCCAGTATCCTATTTCAAATAATGCCTCATTCAGATCACAAGTACCTGGAAGGTTCCCAAAGAGGCACACAGGTTCTACAACGCTTGTCCCTGGGCAAGCAGTGGATTTCCCGGGTCCTCTTTAATAATGGTTTATGGACCTTTCCTCCAGGAAATTGTCCAAACTTTTTTTAAACCCAGCTACACTAACAGCTTTTACTACATCCTCCGGTAACGAATACCAGAGTTTGATTACACGTTGGGTAAAAAATATATTTTCTCTTATTAGTCTTAAATGGGTTGCATTGTAGCTTTATTGAGTGTCATCTAGTCTTTTTACTTTTTGATGGCACAAACAACCAATCTACTTTTACCCGTTCCACTCCAGTCATTAATTTATAAACCTCTATCATATCCTCCCTCAGCCATCTCTTTTCCCAGGCTGAAGTGCCCCAATATTTTAAACCTCTCCTCATAGGGGTATCCTTCCATTCCCTTTACCATTTTTATCTTTCTTCTTTGCTCCTTTTCTAATTCAGCTATATCCTTTTTAAGATATGGCGACCAGAATTACACACAATATTCAAGGTGCGGTTGCACCATGGAACGATACAGAGGCATTATAATATCTTAGGTTTTATTCTCCATTCCTTTCCTTATTATTCCTAGCCTTCTAGTGGCTTTCTTGGCCACCGTGGCACACTGGGCGGAGGGTTTAATTGTATTATCCATGATGATGCCTAAATCTTTTTCCTGGTGGTGGTTTCTAAGGTGGTACCTTGCATTGTGTAACTATGGTTTGGATTGTTCATTCCTAGGTGCATAACATTGCACTTGTCCACATTAAATTTCAATTGCCATTTGGACATCTGGTCTTCTAATTCTTCAAGGTCCTCTTGCAAGTTTTCACAATCCTCTTGGGTTTTAACAACTTTGAATAATTTTGTGTCATCTGTAAATTTGATCACCTCACTTGATATTCCTATTTCCAGGTCATTTATGAATATGTTAAAAAGCAGCAGGCCCAGCACAGATCCCTGTGGAACTGCACCATTCACCTTTCTCCATTGAGAAAATTGGCCATTCAGCCCTTCTCTCTGCTTTCTATCTTTTAACTAGTTCCTGATCCACGATACTATACTGCCTCAAGGCTTTCTGAAAGTCCAGATACACTATATCAACCGGCTTACCTTTGTCTACCTGTTTATTCACACCTTCAAAAAGCAGATTAGTAAGACAAGACTTTCCTTGGCTAAATCCATATTGGCTTTCTCTCATTAAACCATGGCTATCTACATGTTCAGTAATTTTATTCTTTATCTGGTTTCTACCATTTTGCCCGGTACCGACATCAGGTTCACCGGTCTATAGTTTCCCGGATCACCCCTGTACTACTTTCCTGTACTACTTTGGAGTTCGCCTTCTATTTCCGTTTGTGAGTTACTGTCCTTATTTGTTTGATTTTATTGTAAATCGCCCTGTATGCTCTGCAAAGGGTGGTCTATCAAGACATAATAAACCATAAACCATATTCAGAATGGCTTCATCCCTATTAAGGGACAAAGTCAAAATAAAGCTTGATTCATCCTTGAAAGCTCAACATTTTGCAGATTTTTGGCATCTTGCACCAGATCTTGTGTTTCACTAAAAACTAGGTCAAAATGGCTTCCCATCTTGTGGGTTCATGAACCAGCTGCTCCAAGAAGCAGTCATTTATTTCATCTAGAAACTTTATCTCCCTAGCACATCCTGACGTGACACTGACCCAGTCGATACCGGGGTAATTGAAATCACCCATTATTATTACTGTGTTGTAACTTTTGTTATTTTCCCTGATTTCTTTTAATATTTCATCATCCATTTGTTCATTCTGGCCAGGTAGTAAGTAGTACACCCCACTGCCATCGCCTTCCCCTTTTCACATGGAATTTCTATCCATAGAGATTCTACAGTGTATTTTGTCTCCTGCAAAACTTTAATCCTGTGACCAAATGTCCTCTCTAACATAGAGCGTAACTCTTCCATCAGTTTGATCTACTCTATCATTTCGATATAGTTTGTACACAGGTATCACAATGTCCCATTGGTTGTCCTCCTTCCACCAGGTCATATCTAACCTCTCATTTAGTGCTATATATTCTAACTCTTCCATCTTATTTTTTAGACTTCTAGCATTTGCATATAGGCATTTTAGAAGTTGTATTTTATTCATATTAGTCTGGTTATCAGTAGGCATGGGAAATTTATTTTTTATTTCATTTATTTGAGAGTTTTTTCTACCACTTTATGAAGTAATCAAAGTGGTTATCAAAGAACACAAACATTTACAAGAAACAATAATTAACAAAGGTACAAGATAACCATCTGTAACTCATTTACATTTGATAACATATTTACATAGAGGCTTTGAAATGTTATATATATTTTGGAGTAAGAAATCATCGAATGACGGTGAGGGGGGTGGGGTCAAGGATGTATGTCAAGTGGAATCTTTCAGCTTTGTCTACTCTATACTTAAGGGCATCTTGTTTACTTTTATCTTTATTGGAACCTCTTTTTTTGCTCGTATCCTTCAAGGATACATCCTTCTGAACCATGCCCTCTTGGGCATCTGTTGACTTTGCCCTATTATCTAGTTTAAAAGCTGCTCTATCTCCTTTTTAAAGGTTAATACCAGCAGCCGTGTTCCATTCCGGTTAAGGTGGAGCCCATCCCTTTGGAAAAGCACCTCCTTTCCCCAGAATGTTGCCCAGTTCCTAAAAAATCCAAACCCCTCTTCCTTGTACCATCGTCTCATCCATGCATTGAAACTCCAGAGCTCTGCCTGCCTTTTGGGTCCTGCACGTGGAACGGGAAGCATTTCAGAGACAGCAGACTCATCCCCAGTGCTATCTAAAACCTTGTCTAGGTAGTGCGTGAGATCTGCTACATTTGTACCAGGCAGGCATGTTACCAGGTGATCCTCACATCCACCAGCCACCCTGCTATCTACAGTTGTGGTCAACATTATTGGCACCCTTGCAGTTCAACCCCTTAATGTCCAATATCCCCTTTAAAAAAGTGGCCAGTGAAATGGCTTTGGACTATATATGCACTAGGATGGTCCACAAACCTAAGCAAAAAGTTAATGTTTGTAGAATAATTTCTCCACAAGGCTATTTTGTCCATTAGAGATAGCTTGTTTACCCGTGAAACTTCAGCCTGATTGCGAAATATTTAGAGGTTGCCCCATTCTGAACATTTTATGGATGGGTGCCAAATTCTAGACCATTCTTCAAGCTTAGCTAGATTCTTCCTCGTGTTATCTACTCCTTCCTGGGTGTCTACTCTATTGCAGATTTTGGTATCATCCGCAAATAAGCAAACCTTACCCGACAGCCTTTCCACAATATCAGTAACAAAAATGTTAAAAAGAATCGGACCAAGGAGAGATCCCTGCGGCACACCACTGGTAGACTCCTTCTCCTCAGAGTGAGCTCTATTTACCTGTACCTTTGTCGCCTCCCACTCAACCAATTTATAACTCAAACAGTAACTTCAAGATTTATAAGTTGCCTATGCGGAATGGTGTCAAAGGCTTTAGTGAAATCTAAGTTCACCACATCTAGGGCTCTGCCTTGATCCAAGGAGCAGAGCAAAAAGGATCCTGGGTTAGGCCAATTCAGGGCATTCAGACAGATTCAGTCTTTTGTGTGTTGAACCGGAACAGTGCTCCTCTTCATTGTACACTAAAAATGCCATGCTACTCTGGTAGTGCATATCAGGGTGGGGATTGGGCAGAACAGAGCATTACTGGTGTGGTGCAGCTAGTGGGGGCATTAGTCTCCCCCGCTAACCACACTTCAGCAGGTGTAAGTAACGCCACCTCAATGGGTGGCATTAGTTGTATCCTCAGCCCATTAGCCTCTTCATTGTACACTAAAAATGCCATGCTACTCTGGTAGTGCATATCAGGGTGGGGATTGGGCAGAACAGAGCATTACTGGTGTGGTGCAGCTAGTGGGGGCATTAGTCTCCCCCGCTAACCACACTTCAGCAGGGGTGTAAGTAACGCCACCTCAATGGGTGGCATTAGTTGTATCCTCAGCCCATTAGCCACGTTAGAGCATGACTTTCCCACACTAACTGCAGGGGGGTGGATGTATGTGCCCTCCCTGCAGTTAGTTTAAAGCCCCGCACTGGTAATGTAGCAGCAGAGCGCAGACAAACCAATGATACCAGGAGTCTGTTCAGTAGGTCCAAATCATTTATTTGTGCACAAGTCTCAAGCAGAATCAAATTCAAAATGGCTGAGCAATGGTTTCTAGCAAAACAACAGCTTATATAGACTTCTTCTCCATTCTAGACATAGGCAAACTTTTCATTGGTCCCGGTAACCCCTCGTACACCTTCTATTGGTTCCGGTACCGATATGGCTATCCAATGATGTCCCTCGACTGGGCTCCGCACCTGCTTACCCCCCTTTCAGTCTCCATTACAATGGTCAGTTCACCAATTTTGATACTTCTCTCCTCCAAGGTCACTTAGCTAGCTAGAACATGTGGGAAAGCAGGGCACTGTAACCTTTCTTTCAGCAAAGTTAATTAATTTCATAGAAGCTGTGCTCTCTTATCAATACCAATTAGACTTGTTTTTCTATATTTTCTAAGTTTTGATTCTGCTTAGCTATACTAAACTGTGTTCAATTAGGTTTCAGTTCTATGGTAGCAGCATTTTTGGGGGATGTGCAATTCCTCTGGGCCTCTCCACAGGCTTCATTTACAGGTCAAGCTATTTCGGCCTGTCCGCTTATTTCAGACACCATGGATCATAGGCCTTCGCCTACCACAGTAACACGGTCCACACACAAGTTACTGGCACAGGGCTAGTGAACATGCCCCTTAGTGCTGTAATTTAATTTATTGTAATAAACAGTTGGAAAATAAGAGACTGGGACTCTTCCTGGGAACACTGTACTTGAAACATGATGTAGAAACAGGACACTAGTTCCCTGGGATTCAGGTGGTCTAGTGGTTGGCCTTTCCAGTAAAAACACTTTTGAAGCATTTTCACTTTCCCTAATATACATAGCTCTCTCTTTCTGCTTTAGAGTTGTATTATTATCAGTGTATGTAAATCATAGTGGTGTGTGATCTTTACCCATCAGTGAAATTCACTAATTTGCATGTCCATCGGATCTCTCTGGCCTGAGTACAGTAGTTGCCTAGTTACCCACTGAGGGTGAAAGAGTCTGAAACTTCTGCTTTGTAGGTTCTGCCCTTTATTCCAGCTGAAGCATAATTATTTCCTTTATTTCCCATAAATAATAA
This sequence comes from Ichthyophis bannanicus, assembly GCA_033557465.1. Classification (NCBI taxonomy): domain Eukaryota; kingdom Metazoa; phylum Chordata; class Amphibia; order Gymnophiona; family Ichthyophiidae; genus Ichthyophis; species Ichthyophis bannanicus. Next base: position 101,995,726 of record CM066032.1, on the reverse strand, counting down.
ATCGAGACCTCTGAGAGAAAAAGAGGTGCTTGAGAAATTTATTTTGATTCTGATAAACACTGAAAAAAGCTGTATTTTGGCTTGTACTCTATTTTAGAAAACTGTATGACCCTGGATCTAGGGACAGACATTTTGCTTTGCAGTAAGAAAATACTTGAGGGATGTGTTTTCATTTCAAAATGAAACAGCAATGTGCACTGTTGGATAAAATGAAATGATACAAAAAACCCTCAAAAAATCAAAACAAAACAATACAAAATAACATTTTTTTTGGCCTGCGCATCCCTCCTAAATACATTGCATGTTGATTTGCATAAGTGTAAAAGTTTTGTTTTTTTGGCTTATAGAAGATTTGGCAAATGAGCAGAACCAGAAACTCGGTCCTTGTCGCTAAACATATACACCCGAATCCTGACTGCTATGTGCGCTGCTGTGTGTGTATGATAACTCTTCAGCCCCCAGTGAACCTGACAAGGAGATGCTGGACTTGTAAAATGCAGGTTTTTTTGCTTCTGTGGCACAGGCTGGATTGACTGACTTGTTTTGTAGAGCGTAGTTACTTACCTGTAACAGGTGTTCTCCAGGGATAGCAGGAATCAGTCCTCACATATGGATGATGTCGGCACCAATGGAGCTGATGAGGAGCATTTCCCCAGCTTTCAAAGAAAGCCTTTGGGAATGCCACCACGCATGTGTGGTCCACTTCCCACCCAAGGGTGCCAACTTACTCAGTTAGGTGTCATAGCTATAGCACCTTCAAGAAGATGGAAAAAATATACAGCAACTCCAAGGGGGGGGGGGGGGGAGGGAGGGTTGTGAGGCCTGATTCCTGTTGTCCCTGGAGAACACCCGTTACAGGTGACAAACTATGCTTTCTCCAGGAACAAGCAGGAAGTCTGTTCTCACATATGGGACTCCCTAGCTACAGGCTACCGAGAACCTGTAGAAAAAGGCATAGCATCGCCGTGAGCAGTTGCTAGTGAAAGCTGAAGGCAGCCCAAGGACTCAGGGTCCATGGATGGCCATGCTCCCGGTAGCCGGAACAAGAAGGGTTGGAGGGCAGAAGTTGCTTAAACCCCGAACAGATTACAGCTTGGCCGAAGGCGGCGTCCCAAAATGACTCTCTCTCCAAGGAGTAATGCACCATGAAGGTATGATTGGAAGACCAGGTGGCAGTCCGTCAGATGTCTGCTAGTGGCACCGAGTGCAGACTAGCGACAGATATCGCCATCGCTCTGACATTGTGAGCTGTGACTCGGCGTTCCAGGGGAAATCCGGCCTGGGCCTGGGAAAAGGCGATACAGTCCGCCACTCAGATGGATTAGGTACGCTTGGTGACTGCCAGCCCCAATCGGCTGGAGCCGAAGAAAATGAAGAGCTGCCCAGACCTGCGATGAGCCTGAGTCCAATGCAGGTAGAAGGAAAAAGCACTCTTACAATCCAAGGTGTGGAGAATCGCCGATGCCCGGTCGGCGTGGGGCTTCAAGAAAAAGGTGGGCAGCACTACCTCTTGATTGAGATGAAAATCAGAGACAACCTTCGGAAGTAACTTGAAGTGAGTATGCAGGACCACCCGGTTTCTATAGAGCCTCGTGTATGGGGCCCGTGGCCATCAGCGCCTGGAGTTCACTGACTCTCCAGGTGGAGGTGAGAGCCACCAGGAAGGCCACCTTCTAGGACAGATGCCGCAGCGGGCAGGTAGCTATGGGCTCAAAAGGTGGCTTGGTCAGCTGTGTGAGGACCACATTGGAGGGAGGAGTGGCCTAGTGGTTGGGGCAAGGTACCACAGGCTGGAAGGTCGGTGGTTCAAATCTCACTAGAGGACAGCAATCTTGGGTCAGAAGAACTGGGGTTTCTAGTCCCACAGGTGCTCCTTGTGGTCTTGGGCAAGCCACTTAACCCTCCATTGCCCATGTTCCCCGTATTAGTGTATGTTTCTCATATCCCCTCGTGGTATTAAATGTATCCCCCAACTGCCTTGACCTGGTGAAAAGCAGGATATAAATGCAGCTAAATAAATGAAATTGAGGTCGCATTCCACCAGAGGAGGGGGGCAGGTGGGGGGCTTGGAAAGAAGGGAGGCCTGTGAGTTCCTGACTCAAGAGGGCATGGTGCAGGGGAAGCCGACCTGGTACCCTGGGAAAGTACTGGGGAGGGGCCTGGTCCAGATGGAGGTGATAGCCCTCCTGAATGACCTGGAGAACACAGCCATCAGTAGAGATGGACTTCCACCTGTGGGAGAAAAAGACCAGATGTCCCTCAATGGATAGTCACCCTGCCAGAGGATAAGAGGCTATGCTAATGGTGTTAAAATTCTGAGGCTGGGTCATGGGGCCCTTTGGCTTGCAAGGACTGTGGACCACAGACTTGCTCTGGCCCTGAACAGGGGTCAACGCTGGCAGATAGGCTGGGTAGCCTCTGTACAGATGCCCCTTCCCTTGGAAGAAGGGCTTCTTGTTCTGCTGCTTCTTCCTGGGATGGAGGAAGTCTTCCAGGAGAGGCGAGTATGAATCACATACTCTGTCTTGATCTCCATGGCCTTATTCTTCATGGACTTGCCAAATATCTGCTCCTCAAGGCAAGGGACATCCAGGAGCTTCTCCTGCACCCATTGTTCCACGTCCAAGGACTGAAGTCAAGCCTGGTGGTGGGCCCCAATGCCAGCCGCCACCACCCAGACGGAAGACTCAAAGCCATCATATGCTGCTCACGAGAGGTACTTCGAGCATTCCCTGACAGACTCTGAGAGAGCCTAAAAGCATCAGAGATAATCTCCATCGAGGCCTGCCGCAAAGCCTCCGAGCTCCTTAGCGAGGTCATGGAGGAACATTCCAATATACAATTGGTAAACTTGGATGCGACACGACAGCATAAAGCCCTGATAAGCCTTGCAGTCAAGGGTACGAGACTCCCTGCCCGGCGGGGTGGATGAATGAGTCTTCAGGCTCTTGAGCTTCCACATGGCTGATTCGACCACCATCGAGGTATGGGAAAGCTAGGCTTTCTGGAACCCCGGACCTCGCTGGACTAATGTCCAGGCGCTTGCTCACAATTGGGACAGAGGCCAGGGTCTCCCACATGTGGAGTAGGAGACAGTTCAGAATGGGGAGGAGCTTCGTATTGCAAGATATCAAGCTCCTTAGGGCGGGGCTCCTTCTCTGACTCAGTAGCGAGCACTAGGGCCTATGCCATATCCTGGATGAACTCCAGGAAGGAGGTGTCCTCAGGAGGCGTCTGCCACCTCTGGGTAGGCAGGGAAGGGTTGGAGGGAAGGTCTCTCCATCGGATTCCCAGTCTGAGTAGTCCGTAGAGGACTCGAGGTCAGGCGTCTTTAAATGGGTTTGTGACCCACACCGGGTTTCTGAGGTCAAAACTTGCCCAGAGCTGGAAGTGCTTGCCCGCAAAGATCTCACGCCTGAGGAACAGAACGGAGATCGAGATCTGCGCTGAGGATCCTCACAAGGCTTCAGGCTCTCGGGGGTCACAACGGCAGCCCAGGGAATCCTTGAGGTCAAGGTCCCTGTGGTCTCGAGGCACGTGCCGGCGAGACCAGACATCAGCACTCCAAGTGCTCCAAGGCCAGCATCCAGGCCTCCCACTTGGGAGTGGGGTCCTGCAGCACTGATGCCAGGGTGATCGGGTCAAGTGTCGAGGAGGAGAGGGGTTCCTTGCCGGTACGACCCTCGGGAGATTGTGCGCTTTCACCGGAGACCTCCGTATCGGTTCGAGATAACTTACTGGGCCGCTCCCTCTCCAGAGACTGCTGGGGAGGCTGAGAGACCAGGCACGTGACCTCTCACGCTTGTCTGGCGCCCCTGACAGAGTCCCCAAGGCCTTCTGCTTCTGCTCGTGTTCAGGTGACCCTTGGTCCAAGTGCCGCCTGGCCCAGGGAGGAGCCTTTGGAGACTCCAGAGCTTGCGGGGCTGAACAGCGGGAGGGTACCGAGGATACCAAAGTTGCCTTACGGAAGAGATTACCTAGCTTTTGCTTAGACTCTGGATGGCCTTGGAGGACATCTTCCTAGAGAGGGAGCATAACTACCGGGTCATGGTTAGCTCCTAGGCACCTGAGACAACAGTCATGGGTGTCCGTGAGCGACATGTTTTTGGAACATCTATCACATTTCTTGAAACCGGAGGCCATTGGGGCAAAAAGGACCCCTGCGAGGTCGAAGACCCTTGATGCAGCCAGAGGTTAAAAAAGGCACGAAGCGTGGTAAAACAGCAAAAAGAAAAAACCCAAGGCCAGGGCCAAAGCAGAGGCGCTCGGGAGGTGGGAAGAGGACCGGCGAGGGCCGATAAAGCATAGACTGGTTGGAACAAAGATAAACTTTTTCCGGGAATGAGACACATGTCTGAAGGGCTCTGCAGAAAAAGGGAGACTGAGTAAAATGGCACAGGGAAGTGGACCACTCATGCGTGGTGGCATTCCCAAAGGTTTTCTTTGAAAACTGGGGAAATGCTCCGCGCAGCCTCCGTTGGTGCCAATGTCACCTATATGTGAGGACTGACTTCCTGTTTGTTCCTGGAGAAAGGATAGATATGGATGTGGCTAAGGTTTGGTCCCAGTTTGGCAGGCACCTTTCAGCAGGTACTTGACATAATTATGTAGAGACTTGTATCCTTTACAGAAGGGAGAAGAAAGCTGAGTTTGCTGTTGGAGTCTGTTGAGTGAAGAGCTGTACTGGGATAGTCGAGGAGACTATAAGATCAAGGGAAGCTGTGATAGGATGAGGTAAAGCAAGACCGTGGAAACTATTAGGAAATCAGACACAGTTAATGAGCGAATTCAAAATGAAGAAGCCTCAAGATACAAGAATTTAGCCCTACATAAAGAATTCCAGTGCTCTGGTTCAGACCTGATACAGTGCTGAGATAAATTTTGTGAACCCCACAGGATGGTTTGTATCTTAGCACAATTTATATGCAAACATGATTAGATCTTAGCTCTTTCCACTTGGTTGTCCCACCCCATGGGACATTTACATTTTCCCATTCCGATTGTCTGTCCCACCCTGTGGGACATATGAATAACGTGCTAGTTTGTTTTGTATGTCTTATCAAAATACAACATGACTGGTTACTGTAGAACGTGTATGTCTTATTAGTTGCAATTTAAGCAGTGTTTTGTTAACATTTATTCCAGTCTCGCATAAGTGACCAAAAATGTATCTGAGTCGAAAGGGTTAATTTAAGTATCCTTGTGTGAAAAAATATGTGAACCCTTCATTCAGTAACTGAAGGCATCTGAATTAATCTCATTGGTTCTATTTCGTACATTACTGTGTCTCAGAAAACATGAAATTGTTTAATCAATACCCTTATTATTGCATAAGACAAGAGCGGTTCCAATTGAACAAGGGTATCATGGCAAGAACTTCTAATTACCAGCACTCTCTCTTCCATGCTGAATGAAGTCATGTGGCCGCAGTGAGTCCGTTAGGATAGATGGAAATTAGGGTTGCCCACCAACCAGTATTTAGCCAGTCTGGCTGATTTTCTTAAAGCGGAGGTGCTGGCAGAATCAGAAAACCAGCCAATGAAAGTGCTGGCCTCTGGACTCCCACTTCCCCTCCCTGCCCCACTGTTCGGAGCCTGATCACAGCACCAGCAGCAGCAGGATGGAGTCTGCGTTCGCTCCTCTCCCAGGCCCCCCCTCCTTCTAGGAGTGGGAGGAGCACAGTCGGAACCCATCCCTGGCCCTGCACACCTTCCCAAGCATGGCAGAAAGGTCGGGGACCAGGGATAGTCCATGGCAGCTCAGAGCAGAAGAAGTGGTAGCAGGCTGAGGACAGCAGCAGCAGCATTTATTTATGGATTTTAAATTAGCATTTACCTCACGTCCAGGAGAAGATCAAGGTGACTTACATTCAGGTATGTTAAGCATTCCCCTGTCCCCAAAGGGTTTACAATCTAAGCTTGTACCTGAGGCAATGGAGGGATAAATTGCTTACCCAGGGCCACAAGGAATGCCAAAGTGGGATTTGAACCCTGATTTTTATGGCTCTATGCTGCTGCTATAACCACCAGGCCACTCCTCCACTTGAAGTAAGAGTGAGAAGACTGTATGGATGGTGGCAAAAGGATATAGTGATGGGCTTATAGATGTGAAAGAGAGTGGCAGGTTTTGTGACATTTTTCATCTAGATTAGATTGTAAGCTCTGATGAGCAAAGACTATCTTACATCCATAAGTACAAGGCTGCGTATGCCTTGTAGTGTTATACAAATGATTAGTAGTAGATGGCTGAGGAGATGACAAGGGAAAAAGAGAGCGATTCTGGTTGGGGGACAGGGAAGCTGGTAGGTCAGGCTGAGGGGCAAAGAGAGATAGCAGGTACAAATGGGTGGGAATGGATTGAGGGAAGAGGGTATGGACTGGTCAGAACAGGCTGAAGAGGATAAGAACATAAGATATGCCATACTGGGGCAGACCAAGGTCCATCAAGCCCAGTATCCTGTTTCCAACAGTGGCCAACCCAGGTCACAAGTACCTAGCAGTTTCCCCAAAAAGGTTCCACAATACTTCTTCCAGGGCAAGCAGTGGATTTGTCGGATCCTTTTTAATAATGGTTTTTGGACCTTTCCTCCAGGAACTTGTCCAAACCTTTTTTAAACCCAACTGCACTAACAGCTTTTACTACATCCTCCGGTAACAAATTCCAGAGTTTGATTACGCATTGAGTGAAAAAATATTTTCTTTTATTAGTCTTAAATGGGTTACCCTGTAGCTTCATTGCATGTCCCCTAGTCTTTCTATATTTTGATGGCATAAAGAATCAATCTACATTTACCCATTCCACTCTATTCATTAATTTATAGACCTCTATGATATCTCCCCTCAGCCCTCTCTTTTCCAGGTTGAAGAGCCCTAACCTTTTTAGCCTCTCTTCATAGGAGTATCCTTCCATCCCTTTACCATTTTGGTGGCTCTTCTCTGTACCTTTTCTAATAATGCTATATCCTTTTTAAGTCAACAATGGAAAGTAGAAGCGTTAATGTATATAGTCTGTAGAAAGTTACCCCAGTTTTATCCAAGTTTTATTTCCTGTTTACTGTAAATACAATGCAGTCCAACTGCATTGTATAAGGTTCTCTTAACTGTACACCGCACTGATATGAATAGCGCGGTATAGAAGAGACGTTAAATAAATAAAAAAGATACAGCGACCAGAATTGCACACAATATTCAAGGTGCAGTTGCACCATGGAACGATACAGAAGCATTATAATATCCTTTGTTTTATTTTCCATTTCTTTCCTTATTATACCTAGCATTCTATTTGCTCTCTTGGCCGCCACTGCACACTGAGCGAAGGTTTCAACATATTATTCACGATGACATCTAAATCTTTTTCCTGGGTGGTGGTTCTTAATGTGGAATCTTGCATCATGTAACCATAGTTTGGGTTGTTCTTTCTTAGGTTCATAATTTTGTACTTGTCCACATTAAATTTCATCTGCCATTTGAATGTCCAGTCTTCCAATTTATCAAAGTCCTCCTGCAGTTTTTCATAATCCTCTTGTTTTTATCAACTTTGAATAATTTTGTGTCATTTGCAGATTTGATCACCTCTCTTATTCCCATTTCCAGGTTATGTATGAAAATGTTAAAATGCAGCGGGCCCAGCACAGATCCCTGGGCTACTCCACTTTTCACCTTTCTCCACTGAGAAAATTGACCATTTAGCCCTACTCTCTGCTTTTTGTTTTTTAACCAGTTCCTGATCCACAGTAGTACACTGCCTCCAATCCCATGACTTTTTAATTTCACCAAAAGTCTCTCATGAGGAATCTTGTCAAAGGCTTTCTGAAAATCCAGATACACTATATCAACTGGCTCACCTTTGTCTACCTGTTTATTCACACCTTCAAAAAATATAACAGATTAATAAGACAAGACTTTCTTTGGCTAAATCCAATGTGGCTTTCTCCCATTAAACCATGACTATCTACATGTTCAGTAATTTTATTCTTTATAATAGTTTCTTACCATTTTGCCTGGTACCGATGTCAGGTTCACCAATCTGTAGTTTCCTGAATCCCCCCCTTTTTAAAAATTGGCGTTACATTGGCCATTCTCCAATCTTCAGGTACTACAGATGATTTTAATGATAGCTCACAGATTACTAATAGTAGGTCTGTAATCTCATCTTTCATTTCTTTCAATACCCTTGGATGTATACCATCCAGTCCAGGTGAGGGAGGAGTGGTCTAGTGGTTAGGACAAGGTACTTCAGGCCGGAGGGCCGGGGGTTCAAGTCCCACCTGGGGACAGCAATCTCAGGCCGGAGGGACTGGGATTTCTAGTCCTATAGGCACTCCTTGTGGTCTTGGGCAAGCCACTTAACCCTCCATTGTCCATGTTCCCTGTAAGTATTAACGTATGTGTGTCATATCCCCTCGTGTTAAATGTATCCCCCAATTGACCGCTTTGACCCAGTGAAAAGTGGAATATAAATACAGCTAAATAAATAAAATAAATAAATAAATTTACCACTCTTCAGTTTATTTAATGCTTGTAATACATCATCCTGGCTCTTCTCAATATTTCTTTCAATTTTTCTGATATATCACCTTTAAATATCATTGCAGGCATGGGTAACTTCCCTACATCTTCTTCAGTAAAGACCAAAGCAAAGAATTCATTCAATCTCTCCGCTATGGCCTTGTACTCCTTTAGCGCCTCTTTATCCCTCTATCATCCAATGGCCCAACTGACTCTCTCACAGGTTTTTTATTATAAATGTACTTGAAAAAGTTTTTATTATGTGAGTCTGGTGTGAGTCTGCTGAGACTGGCTGGGATAAGGCAGAGAGAAACTGATGGGCATATGCTGGGGAAGGGGAGAAAGAGAGGGAAGAAATCTAGGAAAGCAAGAGAGACTAATGGGTACAGGCTGTTGAAAGGGGATGGTGAGTGTGTGTATTCAAGAAGTGCTTCAGTTGGCAGATCATGGCCCTTATTTTAGAAGCATCTCCACTTTATACAATTGCTTTTTACACATGGAGAAATATACTATGTACACATTTTAGGGAGTGTGGTTTGGGAAGGATGAAAATCTACACATGTATTTCCAGTTTTTAAGAGGAATACCCATGGAAACCTAAAAATGTCTATGCTGGCCTTTACATCTGCCCCAACGCACACAGAAGTGCCAGCTTGAGGGAGCAGGAGCTCAGTTCGATGGAGGACCCCTCTCCGACACCCCTCCAACATCATAACTTTACATCCCCCTTCCCTGCACTCTTCTGGTATCATAGTTCTGTATCCACCCCTCCCCCATATCCCTCCAACAAAGACTTCAATCTTCCCCAAAAACCTCCGTATCCCCCTGACAAAGATATCAGCTGCCCCCTGGAAAAATGCAGTTATTATGTCAGAGGGGTTAAGGGGGTGCAGTGATAGGTGGGAGGATCAATGCTGCGGCAAGCAGCAATTTTAAAAGGTTGCATACGTAGAGACTGGAAGAGAGCAAGACACACTTGTTCTCTACATGGAGCTTTATTTAAATTGATGCTCCTGATGGATATTGTCCTACCCCTGCCTAGGGCCGGTGGCTCCAGGGCAAGGGCAGCCTTTATTTTTGTCTTCAAGTAATGTCTTTGGCTATTGTGCCAGCAAGGGATGCTGGGACCTGTAGTCTTGACTACTATCCAACAAAGTGTTGTGACACGAGGTTTCAGGCAAACAGATACATTTATTTGGGTTTTCCCTTTCACATTGAATTCACAGTGCAAAACATGGCATGGATTATCTTCTCCCAAAATAATAGGAAAAACAGGAGCAAGCAAAGTTGAGAAATAAAGCATAGAAAAACTGTTTCATTCACAGTAGTGCTCAGGCAAAGTTAATTGTTTCAGCACAATGTCCTTCTTTCACGGAGTTAGGAAACAGCTTTGCATTCCTCTCATGCAAAGGCTGTTCAGCGTAAGTCCAGGTGACTGGTCTCACAAAAAGAGCAATCCATTTCACAAACGTCATTCATATCAGGAGTATCTTCTACATCAATTATCATGTCTTCACAAGCTTCATTATCAGTCTGCTCTAAGGAACTTTTAAAACCAGAATTAGACTGAAGGTTATTAAGAACTTCCTGCAGCTGTTCTATAAATTGTTCTCTCTGGTTTTCATTCACTTTGTTTAAGGCAGGAAACTGATTCCCACGTAAGCTTTTAAATACAGAATTTGAATCTGTCTCATAACACTTACTTGGAATGTTTCTGGTTCTGACTGGAGTTGTTTTCACTGCAGTCCTATCTTGCCTCTGGTTAGCACTTGTCCTTAACTTCTGTATAATACCTTCAGCATAGCTCTTGCTAGGGATTATAGCAGACGTACCTTTCTCACATGCAATGCCCTCTCTGCAATCAGAGCTCTTTCCCCGTGTGAAGGTAAACTTCTCTACCTTTTCCTTGGGTTGCTTTAGCTGAAGTTTTGGGTTTGCTTCCAGAGCTCCTGGAGTATAGGAAACAACAGACCTTTCAGAATCCTTCTTAGCTTGTTCTGAATTCCATAGCTTTCCTTGTTCAGCTGGCTTCTCTCGTGGCTTCTCTGGCTTCCTTAGCTTCCCACGCTGCTCCCTTCACTGCTGCTTCCATTGCTCCCCTGCACTGAACTCTGAGGCAGGTTTAAAACGGCATTCCTCAGCAGCCACACCCTTCTGGCTACTCATGTGAAACTCGTTAGGGCTCCACTTAGCTCCTACGTCACTGCTGTGACCAGGCTCTGTTCTAGCTAGAAGTTTGAGGTTTCCATGGGAACCTTGTTTGCCTTTACTTTTAAAGGTGTATTGCTCATTTCCTTCCCATTCCATTTGCTCTACACTACTGTCATTATCACAATATGCTGGGAGATACACACACATTCCTGCACAAAAGACTCTGGGCCCGATTCTGTTCTGGACGTAGATCCCCTGAACCGGACGCACAGAGGGGATCGCGATTCTGATCCCATGGGGCACGCCTAGCCCCGCGGGATCAGAATCGTGAACAGTCCTGCACGTGCAAGCTGGTACAGTGATTCTGTTCGGCCTGCATGTGCAGGATTGCACCTGGCTAACTTAGTCAGGGCATTTAAATGGAGCCGTGGCGCCATGGTGTCATGCTGCCATGGCACCGTGGCTCCATTTAAAAGCCATGATGCCGACCACCAACAAAAAAGGGTTTATTCCCCACAGCCCAACCCCCAATCTGGCCTCCTAAGGCCAGGGTAGGGCTGCGGGGAATAAGCCCTGGTCCCCCCTGTGCCCCGGGCTATCAGAAAAAAAATGTCCAGGGAAGTTATTCCTCCTCGGAGGTGGATTAACTTCCCCAGACATTTTGCAAGCCCTGGCATACAGAGCCGACATTAGAATCGGCCCTGTACATCCAGGGCCAGCAACTGCCCACTGCCGGCCCAGACTCCACCCCTTCCCCACCCCCATCTAACTTCCCCACACAACTGGCAGGGAAGTTAGTCAGGGGCAGTCAAGGGCACAAATAGCGGGAATGGATGTCCCATCGGGCCGTCCATCCCCACTATTTGTAGTTCAAAATACCCCCCTCTGTGTTTGGTAGAGCCTTTTGTAAAATACCGGGAAAATTGTGAACATTCCAATCTGGACACCTCGATTCTATTATCAACTTTCTATGTAAAATGGGCCTTCAATTGTATTGGAAGAGGCATAGATCATGTATGTGGGGATCTCTGGGAGATGTGTTAAGTTGGAGAGTAGGTATAGAATGGTTAAATAAATAATGAAAGCCCTTTTAATGGGTGAAACAGCATTTTATTGGTGGAAACAAGTGCTTTGATTATTACCCATCCTGCCTGTGTGATCTTTATCTTGTCTGCTTAAGAATTGATCCCAGTGGTAGGATTAGAGAGGGGCAAAGGGGTGAGAGGGACAGATTTTTTTTCAAAAAGTTGGCAACCCTAATTGAAATAATGATCAGCAACCAAATGATAGTAAATATCTTTTATTGAACAAACTTAAGGCATTTTTGATTAACCTTTGAGAGCTATGCTCCCTTCAGGAGTTCAATGTAAAATGAGCCAAATGCCCTTCATTGTGAGCTTGAATTCTAGCACAGCATGCTTGTAGGAGATAGCCAGTGATCACAGGGCCAATAAGAAGTCCCATATTTTATGAAAGCCTGGGGACAACCCAAGGAAAAAATGGCAAACTCCAATTTTGGTTAAGCTTTGTGCAAGAGGAGATCAATTCATGCACAGAGAAAAGAGGCACCAGGATGCGTGACACTAACCATGATCCAGTCATATTAAATTTGACAGGTTGAGTCAGCCAATCAGCATTCATTCGGGGGTTAAGCTGCTCCCATGTCTTTTCTTTTTAACCAGTCAGTTTTCACAATTTGTTGTCAAGTCTTGCCTTATCCACGCCCTCCCCTCCCCAGTTCGCTCTCAGCCCCTTTTGATGACATCACAGGAAATGGTCATCAGTCATGCCCCAAAATATCATTTTCAAGATGGCAGTCTCCATGAATGCCCACATAGGGCCTGGTTGCCATTTTTACCCACCTTATTGATGGTGTACAAACAGGAAGTCAGCATAGGGCGTTGGAGGGGGCGGAAACAAACAACCCTTTGGTGCTGAAGTTTTAAGGTAAGTGCTGTGGAGCTATTTGTGGCTATTGCTGCTACTCCAGGTCCCGGAGAGGAAGTTTGGCAGTGAGGGCAATGGGCGCCGCAGAGGAGGGTGGGAGTACAAAGGATGATGTTCACCTAGAGTGCCTCGTTTCCTTGCGCCAGCCCTGGTTGTCTATGATAAACCACTATGAAGCATAGAAAAGTGGCATAAAAAAATGTTAAATAAATAAACAAGGTTTTGTGCAAGAATTTCAATACACTGCCTTATGGGTACTGAAGAGAGCCCCACCCTTTTTCCTGTATTATAGCTGGCCCTTCTAATAACTGGAAACATTTCTGTGTTAGAAAACTGTTAGAATATACCAATCAAAAGGGTGCGGCCACCCTATCTAGACATCTTTCGTACCTATAGAGAAGCGTCTTAAAAATCTTCACACTTCCTCTTAGAATGTTCTGAAGCACCCTGTTCTCCACTGGTTCCTTTGCACTGTTTTCCAATGCTCGTTTGTTTCCCTACTCTGTAGGGAGTCCCACAAGGGGGCCCCCATGTTTCTTTAAGGTAGGAGTTCTCACATGGGAGATACCATTTTTCTTGTGACATACTTCCACCCACACTGAGCATGTTCTCTGCCAAGGTCTCTAAATGGGGGACTTTTTCCAAATGGGTTAGTTTTGTGCATACCATGACAGTCGTGAACCTCACTTCTAAGCCACGGCATGGGGAGTGTGATCTCTCAATGTAGTACTTGCATCGTGCCAAAGAGAGCCTCCTGCTGGAGTTCTTAAGATATAACATGGATGGGAAGTTTGTCGAGATGTGCATATGGGGGCCGTGATGCTTCCTTCAGACAGGGGGTTGCCATTCCTGTGACATACGTCCTGTCCTAGCGATGACAGTTTCTGTCCTTGTAGGATTGCTTATCTAGATATGTCTAGGCTTGTCCTGTGATTTAAGATTAAAACTATAAAGTTTTGTATAAGAATCTGGAGCAATCAGGAAAGGGATGCGTTTACATTTATAAAACTTTCACACGGAAATTCTAACCTATTTAAATCCTGTTCACCTCCTGTGTGTTTCCTTATCATTCCCCTAGATATATCCTAATCCCCAGTCGTGTTGTCTGTCTTGACTGGGAGTAGCAGATGGCACGCTATTAACCACTCCCATTCCAGCCTCAGTAGAGGATGACACCAGGGATAAAGTTCCCATTGCCAAATGAGATACTCCCATGTTGTTACTTTGCTGAAAGGCGCCATTAACTCCAACTTGGTTATCACTTCTCCCAACCGGGGTAGAAACCAGACTAAAAGCGCCCCGGCCAACTGCTGGCTGTAGGGGTGGTAGTTGGAAGTTTGGGCTTAAGGAGAACACCTTGACTTGCTTGAAGAGATAACCCTGCATCCAACACAGTTTTGCCCTGAACCTGGACAAAGAGTCCATCAACCCCTGTGCCAAAACATGCGTGCCTCCACTTCCAGCCTTCAACTTTGATTTTCTCTTCCCCATTTAAGCAACAGCTGGGAATAGTACCTGAGGTGTGAAAGAATCCAGACCTCCAATCTCTCCACTCAGCACCTCATTTGGCACCGAAGGAGCGGAACATGCACCTTTGGCCACACCCCTTCGGTCATGCTACTGCGGTCCATATATCACGGCTGATAGATGGTTTTGTGTCTGCTGAGTCAGAAATGATGCCGCTGCTGACTTCTGGCGTCTCAAAGTTCTGGCAGAAGAGACAGGATCCCAAGGCGCCCTCAGCACACAGCCTCCACCAGACCCAATAGTGCTAGATATAACATGCTCCTCCCTAGATGCTTTAATACTTGGAGGAAGGGAACCGCCAACAGCTCAAGAAAATAGGAAATAAAATTGTTTTGCTTAATAAATGCAGCTGTTTAGTTTTTCTAAGAGATCTATATGGTAGTAGAGTAAAAGATACGCTCAGGTAAGTTGAAGCCGTTAAATCTTGCTATTAAGAAATTTATATTGTTAAAGGGGTCTTTATGACAATGAAGACAAGTGCCCAAGGCCTTAATATATTTCCTAAAGTCTGAATACTGGAATTATATTGCCCTGGAGTATTTTCCCTTTTTTTTTTTTTTAAATTCATCATTATATCTTATTGCCATCATTATTTATTTAACAGTTTTTTATACCACTTTATCATTTGTCAAAGTGGTGTACATTTTAACTTAAACTTGGTGATGTACATTAAACAAGGACATTGATAACTTGGATTTTTTCTGAGGTAATGGAGGGTTAAGTGACTTGCCCAAGGCCACAAGGAGTGCTAGTGGGAATCAAACACTGGTCTCTTGGTTCCCAAGCTAGTGCTCTAACTATTAGGCTACTCCTCCATGCCTCTGTATTAGTGTGTTAATAGGGTGAAAAAAAAGAGAAAGAGAAGTAAAAAAGGATTGGGACATCAATTAAATATTTAGTTTTACGCACACCAAATGACAGTAAGGAACTTCCTTCCTCCGCAGGATATGTGGAGTATTTCTCTCAAATTTACTGCTAGTAGCAAGGAAAGGGAAGTGTTTTATATTTAAGAAAATTACGCACTGAAATTCTAACCTATGCTACTCCTTGTAAAATGTTGCAAAGTGAAACAAGGGGACAAACGCTGGCAACAGGATGTGACTTGATGTGTTATGTTAGAAGAAAGATGCTGCTTGATCTGTCGGGTTATTTCACAGACAGGAATTGATATGTCCGAAGGGGAAAAGAGAAGGGGCTGGATATTGTCATAGTGAGAAAACTTTCCCATACTACCTCTCCTCCTCCCCCTTCACCCTTCTCTCTTTCACAATATGTGGGTTCTTTGTAAATGATTTTGAAACTGTTCAGAAATCTTATAAGTGGGTTAAAACAGCATGTTTCTGTACTAGGTTAATCCCTATTTTCTAGCTGTTTTTTTATGGCTGTGAGAAAAAGGACGGGGGAGTGTAGGAGAAGGGCTGAAATCTTATGCTGCTGCCCAGAGCTGTAACAGGCTAAAATTCCAGGGTTTTTCCTAAGGATTTTGCTGTCTCTGTGTACACAAATGCAGTGTAAACTGTCAGATTTGTCTGTCCATTTCCCCAGCGTCCAATGCTGAGAAATGATCTGGAAACAGATTTCAGACTTTCTGCATATTTTCTGCTTGACAAGAGCCTTAATATTTTTTTTTTCACATTGCACATGCCCCCGTGTGGTTGCCAACATAGGGGGCACCAATTCTCTTGTGACATATTTCCTGTTATACTACAGATGCTCTCTGCTAGGGCTCCTCACAGAGAGGCAATCGAGTTTCCGTGAAGCACTTCCAGTCACGGGGATGATGAATTCCTGTGATGTTATAAATACGCAGACACTGATGGCCACCTGGCCCCATGTGGGCATCAAGGCTGCCATCTTGGATATGTCAAGTGAGCAGAGTTTGGGGTGTTTTTCTATTTTGGGGTGTGGTCATTGACCGTTCTCTGCAATGTCATCACAAGGGGAGGATGGTGAGGGGTGCGGCTAAAGCAGAAATGAATCTGATTGGCTGAAAAGACAGGACTGGGTGGGACTTAACACAGAAATGAACTCTGATTGGCTGATTTGACCTGCCAAATTAAGATTATTACTACTGGGCTCACTCTGAAGACTGTTTCCAGTCAGAGGTCCTCATATATGTGTAATATGCTAGTGTTAGCAGAGCTTTGCATGTGTTCACATTTTGTCATAAAACGGTTCATACATTTTTCCATCAAACAGGTGCTCTGCAATTTAGTTCCACGCAAAAAAGAAACCAAGCTAAAACACAAAATACAATATATTCCTTTTATTCTAGTAAAAAAATACAGCTAGACATGTATATATGACATACTGTGATACAGGTCATCAATAACGAGAGAATAAAAACAGTAACAGGCTGCCAAGGGTGAAAAACAAAGAAATGCAAATGACTGTACGGAGTCAAAGATGACCCTTGAAACCATGGCTGCACAGTGCATACAGTGGATGCTGAAACCCCTATGATACAGGCAGCAAGGAGACTTGGAAGACCTGCTGTGATGGAAGTATCCTTTGTCCACTGTAGACGACCGAGTTCTCACAGGAAACCCTTTCATTTGAACAACCAACGAATTATCCAATAATCTTGTTTTACATGAGCTTTGAGACTCTGGAGATCTCTTTTCCAAGCCCAGCCCAATAACAGAGATTCACACCAAGGTTCCCACCAAGCGGTGGGGAAGCCCTCCGCCCACTCCACTGCCAGTAAGGGGAGGTGCTGCGATATTGCATTTTTAGTGCCTGTTCGTCTCGACTCCAAGTGTGAAATCGCAATGCCTTCCCCTACCGCAGCGGCACAGGCCAAAAATTGATTCACACCTGAAATGATCTGACTGTAGACGCCTAATCATTGAACTAATAAGTAGATCTATTCAGCTTGTGTTCTTCAGGCTCCAAAGCCTGCTATACATTAGGGATGGACTCTCCAATTTCAATTTCATTTGCACTTCATCCATGTGGTGGGGAAAGGGAAGCATGGGAAGGGGGGTTGATGCTGATCAGATTATCTCAATCGCTAATACCTTCTGCCTTATTGCAGGCTAAATGTAGTTGTTTTCCAAAATTTCACAGCAAAAAGTAAAACAGGACAGCTCAGGATTCCATTTTTTATTCGCCCGGCTGAAAAGCCAAGGCCAAGGTGGCTGACGAAGTGAACTGCTGAAAAATGACAGTCCATGTCCAGGTGAAGGGAAAAAGCTGCTTTCACCTTACATCTGCCTTTCTGCACAAGAGAATATCCAAGACAGGTAAAACAAAATTAGAATTTCAGCATTAACCCTGTTTAAATGGCTTCACAGAAAAATAAAAAAATTTGGATCTCAGCACAAAACAATATAACATCATTTAAGTCAAGTCCCTACCTATTCATTCATCCCTAATTTAAGGATTGCATGCCCACACCATCCACTAATAGTTCTCCCTCAAGCTACCAAGCCAAACTATAGATACTGCCCATGTGAGACCTCCGTTTATATCTATGAAAACAGATCTGCAGTCAGCCAGCGACATAGATACACCCAACATCGACGTGTAGCTACATTGAAAAAGGCTGGATCAGTTTATTACTAAAATAACCTCCAGAAAAGGCAGCATTATTTCAAGAAAAAGAGGTGGGCGAGAGGAAGACAAATGCACCTACCTCAAACACTTTCATGAGAAATTACATTTCTTTCTGTTGTCACTTTGAACTAAAACGTCAAACATTTGCACAGAAGAGACACTTAGGGCCCAATATTCAGCACGATTACCACGGTTAGCAGACCTGCAAAACACATTCATCGTGCCGACTGGGATATTCAGGGTTAGTGCCGCTGAATATCCGCGGGTACGGTCGCGGCATCCCCGATGCTAGCTGCGAGCGCTGGAGCATTCTAAGAGTGGATCGGAGGCGCGTCCAGTGATAACCATGCGTGGCAATATTGAGTCGCTGCCCGGTTATCGCTATGCGGTGAAAGTTAGGAACTTCAAAGGCTGGCCTAACGTTTGCCGCAGAAGCTAACCAGGCGGCGGCTGAATATCGTCACTACCCGGATATGAGCCCGGCATTGAATATCCAGGTCTAAAGGTCATTGGCTGCTTTACATTGCTTGGGGGGGTATGTGCGCAGGAAGGGGTGTGTTTTCTACTCCATGCTCCTAGCACAGTATTTGCTGTGCACTAAGTGAAGGACACCATGGTAACAATCCTACTCTAACCGGTTTGCGGCAATCGAGTGGGGACTAGGCGAGTTAGGGAAGTAACGTAGGAGTTGGCAACACATCACGGTTAGTGTGAGCATTATGGGGATGCACTAACCGCAAATGTTGCTGTTAAGCACATCCGTGCTAACGCCATCTCAAGGAATGGTGGTTAAGTGTACCCGTGAGCATGGTACAGTGCGTCACCAGTACACTAACCACAGGGGGGATGGGCTCACACACTTCCAAAAGTTAGCAGGGGCCTCCATGCTAGTTTGCGGCTCAAGCGCACCTTTTAGTGAGCATGCCCCAAAATGTAGGTGCACAGAAACACCACGCTAGCTTTTAGATGATACACATTTAGTGTTCCCTGGAGCAGCAAATAGGCAGAACTGGCACTTCTGCATGGATTTGGTAAAAAATGTGCTTTTTCTTACAGGCATATACGTGCACAACTGCAGCAAGAGTAAATGCGTGTGTCTGCTTTCCTGGAGTAATTTCATCAAGGCGCATTTATTGCTGCGACATATGCGCCTATGTCTCTTTCCTGCCTGTTGTCGTGTCATAACATTATTCTCCACAGCGGTAATTTTATAAGCCAATTCCAAGGACTGTGGGTAAGCAGTGTTTTACCCACTGAAAAAGGCTTTGCTAAAACTGCCCAGGATGTACATGCAGATGGCCTACCTGCACCTACCTTTACCCCAAATAAGTACAGACACTCCCAGAGGTCAAATTTGGGCAGAATTAGGACTTATAACTCATTTGTTGCAAAATATGTCCCAAGTGGCATAAAATTAACTAGGTCGTCTACAGGAGCCTTATGCACAAATCATTTCAAAATGCATTAAAAAAAGATATGCACAATAATGCAAACATACCTTTACTTTCACCCAAACGAGACCTTGCTTACAGACCAATGCAGGTACTTTTGCAACAGTTATGAGCATGGACTGTATATTCCTGGACCTGGATGCTTTCAGCCATTTACTGACCAAGTGTGTGACTTCATGTTTAGAGTGAGTGAGCAAAGTGTGTTGGGTGGAGAAATGGGTGGACTATGTCTGTGAATGTGTTTCTGTTATGGAAAGTAAATGCTTATCGCAGTGTGTCTGAGACGTGCACGGAGGAACTGCTAGGTGTGATCTGGTTGAGTGCATGTAGTAAGTGGGTGTGGTGTGTTTGTGAGGAACTGGGGTTGGTCTGTCTGGCTCTGTGAGCTTGTCCATGGCTGAAGGGGAGTGGGTGGAATGCATGAGTGGCGGGTATATTGCAGGTGGGGGCTGTCAATAGGTGTGTGTGTGTGTCTAAATGTGTGTAGTTTGAATTTGTGTGTGCATGGCTGAAAGTTTTTATATGAGGCAAAGTAGGTGGATGTGCTCTTGTGACACAGCGTGTTGCCTTGGCTGCGTTGTGACTAAAGACTGCATTGGGTATTTCATTTCTGTGCAAGCACCCTCCCTCTATTTTCCCCTCACTCTGCTGTCTCCCTCTCTCCTCCGCTACCTCAGGGTACCTCCTCTGCCATCCTGAGACCTTGCTCATCTGCTGTCCCCAAGACCTTCTCCTCCACCTCATACCACTGAGCACTCTTCCTTTTCAACCATCAGGTGCTCCTTTTCTCAACAGGGAAACCCATCCTCCCCCTCTCAGGACCCCACATCCCTCCTCTCCGCTTCCCCATCAATTACCCCTCTTCTCCCCCCTATCAAGTGCTCCCTTTCCCTATTAGGGAACCCTCTTCTTCCTATCAGATCCTGGTCTTCCCTCCCTTTACCACTGTAATCAAACTCTGGAATTTGTTGCTGGAAGACGTAGCAAAAGCTGTTAGTGTAGATGGGTTTAAAATAGGTTTGGACAGGTTCCTGGAGGAAAAGTCCATAAACCATTATTAAAGAGGGCCAGGGAAATCCACTGCTTACCCTGGGATAAGCAATGGGGAATCTATGTACCTTTTTGGGAACTTGACATGTACTTATGACCAGGATTGGCCACACTGGAAACAGGATACTGGGCTTGATGGACCTTTGGTTTGACCCAGTATGGCAAATCTTATGTTCTTGTGTACCCAACACACACACAAAGCTACCCATAAGAAAGCCATACTGGATAAGATCAAAGGTCCATCAAGCACAGTATCTTATTTTCAACCGAGGTCGCAAACACCTGGCAGCATCCCAAAAAGTTGATAGAATCCATGCTGCTTATCCACAGTGCAGCTGGGTAAGGGGGCACTCGCTGGATCTCATGGTACCCTGGTACCCTCCCTCTCTGCCTCTGGCCCACAGGCTCCCTTTTATCTAGCCCTGCTGGGTAACAAGAAATGTATGCAAAATGATGCAATAATGTGCAGCTGATTAATTATAATGGGGGAGATATTCTGTCCCAGTGGCTAACATTGCTAATGTGACTAGCCACCAGTGCTAACTGGGCAGTGGCTCAATATTGCCGCTGCCCAGCTGCCTCCATGCTGCCCCAATGCTAACTGCTTACCACTGGGGCAGGTAGCGGCAACATCCGGGGATACACTGAATATCCCAGAGTGCGAGTTACACAATTTGCAGATCTGCAAACCGTGTACATTCCTTTTAACATCCACCCCCCAACATCGTTATCATTCACTGAGATCTCGGACTCAAATTTTATTACATCTCAGCACCTAGGTGCACACATGGGGTGAGTACTTCTAATAGAAATTTGTATCGGATCTTGATGTTTAGAAGTTAGACTATTAACTTCTTTGTATTTTCAGAAAAAAGCAAACACTCACTATTTGTTCAGGCACAGATAGGGAAGACACGGTGGCTTTGCCTCAACATTTATGTTTCAGATTTTAGATGCCTTATGCTAGTTGTTGTATTTCTTGCACTTTATTTTATAGCGCTTAGAACTACAGGAGAATGGTTTAAACAAGTAGCTGCATAAAATTGTATATGATATTTTGGGGAGTACTAAGCATGGGAACCTACTTTACGGACCGTTATTTTGTATAGGCAGATAGGCGCATAAGTTCCCTTTATAAAATAGGTATAACCTATGTGCATTTCTCCCACATAAGATGGGCACCCTGTTATAAAATAACCTTCTTAACATGCGCACTTTATCAGTTATGACTATCAGATGCTAAAAAACATTTTCAATCCCCCTCCCATCGGGCCTGAGCTCCTTATAGGGAATCTGACAAAGTATTTTCCATGCGTAAAAGTTTGCTTATAAGGTAACAGTTTCTCAGGGGAGGCAATGAGCGAGAAGCAACAGTGAAAACCAAACAACAGATCCTGCCTGCCCCACAAACTCAAAGCGCCCTCGGCACGTTCTTTTACCTGGAAGGAGAGCAGGCGCGCAGATCAAAGCAAAGCAAAGTTTAAGGTTTAAGAGTATGATGTCCAATCAGAAATGTTTATAGGATTATTGTGGGAGGGGTGTTGTTGGGGTGATCATGCTTGTTGAATTTAATTATCAAAATCTCAGGGGGGAGGAGGGATGAGGCCTAAGGTCAAAGGATCGCCTAGGCCAGTGCTTCTCAACCCTCCCCTGGAGGCTTTCAGCTTTGCCACAATGAATATGCTTGAGATGGATTTGCATACCCTGGGTCTTCAATGTATGCAGATTTATCTCATGCATATTCATTGCGGTAATCCTCAAAAAAAACTGACTGGTAGGTGTGCCTCCAGGAAAGGACTGAGAAGCACTGGCCTCAGGTAACCAATAACATGCACCGTCCCTGGGGTTACACATACGAGGCGTGATCAAAATGTATTGAGACTTGTTGTGTAGCTATATAACAATACATCGCACCATGATGCTATTAAGCATTAGTGACCTAATTATGTGCTCTGCATGTGCAGAGTGTAGCGTGGCTGCAGCACACCTGTACTTTTTTAATCACGTGATGTTTGGTATGGTGTAAAAGCAGTTCATCAGATTTACAATGAGTGAAAAAATTGAACAGCGAATTTGCATTAAATTCTGCCAGAAATTTGGAGATTCGTGCAGAGACTTATGACAAGTTACAACAAGTGTGTGGCAATGAATACATGAGCCGTGCTCGAGTTTATGACTGGTACAGACATTTCCAAGAGGGCCGCCAAAGTATTGACAGTGACAAACGTTCTGGAAGGCCATCCACAAGCAGGAATGAAGACACAGTCGAAGCAATGTGTGCCGCAATATGATCAAATCATCGATTGACTATCAGGGAGCTTGCTGAGGACATGGACATCAGTTTTGGGTCGGTACAGTCCATTCTTACTGTTGATTTGGGGATGAGACATGTGTCTGCAAAATTTGTGCTGAAACTCCTGTCCCACCCAAAAAGATTGACCGTTTGCAGCCAGGGAGTTGTTGGAATGCGCTGAAAATGACTCAGATTTCATCAGAAAGATTATTGTTGTTGTTGCTTTATGGTTATGGCCCAGAAACTAAGGATCAATCCTCACAATGGAAGATTCCAGACTCCCCAGACCCAAGAAAGCCCATCAGGTGAGGAGCAATGTCAAGATCATGCTCACAGTTTTCTTTGACTAGCAGGGTATTGTTCATCATGAGTATGCTCCAAAAGGCCAAACCAACAATAAACAGCACTATGTCCAAGTTCTGACTCGTTTGAGATGCAGTTTGTCGTTAAGAGGCCAGAGTTGCACAGGAATGGTGAATGGTGAATGGCTTCATCACGATAATGCCCCAGCTCACACATCACATCTTGTCCAGCAGTTCTTGGCCAAATACAACATCAAGCAACTCTGTCAGCCTCCATATTCAGCTGACCTCACACCCTGTGACTTTTTCTTGTTTTCAAAACTGAAATTACCACTGAAAGGAAGGAGATTTGATGACTTGGAGACCATTAAGCATAATTCGACTGCATAAGGAAAGAAGCATTTCAAAATTGTTTCCAGCAGTGGCAGGAACTCTGGAGGAAGTGTGTTTTATTGGAAGGGGGCTACTTTGAAGGAGACTGAATGCAATAACTTATCAGTGTTATACTTCTTGTGTTATTGTACAAGTTTCAATACTTTTTGATCGCACCTCGTATAGAAGTGTGCACAGTGTCTGAAAGGCATGTACTTTTAGGTAATCAGCATGCAGTTTTATTTCTGGGGTGGACAGAGTGGAGCGCAGACAGAGCTGCAATTTAGCATAGGATGTCTATGAAATATATTTCTCATTGTTATTCCCTTTGACGCACACTTTTGTATTCAGGCTCATGACTACACTAGCATTGTTTTACTCACCACAGTTTGAATTCAGTTCTGATGTCTGACTGACTGCATTCTTTTTCAATCTCATACAGTATCTTTTGTTGTTGGTGGATAGTTTTGATCACGTTTTTCATGTTGATATGGATGGATCTGGGGGTGGCTGAGCTTTTTACATTTTTTTCAATGCAGACTTCAGATTCAAGTTTATCTTTTTCTCTTGAATTTCTTAATCCCGCTTTAATGAGGTTAAGACAGATGGTAGTTTGGAAAGCATCTAATTAAATATGCTAATTAAAGGGCCTGGACGCATTAGTTCATTCGTGCGGATCTTCAGCAATGCTAAACCTGACTTTCTCGTTTAAGCGTTTAGGTACACCCTCCTTCGGATGCTTGGCAGAATGTGATTTATTCCCACAATGTGACGACAGCAGGCTCATGCGCTTTTTTATGTAAGAACCAACTGGCGCTGCAACACTTTCACCAAAAGACTGCATAAAACCGCTCTATGCAGCATAAGATGGTCTCGTCAAATTCCACTGGGTCATGTGATGGCAGCAGATCAGCGTGTACAAAATCCAAACTGCTATCAGAAGAACTGCTCATTTCGACCGGAGTGTTTTCTGCCATTTTACTCTCCTTCATGGGATGAAGAATCCAAGGGGGGGGGGCGAGGAATGCAGTTAGCAAACTTGCTAACCACATTAATCGTGCTGCAAGGAGTATTCAGTGAAATGTAGCCAGTTTGTGCTGCTAAATATCCCCCTCTAATGCCCCCAGATGCCCCTATACTAACTGCTTAGCATTGAGATGTTCAGGGGATGGCACCGAAGATAACTGGGCAGCGGTGATATTCATCTGCTGCCTGAGTATCTTAGAGTGGCTAAAGTTAGGCAGAATAAAGGCTACTCTAACGTCAACCCCTTTAGCTAACTGGGCAATGACTGCAGCATATCCAGCCAACCTGAATATTCAATGCCAATAACTGGATATGACCTGGCATTGAATAGCCGGATCTTACTTAAAGCTGCGATGGCTAGCCGCTTTAACAGCACTGGCCACTGCCACTGAATATGGGCCCCCAGTTACCAAATATCTGCCTATAAATCACAACTGAACAGACCATGTCACTCAGCCATTACTGCACGCTGCTAAAATCATGAAATCAGCACAGGCTCCAGCTGTCCAGTCACCTCAGGCCTTATCCTCCATCGCAGTACAGAGAACAAACACTGAGCTCTTCTCTTTGTTAGAGGGACTGAACCGGCAATAAGGACAGAGGCAGGTAGCAAAGGTTTCGTCCCCAACTTAACTGCTTTTGGTCAATGGTTGAACAATCTTATATTTCTAATTGAACGCAGTGGATGTCACGGGAAGGCTTATTATTAATGCTGAATCGACTTTCATACTTTGGACACATCATGTGAAGAGAAAAATCATTATGGAAAGACATCATGTTCGGCAAAAGTGAAGATCAATGCAAAAGAGGAAGACCAGCAATGTGATGGGTCGATACAATAACAGCAGCTATGGATGCGACGCTCAACAAAGCCGCCTGACTGAAGACCAAACACAGTTTAGGATAACTAGCCACATGGTTGCCATGAGTCGACATCAACTCAACGGCACTTAAGAACAATAATGTCGCTCAGGTAAAATTGTCTATGGCTCTAAACCGGCCCTGCTCAACTATGGCTCTGTGGTTACGGAATTCACTGTCTGAAGAAATGAGGTTAAACCAGGATTTAATGGCGTTTTGGCATGATTAAATACATGACTTTTCTGTAAAGCATTGAACTTCTAAGTAAGCGTGGCCAGATGGAGGGTAATTTTATAACAGGGTGCCTAGGTGCACATATTTATACCTGCTCTGAGTCAGATGTAATCATGTCCGCGGGTATACCACAAAAAAGGCACTTATGCTCATATTTTATTAAGTGCACACTTATTTTCCAGCCCGGGAA
Organism: Ichthyophis bannanicus; assembly: GCA_033557465.1. NCBI lineage: Eukaryota > Metazoa > Chordata > Amphibia > Gymnophiona > Ichthyophiidae > Ichthyophis > Ichthyophis bannanicus. The sequence goes on along the minus strand of CM066032.1, from coordinate 101,970,257 downwards.
TGCCACGTGTATATCAAATAAAAGTAGGTCCTGTCTTTCTGTGTCTACTTTGTATGCACACATATACCCCCAAGCAATTACCCCAAGAGCCCACTTAACACGTAAAATCCTGTTCTATATGCTCAACTTCCTTATAAAACAACCCCCTCAATTATTATGGTTTATTTAGCTTACTATACCGCCTTTTGCCAAGTATACATGATGTTTCTGGACTTACTTTAGGTTCATTGGGGGGGTGAAAAAGTTAAAGTGTCTGTTGTCAAGTCAATGCTGACTCCTGGCAACCCAACCCTGGGTTTTCTTGGCAAGGTGTGACTGGAAGTAGATTGCCAGACCTTTCTTTCTTCCACACAGTAAACCTACAGTATCTGGTATTCCAAGGTCGTTACCCATCCTAGTACTCGCCAGGCTCCATATAGTATTTAATTTTGTATAGGTAGGCCTGATGATTTTTTGATTAGTGTATGACTACAGTAGTTAGCATACGACTGCAAGAAGGACATCATAGTGGCTGTTTAAGCCCTTGGACCATTCAAGGGATACAGAATACCATGGGTGTTTTTTAAAAATCATTACTGTTTGACTGTTTTTAATATAAGACATTAGATAAAGAGCTTAATAAATATAACAAAATGTAAAAAGGAGGAAAACTAGCTCAGCATGGTTTTTCCTTGCTTGTATTGCTGGACTGACCTACTGTCTAGTCCCATCTAATTCTGAACTCATAACGTGCCTCCTTGTCGCTGGAAGATGTGTCATTGCTGATGCCTGACGATTAAAAGCAGCCCAGTTCTTCTCAAAAGACTTGGCCTGGTAGCCTTTGGGATACATTAGTCAGTCATGTGTAAGTTAACATATTAAGATCTCAAGAAGAGCTACGCTTGTTCACACCAAAGATCCATCAAGCCTGGCATCCTGTCACCTAAAATGGGATTAAGTATTTTAAACTTTGGTGGCCCTTCCTTGACTATGTAGAAGGTGAATTGTGACATTTAAACCTTCCATTGGCAAGATGTTTGTTTTCAGTGATCAAAGTTGACTTCTTTAAGCCTTCCTACACAGGTCCAGATATAAGCATAGTTACAAAGATAACTTCCTAGGGTCCCAGATTTTGAAAGCGACAAATACCCAGAGCAAAGATGACCCTGCTCCTACTTACTTTAAGGTCAGGCACATGTGCTGCTTCAAAGGGACACTACAGTAGCACTATGGCCTCCCTCTGCTGGCTTTCCAATCTTTGGGATCACTGACACTCCCCCCTTCTCATCCCTCTCCCCCCTACTCTCTGGGGGATCTGCTCTCTGGTCTTACCTAGAGTTGCCGAATTTTAAGTATGACCCTGGTCTTACGCTCATGCATCTGCCTTCCCTCACCAGCCTAACTTTTCAAAGAAAACTCCAGAGGGAGCTTACCTTGGAACCTTAGCTTGCAGGTCCCAAAAGCACTTTACAGACTGACCCTTTAATGTGTCGTATTTCTTTATTTTTCTTCGTGTATTTTGAAATAAAGGATTTGACTGTCTAAACATATCCATAGATCTTCTGTTCATAAAACTGTCCTTCCCCGAGTGTAGTCTTTGTTTATTCATGCTGTATTTAGGCAGCATGAGACCTGCATGGTGATCTGATGAGGATCGGCACAGCAGCGCCCCAGATTACCTGAACTCATTATGGCAGTGGTTAAATAGGTTCTTTCAGAAACCGTACAAAGTCATAGCTTTTTTTTAGCAATGCAATGAATAGCGATCGGCATGAGAATTCGGATTTTGAATTTATTATTCACCTTTCTAAACCCAAGCTCAAGGCATGTAGATATAAGTTGTAATGGGTATTTCCCTGCACCTGAGGGCCTACAATCTGAAGACGGAACTGGTGAGGTTAAATGGGAGAGGCTTTTAACAGTATTAAACACTTATTTCTTCTCAAAGACGTAGCAATTAAAGTGACAATGGGAGAGCTGAGTTATTGTGGTTAGCAGTGAATGGGATATTTTTAAAATTGCTTTCATCCTGTCTACGAGACAGAAGAGTCTCAGCAACTTTGAGTGCATGAGACGGGGAATGACTTTGCACTCATGCTAGCCTGGAAGGGCTTTTCTCCTGTCTCCTTCCTTCCAACACACACATGCACTCTTAGGATGAGATGTTGAGAGGACACGATATCTTGAGAATGCAACAGAAAAAAGACAGCAGTAGTACAGGGAATATGAGACAGTTCTTGACAACAGAGGGTCCAGTACATCCCGACACCTCACACTGAAGAGTCACAGAAAGGTATAATTTCAAAGCACAGGGTGGTCTTTCTGAGAAGAAAAGTAGCAGCAATAAATAAGTTGGCAAATCAAAGTAAGCCATCAATGTACACCTCACCCTTCCATCACTGCCAATTTTTCCTGACCTAAATCTAGGGTTGATACCTAACCCCAGAATAAGTGAAAAGGCTGATTCAGACCCAGTTTGTCCCACTGCCAGCATGGATTTGTGGTTCGATGCTCTACCTAGGGCAGACGTTCCCAATCTTTTTGGTTGTATGGATGCTTAATTAACTTCCACATATTTCAGGTACCCCCCAGTTCACTCCCATCACTCATTCCAGACCCCCTTCCCTTGGTGCTAAGCCTGTCCCCATCGGTTTTTTATCTCCGTTCCTTTTCCTGTTTCCACAAGTCTTACTCTTTTTCTCTTTTCTTCCTACCAGCCAACTCCCTCCAGTCTCTCCCCCCACCCCTGCTCCCGCCAATCCCCCTTGCTTCTTTCATTTTTTCTCTTTTCTGTGTCCTGTGAACCCCCTGTAATGGTCTCATGAACCCTCAGGGGTCCACGGACCAAAGGCTGTGAACAACTGACCAGGGCAACCAGAAAGCTCCATGTCAGAAGGGAGAGGTGAAACAAATCCTGATTTTAGGCCCAATGTTTAGGAACTAGAACCAGATGTCCATAGATGCAACAGAAGTAAGACTAAAATTAGCCTGGCCTTTGCATTCTGACATGGAGAACTCCGATCACCCTAGGTCAGTTCAATTCTTCAGCCTTGCAGCACTATATATGTCTTATGGCTTACTTTTTCCTTTTAATGAAACCTGTTAAGAAACTTCACAGTCAAATCCCACCCCTCAACCCCCATTTCATGTATATTTCCCTGCTTCCACATGATAAGCCTGGTCAAAACTAAAAACACTGCCGGCACCGACAGCTACAGCAATATCACCTGCAAGACTAAGCCTCAACAGCACCCACTGGACCAACATTAGTCATTTTATTGCCTCCACAGCCTCTATGGCACACCCAAGCTCTGCCAGCCAATTTAGACAGGACATTTGAGAACAAGGCCCCCACAACATGACACATAGCATTAGATCTTGAGACATACAGCCAACTGACAGTTAATTTTCCACATCCATAGTTTGAAGAAGAGATATATCTGAAAGCTCCTTCCACATTAGTTCCTCTCATCAGTGTGTGGAAAGGTCAATTGGGGTGTCACTGTTCTATTTGTTGGAACACAATGAGGCAAGAGATGTGGATGATCACACGTGCCTTTATTAAGTCCCCTACGCGTTTCGGCCAAAGCCTTCCTCGGGGGGATATACTTAAACATACAAACATGAAAAACATTAAAAATATAAATAAACATAAAATCAAAACAGGCATGTAACACTGATCACTTCATCTTACATTAGGTTGAATATTAAGGTTTTAATCTGCTCCATTAGTACAGTTTCACAGTGTCTGGAACATATCAAATTCAGTATTAGTGTTACATTTTATATAGTAGTTTGTTGGTTCTTCAGTATCTCTTGTTCGTCACGTTCTACGTCATGTTTACCACGCCCCTTCCTATTGGCATTTTAGCCCGCATACACGGACATTGCTTCCTTCTCTCTAGACATACTGCCACGTTCGTTCTGAAAGTGCAGAGTGCTGTTTTTAGGTAAGAATCATCAATATATCTCACACAATGTGTATTTTACCTGCCGAGAAGACTTATTCAGTGCGGGAGTGTAGTCTACAGGAGTTTAAACAGCTTACCACACACTTCTTTTAGCACGCATTTCGGCGTCTTTTAGAAAGAAAGAACAGGCGAAAATATTCTTTTTCCCTTTTTCTAAGTTTCAAAGCCGGCTGTAAAAAAATGCTAAGATAGTATTTACTTCATTTTAATTTCCCTCCTTACAGTAGTTATATTTTGATTTTAACAATATTATATAATTTTTACATTAAAAAGATGGTGTACGTCATACTAGACTTAGGCTGGCATCAAGGTAACAATTTGCCACGTTCGTTCTGATAGTGCAGAGAGCTGTTTTTAGGTAAGAATCATCAATATATCTCACACAATGTGGATTTTACCTGCCGAGAAGACTTATTCACTGCGGGAGTGTAGTCTACAGCAGTTTAAACACTTGTTTTGGCGCGCATCTCGGCGTCTTTTAGAAAGAAAGAACAGGTAAAAACATTCTTTCTCCCTTTTTTTAAGTTTCAAAGCCGGCTGTATAAAAATGCTAAGATAGTAGTTTTTACTATTTTCTTCTTGACGTTATTACACGGCTGTTTTGTATAAGTTAAGTCGCCTGTTCTTATGTTCCTCCATCCAACGCGAAGGTGACATACATACAGGTTTAGCCTTTGTCACTTCATTTTAACTTCCCTCCTTACAGTAGTTATATTTTGATTTTAACAATATTACATAATCTTTACATTAAAACGTTGGTGTACGTCATACTAGACTTAGGCTGGCATCTAGGTCACTATTTGCCTTTCGGGTGACACTTTTTTTGAAGTTTTACGTCTAAGTAGTAGTTAAAGTTTTTATTTGTTTTTATTATGCAGTGGTTGCCCAACTGATCTGGTGAAGATAAGGTAATTTTTATCAAACAGTTTTAGAGGGAAACGTCCACAGATGCATCAAAAAGTGAACTTTCTATGTATAATAGTCCATTTGCCCATGGGGCTGTCAATTTTAATGTTTCACGCTATCAGTTTATTTATTTTTAACATTCTTTCGTTTATTTCTAACATTCATTCATATATTCCCTCCTAGATGCACGGTAGTGCACATTATATTTATTGGTTGTAATTACGTTTATATGTCCATACAGTGTCATTTAATGGTTTGTTTATTTATATAATATTTTTTATGTTCTTTTTACATCCATTATTTATGCATTACGGTATTGTATAGTGCAAGGAATCTACACGCTACCTATGATAACTATACTGGAAGTTTGTCCAGTAGTGCCCTGTAAGTAGACACTTTTATGTTGTTTATTGTGTCATTTGGTTTTACCAGTGGTGCTTTGTAGAAGCCTTTTTATGTTTTTTACTTCATTTCTGCCCTGCTTCTTATTTATTTTCTATCCAATATTATATTTTCTATTTTATTTTCTATCCAGTATTCAATATTTTAATGTTTTAAGTGTTTTATGCTTTATTATTTATCTCATTCATAGAGGTTATTTAAGTTTAACGTACAATATGGTTTTAATGTATGATTTTATTATCAATTTATGTTTTACACATTATTACTCAGACTGATGTGTTTATATGTTACATGCCTGTTTTGATTTTATGTTTATTTATATTTTTAATGTTTTTCATGTTTATATGTTTAAGTATATCCCCCCGAGGAAGGCTTTGGCCGAAACGCGTAGGGGACTTAATAAAGGCACGTGTGATCATCCACATCTCTTGCCTCATTGTGTTCCTGTTGGAATAGCAAGAGCTTCTTGCTCTCTTTGTGCCTGACTGTTCTATTTGTCATCAGGAATATTGATACATCCAGCATACTAAAATAGAATATACAGCTGTAGCAAGGTCTCTGGGGTGGGAGAGGAGATAAGGACAGCTTGGACATTCTTTAATAAAACTACAGTAGTTTTGTCAACCCTGGTGCTTCAGTGGCAATGCTTTGTGCTACCATGAGGAACGTCCTGGGTTTGCCAAGGAGAAAGGTCATGGCCATTACTTAACAGTGACACCTAGTGGACAGTTTCAGAGCCCATGATAGCAGGGTTCCAGAAAGCGCCCTGATGTATGACGCCTGGCCCAGAACTGCCACTGCACAATGACCAGAGCAGGTCTGTTGGTGGAAGGATATCAATGGAGGGAAGATCTCCAGATAATTACAACTGTGCTGGAAATATAAAGGACCTGAAGGAAACCACTATGTCAAAAAGATTTTTTTAAACTCACTCCCCTGGAAATGCTAAACGTAGAGGGAGGAACAGCACATATTGTAGGTTATTACCACTGCTTTAATATATTATGAAGCAAAAATCATCTATTATTCTACACAAATATAGCATTGACTAGAAAAAAACTCCCAATAATTTAGCTCTGGAATTTAGCATTGTTAGGGATTAATCTGTGCTCATCCCATGCTCAGATCACCTAATTTGACACCTAACTGCAGCAGGATGGTGGAGGGAGGGGACATTTGCTGTGTTTCTAGGTTGAAGGTGGGAACGGGAGCCTTGGAAACAACTGACTGGTGACTATTATTCTGATATGTGAATAGAAAGGGGGATTGCCAGGCAGAGTGAACGAAATAATGGGGCCAGCTGGTCTTTTTGTGCCATCATCTGCCCCTTCTGGTTTATTCGGTTCAGGGTGATGTCTAGTTCTAACCTGTCTCTAAAGAATTGGCATGTGGCTCTAGGCTCAGCGCTCAACATACGCTGGCATGCCGTTTATCGGACATTGCTTTTTCTTCTTGCCTATGTAAAGTCTTCACATAAGGTTGATTTTTTTTTTCATTTGAAATAACTGGAACAAAAGCAGGCTAGCTTTTGGGATTATATGTTACATGCTACCTCTGTTTCCACCCCATCTGTCCCTCTCTTCCCTTATTTAAGCCTACATTTCAAGGTCCTAAGTAATGATGGCTGGGAGCTACTGCTGTTGAATGAGAGCACCCTGAAACCACCGTGGGTAGGCTGGGTTTCTTTCAATGGCCAACCTTTAAAGTGTCTTTGACACGGAAGAACATGAAAGTTGTCCCCTTTCATGGCCCCTCTTGTCTTCAAGAATAGATGGAAATCCACCAGGGTTCTACGTGGTAATGGTACATTTCTTTCCAGAAGCATACTCAGGAATTCCGAGAAGGGTTTTATTGGATAATAGCATTGCTTAATGTTACCTGGAACCGAACTCATTTGAAGGGCCACTGTTCAAGAGATAAGCACCTCCTTTTTCTCAACAGAGACAGAGAATGGCTTTCTTTGAGAAGCCATCTGCAGTTCATGGGCTTTGGTAGCAGATACTGTCCAAGAGAGGAGGGAGTCTTTAGAAGGCCTCTCACCCACATTCTGCCATATAGTGGTTGCTGGATACTCAGTACAGATGGGCCCACACATTGGCTGGAAACCCAGGCACTATTGCATAGGAATGAGACAAACTGCTGATATTCAAAGTCTGGACCCATGACACACCATAAATTACTCAGGCAGCCCTGGTATTTATCCTTGATAGAGACCCTCTTAAACAAAAAGGATTGGGACAGATTCAGAGTCAGTTCAAGAAACATAACAGGCCACCTCAGAAGCAAAACAGAAAAACTACAACCTTCTTTCCGTGCTCAGCTTGTTTCACCTTCCCTCTCCTCACAGGGCACATAATCTTGATTCAGTTAATTCTTGCTTACAGTTATTCTGAATCATCTTAAACCACTCTGTCTGTACAGCGTCTTTCTTTCTGTGGACTCCTACAGAGTAGAACAGAGACCCAAACCGGAGACGCAACTGAAATCATCAGAGGAAATGGACGTTTACAACTGGGCACCATTAGAGCCTTCCATCTGAATATTTCTGTAATCTCAGATTGCTCAGTCGCACAATTCCAGGGAATAAAAAAACATGGGGATGTAATATAAGAGTGCGGGGATGGGGGGGAGGGCCAGCAAGGAGAGACAGGGTTAAATTGAGCAACACCTGGGGAGCAAGGTGGTGATTTTGTCAGATGAACAGCCCTTGTCAATACTCAAAACTGCAAAGAAAATATCCAACCAACAGCTGAAAACCAGGAAAGGAAAATAGCCGTAGACAAAGCTGAAACTTCCAACCCTTATGGTTTTAGTTTAACAGGAAACTGGATGGCTGCATTATCTGCCTTCCTTAAGATTCACTGGAGTCTCTTCCTTCCATAGATGAAAATGTTTTACAACTCAAGCCTGTAGCAAGTACGCCCCCTCATTCTTCCCCTGCACCGTGTCTGAGGTGGGACTCATCTCTGGACAGGAAGGGGTCCTGCAGGCCTTGCAAAGGATGAGGAAGAGGACCAGAATGAGGAAGGCAAGCACGCAATTAAAGCAAATGGCTACCACTGCTGCAGTGGACAGCCCAGAACCCATGGCAGGTCCCCCAGAGTCTGGAAAACGAGATTGCTTGTTGTCCAAGGACAAGGCAGCCCGGGATTCCGTAAGTCATTCGCTAGACCTTGGTGGGGAAAAAAGGCACCTCCGTGCTCACAGAAAGCAAGCAGCTGAATCCACATGGAAATTCAAAGTATTTGCATGAAGTGGTTTCTAGAGGAAATGGGCTGTGTTTTTGTTTGTTGATAATGGTGCTTTGTACAGAAAACTGAAGAGTCGTCTTTGTTTCTGAAAAGCTTTTTTAAAAAAAGAATCTCTGGTAGAGGGGAGGGGGTGTGTGTGTTCCACTCAATTCATGTTCAGGCTCGGGTAAGAAAACTGCATGCTGCAGTGTCCTGCTGGGAATGTGCGGCCGGCAATGGAACGGCTGAGCGCCAGCTGAGATTTAGCTCGTGGTTTTCTCCGCAGTGCTGGCTGGGAATGTGGTAGTTGAGGGTGGGAAACAAGTCAAGCGTTCAGTCCAATATGGTAGAGAATACAGAGCTTGGGTGGCAGGTGAATGCGGCTCTTATTGCTGCCTCACTGTTGTAACACTCCAGGAATCTGGTCCCGGCACAGATGGCCTGATGACTGCTTTCTATCATACCTTGCACACTCCTGCAAGCTTGAATCCTCTTTTGTACGGGGGGTGCACAGGAGGATGGGGAGGGGGTATATTGCTTTCATATCTTTATTGCTGAAGATGAGACATGTGCCAAAATCGCAGTCAAATACAGTTATAGCTCTGAAAAAGGAAGAAAAGAGAGGGTAATGTATTAGTTGAACAGTTTTGAAACAGAAAGCACAACTCAAGACTTTCCTCTACTTCTTGGCTTCCTGAGCTTACCATATCTCTTCCTGTCTGCTGGGTAGATGAGCTTTGGAGCCTAGGAGAGGAGATATACTTAGGTCCCAAGGGAGAACTGGAGGTGCTACGTTATGCCCCGATCTTTACCCGAATTAGCCTGGAACTAATGGGTTCAACTTTCAAAGAGACTTCCTTTCTTCCTTTGGGAGGAGGTCATACATATAACATATCCCATATACACACAAACACAGACACACATGTGCAGATCCATTCTAGGCCTAGCTGCTCCTGTAGCCAAAATCATCCCTGCAAAACTCTTAACCCCAAAATTCAAGAAGATAACAATGACGTCTTTTCATTGATCTGACTCCTGGAATAGACACAGACACTTAACTCCCAAAGCAAACAAATATACTCACACATGTACCCAACAAAGCACAACCCCCCCCCCCCCTTCTTGCATATATAAAGCTCAGATATTCAGCCGCTTGCTGGTTAGCTAAACCGCCTAGAGTTAGGACAGGTGAAAGCCGTTCTAACTTTAGGCGGTTTTGCCATCTGGTTAGCGGCTGAATATGGACGCTAACCGGACTGCAAAAGAGCCAGTCGCTGGAGATACCCCAGCATTGACTATCTGGGCTAAATTTGAAGCAGCGATGGCCAGATGCTTTTGCTGAAAATGCTCCTGGTGTTTTTCGAGGGTACAAAAAAAATTGGTGTTTTCACACCACAGGTACTATTTGCTGGGCACCTTTTCTGGTGGAATCAACAGATACGTTTCTGTCACTTGAGAGTTGTTACTGCAGAAAAAAAACAAAAAAACTGAGTGGAGGAGACAAGATGAGCCAGCAGAGGGTGACGACGTGTCCTGGGTGTGTTTCTGGTGTTTACGTAATAAACAGCTATTTGAAATTATTTGCATTGCTTAAAACCTAAAATCAGAAGCCCTACCTACACCACACATACATGATGCACGTACATCTGAAGAATGCAAACTCTCCTCTTTAACTCTCCTCTTTAAGTTGTTGCAATCAAGTTGATCAGCAAAACCATTACCCCCCCCACCCCCCATTCTTATTTTCAACACAGAAGCCTGATTCTTACAGCTTCGACCCATGAGACAGAGCACTTTGGGAAGCACGAAACGATCAGTCTCTGCGCTTTCCTGCAAATCTAATGGGCAATTGCAACGGATGCAATTATGAAAACAAAATTAGGCAATAATGAGAGCAAACCTATCCGCATAATAAAAAAAGTATCCGCAGAGGTCTGCTTTCCCTATGCATAATTTTTCCATCACAAAGAATGCTCATAGTTTTGATTACTCAAATTTACATGCGTTTTGAGACATCGGGAATGTGTCAAAAGAACCTGAATCACAGAAGGTAGAAACACACATGCCCTTTAACTGAGCACGCTTTTCCTACAATGAGGGCTGGCAATATTATCAAAAAGCCCAGCGCCACTGTTTTGTCATGAAAATGGCTTCATTTTTTGCAGACGGACTTGATTAAAGTTTCCCTGTCCTCTACTAATTCCGCCTCCCTGGTTGTTCTTCCCAAATACAGCCCCATTATAGAAACTCAAAACCTCTTATTTGATTTTTGTCTGTGTGTCTTGACTAGATTCTAAGCTCAAAGGAACCGGGAATGTCTCTTAGGAGGTCTCGAAAATACTGCATTTGCCTGGCAGCGCTGCACGGTTCATGGTAATAATGAGCACAGTTCCCCCAAATAAAGGAGAAATTCTGCCTCTCCCTCTGTATCTTTCACTCCTGCCTTAAAGATAGTCAAAATCTGATAACACAACACAAAGGGAAAGAGATTTTGACTGCGCTAACAGCCTTAAATCTTCCTCTCATTCTGAACCATGTCCCGTGTCAATAGAAATGACTCCACACCAGAGTTATACTGAAACACATCCCTTAGTCCTAACCCTTACCCTCAGAAATCACCTTCCTACCCGCACTATTTCCTTACTGCCACATCCTTCGGGGTGAGGATCAGTTTCCAAACGGCTTCACAAACAGCTGTGCCCGAGCCGAAAAAAAGCTGCAGAGCTAATTAAAACTAATTAAAAGAGCGCTCTTCTCTATAATGAAGTGCTATAAATAAGAATATAAAAATCTGCCATTCGTAGCGCGGTTATCGCATTCGTATAATGGAGAGTCTGACCTGAAGCAGCCCTCTCAAGGACACTGTGCTCCAACGAGAGGCTCTCTCTGGAGCAAGGCAAGTGATTCTGAGAGACTAAGAGAATCTCCACCATATCTTAGCAGTGAGGTTCACTCATGATACATGCAAAACGAACCCGTTTGGAGACACTCCGCCCAAAAAGGTCACTGTAAGTGGCATACACTGGGTAATCAGAACCCTAGTGCCTGGAATGCACTGAAAGTCTGATAGGGTGCCCAAGATCATGCCAAAAGGCACCATGTATAGGTGGGTAGCTGATTTTTACTGCACGCTGCATGTGATATTGTGGAGGAGTAGCCTAATGGTTGGGGCAAGGTACTTCAGGCCGGAAGGTCGGGGGTTCAAATCCCACTAGAGGACAGCAACCTTGGGCCGGAAGGACTGGGGTTTCTAGTCCCACAGATGCTCCTTGTGGTCTTGGGCAAGCCACTTAACCCTCCATTGCCCATGTTCCCTGTAAGTATTAGTGTATGTGTCTCATATCCCCGCGTGTTAAATGTATCCCCCAATTGTGTTGTGACCTCTTTGATTGAAGGATAAGGCGGTATACAAAACTGTCAAAATAAAATAAAACAAAATAAAATATTGCAAGTCTCTTCTCACCTTGCTCACAAACGTGTGACAAAGGAGGGATTTTGGAAAAGTTCATTTAAGTTAATATCAGAACTTATATCCTACCTACAGAAAGCGCAGAGTGCAGTACAAGACAAGTTATCCATTCCTAAAGGGTCTCCATTCCAAGCAAGGTACTTCAGTGGCTCTTGAACACAAACTCTCTGCCTGCGAGCTCTTAAGGAGGGCTTTTTTCATTGTAATTGCTAACGTTTTCTGCTATATTGCCTAGTGTATGGTAGCTGTATTGTGAAAGAGGTATTTTTGTTTTCTTAGGCAAAACCTTTTTCTGCTGTTATAGTTTTTTTCCCTTTTCTCTAGTCTTCAGGTTCAAAGGGGAAGGCAGAAGAACATAATATATGCCATAGTGGGTCAGACCAAGGTCCATCAAGCCCAGTATCCTGTTTCCAACAGTGGCCAGTCTAGGTCATACGCACCTAGCAGTATCCCCAAAAGACGCAGGTTCCACAAGGCTTGTATTGGGTCAAGCATTGATATCCTGGGTCCCTTTTTAATAATGGTTTATGGACCTTTCCTCCAGGAACTTGTCCAAACCTTTTTTAAACCCAGCTACACTAACAGCTCTTACTACATCCTCCAGTAACAAATTCCAGAGTTTGATTACATGTTGAGTGAAAAAATATTTTCTCTTATTTGTCTTAGTTTACCCTGTAGCTTCATTACATATCCCCTAGTCTTTCTATATTCTGATAGCGTAAACAATCGATCTACGTTTACCCGTTCCACTCCATTCATTAATTTATAGACCTCTATCATATCTCCCCTCAGCCGTCTCTTTTTCAGGTTGAAGAGCCCTAACCTTTGTAGCCTCTCTTCATAGGAGTAGCCTTCCATCCCCTTTACCATTTTGGTGGCTCTTCTCTGTACCTTTTCTAATAACGCTATATCCTTTTTAAGATACGGCGAACAGAATTGCGCACAATATTCAAGGTGCGGTCGTACCACAGAACGATACAGAGGCATTATAATAGCCTTTGTTTTATTTTCCATTCCTTTCCTTATGATACCTAGCATTCTATTTGCTTTCTTGGCTGGACTAGGGTTCCCAGAGGACTGGGTTGAGAACTACTGATCTAGAAGTAATGAGATCCTGGATTCTCTATAGCATAGGTTTTCAACCCAGTCCTCGGGGAACCCTAGGCCAGTCAGGTTTTCAGGATTCTCACAATGAATATGCATAAGATAGATTTGCATACAATGAAGGCAGAACATGCAAATCTTTCTCATGCATATTCAGTATGGGAATCCTGAAAACCTGACTGGCCTAGGGTTCCCCGAGGACTGGGTTGAAAACCCCTGCTCTATAGGGAGAATTATTCCAGCAACTGGTAACAGAACCCATAAGTGAAGAGGCCATACTGGACCTGCTCTTTACCAAGGTGGAAAGTATTTCTGATGTTATACTAGGAGATCATTTCACATCTAGTGATCACCTGATGGTGTGGTTCATTATTAGGACTAGGGCTGATAAAGTCCATTCAAAAGTGAGACTTCAGGAAAACTAAATTTACCAAGGTGGGATAATACCTCAAGGAGTCATTAGCGGGATGGGAACAACTGAGAGATATAGAAAAGCAATGGGCAAAATGGAAAGGGGATATTTTAAAGGCAACAAATCTTTTGTTAGGAAAATAGATACATATAAAAAGAAAAGGAGGCCACTATGGTTATCAAAAGAAGTAGCTGAAAAGATGAAGAAAAAGAGGGTGGCCTTCATAAAATACAAAAGATCACAGAAAGAGGAAGACAAGCATCAATATTTGGAAATATTTAGAGAAGCTAGGAAAGTAGTCAGAAAAGCAAAGATACAAATGGAAGAAAAAATAGCCAATGCAGGAAATTGGGAGGACAAGACATTTTTTCAGATATGTCAGTGAGAGGAGGAAATGCAAAGTGGAATTGTCAGACTCAAAGGTGAAGGGGAGGAATATGTAGAAGCTGATGAAGATAAATCAGAATTGCTTGAAGGGGATCTTGAACGATTTTCAGAAGATTGTGTTCATGAGGAGCTAGCTAAACTAAAAGTAGATAAAATGATGGGGCTGGATGGGATACATCCGAAAGTATTGAAGAAACTTTGGGAAGTTCTAGTGGTTCCACTATATGACCTTTTCAATGCTTCATTGGAGTCAGGAGTGGTCCCAGAAGACTGGAGAAAGGCACATGTAGTCCCTTTACATAAAAGCCGAAGTAAGGATGAGTTTGAAAACTACAGGCCAGTTACTCTGACCTCTGTGGTGAGTAAATTAATAGAAATGCTGCTAAAACAGAGGATAGTGAGGTCTCTGGAGTCCAATTAATTGCAGGATCCGATGCAGTATGGCTTTTCTGGGGGCAAGTTTTGTCAGAGAAATCAGCATAGTTACTCACCTGTAACAGGTATTCTCCGGTGACAGCAGGAATCAGTCCTCACATGTGGGTTACGTCGGCGCCGACAGAGCCTACACGGAGCAAATCCCCAGCTTTCAAAGAAAACCTTTGGGAGTTGGCTCCACGCATGCGTGGTCCGCTTCCCGCCCAAAGGAGCCAGCTTGCTCAGTCAAATGACATAGCTAAAGACGGCAAAGAAAACAAAATCACTGAAATAGGAGGATTGCAACTCCAAGAGGAGGACAGAGGGTTGTGAGGACTGATTCCTGCTGTCCCCGGAGAACACCTGTTACAGGTGAGTAACTACGCTTTCTCCACGAACAAGCAGGAAGTCAGTCCTCATATATGTGACTCCCCAGTTACAGCTACCAAGCCGAAAAAGGCTCCCTCATCGAGAGCCGTGAGCAGCTGCAGTGGAAACTCACAATTGTCAAGGAAAAGACAGCATTCCGGTAGCCTGAACACAGAAGGATCGGGGGGGGGGGGGGGGCAGGAGTTTCCTAGACCTCAAAAAAGTTACGGAATACAGCCTGGTCGAAGGCACTATCCCGTCAGGATTCCCTATCCAGGTAGTAGTGAGCTGTGAAGGTATGAACCGAAGACCAGGTGGTGGTTCGGCAGATGTCTGCCAAAGGAACGGAGCACAGATAAGTGACAGGGGTTGCCATGGCCCTGACCTTGTGAGGCATAACATGGCCTTCCAGGGGAAGCGGCGCTTCCTCATAGGCCTGGGCAGTACAGTCTGCCATCCATGTGGACAGCATACGCTTGGTCACCACCTGCCCCAGCTTGCTGGGGTCATAAGAAACGAAAAGCTGAGAAGCTTTTCGGTGGTCTTGGGTATGTTGAATGTAGAACAATAAGGCCCTCCTACAGTCTAGGGTATGGAGGAAAGCCTCAGCGCGACCGGCGTGTGGTCTGGGAAAAAAGGTGGGGAGGACCATCTCCTGATTGAGGTGGAACGAGGGCATCACCTTCGGAAGAAACTTGGGGTGTGTGTGAAGCACTACCCTATTCTTGTAGAACCTGGTATAAGGCCTCTCTGCCACAAGGGCCTGGAGTTTGCTCTCCCTTCGGGCGGAGGTGAGTGCTATGAGGAACACCACCTTCCAAGAGAGATAACAAAGATGACACGTAGCCATGGGCTCGAAGGCGGTAGGGTGAGTCGCCCCAACACAACATTGAAATCCCATTCGGCTGCCGGAGGGCAGATCGGGGACTTGGACAGAAGAAGGCCCTTAAGGAACTGGGATACTATCGGGTGCACCAAAAGGGACTTCCCCTCTACCGGGTGATGGTTGGCCGCGAGGGTACTGAGATGTACTCTGACAGAGTTGAGCCCTGAGTCAGAGAGGTGGAGAAGGTATTACAACACCATAACCACTGGGCAGGAAAAGGGGTTGGCCCCCTGAGCCGCACACCAGCGCGCAAATCTGCGCCATTTAAAGGTGTAAGCCCATCTGGCAGATGCTCTACACGAAGCTAGCAGAACATCCTCCACTTCTCGGAAGTAGGAGCGCAGCTAGTGAGACCCTCTCAGCAGCCATGCCGTCAGCAAAAGGGAGCTGGGTTTGGGATGCAGGAGAGAGCCCCCGTCCTGGGAGAGAAGCTGCAGGTCTGTCCCCAAGGGGTTGGGAGTCTTTATTGCCAACTGCAAGAGGAGAGGGAACCACGGTGCCGAGGCCACCGTGGGGCTATCAGAATGACTGAGGCTCTGTTGCGAAGAATCTTGAACAGGGTCTTGGCGATCTTTATCTTTATTAAAATTTGATATACCGCTATGGCAATAGCATTAAGCGGTGTACAATTTAAAATTTGATTTGCACCACAATCCAGGAAAGGGAACGCCAAAGTTAAAACAGGAAAGAGGGTACAAGAGAAAGAGAAATACATCACACAGGACACATAACAATAAATCATAATAGATTACACATAACTTATATTAACAATTTGCCTCAAATCATACTATAACAAATCATAGAAGTAGCAATAACAACCAACCAGGATACAGAAATATGGATGGACAAACACAAACAATACTTGGGTTAAGCACACAGACAGACCAATTAGGGAGGGGCTTCGGAGGGCAGATCAAATGCTTTCTGAAAGAGATATGTTTTGAGTAATAGCTTAAACTGAGGGTAAGATGATTCTAAACGCAGTGAGGTGGGTAACATATTCCATAGTGATGGGCCAAGAAAAAACCAGGCTGAGTGTCGTGTCTGTTCCAGATGGGCTTGTGATGGTGATGGCAAAGACAGACGGTTAGTATGAGTAGAACGGAGCAGTCGATGGGGGACATAACGAGAAATACAGTCAGCCAGATAGCGGGGAATACAGGTGTAAATGGTCCGGTGCAAAAGAATCAGAAATTTGTAGTGAAAACGGTATTGAAGAGGAAGCCAGTGTAGTCTGAGTAAAACTGGGGTAATATGATCAAATTTGCTGGAATAAGTAACAAGACGTGCTGCCGCATTCTGGATGCGTTGCAGACGCTGAAGACTGTATTTAGGAAGATTGGCCAAGTATACATTACAGTAATCCAGTCGGCTGATGACAAGAGTAATAACAAGAGTAATGAGTGCACTGGGGGAGAGGACAGGCCGGATGGCCCTGATTTGTCGTAAAATAGAAAAACAGCCGCGAGAAATCTTTGAGATATGTTCGGAGAAAGTTAAGGAGGAGTCCAAAGTTACCCCCAAATATCGGATAGAAGACGTAAGGGGAATGTTAGATAAGCCGATAGAAGGAACAAGAGTGGGGCAGGCACCACCAAAGGAAATCCACATTGCCGAAGACTTTGCAGGGTTGAGATGAAGGAAATTTGCTGACAACCAAGAAGCAATGTGGGAAAGACAGAGGTTCAGCTGTGTGATATCAGGAGAGAGAGGTGAAGTGTGATAAAGAAGGATTATATTGTCTGCATACAAATATGATGAGATTGAATACTGCTGAATAATTAGAGGCAGGGGAGCAAGAAAGATGTTGAACAATAAAGGGGAAAGGACTGAACCCTGTGGAACACCACAGGTGAGAGGGAGAGTGGATGAAACTTGACCATTTACATGAACCGAAAAGGAACGAGAGGAGAGAAAAGAACGGAACCAACACCAAACAGCACCATGAAGTCCAATGTCAGAGAGCCGAGAAAGGAGGGTATAGTGGTCAACCAAATCAAAAGCTGCGGATAAGTCGAGAGAGACAAGAAGAGTGATGTCACCGCGATCATGGGATATGTGTAGTTCGTTGAGAAGGGCCAGTAATACAGTCTCAGTACTGTGTCCCTGGCGGAAACCTGCCTGACGAGGGTGAAGGGCATTGATAGCCTCCACATGAGAACTAAGCTGGGAGAAGGCACACCGTTCTAGAAGTTTTGCGATGAATGGTAAATTAGATACTGGACGCCAGTGTGACAGAATAGATGGGTCTAAGGACGGTTGCTTTAATAATGGACGGAGGATTGCTGATTTCCAGGATGATGGGAAATAACCGGAGGAAAAACTGGAATTGATAATGGTGGTGATAACTGGAACTAGCTCAAGGGAAGGTTCTAAGAGCCATTGAGAGGGAATAGGATCAAGAGCACACGTGGTTTTCCTTGCAGCGGTTAAGGCAGTAAGTACCTCCGCTGCAAGGACAGGTTGAAACGATGACCAGGAATGAGTGCATACTGGATCACCAGAAGTAGGTGAAGGAGGCAGGGAAAGATTGGGAACTATAACAGGTAGAGGGGAAAGAGGAGGAGGGGGAGGTGGTGTAGTAAAAGATGAGCGGAGAGTTAATACTTTGTTGGAGAAAAAAGCAGCCAGAGATTGAGGGTCCGGAGTTATGCAGACCTTGGAATCACCAGCCTTGGTAGCCGACAATGTCCTCAGAATGTTAAAGAGCTGTCGAGAGGAGCTAGTTGCGGCCTCTATTTGGGCTGAATAAAAGGCTGAACGGGCAGACTGAATAGCCAACCGGTATTCTGAAGAAAGCTGCTTGAACCGGAGGTGAAACTCAGATGAGGGGTGGCGGGCCCAATGACGTTGAGCCTGACGAAGCTGAGAGCGTAGGACACGAAGGGTAGGATGATACCAAGGAGACGAAGGTGTTCGAGGACGGCTGGAAGTTAAGTGAAGGGGGGCTAAGCTATCAAGGGACCGTGATAGACACGAATCCCAAAGGATAGCCTGGTCATAGACTGAACGAGCAGCAAAGTCCGCGGGAAAAATGTTGGAAGCTGGGGGGGAATGCATGGAGTGTTTCTGGGGTTATCTTACGGTGGGGGATTGACTTAGAAAGGGGAGCATGAGAGATATCATTCCATTGGGGAAATGAAATCGAGGAGAGAATATAGAAATGATCTGACCATGAAATAGGGAAGGCAACAGGGGGCAAAATCGTAGGTAGCAAAGATACTGATGATAGAATTAAATCTAGAGTGTGACCAGCCACAGAGGTGTCAGGGGAAAAGCATAAAGAAGACCCACCGACCATGAGATTAGGAAGGCATCGGCAGCCACCCTGGCAGGGTGTGGTTGCCGGGAGCAGAAGCGGGGCAACTGGTGGTTGTCCGGGCTGGCGAACAGGTCCATCATTAGTTGCCCCCAAATCTGGAAGAGCCCACAGGCCACTTTTCGGGTCCAGCTGCCACTCGTGTGGCTGGAGCAGTCTGCTGAGTCTGTCGGCCAGCCAATTGTCCTGGCCTAGCAGATATACTGCCCTGAGGAGAATGTCCTGTCGGGCTGCTAGTGAGCACAAGTCCATAGCCTCCCGACAAAGGATGTGGGACCCCGTGCCCCCTTGTTTGTTCACGTAGAACATGGCAACTTGGTTGTCCGTCCGGACTATGACGGATCTGTGATTGATATGTTGGGCCCTTTCGACATGGGACCAGACGCCCTGGGTGCCGTACCCCTGGCAGTGGGCTCCCCAACCCAGCAGGGAGGCATCTATAGTGAGGACCCTCAAGTGATGAAGAGCCTGAAAAGGCATCCCCGCTTGCAAGTGGTGGGGTGACTGCCACCAGTTCAGGGACTGCGCCAGGTGCCTGGTAACTTTGATTCTGCCCTGGAGATGCCCCGTTGCCTGGGACCACTGTGCAATTCGCATGTGTAGATGGGCATCTGGCGTGACATGGACCGTGGAGGTCATGTGTCCGAGGAGGCGCAACAGGTGTCTTGCTAGCACCGAGGGGCAGCACTGTACATTTTTGGCCAGCGCCACAAGCCTGTTGACCCTGTCTGCAGATACGAAGGTCTTGGCTGGAAGGTATCGATCCTTGCCCCGATAAATTCCAGCTCTTGTGCCGGGGACAGACTGGACTTGGGATAATTGACAACGAAGCCCAAGTGCTGAAGGACCTGGATAGTGTGTGCCATAGCCTGCTGCACCTCTGGGGCTGTAGTGCCCCTGATGAGCCAGTCGTTGAGGTAGGGGAAGACGAAAATCCCCTGAAGCCTGAGAAAGGTGGCGACCACCGCTAGGCACTTTGTGAATACTCTGTGGACCGAGGCAAAGCCGAAGGGCATCACCCTGTACTGAAAATGGTGGTCCCCTACCACAAAGCATAGGTATTGCCTGTGGTTTGGGTGGATTAGGATGTCTGTATAAGCATCCTTCAGATCTAAGGAGCATAGCCAATCTCCCAGGCAGAGGTAGGGCAGCAATGTTCCAAGGGAGAACATCTTGAACATCTCCCGCACCAGGAACTTGTTGAGGTTGTGCAGGTCGATGATGGGCCTTAGGCCCCCTGTCCTTTTTGGCACGAGGAAATACCTGGAGTAGAACTCCTTGCCCTTGAGATGATGGGGCACTGGTTCCACTGCTCGGTCCTCGAGAAGGCCTGCCAACTCCTTCAACAGGAGATCCCGGTGAAGGGGAGGCCGAAGTGGCTCTCCAGGGAAAAAATGTGGAGATGCTTCGGCAAGGCGGAGGAGGTAACCCTCCTTGATCACCTGATAGTTCCCCACCTGTGAGCGTACAGGGAGAGCTGACCTCCTGTGGGCTGCCGAGCCGCGCTTGGAAGAGGGGCTATGCTGTAGGAGTCAAAAGCTTCCCCCGGGCTGAGCCAGGGTCAAAGCCTGGGGTTTTGGAGCTTTCTGCTTACGCAGGCCATGCCCTTGTCCCTTGGCCTGTTGCTCCTGTTGGGGCGCCGGAGAGGCCTGATGGGGGGGGGGGGGTAACTTCGGTAAGCAGTGGACTTCCTTGGGTAGAAGGGCTTCTTTCCTGAGCCCTTCTTTTGAGAAGGAGTAGAGGTCTTCTTAGAGGGTCTTGTCCTCGTCATGAACTCGGTCTCCAGTTCAGCGGCTTTTTCCATCATGGGTTTGCCGAATAGGTTCTCCCCACGGCATGGGACATTGACCAACTTGTCTTGTACCCATTGTTTGAGGTCTGACGATTGTAGCCAGGCTTGGCGGCATGCACCAATGCCCGCCGCAGCTACTCTGGCCGCTGACTCGAAGCTGTCGTAGGCCACTCAAGATGTAAATTTGGAGCATTCACCGATGGCTCTGGATAGGCCCTTGAAGCGCTGTAATGGCTCCTCGGAGAGACCAGTAGAGAATCTGGCGATCTCCTTCACCAGGTCTCTCAGCTACATGCCGATGTACAGCTGGTAGGCCTGAATCTGGTAGTTCAGCATCGTGTCCTGGTAACATTTTCTGCCAAAGGCATCCAAGGTGTGGGCCTCCCTGCCAGGTGGTACCAAGGAATGCATTTTCTGACTTTTTAGTCGAAGTATGGCCGATTCCACAATTATGAAATTATGCAGCAGTTGTGACTTTTGAAAACCGGGGCTTCGGCGGACCCGATACATCGAGTTGAGCCGCTTGCTGATCACCTACGCCGACACCGGTGTCTCCCACATGCGGAGCATAAGACATTCTAGGATAGGTGGAATGGGCACCATGAGGGTTTCCCAAGGAGGGGCCTCGTATTGAAGGATCTCAAGTTCATTTTCTCAAGGATCCTCCCCGGACTCCTTTGGAAAAGCTAAAGCTTTGGACATATCTCAAATGAAGTCCCGAAAGGCCATGTCCTCTGGAGATCTTCTCCAAGGTTCCGATACAGAGGAATCGGATGGGACATCTCGGTGAAGGTGAGTGTCCGGAGACACTTCATCTTCAGACTCCCAGACGGAGGCTTCCGAGGAAAGCAAGTGGCAGTCCTCGGGCCCCGAGGGGTCAGAACGCTCCGGCGCTCGCTAGCTTGCCGGTGACAATCTCTGTCCCAAAGAATGAGAAACTGAGTGGGACTCGAGAGTCAACTTCGTTGTCGAACCTCCGATGGTCTGGGCAGAGGAACCGGATGGACCAGATATAATGCCCGTTGCTGCTTCAGGAAGGCAGTGATCCTGCGTTCCAAGGACACCATCCTGGACATACGTTTGGGAGGTTCTGCAGCATCCGGCTCGGGTACCAATGGACTCGGGCCCAAAGCTGGTTCCCCCAGAGGGGAGTCCTCAACTAGGATAGGATGCGCTTGCCAAGGTCGATCCGTGTTCGGATCTTTCCGAGAGAGGTTGATCGGGCGCTCCTTGCCTTGTGAGGGACCTGGTCATTCTAAGTCATCCAGAGATGCAGCCATTGAGAATTTTCTCCTTCTTTCCGGTTCCCACAAGGGGGACCCCCTCTCTGAGGTCCCCCGACATCGCTTGGGTTTGGAGCGTTCCTTCCGAGGTGTAGAGGTCTCAGATGAAGCCCTGGCTTTCGGAGGCATGGGGGAATGAGGGAAAATTTTTACATGCTGCTGCTGGTGGCTTTTTAAGGCCTTTGAGGACATAAGTTTGCAAAGGCCGCAAACAGCCGGGTCATAGTCCGGGCTGAGGCACCGGAGGCAGCAGTCATGCATATCGGTGAGGGACATAATTTTACCACACCTATCACACTTTTTGAACCTACTGGTAGCCATGGGGGTAAAAAGGGCCCCAACAAAGTCAAAGACCTTTTGGGCTGCCAGCTAGGAAAAGCAGGGGCATAATGCCTGAAAAGAAAAAGGAAAAGAAAAAGAATAGCCAACCTGAAGAAAAAACAAAAGCCAAAAAGGCAAGAAGAATCACTTTTTCCGGGACAAAGAACAGACTACGTTTGAAGGGCTCCGCGGAAAAAGAAGACTGAGCAAGATGGCTCCTTTGGGCAGGAAGCGGACCATGCATGCGTGGAGGCAGCTCCCAAAGGCTTTCTTTGAAAGCCAGGGATTTGATCCGCGCAAGCTCCGTCGGCACCTCCACATGTGAGGACTGACTCCTGCTTGTTCCCAGAGAATTATTAATTTCTTTGGCTGTGTGACCAGAGAATTGGACTGAGGGAGAGCCCTAGATGCAGTGTACTTAGATTTCAGTAAAGCCTTTGGCACCGTTCCACACAGATGACTTAAAAATAAATTGAGCATCCTAGGAATAGATCCTAAAGTGACTGACTGACTGGGTTAGAAATTGGTTGAGTGGAAAGCAACAAAGGGTACAGGTAAATGGAGCTTACTCTGAGGAGAAGGATGTAACCAGTGGTGTTTCTTATGGATCTGTCCTTGGCTCGATTCTTTTTAACATTTTTGTTAGTGACATTGCAGAAGAACTGTCGGGTAAGGTTTGCCTCTTTGCAGATGATACCAAAATCTGCAATGGAGTAGTCACCCAGGAAGGAGTAGATAACATGAGGAGGGATCTCACTAAGCTTGAAGAATGGTCTAGAATTTGACAGCTGAAATGTAATGCTAAAAAATGCAGGGTCATGCATTTGGGCCACAAAAATCCAAGGGAGCGGTACAGTATAGGGGGTGAAGTACTTCTGTCCACAAAAGAAAAGTGGGACCTGGGCATGATTGTTTCTGAGTATCTTAAGATGGCTAAACAGGTAGAAAAGGCAACGGCAAAAGACAGAAAGATAGTTAGGTACATAGGGAGAGGAATAGCCTGCAGAAAGAAAGAAGTTTTAAGTGCCTTTGTGTAAGTCTTTGGTGAGACCTCATTTAGAGTATTGTGTGCAATTTTGGAAACCACACCTTCAAAAGGATATAAATAGGATGGAGTCTGTGCAGATGGTGGCTACCAAAATGATCAGTGTGCTTCGTTATAAGGCATAGGGGACAGACTTAAAGATCTCCATATGTATAATTTGGAGGAAAGGCGGGAGAGAGGAGATATGATAGAGACGTTTAAATACCTCTGTGGCATAAATGATTGCTTTTCAGAAGCTGGGGGATGGGGCCTACACAGCCACCAATGATTTCTGTACTGGTCATGGGAGCACTGGCTCCCCCAATCCTGAGTTGGGGCATGTTCCAGTGCCTGAATCAGGGGCAATGGAGCATCTTTTTGTTTGAAGAGCCAAACTAACTAATCTCCAGCCCTGCCACCAAGCTCTCTAGATGATGCTGTGTTGTGCAAAATATTGGTGGGACCTGTGCCCCTGTGGCCCATCCCTTTCCGCTGCTTATGGCTTGAATCATCTGAGATGAAGTGTCAAACTTCACCTCAGATGATCCTTTTGCTCCCCTCTGCATTGCACCTGCCTGAAGACGATGTAAAGATTCAGCACTAAAAAAAAAAAGAGAAAGAAACTGTGCTAAGTTTGGATGCAGTGTTTTTTATATAGGGAGCAATTAAAAATTCATTATTTTGCATGTGATTAGCATGCCCACTGCGCTATGCTTTAGCACGACAGTTTTGCTTGCAATTTTCCCATGCTACCTCACTTTGTGTATTAGAGAGCAAGACTAGTGCAGGAAATCGCCAACAGAATGATGCACTAGAGTATTGCGCAGACGTCTGGCATCGGCCTGTAAGTTTCTACCCGAGGCGCTGAAGATTTAAGTGCCTTGTTCAAGATCACAAGGAGAACCAGTGGCATATGAGTCCTGGTTTCCCTAGTTCTGAGTCTGCTGCTCTAACCATAGGCTATTCCTCCCCTGGCAATTTTAACCATGGAAACAGGACTTTAGCTCACTTGAGACAACAGATAGGTCTTACTTGAGGACTACCATGATGATACTCTCTTATCTCTAAATTTCCCCCACCCCACTGCAAGGGTGGCACCCCTACAAGACCTTCCCTTTCTTGTCAGGTGATTCCAAGAAGGGCCAATAACATGGTGCATGGGCTATAGAGAAAGACAGTAAAGGAGCTGAAGACGCTTTCTCCAAAAAATTCTAGCCAGAAGTAATAAAAACATTCAAATATCGAGCAGGCTTCACTAAGGTACTAAAAGGAAACATTTTGCATAGAATGAAGAGCCCAGGGCATAGGAAAGAGGGATACATGAAAGAAATGTGAGAAAATACTTTTTCAGTGCAAGGGTGGTGGAGCCCTGAAACAGACTGCTAGGGTAGAGGGGGAGAGCTAAAATAGCGGCAGAGTCAAGCATGCAAGGGATGAAGAAGAAAGGAGATCGAATTAAGACCCATGATGGCAGGTACGTAGGGGCAGAGTGGGTGATTTTCAGTAATTACATTATCTATCTCCTCAGTGTCAAACCTACCCAAATAAAATAAGTCTCCCATTCTAACTACAGAAAGTCACTGAAATATCTCAGGGCAGTTTGATAGACCCTGTCTTCTTCTCCGTTCTATGCATTTCCAGTGCCTGGATAACAAATAGCAAATGTTTCCACTGCCTGGAAGCCTTTTAAAAAAACAATATACTGTAGCCCAATATCATGGTGCCAGTGATCTCTGAGAGCAGAGCACGCCCTGGTTCTCTGCAGCCGTGGCCAGTGAGCATTCTCTGCCCACACCCTAAGAGCCCATGACAGAAAGGGAGGGGGAGACACTCTAAGCAGAAAATTCAAGGAAACTCAGGTGAAACAGAGAGAAAACTGAAGAGGGCTGAGACAGCTAGACGGAAAGAAAGAAGGAGTGGGAGCTGGGTGGGGAGGGGGGAAGAAAGGAAAAGAAACGGCAAGAATAGACCTTCTAGACTGGATGGCCTTCCTGCTATGCACAATGTACACTCTGTCTATGAGGCTAATTTGCATCAAGTGGATGTGAACACAGAGAACTGTATATGCCCCAGGTTAATCAGTAATCCTGTCCGGTAAGCGGCACGGGGTAATGTATCTCCACAGCCTGAATAAAGCACCTCAGCCTCAGTATGCACTTGCACAGAAGCTGACTAGGCCTGGGTTACCTTTCTCGCCTAGGTGGAAAAAATTGTAATCCGATTTAATATTGTGCCCTAAATATAATGAGGAATTCAATGTATTGTACAATTACCAAAAATTATTATTATTAGCGACCACAGTAATTAGGTCCATGCACCCTTGCTGTCACATGTGGTGTGGCCAACTAGCCAATTGTACTGCCTTACCCCTAACACTGCCTTTGTGTAGTTTTCATGTTGTTCAAACAAAGGTATTAGGGCACCTGCGAAAGATGCATCCACTTTTCTGTAGGACCAATATGGCAGCTGGAATTCCGTTACCAAGAGACATGCATGCAAGGCAATCACTTCCTGGGAAGAATGGGCAGAGGCGCTTTCCCAAGCCTCTGAGGTGGACGGCCAGGGGTAAACACTGATTACTTTCAATACCCAGGTACTGCTGGATAAACAGTGACTCAAGGTCGCACAGTCAAGAGTAGACCTGCAATGGCAAGTTAGATGTACCCAACTGCCAGCTCTGTTCTTGAACCACTTCACCTGAGAAGAAAGACAAAGAAAGAGGGGTTCCTGTGTCTGAAGCCCCTCGTCTAACCTCCTTCCCTCCTACTGTACATGGAGATTGCGGACAGATGGAACACAGCAGAGGTGCTGGGTGCTGCGACTTCAGAGCATCTGAAAGGCACCGACTCAGCATTTTCTAATGCTACTAGAGATTCTGGTTGATATAAGTTTAATTAGATGCTTTCACCCAATGACTGAGGCCCTTGAAGAGACAGGGCAGGATGCTATCCCTTAGTAGATATGATAAACGAGTATTGAGGATGGTTGTTAGGATGAGCAACACAAAAAGCATCCCAGGACCTATACACACAGCTACTTTATTGGAAGTGCTGTGGTATAAGATGTGTGAGACAAATTAGGCAGGAAGCAGACACTCTTCTACATATGAGCAGGAAGTATAGACAAAGCTCCTTTCTAGAAACGTATACTCATGTAAAGCTTGCTGGATGGATAAGGATTATGGGATCCCTATAGGTTTGGAAGGGGGGTCTCAATACCCTTTACCCCATCTATCTGAAGACTGATACCAGCCTTCACTCCTGCCCTACAAGTTGTGGAGAACTTAGCCAGAAGGTGCTGAGATAGTTCAGCCGCAGACGCTCTGCAGGGACCACAGATTTGCTAGACTTTATTTCAACTACGCTGCTTTATGTAGAAAGATATGGTGCATCCATTGCTCAGGAAGTGCTCCCTTAACATCATCTCCTCAGCCCCCAACCTTTGACATCATAGAACAGGGGAATGAGAAGCAGGCTGCATCCAAGGCAGATGGTACTCCAAAACATGTGCCCAAGATCCAAAGAGAGATCACCACTTCAAACAAACAAAAGATGTCCCTCCCAATCTCATTCTTTATATTTTGTGCTTTTTAGGCATGGCCACTTCTATTAGAGGCACTAGGAGTCAAAACTGACAGAATTCAGGCATGCCTGCGAGATACAAAGGCACCATAATGACAGAAAAGGGAGGAGAAAGACCACAGATCAAAAAGGATCTGTGGCAGCACCATAGACTGGTATAAAGGAGACCAAGTGGAACTTATCTGCTGACGGCATTTATGCTTCTCAGGAGGGCACCATCACATACAGCATCCCTCATGCTCGTTCCCATCCAGTTCTCATCAGGAATCCATCATTACAGTATGGTCACAGCCCTATCTGTTTCTCATCAGCCTCCTGTCAAGGATAACATGCTTCTCTTCCTATCTGGCTTTTGTTAGGTAAAAATCATATCTCTGGCTTTTCTCACTATGGTTTCCTTTCAATCAGTCTCTCATCAGGAAACCATCATGCCCCATGCTCTCTTATTCCTTCCCATCCAACACTTACCAGGCGGTCACCATGCATGGCCTCCTTATTCTTTCTCATTTGGCTGTCAAAGAGCCGTCATGCACAGTTCTCCGAGGGAAGACAAGGTATTCATAACCCTATCAAAAGCCGCAGTGTAAGGGAACATCCCCTCTACTCAAAGGGAGTTATTTTAGAAGCTCTAAAGGGTCCAATTTACATGTGGATGTTCTTAACATGTCGAAATTGAAGGGGCGTGATAGGGCGTGGTCTGGGCAAGTCAAAAATCTACACATGCGTTCCCCATTTCAAATAGGGAATATACAAGTAAGCCCAAGATTCTCCACATCTGGATTTACACCTATTCTCTGACACGTGAAGGTTTTTTAAAAGTGTGCATTTCAGCAAGCCTTTTACAGGAGGGATTAAGGGGATTAACCTCCTTAACCCCTCCCCCCCAGTTTATTTCCCCCTCCAAATTGCAATGAGCTCAACATAGATAGCTAGCAGTAGCTGCACATCAAACTTTGCAGAATGGCTCAGAGTCACCCCGTGTAAGCTGTGAACTGCAGGTACTTACACTTGTAAGTTTACGGGATTCCTCTGTTGATTTTTCCCACATGTAAATTTGTAAAATGGCGCCCCCTCCTGCCCATGGATGTTAATCTATGTGCATTCCTGTGCTTCTTTCTATGTATTTTAGAAACAGCTCCACGTTTAGCAAAGACATTTTTAAAATACCATCGGAACTGAGTACTAATGGCACTACCTTTACTGATGCCAGTAGGTCAAAAGCCCTGAGGCACTGTAACAATTAAAGCAAAGATAATATGACCCCCCCGCCTCCCTCCCCCCCCCAGCGATGTACAACTCATCTTGTTTCATGAAAGCTACCATTTTGAAGCATCTTAATTGTTAAAGAAATCAAACAATCAGGAGGGGCTCAACTGTTCCTTATACCTCAGAACCAGATGATAAACCCTCTCCTGACTTAACAGAGGTAGGCGTGTTTAATGAGCCTCCTTGGTCTGTCATGAAGGGTTGCCCTCATGAACAGCTTGCTTCAGGTCTTGGCACAACATATCAATAAAGTATCAGTTGGGGCTTTGACTTAAGCCAGTCCAAAACACAATTTTTCTTCTTCTTTAGCCATTCTATAGGAGATATACTTGAATGTTTAGGGTTGTCTTGTTGTATGAGCACTTTTGGCTCTTCTACAGCACCCAGACAAACTGCCACGTCGCTTTAGAATTTTCTAAATTAAAGCAGATTTCATGGTTCCATCAATGATGACAAGCTGTAGAGGGCCTTTTGCAACAAAACAGGCCCAAACCATGATACTGCTACCACCATGCTCAACAGTTGGGTTGAGGTTCTTACTTTTAAAGGCAGTGTTTGGATTTGCCTTGCTATTAACAGATCTTTTGTATTTATCCCAAGCCTTCTGAATTCCAGCAGTATTTTTGTTTCCACCACTTTTTTTCAGGTATCAATTCCATGCATCTGCTATCATTTCTGTGAAAAAATATTTCCTGTTGTTGTATCTTAGTCTATCTCTTTGCTGCTTCATATCATGACTCTAGTTCTGCTACTTCCTTTCATTTCAGAAAGGTTAGTTTCTGAGATGTGTCTTCCAGATCTTTGTGTCATCCATAAAAAGACTGACCTTTACTTCTAACCCTTCTGCTCACAATGGTACTGAATAAAACCTGTCCCAAGACTGATCCCCTAATCACATTTCTCTCCTCAGATTGAGTTCCATTTACCACCACCCTATGTCATCTGTTCCCTGGGTTTTCTTGGGAAGATGTGATCAGAAGAAGATTGCCAGGCCTTTCTTCCACACAGTAAGCCTACAGCACTTGGGTATTCTAAGGTGGTCTCCCATCTAAGTACTAACTGGGCCTGACCCTCCTTAACTTCCAAGATCACACAAGATTGGGCACACTTACCAAGAAAACCCAGGGAATAGTCACGATATGGACAATTATCCACAGGATTGCCAGGAGTCAACATAGATTCAAGTGCACTTAACAACATCTCATCTATCACTCAACCAATTTCTAATCTAGGCCATCAACATTCGACCTACCCTCAGGCTGCCTAGTTTATTTATGAGCTTCCTGTGTGGGACAGTATCAGAGATTTTACTAGATTCCAAGCAAACTACATCCAGCTCATGCCATTAATCTGATTATCTGATCACCCAATTGAAGAAATCAATCCAATTTATTTGATATGACCTGCCTCTGGTAAAACCATGTTGCCTCAGATCCTGCAGCCCATTGGACTGTAAATGCTTTGCTGTCTTTTCCTTCAGTAGAGTCTCGATCAATTTTCTCATTACCTAGGTAAGGTTTGCTGACCCATTATCACTTCTATGAATACTGAACAATATCTTAGAAAAGACCCCCTCAAGGTTGGCAACGATGGGAGTGGATTAGGTACCAAACTATTCACAGAAGACAAAGCTTGTGTATAACTTGCAAAACTGAACATGGACAAATCCGTGGGGACATATGAGATACATTTCAAGATACTTAAGGATCTCAGGGAGGTTTTAGCAAGTCTGCTAAAAGATGTGTTCAATATATTTTTGGAGACGGGTGGTTCCATGGGACATGAAGGCCAGTTGTGGTTCCTCTTTACAAGAGTGGTAACTGAAGAAGGTTGGAAATTATAAGCCGGTCAGCCTTACCTTAGTGGTGGGAAAATTAATGGAGACCTTACTGAAGGAAAAAACAGTGATCTATTCACAATCCAGTGGATTGCAAGATCTAAGGCAGCATTGTTCTAACAGAGGAAGATCGTCTTAAATAAACCTGATCAATTTCTTCAACTGAGCAAATATAACATGTGCTGGTTGTAATTTATTTGAATTTCAGCAAAGTTTTTGACACTGTTCTGCACAGAAGGCTCATAGATAAACACAGCAGCCTGGGAGGGGTCTTTGAATGTTGTCATTTACTATGTACAGTAACCGTAGTGTTTTACAGGCTTTTTTGATGGTAATTAAAAGGTTCCTGGTTGGCATCTATTTTATTTTAATTTTCACTTTTTGTCTTCGCCCTCTGACCATTCATACCTATCCCTCTTCCACAGCTGGGCTGCTCTACAACGGTTCCCTCAACCTCGGCACTCAGACTTCACCATTCATTTTCTAGGCTGCCAGAAGGAGGCATCCCCTGCCACGAGAGAAGAGGGGCCCAGGCAGCGAACTGATTTTGAGGCAAAAAAATGATGTAATAATGATCATTTGCCAAGTAATTACAGTTAAGTCACATATGAAGCAACTTGCAAAAATCAGAGAACAGGCACGGGCAGAGCAGGGGTGGGTGGCAAGGAGATCCAGTGACCTGCCCAGAGTCACTCAGAATTAGGAGCAGAGCTGAGGCCCACGAAGGGAATGAGATCTGCGTACTAACCCATATTAAAATTGAAATGGGAATACAGTACAAGACATAGCTGCGATACAGACTCCGTTCTTCTTCCCAGTTGCTTCTTGCTATGTCCTTCTCCTCTACTGCCAACTCCAGATTCCGCTCTTTTCACCTTGCTGCTCCCTACGCTTGGAATAAACTTCATTTGTCTATACGTCAGGCATCAAAGTACTTTTAGTTTAAATTTAAAACACAGAAGAGAGCTTTCTGGTTACATTTGGAACCCAGCAGAGAGCTTGTAGTCTAAATTTAATAGTCACTCAGGGCCTAGCATCGGCAAAGTACTTTTAGCTTAAATTTAAAACACAGAAGAGAGCTTTCTGGTTAAATTTAGAACCCAGCAGAGAGCTTGTAGTTTAAATTTCATAAAATGTTCGAGCCTAGCAGCAGCTAAGAGCTATAATTTAAATCAAATCAGAATATAGCTTACCTCAGCAGCACAAGACAGGATACTGTGTAGCAGCCCTCTTTTAATAAGTGTTATTTTCCTCCCTCCCCTGGGATAATCGTAGCTTTATAGGTACTTACACATCTTACAAGACAGGAGGTGCTCTCAGGTGAAGCTCATTACCCAAATCAGTCATACACTAAGGACCTGAGATTAGTTAAGCTTCAGGTGAACAAGGTATATTACACGTATTAGGTACAGTTTTATTAGTATAAATATCCATAGCAACCCTTAGTAAGTAAAGAACTTAGATCTAAACACAAACTTAAAACTAAGATGCAGACAGCAGTCCAGCAGCGGGATGGGGGCTTTCCAGTCTTTTGCATTGAGTGTCACATGTATGATTTTCTCCCAGTTGGTGAGAGGTCTTACGTGTGCACTAGGTGCAAGGAGCTCTTTGACTCAGGGAACGAGTCCATTCTCTAGAGGTTAAAGTAGCAGACTTGGAAAGCATAAGACAGACAGAAAGGTACATAGACGAGACCTACAGGGATATAGTCCTGAAGTCCCACCTCCAGTCTGGCAGCATCCCTGTTGCCATGGAGGAGAGAGGTCATGTGACAGGAGAGCATCACCCTGGTGTGGCAGGAAGTGATCCTGTAACTAGGACCTGTCCTCCAGGTGATGTAAAACCCTCTCGCACCGAGGAAGTTTCTCCAGGGCCATGTGCCCATGAGGGAAGGGTTAGGACAGCCGTTATAGTTGGTGATTCGATCATTAGGCATGTAGATAGCTGGGTGGCTGGTGGACGTGAGGATCGCCTGGTAACATGCCTGCCTGGTGCGAAGGTAGCGGACCTCACACGCCACCTAGATAAGATCTTAGATAGTGCTGGGGAGGAGTCTGCTGTCTTGGTACATGTCGGTACCAATGACATAGGAAAATGTGGTAGGGAGGTTCTGGAGGCTAAATTTAGGCTTTTAGGTAGGAAGTTGAAATCCAGAACTTCCAGGGTAGCATTCTCTGAAATGCTTCCTGTTCCACTCGCAGGACCCAAAAGGCAGGCAGAGCTCCGGAGTCTCAATGCGTGGATGAAACCATGGTGCAGAGATGAGGGTTTTGGATTTGTTAGGAACTGGGGAACATTCTGGGGAAAGGAGGGGCTCTTCCGAAGGGATGGGCTTCACCTTAACCGGGATGGAACCAGGCTGCTGGCATTAACCTTTAAAAAGGAGGTAGAGCAGCTTTTAAACTAGATATTAGGGGAAAGCCGACAGTCGCCCAAGAGCGGATGGTTCGGAAGAATGTATCTTTGAAGGACACTACCAAAAGCAGAGAGGTTCCACAAGAGTAAAGTAGCCCAAATGCCCTCAAGTATGGAGCAGACAGAGCTTAAAGATCCTAAATTTCCCATGTCTAACAATAGCCAAATTAATATGAATAAAATACATTCTCTAAAATGCTTGTACGCAAATGCTAGAAGTCTAAAAAATAAGATGGGAGAGTTAGAATATATAGCACTAAATGAAAGGTTAGATATGATTGGAATATCAGAGACATGGTAGAAGGAGGACAACCAGTGGGACACTGTGATACCTGGGTACAAACTATATCGTAATGATAGAGCTGATCAAATTGGTGGAGGGGTTGCTCTCTATGTTAGAGAGGGCATTGAGTCAGAAAGGATTAAAGTTTTGCAGGAAACAAAATCTGCTGTAGAATCTATATGGATTGAAATTCCATATAAAAGGGGGAAGGCAATGGCAGTGGGGGTGTACTATCGAGCGCCTGGCCAGAATGACCAAATGGATGATGAAATGCTCAAAGAAATAAAGGAAGCTAACAAAAGTTACAGCACAGTAATAATAATGGGTGATTTCAACTACCCCGGTATCAACTGGGTCAGTGTCACGGCAGGACATGCTAGGGAGATAAAGTTCCTAGATGAAATAAATGACTGCTTCTTGGAGCAGCTGGTTCATGAACCGACCAGAGGGGAAGCCATATTAGACCTAATCCTTAGTGGAACACCAGATCTAGTGCAAGAGATAAGGTTGTTGGGGCCACTTGGCAATAGTGATCATAGCATGATCGCCTTTGATTTAATTAGTGGAGGAGGGATAGTAAGGAAATCCACAGTACTACCTTTTAACTTTCGAAAGGGAGACTATGATAAAATGA
The DNA here is from genome assembly GCA_033557465.1 of Ichthyophis bannanicus. Classification (NCBI taxonomy): domain Eukaryota; kingdom Metazoa; phylum Chordata; class Amphibia; order Gymnophiona; family Ichthyophiidae; genus Ichthyophis; species Ichthyophis bannanicus. The sequence continues at coordinate 101,936,973 of CM066032.1, read as the reverse complement.
GGAAAACAGTTAAGAAAAAACTAAAAGGAGCAGTTGCAAAGGTTAAAGATGTACATCAGGCTTGGCTGTTGTTGAAAAATACTATCTTGGAAGCCCAGACCAGCTGTATTCCACGAAGAAAAGTGGAAGGAAGTCCAAAAAACTGCCAGCATGGTTTAAAGGTGAGGTCAAAGAGGCTGTTGTTGCCAAAAAAGCATCTTTCAGGAAATGGAAAAAAGAGCTAAACGATGAAACCTGGAAACAGCAAAGCACTGGCAAGTCAAATGCAAGGCATTGATAAGGCAGGCAAAGGGAGAGTTTGAGAAGAAACTTGCTGCGGAAGCAAAAACGCGAAGTAAAGACCTTTTCAAGTATATTCGTAGCAAAAAACCTGTGAGAGAGTCAGTTGGTCCATTAGATGATAAAGGGGTTAAAGGAGCAGCTTGTCGTGCTGTGAGGGCTTGTGTGCATCAGTGATGCTGAGAGCTAAACTATCGGTAGTTTAACTACTGGCAGGGTCTCCCAAGATGGACAGGCCTCAGCTGAGATGCCAGACCAAGACAAACCACCCATCTGGGCTGCAGCAGAATGGGATAGTGTTGACGGCGGAGGATCACATTTCTGTGACAACGGCAACAACACCAAACTTAAACTGCGCGGAAGAAAGGCCCGGCAATCTACTTCTGTATCTTGCCATGAAAACCCAATGGATAATTACAACAAAACAAATTGTGCTGTAGTGCTGGAAGATGAGACCCCCAGGTTGGAAGGCACTCAACTAGCTACTGGGGAAGAGCTGAAAACTTTTCAGAGTAAAGCCAGCATTTATGGTGTGGTTGGATCAAAGCCCTCGGGACGTCTGACTGCTGATGTAGCTGTGCATGAAATGAGAGTCAGAAGCTGTAAAGATGTCTTACACATTGGAACATGGAATGTACGAAGCATGAACCAAGGGAAGTTGGAGGTGGTCAAGAATGAAATGGAACGTGTACAACTTGATCTGTTGGGTGTCAGCGAACTGAAATGGACTGGCATCGGGCACTTTGCATCAGATGATCACATGGCCTACTATGCTGGAAATGAAAGACAAAGAAGAAATGGTGTTGCATTTATAATAAAGAAGAAACTTGCAAGAACTGTAATGAAATACAATGCAGTCAGCGAACGCTTAATCTCTATTCGTCTACGAGGAATGCCTATCAACACAACTATAATTCAAGTATATGCCCCAACAACAGCTGCAGAAGAGAATGAAATTGAAGAGTTCTATGAACAAGTACAAGCTGAAATTGACAGAACATGCAAACAGGATATCCTGATAGTCATGGGTGATTGGAACGCAAAGGTTGGCAACAAAGAAGACAAAGTAGTTGGAAAATATGGACTTGGCAACAGAAATGAAGCTGGAGAAAGACTGATAGAATTCTGCAAGACCAACGATCTATTCATCTCGAACACCTTCTTCCAGCAACACAAGCGGCGACTGTACACATGGACTTCACCCAATGGAATGTATAAAAATCAAATTGACTACATCTGTGGAAGTCAACGATGGAAAAGCTCTATAACATCAACAAAGACAAAATCTGGAGCTGACTGTGGTACAGATCATCAACTACTAGTATGCAAACTCAAACTAAAGCTGAAAAAGAGCAAACCACTCATGAATGCAGCAAAATATGACCTTGAGAATATACCACTGGAATTTAAAGACTGCCTGCAAAATCGATTTGCTGCTTTAGATACAAATGATAGAGTTCCAGAAGAGTTATGGAATGACATCAAGAAGGTTGTGTTGGAAGAAAGCGAGAAGTCTCTACAAAAGGTAAAAAAGAAAAAACGGCCAAAATGGATGACGGAAGAAACTCTGAAAATTGCCCAGAAACGCAGAGAAGCTAAAGCCAGAGGAGAAAGAAAGACAATCACAGAACTCAACAGAGATTTCCAATGTGCAGCAAGACAGGACAAGGAAAAGTACTACAATGCAAGGAAATAGAAGCAGAAACTATTAGAGGAAGAACAAGATCAGCTTTCCTAAAGCTACGAGAGTTAAAGAAAAAGTTCCAGCCTCGAATTGGAATGTTACAAGATGCTCAAGGTTCTATGTTGAATGATGCTGAGAAGATCAAGAAAAGATGGAAGGAATATACAGAGTTTTTATATGATAAAGATCAAGTGGACCAACAGCCGTTTCAACCTGTACCTTATTATCTGGAACCATTGGTGATGAAAGAAGAAGTTGAAGCAGCATTGAAAGCCTTATCAAAGAACAAAGCACCAGGCATTGATTGCATTCCCATAGAAGTATTACAGCAATCTGATGCAGCTGTTACCGTACTTACAAGGCTCTGCCAAGAAATATGGAAGACAGCATCATGGCCAACTGACTGGAAAAGATCTGTGTTTATACCAATACTAAAGAAAGGTGATCCAATTGACTGTGGAAATTATCGCACAATCGCTCTGATCCCACATGCCAGCAAGATTCTACTGAAGATTATTCAAAAGAGACTACAATCATACCTGGAACAAGAACTACCTGAAGTGTAAGCAGGGTTCAGAAAAGGGCGAGGAACGAGAGACATCATTGCAGATGTGAGATGGATCCTTGATAAGACTAAAGAATACCAAAAGGATATCTATTTGTGCTTTATCGAGTATAGCAAAGCTTTTGACTGTGTAAACCATGAGAAACTCTGGGCCACATTAAGAAGCATGGGTATACCAGAACACCTGATCGTTCTCTTGCACAATCTGTACATTGATCAAGAAGCAACAGTTCGAACGGAACAAGGAGAAACAGAATGGTTTAAAATAAGCAAAGGTGAGGAGATCACGTGAGCCCATGAGCGGGTGAGGACGTTCCTCATCGTGCTCCCAGGCCGCCCTAAGAATCTTGCGGTTAATTCGGCGACTTATTGTGCGGCGCGGGCTGGAAATTGCCTCCACTAATAGCAGGAAGAGTACTCTTTTGAAGTGCAACGAGGTGCGGCTCGTGGAGGGGAATGAAAGCAACAGCGAGGCGGGAGAAAGCCGCGGCTGCACGGGACCCCAAGATGGCGTCAGTAGTGAAGGCCTCGTCAGTGCACGATTCCCCAGGGAAAGACAGTGTGGACTCTGGCCCGGAGGAGCTAGTGTTGGAGGTAGCCAAGCTTTTGGAGCCCAAATTCGATGCCGTTTTGCAAAAGCTGGCGGAGATGAATGATACCTTTGGCGAGCTCACAAAGAGGGTTGAAGAAGTCGAGCAAAGGGTGACGGTTCTCGAAGACGGCGAATTAGCGTTAGAGCGTTGCAATCAACAACAAAAGCAAATTGATGCTCTTCTGCTTAAAGTTGACGATCTAGAAAACCGCTCCTGCCGGAACAACCTGCGCTTGATTGGGGTGCCGGAATCTTGGACGGGCCCTCAACTCTTCTCTTTATTCGAAGCTTGGTTGCCGAAAGAGCTGGGCCTCGTGGAACTTCAAGGCCAGATTAAGGTGGAGAGAGCGCAACGACTGGGGCAGCGAATGGAGGGTCGTACTAGGCCCAGACCTGTGTTAGCCCGCCTGCTGGATTTTCATCAGAAGACCTTACTTTTGCAAGCATATAGGAAAAAACGCGATTTGAAGCTGGACAATGCTCCAATATTCTTATTTCAGGATTACTCAGCGGCATTGGCCGCAAAGCGGAAGGAATTCTCGCCGGTCTGCAGTGATCTCATCAACGGCGGAATTCGCTTCGCGCTCAGCTACCCTGCAACTCTGAGAGTCTTCCATAAGCGTGAGACACTTTCATTTGAACAGGCGGCAGCGGCGTGGAAGTTTGTCTCCACCATCTTGTCTGGATCTACGACAAATGCCACTTAGTGTAATATGCTTGGACGGGGCCTGCCCGTTGATTGGACCCTACCACGAAGTGGTCAGTTGAGATCGGCCTTTTGATCGGCCAGCCTCAGTCTTCTTTGGACATGGCATCTGAGTTGCAAGAATAACTGGGACATTCAGTTGCCTCAGGACACTGTTAGCCTAAGGGGGCCTGGAGGCGCATGGACAGTGATCTTATCCCTGTACGGGGATGCCTTGCATCAGCAAGGGTTGTTGTTGTTGGGGGGGGGGATGTGGATGACTATGGGGATGAATGGGAGGAGACAATGTGTCTGTATGGGTGACTGTGAGGGTGTGTGTTGGTATGCTGTGTCAAGTAGGGATGATTTGGATGGGGTTCGGGTGAGTGTGGCCTGGGTTGAGTGGGGGGGTGGGAAGGTGGGGGAGAGGGTTGGGGTGGGACAGCGGACACAGGTAGGGAGCGGGAGGGGGGACTGGATTATTATTAATATAAGGGGGTCGGGGGTAGTCTCTTTGGGGAAGTTAGGCACAGGGAGTAGCTGGCGCATTGGGAAGTACTCTCTCTTGGGAGAGGCGGAGCCACATGACCTGGGAGTTGAGGCTGGGCAACTCCCGGAGCACAAGCTTAAGCTGCTAGAAGGAACCTCACTACTAGTGTATGTCTAGGGTAAAGATAACTTCTTGGAATGTGGGGGGCATAGGCTCTCCTGTTAAGCGCACCAAAATATTGCAATTTCTTAAACGGAAGGGGGTACACATAGCGATGTTACAGGAGACACATCTGAGTATAGTGGAACATCAGAAGCTGGTTAGAGATTGGGTAGCGGCCGCCTATGGAGCGTCCTCGGGTACTAAAAAGGCCGGGGTGGTAGTCCTGGTGAAACGGAGGGTCCCCTTTGAGGTACAACAGCTAGATGCTGACCCGGGTGGGAGATATGTTTTGCTGCACACCAAGTTGTATAATGAGGACATCTGGCTCGCCAACATCTATGCCCCTAATGTGTACGATCACGCCTTTTTCTGTAAGCTGCTGGGATTTGTCAAAGGAGCGGACAGAAAGAATTTGATTTTGGCTGGGGATTTTAATTGTCCTCATGACCCGCTCCTGGACAAGTTCCAGAGTAGTGGGTCTGGGGCCTGGCGGAGAAAGGGGGTGGGTTATCTCTGCCGGATGGGGGACATGGTCGACATCTGGCGTCTCCTTAACCCCGGGACCCGGGAATACATGCATCAATCTAGGGCGCATCTCTCCTGGTCACGTATTGACTATGTCCTGGTGAGTGAAGGGGCGGTCTCTAAGGTGCAGCAGGCAGGGATTGAACCTGTAGTGATATCTGACCATGGGTTGGTGTGGATCACCTGGGAATGTCAGGGGGCTCCGAGGAAGGGATGGAGATTCCCTGCATACCTGTGGGAGGATTTAGACTTTAGGAAGTACCTGGAAGATCAATGGGATGAGTTCTTACTCTTTAATGACACGCCGCAATGCTCGCCAATTCTTTTATGGGAAGTCAGTAAGGTGGTTATGCGAGGGGCCATTATTTCCTACTGTGTGAAGAGACGTAAGCACATGGATCGCAGCTTATTGGTGTTGGAGCGTAGAGTAAGGGACTTGCAACGCCAGCTGGGCAGGAAAGTGGACAGGGAGCTCCAGTTAGAGTGTGCTGGGGCTCAGGCGGCGCTTAATGAGTTACTTCAGCGGCGAGCTGTGTATTCTCTGCAATGTTACCGACATCAGTTCTTCAGATATGGTAATAGATCTGGGAGGTTGTTGGATAAATTGGTTAAGGACCCCGGAGGCGCGCGATTCATACCTGTTCTTCGGGATGAACAGGGTGCTGTGCACCATCAGCCTACGCAGATAGCGCGACTCTTCCGCACGTTTTATGCTAGCTTGTACACTGAAGAGGAGCGGGACTATGCGAGAGGGCGCGAATTCTTGGGTACGCTGTCTCTGCCTGCCTTGGCGGAGGGGGAGCTGCTGCGGTTGAATGCACCGTTGACTGTGAGGGAAATCCAGCAGGTGATTAAACAAGGGAAGACTCATAAGGCCCCGGGCCCTGATGGGTTCAGTTACGAATATTATAAAATCTTGACTTCTCGGCTTGCCCCCTCTATGGTGGTTATGTTTGATGAGGCTCGTAGGCTGGGTGAATTCCCTAGAGATATGAGGTGTGCTGACATCACGGTGATCTCGAAGCCAGGGAAGGATTTGACTGATCCTGCCTCGTATAGGCCAATCTCTCTTATCAATTGTGATATGAAGATCTTGGCGTCGGTCTTAGCGGCGAGGTTGAATCCTATACTGCCGTCGCTTATAGACCCTCGGCAGGTGGGCTTTGTGCAAGGAAGGGATGCATCCATGAATATTGCTAAGTTGCTTTTGGGGATGGAGCATTGTCTACATCGAGAAGAGGCAATGCTGTTGGTAAGTCTAGATGCGGAAAAGGCATTCGACAGAGTGGCGTGGACCTTCTTATGGGATGTGCTTCACAGCTTGGGATTTCGCGGGGAGTTTGTACAATGGCTTCGAGTCCTGTATGCGAACCCCACGGCCAGAGTGGGAGTGAACGGCGCCTTCTCGGAATCTTTTGTGTTGGAGAGAGGTACGCGCCAGGGGTGTCCTCTATCCCCCCTTTTGTTTGTACTGGCTCTGGAGCCGTTACTACGGGCGATCCAGAGGGATTCGCAGATTGGAGGGGTTGACATGGGGGGGGAGGAGTTTAAAGTCAGTGCAGTTGCGGATGACATGCTTTTGTGCCTGACCCAGCCGCAGCGATCTCTACCACGAGGGTTGCAGGTAATAGAGGAATTTGGCAGCTTCTCGGGTCTTAAGATTAACACATCCAAGTCGATGGTATTGGATGTGGGCGGACAAGTGAAGCCGACTTGGGAGGGAACATTCCCACTGGTATGGGCCGAAGGCTCTTTAAAATATTTGGGGATATGGCTCCCTGATAGGCCCGAGAGTCTCTACCAAGCTAATATTTCTGGATTGTTAGACAAGACCAAGGAGGTGCTCAGGAATTGGCGAGGGTTGCCCTTATCGTTGAAAGGGAGGGTAGCATTATTTACTATGGTTGAGTTCCCTAGATGGTTGTATGTCCTACGGTTGCTGCCTCTCTGGATTTTTGCTAAGGATTGGAAGCGATTGGATGGTCTTCTTCGGGTTTTCTTATGGGGCGGCAGACGTGCGCGGATCCCGTTAAAGAATCTATTGCGGCGGGTGGAGGAGGGGGGGTTAGGTTTTCCATCCCTCCGACATTATAATCTTCGGTATATGGTTCGCCATCTCTGGGGTCTGTTAGGGGAAAGTGGGGGGTGCGCCCCGGCGCATCAGTTGAATTGGTTATGTGATCCCTATCACAGTCTTTATGTATTACATATGGAGCGCTTATCTGCGAAGCGTACTGGTGGGGTGTGTGTGTATATGGGTGCTCTCCGTGCGGCTTGGCGAGCGTTATGCTCCCACTTTGGTTGGAATTGGAGGAGGTCGCTCCTGCTGCCTTTGGTGGGGAATCCTGATTTTCCCCCAGGGCTGCCTCAGCATAATTTGTTTCATCTATGGGCAGAGCGGGGGTTGGTGTGTTTAGGGGACCTTTGTATGCCAGGGGGGGGGGACCATTGACAGTTTCCAAGCCCTGTCAGCACGCTTTCAGCTTCCCAAACACCAGTTTTATGGGTACTTGCAGGTGCGACATTATCTGAGGAGCCTCCGGGGACAGGTACAGGCGGGGGTGAGCTCTGAAGTTGGGACCCCTCGTGAAACCCTACAGATCTTGGTGGAGAGGGACTGAGGGAGGCAGGTATACTGGCAGTTACTCTGCCCGATGGGAGATGACTCTCCTCTCTCTGCGCTGGTGAGTAGATGGTGTAATGATGGGGTGGAGGGGATGACCGTGGACCTTTTGAGAGATGCGTTTGGGCGGATCAAAAAAGGGTCTCTATGGATCTACTTACAGGAGCTGCAGTATAAATTCCTCTGGAGAGCTTACACCACTGATAAATGGGCCTTTCAGGTAGGCTTGCAACCAACTCCTCTTTGTGTTTGGTGTAATAAAGAAGTAGGAAACCTTCTTGCATCGCTTCTGGGAGTGCTCTGCGGTAAGGGTCTTATGGAGGCAGGCTTGTACAACGATGGAAGGTTGGTTGGGGATAGGGGGGGTTCTTGAACGGGATGTGTGTTTGTTTCATGAGTGGAGTTCTTCAGCCCAGCTGGTCGCCCAGATGCATCGGGGAATCTTGGAAAGAGGCTTCCTGCTTGTTAAGAAGGCCTTATTGAGTCGCTGGGCGGCAGCTGAGCCACCGGGAGGGCTGGTATGGGAGCAGACCTTGCTGGAGTTGATGTACATGGAAAAGTTAACATCGAAGCAGCAAGGTGGCAAACATTGGGACAGGTTCCTTGACCTATGGTCCCCAGTCATAAATAACCTCACGCCCAGAGAACGCAGTGTGGTACTGAATGTATAGCATGACCCCAAGGGTGGCTACCTGACATGGCGTATCATGAGACTCACTGTGTGCTCCTGATGTAGGGCGGTTGCTCTTCCTCTCTGATACTGTGTTTATTTGTATCCCTGGTTCCCCTTATGTATCTCCTTGATTGTGGTTTACTTACTTCCTGTACTCCCCATACTCCCTGTGTGTCTGCTGGCTGAGGGTGGGGGGGAGGGTTAGGAGGTGGGAGGGGGGGTGGGTGTGGGAACAGGAGGCTTACTGCCTAAGAGGGCGGGAATATCATACTGAAGTATTACTGTTCCAACTGCTCTTGCGAACTCTGTGTTTTTGTATATATGACGGCGGATGTCTTGTTATGTCCCTGATATGTGGATAGCTGTGTTATTGTTTGGTTCTTGGTGATGTTAATGTTCTGCTGTGGCTCTCTGAAAAATGTAATAAAAAGGAATTGAACTAAAATAAGCAAAGGTGTAAGACAAGGCTGCATACTTTCCCCCTTCCTGTTTAATTTGTATGCAGAACAAATCATCAGAGAAGCAGGATTGTATGAAGACAACAGAGGTGTGAAGATTGGTGGAAGACTCATCAACAACCTTCGCTATGCTGATGATACCACATTACTGGCGGAAAGTGAAGATGATCTGAAACATTTGCTTCTCACAATCAAAGAACATAGTCTCAAAATGGGCCTGCACCTTAATGTAAAGAAGACAAAGATCATAACAACTGGCATAATCAACAGGTTCATCGTCGAAGGAGAAGAAATTGAAATCGTGAACAACTTTAACCTACTTGGATCAACTATCAATAAAGAAGCAACAAGCAGTCAAGAAATCAGACGACACATTGCTCTTGGCAGAATGACTATGAAAGACCTAGATAAGATTCTCAAAAGCAGAGATGTCTCTCTCCATACAAAGATTCAACTTGTTCAAGCCATGGTATTTTCAATAACATCATATGGATGTGAAAGCTGGACAGTGAAAAAGATAGACAGGAAGAAAATTGATGCCTTTGAATTATGGTGCTGGCGGCGAATACTGTGTATACCATGGACTGCCCGAAGAACAAACCAGTCTGTACTAGAGGAGATCAAACCTAAGCTTTCTTTAGAAGCTCAGATGACAAGACTTCGACTTTCATACTTTGGACACATCATCCGGAGAGAGAGATCATTAGAGAAAGACATCATGCTTGGCAAGATAGAAGGTCAACGCAAAAGAGGAAGGCCAGCAATGAGATGGATCGATAAAATAACAGCAGCTACGGGTACCAGTCTGTCAACAATGAGCCGCCCGACTGAAGACCGAACACAATTTAGGATAGCTATCCAGAGGGTCACCATGAGTTGACTCCGACTCGACGGCACTTAACAACAACAACAAGAGGCGACAAGGCGATAGCGGAGAGACTGAATGAATTCTTTGCTTCAGTCTTTACTGAGGAAGATGTAGGGATGTTACCCATGACTGAAGTGGTATTTTAAGATGCGGAAGAATTGAAGGAAATATCGATACATCGGGAAAATGTATTACAACTATTAGATAAACTGAAGAGTAGCAAATCACCTGGGCCGGATGGTATACATCCAAGGGTGTTGAAAGAACTGAAATACGAGATTGCAGACCTGCTATTAGTAATCTGTGAACTATCATTAAAATCATCTCTAATACCTGAAGATTGGAGGATCGCCAATGTAACACCAATTTTTAAAAAAGGTTCCAGGGGTGATCCGGGAGCCTGACATCAGTACCGGGACAAATGGTAGAAACCATCATAAAGAATAAAATTACTCAGCATGTAGATAGTCATGACCTAATGGGAGACAGCCAACATGGCTTTAGACAAGGAAGATCTTGTCTTACTAATCTGTTATGTTTTTTTGAAGGAGTGAATAATCAGGTGGACAAAGGTGAGTCGGTTGATATTGTGTATCTGGACTTTCAGAAAGCCTTTGACAAGGTCCCTCATGAGAGACTTTTGGCAAAACTAAAGAGTCATGGGATAGGAGGCAGTGTACTATTGTGGATCAGGAACTGGTTAAAAGATAAGAGGGTAGGGCTAAATGGCCAATTTTTCCAATGGAGAAAGGTGAATAGTGGTGTACCCCCAGGGATCTGTGCTGGGTCCGCTGCTTTTTGACATATTCATAAATGACCTGGAAAGTGGAATAACGAATGAGGTTATCGAATTTGCAGATGACACAAACTATTTAAAGCTGTTAAAACCCAAGAGGATTGTGGAAAATTGCAAGAGGATCTTGATAAATTGGAAGACTGGGCATCAAAATGGCAGATGAAATTTAATGTGGACAAGTGCAAGGTTATGCACCTAGGGAAGAACAACCCAAACTATGGTTACACGATGCAAGGTTCCACATGAGGAACCACCACCCAGGAAAAAGATTTAGGCGTCATTGTGGATACCATGTTAAAACCCTCGGCCCAGTGTGCAGCGGCGGCCAAGAGAGCAAATAGAATGCTAGGTATGATAAGGAAAGGAATGGAAAATAAAGCAAAAGATATTATAATGCCTCTATATCGTTCCATGGTGAGACCGCACCTTGAATATTGTGTGCAATTCTGGTCGCCGTATCTTAAAAAGGATATAGCGATTTTAGAAAAGGTTCAGAGAAGAGCCACCAAAATGGTAAAGGGGATGGAAGGATACTCCTATGAAGAAAGGCTAAAAAGGTTAGGGCTCCTTAACCTGGAAAAGAGACGGCTGAGGGGAGATATGATAGAAGTCTATAAATTAATGAACGGAGTGGAACGGGTAAACATAGATCGATTGTTTACCTTATCAGAATATAGAAAGACATGCAATGAAGCTACAGGGTAAACTATTTAAGACTAATAAAAGAAAATATTTTTTCACTCAACGTGTAATCAAACTCTGGAATTTGTTACCAGAGGATGTAGTAAAGGCTGTTTAATGTAGCTGGGTTTAAAAAAGGTTTGGACAAGTTCCTGGAGGAAAGGTCCATAAACCATTATTAAGAAGGGACCCAGGATATCAATGCTTGAACCAATACAAGCATTGTGGAACCTGTGTCCCTTGGGGAAACTGCTAGGTACATATGACCTAGATTGGCCACTGTTGGAAACAGAATACTGGGCTTGACGGACCTTGGTCTGACCCAGTATGGCATATCTTATGTTCTTATGTTTTTATCTTCTTTGCCCCTCTTCAAACTCAAGTTAAAAGCTCATCTTTTCGCCTCTGCCTTTGGCTCTTGATTTTGCTGTTCTCCTTCCTTCCCCTCTTTTATTTCACCTTTCTTTCTTCCTCTTACACTTGTTCTTTGTCCTGTCTCTCCTGCTCTTGTCTCTTTGCCCTTGTTCTTATCTTTTTTCTACTCCTTTTCTTGCTTTGTCTTTTTAGATTGTAAGCTCTTTAGAGCAGGGACTGTCTTTTTGTGTTTTCATTGTACAGCGCTGCGTGCGCCTGGTAGCGCTTTATAAATGCTCAGTAGTAAAGACAGAGTGGTCATGGCACATCCTATAGACTGTACTTTTTGAAAAAGTAAACTATCAATTTGCATTTACCTGTTCCACTCCACTCATTATTTTATAGACCTTTATCATATCTCCTTTCAAACGTCTCTTCTTCAAACTGAAGAGCCCTGCCCTCTTTCCATCTCCTTTATTATCTCTGTTGTCCTTCCTTGTACCTTTTCTAATTCCACTATCATCTAGAGGCAGAAACCCTGTGCTAGGGCCCAGTGCCAGGGTTCCCTAATACAGAAGATTTTGCTCACGCATGCTAAATGTGAATGGCTTGGAAAGTAAGAGGCCCCGCATGAAGCGGGAGACCAGGGGCTGCCCCGAGAGGGGTTTATCCTCGATGGAGAGGTGGTTAGCCGAAATGGTGCTCAGGTGTACCCTGACTGAGTTGGATTTCAGCCCCTCCTTCGAGAGGTTGGGGAGGAACTGGAGAACATCCCGGAGAGAGCAGGAGAACAGGTCGATCTGGAGCTCGGAGCACTAGATTGAGAAACACCACCACTTCAAAGCATAGGCTAGCCTCGTCGAATCCTTCCTTGACGTGAGGAGGATCTCCTCAACCTCCTCCAGTAAGTGCAGCGGGCTAAGGAGACCCGTTCAGCTGCCAAGCTGTAAGGGACAATGAGGCCAGGTTCGGGTGGAGCAACCGCCCTTTAGCAGGCCTGGGGTGCAGCCTAGGGGGACTGGAGACGCGGATGAGAGCTGGAGCAAAAACGGGAATCAAGGCTGTCGAGGCCACGAAGGAGCCACGAGAATCATAGAAGCTCGCTCCCGCTGGACCTTGTGCAGGGTCCTCGCAATGAGAGGAGTTGGGGGAAAGGCGTAAAGGAGCCCGGAAGCCCAACTCAGGAGGAACGCATCCGGAGCCACCCTGCTCGGATGTGGAAACAGTTCACAGAATTGGGGGAGCTGCGCATTCACTGGACTGGCGAACATGTCCATGGACAGAGTCCCCCACCGATGGAATAAAAGGCTGGCCACCTCCAGGTCCAGGTGCCACTCGTGTGGGTGGAGGATTCTGATGAGTTTGTCTGCGAGGACATTCTCCTGGCCCGGGAGATAGACCGCTCTGAGGGCTATGCCTCGGCAAACGGCAAAGGAACAAAAGAGGACTGCAGAGGGGGCGAGAACCTGTTCCCCCTTCCTTGTTTATGTAGAACATAGCTACCCTTTTGTCGGTCTGCACGAGCACCAACTTTCCCCTCAGGTGGTACTCGAAGGCTCTCAGGGCCCACCGAACCGCCAGAAGCTCAAGCAGATTGATCTGCTGCTGAACCTCTTCAGGCGACCACTGCCCCTGGGTGCGTAGGTCGCTGTAGTGGGCTCCCCAACACAGCAGGTTGGCATCCATCATCAGGATGAGCTCGTACAGCAGGGACTGGGAGGGCATTCCTCGAAGAAGGCTTCGGGGATCCTGCCACCATTCCAGGGAGGTGTAAAGACTGCGGGAGATCCGGATAGGATCCCAGAGGCGACCGGAGGCCAGGCTCCATTGTGCCCTGAGGTACCACTGAGCCACCCGTATGTGCAAGCGGGCGTGGGGAACAACGTGAATGGTGGAGGCTATGTGTCCCAAGAGGCGCAACATGGCTCACGTCGGAATCTGAGCCTGGCTTTGGATCTTGGCCGTCAGGGCGTGGAGACGATTCGCATGATCCTGGGGCAGGAAGGAGGTCATCTGCTCCGTGTCGAGGAATGCGTTGATGAACTCCAGGGCTGCACCAGTTCAAGGTGAGACTTGGAGTAATTGACCAGGAAGCCGAGGCGTTCGAGGAGGAAGATCGTGCGCGATGCCGCAAGGCGGGCTTCCCCGGTCGATGCCCCCATGATGAGCCAGTCATCTAGGTAAGGGAAAATGGGTATGCCCTGCCACCGGAGGTAGGCTGTGGCCGCAGAAAGACACTTGGTGGAGACCCGCAGGGCAAACGCGAGCCCAAAGGGAAGCGCCCTGTATTGGTAGTGCTCTCCCAGCACCCTGAAGCACAGGTACTGCCTGTGCTTGCGGTGGACCAGAATGTAGATGTAAGCGTCTCTGAGGTCCAAGGAGCATAGCCAATTGCCCTGCTGGAGGAAGGGCAGCAGGACACCAAGTGATAGCATTTTGAACTTCTCCTGCACCAGAAACTTGTTTAGGTTCCTGAGATCGACGATGGGGAGTAGGCCCCCCGTCTTCTTTGGAACGAGGAAGTATCGGAAGTAGAACCCTCGACCTCAGAGGTGTAGCGGTACCCTTTTGACCGCCCACTGGCTGAGAAGGTTGGTCAGCTCCTGTTGCAAGCAAGCCTGGTGCAAGGGAAGCCGAGAAGGCTCCAATGGGGAGAAGGGAGGAGGGAGCCTGTCCAGATGAAGACAGTAACCATCCTGGACCACACTGAAGACCCAGGTGTCCAACGTGATCTACGCCCATTGGGGCGCGAAAAGGGACAGGCATCCCCCCACAGGCGGAAGCCACGCTGGAGGGGTGAGAGGCTATGCCATTGGCGTCAAAATCCCTGTGCAAGTTGAGGTGGCGCCAGTGGTTGGGCTTTAGGCCCTTTAGGCTTGCAATGGCCGTGTACACCCCCCTTACCATGCGTGCTAATGGGCAGTGCGGGGGTGGGCGGGTAGCGTAGTTACTCACCTGTAACAGGTGTTCTCCAGGAGCAGCAGGAATCAGTCCTCACTTATGGGTGACGTCGGCGCCGACGGAGCCCTCGCGGAGCAATTTTCCCCAGCTTTCAAAGAAAGCCTTTGGGAATTGCAGCGCGCATGCGCGGTCGTCTTCCCGCCCGAGGGTGCCATCTTAGCCAGTCAGATGACATAGCTAAAAAAGACAGCATAAAAATTTGCAAAAAGAACATAAGCAGACGATTGCAACTCCAAGGGGAGGAGGGAGGGTAGTGAGGACTGATTCCTGCTGCTCCTGGAGAACACCTGTTACAGGTGAGTAACTACGCTTTCTCCAGGACCAAGCAGGAAGTCAGTCCTCACTTATGGGACTCCCAAGCTCAAGGCTACCGGAGACCCTAAGCACAAAAATGAGCTCCCTCTAGCTCAGCAGCACAGAAGGATAGAATCTTCGCTGAATTATCACCCACCGGTAGCCCACATCCGGGATGGAGGGTAGGAGTTGCTCAGACCTCAAAGAGATTACGGAGGACTGCCTGTCCGAAAGCACTGTCCCTGCGGGACTCCCTCTCGAGACAGTAATGGACCGCAAAAGTCTGGCTCGAAGACCAAGTAGCGGCCCGGCAGATGTCTGCCAGCGGAACAGAGCGGAGGTAAGCCACTGACGTGGCCTTTGCCCGAACGCAATGAGCCGTGACTCGACTTTCTAAGGAGAGTCCGGCTGCCCCATAAGCCCAAGAGATACAGTCCACAACCCAGATGGACAGAGTACGCTTGGAGACCGGGAGCCCCAATTTATTGGGGTCAAAAGACACAAAAAGCTGAGCAGCTTTACGGTGCTCCCGCGTACGGTCAAGGTAGAAGTTCAATGCCCTTCTACAGTCCAGGGTATGGAGGACCGTTTCAGCTCGGCTGGAGTGTGGTCTGGGAAAGAAGGTTGGAAGTACCACCTCCTGATTGATGTGAAAAGGGGAGACCACTTTAGGCAGAAATTTCGGGTGAGTCCGTAGGACTACCCTATTCTTGTAGAACCTAGTGTAAGGGGGATCAGACACGAGGGCCTGCAATTCACTTACGCGTCTAGCGGAAGTGAGGGCTATCAAGAACAGTGTTTTCCAAGACAGAAAACGGAGAGAACAGGTAGCCATAGGTTCAAAAGGCGGACAGGTGATCCGCTGCAAAACCACATTCAGGTCCCAGTCAGGCGCTGGCGGGCGCAGAGGTGGTTTAAGTAGAAGGAGACCTCGGAGAAACCTCGCTACGAGAGGGTCGTTGGAGAGAGGTCTGCCGTCCAACGGCACATGATGTGCTGAAAGAGCACTGAGGTGAACTTTGACGGAGTTGGACTTAAGTCCCAGATTAGAGAGGTGCAGCAAGTACTGCAAGATCACCGACACCGGGCAGGAGAAGGGATCCTGAGACTGTTGGGTACACCAGACTGCAAAGCGACGCCATTTAAGGGCGTAGCATTTGCGGGTAGAAGGCCGTCGCGAAGCCAAGACGACCTCCTCCACCTCCGCCGGCAGGAGAAGGGGAGCAAGGACTACCCTCTCAGCAGCCAGGCCATGAGGTTGAGAGACCTGAGGTTGGGGTGCAGTAGGGACCCCTGATCCTGAGTGAGGAGATCCGGTTGTACCCCCAGAGGGATTGGATCCTCCACCACCAGTTGCAGCAGGAGCGGAAACCACGGCTGCCTGGGCCAGCGAGGGGCCACCAGGATCATGAAGGCTTTGTCTCGGAGAACCTTGAAAAGAGTCCGAGAGACTATCGGGATGGGAGGGAAAGCGTACAGAAGGCTCCCCGACCATGAGATCAGAAAGGCGTCCGCCGCAACCCGAAGGGGGTGTGGCTGACGAGAGCAGAAGCGAGGAAGCTGCCGGTTGTGAGGACTGGCAAAGAGATCCACCGTGGGGAGGCCCCACTTGAGGAAGAGCTTCTGAACTATCAAGGGATCCAGACGCCACTCGTGCGGCTTGAGGACCTTGCTGAGTTTGTCCGCAAGGCAATTTTCTTGGCCCGGGAGATAAACTGCCTTGAGGAGAATGCCGTGACTGACGGCCCAAGAGCAGAGCTTCTGTGCCTCCCGGCAGAGGAGGAAGGAGCCCGTGCCCCCTGTTTGTTCACGTAGAACATGGCAACTTGATTGTCCGTCTGGACAAGGACGGACTGTTGGGAAGTCAGGTGGGAGAAGGCCTTGAGAGCTAGGCGGATCGCCCTGAGCTCCAGGAAGTTGATCTGCTGAGCAGACTCCCACGTGTTCCAGAGGCCCTGAGTGCGTGCCTCTTGGCAATGTGCTCCCCAGCCCAGGAGGGATGCATCGGTGGTCAGCACCCGGGTCGGCTGAGGTGACTGGAAAGGCATTCCGAATAGCAGGTTCGGCTGCCGGAGCCACCACCGGAGAGACGAGACCAGCGGCTCGGAGACGCGCACTAGGTCTGCTAGGCCGCCTGTGGCTTGTCGCCACTGCTGGCGGAGACACCATTGAGCAGACCGCATATTCAGGCGGGCATTGGGGGTCACATGGACGGTGGAAGCCATATGGCCGAGCAGTCTCAGGAAGCGCCTGGCGGAGACCAGGGGCTGGCTGCGAAAGCGGTCGGCTAGGTCCATGAGCCGTTGAGCCCTGTCGAGCGGTGGGTATGCTCGCGCCTGAGGAGTGTGCAGCCTCGCGCCGATGAACTCGAGATCCTGTGAGGGGAGCAAAGTGGACTTTGCGAAGTTTATAACAAAGCCCAAGTGCTGCAGCAGAGTCACCGTGCGGCACGTGGCGTTGGTGACCTCCTGAGCGGACGCTGCTCTGATGAGCCAGTCGTCGAGGTACGGAAAGACATAGAGGCCGTGAAGCCGGAGATGGGCCGCCACGACCGCGAGACATTTTGTGAAGACTCGCGGTGCGGAGGACAGGCCAAAGGGCAGTACTCTGTACTGGTAATGATTTCCTGCCACCACAAACCTTAGGTATTGGCGGTGGCTTGGGTGGATGAGGATGTGCGTGTAGGCATCCTTTAGATCCAAGGAGCATAGCCAATCTCCCTGCTGGAGGTAGGGCAGAAGGATTCCAAGGGTAAGCATTTTGAACTTCTCCCGCACAAGGAACTTGTTGAGGTTGCGCAAGTCCAGGATGGGTCTGAGGCCCCCTGTTCTCTTTGGTATCAGAAAATACCTGGAATAAAAGCCTTGACCTCTCAGGTGGTGGGGCACCGGTTCCACCGCCTGTTCCTGCAGAAGACCTGCTAATTCCTGAAGGAGTAACTCCCTGTGCAGAGGGGGTCGCGGAGGTTCTCCCGGAAAATAGGAGGGAGGGACCTGATGGAATTGGAGAAGATAGCCTTCTCGCACGACTTGAAGCACCCAGGCATCTGCGGTGATGCTGGACCACCTGTGGGCGAAGTGAACCAGCCGGCCTCCGGTGCTGGGAGGAACCAGCGGGGGGGGAGAGGCTATGCTTTGTGAGTCAAAAACCCCCACCCTGCTGAGCAGGGGCTGGTGGTGCAGGCTTGGGGGCTTGCTGCCTACGGGACCCGTTACCCCGTCCCTTGGCCTGCTGGCCCTGTTGGGGAGCTGCAGGGGCCTGATAATGGGGGTATTGTTTGTAGGCAGCCGCCTTCCTCGGGTAAAAGGACTTTTTCCCCGAGCCCTTCTTTTTCTGGGAAGGGGCGGAGGTCTTCCTAGAAAGCCTGGTCCTGGTGAGAGTCTCAGTCTCAATTTGTGCAGCCTTTTCCGCCATGGGCTTGCCAAAGAGGTTTTCGCCTCGGCAGGGGACATCGACCAACTTGTCCTGCACCCAGGGCTCAAGGTCTGACGACTGAAGCCAAGCCTGTCGGCGGGCACCGATGCCGGCTGCGGCCACTCGAGCCGATGCTTCAAAGCCATCATAGGCTGCTCGGGACATGAACTTTGAGCATTCCCGAATGCCAGTGGACAAGGCCAGGAACCTCCGCAAGGGTTCCTCGGACAAACCAGCGGAGAATCCGGCTAGCTCTTTAGCCAGATCCCGGAGATACATGCCCATGTATAGCTGGTAAGTCTGGACACGACATGCGAGCATAGATCCCTGGAAACACTTCTTACCAAGGCCATCCAGGTTACGGGCCTCCCTGCCAGGAGGCACCGAGGAGTGCATCTTCTGACTCTTAAGACGATGCATGGCCGATTCCACTACCATGGAATGGTGTGGTAGCTGTGCCTTTTGAAAGCCAGGGCTCTTGCGGACTCGATAGATAGAATCGACCCGCTTGCTCAGGACCGGCGAGGAGGCCGGACTCTCCCACATGCGGAAGAGTAGTCGTTCCAGCATAGGAGGAACCGGTACAGTAAAGTGTTCCCTCGCGGGAGAGTCATACTGGAGGGCGTCGAGCTCTTCGGCTCGAGGTTCCTCCTCGGGATCCGCAGGGAAGGCCAAAGCCTTGGCCATATCCCTAACGAAGTCCGAGAACCGGGCATCCTCCGGGGGGGACTGCTTCCGAGGCTCGGACTCTGGTGAGTCCGAGGGGACACACCGAGTCCAGAAAGAATCAGGTGACTCTTCCTCTTCAGACTCCCAGACCGACTCCGACGAGGACTCGGTGGGGTCGGTCCAGGCAGGGCGCGGTGCCTGCCGCCCCGACGCCGAGGGAGTCGGCGTCGGCGACCTCGGTCCCGAACGGGAGGCCGAGGGTGACCTCGACCGAGGATCGACTCGAGTTCTCATCGACTCGAGGATCGGCTCGGTCTCCGGGGTCGACTTGGACGTCGACGTCCCGGCGGTCGGGGCAGCGGCGCCAGCGAGGCCAGCGAGCAGTGCCCGCTGCTGGTCCATGAAGGCAGACAGTCTGCTCTCCAAGGCCGTCAACCTGAGTCCGAGCTCAGGTGACCCAGCAGCCCCCGACTCGGGCCCCGACGGCGTCGGGCCCGATGTCGGCTGTCGCGGAGGCGAGTCCAGAAGGACTACAGGACTTACCCGAGCAGGCATCTCCGACTCCAGGCGAGGTCGCTTCGGGAGGTGTTCCTTCTCCAAGGACCCGGGGCGGCTATCGGGGCTATGCGACCTGGCCCTCGCGGAACCAGGAGCGTCCACCGACGCCGCCCTCGCGGGTTTCACCGTCCGACGATGGTCCCCGGAGGGAGAACCCCGGTCGGAGGAACTCCGGCGACGGTCCGAGCTGGAGCCTTTTGACGCGGAGGCCTCCGACGAGGTCCGGGTACGGCTGGGGTCAGCGAAGATTCGATCACGCTGATGCCGCCGACTTCTCAACGCTTTTGAGGACATTTTGCCGCAGGGCCCACAGATCAGTTCCTCATGATCCGGGCCCAGGCAGCGGAGGCAAAAGTCGTGTGTGTCAGTTAGTGACATATTTCGGTCACACTGACCACACCGCTTAAAGCCACTGGCAGCCATCGGGGGAAAAAGGGCCCCTGCGAGGTCAAAGGACCGGGCTGCCAGGGAAAAATCGAAAACGAAAGCTGACAAAGTCAGAAAAACCGAAAAAAGTAAGAGGACTCGTGACCGGCGTCGCGAGTCCGGGCGGGAAAACGATCGGCGTCGAACCGAAGGAAAAAAAGGATAAAATAATGAATAAAATCGACTTTTTCGCGGGGACAAGACGGGGACGTCTGTAGGGCTCCGCGGAAAAAAGAAGACTGGCTAAGATGGCACCCTCGGGCGGGAAGACGACCGCGCATGCGCGCTGCAATTCCCAAAGGCTTTCTTTGAAAGCTGGGGAAAATTGCTCCGCGAGGGCTCCGTCGGCGCCGACGTCACCCATAAGTGAGGACTGACTTCCTGCTTGGTCCTGGAGAAAGGGTGGATATACCCGGTAGGAAAGTCCCTTTCTCCGGAAGAATGGCTTTTTTGCTGGCTGCTTCTTCCGTGGGAGAGAAGAGGTCTTACGTGAGAGGTGGGTTTGAGTTATGAACTCCGTTTCAATTTCGGCGGCCTTATCCTCCATGGGCTTGCCGAACAATTGTTTACCTAGGCAGGGGACATCCAAGAGTTTCTCCTGGACCCATTGCTCCAGGTCCGAAGACTGGAGCCATGCCTGGCACTGGGCCCCGATGCCAACCACCGCACTCAGGTGGAGGATTCAAACTTGTCATACGTGGCGTGGAAGAGGTACTTCGAGCAGTCCACGACTGACCTCAGGAGGGTCTGGAACCTGAGAAGGTGTTCACCCCCAAGACCTGCGGAAAATCCGCCGAGCTCTTTGGCGAGGTCATACAGGAACATGCCCATGTACAGTTGATAGGCCTGAATACGGCATATCAGCATGGACCTCTGATAGGCCTTGCGCCCCAGGGCATCGAGGGCCCTCTGCCCGGCGGGACCAAAGAATGTGATTTCAGGCTCTTTTGCTTCCGCATCGCCAATTCCACTACCATGGAGGTGTGCGGCAGCTGGGTCTTTCGGAATCCCGGGCCGCGCTGGACCCTATAAATGGCATCGAGGCGTTTGCTCACAATGGAGACCGAGGCAGGTGCCTCCCACATGCGGAGGAGCAGTCGGGACAGAATGGGAGGCACTGGGACCATAAGGGACTCCCGGGGCGGGGACTCATACTGCAAGATATCAAGTTCCTCTGCCCTCGGTTCTTCCTCAGCCTGTGTGGCCAGCTTGAGGGCCCGCGCCATGTCCTGCACAAACACCAGAAAGGACGTGTCCTCGGGAGGTGAACGCCTCTGGGAGGTGGGTGGGGACGGGTCCGAGGGAAGGTCCCTGTGAGAGGGGGGTCTCCGGGGAGGTATCCCTGTCCGACTCCCAGCCCAAGAGGTCCGAAAAGGAGTCTGGCTGGTTGCCCTGTCCAGAAGCCAAGGTCTGCTTGGAACCGGAGGCCTTGGAAGACCTCGCCCCCGAGGAGCGGGACGACAAGCGAGACCAGTGCCGAGGAGGCCCACGGCTCTTGGGGGTTTCAAGGGCAGGTTTAGGTGTCCCTCTCAGGGGAACCTCGGTTTCGAGGAGTGGGCCAGTCATGCTGGGCAGAAGCGCCTGCTGGGCAGCTAAGAAGGCAGAAAACGCTGCGCTCTAGTGCCAGCATTCGGGACCCCACGCGGATGTGAATCCCTGCGACGCTGACACCAGGGTTAAGAGGTCTGGCGTGGAAGAAGAGAGGGGGTGCTTGCCGGGACGACCCTCAGGAGACTGGGCACCATCGCCAGAGGCCTTCGTGTCTGTATGAGGTACCTTTCGAGGCCGCTCCTTGTCTGACTCTCGGGAACGCTGGGGAGGGCTGAGCGACTGAGCGCGGGAACTTTCACGCTTGTCTGGAGCCCCCAACAGCGACTTCGAGGTCTTCTTCTTCTTGCGCCCCCTCCACCTCAGGGGACCCCTGATTGGAGCGCCGCCTTGGAAGCAGAGCCACTGCAGAGGTTCCTGCAAGCGGAGGGATGGCCGAGGATGCCCCCAGGGATTCCGGGGCTGCCTTACGGAAAATGTTGTCGGACTTCTGCTTATGACTTAGCAGGGCCTTGGCAGACATTTTCTTACAGAGAGAGCAGAACTCTGGGTTATGGTCGGCCTCCAGACACCGGAGACAGCAGTCATGGATGTCTGTGAGCAACATGTTCTTGGAGCATCTGTCACATTTTTTAAAACTGGTGGCCATTGGGGCAAAAATGGCCCCTGCTAGGTCAAAGACCCTCGAGGCCAATGGTTGAAAAGGGTGCGAAAAGGCCCAGAAAGAAAACATTTTCCAAAAAAGGCTGGAATAAGGACGTCCCTTCGCTCGGAAAAAAAGAAGTGAAGGGAAGGACGGAAAAGGACCGGTGCTACTGGAAAAGAGAGGGACAGAGGCCGAAAGCGAAAACACTTTTTCCAAGGGACGAGTACGTGCGCCTGAAGGGCTCTGCAGAAAAAGGGAGACTGAGCAAGATTGCACCTTTGGGCGTGAAGAGGACCACACATGCGTGGCAGCAGGGCCGGCCCGTCCATTGAGCGAGAATGTTTTTTGCACAGGGCCCCGCGTTTCAGGGGGCCCCGCGCAAAAAACATTCTGATCCTAAAGTAAAATTTACAAAAAAAAAAAAGCTGTCTTCTCCCGCTGCCGGGGCCGCGGCGGCAGTATCGAGTGTGCCGCGGGGCCCCCCTGCCTAGCAGAGCCTGCCCTCCCCCGTATCACCTCTCTTCGTAGCTGCAGTCACACGCGCCGGCTTTCAGAGCGCAAGGGGAGTTTCTCCCTCGCTGCTCTGTTAAGCCCGCGGGGGCTGATGGGAAGTTCCCATCAGCCCCCGGGGGCTTAACAGAGCCGCGAAAGGGAAACTAGTCCCTTCGCGCTCTGAAAGCCGGCGCGTGTGACTGAAGCTACGAAGAGAGGTGATACGGGGGAGGGCAGGCTCTGCTGGGCGGGGGGGCCCCGCGGCACACTCGATACTGCAGCGGCGGCCCCGGCAGCGGGAGAAGACAGCTTTTTTTAAAAAACTTTTCTCTGGGCTGGGCTGGGGGGGGGGGAGTAGGAGTGGTGATGGGCTGGGGGGGGGGTTAGGAGTGGTGATGGGCTAGGGGGGGGGGTAGGAGTGGTGATGGGCTATGGGGGGTGAGGAGTGGTGATGGGCTCGGGGGGCGCTAAGTCTTTATATGGGCTGATGGGATTAGGACTGGAATTGGGTTGATGGGGGGTTAGGACTGGTAATGGGGTATGGGAGGGCTTAAACTTAAAATTGGGTTATGGGTATTAGGACTGGAAATGGTCTGGTGGGATTAGGACTGGGAGTGGGCTGATGGGGAGGTTAGGACTGGTAATGGGGTATGGGGGGCTTAAACTGAAAATTGGGTGATGGGGATTAGGACTGGGAGTGGGCTATGGGGGGCTAGGACTGGTAATGGGTTGGGGGGGTTGCTAGGACTGGAAATGGGCTGGGGGGATTAAGACGAGGTGGGCTGACTGGGTTAGGACTGCAAATGTGCTGAGTGCTGTTGGGGTGGAAGGACAGGTAATTGGCTATGGGGGGCTAGGACTGGAAATGGGCTGATGGGGGGTTAACACTGGAGGTGGGCTGATGGGGTTAGGACTGATAATGGGCTATGGGGGGGCTAGGACAGGAAATGGGCTGATGGGGAGGAGTTAGGACTTGAGGTGGGCTGATGGGGTTAGGACTGGTAATGGGCTGTGGGCTGATGGGGGGGTTAGGACTGGCAATGGGCTATGGGGGGCTGACTGGAAGTGGGCTGATGGGGGGTTAGGACTGGAAGTGGGTTGATGGGGGGGCTAGGACTGGTATTGGGTTGGGGGGTTGCTAGGATTGGAAATGGGCTGATGGGGGGCTAGGACTGGAAATGTGCTGATGTAGGGACTAGAAGGGAATGGATACTGGGTGAGGCTGGAACTAGAAGGGAGCTGATGTTGGGGGAGGATTAGAATGGGATGGGGCTGGGAGAGTAAAATGGAGAGGGGAAAAATATTTTGTGTGGGAGGGATAAAAAATCTACAATTGGCCGGGTATTGGGAGAGTAAGTGGGGATTGAGGATGGAGGGGTAAAATTTGAGTGGATGAAATAGGAATGAGGAAAGAGCAAAAGGAGAAAGATTAGTATGTTAAAGCAGATGTAGAGAGAGAGAATGGAAAAAAAAAACTAGAAGAGAGAAGAAAGGACAAATGGACAGCAGATGATGGAGAGTTAGCAGAAAACATGAAGAAACCAGAAGAAAGTGGCTGGAGCAATTGCAACTGAAAAAAAATGCACAAAAGGTAGAAAGATATCTCTTTATTTTGAATTTATTACCTGGAATATGAAAGCTCTGGGAAATGTGCATCATTAACGTCTGCGCTTTGGTACAAGAGGAAATTAATTTATAGTTTTATTTCTACAGTGTTGTTGTACATTCCAAGTTTGGCTTTTGGGGTTCCCAGTTTAATTATTGCCTTCCTGTTTCTAAATTGTGATTCCTTGTTTGGTGATGGTCTATGTTCTGCATGTGTAACTGAGCTGAGGTATTCTGTTTATGTAATTCCTATTAGACATTGCCACTTGTTCTCTTTCCCCAGTAGGTCATGTATTGTTCTCTGAAATGTATTGGTTTAATATTTGCAGTGTTGCCTTTTGATAGGTAGGGTATGGTGCTTTGTGAGTCCTGGTAGTGCTGTTAGGATACGGCAGGTTTGCTAAGGATTCTAAATGGGCAGTGTTTGTAGTAGTTCCTAATGTGCCTGGCGGTTGGCACTGGATTATAGTAATGTAGAAATCTTTTAGTCTGTCTTTATCCATACACTCATTAAGAGACATGTTTACTAAAAGTTAGTGTATGTTAGCATTATGCAAATATTTATGCAAATAAGGCCACTTATGCAAATGAGGCCCTGCACCGAGTCTCCGCACATGGCCCCGCACCCCCCTTAGGCCGCCCCTGCGTGGCAGCAATCCCAAGGGCTTTCTTTGAAAGCCTGGGAATTGCTCCGCGGGGCTCTGTCGGTGCTGACGTCACCCATAAGTTAGGACTGACTTCCTGCTTGTTCCTGGAGAAGGACATTTGTCTGAGAGCTCTGCATTTTTATTATCTTTGTTTGCGGTTTCCCTGTAGTTTATGGGGAGACAGATGCTGAAACACAAGGGGGTCATTCAGCAGAAAGCCTCTTCATCACTAGGATAGCCCTCCTTGATATAGGCTTTGAAGTTGGAGCTCTACGGAAAGAATGCACAGGAGTCAGATGCGTGCTCTGCTGCCGGATGCAATGGAGTGGTGGACTGGTTGGAGCTGGAAACTACACTGAGCCCTGCTGGTCCAATTCCTCCTATGCATGCAAACCAGCAAGGAGCCCACATCCAGGAGAATGGAGTGTGTGATTCCCATTGGGGGTGGGTCGAGGATGACGCACTGCTCTCTGACATTGCGGGAACATCATCATTATTGAGCTCCATTGTGCATGGGGTAACGGAGGGAGATCTGCTACCTGGAGTTGGTGTGGTTCAAGAGGCAGGCCCATCTGAGGAAGACTACTGAGGAGCACCAGAGCAGATGGGAGGGGGCATTTATGCTGCTACTTTCCCAGAGATATTGGAGGCCATAGCTCAATTGAAGTAGAAAGAACCTGTAGTTAATCCTGCCACTATAACCTTAGAGAATACTTGGAACTGTATGGCTGCGATGGAAATGTTATCTTCTTTGGCATTGCTATCTCTGGATATTCACGCTACAGCGGCTAGTCAGAAAACCCATGTGACAGCTCAGAATTTGAAGAGTGAGAGATTAGAGCACAATCTAGTATAAACTGAGGGGTCACAGGCAACGCTGATGCAGTAGAGATCTGTAATCCATCGCAGGCTGGAAAATATGGAGAATCTGATTAAATCTTTCAGTTTAAGAGTATTACGTTTTTCTAAGCCTGCTCTTGCATCTCCTGTGGAGTTACTGAGGAAGTACCTTAAAGAGGTTCTGAAGAAGGGCTTCCTCCTTTGGGAAAGATCTTTTATCTGCCAGTGCCTTCAAGACTGAAAGCTGGTGAAGTGCATAGTAGTGCTCAAATGTCAAATGTGGAGTCTGGATGTTTCAGCTATCCTGAACGAATCTGACGACGAGGAGCTGGAGCGAGCTACTTTGCTGGTTACCTGTATTTTCCTCCCAAGGTAAAGAAATGATTTTGAGACTTTATTTCAGGAATCAACAGTCACTATTTTTGGACAAAGGATTTAGATTTTTCCTGACCTATTGCGGGAGACCCTGAAATAGGAGGAAGACGTTTTTTGAGATGCACCCCAAAGCCTTGGCCCCAGGTGCAACTATTATTATTCAGTGTTCATGTGAATGTATTCTTCAGTATAAAAGAGGTAAATGTGTCTTTTTACAAACCCACTCAAATGAGACATTTCCTAGATTCATAACATATATAGAGTTTGTAGTGGCTGTCAGAATATGATTTATGAGCTATGAGTGGACCTAAACAGTCGACTGCAGACTAAATTGTCTGTTACAGAAATTCTCTTTTTTCTTTTGATGCCCTGCTTCAAAAGCAGTTTTCTTTTCTTGGTTCCTCCCTCCTCTTATATATTGTGAACTTTAGGATGTAATTCAATAATATTTCTAATTAACTATTTCTGTGTCCTTATTTTGATTTGATTATGTCTTTTTCTTTAGTCAAATTGTTGCTTGACTATGGGGGTCATTATAGAATCCTATTCATGCTTTAGACGGGAATGGAGACATCAAAAGCATGGGATATCTCCACAATCATTTTAGAAGCTAGCTCAGTGGGCATCCCAGGCGTGAGGATGTCCACATCTGAAGAGGGGTGCGGTGTAGGCATGTCTAGACCATGGACATCCTTTTGCAATTTCAGGTATGCCCTGGCATCCTAAGCCACCAAGTTTATAACTTCACCAGGCACGAATAGGCAGTGGAAAAGAGCTCATTTTGTCGGCCAAACATTTGGAAGTGTGGAGAAGGAGGTGCAGTCACAGCCCCTATATAGTATAAGGTGGAAGCAAACACTGACAGGCAATGAGGGCTCATGTTCCTGTTGCGCCATGCCGCTGGACATCCCTGTCTGCAATCTTCCATAAGATGGACATTTCCATGCCACTGTTTAGTAGCGGGGATTGTAGGCAGGCATCTACGTTGCGGACATCCACATTTCCAACATCGAGCCCAAAGAGATATCCCTGGCGTCTTCCTGGATGTCTCAAGTTGCACTCGGACCCCTTCTAAAATGCCACTTCTCATATTTTTGAAATTTGATAAATTAAAAAAAAAAATTGCCATTTAACTCTCTGTTTTCTATCTTTTACACAACAGGATATTGTCTCTTATTCTATGACTTTTTAATTTTATCAGGACTCTTGCTCACGTTTATCCACGTTTATATGCGCCTTCAAAAGAGTGTAGCAGGCTGGTGAGGCAAGACTTCCCTTGGCTAAATCCTGTGTTGGCTTTATCCCATTAAGCCATGACTATGTGTTCAGTCATTTTGTTCTTTTTTAATAGTTTTTACCATTTTGGCCAACACTGAAATTAGGCTGACTGGTCTGTAGTTTCCCGTATCATCCCTGAAGTCCTCTTTAAAAATTGGTTGTTATGTTGGCCATCTTCCAATCTTCAGGTACTGCCGAAATCTTCTGCAGAAGAGCAAGAGCTTGTCTCTTCTCTCCAGCTCAGACTGTTTTCAGCTTGCTCTCAAGGTGCCATCAGTCAGAGCCTGCTGACAGGAGATAGAGCAGCAGGAGCAAAGGACAGTTGGGAGAAGGGAGTAGAAAATTTGGTAGAGCCCGGGCCTGTGTGGCCTACCTCATTCCAACAATCTTGTTACACAGCATAGACTTAAAAGCAGGAACTCCCAAACTTCCTTTCAGTAACTTATAGGGGAAGATTTTGGAGTCCTAAAATTATCAACATTAACTCCCACATTAGGGTGGATACTAGTGAAAGTCCATATCCCATCAGCATTGGGAGATAGAGGAAATACCTACTCTTGCGGTACCCATGGCAACCAGAGATGGCTGACAACAAGCAGAAGGAACAAGCTCCTGCCACTCTATAGAGGATTGCTGCAGAAGGCAGGTAAAAGAAAACTGATGCCAGGCTGAGGCTGGGAGAAGAGTCTGATGTTGCTGTGGCTGTGATGAGGGAGCTGACAGAAGGGCTGTGGATGGGAGAAGAGAGCTGACACTGGCATATGGGGGGGGGGAGTTGGAGAAAGGGACTGATGCTGGGGCTGGAAAAGGGTGCTGACGGCTGACATTGAAGCTGGAGATTGATACGTGCAGATGGTGGGGGTAGGAGAAGGGGGCTGGGGGCTGATGCATGGCTGGGGATTGTAGAAGGGGGCTAATGCTAGCAGAAGGAGGGGGTGGGAGAAGGGTAATGATGCTTGCAGATGCTTGGAGTCGGGAGAGACTGAGGACAATGCTGGGGTAGTGAGAAGGAATGAGAGGACAGATATTGTTTGTGTTGTTGTCATTGAGTCAGTGCCGACTCATGGCGACCCTATGGATAACTGTCCTAAACTGTGTTCGGCCTTCATTCGGGTGGCAAATTTGTTGATACAATGGTGTTTATTATATCAATCTATGGCATTGCTGGCCTTCCTCTTTTGTGCTGACCATCAATCTTGCCAAGTATAATGTCTCTCTCAAATGATCTCCCTCTGGACAAGTCAAATCTTTGTATGCAGAGGTACATCTCTGCACTTGAGAATTATATAGGTCCTTCATAGCCATTCTGCCAAAATCAAGGTGAAAATCAGACTTTACCTGCTAATTGTCTTGCTTTGAACCCCTCCAGACCAATCCAGCATGTTTGATTGTCACCCTCCTTCAGCAACTGAGAACTGAGCATGATCAAGTTTGAACTGCACCGGTATAAGAGCCCCCCCCCCCCCCCCCACCTTGGACTCACTAGAATCAGTATCCTATTGACAAAGCATAACTGAAAGAATTACCCTGGACTGGCAAATAGCAGACAACACTGCTGGACAGCCCTAGAATCCTCAAGACTGAATCTTAATTCCTAAAAATTCTTTTCTTTGTCTTTTTCTCTCTCTCTTATTTTTTTTTGGAACAATCGCAATTCCTTTCCAGAACTATGTAGAAACCTCCGAAGGGAATGGACAGCGAAGCCATCACAGATTCTATTAGTTGACACTCCGCCTGTTCCCAAAGAACCTCAAAATGTCACTGATGTAATTTTTCCCACAAGGTTCCTCCAAACCGGAAAGCCTCTCCTCATGGACACATGAAACTGACAATAGAACAGGGTGGGTCCTGGACTGGATTGGAGGAACTCTAGGAAAGACAATTAGCAGGTAAGGTCTAATTTTGCCTTCCATATCGTCCCTCCAAGTCAGTCCAGCACGTTTGGGATGTATCAGGGCAGTGCTAGCCATGGGAAGGACCCATGAGGCCAGCCTGAAATACTGCTACCCCAAAATGCATGTCACTCACTGCCTGCATATCAAGACGATAATGATGTGTGAAGATATGCAGAAAAGACCACGTTGCCGCCTGACATATCTCCATGGGTGGAACTAGATTATATTCTACCAAGAGGCAGCTTGCACCCTTGTAGAATGAGCTCAAAGCCCGGGGAACCATCTTCCCTGCGAGCAGATAAGCCAAGGCAATCACCTCCCGTACCCAGCAGGCAATAGACGCCTTTGAGGCCACCTAACATTTCCCAGTCCCCCATGAAGGACAAACAATCTATCTGTTTTGCGAAAAGACTTCATTCACCTCAAATAATGTTTAAATACTCTGTATACTCCCAGCAAGTAAAGTTGCCTCTCTTTCTCCGAGTCCACCTGCCTAGTGACTGCTGGCAGAGACACTGCCTAATTCACATGAAAATGTGACACCACCTTAGGCAGAAAGGACAGCACCGTGCGCAACAGCACTTTTCTCGGGAGAAAACCAAATACGGTTCTTTGCAAGAGAAGGCCTGCAATTCCAAAACTTGATGAGCTGAGCAAATTGCCAACAAAAATACTACCTTCAGGGCTAGATCACGCAATGATACCTGACCCAACGGCTTGAACGGTGCCCGGATCAGCCCGTTGAGCACCAGGTTCAAATCCCATAGTGTAACTTCTGATTCCTTAGGCGGATTGATCAGCTTAACCACCTGCAGAAACCAAGCCACCTCAAGATGCACTCCAGGAGAACTGCCCTGCACCCACCCCTGGAAGCAGGAGAGGGCAGCTATTTGTATTCTCAGCGACCCCAAGGCCAGACCTTTTTCCAATCCTGCTTGCCAGAGCATCAGGATCTCTAGAACCGAAGCCTAAAAGGGCCGTACCCCAAAAGCCGAACATCAGTTTTCAAAGATATGCCACACTCTCACATAAGCCAGCAAGGTGGACTGCTTCTGGGCTCGTAGCAGGGTGGAAATCACCACTGCGAAGTACCCCTTATGCCTCAAGCAGGCCCTCTCAAGAGCCATGCCGTAAGCAAGAATCAATCCACTTGCGGCATAAGAATGGGTCCCTAAGTTAACAGATTGATCCTCCAAGGATGGTCTACCAGGAGACACGTCAGGTCCGCGTACCATGGACATCGAGGCCAGTTTGGCGAGATGAGCAGCACTGGACCTGGGTGTCTCTCTATGCGCTGCTGCAGATGACCGATTAGCGCCCACTGAGGGAAGACATACAAGAGCCCCTCCATCAACCACCTCTGTGCCAACGTATCCAGTCCTTCAGACATCAGTTCTCTGCACCTGCTAAAGAACCTGCTCACCTTGGCACTGGAAAACGACGCCATCAGATCCATGACTGGCATCCTCCAGTGCCTGATGAAGTTGTGAAATATCGCAACATTGAGCTCCCACTCTCCTGGGTCCAGACAATATCTGTTGAGAAAGTCCGCCTGCACATTGTCTTTTCCCACCACATGGCCGCTAATAGGGCTATGAGGTTGATCTCCGCCCACACTAGAAGCGTCTCCACTTCTTCCTCCAGAGCCACACTTCCTGTTCCCCCCTGTCTGTAGATGTAAGTGAACGTTGTGGCAATGTCCAAGCAGACCCTCACTGCCCAGTATCGGAGACGCTCTTGGAAGACTTGCAGAGCCAGGAAGACCGCCCTCATGTCCAGGCAGTTTATGGTCCAAATAGCCTCCTCCAGAGATCAACAACCTTGCATTATATCCGCCTCGCGATGTGCCCCCCCAGCTGATGAGACTGGCATCCGTGGTTACAGGCACCCAGACCGGTAGCTCCGGGGCAATCCCTGCCAATAGGAGCTCTGGTCGCAATCACCAGTTCAACTATGCCTGTGTTCGCAGCGGACAAACCAATCACATGGTTAAGGGATGATGCTGCGGAGACCACCGGGAGAGCAGTGTGTGCTGTAAGGTCTCATGTGCACTTGAGTCCATGGCACAAGTCCAGCGCCACCTCCATGGATCCCAGGACTTGCGGATAGTGCCATGCTGAGGGAGACCCACTTGTCAGGAAGGTCTGCAGTTGCCACCGGAGCTTCTGGGCCCTCTCTTCCAGCAGGAAGACCACTCCCGTTACCATGTTGAATCAAGCCCCCAGATAAACCAAATCCTGAATGGTTTGACTCTGCTCTTGGCAAAGTTGACCATCCAATCCAGGTGCTGCAGCAAATCCACCACCTTCTGGGTGGTTGGCTACAATACTCTCCTGCCGAGATGTTGCCCTGATCAGCCAATCATCCAGGTACAAGTGTACCAACACCCTTTCCTGCCTTAGTGCTACAGCTACCATCACCATAACCTTGGTGAAAGTCAGTGGCGCTGTGGCCAGTCCAAAAGGAAGGGCTCGGAATTGGAAGTGCCCCATTGGCAGGGCAAATCGCAGATATTTCTGGTGCTCCGGCCGCATTGGGATGTGCAGGTACGCGTCCGTGAGATCCAGAGCCAATAAGAACTCCCCTTGTCTCATGGCTAGGATCACTAACCGCAAGGTCTCCATACAAAAGTGCGGCACCTGCAGCGACCTGTTGACCTCCTTGAGGTCCAATATGGGCCGAAAAGAACCCTCCTTCTTGGGCACCACAAAGTAGATCGAGTATTGATCGCAGTCGCATTGGTCTGCCAGCACCGGAACTATCACTTCTAATTGGAGTAGCCTCTACAGCGCCTCTTTGATCGCTCAACGCTTCATGGGGGCCCGCCCGGCAGGGAGACTGTACAAAGGCCCCAGGAAGAGGGTGTGGGAATTCCAGTGCATACTCCTCCCGAATGACCTCCAGAATCCGTTGGTCTGTTCTAATAGTGGTCCCGATTGGGTAAAACTACTGTAGCCGATCTCACACAGGCAGCAGCCCCGACTGACCAACATTGCTTCATTGTGGCTCTTTTGCCACCGGGGCTTGAAGAGAGAAGAATCTCCGACCGGCTCCTCGATAGCCCTGAAAGGACTGCCCCATGGAGGCAAACTGTCCCGCTGATAAGGAGCAAAGCGCGTTGCATGAAACCTTTGGAATTCTTTTGGCTGATCTCTGGTGGAACTAACTGGTTTCTGTGTCTTTGGGCAATCCTCCAGCAACCTCATGCCCTTAGAGTCACCCAGATTCTTCACTATCTCTTCCAAGGCTTTTCCAAATAGTAACTTGCCCTTATAGGGAAGCCTACTGAGCCCAGACTTAGAAGAAACGTCAGCCGACCAGTTTCACACTACAAAAAATGGCGTGCAGTATTAATAGCCACCATGGACTTGGAGGAAGCCTGCAACATATCACAAAATGAATCCTCTAGATATATTGTGGCTGATTCTAAACTTGCCACTTCGGAGCCCCTGCCAGACTGGTCTCCACCCCTATCAGATTTTGCAACCAGCAAATTGAGGCTCTGGACACATAAGCTCCACAGATGGATGCCTGTAATGTGCTCAGGTGTCAAAGGCCTGCTTCAAAAAGATCTCCAGCTTGTGGTCCGCTTCTCTCTCCATCGGGATGGTAGTCTTCTTGGTCACTGCTGAGACTAAGGCATCAACCTTGGGCATCTTTACAGCTCTTTCTCTTCTTGCGGAATGGGATATAGATGGCTCAGAGCCTTCATACCCCGCCCCCCACCCCCGTAAGCTCACCTAGGGCACCTCCCATTCCTCTTCAATCATCTTCTTAAAAATCCTGTGTATCAGGAAGGCTGTCTGGGAGACTTTGAAACACTGCAATAGGGGATCTTTCAACAGCTCATCCTGCACCACAGGCATCTGGACAATATTCCACGCTGCAAGTGAGCTACTGGCTAGGGCCGCCAACTCTTCCTTATGGAACACCCTCACTGCATTGGGATCATCCCTTTGCGGGATTTCCCCGTCCTCCAGCTCTTGCTGGGACATTTCCTCTAGAAGGTCGGAAGGGCCCTCCATTAAATCCTCAGATGACGGGGACAGAGGGATCCTGTCTCTCCCAAGAGTCCTACCTCCCATGGCCTCTCTTGGTTTGGGAGTTCCCCTTGGCCCTGAGAACCCCCCAGCATGACTCCAGAGCATAGCTCCAAAAGGTCTTTCCGACCCAAGCCTTTTGCTGCATATCCCTGTGAGCATTTTAAACAATACGCCCTATGGAGAAGCAGCACAAAATCCGGGGTAAAAACCGACTCCAATCCCCTCCCTGAGAATCTGCAGTCCCCGGCTCCATACCAGCTTGCTTGTGCTTGTTCTTTCGGGTGGCCTTCTTTCCCTTAGAAGAAATGGCCGCTGGATCAGTAATGGTCTCCTTTCCAGCCAAAACCGTGGGGTCCTTGGCAGGCTGCATGATTTCCAGCCTCTGCTGCTCTGTCTACCCTGAAACAGACCCTACAAACACCAAACTCAAATAAACCGCGAGAACCCCCTCAATCTGCACAGATGCTGGAAGTCTGCCCATGAACTGCCACTGCAGCAGGAACACACACACCGGTACCGTTCACCACCCCCGGACCCGACAGAAACGTAGGAGGGAGGGACAAGGAATTTACCCCTGGAGCAATGTTGTCAGTAGCACAAGGCTTGCCAGTCTGGTCCTACTCTTTTACCTTTACTGTCTTTAATTTTCTTTTATTAAATGCTGGACTGCAGCGAGACCTGCTTTTAGCTGAAGAGTGCCTCGCAACCCCGATTGGGGAGCAGAGTCATCCGGCTGGGGGGGGAAAGTGATCTGGGATCCCAGGTATTTTAATCCTGAAGGCCCTGCCCAATTCACCCAAGGACCCAGATAGACTGACAGGTAGGCTTCACATTTAGAAGGCTCTCACTCCACGGCACTGACCTGTACCAGGAACCCAGCCCCCAAGCCTTGGCTTACTAGTTAACACTGTTCAGCTCTGCTTAACTAAACCTGCTTCAGTAAGAAACCAACTTCATGGAAGAGAAACAAAAAAAAAATAAAACTATTGTGGAGCCCAGCAATGCCAGAAGTCCTCCTTCAGCTGCTGAGGACTGAATATACTGATTCTACTGAGTCCATGGGGGGGGGGGGGGGGACTCTTATACCGGTGCACTTCAAACTTGATCATGCTCAGTCCTCAGCTCTCAGCTGCTGAAGGAGAGTGACAACCAAAGGTGCTGGACTGAACTGGAGGGACAATATGGAATACGTCATTGGATTTCTTGACTGCTTGTCATTTATTTTTATTGATATACTGTTTATAGGGGAGGGGGGCTAGCAAGCAAATATGCAGGGAAAAGTGGAGATGTAGAGGCAGAGGGATGGATGCTGGAATAAGGAAGAAAGGCAGGATAAATGAATACAGGAGAAGGAGGTAGGCAGGCCAATGCAGGGAAAGGGGGACCAGAGGGTTATGTAGAGGATGAGACAAAGGAAAGGGACAGATCTTTGAATGAGGTAATAGAAGACGGAACTGGGGGAGGTAAAAGGGGGGAATGAGAGCCTGGATAAGTGTGTAAGACATAAGAAAAGGGGCTGAATGAGAGGGTAGGAGCTAGGATTGGTGTGGGGACGAAAGGCAGAGGTAGATGAGGCTGGAGAGGAGATAAGTACACAGGATAGAAAAAAATGGGGGACTAGAAAATGGGTGAAAGACAGGGGAATAGGAATGAGAGACACAGAAACAAAGGAATCAGAGACACAGATGGGAAGGAGAGGACTAGGGAGGTAAGCATAAGAAGTAGAAAGTTGGTGAAAGGTGAAAAAAGGAAGCCTGAGGAATAAAATCTAGCAATAGGTAAAGAGCAGAAGAAAAATGGAGAAAAACAATTAAACAAAAGGATCAATGTTAGAGATAGATGCAAGGAAGGAAGATGAGGACAGTGAAGAAACAGAAAATGAAAATGAGACCCTGGAAAAAGACAAAAAGAAAAACAACCAGAGGAAGCAATAGAGTCTAGGACCAACTCAACTGGAAAAATATAATGATCAGACAAAGATACAATTATTTTGCCCCCAGACAGACATTCTTGATCCCTTTTGTTATTCTTTCCAGCCCAATGGAAGTTGAAAAGAATTATATAAAAGGAGTCAAGAATGTCTGCCAATCTGAGAGCAATATAATAGAGGGTGTTCAGGGAAAAAATGTGTTTCATTGGGGGTTTTCATATTGGGTTTTTTAATAGTGCACCCTATTGTGCAATAAGTTCAACATTACCACTTTCATTTTGAAATGAAACTCAAAGGGGCTGCATACGCCTTGTAGTGCTCTGCAAATAATAAGCAGTGGTACTAGAAGTAGCTATAATTAGCTCTTATATTACATTTTCACATTTTCTTCATCTCTCTCCACCAACCCATCCCAAAGCACCCATTCTCTTGCTATGATCAGGGAAATGAAGCCGTCCCTATAAATTTCAATGTAAGTCATGATTTAATTGAAAAAATGTATCTCTAGGCTTAATTGTAATAAATTCTGAACAGAATTGAGCTATTCTGCTTTCATATCCTTTTCTGTGCACTAGATCTTATAACAGAAAATGGATTTTTGAAACTGTTTCCACAGAAAGCTGTTGAGTGACCCTGGGCACAAAAAATCAGAGATATTGGCCATACCTGATGTATGAACTGAGATCCCAATGAATTATGATACGGTTTTGGCTGTTTCATCAGGGGGTATCGATTGTTCCCATAAATTTTCCATGAACCCATGTTTCCATGAGTCATTTCCCTTCTATATCTCCTTCTGTTCCGGGAAGTGGCTTTTGACTATCATTGGCTCTGAACAAGTCAACACTTAGTTTCTAAGACTCTACTTTCTGTCTGCCCTTTTATTGGCTAATTTCAATTTTTATGTTTTTTTTTTAACTCTCAAGGTTTATGGCCACAGGAAAACATGGGAGTCTTTTTCCTCCATTTCAAACTAGCGCAAGTACTGTACCAAGATACATCAAAGGGGGGCACGTCAAGAATGATCCAAAGTCTCCCTCCATCCGTCCAGAAAGTGAATGCCAGTGCTTTGGGAACACTGACGGAGAGCTTTACTTACTTCCCTCTCCTCGGTTACATGTGGGGTCTTCAAAAAAACCCAAAAAAACCACACTACAATCAGACAATGGCCAATGTCAGAGGGATGATAAGAAACAGACGCTCATGTCAGGACATAGGACGCTGTGCATTTACCAGCACATACAAGAGCAGCAACCATTTCACACAGACATATTCAAAAAATGAGCAGCATCATTCACTACTACTATTATTACTACCGATCATTTGTATAGTGCTACAAGGCATACAAAAGAGACATATAAGAGAGAGTCCCTGCTCATCAGAGCTTACAATCTAGTCAAGACAGACAAGACCACAAGGGTACGAGTATGTCCAGGGGAATGCTAAGGGAACACATAGTTGGAGAGCAGGAGAGTAAGTGGATCAGGATCCACAAGCAGCCTCAGAGATGAGTTTTTAGCCTGGATTTGAAAAGGGCCAGTGATGGAACCTGATGTACTGACTCAGGTAGTTTGTTCCAAGCATAAGGAGCAGCAAGGTGGAAGGACTGGTCTGGAGTTGGCAGTAGAAGAGAAGGGCACAGATAGAAGCGATCTGCCAGAAGAGCGGAGCTCCCGAGGAGGGGTGTAGGGAGAGATAAGAGAGGAAAGGTAGTGAGGAGCTGCAGAGTGAATGCACTTATAGGTCTGTATGAAGAATTTGAACTGGATATGGAAATGGATAGGGAGCCAATGAAGCGACTTGAGAAGAGGGGTTATATGAGCATATCGAGGCTGGCAGAAGATTAGCTGCACAGCTGAGTTTTGAACAGATTGAAGGGGAGAGAGATTCAGAGGAAGACCAGCAAAGAGGGGGTTGCAATAGTCTGGATGGGAGGTGACTAAAGAGTGGACAAGTGTCTTAGTAGTGTGCTAAGAAAGGAAGGGGAAGTTATGCTGATGTTATAGAGAAAGAAATGACAGGTTTTAGCTATCAGTTAGATGTGTGTGGAGGAGAGGGAAGAGTCAAAGATGACCCCAAGGTTGTGAGCCAAGGAAACAGGGAGGAGTAGAGTGTTATCCACAGAGATAGAGAAAGGAGGAAGGGGGTGGTGGGTTTAGAGGGAAAGATAAGAAGCCAGGTTTTGGCCATCTTCAGTATCAAACAGCACTGAGACAGCCAGCCAGCAATGTTAGATAAGTAGGCAGAGACAATGGCCTGGATTCCCGGAGAGTTTTCAGGTGTAGAAAGGTAGATTTGAGAGTCATCAACTAAAAGATGGTATTGGAAACCATGGGAGGAGATGGGTGCACCAAGGAAATGGGTACATAGAGAGAGAAAGAGTGAGCCCAAGACAGACCCTTGGGGTACACCAAATGAGAGCAGGATAGCAGTAGAGAAGAATCCACCAGAACAAACACTAAAAATGCGGTGGGAGAGATAAGAAGAGAACCAGGATAGTTTAAAGCCCTTAAAACCAAGCAAGGACAAGGTATCAAGGAGAAGGA
This sequence comes from Ichthyophis bannanicus, assembly GCA_033557465.1. Lineage (NCBI taxonomy): Eukaryota > Metazoa > Chordata > Amphibia > Gymnophiona > Ichthyophiidae > Ichthyophis > Ichthyophis bannanicus. The sequence goes on along the minus strand of CM066032.1, from coordinate 101,899,371 downwards.
GGTGGTCAACAGTGTCAAAAGCAGCAGAAAGGTCAAGAAGGATGAGGATCAAGTAAAGGCTCTTGGATTTGGCCAAGAACAAGTCGCTGGAGACATTGGCAAGAGCCGTTTCAGTAGAATGCAGAGGACGAAAGCCAGATTGCAATGGATCCAGAAGGGCTTGAGAGGAGAGAAGGTCAAGGGAATGGCAGTGAACCGCATGTTCAAGTAGTTTAGAAATAAAGGGGAGGAGGGAGATGGGTTGATAATTAGAAGTGAAAAATCAACAATCCTTACAATCACCACTGCAAAGTCCACGTCACATATGTCAGTCCAAACAATGCAGAGATCCAAATGAAAAACTGCTTTGTGCACTTTTCACAACAGCTAGCACGATGAGAGCAGCAGTATATTTTTTTAATGGCAGACATGACTCATGGGAGCTTAACGACAAGTTTGAGTGGCACTGGTTCTATTGAAGTGACCCTCCCATACTGTGTATTTAAGGACTTCTCATGTGCGACATTCAGGAGAGCGGTCGGCCATAGGGCAGGCCATCCACTAGGTAGGCAAGGCGACCACCTAAGGTGACAGACCTCTGTGGGCAGCATGACGCCCAAGATAGGCCATGTGTGCTGAAGCACATGGCCTGCAGCTTCTGACCCCCCTCCAACAGGAAGCCGTGTGTGTTAAAGCATATGGCCTGCCACTTCCACCACGCTGTTCCCCACTTTACCCCAGCAACAAAATCGGTGGCAGTGGCTTGGTGGGGAGTGGGGGAGGCGGCACAGATAGGGCATCTTCCTGGGGCTGGCCCTGGTCGGCCATGTTTGTTTAGTTGAAATCCCCGATGAAACCAGCCAGTGAAACCTATGGCCAAGGTTGGAGTGATGTCAAGTTGAGCAGCCGAGGCACTGTGTATGAACTGTTAAAGAGTCTTTTCTACTTTCAAGATAAGTTATTGATTGAGCTTTTTGCCTTATGAATCACTTGATTTAATTAAATGTCATTTGAAATTCAAGAACATTGGGTATGGAGAATGTGACACGTAATGAAGATAATATTGAAATATTGTGTGAGTGATGATGAAAGTTTGGTGCGTGACATACAAGCAATGGTCACAGTATTGAGCTCCCTTTTGGCTTACTAGAGGGATTGAGTTGTGAAGTATCTATGCTAAGGTCTGTTTGAGAAAATGTGATATTCGCAATTCATGTAAGGTTCATGTATTGGATGATTAAACATTTTTATTACATATTAAAATATATTGTAATATAATATCTGCATGGAGCAGTTTTTCAATTAGATCTCTGCATCGATAATTAGGACAGGTAGGATTAGTGCTTTACATATACAAGTGCCAACAAATAGACGTGTAAGCATGCGTAGGGCCGTGGCAAGCTGTAATTGTGCCCTATGCAACTCATGAACCTGGCCCCCACCCATGACATATCAGACTTTATCAGCTGCATGTTCGGTACTTTCGTCAGTTTATATTTTCAACTTCCCATAAGCCTGTTTTCGAATACAACCATGTAAAACACTGTTAGTAGCTGTCTACTATTCCCCTCTTTCACATTCTCCATTCCCACCTTCTCTCACCCCCATCAAAGATCAGCCCCTTATTCCTCTCCACAGCCCCTAGTCCCTTGCTATTGCCTTCCAACCCCTCTATGTCATTCACACCACTCTTCATCCCTAAACCACCTTTCTTCAGTAACACACTCCTATATTTATCCCCTCCCAATCGCTTAGCTCCCACTGTCCTAATCCCAGAGTACCCACTCTTCTGCCACCTGACCCCTGCGTACCAGCTCTCCTTGCTAACCAATTTGCTCCCATGTTCAGTCCTTGCCTAACTTTGAGTCCCTGCTCTCTCACCATCCCCACCCCCTCTGTATTTACTCTCTTATCTCCTTCCCCAGTATGCATGGCCTTACCTCTTTCCATTTCTTCCCCTGCCCTGTCTCTTCCTCCAGTATTTCATCTCTGCCCGGCCTTTCTCCATTTTTCCACTTTTCCAGCATCTGCCACTTCCTTCTCCATTCTCTGCAGCCTCTTCCCCCTCTGCCACTTCCTTCTCCATTCTCTGCAGCATCCTCCCCCTCTGTCTCCCAGTCTTCCTCCAGCATTTGCTCCACCTTTCCCTTCCCTTGCTTGACTATCTGTCCCCTCAACTTAATTCAGACTAAGAAGCAGCAGAAGCCAGTTTGTTTGTCCCCCACTCTTCAAAATGCAGCACCCAGGAGGCACGGTGAACACTCTCCGTCACCAAAGAGCCTTCCTGTTGCCGACCCGAGCATTCCAGGGCTACTGGGGCTACTGCTATATAGTAACATAGTAGATGACGGCAGATAAAGACCAGTATAGTCCATCTAGTCTGCCCAGCAAGGCGGCAAAAGTAGGTGCACCTGACGCTCCGTGCAGGTCACCTCTCCCCATGCCTTTGTTTAGGGATGTACCCATTGCTCTGTGTAGGTCACTCCTCCCCAGGTCTTTGTTTAGGGGTATACTCACCGCTCCGTGCACGTCACCTCTATTTGTTGAGATATTAGAGACAGTTCATTTTGATTTTATTCCGTTTCTATAAAGGGATCCACTGTGTCTGTCCCATGCCATTTTGAATTCTGTCACTGTATTTGCCCCCACCACTTCCATCAAGAGGGCATTCCAAGCATCCATCACCCTTTCAGCGAAAAAGTATTTCCTGACGTTGCCTTTCAGTTTGCCCCCTTGCAGCTTCATGTTATGCCCTCGAGTTTTACAGCTTCCCCGTCTTTGAAAAAAGTTTGTTTGTTCATTAATGCTATTTTAAGTATTTAAATGTCTCTATCATATCTCCCCTGTCCCTCCTCTCCTCCATAAAGCATTTATTTCATGTAGGAACTTTACTTCCCTAGCATATCCCAACTTGACATTTATCCAGTCAATATTAGGGTAAATGAAATCACCCCTTATTATTGCATTGCCAAATTTGTGAGTGTCCCTAATTTCTGCTAACATTTAACCTCTGTCTGTTCATTCTGGTCAGTTCACAATCTTGAAACACATACAAGTATTTGGCACTTACTTAAATGTGTAATACTGGATTTTCCAAAAGCACATATGTACGAGTAGCCAATTAAGGAGCAAAGTGAAAACGTTTGGTTTTTTTGGAGGTGATAGGAGACATCATAGCACAATTTCCTACTCAATCAGTGCTAAAGTCCAATCAACACTTAGAGTGTACTTACAACTAGCCGACAGGGACATTCTTTAAAATCTGTGTATTCCCACTGTAAAATGAGAACAATATGTATAGTTTTTGGGACAGCCCAAAGTACAGACTCTTCGAATCTATGGGAGTTATTTTGGAAGCCTTATTTGTGCTTTGGAAGTCTTAAAATGGGCACAGAGACGTCCAAAGCACAGAGTTGTCTCCAGAGTCAATTTAGAAACTGGGTCTGTGGACGCCCTGGAGTACGTCTTAATTTAGACCTGCTCCAGGCACAAATAAGCATTTGGAAAGTGAAAAACAGCCAGAGGGTATAGAGACGAAAGCCCCCCATTATCCCAGGTACTCAGCACAATCAGAAGGACAGCAGGAGTGGGATTTGAATCCGGTTTCCCTGGTCCTAGCCCACTAATCTAACCATTAGGCTATTCCTAGCCATCCAAGTTCCGAAATATGGTTCTGGGGACGTCTATGCAGACACCCCTGCAGTAGGGTTGCCAACTGGCTCCAGATGCGCCCGACAGGCTTGATCCAGTCCTGGGTTTATCCCATTGCATGCAGTGACTTGTAGTTTTCCTTTTCTTGTGGAGTGCAATGCAGAAATCAGAACTACATACACCTGCATGTAATGAAGTAAACCCAGGACTGGATTGAACCTGTCGGGTGCATCTGGAGCCAGTTGGCAACCCTACCCTGCAGACAGCCATAGTAGGCATGTCCACGTTTGTGAAATCATGTCTGCACCTGGACGTGCCTGATTATTTTCCAGCCGTTCTGACTTAAATATCCCAGATTGCAATCGCACATCTCTTCTAAAATGCCCCTCCACATCTCCACACGTAAACAGCAGCATTGTGAAATCTGTATTTATAAGTGTATGTAAGGTTAGGGCTCTTCACCTCGAAAAAGAAATGGCTGAGGGGAAATGTGATAGAGGTCTATAAAATAATGACTGGAGTAAAACAGGTAAACGCAGATTGGGTTTTTACTCCTTCAAAAAGTAGATAGCCTAGGGGACACACAATGAAGCTACAATGCAGCACATTTAAAACTAATTGGAGAAAATATTTTTTCACTCAATGTGTAATCAAATTCTGGAATTCGTTACCTCACAGACAACTACAGGTCAAATATGGCTCCAACATATCTTCATCCTTCACAAGGCAGGGAGTCCCACAAGGCTAATCCCTTTCCACCCTCCTCTTCAACCTTTACATTCAACCCATCTGCGCCATCATCATGAGACACAGGATCAACTACACCATATACGCTGATGATATAATGATCTACACGCCGATCAACCTCGACAACCTGGACTTCACTGAAATAGCAAATGGCCTCCACGAAATGACATGCTGGCTAAACCAAAGTAATCTCACAATAAACTACAAAAGACAGAAGCTCTCATCATTACAAGAAACTCTGGATTTACCCCCCCCCCCGCCCCGCCCCACTATGACAATACAGCTACATAATACCATCTTACCCATCAAATATTCATTTAGACAGTTTTGTATACCACCTTATCCTTCAATCAAAGTGGTCACAACACAATTGGGGGATACATTTAACACAAGGGGATATGAGACACATACACTAATACTTACAGGGAACATGGGCAATGGAGGGTTAAGTGGCTTGTTCAAGACCACAAGGAACACCTGTGGGACTAGAAACCCCAGTAATTCTGGCCCAAGGTTGCTGTCCTCTAGTGGGATTTGAACCCCTGACCTTCTAGCCTGAGGTAACTTGCCCCAACCATTACGCCACTCCACCCTGAAGCAAAATACCTGAGAGTCACCTTGGACAACAAACTAAACCTCCACTCTCATATCAGTAAAACCACCAAAAACGCTTACCTGAAGATGTGGATCATCAGACGACTCAAGCCCCTTCTCTGCCCAGAACACTTCCGCACGGTTTGTCAAACAAACGTCACCCCATCTGGGACTACTGCAAAACCATATACCTTGGTCTACCAACCCAATCCCTTCACCCCCTGTAGATGGCACAAAATACTGCCACTCGGATTATAACAGGATCCTCAAAATACAACCACATCACCCCCATCCTGAAACAACTACACTGGCTTCCTATTATGTTCCATATGAAATACAAAATGCTGCTTAACATCTTCAAAATCAAACACAACTTCTCTGCTAACTGCCTGGAAGCCCTAATCAAAAGCGACACCAGCACCGGACCAAGGAGGCATCCCACCAGACCTTATAGTATAGCCCACTGTATTTAAACATATATCTGCTTACTACCTTTTGTGCCTGTACTCAAATCGCATACCAACCCTATCATTCTGCAACACTACCTACTGTATGTTCATAGCTAGCAATAGCCTACCTACTGCATTATGTAAGTGTTTTACTCACTGTGTTGCATTCTCACAACTGCTCAGACTACCACTGATACCTCTCAGATTGTCTTACAAGATATCCTTATATACCATAGCAAAAAGTTCAGCCTGAAGACATCCCTCAGAAACCCGCTACCCCAAATTCAACAGCAAGTTAAAATTCAACAGCAAGTTAAAATGTCTCCCACTATCACGGCCTCAATCAGCATCCTACTTCTCATTCTAGGATGGATAAACCGAATCCCTGGCATTATCACACGCACCACAGCAAATTCCAATCCTACAAAGACACACTCATAGACGGGCTGAAGCCCCATATCCTCCTTAAGAGTTGATACGCAACCCCGACATTCACACCTATTACACATAGCTCTCCAAAATACCAAGAAAACCAAGCAACTAGAACCCCCTCAAGCACTAAACTGTGCTCTCATCAATGCTCGGTCAGTCCGTAAGAAATGGCCAATCGTTACTGATTTAATATCGCTTATAACCTGGATATCCTCATGATAACTGAAACCTGGTTATCTGATACAGATAACATAATCATCAACCAACTCATACCCGACAACTTCTCCATCCACTCCCGCCATAGAGAGAATAAAAGAGGAGGAGGAGCCCTCATTACTAACAAGGACCGACCTGCAGTTTTGCACAATAAACTCTACAAGCTCAAACAACCTAGACATTCTTTCCATCGCCAATGATCAATGTTCCATCAATCTTCTTTATAGAGCACCCTCACCCTCCTCTGATGATCTTCCCAACATATTAGACTTAGCAGCCAACTCGGTCCAACACACCAAACCAAATTGGTTACTAGGAGACTTTAATCTCCCTTCTCTGCACTCCAGTCATGCCTCAGCCCTCCTAGAAGCAATGGATGAACTAGGATACAGGCAATTAATCAGAAGTCCCACCCATGCAAAAGGGAACACCCTTGACATGATTTTTGCTCCCCTATCAGCATGTGAATCAAACAACGATCTTGTAACAGCACTGCTCCCAGTACCATGGTCAGATCACAAATTAATTAACTTCATCATTCCCTTAAACTCCAACACCCCCCGTAACAGATCCTCTAACAACCCCACAAAGACAACATCTCGAAGTTTCCAACCCTTTAACAAAGAACTCATACTTGCACAAACCAACCCTCTCTACAATGACTCTACTCTCGTCTTGATAACCTGATTGCATCATGGAACAACAACCTCAGCTCTATTGCACAAAAATCACACGATAGCAAGACCGCAAGCAACAGAAAACATACACCATGGTTCTCTCCTGATCTGCGGACCTCCCTTTTATACCTTCGAAAACTCGAGAAACGATGGCGTCGATCTCGCTGCACAGATGACCAGACAGCCTACAACATACAACTTGCGGCCCACAGAAAAGCTGTCCTGACAAGAATGAAACAATTCCACACTGATTCACTCAAAAGATCCCTAAACAAACCACGGGATCTTTTCAGCCTAGTCAAATCCCTATCGAAGGGAACCGTCCACCATGTCCTCCTGAGGAGATCCACCCACAAGCCTTCGCGGAACCATCTACAATCTAAACTATTACAAACAAACAAAATCACTGCCTTCAAGCCTCAAGACACCACCTGCCTAAACTATCTCTCAATGTTCTCCACACCACCCAAGAAACATGTGGAAGATACCATTGCCGCCATCAACACTACCACTGCTCATACTGACCCTTGCCCAGCTTACTGGATAAAAAATATACGCAGCGATATCAGTCCATTAATCACAAGAATGATAAGACTATCGTTCACAACTGGATCCTTCCCCTCAGCACTCAAACAAACATCAATTAGACCACTTCTAAAAAACCCCAAGCTTGACCCTAGTAAAGTGGAATCGTACAGACCCATAGCTAGCATACCATTTCTAGCTAAAATATTTGAAAAGGAAGCACAACGACAAATACAAGACCATATCGACACTGCATCCCCACTAGACCCTCATCAACATGGCTTCAGAGAGTTCCATGGCGTGGAAACCCTTCTTATCTCACTTCTCAATAATATCATCACATGTATTGACAACATCCACCAAGGTTGTGTACTTATATTCATAGACATAGCTGCAGCCTTTGATTCGGTACACCACGGCCTGCTCATAGAACGCCTAAAAGAAAAAGGCATTAATGGCCTCGCCCTTGATTGGTGCAAATCATACCTTGAAGGAAGATGGCAACAAGTAAGATCAAGATCAACAAAATCGGAGCCCTTCCACCAAGATCAGGGTGTTCCTCAAGGCTCATCATTATCATCTCTCATGTTTAACATTTACGTACAACCTGTCTGCAACATCATCAGATCTTTCAATGTCCAATGTCAGATATACGCCGATGATATCCTTCTTTACATGCCATTCTCCACAAAGCAAATGGACCTCTCACCTCTCATTGAATGTTTTGATGCAGTATCAGAATGGTTTCTATCTCAAAACCTCCGTATTCAACATAAGAAAACGGAGGTACTCTTCATCACAAGAAATCCGAAATTAACCCCAACACCTCATATAAAAGTGAGAGTAGATGAACTCCCAACAAAGTCGACAATTCGATACTTAGGAATTACTCTAGATCAACACTTGGACATGAAGCTTCACATATCCTACATTGTCAAAGCCATATATTTCAAGATCCGGACACTCAAACACCTCAGATCTTTATTGGACCCAAGTGACTTCAGGACTGTATACCAAGCTCTTATCCTACCCCACTTTGATTTCGCCAACGCCATTTTCCAAGGCCTCCCACAGTCTACCCTGAACCCCCTTCAGCTAGCCATGAACGCCGCTGCTAGAGTTCTTTCTGGAGCATCGAGATTTGACCACATCACACCCATCTTATTCAACTCCACTGGCTCCCAACACACGGAAGAATACTATTCAAGACTCTGACGCTTACCTTTAAAGCCATCAACGGCATAACCGCCTCACAAACTAGTGGATCTAATTCAGCCCACCCCACCTAACAGATCCAGAAGATCCACATCAGCAAAACACTCTAACTATCCCAAGTGCATCAACAAAATGCACACTAACAACGTCAAACAGGGCTTTCAGTCTTATGCTCCCAAGTGTTGGAACATATTACCACCAGCAATCCGAGCCATCACCGATCTCACACAATTCAGGAAAGCACTAAAACATTACTTATTTATACAACATTACCAGATCAACCATACTCCACCATAGCCACATCTTCCTTCCAGAAACCTCTACATATTAGTCCCTATATTTAATATCTTTCTGTAGGTTCATAACCCACTATGCAAAGCTTACTGCTACATATGTAAATAGTTGATGTGCATGTTTCCCTAAGTTATCCAAGTTGTATTTCCTTGTTCTCTGTAAAACTAACGTTTGTTCATTATGTTTCACTGTTCCATGTAAACCGCGCTGATACTAAATAGTGCGGTATATAAGAAACTAAACTAAAATAAATAAATAAAATAAAGGATCACCACCCCTAGAGCATATACTAAAGCAAACCAAGCCACTTTGGGAAGAGCAATATCCCTGGCAGCGCCAACCCTATGGAACTCTCTCCCAGAATACCTCAGAGGCACCTCAGACATCAAAGATTTTCGGAAGTGGCTGAAAACTACTCTCTTCATCGAACACTTTGGAGATATCACATGACTTGGACCACAGGAATCTTTTCCTCCTCCCCCCAAATGTCCCCCCTCTTGAATCCGCCCTGCTCCCCTTTCCATTGTCCCCCCCTACTTCCCCCCTCGTTATCCAAACCCCCCCCTCCAAACAATCTCATATTATTATGGTCTCTCTGTAACTAGATAATTTGTACATAGTTCATATTGCAGGAATCCCTTATATCCGCTGCGCTATAAGTTCCTTGCAATATCTCCAGGCATGCCCCCCCTTCCCCTCACTGTTCTATGTAACTCTTTTTAATTGTTTTGTAAACTGCTTTGATTCTATGAGAAGGCGGTATAGAAAGACACTTAAATAAATAAATGCAGTAAAGGTGCTAGTGTAGCTGAGTTTAAAACAGGTTTGCACAAGTTCATGGAGGAAAAGTCCATAAACCAACATTAAAGTGGACTGGAGAAATCCAGCGCATATCCATAGGTTAAGCAATGTGGCATCTGTGTCCTTTTCTGAAATCCTGCCAGGTAATTGTGACCTGGATTAGCCATTGTTGGAAACACGATACTGGGCTTAATGGACTTTTGGTTTGACCTAGTATGGCATGCCTCTGTACAGGTTGTTAGTGAGACCCAAACAGCTTACAGTGCACTGGGTAGCTCAGGCCACAGGAGATAAAGTGACTTGTCCAAGGACACAAGGAATATATGATGGGGGGCTGTGGGAGCTGAACCCTGGTCTCATTGCTTTGGAGTCCACTGTTGTAGCCACCAGGACACTTTCCCCTGTGTATACATACAGATTAGTCTGTGTATGTGTAGGCCTTCAGTGCTGAATGTTACAGGCAGCTTTTTTCTTAACTGTGAGAAAAATCTAAATCAGACGCCATGACTATCCCAAAAATCCAGCCTTTTAATCTCAGCTCCTCAACAACTGGCTCTTCTTGGACATCCAGGGCCCAATATTCAAAAGGGTTTATTCGCTTAGTAGGACCTGCTCACTACATAAACACCGCTGGATCTAATATTTAGCAGTACAGCTGCTAAATATCTCCACAGACCACCTTCGCACAATCTGGATAATGTCCGGCGCCTCTCTGGTCAGCAGCGATTTTTAACTCACTAACCAGATAGGTGATGGCATAAAGTTAGGATAAGTCAATGGCTGCCCTAAGTTTATGCGGTTTTGCTATCCAGTTAGCAGCTGAATACTACCACTAACCAGACAGCAGAACCAGATATTCATCCTGGTGGATACGTGGCACTGGGCACTGAATATCTGGTTTCACTTTTGCCAGGCGCTTTACAAACACCAACTGACACGGGCTGAATATCGAGCTCCCAGTCTTGTAAAATCCAGAACTTATGCATGTAACGGCCAAAACTGACACACATAGGTTGTAAAACTGGGACTTCCACATTCTAAACTTTGACTACAGTGGTCCTTCACAAAATGAGTCTTCCTGCAACCTTATTTGGAGTATTGTGTGCAGTTCTGGAGCCCGCACCTTCAAAAGCATAAGCAGGTTGGAGTCGGTGCAGAGAGTGGCTGCTAAAATGGTTAGTGGTCTTCGTTATGTAGCATATGAGGACAGATTTATGTATACTTTAGAGGAAAGGCGGAATAGGGGCGATATGATAGAGACATTTAAATACCTCTGTGGCATAGATGCACAAGAGTTGAAAGCAAGCTCTGCTACAAGGGGACATAGGATGAGAGTGAACGAGGATAGACTCAGGAGTAATATGCAGAAATATTTCTTTACGGAAAGAGTAGTAGATGCGTGGAATAGTCTCCCAGTGGAAGAGGTAGAGACAAGGACAGTATCTGAATTCAAGAAAGCATGGGACAAACACAGAAGATTTCTAAAGAAGAAAAAGGGAGTGTTGTAGGGTTGCCAACTGGCTCCAGATGCGCCCGACAGGCTTGATCCAGTCCTGGGTTTACCCCATTGCATGCAGGGACATGTAGTTCTGATTTCTCCATTGCATTCCATAAGAAAAAAACAAGACTTCATGTCCCTGCATGCAGTAGGGTAAACCCAGGCCTGGATCAAGCCTATCAGGCGCATCTGGAGCCAGTTGGCAATCCTAGAGTGTTGTAGTGGTTGATATGGAAGGGCAGACTAGATAGGCCATGAGGTCTTTTTCTGCAGTCATGCTTCTATGCTTCTGTGCAGCAAGCAACCTGTGTAGTTCCCTGTGTCCTTCTATTCCATTTCCTACTTAGACGCCCTATGAAAATCAGGCGAGAAGCTGCAGCCCCAGCTGTGGTTAAATAGCATTAATAGGACAAAAGGATCAAAGGTCGCAATACCAGCAGTAACCACAGGGTGTCAGCATATGTGTATACATATTCATAAAGTGTGTGTGTGTGTGCTAATTTATAGTATACAATTTAATTTAATAGAAACTCTTATATTCCACACATAACTCGACAGAGCTCTAGGTGAATCACAAAATAAGAGTAGCCCACAGCAGAGTATATTACAAATAAAGCCACCGCATTTCCATTACATAGTTAACCGAGGGGAACAATATCAATTAAAATTTCTCTAATAGTCATGTTTTTAAGGTGAACACCAGCTGCATACATAATTCTGCATAACCTCATTGACATGCAAATTAGCATATTTGTCTCCTATTATGACTAAACTCTTTCAATGTCTGAGAACTATTTCTGTGCGCAAAAAATAGCCACGTGACTAGACTGGTAACAATTTAGTGTCTTGACTTGCTTTTACATGCTTATGTAGCCACCCCTGGTTACATGGGGCAAAGAGGCACAAGTCCAGTTTAAGGGGGTTATAAGGTTCTGAAATGGACCCAGCATAGCAGGGAACACAAAGCAGTCCACATGCCACATTGGGGCTCCTAATACCCTGCGTTTATTTGTTCCTCTTAGCACTAAGCAAATCTATTGTCCTCTCTCTGCTCCTCTGTGTGAAAGCTGCAGACCTCCCAAAACTCTTAGGCAAAGATTTGGGTAGAATAGCCTTTTGGGCAGGGTAGAAAAGATCCCTCAGGGTCTGACCCATGGGGTTAAGCCCAGCAGCATGCAGGTCAATGGATATGGCATTCCCATCCCACTGGAGCATGATCAAAGGCAGATCAAGAGTGGCAATGCCCAGAAGGTGTCTACTTGAAGATCCCATGGGTGTATGGTCCAAGCAGGGCCAGCCCAGAGTTAGTTGAAGGTGTTGGTGCCCTGGGCAAACCTTAAGCCTCTCCCTGGCTGTCGGAATCTATTGTTTAGCTTTGAATGTCCCTGCTTTTTGCTGCTTCCCCATAAGAACATAAGATATGCCATACTGGGTCAGACCAAGGTCCATCAAGCCCAGTATCCTGTTTCCAACAGTGGCCAATCCAGGTCACAAGCACCTAGCAGTTTCCCCAAAAGACACAGGTTCCACAATGCTTGTATTGGGTCAAGCAGTGGATATCCCGGGTCTTTATCTTTATTTCATTTCTGGATATACCGCCTTGGCCAAAGCATCCAGGCAGTTCACAACATACAGTAAAACGACTGCAAAGAGAGAAAAAGGACAGGACAGTGGAGGCAAAGGACAGGAGACAATCAGAAGAAAAAAAAAAAAGAAGATGACAGGAAAAACCTACAGGGAACTAGAGTGAGGTCGAGAAGGTGCAAAGTGCTCATGGTGGGGGGTAGGAAGGTCAAAGGCCAACTTAAAGAGATGAGTCTTTAAAGCAGCCTTAAACCTAGTGAGCGAAAACTCAGAGCGGAGGGTGTGAGAGAGAGAATTCCATAATGCAGGATCCAGGAAGAAGAAAAGCAGCACCCCAGGTGCATTCGAGGTGAGCCCTAAAGACGGAGGGAAGAGCTAGGCGATGAGTATGAACACAGCGTAGAAGGAGATGAGGATTGTGGAAATGCAAAAGGTCAGCCAGATACCGGGGAGTGGAGGTGTGAATAATCCTATGCATGAACATATGCGGTCACACCATGGAACGATACAGAGGCATTATAATATCCTTTGTTTTATTCTCCATTCCTTTCCTTAAGATACCTAGCATTCTATTTGCTTTCTTGGCCGCCGTTGCACCCTGGACGGAGGGTTTTAACATGTTATCCACAACAAAGCCTACATCGTTTTCCTGGGTGGTGGTTCCTAATGTGGATCCTTGCATCGTGTAGCCATAGTTTGGGTTGGTTCCCTACAAAATCATCATAGGGTATCAATACTCTACAGGCCATGGCCTTACCTTCCTGTTGAATAAATCAGATCCTGCATATCTTAGAGGCTTGTTTACTAAGCAGTATTAGCTGTTAACGGGGAAGTAACAGCCACTATCTGGGCGCATTAATAGCGCAGGGAAATTGCAGCTAATGCAGTGATTTTTGCACTACCAGATATAAAATGCACGGCTTTTGCAGGTAACACTATCTGCTCTTTTTTGCTGCGTTAATTGCAAAAGCCTAATGCGCTTTAGTAAACAGACCCCTTAGTGTCCACCTGGCTTTAGGTTTTATTGAACTAACAAGTTGATGCTGGTTTTCTGCCTTCTATTTCAAAGCACATTGTAGTTTCTCAAAAGGAACACTCTTGACAAGAAAAGCAAGAGAAAAGCTCAACTGTTTCCCGTAACTTCCACCTCACTCGAAATCATCAAGAGAAAGAAGGATTAATGCTTTAATTCCAGGTAATAAAGATCAAGTAAGACAGACCTGTTTTCAGCTCTTACTGATAAAAAGCCCAAAAATGTTTTGCATCAGGACTGAAATACTGAAGATTGACCTACCTGTTCCTTACTGCCTGTATGTAGTAACATGGTCACTTGAGAGCGTGTTTCACAACCCAACCCTCAAAGAACTCGTTACTCTGTTTTTCAAGCCATCAACAATGAATATGCATGAGAGAGATTTCCATACATTTGGGTCTAAGAACCAGGTTGATATATGCAAATGTACTGCATGCATATTCATTCGAACTGGCTGAAAACCTGAATGAGCAGGTTGGGGAATAACTTGCTATGTCTTCAGTGTCCTCTTCCCCTAGTGCTTAGCAGTTTTAAACTATAACTCCTAAAATTATCTGGACTTCATGGGACAATAAATCCTGCTTTCCTTTCCCTTACCAAAACTCCTCTCAAGAGAAATTTCAATTCTTGATAAATATTACCTACTCTAATTTTTCCCTTTTTAGTCTTTTGAACCAAACAGAAGGCTGGAAAAAAAGACACCGAAAATTCCAGCAGTTGCAACAAAGAAACACAGATATGCTGAAACAGAGGTTAGGGAACTGCTCCTCTCTTAACTGCCTCTGGCTAGGTCACACACACACACACACACATCGCCACAAAGACACACATATGCAGAGGAACTGGAATTAATTAGCATGCCCCCCTCATTGCTGCCACACTCCTGTCCCTGCTGGATTGGTTCTTAGTGATTCAGATGTGTATTTCACTTTCTTTGTTGTAAATTCTACTGTGAACCCTAGTGACTGAACTATACACTTTCTTAATGGTTGCTATGTACAGTGACACCTACCCAAAGAACTGCATAGTTTGCTACTTGTTTCTATGTGTATTGCCTCCTAGTGATGAAAAATTATGGTGATACCTGTTGCCTCAGGAGAGTGGCACCTTATGGTTAGAAACTGTAAAATCCATCTTCTAAAAGTCAGTTCACAGTGACATTCAATGGTTATATATATTATCATACTTGGCTTCATTTTATTATTCCTTCCAAACCAACTGAATGTATGGGAATGATTCCATTAAAACCACCTCTACCTTCTCTACATTTAGAAAGCACACAGACTACATATACGATGATGGGTACATTTGCATGCAAATGCAAAGGAGTTTGAAAGGATTCTATGAGCCAAGCTCCACGTGCTTTCCCCACTTGTTAATGTTGCATATTTAAAGAAATAGTTCTCAGCCTGACCCTTGAAGGAACAACTGGCACTTCATTGTAATTCTCTCTGAATCTGCCAGTTTTCTCTATGCCTTCCTCTCTCTTTTTACTCCCTAAGTAGAAATTGACCCTTGCACCATTACTAAACCTGGCACTTTCCTTCTGATCTGCTTTTTAATTCCCTTCTTCCCTCCCCTCACCCACCCACCCCGTGGTCTGAATTTGATATACACCCTTCGTCTGGCTTGTTAAAAGTATTATTCCCAGTTGCACCCCAACTCATTAGGGCTTCCTCTCATTCCTCCCTTATCATATCATATATTATACCTGCCTAGATACATAGTTTCTCTTCCCCATCCAGCCCCATGGCTCCACACTATGTTTTACTCTTGATGCTAACTCTTCCCAATCTTTTCCCTTCATTCACACAATTTCGAACTCCAACTCCTAATCACCAACTACTTACTTTCTTCACTTCTCCAGCCGTTTTGTTCTCAACCCTATTATCTGCT
This sequence comes from Ichthyophis bannanicus, assembly GCA_033557465.1. NCBI lineage: Eukaryota > Metazoa > Chordata > Amphibia > Gymnophiona > Ichthyophiidae > Ichthyophis > Ichthyophis bannanicus. Next base: position 101,883,780 of record CM066032.1, on the reverse strand, counting down.
CTTCAACCTCAACATTTTCTTCTTCTCATTCACCCATCTCCACTCTTTCTGAGAGCACACCACCCTTGTCACTGTCATGCCTCTTCTTCTCTTCCCTGTACTCTTCTTCTGCTTCTCTCTTCTGGGGATGTCAATCCCAATCCTGGGCCCCCCAGACATCTCCCACACTCCCTGCACAGAACCAATCGCAAACCCTCTAATCTTATTCATATCACTCTCCTTCCTCCTGCTTCTATTCCTTTCTCATGCATCCTGTGGTATGCATACGCTGCCTCTAACAAACTTACCGACATTCATGACCTCTTTATCTCTAATGCTCTGCATCTTCTTGCTTTAACTGAGACTTGACTTCTCCCTGAAGACTCTGATTCAGTTGCTGCTCTCTGTCATGCAGGCTACCTTTTCTCCCATATATCTCTCCCCTCGTTGCCCACGGCGGTAATGCTGGGTTGCTACTCTCTCCTTCCTATAGGTTTCAACCCCTTCTTCCATCTTAGTCTGACATCTTTTCTTCCTTCGAAGTCCACACAATCCGCTTATCTGCTAAACTACTTCTCCATGTAGCTATCATTTATCGACTCCCTGACAAATCCACCTATTCCTTTCTCACTGACCGATTCCTGGATTTCTTTTTTTCTTTAACCATCTTCCCCTTCCCTCATTCTTGGGGACCAACATCCGTCTTGATGACCCCTCTGACTCAGAGTTCCTTGTCTAAACCTTGTCATCTGACCGTCAGCTATGTTCTACTGTCCCTACTCTTCAGCATGATTGTTGCTTTGACTTTATCTTTTTATCCAGCTGCTCACCCTCCATCTTCTCCACAGTTCTTCCTCTATCTGATCATCATCTGCTAACTTTAATTCTTAACCATACCCCAGAAGAGGAGGAGAGGGGGACAGCAGTAGAGGAGGAGAGTGGGATAGCAGTAGAGGAGGGTGGGACAGCAGTAGAGGAGGAGGGCGGGATAGCAGTAGAGGAGGGGGATAGCAGTAGAGGAGGGGGACAGTAGTAGAGGAGGAGAGTGGATAGCAGAAGAGGAGGGGGATAGCAGTAGAGGAGGGGGACAGTAGTAGAGGAGGAGAGTGGATAGCAGAAGAGGAGGAGAGCGGGACAGCAGTAGAGGAGGGGAGCTGGACAGCAGTAAAGCAGGAGAGCGGGACAGCAGTAGAAGAGGAGAGCGGCACAGCAGTAGAGGAGGGGAGCTCGACAGCAGTAGAGGAGGAGAGGGGGACAGCAGTAGAGGAGGAGAGAGGGATAGCAGAAGAGGAAGAGAGGGGGACAGCAGTAGAGGATGAGAGCGGGAGAGCAGTAGAGGGGAGCGGGACAGCAGTAGAGGAGGAGAGCGGGACAGCAGTAGAGGAGGAGGGCGGGACAGCAGTAGAGGAGGAGGGTGGGACAGCAGTAGAGGAGGAGAGGGGGACAGCAGTAGAGGAGGAGAGCGGGATAGCAGTAGAGGAGGAGGGCGGGACAGCAGTAGAGGAGGAGGGCGGGACAGCAGTAGAGGAGGAGAGCGGGACAGCAGTAGAGGAGGAGTGCGGGACAGCAGTAGAGGAGGGGAGTGGGATAGCAGTAGAGGAGGGGACGGGACAGCAGTAGAGGAGGGGAGCTGGACAGCAGTAGAGGAGGAGAGCGGGACAGCAGTAGAGGAGGAGGGCGGGACAGCAGTAGAGGAGGAGAGTGGGACAGCAGTAGAGGAGGAGAGTGAGATAACAGTAGGGGAGGAGAGAGGGACAGCAGTAAAGGAGAAGTGTGGGGTATCAGTAGAGGAGGAGGGTGGGATAGCAGTAGAGGAGGAGGGCAGGATAGCAGTAGAGGAGGAGGGCGGGACAGCAGTAGAGGAGGAGAGGAGGATAGCAGTAGAGGCGGAGAGTGGGATAGCAGAAGAGGAAGAGAGGGGGACAGCAATAGAGGAGGAGAGGGGGACAGCAGTAGAGGAGGAGAGCGGGACAGCAGTAGAGGAGGAGAGCGGGACAGCAGTAGAAGATGAGAGCGGGACAGCAGTTGAGGAGGGGACGGGACAGCAGTAGAGAAGGAGAGCGGGATAGCATCAGAAGATGAGAGCGGGACAGCAGTAGAAGATGAGAGCGGGACAGCAGTAGAGGAGGAGGGCGGGACAGCAGTAGAGGAGGAGAGCAGGACAGCAGTAGAGGAGGAGGGCGGGATATCAGTAGAGGAGAAGAACGGAACAGCAGTAGAGGAGGAGGGAGGGATAGCAGTAGAGGAGGAGTGCGGGACAGCAGTAGAGGAGGAGAGCGGGATAGCAGTAGAGGAGGAGAGCGGGACAGCAGTAGAGGAGGAGAGCGGGACAGCAGTAGAGGAGGAGAGCGGGACAGCAGTAGAGGAGGAGGGCGGGTCTGCAGTAGAGTAGGAGAGCGGGACAGCAGTAGAGTAGGAGGGTGGGACAGCAGTAGAGTAGGAGGGCGGGTCTGCAGTAGAGTAGGAGAGCGGGACAGCAGTAGAGTAGGAGGGCGGGACAGCAGTAGAGGAGGAGTGCGGGATAGCAGTAGAAGATGAGAGCGGGACAGCAGTAGAAGATGAGAGCGGGACAGCAGTAGAGGAGGAGGGCGGGACAGCAGTTGAGGAGGGGACGGGGCAGCAGTAGAGAAGGAGAGTGGGACAGCAGTAGAGGAGGAGAGCGGGATAGCAGTAGAGGAGGAGGGCGGGACAGCAATAGAGGATGAGAACGGGATAGCAGTAAAGGAGGGGAGTTGGACAGCAGTAGAGGAGGGGAGCTCGACAGCAGTAGAGGAGGAGAGCGGGACAGCAGTAGAGGAGGAGAGCGGGACAGCAGTAGAGGAGGAGAGCGGGACAGCAGTAGAGGAGGAGGGCGGGATAGCAGTAGAGGAGGAGAGCGGGATAGCAGTAGAGGAGGGGGACAGGAGTAGAGTAGGTGAGGGGATAGCAGTAGAGTAGGAGAGCGGGACAGCAGTAGAGTAGGAGGGCGGGACAGCAGTAGAGGAGGAGGGCGGGACAGCAGTAGAGTAGGAGGGCGGGACAGCAGTAGAGTAGGAGGGAGGGTCTGCAGTAGAGTAGGAGAGCGGGACAGCAGTAGAGTAGGAGGGCGGGATAGCAGTAGAGTAGGAGGGCGGGACAGCAGTAGAGGAGTAGAGCGGGATAGCAGTAGAGTAGGAGGGCGGGACAGCAGTAGAGGAGGAGAGCGGGATAGCAGTAGAGTAGGAGGGCGGGACAGCAGTAGAGGAGGAGGGCGGGATAGCAGTAGAGTATTGCATATCTTATGTTCTTATTCCATGAGCCATGCTCTCCCCACTTGTTACAGATACTATGTAGCACGGAAGGAAAGTTTCTGGAGCCCCTGTCCCTAGTTTATGTTGATGTAATGGAGGATGAGCCAAAGGGTGTGCCAGAGAAAGCAGGATCTCCCAGTGTATGTGTTGGAGGAAACGTACAGCCCTGCTGAATGAAATTCAAGGGGAGTGTAGGCTCAGGTGCCTCTGTTTCACAGCCAGCTCAGCCTTGAAGAAGCATCCGTAGGAACTGATGCAGATATGTGCAGATAAAGATCACATGGCCTGTCCTGTCTGCACATCCACATTAAGTGCTAAACTCTAGACTCCCTCTCTTTCCCTCAGAGATCCTCTGTGCCTGTCACACGGTTTCCTGAGCCGGGAAAAGGGAGTTTTGGAGGTGGAAACTAGAGAGATTCTGGACTCAAGGTATGTTCCTGTACCACTGTAAAAGGAAGTCTGGAGGGTCCTAGTATGGATTCACCTGAGGATTTCAAGCTGCTTAAGTGTCTCGGTATCCTGAGGATCTGGAATGGAGTGAAGGAGTGGCCTAGTGGTTGGGGCAAGGTACTTCAGGCCAGAAGGTTGGGGGTTCAAATCCCACTAGAGGACAGCAACCTTGGGCCGGAAGGACTGGGGTTTCTAGTCCCACAGGTGCTCCTTGTGGTCTTGGGCAAGCCACTTAACCCTCCATAGCCCATGTTCCCTGTAAAATAGTTATCTCCAAGTTATAATGCCCTGTTCAATGTAATTTCAGTTGTTCAATGTAAACCGCAGTGATGCAGAATAGCGCAGTATATAAGAGAATGTAAATTAAATAAATAAATATTTACTTCCAATTCTGAAGGAACACCAATAGGTCACATTATCAGCACATTCTTAATAAATATGCATGAGAGAGATCTGCAAACAAAGGATCTATTGTGTATTCTGACTTTGGGAAATTTCCTATGTTTCCTCTAAACCCCAAGATACTGAGGTGAGCAAGAGTTGATGTTGGGATTTTTGGGGAGATCCAGAGCACTGAATACTGTAAAGCAGGGCTCCACAAACCCCAGGCACCATGTCACTATGGCGACTGAAAAATCAGACCTGGCACCTGGGGCACAGAGCACATGTGCGGAGAAAGACTGCAAAACGCTGCCAACATGATGATGGCCGAGACTGGCACTACCTGCCCACCGGGGTCTCATCTCCTTCAGTCGGACAGCGCCGGTCTTGGCCGCCATCATAACCTTTTGCAGCTCTTCTGCCTGCAGAGATTCCAGAAGTGCTGCAAGATCGCAGCCGAGACCAGCGCTGTCTGCCCGTGGGAGATGGGATCCCCGTGGGCAAACAGCGCTAATAACGGCCGCAATCTGCCCGTGGAAAATGAATCCCCGCTGGCAAAGTGCTGCGAAAGGCCACGATCACGGCAGAAGTACTACAAGCGCCCCCGGAGCCTGCAAAAATAGAACAGAGTGCAGAGGCTGAAGGGGCAGCAGGTTTGATTTAAGGAAGAATGGTGGGAGAGGAGGGGAATGGAGAGCAGGGGGTGAGTGCAAGGGGGATGGGAGAAGGGGGAGAGAGTCTGGGAAGGGAAACGAGGGTGGGGGTAGGGACAGCAGGAAAGGGATTGTAGTACTGGAGGAAAGGGAGGAGTGCAAATGGTTGGAGAGTGAGGAACCCCACGCACCCACCCACCCACGCAGACACCCCTCTTCCATACCACACAAAGACACAGGTGTAGCTTAAAGGATCAGAGGGAGTGGTGGGAGAAGGAGGAGGAGGCCTGACTTATAGACAACGGGAAAACAGTCTTACTAAATCAGGCCCTAAAACCTTAAAAAATAACCGTGATACACGTTTTTGGGTAGGTGTGCACTGTGACCTAGGTTTCAGAGGCCGGGTCCTTAGATGTTTAGGGTGGCTCCTAAATTCCAAGAAAAGGTGACAAGGCCTGCTGTAAAGGAATTTGAGGCTGCTGTAGAGGTGCATCTATTTTTGACTATTTCAGAGAAAGATCAAAGAGTCAGGGTGCCCTTTCCAGTACTCAAAGCAAAGGAACAAGCAGCTTGTTCCTTAAGAAGAAGATAAGGACAGCGGAGTCAGTGAACCGGTCTCCATGAAGCCTGGCACAGGAGATAGCAGCCTGGCTGGTAGAAAAATCATCTTTTTCTCTGTTGTAAAGAGACTGAGTAATATTCCTTTGTTTGTGTGCTTACATTCTTTTGCTTGTATCTTTCGTTTTATGGAGAAAGCACCAAATCAAGGTTAACTGTTAGTGAGAGGAGGAAGGACAAAAGTGGTATTGTCAGACTCAAGGGTGAAGGGGAGGAATATGTAGAAGCTGATGAGGATAAAGCAGAATTGCTTAACAAATATTTCTGTTCAGTGTTCACAGATGAAGGGCCGGGAGCAGGACCTCAGAAAACACCCACAAATAGGAACAGGATATTGAACAATTTCAGTGGACAACAAATTTGTTCAAAGGTTTCCCTTCCTAAAACATTTTTTCATGATTATGACAGATACCTTCAAGCTGAACACAAATATAATTTCGGATTGACTGTATCACATAAGCATTTGGAGAAACATGAAATTAAATCTTGACTGAATTTGGCTGACATATTCAACTGGTTCACCTGAGCTACAAATGTTTTGTTCCTGGTTTTCATTTGTACTCAGCATCTTTGTATATAGTTTCCCCTATTTCCCAAGTTTATATCTCCTGTTAAATGTAATTGACCAGACATATGTAAATTGTCGGATGTTTTTTGTTCAATGTAAACCGCGCTGATGTCTAATAGTGCGGTATATAAGAATTGTTAATAAATAAATAAATAAATAAAATAAATCTCAGTGTCCAACAACAGCGGCCAGCATTGATGGGTTCCAGTTGCCCTGATACCGCTTTTCCATGGTTGAAGTGTCCTGGTGCAACCTTTCACTATGTTCGTCGCTGACTGCACCAAGATTAGCAGGGAAGAAGTCCAAGTGTGAATGCAGAAAATAAATCTTCAGCGACACGTTGCACTTCATGGTTTTGTAAGCGTGAAGCATGTTGCCAACCAGCTGAATGTAGTTTGGTGCCCTGTAAACGCCAAGAAAATTCTCAAGATCCCTGAATGCCTTCCATGCGATTCTCTAAGGTCCCACTAGCAGATCTTCGAACCGCTTGTCATTGATGACGTGTCTGACTTGTGGACCCACAAAAACGCCTCCCTTAAACTTGGCATCATTATTCTTGGAAACATCCGTTTCAAATATCAAAATCCTTCACCTTCCTTGTTCATTGCTTTCAGGAGGTTTTTCATCAGTCTGAGTTTTATATGAAGATGCCACATTTTTCTGTCCCGAAACCAAATGCTTACGGAGCGGTCAGTTGTTTTTAATGTAATGAGAGTCTCTAGCATAGTAGTCCCATTCGCAAATGAAACAGTATTTGGTATACTCGAGCTGCATTCCTAATAGCAGTGACACTACTTTTAGATCACCACAGATGTTACAGTTGTAGTTGATGTACTGTATGTATTTCAATAACAGTTTCATCTTTTCATAGAAACATAGAAATATGATGACAGAAAAAGACCACATGGCCTATCTAGTCTGTCCTTCCATATCAACAAATACAACAGTCCCCTTTTTCCCTTAAGAGATCCTCTATGTTTGTCCCATGCTTTTTTGAATTCAGTTACTGTCCTCATCTCTACCACCTCCACTGGGAGACTATTCCACGGATCCACTTCTCTTTCCGTAAAGAAATATTTCCGCATATCACTCCTGAATCTATCTCCCTTCACCCTCATCCCATGAGCCCTCGTAGCAGAACTTGCTTTCAGTTGAAAGAGGCTCTCTCCCTGAACATTTATGCCACGGAGGTATTTAAACATCTCAATCATATCACCTCTATCCCGCCTTTCCTCTAAGGTGTACATAGTAAGATCCTTAAGTCTGTCCTCATATGCTTTATAATGAAGACCACTAATCATCTTAGTAGCAACCCTCTGCACCGACTCCATCCTGTTCACATCCTTTTGAAGGTGCGGTCTCCAGAATTGCACACTATACTCCAAATGAGGTCGCACCAAAGACTTACACAGAGGCATTATCACCTCCTTTTTTCTGCTGGCCATTCCTCTCCGTATGCACCCAAGCATCCTTCTAGCTTTTGCCGTCGCCTTTTCTACCTGTTTAGCTACTTTAAGGTCATCAGACACAACCACGCCTAGGTCCCACTCTTTTTTAGTGCACAAAAGTACTTCACCCCCTATACTATATTGCTCCCTTGGATTGCTGCAGCCCAAATGCATGACCTTACATTTTTTAACATTAAATCCCAGCTGCCAAATTCTAGACCATTCTTCAAGCTTAACTAGATCCCTCCTCATATTATCTACACCTTCCTGGGTGTCTACTCTATTGCAGATTTTGGTATCATCCGCAAAGAGGCAAACCTTACCCGACAGCCCTTCCGCTATATCACTAACAAAGATGTTAAAAAGAATCGGACCAAGGACAGATCCCTGAGGCACACCACTGGTAACATCCTTCTCCTCAGAGTGAGCTCCATTTACTTGTACTCTTTGTCGCCTCCCACCCAACCAATTTCTAACCCAAGCAGTAACTTTAGGATCCATCCCTAGGGTGCTCAGTTTGTTTATAAGTCGCCTGTGAGGAACAGTATCAAAGGCTTTACTGAAATCTAAATACACCACATCTAGGGCTCTCCCTCGGTCCAACTCCCTGGTCACCCAGTCAAAGAAATCAATCAGATTTGTCTGACAAGACCTGCCTCTGGTGAATCCATACTGCCTCGGATCCTGTAATCCGCTGGGCTCCAGAAACCTCACTATTTTCTCTTTCAGCAGCGTTTCCAATAATTTACTCACCACCGAAGTTAAACTAACTGGCCTGTAGTTTTCAAACACATCCTTACTTCCGCTTTTGTGTAAAGGTACCACATGAGCCTCTCTCCAGTCCTTTGGCACCACTCCCGATTCCAACGAGGCATTGAAAAGGTCAGTCAGTGGAGCAGCTAGAACGTCCTCAAGTTCCCTCAGTATTCTAGGGTGTATCCTATCCGGTCCCATCGCTTTGTCTACTTTACATTGAGCTAGTTTCTCACGAATACAGTCTTCTGAAAATTGTTCAAGATGTCCCTCACTTCTGTTCCTGTTTGTGGGTGTTTTCTGAGGTCCTGCTCCTGGTTCTTCATCTGTGAACACAGAACAGAAATATTTGTTAAGCAATTCCGCTTTATCCTTATCAGCTTCTATATATTCCTCCCCTGCACCCTTGAGTCTGACAATACCACTTTTGCCCTTCCTGTTTCTCACTAACATATCTCAAAAATGTCTTATTCCCCATTTTATTGCATTGGCTATTTCCTCCTTTTGAATCTTTGCCTTCCTGACTACTTTGCTAGCTTCTCTAAGTTTTTCCAAATACAGATGCCTGTCTTCCTCTCTCTGTGATCTCTTGTATTTCATGAAGGCCTCCCTCTTTTTCTTCACTTTTTCAGCTACTTCTTTCGAAAGCCATAGCGGTCTCCTTTTCCTTTTACCTTTATTTACCATTTTAACAAAAAGGTTGGTTGCCCTTAAAATATCCCCTTTCAGTTTTGCCCACTGTTTTTCTACATCCCCCAGCTGTTCCCATCCCACTAACGACTCCCTTAGGTATTGGCCCATCTTGGCAAAGTTAGTCTTTCTAAAGTCTAAGATCCTCACCTTTGAATGGATTCTAACAGCCCTAGTCCTAATACTGAACCACACCATCTGGTGATCACTGGATGCAAAATGATCTCCCACTACAACATCAGAAACACTTTCACCATTAGTAAGCACCAAGTCCAGTATGGCCCCTTCACATGTGGTGTCTGTTACCAATTGCCTGAATAGTTCTCCCTGTAGAGAATCTAGGATCTCCTTACTTCTAGATGACACTGCAGCAGGAATGTGCCAATCAACATCTGGCATATTGAAATCTCCTATCAGTAGCACTTCCCCTTTCCTAGCAATGCTGCGTATGTCTTCAATTAACTCTCTGTCCATCTCTTCCTCTTGTGAGGGAGGTCTGTATATCACACCAATGCAAATAGATTTTTCTTTCCCTATTTCTAGTTTAACCCACAATGCCTCTTCTCTCCCTTTTAACCTCTGTAATTCCAAAGCTTTAATAGTAGTTTTTACATATAGTGCCACTCCTCCTCCCCTTCTTCCTACCCTGTCCTTTCTGAATAAAGTATAGCCAGGTATAGTTACATCCCAATCATGGTTTTCTGTGAACCATGTTTCTGTAACTTCCGCTAAATCCAAGTCAGCCACTCCCACCAAAGCTTCAACATCAGGGATCTAATTTCCCATGCTACGGGCATTTATACACACTGCTTTCCATATGTTACCCCTATTACCCATTTACAAAAGGTATTTAATGTATCATCTACCTGGGGGCTTTCTTCACCCATCCCCAACAAATCTAGTTTAAAGCCCTCTTCAGTAGATTAGCCAGTCTACTACTGAAGACGCATTGACCTTTCTTGGACAGATGGATGCCATCTCTGCTCTGCAACCCTTGGAACTGCATCCCATGGTCTAGGAAACCATAGGTTTCTTTCAAGTGAGCTGCATAAGCAATCTGTATTGAAGGGTGGATATCACCATTCTGTAACAAGACAGCTTTCAGGCTTAACAGTGATGGATCAATAAAAAGGCGCTATTGTTGTGGGTCATGCTCACAACCCAAAGCCATGAACAACCCATTGTCAGTGCAGAAACAGAGGTTGTCAACCTACGCAAATAAATCTTTCATATCTTCTTGGCGGGTCCAAAAGAAAGACATTTTCATTCCTGGCGACAGCAAACCCCCAACCTTGCAATCTTGAACCAAACAGTTTGACAAACTTAAGTCCCTCACCAGGTCATTCAACTCTGACTGTGTTATCAGATGAGGCGCACTGGATATAAATGGTTCAAAATCTGGATCCATGTCACTGTCCATGTCTGGACAGTGTATTGTGGCATTTTTGTCCAGACATGGAAGGATACTCCTATGAAGAAAGGCTAAAAAGGTTAGGGCTCTTTAACCTGGAAAAGAGACGGCTGAGGGGAGATATGATAGAAGTCTATAAATTAATGAACGAGTGGAACGGGTAAACGTAGATCGATTGTTTACGTTATCAGAATATAGAAAGTCTAGGGGACATGCAATGAAGCTACAGGGTAAACTATTTAAGACTAATAAAAGAAAATATTTTTTCACTCAACGTGTAATCAAACTCTGGAATTTGTTACCGGAAGATGTAGTAAAGGCTGTTAGTGTAGCTGGGTTTAAAAAAGGTTTGGACAAGTTCCTGGAGGAAAGGTCCATAAACCATTATTAAGAAGGGACCCAGGATATCAATGCTTGACCCAGTACAAGCATTGTGGAACCTGTGTCTTTTGGGGAAACTGCTAGGTACGTATGACCTAGACTGGCCACTGCTGGAAACAGGATACTGGGCTTGATGGACCTTGGTCTGACCCAGTATGGCATATCTTATGTTCTTATGTTCTCATCCAGGCTCCATGTCTCTGGTAGCTTTGGTCCTGGCTAAAGGCAGACTGGGGTATTCAATAGATTTCTTATTTTTAGCAGAGAAGCCAGATACTTTGATTATACAGACATAACAGTCCATCACGTGATCCTTCTGTTCTCGCCATATCATCAGGACTGCAAACTGCATTGACTTCTGAGTACCTCTGAGCCAAACTCTGAGATGGACAGCACATGTTGGACAGCAAATTTAAGGAACCCAGGATTTGACTTGATCGCCAACTTTACAACTGAAGTACAGCTCATGCAATTTCTTAATAAGTGAAGTCATGCTGCGTCTTTGAGGCTTAAGCGTATAGTCACCACAAATGTAACAGGATGTATCGCTGCTCTTTTGACATTGACAAGACATTTCTGCAGTAACATATCATCATTTAGAGAAGAAGCTTACATGTAAATGCTAATGTTAAGTACACAAACTGATATCTATATCATGCATAGCATCTGTGTATGAATGTTGCTTTTATAGCCTGTACTGCCAGCATCCATCCTGACTAAGCATGCCCATGCATTTCTGAGCAGTAGCATTTCCATTGCACGTTGTGAGCCTGCACTGAGTGCATGCCCAGGCATGTCTGGACTAAACAAAACAGCAAACTTTCTAGGCAACATGTGAGTAGACTTAAAATATGCAAGGAAATCACAAAAATAGGCGATTGCAAAAAATGGTGCATGATAAGAAAATTTCAAGGTGATTTTCATGATCAACATAGGGTTGCCAACTTTTTGAAAGAGAAACACCTGCCACCTGTGGCTAGCTATGTTCTGCTTATGCCCACCCTTCCCCTCCCATCCCTGTCCTGCCCCCACCCCATTCTTGTCCCACCCTCTGTCCGGTCCCCTGCCCCCAAAAAATAACTGCAGAGAGGGCAATGTGCAAACTGAACAAGCAAGATTCCTTCACATTCTTGAAAAGAAATTCCATACTAACAGAATACCCAGCTCTGGTTGTACGTGCATACCCACACAATACAGACAGGCTTTCATCAATAAATGAGCACAAAACGAAAAGAGAAATATATAGACAAAAAATAAACTAAAACCTCAGAAAGCCAGATGCTGCATGTAGTGCAACATAAGAGAAATATAAATGCATTTCCCCTGTACTGTACAAAATAAAAGACAGCAGATGTCAGGATTGGCTTTAGGAGGGATGAAATCTGGCAATTGCCTTGGACCCACAAGCCCGAGAGGACCTCAGATTTGTCTGAGACTGAAAAAGACTCAGCTTGCTAGTGGGCTTTAGGCAATACAATGTGTCTGGCAGGGGCTCAGGCAGCATAAGAGATCATGCAAGCATCAGGGAGAGCTGCGATCACCGCAGCTGCTCCCGTTTAAAGCCTGCAGTGCTCCTGTTTAAGGCCCGTGGTGCTTGCGGCTACTCTAGAGTGCTGGACTGCTGTAAGGATTGCAGCAGCAGCACCTGGGAGCAGCCACTGCAGGCCTTAAATGGGAGCAGCCACGGTGATCGCGCCTCTTCCTGACACTTGCATGACCCCATATGCTGCCTGAGCCCAGCCCCACAGCTTCACTTTTCTTTTTAAATTTTGCTGCTGCTGCCCAGGGCTGACTCGGGCCCACCATGGCTGCTGAAAGTTGTCCTGTTGCATGCACACAGCCGGCCTTGGCAGGGCCGTACTAGGGTTTCTGGCGCTCCCTTGCAACCTATAAATTGGCGCCCCTCCCTCATTATTATTAATGTTGGCTACACCCCGCCCTCCTTTTTCCCAAAACTCCTTTGTGAACTCTTTTCACGTGATGCTAGTATTTCTCCTTCAAATCCAATGTTGCAAGAAAATTGCAGTGAAAGGGCAAATGCATAGACAGAATACAAATAGCTACTTAGCAGTAAATACTTAGCATCACTGAAACAAGCTGTGAACGTCAAAAGAAAATCTGATTCTGGTCATCTCACTAACAACAAAATAAACATTCTTCAGAACCAGGCATATAGGTGATCTAATATAAAACCCTACAAAAGTCACAGAAGATCTGCAAGGGCAAATCTACATGTAGCATACCAGCATAAACTTCTAAAACTCATACAACAAGGGGCCTACCCAGAAGAAAGCAGCACTATAAATACTACAGTGGGCCCCAAAACATCCACACACCTATTTGAAAAGCTGAACAAGTCAAATTACTACAGTACATTATAGATCCCTATGTGCAGACTTTATGTTAACAGAACACCTGGCCTCAGTCATACACTCAGAACACAGACCCTCACCAAGTATAGAATAAGTGATCACAATCTAAAGTAAAAATAAAATTATGTAGACAAAAATTAAACTGAAACCCCAAAAAGTCAGACTCCACATGCAATGTAACATCAGATAAATAAAAGCTGCAGTTCCCCATACTGTATAAAATATAAAGATAGTGCAAAGTCCAATCACTAAATTGCAAATAAAATTATTTTTTCTACCTTTGTTGTCTGACTATTTCATTCTCTGATCACGCTGGTCCCGATCTGAGGCTTCTGCTTTCCTGTCTTCTCTTAGCTTTCTTTCTATGGTCTATAATCCATCTGTAATTTCTTGTCTCTTCTTTTGTTTTCTTCACTGCCTTCCATCAGCCTATTTCCAGTTCCAGTAACCCTTCTCAGTCCTCCCCTCCCAGTATCTTCCAATGTCAATCCCCTTGCATTCCCAGAATTGCCACAGGTGTCCATTCCCTTTCAGTCCCTCTCCTTCCCCACCGTCCAGCCTTTTCTAGTCCAAATATCATCCCAGGTATCAGCCACTCCCAATGCCACCCCCTTATGTCAGCTCCCTTCCAGTCACCCTACCCTCTCTGTCCATCCTCCTTCCAGTGCCATCCCCATGTGTCAGCTCCCTTCCAGCTGCCTCACCATTACCCAGCCACCTACTAGTCCCATCCCCGTCAGTTCCCTCCAGTCCCACCCCCAGGTGTCAGCTCCCTTCCAGTCCCCCTCCAGTACCATCCCCAGGTGCAGCTCCCTTCCAGCACCCTCCTTACATGGTGTCAGCTCCTTTCCAGCCCCCCCTTCCCCACCATGTCAGTTCCCTTCCAGCCATCTCCTTCCCCGTGTCAACTCCCTTTCAGCCCCCTCCCCACCTGTGTCAGCTCCTTTCCAGCCTCTACCTTCCCCCTATGTCAGCTCCCTTCCTGCCACCTCCTTCTACCGTGTCAGCTCCCTTCCAGACCCCTCCTACCCCATGTCAGCTCCCTCCCAGCACCCTCCTCCCACCCATGTCAGCTCCCTTCCAGCCCCCACATTCCCACATGTCAGCTCCCTTCCTACTACCTCTTTCCCCTGTATCAGCTTCCTTCCAGCCCCCTCCTTCCCCCTCTCTCAACTCCCTTCCAGCTATCTTCTTCCCCCTGTAAGTGTGATAGGCTATGGCCTAGAACAGCCTGCATAGCCTGCAGGAGTAAGAAAGGCCTGTAAGTTAGGCCTGAGTCCCAACCCCCACTTGAGAATATTATAGCTGAGCAGAGCTGAAAGCCAGTAGAAGTTAAAAAACTGCTTTAAACTGCTTTTGATAAGAATGCAAGAATCTTTTATTTAGCTCCTTTATGTTGATAACAGATGTGTTCCAGTATCTTGCTTTCACACATTCTTTAAGCTGAGGAGGGACCTTGTAGCAGAATGTGTTATGTCTAGAAACTGAGCCATGGCTAGAGAGGCCTGAGCAGGGGGGAACAGGTGTTATGCCCGGTCAGCGGTCCCCATTGGAGGGAGGTGGAGGGGGAACCGGGACCAATGAGGAGTTTGTCTGTATAGAACTGATGAAGAAAGGTATAAAAGTTGTTGTTTTGTTGAACTCCATTGCTCAGACCATTTTGAATGTGACAGTGCCTGAGATTGTGCACAAATAAATTGGCTTGAATCTTAGTAAATGGACTCCTGGTTTTATTTGTTGCGGACACTTCGCTACAACATAAGCTCCCTTCCTGCCATCTCCTTCCCCCTCACGTCAGCTCACTTCCTGCCCGCACCTTCCCCCCATGTCATCTCCCACCTTCCTGTGTCATCTCCTTTCCTGCCACCTCCTTCCACTGGCAGCCACAGCTCCTGTGTCTTGCAGAGCTGCGGCTGCGAAAGTGATCATAATTTAAGAGAAAACTCAAACTGGTGCGGAGCCTTCCAACCTCTGCTATGGAACCGCTGGTGTTGCGTCCTGCTCCCTCTAGTGCAACTTCCTTTTGAGGACGGAACGCAGCAGCAGGGGTTCCATAACAGAGGTCAGAAGGCTCCGCACCAGTTTTGGTTCTCTTTTAAATTATAATCACTATTGCAGCCGCGGCTCTGTAAGATGCAGGAGCCGCGGTTGGATTGGAGGAGAGGGTGAGGCTGCAGGGGGACAAGGAGAGAGATGAAAAGCCAGTTTTTTGCTTTGGCTGCTCACAGTCCCGTGGCCAAAGCAAAAAAGGGCTTTTCAATGTCCGGTTTTAGCTCTCTGCTGGCAGCTGGCATGGCCATATAAAAACTAAGGGGCATGTTTACTAAACCACGGTAGCAGACTCCGCCCGATATCGGAGCCGCAGCCCCATTGAATTCAATGGGGCCGCGGCTCCGATATCACAGGGAGTCCACTACCGCGGCTTTGTAAACAATCCCTTAAGTGTTCAGGAAGTAAAATCGTCATTGTCCAATGGAAGACTGTTCATGAAGAGCTAGCTAAACTGAAAATAGACAAAGCAATGGGGCCAGGTGGGATACATCAGACAGTGCTGAAGAAATTCAGGGAAGTTCTAGCGGCTCCTCTGTCTGATCTTTTCAATGCTTATTTAGAATCAGGAGTGGTCCCAGAAGACTGGAGAAAGGGACATGTGGTCCCTTTACACAAAAGCGGAACTAAAGATGAGGTTGGGAACAAAAGGCTGGTTAGTCTGACCTCTACAGTGAGTAAACTAATATGGAAAGGCGCTAAAAAAGAAGGTAGTAAAGTTTCTGGAATCAAATGGATTGCAGGATTCAAGGTAGCATTGGTTTTACAAGACGCAGGTCTTGTCAGAAAATCTCTTCCTTTTCTTTGACTTGGTAACCAGAGAATTGGACTGAGGGAGAGCTCTAGATGTGGTGTACTTAGATTTCAGTAAAGTCTTTGATACTGTTCCACACAGGCGACTTATAAATAAATTGAATGCCCTAAGAATGAACCATAAAATGACTGATTGGGTTAGAAATTAGTTGAGTGGGAGGCGACAAAGTGTAGTAAATGGAGCTCACTCTGAGGAGAAGGATGTTACCAGTGGTTTGCCACAGGGATCTGTCCTTGGTCCAATTCTTTTTAACATTTTTGTAAGTGGTATTACAGAAGGGTTATTGGGTAAGGTTTGCCTCTTTGCAAATGATTCCAAAATATGCAATAGGGTAGACACCCAGGAAGATGGTCGAGAATTTGGCAGCTGAGATTTCATGCTAAAAAATGCAGGGTCATGCATTTGGGCTGAAAAAATCCAAGGGAGTGGTTCAGAATAGAGGGCGAAGTGCTTCTGTGCACAAAGGTATAGCAGAACTTAGGGGTGATTGTTTCTAATAATCGTAAGGTGGCTAAACAGGTAGAAACCTAATGGAAAAAGCCAGAATTGATGTTTGAGTGCACAGGGAGAGGAATGGCCAGCAGGAAAAAGGAGGTGATGGTGCCTCTGTATAAGTCTTTGGTGAGACCTAATTTAGAGTATACGAGGGGGTACCCAAAAAAAACAGGAATTATTTTTTAAAAGCTATTTATTTCAAATTCTTTACAAAACAACCTTATCCCCTTCAAAATACTCTCCATTACAACTGATACATTTGTCCCACCGGTGCTTCCACTGTTCGAAACATTTTTTGTAGTCATCTTTAGAAACGGCTGACAGCTCCTCCCTCCTTTTTTTTCTTGACTTCTTCAATGTTGTCAAATCGGTGTCCTTTCATGCCCCTTTTCATGCGTGGAAATAAGAAAAAGTCGCACGGAGCCAGGTCAGGCGAGTAAGGTGCGTGGGGCAGCGGAACCATGCCATTTTTAGCCAAAAACTGTCTAACAGAGATGGCTGTGTGTGCAGGTGCGTTGTCGTGGTGGAAGAACCAGTCTCCTGTCTGCCACAAATCGGGTCATTTTTGACGAACACTGTTGCGCAATCTTCTTAAAACTTCCAAATAAAAGGTTTGATTGACGGTCTGACCTGGGGGAACAAACTCTGAATGAACTACCCCCTTGGCATCAAAAAAGCAAATCAGCATTGTTTTGATGTTTGATTTGACTTGACAACATTTTTTTGGACGGGGTGACGATGACGTCTTCCATTGGCTTGACTGTTGCTTTGTTTCTGGGTCGTAACCATAGCACCATGACTCATCACCTGTAATGACCTTCGACAGAAAATCTGGATCAGTTTCAAGCTGTTGTTTCAAAACACGACATGTTTCAACTCGATGTTCCTTTTGATTGTCAGTCAGAACCCGAGGAACAAACTTGGCAGCAACCCTTTTCATTCCCAAATCTTCCGTTAACATTCGCTGAACCGAGCTCCAAGATAACCCACTAATCTCTGACAGTTTATCAATTGTCTGTCGAAAGTCTGTGAGCACAAGCTCTCTAATTTTTTCAATATTTTCGTCGATTCGGGCAGTTGATGGACGCCCAGAACGAGGTTTGTCATCAATCGACATGTCGCCATTTTTAAACCGAGCAAACCACTGGTACACTTGACTTTTTCCCATAGCATCATCTTGATAAGCTGTTTTCAACATTAAAACAGTTTCAGCAGCATTTTTACCGAGTAGAAAACAAAATTTCACAGCTGCACGTTGTTCACTTAAACTTGTCATCATAAAAAAAGAAACAAGAACAAAACAGCGCTAGCAAAAACAATCACTGCAGATGAACAGAACAAGCCAGGTCGACAACACAGACGGCACTGAACTGACAATGAGTTGCACTATACACGCCTAGCGGCAGAAGTGCGTACTACACAAGCTCCGCCCACGGCAATGTTATTCCTGTTTTTTTGGGGTACCCCCTCATAGTGTGCAATTATGGAGACCACACATTCAAAAGGATATAAACAGAATGGAGTCGGTGAAGAGGGTGGCTACCAAAATGGTCAATGGGCTTCGCCATAAGGCATATTGGGACAGACAAAGATCTCAGTATGTATACCTTGGAAGAAAGACGGGAGAGGGGAGATATAATAGAGATGTTTAAATACCTCCGTGGCATAATTCCACAGGAGGAGAGCCGCTTTCAATTGAAATAAAGGATGAATAATAGGATGAAGGTGAAAGGGGACAGAATCAAGAGTAATCTGGGGAAATATTTCTTTACATAAAGAGTGGTAGATGCATGGAATAGTCTCCAAGTGGAGGTCGTAGAGACAAAAACTGTATTTGAATTCAAGAATGCAGGGGATAAGCATGGAGGATCTCTAAAGGAAAAAAGGGTCTGTGGAGCTTAGTGGTTCATATGGAAGGGCAGACTGGATAGGCCATACGATCTTTGTCTGCCGTCATGTTTCTATGTTTCTTCTGATTTTTAGAAAAAGACTCACTGGAGTGGAATGACTGGATTTTGGAGGGGAGAAGAGTGTTGCAGGTGTTAATTCACACTGATGCCATCCAATGACTCACTGTTATTCCTCACTTTCTACTTCCTTGTTTCACATTTACTCATTCCACCTACTCATTATTTTATAAACCTCTATCATATCTCCCCTCAGCTGTCTCGTTTCTGAAGAGCTCTAACCTTTTAAGTCTTTCCTTACAGAGGTATCCTTCTATCCTCTTTATTATTTTGGTCATCCTTCTCTGTACCTTTTCCAGTTCCACTAAATAATTTTTCAGATGCAGCGACCAGAACTCTACGCAATACTCAAGGTGCGGTTGCACCATGGAGTAATACAGAAGATTTATCATATCTTTGATTGTATTCTTCATTCCTTTAATTCCTAGCATTCTATCAGCTTTCTGGGTTGCCACTTCATACTGAGTAGAGGATTTCAAATATTATCCATGATGATATCTAGATTCTTTTTCTGGGTGGTGACTCCTAATGGGGAACCTTGCATCGTGTAACTGTAATCTGGGTTGTTCTTCACTAAGTGCATAGCTTTGCGCACGCACTTGTCCACATTAAATTTCATCTGCCTTTTCGATGGCCAGTCTCCCAGTTTCTCAAGGTCCTCTTGCAATTTTTCACAGTCCTTATGATTTAACAACTTTGAATAATTTTGTGTCATCTGCAAATTTGATCTCCTCACTTCTGTTCCCATTTCCAGGTCATTTATAAATATGTTAAAAAGCAGCGGGGCCCATTACATATCTCTGCGGCAATCCTCTGTTCCCCCTTCTCCACTGAGAAAAAAATGGCCATTTAGCCCTACTCTCTGTTTTCTATCTTTTAACCAGCTCCCAATCCACAATAGTACACTGCCTCCTATCCCGAGGCTTTTTAATTTCCTCAAGAGTCTCTCATGAGGGACCCTGTCAAAGGCTTTCTGAAAATCCACATATACTACATCCACTGGTTCACCTTTATCTAGCTGTTTATTTACATCTTCAAAAAATGTAACAGATTGCTGAATCCAAGTTGGCTTTGCTCCATTAAACCATAGCGATATATATGATTAGTAATTTTGTTCTTTATAATGGTTTCTACAAGTTTGCCTGGCACTGACATCAGGCTCGCCAGTCTGTAGGTTCCTGGTTCACCCCTGAAATCCTTTTCAAAAATTGGCGTTACCTTGGCTGCTCTCCAATCTTCAGATACTATGGACAATTTTAATGCTAGTTTAGAAATGACTAACAGTAGGTCCACAGTTTCATTTTTTAGTTCTTTATTTATTTATTTATTTACATTCTCTTATATACCGCGCTATTCTGCATCAGTGCGGTTTACATTGAACAAACTGAAATTACATTGAACAGGGCATTATAACTTGGAGATAACTAATTTACAGGGAACATGGGCTATGGAGGGTTAAGTGGCTTGCCCAAGACCACAAGGAGCATCTGTGGGACTAGAAAACCCAGTCCTTCCGGCCCAAGGTTGCTGTCCTCTAGTGGGATTTGAACCCCCGACCTTCCGGCCTGAAGTACCTTGCCCCAACCACTAGGCTACTCCTCCACTCTTTGAGCACCCTGGGATGTATATCATCCGGTCCAAGTGATTTGCTGCCCACTGCCACTTAATTCAGGCATTGGTATTTCTCCTACATTTTCTTATGTAAAGACCGAAGCAAAGAATTCATTTAGGGCCCCGATATTCTAAAGGCATTTACATGGTTTACTGACCTGTAAGCCATGTAAATGTCATGGAACAGGATATTCAATGGCACTAACACGGTTAATGCTGCTGGCTATTCCCAACTAATGCTGTGGGCATTTCGTGGACATTCTGGGGTGTATTGTGGGCAGTAATAGTCGTTTAACTGGATAGCGGCGATAGCAGTGCAATATCGCCACTACCAGGATAGCTTCTGCGGCGTCGGCGGCTGTGCGGTGACACCAGATATCAATGCTGCGGCCGCATATGACCCCAGCATTGAATATCCTGTTGTTAGAGGTCCACAGCAAACGTCTTTTCAAATTATCTCTCGCCTTATTCAGTGCATTGCACTGCATCTAGTGGCTATTTTCCAATCCTCTTTGCTTGCCTTATCAGCACTTTACAATACATTTAGTGGTTCTTTGTTATAGCTCAGTTTTCCTACTTCCTTGTTGATACCTTTGACCTTCTGATGTAATGCATCATGGTTCCTGTGCTCTAGCTGTGTGCAGTGTGTCTTTATTTTTTAACCCTGAAACAAAGAGCGTATTTTGGTAGTCAGGCACTGAGAGCCTTAAGCAATTGTTCCTCCCACCCACCAGGACCCAATCTTTTCTATATTTTTCTCTTGAGAGTAACCCTTGTATAATGGACAAAAAACATCCACCCCCAGAATCATCAATTACCACAGTCTTGTAGAAAAAAAAAGGTCAGCGAATGAAAAACAGAGCCTGAGTTGACAAATAAGGTGGTTTGCTTTGTAGGGAAATGGCTGAAACCCAGTTAGCTGCAAATTGATTGTGATGATGGCACGACTCAAGGACATAAGGGTGACAGCAGGTTCCTTGGTTTCAACCATCATGGCTGCCATTTTAATGAGCCTAGAGCACACAGGGATGCCAAATACCGTGAGCACTCCCAACAAATCCAAAGGCTTAATATTCCTCAAGTCGTTTTACAGCAAGTCATAGATGCTAATCCACCAAATCACAAAGTATATCCAACAAAACAAGGTCAGGTCATCTCAATATAGTCCAAGAGCTGAAATAATGAATACTTAAAAAAAATTGTTGGAATTTTTGTTTTGAAGGGCTACATGCCTCTCGAACAACAAAGTTTCCTGTTTAAGTTTTTATAATAATGACACCTATCAAAGCGTCACACCTTGTATAAGCACCAAATGAAACACAGACATGTAAAAGAAGAAGCCATACTTAGCTTTCAGAATAAACAAAAATCCGTGCCTCCATGGTTTTTGAAAAGTAGTTGCAGATCCAGTTGCTTAAAGGAAGAAACCCATCACAAATCCAGCAGCGGCACTGAGCTGTGTTTCAAGCTTATATCTTGTCGATGAGCTCTGCGTCAGGCATGTCAAGATCAGGGTTAAATTCAATGGACTGCGCAAAGTCAATCCAATTACGGCATCAATCATAAACGTTATCCATGAATAACCTGAGTGAGATGTACTTACTACTACTAGTACTGATCATTTGTATAGTGCGACAAGGTTACGCAACGCTGTACAGACACACGTAAAAGATGGTCCCTGCTCATTACACCTTACAATCTAGTCAAGGCAGACAACACAAGAGCTGGAACAAGGATATGTCTAGGGCAATGGTAACGAAACACATAGTTGCAGAGCAGGAAACTAAGCAGATCAAGATCCAAAAACGGCGTCGAAGAGGCAAGTTTTCAGCCTGGATTTGAAAAGGGACAGAGATGAAGCCTGGCGTACAGACTCAGGTAGTTTGTTCCAGCATAAGGTGCAGCAAGATGGAAGGATCGAAGTATAGAGTTGGCAGTAGAAGAGAAACACAAACAGAAGAGATCTGCCAGAAGAGCGGAGTTCCCAAGGAGGGATGTATAACGAGAGATAAGTGAGGAAAGGTAGGGAGGAGCAGAAGAACAAGTGTACTTATAGGTCAGTAGGAGAAGTCTGAATTGGATATGGATATGGAAATGGATAGGGAGCCAATCAAGCGACTTGAGAAGAGGGGTAATATAAGCATATCAAGGCTGGCGGAAGATTAGACATGCAGCTGAATACTGAACAAATTGAAGGGGAAAGAGATGATTCAGAGGGAGACCAGCAAGGAGGAGGTTGCAATAGTCAAAAAGGGAGGTAACCAGGGGAATGGATAAGTGTCTTAGTACTATGTTTAGAAAGGAAGGGGCAAATTTTGCTGATGTTATACAGAAAGAAACAACAGGTTTTAGCTATCAGTTGGATGTGTGTGGAAAAGGAGAGGGAGGAGTCAAAGATGATGCTGAGGAAACAGGGAAGAGTAGAGCAATATCCACAGAGAGAGAGAAAGGAGGAAGGGGGGAGGTAGGTTTAGGGAGAAAGATAAGAAGCTCAGTTTTGGCCATGTTCAATTTCAAATGGCGGTGAGACATCCATGCAGCAATGTCAGATAGGCAGGCAGAGATCCAGGTCTGGACTGCCAGAGAGATTTCAGGTGGAGAGGTAGATAAGTAAAGATGGTACTGAAAACCATGGTAGGAGATGACTGCACCAAGGGACTGGGTATAGAGAGAGAAAAGGAGTGGACCCAAGATAGACCTTTAGGGTACGCCAACTGAGAGCGGGATAGCAGCAGAGGAGGATCCACCAGAAAAAAACATTAAAAGTGCTGGGAGAGATAAGAAGAGAAACAGAGTCCTAAACACCAAGCGAGGACAAGGTATCGAGGAGAAGGTGACCTTTCTTGGACAGATGGATGCCATCTCTGCTCTGCAACCCATGGTCCAGGAAACCAAAACGTTCTCGATGACACCATCCACGCAACCATGCATTCATCTCCAGGATGCGAGCCTTTCTGCCTCGGTCTTTACCCTCAACAGGGAGGATTGAAGAGAACACCACCCATGCACCTAACTGCTTCACCCTCTGTCCCAGAGCCATGAAGTCACTTTTGATACACTCAGAGGGATACCTGGCAGTATCATTTGTTCCGACATGGATTAGCAACATTGGGTAATAGTCAGTTGGCTTGATGAGTCTCGGCAAACTCTCCGTAACATCTTGGATTTTGGCACCTGGCAGACAGCATACCTCTCTGGACATCAAGTCTGGTCGGCAGATGGACGCCTCAGTACCCCTCAAAAGAGAGTCACCAACAACCACTACCCTTTGCTTCCTTGTGATCACTGATTCTGCAACTTTGGGGTACTTGAGCTCTGGTTCTTCCCTTTCCAGGGATGCTTTCACCTCCTCCACATCCAGGGCTGCATAATGGTTTTTCAATTCAAGGGCTGGAGAAGTTGGATTGGTGAACATGAATATTAAAGTCACTGAGAATAAGAGAGGGTGAAGATGAATCCAGAAAGAAGGAAAGCCATGAGTCAAAGTCAGAGAGAAAGTTAAAGTTGGACTTGCCAGGGAGTTGATAAATAACAGCTATCCGGAGAGGCAGTGGAGTAAAAAGGCAGACAGAGAGGATTTCAAAGGAAGGAAAGGAGTGAGACTGAGATTGAAGGAGGGGTTGAAAATTTATTTTATTTATTTACTTATTTACATTCTCTTATATACCGCGCTATTCTGCATCAGTGCGGTTTACATTGAACAAACTGAAATTACATTGAACAGGGCATTATAACTTGGAGATAACTATTTTACAGGGAAAATGGCAGGAATGAGAGATTAGAAACCCAACCCCACCACCATGGCCAATGGGACAAGGCATGTGGGAGAGTTGGTAACTGCCATAACAGACGGCATTGACTGAAGCTGAGTCTTCTGAGAAGAGCTACGTCTCAGCTAGAGCAAGAAGATGGAGAGTATTAAAGATAAAGAGGTCATGAATAAAGGCAAGCAAATTTGAGATGGAGTGTGCATTCCACAAGGCGCATGAGAATGGGAGAGAGGAGAGGGAAAGGAGAGGGGTATGAATAAGATTTGAGTAGTTGCGTATGGCTCTGTCCGGGGAGTGTGACAAATGTATAGGGGGT
This sequence comes from Ichthyophis bannanicus, assembly GCA_033557465.1. NCBI lineage: Eukaryota > Metazoa > Chordata > Amphibia > Gymnophiona > Ichthyophiidae > Ichthyophis > Ichthyophis bannanicus. The sequence continues at coordinate 101,859,785 of CM066032.1, read as the reverse complement.
CTAGGGATGGGATTGATATCTCCAGATCAGAGAAGGAGCAGGAGAGTTGGGGACAGAGAGGAGGCAGCACAGCAGTAACGAAGGTGAGGTTCTTTCAGAGAGAGAGGAGATGGCTGAATGAGAGGAAGACAATGATAAACCTCAAGAGCAGATGATAGGGTAGATGACAAGATGGCAGGAGAAGTGAGGCTGGTAAAGAGGGGATGATAAGGATGGGGGCATTTGAAGTTGCTGGTATAAGGAGAGAAGATTAAGGGGTGTCAACAATAGGAAGAGAAAGTGATGTGGAGCCATAAGAAAGAAATGAAGAGAGCAGAAGTCAGAAGAAATATATGAAGGCTAGGCAGGAGAGAGCTCTCAGGGGATTAGGGTGCACCTGTGAGCACAGACCACAGCATAGACCAAGAAATAGTGAACCTTTTAGTCACTTTTCCCACTGCTAATACTAAACCACGCTATAGGGTGTATGAAAACAGCCATTACATTGTGCTGGTCCTTTCGTATTCAGATCTTGGAGCCATCCCAACAAGATGCCATATTCACTCACTATGAAATCAAAGTGACTGCTGTGTTAAACCAAGTGAATGCAAAAAGCCGTAAGACATATCAATACTGGACACATCTGAGAGGCATCCAGGCCTGGAAAGCACTTAAAAAATTAATACTGTCTAAAATAATAATAGTAATTAAAGAAGAAGCTTGCATGTTACGACAAATTTAAATCAAAACTTGAAATCTATCTTTTCCAGAAAGCTTTTGACTTACCCGCCACTTGTCTCTCTTAGCTTCTACCCCTCCAGATGCTGTTCCCATTTCTCTCTTAAGTATGAATGTTGCAATCTTTCCTATCACTTAGGGCATTCCTTTCTCCTTCCCCTTTGACCTGACTTTATTGTAAACCGCCCTGTTGCAATTGTGAAGGGCAGTACATCAAGCTTAATAAACATAAACATGACATAAACACGTGTTATGAATACATTTTTGGCCGTACATGAACAAGAATCTTCCATCTTGCCAAAATGACAGCCAACTTGTACCTTATAGACTAATGAATTTACTGAAGAATGAGATTTTGAGAACAAGAGTCCACGTGTACCAGCCTTTGTAATTTTGGTACTCTAGGCTAACCTGGTAAAAAAGGTTCCAGGGCAGTCCTGACTCCAGAAACCTGTAGAGAGGAGATCCTAGAAAGGTTGCACCCTGAAATTTGTATCTCTTACTGATAAGAACTTAGTCAAGTGCGATGGAACAGTAAGGCCTGAATCGTGAGGCCAGCCTTCTAGGATCTCCTTCGCCCCAGCTCTTTCTTTGGATCTTGGGGGAAAGAGGGGCAACCAAAAACTCATTTGAGTAGTACAGTCTGCCCAGCCCTACCAGTATAACATACCGACAGCTATAATACAGTTACAGAACAACTCGTATGTGGAAATAGCTCTCATGCGGGAATTTTAATTGTACTTTAAACCAGCAAAGTTTCACTTTTGTCATCTGCGATAAAGTCACCAGCAAAACCTCCCTACTCCTTCCTGCAGTTCTTACTCTATGTATCTTGCACTAGCTCTGTTATGTCCTGGTTTTCTTCTTATCTCTCCCAGCGCACTTTTAGTGTATGTTCTGGTGGTTCCTCCTCTGCCCCCATCCCGCTTTCAGTCAATGTACCTCAGGGCTCTGTCTTGGGACCTCTCCTTTTCTCTCTCTATACCCAGTCCCTTGGTGCGCTCATCTTCTCCCATGGTTTTCAGTACCATCCTTATGCTGATGACTCTCAGATCTACGTCTCTGCGCCTGAAATCTCTCCAGGAATCCAGACTCGGATCTCTGCCTGCTTATCTGACATTGCTGTCTGGATGTCTCACCGCCATCTGAAACTGAACATGGCCAAAACTGACCTCCTTATCTTTCCCCCTAAACCCACCTCCCCCCTTCCTCCCTTCTCTATTTCTGTGGCTAACACTACAGTTCTCCCTGTTTCCTCAGCTCGCAACCTTGGGGTCATCTTTGGTTCTATTCTCTCTTTCTCTGCACACATCCAACAGATACCTAAAACCTGTCGCTTCTTTCTCTATAACATCAGCAGAATTCATCCTTTCTTTCTACTCACACTACTGAGACCCTTATCCATTCACTAGTCACCTCCTGCCTTGACTACTGTAACTTGCTCTTCGCTGATCTCCTTCTAAATCATCTTTCTCCTCTTCAATCTGTTCAAAACTCAGCTACATGGCTTATCTTCCGCCAGTGTTGCTATGCTCGTGTAACCCTTCTTCTCAAGTCCCTTCACTGGCTCCCTATCAGTTTCCGCATCCAGTTCAAACTTCTCCTACTGACCTACAAGTGCATTCATTCTGTGGCTCCTCACTACCTTCCCTCTCTTATCTCACTCTACACTCCTCCTCGGGAACTTCGGGATCCCTTTTATCTGTGCCCTTCTCTACCACTGCCAACTCCAGACTTTGTTCATTCCATCTTGCTGCTCCATATGCCTGGAACAAATTACCTGAGTCTGTATGTCGGGCTCCTTTTCTGGGCCAATTCAAATCCAGGCTAAAAGCCCACCTCTTTGAAGCCACTTTTGGATCCTGATGCTCTTCACTCTCTTGTCCACTACTTATGTGTATCTTACCATATTCTATGGTACCATTTCACTTACCATATTCTATCTTACCATTTCACTATGGGCCCAATTCTGCAAGGCGCCTAGTGGGGCTGCACGTCCCGGTGGGATATACAGCCCCGTTAGCAATCCTGCCCTGATTCCACATCCCTCTGACTTTAGCTTCTCTGCATTACTGGACAGTTTTCAGTTTCTTCGGCCATCCATTTTGGCCGTTTTAGCTTTTTCACTTTTTGTAGAGATTTCTCACTTTCTTTCAAACAACATTCTTGATGCCATCCCATAACTCTTCTGGAGCTCTGTCATTTGTATCTAAAGCAGCAAATCAATTTTGCAGGCAGTCTTTAAATTCCAGTGGTATATTCTCAAGATCATATTTTGTTACATTCATGAGTGGCTTGCTCTTTTTCAACTTTAGCTTGAGTTTGCATACAATATAACTATACCTAATAAGTTTAAGGGATTTTGTTCACCTCAAGATTAATTTCAGGGCCTTAGTTAATCTATTCCTGATGAGGATAACCAGACAAACCTGAAAGTGAATTTGACCACCTCTTTCCCTTAAATAGGTTTAAGAGCCAAATAAATCTAAGATTATGCCTGGGGTGGGAGGGAATCGGAGTGGGTGGGAGGGAAAGAAACACTAAGAAAAAGCTGGCTTGCTAAACAGTGCCTTCACTGGCCTTTAGAGCTTGTTTTAAGTAAAAACTGGCTTACTATATAGTGCCCTGACTGATTTTATAAATCACAGAACTTTTAAACAGACAGAGATTTTATCAGTTTGAACCCAAAGAATTCCCTTTAACCTGAGTCTGAGAAAATCCCAGCAGAAAAATACAAGCGCAGAATCCTTCCTAGCAAGAGCAGCTCCTCTCAGTAGTCCTTCATCCCGCAAAGTGCCCCACTGGGAAAACCTAATCCCTCCTTCAACTGCCCCACCACCTTATCAGTTACCCCCACATCCAAAGGTTACCCTGCTGTAACTACCCACCACCCTACAAACTGATCCCACCCTAAAATATTGCCCCACTGCCCTGCAAACTGTGCCACCCCAAAAACTACATCCCCTCAACTGCCCCACTATGCCACAAACTGCCCCTCCCCAAAAATATACCACCTCAACAGCCCCTCCAGGTAAATCTGACCCCTCCTGCAACTGTCTCTCCACCCTGTCAACTACCCCCTCACAACTGACCCACTGCCTCACAAACTGCCCCACCCACACTGAAAACTACTCTCACACAACTACCCTACCACCCCACAAACTGCCCTATAAATACTCCCTGCAACTGCCCCACCACCTGCACAATGTCCCCCTAAAACTACCCTCAACTTTCCCACTACCTTGCCAACTGCCTCCGCATTTGCTCCACCACCCCACAAACTTCCCCACCTGAAGATTTTGTTACCTCATAACTGCCCAACCAGCTTGCCAACTGCTTCACCCACAGCAGTCAGGTTAGAACTGATTACTTTTTGGCTTTTTTCATGATTCTACTGATCTTTATATTTATGCTTGGAAGCTACAATGATAGCTAGTATGTCTGGACATATTTTAGAGTTTAAAACCTCTATCTGCAGTTCTCTAATCCTCCCCCCTGTGTGAATAAGCCTGCCCTGCCTGCTTAAGAACATAAGAACATAAGATATGCCATACTGGGTCAGACCAAGGTCCATCTGTGTTTCCAACTGTGGCCAATCTAGGTCATATGTACCTAGCAGTTTCCCCAAGAGACACAAGTTCCACAATGCTTGTACTGGGTCAAGCATTGATATCTTCGGTCACTTCTTAATAATGGTTTATGGACCTTTCCTCCAGGAACTTGTCCAAACCTTTTTTAAACCCAGCTAAACTAACAGCCTTTACTACATCCTCCGGTAACAAATTCCAGAGTTTGATTACACGTTGAGTGAAAAAATATTTTCTTTTATTAGTCTTAAATAGTTTACCCTGTAGCTTCATTGCATGTCCCCTAGTCTTTCTATATTCTGATAACGTAAACAATCGATCTACGTTTACCCGTTCCACTCCGTTCATTAATTTATAGACTTCTATCATATCTCCCCTCAGCCGTCTCTTTTCCAGGTTAAAGAGCCCTAACCTTTTTAGCCTTTCCTCATAGGAGTATCCTTCCATCCCCTTTACCATTTTGGTGGCTCTTCTCTGAACCTTTTCTAAAATCGCTATATCCTTTTTAAGATACGGCGACCAGAATTGCACACAATATTCAAGGTGCGGTCTCACCATGGAACGATATAGAGGCATTTTAATATCTTTTGTTTTATTTTCCATTCCTTTCCTTATCATACCTAGCATTCTATTTGCTCTCTTGGCTGCCGCTGCACACTGGGCCGAGGGTTTTAACATGGTATCCACAATGACGCCTAAATCTTTTTCCTGGGTGGTGGTTCCTAATGTGGAACCTTGCATCGTGTAACCATAGTTTGGGTTGTTCTTCCCTAGGTGCATAACCTTGCACTTGTCCACATTAAATTTCATCTGCCATTTTGATGCCCAGTCTTCCAATTTATCAAGATCCTCTTGCAATTTTTCACAATTCTCTTGGGTTTTAACAACTTTAAATAGTTTTGTGTCATCTGCAAATTTGATAACCTCACTCGTTATTCCACTTTCCAGGTCATTTGTGAATATGTCAAAAAGCAGCGGACCCAGCACAGATCCCTGGGGTACACCACTATTCACCTTTCTCCATTGGGAAAATTGGCCATTTAGCCCTACCCTCTACTTTCTATCTTTTAACCAGTTCATGATCCACAATAGTACACTGCCTCCTATCCCATGACTCTTTAGTTTTGCCAAAGGTCTCTGATGAGGGACCTTGTCAAAGGCTTTCTGAAAGTCCAGATACACAATATCAACCGACTCACCTTTGTCCATCTGTTTATTCACTCCTTCAAAAAAACATAACAGATTAGTAAGACAAGATCTTCCTTGTCTAAAGCCATGTTGGCTGTCTCCCATTAGGCCATGACTATCTACATGCTGAGTAATTTTATTCTTTATGATGGTTTCTACCATTTTTCCCGGTACTGACGTCAGGCTCACCGGTCTGTAGTTTCCCGGATCACCCCTGGAACCCTTTTTAAAAATTGGTGTTACATTGGCGATCCTCCAATCTTCAGGTATTAGAGATGATTTTAATGATAGTTCACAGATTACTAATAGCAGGTCTGAAATCTCATATTTCAGTTCTTTCAACACCCTTGGATGTATACCATCCGGCCCAGGTGATTTGCTACTCTTCAGTTTATCTAATAGTTGTAAGACATCTTCCCGATGTATCGATATTTCCTTCAATTCTTCCGCACCTTTAAATACCACTTCAGTCATGGGTAACATCCCTACATCTTCCTCAGTAAAGACTGAAGCAAAGAATTCATTCAGTCTCTCCGCTATCGCCTTGTCGCCTCTTAGTGCTCCTTTAACCCCTTTATCATCTAATGGACCAACTGACTCTCTCACAGGTTTTTTGCTACGAATGTACTTGAAAAGGTCTTTATTTCGTGTTTTTGCTTCCGCAGCAAGCTTCTTCTCAAATTCTCTCTTTGCCTGCCTTATCAATGCCTTGCATTTGACTTGCCAGTGCTTGTGCTGTTTCCAGGTTTCGTCATTTGGCTCTTTTTTCCATTTCCTGAAAGATGCTTTTTTGGCAACAACAGCCTCTCTGACCTCACCTTTAAACCATGCTGGCAGTTTTTTGGACTTCCTTCCACTTTTCTTAAAGCGTGGAATACAGCTGGTCTGGGCTTCCAAGATAGTATTTTTCAACAACATCCAAGTTTGATTTACGTCTTTAACCTTTGCAACTGCTCCTTTTAGTTTTTTCTTAACTGTTTTCCTCATTTTATCATAGTCTCCCTTTCGAAAGTTAAAGGGTAGTACTGTGGATTTCCTTACTATCCCTCCTCCACTAATTAAATCAAAGGCGATCATGCTATGATCACTATTGCCAAGTGGCCCCAACACCCTTATCTCTTGCACTAGATCTGGTGTTCCACTAAGGACTAGGTCTAATATGGCTTCCCCTCTGGTCGGTTCATGAACCAGCTGCTCCAAGAAGCAGTCATTTATTTCATCTAGGAACTTTATCTCCCTAGCATGTCCTGCTGTGACACTGACCCAGTCGATGCCGGGGTAACTGAAATCACCCATTATTATTACTGCACTGTAACTTTTGCTAGCTTCCTTGATTTCTTTGAGCATTTCATCATCCATTTGTTCATTCTGGCCAGGCGGACGATAGTACACCCCCACTGCCATCGCCTTCCCCTTTTTACATGGAATTTCAATCCATAGAGATTCTACAGCAAATTTTGTTTCTTGCAAAACTTTAATCCTTTCTGACTCAATGCCCTCTCTAACATAGAGCGCAACCCCTCCACCAATTTGATCAGCTCTATCATTACGATATAGTTTGTACCCAGGTATCACAGTGTCCCACTGGTTGTCCTCCTTCCACCATGTCTCTGATATTACAATCATATCTAACCTCTCGTTTAGTGCTATATATTCTAACTCTCCCATCTTGTTTTTTAGACTTCTAGTATTTGCATACAAGCATTTTAGAGACTGTATTTTATTCATATTAATTTGGCTATTGGTAGACATGGGTAATTTGGGATCTTTAAGCTCTGTCTGCTCCATACTCGAGGGCATTTGGGCTACTTTACTCTTTTTTGGAACCTCTCTGCTTTTGGTAGTATCCTTCAAGGATACATTCTTCCGAACCATGCGCTCTTGGGCGACTGTCGGCTTTCCCCTATTATCTAGTTTAAAAGCTGCTCTATCTCCTTTTTAAAGGTTAATGCCAGCAGCCTGGTTCCATCCCGGTTAAGATGAAGCCCATCCCTTCGGAAGAGCCCCTCCTTTCCCCAGAATGTTCCCCAGTTCCTAACAAATCCAAACCCCTCATCTCTGCACCATTGTCTCATCCACGCATTGAGACTCCGGAGCTCTGCCTGCCTTTTGGGTCCTGCGCGTGGAACGGGAAGCATTTCGGAGAATGCTACCCTGGAAGTTCTGGATTTCAACTTCCTACCTAAAAGCCTAAATTTAGCTTCCAGAACCTCTCTACCACATTTTCCTATGTCATTGGTACCGACATGTACCAAGACAGCAGACTCCTCCCCAGCACTATCTAAGACCTTATCTAGGTGGCGCATGAGGTCCGCTACCTTCGCACCAGGCAGGCATGTTACCAGGAGATCCTCACGTCCACCAGCCACCCAGCTATCTACATGCCTAATGATCGAATCACCAACTATAACTGCTGTCCTAACCCTTCCCTCATGGGCACTTGGCCCAGGAGAAACCTCCTTGGTGCGAGAGGGGTTTACATCACCTGGAGGACAGGTCCTAGTTACAGGATCACTTCCTGCCACACCAGGGTGATGCTCTCCTGTCACGTGACCTCTCTCCTCCATGGCAACAGGGATGCTGCCAGACTGGAGGTGGGACTTGTCAGACGGCTGCCTGGGTGAGAATCTTCACACTCTTGGCAAGTGCATATTTCTATATGATTTGCAAGGTATTGTGGGCAATGTAGTTCATTCACACCAGACACAGCTGCTGACAATAATTTAGTTGTGCTCTTGGGTAAAGCCAATAAGATATTTATTTATGGGGTTATTTCTCCCAACACAGATATGCTTGGTAGCACATAAATTAGGTTACTTGCTTTCAGTGTTAACTTGGAAAAACAAAGTCAAAATCAGGAAAACAACAAATGAAAAGCTACAAAGCAAGAAACAAACTGTTCTTTTCAGGTTAACTTCTGATTATTTCCCACATAGATACAGACGTGATTCTCTCCTAGCTCACAAGCAATTAGGTAAGGCTTAATTGCTAGCAGTCACCAGCTGAAACCCCTTAGCTGGCTTGCCTTCCACTGTGTGGGTCAAATCCTGCTTCAGGAGTTTTTCTGAGTAGATTAAAGAACAAATTTGTATTTCTTTGTGATGGTTGCTGTACTTTATAACAGAAAGTTACCAACGGAGTTTAGATAGAGAGCAGTCCATATAAACAGGATCCTCATCTGCTATTATTCCCCCTTGTTCAACAAGCATGGGTTCAATATCATGGATTGGCACAGATGAATCTCTCAATGGAGCATTTTCAGGAGAATACTTGTTTCCCTGCTGTCTTTCAAGGTTATAGCTAGGGCATAGATCAGTGTTCATACCTGAGCTTCCATTGCTGCTAGAGTTCCTCTCTATATAGCCTGGCCAGTATGTAGTCCAGTTCTTATGTCCAGCCTTCCAATCCAGATCCCTGGACACTGGATCTCTCTTCACATACCTTCTGGCACAGGTCTTAGGGTCCCTTCCACGTGCAGCCGTCTCCCTCACAGGTAGCCTCTGGTGATTCCTAGCTCTGCAGCCCCATTCCTCTGACTTTCCCCAGTCCAATGGTGTATGCTGGCCCTTGGAATACCTCCCAGTATACGTACTGCTTTGGACTCTTCTAGACCTCTCAAAGGCTTTTCTCTTCCTTCTTCCAAAGGGTCTCTTTCCCTCTCTGTCCGTCCGGTTTGGCTTCTGCTTCTGATGATCCTTCAGATGAAACTGATGATCAAACTCAAGCTGATTCTCAGGATACTGAGGACAATTCTCTGGATATCCAAGGTGATCATGAAGATGGTCATCTGTAGAATAAACTCTACTCTTATTCTGCTTAGATGAGTGATCCTCCCTAACACAGCGCAGCTGTGCTGAATCAGGCCCTGCCCTTTGAGATGAGTGCTTAGGGATTACCTCATAGCCCTCCTGATTGAACACACATTTCCTCACTTCAGCTCCTCTAATGGCTGTTGGAAACCTGGTGCATTTTGGGACTGGTAGTCTTTTATGGCAAAATTCTGTTTTCATATTTCTACCAGAACTGACAGGTTGCTTGTTCAGAGTCACTTCACCTTTTCTATAGCTCCTTCCTGAGCTATGATAAGCTTCTTTATCACAGACTTCAGGACTATATCCCTGTAGGTCTCGTCTATGTACCTCTCTGTCTGTCTTATGCTTTCCAAGTCTGCTACTTTAGCCTCTAGAGAATGGACTTGTTCCCTGAGAGCAAAGAGCTCCTTGCACCTAGTGCACACGTAAGACCTCTCACCAGCTGGGAGAAAATCATACATGTGACACTCAATGCAAAAGACTGGAAAGCCCACATCCCGCTGCTGGACTGCTGTCTGCATCTTAGTTTTAAGTTTGTGTTTAGATCTTTAAGTTCTTTACGTACTAAAGGGTGCTATGGATATTTATACCACTAAAACTGTACCTAATAAGTTTAATATACCTTGTTCACCTGAAGCTTAATTAATCTCAGGTCCTTAGTGTATGACTGATTTGGGTAATGAGCTTCACCTGAGAGCACCTCCTGTCTTTTAAGTTGTGCAAGTACCTATAAAGCTGTGATTATCCCAGGGGAGGGTGGGTGTGGGGAGGGAGGGAGGGAGGGATATAACACTTATTAAAAGTACTTTGCTGATGCTAGGCCCTGAGTGACTATGAAATTTAAACTACAGCTCTCTACTGGGTATGAAAGGTAACCAGAAAGTTCTCTTCTGTGTTTTAAATTGAATCTTAAACTGTTGCTACTAGGCCCTGACTGATTTAACAAAAAATAGTGGGTTCACAGATTAATTAGCTTTAAAAGAAAAAAATTCCTTTCAGAAAAATTCCCAGAAGTATATACTCACAATTTCAGATTTCTCTCCAGAAGTAACAGCCCCCCTTTCTAGTCCTTCCAATGTAAGGAGCAGCAGTGACTGTGAGTAGGATCCAGCCTATGGGAAGGTTGTGTGGGTGGAGCACTGGAATGCTGCTCTAGTCACAGACTGTGTGTAGGTTCCAGCCAATGGGAAGGTTGTGGGGGCGGAGCACTGGAATGCTGCTCTAGTCACAGAAGGGGAGGCGGTGAGCTGGAGGATGTCCTTGTGTTGTATAAGTTATGTTTCTGAGTGTGGTGTTAGTGAAGAAATCAAGCCCCCCACACCATCCCCACAAAAATGCCTCAATGTTTCTCTCTCTAGGAACATCGGGCTGAGCGAGCCCCGACGACACCTCACTCATCAGCTTCCCCTGATCGGGGTTGAGCGCCAGAGCGGGACAGGAAGCCTTCCTTCCCGCTCTGAAGCTCTAGCCCAATCGGGGCAGAGGAACAGCATTTAAAAGCAAGCCTCCGGGCGCGCCCACGCCTTGCAGGCCACGCCAAAGGGCCCTTTGGCGTGGCCCTTAGACGGGCCCTGAGACAGAGATACAGGCCTTCCGTTCACACCTAAGCCACCCTAACAACCAACCCATGAAGCGGGCCAAGCTCTCCCAAACATCGACGGAGATGGAGTTAAGAGGACGGAACCAACTGCAAGCAGCCTCATCACATTGCACAAACCAGCAAAAGGATCCGGAAACTGCCACAACAAACCTCAAGGCAAGCAAACATGCAGGCAAATTACCAGCTCCTAATAGCATACTGCTCCCTACTACTCCTCATGCAGGGAGGCCAGCCAAACACATTCATACCGTTACATTCATATCCTCTCCTACCTCCCTCAGACTGGACCGCCGCCACACGAGGGCGCCACCGGCCCAAGCGACCAGCGATCACCCCACACAACGAGGTGCAGGCCCCACCACCATGGATGCACACAGCAAACCCCATATTCGCTACAACCATCAAATGTGCACTAATAAATGCAAGGTCAATCCGAAACAAACCAAATACTATCTATGACTACATTCTGGACAATAAGCTGGACATCGTTTGCATCACCGAGAGCTGGCTCACGGACACAGACCAAGTTACCCCTCCAGACTTCACAACATTCTGCTGCCATAGAGAACTCAAGAGAAGAGGAGGAACCCTCACCTTAGCCAGAAAAAGCTACAGATTTAAAACTGTCACTATCAGCACCTCAAACAAAGCCAACACAGTCAACATATCCAACCATCACATCAGCTTTTGCTTCACCTACAGACCGACCCCCCAATGCTACGAAGGATCACCTTTCAGCAATAATGGAATCCATATGTGCATGTAACACCCAACACAAGCCATTGATTGCCCTGAGCGACTACAACCTAACCTTCACACCCACTAAAGAAACCAAAGCATTCCTGAAGGCCATGACTTCCCTAACTTACCAGCAGATGGTCGTAGCACCATCACACCAACATAGAACCTCACCTGACATGATCTTCATACTAACACCTCTAATAAGGCAGAGGCAAGCTACCACCCCAGTGCACACCCCAGTACCATGGTCGGATCACCACGTACTCTCCTTCACCCTACTGCTTGAAACCCCCACCCAAATACGTGAAGGTGAAAGAGGCCGAACTTCAAGCAAAACCCACAATTCGTTACCTGGGAGTTACACTGGATCAAAACCTTGACATGAAGGCACACATAGCTAACACTGTAAGAGCAATCTATTTCAAGATCCGTTCACTCAGACATCTACGCCCCTTGCTTGAACTGGAAGATTTTCGGACAATTTACCAGGCCCTGATAATACCACATCTGGATTATGCCAATGCCATATTACAAGGTCTCCCACAATCCACCTTGAACCCTTTACAACTTGCCATGAATAGTGCAGCAAGGGTTCTCCAGGGGTCATCTAAAAGAGACCATGTGACGCCCCTTCTAAAGCAGTTACACTGGCTTCCTGTACATTCAAAGCGTTCAATAAGCTCTCTCCATCTTCACTTTCTGACCTTATCCAAGCAACAGCGCCTAATAGACCAAGAAGATCCACTGCGATAAATATGCTATCATTGCCGTGAGAATTAACAAAATGCACTTCAATAACCGCAAACAGGGCCTTCAGTCTCTGCGCACCAAGATTCTGGAACTCACTACCAACAAACATCAGGGAAATAACTAACCTGACCCAGTTTAGGAAGGCCCTTAAACACTTCCTTTTCATTAAATATTTCCCAGAGAACAATGAACCACATCCCCACTCAGATACTTACAACTGTCCCATCACACCCTGTAAGCCAGGCGTCCACACCATGTAAGGAGTCCTTGACCATTAAATCTCTTGCTATGTCATATGTGACTTCATTGTGTAAATAGTTACCTTTTGTTATCCAAGTTGTTTCTCCTGTTAATTGTAAACTCAGACCTATGTACCCTGTCTGATTGTTATGTTCCATGTAAACCGCGCTGATGCTGAATAGTGCGGTATAGAAGAAATTGTAAATAAATAAATAAAATAAACCAATCCAAGAAGGTTCAAGCCCACAACAAGGAGACCTTCCTTAAAGAAATAATGCCGCAACTACAAGACTGCAATGACATAGATGAAGCTATAACCAAATGGAATTCAAACCTATCCAAGGTGGCATCAGCGACAAGCAAAGAAAAGACACACACCCAAAGAAAAACCAACGCGCCCTGGTACTCAGGTGAGATCTGAGAGGAAAAATGTACACTCAGAAGGCTGGAGAGAAAATGGAGATGTACCAAGTCACACGAGGCAGCACTCAAATACAGGTCCGAACAACAAGCCTACAACGACCTGATCAACAACCACAAACAACATCACACCAACCTCATCCTAAAGTCAGCCAACAAAGCAAGAGAATTATTCAACATAGTACAGGAACTCACAAAAAATACCCCACCTCCCAGTGGGCACCAACTAGACCCCCAAGAATTTGCAAACTACCTAATAAACAAGAACGTGAATCCACAAGCGACATGCCCACCGAAGAATACACCCCAACGTCGACGGATCACAACCAACCCCTCAAAGAAACTCACCAAACCTGGAATGACTTCTCTATACCAACAACACAGCAAATAGTAAACATTGTGGGCTCCCTCAATACGACAACCGCTCCAGCGGAACCAGGCCCAGTGGAATGGATCAAAGCATCCAAGAACCAACTAAGCCACCACCTCCACAAAATCGTACAGCAGTCACTTCAACAAGGGCACCTCCCACAGATTCTAAAACAAGCTACCATACGACCAATCCTCAAAAACAACTCGCTAAACACCTCTGATCCAAAGTCTTACTGTCCAATCTCTAGCTTGCCATTTATCTCTAAAATCATCGAGAAAGTAGTGCAAAAACTACAGGATCACGTGACCTCCATGCTCTGCTAGACTTGCACCAACATGGCTTCAGACCACATCACAACGTGGAGACTGCTCACCTCCCTCTTTGATAACCTACTGAAGGGGATAGACAACATAAAAAAAAAGGGTTCTTATTAATCTTCATCAACATCTCTGCTGTCTTTGACATGATATCACACCCCATACTCCTACGGCACCTTCAAGAAATTGGACTACGCAACAATACCATGAAATGGTTTACCTCCTATCTAAGTAACCACACACAGCAAGTAAAATGCGGGCAGAAGAAATCAGCACAATTTCTCACCACGCAAGGAATACCACAGGGATCTGCACTATCATCCATACTTTTCAACATCTATATCCAGCCCATATGCAGCATCATTAGACAACACAACATGCAATATCACCTATACGCAGATGATATAATGGTGTACATGCCAATTGACCTGAGCACCCCTGACATAACCGCAATGACCAAGTGCCTCGAACATATGAACACTTGGCTCGCCAACAACAACCTCAAGGTAAACTTTGATAAGACTGAAGCAATGTTCGTCACCAGGAGCACAACATTCAACCCACCCCAAGAAATCAACATACTACACAGGACAATTGCAACAAAGGAAGAAGTAAAGTATCTCGGTGTCACCATCGACAAGAACCTGAACCTACAATCTCACATAACCAAGACTGCAGTGAAAGCATACCACCGTTTAAAGATCATCAGAAGACTCAAGCCAATCCTCAGCCAAGAACATTTGTGCACAGTGTGCCAGGTAGTCATCACTCCCATACTGGACTATGGAAACTCATTATATCAGGGATTACCCAAAAACATTGTACACCCACTTCAATTGGTGCAAAACACCGCAGCCCACATAATCACGGGCGCGTCCAAATACGAGCACATAACACCAGTTCTCCGACAGCTGCACTGGCTACCCATAATGGCACTGGCAAAATTCAATGCAACGCTAATTATCTTCAAGACCATACACCAATGCTCAGCAGACATTCTACAAACCACTGTAACCAGAGACACTAGCAGCAGACCCAGACGAACCCAAGGCAGCAATAGACTCCTCACCCCAGCCAGATACCACAAAACAAAGCAATCAACATCCAGAAGTGCCATCTCGCTCTCAGCGCCGGACCTTTGGAACACCCTCCCTGAAGAACTAAGAGCACAAAAGGACCTCAAGGACTTCCAAAAATCCCTCAAAACCCATCTGTTCAAAGCCTCACTTGAACAAGAACCTTAACCCCCCACCCTTGCCAATACAAACTTCAAGCACCGTCATCCCACACCTGGGGCTCAACCCCCCAGAAATATATGTATGTCTTGTCTCCTCTGTTAAATGTAATCCCTCATCCCTTCCCTAACCACTTTGATTAAAGGATAAGGTGGTATACAAAACTGGCTAAATAAATAAATAAAAGCAGTTCCAACAGCTGCAGCATACTAACATGAATGCACAGAAACAGCAATTAGGCAATTGTAACTGTGAAACAGCCCTCCATTCTTATTGCCTCTCCCTGCAAAGAGCAAACATACACACACACATGCAGAAGCATTCACACACATATGCATGAATGCACATGTACAGACTGGATGTTATTGTGAGAATAGCAGCACCATCCAGTGTTCCTACAAAATAATGCAAGGAAGAGTAGACAAAAAAGCCTAACATTTTCCAGAACAGGGGAAGTTCTTGCCGCCAGTCATTTCATGCTGGGAGGAGACTCCTCTGGGAGGGACAATCCCACTTCATATATAACCTACTCCCAAAGACAGAACATTGTCTTTGGGATCCACCACTATACCAGAAGAAAGAAAAAGAGTCTTTTGCACACAGCCACTCATACTATCTAGAGTGAGCAGCAGGCACAGGAGGAGAGAGCAGAAGGTTTATATCTGTGCAAATCTTGCCAGCACCTCACTGTCTCAGAAGGAGACTAGTTCAGTCTTTGACAGAGTTTCCAAGAACAGCACCAGCAGAGCATTCCGGGGACCTGCATCTACAGAAGCCACCAGCTCTCAGGAAGAGAAGGAACCTAAGCAACCATCATACACCAGTAGCACCAGATCCAGGTTCCATATTCAGCACAGCACCAGAGACCTGTAACTGCCTCATATACAGATTCACGTACCCTGGAAAAGGTACTAGAGAAAGGAGAAAGGGATTTCAGAAAAAAAATAGACTAATTAATAAGGCTACATAAGTGGTAAAGAAACTACATCAAGTAACAAGGGTGCAAGAGTGGTGAAGGGTGGAGTAACTGTTCAGACTAAGAAAAAGAGCAACTGAAAGAAGTGTGGTAACGTATCACACTGAAAGAAGAAAAAGGAGTAATCTACCTGTAACCATTTTTGACTGGGGTTAACTGCTTGTAACATGTTATTTTTTATATTTCTGCCAATTGTTATTGTTGCCTTACTCAATGAATCCAAAGTTTTAAGGAAACCCTTGGTTGAGAGAGCAATTTCGGGCCTGGACTCATTTAAGGGAGAGGTGTATCAAATGCCAAGGGCCAATACCCAATAAAGAACCCTCCAAACCGTGCAAAAAGGGGAGGCCTGAGCTGCCCACCACTACCAATGCGCTGCTAGGCCTCTAACACCATGTGGTCGGTAGCCGTGAGGCTTCCTTTTCCCACCATGTGGTCTGCCACCATGTGTTACAGTGTCCCAGCTGGCTTTTCCTGCACCCCGGAGACTTTCTTACCTCCTCTGCTGTCCTCATGCTGCCATCTCGCTCCCGTGCTCAGCCGCATTGTAGTGCTTCAGCAGCGAGGCGGGACGGAATGATTTGAGCTGTCCCTATCTCCAGGCGCTGGCGCCTCCTGTCAGCAGCTCCTTACCTGGTAACGGGTTTGGGAGCCACCCCACTCAATCGGGCCTCTGAATGGTGCTCACTTCAAACCCCGAAGCCTCCTCTTTCACCTGGCCTGAGGGAAATGAGGGGGTGGGGGTGCTCTCCCCTCCCCCAAGCACTTCTATCTGTACAGAAGGCTTGCCGGCTGTAGCTCAAGCAGGTTAAAAAAAAAAAAAAGCAAATAGAAAGAAAGAAAAAATCCTACTCTCTCCTTAGATGCCTCTCCAGGAAGCCCAACACTCTAGCTTACTGCTCTCTCCAGCTGCATAGAGACTGATCATACTGGAACTGGTGGGAGGTGCCAGCGGTATATATACAGTATGCCAGGGTTATCAAAAGGATGACGTGCTCAGTCTCGAAGCTGCTGGAAGGGGAGCACAACCCAGAGTGTGGGACTGGACTGGACTGGAGGGACGACTAGAAAAGGCTCATTGAATTGGCGTGTTCTCTTGTTTGCCAAGTAGCTTGTGAAGCAATTGCGACAACCACACAGTAAGGGGGTTTACACACAGACACACATACAAACATATATACGGCGATGCATAAATCATGCATGTTCACAGAAACACGCACAGACATCCCAATCCACAAAAACAGAAATGGTATAAACACAAAACAAACCCAGATAAGAAACATACAAAACAGAGATATACATACACACGCGTGGGGTACATGCACACGCGCGGAATCCCACAAATTCTCTGACCTCTGAATGCTTTCCCCACTTGTTGAATTGGCAGCTTTCTCCTGCTTTTTTGGGCTTCCAGCTTAATCAGGTACAGGACTGACCCATTGGCACAACTGCAGTGCTACGTACTTCCATGCAAAGGATGTGGAATCAACTCCCAGGCAATGTTCCCTCTAATTTTCTGTAGGCTGTGTGCGCATAAAATATCAGCTGTGTGCAG
Organism: Ichthyophis bannanicus; assembly: GCA_033557465.1. Classification (NCBI taxonomy): domain Eukaryota; kingdom Metazoa; phylum Chordata; class Amphibia; order Gymnophiona; family Ichthyophiidae; genus Ichthyophis; species Ichthyophis bannanicus. The sequence goes on along the minus strand of CM066032.1, from coordinate 101,842,274 downwards.
CTTTTGAAGGAAGGTTAAATTTTTGTGCACCACATAGCGACACTCGGAGTTATATACTTTAAAATTTGACTACACGTCAGAATACAGTATGTACACCACATTGATTGCACTAGAAAATATTGTAGAACTTGTGAAAACCATAAATACACAACAACTTTTAAATTTTAAGATGTCTGTGTTGTTTTCTATCAGAATCAGAAGCGTAATTTTTGTGCGCTCTGTTGTAAAGTATGTGCGCTCACTCGGCGAGGTGTGTGCGCGCGCACACGCGCACAGCTTAGAGGGAACAGTGCTACCAGGCCAGGGTTGTGTCCTCTGTAGTAAAAGCTGTTAGTGTAGTTGGGTTCAAAACAAATTTGGACGAGTTCCTGGAGGAAAAGTCCATAAACTCTTATTAAAGAGGACTGGGGAAATCCACTGCTTACCCCTGGGATAAACAGCATGGAACGTGTATACCTTTGGGATGCCAATAGATACTGGAGATCTGGAATGGCCACTGTTGGAAACAGGATACTGGGCTTGATGGACCTTTAGTCTGACCCAGTATGGTATCCCTTATGTTCTTAACAATGAGAGACAGCACTCACAGCCCTTGGGGGAAGGGAAACACCAACCATTGCTCAATGGTTGTGGCCTCTGGATGGGGCATATCACTGCAATGGCTGGGTTAACTGAGTTGGGAAGGGATATCAAATATGGGGGAAACTCAGGTGCTGGCATATCAGGACTCACACCACATCCAATGGAAACTCTGGAGGTTCAGAGGAGCAGGTCAGGAAAAAGAACAGACCCTAATGAGGCTGCACTACGATGAACCAAGTCCAACTATCACGGCTGCGGACCTCCAGCTGCGAGGTACACCCCACAGATCCCTCCCGATCAAGTGCAGTGTGCTGCCTGGGTCACTGCTAGCTAATAACTGGAATTCTGTCGCTTGGGGACTGTGAAGGCTGCCTCTGAAGCTTGCAGGTCTGAGGAGCAGAGGCCAGGCTCAGGAACTGAACTGAGACCTCCCATCAGAGCAGCCAGCAAGGAATCTTTCTGAATTCTGGTGCCTTAAAGTGCCAGGTGGGGTCTTACGCAAGGACAGCGAATCCCTCCACAACTAATCGGAGTTTCCAATTCCTTACTGTCGTTGGAGCTCACAAATGTGCAGGAAGTGATTTTCGGTCACTCCCGCCCGATGCACACAGGTGCCTGCCATGCTATTTCAAATGAATAAAGCAGCACTACAGGTACCAGAAAGTACCAGAATGCAACTTAAAAAAATACAATGGAACAAACTAAAAATGATTATGCCTAGTTCCAAAACCGGGTCATCTAATATGCTCAGAATTAAGGCACGTGAGTAGGCTTACTATCACAGAATAAACCTAATTATACTAATAAATTACATGAAACTAACATATTTCAACCGAGCTTGAAACACTGCTATTAAAACGTCCTCACAATGCACTGCTTCTCTTCTAATACATCTTTCCACTCAGTATCGCCTTTAGCCATCCAGCACCCAGGAATGCTTGCGGTTAATGTATCTACTCCCAAGTGTCCTGCTCATAAAATGACTTGTACTGTATCAAATAAAATAAAATATATTGGGGGAAAAGACCTCACAGCTCATGCCCTGCGACTATTATGTCTAAAGGCAATTTATGACTGGCACACTTGGGGGTAGTATTTCTATTGAAGGTTTGGGTTAGGATCTCTGAAGGATCTCTTTAATAGCCCCTGACTGGATTTCATATACTAAAATCAGTGATGCCCATTCACAATCTGATTTAAGTCTCTCACACAGCTGTCTAGTGGGACTGGCCAAATCAATTTTGCAATTTAGAGGAGAATGAAGTGTCCCGCCCCCCACCCCAGCCGGAATTCCCTCAATATAAGATTTTAAAGATGGACCTTTAGTTACCTAGGCAGAATGTGCTGTCTTCACCTATGGGGCAACCTCTCCAAATGAGGTAGTTTTGTGCACACCTTGACAGTAATGAACCTCGCTCCTAAGCCAGGCTATGCGGAATACAATTTCAGTCTCTTAAATGTACTTCCAGCACTCGCTGTGGGACTTGCATCATGCCAAAACGAGCCTCCTCCTGGAGTTTATAGGATGCTACATGTATAGCCAAAGTGTGACTTGCAATTTCTCTTAATCAGGCCTGTGGCTGCCAATATGATAGAAATACGTCCGTTTTTCTATGCTTGCAGTGAACTATCTTCTCCGAAATCCACCATCCCAAGCTGCAACTATCAGATTTCAGTTAATTTCTCCTTAACCGTTCATGCCTCCGGTTTCGATCGCAAATGGTTCCTGGAGCAACATTTTGTATTTCCCATTGTCTTTGTGTAATTTGCCACTTGTTGTTCCTTGTTTGCTGATCGAATTCTTTGAAGAGTTTTTTCTCGTTTCACAAACTCTATTGCTTCCTTCCCTATGTTTATTGGTGGATTCTCAAGCGTTCCTTCGCTTCGCTCATTCTGGATGTTTACATTCAGTTTCAACACTTTATGCGTATTTGGATCAACGATGAATGTAGGCATGGAAGCCTATGATGGTGGCTCTGTATGTATAATCCATTTCTATGAGGCCCATTCCCCTCCGGCTCAGGAAATGATTCTTATAAGTTATCTTGTGGGCACCGCATACGTAACTGTTTGGAGGATGAGGGTGTGCCACAGAGGGCCCTTCTTTAGATGCACGAGAAAGGGCAACTTCTAGACCTCGCTGCTAGATCTTTCTTCAGCGGCTTACAAAAGCAAAGAGTTGTTCTTCTCATTTCAATTCTAATGTGACGCACTACAGAATACATGTTAAAAAAAAACCAGCACCAGCTAAATCATTTGTAATATTAAACTGAACTAAAAATAATTAGAAAAAAAGCAATCCTAAAATGATGTACTCATAGTTTTACGCGCTTCCGTTTTTGATGTTGACTGCTTTTCGATTTTTTTAAGATTTTGAATTCAGTTTGAGAGGTACTATTTGGAAATAATGCAGTCTACAGAACGGGTGCAAAACAAACTGAAAAAAAAAATGAAACTAAACTAAAGCCCAGAGAAATTGTTTTGCATGAGGAAAACAGAGAATACCAGACAGCGAACAAGAAACAAAGCAATTGTGGGCAAGATAACCAGGCATAAGACCAGGAAGAGTTTAGAGGGGAGCATGAAAAGTTTAAGCGCAGTACAAAACTCAACAGGACGCGAGTGTAGCTAACACTTCGGCAGTGGCGCACGCTCCGCAGAATGAGCTGAAGTAGGCACAAACAGAGAAGAAAGAACTCGTTAGATTTCAGTAAGGCCTTTGCCACTGTTTTCACACAGGAAATTCACTGAGAAATTGAGCAGGTCTGGGGGTGAGTACCAAGGTGGTAATCAGTGCTAGAAACTGGGTTCAATAAGGGGCAAGAGAGCAGTGCACTATCGAGAGACTAGAGACAAAGAGGCTCCAGCAAAAAGCTGACAAGTTTGCCAAGTAGAAGTAAAGGGCCTGATTTACTACGCTTTTGCTCACAAACACAAAAGATGTTTTCACGAGAGGGTAGCAAACGCGCAGCGTAGCCTCCCAGGGGAAGCAACAGAGGCTAAGCCTGGGATAAGCAGGGAGGATCTCTGGTAGCACTGCAGAATTTGCCACATTGCAAGAGGAACGACTAAAGCAGCCTCGATCTGCCTGTGGGTCTCACCACTGCCAGGATGTCTGTAATCAACTGAGAAAGAAAACCACACCCGGGTGAAATGATGGGCCCAGTGACTCGCTTCCTTACTGCCCTCTAAACTCACAGCCTTTGGCAAGAATAAATTGCTGGACCCCGTAACTAATCCTCATTGCCGAAAAGTCAGACTGTGCCAGAACAAACCGTGTTCACTCAAAGCACCGCTGTTTGCAAGTATAAAGAAGGTCCCTTCGATTTGGGAGTAGTTTAGCAGGGGTCGCCAGCTGTAGCCAGGCCTATCCTTTGTTATAGTAGACATCTTAGCCCTGCAGACAGTCTCTCTGCTCATCTGAGGTTCCTGTCAGTTGTCTTCAGTCATTCTGTACGATAGTCATTTTCTTTTCTCCAGCACTATGAAGAATTTGGCACAGGCCTGCCTGCATGCGAGGAATATGCCCATATCAGCTGTATTCCTAATCTACCGGTAGCTCCCTGGGGTCTCGTGACCCACCTGTGATCTGCAGACGGTCCATTTTTCAAAAAGGGTTTATAGCTTGCACGAACCGTATTTGTATCACTCGGGGTCTTCTCTTCTGAAGATAGGTACGGTTGCTACCTGTGTTTAGTTTCAGTGGGTTGACTGGTACACCGCTCTGCATGGTCTTTGGACTACGAAGGGTGTATATGAATTATTATATTCACACATTAAATATAAGAGGTTACGTGGTCAGTCTTTCAGCCTTACTCCCCCCTCCCCCTGAGATTTTCCTAAGTAAACTCAAAAATGATGATTGGCTGAGCACCACCTTGCTAACAGTGATCGTCAAAATGCATAATTGGACATCATAATTGCTTAACTTAGTGGAGGAGTAGCCTAGCTCTAGGAACCAAGAGGCCAGGGTTCAATTCCCACTAGCACTCCTTGTGGCCTTGGGCAAGTCACTTAACCCTCCATTGCCTCAGAAGAATCCAAGTTATCCATGTGCATTACCAAGTTTAAGTTACAATCTAAACCACTTTGACTAAATTGATAAAAGCAGAATAAATTAAACATACCTTTAAATATTAAACTCCGCTTTGTTTTCAAGTGTGTGCCTGCTCTCCCTGCATGTAAATGACTGTGCTGATAGCGCTTTGATTGCTGCTGCTGTTTGCTGCCGCCCTAGGTGACTGCCTAGTCTTGCCTAATGGTTGAGTCGGCCCTAGAGAAAGAGGGGAATAACCACTTCCCAAAGCAGGATAATAAAACCTCCTGCAAGAAAACTAAAACAACCCTCATTCTCTCCTTTGGGGACAATTTTCAAGGGAATTTCTATGATGAACTGGGTGTTTAGTCGAGGGGAAAATCTCCTTTTAATACTGACCTTCGTGTCTCGGCAGGGAAAAAGGGTGGCGTGGAGCGCATGTACCCCTTCTGCTCTACCTTCACTACATAATCCTTTCTCATCGCTTACATTGTAATATGGTTATGATTATGGTCCTTTGTACATAGTTAATTGTTATTCTGCTATATGTAACTGATTATGTTCCATGTAAACCGCTGTTGATCTATTGGAAAAAGCAGTATCAAAATAAAAAATAAATAAAATAAAAAAATAAGTATTGCTGAGCTTGCGTTTTAAAAATCCTGGCATGCTCTTAACAGCGCTCTCCCCCCGGAACCGGTATAGTATGCGTCTGGGCTAAAGTCAGCCTCATGACACTGGCAGCTGGGAGATTTTCAACAGGAAACTCTGAAGGACGTTTCCCGCTGGCAATCAGCTTACAGGCCCTAGGTACTTTCAGCTACCTGCGGCCACTGAAAATTATCCTCTAGATGCCAGGAGCACAGAGCATTTTTGCCATGGATTCAAAATGAGAAAAGCCCTTTAATGCGTCTGGCCATTAATGTGTCTGTAGTATGTCCTGTACCTGCTAACTGAAACCCACATTAAGACTAGAGGGTCCTTTTACAAGGCTGTGCGCGTGATGCATGTTTGGAACACAAGTTAGCCCTTGGCGTTGCCTGTCAGGGGCATGATCGGCATGTTTCCACCAGCCAACGCACGACTGAATACAATAACATGCAGCACACTTAGCGCGGGTACATCAAACGATACCCACAGAGGTCTCGTTAGGTGCACCCGGACTACCGGCCACATTAATGTTGCTCGCGCGCTACCGTGTTCTCCACAAGCACATGACACCTCCAACCCGTTCACTCTCCACATCAGTGCCAGTTAACATCCTACAGAGGTATTTCCCGCAGCTCTTAAGGATTCTGGCAGGTGCCTATGTTTTGTAAATGTTTTTTCACCCCTACAGGTAACAGCGTTCGAATTTATATAAATGCATACAACCCTTTTGATGTTGCGAGTCCAAACTAGGCACACAATGGGAGTAATTTTAGAAGGTCATTTCTGCGCGTTATGTAGCCATATATGTGTGCAAACGGCTTCATCAAACACTGACCAGGATAAAAGCATGGCACCCTGTTATAAAATGACCCTCTGTGCCTCTCAACTTTTTTTACTCTGCGGCACACTTTTTGACTTTGTTCAATCTTCTTGGCACACCAAACTCAATTTGGCATGATGCCCACTTCCAGCCCCCCCCCCCCCCCCATTAGCAAGAGAGCAGCATTTACCTGTGTGCGTCTATTCAGTCTGATGAGTGAATATGCAAAATCATATACTTGGACTGAAGAAGGCACAAGATGCACATGGGTAAGAAGTGCTGCTCTCCTCCTACCAGTGGGAGGGAAAGAGAGGGATAAGACCACCAGATGTTAACCTTAATGGGAGGATGAGGAAGGCCCAGTGCATAGTGTCCACTGAAAATGCAGCCACATCACAAAATATTCTTGGGTCTAATACAGAAGCTTGAGGGCCGGCAAGTATTCCCTGCTTACAACAGAATTAACCATGTACCAAAAAAAAATGATTAGCCAACAGAATCCAACTCCTTGCAGTATGCAATTCTATGCACAAAATATGTTTAACGCTGAGGTTTAGCTTTGTTCCGGAATATCCGGCTTACTCTAGTGGCCAAACAGCTATTAGATCACTGCTTTCCATATCCTAATCACTAAACTGAAAATAAAATGCTTTTTTTCTACCTCTATGACAGGAGAGAAAGAGGTTACAGCAGGGAGAGAAGGGGTTCTTGTTTTTGTACAGAGTCTGCTCCATTGGCACCCCTCCTTTCAATGGATGACAGGAGCAGAGGGGCTGATTAGGGAACGAAGCTGATCCTCCTTGCTCAGAAGCTGGGGCAGGAAACAAGAGGACTATTTTCTGGGGCAAGACTATGGTGAGCCCACGCTTAACCACACCCCAACGTTTACCATCAGGGCTCTAAAGGCACACTATAAGTATGGCAAGCAAGCCAACACGCTTTATGCAGACAGCCAGGGAGGGGCACTTAAGAGGACAGGAGTAGGATAAAATAGCAGGGTGACTGCCGAGGGAGGTGCACTTACATATAAACACCTGTTCTATGTAAACTAGGTTCTATGTAAATTACCTGTTCTATGTAAAGTAGTTCTTCTGTTCATGTTCTATGTAAACCGCGCTGATTTTGAAATAGTGTGGTATATAAGAGCACATAAAGAAGGAAACGTCAGCCCACAAGTTCTAGGTGAACGAACCCTTTCTATTGGGTAACAATTCCATTAGGATTAGGTCCCCTAAAGAACTACAGTATCACTTACTGGTATGTGCAAAGCTAAGGGGGACTTTCAGACCATTTTCAGAAGCCAAACCCTCCATAGATGACCCCTCTCTGGCCAAAATGAAGGAGTTTGCTCAATTCTAGGGGTGCTTAAATACTCCCCCAGAGTTGGCAACCTATATTCAGGCGTTAGTGCTACAAATAGGCTTTGGACCAAAAATAGGGCACGGTGTCTACTAAATGGACACTGTCAGAGTATATACCCAGTAAAGAGAGGAAGGAACCAGCCAATGAACTTATGGTCACAAAATCGGGAAAACTCACTCAGTACATCTGCGGCCAGCATCCCCCTCCTCCCAGCTCTGCTCTCTGTACTGGTGTGACCAGTCGGCTGAAGTTGCTATCTGGGAACTGCTGGGGAGTCACAGTCAGCTCCTGCTGGAGGCTTTGATCCCAGCCCAGTGTTGATCGTTCCCACTATCAGATCTCTCATCCATGCACACTCTTCTTACCTGCAGCAGGAAAGCACGGCGTAAGCAACTGCAGCCCGCAGCCGCTTCTTCCCCTCCGCATTTCGCGTCGCCGAGTCTGCAAGCGGGCTGCGATTCCTGCGGCGAGCACCCGGGATTTGGGGATCTCTTTAAAGGCCAAATGTGCACGCACTAAACTGGCGCCGTGTGCGGCTAATAAAGCGAGTTATTTAGCGCTCTCGGATCTCGGGGTTCTTCCCATCCGCTCTGCAAAGTACCGAAGCAACTTTTTGCCTCTTGCGCTGCCTAAAATAGGCGGATCGGGCATTTCAGCAGCAGACGAGCAGCGACTCACCTGCATCAGGGCTCGAGCTCGGCGAATGCAAGACGAGGAGCCCCATCGCCGGCACCCCCAGAACCCCCGCCGGCGCGCCCCCTCCCCTCCCCTCCCCCTCCAGCGCAAAGCCCGGATGCCATCGGATCTGCCGACAGCGGCGCTCGGGTCCGGGGGCAGCCCCCACCCCCGCCCCTGCACGTCTGCACCAGGCAGCATCGGGAAGCTGCGGCAGGTCGCCCGGGAGGGTCGCCGTCGTAGCGCCTCCTGCTGGAGAAGCCGAGAAGGGCGCTTGCCGGAGGCTCCAGCTCCTAAGCAGCAACGCGGGACTTTCTCCGTGTTTCATCCGCCCTCAGATCCCCGGTAAAACTGCGTAAAGCGAGTCCACGTGCCAGCCCGGCTTTGGACCCCCCCCCCCTCCGATCTCCCCCTTGGGTAGGGGGGGCACCTCTGGGAAATCCTACGGAAGGTTCTGGCAGCGCGGAGCCCTTGCTTAGGAATCCAGCGAGGCTCGGGGGGGGGGGGGGGCACGAGAGAAACCGGGGGTCCGCCTGGCCCCAATCCTCATGGTGCTGCTGCTGCTGCTCATTAGCCGCACGGAAGAAGCTCCTCTCTGCCCTCTGCCGGGCATCGAGCCAAACTGCTGCCGTCTTTCCTCCATCCTGTTTCTACTCTTCAGTGGCTCACAGTACATTTTATTTTCGCCACTTTTTGTATGACTTTGCTGGCACGTGTCAAAAAAAAGTTACCTGAATCCGAAATAATGCAGAGAAATCACCACTCTACACACCGGAGTGAGAAAAAAAAAACAGTAAAAGGACAGAGAGATCACGAATATATAGTTCACCAATGACTGTATCAAGACCGGTTGACACATACATGGTAAGAGGTGACAGCAATAGTCTGCAGGACTGGTAGGAAACGAAACGTGTTTGACACAGATGCAAGGGATGTGCATTTGCTTTGGATATTTATTTAACTACTGAAGAGATATTAAGGGCGATGAAACAAGCAGCTCTGTTATAATGCATAGGTTAAGGCCGCTGTCATGGATGCAGGCTAAGGCTGGATGCATGAAATGTGCTACACTCATAAGGGCACGTTAACTAAGCACCAGCCGGTCATGCATGTGTGGGCTGCATTACCAGTGTGGGACTTCTAGCTAACTGCAATGAGGCGTCTGCATCTGGCCCCCTGCAGCTAAGGCAGGAAAGTCACGATCATTGCCACCCAATGAGGTGGCATTAGTTGCAGCCACACCACCTGCGTGAACTGCAGTTAACATGGGCAACAAACTCCCATGTTAGCTGCAGTGTGCCGGAAACACCCATGTTCCAACCAGTCCCCGCTGGTAGTGTGGGGTTTTTATCATGGGGACCCTGTACTCATTTTTAGCATGACACTGAAACCACACCTTAACCTGTGCTACCAGGGTAGCGCAGTTTATAAACATGCTCCTTAACACACTATCAAACCAATGCAGAAAGACTGCGTTAAATCAGGTGCTCAATTTTTAACCAATTATTTTACTTCCATGTTAAATTTGTACTTTACACTGGATCTAATAAAATAATGTTAAATTTAAATTTAAATTTAAACTAAGTTAAATTTTATTGTTCAATGTAAATAGTTAGTTTCTATTGCATTGGTGTGATATACAGACCTCCCTCACAAGAGGAAGAGGTGGACAGAGAGTTAATTGAAGACATACGCAGCATTGCTAGGAAAGGGGAAGTGCTACTGCTAGGAGATTTCAATATGCCAGAGGTTGATGGCACTTTCCTGCTGCAGTATCATCTAGGAGTAAGGAGATCCTGGATTCTCTACAGGGAGAACTATTCAGGCAATTGGTAACAGACCCCACACGTGAAGGGGCCATACTGGACTTGGTGCTTACCAATGGTGAAAGTGTTTCTGATGTTGTAGTGGGAGATCATTTTGCATCCAGTGATCACCAGATGGGTGTGGTTCAGTATTAGGACTAGGGCTGTTAGAATCCATTCCAAGGTGAAGATCTTAGACTTTAGGAAGACTAACTTTGCGAAGATGGGCCAATACCTCAGGGAGTCGTTAGTGGGATGGGAACAGCTGGGGGATGTAGAACAACAGTGGGCAAAACTGAAAGGGGGTATTTTAAAGGCAACCAACCTTTTTGTTAAAATGGTAAATCAAGGCAAAAGGAACAGGAGACCGCTATGGTTTTCGAAGGAAGTAGCTGAAAAAGTGAAGAAAAAGAGGGAGGCCTTCATGAAATACAAGAAATCACAGAGAAAGTAAGACTGTCATATGTATTTGGAACAACTTAGATAAGCTAGAAAAGTAGTCAATAAGTCAAAGATTCAAAAGGATGACGAAATAGCCAATGCAATAAAAATGGGAGATAAGACATTTTTCAGATATATTAGTGCGAAGAGGAAGGGCAAAAGTGGTATTGTCAGACTCAAGGGTACAGGGGGGGAATATGTAGAAGCTGATAAGGATAAAGCGGAATTGCTTAACAAATATTTTTGTTCTGTGTTCACAGATGAAGAACCAGGAGCAGGACCTCAGAAAACACCCACAAATAAGCACAGAAGCGAGGGACATCTTGAACAATTTTCAGAAGACTGTGTTCGTGAGAAACTAGCTCAACTTAACGTAGACAAAGCGATGGGACCGGATGGATACACCCTAGAATACTGAGGGAACTTGGGGACGTTCTAGCAACTCCACTGACTGACCTTTTCAATGCCTCGTTGGAGTCGGGAGTGGTGCCAAAGGACTGGAGAGAGGCTCATGTGGTGCCTTTACACAAAAGCGGAAGTAAGGATGTGGTTGAAAACTACAGGCCGGTTATTTTTAACTTCGGTGGTGAGTAAATTAATGGAAACGCTGTGTTGAAAGAGAAAATAGTGAGGTTTCTGGAGTCCAGCGGATTACAGGATCCGAGGCCAGCATGGATTCACCAGAGGCAGGTCTTGTCAGACAAATCTGATTGGATTGATTTGACTGGGTGACCAGGGAGTTGGACCGAGGGAGAGCTCTAGATGTGGTGTATTTAGATTTCAGTAAAGCCTTTGACACTGTTCCTCACAGGCGACTTATAAACAAACTGAGCACCCTAGGGATGGACCCTAAAGAATTTGGTTGGGTGGGAGGCGACAAAGAGTACAAGTAAATCGAGCTCACTCCTGAGGATAAGGATGTTACCAGTGGTGTGCCCCAGGGATCTGTCCTTGGTCCGATTCTTTTTAACATCTTTGTTAGTGCTATAGCGGAAGGGCTGTCTGGTAAGGTTTGCCTCTTTGCGGATGATACCAAACTCTGCAATAGTGTAGACAACCAGGAAGGTGTAGATAACATGAGGAGGGATCTAGCTAAGCTTGAAGAATGGTCTAGAATTTGGCAGCTGGGATTTAATGTTAAAAAATGTAAGGTCATGCATTTGGGCTGCAGCAATACAAGAGCAATACAGCATAGGAGGTGAAGTACTTTTGTCCACTAAAGAAGAGCGGGGACCTAGGCGTAGTTGTGTCCGATGATCTTAAAGTAGCTAAACAGGTAGAAAAGGCGACGGCAAAAGCTAGAAGGATGCTTGGGTGCATACGGAGAGGAATGGCTAGCAAAAAAAGGAGGTGATAATGCCTCTGTATAAGTCTTTGGTGTGACCTCATTTGGAGTATGGTGTGCAATTCTGGAGACCGCACCTTCAAAAGGATGTGAACAGGATGGAGTCGGTGCAGAGGGTTGCTACTAAGATGATTAGTAGTCTTCATTATAAAGCATATTTAATTAATTTAATTAACAGATTATTTATATACCGCTCCTTCCATTGATCAGGTGCGGTTTCCATATAACAACAATAAACAGAGTGGTCTGTTTTTACATATAACATTTGTAGCTAGATAAATACAGTTAACAATTAACAATTAACAATTAGTAAACTATGTACAGTTGAACATAATTAGTTGAACAGCATATGAGGACAGACTTAAGGATCTTAATATGTACACCTTAGAGGAAAGGCGGGATAGAGGTGATATGATTGAGATGTTTAAATACCTCCGTGGCATAAATGTTCAGGGAGAGAGCCTCTTTCAATTGAAAGCAAGTTCTGCGACGAGGGGACATGGGATGAGGGTGAAGGGAGATAGATTCAGGAGTGATATGCGGAAATATTTCTTTAGGGAAAGAGTAAGTGGATCCGTGGAATAGTCTCCCAGTGGAGGTGGTAGAGATGAGGACAGTAACGAATTCAAAAAAAGCATGGGACCAACACAGAGGATCTCTAAAGGTAAAAAGTGGACTGTTGTAGTTGTTGTTATGGAAGGACAGACTAGATGGGCCTTGTGGTCTTTTTCTGTCATCATGTTTCTATGTTTCTAAATTTGTACTTTACACTGGATCTAATAAAATAATGTTATGAATTAGTAAAGTAAAACATCTGCACCAAAAGGGAAGGTATCTTCCGTTCCATTTTGACTTCAGAGGCTCTCTGGTCCAGCTATAAAAGTCTTGGGACCCTTGAGCCAGTAAAACTCTCCCCCACGACCACTAAGCAAGAGTGTCCTTGAAGCAGAGAGCCCCTAAGCCACCTAAACTGTTATCTAGCCACCCATCTGCCCCTCACCCTCCTCACCGACATTCCTACTCTACATCATTGACTTCAGCTGAACCCCTATTTTCCAAGATGGCGGGAGGCAGGAGAAGAGGGGGAAGATGGAGCTTTTCAGCTACAGGTGAGTATTGAGGGACGATGGGGAGGGGGGGGCCCTGTAAAGTGAAGTGAATGAGTAGGACAGGCCAGCCAGCCTCTGCTCACAGGACACCCTGGGGTCTTTGGGACCCCAAAATAGAACATAAGATATGCCATACTGGGTCAGACCAAGGTCCATCAAGCCCAGTATCCTGTTTCCAACAGGATACAACCCAGGTCCAAGTACCTAGCAGTTTCCCCAAAAGACACAGGTTCCACAATGCTTGTATTGGGTCAAGCAGTTGTCTTCCTGGGTCCCTTTTAATAAAACCAGGAACTTTTTTTAAACCCAGCTACACTAACAGCTTTTACTACATCCTCTGGTAACAAATTCCAGAGTTTGATTACACGTTGAGTGAAAAAATATTTGTTATTAGTCTTAAATAGGTTACCCTGTAGCTTCATTGCATGTCCCCTAGTCTTTCTATATTCTGAAGACGTAAACAATCGATCTACGTTTACCCGTTCCACTCCGTTCATTAATTTATAGACCTCTATCATATCTCCCCTCAGCTGTCTCTTTTCCAGGTTGAAGAGCTCTAACCTTTTCAGCCTTTCTTCATAGGGGTATCCTTCCATCCCCTTTACCATTTTGGTGGCTCTTCTCTGAACCTTTTCTAATAACGCTATATCCTTTTTAAGATACGGCGACCAGAATTGCACACAATATTCAAGGTGCAGTCTCACCATGGAACGGTATAGAGGCATTATAATATCTTTTGTTTTATTTTCCATTCCTTTCCTTATCATACCTAGCATTCTATTTGCTCTCTTGGCCGCCGCTGCACACTGGGCCGAGGGTTTTAACATGTTATCCACGATGACGCCTAAATCTTTTTCCTGGGTGGTGGTTCCTAATGTGGAACCTTGCGTCGTGTAACCATAGTTTGGGTTGTTCTTTTCTAGGTGCATAACTTTCCCATCTCCAGGAATTCCTAGCTTGGAGATCTCCTGTCATTATAATGGTTGGTTTTTAATCTCCCATGCACGTCTGTCAACTCTGTTTCATGTCTGAAGGTGTAGTAAAGATTCAGCACTACCAAGGAAGTAACTGAAAATGCGCTTAGGGGAGTAACTCTGTGGAGCTCATTAATATTCCATTGTATCACAAAAGTCACACACAAACCTGTTATTACAAAGAACAATAAATGTCACTCCCCCAAATTCGAATAGATTATTTTTCTAAAACAGATCAACCCCCTAACAACTTCAATACTCTCCCCTTCTGGAGTAACCATATCCATCCTAGAATTGGTGTTCTCAGCAAATCCACACTTCCTTCATGCTCTCCCGCAAAAAAGCTGTCTTGAGCCAATTAACCACTGATAGGGCCAGCCAGCCATCAGGCAAGACTAGATGGTGGCCTAGGCTATCAGCTTCTGAGGGGCAGCACACAGCAGTTGCAGTCAGAGCAAAATATTAGATCCTAACAGCTGCACAAATTCAGAGAAACAGCAGCACATTCTTTTATCTGAAGGAAAATCAGGCACATACATACATACAATGCAAAGTTTAATATGTAAAAGTATCAGGCCCAACATTCAACTGGGCAGGGGTAAGCACTGTAGCTGCTTAACCCTGCCTGCCAACCCCTAGATATTCACTTCTGCGGCAACGGAAGTGAATATCTGGGTCTGGCCGTGCTGCCCGGAAGCTGCTGAGGCTAACCGTACAGCATCGACATTGGATGCCTCACAGTTAGCCTCAGCACCTACGAGAGAGGCAATGGTTTTCCTCACCTGTCTTATAGGTGCTGAGTGCTAACCATGCAACTTCCAATATCAGTGCTGCGCGGTTAGCGCTGGTCCCCGCCTCTGCTCCGCCCTGGGGGACTTAGTTGGGGATATTCGACGGCACTACCCGTATATATGCCATCAAATATCCAGTTAGCAGGCATTTACACGGTTAATTGGCTGTTAACCATGTAAATGCCTTTTGAATAGTGGACCCATCGTGTCCAATTATGCATTTTTTCAGGATTATTGTGGGTGTTGGGACAATCAAGATGGTTGAGTTTAATTATCAAAATCTTGGAGGGAGAGGCTGAAGGATCACCTACGAGGCCCAATATCGTTGTGGCGGCTCTGGCCACTAACTGTAGCCATTGTCAGCATAGAAATAGTTTCAGCATGGAGATGGATAGACCCCCCTCTCCCCCTTGGGCAGCTTATGTCTTTAGCTTGTGCAGAGGGCTTATTTCTTCTCTACGTTGACAGCAACCAGATGCAATAACGTCCAACAGCTTGAAGAGATTTGGCACTCGTATGTTCAGTGGGGAGAGAAGCAGAAAGCCCAACTCTCTGCAGCTGTGCTCATTTTGAAGCTAATCACGCTAAGATGAGTACAGTGCATTGCTTCCTTATTTATCAGGCACTAAAAACCTGGCGCCATGGGTAGGGCTGGTGCAAGAGCACTGAGCGCCGTAGATGAACCTTCAGCTTTATATCCACCCAACCCCCCCCCCAAGATTTTGATAATTAAACTCAACAATCATGATTATAACAACACCGCCCCTCCCAGAAAATCCTGTAAAAATGAATAACTAGACCACGTACTTTTAAAAATTAAACTTTGTTTTTTTATGTATTTGCTCTCTGAGAATGTGCGGCTGTCAGGATCTACTGTTTTGCTTTGACTGCTGCTTCTCTTTGCTATCCCAAGGAAGCTGCCGCCCTAGGCAATCACCTGGGCTTGCCTAATGGTTGAGCCGGCCCTGCACATGGGACATAATCTAGCACACAAAAAATTAGCATGAAAACAGAAGTAAACTCCTGCATTTAGCTTAGCACAGCTTATATTTTTCTTTCTTTATTTCATTTAGATGTAAATGACCAAGCGATTTCCACTTCATTTAAAAAAACGGTATCCACATTTTTTATTGATTTTGCAGAACTTTCTAATCTTCCAGTGCAGGAGAAAACGCCTCCTTGTAGTGGACTGCTAATTCATTGCAATGGGGTAATGAGATATTTTGCTGCATTGGTTTGGGGAGGTTTTCTAATACTCACTTTTTAAGAGTGTTGGCAGTTTCTGGCTGTCATAATTTAGCTTGTGAGAACTGGGTGTCTTTTTGCTCCTTATTCTGGCTCCTTGAGGATTTTTTAGACATGTTTCGCTAAGGCTTAGCGCCTATTGTCAAGGGTTCAGGTGGCAGGGAAATTGTCCGAATGTACGTTGTGATAAGGAAGCTTATCATAGCTCAGGAAGGAGCTATAGAAAAGGTGAAGTGACTCTGAACAAGCAACCTGTCAGTTCTGGTAGAAATAAGAAAACAGAATTTTCCCATAAAAGACTACCAGTCCCAGAATGCACCAGGTTTCCAACAGCCATTAGAGGAGCTGAAGTGGGGAAACGTGTGTTCAATCAGGAGGGCTATGAGGTAATCCCCAAGCACTCATCTCAAAGGGCAGGGCCTGATTCAGCACAGCTGCGCTGTGCTAGGGTGGAGCACTCATCAAAGCAGAATAAAGGTAGAGTTTATTCTACAGAGAATTATCCTCATCCTCAGTTTCATCTGGGAGATCCTCATCCTCAGGATCAGCTTGGAGATCCTCATCTTGGACATCTTCATCATCAGGAGGATCATCAGAAGCAGAAGCCAGAGCGGACGGACAGAGAGGGCAAGAAACCCTTTGGAAGAAAGAAGAGGAAAGCATTTGGGAGGTCTAAAGGAGTCCAGAGCAGTACGTATACTGGGAGACATTCAAAAGGCCAGCATACACCATTGGACTGGGGAAAACCAGAGGAGTGGTGCTGCAGAGCTAGGAATCTCCAGACGGTACCTGTGAAGGAGACGGCTGCACGTGGAAGGGACCCTAGGACCCGTGCCAGAAGGTATGTGAAGAGAGACCCAGTGTCCAGGGATCTGGATTGGAAGGCTGGACATAAGAACTGGACTACATACTGGCCAGGCTATATAGAGAGGAACTCTAACAGCAATGGAAGCTCAGGTATGAACACTGATCTATGCCCTAGCTATAACCTTGAAAGACAGCAGGGAAACAAGTATTCTCCTGAGAGTGCTACATTGAGAAATTCCTCTGTGCCAATCCATGATATTGAACCCATGATTGTTGAAGAAGGGGGAGCGGTCTTAGATACAGGCTGTGAATATATGGATTGCTCTCTGTCTAAACTCCTTTGGTAATTTTCTGTTACAAAGTACAGCAACCATCACAAAGAAATACAAACTTGTTCTTTAATCTACTCAGAAAAGCTCCTGAGTAGGATTTTGGGCCACGCAGTAGAAAGCAAGCCAGCTAAGGGGTTTCAGCTGGATAACTGCTAGCAATTGAGCCTTACCTAATTGCTTGTGAGCTCTGAGGGAATCACTTCTGAGTCTATGTGTGAAGACATAAGAAGTTAACCTGAAAAGAACAGTTTTTCCCTTCTTTGTGGGTTTTGCTTGTTGTTTGATACACTGCTAAGAAAATATTAGCTAAAGCCTACAGAAAAGACCAGTTTGTTACCAACCAGGTCTTTATTCTTTTCATTTGATTGCCTGACAAGTTCAACTGTTGTTTTCCTGATTTTGTTTTTCTAAGTTTAACACTGAAAGCAAGTATCCTGTTTTATGTGCTACCAAGCATATCTGTGTTGGGAGAAATAACCCCATAAATAAATATCTTATTGGCTTTACACTCAAGCACAACTAATTATTGTGAGCGGCTGGGTCTGGTGTGAATGGACTACATTTCCCACAATCCCTTGCAAATCATATTGATATATGCACTTGCCAAGACTGTGAACATTCTCACCCACGCAGCCGTCTGACAGCGTATGTGCATATGCAGATATGAGCTAACCCACAGTTCAGGTTTCCCTCACCGCACTTGGTTGTCTGCATGGTGTAGTCACATGGTGCAGGGAGTTTTGGCTGATCTCGAAGATTGAAGCCTCACAAAACTTGACACTGGGAGATCAGTCCAAACTTCCTGCCCTGTGCGGGCTACACCTTTTAGAGAGCCGAATGTGGTGGAGGAAGCCTGATGTTTTTGAGGTGCTACAGTCGGGGGGGATAAGAATGGATAAGTAAAAGAGGGACTGGATGAAGGGGTCGGGTGTATGAGAGAGAGAGAGAGAGAGAGAGTGGGTGAAGCCTGGTCAGGGTCATGAGAGAGAGAGACAGACTGGGGAAGGCTGATGTGGGAGAGGGGGGAAGTTAGAGGAGAGAGAGGGACAGCGGGGGAAGCTTGGTGAGGGTCGTGAGAGAGAGAGAGACACACAGAGAGATTGGGGGAAGGCTGATGTGGGAGTGGAGTTAGAGAGAGAGAGAGAGAAAGACTGACTGGGGGCAGGCTGGGGAGGAGGTTATGAGAGACAGAGTGTGGAGAAAGCATGGGATGGGTGTCATGAGAAAGGATAGACAGACATTCACATGGAACCCCCGGCACACACACTGATGCAGCACCACCTGGCATTTGCTATGAGGCACACATCTGAACCCCCCACATGCCTGACTCTGGAAAAGGGGGGAACATGCAGCTGTATCACACACTTTTCAGCTTTTTTTTTTTTACAGTTCCTGCACGAGAGATGATGAGTCAAATAAAGAATGAGGAGTCAACAAAATGCAAAGTAAAAAAAAAAAATGGCAAGCTTTACCAAATGAATAAAATGTGTGGAAGTGGAACATTATAACGCAGCTCCATAGGAAAAGAAAATGTAAGAAAGTCTGTCCAGTGAATCCTGGCCAACCGTAGCCTGAAATATGAAAAGACTCTCACAAGAGTCCATTGTTCTGGAACTCAGCCTCTGCCGGCGGGCGGCTACAGACCCTTCACTGTGACTAGAATAGGTTTATGACAGCTGCTAGCACACATTTCAGACAGAAGGCTATTTTAAAACTCAATTGGTATTTCACGAGGCTCCTGTAGAGCTTTGAAAGAACTCAAACCTCTGAGACTGCTCAGAATGCTCCGGTGTTTTAGCTATGGACAGGGAATGGTGTGGCACAGTGATCTCGGCCGCTCTGACGTCTCCTTTGAGCAGATTCAGGAGCACCTGCGTTTTTTGCCTGCAGTGCTGCAGTTTAGGGTTTATGACTTGTGCAGGTGTGTCTAAGCTCTAAGATAAAAGCTGGAAGAGCTGAAATCAGGGCTGCTTTTCTGCCGGGACACTGACCTGGAACCTTTTGAACGCAATTCCTTTTTGCATTGCGGCTGGAGTGGACGTTGTAGGCTGCCGCCGAACCCAACCTGGGATCTTATTTTTTAGAGTATCACCAGTGACTTAAATTACTCTAATAGGAGTCTCAAACCATTCCCTGGTTATAAATGGAAGACGGGTAACAGACCTGTAACATTTGGTGAGTTAGTACGATAAGAGCATAAGACTGGTTAAGCTGAGTCTGTATCCAGTCTTGGACAGTGACCTTGATGTTATTAGTAACAACCAACAGATCTAAACCAGACATTACCTATGCGCTACTACCAAGAGATATGCAAATAGGTAGCAAAGGTGCTCAGTTCCAGGAGTCAGATTTTAAGTCAGTCTTGGATTTCTGACAAGCTCATTCTGATGCTTTATGGGACATGCAGCACTGATTCCAATGGGTAAAACCAGGCGTGGAGGACTGACCTAGTGGTTAGAGCAACTCCCCAGTATCCAAGCAATCAGGGTTTGCTTCCCAGTGGCCCTCCTCCTTGGGCCAGCCACCTTACCCTCCATTGCCTTGGAAGAAAAGGCCTGGCAATCTACTTCTGGTCATACCTTGCTAAGAAAACCCAGGGGCTGCTGGGTGGCTAGGAGTCAGCATTGATTTGACAGCACTTAAAAAATAAATCAGGGACTACAAGTACTGCAATGCAAATTTAAATCCAGAAGTAGCAAAAAATCTCACTCCTGGAACTGGGTAACTGCTTCTGTAATATCTGTTTATGACCTTGGCTTTATGCCTCTATGTACTGTTCTTTCATGATTCACAAGAAAACAAAGGGCACATCAAGGGACAAGAAGAAAAAGAGAACCACAGCACTGTTTCTATCACCAAAATAAATGATAACCAATTTTATTCTGGCATTAGAAACCGTGCTATGGTTCTCTCTGTTTCTTTGCGAACATCTATTTGGCATCCAACAAAACCCCTCCTCCAACATTAGGTGCAGAACAGAACTAGGACATTTCACCATCAAACCTTACATACAAGGAAAAAAAACCCTGATTCCGGTGTCATCTCATTAACAGCCTCTCCAGTACCAGGCGGATTGTGAACTAACACAAAACCCTTCAAAAGTCACTGAAGACCTACAGTGCAAATCTACCATACCATAATGACTCCTACTCCTAAAAGTAACACAATAAGTAGCCTACCCAGAAAAGAGGAGTACCATAAATATTGCAGTGGGCCTTAGAACATCCTTTCACCTATTCGGAAAACAGAACAAACCAAATTACTACAGATCCGACGGATAAGAAACTACATGCGGGGAAATCCGACACAATGGTAAAGGAGAAAAATACCAGAATGTCATTGGTAATAGAGGTGCCGGTTCCAGGTGATTATTCTGTGAATCGTAAGGAGTGGCAGAAGATCCTTAAGTACCAAGAAATACAGTCTGAGACCAAGAAAATGTGGCAGAATGTTACATTGTACTGGGAGCCACAGGCCTGATAAAGAAGAATTTCCAAGCACATCTGGACAAACTACCCATACAGTACATGGTACATCTTACAAACTCCAGCAGGAGGCGCTCTTTGGCACAATACAAATACTACGCTGAGCACTGGCAGTAAATTTGACAGACTGAGATCGTACTCTACATACCCTGGCTTAGAAGTGAGGTTCATGACTGTGATGGTATGCGCAAATTAACATCAAAAACTTTAAAAAAACCCTTAGATTAAGCACAAATACCTACAAAATGAAGCAATATTCTCCTTCACAGATACAGCGACCAGTTCCGTTCAGGTCCACCAACCTCTGCAAAGTCCCTGTAATGAAACAGATGACTCTATAACTATATACACGCACAACGCCACACAAGATAATAGGCCATGTCCTGAACCAGTGGAAAAACCTTTTCTGTTACCCCCTGAGAGTATTTCTTTTCTTCTGTAAATTTCATCACCTGCAATCAGTTATTTGGCTCCCAGTCAATATTTTTCTTTTGCATTTTCTTTTTTGCTATTTTTTGTGCTTTTCCCTTCCAGGCCTGTTTTCCCGCTATCACAGTTGAGGCCTTCGACCTCATCAACGCGGTCTTCCCAGACATGTCCAAGCCAGTAAGTGGCTTTAAGAAATGCACAAAATGTGGCCACACCATTTCGGTCACGGACAGGCATGATTGGTGCCTGCAGTGCTTTAGGCCCAATCACCAGCCCGCTTCCTGCAACCTTAGCCTGCAGATGATGAGGACGGGCCTGAAGCGCTGGGAAAAGCAGAAGGAGTCCCTCTTTGGAATGTCGGATTCAGCATCCTTGTCTTAAGTGTCGGCGACACCGTTGTGGAATTCTGCTGAGGCGTCAACTGGACGGGATGCCCGGGCACATTCAGAACTGAGGGGCTGAGGTATCGAGCGGAGACCTGCCGTCGATGTCTGTCCAGAATCGAGGAAGGACCTGACACCGATCCCGTCAGCGTCAAAAGGGGTGCCCGAGCACCGGGTCAAGCCCAAGGTGCGACCAGTAGCCATATCCTTACAAAGCACCCCAGTAAATAATCTTTGAATTGGCATTACCAGTTAAGAGGCTGAAACTACATGAGCATAGAAATCGGAATTACAATCCGAACCTGGATCTAACCCCTTCAGAAAAGGGTTGAAGCTTTTTGGCAGGACAGTGTTGGGGATGCTCACAGTGCTGTACCTGTCCTGAGTGTATCCTGGTCAAAACAATGCAGTAGACACCTCAAAGGATTTTTAAAACCTATGAATTTATGATTTTACCCTAGTAAAAGCTATGAAGGGCAGCATTAGGGGATGGCGAGTAGAGGGCAGAGGACCAAGCTTAAAGGGGCTCATGATGATAAGTCTTCTGCACTGAGCTGGAGTCTCGAGCTTCAGGAGTCCATCTCCAAGGGAAGCGGCAGGGTTAAAGAGGAGGAAAGGGGGGAAGTGGAGAGAGAGAAGAACGGAAGAAAAGGAGACGGGAGAGAGTGCAAGTGGGGGGGGCAAGGAGAGAGGAGAAGGAGTGAAAGGGGCTGTCAGGGAAAGGAGATAAAGTGCAAAGCTGGATGTCGGGAGGAGAGGAAGGAGCGTGGCGAAGGGTAGGGAGGGAGCATAGTGCAAGGACAGGAAATGAGTGAAGAAGGATGGGGAAAATGTATGGGAGAGAGAGGCCGACATGCCTACAAGCATACACATACCGTATGCACACACACAGCCGACATGTACACATCCCCAACCAACACATAAGCCTATGAGATACTGTACACACATCTCTCAGACCCCCACAGACACATCATACCACTAGCTGACAAACACACATGCAGCTCACATATACGATCAGTCATGGACCCACATTATGCTCCCTCACACATCCCCTGCTGCTGAGATGCCCTTTACCATGGCTGTTACAGCTGAGTCCCCCACACAAACATATCTGAGTCTGCAAATGCAGGAAGGGGAGATGCACCATTGGCAGGGCTGGCCCAAGTGTTGGCGCCCTAGGCAAGCCGTATGCCTTATGCCCTTCCTGGCTGTCAGGATCTATTGTTTTGCTTTGAATGTCTTACTCTTTGCTGCCACAGAAGCTGCCACCCTAAGCAATTGCCTGGTTTGCCTGAGGGTTGACCCGGCCCTGACCATGGTGTCATCCTGTAAGTGATTTCCCTTACTGGGTCAGATCATAGAGTTCATCAAGCCCAGTATCCTGTTTCCAACAGTGGCTAATCCAGTTCACAAGCACCGTTAGGTTCCCAGAAAGGTTCACAGATTCCACATTGTTAATCCCAGGATAGACAATGATTTCTCTCAGTCCACATAATGTTTTATGGACTTTTCCTCCAGGAATTTGTGCAAACCTTTTTTAAACCTAGCTCACTAGCAGCTTTTAGTACAGTCTCTGGAAATGAATTACCGAGCTTAATTATTCATTGAGTGTAAAAGTATTTTCTCTAATTAGTCTTAAATGTACCACTTTGTAGATTCATTGTGTGTCCCTCAGTCTTTTTGTTTTAGCCTTCCCTTTCAACAAAGCCAAAAACGTGGCAGGTCCTACTCTTAGGAAAGAAAAGAAACATGTATGAAACCCTCAATAATTCTGACCACAGAAGAACAAACGTTAAAGCCCTGGCGTTAAGAAAACACAAGCTCAGCCTTCATTACCCTGGGATTTAAATGAGCTGTGACCTGACGTCTGTCTAACATTTGAATCCTATGATAATGAAGATGTTAGCTATTAAGCCTAGTTGCAAGGAAGTGTGCAAAAGACCTCAAGGCTGAGCACATCCGTTCTCTAGTGCCTGGGCTTTAATGTCAGGTACAAGGAATGAAAGATTAACTTAACTTCTGCAGTTAGCATCCGGGAGGGTTTCATGTCTGCTTACTTCTTCTCCTTACTGGGGGCATAAAGGACCTGCAACATTTTCCTAGCTTTGTTGAAGAGAAAAAGTGGGGAAAAAAGCAGCGGATGAAGAGCTGAGCGGGAGATGCATGGCTATGAAAAGTAAGGTGCTGGTCTGATGACATTCAAGCGAGTCGATACAAAACAATTATATACACAAAACTCGCAAAGCCTTCCGCGCTTTATTAGAAACATAGAAACATGACGGCAGAAAAAGACCACATGGCCTATCTAATCTGCCCTTCCTTATCAACCAGTACAACAGTCCCCTCTTTTCTCTTAGAGATCCTTTGTGTTTGTCCCATGCTTTTTTGAATTCAGATACTGTCCTCATCTCTACCACCTCCACTGAGAGACTATTCCACAGATCCACCACTCTTTCCATAAATAAATATTTCCTCATATCAATCATTAATCTATCCCCTTTCAACCTCATCCTATGTCCCCTTGTAGCAGAGCTTCCTTTCAATCGAAAGAGGCTCTCCCCCTGTGCATTTATACCACAGAGGTATTTAAACATCTCAACCATATCACCTCTATCCCACCTTTCCTCTAAGGTGTACATATTAAGATCCTTACGTCTGTCCTCATATACTTTATAACGAAGACCACTAACCATTTTAGTAGCCACCCTTTGCACCAACTCCAACGTGTTTATATCCTTTTGAAGGTGCGGTCTCCAGAATTGCACACAATACTCCAAATGAGGTTGCACCAAAGACTTATACAGAGTCACTATCACCTCCTTTCTTCTGCTGGCCATTCCTCTCCCAATGCATCCAAGCATCCTCCTAGCTTTCGCCATCGCCTTTTCTACCTGTTTAGCTACTTTAAGATCATCAGACACAATCACGCCCAGGTCCTGCTCTTCTTTCATGGACAGAAGTACTTCACCCCCTATACGATATTGCTCCTTTGGATTTTTGTAGCCCAAATGCATGACCTTGCATTTTTTAGCATTAAATCTCACCTGCCAAATTCTAGACGATTCTTCAAGCTTAGCTAGATCCCTCCTCATGTTATCTACTCCTTCCTGGGTGTCTACTCTATTGCAGATTTTGGTATCATCCGCAAAGAGGCAAAACCTTACCCGACAGCCCTTCCGCAATATCACTGACAAAGATGTTACACCAGTGCCTCTACATGCAGAGAAGAGTGTTCAGCACTGAATTTCCTCCTGTACTGTGCAAAATATAAAGAAAGAAGATGCACATTCTTATGATATGTTCCAATCATTTAATTGAACAAAAAAGTATTTTATTTGCCTGTTGGCTGGCGATTTTACTTTTCTAATCATGCAAGTCCCAGTCTCTGGTTTCTGCTTTCCTCTTTCAGCTCTTTGCAGGGTCTCCTCGCCAATTCTCTCCTCCAGTCTTCTTCACTTTCTCCCCTATATCCATCTCCGATGCTGATCTTTCACTTTTAGCTTTCTTCCATTTATTTTTCTGCCACTATCCATTTAGATTTCATCCCTCCTTCCTCTTTAAGCTCCCTCTTTTTACTGCATCTACCTGCAGCTTTCCATCTCTTTCCACAGCCTTTTACTAACTATCCCTTCTCTCCCCCCCAGAGCTGACCCATCCACTAGGCGGCTGCCTAGGGTGGCAGGCCTCTGTGGGTGGCATGGTACCCACAGCAGGCCATGTGCTTTGGCACACATGGCCTGCCACCTCCCTCCCTCCCCTTGCTGAGCTGTGGCGGTGCCCCCCTCCCTCACTGCCACTGATTCTGGCAGCGGGATCAGAGGGCGGCTAGGCTCAGTGGCAGCGGCCTGTGGCGCCATGTGTTTTGGCACATATGGTCTACTACTTCTGGTCCCCCAAAATTGTGTCAGAGGAGGACACATCCTTACAGAATCGGTGGCAGCAGGGGGCGGTGGTGCAGCTCTGACCTGTGCAACTGTAGCAGTCCCAGTGGTAGGAAGGCTGCCGCGCACCTTACAGGGAACACTGGTGTCCCGCATCTGCTCCTTTCTTCCCTTCCCATTCCCACTCCCAGGTCCAGGATTTCACCCTTGCTTTCCTCTCCTACCTCTAAGGTTCAGCATCTCCCCTTACCTCCCTTCTAGTTCTGCCCCCCCAACCACGTAGCTTCTCTCTTCGCTGCCCTTACCCCCTCCCCCACATGCAACATATCTTCCTTCTTTGGTCTCCCTGTGCAACATCTTTCATCCCTTATCCCTCTCCTTCATTCAGCATCTCTCCTCCCTTCCCCCCATCTCCCCTCCCCCTGTGCAACACCTTTTCTCCTTTCTCTTCCCCTGTCCAACAAGCCACATGCAGCACAAGGTCTTTGAGTTAAGTCAGTCATTCGTGCGCCTTCTGGTGCAGACTTCCTGGTTCATAGGGGACAGGACTGGAAATTGAGCAGATGCAGGTGCTGGGGAAGGCCCCTTGCTGCCTGTTATTCTTCCTGCCCTGCTGCCGCTTCTTTATAGGGTTTGGCTGCTCCTCCATCCCCACCCCCCAGTAGCCTACGAAGAGCCGCACTGTGCTCGACACCTGGGGCGGTCTGGAGAAGTAGGAAACCTAGCTTCTTCCTGCCCAGAAGAAAAGGGAGCAGGGGCATTATAGCGGTATTTTTTGCTGCTCTCAGAATTTTTCCACCTGAGGTGGCCACCTCGCCCTGCCTAATTATAGAGCTTTCACTGGCTGCAAAATTAGTACTGGGTAGGTGTAGATGGGACAGGGCCGTTGGCTTCCTATTAGGATGTTGTCTTTTATTTACAAAATTGTCTATGGATTGGCACCAGCCAGTGGCAAAATTTCTAGTGGGGGCCCCCACTCCAGCAGCATGACACACCCCCACATGGCGGCGGTAGCATCAGCATGGTACCCCCACTACAGCGGCAGCAACGGCAAAACAGCAGAGGCCCCGTGCAGCAAACTTACATTTGTTTGCCGCGGTGCTTTCGTTCCAGGCCTGGAGGTATTCCTTTATCATCTGTGAGCTAACAGCTGGGCCCAGAATGAAGTTAGCGCGGCAAACAAATAAAAGTACATTTTCCTCGCTGCTGTGTGGGCTCCCTTCCTGCCCAGGCCCCTGCACATTACGGAGGCTACTTGGGCGGGATTTCTGCTACCGGCTTCTGCTTATTGGGAGACTTAGATGAGGTTTATGTTCCAATCTGTACTTTACGATCTGTTAAGGGGCTTAGGCTATGCTTGCCTTCCCCCGGAGAGATTTCTTTGTCTACTACATTCTCTAAAATGTTATGTGGTGCTGCTCCAGGCCCCTGGAATGATCTCTTGGGGGCGGTTTGTCCTAATGGGTTTGTTTTCCGCATACCATGATAGCAATGAACCTTGCTCCTAGGCAAGTGATCTTAGAGATGCTATTTCTTATTATTCCTTTCATTGGGGCTTAAAAACCTGGTTGTTCCACCACTTTCTGATTAATTAATGGATTGGGGTTTTTTTATTTTTTTTTAAATTGTAATTTAAGAAGTTATTAATTGTACTTTTTATTGATGTCTTATGTTTATGGATAATCTTTTTAATTGTAATAATCTGCCTTGTAGTTTGATGGATAAGGCAGAATAGAAATGCTGCATTAAATCTGAACTAGAAATCCGAAATCATGTAGCCTTTACATCCACAAACCCTAGGGAGAGCCATCCAGCTCTTTAGAGCTGTCGTATCATTGGCTCATGCGGATGCCCAAAAATAGACTGTAAAAAGAAAACTAAATAGAGAAGAAAGAAAATCAAAACAAAGAAAAACCAAGAGCAATTATCAGCTGTGGAAAAATGAAATCCAAATGATAGACTGACAACATCCCACTGCTCTGGTTCCCATAGTCACAGAGCTGAGGGGACTAGAGCAGACTCTACTAGAAATGCATTAAAATGCTTAGAGCACAAATGAAACTGATAAATGAACTGACCTACAGGTACCTGATGCATAAAAGAAAAGTGACATGCAGTTTTTACTCCTGACGGACTGTGCTGATGTAATGACCTGATGCCATAACTCTGGGGGGACCCCACTAAAAATCCTCCCAAAATTAGGTGATCCTAACGCAAACGTTATACTTTTGTTTACCCGCTGTTAACCTGCTCAGCTGTAGGTTCTACTTTTATTTATCTGCTCGTGAACTTACATGTAAACTTTCCATTCTTGTGTTATTTGTACACTGCTGTGACTCGCAGATACAGCAGTATAACAAAGTTGCTAAATAAATAAATAAATAGAGATGCAGTCTTACTGTACATTGGAACATTTTAAAACCACGACAGAGTTGTCATTAGCTCTGGGCACAGAGGGTCCATGCCCCAAATCTTTGCTGCCTGCCACTGCCTGAAACTGAATGAGTGGTCATGGGGCCTGGTTTCTGATTTTCAAACTTAAAGTGCAATGTGAGTGGGGGGAGCCTGTGGGAACCTGCACCACACTGCACATGTTCTGAATGGGCAGCCCACAATGTTGCTGTTATTGCCTTCTGGTTCTTCAGTCGCGCCAGTGTCCACGGGGCTCCTTCCTTGTGTGGATCCCGGTGCAGCTGAAAGCTTGCTACTCCTGCTTCCTGAGCCGCCAGCTTCTTTTCATTTTTACTTTATTTTTTAATTTTCAAGAATACAGTAATCCAAGAATCATCTTGAATAAATTAAATATAAACCACATCAAATGAAACATATACAAAAGAAAGAACCACCTCAGTATTTATTTATTTGTGCTTATTTACCGCTTTTCGTGAATCAAAGCGGTTTACAATGAACTCGAAGGAAAGAAAAGAAAAATACATTTAACAAGTTAAAAAAGGAACATGGCTAACAAAGAGTGATGGGGATACAAGGGAAAAAAAACAAAACAAAATGCTGAATACAGCTAATAACTAATTACAGGGAAAGAGGCAAGTTCTTTAGAAAACACTTTTCTTAACATTATATTTAAGTAATTAGTTCACCGAAGTAATCCCTGAACAGAAATTAATTTAGAGTTTACGGAAGGTATTTGGATCCCCAGAGACTCTTAATGGAGTCAGGAGGTGAATTCCATAAGAGAGGGGCATAAAGGGAGAAAGCTCTCTTGGAAGTAATTGAATTGCAGCTCTTGAATTCAGGGGGTACCACAAGTGAGTTTTTATTGTTACTTCTCCGTGGCCTGTTTTCTGGGGTGATTTGGATAAGTGCCTTCAGGCTAGAGGAGGATTCTGTTTGGAGTGATTTGAAAATTGTGTGGATAGCTTTCAATTTTATTCTGCTCTCAACTGGTAGCCAATGAAGATGCTTTAATATTAGGGTAATGTGCTCTTTGGGACGTTCGAAATTACTCCAGCCACTGTATTTTGAGCTAGCTGGTGGATGGCTTCCTTTGGAAGACCCATTAGTACGGCATTACAAAAATCTAAGTGTGGAAAGATCATTGCCTTGTGGAGAGGAGAGGTCTGAAATGCTGAAGCATCTTTAGAAGGCCTTTGTTACGTTGCTCACATGCTTAGAGAAACCGAGCTGGTGATCTAGTGTAACGCCCAAGTATCTCACTTCTTTTTTAGCTTGGATGCTTGCTTCTTTTATCTTAAATAATTCTGGTGGAGTAAAAGAATTGTCTTTTGTAATAAAGAGAATTTCTGTTTTCTTAAAATGTATTTGCAGATTGTGTTCCACCAACCAAGTGATGGTGTTCTTGAAACACTCCTTTATTTTTTCTAAGCTTGGTGTTGATTTGAGAGTATAACATGATATCATCAGCATACAAGTGATAATAAATGGCATCATTCTTGATTATGCTACAGATAGGTTGAATGTATAAATTAAAAAGAAGCGCTGATAACGCAGAACCTTGGGGTATGCCTATCCTTTGGTAGAATGGGTTTGACATGATATTACCCATTTTTACTTGGATGGTTTGATTTGATAAGTAGGACTGAAACCATAACAAAACATTATCTTTAAGGCCAATTTATTGCAATCTAAGTATGAGATAATCATGTAATATGGAGTCATAAGCCGCTGTTATATTAGGACGAAACCAGAATTAGCCTTTTCGATTCCCTTTAGAAGCTTGTCTGTTAATGCCATGAGGAGGGTTTCCACTCCGTGACCAATTCTAAACCCATGTTGTTGAGGATCGAGCGGGGCAAAGCTGTCTACATGATTTTGTAGTTGTAGTTGAGCTGCCTTTTCTAGGATTTTTGCCATAAATGGCAAACTTGAAATTGGCCTGTAAGAGCTTGGTATAGATATGTCCAGATTCTTACCTTTAAAGAAGGGACGGAAAGAGGCGCTTTTTAGTTCTTCTGGAATGTACCCTTGTTCTAATGAGGAGTTGATTAAAATCAGCATATGAGGAGCAAGATATTCGCGAGACAAACTTATCCATGTAGGTGGGTAAGGGTCCAGTGCAGATGTTGAAGTGTTTAAAGATTTTATTATATCATCGTTGTCTTTCGGTAATAATAGTACATTTTTTCCAACCCTGATTGGTGGAAGGGGCGGTTGACTTGTATTGGTGATCAGATAATGCAGTCGTGCCTACCTTTTCTTTGTAGTATTTGACCATGGCATATGCATTTGGAGCGAGCGTGGAATTGTCTTCCTTTGGGCTGGTTGTTAGCGATTTAACTATATCAAACAATTCTCTTGGCTTATTCGGTGCAGACATTATTAACTTGATATGATAATCTCGTTTGTTACTGTTTATTAGTGATTTGTAATCTTCCAGTTTGTTAAAGAAGGCTATTTTGTCTGCTACACTTTTTGATTTCTCAATTTTCTTTCTAACTTTCTTAGTTGTCTTTTTAAGGATTGAACATCTTTTGTGTACCATACTGCACTTTTCCTTGGATGGGACTTGGGAGTCGTGAAGCTGTGGCAAGATTTCTTTTAAGAATTGATCCTTGTCAAATTTGCGGAACTTTCTACATTGATAGATAATTTGATTTGTATTTGCTCTACTGGGAAGGAATGCAATACTGAATTGAATAGAGTGGTGGTCAGACCAAGGAATCTGTTGGATCTGTACATTTGGATCTGAAATATCGCTTGACAACTCTTGCAGGATAAAGATGAGATCCAGAGTGTTTCCTTTAATGTGAGAAGGGTGTTGCACTATTTGCTTGAAGCCCAGGGCATCCATTGACTCCATAAACCCCTGTGCTAAATGTGATGAGGCAGAAGGTAGGTTTAGGCTGCCTAGAACAACTGTGAACCTATTAGAAGAGATTTTGCTACAAAGATAATCAGTGATGCTAACAAGATCCTCTCCTTTTGATGATGGGGGACTGTAGATTAGGAAAAAGAGCATGCTCTTGTTTTCCACTAGGAGAACGTCCATACTGTGTGCAATTTTGCTTGAGCCTTTTGAAAGTTGCAAATCCTTCTTAGCTAAGATGGTTACTCCTCCTCCTCTTTTATTTGACCTTTGGTAATTGAATATGTCATAACCTATTAGTTTTAGTTGATTGATCAACACTTTGTTGTTTGCTGTTAGCCATGATTCAGTTATGAATAGAATGTCCAAGCTATTATCGGTGATGTGGTCAAGTGGTATTTTATTTCTGATAGAGTGTGGATTGATAAGAGAGCATTTTAAACTGGCCTCAAACTTTTTGGGATTGGCTTTAGCATGACCCACTTCGTTGAGGTTGATCTGAATGAGTCATTGCTTGCGCTCAGATTTATTAATAAATGGATTAAATCTTTTCGCTTCAGCAGCTGGTCGATGTAATGAGTGAAAGACAGGTATTGGGTAGCCGGAAGGAGAAAAGGCCTGGGATGTGATAGATAATAATGGTGTCACTAGAAAATGCATTGGGATAACTCTACTGAAAAAACTTTTTTTTTTTAAATTTTAAATGAAGAGGTGCATGTGTGAAATGGAATTTGTCTGGGATCACCCCTAAAAAGCTTAAATGATAGGCATATAAGTAGCTTATAAGATGAACCCTAAAACTCTTATGAGTTGATTGCAGTCTTTTGAAAGAAGAGAGTAAAACTGTTAGAAACTTTCTGCTGAAACTCGCAAACTTTGGCTAAAACAATGTTGAAAAATTGAACTTCAAGTTTTTTAGAAGGAAGGGGACCCTTGCAAATATGGTCTGCAACCGGCAAAATTATTAAAAAGCATACCTCTCAGAGTGCAGAAGATGTAAAACCTCTCTGATATGGAAATGATGATCTAAATCTTACTGTTGGAATTTGCATTCAGATTAGAAGAACCACCTCTGAAAAATATTCAGTGCGATGGCTAGGAATCTCTTCCCCACAGAACCATGTTTAAGGGCCATGCCTAAGGGCCCTCTGTTGAGGCCCTCAGGCACAGGCGCGTACGATGGCACCTTTACTTTAAAAGACCATTGCAGCCTGTGATAGGGCTGGGGCTGGAGAGTAGGTGGAGCTATGCTGCTTGCTTGCTTGCTGGCTCTTCCCCTATCAGAGGAGCAGAGGAGGTAACTGGGGCTCCGATCTTCGCGCCTGATGGCACCTTTACTTTAAAAGACCGTTGCAGCCTCTGATAGGGCTGGGGTTGGAGAGTAGGTGGAGCTATGCCACTTGCTCACTGGCTCTTCCCTTAATCGGGGGAGCAGAGGAGATGACTAGAGCTCTGATCTTCGCACCCGATAGCGCCTTTACTTTAAAAGACCTTTGCAGCCTCTGATAGGGCTGGTGCTAGAGAGTACGCGGAGCTATGCTACTTGCTCGCTGGCTCTTCCCCTATCAGGGGAGCAGAGGAGGTGACTGGGGCTCCGATCCTCACGCCTGATGACGCCTTTAATAAAGAGCCACTAGTAGCTTATCTCACAAGGTAAATGGGAAATCCAGACCATAACTGGAGTTGATACTAACACATTCCTAAAGCAGTTATCAAAATGTGAGGAGAATAGCTAGGCAAAATGGAAGAGATCACATATATATGTTGCCCTAAGGCCCAATTGCTACCTAATCCAATGGGACACCATTAGCCTATGCTATCTTCTGACTTCCTCTTCATGTCCAAGAAAATCCTAAAATCAGCAGGCTCATAAAATGCATTTGCAAAAAAATCTAAGCAGGAAGTAGCTCCTAGTGAGGTAGCTCTATCTCAGTAATAAAAAGCCTTTCCTATGTGTGGCAGGGATAGCCTGCCAGTAGTATAATGGGTACACTACTTGTCAAACTGATTGACAGGTGAGATAAGGATGGCAGGAGCCAATCAGCGTTCACTTCTGGTGTATGTCCTGCCTTAGGCCACGCCCTTCCCATAGAAGTGAATGGTGAGTTAGCCCCGCCCACTCCCACCCCAAACTGTTGACAGGTAACAATCAGCGTCCACTTCCGGTGCATGTCCTGCCTTAGGCCACGCCCCCTCCCATAGAAGTGAATGGTGAATTAGCCCCGCCCACTCCCACCCCCAGGCATGGCCACCGCCCCCACTTGACACGCCTCCACCCTGCCCCAAGGATGACATCATCCAATCAGCATCCACTTCCTGGTTTGTGCCACACCCATGCCCCGTCCCACAATATGGCATTAGCCAATCAGCACCCACTTCCGGGTTTGTGCCCCACCCACAGTCTCCCACCCTCAACCATGCCCCTGCCTACATCATCGGAAATGACATCACTGGAAACAGGGCATCATCAGAAATGGACTGTCCCTTTTTGCTGACATCACCAGAAACAGGGTGTCATCAGAAAAGGGCCGTGGCCTTTTCCGATGACCTCAGTGGAAGAAGAGTGACTGACTCCGGAAATGTGTTTTGCTTCTGGTTAATGTTTACATCTGCAAAAAGCAGGAACCCTGGAAAACAAAAAATGCTTTTCTCTCTCCCAATGCCCCAGTTCTTTTTTCTCACAAAAGATTCTCAGCAAGCACAGCACAGGGGCTTTTCACAGAGGCACAGACAGGATAGAAGCTTTTCTTTACAAATGTTAAACCTCAATTAACACATCTTTAGTTAGAGAAACCAGTGCTGTCCATGTGATAGAATTTTGCTTTTAAGACCTCATGGTTAGAGAGAAATATTCTGGCAAACACAGTGTAAGTTCAGACTGAAATTCAGAGAGAGAGAGACCTGAGTTCAAATCCCCCTAATACAGCTATTTTTTTGAGAGAGAGAGCTGAGTTCAAACACAGCCACAGCTATTTTTTAGTGGCTTTGAAAAAAACAATACTGAGAGACAAGTCTGAACATGCCTCTCTAGGATGTGGTAACACGTGATTGGTTGAAACAAGAGGTCTGTTCTGAGCATGCTCCAGGTGTTCTGAGCATGCTCCTGGTGTAAGGGCTGTGTGTCCTGTGTGTAAGGGGAACATTTTAACACAGAGATTCAAAAAGGAAAAAACGGCTCTTTTTGGAACACCAAGCAAACTAGGATCAGCAGAGGTAAGAGAATGACTGACTCCGGAAATGTGTTTTACAAATGTTAAACCTCAATTAACACATCTTTTGTTAGAGAAACCACTGCTGTCCATGTGATAGAATTTTGCTTTTAAGACCTCATGGTTAGAGAGAAATATTCTGGCAAACACAGTGTAAGTTCAGACTGAAATTCAGAGAGAGACCTGAGTTCAAGTGTTTGTGCTTTCTCTGTACATATCAAAGGGAGGCTTTGATGTCATAGCCAGTCAAAAAGACTACACAAAACCTGATGAAATATGCACATTGAAATCTGCTATACAAGCAACGGTGGACTGTATTATCAGGAAATGCTGGCAGGGCGTTATGCATAGAGACTGTGCAGCTTGTGTAATACATGCTCCAGGGCAAAGACATCATGATTGTGTGACACAAGAAAATACAACAGAAAATCCATAAAACTTGTAACAGGGTGTGTCTAGGACCTATTGTAAATGTTGCCATGATTGTTGGTCATAAAATGAAAGCAACTGCCCTAGTTTATGAAAATTTGAATTTTTTGTTTGAACTCATCAGAGATTTTAATACCACTAGAAATCCAGGACAACTGTTCAATATTTTGCTTAGATCTGCAAACTGTGATATGAAGGTTTAATCTGTGACAGAGATTATAGATCGTTCTTTAAAAAATGTTGCCATGATTGTTGATCATAAAATGAAAGAAAATGTATGTATTTCCAGAATCTATTAGTTGAACATACAGATGAACAAAAATTATATGTATACCTTTATTTTTTTTAAACTTGTAATGCGCAAATAAATCATATCACAAGATGAAAACATTTTATTTGAAATAAAACATTTTTTGAAATAAAACATTTTGAACCTATGTGTGGTGTGTTTTAGGAATGCTTGGTTAATTAAACCTACAATGGGGTTGTCTGGAAAAAAAATGGGGCATCTAGGTATGTCCTAAACAATAGGCCATAAGATAAGAATGTGAAGAGCTCTGTTGTAGAACTAAAATCCCCTTAAGACGTCTGGGAAATGGGTGGGAATGTGTATTAGACACATACACAATATATAGCATCTATTACAATGTACTGTCTGCGAAAAAAAAGGCATTGTGAATTAGCCAGGTCGTATGATAAGCTTATAAGATCCAGTACATTTCAGCAGCCAGAAAAGATCACATAGGGGCTTATTTACAAAGCCGCGGTAGCGGTTCGCGGTCGTTATCGGAGCCGCAGCCCCATTGAAATCTCTCTACAGCTTGCAACTCCTCTTCAGACATGGTGGGTAGATATGAGTCTTACTTTTTTATTTAAAAAAATATTGTTGGTTATGTAATGTTTCTGTCTCTTATGATTGTCTTTTAAAAAAAATAGGAGCAGAAAAAGGGGGTTACAAATAAACTTTCTCTTACAAAAAGAAGGCAGCAAAGAAAGTTAAAAGGTATGCCCGGTGGTTTTTAATTTTTCCAGCAGCTATGCTCTTTATAATGTGTCTCACAGTGTTTCAGAGGACAGCCTCAACCTTTAATCTTTTTTATTTTAGACCAAGAAGATGCTACAAAACAAGATGACCAGCCTAGTCAACAGACGGCACCTTACAGAAAACCAAAAGACAAGCAGAATCGTGAGTATTCCGGTTTCATCCAGCTCCTAAATTTTAAGGCCGCTGTAAAAGAAAAAAAAAGTATTAGCCCCTACGTTTTTCTTTTTCAGATCGAGAAAATGTTAGAAAACCAACGGCTATGGGAGCGAAGTCTAACAGGAAAAGATCACACAGCGAAAGTTTTTCTGCCGGTGAATCTACACACGCCGGTACAGAATACGGAGGGCGTGGTGAAAGCCGTGTCTTTGATCACAGTGTTTCAGAGGACAGAGCAAATAATCTTGCATTAGGCCTCGCTGAAGAATCAGAACCAGTTAGCTATGTTCAGTTTGTGAAAAGGTGGGATCGTAAATTGGACAAATTTAATGGTGTAATTTATTCAGAGGAATTTCGGTTTATTAATTTAGACAGGGTAACATCATTATCTGAGGCGCAATTCACTATTCGGCAAGGTATTCAACATATTCTGGATGAGGTTAGCAGCAGGGTTTCACCCGGTGATTATGTACAGGTGCATCTACACTCATCTCTTTTTCACAATTCCTTGTATACTGGAAAGTTAAACCCAGAAGCATTAGACGCTGACGATTTCTTAAATCAGATCGCTAAACTACTTCAAAGTCACAGAGAAATCCAGGTTTGTGATATATTCCATGTTGTTGTAGTTGTCATAAGAAATCGGGGTGGGGGGAGCTCGTAGGGTCTTAAAGACTATACCGTTTAGCCATATTATTCATAAGAAAAGGATGTATTTGATAGACTTGAACAACATTGATAATAACCTGTGTTTTGCAGGTAACCTCACAGCCCTCATGTCACAGGTAAAAACGACAGATGTCAAATTGTTAGAAGGTGCTAAAAAACTACATAATGAATTGGGGTGGCCGGTACATAGAAAAGTCATGCTCGATGATGTAGCAATATTTGAACAGCATTTAAAGATAAACATACGCGTTGTGCTTTACACAAATTCATGGGTTTGTTTTAAGACATCAGACAGACCTGTGTTCCCTAAGATTGTGTTCTTGTTGCTACACGATGACCATTTCTATGGTATAACTGATGTCAAAAAATTCTATGGGGAGCGCAACTTCTGTAGTTACTGTCAGAAACCGTACAGTCACGATCATAATTGCACATTATGGTGCCGTCTTTGTTTGACACTAACGTGTGCGAATAATGTTGGTGTACAACAGAGATGCCCTAATTGCAAACTCTTTTGTCGTTCTAAAGAGTGTTTAGATAGACACGCATATCTGGCTCTGAAAAAAGAAGTGGCATGTTTATCTAAGATACTGTGCCAGAAATGTGAGTCTTATGTGGACAAGAAACATAAGTGCAAGGGCCGGCATTGTAAACTATGTCGCGAGCCCCTAACCGGAGATGGCGTCCACTTATGTTTTATGACCCCTACTGGTAAAACTGAAACATCTGAAAAGTATATTTTTTATGATTGTGAATGTATGCAAGAAACAGGCTGGCGTGTCCCTAATTACATATATGCGACGGACTAAAATGAAAGGAACTGGGAATTCAAGGGTCTCGAATGTATTTCTGCCTTTATATAGATTTTTTGTGACAAAAAATTTAAAGGCTACACCTTCATAGCCCATAATTCCAAAGGTTATGACAGGTATTTTGTTCTTAAACAACTGCTTAAGGAAAAGATGGACACGGGGCTGCTGGTTCAAGGTGCTAAACTTTTACAAATTACCTTTGTACCTTTGACTATCCGTTTTATAGACTCTCTAAATGTCCTGCCTATGAAACTTAGCAAACTTCCACAAGCCATGGGTTTTACAGGCAGCAAGGGGTACTTTCCGCACTTTTTTAATACGCTGGAAAATCAAAATTATGTGGGCCCCATGCCGGGTGTTGAACATTACGGTGTGAGTAACATGTTGCCTGAAGAAAAAGATGAATTTTTACAATGGTACAAGGACAATCAGCATAAAACTTTTAATTTGCAAAAAGAGTTGGCTTATTACTGTCAGCAGGATGTATCTATTTTGCGGCAGACCTGTGTTCTCTACCGAGCTGAAATCATGAAAATGACAGAGAAAAAAATGTTTGTAGAGCATGGTGACATCTCAGAAATTCAAACAAGGTGTTTAGACCCTTTCCAATATATAACCCTTGCATCTGTATGTATGGCTATGTTCAGATTAATGTTTTTAGAACCCAAGACTGTGGCACTCATTCCACCAGATAACTATCACCGGCAAAGAGATATTCATCCCCATCTATTCAATGGCTGATGTATGTAGAGCTATGTAGAGGTGAGTGAGGATATATTCATGTTATGAGTCAGGGCCATGCCATAGAACTCCTAGAAGAGGTAAGTCTTTTCCGGAAGTCTGCTAGGCTTCACTGCCTCTTAGGTCAGCAGATAGGGAGTCCCAGGTTGTCAGGGCATAACACTTGAAGGTGCAGTTTGTCAGACGGCTGCCTAGGGTGAGAACTTACACAATCTTGACGATGCATATATTCATATGATTCTTGCAAGGTATTGTGGGTATTGTAGTTCATTCACTCCCAAACACAGCTGATGACAATAATTGAGTTGTGAAACCAAGTGGTAAGGCCAATAAAATACTTCTTTTATTGATGGGGTTTAATTCACCCAGCACAAGTATGCTTGTTAGCAATATAAATGAGGTTACTTGCTTGCAGTGTTTAAATGGATAACAAAAAGTCACAAAGTAAACCAGAAAACAACCTTCAGCTTGTCAGGCAATTAGCTAATGTTTTCTTAGCAAATAATTACCAAATACAAAGGCACAAAGAAATAAATGAACTTTGCTTGTTAAGTTAACTTCTGCTTATTTTCCACGCAGATCCCAGCAGTGATCCTCCCTTGCTCACACACACAATCAGGTGCAGCTTTAATTACTATCAATTGACCAGCTGTAAGCCTTTAGCTGGCTGGCTGCTACTGTGTGAACCCAAATCCTGCTTTAAGAGCTGTTTGCAGTGGAAATAAAGAACAAAGTTAGGTTTCTTTGTGATGGCTGATGTGTTTGCTCACAGAAAGCTAGCAATAGCAATTAGATAGAGAACAGTCCATGTAAGTAATAATTTCATCTGCTGTATCTCCCCCTTCATCAATCAGCATAGGGTCACTATCATACATTGGCACAGACGAGTCTTTCATTAAGGCACTATCATGAGAATGCTTATTCCCTTGCTGCCATTCTCTATTATAGATAGGGTCTGGATCAGTGTTCATACCTGAACCTCTCCTGCTATCATTATTCCTCTCTGTATAGCCTGGCCAGTATGTAATCCAATTCTGATGTCCAGCCTTCCAATCTTGATCCCTGGACACTGGATCTCCTCTCACATACCTTCTGGCCTGGGTCTGAAAGTCCCTTCCACATGCAGTCTTCTCTCTTCCAGGTGGCCACTGGTGATTCCTATCTCTGCCACTCCATTCCTCTGGCTGAATCCAGTCCAATGGACTCTGCTGGCATTTGGAATACCTCCCAGTATGAGTACTGCCTTGGAATCTCCCAGACCTTCCAATGGCCTTTCTTCTCTTCCTTCCAGAGAGTTTCCTTCTCTCTCTATCCGCTTGGCTTGGCTTCTGTTTCTCCAGGTGATACTGGTGCTTGAGCTTGTAGCCGTTGCTGTCTCTGTCTCTGTATCTCTTGCTGAAGCTGTTCTTGAAGCTGTTATCTGAAGAATAAGCTCTATTCTTATTCTTTCCTAATGTGTGCTTCTCCCTAACACAGCGCAGCTGTGTTGAATCAGGCCCTGCCCTTTGAGATGAGTGCTTAGGGATTACCTCATAGCTCTCTTGATTGCGCACACATTTTCTCACTTCAGCCCCTCTAATGGCTGCTGGAAACCTGGTGCATTCTGGGACTGGTAGTCTTTTATGTGAAAACTCTGTTTTCTCACTTCTACCAGAACTGACAGGTTGCTTGTTCAGAGTCACATCATCTTTTCTATAGCTCCTACCTGAGCTATGATAAGCTTCCTTATCACAAGTTACATGCAACTTGTTTGCTCTTGATTTTCAGGGGTGGTATGATAAGAAGGTTCTGTGCATTTTGTCTTCTTAGTCTTTCACTGCTGAGTTTAGAGATTAG
Source organism: Ichthyophis bannanicus (assembly GCA_033557465.1). Classification (NCBI taxonomy): domain Eukaryota; kingdom Metazoa; phylum Chordata; class Amphibia; order Gymnophiona; family Ichthyophiidae; genus Ichthyophis; species Ichthyophis bannanicus. The sequence continues at coordinate 101,802,940 of CM066032.1, read as the reverse complement.
TGGTTGCAGACAAATTGCCGATTTGTTGTGCAAGATTTGAATGTGCTAAGTAATATTTTGTATTTTATTCTAGCGATAATGGGTAGCCAGTGCAATTGCTTCAAGATGGGGGTGATATGAGAGTGCTGTGGTTCACCGTGAATGATTCTTGCAGCTGTGTTTTTGGCCATTTGGAGCAGGTAAAAGGTGTGTTTAGGTAGTCCTTAGTAGATTATATTGCTGTAGTCCAGGTTGGGGGTTATTATTGCCTGGCATACTGTACCGAAGAGTTCTGCTGTGAGAAGGGGACGCAGATTCTTCAATGTTCTTAGCTTGTAGTATACTGAACTGGTTGTTTTCTTGATGAGCTTGTAAGTTTAGTCCTTGGTCAAGGATTATACCAAGGTATTTAATTTCATTTTTAACTTGGAATGGTCTGTGATTTGAGTAATTGTGGTGGGTTGAAGGATGGGTCTTTGGTCACATGGAGTATCTCCGTCTTTTTGTGGTTGCTCATAAACCATTCCTCAAAGATTACTGTTACATATGTAAATAGCTGTTTTGCATGTCTCCCTAAGTTATCCAAGTTGTACTTCCCTGTTCTATGTAAAAACCAATACTTGTTATTTATGGTTCTTTGTTCCATGTAAACCGCGCTGATATTAAAAAGTGCGGTATATAAGAAAAGAAAAGAAATAAATAAATAAATAAATGGCAGCATTATAGTGTTGTAGCCATTTACCTACTGCAGTGAAGCATTTAGATAGTTTGGTGTAGTCTGGTTTGGTTGTCAAGAATGGTGTATAGATATTGATATCATCAGCATATATTACATAGTTTATCTTATGGGATTGAATTATTGAGCATAGAGGCTGCAGGAAGATGTTGAATAGGAGGGCTGAGAGGGAAGAGCCTTGGGGTACACCTTGCTCTAGGGTAAATAGGTTTGATGTCTTGGAACCAATTTTTATTTGCTGGCTGCAGTCTTTTAGGTAGGAGTGGAACCACTTTATCGTGGTGTCGCATAAGCCAATCTTGATGTCGGGTGAGGAGCTGGTTATGAGGTATGGAATCAAATGTGGTGGAGATATTGAAGAAAATGAGAATGAAGCCCTGTGTGACAGCTTGTGTGCTGGTGATAAGAATATCTTATAGGGAAGTTAGAAGGGTTTCCATGCTATGGTTTGTTCTGAAGCTGTGTTGGTGTTGGTCAAGGGGGGGGGGCATGTTCATTTATATAGCTTTGTAGTTAGATCTGAATTGCCTTTTCTGTTATTTTTGAGATAAACAGGGTACTGAAGATTGATCTGTAGGAAGTCGGAGAGGTGGGGTCCAGATTTGAACTCTTGAATAGTGGTCTGCTTGAGGTTTGTTTTGTTCGAGGAGGCATGTATCCATGGGTTAGGGGGGTATGGACTATATTTAGGATATGTGAGCTGAGTTGTGTTCTTGTGATCTTTATCCAAGGTACTGGGCAGGGTTCAAGTGGGGAAGTGGTTGAGTTGAGGTTGTGATAAGGAAGCTTATCATAGCTCAGGAAGGAGCTATAGTAAAGGTGAAGTGACTCTGAACAAGCAACCTGTCAGTTCTGGTAGAAATAAGAAAACAGAATTTTTCTATAAAAGACTACCAGTCCCAGAATGCACCAGGTTTCCAACAGCCATTAGAGGAGCTGAAGTGGGGAAACGTGTGTTCAATCAGGAGGGCTATGAGGTAATCCCTAAGCACTCATCTCAAAGGGCAGGGCCTGATTCAGCACAGCTGCGCTGTGCTAGGGTGGAGCACTCATCAAGGCAGAATAAAGGTAGAGTTTATTCTACAGAGAATTATCCTCATCCTCAGTTTCATCTGGGAGATCCTCATCATCAGCTTGGAGATCCTCAGCTTGGACATCTTCATCCTCTGGAGGATCATCAGAAGCAGAAGCCAGTGCGGACGGACAGAGAGGGCAAGAAACCCTTTGGAAGAAAGAAGAGAAAAGCATTTGGGAGGTCTAAAGGAGTCCAGAGCAGTACGTATACTGGGAGACATTCAAAAGGCCAGCATACACCATTGGACTGGGGAAAGCCAGAGGAATGGTGCTGCAGAGCTAGGAATCTCCAGACTGTACCTGTGAGGGAGACAGCTGCATGTGGAAGGGACCCTAGGACCCGTGCCAGAAGGTATGTGAAGAGAGATCCAGTGTCCAGGGATCTGGATTGGAAGGCTGGACATAAGAACTGGACTACATACTGGCCAGGCTATTTAGAGAGGAACTCTAACAGCAATGGAAGCTCAGGTATGAACACTGATCTATGCCCTAGCTATAACCTTGAAAGACAGCAGGGAAACAAGTATTCTCCTGAGAGTGCTACATTGAGAAATTCCTCTGTGCCAATCCATGATATTGAACCCATGATTGTTGAAGAAGGGGGAGCGGTCTTAGATACAGGCTGTGAATATATGGATTGCTCTCTGTCTAAACTCCTTTGGTAATTTTCTGTTACAAAGTACAACAACCATCACAAAGAAATACAAACTTGTTCTTTAATCTACTCAGAAAAGATCCTGAAGTAGGATTTGAGCCACGCAGTAGAAAGCAAGCCAGCTAAGGGGTTTCAGCTGGGTAACTGCTAGCAAATGAGCCTTACCTAATTGCTTGTGAGCTCTGAGGGAATCACTTCTGAGTCTATGTGTGAAGATATAAGAAGTTAACCTGAAAAGAACAGTTTTTCCCTTCTTTGTGGGTTTTGCTTGTTGTTTGAAACACTGCTAAGAGAATATTAGCTAAAGCCTACAGAAAAGACCAGTTTGTTACCAACCAGGTCTTTATTCTTTTGCTTTGATTGCCTGACAAGGTTCAACTGTTGTTTTCCTGATTTTGTTTTTCCAAGTTTAACACTGCAAGCAAGTATCCTGTTTTATGTGCTACCAGCTGATTAGAAAATATTACCCAAAACATGCCCTCTATGATACCAGAACTTGTTGCTTAAACTGCTCGATACTTATTCCAAATAATTCTTGTAATTATATTTATTGTCAACCGGGTCTCAGTATTCCATGGAGCTAAGGCATAAACGTTTGCGCCAAAAATTGCTCCTATTTTACATCAGTGACCCATTTTTCATATGTTTTTCTTGAAATATTCTTAAAAACTGGTGTTACCAGAATACCCGTACGTGAACAAAACAATTGCTTTCAAATGCTTAAAGTTTACAATTGCATAAAGTTTAGGCTTATCTTTTGTGTATATAGTCCCTACCAAGCATATCTGTGTTGGGAGAAATAACCCCATAAATAAATATCTTATTGGCTTTACACTCAAGCACAACTAATTATTGTGAGCAGCTGTGTCTGGTGTGAATGGAATGCATTTCCCACAATCCCTTGCAAATCATATTGATATATGCACTTGCCAAGACTGTGAACATTCTCACCCAGGCAGCCGTCTGACAAATGGCGTAGTTTTTCGGATTGCCTTTGCGCAAAGGGATTTACTTGCTAAGGATTACAACTCAAGTCTGAGGGAAAAGATAGTTCAAGCTTAAAAGCTGAAAGAAAAGATTTTCCCTCAACTGCACTTTGGAGGAGAGGTGGCTGTTCCAGGTAGCTGTTCCAGGAAGAAAAGACCCTGTGCAGAGCTGGATTCATCACTGGCATAAGGTAACAAGTACCTGGGCATGTCTAGTGGTGGATGGGAGTAAGGCACAGGGGTAATTGAAAAAAAAAAAGAGTAGAAAAAAACACCTGTTTGGAAGGTGGTGCACTGTGGTTTGTTTTTTTTTGTGTTTTCTTGCAGGGATCAAGATGGATCCAAAGGAACTAGCTCAATGGATGGCAGCCCAGTTTAGCAGGTAACAGGAGCTATCGCAGCAAGCTCAGGACACTGCTATGAAAGCCTTAATGGACCAGCAGAAGCCAGTGCTTGATCTGGTGCAAGCCCTAGTTAAACTGCAGGACCAAAGTGGACCAGATGCAAGACCAGCAGTAAATACTGGTACACCACATGTGGACAGTGTGGGACTCAATCAGGGAATTGGGGCATTTAGTTTTGGGAAGTTAACTCCAGATGATAATGTTGATGATTTTCTAGAGTCTTTTGAAAGAGTGGCACAAGCATTAACATGGCCAGAGACCCAGTGGGCAGTAAGGCTGGCAGCCTCATTAACTGGAGAGGCGCTTGCAGCTTATAGAGCAATGCCAGCAGCCCAGGCTTTGAATTATAAGGATGTAAAGGCTGCTATTAGAGATCGCCTAGGGTTGTCTATTTCAGAGTATAGGCGAATGTTTAGAGCTACTACATTAAGAGTTGGTGAAACACCCAGGGCTCTGAGTCAGAGAATCAGAGGATTAGCTGTAAAATGGTTGGAGCCTGAGCAAAAGACGGTAGAAATGTTATTAGACATTATTATGCTTGAACAATTTATGTCTGCGGTGCCTAAAGATTTGCACACTTTCCTTATACAGCAAAATTGCCAAAATCTTGGAGAGGCAACCATGCTAGCCGAGAGATTCTTGAAAGCCACTCAGGCTTGCCATAGAATGGGTGGCCCTCTGAAGATAGGTGCTGAGGCAAGCTGTGCTGTATCAGAAAAGAAAATAATTAAAAATGTTTCTGAAAGTAAATGTACTGTGCCAAACCAGATGACACAGTGGAATAGAAACAAAGGAGACCAGGTGCACAAGGAGGAGCGAACTCCTGCAGGTAATCCAAACAAACACAAGAAGCAGGAGTTGTTGGAAGAACAGACGGGTCTTTATTATTCAAAAAGGGACCCCAACGCGTTTCGGCAATGCCTTCCTCAGGGGGAGTAGCACTAACAAATAATAATAAAAACATGAGCATAATAAAAAACAAAATAAAAAATATATTCAAAACATATTAAAATAACAATACATGTGAAAGCACCGGCATGACAAAGAAACATGAGCACATCTAATGATAAGAACAAATAAAAAGTAAAAAGACAAAAATAAAAAGATAAAAGCAGGGCTGAGAGACCAAATAGGTATAAAAACCAACATAGAGCAATGACAATAGAATTAACTAAATAATGTTAATAAATAATATATCATAAACTGTCCTATTAAAAAATATATTTAAAATGTAAATTAATTATACATATAAATACAGAATAAATATGCATGTATGTGACTAAAAATATTTAAATATAAATTAATTATACATATAAATACAGAATAAATATGCATGTATGTGACTAAAACAATAAAACATGAAAATAATAAATATAAAATAGATAAGCATAGAAAATAAAAAAATAATAATAAATGCGGCTATACTTAAAAATAAAACATTGTAATGAACATGAACAATGCAATGTATAATTAAATAAATAAATAAATATAGACACAGGCGTGCACAGTATATAACACATTATACAACAACTAAAATATGGAGAAGCAATATAGGGTTAGTCACAACAACATGCTCATATGAGCAATTAAATTGGTGGAATGACCATAATTCAAAACCTACATTAAATAATTCCAAATAGGATCATCAGACTAAAAAATAATAAATTATAAATTATAAACATAATAAATTAAAAAAATTTAATTAAAAAAGTGCTGATAACATTATGCAAATTAAAAAACAGAGGACGGAATATGGTGTACCATGGACTAGTGTAGAACCAAAAAGAGTCAATACTTAAGACATGTTGCAATTAACATGAAAAATAAATTAGAGGTAAAATTATAAAAGCAAAACGAGGGCTTGAGGTGTGTATGAAAAAGAATGTTCTAAAATTGTTAGTTAAAATAACGCTGTAGCATAGAATAAAGGGAAACTGTGTCGACGAAAGGAACCTGAAGTTAATTGTACAAAAGCAGGTTATGCACAGCCGTGGCAAACAGAACGTCGGTGCGGGATTAAAAAAGCAATGTGGCCAATCGTAAGGGTAAAGACCACCAAACCTCTTGTCACAAATTGAAATACAAATGTGAATATCGGACCGATGGGTCACAACAAAAGCTACAAAAGAAGGGAACTGAAGACAACTCAGCAGACTTAATAATATAAGATCCCTTGTTGAGACGGACACAAATGATGAAAACATTGTATCAGGTATCTATTATGAGCACAAAAATGGTAACATTAAAGTAAAGCTACTCACCCTTGCACACGATATAAACCTAATGCAGTCAGAGGCGGTCTTATGTGTGAAATAGCCAAAGTGTTGCTAAAAGACAAGGAACACCGAGAATAGTAATGTAGAAAATGAAACTGCCGTGAGCCACCAGCTAGAAAGGTGTATCTTACCAAAAAGAAGTGTGAAAGCAGAAACTAACAATAAAACTTTACTGTGTAAAATCAAACCCGTAAGGGAGCAGAGTCGCAGCAAGTACTTTCAAAGCACGTAAAAGGAATAGTCTTTGCTGTGCTGTTATATAAACGCCGATTTTCGCGCCAAAACAGACGAAACCCGATACTAGGGGAGGAGTACACGTCAAAACACCTAAGAGACCATAATACTATGCAAACTGAAAAAAACATTCAAGAAAGCGTAAGAATAAAATGTTGCACATATATATATGTTAATGCAGCTCAATGTAATGAATAAGGTGACAAATGGATTGCTCTCTGTCTAAACTCCTTTGGTAATTTTCTGTTACAAAGTACAACAACCATCACAAAGAAATACAAACTTGTTCTTTAATCTACTCAGAAAAGCTCCTGAAGTAGGATTTGAGCCACGCAGTAGAAAGCAAGTCAGCTAAGGGGTTTCAGCTGGGTAACTGCTAGCAATTGAGCCTTACCTAATTGCTTGTGAGCTCTGAGGGAATCACTTCTGAGTCTATGTGTGAAGATATAAGAAGTTAACCTGAAAAGAACAGTTTTTCCCTTCTTTGTGGGTTTTGCTTGTTGTTTGAAACACTGCTAAGAGAATATTAGCTAAAGCCTACAGAAAAGACCAGTTTGTTACCAACCAGGTCTTTATTCTTTTGCTTTGATTGCCTGACAAGGTTCAACTGTTGTTTTCTTGATTTTGTTTTTCCAAGTTTAACACTGCAAGCAAGTATCCTGTTTTATGTGCTACCAAGCATATCTGTGTTGGGAGAAATAACACCATAAATAAATATCTTATTGGCTTTACACTCAAGCACAACTAATTATTGTGAGCAGCTGTGTCTGGTGTGAATGGACTGCATTTCCCACAATCCCTTGCAAATCATATTGATATATGCACTTGCCAAGACTGTGAACAAGGTTCGTGGTAGAAGTGCTATCGGATGGGCTGAAGGGGACAGACCATGGTAGTGAGAAGTGTATTGAGTTGTGGTCTGACCAGGGGACTGGCGTGACAGTGATGAATTCTTGCTCAGGTACTAGTGGGATACAATCAGAGATAAAGATAAGGTTGAGTCTTCCTCTCCTGTGTGTTGGATTAGTGACTAGTTGTCTATAGTGCAGTATTTCCTAACAGGGTCTCTCCATTTCAAAGCAAGGTACCAAAGCTCCACCAACTGAACATTGGCTGGGAAAAATCATATTGCCAAAGCTGAAGTCCCTGTTACAGCTTCTACTTCTGTCCAGACACAGATCCCAATGCCAGTTGAAGGACCTGTTCCATGTGCAGGATGCCTACATGCTGAAGCTCTCAGGAAACAGGTGGAGGAGCTCAGAGAAGAGGTGGCAAGGCTGAAGAGCATTCAAGACAGTGAGCAGTATATTGATGAGATGCTTCTTGAGACATCCAAGCTGTTCAGCAGAGGTGAGGATGGGAGACTACAGAAGGACCAAAGTTGGACACAAGTTACCAGGACCTGCAGAATCACCAATCCAACTCCTCAAGCCCTTGAAATGAAGAACTATTATGCAGCCCTGGAAGAGAAGGAGGCAGAGGCATCCCAGGAAAGGGGAAAATCAGAGCTCAAGCATCCCAAAGTTGCTGAATCAGTGACCACTAGTAAGTGAAGGGTAGTGGTGGTTGGTGACTCTTCTGAGGGGTACTGAGGCATCCATCTGCTGACCAGACTGGATGTCCAGAGAGGTATGCTGTCTGCCAAGTGCAAAAATCCAAGATGTTACTGAGAGTTTGCTGAGACTCATCAATCCTACTGACGATTACCCAATGTTGCTCATCCATGTCGGCACAAATGGAACTACCAGGTATCCCTCTGAGTGTATGTGAAGAGTGACTTCCTGGCTCTGGGACAGAGGGTGAAGCAGATAGGGGCGCAGGTGGTGTTCTTTTTAATCGTCCCTTTTGAGGGTAAAGGCCAGGGCACAGAAGCTCGCATCCTGGAGATAAATGCATGATTGCATGAATGGTGTCATCAAGAGCGTTTTGGTTTCCTGGACCATGGGATGATGTTCCAAGGGCTGCAGAGCAGAGATGGTGTCCATCTGTCCAAAAAAGGTTGACATGTCTTTGGTAGCAGACTGGCTAATCTGTTGGAGAGGCTTTAAACTAGATTCATTGGGGATGGGTGAAGAAAGTCCCCAGGTAAGTGAAAGCCCACAGATAAGTTAAATATTAAATACCTTTATAGAAAAAGGTAAAAGGAGCAACATCTGGAAAGCAGTGTCTATAAATGCCCGTAGCATAGAAAATAAGATCCCAGAAGTTGAGGCTTTAATGGGAGGCTGACTTAGATTTAGTGGCAGTTACAGAGACATGGTTCACGGATAATCATGACTGAGATATAACTATACAGGCTATACATTCAGAAAGGACAGGGTAGGAAAAAGGGGCGGAGCAGTGGCACTATTTGTAAAAAATAATATTAAAGCTATGGAAATACAGAGTTTAAAAGGGAGAGAGGAGGCAGTGTGGGTTAAACTAGAAAGAGGGAAAGAGAAATCTATTTGCATTGGCGTGATATACAAACCTCCATCACAAGGAGAAGACATGGATGGCGATTTAATAGAAGACATATGCAGCATTGCCAGGAAAGGGGAAGTGCTAGTGATAGGGGATTCCCAGGAGTCTTCATGGGGGGTCTCCCCCAACCATGCCATGCAACAACATGTCTTCCATTATCTGTCCCAGCGCATGCATCTCAGTTAGCGAGACCTCCAGAAACACTGAGACTGGCAAAGTTTGGTGCTCATGGTGGTGTCTACCCAAATCATTAATTGTTGACCTTGGTGATGGCCCCACCCAAAAAATTACCCCGTCCTATGTTACGTGTTCCACCGCTTTGACCCGGTGAAAAGCGGGATATAAATGCAGTTAAATAAATAAAATAAATAAATAAACACGGCATGTGCTCTCCCCAACTTCCTCCTCCACAACTGAATGCATCAATCTTAATCTGGGTAAGTGCGGGGGGGATAAGGTCAGCTCAGGGGATAGACTCTCACTTTCCCCTTAAGCTTGCATATATTGCATTTAGCAAGGCAACTATATTAAGGAAACAGTGATATATCAAAGTTGCTGCAGCACACTACATATTGCAAGGCAACATCTTGGATATCCTGGGCTGCCTGCTTCACACTGGAGATGGGTGTCTTTGGGAGGAAGACTTAGGGGAGAGAGAGGAAGGCTAGCAAAATGAAGTAGAGGAAATGGGAAAGACAAATGAGGTGATGGAGGGGAGAAAAGGGATAATTAGAGTGTTAGAAAGGAGGGAAGGAAAGAGATGTGGGGGGGGGGTGAGGAAGAAGAGGGAGATATGGGAAGGAGTGAGTTAGCAATAAGGAAAGAAAAAGAATGTCAGATGGGAAGGTGAGAGGAGAGGGAGGGGGAAGAAGGAAGGAAGGACAGAGATGAGAGGGAGGGTATAAGGAGAAGAAGGCCAGGGGAATGAGAGAGGAGATGACAAGTCATCGTGTGAGAGAATGACAAAGCACAAGCTTAGGAGTTGGATGGGATGCTGGGACCAAGCGACTTGGTGGGAGCGGTATTAAGTAGGGATGTTAGACAATGCAGAAATATGGAGAAATGAGGGCTGGGAAGTGCTTGAAAGGCAATGGAGAGGACTGAGGGCTGCAGAGAGAATAAGAAACAGAAAAGACAAATCTTTGAAGGGATGTGGAAGGCTGAAATGAATCTGGAGAGACCGTGAAAGGGGTAATGAAGTAAGAGACAGAAACAAGCAGTTGGAGGTAGGGAGGGAACAGGAGCTTATAAGAGGATGAAAGACGGGAAAGTAGATGAGGGCTGGGGAGGGGATGAACATAGAAGATGGAAAAGGGGTGCTAGAGAATAGGTAAAAGATGGAGAATAAGAGATTGGGGAAGAAATAAGACAGAGGGTGGGGTGAGAGTGTTGGGGAGAGAGTTATAGTGGGGGAGATGGGCTGGGAAGGAAGTAAGAGAAGGAGATGGAAAGCTGATACGCAGGGAAGCCTTGGGAATGGGGACACTGAGGACTAGGAGATGAAAGAGGGACATAAGAAAAGGCAAAATCTGAATGGATAGAATTGCAGAAATGATACATGGAGAAAAGAGTTGAAAGGGAAGGGTCAATGTCAGAGATTAATGCAGAGGAAGAAGTGAAGGTGGCAGGAGAAGAGAAGAGAAAAGAAATGGAAAGGAGATCCTGGAGAACAATTTAGAAGACCATCAAAAGAAGAGTGGAAGAGACTGTGGTCCGCTGAGCAGCTGTCTGAGAGGTGAGCAACACTTCCGCAGCCCCATCTATGCTGAGATAAAAGCCCATGTCCGTGCACGTGCGTCCCGTCCCTCGCTGCTTTCACTTCCCATCCAATAAGCGGTATTCCAAGATGCTGGCATGCAGGGATCACAGACAGCTTCCACATGTATGGAGTGGCGCGAACAACTCTGTCACCTTACTGGGCAGACTAGATGGACCATGCTGGACTTTATCTGCCACTTACTATGCACCAGTGAAATGCGGGCTGAGGGGCTTGTCTCTCTGGGTGTCTTCTGGGAGTCTTTCTTTTTCTGCTGAAATATTCTCGGTGGCTTATTTTTCTGCTCCAGCATCTCTCTTATAGCTTTCTTTAATGAATGCACAATTAATTGAAGATGTGCAATAAACCTCATGCCATCACATGGCCTTCTAAGGCATGATCTCTGTCTTGCAACCAAATCAAGGTGCAGGAATAGAACTGGTCCCAGTCCAAACAGCAACATTAAGCATGTTAGAGAAAAACAAATCTTTTATTTTACAAACAGGCTCCCCTTAGGAGCAAGGATAAATTACACAGCTCAAGAAGGAGGAGACGGGGCAGGGGCCATCAGTCTGTGTTGCTAGGGCAGCCAGCCCCACAAGAGTCCTGTTAGTGTATGCTCTGCTCACAAAGAGAAAAGGCAAGATCATTTAAGTGTGATGATTAAATTAGCCTACTGGGAAATGTCACTGCATTCCAAGTTTTCTTACTTGGAGTAAAGCGGGAGGGAAGGACGAGGAGGGGGAAGGTAGAGAATTCCAGCCCTGGCACAGGAGGAACAGCAATAGGTTGGCTTTGGGGTGCAGGTGGTCTGTTACCTCTTGTTGTGATGGAAATGAATACGAGTGGTAGGGAGACAACCTCCAGGAAAAAAGTGATGACGCTGGCTGTATTAATAATGAAGAAAGAATATTTTGTACTGCTGCAAATTGGTTGCAGAGGCAAACTGGCATTGCAGTGGTGCACTTTGCCCTCTAGGCAATCAGCAGAGAGGCTGGACTCAAGGACCCAGTTAATCTTCTTCACACTTAATCTGATATGCAAATTATACAATGGTACAGTGTGGCGCAAGTTGTATCAGTGGTTCCCAAACCTGTCCCAGGGACTCTCCAGCTAGTCAGGTTTTCAGGATATCCACAAGGCATATGCATGAGAGAGATTTCCATACACTGCTTTCATTGTATGCAGATCTCTCTCATGTATATTCATTGTGGATATCCGGAAAACCCGACTGGCTGCGGAGCTGCCAGGACAGGTTTGGGAACCTTTCAATTGTTACCTCTGCCCTAGGTCCATTTAACATAAAAAGTTCAATTACCTTTGTAGCTTCCTTCCTAAATACACCTCAAAGGCAGGGACGAAGTTCAATGGACTGTATGCAAACCTGGCATGGATTCTCTGATGGAGGTAATGGATTCTCCACTTCACGGCCCAGGGCTCTATTCAGAATAAGGAGACTCTTCAGACACAGTTGTGGCATTCAACAGAGACCAAATACAGAATTTTGATTCTTTGTTCTGTACACTTCTAGAACACTTTGCCATTCCATTCCATTGTTACCACATAAAATAGTTTGTAACAACGTACAGAATTAAAATCAATAATAAAATACAACATAACTCATCATCAGATTTTCCTCATCCTCCTGAACCTCCCTCCTCCCAACACTTCACCCCTGATTCTTCCTTCCCCTCCATCAACCTCATATTCTTGATTAAAAAACTAGACCTTTATCTGTTCATAAAATTGTTCAATTTCTAACAGTGACCTGAAGTATAGTACGCCATAGGAGCGGTGCCATTACAAAAATTGTCTAACCTGGTTCTCTTCTGAATTATCTGATTGACCGCCAGCATTACCAATTTTCTATAATTCTTTGATTATAGAGCCCAGGTAGGAATATACACCTGTATCAGTTCTTGTAAACAATTCAGGGATGAGCTCATCAAAATTTTAAAAACTATCATGAGAATTTTACAGTAGCATCTTTTTTACTGGTAACTGTAGAAAGGGACTCAAAGGGGGGCTGGGGTCTAATGGGGAAAAGTTTAAAGTGTGAGAACAGCTCTGAATATGCTGACAGTTTCACAGGGGGTGTTTATGAATAAGTGACATCTTGCAAGACAGGGAGCTTCTGTTTGCAGGAAGCTTATCCTGATTAAACATGAGCAATATGTTTGTGCTTAGCATGACCTGTAACATGTAGATATAGATAAACAAAAAGTAAAGTAAAAAGCATGACGCAGAGTGATAAGGCAAAAGAATGTATAATGTCTCAGTTTTTCCTGTGACCAAGCAAATTAAGGGAGTTACAGGAGACTGCTCAGTTTTGCAGGCCTGTGGCTGCCTTCCTAAAAAGCTTTAGCAGACTTTGTTATCATATAACTCTGTGTGTGTTATGTTCTCATTTCATCTCACCTGCTTCTGGGACCAGAGATAGGAAACCAAAGGCTGAGGAAGAATCCCTGTTCATTACACGTAACAGTAACCAGTGTAATCATCATAACATTGGGTTGCAAGGTCCCTATACTTCAACCATCTTAGGAGTCTTCCTGCAGTGTTTTATAGATTGAAACTGCTTTTGATAGGGCTTTTTCATGTAAGGGGCTCGCCCTTTGGAATCATATTCCTAATGGAGCTGAAGGAGCTAGACAAAGCACTAATATTCCAGAAGCTCTGTGAAGCGCTTGGTTCTTTGAAATTGCCTTTTGCAACTGAATGTTGCTATATTTTACATTTATTGTGAGTTATTTTACAACTGTATATTTATGGATATGTAGCCTTGTGTTTAATGTTGATTGTTCTGCATCATCTTGTAGCTTCTGTGAGGTGTTACATAAATTGGATAATTAACAAAATAAAATATTAACTGCAGGCAGTGTACCTCCTATGGTAATCACACAAAAAACAATTTTTTCACTTATTTATTTATAAAATTTTATATGACACCTTCCTAGTAAAACCAAAGTGATTTACAAAAGTTAAACAAAAAACCATAAAACAACAGTGAAATATACAAACAGAAAAACACACCATACAATCACTTACCATATGAGCAATAAAAAAATCTATCCTGAACTGAAAAGTATACCTCACTATGAATTACATCAATAAATTGCTATTAAACAGGGAAAAGAAAGGTCTTTAGATTTTTACAAGGAAATTTATTCCAAGATATTGGGGCTGTAATCAAGAATGCTCTAGCTCTTCATTTACTCTTCTGAATAGTTGTAAAACTCTTGATGGCACATATCATTTCAAGCAATCCAGTAAATATTGGGGTCTTTGATTATAAAGTGTCTTAAAAGTTACCATCAATAGTTTGAATTGGACTCTCTCTAATTGGGAGCCAATGAAGCTTAGCCAGGGCCGGCCTAGCACTTTCTCTTCTCTTAAATCTTGGCTGACACATTCTGGACCACTTGTAGTCTAGTCATGGAATTTGCTATTACAATAGTCCAGATGGCTAAGCACTAAAGTTTGAGGGACTGTATCTAAATATGGTTTAAGCTGTTTAATCAACTGGTCACACCTTGCCAAGAAAACCCAGTGGCTGGATTGCTAGGAGTCAGCATCGACTCAACAGCACAAAACAACTAATTTATAAAAGGCTGATTGTTCCACATTAGCAATTTGGGAGTGAAAGGATAGGTGTTTATCCAGTAGAACTCCTAAATTTCCAACAAATTGCTTAAATTGGTATAACTTTCCCACCAATTTGAGGTCTTACTGATACCTAAGCCCAATCCAAAGTCTTCACACAGAGCAAGTCTGTTTTGGCCACATTAAATACCAGGCCATTAGAATACAGTCACTACCAAGAGCAAGACAATCATTTAACCAGGTAATTACCTAATTAGGTGATTTTTCTACTGATATCAGTAGTTGTACATCATCAGCATGCACAAAAGGCAATAACCCCATCGATGGTTCAGTTGCCCCAGAGGTTGCAAAAAAAATTATAGGTGCATAACTCCCCATGTCAATGTTTTTACCAAAAAACACTCACCCTCTCATCTCATCTTAAAAGTATTTCCTCTAAGAAGGAACCTAGCCACAACAGTATATCACCAGAAAGACCTAACTGCTAACATCTCCTTAATAACATATCAGGATCAACCAGATCAAACAAAGAGCTCAAATCTAGGTCAGCCAGAACTGATCATTCTTATCTAATGATCTATAGTTGCAACATGGAATTACGTTTAGCAGAAACTCAGTTCCGCTACCCTCTTGAAAGCCTGCCTGTCCCATATCAACCACATTATTCTCTTCTGAAAAGCTCCCAAGCTGACATGTCATTCCTTTATCAATTAATTTAGCTAGAAAAGGGAGGTAGATTATGCACATAATAGGCCTATACCTGACATTTAGGGAGACATCATCTGTCTCCTTCAGTAAAGGAATGACTTCTGCATGGGAAGCAGCCCCTGCATGAAAGAAGCATATCCCTCATCCTATGAACCAATTTCTCAGTCCAGTTCTTTAACACACCTGCCGGGGCTGGGGCTGCTGCATAATAAGTGTCCTTTACAGCTCATGTTACATTGCAGTAGTCCAATCTGTTTAAATCAATAACTGGATTACAAGCTTCAGATTCTCCAAAGTTAAATATGGACGTAAATGGCGCATCCAGTACAAGATGCAAACAACTGCTGATGCTTGTTGTCTGAAGGAGAGCAGGGTATCCACCCAGACCCCGCGCGCTTTGAACCACTTCATGGAATGGTAAACATTTCCCATCAAAACTAACTTGGAAGGAGGGGTGCAAGATTTGCTTGCTTACAAATAATAATTCATATTTTCTATCATTCAGCTTAAGTCACTTCAACTTTCTGTAGGTTCAACCTTAGTTCATGCAACACATCGCTGTCATCTCCTGTCACTGGGACCAACAACTGAAAATCTGCATAACAATAATATTTTAGTTCCAACTCTTTAATTTTCCTACGGATCGGTGCTACTTAAATATTAAACATAAAGAGATAGCACCAGCCATGTAGGAGCCCCATTTTAATTCCTTAGAGGAATATTCCTCCATAATTACCCACTGTACTCTCCCCCTGCAAAAATGCAGCAAATCACTTTAGCAAAATTCCTCTTTCCTTAAATCCTACAAGCAGCTTGCAACAAATGATGCTGCATGGAGTCAGATGCCGAGGACAGGTTCAGCAGGATCATCAAACCTCCTTCCTCTTTATCCATCCATGAGTGCACATCATTTAACACAGCCAACCCAACACTTCCATGTCTGTGCCATAATTCACATGAAACCCAAATTGCTGATCCTCTACAGCAGTGGTTCTCAAACCTGCCCTGCGGGACCACCAGCCAGTTGGGTTCTCAGGATATCCACAATGAGAGAGATTTACATGTCTTCTACCTCCATTATATGCAAATCTCTCTCATGCATATTCATTGTGGATATCTTGAAAACCCAACTGGCTGGTGGTCCCCCAGGACAGGTTTAAGAACCACTGCTCTAGAGCAATGATAATCCTCCAAGAAGCACATTAGCTGAATCGTTGCTGTCTTCTTCAGTAGTTCCCCGAGGAAGGGTAATTTTGGGATCAATCTGTAATTCTCCTTACAGTTCTGGTCCAAAGTATTCTTTTTCAAAAACGGGTGGACAACAGCCTGTTATAAATCCATTGGCATCTTCTCTGAGCTCAAAAAAGCATTCACTGTCAGACATATTTTCCCCAGCAATAGTGAGTCTGTTGCTCTCACCACTGCTGAAGGACAAGGATTTAATTTGAAGGTGATGGCTTAATCTTTTTTAAGCATGTCTCTATCTGATTTTCTGAAAATAATGGAACTTATGCCACCTTCGCCCAGTATAATGCCCTGTTCATTGTAATTTCAGTTTGTTCAAGGTAAACCGCCTTGATATCATGAAAGGCGCTATATAAGAAATGTTAAATAAATAGTCAACTCACACCTATTCTCGTCTTTTCACCGACCTCGTCATCCCATCCCTTCCAATTGTCCATAATCTGCTGAATCATCATGATAAAAAAGTTGCAAGTTATCCCATCTTGTAGAACTCATGCTCTTGATACTGAGGTTTTGAGGATGTCTCGTCCATTGCCTCGCCAGTCTAAACAATCCCTATTTTCTTTTTAGAGCTATTAATAAACATCTTCTTCACCTTCTGAACTTGTTTTTTTATACTCTTGTCATATGCTCCTTCCTTCAGTTAAATCTTCCTACCATCAGTGTTTCCTCCATGTCCTTTCCAGACCTCTCCCTTTTGTATTAATTGTCTTAATTGTGAAGAGAGCCATGTAGCTGGCCTGATATCCCTATTCTTAATCACGCTTTCCAGTGCTACCAAGTCCACTGCAGATCTCAAATGGTGATTCCATTCCTCTACTGCCTCCTTTACTCTCCTCATACTTCCATTCTCTACCCACACATTTAAATGACCTAATAATTTATCCAAACAACTTCCCCACCACACCGTCACCTGCTTCTGCTCTTGTTTTTTTGACCATTGCTTCTTCCATTGAAAATAGCACTAACAGTCCAACTGGGGGACTGGCTCTATTCTCAGGCAAAGAGCTGGCCCTAGAGTTGATCAAGGTGTTGGCACCCTAAGCAAACCTTAAGCCTTATGCCCCTCTGAGCCATCAGAATCTATTGCTTAGCTTTTAATGCCCTGCTCTTTGCTGCCCCTCCAAAATCTGCTGCCCTAGACAACCACCTAGTTTGCCTAATGGTTGGGCTGGCTCTGCTCAGTCTCCAGTTCTCTTGGCTTACTATGACAAAAACAAGGCCAAGATCCCGACCCAAAGAATACATTGGTCCCGTCACACTCTGGTAAAAAAAATGGTCTTGTATTTCATCAATAAATACACTTTCTCCTTGAATTCCCATAGCTGAGGGTGTTTCTGATGTTATAGTGGATGAACATCTCGCATCCAGTGATCACCGGATGGTGTGGTACAGTAGTAGGACTATGGCTGATAAAGTCCATTTAAAAGTGAAGGTCCTAGTGCCACAAGGTGTCGTGACACAAAGATTGCGCGCCACTATGTAGCGCTATAAAGAACAATAAGACCTGAGTGAAGGGTAATAAAAGGCTTTATTCCCCGTTATAATGCATGGGTTCAAATTAGAGATACGTTGCTTAACAAAATAGTCCTTTGTTTCAAAAGGTGCCAAGGCTCTCTGGCTTGAGAACTGTTACTTCACAGTTTATGGCAGGTTTTTCTTAAAGGTAATATTCTTCACAATAAACAACCAAAAGTATATTTACATTCATTCTTCGTTACAGCAGGCACACTTGGGAGCGTAGGCCGTGCACCAATCGCACTCCATGTCCTCCGGCAAAGATGAGGGAATAGCATGGGGGAAATCTACCTCCATCATATCCTCTTCCTCATATTGGGTCAAAGGGGTTTCACTATCCCTGTCTATGTTAGCCTGACAATCTTCAGCATGGGAGTTTTGCTTTAGGTAAGCAGGCACTCTTATGGCTGGTGGTAAATTAGAATACCAATCTTTATTCAGGTTGTTTTTAGAGAGAAGCTTTCTTTGCGGATGGCTTCCAGCAGTGCAGTGCTTAGGGTTAAAACCTTACTGTTTCAAACCTTGGCTCATGGAGTAAAAACCTCTGGTGTTTATACAACTGTTTTTTCCTTCTGACTGGGTAAAACTGAGCCGTGCTTTTCTGGAGATAAACTCCTTACAGAACCTTCCCCTCTGGTTCTTAGCTTCCTTCTCCTTGTATCATAAACAGGCAGAGTAAAAGAACTAGGCGTGGCACCGCCTCTTACCTTGGAGCACCTTCTACCAAACTCTCCTTGCCCAATAGGCTTAGTTTGGATTCTATGGCTTCCCACCTCGTGTGGTCTGTTTCTGTTCCAACTTCCAGCTTGGCCTCTTTCACAGCAAACAGGTTTGTACCTCTGATAGCTTCTAGGCTTTACTGTTGGTTCAGCTTCTAGTTCAGCTCCGGTTCCAGTTCTTTCCTTTCTCAGCTCCTGCTGTTGTTCCCACTGCTTATTTGTCCATGGATTTCTTTGCAACTGCTGCCATCTCCATTGCTCTGTCTTTCGGTTCTGCTTCTGCTGCTCCTTCTTCTCCTGCTCCTTCTTCTGCATCTCACCAAGAGCGTTCTGCTCTGGTTTATAAAGAGAACCTTTGTTACTGACTTCCTGGTTCTCTGTCAGCTGCCGGTCATTACTGTGATTAGATTCACTAGGATCAGTATGTCTGCTCCTGCTCCCTCTATGTGTGCCAGGAGGTAACTGCACCTCTAGTTCCTCTAAATCAGGATTTCTTTTCATAAAATCAGCTTTATTAGTGCCCGCATCATGACACCTAGACATTAGGAAAACTAACTTTACTAAAATGGGACAGTACCTCATGGAATCTTTAGCAGGATAGGAATAGCTGGGGGATGTAGAAAAGCAGTGGGCAACACTGAAAAGGGGTATTTTAAGGGCAACAAACTCTTTTGTTAGGAACGTAAATAAATATGAAAGGAAAAGGAGGCCACTATGGTTCTCAAAAGAAGTAGATGGAAAGGTGAAGAAAAAGAGGGAGGCCTTCATAAAATACAAAAGATCACAGAAAAAAGAAGAGAAGTATCAATATTGGAAAAGTAAAGAGAAGCTAGGAAAGGAGTTAGGAAAGCAAATATACAAATGGAAGAAAAAATAACCAAGGCAGTAAAATGGGAGGACAAGATATTTTTCAGATATGTTAGTGAGAGGAGGAAGTGAAAAGTGGTATTGTCAGACTGAAGGGGAGAAATATGTAGAAACTGATGAGGAAAAAGAGGAGTTGTTTAATAATATTTTTGTTCTGTGTTCACAGAAGAAGGGCCAGGAGCAGGGCCTCAAAAAACACCCACAAATAGGAACAGAAGTGAAGGGGATCTTGAATGATTTTTAGAAGACTGTGTTTACGAGGAACTAGCTAAACTAAAAGCAGATAAAACGATGGGGCCGGATAGAATACATCTGAGAGTACTGAAGGAACTTGGGGAAGTTCTAGCGGCTCCACTGTCTGATCTTTTTAATGCTTCTTTAGAGTTGGGAGTGGTCCCAGAGGACTGGAGAAGGCGCATGTGGTCCCTTTACACAAAAGCAAAAGTAGGGATGAGGCTGGGAACTACAGGCCAGTTAGTCTGACCTCTGTGGTCAGTAAATTAATGGAAATGCTGCTGAAAGAGGATTGGATTGTAGGATCTGAGGTGGCATGGTTTTACTAGAGGCAGGTCTTGTCAGACAGATCTAATTAATTTCTTTGATTGTGCAACCAGAGAGCTGGACTGAGAGAGAGCCCTAGATGTGGTGTAATTAGATTTCAGTAAAGCCTTTGACACTGTCCACACAGGTGACTTATAAATAAATTAAGTATCCTAGGATGAACCCTATAGTGACTGATTGGGTTAGAAATTGGTGAGTGGAAGGTGACAAAGGGTTCAGGTAAATGGAGCTCACTCTGAGGAGAAGGATGTTACCAGTGATGTGCCACAGGGATCTGTCCTTGGTCCGATTCTCTTTAACATTTTTGTTAGTGATATTGTGGAAGGGCTGTCGAATAAGGTGTGCCTCTTTATAGATGATACCAAAATCTGCAATACAGTAGCACCCAAGAAGGAGTAGATAACATGAGGAGTGATCTAGCTAAGCTTGAAGAATAGTCGAATATTTGGCAGCTGAGATTTAATGCTAAAAAATGCAGGATTGTGCATTTGGCTGCAAAAATCCAAGGGAGCGGTACAGTATAGGCAGTGAAGTACTTTTGTCCACGAAAGAAGAGTGGGACTTGGGTATAATTGTTTCTTAAGGTGGCTAAACAGGTAGAAAAGGCAACAGCAAAAGCCAAGAAGTATACTTAGGTGCATAAACAGAGGAATGACCATCAGGAAGAAGGAGGTGATAGTGCCTCTGTATAAGTCTTTGGTTAGCTCTCATTTGGAGCATTGTGTGCAATTCTGGAGACCATACCTTCAAAAGGATATAAAGAGGATGGAGTCGGTGCAGAGAGTAGCTACCAAATGGTCATTAGGCTTCGTGATAAGGCATATGGGGACAAATTTAAAGATCTCAATATGTATACTTTGGAGGAAAGACGGGAGATATGATAGAGAAGTTTAAATACCTCTGTGACATAAACGCACAGGATGAGAGCCTCTTTCAATTGAGAGAAAGCTCTGCAGTGAGGGGGCATAGGATGAAGGTGAAAGGGGAAAGATTCAGGAGTAATATGCAGAAATATTTCTTTACGGAAAGAGTGGTAGATGCATGGAATAGTCTCCCAGTGGAGACAGTAGAGATAAGGACAGTATCTGAATTCAAGAAATCATGAGACAAACACAGAAGATCTCTAAAGGGATATAGTAGTGGGTATGAAGGGAAAGACTGGATAGGCCGTATGGTCTTTTTCTGCTCTCATGTTTCTATAATTCTCTTCCTTTGGTAGTTGGATTCCCTCTCAACCTTTATTGGACTCCCCAACTCCCCAAGGACCTTTTTTGGTTGCGGTTACTTCAAATGCTCGAATCTCACCACTTAACTCCTTTCTTACCTCTCCTTTGGTCTTCTTTGGATTCCTTAATAAAGCACCAATTGAGCAGCTCTCATTATATCTCCTTTTAATTTTCCATGCAAATGGGTATCTCTGAATATGCATCTGATATACACATCTCACTTTGTTTTCTCCTGTAACTCAAATTAGGGTCCTCTCTTCCCATAAGAGACAGCTACGTCAGTGAAATTCCAGAAGCACCACCACAGGGTCTTCACTGTGTAATTCACAACCAACATAGTTAAGACTAGTAATGTGGTAGGCGAAGGCCTGTGATCCATGGTGTCTGAAGTGAGCAGACAGGCCTGAGCAGCTTGACCTGTAACTGAAGCCTGTAGTTAGGCCCAGAGGAATGAAAACCCCCCTGAATGATGACACCATAGAATTGAAACTTAACTCAGCTTAACTGAACATAGCTAAGCAGAAACGAAACTTAGAAAAGACAGAAAACAGCTCTAATTGGTACTGATAAGAGAGTACAGCTTCTATGGAATTAATTAACTCTGCAAAAAGCAAGGTTACAGTGCCCCGCTCTCACTCATATTCCAGCAAGCCAGCGACCTTGGAGGAGAGATGTAACAAGTTAGAGACACTGACCATTGTAATTGGGACTAAAGGGGGGCAACCAGGTGCTGAGCCCAGACCAGAGTCCCAATTGGATAACCATATCAGTACCGGGACCAATAGATGGGTGAGAGGGATTACTGGGACCAATGAAAAGTTTGCCTATGTCTAGAATGAAGAAGAACGGTATAAAAGTTGTTGTTTTGCTAGAAACCATTGCTCAGCCATTTTGAAATTGCTTATTGCTTGAGCCATGTGCACATTAAACTGGCTTGGATCCTTGAAACGACTCCTGGTTTTATTTATTGCATGCTTATCTGCTGCTACAGTAAGACCAACACAGATTTTGCAATACTGAACTGAAAATGGTCATGTATGTCATCAATGGGTGCTGATGTCAGAAAAGCTGTATACAGAAAAGCGCAATAAGGTAGCAGGTCTCATCCACTGGAAGCTACAGAAACACTATAACACTGTTGTGCCAGAAAAACAGTGGAATCATGACGCTGACAGAATTGTGGAGAATGAAGAAGTTGTGATTACCTGGGACATTTCCATTCCCACCAATAAAAAGCTCAATGCAAGAAAACCAGATTTTGTAGTAAAAGAGAAAAGCACAAGAACAGCACTGTGAACAGAAGTGTCAGTGCCAAGTGACTATTCTGTGTTACGTGTGCAGAAAGAGAAGATCCCTAACTAACAACAAATGCAATCAGAGACCAACAAAGTGTGGCAGAAACATACATAAATTGTCCCACTTATATTGGATGGCACTGACCTGATGAAAAAGAGTTTCCAAGACATTTCTGATATGTCGTCTGTGCATATTACATTTTATGAATTCCAGAAAGAGACTGTTTGGAACAATGCGAGTGTTGAGTTAAGCACGAGCAGTGAATCTTTGAGAAAATTTCCAACATACCTCTGTACCCACTGTGGGAATTCAGGACTGGCCCCCTTTTCCTTCTGGAAGCAGGTCAATGGGCTGCTCCTTCTTCCTTCAGAGAGACAGCAGAGAGACCTTCTCCTTCTCTCATGCAACCCTCTGACTAGAATCTTTTGGCGATTCACTAACCAACACCCTGGCCTATACACGTGGTAGTCACTCTGGAGGGGAGTACCATAGAAAAATGACTCAGTCTACTCTCTTCTGACAAGCTCAGTATGTCTTCCACTGAGAGGAGCACTAGGCCTTAGTAAAAAGTCCAAAAGCTCCTTTACACTGTGAACAACTGAAATGTCTAACTGATAAGATTTACTAGCAAAGAGGTGGGAAACTTCCTATACAAAAAAGCTAATGTCTAGGAGCCTGACATCATAAAGTCTCTTCCCAACAAATCAGCTTTTGTGCCAGTTGCCATGCCAAGCAACCAGGCAACCATCCTGCCAGCCAATTGCTTAAAACAGTAGTTTTGCTTCTCTTTAAATTGCTGAAAGGAGCTTCCTAAATACACAAGCATGCAGGAAAGGATCTATAGCAGTCCCTACTGTACCACGTGTCCTGTTTATCACGCATATGAACTATCTGTATTTGCCCAGCTTAAAGTGACCAACCGTCCCGCATTATATGGGACAGTCCCGTATTTTAAGGATTTGTCCCTGGAATCGCATTACTTTGGTTGGGATGCCTAAATGTCCTCTATTTTAAAACGTGTCCCACTCCTCCATTCCTCCACATTTGTACCAGCGGACTTCTCCGCTCCAGCTGAACCTTTAAAAAGGAGATAGAGCAGCTTTTAAACTAGATAATAGGGGAAAGCCGACAGTCGCCCAAGAGCGCATGGTTCGGAAGAATGTATCCTTGAAGGATACTACAAAAAGCAGAGAGGTTCCAAAAAAAGAGTAAAGTAGCCCAAATGCCCTCGAGTATGCAGCAGACAGAGCTTAAAGATCCCAAATTACCCATGTCTACCAATAGCCAAATTAATATGAATAAAATACAGTCTCTAAAATGCTTGTATGCAAATGCTAGAAGTCTAAAAAACAAGATGGGAGAGTTAGAATATATAGCACTAAACGAGAGGTTAGATATGATTGGAATATCAGAGACATGGTGGAAGGAGGACAACCAGTGGGACACTGTGATACCTGGGTACAAACTATATCGTAATGATAGAGCTGATCAAATTGGTGGAGGGGTTGCGCTCTATGTTAGAGAGGGCATTGAGTCAGAAAGGATTAAAGTTTTGCAAGAAACAAAATTTGCTGTAGAATCTCTATGGATTGAAATTCCATGTAAAAAGGGGAAGGCGATGGCAGTGGGGGTGTACTATCGTCCGCCTGGTCAGAATGAACAAATGGATGATGAAATGCTCAAAGAAATCAAGGAAGCTAGCAAGTTACAGTGCAGTAATAATAATGGGTGATTTCAATTACCCCGGTATCGACTGGGTCAGTGTCACAGCAGGATATGCTAGGGAGATAAAGTTCCTAGATGAAATAAATGACTGCTTCTTGGAGCAGCTGGTTCATGAACCGACCAGAGGGGAAGCAATATTAGACCTAGTCCTTAGTGGAACACCAGATGTAGTGCAAGAGATAAGGGTGTTGGGGCCACTTGGCAATAGTGATCATAGCATGATCACCTTTGATTTAATTAGTGGAGGAGGGATAGTAAGAAAATCCACAGTACTACCTTTTAACTTTCAAAAGGGAGACTATGATAAAATGAGGAAAACAGTTAAGAAAAAACTAAAAGGAGCAGTTGCAAAGGTTAAAGACTTACATCAAGCTTGGGTGTTGTTTAAAAATACTATCTTGGAAGCCCAAGCCAGCTTTATTCCACGCTTTAAGAAAAGTGGAAGGAAGTCAAAAAAACTGCCAGCATGGTTTAAAGGTGAGGTCAGATAGGCTGTTGTTGCCAAAAAAGCATCTTTCAGGAAATGGAAAAAAGAGCCAAACGACGAAACCTGGAAACAACACAAGCACTGGCAAGTCAAATGCAAGGCATTGATAAAGCAGGCAAAGGGAGAATTTGAGAGGAAGCTTGCTGCGGAAGCAAAAACGCGAAATAAAGATTTTTTCAAGTACATTCGCAGCAAAAAACCTGTGAGAGAGTCAGTTGGTCCATTAGATGATAGAGGCGTTAAAGGGGCACTAAGAGGTGACAAGGCGATAGCAGAGAGACTGAATGAATTCTTTGCTTCGGTCTTTACTGAGGAAGATATAGGGATGTTACCCATGACTGAAGTGGTATTTAAAGGTGCGGAAGAATTGAAGGAAATATCGATACATCGGGAAGATGTATTACAACTATTAGATAAACTGAAGAGTAGCAAATCACCTGGGCCGGATGGTATACATCCAAGGGTGTTGAAAGAACTGAAATATGAGATTGCAGACCTGCTATTAGTAATCTGTGAACTATCATTAAAATCATCTCTAATTCCTGAAGATTGGAGGATAGCCAATGTAACACCAATTTTTAAAAAGGGTTCCAGGGGTGATCCGGGAAACTACAGACCGGTGAGCTTGACGTCAGTACCGGGAAAAATGGTAGAAACCATCATAAAGAATAAAATTATTCAGCATTTAGATAGTCATGGCCTAATGGGAGACAGCCAACATGGCTTTAGACAAGGAAGATCTTGCCTTACTAATCTGTTATGTTTTTTTGAAGGTGTGAATAAACAGGTGGACAAAGGTGAGTCGGTTGATATAGTGTATCTGGACTTTCAGAAAGCCTTTGACAAGGTCCCTCATCAGAGACTTTTGGCAAAACTAAATTTTCGGGTCGTTTGGAATCCCTTCAGCAAGGGCTCCAACGATCCTGTGGGCGGTGGGTGGGAATCGGCTGTGCCTACTTGGTTGGGAACTGTGTGTGAGAGAGGACTGCAGCCGGTCTGAGCATTTTTCAAGTCATTTAAAATCCCTTCAGCAATGGCGCGCCCGTGCCTTGCGGGCCCGCGCCTGAGGGCCTCGCAAGAGGGCCCTTTGGCGTGGCCCTTAGGCGGTGGACCGTGCGGGACCCACTATCTGCTGCTATATGCTCATTCTGTTCAGCGATATGCTGTTTGTAGTTAATGTAAGGTAATGTAATGTAAGTTATGTACTGTGTTCCCTGTTTGTACTCCTAGTGTTTTGTTGTGATGTAATGATAATGCAATGTATGTTTCCCTCACCTTTGTTTAACTTTGTGCTGTATTAACCGCTTTGATTGAAGGAAAAGGCGGGATACAAAACATGTTAAATAAATAAATAAATAAATAAAGAGTCATGGGATAGGAGGCAGTGTACTACTGTGGATCAGAAACTGGTTAAAAGATAGAAAGCAGAGGGTAGGGCTAAATGGCCAATTTTCCCAATGGAGAAAGGTGAATAGTGGTGTACCCCAGGGATCTGTGCTGGGTCCTCTGCTTTTTGACATATTCATAAATGACCTGGAAAGTGGAATAACGAGTGAGGTTATCAAATTTGCAGATGACACAAAACTATTTAAAGTTGTTAAAACCCAAGAGGATTGTGGAAAATTGCAAGAGGATCTTGATAAATTGGAAGACTGGGCATCAAAATGGCAGATGAAATTTAATGTGGACAAGTGCAAAGTTATGCACCTAGGGAAGAACAACCCAAACTATGGTTACACGATGCAAGGTTCCACTTTAGGAACCACCACACAAGAAAAAGATTTAGGCGTCATTGTGGATAACATGTTAAAACCCTCGGCCCAGTGTGCAGCGGCGGCCAAGAGAGCAAATAGAATGCTAGGTATCATAAGGAAAGGAATGGAAAATAAAACAAAAGATATTATAATGCCTCTATATCGTTCCATGGTGAGACCGCACCTTGAATATTGTTTGCAATTCTGGTCGCCCTATCTTAAAAAGGATATAGCATTATTAGAAAAGGTTCAGAGAAGAGCCACCAAATGGTAAAGGGGATGGAAGGATACTCCTATGAAGAAAGGCTAAAAAGGTTAGGGCTCTTTAACCTGGAAAAGAGACGGCTGAGGGGAGATATGATAGAAGTCTATAAATTAATGAACGGAGTGGAACGGGTAAACGTAGATCGATTGTTTACGTTATCAGAATATAGAAAGACTAGGGGACATGCAATGAAGCTACAGGGTAAACTATTTAAGACTAATAAAAGAAAATATTTTTTCACTCAACGTGTAATCAAACTCTGGAATTTGTTACCGGAGGATGTAGTTAAGGCTGTTAGTGTAGCTGGGTTTAAAAAAGGTTTGGACAAGTTCCTGGAGGAAAAGTCCATAAACCATTATTAAGAAGGGACCCAGGATATCAATGCTTGACCCAGTACAAGCATTGTGGAACCTGTGTCTTTTGGGGAAACTGCTAGGTACGTATGACCTAGATTGGCCACTGTTGGAAACAGGATACTGGGCTTGATGGACCTTGGTCTGACCCAGTATGGCATATCTTATGTTCTTATGTTTCAAAGGGAAATGCTATTTATATGAGACTATTTCCATTAGAGACATGGAAACGTATACACATGCATGCGCTCTGTTGTACTTCAGTCACACACACACGCACATGCATTCATCCACCCCCTCCCCCAAATCAGGTACACACATGCACACTAGCACTTTTCAGACAGACAAATTCTGTCTCTGACTGTCTACTGGTGCTGTGCTGCTTCTGCACTCCTCTACTTCAGTGCCCCTGGTTCTTGTTTTTGCTACCAGTTCTTTGTCTCAGCCTGCAATAGCCTTCTCACACTTTACCCCATTCCTCTTACATTTCTACCCTTTCTCAGCAACCCCACTCCCCCCTACCAAGAAACCCACTTATCCCATTGACTTTCTCCCAGACCCTGTGCAGAAAATTAGCCCACCCTTCCTTCGACTAGTGCAGCCTTTCTATTGGCTGGAACCTACCACTTACTCTGCAGAGTGAGGGGGAGCACTGACAAGCTGTAGAGCTAAACTCTAAAAAATACCCAGACAATTAAGACATCATTCTGACTAAGAAGGCTACTTTACAAAGTTGTAGAATCCTAAAATAATTTATATGGTTGTTAATCCTAAACTCCTGAGTCCTCAGCACATCTGAGAAATCTGATTCTGTTTCCTCCCCAGGGCCCAGGCAACCATCAGTCAGACACAGCCAGCCAATAGGCTGTAGCAGACACAGCCAGCCAATAGGGAGCAGGGGGAGGTAGGAGCAGTAGCTAGGATACAGAAACCTTCCTTTTTCCCTTGTCCTGCGGCTTTGGGGTATGGTGTTTTTTGCTACAGATATACAGACCTACAGGAGAAAATATTGGGGCTACTGAAGCACCCACAGTACCCAAAGAGCGGGCACCTATGACCGTGGGGCCAACATCGGTATCACGGCCAGCGGTCAGCTCTTAGCCTAGGGTGCATGTTTCTATTTCGTCTTTGGGCTTTATTTTCATTTTAAAATGCTGAAAAGAAAGTGTTTTTTAATGACTAACTATAAAATGAATACCCTTTCATTAAGAAACATTCTGGTGATAGCACAGTGTCTTCCTTTTCAATCGCACATACAGGAAAGGGTGACATTGTTCAGCACCTAAGAATGGACAAACACAAGACAGCAGATGTAAGTGCTTCTTTAAGTAGAACTGTGACTACTTTTTTTAAAAGTCAAACTTTCGATGAGAAAACTTAGTCACTGGCTACAACTGAGGATGTATGGCCTTATCACTGTGTTGTCCACAAACCATTCTTCTCAGTCGTCAGACTGTACTTCAAAGTTGTTGAAAAAAAGTTTTCATGAAAAATACTCTCGTGCACAAACCAAAATGGAAGAAATAATCTGTAATGTTTTCAAACCTGACTCTATTGATTCCCTCAAGATCTTTCTGAGATAGGATTTTTAACAGTTTTTTGTGACTGCTCAAACCATGGAAGCATTAAAGTGTGCATTATTTTAGTAAGGTACTTTCTTCCTGAGAAATGAGTTCAGGTAAAAGCTCTTGATGTCCATGAAGTTAAAAGCAAAACCTCAGATATTCTTTCCAAGTGCTTTCTTGATACAGCTGAGTCCAACGGGCTAAGATCCAACGTTTTGGCATTGTGTGCAGACAATACCAATTGCAATTTTGATGGGGTGCTAGGAGGGGTGGTAACAATATTTTTTACAAGCTGAAAAAAAGATTTAGAAAGTAATTTAATTGGTGCAAACTGTGCAGCTCACATTGATCACAATTGTATCAGCACTACTGCCGCCTGCCATTTGACATTGAAGTTATTGTTGACAAGATATTCAGACATTTACACATTTATACAATGAGAATTGAAGAACTTAAAGAGATGTGTGACTTTGTTGAGAGTGAATATCAAAAGCTCCTCAGATATAGTAACACTAAGGGGTATGTTTACTAAACCGTCTTAACGTTGCAGCGGTGGTATTATCGCACGATAAGTGATGTAATCATGTGATAATGTAACATTATTGCACGATAACGTCATTTATCACGCGATAACGCAGCGGCGGCGTTAAGGCACACTAACGCTGTGAAATCCGGGTCTGAAGGGTGGAGTAAGGCTTCCCAGAGGGCGGAGAGAAGGGGTCAATGGGCGGAGAGTGGGAGGGGAGAGGCTCCAGGCACACTAACGCTGTGAAATCCGGGTCTGAACACTAACGCCAGTGAAACCCTTGCGTTAAGGCACTTTTGCAGGAAAGAGAAACCATTTCAGTCAGCAATGTGCAGCAAAGGCAGGAAAACCCAGAAAAGTGATAGTTGTGATACATATGCAGGGACCAAAAAGGCAAATAAACATATAAAAGGACCAGAACCACATCTAAAATCCCAATAACCAAGCTGGCCAATAGTGATATTAATGATAAACATAAAGCAACACTACTGACAAAGCGTATAAATTAAGATATCATGTTTGGAAGGGTCTATGCTCTGTCCCCCTACAAAGTGAATGATCCCACATTGAAATAGCGCTGATCAGGGTTTCTGTCGTTTAGATTGGGCAGGTTTGTTATGGCGTGCACATGTGCAGCAACAGCAGAGTAGGCACTTAGGAAACGGCAACTGTACTGATGCTGTAAATGGGATACAGGGGGCTGCAGGCGGCACATGCTGTGGTCCAGCTGGGGCACAGTGCGGGCTAGGCAGATGCCTAGGTGGCACATAGGAATGCCGAAACTGTAAAGCAGCAAGACAGCAACTGACGAGGGTCCAACATGGGCACAAGTGTGTGTCCCACAGGAGTCACAGGGGAGATTACCCAGCAGGTACAACCAAGGGCATATAACATTGGCAAGCAGCACGGGGGGGAAGTGCGCATGTCCATGTAGGCACACCTACCCAAGAACCCACACCATAGGCAGCTGCCTACTGGCATACTGGATGGCCTGGGACTGCGCACCACCAGCATAATGGCATGGCAGCATGGTGGCGGAGGGGTGTTAGTGGTGGAGGGGGCAGTGGCATCTGCCCACAGCAGACCATGGCCTAGCTCTGTTTAGGTGGGTGCTGTGCAATGCAACAGACAGGGTCTGTCTGACGAACAATCATGGTATCCCCAGGGAATGAACTGTCCCTGTGGCAACAGTGTGGTGCAGTACACATAGCCAGTGTGTTCAGGCACAGAAGGTCACAAGTTCAAGTCCCAGCTGTGGCTCCTGCCAACCCTCTCCCCATATTTTACTCAGTACTAAACCGTGGTAATAAAGATGGGTGAATCATAGTCCACAAGGGCTAGATGTGACTGGGAAATATGGATGGACACAGGTGTATCCTAGGTGTGTCTGCAAGGACTACCTATCACACACTGGCACTGATGGGGACCTGCAGCATAGCCTATCTCAGCTAAGTCAGGTGCTGCGGACCTGATGCTGGGCACCCCACCTCGCCCTCAGGGTGAGCACAGTACCCACACAATGTGACGGTCTGTAGCTACTCTGTGCCAGTAACACACACGGGCTGTTCCCCCTACCAGGCTGGGGTGCTGTGGGGGTGCATACCCTATCTTGTGATCGTCTGTAGACTGCTGATCTGCATGTGCAGTGCATCATGGGTACGGGTGGGTTTACCCTATCCTGGCAACCACAGCAGACAGTCTGTGTGGTGACCTGCAGTCCTTCTGTAGCCAGCCAGGGGGTTGTTAGTAGCTATAGAGATGTAGCCCACTGGTTACTTTGCTGACTGTGGAGGCAGAGGTCATGGGCTTGATCCCACCGTGGTGTTATTTGATAGGGCTGTCTGAGGCATTTCCTTTTTTAATTTAAATTAGTGCTTCCATCAAAAACACCCTCACAGTGCTGTAACCTTAAGGCGCCTTATAAGGCGCCCTATAGGGAACATTATGAGGTGCCTTGGTGGACAGTGCACTTTATAATGTGCCCTCTGGAGTGCCTTATAGGGTGCCTTATGCGGCACCTTAGGTTATGGCACTGTGAGGGTGTGTTTGCTGGCAGCACTAATTTAAATTAAAAAAGAAAATGCCTCAGACAGCACTGATTTAAAGTAAAGGGTAATGCCTCAGACAGCCTTACTCATTAAGCCCACTGGGGGATCAAACTCATGACCCCTGTTTCATCAGTCAATGTATTAACCATTGTGCTACACCTCTGTTGCTATGCTTGCAGGTCAGCGCACCTAATTAAGGCTAACGCGCATTAACGTGCCATGGCTTCCTCTATCGCGCGATAACGGACTTTATCGCGCGATAACCCAAAATGCTACCTTAAGACCGGAACGCCCACTACCTTATATGGCATTCGTCACCATAAGACTGCAACTAACGCCGGTAACATTAAGACGGTTTAGTAAACATACCCCTAGGTGGCTGGCTTTACTACCAGCCATAGAGAGGTTAATTAAAATGTTCCAACCAGTGAAATCGTATTTTCTGAGCCAGGAAAAATGTCCAGTTATCATCAGAAATGTTTTTGAGAGTGAATCAGCAGACGTTTGGCTGTACTTTCTGCACGGTCAGGCAGTGATTTTCCAAAATGCAGCTTTAAAAATTGAGTCTCCAAAAATCTGAGTGATAGAGGTGACTGGAATAATCAGTGACCTTAGAAACAAGTAAGCAACTAGGAAGAATGAAGTGTTTTTGCCTCTGACAATCAGAAAGAAGATAAAAATTCTTGAAGAAGAGGGCAGCATTGATGAAGTAGATTTCAAGCAATCTGGGTCATCATTCTACACCACTTGCATTGATTACTTAGATCAGTGGAGCTCTCACGTCCAGGATACAATTTAATTACAAGAGATGTTATTAAACCTAAGGGTAGGTTCAAGGGGGGAGGGGTGGGGGGGGGGGGGGGTTTTGTTATGAGTTATTAAACATTCAATGTAACTAAAATTCCTAAGACATGAAAACTCTTTTTCAATTAACCTGAGATCAGGAAAGCTTTCAAAACAAAATGCACCCCTTATTTAGAAACCAAAACACAAAACTCAAATACTGGAAAAAAACAAAATTATCTTAAGACCCAAGAGTGAAACAAACAAAACAAATCTGCGGAGTCTTTACACTGACAATGATAAGAAAAAAGGCATTTCAGAGATCAGCTTGCAAGTCTGGCAAAATATGGATCTGACTTACCAAAGAAGAAAATCAGCGTATGACAACCCAACAATTAATTACCAAGCTAGACTGTTTAAAGCTTTTACAAAAATGTTATCCTTTTAAAACATGATGTAAGGAAAGCAAACAATTGAATCATTACAAACAACTTATGCTTTTTTTCAGTTTTTCACATGTACCATTGCCTCGCACCATGTAAGGACGATCCATTCAGGACTAGTGTGCAACCTCCCTTGACTGCCATTTCATATCTCAAACATTGAAGCTCCTCTGAAAAATTCCCTCCTTACGGAAAATACTAATGCTTGTTAATGTTTGTTTTTCTATACTGCAAAAGGGGAGTTTTTTGTGGTGTTGGGCAAAAAGCTCTGTTATTTATTTTATTTATTTGCGTGTTTTCCATATTGCTATTTCAGGTAATCATAGCAGTTTGAACAACAAGTACATAAAACATTTTAAAAGTATAACTGGTACAGCAATCATAAATTTATATGATTCAGGATAAACAACGTATTTACAATTTAATTACAAGAGATGTTATTAAACCTAAGGGTAGGTTCAAAGGGGGGGTGGAGTTGTGTTATGAGTTTGGTTAGTTTGAACGCTGGAGGGGAGTAGTTATTTAAGTAGAATCTGTGTTAGATGAAGGTGAGTAGTGCCCAAAATGTTCTGCGAAGAGGTGAGTTTTGAGATGGGAACGAAAGGAAGATAGGTCTGTAATGTTTCGAAGGCTAGCTGGTAATGCGTTCCAGAGCATTGGGGTGATCTATTTGAATGCTCTGTTGCTGGTGCATTTTTTGGCTTTGCGGATTTCAGATGCGGTAACCAGAGTATTGTTCAATTGCTCTCTTCTTTGTCAGTCTTTGGGTATGACTTTGATAAGCTATTAGAGGGTTAAGGGAGTTATTTTTCTAAGGATTTTGAAAGTGATCATAAGTAACTTGTATGTTATACGGCTATGGGTGGGTAACCAGTGTAAGTCATATAGTATCGGTGTTATATGGTCAATCTGGCGTGAGCTGTGAATGATTCGTGCGGCTGTGTGCTGTGCCATCATGAGCAAGTATAGGGCTATCTTTGGTAGACCGTGCAGTATTCTATTACAGTAGTCTATATATGGGATAATCATTGCCTGCAATATGGTTCTAAAGTCTGGTAGCTGTATTAGGGGTTTTATGTGTTGCAGCAGATGGATCTTGTTGAATATTGCTTTTGCAGTATTTTTGATGTCAATGTGGAAAGATAGGTGTTTATCTAATGTCACACTTAATTTTACCTCAGCTTTAACTTCAAGTAAAACATCATCAATTGGTATGGTCTGTGGAGGGATTGATTCCTGGTAATTATTAATACTTCGGGGGTTTTGTAATTGATGTTAAGGCTGAAATTCTTAAGCCATTTTGCAATTTTCTTGAAGCAAGATGTTATAGGTTCAAAGTTGGGTGCAGTTATGTTGAAGGGAATGAACAGCATTACGTCAATAGCATAGATGGCACAATCAATCTTAAACTGTTTATTACTTGACAAACTAGTTGTAGATAGATATTAAATAGTAGGGCTGAAAGCGCAGATCCTTGAAGAAGACCAGTGGTTTGAGGGTAGGAATTAGAGGATATGTGTCCAATGGTTACCAGTTGAACTCTTTCAGAGAGATAGGATGTGAACCATTTGAGCGTGGTGTTGCATAGACCTATTTGTATTAGGCGTTGTATTAGGAAAGAATGGATGATAGAATCAAATGCAGAAGCTATATCAAGGAAAATTAAAATATAGGCTTGGTTATTATTGTCTATTCCCTTAATGATTTTGTTATATAAGACTAGTATCAATGTCTCCACACTGTGGAATGGTCTGAACCCAAATTGATTGTTGTCGAGCGGAACGTGGAGGTCAATGTAGTCTTGCAATTGAATGTAGACATTTCTCTCTATTATCTTGGCGAGGAAAGGTAGACAGGAAATAGGTCGGTAGGAAGATGGGCATGATTTGTCAACAGCATTGTTTTTTGTTCCATTCACAGCAAGCTCTTTGAAGCCACTGACCTCATCACGTGTTAGTGGTCCTTAATTAGCTTGCAAAGGAGCTGGCTAGTTGAGTGCTGTATAAAGGTCTACAGGGCCTTCCAAGCGCTGATATTCCAAGCAGGAACTTGGTTTCAAAGAAGGTAATTCTGTGTAGCTTTTAACTACAGTCTGTCTGAAAGCTCTTAAAGGGGTTTTGGTTATCATCTATAGTCTCCCAGTAGAGGTGGTAGAGATGAGGACAGTATGGGGGTCATTCCATCCTGGATGTACAGGCCTTCTGTGTGCCTGGTCGGAATATTTCTGGATTTCTCTTCCCCCACTCTTATTCTCGGGGATTTTAACATTCATGTTTTTTATTTATTTTTATTTATTTCAGTGCTTTTCTATACCGCCCCTTCCAGAGATCAGGGGCGGTTTACAAGGAACTTAAACAACAATATAGCAGAACAGTGCAATATTGAATTACATTAAACATTAGTTGAGCAAAAAACAAGGAACTTAAACAACAATATAGCAGAACAGTGCAATATTGAATTACATTAAACATTAGTTGAGCAAAAAACAAGGAACTTAAACAACAATATAGCAGAACAGTGCAATATTGAATTACATTAAATATTAGGTGAACATAAACTAGCATAATAACTAGGTTAAATGGAAAACAATGTGAGGCATAAAAGGAAATATAAAACTATGTTACAAGGAGTCATAAAACTATGTTACAAGGAACCAGAAGGGCATGGTTAGTAAGAGACTATAATAGTTATTTGTGATCATAAATAAAGTATTGGGAGTAGACTAACTTGGGTGGATGAGAAATGAAGTCCGGCATTAGGTGGGGTAGACCTGTGTTTGGTTTGTTGCATGTTTTTGTGTAGTAAATTTGGTTCCAGGTTGTAGGTTGCTATAGTGTTGACTAAATAGGTAGGTTTTAAGTTCCTTCCTGAAAGATGTAAGATCTTTAATCTCTCTGAGGTATAGTGGGAGTTTATTCCATTGGCTGGGAGCATAATATGAAAAAGCAGTGTTGGTGGTTATTTGCTTTGATTTTGTCACAGCATTGGGAATTAATAGCATGTTGAGGTTAGTTTTTCTTCTGGTTCTGTTTTCTTGTGGGGTTTGGAGTAGAGTGGCCAACTGTGATGGGGCTAGGTCATTAATGAGTTTAAAAGTGGTGACAAGTGTTTTATATTGAATCCTACTAGATAGGAAGCCAGTGGAGAGCGTATAGGATAGGAGAGCTGTGATCGAATATTTTAGCTTTCATAATTATTCGAGCAGTGACATTCTGAGCTCTTTGAAGGATGTGTAAATTCTTTTTGGATGTTCCTTGGAGTATGCCATTGCAGAAGTCTAAATGTGGCATAATAAGAGCCTGGACAACTGTTCTGAAGTCATTGATGTCGATGAGGGGTCTGAGTTGCTGTATAGTTCTCAGTTTGAAAAATATAGTTTTGGCAGTCCTTATGCTTTAAAGCTCCTCTCCCTTACCTCCTCATTTGACCTCCAGCTTTGCTCTACTGCCTCCATTCACCAGCATGGCCACTGCCTTGACCTGGTATTTTTCTGTAGTTGTTTACCCTCAAACCTCTGTAGCTCAGGTCTTCCCTTATCTGACCATCACCTTTTAAGTTTCACTCTTCATCACCTGCTGCCTCAACCTCGTCCTGTCTCCTCCAACCTATTTAGAAATCTTCATGCTATTGATCCTTTGGTTCTCTTTTCCACTGTTTCTTCATCTCTTTCCTCTACTATGTCATCTAAGTCTGTTGATGAGGAAGTAACTTCCTATAATGTTGCACTCTCCTCTGCTCTGGATGCACTCGCTCCGCCCATACCACGTCCTGCACCCCAGCCCTGGTTTTCATCCACTACCTGCTATCTATGTTTCTGTGCCCATTCAGCTGAGCATGCTTGGCTCAAATCCCGCTCCCTTGCAGACTTTCTACACTTCAAATTCATGCTTGTCTCTTTTCAGTCAGCCATAGCTCTTGCCAAACAAGACTATTATGTCCATCTGACTAACTCTCTTGCCTCTGACCCTCGCCGTCTGTTTACTATTCTCAGCTCTCTCCTCAAAGTGCCTCCGCCTCCGACCACTCCCTCCCTTTCTGCCCAAACCCTGGCAGACTATTTCCATGACAAAATCCACAAGATCACCCTCCAATTCCCTACAAAGTCAGCTATTTCCCCTCCTTCCCCTCTTCACTCCCAACTTTCCCCCTCTACCTCTTCTACCCTCTCTTCCTTTTCTGCGATCTTTGAAGAGGAAACTGCACACATTCTTTTTTCCTCCATACTCATCACCTGCTCCTTTGATCCTATTCCAATCCATCTCCTAAGCCCCATCTCCTCCACTGTATTCCTTCCACCTCTCGTATTCTCAATCTATTGCTCTCCACTGCAACTGTCCCTGCAACCTTCAAACATGCTGTAGTTACAACTCTCCTCAAGAAACCCTCACTTGATCCCACCTGTCCTTCTAATTACACAGGTACACTACCAAAAACTGCCTCCAGTTTTGCAACTGATTCCTATAGATTTTGGGGTGCTGAATCCAGGAAAAATAGCCAAAATGTTCCATCACGTCAAGTTTTCTTGCAAAATTAGATTTCTTACCCATATAAGGAATGTTCACATAATTTCTTTTTAGCCGACTGCAGTTTTATTTTCTTGGCCCAAAATAGAGGTTGTAATGGTTAACTAACTAGAAACACTCCCTCATGATATTTTAGAGTGTTTTGTATTCATTTTATACATTAACAGGACAATTGGGAGGCGGGGGGCTAAATCCAGTACTCGCGCGCTGGCGCATGTTCTTTCCTGTTCGCCTCGCCTCGTTCGCTCGCTCAAACACGGTGGTTGCGACATGAACGTTCCTGTCAAATTTCAGTTTCTTGCAAGTTCATTATTACCTTTTTGTTTGCTCAGTCGAATCCAGCTTTATTCCGAAGTGGTTCACTACAGTTGTAGTTTGCAGTGCTGTGTATTTGTGATGGCTCACAGAGCCAGAGGTTGCGTCAAACTCTCCGGACAGTTTTGTTTTATTTGTGGGGAATATACCGTGAAAAAGCGGCAGAGGAACATTTCTGCATTTATTAAAAAAGTATATTTCGCCTATTTCGGTTTGAAGTTAGGCGATCAAGACAAACCGTGGGCTCCTCACAAAGTGTGCAAGACATGTGAGGAAGATCTACGCTTATGGATGAAAGGTAAAAAAACAAGCATTTCGTTTCGGAATACCTATGATGTGGCGTGAACAAAGAGACCACAGCAGTGACTGCTATTTTTGCTCTTGCATTGTGAAGGGATACAACTTAAAAAATAAGAACGTAATAAGTTACCCCAACCTTCCCTCAGCAATTAGGCCTATGCCTCATAGCAACGAAGTACCTGTGCCTGTACCACCAAAATCTTTGGATCATATTTGTGTGGACGGTTCTGATCATGATGAGAATCATCAGATGGCTTTTCCCGATGAGTCCAGTACTTCCGAGTTTGAAACTGAACCAGATCCGAAACCTGAACTTTTCTCTCAAGCTGAATTGAATGATTTAGTCCGGGATTTAGGACTCCCAAAAGATGCTGCCCAACTGCTAGGTTCTCGGCTTAAACAGAAAAATCTATTGTCACCAGGAACAACTTTTTATTGGTACCGCAACCGCGAGACACAATTTTGAAGTATTTCAGCAAAGAGGAAGATTTGGTATTTTGCAACGATATATACGGAGTGATGGAAAAGTTTAAACTCAAGTATGATCCTGCTGAATGGCGGCTGTTCATTGATTCGTCAAAAGACAGCATAAAAGGTGTTCTTCTTCATAATGGCAACACATTCGCTTCAGTTCCTATTGCTCACTCTGTTATTCTCCAAGAAAAATACGAGAATTTGGCCCTGATTCTTCAGAAGATTCGTTATGATGAGCATAAGTGGATGATTTGTGGAGACTTTAAAATTTTATCCATGCTATTAGGGCAGCAATCCGGGTTTCACCAAATATCCCTGCGTCCTTTGCTTGTGGGATAGCCGGGCCCGCGACCTACACTGGGGGAAAAAAAGACTGGCCAATTCGGGAGTATTTGAGACCCGGTGAGAAAAATGTTCTTCATGAGAGCTTGGTACCTCGTGATAAAATTCTATTACCACCTCTCCACATTAAGTTGGGTCTCATTAAGCAATTCATCAAGTCCCTTCCAAAAGATGGTGAGTGCTTCGGTACCTTTGCTCAAAGTTCCCCCGACTTTCTGAAGCAAAGCTAAAGGAAGGAGTGTTTGTTGGCCCTGATATAAGGAAAACTCATTTCAGATGGAGCATTCGCTGAAACGATGTCTGAGAGAAAAGCCTGGGATTCCTTCAAGGATGTTGTTCTCAATTCTTGGGGAACAGGCGGGAACTATAAGGATATTGTTGCCAGGAATGCTCACTGCCTTCAAAGAACACGGCTGTAAAATGAGCCTGAAAGTCCATTTCTTGCACTCCCATGTGAACTAATTTCCCAAAAACTTGGGGGCGTACAGTGAAGAACAAGGTGAAAGGTTTCACCAGGACATCAAGGACGCAGAGAGAAGGTACCAAGGAAGATGGAAACACCACTCTGATTGCTGATTTCTGCTGGTGGCTGCTGCGGGACACCCCAGATGCAAAATACGCCCAGCAGCGCGCCAAGAGAAGCCCCACCAGGAGATTGCTTGACCCAAGAATGACTTAAAATCTAAAACTGTTGTTGACATATCGTGTTTTTACTAAACTTTGAAATAAATTTATTACCACAGTGTCGGATCTCATTTATTAGAATTTTATTTTCACACCATCGGTTGTCTTCATGTATTGCAATGGTGCGGTTTGCGTTTTCTATTCTTACATACCATACCTGTACAACATTTTTTTGCACATTTCTTTGCTTGCTTTGCTTTGTGTCTAACCTCGCTCTTATATGCTCAATGTTTGTGCACATGTATGTGGCTGTTTTAAGTGCAGACAATTTTGCTACCATCACAGTGTGTTTTGTTTGACATTACTCTATTCTTATTTGCTGCCTTGTTACAATTTTCTATATTCTTATTTGAATAACTACTAAACAATTAGTATAAAGAATTCATCCAAGAAACTTTTATCTCGATCGCATTCAAATCTGAAACGTTCACCTCAAACTGCTAACCCAATGTAGCAAAAAATCTGTACGTGATGGAGCAAATTGGTTACCAGATTTGGATTCAGCGCACCAAAAAACGTAAAAATCAATCGAAACATTAGAGGCAGTTAAAAAAAAAATTTTTTTTAGTGTACCTGTGTTATCAACCCATTTCCCTCCTCCTCCTTCATTTCTAAACTACTTCAATGTGCGGTTCACTGCCACTGCCTTGACTTCCTCTCCTCTCATGCCCTCCTGGATCCTTTACAATCTGGCTTTCGTCCTTTACACTTTACTGAAACAGCTCTTGCCAAAGTCTCCAGTGACTTGTTAGTGGCAAAATCCAAGGGCCTTTACTCTGTCCTCATCCTTCTTAACCTCTCTGCTGCTTTTGACACTATTGACCACAACCTTCTCCTCGATACCCTGTCCTCACTTGGTTTTAAGGCCTCTGCACTATCCTGGCTCTCCTCCTATCTCTCTCATCGCTCTTTCGGTGTTAGTTCTGGTAGCTCCTTCTCTGCTGCTATCCCGCTCTCAGTTGCTGTACCCCTAGGATCTGTCTTGGGTCCGCTCCTTTTCTCTCTCTATACCCAGTCCCTTGGTGTGCTCATCTCTTCCCATGACTTTCAGTACCATCTTTAGGCTGATGACTCCCAGATCCATTTCTCTATGCCTGAAATCTCTCTGGCAATCCAGACCTGGATCTCTGCCTGCCTTTCTGACATTGCTGCTTGGATGTCTCACCGCCACTTGAAATTGAACATGGCTAAGACCGAGCTTCCTATTTTTCCGCCTAAAACTTCCTCTCCTTTTCCTCCTTTCTCAGTCTCTCTGGATAACTGTCTATTCCTCCCTGTTTCCTCGACTCGCAACCTTGGGGTTGTCTTTGACTTCTCTCGCTCCTTCTCCACACACATCCATCTGATAGATAAGACCTGCCGTTTCTTTCTCTTTAACATCACCAAAATCCGCCCATTCCTTTCTGAACACACTACTAAGATGCTTATCCACTCCTTAATCACCTCCCGTCTTGACTTCTGTAACCTACTCCTTGCTGGTCTCCCTTTGAATCATCTCTCTCCCCTTCAATCTGTTCAACACTCTGCTGCACGGCTAATCTTCCACCAGCCTCGTCATGCTCATATTACCCCTCTTCTCAAGTCACTTCATTGGCTCCCTATCCATTTATGCATCCAGTTCAAACTTCTCCTGCTGACCTATAAGTGCATTTACTTTGCAGCTCCTCACTACCTTTCCTTACATCCCCCCCCCCCCCCGGGAACTCCGTTTTTCTGGCAAATTGCTTCTATCTGTGCCCTTCTCTCCTATTGCTAGCTCCAAACTTCGCTCCTTTCACCTTGCTGCACCTTACGCCTGGAACAAACTACCTGTGTCTGTATGCCAGGCGTCTTCTCTGACCCTTTTCAAATCCAGGCTGAAAAGTCACCTCTTCGCTGCTGCTTTTGGATCTTGACTCACCTGATCTCCTTGTTTTTTTACCATTCCCCCTTGTTTTATGTCTGTCTATGCCTTCTGTGTTTATTTATTTATCCAGATTTATATACCACCTTTTCCTTCAATCAGTGTTGTCTGTCTTGACTAGATTGTAAGCTCTGATGAGCAGGGATTGTCTCTTACATGTCTGTGCAGCTCTGCATACGTCTTGTAGTGCTATACAAATGCTCAGTAGTAGTAGCAGTAATAGTAGGAGTCGAGATTCTGATCCCGCGGGGCACGTCTAGCCCCACGGGATCAGAATCGCAAACAGGTCTGTATGTGCAGGCCGGGACCACGATTCAGCCCAGCCTGCATGCACAGGCCTTGTCTGGCTAACTCAGTCAGGGCTTTTAAATGGTGCCGTGGCACCATGCATCTGGTTGCCATGGCACCGCGGCTCCATTTAAAAAACATGATCCCTGGCCACCGGCATCCAAAGTGCTTTCCCCACAGCCTGACCGCCAATCTGGCCTCCCAGGGCCAGGGTTGGGCTGTGGGGAATGCCCTCTGCCCCCTGCAACCCCTTCTCAGCCCTGGTCCTGCCGTTTCCCCCGTTTGTCACTGGCCACTGCCTGCCCTAACGCTGCCCCCAATCCGCCCCTTTCCCACCCCCATCTAACTTCCCCATACAACACATGGGGCAGGAGGACGGGGCTGGGAAAGGGCACGAATAGCGGGGATGGATATCCCAATGGGACGTCCATCCCTGCTAGTCACGGCTCAGAATGACCCCCTATCTGAATTAAAGAAGGTATGGGACAAACACAAAGAATCTCTAAGGGAAAAGAGGTGACTATTGTAGTGGTCAATATGGAGGGGCAGACTAGATAGGCCATGTGGTCTTTTTCTGCCATTATGTTTCTATGTTTCATTCCCACTAGTCATTGAATACCATCATGTTACAGAGTTTTGCAATATCACCATATTTTATACATATATAATAAGATGGACTGCCTCTCTTAAACACTAAAGCCCTGTCTTAGACTGAGTCTGTCTGTACTTAATACTCACAGTCCTCCATATGTCCTTGCCTTGAATGCAGAGAAAAGGAGATCCATCCGAGTTATGGCATAAACTGAAAGAATCTCTTTGCATGACCTACTCTTGACCAGGCATCACCAGGTCAAAATTCAACCTCGGCTCTTTGGCTCCAAATATCTAAATTCAATTAAGGAATGAAATCACACATGCATAGGATTATATCAATGACAGTACTACTTAAGCTTAAGCAGTGGAATTCAGGCCTGCAAACTTGAGCAATCTTCCCTTATTTATTTATTTATTTTATTTAGTATACATTTGTATACCGCTACTTCCAGCGATCAGCAGCGGTTTGATTACAGATTGGAAATTGTCAAATCATGACAGGAAATTTTTGAGGTATAAACACATTGATTAGACAGGAAAGCACAGCACACAGAGAACTATTTTACAGGGAACATGGGCTATGGAGGGTTAAGTGGCTTGCCCAAGACCACAAGGAGCACCTGTGGGACTAGAAACCCCAGTCCTTCCGGCCCAAGGTTGCTGTCCTCCAGTGGGATTTGAACCCCCGACCTTCCGGCCCGAAGTACCTTGCCCCAACCACTAGGCAACTCCTCCACCCTTAATTCCTACTCCAGTTAGGCCATCGTACTTCTTTTATTAGGAAAAAACTGCTACGTGGTACAAATTTGTCTTATCACTGTACGTCATGTTTTGCACTAATTTTTGTTTATCTATGTGTTACAAGTCAAACTAAACATTACAAGGCCGATTCAAGAAAGGACGGCCAGCCCTGGCGGAAACATACACCCCAGAAACGTGCATCTCCCAGTACCATTTCCGTAGGCATGTAGATATACACACATGTGCCCATGGAATCGGTCTGAAGGTGTGTTTGCATCTAAATGAACAGCGGACCCCGTTAGGCATGTGAACCATGTTCGTCTGAACACTGAAAATATCTCCGCCTGCGGCCCATCTAAACTGCCCCTGTAGTGTTTGTGCACTGCTCGCCTATGACCAAACCCAAGTCTGGTGATTCTTCCATACACGTGTAACTCCGATTTTTCTGCTGTCAACGTGTAACTCCAAAATGTGTTCACCTTCAATGAACAGAGGTCCACATGCAACAGGAAACAGGATGGAGCAGTGCCCCCTCCCACTGCAGTGAAATCCAGACTGTGGAGGAGAGATAACGGCTACGAGGCAGCAAACTTCTCCAAGGAAGAGACTCACCTGCTCTGCAGGCTTGTACTGCAGGAGGAGGAGGTGCTGCTTCTAAGAGGGCAGAGGAGGCCAGACCATGCTGCAGTATGCAGAGGCTGGGAAAGGATTAGATCTACCCTTGCCCAGTAAGTACTTAAATAGCAGTAAAACTGGCACACATGGATAGATGAAAGCAAGCAATCATAAAATGAGGGACAGAGAGAGGGCACAAAGGGAGGGACCAGCTATGTGCAGGATGCATGAATGTGGAGGAACAACAAAAGGGCAGAGAGCAAGAACAGCAGTACCACTGAACAACCCAAATGTACTATAGGTGACAGGATGCAAACCCCACTGCCCAGTGTGTTCTGCTGGCCAAGAGAGCAGGTACCTTGCTAGCCAACATCACAAAACAAATGGACACCTAAAACATGGCTCTGAATATGGAAATAGGAAGCAGGGTGAATATTATGTTGGCAGAGTGGTAACCACTGAAATCACCACACAATGAGCAACATAAAATAGGGACACAGATAACCCCAAATCAGACATAATGTGGGAAGTAAAGTGACATGGCTGATGACATAAGGGGAGCAAGTGGGAAATGAACCCTGATGATGTCATCCACTCGGGTACAAATGACCTGGCTAGAAACAGTGCCTCTGCAGTTCAAAAGGACTTCCAGATTCTGGGAGAGAAACTCATACCCATTGCTAACACTGTAGCATTCTGAGAAGTTCTACCTGTTCTTGGTAAGGGGGCAGAAAGGCTGCATCACATAATCAACTTTAATACATGGCTCCAAACCTGGTGCAAACATGAAGGATTTAGATATATAGGCGACTGGGGAAATAGATGGAACAACAAGAGGCTATACTGTGCTGATGGACTACATCTCTCTGCTGTAGGGAAAAGGATCCTAAGTGCAAAATGCAGGCATTATGTGGGCAGGCATTTAAACTAGAGAAAGGGGGTGATGGATGGAAAAGAACAAGTTCAGGATGTCACTCCCAGCAAAAACATAATAACATTGCATTTATGCAGACGATGTCCTACTCTTCTACACCCCATTCTCTCTTGACAACCCTGACTTCTCAATCATCACAGAATGCTTCAATGCTGTCACCGATTGGCTTGCTACACATAACTTGAAGATTAATTTCAAGAAGACTGAGCTCTTATTCATAACCAAAGTCCAATCTTTAACCCCACCATCCTCCCTGCGGGTGACAGATGTTGAACTCATGACCAAGCCAGAGGTTCGCTACCTGGGAGTAACGTTAGACCAACATTTGTCCATGGCTGCACATATCCATAGTGTTATCAAAGCCGTCTACCAGAAGATAAGGACTCTCCATCATATATGCCCACTCCTCGACCCTTCAGATTTTCGCTCGGTATTCCAAGCTCTCATCCTCCCACACTTTGACTACGCAAATACTATTCTTCATGGCATCCCGAAACACATCCTTCAACCTCTCCAACTGGCCATGAATACAGCTGCCTGGTCACTACAAGGTGTCTCTAGGTATGAGCATATCTCACCCATCCTGA
This sequence comes from Ichthyophis bannanicus, assembly GCA_033557465.1. NCBI lineage: Eukaryota > Metazoa > Chordata > Amphibia > Gymnophiona > Ichthyophiidae > Ichthyophis > Ichthyophis bannanicus. Next base: position 101,758,385 of record CM066032.1, on the reverse strand, counting down.
TGCAACTACACTGGCTCCCCATATCTAGCCGTCTGACCTATAAAGCTCTCCTTCTCACATTCAAGATTATTCACAACACATTGGCATCCTCCCTGTCAACTATTGTTCAACTTACCCCAGACAACAGAACAAGAAGATCCATCATGGTAAACACCCTGGTCACTCATTCAACAATAAGGACTTGCACTAAAGCCGTCAGAAACCGCGCCTTCTCCTTATACACACCTACTCTCTGGAACGCCCTTCCTGCTTCTGTCCGAGTCATTACGGACCAATCTATGTTCAGAAAGGCTTTAAAGATTCACCTCTTCCAGCTGGCTTATGACGACATAACCTATGAATGACCCTATTACACCGGTCTCTGAACTTACATAGATTACCTGCATCATGTTATTTAGTTTTGCTTTTTGTACCTGTTTGATGTAAAGTTGATTGAGTTGCCTGTTCTGATGTTTTATGACTATTTATGCCTGTTCTATGTAATGTTGCTTGACTGTTCATGTTTCCTGTAAACCGCTCCAATACCAAATAGTGTGGTATATAACAGCTAATAAATAAACATTGGAAACAGCCACAATATTAGCCCACACATCAACGCCAAGTGGGAAGAGGCATGTAAAACAAAATCCATTCAAAATACAGGCAAGCCAGTCAAGAAATGCTGGAAAGCAATGAGCACAAATGCTCGAAGTCTAACCAACAAGGTTCCTGACCTGGAAACCCTAATGGTGGAAATGGACTTGGACATTGTTGCCATTACAGAAACGTGGTTTAACGAGTTGCATGAATGGGATATAGCCATAGTAGTGATTTGGGTGGCTATAATCTATTTAGAAGAGATAGAGATAGAGATAGAGAGGGTAGAAAAGAAGGAGGAGTAGCCCTATATGTCAAAAGCAATATTAAAGCTGCTGAAATGCAGGGGACGTGGGGAAAAGAAGAAGCGCTCTGGATTGCATTGGAAAGAGGAGATGGCACTGTCATCCATACTGGTGTAGTCTACAGGCCTCCAACTGAAATGGAAGAAATGGATAGTGAATTGATTATTGATATGGCAAAGATAGCCATGAAGAGGGAGGTGATCATATTGGGTGACTTTAATCTACCCAATGTGGATTGGAGTATTCCTTCTGCAAAACTGGAAGGAAGTAAAAAAATTGTTGGTGCCTTCCAAGATGCATTACTTAGACAAATGGTGATGGAACCGGCCAGGGAAATCTTGATGCTGGATTTAGTACTCATCAACGGAGATAGCGTGTCGAATAACCGGGTGGGTGCCCATATGAGCAGCAGCGATCACCACACGGTGTGGTTTGAGATAAAAACCAAGGTGGAGTCCAATCACAGCAAGCTCAGTCCTAGACTTCAAAATGCTGACTTCAGTAAAATGGCGAAGTGCCTGAATGAGGAGTTGGCAGGGTGGGAGGGGATAAGGAAAGTGGAATTGCAGTGGGCTAAACTAAAGGAGGCAATAAAAGAGGCAACAGATACATATGTAAGGAAAGCAAATAAAAGCAAGAGGAAAAGGAAACCTATTTGGTTCTCCAAAGAAGTGTCTGCACAAATAAAGACAAAAAAGACAGCTTTCACAAAATTCAGAGGTTCACAAACAGAGGAACACAGAAAAGAATACAGGATAAAACTAAAAGAGACAAAAAGAAAAATAAGGATAGCAAAATCTAAGGCAGAAGAAAAAATGGCTAAAGATGTGAAGTGTGGTGACAAAACTTTTTTTCAGGTATATTCGGAAAGGAGGAAAATCAGAAGTGGAATTGCAGGAATCAAAAGTGCTGGGAGCAGATTTCTGGAAAGTGACATTGACACAACGCAAATGCTAAATAAATACTTCTGTTTTGTTTTTACTAAAGAAAATCCTGGGGAAGATCTACCTGTGATTGACAAATATACAAATGGGAATGGAGTAGATACCACACCATTCACCGAAGATGATGTGTTAGAACAGCTTGCAAAACTGAAAGTGGACAAGGCCATGGGACCGGATGGCATACATCCCAGGATACTGAAAGAGCTCTGAGAAGTTCTTGCAGAGCCGTTAAAGGATGTTTTTAATAAATTCTTGGAGACAGAAGTTCCACAGGACTGGAGAAAGGCTGATGTTGTACCTCTTTACAAAAGTGGTGATAGGGAAGAAGTGACAAACTACAGGCTGGTAAGCCTTACCTCTGTAGTGGGAAAAGTAATGGAGGCGCACCTGTAAGAGCGAATAGTGGATTTTCTCGTAACCAACAGGTTGCATGATCCGAGACAACATGGTTTTACCAAAGGACAATCTTGCCTAACAAATCTGATTGTGTTCTTTGACTGGGTGACCAGAGAACTAGATCAACGGCATGCGATGGATGTGATCTACCTAGATTTCAGCAAAGCCTTTGATACTGTTCCTCATAGGAAGCTTATCAATAAACTCAACAGCTTGGGGATGGGTCCCAAGGTGGTGAACTGGATCAGAAATTGGTTGACTGACAGACGACAGAAGGTGATGGTAAACGGAACTCACTTGGATGAAAGGAAGGTGATTAGCGGTTTGCCCCAGGGTTCGGTCCTGGGACCGGTACTGTTTAATGTATTTGTGAGTGATATTGCTGAAGGACTAAATGGAAAAGTCTGTCTTTTTGCAGATGACATGAAAATTTGCAACAGAGGGAGATTCCCCAGAGGGAGTGGCTAACATGAGGAAAGATCTACAAAAGCTTGAAGAATGGTCTAATGCTTGGTAGTTAAGATTTAATGTGAAGAAGTGCAGTGTCATGCACTTGGTAAGCAGAGACCCAAGGGAATTGTATGTGATAGGGGGCGAGAGGTTGGTATGCATGGACCAGGAGAAGGACCTCGGTGTGATTGTTTCAGAGGAACTCAAGGTGGTGAAACAGTATGACAAGGTGGTGGCAAAAGCCAGAAGGATGCTGGGTTGCATACAGAGAGGAATCACCAGCAGAAAGGAAGAGGTACTAATGCCACTGTACAAGTCACTGGTGAGGCCTCACTTGAAATATTATGTTCAGTTTTGGAGACCATATCTCTCAAAGGATATAAAAAGACTGTAAACAGTTCAGAGGAAGGCGACCAAAATGATTTGGAGCCTGCGTCAGAAGACATTTGAGAAGAGACTTGAAGACCTAAATATGTACACTCTGGAGGAGAGGAGGGACAGGGGAGATATGATTCAGACCTTTAAAAACTTAAAGAGTATTAATGAACAAACAAACCTCTTCTAAAGATGGGGAAGCTGTAAAACTAGAGGGTATAACCTGAAGCTGCAAGGGGGTAAACTGAAAGGCAACGTCAGAAAATACTTTTTCACTGAAAGGGTGGTGGATGCTTGGAATGCCCTCCCGATAGAAGTGGTGGGGGCAAATACAGTGGATCCCTTTATAGCAACAGGAAAAAATCAAAATAATCATAACTCTCTTGTATCTCAACAAATAGGGATAACCTACATGGAGCGGTGGGTACATCCCTATAAAAAGGCATCGGGGAGGGTGACGTGCACAGAGCGGCAGAGGCACCTACTCTTACCACCTGGCTGGGCAGACTAGATGGACCATACTGGTCTTTATCTGCTGTCATATACTATGTTACTGTGTTACTATGTACCCAAGCACCAAGCCATTGTGAGAACCACAAGGTCACCCCTCCACTCCAATTACAAGAACAGAAATGACATTCCGACACCAATAAGAGATAACAGAATAAATAATTAGTATAAGGTCACAAGGAATACCAGTGGGAATCAAACTCTTAGATACTAGGCAGTTGCCCTAACCACTAGGCCACCCCTCCATGCTGGGACCATATTACAGGAACAGAAATGACACTCTGACACCAATAAGAGGTAGCAGGATAAACAATATAAGGGCACAAGGAATGCCAGTGGGAATCAAGCCCTTGATCTTTTGGGTATTAGGCAGTTGCCCTAACCACTAGGCCAACCCTCTACTCCAAGAGCATGCTAAAAAAACAGAAATGGCACTTTGACACCAATAAGAGGTAATAAACATAAGATTACAAGGAATGCCAGTGGGATTTGAACCCTTGGGTACCGGCAGTTGCCTTAACCACTAGGCCACTCCACCACCCCTGACCAATAGGCCATAGCAAATGCACTCATGGAGGGCTCTTCCTTTCCTGTCCACAGACGCTTCCACATCATGAGGGACACCGAGGCCTACAGGGTTTATTACTGAACCATAGACGCACGAGGCCAAGGCTGATCCTGTGGCTACGACAGCAGTTGCAGCAGGAGCAAGGTGAGTGTCCATATTGAAAGTGAGTACATTCCTGAATTAGCCATTCCCCACCACACATGCCCCCAACCATGATCCATAGCAACAATGTGTAGCACATTCCCCCAAGGCATAAGCACCGCTGTATCCGGAGGTCCGAGACAGGTCAGACACATCTAGCATGTCCATTTGATCCAGACTGACAACATATCAACATGGGGCGAAACTGAGGGATGTGACACATATATAGTACACTGGCAGAGAGGGGAGCATGTCAGGCAAGACCAGCTGTAAAGCAGTAGGACAGTAGTTGTGGTCTGCAGGTGGGTCTAGAGGCCAGTGAAAGCACAGGATGCTGTGGGGACTGTGGTGTGTCCCATGCTGTAGAAGATGCAGGGTGAATAGAGTGTGGTCAGGGCCTGACAGTGACATGTGGAATGCCGGATGAAGGAAACTAATCATCCACATGGCCTGATCATGACGAATAATATCCTTGTGTGGACCCAGGAGTGCGGCAGACTGTAACCAAGGTGCCGAATTGACATACATGTTGCTGCCACTGATGACAAGGCCTAGCCAAAATTACTGTGGCTAGTGTTCCCCATATACAGCTAAGTACATATCATGGGTGTCACCAGATCTACACCTTGAGTATGCACAGTCAGAGCAAGACAGGTTTCAGTAATGTGTAGACAGCCCACAGCACAGGGCAGAGATGGGGAGTGTGCTCAGTCATGTCCCAATAGTGGGCACATAACTGGCAATGCAAGACAGAGCTGCAGATAGAAGACAGCACACCATACATGTGCCCAAATGTGTACCATTCCCTCCACAGGCCCTGGCCAGCTGTCACCAGTGACACCATGCCCACTACAGTCCAGTACACACATTGTGCACAGGATCTAGCAAGGCCAGGAAATAGAAGCAGTTCCCCAAAATGCAGGACTGCTGTGTGTGAGCCCCACATAGAGCATCCTGGATAAATGACACCCACTTTCAGTCAGACACACAACAAACACCTCATGAGGGTGCAGCATGTGTGAGAAGTGATGGGGAGCCAGGGGTCCACAGTCATCCACATCATAAGATGTCATGCACATGGGTACAGCATGTGTTGGTAACTTTGTGATTCCAGTGGAGCTCGAGGGAACCCACCTTCCAGCCTTGATAGATTCCAGGAGTATGTGGACCCTCATTCGCTAGGAAACCTTAACCCATGGAGACCAGAGGCAGTATAGAACAGCACAGGTTTCCCTTAAGACTCCAGCAGGGCAAGCCACGTTCAAGGTTGTGGTGCTGCCTTGGCTCCCATATCCAGTGGTGATAGGCCAAGGCTACCCATACTTTAGAGCGATATGGGCTCAGCTAACTGATGACTCCGCTAAGTTGAACCAGGAAGATTTCCCAGAGATTCTCCCCCTGAAAGACTTGATCTATATGTCAAGAATCCGAAGCCTGCCAAATCCTGGATTTGGTGTCACCGGGAAAAGCTACGTAACCAATATAATATGGGGGTGGCTATGGGGGAGAGGGTCTGCAGAGGGAGAGCCTAGGGAAGAAACCTCTGGGGATAGCTCAGGGTTCAGCAGTAGTGACTCAACTACAATTGTCACCTTCCCAGAATGGGGGCTGGGGGAAGACCCAGGGTACTTCAGTAGTAATAGGGCCCAGTAAGAGGACGAGTCCCTCAAACATACCCAAGGATGGGTTTTGGAGGTGAATGGGATTCCAGTAGGTAACAAAGAGGCCCCCTGCAAGAACCTTTCCCTATTTTGTGCTAAAGGGAGATTTATTATACAGAGTGGCCGAGGGTACCCTAGAGAGAGAAGAGGTAGAACAACTGATAATTTCCCGGTCCTGTCATCAGTGGGTGTTATCATTGGCCCATAGCCATTTATTAGGGGGACACCTGGAGGTGTAGAAAACATTAGAGCATGTTTTGGCCCGATATTTCTGGCCCGGGGTCCATAAACAAGTGTGATTATATTGTCAGTCATGCCCCACCTGCCAACTTCATAACCCTGTCAGAGTCTGACCTGCCTCTCTAGTGCCCATCATTGAAACCCCATTTGAAAGAGTGGCCATGGATCTGGTAGGACCCTTGGAGCGAACCACCTAAGGCAACAAGTATATTTCAATCATTCTGGACTATGCTACCTGAAACCTGGAGGCCATTGCTCTGAGGATTCAGGGAGATGCCAAGGCTTTGGAACTCTGAGCCACAGAAAGGAACAATTGGACTTTCTGTTCTGTTAGCTGTTAAGAAATGATGGACCTGATATTAAGAGTAATTAACGTGGTTCACAGACCTCTAACAATGTTAATTGCCTTGGCCAGGATATTCAGCAGCAGTAACGCGGTTAGTGCCGCTGAATATCCCCAGATACCAGCTAGCATCAGAGCATTCAGGGGGCGATAATTGGGCAGCAGTGATATTGAGCCACTGCCCGGTTATTGCTAAACAGCGGAAGTTAGGCACCTGAAAGTGTAGTCTCATTTTTGCCACCAAACCTAGCCGGGCAGCAGCAGAATATCGCTGCCGCCCGGTTAGCGTCTCTCCTATCCGGCTGACCCGGACATTCAATGCTGGTGGCAGGATATAGCCCTGGCACTGAATATCTGGGTTTTAGGTTCAGTGGCGGTGGCTAGCGACCGCTGCTGAATATCAAGCCCGCCATTTTTATTATAACTGAAGATCCTTGTGACTGACTCGAAGTACCTTAACTAAATTCGCTGGTTCAGAACCAATCCCTGGACCGGAATGAATTTTGACAGTGGAGAGAGTGAATGTGAGTGCAACAGACCTCCCGGGAATATCCTGATCCCTCCACGAGAACCTTTGCAAACTCCAGGAGTCAAACTTTGCAGGGTTGGTTTTGCTCTTGAAATTGCACCTCCAATTGCACCTCCAATTGCACCTCCTACTGAAAGGGACATATACAGGCCGATGCAGGAAGTCAGTGCCGAAGTCGCGGGTTATTAGCTGTGTACACGTTTTTGTAGCGCGACGCTTCAGTGCCGGAATGCAGCAAAGGGCATGTATGCAAATGAGCTGTGCGCAAAACTTTGGCATAAAGTTGAAAGGAGGAGAACCAACACTTGTGCAAACAACATATGCATTACAAGTGGTCATATACACATGTGCGTAAATGTCAAATGCTCACAATATGTGTATAGGACATGCAGGTTCTTCTAGCGCTCAGCCCATAATAATCGATACGATTTCGCCCAAATACATTTTTATGAAATCACAACAGAGACCTAAAATAAAAGATATATGATATAAACGAGCCCAAAAAACACACAAGGGTAAGAAGCAAAAAGACATTTCTTCTTGAACACCGAACATTTGCTTATATGCTGAAAAGCTACATGCAGGAAATGTTCACATTGGAGGTAACTGTTCATAGGCACATACCCTGAAACAGTCTTTCCCTACATGCGCAAGTTGTTTAAGGCATAGAGATATTGGTGCTTCTGCAGTTATGTAATCCTCTATGTGTTTCTCTGCATCGGGCAAAGACCTTATTAGCATGCCTACCAGCTACCCAGCTATCTACATGCCTAATGATCGAATCGCCAACTATGTCTGCTGTCCTAACCCTTCCGTCAAGGGCACATGTCCCTGGAGCGACCTCCTTGGTACGAGAGGGTTTTACATCACCTAGAGGAAAGGTCCTAGCTACAGGATCACGTCCTACCACACCAAGGTGATGCTCTCCTGTCATGTGATCTCTCTCCTCCATGGCAACTCATCCACTTGAATGCTTCCCTAGGTTTGCTTTGAACCATCCATCTGGATCCTCTTTCCCTTCCCTCCCCTACACATGCACGCCTTGAGCTCACCCGTCACTCTGCATTCTTCTTTTTCGGACCCACACTCTGGAATTCGCTGCCAACTACCCTTCATACCGAATTCTCCTTCTGTGTCCTCACGGTGAAACACCTGGTGTTGAAGTATGTTACAGGCTGAGATATGAACTCTTGCCACTACCATTTTCATCATATTGAGATGAGTTCTTACCATTTTTAGCTAGTGTGTTAATCCTGCAGACGTTTCATGGTTTTGATTTTTGCTGAATGATTAAGAGGTTTTTTCTTTGATCGGTGATATATGGTTTATTTATTTATTTATTTTATTTAGCTGTATTTATATCCCGCTTTTCACCGGGTCAAAGCGGTAGAACATACAATAATCAGTTACAAGGGTTTGGGGCCGTCACCAGGTGGCCAACAATAGTGATTTTTAACAATTAATTGGGACATAGACATAGACATTGTGATTTTTAACAATTAATTGGGACATAGACATAGACATTGTGTTATGGTTACATAGGACATATGTTCAGGGGAATGAAATATGGTGGTTGGGAGGGAGTCAGTGTTGGGTGCTTGTTTCTGGTCCGAGGAATTCTTGGAATAGTGCAGTTTTAAGTTGTTTCCTGAAAGATAAGGGGTCTGTGTTGCTTCTGATGTGATTTGGTAGAGAGTTCCAGAGGGATGGTGCATATAGTTCGAAGGCTCTGTTGCAGGTCCATCGGTTGTATTTCGTTCTTTTGTGTGGGATGACGAGGGAGTTGTTGGTGGTTTGTCTGGTTGTTCTGTTGTGGGCTGGTTGAGGCAGTAGGGTGCGGAGCTGGGAGGTTTGATTTTGGTAGAGAGCTTTGTGGGTGAGTAGGGCGGATTTGTATTTGATTCTTGCTTCTAGAGGAAGTATGTGTAGCTCCCTCAGGATTGGGGTGATGTGGTCTTGTTTTTTTGCATTGTTGATAATTCTTACTGTGGTGTTTAATGTAGTTCGAAGTGGGTTGGTATGGGTGGCTGGAAGTCCATGGTATATTATTGGTTAGCAGTTATTCTGTGCTTTTTGCTCCAGTTGGCTGCACCCATTGAAGTAATTTGCTGCTACTGTATACTTCACGAAGACACTGAGGTCTTTATCCTCTTATTTACATTAAATTCTATTTTGTTATTGTTTTTTTGCATTTGAGGGAGTTTTGTATTATCTGCCTAAGTGAGCAGCGAGAAGTCTACATAGGCATCCCCAAAACCATATTTCAGAACCTGGATGTACAGGATAATCTAGTGGTTAGAGCTGTGGGCTAAGAACATGAAAGCCATTGTTCAAATCCCACTGCTGACACTGTGCTGAGTACTGGGGATGATGGATTCTCTTCTGTGGATTTCAGTCAAAATATTTCAGTGCCTGGAGCGGCTCTAAACGTAGACAAGATGCCAGATGTCCATAGCATTTCTAAAATCAGGCAGGGACATCCAGGTTCCTGGGAATACCCTGGCCATGACTTCAACAAAACACAATGGAAATCACAAAAATGTATTATAAAAATTAATTCAAAATTCCTAGAAAAAACATAGATAATTTAGAATAGATACTTGAAAACGTTTTGTCTTTTTTCTTTCCTACACAGAGCTCAAACAGCAGATTTATTAGCAAAATGTATCTTATGTCACACCACCTAACAACCTCATCATCACTCCGTGTGTCTACATTGCTCTTTAAACATGTGTATGAGAAATAAATACTTGCAATGAAAAAGAGTAACAATACTTAACTCGCCACAAACATTCAATAACAGCTTCACTGGGACTTCACACAGCTGTTCAAATTTCCATGGCAGCTCAGTGGATCCTGACTCCAGTTGCTGGTTTCGCCATCTAAAACAACTTTGTCAAAGGATTACCTCCACCAATGCCACAGATAATATCATACTGAAACAAGCATAAAAGAAATAATTAGATATGCTGCATATCAAAATTTATCAAACTTTATCAAGCAATTAAACTTTTAACTCACCCAGCTTAATGGCTTGAATCCTCACGCCCAGCGCAGACGCCAAGACAGCCCGGCATCCCCTCAAAATAAATACACATTCATCTAATCAACCAATGCCATATCACTCATTCATACCAAACCAACCAATCCAAACACTCTTTCAACCAACAACATTAGAAATATTCCCACAACATACACTCTCATCAACCCCTACTCATTCACTCACAAATTTTAAAGGCTTTCCATAAACGAAAGTATCCTGAAGAACAAAAATTGTATATTTTTATCACTGTCAAAGAAATCTTCCACGCCCATCCCCACGCTAAAGTCCCTAAAAAAACCACTAATAAAACCATTGCCATTCAATAGATGCACTGAGACAACCTGGAATAGTTGTCTGCCAATGATAAATCATTGAACAGCTGTGTGAAGTCCCAGTGAAGCTGTTTGGAGTGGAGGAGTGGCCTAGTGGTTGGGGCAAGGTACTTCAGGCCAGAAGGTTGGGGGTTCAAATCCCACTAGAGGACAGCAACCTTGGGCTGGAAGGACTGGAGTTTCTAGTCCCACAGGTGCTCCTTGTGGTCTTGGGCAAGCCACTTAACCCTCCATAGCCCATGTTCCCTGTAAAATAGTTATCTCCAAGTTATAATGCCCTGTTCAATGTAATTTCAGTTTGTTCAATGTAAACCACACTGATGCAGAATAGCACAGTATATAAGAGAATGTAAATAAATAAATAAATTGGTGTTTGTTCACATTGAAAAAGTTGCAATGTTAAATCCCCACCACCCGCCTCAATGTTCTGATCTAACACTCAACGTAGATCCAACAATTGATGCCCCTGAGTCTGCCAGTGTTTCACTAAAGGCGTTGTGACAACCCCCTGCCACAAAGCGGAGAGGTGCTCAATTATCCTTGTTTTAAATTTTTGTGTAGTCTGGCCAATGTAAAGTTTATTACATGGGCACAGTACCACGTACACCACTCCTTCAGAATCACAAGATGTTACAGATCGCAGTTTATAAGAACGACCAACTGATGGATGATTAAATTCCAAAATTTCCAGGGTGTGTGGACACACTACACAATGACCACAACAACGATGGCCCCCCACCTGAATACTTCTCTGGGGATGAGGGCATGTGACCCCCAGTCTTTCCCACAAATTACCTGCTCTACTAAATGCAAAATGTAACCCATGGCAAAATACTTTATAAACTTTTAACAGGCGCTAGTGCTTACGAATAATATCCTTAACATGGACTACCTCTGATGAGTAAGGCAATATGCATACCTGACCTGCAAACGGTGTCTCCTCAGAATGTGTAAAGAGGAGCACCTGATTTATACTTTTTGCCCTCGTGTAAGCCTTCCTAATAACCCGATTAAGATACTGCTTGTGTCTAAACCGTTGTTACAGTACAGTACCTGAACCTGCTTCCTCAAGTCCTGTTCAGAGGAACACACATGCCGAACCCTCAAGAATTTACAAATTGGAATATTATCTTGAAGATGACGTGGGTGAAAAATTGAATAATTCAATAAACTGTTGCAATCTGTAGGCTTTCGATACAAGGTAATTTGCACCACTCCATCACCAGAATGAATAATTTGCACATCCAAAAAATGGACGTTATTATATGAATACTCCGGGGTGAATTTCAAGTTTTCATAAGAACTGTTTAACCGTTCAAAAAACTCCTTAAACTTCAGTTCAGTCTCCCACCAGATAAAAAAGATGTCATCGATAAATTTCGTCCATAGGACGACATCCGGCCAAACTTCAGAGGAACAAACCACATCTTCCTCAAAAGTATGCACAAACAGACCACCGAGGGGGCCACAGTGGCCCCCATGGCTACCCCGTGGATCTGATTATAGTATTGATTTTCAAAAAAGAAATAATTACGCTCCAAAACCAAATGAAATAGCTGCACCAAAAATGCTCAAAAATCATCAGAAATAGTTGTCAATTGTTGTAAGTAGCAAGCTGCTGTTATAATAGCCAAAGCCCGGGGAATGTGAGTGTAACAAGCTACGCTATCTACCGTAACTAAAATCCAAGAAGGTTGCATCTTCACATCTCTCAACAACAACAGCAAAGCTCCTGAATCCCTAATGTATGATTTGGATTACTCTACCAAAGGATTTAAATAATGATTGAAAATTTTTGATAAAGGTTCCAATATGAAATCCCTTGCAGACACTATTACTATTACTACTGCTACTACTACTACTACTACTACTGAATATTTGTATAGCGCTATAAGATGTAGGCAGTGCTGCACAGACACATGTAAAAGATGGTCCCTGCTCATCAGAGCTTCCAATCTAGTCAAGAAGTAGACACGGGATACATCTAGGGGGAATTGTAAGGAAACACAAAGGAGATCAGGTGAGTCAAGATCCAAAAATGGCAGCAAAGAGGTGAGTTTGCAGCCTGGATTTGAAAAGGGTCAGAGAAGGCGTCTGAGTTTCAGGCGTAAGGAGCAGCAAGGTGAAAGGAGTGAAGTCTGGAGTTAGCAATAGAAGAGAAGGGCACAGATAGAAGCGATTTGCCAGAAGAGCGGAGTTCCCGAGGAGGGATGTAGGGAGAGATAAGAGAGGAAAGGTAGTGCAGAGCTGCAGAGTAAATGCACTTATAGGTCAGCAGGAGAAGTTTGAACTGGATGTGGAAATGGATAGGGAACCAATGAAGTGACTTGAGAAGAGGGATAATATGAGCAGGGCGAGGCTGGCGGAAGTTTAGCCACGCAGCAGAGTGTTGAACAGATTGAAGGGGAGAGAGATGATTCAGAGGGAGACCAGCAAGGAGTAGGTTACAATAGTCTAGACCGGAGATGACCAAGGAGTGGATAAGTGTCTTAATAGTGTGTTCAGAAAGGAATGGACGAATTTTGTTGATGTTGTAGAGAAAGAAATGGCAGGTTTTAGCTATCAGTTGGATGTGTGTGGAGAAGGAGAGAGAGGATCAAAGACGACCCCAATGTTGCGAGCTGAGGAGACAGGGAGGAGTCCTCTCTCTCTTCCCTCATGTTCAATATCTACATGCAGCCGATCTGCAATATCATCAGATCCTTCAATGTGAAATGTATGATATATGTAGACGATATCCTTCTCTACATGCCATTTTCCACAAAGCAAATGGATCTAACGCCTATAACGAATTGCTTCAATACAGTCTCTGACTGGCTCCTGTCACAGAACCTCCGCATTCAGCACAAAAAAACTGAGGTTCTCTTTATCTCCAGAGACTCCAACTTCACTCCACCATCACACATAAACGTCAAGGGTGCTGAACTATACACCAAGGAAACAATAAAATACCTCGGAGTAACAATTGACCATCGGCTCAACATGATACCACACATAAACAATATCGTAAAAGCTGTGTACTTCAAGATACGCACGCTCAAGCACCTACGTTCCCTACTTGACCCAGAAGACTTCAGAACCATTTACCAAGCATTAATCTTACCACATTTTGACTTCGCCAACTCAATTCTTCAAGGGCTCCCACAATCCACCTTGAGCCCATTACAGCTCGCTATGAATACTGCTGCAAGGATTCTTCAAGGAGTTTCCAAAAGTGAACATATCACTCCTATTCTCAAACAGCTCCATTGGCTCCCCATACATGGAAGGCTAATATTCAAAACCCTGATTCTTACATTCATGGCCATCAAGGGTATATCCTCAAACTCACTTTCTGAGCTCATCCAATTAGTCCCATCAAACAGAACTAGAAGACAGGCAGCACTAAACTCCTTAGCAGTACCAAAGGCCATAATAACATGCAATCTATCTACAGCGAACAGAGCTTTCTTGTTTTGCGCACCAAAATGCTGGAACTCCCTCCCTTCCGACATCCGTACCATAACCGACTTAACCCAATTCAGAAAGGCCATTAAATTCATCCTATTCACCAAATACTACCCCACATAAAACATAGCTTAACAGTCCCACCACTTATCCTTCCATTTTTTCTTTCTCTCTTATTCTCTTCATTCTCGCCCAACAACCATGCTAAATCATGTACATAGTTCGATTATGTTATCTATTTAACAGACTACATATTCCATGTATATAGTTCTCCCAGTTTGATCCAAGTTCTTACCCCTGTTATATGTAATACCGAACAGCCTGTTGTTCTGGTTTTGTTATTGTTCCCTGTGAACCGCACTGATCCTAAAAAGTGCGGTATATAAGAAACTAAAATAAATAAATAAATAAATAATCCACAGAGACTGAGAAAGGAGGAAGGGGAGAGGAGGTTTTAGGGGAAAAATAAGCTCAGTTTTGGCCATGTTCAGTTTCAAGCGGTGGTGAGACATCCAAGTAGCAATGTCAGAAAGACAGGCAGAGATCCTGGCCTAGATTGCCGGAAAGATTTCAGGTGTAGAGAAATTGATCTGGGAGTCATCAACATAAAGATGGTACTGAAAGCCTTGGGAAGAGATGAGTGCACCAAAGGACTGGTTATAAAGAGAGAAAAGGAGTGTATCCAAAACAGATCCTTGGGGTACACCAACTAAGAGAGAGATAGCAGTAGAGGAGAATTTACCAGAACAAACACTGAAAGAGCGATGGGAGAGATAAGAAGAGAACCAGGATAGCACAGAGCCCCTAAAGCCAAGAAAGGGCAAGGTATCAAGGAGAAGGTTGTGGTCAATAATGTCAAAAGCAGCAGAAAGGTCAAGAAGGATGAGGATTGAGTAAAGACCCTTGGATTTTGCCAGGAACAGGTCACTGGAGACTTTGGCAAGAGCCGTTTTGATAGAATGTGAAGGACGAAAGCCAGATTGTAGAGGATCCAGAAGGGCTTGAGAGGAGAGGAAGTTGAGGCAATGTGGTGAACCACATGTTCAAGTAGTTTAGAAACGAAGGGGAGGAGGGAGATGAGTTGATAGTGAGAACGACAGGTACGGTCTAGTGAAGGTTTCTTGAAGAGAGGAGTGACCACAGCATGCTTGAAGGCTTCAGGAAATGTTGCAGTGGAGAGCAATAGGTATGAGAGATGGAAGGGACGACAGTGGAGGAGAAGACACTATGGGGCCAATTCTGTTGTAGACATCCTACCCCTGTATGGCCGGTCAAAATCGGGATGTGCAGTGGTAGCACTAGATTCTGATCTTGCGGGGGCTAGATGTACCCGCCGGATCAGAATGTGCACACCCAGCCACATACCTAGCTAGCTCAGCCAGGCTCCTGAATGGAGTCGCAGTTCTATGATGTCCCGTCACCAAGGCTCAGTGATCGCCGGCTGCCGCTAAAAATCTCCTTTCCCTGCAGCTCGACCCATGATCCAGCCTCCCATGGCTAGAGTTGGGCTTTGGGGATGCTTCTACACCCCTCACCTGTCTGTCGCCGCTGGCTGTCGCTATCACCCCACGTCCAGGGGGACTTATTCCACCTCTGAGTGGAATAAGTCCCCCATCTAAGAGGCCGAGCCCCGATGTACAGGGCTGACCTCAGAATTGGTCCTGTATGCCCGGGGTCACGGCCCACCCATGCCTCACCCTCACTCTGTCTGCAGACCACCCCCGCCCGCCTCCATTAAAGGCTCCCCTTACAACATCACTGTTCATACGGGGAGCCTTTACACTGGGAGCAGTAGGGGAAAGAATAGCGGGGATGTTCGTCCAGGCAGGATGTACTTCCCCGTTATTCGTGGTACAGAATGACCCCCTATAGGTCTACCAGGTGGTCTCAATGGATCTTTATGAATTTTAGGAACAATATAGAAACTTTGGATTTTAGGGAACGGTGCCACAAATACCGAAATAAACAGTCAGAAATCAATCCCTGATCTAATGCCGGCTCCAGAACCACAATCATCTCAGCTTGAATATCCGGTGTCAGGTCAGCGGTCAGCCAACTGATCCAGCACCTCGGAATCATAATCCCCCTTATTCAAAATTACAATACCGTTTTCCTTATCGGCAGGATGAACTATTATAGAAAGCTCATTCAGCAAAGACTTTATAGCCCATCTGGCTTCCACAGAAACATTATGCTTTAAATGCCGTGGAACCAAACTCTGAACCTCCAGCATGACCATTTTCATTAACACCAGGATATTGGCATCTATCAGTCCCAGTGGGACCCACCGCGAATGCGGAGCAAACTGATTCAATTCACCTCCAACAACTGAATGACCTTGAAAAAATAAAGCTAAATTTAAATGTTGAAAAAAACACTGCAAATAAATCATAACTTCAAAAGGATCAAATAAACTGCTAGGGACAAAAGATAAACCCATTTCCAACACAGATAATTGTGTTAAAGTGCGATCAGATAAATTAAACACCAGGGACTGAGGAAAAGAATTTGTGAGAAGAGTGGGAGGAGCTTATTGATTGTTCCATTGGGGAATCCACGAATGATTCTAGTAAGAATGGTTTTTTCGTGCCATCAAGAATGCTGCAGAGGAAATCCCCGGCCTCGTTAACTATTAGAAAATCCTCCTTGGGGTCGACCCTCCCCCCCCCCCCGATGGTGACCCTGGGATAAAAAAGAGGAAGATGAATCATAATCCAAGGCTTCAGAGGAACCCCCCCGTTGAACTGTCAAATACCACACGCTTACAAGGCAGTGGAACCTCCCTAGGGCACATTCTATAATATATCTGACCCTGTTTGTAATCATCCAAGTCGCGTTGAAATTTCTTTAACTTCTTCATTAATAGTTCCTATTGGTGATATTTGATCATCTTTAGATGCTAAGTTCAATGGACCCCAATCTACCTGTCTTTAATTCAGATGCTGAATGACTAGAGGTTTCAATCAAAAGCAGCATCAAATCAAACAAGCGTTTGCTCAATATTGCATTCTACTTTTGAAGAAAAATGTTGTTATCCAAAAACATGTGTGGTACCTTATTGAGTCAAAGTCCACGTGGGATCCTGTTTTCCCTGCAATATTCTTTCAGTGATTCAGCATGTAAATGAGCTTGAAGAAAACGTTTCTGTTGCTTCAGCAAATGAGTCTAATCTACTGCACGTAATAACGGAAGATCCTCCGCAAATTGTCTAGAGCCTTGTAATAATGTTTTCACCTTCCTGTGAAGTAAAACAAAAAAACAGTCAAAGGGTTTGTCGCTGTACTAGGTGTCTGCTCTTCAATCATGGTGAAAATTTGAAACAATCCACAAAAATATATACACCAAAATAAAGAGTGCCAAAAGAATACTTAAAAGTCTCCAACACGACTTCGCCACACCCCCATTCAGACTTGGATGTCCTCACACTGGGGATGTCCCTAGAGCCAGTTTCTAAAAGGGCTCTGGAGATATCTCTGAATGGCTCTGTGCGCATTTTCACATGCCCTAAGTATGAATAGTGCTCCTAAAATTACCCCCCATGTGTCAGGTCCATCAAGAAAGTTCTTATGCGCTGAATTTGTTCTTTTCATCACTTCAACAATTGAATTCTTTTCCATTTCTCGTTCTTCAATGTGATAATCTCACTGAAGTCATCACCAAAATATATCTTGAGCAGAACAGGTGAGAGGGGGTGGGGTGGGGGGGCAGTTTCAAAAGCATTTACACAGTTTGCAGACCTGCAGACCCTGTAAATGCCACTAAGAGGAATATTCAGCGACTCTGTCACAGTTAGTGCCACTGGGTATCCGCAGGTGCCGCCGCTGTTCGCCCCGAAGATGGTACCTGTTGCTAACCAGGCAGCGGCTCAATGTGGGCACCGCAGAGTCTGTGGTTACCTGGATATTCATCGCCACTGGCAGGATACGGCCCTAGCACTGGATTTGCAGGGTTCGTTTTCAGCAGTGACGGCAACACTAGCTACCACCGCTGAATGTCCCATGGAAAACATGTGAGGCAGCCTGGTCATTTTAAGAGACGCGGACAGTCTGTGTGACTTGCTGTGAGAGTGCAGTTTGCTATATTTAGCCTCCACAAATTCACAGTTTTCTTTCAAGAGCTCTTCCAGATTTTGGAGGGGGATGTGGCATGCCCTCTACCCCCATCCACACTAATTTGTTTCGGTAATCAGCTGAAGTCATTCATGAATTTTCTAGGGCTACAATGAGGTCGTATCAGCTAAAAGTTCAGGATGCAGCACTGTAGTGACTGAGAGAGAAAACCTTGTCTCCCTTTCATGGGACTCTGGAGCAGCTGTGAGGACAATTCAACCTCGACCTCCTGCACTCTCCCGCCAAGGAGAATCAAGAAATCATTTTCTTCACTAAACCTGTTTATGTGGGGAAGAGAAACGCAGCAATAAACTTTCCCTCGTAAATACACTCTTAAGGTTATGAATGGCCTGTCAGAGCTTACCGCTTCAGCAGAGGTGGATACAGACTAATGACATCACAGGGCTGTGCAACACATCAGTTACAGAACATGTTGCAGGGAAACTGGACAGAACCTGCATTTACCTTCCAACCTGCAGCCTGGATCGGACTAAGGGAATCGTAGAGAAGCAAAACATAGTTCAGACCCTGCTTTCCATGGCATAAGTTCTGGGGAATGATGTGAGGTCAGAGATGACACTGTTGTGGCTGATTGTATTCAAAGAATTATACCAGGAGTCAGTTTGCAGAATTCAAATCAAGTTTTAATGTGCCGCACAGGCTCAGCTGGAACAAATCCAAAAAACAAAGGCTGAGCCATGAGGTGCGCTCGCAGCTTGCTTATATACATTCTCACATATCCATTTTCATCATTAAGTCAAAGTAAATTCTCTATTGGCAATTGGCATCCAATCAGTAACCATGCCAGCCCTCTTCCTCCACTCCAGCCCACCTTTCCCTCGTTGAGACATTCCTGCATCTGCATAACAAGTTCTCTATCTAAAACTTCAAAAGGCACAGAGAGGTTCACAGCTTAGAGTATGTTATCTGCAAGCAGGGGCACCTGGACAGTATCACAGAGCAGATGGCCCCACCATAAATACACTTCTAAGTGATCCATTTTAATTGGGAAGGCATTCCTGGCCCCACGAAGGCCAGGTCGATTCGAGATCAGGGAACGCTTGAATAATTAGCAGAAGGGAGGGGGGAGAGGAAAGAGAAGAAATGTTCAGAAGCCATTTTTAAAAGCAGATATTTCTTTCCAGCACAAGTCTACAGTGGGGGTTAGTAATTCAATACTGTTATAGATACATATCTATGCATGAGGCCTACCAGAGGCCTGGCTAATTTCTGGGGCCTACCACAACACCATAATGGGAGGAGTAGCTTCCTGGTTACAGCAGCCACCTTCTGACCAGAAAGCTCAAGGATCAAATCCCACCAGCACTCCTTGTGGCCTCATGCAAGTTACTTAAACCTCTTTTGCCTCAGGTGCAAACTTAGATTGCAAGCCTCCTGGAAACAGGGGGATACCTACTGTACCTGATTGTAACTTACCTTGGACCACTACTTAGGGTTGCCAACTTTTTCACCGAGAAAAACCCGACACCTGTGGCTCGCCATGCTCCACCCATTCTCCGCCCCTAGTCCCACCCCTGCCCCGCCCCCAGCCCCACCCACAAAAATTACCGAGGATACGTGTAGGCTAACTTCCTTGGTCAGATAATAATTAAACTGGGAACCCCAAAATCCAAACATGAAATGTACAACACTGGAGAAATAAAACTATAAAGTAATTTCCTCTTGCACTAAACAAAAACGCAAAGATGTTAGCAATACACACTTCCCAGACCAGACATATTCCAGTTAATAAATTCAAAATAAAAAGTATTTTTCTACCTTCTGTTTGGGCGTTTTATTTTTCAGTTGCAATTGCTCCAGTCACTTTCTTCTGGTTTCTTCGTGTCTTCTGCAAGCTATCCATTTGTCCTTTCTTCTCTTTTAGATGTTTTCCATTCTCTCTCTATTTCTGCTTTAACATACTGATTGTTTCCCTTTTGCTCTTTCCCCCAATTCTTTCCTTATTCCTTTATTTTTATTTATTTAAATTTTATTTAACGTCTCTTTTATACCGCGCTATTCAGCATCAGCGCGGTTTACAATAAACAGTGAACATACACTGTTTATCATCCGTTTAAATTTCACCCTTCCATTCTCAAGCCCCTCTTACTCTCCCAATACCGGCCCATCATAGACTTTTCTTCCACACAAAATATTTTTTCCCCTCTCCATTCTCATTCCCCATCCATTCTAGTCCTCCCCCCAAATCAATTCCCTTATAGTTCTAGGCCCACCCAGCATCCACTCCCTTCTAGTCCCATTCTCCCATGCCCCCCATCAGCCCATTTCCAGTCCTATTCCAGCTCTTCATCAGCCCATTTCCAGTGCTAGCCCTCACATCACAGGCCATTTCCAGTCCTAGCTCCCCCCCCCCCAATCACAGCCCATTTCCAGTCCAAGTCCCCCATCACAGCCTATTTCCAGTCCTAGGCCCCCCCCCCCACCATCACAGCCCATTTGCAGTCCGAGTCCCCCCGCACCATCACAGCCCATTTGCAGTCCGAGTCCCCCCGCACCATCACAGCCCATTTGCAGTCCTAGCCCCCCTAATCACAGCCTATTTCCAGTCCAAGATCCCCCTTCCTCCACCATAGCCCATTTCCAGTCCAAGTTCCCCCCCCCCCATAGCCCTTTTCCAGTCCAGGTCCCCTCCACCCCCATCACAACCCATTTCCAGTCCATGTCCCCCCCCCCATCACAGCCTATTTCCAGTCCAAGTTTCCCTCCCCCCCCCCCCCATAGCCCTTTTCTGGTCCAGGTCCCCTCCACCCCCATCACAACCCATTTCCAGTCCATGTCCCCCCCCCCATAACCCTTTTACAGTCCAGGTCCCCCCCCCCATCACAGCCTATTTCCAGTCCAAGTCCCCCCCTTAGCCCTTTTCCAGTCCAAGTCCCCCCCCCTTAGCCCTTTTCCAGTCCAAGTCCCCCCCCTTTAGCCCTTTTCCAGTCCAAGTCCCCTCCCCCCTTAGCCCTTTTCCAGTCCAAGTCCCCCCCTTTAGCCCTTTTTCCAGTCCAAGTCCCCCCCCCTTAGCCCTTTTCCAGTCCAGGTCCCACCCATCACAGCCAATGCAGTCCTTGCCCCCCCGCTCCCCCTCCCCCCCCCCGACCAGCATCGCGGCTGTCTGAGGCTTCAGAGGGAGCCGGGGAAGCCGCGCGAGGCCCCGGCTCCTTCTGAACAGCCACCAGCGTGAAAAGCCTTTTCCTTCACGCTGGCGGCTGTTCCTGTGAAGCCGCGAATGCTGGGAAAGGTTAAAGGGCAACCTTTAACCTTTCCCAGCATTCGCGGCTTCACAGGAACAGCTGCCAGCGTGAAGGTAAAGGCTCTTCACGCTGGTGGCTGTTCAGAGGGAGCCGGGGCCTCGCGCGAGCTTCCCCG
This sequence comes from Ichthyophis bannanicus, assembly GCA_033557465.1. Taxonomy (NCBI): domain Eukaryota; kingdom Metazoa; phylum Chordata; class Amphibia; order Gymnophiona; family Ichthyophiidae; genus Ichthyophis; species Ichthyophis bannanicus. Next base: position 101,737,038 of record CM066032.1, on the reverse strand, counting down.
GCTCCCTCTGAAGCGGAGAAAAGCCGGTTGTTTTGCTCTGGCCGCTCCCGATCTTGCGGCCAGAGCAAAAAAACCGGCTTTTAAAGGGCCGGTTTTGCCTCTGCGCCGGCAGCCGGCCTGGCCGTGGAAAAACCGGCCAGGCCGGCTGAAAACCGGCCAGTTGGCAACCCTACCACTACTGGAAAGGTGTGATCACAATACAAAATAAATTCAGAGAGTGAGTGAGAAGTACAGCTGTCATTGCTGGACACTCCAAGGCTCTATTAGTCAGGGCTGGCCCATCCATTGAGCAAGAATGTTTTTTGCACAGGGCCCCGCGTTTCAGGGGGCCCCGTGCAAAAAACATTCTGCTTCAGCCCAGGTAAATTAAAAAAAACAAACAAACCGGCTGCTGCTGCGTCCCAGGGTGCCTCCCCCCTGCCCGGCACAGCTCTCCCTGCAGCATCAGCTCCCTCAGCATCAGCTTTCAGAGCCACGAAGGGAGAGCTTCTCTCTCGTGGCTCTGTTAAGCCCGCCGGGGCTGATGGGAAGTTAACAGAGCCGCGAGAAAGGGAAATTCTCCCTTCACGGTTCTGAAAAGCCCGCGCTTTGGGAGCTGATGCTGCAGAGAGGGCTGTGCCGTGCAGGGGGGGCCCCACGGGATTCTTGATTCTGCCGCTGCTGCAGCAGCCGGTTTGTTTTTTTTTAATCTACCTGGGCTGATGGGGGGGAGGGGGGTTACGACTGGTAATGGGCTATGGGGGGGGTGCTAGGACTGGAAATGGGCGGATGGGGGGCGTAGGACTGGAAGTGGGCTGATGGGGGGATAGAACTGGTAATGGGCTATGGGGGGGCTAAGAACTGGAAATGGGCTGATGGGGGGGTTAGGACTGGAAGTGGGGTGATGGGAGACTTGGGACTGGTAATGGGTTATGGGAGGGCTTAGGACTGGTAATGGGCTGGGGGGGTTGCTAGGACTGGAAATGGGCTGAATGGAAGGGGGCTTGAACTGAAAATAGCTGATGGGGATGGGGGCTTGGAATGGAAATGGGCTGTGAGGGGAGGGAGCTAGGACTGGAAATGGTCTGAGTGGGGGGGGCTAGGACAGGAAATGGGCTGATGGGCTAGGATAGGACTGGAAATGGGCTGTTGGGGAGTGCTAAGATTGGAAATGGGCTGTGGTGGGGGCTTGGATTGAAATGGACTCATGGAGAGGCTAGAACTGGAAGTAGACTCATGGGGGGCTTGGATTGGAAATGGGCTGAGTGGAGGGGAGCTAGGATTTGACATGGGCTGATGGTGAGGCTAGGAAAGGACTAGAAATGGGCTGATGGGGAGCTGGGATTGGAAATGAGCTGACGGAGGGACTCGGATAGGACTGGAAATAGATGGGGGAGCCAAGATTGGAAATGGGCTGATGGTGGGGCTAGGATAGGACTGGAAATGAGCTGATGGGGGGCTAGGACTGGAAATGGGCTGATGCGGGGACTAGAAGGGAGCGGATGCTGGGTGGGGTTGGAACTAGAAGGGAACTGATGTTGGGGAGGATTAGAATGGGATGGGGCTGGGGCTGGGAGAGTGAAATGGAGAAGGGAAAAATATTTTGTGTGGAAGGGAAGACAAATCTACAATTGACCAGGTATTGAGAGAGTAAGTGGGAATTGAGGATGGAGGGGTAAAATTTGAGTGGATGAAATAGGAATGAGGAAAGAACAAAATGAGAAAGATTAGTATGTTAAAGCAGATGTAGAGAGAGAATGGAAAAAAAGACTAGAAGAGAGAAGAAAGGACAAATGGACAGCAGACGATGGAGAGTTAGCAGAAGACACGAAGAAACCAGAAGAAAGTGGCTGGAGCAATTGCAACTGAAAAAGAAATGCACAAAAGGTAAAAAAATCTCTCTTTATTTTGAATTTATTAACTGGAATATGTCAGCTCTGGGAAATGTGCATCATTAACGTCTGTGCTTTGTTTAGTACAAGAGGAAATTAATTTATAGTTTTATTTCTACAGTGTTGTTGTACATTCCAAGTTTGGCTTTTGGGGTTCCCAGTTTAATTATTGTCTTCCTGTTTCTAAATTGTGATTCCTTGTTTGGTGATGGTCTATGTTCTGCATGTGTAACTGAGCTGAGGTATTCTGTTTATGTAATTCCTATTTGACATTGCCACTTGTTCTCTTTCCCCAGCAGGTCATGTATTGTTATTCTCTGAAATGTATTGGTTTAATATTTGCAGTGTTGCCTTTTGATAGGTATGGTATGGTGCTTTGTGAGTCCTGGTAGTGCTGTTAGGATACGGCGGGTTTGCTATGGGTTCTAAATGGGCAGTGTTTGTAGTAGTTCCTAATGTGCCTGGCGGTTGGCACTGGATTATAGTAATGTAGAAATCTTTTAGTCTTTCTTTATCCATACACTCATTAAGAGGCATGTTTACTAAAAGTTAGTGTATGGTAACATTATGCAACTATTTATGCAAATGAGGCCCCACACCGAGTCTCCGCACATGGCCCCGCACCCCCCTTGGGCCGCCCCTGCTATTAGTGAAAAGGAGACTTAAGTGGCAGATTTACTAAAGTGCTCTAGTGGGATTAGTCTGTGGTTTCACTGCCACTAAAAGTAATGTGTGTGGCTAGTGCAGGTGGTAGCTGCTCATACTAACCATGCTTGGCACGGGGTACAACCAATGGCAGCTCAATGGGTGGGGTTAGTTGCACCTGTGGACTCCTTCAACCCCTATTTTACAGTTACAGTTTACAGTTTATTAACTTGATATCCCGCTGATCAAACAAAATATCTCAGCGGTATACCATAAAAATAAAACAGGTAATAATCATCAAAACAAATAAATACACAAAACTATACAAACATAATCAGGGAAGGGAAACCTAGGTTACAATAAAATAAAACCACAAAAGGAAGGGAATGAACAGCAAATTCCTTTGCTAATTCCTTCTTTTCTGCCCTCTGTCAGCTCCATTCCTTCCAGTCCACGTTCACACTCGCTCAGTTTACTCAGCTCATATTGGCTCTTAAATGCACCCTGTGTGACTTGCACCTCCCATCACCTCCCCCCCCTCCCCGTTTGTCATTTTTCCCATGCCCAGCATCTCCCCATCTTACCCACACCTACGTGTCCACGCTGCCTGCCTTTGCCCTGTCGCCAGCGCTTTTCATGTCTACTTGGCAGCAGCAGTAACGGCAGCGGAGCAGATCTCTAATAGAGGGAAAAACCATGCGGGTCTTTCCAACTCCGCACTTGCACGTTGACCCAGTCCCTTCCTCCTCTGACGTAGTCTCGCGTTTCCCTTTTTTATTTGTATTCTGTTAACAGCTGTGATGGTCACTGGATTGTTGGCGGTATATCAAGTGCTCGACATAAAATAAAAATAGATAGATACACACAAGGTGGAGGCCAGACAGCACTCTACCTTCCTTCTGAGCCTTTAAAAAGCGCTTTTCAACATGGGTACCTAATTCCTACCCCTCAGGGCTGATGGGTTCTCATGAGAGGCAGGAAAATGTTCTCAGGCTTCTTTCTACTGCTGGTATTTATTTCTTTTATTTCTTTATTTAATGTCTCTTCTATACCGCGCTATTCCCATCAGTGCGGTTTACATTTAACAGAACCTTATACAATGCAGACGGGCTACATTGTATTTGCAGTGAAACAGGAGATAGAACTTGGACGTAACTGGGGTAACTTTCTACAAAATTATTTACACTAATAAATGTTGTACATACTGATATTTACAAGAGCTGCACCTAAGAGGCTAGCTGCTCTATGGCGTGCTGGGTGTGGTGTTAGAGAGGTCTTGGTGATTGGGATGGCTGTCCCTTAAGTATCTCCTGGCTTTTCTCCTCTTAGACTTGCCTCTCAGAAGAGCAGTGATCAGAATCGATGCACTGGTGGTTTTTACTCTAGGAGACCCTTCACAGATACCAAATCACCGATTAACAATGTGTCATATCATTTCAAGGCTCTCTCATTCCCATGCACTGTGAGCCCTTTTCTCACTATCAGCACCTGTGCAGTGGTCCTCGTTTTTTATTTTTGTTCCTTGTGTGGAGTCATCGGTAAGGGGATGGAAGGGGATTTGGACTTAGCTCATGCCTTTTTCAGGAGTAGCTCAAGGTGAATTACATTCAGGTCCTATAGGAATTTTTTAGGGTGTTGGTGAGGAGCAGTGGAATATGGATTTGTCTTTGAGATTTGCATTTTTTGTGTTCTTGATGTTGCCACTCTGAAATTTAACATATTTTGTCAGTTCAAATACAAGGAACTTTCAAATTTTAAGGGAAAATCTCAGTTTAATTTTGTTTTTTGGCCTGATAGCTTCACTGTTACTGATTTTTTGGCTTTTCCAGCTTTAACATGGTCCAATCCAGCCTGTACATCATGATCTATTATTATCTATGATGGAAACGCTGCTGAAAGAGAGTAAATTATTGGAAACGCTGCTGAAAGAGAAAATAGTGAGGTTTCTGGAGTCCGGCGGATTACAGGATCCGAGGCAGCATGGATTCACCAGAGGCAGGTCTTGTCAGACAAATCTGAATGATTTCTTTGACTGGGTGACCAGGGAGTTGGACAAAGGGAGAGCTCTAGATGTGGTGTATTTAGATTTCAGTAAAGCCTTTGATATACTGTTCCTCACAGGTGACTTATAAACAAACTGAGCACCCTAGGGATGGATCCTAAAGTAAATGGAGCTCACTCTGAGGAGAAGGATGTTACCAGTGGTGTGCCCCAGGGATCTGTCCTTGGTCCGATTCTTTTTAACATCTTTGTTAGTGATATAGCGGAAGGGCTGTCGGGTAAGGCTTGCCTCTTTGCGGATGATACCAAAATCTGCAATAGAGTAGACACCCAGGAAGGTATAGATAACATGAGGAGGGATCTAGCTAAGCTTGAAGAATGGTCTAGAATTTGGCAGCTGGGATTTAATGTTAAAAAATGTAAGGTCATGCATTTGGGCTGCAGCAATCCAAGGGAGCAATACAGTATAGGAGGTGAAGTACTTTTGTCCACTAAAGAAGAGCGGGACCTAGGCGTGGTTGTGTCTGATGATCTTAAAGTAGCTAAACAGGTAGAAAAGGCGACGGCAAAAGCTAGAAGGATGCTTGGGTGCATACGGAGAGGAATGGCTAGCAGAAAAAAGGAGGTGATAATGCCTCTGTATAAGTCTTTGGTGCGACCTCATTTGGAGTATAGTGTGCAATTCTGGAGACCGCACCTTCAAAAGGATGTGAACAGGATGGAGTCAGTGCAGAGGGTGGCTACTAAAATGATTAATGGGCTTCATTATAAAGCATATGAGGACAGACTTAAGGATCTTAATATGTACACCTTAGAGGAAAGGCGGGATAGAGGTGATATGATTGAGATGTTTAAATACCTCCATGGCATAAATGTTCAGGGAGAGAGCCTCTTTCAATTGAAAGCAAGTTCTGCTACGAGGGGACATGGGATGAGGGTGAAGGGAGATAGATTCAGGAGTGATATGCGGAAATATTTCTTTACGGAAAGAGTAGTGGATCCGTGGAATAGTCTCCCAGTGGAGGTGGTAGAGATGAGGACAGTAACTAAATTCAGAAAAGCATGGGACCAACACAGAGGATCTCGAAAGGTAAAAAGTGGACTGTTGTAGTTGTTATGGAAGGACAGACTAGATGGGCCTTGTGGTCTTTTTCTGTCATCATGTTTCTATGTTTCTATCTTGAATTCATAGCTCCCAGGATTATTTTTTCTCATTTTATATCTTATCTTCTCATCATTGACCTCGTCATAGCACTGACCAAATAAATCCAGTATGCAAATGTTTATGCAAATGAGACCTAGTGGATATGTAAATACTTATGCAAATGAGGTCCTGCATCATGCTCAGGCCACCCCTAGCCAGAGAAGGAGCTTGCCAGTGCAACTCAGGAAGTCTATTCTAGACATAGTTCTTGATAAATGTAGATTTTTTTCAAAATTTTGAAGAGGGCTGCGACTTGCCCTCATTGGCGCCAGCTCTGTGGGCGATGTGGGTGCATGAGCACCTCCAATCTTCTCTCTTGCACCCCCCTGGATTGGGAGCTGAGAACTCCATTCTGCCTAGTTGCAGAGGAGGGTAGGAAGGAAGGATTGTGTCACTTCTGCTACTGTAGCCTGTTTGCAGACTATGAAGTGACTGACCAATGGGTTGTAGGGGGAGAAGAGAGCAGCAGCACAGGACAGAGAGGTCTCCTGCCTTTGGTTTGCCTTGGAGAGGAGGAGAGGAGCTAATAGGGAGGAGCTCATAGAGCTGCCAGGGAAGGCAAGGGAGGAATGAGACAGGAACGTGGGACCTAGGAGCAGGGTAATAGAGGGGCTGAGAGAAGCGGATACATCTTGGAAGAAAGGGTTGTAATAAGAAGAGAAGTGGATTTGGGGTGTGGCAAAGAAGATTTAACAGGAAAAGAGAGGAACCGAGAGAGGTGAAGAGGAGAGGAGCTAGTATGGGGCCAACATCTCCTTCTCTGCAGCCAGCGATGGCAGTGATCTTGCCACAGGGGAGGGGAGGGGGGTGCAGCATTTCCAGCCTGGGATGGCGGCAGCAGTACTTGCAGTGGGAGCACAGTTAGGTTCAGTGCTGGGGAGCTGATTTGAAGTGGGAGGAGAGGAGGGTGCAGATCTCCGACATTCCAGCTTGAGCTGGTGGCAACAGGGATCATTGGGGGGGGGGGGTGGAAAGAAAAATTAGGGAGCGATTATAGGGATCTCAAGCACCTGGCTCCTTGTTTTGCATTCTCCTCAGCCTGTAGGCACACAGAGCTGCCAGAGAGAAGATGGGCTTGCTGTCTATGTCGTATTTTTGGTGACGTGCCAGTTTGTCCTAATGCACTGGTTTAAGAGGATACGCACCAACGGACTGAAGATTTCTCGCTACGGCAGCAAATGAAATAAGTCAAAACTGCAGTTCCTCAGCTGCCGTACTTACAGTTTGAACCCAGTTATCAGCCTTTACCCCCCTCTCTTGGCTACGGTCTCTGTGTCACCGTGTCCTTGGAGCTTAACTGCAGGGTTTTGCAAAGAACAGGAGGCTCATGCGAATGAACTGCTAGGGGCAGTGTGAAGGAAACTATTCTATGACACTATAGGAGAAAAACTCCAGTCCTGGATTCCTATGCATCCGTCAGCTTACCAGATCTCCCTGTAACAGCTCGGCCCCGCTGTATACAGATTTCTACATACAGCAAAATAAGCAAACCCCTGGCACTCCTCTCTGTGCTTGCTCCAACAGAGTCGGGGAAAGATACTGTGAAGGCTGTTCCCTCTATCCTTGCTGCAGCTGCCTTTTGCCTCTAGGAAGGGGCTCTCTGGAGAACACTCCATGGCTCACACTCTGTCCCTCCAGCTTCCTGTTCAAGCCCAGCATCTGACAGAACTATTTCCTGGCACCAAAAGCCAGAGCTTCTATCGTCTAGCTCCCAGTGCAACCCGTAATGTTCTGCTGAAGAAGTGTAGACGCCGGGAGCTTGTCCTCAGTGACTCAATGTCCCTCTGCTCTCTCTTAGGTTAGAGATTCTCTAGGGTTCCTTCCAAGGAGCGGAACTGATAACCTCCCTGAACATCCACGCTTCAGAGGACCTTTACTCTGGTCCAAATCAGGAAGTAAGCCCAGCATCACAAGATAACTGAACAGAATCTTTCCTTACGCATTTCAAACACACCAAACCTCAGCAGGCTTTGAATACCAGTCTGCACAAACTGTTATTTGTAAATCCAAGCCGTCCTTTGCTGTAGGCAAAACATTACAAATCTTGTAAATCATTCAAGTCCGTGCTTGAAGACTGCATGTCGATGCCTGAAAGGTTCCCTGTCTGGCAGGTACAAGCTGTCTTTAAGTCCAAAGAGGAAAAAAACATACAGATCTACAAGTTTCACACTTAATACAACATAAGCTGCAGGGAAAATAATCCGGATTTCATGAGACCTTTGCAAGAAGTTTTAAAAGAGAAAAAGGGAGTAGCTAGAGAAGAAACAAGGTAAAGCCAAGAACAAGCAGAGATAAATGATTCGTTTAAATTACAAAGATGTTGTGGGTTTTTTTTTTAAAATTTAAGTTTGGTGAAGATTTCTGTGCTAATTGGGAGTGTTAGCTGGGGGGTGGGAGGAGTGGGGATTGGTATCTGCCCTTTTCTTCCCTACAATCATTAGGGTAAATAAAGTGCTTTATTGGAAGAGGAGGTTGTGATTGAATGTGATGCTATAAACTGAAAATCTCCAGCTTAAAAGTTACTCTCCCTTGGACACTCTTCCCAGAGCCTGCAGAATCAACACTCCAACTCCTCCAGCCTTTGAGTTGAAGAACCATTATGCATCCCTGGAAGGGGAGGAGGTGAAAACATCCTAGGAAATGGAAAAACCAGAGCTCATGCATCCCAACGTTGCAAAATTAGTGGCCGTAAGGAAGCGAAGGGTAGTGATGGTTGGTGACTCTCTTCTGAGGGGTACTAAAGCATCCATCTGCCGACTTGATGTCCAGAGGGGTATGCTATCTGCCAGGGGCCAAAATTTGAGATGTTACGGAGAGTATGCCGAGACTCATCAAGCCTACTGACTATTACCTGATATTGCTCATCCATGTCGGCACAAATGATACTGTTAGGTATCCCTCTGAGCATATCGAAAATGACTTCATGGCTCTGGGACAGAGGGTGAAGCAGATAGGTGTGCAGGTAGTGTTCAGTCCTCCCTGTTGAGGGTAAAGGCCGAGGCAGAGAAGCTCGCTTCCTGGAGATGAATACATGGCTGTATGGATGGTGTCATCAAGAACGTTCTTGTTTCCTGGACCATGGGATGATTTTCCAAGAGCTGCAGAGTACAGATGGTGTCCATCTGTCCGAGGGGTTGAAGTGTATTCAGCAGCAGACTGGCTAACCTACTGAAGAGCGCTTTAAACTAGATTCATTGGGGATGGATGAAGAAAGCTCCCAGGTAAGTGAAAGATTAAATACCTCTGTAGAAATGGGTAAAAGGGGCAACTTCTGGAAAGCAGTATGTAAAAAACGCTCGTAGCATGGGAAACAAGATCCCAGATGTTGAGGCTTTAATGGAAGAGGCTGGCTTGGATTTAGTGGCAGTTATGGAGACATGGTTCACAGACAACCATGACTAGGATGTAATTATACTGGGCTATACTTTATTCAGGAAGGACAGGATAGGAAGAAGGGGAGGAGGAGTGGTACTATATGTAAAAAATAACACTAAAGTTATAGAATTACAGTGCTTAAAAGGGAGCGAAGAGGCACTGTGGGTTAAACTAGAACACGGGAAAGGGAAATCCCTTTGCATTGAAGTGATATACAGATCCCTTTTATAGGGCGAAGAAGTCGACGGAGATTTAATAGAAGACATACGCAGTATTGCCATGAAAAGAGAAGTGCTACTGATAGGTGATGTCAGTATGCCAGATATTGATAGGCACATCCTTGCTGCGGTGTCATCTAGAAGTAAGGAGATCATCTTGCAATCGGCATATGTTGCCTCTTTTGCCACTATGGTAGTGAAAACATTATGGCAGTATATATTTGGTGCGTAAACATTGCAAAGCATCAATTTATGACCTCTTATCTCCCTCAATACCATCACATATCTGCCTTTGCTGTATTGCAACACTTTGTGCACTTAGAAGCCCAAACCCATCTTAATTAAAATGGCTACTTCCCTTTGCCGTCCATTGAAGGTGGATTAGTACACTGCGCCCATCCAGGATCTTTGTAGCTTCTTATGCTCTGAGGCGCTCAGATGCATTTCTTGCAAAAAAGTAATATCTATTTTTACCTTCTGTAGATATGTGTTTAAGCGGTGAGTGAATGCCATGTACATTTAAAGTGAGCAGCTGTAGGTCAGTCATTATCCCACACCCTAGTCTGTGCAATATTCCAACATACTGTACTACTGCAGTTATTTACTGCCTTTCTCCCCCCCAACTAGGGATATTCAGTTCGGTAGGGGCCCCTAGGGCATTTGCTCCAACTCCCACAGGTCTTCTTGGTTCATCCCCCCCCCCCAGCCTGCCGTCTGTGCCCTTGCTCTACCCCCTCTCCCATGCATTCCATCCCCTACGCACTACTCCTCACATCACTCCCCTCTTCCTCCTTCCTTCCCAGTGTACCAAAGTAGGACCTTCCCAACCCCTCTGCCCCCCCCCCCGCCTGCTGCCCGCATCTCCCAAGGACCTCGCTATGTGTTTATTCACCCTCCCCAGCTAGTCGACTGTCTGAGGCCAGTAGCCAATCCAAACCCCTCCATTATTGTAGAATTCTATGCCCCAGGCCCTCTTCAGGAAGGTGGGATCTCAGCCTGTAGAGCAGATGGTCCCTCTCTCACCCCATCATCTGGACTTGCTCAGCAGATTACTGCCAAGAGGTGCTTTTCCAGCCTCCTCCCCATGCTTGCAAACAACCAGAATGAAAATGAGAACTCCCCTTCCCCCAACTAGAACAGTAACATGAACAGTATTTCAGAGCCTACTAGTCCACTGTGGTCCCGCTGAAGACCAGCTAGTTAATGAGAATCTATGTTCTCAGTGACTCACTCCAGCAAGGCCTCTGTCTAACAGTAAATGTCCACAAGAATCCGAGATACCCAGAAATGCCTTTCAGACCGCCTCTCTCTCCACTTTCTCCACAAAGGCTTTAGTGTCTTCCTTCTTTTCAAAAGTCTTGGTGCCACCCTTGTAGAAGACATTTAGCTTAGCAGGGTAATGCAGGCTGAAGCGAACACCTTTCGCAATCAGACGTGAGCAGTATGGGGTGATCTCCCTCCTCTTAGCTGTTTGTTTCCACTCCCTCTCTGATGCCCAGTGCCAACTTCCTGTTTCCAGCAGGAACTCAGCATTGGGTGTCAGAGGAGTGGAAGCAAACAGCCCCATGGTACCAAAGTTTAAAGGTAAGCGCCGCGGGGCTGTTTGGGCTCATTGCCACTGCTGCCTGTCCCAAGAGGGGTGAGAGCGATGGCAATGGGTATCCCAGAGGGCTGGTGCTCTAGGCAACCACCTAGTTCGCCTAATGGTATCTCTGGCCCTGGCAGGGGTATATGCCATAAATACCCCCAATAGTTGATGTGAGTCTACACTACATCCTGCATTAATTTTGGGGCTTACTGCCCTCTAACTTAGTGCATTTTAGAATCCATGCCCCTAAATTTGTATCTGAGGTAATGGAGGGTTAAATGTTTTGCCCAAGGTCCCAAGCAGTGTCAGTCCAGCTGGGTTAGTTTTTATATGATGAGGCTGGCTGTTGGCAATGGAAAAGCCAAATTTTTGGGGATTTAAGCTCTGCTGCGGTACCAAGTCACCGAGTGCTGAGTGCAGTGCAGCAGCAGTTAGTAGTCGATACTCGGTAGGTGTCCAGATAAGCACCCACCATCTACCCTGTCCCAAACTGCAGCCATAGGATGAATAGACATATGGGGCTGTTTTCAACACATCCACAGTGAAAGAATGCTAGTCCCACTTCCTCCAATACGTACTTCCTCCTGCATCAGAGGGGGTGGGACCTGCATTGCTTGCCATATGCATGTGTTGATGCCTGAAGACAGACCATGCACATGTTTTCAAAACAAAGATGGCTACTGCAGCTTGGGATTAGGTTACTGGTGCAGCTAGGAATGTGATGGGGACATGGGAGGGGGAATAAGGGTATAGTTGAGGGAGATGCTGGTCTTAGGGAAGGGGAGGAGGGTTGGAGGGGATGTGGTAGTCTTATGGGCATGATAGGGCCATGGGAAAGAGAATAGGGAACAAATGGGAGAAATTCTGGACTTGAGATGATGGGGCCATGGGAGGGTGAACAGCGCCACAGATGGGGGAGAGGCTGCACCACCCAGGGAGAGAGGAATGGTAACACAGATGGGAGATTCTGGACATGATGGGGCCTTAGGGACACAGAGGAGGTTGATGCTAGATTACATTAAAGGGAAGAACAGAGACACAGATGGGGGCAATGCTGTATTACAAGGGAGGGAGGAATAGGGACAGAAATGGGAGATGCTGGATCACCTGGTCAGGGGGGACAAGGGAGACAGAGCGTGAATGCTGGATATAAGACACTAGTTGGGGGAGAAGAAAGAGTACTGTGATCGGTGGGGATCTCCAAGTCTTGGCAGCCAAAAACAGCTCCACTAACAAGTGCCCTGCCTTGCCCCACTCATCTGCTTCTACCTCCACTGCTACTCTAGTTTCTCTAATGGTACCTGCAAAGGTGAGCTGTGCACACTGAAAGCTCACAGGTGGCATGTCCCATTGATCTTGTGAGATCATCAGCAGGACACGTTGCCTGAGATGTTTGAATGCATGCATGGTTGCAGGCACCATGGGAGAGACTAGAGCAATAGGGAGTAACCAGACAGCTTCCCACCACAGCTGCTTTGCATCGGCATCAATTCAAATGGAGGCAGGTACCAGGGGGAGGTGGACAAAAAGGCATGGGTCAGGTGCTGGAAGAGGAAGGGAGAGAGGCAGAGAACTGATGCTGGTGTTGGAGCAAGGGGAGAGAGAGCCAGATAGAGTTATGGAAAGGGAGAGGCTGAGTGCTGTAAGTGGAGAGGTGAGAAAATGGATGCTAGGAAAATAGACAGGAGAGCCGGCACTGGCAAGAGGGAAAGGAAGGAAGGATAGATGCTAGGAAAGAAGGTGGGAAGGTGGGTGGATGCTTGGGAAGAGGGATAAAGAGGAAGGAGAACTCTTGGGAATGGAGACTGGTCATAGTAGAAGAAAGGCCTGGAAGCAGCGGAGATGGGTGACAAGGAAGGAACTAAGAATGACAGGCAGAGGAAGATAGATAAAGGCTGAAGAGCATGGAAATCAGAGTCTAGAGATGGTGAAAGGGGGCATAGAAGACTGGGAAAAGAATAAAAGAGAGGGTGAAATAGGAGGACTGGAGAATGAGAGTGGGAGTTGAGAGATGGAAAGCAGCTAGATAAGGGAGAAGTGAAAGAGGAAGATTGAAGAATGGGGTGAGAGAAGGGGGAGGAGGATTAAATCTTGCTATGATCGTATAGAGAAGCAGAAAAGAGAAATGGAGATAAAAGACAAAAGAGAAAACTTGTTGAGACATAGATATAGATGAGGAAGGGAAGAAGAGAAAGAGAAAGAAGAAATAGAAAATGGAAGAGACCCAGGGAAAGCACTTAGGACAAGAGTGTCCAACTCCAGTCCTGGAGGGCCAAATCCAGCTTGATTTTCAGGATATCCCCAATGAATATTCATGAGATATATTTACATGGACAGCCCCTACTGTATGCAAATATGTATATTCATTAAGGACATCCTGAAAACCAGGCTGGTTTGTAGCCCTCCAAGACTGGAGTTGGTGGACTTAGGTGGGCAAGCGGGAAAAAAGCGAGGACTAACAACACAGTTATAACATAAGATAGGCGTTTGCAGACTATCCAGAATACTGTCATCTGCATATTAGATTTTTCCCATAAATAAGATCGTATAAGCCCACTTTGCCTCTAATTCTACTGGTTCCAAATCAATTTTCTGAATTTAGGTCAAGGTTCTCACCCTTACCCATAAAGCTCTTTACACATCTTGTCCATCATATTTGGTCTCTGTTGTCATTCCTCACCGTCCTGGTCATTCCCTCCGTTCACGACATGATAACAAGCTTTTCCTTCCCTCTGCTTCCTGGGCTCATCCACTTTCTAGTTTTCTTCAGAACAATCTCCCTCCAGCACTTAGGTCCAAATTATCATACCTTAAACTCAGGGTTTCACTTAAAATGCATCTTTTCACTTTGGAGTTTGGGAGTCAGTAGTGTTGCTGGAGTGCTGGGTGTCAGTGTCTGTACTCTTCCTTGCCCTCTGGCTGTCTGATATTTCTTTTCTTACCTGTTCTGTCCTTTCAAATTTATGGCACTCTTTTTCCTTTGTCAAATAAGAATCACATCTATGCAGACGATATCATGGTATACGCACCAGTAGACATAAAAAACCCAACATACCGCAACATCACTAATTGCATACTTGAAGCAGAATCTTGGCTAAATGCAAATAACCTTCACATAAATTTCAAAAAAAACGGAAATACTTTTTACAACAAGAAATCAAAACTTCACTCCCCCCCCCCCATTTAATTTGCACACCACCACCCTCCCAGTTAAAAATGAGGTGAAATACTTAGGAATCATAATAGATAGAGCTCTCAATATGTTTGCTGAAATAAAACAAACTGCCAGAACCATATTGTACAAGCTAAAAACAATCCAGCACCTCAGACCCCTCCTAGAAAGCCATGATTTCAGAACAGTAGTCCAAGCTCTAATCACCCCTCACTTGGACTATTGTAACAGCCTGTTACAGGATCTGCCTAAAAAGACCCTGCACAGAATGTAACTGCCAGGATTATAACCAAAGCAAGTCTAACTGATCACTTCACCCCCATACTCTATAATCTCCACTGGCTCCCAATAGCAAGTAGGATAAAATACAAAACAATAGTTACCACATTTAAACTGCTCAACAACATCTCCCCCTCCTTCCTTACAACTAAGACACACACATATACAGAACCCACTCTTTGGAACTCGCTACCAGACCACATCAGATCAATCAAAGATCTACAGATATTTCGAAAGGAGCTACAAAACCCTTCATTTCTCTGAGTACTATAACAACCCCACCTTCAGCAATACTAATACTCTGGTCATCCATTCAACCCCCACTAACTGAACCAGCATTTACCATCCCAACATGATTACTCCCCCCGTAACTGGTACTTATTGCTAAAGCCATCATGTATATAGTTAAATGTTAACCAACTTCCACTATATTCCTGCATATGTGGATAGCTGGTATGTAAATAGTTCAGTGTATCATAGTTTAAAACAATGTTCTCTGTAATGATATCGTTCGATGTAAACCACCCCTGATCGTTGGAAGGGGCGGTATAGAAAAGCTGTTCAAATAAATAAATAAATAAAATATAATTTATTTAATTTATTGAAAACTGCTTGGTATTTATAAAGGTGGCATATTAAGCTTTTAGATAAACCATGAACTATGTGGCAAAAGTACAAAAAAAAAATTATTTTTGAGTTTTTATTGTAATAGACCAGTTGTGGTCAACATTATTGGCACCCTTGCATTTTAGGTATGTTGTGTGCAATATCTTGAGAAATAATTGGAAATATTCCAACTATATGTCATGATAATATTTTGATAGTATGTTCAAAGGTATACAAAAAAAAAGATGTCTGTGCAACTTAGATGTAGTAATTTCTGAGAAAAAACTCCCCCAAAATATGACCTGGACAGGATTAATGGCACCCTTGACTAATATTTGGTTGCACATCCCTTGGCAGTGATAACAGCCTCCAAACGTTTATTGTAGCCATTATGGAACTGCCACTATATTTAACTGTAGGAAGGGTTTTTTTTTCCTTATAAGCTTCATTTCGTTGCCTGTAAATGTATCGCTGGTCTGCATTGCCAAAGAACTCAAGTTTGGTTTAATCTGTCCACAGAACATGTTCCCAGAAGGATTGTGGTTTCTCAAGGTGGGTTTGGGCAAAGATCAGGCATGCTTTTTTATGTCTGTCTTTGAGCAGTGGGGTCCTCCTTGGCCTTTGCCCATGAAGTCCTTCTTTGTTTAGTGCACGATATATGGTGTGGATTGAAACCATCACTCCAGATTGCTCCAGGTCAGCCTTAAGCTCTTTAGATGTTGTACGTGATGCTTTTCCAGCAGTTCGCAGACTTCAAAGACTTCTTGGATTAATTGTCCTCTTCCCACCACATTATGGGTGGTTATTGACAGTTCCATGAGCAGAAAACTTCCTAATAACATTGCAAACTGTAAACACAGGAATCCCAAGGTCTCTGGAGATGGCCTTGTACCCCTTGGAAGTTTGATGTTTGGTGATAATGGCTTTTCTGATGGTCTCAGACAGCTCTCTTGTCTATCATTGTGAAGATGTAGCAAGGAGTGAATGTTACCATTTCAGACATTAGAGCCATCATTCACTGGTTGATTCAAGTCTTGTGAGTACTGACAATTGATCACAGGTGTGTCTAATTTCACTGCAATGGGAATGTGGTTCTTCTGTTCAAATTGATTTGAATTGTTTATAAGGGTGCCAATATTCATGTCCTCTTAGTGACCCAAACTATCCTATAGACTCTAATATGCTCCTCAAAAGGTTTTTTTTTTGGACTTCTATATCAAGGTGGCTATAGGGAGCTACCTCCGATTTAGTCCATTTTATTCTTTAGTTATAGTGATCATACAAACATGCTTTCTTTAAAAAGTGCCTTGATAAACCAACACGACTGTTGTGTTTCAAACCTGATATTACAAAGCTCTGCATCAGGGCAACAAAGCAGTATTTATCTTTGAAGTTGTCGTAAAAAATTCTCTATTTTCCATTGTGCAACCAAAGTTTCAGGAGATCAACTCCGAGAGCTCCAGTATGGAGATTGATCTCCCAAAATGTTTTGTTACACAGTGGAGAATGGAGAATTGTTTATGAAGAGACTTGTTTATGAAGAGACTTATTTATGAAGGTCTTTGTTGCCCTGATGCAGAGCCTCGTAAGTATCAGGTTCAATATGCGACAATCTTGTTGGTTTATTCATGGCAATTCTTGAAGAAGGCGTATTTGTATGATTACTATAACTAAAGAATAAATTGGAGGTAGTTCCCTATAGCAACCTTGACATAGAAGTCTGACAAGCATATTAGAGTGTATGGGATTGTTTGGGTCACTAAGTGGAAATTTGGGTGCCTATGGAATGACGAAGGTTGGACACAAGTCACCAGGGCCTGCAGAATCACCAATCCAACTTCTCCAGCCCTTGAATTGAAGAACCATTATGCAGCAATGGAAGTGGAGGAGGTGAAAGCATCCCTGGAAAGGGAAGAACCAGAGTTCAAGTACCCCAAAAGTTGCAGAATCAATGACCACAAGGAAGCAAAGGGTAGTGATGGTTGGTGACACTCTTCTGAGGGGTACTGAGGCATCCATCTTCTGACCAGACTTGATGTCCAGAGAGGTATGCTGTCTGCCAGGTGCCATAATCCAAGATGTTATGGAGAGTTTGATGAGACTCATAAAGCCCACTGACTATTACCCAATGTTGCTAATCCATGTCGGCACAAATGATACTGCCAGGTAGCCCTCTCAGCATATCAAAAGTGACTTCATGGCTCTGGGTCAGAGGGTGAAGCAGATAGGTGCACAGGTGGTGTTCTCTTCAATCCTCCCTGTTGAGGGTAAAGGCCAATGCAGAGAGGCTCGCATCTTGGAGATGAATGCATGGCTGCGTGGATGGTGTCATCGAGAGCATTTTGGTTTCCTGGACCATGAGATGCTGTTACAAGGGTTGCAGAGCAGAGATGGCGTCCATCTCTCCAAGAAAGGTCGACTTCATCTTCAGTAGCAGATTGGCTAATCTACTGAAGAGGGCTTTAAACTAGATTCGTTTGGGATGGGTGAAGAAAGCCCCCAGGTAATTGAAATCCCCCAGGTAAGTGAAACATTAAATGCCTTTATGGAAATGGGTAAAAGGGGTAACATAAGGAAAGAGGTGTGTATAAATGCCCGTAGCATGGTAAATAATATCCCTGATGTTGAAGCTTTTGTTGGAGTGGCTGACTTGGATTTAGTGGCAGTTACAAAAACATGGTTCACAGAAAACCATGACTGGGATGCAACTATACCAGGCTATGCTTTATTCATAAAGGACAGGGTAGGAGGAAGGGGAAGAGGAGTGGCACTATATGTAAAAAATAATATTAAAGCTTTGGAATTATAGAGCTTAAAAGGGGAGAGGAGGCACTGTGGGTTAAACTAGAAAGAGGGAAAGAGAAATCTATTTGCATTGACGTGATATACAGACCTCCCTCACAAGAAGAAAAAATGGACAGAGAGTTAATTGAAGATATACGCAGCATTGCTAGGAATGGGGAAGTGCTACTGATAGGCGATTTCAATATGCCAGATGTTGATTGGCACATTCCTGCTGCAGTATCATCTAGAAGTAAGGAGATCCTGGATTCTCTATAGGGAGAACTATTCAGGCAATTGGTAACAGACCCCACACGTGAAGGGGCCGTACTGGACTTGGTGCTTACCAATGGTGAAAGTGTTTTTGATGTTATAGTGGGAGATCATTTTGCATCCAGTGATCACCAGATGGTGTGGTTCAGTATTAGGACTAGGGCTGTTAGAATCCATTCAAAAGCAAGGGTCTTAGACTTTAGGAAAACTAACTTTGCCAAGATGGGCCAATACCTCAGGGAATTGTTAGCGGGACGGGAACAGCTGGGGGATGTAGAAAAACAGTAGACAAAACTCAAAGGGGATATTTTAAGGGCAACCAACCTTTTTGTTAAAATGGTAAATAAAGCTATAAGGAAAAGGAGACCTCTATGGCTTTCAAAAGAAGTAGCTGAAAAGGTGAAGAAAAAGAGGGAGGCCTTCATGAGATACAAGAGATCACAGAGAGAGGAAGACAGGCATCTATATTTGGAAAAACTTAGAGAAGCTAGCAAAGTAGTCAGGAAAGCAAAAATTCAAAAAGAGGAGGAAATAGCCAATGCAATAAAATGGGGGGAGGGTATAAGACATTTTTCAGATACGTTAGTGAGAAGAGGAAGGGCAAAAGTGATATTGTCAGACTCAAGGGTGAAGGGGAGGAATATGTAGAAGCTGATGAGGATAAAGCGGAATTGCTTAACAAATATTTCTGTTCTGTGTTCACAGATGAAGAACCAGGAGCAGGACCTCAGAAAACACCCACAAACAGGAACAGAAACGAGGGGCATCTTGAAGAATTTTCAGAAGACTGTGTTCGTGAGAAACTAGCTAAACTTAAAGTAGACAAAGCAATGGGACCGGATGGGATACACCCTAGAATACTGAGGGAACTTGGGGATGTTCCAGCAGCTCCACTGACTGACCTTTTCAATGCCTCGTTGGAGTCAGGAGTGGTGCCAAAGGACTGGAGAGAGGCTTATGTGGTGCCTTTACATAAATGTGGAAGTAAGGATGTGGTTGAAAACTACAGACTTGTTAGTTTAACTTTGGTGGTCAGTAAATTATTGTAAACGCTGCTGAAAGAGAAAATAGTGAGGTTTCTGGAGTCCAGTGGATTACAGGATCTGAGGCAGCATGGATTCGCCAGAGGCAGGTCTTGTCATACAAATCTGATTGATTTCTTTGACTGGGTGACCAGGGAGTTGGACTGAGGGAGAGTCCTAGATCTGGTGTTTTTAGATTTCAGTAAAGCCTTTGACATCGTTCCTCACAGGCGACTTATAAACAAATTGAGCACCCTAGGGATGGACCCTAAAGTTACTGCTTGGATTAGAAATTGATTGAGTGGGAGGCGACAAAGAGTACAGGTAAATGGAGCTCACTGAAGAGAAGGAAGTTACCAGTGATGTGCCACAGGGATCTGTCCTTGGTCCGATTCTTTTTAACATCTTTGCTAGTGATATAGTGGAAGGGCTGTCGGGTAAGGTTTGTCTCTTTGCGGATGATACCAAAATCTGCAATAGAGTAGACACCCAGGAAGGTGTAGATAACATGAGGAGGGATCTAGCTAAGCTTGAAGAATGGTCTAGAATTTGGCAGCTGGGATTTAATGTTAAAAATGTAAGGTCATGCATTTGGGCTGCAGCAATCCAAGGGAGCAATATAGTACAGGGGGTGAAGTACTTTTGTCCACTTAAGAAGAGCGGGACCTAGGCGTGGTTGTGTCTGATGATCTTAAAGTAGCTAAACAGGTAGAAAAGGCGACGGCAAAAGCTAGAAGGATGCTTGGGTGCATATGGAGAGGAATGGCTAGCAGAAAAAAGGAGGTGATAGTGCCTCTGTATAAGTCTTTGGTGCGACCTCATTTGAAGTATTACCACCACTGTCACCTCTCTTGAAACCTGCAACAGTGGCAATGGCCGCAAGCAGACCCACAGTACTTATTCAGCACCATTGGGCTGCTTGCTTTAGCCCCCTCTGACGTCTGATGCCGACTTCCTGTTTGCACCAAAACAAAAGTAGAGAAGTGTGAAAAAAGATGTTTAAAAGCTGACGTGTATATAATAATGTCGGAAGTATAGCCTTGAGGTTTTATAATCGCCTCTTGAAGCTAACCTTCCATTTTGCTCAAATTTTTATTGAGCTCACCACGGAGCTAACGATAAGTTAGGTGAAACACCACAACAAAGTGTCACCAATAAAAAACAATTGTGTAATAATTCAGTAAAAATTCTTAATGTAATTGGGAAGCCCAACTAAAGATGCTGTGAGAAGAAAGGAAAACAGAGTTCAACTTATCTGAATCCTCTCGTAACCTGTTGTCGATTCACAGCAAAGCTTGAACAGACTTCTCCAAAGTGCTCCCTCAAAACAGCTCAAAGTAGCTGAAAAAATATCATTGCAGTCCAGTTCACAAAAAATAGCGAAAATTAGCAGACACAGCACTGCGTTTCGGGCGGCCAACTTTTACTCGCCCTGCTTCAACGCTCAACCAATTGCACCAAGATCATTCTATCAACTGATCAAAAACACCAGCGCATGCTCAATAGCAGTCTATTGTTTTATTTTGGTGATTTATAGTGTAGAGGTTTTTAGTTAGGTTGATATTTGGACTTCCTGTTTGCAGACAGGAAGTCGGTATCGAGCATTGGAGGGGACAGTAGCAAACATCCCCGCAGTGCCAAAGTTTAAAGGTAAGAGCTATGAGGCTGTTTACAGCCATTGCTGCTTCTGCAGGTCCCAGAGAGCTGTGGTGGAGGCAGTGGGCATCGGGGGTGGGGGGGGGGGAGGGGCACAAGGGATGAGGTTTGCCAAGGGTACCCTCATTTCCTTCCACCGGCCCTGACTGCTTCTTCACCTTTATTATCTAGTCTGCTTTCCCTGGGTGGAAATCCTTCTCTTCTCTTTCTAGTGCTTTGCCCAGTCTACTTGAATTGAACTGGTAATTCCTTAGGTAAGGATTGGCCTCTGTTCTGTGTGTGACTAAGGTGAAGTATATTTTTTGCTAGCATGTAATTTCTGTGTAGAGATCTGTAGCAATCCAGTTCATTTTCTTCTCTCAATAGTAGGGTTCTAGGTCCTGTGTAATAGTTGTAATGCTGCCTGTGTTTGCTATAGAGAGACCATTTGCCGCCATTTAGGAACAGACTTCCCAACAGCTGCAGAGAGAGCACAAGTCTGTCATTTTGCCAGATCTCTCCTCATGTGTGTTATAGCTACTGAAAAGTAAACCATGCTGGGACCTACGTTTACTAGAGTTAAACCATTTTTAAGTGGCACTGTCTGTAAGCGGAATTTCAGTGAGTCCAGACTGCTTGCCTCACAGCTTCATGGACACCGTATGCTTGGACTTGACATCCTTCACTTCTGAGAGTGAAAAGAATAGATTTCCCCATTAGCTATTGACTCCGAATGGCCACTGTCAGAGAAAGGATGAGGATTTGATAGACTTATGGTCTGAGAGAGCTTGGCACGCCCTACATGCTTATGATTCTTGCTGTTTTGCTTTAATTCCTTGCCTTGATTGTCCTGGAAAGGAGACTTATGAAGGAATGCATTGCCATTTGTTTTATGACATGATTGGATCTGATGTTTTTCATATGTTCTTTGCTTTCTACCCAATATTCTTCTGGCGGATTTTATAAACTACAATAAATATAGCAAGGAAGGAAGAATTCAAGGGTATTTATCAAAATATAGATTAATAAGCCATTTATCCTAAAACAAAATTGAAAGGTATATGGCTAAATGATGGTAATTCACCATAACATAAGAGTGGGTTTAGAACATTTTGAAGGATGTGATGTGTGCTGAGATATTTGTCTTTATAGTCGACTTGTGTCAGGTCCACTTTAAATTTATTTGTTGATAAGAGTGTAACTAGCTCGGTTCTGACCTGTATGTCTAGTGCCCACTCATGTTAATCTTGCTGTCCCCCACCCTCCAAAAGAAAAAATCAGTTCTGACTACCCCAGTGCTTCAGGCAGGCTTGGAGTCCTCTCTGGTCTGGGAGCCTGGCTACACCCCCTAACGCTGACCTGACATCTGCTGTCTTTATGGTTTGTACAGTACAAGGGAAATGCATCTCTTTCGATTTCTCTGGTGTTGCAGTGAAAGCAGAGTCTGGCTTCTTGGGGTTTCATATTTCTATTTTCAGTTCGCGGTTGCTTATTTTTTAGTTGGTGAGGGCCTTGCTGTGCTCTTGCTGTGCTCGGCGCATGCGACCAAGGCTGGGTATTCTGTTAGCATGGAGTTTCTATGTAAGAACGTGTAGTAATCTGGCTTGTTCGGCTATCCTAAAAGGTCGTAGTGATGTTCTAGAGCATAGGTGTCAAACTCTGGCCTGCGGGCCAAATTTGGCCCGTAGTGTAATTATATTTGGCCCGCGAGGCTATACCAAATGACTACTAGAGCTAGCCCACCGGTATTATACAGCGCATTCATTCATCGCTAATACTACAAATCCCATAATGCCTTGCTGTTGTTTTGGTGCGTCAATCAGGACAGGTCCCAGAAACGCCCTCTCCTGTGTGACAGAAGTCATAGCGATCTCAAGCTACAACTATCACTGTGGAACCCCTTCCCAAAAATGGCAAAAAGAAAGGCAGACAACAGGAACTTTCTGGACAGGTGGGAGACAGAATATTTGTTTACATATGTAAAAGACAGACCTGTTTGTCTGATTTGTGGAGTCAACGTGGCTATAACTAAGGAGTATAACATTCGACGACACTATGAAACAAAACACCATGACAAGTACAAGAACCTGGACATGACTCAAAGGAGCCAGAAAGTGGAGGAGATGAAAAGAAGTTTGGTTTCACAACAGAATATGTTCAAAAAAGCCACATCACAAAGTGAGGCTGCTGTAAAGGCTAGTTATATTGTGGCAGCAGAGATCGCAAAATCAGCCCGGCCCTTTAATGAGGGAGAGTTTGTGAAAAAGTGCATGTTGAAAGTTTGTGACATCGTGTGCCCAGAGAAAAAGCAAGCCTTTTCAAACGTGAGCCTGAGCAGAAACACAGTAGCTGATCGCACATGTGATCTTGCCACCAATCTGTATGACCAGCTTTTGGAAAAGGGAAAAGATTTCGTTGCATTCTCCCTTGCTGTGGATGAGAGCAGCGACGCATCTGATACTGTTCAGCTGTCAGTCTTCATCCTTGGCGTGGACTCAAATATGTGTGTTACGGAGGAGCTATTGGGATTCAAATCAATGCATGGCACAACCACAGGAAAGGAAATTTTTGAGGAGGTTTCCAAATGCGTAACTGAAATAAAGCTGCCGTGGGATAAACTCGTGGGATTAACGACAGATGGTGCGCCAGCGATGTGCGGTAAAACAAGTGGACTGGTGGGCAGGGTCCGGGAGAAGATGCAGGAAGAGAACTGTGCAGGTGAACTAACTGTTTATCACTGCATCATACATCAGGAATCATTGTGTGGCAAAGCCCTAAAGATGGAACATGTTATGACCACAGTAACACAAGTAGTTAACTTTATAAGAGCCAAAGGTCTGAATCACCGCCAGTTTAAGTCTTTTCTGGAGGAGTGTGGTTCGGAATACGCAGACGTGCCGTATCACACAGAGGTGAGATGGTTAAGCCGAGGAAAAGTACTGAATAGATGTTTTGAGCTGCATGAGGAAATATGTCAGTTTCTGGAAAGCAAAGGGAAGGACACAGCAGAGCTTCGGGAGAAAAAGTTTCTGTGTGAGCTGGCCTTTTTGTGTGACATCTCGATGCGCTGAACCTGCAGCTTCAGGGGCGGGGGCGCATCATCACAGACATGTACGCTGCAGTGAGGGCTTTTAAAACTAAACTGTGCCTGTGGGAGAATCAGATGCTGCAAGGAAACCTTGGCCATTTTCCCTGCTGCCAAACCATGAAAATGCAGTTCTTTACCAACTTGTTCCCATGCGCACAGTTTGCTGAAAAACTCAGTGTACTCGGCGCTGAGTTTAGCCGGCGATTTGCCGACTTTGATGTCCAGAAATGTAGGTTTGAACTGCTCAGTAATCCCTTTGCAGTTAATGTGGAAAACGCACCAACCAACCTCCAAATGGAGCTAATTGAACTCCAGTGTAATGACACGCTGAAGTCAAAGTATGATGCTGTGGGCGCCGCCCAGTTTCCACAGTTCATCCCTGACACAATGCCTCAGCTCCGCACCCAAGCTGCTCAGATGCTCTCCATGTTCGGCAGCACTTATCTATGTGAGCAACTTTTCTCCTCGATGAAGATGACCAAAACATCTCACAGGAGACGTCTGACTGATGAACACCTTTGCTCGATACTGAGGATTTCCTCAGCTCAAAGCCTGAGCCCAGACATTGATGAACTATCATCCAAGAAGAGATGCCAGGTATCTGGCTTGGGCACATCTGATTAGATCAGTGTGCAGCAAACTGAGCAATAATTAACGTTTTCTTTATGCACTTTTTCTTGCTACTCCAAGACATGGGCTTGAATGGTTGATTAATTTTATTATTGTTATTTTATTTTAAAAATTATTATTTATTATTATTTAAATCTTATTTAATAAATGAATGTCATTGATGTTTTTTTTTATTTGAAATTGGTTTTTGCATATCTGAACTATTAAGTTATAAATTGTATAGTAATAAGTGTTGCTTCATATTCAATGTTAAAGCAAATCTTGTTTGGGTCCATATTAAAAGGTTCATTTGTTCAATGCTGGCCCGCGACTTTGTTCAAGTTTTACATTTTGGCCCACTGTGTATTTGAGTTTGACACCCCTGTTCTAGAGTTTGCTGTGATATTTACAATGCTGCTTTTTCCTAGGTAGGTCCTTCTGTGAATTTTGGAAGTTAGTGCTGGTATGTTAGATCTGCTGTAGGTCCTGAGTGACTTCTTGTAGAACTTTGTATTACTTCACAATACGTCTGGTACTGAGAGGGTTTATCTTGCTCTTAGAGAGATGGCACTAGAATCAGAATTGTTTTCTTTGTATGGTCGTTTCTATACAGAAATGTCCTCGTTCTGCTCTACGCCCATTGGTGGGGGAGGGACAGGGGCAGGGGGTTCTGTGGATGCAGAATATGTTTGGATTTAACACCATATGGGGGAGCATATGTGTGTTGGGGGACTGAGGCGGGAACTGTAGCTCAATGGAGGTTGAAGCGTGCAACCTCTTGCAAACCCCCCTCCCACATTTTCCTATGTCATTGGTACCAACATGTACCAAGACAGCAGTCTCCTCCCCAGCGCTGCAGTATCTAAAACCTTGTCTATGTGGCGCGTGAGGTCTCTTATGTGTATCTGTACAGTGCTGAGTACACCGTGCAGTGCTATATAAATAACTGTTAGTAGTAGTCGTGATGGGGAAGAGTAAAAGAGGACCCAGGATTGTGCTATGGAGGGTGGAGACCAAAGGAGGGAGAAAAAGTTTGGGGTATGCTGAGAAGAGGAAGGGAGGGAAGAGGAGAGAGAGTCCAGGACTACACTGTGAAGGGAGAGGGAGAGAGAATTCAGGATCATGTGGAGGGTGGGTGAGGGGGGGGGGAAGTGGGGAGTGATTTAGGATTGTGCTGATAGAGGAGAAGGAAGAAAGGACTGAACTTGCCTTGGGAATGGGGGGCAGGGAAGGAATTAGGACCCAGGATCTGGTCTGGAGATGAGAAAATGAGGAGAGTCATAGTAACATAGTAAATGATGGCTGATAAAAACCAGCACGGCCCCTCCAGTCTGCTCAGTAAGGTGTTTAGGGTTGTCACGGCCACTCTGTGCAGATTACCCCTCTCAATAAGGGTGGGGTCATAAATATGCCTTCTTGCCCCAGGTGCTAGTTACAGCTTTCGACATACCTACATTTACCAGAGTTGGGCAAACTAGAAGAAAAGTTCAGTGCCCCTTTGACTATAAAAAATTGAGTCCCCCCATGATGGACGATGATGATGCCACACCTCTGACTCCTTATATTTCAAATTGCTTTTAAAGTTTCTCCTGAGGTTTAGAGAAGGTCGGGCGGAATGATAACTGCCTGGCTGTAAACAGTGTTTTTCTGCCATGGTTTACGGCTGAAGGAGAAGCCCTCGTTTCTGCTTGGGCTCATTTATCACTGTGGCCACAGAGTGAAAACAGTGGCGGCTTGTCCCTGAATCACTTGATATTCCAATAGTGTGTCGCTTTGTCCTCATCTGCAGATAAATTGGGTTTAGCTGTCAGCAGTCGCTGAATTCCAGAGGATTCTGATTTAACTGCCTAGACAATGGGTGTGTGTGGAGGGGAGGTGGGGGGAGGCTGCCAAACAGAGCTGTACTCACTGTGACCTATTCAGATGTTGGCAGCTGTGACAGCAGTCATGGAAATTGAGGAACCATAAAACACTGTTTAACTTTCTAGGGTGCTTTGATACTTATCTAAGAAGGCCCTTCGAATCAAGGAGTAGCCTAGTGGTTAGAGCAACAGTCCAACACCCAAGAGAGCAGGGTTAGATTCCCACTGGAACTCCTTGTGACCTTGGCTGCATCACTTTACTCTCCATTGCCTTGAAACAAAGGCCTAGGAATCTATTTCCAGTCATACCTTGCTGAGAACCCCTCCCCAAGCTGGGTCAGCTCCAGGCATCAGGGGTCCTACATGTGCCTGACCAGCTTCAGAGGGAGCTGGTGAGGCCTGTTCCCTGGTTCACCTCTAACCTACTGTAGGAGTAAATAGTGGTGTTTTCCTTTACTCCTATGGCTGTGAGAAGTCACAGATAGCAGATCCGCTGAATTCCTGGAGGCTAAACAGGGGCACTTCCTGACAGGGCAGCCCATCCATTGTGCGGGAATATGGCCCCGCACCTGACCGGGAGCAGGGATGGCCCAAAGCACTGGCTGACTTCTGAACAGCCGCAGGAGTAAAGAGCAGCATTTGCCTTCTCTCCAGCAGCTGTGATAAAAAGGAAGCCACAGGTATACTGAGTCTGGGAGGTTAAATGGGGGCACGTTGGACATGCCCCAGTTTGACCTCCCAGGATTCAGCATGCTGGCGGGTTCCTTTTTACCACAGCCACTGAGATTAGTTAAGCTTCAGGTGAACAAGGTATATTACACGTATTAGGTATAGTTTTATTAGTATAAATATCCATAGCAACCCTTAGTAAGTAAAGAACGTAGATCTAAACACAAACTTAAAACTAAGATGCAGACAGCAGTCCAGCAGCGGGATGGGGGCTTTCCAGTCTTTTGCATTGGGTGTCACATGTATGATTTTCTCCCAGTTGGTGAGAGGTCTTACGTGTGCACTAGGTGCAAGGAGCTCTTTGCTCTCAGGGAACGAGTCCGTTCTCTAGAGGCTAAAGTAGCAGACTTGGAAAGCATAAGACAGACAGAGAGGTACATAGACGAGACCTACAGGGATATAGTCCTGAAGTCCCACCTCCAGTCTGGCAGCATCCCTGTTGCCATGGAGGAGAGAGGTCACGTGACAGGAGAGCATCACCCTGGTGTGGCAGGAAGTGATCCTGTAACTAGGACCTGTCCTCCAGGTGATATAAAACCCTCTCGCACCGAGGAAGTTTCTCCAGGGCCATGTGCCCATGAGGGAAGGGTTAGGACAGCCATTATAGTTGGTGATTCGATCATTAGGCATGAAGATAGCTGGGTGGCTGGTGGAAGTGAGGATCGCCTGGTAACATGCCTGCCTGGTGCGAAGGTAGCGGACCTCACGCGCCACCTAGATAAGGTCTTAGATAGTGCTGGGGAGGAGTCTGCTGTCTTGGTACATGTCAGTACCAATGACATAGGAAAATGTGGTAGGGAGGTTCTGGAGGCTAAATTTAGGCTTTTAGGTAGGAAGTTGAAATCCAGAACTTCCAGGGTAGCGTTCTCCGAAATGCTTCCTGTTCCACGAGCAGGACCCAAAAGGCAGGCAGAGCTCTGGATTCTCAATGCGTGGATGAGACAATGGGGCAGAGATGAGGGTTTTGGATTTGCTAGGAACTGGGGAACATTCTGGGGAAAGGAGGGGCTCTTCCGAAGGGATGGGCTTCACCTTAACCAGGATGGAACCAGGCTGCTGGCATTAACCTTTAAAAAGGAGATAGAGCAGCTTTTAAACTAGATATTAGGGGAAAGACGACAGTCGCCCAAGAGCGGATGGTTCGGAAGAATGTATCTTTGAAGGATACTACCAAAAGCAGAGAGGTTCTACAAAAGAGTAAAGTAGCCCAAATGCCCTCAAGTATGGAGCAGACACAGCTTAAAGAACCCAAATTACCCATATCTAACAACAGCCAAATTAATATGAATAAAATACATTCTCTAAAATGCTTGTATGCAAATGCTAGAAGCCTAAAAAATAAGATGGGAGAGTTAGAATATATAGCACTAAATGAAAGGTTAGATATGATTGGAATATCAGAGACATGGTGGAAGGAGGACAACCAGTGGGACACTGTGATACCTGGGTACAAACTATTTTATTTTTATTTATTTATTTACATTCTCTTATATACCATGCTATTCTGCAACAGTGCGGTTTACCTTGAACAAACTGAAATTACATTGAACAGGGCATTATAACATGGAGATAACTATTTTACAGGGAGCATGGGCTATGGAGGGTTAAGTGGCTTGCCCAAGACCACAAGG
Source organism: Ichthyophis bannanicus (assembly GCA_033557465.1). Classification (NCBI taxonomy): domain Eukaryota; kingdom Metazoa; phylum Chordata; class Amphibia; order Gymnophiona; family Ichthyophiidae; genus Ichthyophis; species Ichthyophis bannanicus. The sequence goes on along the minus strand of CM066032.1, from coordinate 101,708,449 downwards.
AGCACCTGTGGGACTAGAAACCCCAGTCCTTCCGGCCCAAGGTTGCTGTCCTCTAGTGGGATTTGAATCCCTGACCTTCTGGCCTGAAGTACCTTGCCCCAACCACTAGGCCACTCCTCCACTCCAAACTATACAAACTATATCGTAATGATAGAGCTGATCAAATTGGTGGAGGGGTTGCTCTCTATGTTAGAGAGGGCATTGAGTCAGAAAGGATTAAAGTTTTGCAGGAAACAAAATCTGCTGTAGAATCTATATGGATTAAAATTCCATGTAAAAGGGGGAAGGCAATGGCAGTGGGGGTGTACTATCGAGCTCCTGGCCAGAATGACCAAATGGATGATGAAATGCTCAAAGAAATCAAGGAAGCTAACAAAAGTTACAGTGCAGTAATAATAATGGGTGATTTCAACTACCCCGGTATCGACTGGGTCAGTGTCACGTCAGGACATGCTAGGAAGATAAAGTTCCTAGATGAAATAAATGACTGCTTCTTGGAGCAGCTGGTTCATGAACTGACCAGAGGGGAAGCCATATTAGACCTAATCCTTAGTGGAACACCAGATCTAGTGCAAGAAATAAGGTTGTTGGGGCCACTTGGCAATAGTGATCATAGCATGATCGCCTTTGATTTAATTAGTGGAGGAGTGATAGTAGGGAAATCCACAGTACTACCTTTTAACTTTCGAAAGGGAGACTATGATAAAATGAGGAAAACGGTTAAGAAAAAACTAAAAGGAGCAGTTGCAAAGGTTAAAGACGTACATCAGGCTTGGCTGTTGTTGAAAAATACTATCTTGGAAGCCCAGACCAGCTGTATTCCACGCTTTAAGAAAAGTGGAAGGAAGTCCAAAAAACTGCCAGCATGGTTTAAAGGTGAGGTCAGAGAGGCTGTTGTTGCCAAAAAGGCATCTTTCAGGAAATGGAAAAAAGAGCCAAACGACGAAACCTGGAAACAGCACAAGCACTGGCAAGTCAAATGCAAGGCATTGATAAGGCAGGCAAAGGGAGAATTCGAGAAGAAGCTTGCTGCGGAAGCAAAAACGCGAAGTAAAGACCTTTTCAAGTACATTCGTAGCAAAAAACCTGTGAGAGAGTCAGTTGGTCCATTAGATGATAAAGAGATTAAAGGAGCACTAAGAGGCGACAAGGCGATAGCGGAGAGACTGAATGAATTCTTTGCTTCAGTCTTTACTGAGGAAGATGTAGGGATGTTACCCATGACTGAAGTGGTATTTAAAGGTGTGGAAGAATTGAAGGAAATATCGATACATCGGGAAGATGTATTACAACTATTAGATAAGCTGAAGAGTAGCAAATCACCTGGGCCGGATGGTATACATCCAAGGGTGTTGAAAGAGCTGAAATACGAGATTGCAGACCTGCTATTAGTAATCTGTGAACTTTCATTAAAATCATCTCTAATACCTGAAGATTGGAGGATCGCCAATGTAACACCAATTTTTAAAAAGGGTTCCAGGGGTGATCCGGGAAACTACAGACCGGTGAGCCTCACGTCAGTACCGGGAAAAATGGTAGAAACCATCATAAAGAATAAAATTACTCAGCATGTAGATAGTCATGACCTAATGGGAGACAGCCAACATGGTTTTAGACAAGCAAGATCTTGCCTTACTAATCTGTTATGTTTTTTGAAGGAGTGAATAATCAGGTGGACAAAGGTGAGTCGGTTGATATTGTGTATCTGGACTTTCAGAAAGCCTTTGACAAGGTCCCTCATGAGAGACATTTGGCAAAATTAAGGAGTCATGGGATAGGGGGCAGTATACTATTGTGGATCAGGAATTGGTTAAAAGATAGAAAGCAGAGGGAAGGGCTAAATGGCCAATTTTCCCAATGGAGAAAGGTGAATAGTGGTGTACCCCAGGGATCTGTGCTGGGTCCGCTGCTTTTTGACATATTCATAAATGATCTGGAAAGTGGAATAACGAGTGAGGTTATCAAATTTGCAGATGACACAAAACTATTTAAAGTTGTTAAAACCCAAGAGGATTGTGGAAAATTGCAAGAGGATCTTGATAAATTGGAAGACTGGGCATCAAAATGGCAGATGAAATTTAATGTGGACAAGTGCAGGGTTATGCACCTAGGGAAGAACAATACAAACTATGGTTACACGATGCAGGGTTCCACATTGGGAACCACCACCCAGGAAAAAGATTTAGGCGTCATTGTGGATACCATGTTAAAACCCTCTGCCCAGTGTACAGCGGCGGCCAAGAGAGCAAATAGAATGCTAGGTATGATAAGGAAAGGAATGGAAAATAAAACAAAAGATATTATAATGCCTCTATATTGTTCCATGGTGAGACCGCACCTTGAATATTGTGTGCAATTCTGGTCGCCGTATTTTAAAAAGGATATAGCGATTTTAGAAAAGGTTCAGAGAAGAGCCACCAAAATGGTAAAGGGGATGGAAGGATACTCCTATGAAGAAAGGCTAAAAAGGTTAGGGCTCTTTAACCTGGAAAAGAGATGGCTGAGGGGAGATATGATAGGAGTCTATAAATTAATGAACGGAGTGGAACGGGTAAATGTCGATCGATTGTTTACCTTATCAGAATATAGAAAGACTAGGGGACATGCAATGAAGCTACAGGGCAAACTATATAAGACTAATAAAAGAAAATATTTTTTCACTCAACGTGTAATCAAACTCTGGAATTTGTTACCGTAGGATGTAGTAAAGGCTGTTAGTGTAGCTGGGTTTAAAAAAGGTTTGGACAAGTTCCTGGAAGAAAGGTCCATAAATCATTAAGAAGGGACCCGGGATATCAATGCTTGAACCAATACAAGCATTGTGGAACCTATGTCCCTTGGGGAAACTGCTAGGTACATATGACCTAGATTGGCCACTGTTGGAAACAGAATACTGGGCTTGATGGACCTTGGTCTGACCCAGTATGGCATATCTTATGTTCTTATGTTCTTAAGAAGGCAAGCGCCGCTCTTTATTCCCGTGACTGTACAGAGGGGTCAGCCAGGGCTTCTGGCTTCCCCGGCTTACTCTGAAGTCGTTTTTGATGTGTGGCTGGATGGGTACAACTGGGGGCTTGAATGGGAACAGGAACAAGGGGCTAGAATGCAATGGGGGGGGGGACCAGGGACTAGAATGGGAACAGGGGAGGGCCAGGACTGGAATTGGGATGATGTTGGGGGAGGGGAGACTGGGACTGGAAGGGAGCAGATGCTGGGAGGGACTGGAAGGGAACTGATACTGGGAGATTAGGACTGGAAATGGGCTGATATTGTAGGACTGGAAGGGAGCTGATGCTGGGAGGGACTACAGGAGGATTGATACTGGGGGTTAGGACTGGAAATGGTCTGGGGATGGGGAACTGGGACTGGGACTGGAAGGGACCAGGTGCTGGGAGGGAGTGCAGGAGGACTGATACTAGGGGGTTAGGACTGGAAATGGGCTGATGCTGGCAGATGGGGGACTGGGACTGGTAGGGAGCAGATGCTGGGAGGTACTGGAGGAGGACTGATAATGATGGGCAAAGACTGGAAATGGGCTAATGTGGGGGGATGGGTGAATGGGACTGAAAGGGAGTGGATGCTGAGAGGGGCTGGAACTAGAAGGGAGCTGATGCTGGGGGAGGACCAGAAGGAGGTAGGGTTGGGACTGGCAGGAGAAAAAAAGAAGCTGGGGGAGTGAGAATGGGGAGGGAACAAATACTTTGCTTGTGAGGGAAGAAAAATTTATGATTGGCTAAGTAGTGGGAGAGTAAGTGGAGATTGAGGATGGAGGAGTGAGATTTGAGTTGATGAAAAAGGAATGAAGAAATAAATGGAAGAAAGAGCAAAAGAGGAAAGATCTGTATGTTAAAGACAGATGTAGAGAGAATGGAAAAAACTAGAAAAGAGAAAAAAGGACAAATGGACAGCAGACAATGGCGAGTTAGCAGAAGACATGAAGAAAGCAGAAGAAAGCAACTGGGGCAATGGCAACTGAAAAATAAAATACCCAAACACAAGGTAGAAAAAAATATTTTATTTTGAATTTATTAACTGGAATATATCAGCTCTGGGAAATGTGCATTGCTAACTTTTTGCATTTTATTTAATACAACAGAAACATAATTTATAGTTTTATTTTTCCAGTGATGTTGTACATTCCAAGTTTGGCTTTTGGGGTTCCCAGTTTAATTACACAGGTACACTAAAAAAAATTTTTTTTAAACTGCCTCTAATGTTTCGATTGATTTTTACGTTTTTTGGTGCGCTGAATCCAAATCTGGTAACCAATTTGCTCCATCACGTACAGATTTTTTGCTACATTGGGTTAGCAGTTTGACGTGAACGTTTCAGATTGAGTGCGATCGAGATAAAAGTTTCTTGGATGAATTCTTTATACTAATTGTTTAGTAGTTATTCAAATAAGAATAAAGAAAATTGTAACAAGGCAGCACATAAGAATAGAGTAATGTAAAACACACTGTGATGGTAGCAAAATTGTCTGCACTTAAAACAGCCACATACATGTGCACAAACATTGAGCATATAAGAGCGAGGTTAGACACAAAGCAAAGCAAAGAAATGTGCAAAAAATGTTGTACAGGTATGTATGTAAAAATAGAAAACGCAAACCGCACCATTGCAATACATGAAGACAAACACCCGATGGTGTGAAAATAAAATTCTAATAAATGAGATCCGACACTGTGGTAATAACTAGCAAATTTTTATTTCAAAGTTTCGTAAAAACACGATATTTGTCAACACAGTTTAGATTTTAAAGTCATTCTTGGGTCAATCAATCTCCTGGTGGGCCCGTTTCTTCTTCCCCCGAATGCTTCTCTTGGTGCGCTGCTTGGCGTATTTTTCATCTGGGGTTTCCCGCAGCAGCAACCAGCAGAAATCAGCCATCATAGTGGTGTTCCATCTTCCTTGGTACCTTCTCTCTGCGTCCTTGATGTCCTGGTGAAACCTTTCACCTTGTTCTTCACTGTACGCCCCAAGTTTTCGGGAAAGTAGTTCACATGGGAGTGCAAGAAATGGACTTTCAGGCTCATGTTACAGCCTTGTTCTTTGAAGGCATTGAGCATCCTGGCAACAATATCCTTATAGTTCTCATCCCGCCTGTTCCCCAAGAATTTGAGAACAACATCCTTGAAGGAATCCCAGGCTTCTTTTTCCTTCTCAGACATCGTTTCAGCGAATGCTCCATCTGAAATGAGTTTCCTTATATCAGGGCCAACAAACACTCCTTCCTTTAGCTTTGCTTCAGAAAGTCGGGGGAACTTTGAGCAAAGGTACCGAAAGCACTCACCATCTTTTGGAAGGGACTTGATGAATTGCTTAATGAGACCCAACTTAATGTGGAGAGGTGGTAATAGAATTTTATCACGAGGTACCAAGCTCTCATGAAGAACATTTTTCTCACCGGGTCTCAAATACTCCCGAATTGGCCAGTCTTTTTTCCCCCAGTGTAGGTCGTGGGCCCGGCTATCCCACAAGCAAAGGAAGCAGGGATATTTGGTGAAACCGGATTGCTGCCCTAATAGCATGGATAGAATTTTAAAGTCTCCACAAATCATCCACTTATGCTCATCATAACAAATCTTCTGAAGAATCAGGGCCAAATTCTCGTATTTTTCTTGGAGAATAACAGAGTGAGCAATAGGAACTGAAGCGAATGTGTTGCCATTATGAAGAACTCCTTTTATGCTGTCTTTTGACGAATCAATGAACAGCCGCCATTCAGCAGGATCATACTTGAGTTTAAACTTTTCCATCACTCCGTATATATCGTTGCAAAATACCAAATCTTCCTCTTTGCTGAAATACTTCAAAAATTGTGTCTCGCGGTTGCGGGTACCAATAAAAAGTTGTTCCTGGTGACAATAGATTTTTCTGTTTAAGCCGAGAACCTAGCAGTTGGGCAGCATCTTTTGGGAGTCCTAAATCCCGGACGAAATCATTCAATTCAGCTTGAGAGAAAAGTTCAGGTTTCGGATCTGGTTCAGTTTCAAACTCGGAAGTACTGGACTCATCGGGAAAAGCCATCTAGTCTCATCATGATCAGAACCGTCCACACAAATATGATCCAAAGATTTTGGTGGTGCAGCATATAAGGCACTCCATAAGCTGGCCAAACCTAAGGTGCTGCGAAAGATGCCCCAGGGATGCCAAGGTGACACAGGAGATGGTGCCCAGGGGCACAAAGGTGCCCCAAAGTCACAAGCATGAAATGTATGGCTCAAACACAGATGTAACCATAACACTGCACAGAGCACCAAGGAAAGGCAATGAACAAGTGATGGAAGGAAGTAGATGACGGAGCTCATGGACCAGCCAAATCTGCGTGCAGCCCATGTGGCAGCAGGTAAAGTGGACAAACATATCGGGGGCAGCTGTACCGATGTACAGGGTGATGGTAATGTACAGTGCAACAATGACAGTGTGTGGCAGAGGATGGGGATACGTGTCCACCAGAGGAGGTAGAGGTGGCAGGATATGTGCAATGACAGGAGGACAGAGGAGAGCAGTGCCATGCAGAGCAGACACAGGAGAGGCAAGCATGAAGAGCCGCAATGCAGAAAAGTGTGGCAGTGCAGGACATGGGGTAGCATCCTGAACATTAGGGCAGGACGCCACACAGCTGGTACACACACATAGACGGACAGAAGAATGGATGGCAACATTGATGAGGGTATAATGTGGCGGCAGCACAGATCTGCACAGATATGACTGTTACACGAATGAAACGTAGTTGTATAGGACAGCCATAAAAAAAGGGGAATAGAGAGGAATTGAACCCATGACCTCTGCTACTGAAGTCATTGCATTAACTATTGTGCTACATCACTATGGGAGCTACCATATTAATGGCTGGCTACAGAAAGAGTGCACGTCACCATAAAACTGTCTGCTGTGGCTACCAGGATAGGATAGAACCAACAGTACCCATAATGCAATTCACATGCAGAACAGCAGTCTACATCTGCCTACCAGATGGGGTATGCACCTCTACAGCACGTCAGCTTGGTAGGGGGGAATGACCCTGCGTGTTACTGGCACAGAGTACCCACAGGCCATGCCAATGTGCGTGTTCTGTGCTCACCCTGAGGGTGAGGTGGAGTGGCCAGCACCAGGTCTGCAGTACCCGGGTTGGTTGAGGTGGGCTGTGCTGCAGGTCTCCATCAGTGCCATTGTGTGACAGGTATTTGTTGCAGACACCTTTAGGAGGTCTCTGTGTCCATTTGTAATTGCCAGTCATGTCTGGCCCTTGTGGACCATGATGCACACAACATAGTGCATATCCACTGTGCTTGCTATGGTCACCTTTTTAGGGAGCAGGGGTGTGTCAGGGCTCACATGGTGACAATGTACTTAGCAAACCGCCCTCGCTGGGTCAGGGTGGGGGACATGATCTGCCCCCAACAGACCCGCACTCTCACCCTTTGCAAGGGGGGGGGGGGCAGTGGAGGTACATGAGGATAGGCTGTGGGACCAGCAACCCTAGTCCTGGTGGCAAACGGACAGCTGCTGCAGATCTGCACTTGGGACAGGGCCACTGGCAGATAGGTAGCGGGACCAGTCAGCTCAGCTGCCCCCCCACTACGATCTGACATTCACCAGCAGAGGCCAGTCAGTGTGCACCTGCTGCACCCTGTAAGGTGGTGCAGCCATACAGATGCTAACTGCAGACAGTCTGCTAGCTAGTACATAGTGCATGTTCCTGGAAGAACTGTGCGCACCCAAAACTGGGATGTTAGCGCACACACACCACACAGGTATGTCAGTGATTGGACCCCAGAAAAGAAAACACATAAATATCACTTGAGAGAAATACTGTATAGCACTATGGGGGAACCTAGCCATGCTGTGGTCACTGCTCAGTCAGGGTGAGAGCGACCTCCCAGCATGACATGCTGTGGCCACCCTGTCCGTGCAGGTGGTGGTCGTGCACTACAGTGTCCCACCATTGCCCTATACCCTGTGCAAATGCATCCTGCCCATGCCACCCTGTCCGGGCCATACCCACAGTACCTTGCTCCTCATTATGCACATTGGCAGGCTAACACTGGAAACAGTGCAAGCAATGTGGGCTCAGTAAGGAGTAGGCAGCCACAACACACCTGATAGACAGACACACACTCCCACACCTATGCCAGCATTGTGCAAATATAGAGGTTTGTGGCAGCCCTGGCCGCCACAACAGTCTTGGGCATAGTGCGGGCATTGCTATGGTACTCAATACTGTTAGGGTCACTCCCCAGGGTGGTAAACACTGTCAGAATCAATAACTGAAACACACTCCACAGATATCAGAAAGGTTGCTATGATGAATCTCTATCAACAAATTGTGTTTAACTTAGGATTTGTTAGCTGACATTAATTATAGTAACCTTTTGATATATGTGGAACCTGTTCCCAAGTTTAGGACGGCATTGTTAAGGTACGCAGGTGCCAGTATTGGGAGATGCTGCTCCACGCAGGGCCCAACAGCCTGACTCTCCATGAGGCTTTGGATAGTGGAGCCTGTGGGTGTGGGTGTTTATGCCCCTGTTGGCTGCTGCTCTAGGGCAGAGGTTCCCAACTCCGGTCCTGGTGGGCCAAACACTGTTCAGGTTTTCATGCTGTCCCTAATGAATATGCATGAGATACATTTGCATACAATGGGGGCGGCGCATACAAATGTAGCACAGGTATATTTATTAGGGACAGCATGAAATCTGAATGGTGTTTGGCCCTCCAGGACTGCAGTTGGGAAACTCTACTCTAGGGATTGCACATGTTTATGGTGTCTGTGCTCTGTAGGGTAAAATATAGGCGTTTCAGGCATGTTTATTTTATCTGCAATAAAGGTTCCATCTTTATTACCACGGTTTAGTACTGGGTGAAATATGGGGACAGGGTTGGCAGGAGCCACAGCTGGGACTTGAACTTGTGACCTTCTGCTCTTGAACACACAGGCGGTGTATACTGTACCACACTGTTGCCACAGGGACTGATCATTCCCTGGGGATACCATGACTGTTCATCAGACAGACCCTGTCTGTTGCAGTGCACGGCACACACCTAAACGGGGCTTGGCCATGGTCTGCTGTGGGCAGATGCCACTGCCCCCTCCGCCACCAGCACCCCTCCACCACCATGCTGCCATGCCATTATGCCGGTGGTGCTGATGGTGCGCAGTCCCAGGCCATCCAGTGTGCCGGTAGGCAGCTGCCTATGGTGTGGGTTCTCGGGTAGGGGTGCCTACATGGACATGCACGCTTTACCCCGGCACCGCCTGCCAATGTTATGTGCCCTTGGGGGTACCTGCTGGGTAATATCCCCTATGACACTGTGGGACACACACTCGTGCCCATGTTGGACCCTCATCAGTTGCTGTCTTACACATAACACACACTTGTTTTGATATTCCTGCCTAACAATTTTGGCCAGCGTTATTTACGTTCACCTCCACAAACAATATAAGTTCTTTGGACAGACAACTATTTAATAGAATTTAATTTGCCAGCCCAACTCCCCATAACAGCAGCAAATAACAAATGCTCATATTCTAGACAATTTAAATCATTTGACAAGGAAGATTTCCTAAATGAAAGCCTCCCTCTTATTGACTGCCCACTAACTGACCTAGATGCTCTATTAACAAACTGGAACACCACAATCTCAAATGCTGCCTCTGCTCCTCAACCAAACCAGAGCTTGAGACACAAATACTCTCAGAACTGGTATTCTCACGATCTAAAAAAACTAAAACAAGCCTCGAGGAACACAGAGCATACTTGGAGGACTACGAAGTCTATACATGATAAAACACTCTACGTGACAACATTGAAACACTAAAAGGATGCTATTAATAACAGAAAGAAAATTATCATACTGAGATTCTCACTAAATCTCTCAATCACCCAAGGAAATTATTCAAAATTGTTAAATCCTCACTCAGAAACCTAATACAGAAATTAATACATGGAGCATCAAACCACAGGCCCTGGCATTCCTTTACATGAATACACTGAAACGTCCATTTACAGAGACAAACGTTCACCTCAAGTCAGATCTACTGTCTTCGGCAGAATGGATAATCTGCCACATGATCGATCAGAAACAATTTAAGAATATAATCTTTCAAATTAATACTACTTGTCTTGACCCTTGCCCAGTAATATGGCTGAAAGCATCTCGGAATGATCTCTCGCCATTCATCCTCAAAATAGTTCACCAATCATTGAAACAAGGTGTGGTGCCATCAGTACTCAAGCACACAACAATACAGACAATATTAAAACATAACGCAATGGAAAAAGAAAACCCAAAATCATACAGGCCTATTTCCAGCCCCCCGTTCCTGGCCAAAATTATTGAAAAAAATCATTCAAATCCAACTTCGGGATTATATCGATTTGAATTCCCCTTTAGACAATCATGAATATGGATTTAGACCATTTCATGGAGTGGAGACTCTTTTACTTGCAGATTGATTCGGGGAATAGAAAATCCTAAACAAGCATTTGTCCTTATATTTTTGGACATTGCTTTGGCGTTTGATTGCATTAGCCATAATTTATTTCTCAAGAGACTACACCAAATAGGGATACAAGGCGTGGTACTTCAGTGGTTCCAGTCATATCTTTCTGATCGCACCCAACAAGTTAAGCGTGGACATCAGACTTTTTGATGTTACAAACAAGAGTAAGGTGTCCCACAAGGGTCTGCTCTCTCTGCTCTCCATTTTAATATATACCTGCAACCAATATGCAATATGAATGTAGCATATCATATATATGTGGATGATATAATGCTATATCTCCCCATTGACATGAAAAATCCAATCCTGCCTCAGTTTACATACTGCTTCAGCAAAATAGTAATCTGGCTAACCTCTCATAATCTAAAAATAAATTATACAAAAACTGAGGTATTATACATCACAAGAAATCAAAACTTTACACCCCCTCAAAAGCTCCTCCTCCCAGAAGCAGAATTAGAAGTAAAGAATGAGGTGAAATACAGTCAGACCTCAGACATTCGCGAGGTTAGGTTCCAGAACCCGTCGCGAATGAGGAGGATTCGCGGATGTTTGGTAGAGTCACTAAAATGGTAATATATGCTTATTTCTATAGTTTAAACCCTAAATATGACCCCAGCCATGCTCCCAAACACTTTAATTTCATTTAAAAGCATGAAAACATAAATTACTATGAAAATTAAACAAACACTTCTGTAGGGTTTTTCGAGGATTTCGCGGATATGTGAAAAAATCGTGGATGCAAATAAGGTTCAGTTCCAATGAAATTTTTGCGGATCTGTGAATTTGCGAATCACGAAGCGCGAATGTACGAGGGCATACTGTACCTTAGTGTTAACTTAGATCGTACACTAGGTATGATTACTCACTTTAAGCTAACCACAAATCTGATCTTCTACAAACTAAGAATGATTCAACAACTGAGACCATTGCTTTCTACCCATGATTTCAGATCAGTGTTCCAAGCTATTATTCCCCACACTTTGATTTTTGCAACTCCATTCTCCAAGGACTCCCTAAGCAGACTCTCCGTCAGCTTCAAATGCCTCAAAATGTAGCTGCTTGTATCATTTACAAATCCCCTGGCTCCGATCACATCACTCCGATCACATCACATTACTATACAATCTTCATTGGCTAGCAGTCTTAAGCCGCATCAAATACAAATCTTTGATGAGCGCTTTTAAGCTTTTGAGAAACATAGCCCCATCCTACCTCTCCTTTCTGATTAATAGTCCCTCCAATGACAGAACAAGAAGAGGATGTACTCAAAACATCATAAGAGTCCCCTCCGAATTTCATAAAACTAATCGTTCCATAAGCAATAGAGCCTTCTCTTAGTTTGCTCCTATTCTTTGGAACTCACTCCCTGAAAAATTAAGAGGCATTAAAGATCTCCAAATATTCCATAAGGATATCAAAATGCATCTGTTTCAAGAACATTTTGGGAACCCAACAAACCAGCACAATATATACCCAACCTAATTGTGAAATTACTGTGAACCTCCACACTAAACCCCTCTCTATACAATGCCCTCAATATTTTAGTAGATCTCAAGCCCATTAGTTTACTCAATACACCCTGACGAATATTTAGATTGAGATAGACAAAACGGGGGTTATTCCAAACCACAAATAGCAGCTGCAGGCCCCCGAATAACTTCCCCGCCGGTTGTGCAGGGAAGAGGCAGCCCGGGGGGCGGAGAGTGGGCGGGCAGTGGGCAGTCGCCGGCCCTGGACGTACAAGACCGATTCTAATGTCTGTCTCAGGCATAAAGTGTGGAACTGGACATGGAGAAGATGTGCACAGATAGGAGTAGCTTACCTGAGAATGGAAAGATGGAAGTAGAGGGAAGAGAAGATTGATAATGAGGAGCTCCAGAATGAACATATTTGCAGGTAAGAGAAACTTGACCTGTATGAGGAAGCAGTTAAGGAGCCAATGTAGCGACTTGAGAAGAGGCGTCGCATGGCCTTAGTAGCCCTGAAGAAGGATAAGTCAACAACAGAAAAAGATTGTATGGCCTATCCAGTATGCCCACCCATACCAAATATTAAGCTCCACTCCCTGCACAGCTCAAGGCATTCCTCTATCTAAGGAAAGGAACAAAATGGCGCCCCCTTCAAGGTACCCAAAAGGGAGGACCCGACCCTCCCCCCTGAGCTCTGGTTAAGGAGTGAGGGGGGAGGGAGGTCCCCTTGCTCAGAACACTGGCCAGAGGTTGGCCGCAAGAATGAAGAATACAACTTATATTCCCAGGCTATTGTGACGTGCAGGTGCACAGACAGTAGAGGCATTCCTTAAAGGCTGGGGCAATAGCAGCCACCTGAAAAGAACTCAATGCTCCTCTTTATCCAACCGGATTAGCCCTGTCTTTCCCCAATAAAAGCCAGAGAATAAAGGAGTCCCCATGGAAACATCATGCACTTGACTGTCTGTTCCCTGCAGAAGGAGCAGGGGACAAAACAGAGCTAGAGACTTGGTTAGGGGAAGTCTGATGGGAAAATGCAGATACAGAGTTGCCAAGTTACCCAGTTCCAGGAGTGAGATTTTTTTAAGCCAGTCCTGGACTTCTGACCATCACATTCTGATGAATTATGGGACCTGCAGCACTGATTCCAATGGGTAAAATCAGGGACTACAAATGCCATACTGCAGTGCAATGCAAACTCAAACCAGAACTGAAAGACAATCTCACTCTTAGAACTGAATCCTTGGCAACTTGCAGATACCTGTGAGGAAAACTGCTGAGCTGTGAGCTGGGTAAGGCAGAGGTGAGAGCTCTGGTTGGGAAGTCTGAGGAGAGAGGCAAGCACCTGATAACAGCTGTTTAGCGACAGGGGCGGCCCAAGGGGGGTGCGGGGCCATGTGCGGAGACTCGGTGCGGGGCCTCATTTGCATAAGTGGCCTTATTTGCATAAATATTTGCATAATGTTACCATACACTAACTTTTAGTAAACATGTCTCTTAATGAGTGTATGGATAAAGAAAGACTAAAAGATTTCTACATTACTATAATCCAGTGCCAACCGCCAGGCACATTAGGAACTACTAGAAACGCTGCCCATTTAGAACCCATCCTACCCTATACACTCCTGGAAATCAACCCAATGTATTCCAAAAAACGTGATTCCCCTATAATATATCACCAACCAAATAAGAGTTTAACACCCACCCTTGAATTCCAAAGCCAACTACAACCCCTTAAGAAACCTTTCCTCTCCTGAAGTGAACCCTCCTTTTTACTCAATGTTTAATTTACTCATTTAAACATTGAGTAAAAAGGAGGGTTCACTTCAGGAGAGGAAAGGTTTCTTCTCATGGTGAACGATCCGACAAAAAAAGCTTTTGTATTAGTTAAGGGGTTGTAGTTGGCTTTGGAATTCAAGGGTGGGTGTTAAACTCTTATTTGATATATTAAAGGGGAATCACGTTTTTTGGAATACATTTAGAACCCATAGCAAACGCGCCGTATCCTGACAGCATTACCAGGACTCACAAAGCAACATACCCTACCTATCAAAAGGCAACACTGCAAATATTAAACCAATACATTTCAGAGAATACTGGGGAAAGAGAACAAGTGGCAATGTCAAATAGGAATTACATAAATAGAATACCTCAGCTCAGTTACACATGCAGAACACAGACCACCACCAAACAAGGAATCACAATTTAGAAACAGGAAGACAATAATTAAACTGGGAACCCCAAAAGCCAAACTTGGAATGTACAACAACACTGTAGAAATAAAACTATAAATTAATTTCCTCTTGTACCAAACAAAGCGCAGACGTTAATGATGCACATTTCCCAGAGCTTTCATATTCCAGTTAATAAATTCAAAATAAAGAGATATCTTTCTACCTTTTGTGCATTTTTTTCAGTTGCAATTGCTCCAGCCACTTTCTTCTGGTTTCTTCATGTTTTCTGCTAACTGTCCATCGTCTGCTGTCCATTTGTTCTTTCTTCTCTCTTCTAGTTTTTTTTTCCATTCTCTCTCTCTACATCTGCTTTGACATACTAATCTTTCTCCCATTTGCTCTTTCCTCATTCCTATTTCATCCACACAAATTTTACCCCTCCATCCTCAATCCCCACTTACTCTCCCAATACCCGGCCAATTGTAGATTTTTCATCCCTCCCACACAAAATATTTTTCCCCTCTCCATTTTACTCTCCCAGCCCCATCCCATTCTAATCCTCCCCCAACATCAGCTCCCTTCTAGTTCCAGTCTCACCCAGCATCCATTCCCTTCTAGTCCCTGCATCAGCCCATTTCCAGTCCTAGCCCCCCATCAACCCATTTCTAGTCATTTCCTAGCCCCACCATCAGCCCATGTCAAAACCTAGCTCCCCTCCACTCAGCCCAATTCCAGTCCAAGCCCCCCATGAGCCTACTTCCAGTTCTAGCCCCTCCATGAGTCCATTTCAATTCAAGCCCCCACCACAGCCCATTTCCAATCTTAGCTCCCCCCAACAGCCCATTTCCAGTCCTAACCTAGCTGCTCCATCAGCCCATTTTCAGTCCTAGCTCCCTTCCCTCACAGCCCATTTCCATTCCAAGCTCCCTCCCCATCAGCTATTTGCAGTTCAAGCCTCCCCTTCCACTCAGCCCATTTCCAGTCATAGCAACCCCCCAACCCATTACCAGTCCTAGCCCCCTATCAACTCACTTCCAGTCCTAACCCCCATCACCCCATTTTCAGTTTAAGCCCCCCCATAACCCATTACCAGTCCGAACCCCCCATCAGCCCACTTCCAGTCTTAACCCCATCAGCCCATTTCCAGTCAGCCCCCCCCATAGCTCATTGCCAGTCCTAAACCCCCCCCCCCATCAGCCCACAGCCCATTACCAGTCCTAACCACATCAGCCCTCCTCAAGTCCTAACCCCTCCCCATCAGCCCATTTCCTGTCCTAGCCCCCCATAGCCCATTATCAGTCCTAACCCCCCATAGCCCATTAGCAGTCCTAACCCCCATCACCTCATTTCCAGACAGCCCCCATCAGCCCACAGCCCATTACCAGTCTTAACCCCCCATAGCCCATTACCAGTCCTAACCCCCCCCAACAGCCCACAGCCCATTACCAGTCCTAACCCCTCCCCATCAGCCCATTTCCTGTCCTAGCCCCCCCCCATAGCCCATTACCAGTCCTAACCCCCCCACACCCCATTTCCAGACAGCCCCATCAGCCCACAGCCCATTACCAGTCTTAACACCCCCCCCTATAGCCCATTACCAGTCCGAACCCCCCCAACAGCCCACAGCCCATTACCAGTCCTAAACCCTCCCCATCAGCCCATTTCCTGTCCTAGCCCCCCCCCCCATAGCCCATACTCCGTCCCAACCCCCCCCCATACCCCATTCCCAGTCCTAACCCCCCCCCCATCGGCTTATGGCAAAATTAAAAAAAAAAAAAAGCTGGCTCTGGCTGCTGCCGCTGCCGCCGCTGCAGCAGCGGCAGCGGCAGAATGAAGTGTCCCGCGGGGCCTCCTCTGCTCGCTGAGCCCCTCTGCAAGGGCTTTCAGATTCGTGAAGGGAGAGTGTCTCCCTCGCGTCTCTGTTAAGCCCACAGGGGCTAATGGGAAATTTCCCATCTGCCCCTTTAGACGCGAGGGGCTGATGGGAAATTTCCCATTAGCCCCTGCGGGCTTAACAGAGACACGAGGGAGACACTCTCCCTTCGCGAATCTGAAAGCCCTTGCAGAGGGGCTCAGCGAGCAGAGGAGGCCCCGCGGGACACTTCATTCTGCCGCGGCGGCAGCAGCAACAGCCAGCGCCAGCTTTTTTTTTTTTAATGTAATTTTAAAAAAAGCAGAATGTTCTTTGCGCGGGGCCCCCTGAAACGCGGGGCCCTGTGCAAAAAACATTCTTGCTCAATGGACGGGCCGGCCCTGTTTAGCAAGGTTACTTACCTGTAACGGGAGTTCTCCGTGGACAGCAGAATAAGTCAGCCACACCTGGTGACGTCCTCCGGGCGGCGCCGTACATACGGAAGTGCTCTCCAGAGCTCAGAAAAGGTAAACCTTTTTGAGCATGCCCAGGTAGCCCATCCTACCGGTCCGCTCCCTAGCCCGGTCAGTGAGTTCCTAGCTAGACAGTTCCTGGGTAGGGAGCGGGTCCGGCGGGCTAACCCCCTCTAGGGGAGGCAGGCGGGATTGTATGGCTGACTTATCCTGCTGTCCACGGAGAACTCCCATTACAGGTAAGTAACCTCGCTTTTTCCATGGACTAGCAGGATTGCGTCAGCCACACCTGGTGCCTCCCTAGCTGGCAGTGTACGCTGAGGTGGAGGAGGAAGCTTGATCAGATCATCAAGGATAAGACAGGCATAATCGTTCAACGCAACAATGCTTTAATGCAGTAAGGTGCAAACGAACAAGGTGCAAAAAAAACAAATGCAGTAAGCATTGAGCATACAGTGGTTGTGCAAGTAGTGCAATCAACAGTGCGAGCAGTGCAAAGAACTGTAGTAGTGCAATCAAACGGGGTCAACAACATGGGCAGGTACAATAGGATGCGAGTAACAGTGCGAGCAGAGCACAGAACTGTAGTAGTGCAATCAAGCAGAGTCAACAACATGGGCAGGTACAATAGGATGCAAAGTCCATAGTTATCGGGATTGGGCGTCCTCCTGCTTCTCTGTTGCAGTGGAGAGGACGGCAGTTCCAAGGGCGTAGTCTTCTTGTGCCCGGAGGTCGAGGCAGTAGTGTCTCTGAAATGTGTGCGGGGAGGACCAAGTGGCCGCTCTGCAGACGTCCAACAGAGGGACCGATCGAAGGTTGGCAATTGAGGTGGCCATCGCTCATAGATTGTGAGGGCCCACTTTAGGCCAGTTTTGTAGCCTTTCAGGGTCGAGGCAGTAGGAGACACAGGAGGCGACCCAGTGGGAAAGAGTCCTCTTGTTGACAGGCCTACCAGGCCTGGCTTGGTGGAAGGAAACGAAAAGTTGGTCACCTTTGCGGATGGGCTGCGTTCTGAGCAGGTAGATCCGGAGGGCCTGGAGACAGTCTAGAGTGTGCAGGCGTCTCTCGTCCTCTGACGCGTGAGGCTCCGGGAAGAAGGAGGGAAGCTCGATGGATTGATTGACATGGAAAACCGAGGTCACTTTGGGCCCGAACCTGGGGTTGGTTCTCAAAGACGCGTGATCTTGTAGCAACTGTGTGTAAGGAGGGTGTGCCACGAGGGCTTGCAATTCACTGATCCTCCTGGCCGAAGTGATCACGACGAGAAACAGAGTTTTCCAGGAGACATACTTCATTTCTGCTTCATGCATTGGCTCGAAGGGTTCCTGGGTCAGGTGCAGGAGAACAGTGTTGAGGTCCCAGGATGGAACGGGCTTCCTGATTGGGGCTTCAGATTCGCCAGCCCCTTCATAAAGCGCGTTGTTAAGGGCAGCGCCACAATGGAGCTTGCTCCTTGAGGCTGAGCATGGAAGGCCGCAATCGCGGAAAGGTGTACCTTGATGGATTGTGTTTTAAGGCCAAGGCTGGATAAAGAGCTAAGGTACTGTAGGATGTTAGGAAGCGGGCAAGTGGTGGGCTCGAACCCTTGTGTCGCGCACCAGATGCTGAACCTTTTCCACTTGAGACCATAGGATTTTCTGGTGGAGGGTCTTCTGGCCGCCAGTACCACGTTTTGTACTTCTGACGGCAGCCGGAGTGCAGCGAGAGTTAACCGCTCAACCTCCAAGCAGTGAGAGCTAGGGCTTTGAGGTTGGGGTGTCTGGTTTTGCCCTCGTCCTGCGTGAGGAGGTCTGGTCTGAGCGGTAGATGTTTGCGGACTCTCCCTCACTAGGCGGTGGAGAAGCGCAAACCACATCTGGCGGGGCCAGTAGGGAATCACCAGGATGGCGTGAGCCTTGTCGCGAATGATCCGTTGGAGTGTTGCAGTGATGAGGGGGGTCGGTGGGAACGCATACACTAGAGACCACTCCCCCCAGCACATGTCGAATGCATCCGCTGCTAACCTCCTGCTGGACGGGTGTCTGGAGCAGGACAGGGGGCATTTTGAATTCTGCTCAGGTGACCTCATCGTTTGAAGAGGCTCTCGGTGATTTCCGGGAGAAGAGTCCACTCGTGCGGCTGTAGCTGTCTACTGAGCTTGTCTGCTAAGGTGTTCTGGACTCCCGGTAGATAGGAGGCCCGGAGGTTGCACCCGTTTCTCAGGGCCAAGGACCATATCTGTAGCGCTTCCTTGCAGAGGGAGCGCGAGGCGGTTCCTCCTTGCTTGTTGATGTAGAACATGGCTACCTGGTTGTCCGTCTGGATGAGGACAGATTTCCCTTGCACATGTGATAGGAACGCTTTGAGAGCGTATTTGATGGCTCTTAACTCTAGGAGGTTGATGTGCAGGAGTCTCTCCTGTGGGGACCAGGTCCTTGCGCGCTGAATTGGAGAAGGTGGGCACCCCAGCCTGAGTTGGAGGCGTCTGTGGTCAAGGTCACTTGGTGCTCGAGTGGATGCATGTCCTTCCCTCCCGAGAGGTTTTTTGGGACTGTCCACCAGCGCAGCTGGGTCCTGGTCATGGGGGACATTGGGACGCGGGTGGAGAGGGGCTGCGAATGCTGGTTCCAGTGTGTGCGCAGGTGCCACTGGAGTGTGCGCATCTGAAGTTTCGAAATCGTGATGACTGATGTCGTGGCAGACATGTGACCCAGAAGACGCAGGATGGACCTCGCAGAGGAGGCCTTCGCAGAAGCTACGCTGGACGCCAGGTTGGTGAGGGCAACCAGCCTACAGTGGGGAAGGAACGCCTTCGATAGGTTGGTGTCGATCACTACTCTGATGAATTCCAGCCTCTGGGAAGGTGTGCGGTGCGACTTGGTGAAGTTGATGACAAACCCGAGGGAGCACATCAGGGACTCGGCTATCCTCAGTGATTTCTGAAGTTGCATTTCTGAGGGTGCTGTGAGGAGCCAGTCGTCCAGGTACGGGAAGATGGATACGTTCTGCTTGCAGAAGTGTGCTGCCGCTATGGCCACACATTTGGTGAAGACCCGCGGTGCTGGCGATAGGCCGAATGGAAGGACCTTGTACTGATAGTGTTGGCCCAGCACGTTGAAGCGGAGGTACTTCCTGTGTGATGGATGGATGGATGCGGATGTGGGTGTAGGCATCCTGAAGGTCCAGGGATGCCATCCAATTGCCGGGTTGGATCAGGGGTAGGATGGAGTTGAGAGAGTACATTCTGAACTTCTCCGCGATGATGAATTTGTTTAGCTTGTGGAGGTCGAGGATGGGGCGGACACTGCCAGTTTTATTTGGAATGAGGAAGTATCTTGAGTAGAAGCCGGAGTTTACTTCGTTCGAAGGCACCTGCTCTATGGCATTGGATGAGAGAAGGTGTAGCAGTTCTGCGGCCATGACGATGTGCAGATGTTGAGGGGTGTCGCTGGCGGGATGCGTGCGTTGATGAGGAGTCGTGAGAAAACGCATGCAGTAGCCTTCTTGGATGATCTTTAGAACCCAGGAGTCCGAGGAGATGTGCCACCACTCTGGTAGAAAGTGCGTCAGGCGACCCCCGATCTGAGTGCTCGCCGGCGAATAACTGTCAAAAGGAAGGTCCACCTTTGGCAGAGGGTGGATTGTTGTTGTTCTTTTTCTGCTTGCGGTCCCGCTGTGAGCTGCGTTGGTAGGAGGGACCGTGGTAGGAGTTGGACTTATACTTGTTGTACTGCCATCTCCTATTAGAGGGGTACTTCTTGTTGGCGGCGTAGTAAGGCTTTTTCTGGAAATTGCTTTTATGGGTTCCGTAATGACGCTCGAACCCTTCCTCTGTCAGGGTTTGTAGGGTGGTGCAATGTTCTTTCATGTCATTGACCGTGTCCTTAACCTTGTCCCCAAAGAGTGATTCACCCGTGCAGGGTGCATCCGCAATACCGTCGTGGGTATCTTCTCTCAGGCCTGAGGCCCTCAACCACGCCCATCGTCTTGCGGATATGGCCGTGCCGGCCGTTCGCAGGGCTATGTCGAAAGAGTCAAAGGTTGCGCTGGCCAGGTGTTTGCTGCACTCTGAGATGTTCAATAGGGTGCTGGCTATCGGCGTCTGGGATTCCTTGGGAAGGGATACGAGGGCCGTCTTGAAGGCCGCCATGCAGTTGTCCAGGAAAAGAACCTGCTGGAATTGATGCGCTGCGATCCTAGCGCTGAGCATGGTCCCTTGGAACACTTTCTTCCCAATGTCATCAAGCAGCTTGTGGTCCCATCCTGGTGGACTATTGGCATGAGTGCGTGAGGATTTGACGTGCTTGAGCGCTGAAGATACAACAATGGATTTGTGAGGCAGTTGGGACTGCGAGAACCCTGGTGCTGGCTTTACCTGGTACTTGCTGTCGAGCTGCCTAGGGAACGGTCTGCCAGAAGCTAGTGTCTGCCAAAGCCTGTGCTGATTGTCCAGGAGTGTCTGGTGGACGGGCAGCGCAAAGACCCGTTTCGGTTTTGCGAGGTATTTTAGAACCTCAGGGACCGAATCCCCTTTGTCTTCCAGGGTGTTAAGTGCTAAGGTAGAGGCAAGTTTGTCAAGGAACTTGGGGTATGTGAGATCCTCCGGGGGGGGGGGGTGGATCCTCCGTTCCCGCAGATTGGCTTTGGTCTGGGTTTGTTTGTTCCAGGGAAGCCGACCCCACCACTGCTGCTTCTATGTCGTGCTCCTCGGTGGTGCTATCCGGAGATGGAAGTTCCAGGTCTGGACCGGGTGAGGGATCTTTGTCCCGCTCTTCAGGGTTGGATATATGACTGCCCCTGTGAGCTTTTTGCGCGTGAGCTGGTTCTGAAGAGGGAGACGGGCACTCCACAGGTGTTATAGAGGCAGACTGTCTGACCAGCTGGGTTAACAGACTGATGATTGCAGATGAGCTGCTGCGCATAGAGTTGTTGGAGCCGCTGCGATGGCGTTTGGCAGGGCTGTAAGAACTTGAAGGACTGCGGTGCCTGCCTTTGTGGTTGTTACGGTGTCCCTCGTGGCTCCTACGGTGTCTGGAGTGGTGACCGTGCTGCTGAGAGCGATGGTTGCATCTGGGGGGCTGCCTCTGTGACTGGAGCTGCTGTTGCTGTCAGTGGAACTGCTGCGTCTTGTTTTCTTGTTCCGTTTTCTGCTGCGGTGCTCCCTGCAGCCTGAGGCAGTTTCCCTACATATGGCAGTGTCTGCTCCGGAGCCTGAAGCATTGATAGCGCTGCTCGGACCCGGGTTGGACCGCTGGGGCTGCAGGTGTGCTCTGGCGTGCGAATCCTGCTCAATGAGCATGTCCGTGCTGTAGCGGCGTCCTCCTGCGCCGTTGAGATCGCCGGCACCGATGCTGTCCGCTGGGCTGGCCCGCTGAAGGGGCGGAGCTAGTGGAAGAGAGGGTTGGTGCCAGGAGCTGGTTTCTTCACCTCTGCTCTGGTCGGAGCCCCGAGAGGTATTAGCCATGCCCCCTGAGAGGGAGGAGTCGGAGGACTGAAGCAGGGTCCTGGAGGACTGAGGATCGTCGCCATTTTTTGAAGCGTGGTTGCTGCTTCCGGCGTGATGGGGCTGGTTTGTAGTGTTCATAGGATTATGCCCTGGGGAGTTTGTGGCTGACGGGGTGTTAGCAATGTGAGTCTGAGGCATCGAGGAGAACCCCGTGGCACAGCAGGGGATGGAGGCCACAACGGAGCCGGCACAAACGCAACAGTTTCAGAGGTACTTGCAGTTGCTGAAAGGTACTCTTGAAGATTTTGGTTTCTGATTTTCCGTGCTCTTGGGGACATCCTGCCACAGGGAGAGCAGCCATTGACGTCGTGATGAGGGCCCAGGCAGCGCAGGCAGATGTCGTGGGTGTCTGCGCTGCTCATTTTCCTCTTGCAGTGGAGGCATTTCTTGAAGCCAGGCTTTGGCATGTTGCTCAGTTGGTGAGTAAATTCGTTCGAAGATGTCTGATGAGTTGA
The DNA here is from genome assembly GCA_033557465.1 of Ichthyophis bannanicus. Taxonomy (NCBI): domain Eukaryota; kingdom Metazoa; phylum Chordata; class Amphibia; order Gymnophiona; family Ichthyophiidae; genus Ichthyophis; species Ichthyophis bannanicus. Next base: position 101,686,028 of record CM066032.1, on the reverse strand, counting down.
TTTTTAGAAGAATATGGTGTAGGAGAGCAGGGTCCGTCTTGCTGGCAAGGCGGAAGGATGAATACTGACCGGGCTAGGGGGCGGACCGGTAGGATGGGCTACCTGGGCATGCTCAAAAAGGTTTACCTTTTCTGAGCTCTGGAGAGCACTTCCATATGTACGGCGCCGCCCGGAGGACGTCACCAGGTGTGGCTGACGCAATCCTGCTAGTCCATGGAGAAGTTGGTTTTAACTGTGAGCATTGAAGTATGTGGGGGGAAGGGTAGTGTTATCCCTGTCAGAACAGGAGAGGTAGCGAAATCTGAGCCTGGCTACAGCTACAAGCAAAAGCTGGACTGGAACAGGTAGTTTTAAGAGTTCAAGAAATGACCAGGCCAAGCTGGTAAGCACAGTGCCAATTATCTTTCTGTGCTCTTTGAGATGGATTAAAAGCATAAAACCGTAGGTCTGCTGGAAAGTGGAAGAGCACAGCTGTAAACAAAATCTATTTATTTATTTATTTTTATTTCTTATATACCGTGCTTTTAATCAGTGCAGTTTACAAATGAACAGTTTGGGTTGGAATAGAGTCTGGAGTGGCCCAGGAGCAAGTCAGCACAGATTTAAGAGCTGTGGAGTTGTTGCACTGTCGGAAACCAAGTGAGTTCAAGTTCTGTTGGCTGGGTATCATTGGGAACAGTGTTAAGAGCTGCAAGAAGCAAACACAAACTGATAAACTGATATAGCTTCTCGTACTGGGGGAAGAGAAAGATAGACAGTTTAAAAAATGTTCAAGCCTGGAAATCCCACAACACTGTGAACACTGGCAAGCATAGCTAAACACTTAAAGAGACTATGTATTGATTGGTAACAGGAGGTTGCTGCATGATGTCTTGCTTATAATGATTGGAACTTGGTGATGCACTACCTCAGTGCTCGGCTATGTTTTGGTTTTGGTTTTGGTTTTGGCAGGAAACCCCTCCTGCTCCCCATCGCAAGGCCCTATCAGGGCCCGACGAGGGATCTTCAATTCTCACCCGCCTCCTGGCACGCCCGCACCTGGGACCACAGGCGCCCTTGGCTCTACCTGACCAACGCAGCACCAGCTGATCACCTGGGTAGCCGCTGCAGCGTCGAGGAGCCAAGCAGGTAGAGATGCTCCTCCTGTTTGGCCCCCATGACCCCACCATCACCCACGCGAAGTAGGCACTCCCCAGTCTGCTCCACTACTACCCCATTGCTACTCACAGCCTCCTGTCTCCATTGCTACCCTCAGCTACCTCATTACTGCTACAGCATTGCACTGCACAGCCTTAGACTCCACTGCTACCCCATGTCCTCATTATTGCTGCTAACGTTACTGCACAGCCTCTCTGCTACTTCATTGCTTGTACTGTATCATATGCTGCATAATGTGTCAACCCCACTGCCTCATTGCTTATACCTCATTGCTTGTAATGTAACATACATACATTGCTGCATAGTCCATTGCTGCCTCATTGCTTGTAGGTTACCATCTGCTGCTTGCCTGGACATTGCTTACATTGAACTTGCTATCCATTGCTTACATTGATCTTTGCTGCACAGGCTATAGTCTCCCCACTACCACTGTTTGTATTTTAACCTATAGATACATTAGCCCTCCTCATTGCTTGTAAGAGAACATACACTGCATAGCCCCCACTACTCCTCTTCTATGGTCCCACATCTCATTGTCCTTCTCTTCCTCATACTCCCCAACTGCCTCCCCTCCCACCAGCACCCACACTCCTCTCCCCCCTACGCTCCCTCCACTTTCCTCACTTCTCCCTCCATTCTGTCTTCTCCCTAGCATCTACTCTTGAGCTTCATCACACCCTCCCCCTCATTCAACCAAATCCCCTCTCTTTAAAGCAACCTCACCCTCGCTTCCGCCGCACTGCCTCCCCTCTACCCCGCTCTCTACTACTCCTCCTCCTTCTCTCATCAGGTAATATCAACCCCAGCCCTGGCCCCCCTCGATTTCTTTCTCACTCTAAGAAGAGTTCCTCACGTACCTTATCTAATCTCATCCATATCCCTCTCCTTTCCCCTTCCACCCTCCCTCACTCATGCCCCAATCACTCATCCAGAGATATCAACCCCAACCCTATCCCCCTTAGCGTTCTATCGCACTCAAAAAAGAGATCCTCATGTAACCTATCTAATATCATCAAGACCCCCCTTCATGCTCCCTCCTCTTCCCCTCCCTCATGTTCCTCAGGGAGGGCACACTCATCCAGAGACACTCACCCATACCCCGGCTCCTCTAGATCTCTGTACTACTCTGGAAATAGATCCTTGTGTAACGGCCCCCCTAGACCGCTGCTTTACTCTCGAAAGAAATCCTCACGTAACATGTCCAACCTCATCCATATCCCTCTCCTTTCCCCCTCCACCTTCCCATTCTCATGTGCCCTGTGGAACGCATGCTCAGTCTCTAACAAACTTCCTTTTACTCACGATCTCTTTGTCTCTAACGCGCTACACCTTCTTGCCCTAACTGAAACCTGGCTCCTCCCAGACGATACCACATCCACTGCTGCTCTCTGCCACGGGGGCTACCAGTTCACCCATACGCCTCGATCCACTAGCCGCAGTGGTAGTGTTGGGCTTCTACTTTCTCCCTCTTGCCAATTCCAACCCCTCCTGCTGCCTCAGTCACACTCCTCCCTCTCTTTTGAAGTCCACTCCATTCGCCTCTTCACACAACTTCCCCTACGAGTAGCTGTTATCTATCATCCACCCGACAAATCCAAATTGACCTTCCTTACCGACTTCGACTCCTGGTTTCCGTTTTTCTGGATCCCTCTTCCCCCACTCTTATTCTTGGCGATTTTAACATTCACATCGATAACCCCTCCGATCCCCATGCTTTAAAGTTCCTCACCCTCACCTCCTCATTCGACCTCCAACTCTACTCCACTGTCCCCACCCACCTGCATGTCCACTACCTTGACCTGATACTCTTCTCCAATTCCTCTCCCTCAAACCTCCACAACTCAATCCTTCCCTCATCAGACCATCACCTTTTAACCCTTTAATCTTCAGCTTCCGCTGTCTCACCCTCGTCCTGTCTCCCCCAATCTATTTAGAAACCTTCATAATATTGATCCCTTGACTCTCTCCTCCAGCATTTCTCCATCCCTTTCCTCCATTATGTCCTCCAAATCCATTGATGAAGCAGTTTCCTCTTATAATGCTGCACTATCCTCGGCTCTTGACACTCTTGCCCCACTCACCCCACGCCCTGTCAGGCGTTCTACTCCCCAGCCATGGCTCTCATCCACAACCCGCTATTTACGCACCTGTGTCCATTCTGCTGAATGCGCTTGAAGATCTTCTACACTTCAAATTCATGTTTGGCTCCTTCCAGTCAGCCATAGCACTTGCCAAACAAGAATACTACATCCATCTGACTAACTCCCTTGCCTCCGATCCTCGCCGTCTCTTTAATACTCTCAATTCTCTCCTCAAGGTGCCCCCACCCCCGGTCCCGCCCTCCCTTTCTGCCCAAACCCTAGCCGACTACTTCCACGACAAAATTCACAAGATTACCCTCCAATTCCCCACTTTCTCATCTACCTCTCCCCCTCCTCAATTCTCCCCTCCCATCCTTCTTCCCCTGCCACCCTCTCCTCCTTCTCTATGATCTCCGAAGAGGAAACCACACTCCTTCTTTCCACCTCCAAACCCACCACCTTTTCCACTGACCCTATCCCCACCCATCTCCTACACCCCATCTCCCCCACCATTGTCCCCCCCATCTCTCACATTCTAAACCTTTCACTATCCACTGCAACTGTCCCGATAGACTTCAAACATGCCGTTGTCACACCTCTCCTCAAGAAACCCTCGATCCCACCTGTCCTTCTAACTATCGACCCATCTCCCTCCTTCCCTTCATATCTAAATTACTAGAATGGGCAGTCCATCACCGCTGCCTGGACTTCCTCACCTCCCAGACCCTCCTGGACCCACTACAATCCGGCTTCCATCCCCTACACTCCACTGAAACCACTCTTACAAAAGTCTCCAACGACTTGTTTCTGGCTAAATCTAAGGGCCTTTACTCAGTCCTCATCTTTCTCGACCTCTCCGCTGCCTTTGACACCGTTGACCACAATCTTCTCCTCACCACCCTCTCCTCGCTTGGTTTCAGGGGTTCCGTACTATCCTGGTTCTCCTCCTACCTCACCCATCGCTCCTTTAGTGTGTGCTCTGGTGGATCCTCCTCTTCTCCCACCCCACTCCATGTTGGTGTACCCCAAGGATCCGTCTTGGGCCCCCTCCTTTTCTCTCTCTATACCCAATCCCTTGGCACACTTATCTCCTCCCATGGCTTTCAGTACCATCTCTATGCCGACGACTCCCAAATCTACCTCTCTACACCTAATATCTCTCCAGCAATCCAGACCAGGATCTCTGCCTGCCTTTCTGACATCGCTGCCTGGATGTCTCACCGCCGCTTGAAGCTGAACATGGCCAAGACTGAACTCCTTGTCTTTCCCCCCAACTCCTCCCCTCCTCTTTCCCCCTTCTCAGTCTCCGTGGATGGTTCTACGATCCTTCCTGTTCCCTCGGCCCGCTACCTGGGAGTTATCTTTGACTCCTCTCTCTCCTTCTCCACATATATCCAGCACGTAGCTAAGACCTGCCACTTCTTTCTCTACAACATTAGCAAGATCCGCCCCTTCCTTTCTGAACACACTACCAAAACCCTTATCCACTCCTTAATCTCCTCTCGCCTCAACTACTGCAGCCTACTCCTTGCTGGTCTTCCCACTAGCCATCTCCTTCCCCTTCAATCTATACAAAATCATGCTGCTCGACTAATCTTCCGTCAACCTCGCCATACCCACATTACTCCTCTTCTCAAGTCGCTTCACTGGCTCCCTGTCCAATTCCACATCCAGTTCAAACTTCTCCTGCTGACCTATAAATGCATTCACTCTGCAGCCCCTCAATACCTCTCATCTCTTATCTCCCCTTACACCCCCTCTCGGGAACTTCGCTCTGCTAACAAATCACTTCTATCTAGGCCTTTCACTCGCACTGCTAACTCCCGACGTTGCTCTTTTCACCTTGATGCACTTTACGCCTGGAACAGTTTACCTGTGTCTGTGCGCCAGGCACCCTCCCTAGCCCTCTTCAAATCCAGACTGGACCCACCTCTTCACTGTCGCTTTCAGGTCCTGACTTCTTTCCCTTATCTCAACCTGACTCCTGTCAATTTTCATGATCTAATTGTAAAGACCATACTGTTTATTGCACTGAATTGACTATTGCTCTGTATTGTCTCAACTAGATTGTTAAGCTCTGACGAGCATGACTCTGAAGGCAGACAAAGGGAGAATTTGAGAAGAAGCTTGCTGCGGAAGCAAAAATGTGAAATAAAGACTTTTTCAAGTACATTCGTAGCAAAAAACCTGTGAGAGTGTCAGTTGGTCCATTAGATGATAGAGGGGTTAAAGGGGCACTAAGAGGCGACAAGGCGATAGCGGAGAGACTGAATGAATTCTTTGCTTCGGTCTTTACTGAGGAAGATGTAGGGATGTTACCCATGACTGAAGTGATATTTAAAGGTGCGGAAGAATTGAATGAAATATCAATACATCGGGAAGATGTATTACAACTATTAGATAAACTGAAGAATAGCAAATCACCTGGGCCAGATGGTATACATCCAAGGGTGTCGAAAGAACTGAAATATGAGATTGCAGACCTGCTATTAGTAATCTGTGAATTTTCATTAAAATCATCTGTAATACCTGAAGACTGGAGGATTGCCAATATAACGCTAATTTTTAAAAAGGGTTCCAGGGGTGATCCGGGAAACTACAGACCGGTGAGCCTGACATCAGTACCGGGAAAAATGGTAGAAACCATCATAAAGAACAAAATTACTCAGCATGTAGATAGTCATGGCCTAATGGGAGACAGCCAACATGGCTTTAGACAAAGAAGATCTTGTCTTACTAATAATCTGTTATGTTTTTTTGAAGCTGTGAATAAACAGGTGGACAGCCGGTTGATATAGTGTATCTGGACTTACAGAAAGCCTTTGACAAGGTCCCTCATCAGAGACGTTTGGCAAAACTAAAGAGTCATGGGATAGGAGGCAGTGTACTATTGTGGATCAGGAACTGGTTAAAAGATAGAAAGCAGAGGGTAGGGCTAAATGGCCAATTTTTCCAATGGAGAAAGGTGAATAGTGGTGTACCCCAGGGATCTGTGCTGGGTCCGCTGCTTTTTGACATATTCATAAATGACCTGGAAAAGGGAATAACGAGTGAGGTTATCAAATTTGCAGATGACACAAAACTATTTAAAGTTGTTAAAACCCAAGAGGATTGTGGAAAATTGCAAGAGGATCTTGATAAATTGGAAGACTGGACATCAAAATGGCAGATGAAATTTAATGTGGACAAGTGCAAAGGTATGCACCTACGGAAGAACAACCCAAACTATTGTTACAAGATGCAAGGTTCCACATTAGGAACCGCCACCCAGGAAAAAGATTTAGGCATCATTTTGGATAACATGTTAAAACCCTCGGCCCAGTGTGCAGCGGCGGCCAAGAGAGCAAATAGAATGCTAAGTATCATAAGGAAAGGAATGGAAAATAAAACAAAAGATATTATAATGCCTCTATATCGTTCCATGGTGAGACCGCACCTTGAATACTGTGTGCAATTCTGGTCGCCGTATCTTTAAAAGGATATAGCGTTATTGGAAAAGGTTCAGAGAAGAGTCACCAAAATGGTAAAGGGGATGGAAGGATACTCCTATGAAGAAATGCTAAAAAGGTTAGGGCTCTTTAACCTGGAAAAGAGACGGCTGAGGGGAGATATGGTAGAAGTCTATAAATTAATGAACGGAGTGGAATGAGTAAACGTAGATCGATTGTTTACATTATCAGAATATAGAAATACTAGGGGACATGCAATGAAGCTACAGGGTAAACTTTAAGACTAATAAAAGAAAATATTTTTTCACTCAACGTGTAATCAAACTCTGGAATTTGTTACCGGAGGATGTAGTAAAGGCTGTTAGTGTAGCTTTATCTTTATCTTTATCTTTATTATAAAACTTTTTATACCGCCATGACCAAAAAGGCATACAGCGGTGTACAATAAAAAAAACAGGCTACTGAGAGAACAGAAAAGAACGCCAATTATTCATAAAAGAGACAGCAAAGATAGAAAAGGAAGAATAGAGAATAGCTGGGTTTAAAAAAGGTTTGGACAAGTTCCTGGAGGAAAGGTCCATAAACCATTATTAAGAGGGGACCCAGGATATCAATGCTTGACCCAATACAAGCATTGTGGAACCTGTGTCTTTTGGGGAAACTGCTAGGTACGTATGACCTAGATTGACCACTGTTGGAAGCAGGATACTGGGTTTGATGGACCTTGGTCTGACCCAGTATGGCATATCTTATGTTCTTATGTTATCATTTCTTCCCATTTCCCCTGCCCTGTTCCCTACTCATGACTATGACTATGTTGCTAGGTTCCAGAGACATCATTCAACCCACCAGAGCAATGGGTGGCCACATGGAAGTGGGGAAATCAGAGGGCCCCCCCCCTTCCATGGGGTGCAGATCCCAAAATTTGGGAAGAGGGTGGCGTGTCCTGGACAAGCAGCTCTTCTGATGGCACCGGAGCCCTTGGTGGTGGTGGAGAGTGGACGTGCCCTCCTTTTCTGTGTCTCATGGGTAGACTGGAAGGCCGGGGTGCGAATGGCACTGCAGTAGTTGGCTGAGCTGCTAGGGGGGTCATGGCATGGGTGGGGTCTGAAAATATGCAGGCATGTATAGTCGCCCATTGGCCCTCAGGGGAATTTTTAAGTATATCTATCCCTTCATCTCCCAGATGCTTGTTGTCCCATATTTTCGCTCAAGATGGCACGTCTTTGACACCAGTTTGCCATCTGTATTTCCCACATATGGGCCATGCCATTTCGCAATGTGCATGTTTTTAAAATATATTTGGAAGTTGAGGGGTGGAGAGATGCAGTGTTAGAAGGGACACACCCCTCTCTTCTAAAACTGACATGGACTTTCATACGTTTGCATTTCCACACCTCATCCATCTCGTTAACAGTGTTTCTAAAAGGTGCCTTATACCGTCAATTACTTTAAGCTGTCTGATAGAGGACATATTTAGACGGAGCTACAGCGTGACACTTGATCGCTCTAAAACTTGTAAATATTCTTTGAAAAGGGTTTTAAAAAAAGTAGGCAAAAGGCTAGAAGAAGTAGAGAGACTAATTCATCAGATGGCAATATATTACGCAGAGCCAGCATGATGCACCTTTCTAAGATTTTCAAAGTCCTTTTCTGTTGACCTTGACAGCATTTTTTTAATCAATATTCCTTTCCATTAGCTGGACTCTTTCTCTTGAGAATATTAAATGACCCTACAGTGATTAGGTTTGCTGGAAACGGCAAGAAGTGGATTTTGAGGTGCCCTTAGCATTACCTGATCTTGATCAAACAAATGCTATGCTGCTGATTCTCTAGTGGAATCTAATTGGGGGTTGGGGTGGGCACAAGGGAAAAGCCTAATTATGAAGCCTGTCACAAAACTAAGCAATGTGGATTCTGACTGTACCGCTTAATTGTTTTCTTATTACTCATTAGGAATAAGTGGAACAATTTGCACCGGAACATAGCTACACCTTTATGCTGGAAATCATTAAATAGCAGTTGCTGGGATTTGACCTGGGATAATTATCAAACACAGCCTCCAGGGCTGATGTCAGGTTCTGTTGTTCCTATAATTGATCACCATTGCTGCCATCTGCCAAGCAGTAATTAGAGCAATTCTTCAGCCTCTTAGCACAGTTCACAGCCTTAAATAGCCAAGAAGTAAGGAACTGCAAGGATCAGGTAAACCGGCTAATCCTCAGGAAATAGATGTTGCGTTAGCGAAGCTTTCTTCAGACATAGAGGCTGAAATTGGAGAGCACAAACTGTGAGGAATGGGCAGCGAAAGGACTGCTGAGGCTATCCATAATGTCAGAAAGTACTGTTATGATGCCATAGTGGAAAGTATTTCTTTATTCCTTCAAATTTATCTTCTACTTTTTTTTTTTATTGCTTGCATAAAATCAGAATGCAATGGATGCCCTCAAGTCAATGCTGGCTCCTGGCAACCCAGCAGCTCCTGGGTTTTCTTGGCAATGTGACCAGAAGTAGATTGCCAGGCTTTTCTTCTGAGGCAATGAGGGGTTAAGTGTCTTGCCCAAGGTCACAATGAGTGCTTATGAGAATCAAACTGTGGTTGCTTGGTTAGCAAACCAGTGCTCTAACCACTAGGCTACTCCTCCACTCAAAAATCAAAATAGGTAAGATTTCTCTCTTCGTTGGACTCACTAGATGTTTCTGAGTTTATTGAATCTTCTCATGATGTGATTCCTACCCGGGCCACTCTTGTCTTTTTTTCTCTGAGGTTGATAAGAACACAGTTATGTGTTTGTTTTTTTAAACAAGAATACTGAATTTTGTGGGGGGAAAATTAATATTTTTCCAGATGTCTCAAGGCAAACTCAGCTTAGGCGCAAGGCTTTTTTGTTGTTAAAGCCACGCATTCCAGCACTTGGTGCATCCTTTTTCCTTAAGTTTCCCTGTAAATGTTTGGTTACATTAGGGGGCACCAAGTATGTTTTCTCTGAGGCCTCGTCTTTAGAATCCTTTATTATAAATCATGTTTCACAGACATAATGTATATTATTTTGTTATAGAAGTCAACAAGTTAAAATAATTAGAGTTTTGTATAAATGTTTAGGGCATTGACTCCCTTCCATGCATGATTTCCTATTTGTAATGATTATTTTCTTACATTGTATAGAGTTGACATTTCTATACTTTTTTTTCTTTTAATGTAAATTTGTATTATTGTTCTTGGAATCATCAATAAAAAAGATTAATCCTAAAAAAAATAGGTAAGATTTTATTTATATTTGCATTTGTAAATAACCACTTATCATTGGTTCATCAGTGTAAATGTTAAGATAAGTTTTAAATAAAGCAATCAGACTGGGGTCAAGAAAGGAACTTGGGGGGAGTGGCCAGGAGAAAAAGCTGGGGAAGAAAGAGTAACGTGGAACGGAAAGAGCTGGGCGATGAGATGGAGCGTGGAAGAAGCAGGATCGGAATCTGGGGAAACAGAGAGGAGCAGAACTCGGGGAGGAAAGAGAGGAGTGGAGCAAAGGAAACAGGATTTGTCTTGTCAACGTGACTGCAAGTAGGTTGCTAGGTCTTCCATCTAAACTGTTGCTTCTTGTGTCCTTGAGACAGTCACTTAACCCTTCATTGCCTCAGGTACAAATTTAGACCAGAAGCCCTCCAGGAATAGAAACATGTACCCACGTGTACTGTAAGTGGCCTTGAGCAACTCCTAAAAGTCCTTTCTCTTCCCCTTGAATCTAGTAGATGAATATCAGGAATTGAGCACCCTGAGCTATCTTCTGCTTTTGTGCCGCCCCCCCCCCTCCCCTCCTCCCCCAGCTTTGGGTCTGATCTTCCAATGCAAGCTGCACAAACAGGGGTGAATTTTCAGCCCACTGGCTTGTTAAATGCCACCCTCCCATTTAACTTAATCAGTGTATTGTGTCACTGTCCATATAGATAGCGCCCTGAATATACAGAGCATGATGCTGAGGTCACTGTATTATCTGTATAGGCTAGGCCTGATATTCCGCAGACCTAAACTAAACGTGTAACTTACCTGAATAGTAGCTGAATACTGCCACTATCTGGATAATTCTCAGGCCTACATTTGCTCCTCCCCTAACATACCCCACACGTATACATATAATATCCTGCCATTCTGCAATTTAAAAGCCTGATGTTACAGTTTTATTTATTTGTATTTATTTATTTAAAGTCTTTTCTATACCGCGCTTTTCAAATTCAGCTCGGTTTACAATAAACATTAACTTTGTCCAGTCGAGAGGCCCGTACTGGACTTACAGAGAACAGGGTTGGTAAACTTGGGTTGAACTGGGTAAACTATATACAGTCAAACCTCGGTTTTCATGATTAATCCGTTCAAAAAAGTCTGACTATAACCGAAACGGACTAAAACCGAAGCAAGATTTCCCATAAGAAATAATGTAAATTCAATTAATCCGTTCCAGACACCCAAAAATATTGACAAAAAATACATTTTATAGAGAATAACTATCTTTTTACATACAGAAAACAATGAGAAAAACATATAAATGACTAATGAAATGGATAAATGAGCATGTAACATCACTTTTACCTTTATTGAAGACTTTTGTTGGCATATGGGACGCACTCCAGCCAGCTCCAGCTGCTCTCCCCTCTGGGGATCGAGCAATCACCACCAGCAGCGGAGGTGGGAACAGCCATCTTGGCCGTCTGCACAATCGGGGCTCCAGCCTGCCTTTTAACTTAGCAGCCATCACACCCAGTTACCAAGCTCACAGTGTCAGGAGAGGTAGTGCCAATGTCAGCAAAAGTAAGGGCACCAGAAAGAGGACAGTGCCCGAAGTCACACCAGCCTGTAGGGCAGCCACTCCTACACAGTGTCGGGAGAGGTGGAGAGGCAGTGTCAGCCAAGCAGCAGGCAGTTGAGAAACGGTGGGACAGAGAGTCTTAGGCTGCCTCCGGCCCCCCTAAGGTAGCAGCCTGACACAGGTGAGAGTCAGAGAACAGCGTGGGGCTGTGCCAGCAGGAGCCTGCAGCTGCAGACTGCAAGGTTTCAAGGAGAGGCCGCGTGTGTGCAGGCCTGCAGGACACCCAGAATCCAATCGGGAGGGCAGGGGCCCCGGCGGGAGACTGGGCCACCAAGGAGAAGCAGATTCGGTCACCAGCTCCTGTCCCGGTTCAAGGGATGTGCAGGGGAAGAGGCAGCAGGCAGACGTCAATCGGGGGAGAGTCCGGGGCAGGAAGCAGTTTCGGGCAGGCCACGCTGGAGCGTTGAACTCCTCGGCTCCCCAGAGGTCCCGCAGAATCGCTGGCTCAAGCTCCGTGGGAGATCGCTGGCTCACGCTAATCCATGGCAGGTACGGGGGGGGGGGGGGGGTAAAATGCTGTACGAAAACCGAGACAACGTACGAAAACCGAAACAAAATCTTGATGAAAAAAGTCAACGAAAACCGAATCGTACGAAAACCAGGGCATACGAAAACCGAGGTTTGACTGTACAGGTTTAAGCTAGATATTTACATTCTAGGTTATTACAAACATTCTTAGATACTATGTGGTCCTAGTCAGGTTCTGGTAGGGCTAACATGTTGTGCTGGTGTCATGTATAATGGGTGGCGTGGGGTGGCTGTTTAGTTGATTGGAGATGACTGGTTGTTGTGTGGTGCCGTAGTGTTGCATGAAGAGGTGATGTTTCAGGGCCTTTCTGAAGGTGGTGAGGTCTGTAATGGATCGGATGTTAGGTGGGAGGGTGTTCCAGCACAAGGGTGCGTAGTACTCAAAAGCTCTCTTTTTTTGTGGACTGCGAGCATTTTGTGATCTTGGTGGGGATACTCAGGGTGTTTACCGTAAATGATCTTCTGACTCTGTTTGTGGGAGTGGGGATGATGAGGTCTGTGATAGAGGCGGAAGTGATTCTATTGATGGCTTTGAATGTCATCAGTAGGGTCTTGAAGGTGATTCTAAAATGAACTGGTAGCCAGTGAAGTTGCTTCAGGATTGGTGTTATGTGGTCCCTCCTGGATGCACCATGTAGAATTCTGGCTGCGGCATTCATGGCTAGTTGTAGTGGGATCAATGCATTTTTTGGTAGCCCCTGTAGGATGATATTGGCATAATCAAAGTGGGGCATGATTAGTGCCTGGTAGACTGTCCTAAAGTCATCCGGGTCTAGCAGAGGTCGTAGGTGGCGAATTGTGGGAATCTTAAGATATACTGCCTTGACAGTGTTTTTTATATGGGCTTTCATGTTCAGTTGCTGATCAAGTGTTATCCCTAGGTATCGGATGGTTGGCTTGCTTTGAAGTTCAGCATCTCTTACTTTTAGTTCCGCCGGTGGTGTGAAGGCTTGGTCCCTGGTAATGAATAGTGCTTCGGTTTTCTTTAAATTTATCCTTAGGTTTTGGGTGCAGAGCCAGTCTGCTATGGCGCTGAAGCAGGAGGTTAGTGTTGAAAACTGGCTGGTCTGTGGTGAACGGCGTATATAGTAGTACGTCGTCGGCATATGCAAGGCATGAGATGCCGAAGGCTTGAGCGAGAGTGCAGATGGGCTGCATGTATATGTTAAAAAACAACGCTGAGAGGGATGATCCCTGTGGAACACCTTGTGTTTTCTGGAAAGCTTTGGATGTTTTGGATCCTGTCCTCATGTGCTGCGATCTGTCTGCAAGGTAGGATTCGCACCACCTCAATGTACCCAACATTATTGACACCCTTGCAGTTCAACCCCCTTCATGTCCAATATCTCCTAAAAAAAAGTGGGCACTGAAATGGCTTTGGACTATACGGGCCTGATATTCATCTGGGCAGACTATGCGCCATTACGGCGCATAGCCCTGACCGTTGACCCCTAACCCCAGATATTCAATGCTGTGGTGCCAGCAATGAATATCTGGGTTTAGCGCGCAGAGGAAACAGCCGTGAAGCCGCATATTACTCCAGAGTCTAACCCCTTTCACTCTCCTCCTATGTCCCCTCGTAGCAGAGCTTGCTTTCAATTGGAAAGAGACACTCCTGTGCATTTATGCCACAGAGGTATTTAAAGGTCTCTGTCATATCGCCCCATCCCACCTTTCTTCTAAAGTATACATATTAAGATCTTTAAGTCTGTCCTCATATGATTCATAACGAAGACCACTAACCATTTTAGTAGCCACCCTCTGCACCGACTCCAACCTGCTTATATCCTTTTGAAGGTGCGGTCTCCAGAATTGCACACAATACTCCAAATGAAGTCGCATCCCTTATACAGATGCATTACCACCTCCTCTTTTCTGCTGGCCACTCCTCTCCCTATACACCCAAGCATCCTTCTAGCTTTTGCCGTTGCCTTTTCTACCTGTTTAGCTACTTTAAGATCGTCAGACACAATTACTCCCAGGTCCCGCTCTTCTTTAGTGGACAGAAGTATGTTACCCCCTATATCATTGACAATCATGCCCCCCTAGATGATAACCAACATGGTTTTCGTCCTAATCATGGAGTTGAAACTCTTTTGATATATCTCTTTGACAATATCCTCCGTGTTATAGACAACAACAAAAAAGGGATTCTAATGATCCTTGTAGACATTTCCTCAGCTTTTGACACAGTTGACCACCGAATTCTCCTGGAAAGATTACAGAAGATTGGTATTCATGGTAATACTCTCAAATGGTTTCAATCTTACCTTTCTGACAGGCAGATTAGAGTAAAAGTAGGGTATAATACTTCCCAATCATTTAATGTACTGCAAGGAGTCCCTCAAGGGTCCGCCCTTTCATCTCTTCTTTTTAATATTTACATACAACCAATTTGTGATATCATGAAGGCTCATAACATCCAATACACTATTTATGCAGATGACATTTTGATTTTTACGCCTTTTTCTATTGACAACCCTGTATATTCCAATATCTCAGTCTGCTTAACTGAAATGACAAGATGGTGTAAGGAAAATAATTTTTCAATCAATTATAGCAAAACTGAGGCCCTTATAATCACTCGTAACTCTGAATTCTTACATCCACCGAACACAGAGTTGCTGGCACAACCATTCCAATTAAAACAGAAGTTAAATACCTTGGTGTTACTCTGGACAGTGAATTAAACCTTAAAGCTCACATTAATAAAACAATCAAGAATGCGTATTTTAGGATGAGAATTTTAAGAAGACTAAAACCACTTCTTGCCTCTGATCTTTTTCGTACTGTTTGTCAAGCGCTAATCACTCCTTTACTGGATTTTTGCAATCCCATCTTCCTTGGTCTAGCGTTGCAAGCTCTCAAACCTCTTCAATTAGCACAGAATACCGCAGCCCGTATTATATCTGGAACATCTATTCATGACCACATTACTCCAGTTATGAAGGATCTTCATTGGCTCCCAATCCGTTTACGCATAAAATATAAAACAATAATTAACATATTCAAAATAAAACATCATATCTCAGCTAATAGTCTGTACTCCCTCATTCTTCCAGACCCCAGCTCCCGACCAAGAAGAAAGGGAACTTCTCACAGAGTAAGCTCTTCTATTAATTTCAGAACTTTGCGAAAGGATACTACTGAGAGAGCATTTTCCATGGCTGCCCCAATAATCTGGAATTCACTCCCAGACGAATTGAGATCAGCAACGGAACTTAAAGACTTCCGTAAGCTGTTAAAAACATTGCTTTTCATTGAGCATTATGGACCTATCACGTAATCGTCTGATATACCTACTCACCTCTTCAAAGCTCTTTAAGTAGTTTATATTGTCATATAATATTTTTATTTTATATTACCTTGTAGTTTGGCACATGTCATGTTGTAATGATTAATACGCAATGTTTTAATGATTATATGTTTTAATGATTATATTTTTCTTACAATTCAATTAACTCATTCCATGTATATCTTTCACACTCATTAAGTTTTGTCTATTTTGTTTCTTACACCGCCTTGATTGTATGATAAGGAGCTATATAAATACAGTTAAATAAATAAATAAATAAATAAATATCATATCGCTCCCTTGGATTGCTGCAGCCCAAATGCATGACCCTGCATTTTTTAGCATTAAACTTCAGCTGCCAAATTCTAGACCATTCTTCAAGCTTAGCTAGATCGCTCCTCATGTTATCTACTCTATTGCAGATTTTGGTATCATCTACAAATAAACAAACCTTACCCGACAGCCCTTCTGCAATATCATTAACAAAGATGTTCAAAAGAATCAGACAAAGGACAGATCCTTGCGGCACACCACTGGTAACCTCCCACTCCTCAGAGTGAGCTCCATTTACCTGTGCCCTTTGTCGCCTCTAACTCAACCAATTTCTAACCCAATCAGTAAGTTAAGGGTCCATCCCTAGGGTGCTCAGTTTGTTTATAAGTCACTTGTGCAGAACGGTGTCAAAGGCTTTACTGAAAGCTAAATACATCACGTCTAGGGTTCTCCCTCGGTCCAACTCCCTGGTCACCCAGTCAAAGAAATCAATCAGATTTGTCTGACAAGACCTGCCCTGGTGAATCGATGCTGCCTCTGATCCTGGACTTTAGAAATCTCACTATTGGACTCTAGAAATCTCACTATTCTGATCCTGGACTCTAGAAATCTCACTATTCTCTCTTTTAGTAACCTTTCCAATAATTTACTAAGCACAGAGGTTAGACTAACTGGCCTGTAGTTCTCAATATCATCCTTACATCCGCTTTTTATTTTATTTATTTATTTATTTAAAAGATTTTCTATACCGCCTTCTCCTTTAATCAAGGCGGTTTCCACAGCAAACAATCATAAGAGTGGTTCAAGTGTGTTCATGCAGTGATACAGATTGTGTGTTTGTGTTGAGGTATATTAGATTCTTTTGAGCTATTTATATTATGAGCTATATACATTCTTATGTACAAGGGCTATTTACATTATGAGCTATATACATTCTTATGTACAAGGGACAGGGGAGGGGGGTTGGTCCTTTGTTCTTGCTTTTTGAGTAGATCATGTGATGTGTCCATAGTGATCAATGAATAGTGTTGTCTTAAGCTGCTTCCGAAAGTCTTTGAGGTCTGTAGTTAGTCTTAGTTCATCTGGGAGGGTGTTCCAAATTGCTGGTGCAGCCAGGGAAAGGTCTCGTTCTGCTGTGTCCTTGCAGACCTTGGTGATGTCTTTTGGGGTGTTAACGCGATTGGAAGTGCCACTCCTCTTTGGTCGTGTGCTTCTGTCTGGTTGTATGAGTGTTTGTAGGCTGAGGGCTGATGATTGTTGTTTGATCTTGAAGATGTTTATGACTGTTTTATATTTGATGCGTGAGCTGATTGGGAGCCAGTGGAGGTCTTTCAGTGTGGGTGTGATGTGTTCATGTCTTGTTGTGCCAGAAATTATGCGAGCTGCTGTGTTTTGTGCCAACTGTAGCAGTCTGAGAGTTTGTTTTGATAGACCAAGGTATATTGGGTTGCAGAAGTCTAGTAGTGGGGTTATTAGTGCCTGGCAGACTGTACGGAAGTGCTCTGGGGTGAGGAGGAGCTTGAGGCGTCGGATAATTCTCATCCTGTGGTATGCGCTTTTGATGGTTCTGTTTATGTGTGATTGTAGATTCAGTTCCTTGTCCAGGGTTACTCCGAGGTACTTTACTTCTGGTTTTATGGGTATGGTTGTGTCTTTTATCTTGATGTTGTGTGGAGGTACGAAGTCAGTGTTTCGACTGATGATTAGTGCCTCAGTCTTGCTATAGTTTATGGTGAGGTTGTTGTTTTGAAACCAGCTGGTCATGTGTATGAAACAGTTTGCTATTTTGGCGTAGTCCGGGTTGTCAACTGTGATGGGTGTGTATATCATGATGTCGTCGGCGTAGATTGTGTATTGTATGTTGTGTTCCTTCATGATGTCGCATATTGGCTGGATGTAGAGGTTGAACAAAAGTGCTGATAAGGCTGATCCTTGTGGTACTCCTTGTAGGACTTTTATGGGTCGGAAAGTGTTGGGGCCTACCTTGACCTGTATCTGTCTGTCGGTTAGGTATGAGTGGAACCATTTCAGGGTGGATCCATGTAGCCCAATGTTCTGTAGCCTTTCCAGTAGAGTTCTGTGATCCACTGTGTCGAATGCTGATGAAATATCGATGATCATTAGTATTCCTTTCTAGGAGTTGTCTATGATGCGAAGAATGTTATTGAAGAGGTATATCAGGAGCGTTTCCACCCCGTGGTTGGGGCTTTTATGTAAAGGGACTACATTTGCCTTTCTCCAGTCCTCTAGCACTCCTGACTCCAAAGAGGCATTGAAAAGGTCAGTCAGTGGAGCTGCTAAAATGTCCCCAAGTTCCCTCAGTATTCTTGGATGTATCTCATCCGGATCCATGGCTTTGTCTACTTTTAGTTTAGCTTGTTCTTCACGAACACAGTCTTCTGAAAATCGTTTGAGATCCCCGTCGCTTTTGTTCCTATTTGTGGGTGTTTTCTGAGGTCCTGTTCCTGGCCCTTCATCTGTGAACATAAAACTGAAATATTTATTAAGCAATTTGGCTTTATCCGGGTGTCAAGTGTCCATTTGCCAGGTTTTGTTTTTATATAAAATTAATTACTCCAATGTATGAATATTTCCTTCATTCAAGTGTTCTATAAACAGTCTTCCTTACAAATCTACTTATCTTTTTCTAAGCGGGTCTCAGACTTGCGGGCTACTTTCTGTGATATATATCACTTAGTGCACCTTTTGGGACATTGAAGAAAAAGACAAAAGATAAGCTTGCTGTTATAAGATATCTCACATTATCCAACTGGACGTTTGAAATAATAGTTTAGAAAAAATTATGAGAAAGATATAAGAATGACATGAAAATGGGTCATTGATGCAAAAAGGTGCACTAAGTGATATATATCACAGAAAGTAGCCCGCAAGTCTGAGACCCGCTTAGAAAAAGATAAGTAGATTTGTAAGGAAGACTGTTTATAGAACACTTGAATGAAGGAAATATTCATACATTGGAGTAATCAATTTTATATATTGGCTAAACAGTGGCATTACTCTGAAGATTTTTGGATCTATTGAGGTTTTGTTTTTATGCCGCACAATGTCTAGCTGTGGAAGACGTTAATGGTGTTGTCACTGATGTGAGACTCAAATTTGAATAAAAGTTGTTTGCATGTTGAGATGTAAAGTGAAACACCCTACTTCTCTGCATCTGTCGGGAAAGTTTTATTGGAAGTGTTCCATGTGTATGAATAATTATGCTCTATCAGATGGATATTCAAAGGCAATGAGATGTTTGCTGGCAAATGCTTAATTAGTCTAACTGTAATTTCAAAAAATATACAGATACAGTTGTGGTCAACATTATTGGCACCCTTGCATTTTAAGTATGTTGCTACATATCTCTCTAATATTGATCTTCCATTTTTTTCATTTGCCTTTTACCTAACTGTAGCTTCATTCCATTCCTCTTTCTCCTTCCTACAATCTTCAGTCTTCTTCATTTCACCGTTCACTTTCTTACCAGCTTTCCATTTCCTAACCCTACTTCCCTAGTCTTTCCATTTAACATTGTTATCATCCAACCCCTCCCCCTGTCTTTCAGACGCTTTCTAGTCCATCCAGGGAAAACCTTCCCTTATAGTAGTCCAATTGCTGTATGCAAATGAGGTGGTACCTCTTCGCTACCATGCTTCACCAACAGGTGGCTCTTTCCTCCATAGTCTCCAGCCTCCATAGTCTTTAACAGTTTCAAGTCCCTCCAGATAATTGACTCAGGCCTCCAGCTGCCTGGTGGGCCTGCACCTCCCACATAGCATTTAAGCCACTTCCACCCTTTGGCAGGCCTTACCTGGTATCAGCCACGGAGATATCCATGGGGTTTTGGATATTGAGTTCTGCCCAGGACTTGGGTCTTCCTGTTCCCACTCCATTTCACCAGCATCCTCTGGAGGGAGGTCCATCTCTAGGTATATGTCAGAGTCAGGGGTTCCCTCCCATACTCCCATGAGGGACAGGTTACCTCAGGCCGGAAGGCCGAGGGTTCAATTCCCATATGGGGACAAGCAACTTCAGGCCGGAGGGACTGGGGTCTCTAGCCCCATGGCCACTCCTTGTGGCCTTGGGCAAGCCACTTAACCCTCCATTGCTTCAGTTACACAGATTGTGAGCCCTTCGGGGACAAGGGAATAAAAAGTACCTGTTAGTATACATGTAAACCGCACTGATTCTAAAGAGCGCGGTATATAAATAAATAAATAAATACTGCCAGTTCTGTATAAGTTATTTTTGGGGCCCCCAACTACCCCCTCGTCCTGTTTCCAAGGGGCTTCCCCTTTTTTTGTCACCCCAAACCAGGAGTCAGAAACCCTCCTGCCAACATTAGGATCTTGGGCTTGGGAACAATTTTGTGAACCTGTGGGTGTCCTCCTCCTGATTCATGGCTCTAGGGAATTCCCCTGTGACAGGACATATACTCCGTCACATCCACCCATTTAGTTACTTCTGCAATATTTCTTAACCTTGTCTTTTCTCCTTCTTACCCCAGCATGTGTTCCTATACTCCTCCGTCTCAACCTTCCCTTGGTTGACTTTGCTTCTTCTCTTCTCCCCACAATATCCCTCTTCCTCTCCCTTCTCACTCCCCCAAAATATCCCTCTTTTTCCTACTCTGACCCTAACATTTGCTAGCATCAGCCCCCTTTAAATGCCAGGACCCCAGCCCTAGAATTAGCTCCCTTCCAGTCCCAGCCTTTTTCCAGTCCCATCTCCCCAGACCTAGTATCAGCCCATTTTGAGTCCCCCACCCCCAATATCAGCCCATTTCCAGTCCCAGCCCCTCCCCCAGACCCAATATCTGCTCATTTTCAGTCCCAGTCCCCACCAGCCCGTTTTCGCAGTCCAGTCCATTTACGGTCCCCCTGCCCCAATATCAGACCATTTCCAATATCAGTCAGCCCCCAGCCCCTGTACCAGCCCATTTCTAGTCCCCTCCACTCCAGTATCAGCCAGCTCCCCAGCCCCTGTACCAGCTCATTTCCAGTCCCAGCCCCCCAGTCCCAGTATCAGCCCATTGATATCCAGATCCCCCACAGCCCTAGTATCAGCCATCCCCTCCCCCTTCTCTGCAGCAACACAGCTGCAGGAGCATTTGCTTTTGATCCCTTGGTTGTGCTATACTCAAGCCACGGTGCTGGTGGCTTGAACATAGCACATCTGTGGGAGCAAAAGCAAATGATCTTGCAACTGTGTTAATGTTTAAAACAGCTGCGTCTCGGGAGGCGGAGAGCGAGCCAGTGAGACAGGCGTCCTGTGCTCCTATTGTGATGCACCCTGAGCCAGTGCCTCACTGGCTCACCTATTAAGCCAGCCCTGAATATAACTGTGTTCCCATGACCACCTTTCCTGTCTCCTTTTAAAGCTCCCTTTAAGGGTCAGTGCAGAGAAGCAGGACACTAGGTGCCCTGGCTGGGAGATATGTGGTTCCACAGATGTGTCTATGTTGGATCAACAGGTTCCAGGTCACCATGGCACCTAGAAATTGTACCCTGGCACCTGTGATTTTGTCTCTGGCTGCCTCCACCGTAAAAACAAGGTCTCTCTACCATCTGTGCCATATGGATCATTCTTAGTAAGGTACAGTAAAGCTGCATGATACAGGAACTGTCTTTCTACTGATTTTTGTGCTTGCAAATCTTCCAGAATTTGAAAACGTGAGTTCAGCAGGCAATTCTTGCACTGCATGGCTCTAACGTGCTAAAAACCAGTCACGTGGCCTAGGCAATACAGAGACCTTGTTCTTTTTAAAGGCAGTATTAAAGATGGATGGCTATATCCAATCCACTGGCTGGTTTATGGAGGGATGTTAAACTGCTGGGGTTTGGGGAAAAGGATAAAGTGTTTGAGGGAGGGAAGATGAGCAGGAGAGACAGAGTTGGGGGAGATGGGCAACAGAAAGACAGAGTGGTGAGGACAGAGTGGATGGGGGGGCGGTGAGCAAGATAGACACAGACTGGTGTAACCCAGACCACAAGTAATAGGTGGAATCAAGGAGCTGCAGTTATTGTTCTAGCATTCTGTTGGCAGCATGTTGAGAGGATGGGGGAGTATCAATTTCTGCCTGACCGGTACAGTGGTATATTAAGGGACTGATTTACATAAACTAAGAATGGAAAATCAGCATTAGTAAACTAGGCCCTAATGAGCTGTAACTGATCTCGGAGGGGATGCGTCAGTGGAGAGATAGAGTAACAGGAGAAGTCTCAGTCATTGGCTCCTAAGTTTGTAAAAAAAATTTGCCAAGGCCTCCTTTTGCCTTTTCCAGATCACTCTTATTTGGATTTGCTGGTGGAAGATCCGTGGACTTAATCCGACTGCGGAAAGCAGTGAGGATCTGAGCCAGCCCAAGAGTATCCAGTGTCCTAGGTGAACATTTAGCCATGCATCTCTCCTTTCCTACCCCCATCCCCCAGTGCAACGAGAATCTCCCCTTACCTGGCCTACTTCCCCACCACCATCATGTGTCCTTTATCCCCTTATTCTTTCCCTCCCAACATGTCCGGCGTCACGGTTTTTAAAGTGTTTTGTTAGTGTTTAGATGAGCTCTAGGCAGACTCTGGGAAACTTTTCTTCATCCTTTGCATCCACCAAATGGCTCACAGCAGGTGGCTGGCAATCTGCTGGTGAGGGGCACAGCCGCCAGAAGCGGCAGAAGTTTTCAATCTCTCTCTAAACTAGGGATTCTCAACCTAGTCCATGGGACACACCCAGCCAGTCAGGATAACCACAATGATTATGCATGAGAGAAAGTCTGCATACAATGGAAGCATTTTTCTCATGCATATTCAGTGTGCTTATCCTGAAAACCTGATTGGCTAGGTCTGTCCCGAGGACCAGGTTCAGAACCCCCCGCTCTAAACATAAAGGGCCCGATATTCGAAAGGCATTTACACAGTTTACAGCCCAATAAACCATGTGAATACCTTAGATGGGGATATTCAATGGCATTTACATGGTTAGTGCCTTTAAATATCCAGATCTAAGTCCCCTACACACCCCGATGCTATCCGGTTAGCGCTGGGGCATGTTGGGGCGTTCCAGGGCAGAGCGGAGGTAGAGAATGGCGCTAACTGGGCAGCAGCGATATTGGATGCTGCCTGGTTAGCGATCTGCGCCTTAAAGATAGGCGAGGAAACCCCTCACCTATCTTTAAACTGTCGGAGCTAACTGGGCAGCATCCAATATCGCTGCTGCCTGGGTAGCTTCAGCGGCTTCCGGCTTTTGCGGGCTCACCGGATATTCAATGCCCGCGGCATTGAATATCCGGTTTAGAGGTTGGTGGGGAGGGCTATGCGCCAATGAAGTGCATAGCCCTTCAAAGATCCAGAAGCTGAAAATTGGGCCCAAAGACTATGGCCATGTCACCTAGAATGAACCTGCTCTTGGAAGCTCAGCAGGGTCAGGCCTGGCTAGTACTTGGATTGGAGACCACCTTGAAATAGGTGCTGTACACACACCATGTGGAAGAAGGACCTAGCAATCTACTTCTAATTGCACCTTACCAAGAAAACCCAAGGGATAATCACAGCTTGGGCAACTATCTCTGGGGTTGGCATTGATGATGGCACACAACAACAAATGGTGGCTTGTACAAAACTGAAGTCTTGTGAAGTTAATCAGCATGCCGCTGTTCATCATGGTTTTCTATCAGTTGAAAAACAAGTGCAGATCCCTAGAAGAGAGGGGTGTTGGCTGTGAACTACATGGGGAATCTTTTATATGCTCATCTGCCCAAGAAAATAGAATACAGCTAAAAATGAGGACAAACGGTCCTAGAAAATGAGAGAGATTTCATTAGCAGTGAAACTGTGGGGCTGGCAGCTAGAATAGATCCTGATTAAGTGAAAATAGTAATATCTTGTTCTTCAGTACGTGATGGTTATGCCCCAATTGCTCTGAAGGCACTCGAAATCATCAAGTTCACCAAACCAGTTGGAAAGGAGAGAATTGTTTTGCAATTTCAGTAACCGAGTCAGTGCCAGATTCAAATCTAGACTAAAAACTGATCTTTTTGAGGTTGCTTTTACAATATGATCACTTCTCAAGAATGCATTCTCTTAGACGCTATTGTTTCACATATATGGTGAAAACAAACCGACTCTAAGCTCTGTGGAGCAAGTACTTTCTCTTCTTTACATTTGTACAGTGCTGTGTACGCCTGATGGCACTTTAGAAATAAGTATCTACTGGTTCAACCTTGTAATTCATGTTATATTTCGTCATGTAGTGTGTAAATGCCTCTGGGTGGTCTCAGACTTGTAGTAGCAACTGTCCCTTCGACTACAATGTCGAACAAAGGGAAGGATATGCTAGTTAGCATCAACGACCTCCACAGTGGCTGGTGGCGATGTTAGACTGTGACCAACTTATTGTATTTTGTCTAAGGTTTTTATCTGTGGACTTGAACGTATTGATCTCGTAGCTCAAAGGGATTCTTCCATTCTATTGTCCACGGCCTTTCGTCTTTGCCACTTTTAAACTATAACTGATCCAAGTGCTTAATTCAATCCCACTCCCGACGCCTCCCCTCAGCGCTTCAGAGCGTTTCTCCTTATGCGGTTCTTCAGGGGATAGGGTATGAATCAAAACTGCTGCCCGCGTTGTATACAAATCTTCTATTTTGCTCTTCAACTGCTCCAAGATTCTTTTGCTTTAATCTTGGAGCAGTTGAAGAGCAAAATAGAAGATTTGCTACTACAAGTCTGAGACCACCCAAAGGCATTTACACACTACATGATGAAATATAACGTGAATTATAAGGTTGAACCAGTAGATACTTTATCCTACTTTGTTACACTGAGCGCAGTTGTATTTTTTCAGAGACTTTTAGCGTTCTAAAACAGACCAATAGATATGTGACTTTAGAAATAAGTCCTAGCAGTATGTCTGCGGCAGGGTAGAGGACGTCAGCGCAGTGGCTGTTTCTGCCTTCTTCGGCACTATTTGAGTGCAGGGTTTTTTCAAGTTGTGACCAATACCTTTTTCTAATGACCAATATTTGATGAATGTCACTTTTTATGAAAGTTGGATTTGGCAAAACCCATGAACTTATTTTTATTTGCTCTCCAGGAGCCCATATGAGACCGAAGACAGAGCTCACGGGGCAGGTTATGCTAAGAACCTCTGGCTCCCAGTCAGTGTGTCCTGGCTCTTCTTAATTCTCTGCATGGGATGGTCATCGGGTAACGCGGTTCCTCCACAAGTCTAGTCCCTTCCTTGAAGTTAGAAACAGGAGGAAATCTGAGATATTTATTTACTGTAAGTCGACCCCTAACCTTAAAGCTGCTTCATCGTCTCATCGAGGATCTGATTCACCAAGAACGTTCTCCTTGATTTACTTAGTACATCAAGCCCTCAACTGCCAAGTTACCCAATTCCAGGAAGGAGCTTTTCGGACAGTCCTGGATTTCTGACAACCCTATGGGACCTGCAGCACTGATTTCAGTGGGGGTAGAATCAGGCCCTACAAATTCAACAAAACTTTAGGATGTAAATTCGAACCCAGCACTGGGCTAAAAATCTCCCACCTGGAAGTTGACACCTCTCTAATTGAGAAACAGCATTGTCCCCTATTGTAGCTGTCTCCTGCAGCCAATTTTTAATTGTACTCCCCAGCTTCCACATCAGCAGTGAAGGTGTCTATATTCATGAAGCGATTAATTCTAAAGTACTTTTGAGACTGCAGGCGAATGTGAAGCTATTATGTTCCACTGTTTTGTGCTGTTCGGTAACCATCTCCCTCATCATAAAAGGTGATTCAAAGTGCACAGTCAACCTGCACAGCTACAGTATGTAAAAATGAATTAATAACAGCCCTAGAAAGTTGGAGAAATGAAGAGCGCAAAACCCACAGTCTGTTGTGCAATATTTCAGAAGTCTATAGAGCGAGGTGTAGTACTCACCATGCATCAATTTTCACTCATAAGTGTCTCTAATTCTCCTCTGATTGCCTTCAGAGATATGTAGCTTGTTGAGGCTGTGTAGAAGGAAAGAATATGGAAAAGGAGCATGTTAGAGGTTGTAAATAGTTGGCTGCATGACGTATATCCCAGAAATGCTTTGAAAACAGGCCAGCAGCTAATAAGAGTGGAGAAGTAGCCTAGTGCATAGAGCAGCGGGCAAAGCACTATGGAAGCCTGGTTTGACTCCGGCTACTGCTCCTTGTGATCTTGGAACAACCACTTAACCCTCTGTTGCCTCATGTACAAGCTCTGAATGTGAGCTCGTGAACGAATACTGAAAAAAGATGAGACTTCTAGATTAAACAGGTTGAAAAGTGCGCACTAAGAGTGTGACGCTGCAACGCAATGGTGCATTTCCCCTTTACTATTTGCAGACTCAGGCATGTCTGTGTGGTGGACTCAGTTGGCAGGTTGTGAAGGAGGGGGGTGTTTTGGGACAGGGTATTTGTGTCCCTAGTGTGTTAGGGGGCAATTTCCCCAAATGGATTCGTTTTGTGCATAGCGTGCGTGTGTGTGTTGGAGGCTCTGTGTGTGGTAGAGGCCTTTTTGTACGTAAGTATGTTTGTGTGTGTGTATCTCGGAGGGGGGAATTGGGAGCTCTGTGTGTGCATTGGGAGGTCAACTCTCATTCTGTCCTCCACCATAGCACTTTCACCTCCTTGCATTGCTTTGCCCTCTGACCTTCTTTGCATATCAGCCCCCTATTTCCACTGCTTCGTTCTGCTTAATCTAAGAGCAGCAGCCCCACAGCTTCATTCCATGAATGTGGCCTCCTTCCCTCTCTGCCACTGGGGCTGGGTCCCTGGCAGCGGCAGCCCCTGACCTTCATGCCGTAGATGCAGCCTCCTTCTCTTTTTACCACAGGCATCAGATCCCTTGCGGCACATTGGCATTGCTGCTGTCATGACATTCAACACATTGTTGGGTGTCGGTGAGATAACGTCCCCAGCCACATCATTTATTTTTTCCTTCCCTGATCTTCAGGTAGCAGGGTTTGACTTTCCTGCTACCCCTTCAATATTCATCATCTTCTTCAGCCTGTCTTTACCCATAGTTTTGCACTTGCTTTATTTCATAGTATTTAGTTCACACCTTTCCAGTAGATCGACCTACGCTACATATGGACAAACAAACGGATATATGGGGCCTTTCCAATAAACACTATTGCATTAGCAAAATATGTCTGAAAACAACTTGTCATGTTAGTGGTTTGTTACATTTCTCCCCCCCCCCCTCCTCTGCCCCTTCTCCCGACAATGATTAGGAAGCAAATGATGCCCTCTAGCACATCTGAGCATTGGACTCCAGGAAAAGATGATCACAGTGCCCGAGGGATGGCCGCTAGACCCCAGAATCTACAGCATGCAGTCCTGGAAGCCAATGGAAAGAAAGGATAAGGGCAGGTCCAACCAGACATTGAGTTAAGGGCTGTGTAGGGATTTCCTTGGTCAGTGGTTCTCAACCCAATGTTCAGGGACCACCTGACCAGTCTGGATTTTAGGACAAGCACAAAAATACATCTGAGGGCTATTTGCACAAATTGCTCCCAGTGTGTGTAAACACATCTCGTGCACATTTATCATGGATATCACAAAACCTAGGCTAGTTAGGTGACTACACAGTCTTGGGAAGTAGAACATGTGCCTCAAAAGAGCCCTGTGAGAAGCGGGCGGGCCTGAGGCGGGCACACAGCTATGTGGAACTAAAACATGGAATTGGATTTGTATGTCAGAGCTGAATGAATGATACAAATGCCGCAAGGCAAATGAGGACACAGGCAAGATAGAGGGCACAAAATGGAAAGACACAAAGAATATTCTGAAGGAGAAAGCAGAAAGCTAAACGCCAATGCCAGATGCCCTACTTTGATTAGAGGTCCTCTCTTATGCAAAAAGAAGATATAGCAGTCAAACAGAGCGAGAGTAAGCAGCAATTTGTTATCTCCTCAAATTATGAATACTTATAAGAACATAAGATAGGCCATACTGGGTCACACCAAGGGGTCCATCAAGCCCAGTATCCTATTTCCAACAGTGACTAATCCAGGTCACAAGTACCTGTCAGGTTCCCAAAAGGTACAAATATTCTATGCTGCTTGTCCAATGGCTAAGCAGTGGATTTCCCTGGTCCTCTTTAATAATGGTTTATGGACTTTTCCTCCAGAAACTTGTCCAAACCTCTTTTAAATCCAGCTACACTAACAGCTTTTACTACATCTTCCGGTAACGAGTTCCAGGGTTTGATTATGTGTTGAGTGAAAAAATATTTTCTCCTATTAGTCTTAAATGTGCTAAACTGTAGCTTCATTGCATGTCCCCTAGTCTTTCTACTTTTTGAAGGAATAAACAACTGATCTATATTTACCACTTCTACTCCATTCATTATTTTAGAGACCTCTATCATATCTCCACTGAACCGTCTCTTTTCCAAGTTGAAGAGCCCTAGCCTTTTAAGCCTTTCCTCATAGGGGTATCCTTCCATCCCCGTTACCATTTTTGTCCACTTCTCTGCACCTTTTCTAATTCTGCTGTATCCTTTTTAAAATATGGTGACCAGAACTTCACACAATATTCAAGGTATGGTCACACCATGGAACGATACAGAGGCATTATAATATCCTTCATTTAATTCTTCATTCCTTTCAACATATTATCTACGATGACACCTAAATCCTTTTCCTGGGTGGTGATTCCTAATGTAGAACCTTGCGTCGTGTAACTGTAGTTTGGGGGGTTCTTCCTGGAGTGCATAAATTTGCACTTGCCCACATTAAATGTCACCTGCCATTCGGACACCCAGTCTCCCAATTTATCAAGGTCGTCTTGCAATTTTTTACAATCCTCTTGTGTTTTAACAACTTTGAATAATTTGGTATCATCTGCAAATGTAATCATCTCACACGTTATTCACATTTCCAGGTAATTTATAAATATGTTAAAAAGCAGTAGACCTAGCACAGATCCCTGGGGTACCCTACTCTTCACCTTTCTCCATTGAGATATTTGGCCATTTAGCCCTACTCTGTTCTATCTTTCAGCCAGTTCCCAATCCACAATAGTACACTGCATCCTATCCCATGGCTTTTTAATTTCCCCATCATGAGGGACTTTGTCAAAGACTTTCTGAAAATCACGATACACTATAACAGGGGTCTCCAACTCCAATCCTGGAGGGGTGGAAACCATTCAGGTTTTCAGGATGTCCCTAATGAATATGCATGAGATATATTTGCATGCACTGCCACCATTGGATTCATATTTATCTCATGCATATTCATTATGGATATCCTGAAATTCTGACTGGTTTGCAGCCTTCCAGGACTGGAGTTGGAGATCCCTGCACTATATCAACTGGTTCACCTTTATCTACTTGTTTATTCATACCTTCAAAAAAATAAGAGATTGGTGCAGCAAGACCTTCTTTGGCTTTCTGCTATTAAACCATGACTATCTATATGTTCAGTAATTTTGTATTTTATAATGGTTTCTACCATTTTGCCCAGCACTGATGTCAGACTCACTGGTCTGTAGTTTCTTGGATCATACCTGGAACCCTTTTTAAAAATTGGCATTATATTGGCCATTCTCCAATCTTCAGGTACTACAGATGATTTTAATGATAGATCACATATTACTAAGAGTAATTCTATGATCTTATATGTCAGGTCTTTCAGCACCCTGTGATGTATGCCTTCTGGTCCAGGTGATTTCTTGCTCTTTAGTTTATCAATTAGCTATATTACATTTTCCTGGTTTGCCAAGATTTGTTTCAATTCCTCTGATAAATCACCTTTAAATATCATTTCTGGCATGAGTAAGTTTCCTACATCTTCTTCAGTAAAGACTGAAGCAAAAAATGTATTCTGTCTCTACTATGGTCTTGTCCTCTCTCACTGCACCATTTACCCCTCCCTCATCTAATGATCCAACTGACTCCCTCATAGGTGTTTTGCTTCGAATATACTTGAAAAAAAAATAAGTTTTTATTATGCACTTTTGCTTCCACTGCAAGCTTCTTTTCAAATTTTCTCTTTGATTGCCTTATCAATGTCTTGCATTTAACTTGCCAGTACTTATGCTTTTTCCTGTTTTCATCATTTGGCTCTTTTTTCCATTTTCTGAAAGATTCTCTCTTAGCTATAACAGCCTCTTTGACCTCACCTTTAAGCCATGCTGGCTGTCGTTTGGGCTTCCTTCCACCTTTTTTGAAGCATGGAATACATCTGATCTGGGCTTCTAAGATAGTATTTTTAAATAATGCTGAGGCCTAATGTAAACTCTTAACATTTACAGTTGCTCCTTTTTATTTTTTTCTTAACCATTTCCCTTATTTTATCATAGTCTTGTTTTTGAAAGTTAAATGCTAGCACAGTGGATTTCCTTGCTATCCTCCTTCCATTTATTAAATCAAATGTGATCATGTTATGATTGCTATTGCCAAGCAGCCCCAAAATAGTTACCTCTCATACTAGATCCTGTGTTCACTGAAGACTAGGTCTAAAATAGCATCCTCACACGTTGGTTCCTTAACCAGCTGCTCCATGAAGCAGTCATTTACTTCATCTAGAAACTTTTTCTCCCTAGTATGTCCTGATGTGACATTGGCCCAGTCAGTACTGGGGTAATTGAAATCTTCCATTATTTCTGTGTTTAAACTTTGTTAGCTTCCCTAATTTCTGTTAGCATTCATCATCTATCTGTTAATTCTATCTTGGTGGACAGTATATACCCTCACTGCCATTCTCTTCCCCTTTTTACATGAAATTTCTATCCATAGAGATTCTAGAATGTATTTTGTTTCCTGCAAAACCTTTATCCTGTTTGACTCAATGCCCTCTTTAACATATAGAGCCACCTCTCCACCAATGTGATCTACCTTATCATTGAGATATAGTTTTTAGCTTAGTATCACAATGTCCCATTGGTTAGCCTCCTTCTACCAGGTCTCTGAAATGCCTATTATATCTAACCTTTCATTATTGCTATATATTCTAATGCTCTCATCTTATTTTTTAGACTTCTAGAATTGGCATACAGGCATTTCAAAGTTTGTTTTTTGCTAATATTAACAGTCTGGCTATTTGATGGCAGGGCTAATTTGGAATCTTTCAACTCTGTTGGATTTTTACTTAAAGGCACCTGGGTTACTTTTACCTTTATTGGAACCTCTCTATCAGGATACCCTGACTTCCCTCTTAGTATTCGTCAAGGATACATTATTCTGAACCATGCGCTCGTGAATGACTGTCGGCTTTCCCTCATTGTCTAGTTTAAAAGGTTAATTTATCTCCTTTTTAAAGGTCTCTAGTCCCATGGCCACTCCTTGTGGCCTTGGGCAAGCCACTTAACCCTCCATTGCCTCAGGTACACTTAGATTGTGAGCCCTTCGGGGACAAGGGAATAAAAAAAGTACCTGTTAGTATACATGTAAAACCACACTGATTATAAAGAGCACGGTATAAAAAATAAATAAATAATGCCAGTCTGGTTCCATCTTGATAAAGGTGGAGACCATCCTTTTGTAAAAGACCCCCTTCCCCAGAATGTTGCCCAGTTCCTAACAAATCCAGTACCTTCTTTCTTGCACCATTGTGGTCATTTTTGAGCCATTGCCAGCCCAGGAGAGGGGCCAGCACTGTAGGCAACCTCCTAGTTCACCTAATGATAGTACCGGTCCTGGATTCACAGGAGGGGGAGAGAGGTCTTTCTTTCTTTCCATTTAGAGAGGGTCACTAAAGCAGCTTCCAGGAGGCTGAGGGTCCCTACATCAGAGTTAAAAAGTGCTTTCTTTAGTCTTATTGGTGTCTAGGGAGAAGAACCTCCCACTATCCCCACTGGAGCCTACACTTTCCTATTCAGTGTGTGCTCAAGAAGTCAGAGTATGGTTTGATTGCAGACTCTAGTTTGTTTCCTACTTCAGAACATAAGAACATAAGATATGCCATACTGGGTCAGACCAAGGTCCATCAAGCCCAGTATCCTGTTTCCAACAGTGGCCAATCTAGGTCATACGTACCTAGCAGTTTCCCCGAAAGACACAGGTATCGCAATGCTTGTACTGAGTCAAGCATTGATATCCTGGGTCCCTTCTTAATAATGGTTTATGGACCTTTCCTCCAGGAACTTGTCCAAACCTTTTTTAAACCCAGCTACACTAACAGCCTTTACTACATCCTCCGGTAACAAATTCCAGAGTTTGACTACACATTGAGTGAAAAAATATTTTCTTTTATTAGTCTTAAATAGTTTACCCTGTAGCTTCATTGCATGTCCCCTAGTCTTTCTATATTCTGATAAGGTAAACAATCGATCTACGTTTACCCGTTCCACTCCATTCATTAATTTATAGACTTCTATCATATCTCCCCTCAGCCGTCTCTTTTCCAGGTTAAAGAGCCCTAACCTTTTTAGCCTCTCTTCATAGGAGTATCCTTCCATCCCCTTTACCATTTTGGTGGCTCTTCTCTGAACGTTTTCTAATAACGCTATATCCTTTTTAAGATACGGCGACCAGAATTGCACACAATATTCAAGGTGCAGTCTCACCATGGAACGGTATAGAGGCATTATAATATCTTTTGTTTTATTTTCCATTCCTTTCCTTATGATACCTAGCATTCTATTTGCTCTCTTGGCTGCCGCTGCACACTGGGCCGAGGGTTTTAACATGTTATCCACAATGACGCCTAAATCTTTTTCCTGGGTGGTGGTTCCTAATGTGGAACCTTGCATCGTGTAACCATAGTTTGGGTTGTTCTTCCCTAGGTGCATAACTTTGCACTTGTCCACATTAAATTTCATCTGCCATTTTGATGCCCAATCTTCCAATTTATCAAGATCCTCTTGTAATTTTCCACAATCCTCTTGGGTTTTAACAACTTTAAATAGTTTTGTGTCATCTGCAAATTTGATAACCTCACTCGTTATTCCATTTTCCAGGTCATTTATGAATATGTCAAAAAGCAGCAGACCCAGCACAGATCCCTGGGGTACACCACTATTCACCTTTCTCCATTGGGAAAATTGGTCATTTAGCCCAACCCTCTGCTTTCTATCTTTTAACCAGTTCCTGATCCACAGTAGTACACTGCCTCCTATCCCATGACTCTTTAGTTTTGCCAAAAGTCTCTGAGGGACTTTGTCAAAGACTTTCTGAAAGTCTAGATACACTATATCAACCGACTCACCTTTGTCCACCTGTTTATTCACACTTTCAAAAAAACATAACAGATTAGTAAGACAAGATCTTCCTTGTCTAAAGCCATGTTGGCTGTCTCCCATTAGGCCATGACTATCTACATGCTGAGTAATTTTATTCTTTATGATGGTTTCTACCATTTTTCCCGGTACTGACGTGAGGCTCACCGGTCTGTAGTTTCCCGGATCACCCCTGGAACCCTTTTTAAAAATTGGTATTACATTGGCGATCCTCCAATCTTCAGGTATTAGAGATGATTTTAATGATAGTTCACAGATTACTAATAGCAGGTCTGCAATCTCATATTTCAGTTCTTTCAACACCCTTGGATGTATACCATCTGGCCCAGGTGATTTGCTACTCTTCAGTTTATCTAATAGTTGTACTACATCTTTCCGATGTATCGATATTTTCTTCAATTCTTCCGCACCTTTAAATACCACTTCAGTCATGGGTAACATCCCTACATCTTCCTCAGTAAAGACCGAAGCAAAGAATTATGGCATATCTTATGTTCTTAATTCATTCAGTCTCTCCGCTATCGCCTTGTCACCTCTTAGTGCCCCTTTAACTCCTCTATCATGTAATGGACCAACTGACTCTCACAGGTTTTTTGCTACGAATGTACTTGAAAAAATCTTTATTTCGCGTTTTTGCTTCCGCAGCAAGCTTTTTCTCAAATTCTCCCTTTGCCTGCTTTATCAATGCCTTGCATTTGACCTGCCAGTGCTTGTGCTGTTTCCAGGTTTCGTCGTTTGGCTCTTTTTTCCATTTCCTGAAAGATGCTTTTTTGGCAACAACAGCCTCTCTGACCTCACCTTTAAACCATGCTGGCAGTTTTTTGGACTTCCTTCCACTTTTCTTAAAGCGTGGAATACAGCTGGTCTGGGCTTCCAAGATAGTATTTTTCAACAACACTCAAGCTTGATGTAAGTCTTTAACCTTTGCAACTGCTCCTTTCATTTTTTTCTTAACTATTTTCCTCATTTTATCATAGTTTCCCTTTCGAAAGTTAAAAGGTAGTACTGTGGATTTCCTTACTATCCCTCCTCCACTAATTAAATCAAAGGCGATCATGCTATGATCACTATTGCCAAGTGGTCCCAACACCCTTATCTCTTGCACTAGATCTGGAGTTTCACTAAGGACTAGGTCTAATATGGCTTCCCCTCTGGTCGGTTCATGAACCACCTGCTCCAAGAAGCCATCATTTATTTCATCTAGGAACTTTATCTCCCTAGCATGTCCTGCCGTGACACTGACCCAGTCGATACCGGGGTAATTGAAATCACCCATTATTATTACCACGCTGTAACCTTTGTTAGCTTCCTTGATTTCTTTGAGCATTTCATCATCCATTTGTTCATTCTGGCCAGGCGGTCGATAGTACACTCCCACTGCCATCGCCTTCCCCTTTTTACATGGAATTTTAATCCATAGAGATTCTACAGCAAATTTTGTTTCCTGCAAAACTTTAATCCTTTGTGACTCAATGCCCTCTCTAACATAGAGCGCAACCCCTCCACCAATTTGATCAGCTCTATCATTACGATATAGTTTGTACCCAGGTATCACAGTGTCCCACTGGTTGTCCTCCTTCCACCATGTCTCTGATATTCCAATCATATCTAACCTCTCATTTAGTGCTATATATTCTAACTCTCCCATCTTATTTTTTAGACTTCTAGCATTTGCATACAAGCATTTTAAAGACTGTATTTTATTCATATTAATTTGGCTATTGGTAGACATGGGTAATTTGGGATCTTTAAGCTCTGTCTGCTCCATACTCGAGGGCATTTGGGCTACTTTACTCTTTTTTGGAACCTCTCTGCTTTTGGTAGTATCCTTCAAGGATACATTCTTCTGAACCATCCGCTCTTGGGCGACTGTCGGCTTTCCCCTATTATCTAGTTTAAAAGCTGAAGTAAGAAATGGCTGGAGATCAGAAACTATGGAAATTATAAACAATGAGCTCCTCATACCATTCTAAATTTTACGTAGTCTGCAGTATTTTACTCACAGACTCAGAGCTTCCTCTTGTGGGTACTAGGAAGGATGCTGTGAGGGACCCTCCTTTACCCTGGAGACAGTTCTCTCCTTCAGATGCAGCACCTTGCCTTTTCTTTTGACCCTCAGCTAGATTGGCTTGATGAGAGTCCACCTCCAATAGAACCTGGGGCTTCTGCTCCTTAAGCTACAGCCTAGATCTTGGGAGGTATGAAAAAGGTAACTTGGTTTTAGACCTCTTTACTCTTGTCCTGGGCCCCCAGTGCCTAGGGAAAAGTTTGCACCCCTTCAGGTCACCTTGACAGAAAAAAGGTGAGAGAGAGGCATATTGTCTTCTAAAGCATTCTCTCCTCTAGTCTTTATGACATCACAGTGCCTCCCTGACTTTCCATTTAGGGAGCCAATTGGAGCACTTTATCTGGCAGGGGGATTTTTCTATCTGATCTGTTCCAAGAAAGGATATTTAAGAAGTGCCACTCAAATACTAAAGCATACCTTTGATCTAGTTCTCTGATCATCTAGTCAAAGAAATCCATTGCTTTCATTTGGCATGATCTGTCTCTTGTAAACCACATTGCTTCAGATCATCTTTAGCCGCTTGGGAAATAAACAAAATGCCAGTGAAAAGCACTGTGCTGTATATAGTAACATAGTAACTCTGTAAATGATGGTAAACATAGACTGGCACGGCCCATTCAGTCTGCCCAGTAAGGATGTTAGGGTCCATGTGGGTGACTCTTTTCTTTTGTTTAGTAACTGCTGCTCCATGCAGGTTATCCCCCTCCCCTTTTCCTTTTTTTTAGGGTTGTAACTGCTGCTGCATGCAAGATACTCCCCTCTCTGTGAAAATCTTTCAAGGTTTGCTTTGAGCGGATATGATCTATGCTTCGATTTCATCCTCTTGCTATATACAAGGTGTGATCAAAAAGTATCGAGACTTGTATAATAGCACAAGAAGTATAACATTGACAATTATTGCACTCGGTCTCCTTCAAAGTAGTCCCCTTCCGATAAAACACACTTCCTCCAGCGTATGTGATAACCTCAAAAGATACTGTCAAAATGCAGAAAGAATATCCGATATAGAGGATATGATAAAATCTGAATCATCCTGGGAATATTTAAATAAAGAACAGACAGAAATAAATAATTCCAAACTACCCGCGTCAACTGCTACACAGGCTGTAAATACAAATAAAAATGATTCTTAAAATTACCTGTATATGAATGCCAGAAGTCTAAAAATTAGATGAGAAAGTTGCGTGTGCTTGCATCTGTCCCTAATATTTATTTATTTAGTTTTATTTATTTAGCTGTATTTATATCCCGCTTTTCACCGGGTCAAAGCGGTCAATTGGGGGATACATTTAACACGAGGGGATATGACACACATATGCTAATACTTACAGGGAACATGGGCAATGGAGGGTTAAGTGGCTTGCCCAAGACCACAAGGTGTGCCTACAGGACTAGAAATCCCAGTCCCTCCGGCCTGAGATTGCTGTCCCCAGGTGGGACTTGAACCCCCGGCCCTCCGGCCTGAAGTACCTTGTCCTAATCACTAGACCACTCCTCCCATCATGCAGGGAAAGATGCAAGCACGCACAAACAAACATGTATATGCGAGCCTAGTCATAACACAGTGGTTCATGCTTGCCCCACCGCAATTGGCTCTCTGAATGATGGAGCCTTGTGGCGCAAGAAGTTCAAAGTGATCTTGTAGTCTGAAGTCTTGTGAGACTTGAAACCAGGAAATAAGCCAATTTCCTGCACTGCGCGGTTCCACCATGCAGAGAGCTGATTGCAGTGGGGGAAGTCTAGACACTGTTTCTGATGAGCTGCAGTCAGAGACAAGAATGGGTGAGTTAAACTGGGACTGGATGAAGGGGGATACAGAGAGACTGGGTGAAACCTGGGGGGTGGGGTTATGAGCAACAGAGAGAGAGACAGATAGACACTGGGTGAAGCCTGGGGGCATCATGAGAGAGACAGAGAGACTGGGAGAAGGGTGATGGGCGGCATAGAAGAGAAACTGGGGGAAAGCTGGGGAAGGCATTAGAGAGAGAGACACAGACTGGAGGAAGCCTGGGAAGGGGGGTCATGAGAGAGAGAGAGACACACACACACACAGCCCCAAGTACTCCCTATAATGCACACACACACACAAGCATGCATGCAGCCTCCGATACTTCCCATCACACACACACACACAAACACAAACATGCATGCATGCAGCCCCCAAACTCCTCACGACACTCCTCATGACACACGCAGCCCCGACACAGTGTGTGACATACACAGATAGATGTACACACTCCCCAACACTTTCAGAGGCACACACGCATGCATGTAAACCTTGACACAAACACATACACACACACACATTCTCTCCTCATGACACACCCACAGGGCCGGCACACCCACTAGGCAAACTAGACGGTCATTTGGGGCAGCTGCTTCTTGTTCCTGAAGGTTCACAAAGCAGCTGTTTGACCTGTCCTGAGGCAGCCCTGGAAATTCACAGGCGAAACTCGAGTCAACCTAGGGTCTGGCAGCACCATAAGCTCTGAGGGTTGGGACGTACAGTCAACGAAAGCTAAGTTGTTTTTCAAGCCTTTTAACTGCATTTAAAAATTGTAAAAACACACCCAGAGGCCTAAGAATAAGAATAAGGGCGGAATAGAGGGGGTGTTGTAGCGGTGAATTTTAACTGCAAGTGCAGCCCCCTGCTGTGTCACCGAGGCCTACTTTCCCCTCCCTTTGAGCTAATGGTTTGAAGAACTATCATGCAATGTTGGCAGTTTTAAGAGGATTCTGCCGGGGTTACATTTGAGATCACTTTAGCTCTTCTTGATTGCAGCTTTTTGGAGGGTAGCAAAGAGCAGCTACAGTTAAAGCAAAGCAATAGGTCCTGGCAGCCACACAAACTCGGAGTCATCAATGCGTACTTTTACCTGCAGAAAGAATGGACAACATGCAACTAGCCTATTTATCCTTGTAAATACCTATTTGAAATCTTCATTATACATGTATTTATAGACATTTAATATTTTAAAGTATGATGTCTAAAAATGCGTTAGGAAAATACAGCAGCCATCAGTAGTAGGCCTCAATGAAGGAACAGAGCAGTATGTGTGCTATATATTATTTTTCAGCTAGATGGCATACCCAGGAGACTCAGGGTACCTTCCCCCATCCCAAGCATAGGTGGAACACCTCGGTTTTATCATTTTTTTCTTTTACTGTATTTTTAATTTATTTCTTTACCTTTTATTGTTGTGAGGACCTCACTAAAATAGAAGCCCCAACCCTTCAGTTTATTTAAAATTAGCTGTTAAAGATGTAGCCCCTTTCAGAGGTTTCTGCCTTTGAGACAAATTCTTGTGTGGATGCTTATTAGAAGCTCTGGGAATTATTAAACTGACCATACAGGCTACAAACCTCAAAGTGGATTACAAAGAGCAAATGTTTTAAACTGCCAGAAAGTGTTGGACTGACTTTTAAGTCAGATTGCAGCCCTCTGTGATTGGTTGAAACCTATTGATATTTTTTGAATTGAGGCAGTCGGTTGCCAGCCAGCTTATGATTAAAAAGATCAAGAGACTGTTCCTGGTTTTGGGAGAGATAAAACTAGGAGTTGGGCTTCATCTCTCCTCCAGAGTTCCAAGCCTTGGAATTATTCTTAGAAAAACAGCAAGGATTTATTCTGCCACAGCTCTGGGTCAGAGTTCAGAAGGAAATGATTCTGTATTTCCTAGCAACACTGCAACTTCAGTGTTCCCTAGGAAAAGGTTGAGCCTTCCAACTGCCAGACACCAAATTGAACTGCTATCCAAACGGTGAGATCTAACCATAAATAAACTAAAGAAAGTCCGATTTTTTTCCTAGTAGGAAAAGGTACCAAGGATTTGGATGGGAGTAGGCTTGTATCCAGATCCAAAAATAATTTATAGTACTTATGCAACATTCTCAAAAATCATTGGGTTTCAATTACCAAATTGACTACTTCAGCTGGATTAAAAAAAAGCTGCCTGGTTTCTGTTGTCAGCCAGCAGTACAAACTTTTAATTTACATATTCTACCAGTTTACTTTAATTGCTGATTTATTTTGGAAGATATTATGTAATGATTTTGTTTCTGTCTTTAGTTTGCTTTAGTAAATATCTGTATTGTTTTTTTCCTTGTGTGCTACATCTTGTTCATGAGAATAAAAGAAAAGGTTTGGGCTAAGTAATTTTTTGCATGCTTTTATTCTGAACACAGTATATTACACCACAAGGCTCAGTACCTACTGTTTCATTTAGAATTAACCAATCTCACTACAACTGATATAAGTCCTTTGAACCCTGTAAATATTTCAGGGCTGGAGTATATATCTAAGCACCAAATATCTCCAGCCTTCTGAAGGTGTCTTGGGGCTTATATCCTGTAGGTTTTAAGCAACTGCAGGGCAGAAAAAGCAGCCCCAGCTTACATTGTATTTTTATAATATCTGTATTGTAAACCACTTAATACTTGTTGCTAAGCACTATATAAATAAATAGATCAAAGTTCTTGGTTAGTTGGGAAAAAGGTATGGCCCCAATAGCAGCTGCCTTCTTCCCTCCCTCGCTGAGCCTAAACGCACCATCTCTGTGGAATCTCCCATGATATAGAACAAGCGCTGTGGTCTTCATGTCACTTATTTGTTTTCTACCCCTGTCTTTCAGTATAAAATGTTAAAAATTGGTTCCAAAATATCAAAATATACTCGTACAGCTTCATTACAAGAAAATGTATTTATTTATTTAGCTAGGTTTACATACCACTTTTCACCGGGTCAAAGTGGTTGACATTGAACAGAAACATCAGTTAGATAAAAAGTATAGCAGTGAATTATGTACAAATGGTTTAAGTTAAAAATCTGTTACATAAAACGTATAACAGTGAACTATGTGCAAATGCTACAGGTTAACTATTTACAGATGACAGTTTTTATATATTTAACATATCTACAGTTTGAGCTGGAGTGGGGGGGAGGTTAGGTGATGGGGGCCACAGTGTTCAGAAAATAGGAGTGTTTTTCAGGTGCATGTGGAAGGAGTGGAGGTCGGTGATATTTCTTATATTGTCTGGCAGAGCATCCCAGTGAGATGGCGCATAGAATTCAAATGCTCTATGGCAGATTTGCTGATTCGTTTTTGTCTTGGAGTGTGGTATAGCAAGTTTGTTGGTTGTAGAGGATCTTAGAGGTTTGGTTTGAATGGTTGTAGGAGGGATTGGGATTGAAAATGACTGATACAATAAAAAAATTAAACAGTGGGTGTACAAAATACATATCAAACAACTTATAAAATTAGACAAAAAAGGCCAACCCCTTTATGTATGATTCTGGTTAAAAGATAGAAAACAGAGTGGGCTAAACGATGAACAGTGCAGTAACCCAGGGATCTGTGCTAAGCTTGCAGCTTTTTAAGCTATTCATAAATGACCTGGAAATGGGAACGAGTGAGGTGCTCAAATTTGCAGATGACACAAAATTATTCAAAATTGTTAAATCGCAGAAGGATTGTGAAAAATTGCAAGAGGACCTTGAGAAGCTGGGAGACTGGGTGTCGAAATAGTATATGAAATTTAATGTAGACAAATGCAAAGTTATGCACTTAGGGAAGAACAACCCACATTAGTTACACGACACAAGGTTCCAAATTAGAAATCATCAGCCAGGAAAAGGATCTGGGCACCATTGTGGAAAATACATTGAAACCCTCTGCTCAGTGTGCAGCGGCGGCCAAGAAAGCAAATAGAATGCTAGGAATCATAAGGAAAGGAAATAGAATGCCAAGAAAGCAAATAGAATGCTAGGAATCATAAGGAAAGGAAATGCCTAAGGCCGCGCGGTACCCGCGGCCGTCAGTAACCCGGGCCCGGGCCCTGCTGATGGCCTCCGCGTGCTGGGGGAAGAGGGGGGGGGAGGTAGAGCAGGAAGGGCGACTTTTGAAATCGCTCCGGTCGCGGTCGGAGCGATTTCATTGGCGCTGGGGGGGACGGGGGGCGGGGTTTAGGTCCGCCGAGGAGCCGCATGGTCAGTCTTTTGGAGCAGCTCCTCGGCGGGGGAAGAGGCATTCCCGCCCACCCCCCCCCCCCAGCCGGGGTATGGCGTGGGGGGTGTTGCAGCGGGTGGGGGTGGGGTAGAGACCCAGCGCACGCCGAGGCGGCGGGGGCTCTAACTGATTTACGAGCAGTGGGGGGCAAAGGGCTCCCCGGGGGGGGTGTCGAGACAACCCGGTTGGGGGGGTCTCGGCCCGGTACTAGGGGTGTGGAGGCCGGCCTTTGCTACTAGCATGGCAAGGCCGGCGGCGGGGTCCAGGGGAGGAGGATGCTCCGCCTTGCTACTGACACGGCGGGTTGGGGCATTCTCCGGAAAAGGGGGGGGGGGTAAAACGGGGGGTTCATTTGGAGTGTTGATATGTTGGCCAAATTGGGCCGGTTTGTTACAGTTGTAATATAAAGCTGCGACCAAATAACAGTTATTTACACCAAGATTTTGTTGTCAGTGTGTTGTGTACGGGTAAAGGTCATGGGGTGGAGGGGGGGAGGTGACGGAGGCGTGAAGGGCCTCTGGGTTACCGGGTTAATAGAATGCCAAGAAAGCAAATAGAATGCTAGGAATCATAAGGAAAGGAAATAGAATGCCAACAGAGCAAATAGAATGCTAGGAATCATAAGGAAAGGAAATAGAATGCCAAGAAAGCAAATAGAATGCTAGGAATCATAAGGAAAGGAATGGAGAATAGAACAAAGGAGGAAAAGTCCATAAACCATTGTTAAAGAGGACCAGGGAAACCCACTGCTTACCCGTTGGACAAGTAGCATAGCATCTGTCTATCTTTTGGGAACCTGACAGGTACTTGAGACCTGGACTGGACACTGTTGGAAACATGATACTGGGCTCAATGGACCTTTGGTCTGGCCCAGTATGGCCTATCTTATGTTCTTACTTTCTGTGCATAGGGCTCTTTTACTAAGGCGCCTTAAGTTTCTGCACTTATTGCACATTTTTCACAAAAACTAACATGGTAAATGCAAACATCGTGTGCTAAGTGTCAGGGGCATGGCCAAAATGCTCACAACAGTTACTGCACAGAAAGGTATACGGATGTGCATCCGCGGCATTCACATATAACTTTTAGTAAAAGGGCCCATAGTTATTAAACAGGAAAATGATTTTGAAGTTTATTGCCTTTGGTGACATCGCTCTGTAGGGCAGAGTGTATTTTTTGTGCAGCCTGCTTTTACTCTTTTATTTATTGAGTCGATTTAAAATGTATGTAATTGATTGCATTCAATAATTTTGGCTATTTACATTGCAGTATGTTAAATTCCGCTGCTGCTGAATATAGTCTTGACACACATAAGCTTAGAGACGCAGAAAGAAGACAAGGCTTACAATGCTCTAACTCAGGGCAAAAGCAACATTTCACGTCGACAATCCGTAACTCATTACTGACCTTTGCTTAGTAAATAGGTTTACGGACACGGTGACCTTTGTGCTATTTGTACATAATTCAAATATTGCTAAAGAACAATGTGAACAAATTTCAGTGGGTGCTGAAAAGCTTTATGCAAACATATGCAAATTTAGTGTAGAATCTTTGCCACAGAAATTTGCTGAGGTCTGCTGTGGAATTCGCCCATAAAATGCTGCAGGAAGCTGGGGACCTCGACTTTAATATTCTACCTATTCTTTGCATGCTAATCCAAGCTTAATAAATGCACATTCACACTCCACCATCTCCCTGTTAGGATTCAGCATTATGGAGTGTTATCATTGAACAGAGCAGGGCAGCTCACATTACTATAGCTTCAATAAAATGCTAGTGCATATAGACAGAAATGTCTATAATGTCGATGATAGGTGCACGCACGCACACCACATTAATCATAAAATTTTAGGGGCCGATTTTCAAAATGCTGAATATCTGGGCTGACTGGTGCTAAGTAGATAAATTGGTGACTTTACCCAGTTAGCCCAATATTTAGCCGGTACCTATCCACCTTACAGCATAGTCCTTCTTTTCAAGTGGCCAAAGTTTGGTGGATTAGTGTCGGCTGAATATCGTGCTAACTGGAGCAATGAAATGAAATGAAAATGGATTTATCTCTCACCGGTCACAAATTTCCAGTGTTACATTCACAGTGAAAATGCACAGATTCATACAGAAGTTATGTAAGATCGATTGAAAAGAGTAAGTTCAGAGCTACTTGTCCAAGGTGGGAAATAGCATGGTTTTTAGCTTTTTTTTCTGAATGTCGATAATGTGTTTCAGTGCATTCCATAGTTGGGCTCCAATCACTGAAAGGATTCTTCTTCTTGTTTTTACCAGTTGAGCTATTGGAATAGGGGTAAGATAAATTCATCTTTTTGACTTGTATGTGGATTTCTTGTTGGATCTTCATATTTCACAATGTCTTGTAGAGAAAGTCACCATTTATCTAGTTAGTGCCGACACCGTCCATTATTCATCCAGGAACCCCCTCCCCCCA
Source organism: Ichthyophis bannanicus (assembly GCA_033557465.1). Classification (NCBI taxonomy): domain Eukaryota; kingdom Metazoa; phylum Chordata; class Amphibia; order Gymnophiona; family Ichthyophiidae; genus Ichthyophis; species Ichthyophis bannanicus. Next base: position 101,642,666 of record CM066032.1, on the reverse strand, counting down.
CACTAAGCATATAGTGCCAAGGTAGTTTATGGAGATATTGAGCGACGCTATCCGGACAGTGTCACTGAATATTACAGTGAGTATCCTTCGCTGGCTGACCTCCCATTGGCCGGCCAGCTAAGTGCTTTGAATATCGACCCTACAGTTGTTTTAAACTGACTTTTTACTGCAGTGAGCATGGAGAATATTAAAGTAAGTGCCCTCAGGTTCCGGTTGTAAATTCTGAGCTCTGTGGCAAGAGTCAGCAAATCTCTGCAGCAGAGTGTCTCTGTAGGTATACAGGGGCCCATATTTAGAGCAATCAGTGCAATTAGCAGACCTGCTAACCACGTTAATCGTGGTGACCGGGATGTTCAGAGGCACTAACGTGATTAATGCCACTAAATATTGCCGGGTGTTGCCGCTACATACCCCAATGCTAGCCGGTTAGCATTGGGGCGTTTCGGGGTGGGGTAGAGGCAGCGTTTGGGGATAACTGGCTAGCAGCAATATTCAACCACTAGCCAGCCATCCAATGGCAGCGAACGTTGGGGACTTTAAAGACTAGCCTAACTTTCTCTGCGTAGCTGAATATTGCCCCTGCCCAGTCAGCTGTGGCACTTTTTAGCCAACCCAGATATTCAATGCCAGCGGCCCCAGCACTGAGTATCCAAGTTAAAAGTTCAGCAGCGATGACTAGCCCCCTTACAAGAGCTAGCTATCGCCACTGAATATCTCCCCATAATGTTTCTTGGGTTATAAATAGGGTGGCCAGATACCTTTGGTCCAAAAGCAGGACATTTTTTCAAAAAATAACACTTCTCAAGATGGCGGTGTGATCCGTGGCACGGGTGAGCTGGCAGAGAAGCATGTTGGCGCCATGCCTCGCAAGAGGAAGGGGAAGACTTTGGCAGTTGTGACTGCCTCCATGCCGAAGCCGCTAGTGAAGTCTCTCCTACCATTTTTACCGCCTGTTCCTATGCCTCAGAGTTCTTTGGCCTGTTCGGGCACATTGGCGTCTGATGCTAGCTGCAGCAGGGTTTCTTTAAGCCCCGAACTGAGAACAGCCCCACCACTGCCGCAACTGGGGAAAGCCGAGAGAGGGCAGAAAAGCTCTGATGGTGTTTCTTGGAGCGTTTCCTTGATGGCGGAGCACCCCTTAGAGTTTTCGTTGCAGCCTCCTGCAGTTTCTCTAGAGGCGGGTGAGTGCCGGGCGGTGGCTGAGAGACCGGCTTTGGTAACGCTTGATGCATTATGGGATGTAATCAAGGCTGTGGAGTCTATTCTGGCACGATATGCTAGCAACTTGAATGCTCAGTTGGAGAGTGTCCAGACTAAGATGGGGCAGTACGATTCTACTCTGACACAACATGCTACTTGAATGGAGAAGGTAGAAGCTGCCTTGGAATCTCTTCAGGCTGTGAGTATAGCACAGATAATGGAAAGGGAGACCTTGACTAGGAAGGTACTGTTCCTAGAGAATCAGGTTCGAAAGAACAATTTAAGGTTTCTCAGTTTCCCTAAAATGTCCTCTTATTACATCTACGGACATGTTGCGGAAATATCTGACTGACATTTTGAAGATACCAGCAGATACCAGAGGCTTTCCTAACCAGGGCTCTACAGATCAACAAAGAGTAAGGGTTGGTTTGTTTGTTTTTATTATATTACATTGCTAGCTCTCTGACTGGGAGCTCTTAAAAGGGTTTTTTGTATATTTTTTAAAGCAAGGTTACTTTTCTTTTTGGTGCTTTAGGGGAACTTTCCTTGAGCACAGTAGGTTGCTGAACTCTAGTAACCTCCTCAGGTTTAGAAACTGCTAACACCTAATCAGGAGTTAGTGGGCCTGATTTCCTGAGTGCAGCTGAGGCCTGCATAAAAGGCTCAAGTGCCCTGCCCTGTTGAGGCTTTCCTAACCAGGGCTCTACAGATCAACAAACAGTAAGGATTTGAGGGTTTGTTTTTATTATATTACATTGCTAGCTCTCTGACTGGGAGCTCTTAAAAGGGTTTTTTGTATATTTTTTAAAGCAAGGTTACTTTTCTTTTTGGTGCTTTAGGGGAACTTTCCTTGAGCACAGTAGGTTGCTGAACTCTAGTAACCTCCTCAGGTTTGGAAACTGCTAACACCTAATCAGGTTGTAGTTCCCTCCCTATCCACCCTGACTCCCACCCACCCCTAGTGAGCAGTCTTGCTTTATAGGGCACCTCCCCTTTTAACAAATCACAGAGAATTGGACCAGCACATTTTGAATATAATTAAAGAGATTTAACTGCTTTTTCTCTGAAAGGACAGCTGGGAAACTGGCTGGTACTTGGTAGATCTCTCTCTTTTGCTTTAACAGATACCTAAGCTCCACGAACAGAACAATGGCTGGGAAAAATCATATTGCTAAAGCTGTTTCCCCTGTTACAGCTTCTGCCTCAGTCCAGACAGAGGTCCTAATGCCAGTTGAAGGACCAGTTCCATGTGCAGGGTGCCTGCATGCTGAAGCTAAGAGGAAACATGTGGAGGAACTCAGAGAGGAGGTGGCGAGGCTGAGGAGCATTCAAGACAGTGAGAAGTACATTGATGAGATGCTTCTTGCAGCAACCAAGCTCTCCAGCACAGGAGAAGATGGGTGCCAACAGAATGTCGATGGTTGGACACAAGTCACCAGGGCCTGCAAAATCACCAGTCCAACTTCTCCAGCCCTTGAATTGAAGAACCATTATGCAGCCCTGGAAGTGGAGGAGGTGAAAGCATCCCTGGAAAGGGAAGAACCAGAGTTCAAGTACCCCAAAGTTGCGGAATCAGTGACCAGAAGGAAACAAAGGGTAGTGGTGGTTGGAGACTCTCTTCTGAGGGGTACTGAGGCGTCCATCTGCCGACCAGACTTCATGTCCAGAGAGGTATGCTGTCTGCCTGGTGCCAAAATCCAAGATGTTACGGAGAGTTTGCCGAGACTCATCAAGCCCACTGACTATTACCCAATGTTGCTAATCCATGTTGGAACAAATGATACTGCCAGGTATACCTCGGAACATATCAAAAGTGACTTAATGGCTCTGGGACAGAGGATGAAGCAGTTAGGTGCACAGGTGGTGTTCTCTTCAATCCTCCATGTTGAGGGTAAAGGCCAAGGCAGAGAGGCTCGCATCCTGGAGATGAATGCATGGCTGCGTAGATGGTGTCATCGAGAGTGTTTTGGTTTCCTAGACCATGGGATGCTGTTCCAAGGGTTGCAGAGCAGAGATGGCATCCATCTGTCCAAGAAAGGTCAACGCATCTTCGGTAGTAGACTGGCTAATCTACTGAAGAGGGCTTTAAACTAGATTCGTTGGGGATGGGTGAAGATAGCCCCCAGGTAAGTGAAAGCTCCCAGGTAGGTGATACATTAAATACCTTTATGGAAATGGGTAACAGGGTTAACATATGGAAAGCAGTGTGTATTTATGCCCGTAGCATGGGAAATAAGATCCCTGAAGTTGAAGCTTTGGTGGGAGTGGCTGACTTGGATTTAGTGGCAGTTACAGAAACATGGTTCACAGAAAACCATGACTGGGATGTAACTATACCTGGCTACACTTTATTCAGAAAGGACAGGGTAGGAAGAAGGGGAGGAGGAGTGGCACTATATGTAAAAACTACTATTAAAGCTTTGGAATTACAGAGCTTAAAAGGGAGAGAGGAGGGCATTGTGGGTTAAACTAGAAAGAGGGAAAGAGAAATCTATTTGCATTGGTGTGATATACAGACCTCCCTCACAAGAGGAAGAGGTGGACAGAGAGTTAATTGAAGACATACGCAGCATTGCTAGGAAAGGGGAAGTGCTACTGTTAGGAGATTTCAATATGCCAGATTTTGATTGGCACATTCCTGCTGCAGTATTATCTAGAAGTAAGGAGATCCTGGATTCTCTACAGGGAGAACTATTCAGGCAATTGGTAACAGACCCCACAGGTGAAGGGGCCATACTGGATTTGGTGCTTACCAATGGTGAAAGTGTTTCTGATGTTGTAGTGGGAGATCATTTTGCATCCAGTGATCACCAGATAGTGTGGTTCAGTATTAGGACTAGGGCTGTTAGAATCCATTCCAAGGTGAGGATCTTAGACTTTAGGAAGACTAACTTTGCGAAGATGGGCCAATACCTCATGGAGTCGTTAGTGGGATGGGAACAGCTGGGGGATGTAGAAAAACAGTGGGTAAAACTGAAAGGGGGTATTTTAAGGGTAACCAAACTTTTTGTTAAAATGGTAAATAAAGGCAAAAGGAAAAGGAGACCGCTATGGTTTTCGAAGAAAGTAGCTGAAAAAGTGAAGAAAAAAAGAGGGAGGCCTTCATGAAATACAAGAGATCACAGAGAGAGGAAGACAGGCATCTGTATTTGGAAAAACTTAGAGAAGCTAGCAAAGTAGTCAAGAAGGCAAAGATTCAAAATGAGGAGGAAATAGCCAATGCAATAAAATGGGGGGGGGATAAGACATTTTTCAGATATATTAGTGAGAAGAGGAAGGGCAAAAGTGGTATTGTCAGACTCAAGGGTGCAGGGGGGAATATGTAGAAGCTGATAAGGATAAAGCGGAATTGCTTAACAAATATTTTTGTTCTGTGTTCACAGATGAAGAACCAGGAGCAGGACCTCAGAAAACACCCACAAATAGGAACAGAAGTGAGGGACATCTTGAACAATTTTCAGAAGACTGTGTTCATGAGAAACTAGCTCAACTTAAAGTAGACAAAGCAATGGGACCGGATGGGATACACCCTAGAATACTAAGGGAACTTGGGGACGTTCTAGCAACTCCACTGACTGACCTTTTCAATGCCTCGTTGGAGTTGGGAGTGGTGCCAAAGGACTGGAGAGAAGCTCATGTGGTGCATTTACACAAAAGCGGAAGTAAGGATGTGGTGGAAAACTACAGGCCGGTTAGTTTAACTTCGGTGGTGAGTAAATTATTGGAAACGCTGCTGAAAGAGAAAATAGTGAGGTTTCTGGAGTCCAGCGGATTACAGGATCAGAGGCAGCATGGATTCACCAGAGGCAGGTCTTGTCAGACAAATCTGATTGATTTCTTTGACTGGATGACCAGGGAGTTGGACTGAGGGAGAGCTCTAGATGTGGTGTATTTAGATTTCAGTAAAGCCTTTGACACTGTTCCTCACAGGCGACTTATAAACAAACTGAGCACCCTAGGGATGGACCCTAAAGTTACTGCTTGGTTAGAAATTGGTTGGGTGGGAGGCGACAAAGAGTACAAGTAAATGGAGCTCACTCTGAGGAGAAGGATGTTACCAGTGGTGTGCCCCAGGGATCTGTCCTTGGTCCGATTCTTTTTAACATCTTTGTTAGTGATATAGCGGAAGGGCTGTCGGGTAAGGTTTGCCTCTTTGCAGATGATACCAAAATCTGCAATAGAGTAGACACCCTGGAAGGTGTAGATAACATGAGGAGGGATCTAGCTAAGCTTGAAGAATGGTCTAGAATTTGGCAGCTGGGATTTAATGTTAAAAAATGTAAGGTCATGCATTTGGGCTGCAGCAATCCAAGGGAGCAATACAGTATAGGAGGTGAAGTACTTTTGTCCACTAAAGAAGAGCGGGACCTAGGCGTGGTTGTGTCTGATGATCTTAAAGTAGCTAAACAGGTAGAAAAGGCGACGGCAAAAGCTAGAAGGATGCTTGGGTGCATACAGAGAGGAATGGCTAGCAGAAAAAAAGGAGGTGATAATGCCTCTGTATAAGTCTTTGGTGCGACCTCATTTGGAGTATAGTGTGCAATTCTGGGGACCGCACCTTCAAAAGGATGTGAAAAGGATGGAGTCGGTGCAGAGGGTGGCTACTAAAATGATTAGTGGGCTTCATTATAAAGCATATGAGGACAGACTTAAGGATGTACACCTTAGAGGAAAGGCGGGATAGAGGTGATATGATTGAGATGTTCAAATACCTCCGTGGCATAAATGTTCAGGGATAGAGCCTCTTTCAATTGAAAGCAAGTTCTTCTACGAGAGGACATGGGATGAGGGTAAAGGGAGATAGATTCAGGAGTGATATGCGGAAATATAGCTTCCCTATTGAGAAATGAGATAATCTTGCTCATTTAGTTAAGAATATGATAAACCCCTGAACTCTTTATCTTTATCTTTCTTTATCTTTATTAAAACATTTGATAAACCGCTACCGCCGAAGCATAGAGCGGTGTACAATAAAAGGTCCACACTGCAAATCATAGAAAAGAACGCCATAAAATGAAAGTAAAGTAAAGCTCACAGCACACAGCAATAAAACCAAATAACTAAAACAGTTAAACTGAAAATAGAGAAAACTAAATATAAAAAAACAAAAGAAAACAGGACACCAACAGACAAACAGCACAACATGGGGAAACAACTCTATGGTCAAGGGGGGGGGGGTACTGGCAGGAAGATCAAAGGCCTGTGTGAACAGATGTGTTTTGAGTAGTGACTTGAATTGAGGATAAGAAGATTCTAATCTGAGGGAAGATGGTAGAGAATTCCAGAGAAATGGACCAAGAAAGAAAAAGGCGGAATGTCGAGTCTGCTCCAAACGGGCTTGTGACGGAGAAGGTAGTGATAAACGATTGGCATGAATAGACCGGAGTTGACGGTAAGGAGTGTGAAGAGAAACCAGATCCGCAAGATACAAAGGATGACCAGTATGAATAGAACGGTGAATCAGAATCAGAAACATATTGATAGCGGAAACAGAGTGGTAGCCAGTGCAGACGGAGAAAGAGGGGAGTGACATGATCAAACGGCCGGGAAAAAGTGATAAGGTGAGCTGCAGTGTTTTGAATGGATTGCAGTCATTGAAGCTGATATTTAGGGAGGTTGGCTAGGAAAACATTACAATAGTCAAGTCTACTAACCACCAAAGCCAGAACCAAAGTGACCAGAGAGTCAGGGGAAAAGAGAGAACGAGTAGCCCGAATCTGCCGAAGAGTCACAAAGGACCGCCGAGTGAGTGAAGAAATGTGATCATGAAAAGAAAGTGTGGAATCAAGAATAACCCCCAGGTAACGGAAAGAAGACACAAGAGGAATAGAAACTGAATCAATCACAGGAGAGACCATAGGACAGGAACCGCTAAGAGATACCCACATAGCCGTGGATTTTGAGGGATTTAAGTGAAGAAAATTCTGAGAGAGCCAAGATGCGATGTGGGACAGACAATCATTTAGTGGGGTAATATCCAAAGTAAGGGGAGAAACATGGCAGAGGAGAATAATATCATCCGCATAGATGTAAGGAGACACCGGAAACTGCTGAATTGCAAGAGGCAAAGGGGCAAGAAAAATATTAACTAATAAAGGTGAAAGAACAGATCCCTGCGGAACGCCACAGATAAGGGGGAGAGAGGAAGAGGAGTGATTACCCGAGTGTACAGTGAACGAGCGAGCAGTAAGAAAAGAATGAAACCATTGAAGAACAGAGCCCCGCAACCTAATGTCGAAAAGACGAGAGAGAAGCGTCCGGTGATCAATCAGGTCGAAAGCCGCAGAAAGATCCACTAGCTTCCCAAGACCATCTGCCATCTTGGCCCTATGATTCTGTTTGGGCCTGATAGAGCTATACAAGGAGATGGCAGCGGTGGGGACTAATGCCACATTCACTGAGAGATGGGCAGCTCATGTTTGAGCAGAAAGGAAAGCGATGGCCTGAAAAACTGGTTCTGAACCGTACCTGTTAATTTTCTTGATTTTTCCTATGTGCTATAAATCTTTTGGGGAGATACTTCTAAGAAAATGTTCACAGGACTGGACTTGATTTTCTTTACAGTGAGGAACAGTGTAAAGTTTTTTTCCCGATATGATCCAGCAGTCAGTCAGGGCCTTGGTCCTGTGACCTCCTCCCACCTCCAAAGCCCCCCCCCCTTTTTTTAGATTTTGCAATTTTTTTGTGTTCCCTCTGAGGCTGGTAAGCCATTATACCACTCCAGCAGAATGCGGCTCCTATGTGCATATGAGAGGAGGCGATATCTGCTCCTTGCGGGTACGGCTGTTGTCAACGAAGTACTGTCATGTTATTTCATGGCAACCTCAGAGCAATGCTGACACCGTCTTATGATCTACCACCCTTGGAGTATGATCCTGTTATTTCTCTAATATAGAAAGTAGCAATCACCTGGTCTTGTCCCTTTCTACCTCTCAATTGGCCTCCCACACCTTGCCCCATCTTTGGTCTGCCTTCAACACCATTTCAATGCTCCTAATCTCCTCCAGGAAAACGACCTATTCGCTTGATCCAATACCCTCGCCCTGGTTTTCAGCACATCCTTAGTGCTTCTTCCTATTGCACTATCCATCATCAACACTAGTCTCTCTTCTGGGACCATTCCTGAAGTCTGGAAGAAAGCTGTAGTTTGCCCTATTTTGGAAAAAAACATCACTCGATAGAACATCTGTCTCAAACTATCGCCTCGTTTCCAGTCTTACCGTCCTCTCTAAGATTTATTTATTTAATGTCTTTTCTATACCGCACTCTTTAGAATCAGTGTGGTTTACAGTCAACAAAATCTGTACAGTGCAGACAGAACCTGTGCTGTCCTTACAATGAACAGGTGCTACAACTTGGGACTAACAAGGATAACTATGTACAGGCTGAGCGATCCGGTCGCAGGTGAGAAACTTGTCTTCACACAATTATCCTCTCTCCTGACTGGCACAAATGTATTGCACGCCAGACAATCGGGTTTTTGTCCTGGCCATAGCACAGAGACTATCCTGACCGCTTTACTTAGTGACATCCACAATAGTCTCGTTCAAGGCAACATCACTCTTTCAATTTCTTTAGATCTATCTTCTGCTTTTGACCTGGAGGATCATTCTATCCTCTGTTCTCACCTCTATGATCGTGTCTTTGAGGATCTGTTCTCTCTTGGTTCCGTTCATTCTTAGCTGACTCTTCCTTCTCAGTTATCTTTGGTTCTTCTACATCCAGTGTTCCCCAGGGCTCTGCTCTCACCCCACTTCTCTTCAATATTTTCATTACCCCTCTTACCACCATAATGCAGGGTTCTGGAATCACTGCTTACTACTACGCGGACAGCCTTCTTCTCACTTATTTATTTATTATTTATTTAGCTGTATTTATATCCTGCTTTTCACTGGGTCAAAGCAGTCAATTGGGGGATACATTTAACACGAGGGGATATGAGACACATATGCTAATACTTATAGGGAACATGGGCAATGGAGGGTTAAGTGGCTTGCCCAAGACCACAGGGAGTGCCTATAGGACTAGAAATCCAAGTCCCTCCGGCCTGAGATTGCTGTCCCCAGGTGGGACTTGAACCCCCGACCCTCCGGCCTGAAGTACCTTGTCCTAACCACTAGACCACTCCTCCCTGAAACTTATCACACCCATCCGTACATAACCCTGATGAATGCTTGCCTATGCAAAGTGGCCCCTTGGATTAGAAACAATCTGCTTAAGCTCAATATCTCTAAGATTGCTATTACATAGTTCACTAGAAACTCCTCTGTTCCGTCTATTTCTCTCACCCTGGATGGTGTTCCTCTTCCACGCTCTCCTTCCTTTAGATATTTGGGTGTGGTGCTTGATTCCGGCCTCACATTTCATGAACAAATCAGCTCTGTTATTCGAAGTTCATTTTACTCTTTGCGTCAAATTCATTCCCTCTGCTCCTTCCTTACAGTAGTTCCTCCTCACTAACCATACTCATTTTCAGCCTGGATTATTGCAATGTCATCTTTGCTGGTCTTTCTGAATACCAGCTAAAAAGGTTACAGACGGTTCAAAGCACTGCTGTCAGATTACTTGTGCACACCAAGATTCGATCACATCAGCCCTTTACTACTTCAATACCACTGGCTTCCAATAGCTTATTGTATACATTATAAAATTCTGACTATTACACACAGGACCCTACATACTGGTGGTCCCTCCTATTTTCCCTCCCTTATTATCCCACACTCTGCTAGCTGGCCTCTTTGCTCTATTCACACCCTCCAGTCTCCAAAGCTTGCTATGACTCAACAAATCAGTCTTTTACTATCGTGCCCCTGCTCTCTGGAACTCCCTCCCATCTGACCTCTGCCAGGAAATTTTGTTCTGTCAATTTAAGACTGACCTGAAAATCCATCTTTTCCAACAGGCCTTTAACACTGAATCTTAGTTATTCTCACACTGTGTCCCCTGCAGAATATTTATGTTTAATGTGTTCTATGTAAACTTGCTCTCTCTATTTGCTCTACCTTTTAATTTGGAGTTCTTTTCTCCCTTTTATGATTTATATTTGTAAACCGCTCTTATGTTTGAAGGGCGGTAAAGAAAGTCCTAATGAACCATAATGTACAAATCACTGACATTTCCCTTTCATTTCTCTCTCTCTCTCTCTCTCTTCCATTTGAAAGTTCTCCAGGACAGACCGCAGAGCCTGAATTCCTCTGTGAATTAAACACCTCTCACCACCCACAGCTGGCTTTTAGAGGACACTGTGCTGACTTCCACTAAATGCAGATGTATTATGAGGGGCTCCAGCCAGCCAAGGCTCACGGTTAAAAGTGAAACAGAACTCCTCACTCTTTCCAGCTTGTCACACCAGCCCCTCGCTTCTCACTCACCAGGGAGCAGAATTAAGTATAATGCTTACAGCAAGAGACTGGAACTTCAAGAAGCTTCTGCTTGTGGTCACTCATCCCTGACCTGTACTGACTTTCTAAATGACCTTGGGCCCTTGATGCATCTCAGTCTCCTTACAGAGCAGTGCCTGCATAAGGATATTGGGCATCCTAGGCACCCCCGCCCTCCAGATTTAAATAATGATCATCCCAACATCACCCCTCCCACAACAATCCTCTATAAAGGCATAATTGGACATCATGGAGGAGTGTTCGCAACAGCAGCCCTCGCCGCTTTAATTCATCCTGGATATTCACTGCTTGGGCCATATCTGGGTTGCCCAGATTGCGATGAAGCTAAATGGGCAGCGGCGATGTTCAGCAACTGCCCAGTTAGCTTCTAGAGTGAAAGTTAGGCCGACCTTGCGAACACCAGGCAATGGATGAGTAGTGCCGCTGCCCAGTTATTGCCAGGTTCTGCCTCTGCTGGACCCCGATGCTAGCTGGTATGCAGCAGTGGCACCCGTAGATATTCCACGGCCACTGAATATCCTGGCCAAGGGGATCAATGTGGTTAGCAGGTTTGCTAATAGTGTTAATCCCTTTAAATATCGGGCCCCGTGCTTTTCCATGGTAAACTTGGCTTTGTGTGTATGTGTGTGCCAGAGAAAAAACCAAGCTTGCAGCTGGGGACAATCCACCTGCAGAGAGAAAAAGAGCCAAGGAAGAGAGAACAGAACCTACAGTCAGGAGGTACAGTATGCCTTGAGGCTGAGGGTCTCTAGGTAACAGAGACAGTTTTGAAAGGTCGCATAAGAAAGCCTCGGACAGCGGGTGTTTAGGAGACTTGATAGCAGATCCGTGAATCAGGCAGGCCAAGCTCCTAGTGAAGATCTATCCCAGGGAGGTACCACCCTGATACACTGGAGGGTTGAGAAGGCCAGACAGCAGCACTAGACCCTGCATAAAGACTGCAGCTAGACCTGTCCTGGGCCAAGGCAGCGACCTGCATTCCAAGCCTGCATACTGGCACAGGGTTTGGACTAGTCCTGAGTGCCAGCTGTTACTGGGGAGCCGCTGGAGCAGTTCATGATCCTGGGAGGTTCTTGCGCTTGAGAAGGATGGAAGCCAAGAAGTCTGCAAATCCTTTTGCTTTGTAGGGACTGAAAGTATTGTAGCTCTAATCACACAGAATACTTAGGTTGATTTTAGTTTTTTAGTTTAGCTAGATCACAGTCTAGAGGCTGTGCTTACACAAAGGACAGGCCTACTTTTGCCTAGGGTCTAGAGAGGAGTTTTTGGGTTAATTTTATAATTCCTTATCGTTCCTCCAGCTTAGTCCTCGACGTATGGGTAGTGCACCTCCTCCTGCAGCATGAAGACTGGACCAATCAGATTTCAGCTCCTCTGGAACCATCATACCAGGCAACTCTGGAACTCCAGTGTGTCCAGTCTTCATGCAGCAGGAGGACGTTAGTGAGCCTAGCTGGGCTCACTAGTTGATTAGTTAATTGCATTTTTTCCCTAGCTAACCTTTTGGGTCTTTATTTTTGGTCCTATTAGGGCTTATTTTCATTTTATTAATGTAAGGTTCCTGTCCCTTTAAATTTGCTCTTCTTATCACGGCACTCCGTGGGGGGGGGGGGGGGGCCTGAGGAAGGTCCCTCTCCTGCCCAGCCTTTGCCGCTTCTGTTTTTTAGTCTGTCTCCCTTGGGTAAATTGGATCGCTGCCCCAGGGATCTTCGGGGCAGAGCTCCTGCGGCGGCTGTACTGCAGCTCCTCTCCGGAGGGTTGCTGACTCTGCTTCACTGGTGCCGGTGAGTGCTGACGGCTGTGGGAGATCAGGACTGCTGCTGAGCCGAGTTCTGTGATCTGCCCAGCTGTTCTGGGATCTCTCTGTGCTGCTACAGTTCGTTCGGGAGGCTCCCAGGGTCGAGGTATTCAGGGGGTGCGAGGTCTATGCTGAAGCAGTGTTGGGTTTCCCTCAGGCTGATTTCTCGGCGGGGGGAAAAAAGCGCGCCAAAATTGCCTGACTGCCGCGGCCATCTTTTCCTGACTCGCGGTTTTTTCTTCAGTGTGTCCCGCGGTAGATTTTCTTTATTTCTTTGATTTCTTTTATTTCTTTTAACTTGTTTAATTATTTTCTGTTGATTCCTTTCAGTTTCTGTTAGTTTCTGGCCTTTTTTCGTTTCGGCCCTTTTACCTCGGAATGCAGCGGTCTCGCGGCTAAGGGGGGGGGGAGGTGATTCAGCGTGTACTTTCCCCTTCCTTTGCGGGGCGGTTGTTGTCTCCTCGATTTGTTGGCGTTTTCTTTGTCAGCCCTCGGGTGTACTTGGGTGAGTTATTTAAAAAAAAAAAAAAAAAGAGACAGAAAGGGGCCTGATCTACCGAAAGCCTCATCTGCTTCTGGCTGGGCAAAGGGGAGACGTTCTACCCCCCTCCCTTCACAGGCTTTCTGTTGCTGGCTACTGCCCAGTTCCCGCATGGTTCTTCTGGATCAGTGAGCCGGTTCTTCCCCTTCAGTATTGCGCGCTGCCTGCTAGCTTTCCTCAGCGCAAGGGCTCCCATGCCAGGGGGATCTCTTTGTCTCATTTGTGGATCTCGGCGGGGCGCCGACGCGGAGACCGGAGTGTGCCCACGCTATGCCTCGCTGTCTCGCAGCATGGAGCAGCGCCTGGAAAGTTCTTTGGCTGCGACGGCGCAGACCGCTGCCGCGGCAGGGGACTTGGAGTCGCCTCTGGAGGGACCCTCGGGGCTTCCTTCTACCGGTTGCTTGGCTTCTGTGGGGCAGTCGGGCCTCGGGGGGGGCCTTGCCCTTGGAGGATTTTTCTCCCGATTTTGTTTTGCTCCTGCACCAGGCGTTCTGCCGTAGGCGCCAGGTTATGGGAGCTGCGCCGCTCCCAGCGCAGGGGGTGTCTGCCCAGTCCTCTTCGGGGGAGCCTCCGTTGTCCGACAGCAGGGCCCCTAAACGGCCACGGATGCACGAAACTTTTCCTTCGGAGACTGAGTGGCCTGAAGGTGGTGAACCCGAGTTCGACCAGGAGGTGGATGCAGACGGCTTGGAAGAGGGCGAGCTTCCGGAGCCGGAGGATCAGGCAAAGATTATTTGCGTGTTCCGACGTGAAGAGCTCCCGGCTCTTGTTTCGGAGGCGCTTCAGACTCTGGGGTTGGCCCCTACTGCTACGGTGGAGGAGGCGGACGGGGCAGATCCCATTATTCAGGCGGTACGACAAACTAATGTGGTTTTCCCCATTCACAAGGTTATTGACCAGATGATTCAGGCCGAGTGGGACACTCCTGAATCGGGTCTCAAGGGGGTTAAGATCATGCGTCGGCTTTATCCTTTATCGGAAACAGATCTGGAGCGTTTCCGATCTCCCAAGGTCGACGCGGCCGTGTCGGCGGTGACTAAGAAGACCACCATTCCGGTGGAAGGGAGTGCGGCTTTACGTGAGCCGCAGGACCGGAAAATGGACGGGCTGTTAAAGCAAGCCTTTGAGGCGGACGCGATTGCCTTACAGGCTTCCGTTTGTGGAGCTTGGGTTGCCCGTGCCTGTTTACGCTGGGTTCAGCGGTTTCAGCAGACTCCTTCCTTGGAGACCGACATGCTGACGGAGATTCACCGCTTGGAATCTGGTACGGCGTATTTGGCGGATGTCCAGTATGATCTCATCAGAGCTCTCTCCAATAGCATGGCATCCGTGGTGGCGTCACGCAGAGCCCTTTGGTTAAAAAATTGGGCGGCCGATGGGTCTTCCAAGTCGCGGTTGGGCAAATTGCCTTTTAAAGGTAAACTGCTCTTTGGTGAGGATTTGGATAAGTTGGTCAAAGATCTGGGAGACTCCAAAGGCGGTCGCCTGCCGGAGGATAGACCCAAGCGGGGTAGGTCGCTTCCGGTCGCTCGGGGGCAGTTTCGGGACTTTCGTAGGTTCCGGTCGCCCCGTTATGGGGGCTTCCAGCGTGGCAGATATAGCTCCCGAGCGTCGGGTTTTCGCGGCTTTCGAGGAGCCAGCCGGGGATTCTCGGCGGCTGGTTCTCCGGCCACTCGCAAGCCCCAATGAAGGGCAGTGGGTCCAGGTGGAGCTGCCGGTGATCGGAGGGCGTCTTTGACGTTTTCTCTCCGCTTGGACCCAAATTACTTCCGATCAGTGGGTTTTGGACATCATACGAGACGGGTATGTTCTCGATTTGGCCCGTCCCGTGCTCGATTCCTTTGTAGCGTCCCCCTGCCGCGGTGTCCGAAAGACCCTTCAGGTCCGGCAAACGCTCGATCGTCTTCTCCAGCTGGGGGCGGTTATTCCCATGCCGCGAGCGGAATATGGTCTGGGAAGGTACTCCATCTATTTCGTGGTGCCAAAGAAGGGTGGCGATCTTCGCCCCATTTTGGATCTCAAAGGAGTGAATCGTTGTCTGCGGATTCCCCACTTTCGGATGGAAACCCTACGGTCCGTAATAGTCGCCGTCCGCCGGGGCGAGTTTCTCACGTCTCTCGACCTCACGGAGGCTTATCTCCATATCCCTATTCGAGAGGACCAACAGAAGTATCTCTGCTTCGCGCTGCCGTGGGGTCATTTCCAGTTTCAGGCTTTGCCCTTCGGTCTGGCGACCGCGCCGCGAGTCTTCACCAAAATCATGGTGGTTGTCGCGGCAGCCTTGCGCAAAGACGGCGTTCTAGTTCATCCCTATCTGGACGATTGGTTGATTCGCGGGAAGTCTCGCGCAGAAAGCTTGGCGGCGACGGCAAAAGTCGTGGCGCTCTTGCAGTCTCTCGGCTGGGTGGTCAACCCCCACAAGAGCCATTTGGTTCCGACGCAGCTTCTCGAATATTTGGGGGTGCAGTTCGAAACGTGCGGGGGGTTGGTATCTCTTCCCGACCGCAGGATCTTGGCTCTTCAGTCTCTGGTGCGGAAGTTCCGACAGTCTCCAGCTCCGTCGGCCTGGCACTACCTGCAGTTGCTGGGGACGATGGCAGCTTCCCTGGAGGTGGTACCTTGGGCGCGCTTTCACATGCGTTCGCTACAGCGGGCCTTGCTCCGGCGCTGGTCCAACCAGTCCGATTCCCTGAGCAAACGTCTGCCTTGCCCGATGGCAGTTTGGAGAGATCTACGTTGGTGGTTGAGTCCAGTCACGCTTCGAGTGGGGATGCCATTGGAGCAGCCGGACTGGGTTCCGCTCTTAACGGATGCCTGCCTGACGGGCTGGGGCGCACACTACGAGGGCCAGTTCGCTCAAGGGCTCTGGTCTCCGGAGGAGAGCGCTTGGTCGATCAATCGCTTGGAACTTTGGGCCGTTCGATTGGCATTACAACACTTCGAGACCCGGATATCGTCTCGGGCGGTTCGGGTTCTCTCCAACAATGCGGTGACTGTGGCCTACATCAACCGGCAGGGCGGAACCGGAAGCGTCGGTCTGGAAGCGGAGACTCGGACGTTGTTCGAGTGGGTAGAGCCCCGGCTGCCAGCCATCTCCGCGGCGCACATCGCCGGAAAAGACAACGTGACGGCGGACTTTCTCAGCAGAGTTCAGGTGGATCCCGGCGAATGGGAACTCCATCCCAGGGTGTTCGCGCAGCTGGTTCAGCGTTGGGGCCAACCGGTCATGGACTTGATGGCCACGTTCCGCTCAGCGAAGGCAGCTCGGTTCTACAGTCGACGGCGAGAGCCGATGTCCGAGGGTCTGGATGCTCTTTTGCAGATTTGGCCCTCCACGGGTCTTCTCTACGTGTTTCCTCCGTGGCCCCTGCTGGGGCGCGTGATTCAGCGTATCGAGGTTCACCGGGGTCGGGTGCTGTTGATAGCGCCGGATTGGCCTCGTCGTCCTTGGTATGCCGATCTGATGCGGTTGGTGGACGGTTCTCCGTGGAGGCTTCCCTTGGTTCCGGATCTGTTGTGTCAGGGTCCCCTTCGCATGCCTCAAGTGGGGAGATTCTCTCTTACGGCCTGGCTATTGAAAGGGCTCGGCTAAGAAAACGGGGTTATTCCCGGTCGGTCGTGGCGACCCTGTTACAAGCGTGCAAAAGATCCACTTCGCTGGCCTATGTACGGGTTTGGCGTATTTTTGAGGACTGGTGTTCTCGGCATCAGATCCGAGCGGCTACAGCCTCTCTTCCGGTGATTCTGGATTTTTTACAAGACGGTTTTGCTAAAGGTCTGGCCGCCAGTTCTTTGCGTGTACAATTGGCGGCACTGTCATGTTATCGCGGAAAGGTTCAGGGCGTGTCTTTAGGTGCTCATGCTGATGTCGTTCGTTTCTTGCGAGCTGTTTCTAGATTGCGTCCGGCTCGCAGAGTCTCGGTACCCTCATGGGATCTTAATTTGGTGTTGCGGGCTCTCAGTGCAGCACCTTTTGAGCCTCTTTCTCGTAGTTCGGTAAAGGATTTGACTCTCAAAACGGTGTTTCTAGTGGCGATTTGTTCGGCACGCCGTATTTCCGAGCTCCAGGCTCTTTCTTGCAGGGAGCCTTTCCTGTCTTTCTCGGCTCAAAAAGTGGTTCTGCGGCCTGTGCCTTCCTTCTTACCTAAGGTGGCTTCTCCTTTCCACTTGAACCAGGTCGTCTCCCTTCCGGTATTTTCGGAGTCGGAAGGGCGTGCTTCTGATCGCGGTCTAAGTCGGTTGGACCTCAAGAGGGTTTTGCGACGCTATTTGAAAGTTACCAGTGATTTTCGTAAATCCGACCGCTTGTTTGTGCTGTTTGGCGGCCCTCGCAAAGGGGAAGCGGCGGCAAAGGCCTCTATTGCTCGGTGGATTAAAGAGGCGATTGGCTCGGCTTATCTCTTACACGGTCGGGTTCCGCCTGTTGGGTTGCGTGCTCATTCTACGAGAGCGCAAGCAGCGTCCTGGGCGGAGTTCAGTTTGGTTTCGCCGGTGGATATCTGTAAGGCGGCCACGTGGTCTTCTTTGCACACTTTCAGTAAACATTATCGACTTGATGTCTTGGCGGCGAGCGATGCCGGTTTTGGTTCCACGGTTCTGCGTGCCGGCTGGCAAAATCCCGCCCGTTAGGCTGCTTTGATACATCCCATATGTCGAGGACTAAGCTGGAGGAACGATAAGGAAATAGTAATTACACTTACCTGGTAATTGTAGTTCCTTGAGAGACGACAGCTTAGTCCTCCTGCCTCTCCCTGTCTCATTTCTTTTAGCGCGGCACGCCTTGGGTTCAAAGGTCCATATTCCCAGGTGAGTGCGTTCCCTTGTTTTCTTTCCTTTCGCTCCAATGTTTTTCCTTTTATTCTCACTCTCTGTTTATGCTGTGGCAGGGGCGGGACTTTCCGTCCCTATTACTTGTGGCTTTTGGCTATAATAAAAAAAAAAAAAAAAAAAAAAAAAGAAAATAAAAGACTACATAACCTGTAAGAGGGACCTTATAAAGGTTAGCTACGTGTTTGAGTTTGCTTTGACAGTAGTTCACTGGAGTTCCAGAGTTGCCTGGTATGATGGTTCCAGAGGAGCTGAAATCTGATTGGTCCAGTCTTCATGCTGCAGGAGGAGGTGCACTACCCATACGTCGAGGACTAAGCTGTCGTCTCTCAAGGAACTACAATTACCAGGTAAGTGTAATTACTATTTAGGTGCAGCACAGGACCCAAGGGCATGACAACCTGCAGCGTGGAAACACCACAGAGCCGTAAGAGACCATGAACCATGAGCATCTGCTTCTCAGCATAGATTTCAAAGAAGACACCCAGCAACACACCCTGACCAAAGCACTTGCTTAACTGAGCTCAATTAGTCTAAAAATCAACAAGAAAAAAACGAGGATGGAACACTGCAACCCAGAAGATAAAAAAAATAGTCTAAAATCAAGTGCTGGTTTATAGCTGAGCAAAACTTGTAGAGTCAGACTCGTGTACATATTCCCTCAGGGTGCGGCACTGTGCCAAGGGACATTGCAATTATAGTTGTGAATGTTGATGTTTCACTGCAGGCAGACCCAAAAGTATTTGCGTTCCATCTCCTCCACTGTCGTCCCTTCCATCTCTGATATTCTCAACCTCTCGCTCTCCACTGCAACTGTTCCTGCAGCCTTCAAGCTTGCTGTAGTTACACCTCTCCTCATGAAACCCTCACTAGACCCTACCTGTCCTTCTAAGTATCGACCCAGCTCTCTCCTCCCCTTCATTTCTAAACTACTCGAACATGCGGTTCACTGCTGTTGCCTTGACTTTCTCTCCTCTCAAGCCCTCTGGATCCACTACAATCTGACTTTTGTCCTTTACATTCTACTGAAATGGCTCTTGCCAAAGTCTCCAGTGACCTGTTCTTAGCAAAATCCAAGGGCCTTTACTCGATCGTCACCTTTCTTGACCTTTCTGCAGCTTTTGACACTGTTGACTACCACCTTCTCCTTGATACCTTGTCCTCGCTTGGTTTTAAAGGCTCTGTGCTATCCTGGTTCTCTTCTTATCTCTCCCATCGCACCTTTAGTGTTTGTGCTGGTGGATCCTCCTCCATTGCTATCCTGCTATCAGTTGGTGTACCCCAAGGGTCTGTCTTAGGTCCAACTCCTTTTCTTTCTCTATTCCTAGTCCCTTTTTGTGCTCATCATCTCCCATGGGTTTCAGTACCATCTTTATGCTGATGACTCTCAGATCTACCTCTCTACACCTGAAATCTCTCTGGCAATTCAGGTCCGGATCTCCGCTTACCTATCTGACATTGCTGCCTAGATGTCTCATCACCATTTGAAATTGAACATGGCCAAAACTGAGCTTCTTATTTTCCCCTTAAACCCACCTCCCCCCTTCCTCCTTTCTCAGTCTCTGTGGATAATGCTCTCCTACTCCCTGTTTCCTCAGCCCGCAACCTTGGGGTTGTCTTTTGATTCCTCCCTGTCCTTTTCCACACACATCCAACTGATAGCTGAAGCCTGTCGCTTCTTTATAACATCAGCAAAATTCACCCATTCCTCTCTGAACACACTACTAAGACTCTTATCCACTCTTTAGTCACCTCCTATCTAGACTAATGTAACCTACTCCTTTTGCAGGTTTCCCTGTGAATGATCTCTTTCCCCTTAAATCTGTTCAAAACCTATTTGTGTGGCTAATTTTCTGCCAGCCTCATCGTGCCCATATTACCCCTCTTCTCAAGTCGCTTCATTACCCCCTATCCATTTCCGTATCCAGTTCAAAGTTCTCCTGCTGATCTATAAGTGCATTCACTCTGCAGCTCCTCACTACCTTTCCTCTCATCTCTCCTTACACCTCTCCTCGGGAACTCCGCTCTTCTGGCAGATCGCTTCTATCTGTGCCCTTCTCTTCTACTGCCAACTCCAGACTTCGATCCTTTCACTTTGCTGCTCCTTATGCCCGGAGCAAACTACCTGAGTCTGTGCATCAGGCTTCACCTCGGGCCCTTTTCAAATCCAGGCTGAGAACTCACCTCTTCGAGGCCACTTTGGGATCCTGATCCGCCTAGTCTCCCATGTGTTTCCCTACCATTCCCCTAGATGTGTCCTTGTCCCCAGCTGTAGTGCTGTCTGTCTTGACTAGATTGTAAGCTCCACTGAACAGGAACTATCTCTTACATGTGTCTGTACAGTGCTGTGTACGCCTAGTAGTGTTATACAAATGATCAGTATTAGTAGTCGTTTTTTATATTGGGGTTATCATATCAGTATTGCTGGAAAGTGCTACATTGCATCTACTCCTGTTGATTGTGCATATTAAGTCAATTAGCTGTTCCTTTTATTTAATCAGAAATCCTTATCCCTTATTTTTCAAATTTATTTTTACTTTTGAATAAATCTGGTTAAACATTTTCCATTTGGGTTCGGTATCCTTCCAATGCCATTTTGTTTTCATAAATGTTTAATCAACAAATTTTCCTTTTAGCACCAGCCCTTCACCCCTACCTCTGGGGCAACCTATCACTAGTGTCTATTGTAATCTCATGGAGGGATGGTGTTATTATTGTACCTTACCCAGCAAGAAGAGGCCAGGGTCCCAAGAAGAAATTCTGCCACCGGCAACTTAAAGAGGAGACCAGGGAACCCAGACCTCCTGCCCACCTAGGTGAGAGTTGAACTCTCTTATTCTCAGCTGACGTTATTTACACCGGCTGCACTACTATCAATCTTCAGGATGGCTGCGATGAGGGGGGTGTCTGATGTTTCCCTGGGATCAGGTAAGAATTATTGGTTTATTAGAAGGGTGTCAGATGGTTGGGGACTCTCTAGTCAAGGACTTATGTGTGTTGGTTCGGGCCAGGGGTACCCTAGTTTGAGATATTTGGGCCAAGGGTACTGGGTCTCCAGGGGTACCTTGTTGGGGGTTTTGGAAATGTGCCTGGGCCACTAATGCCCTGTTTCAGTGGGAGGGGGGTTGCCCAGGTCAGGGGTGCTCTGTTTCGGGGAGTCCCTGTCTCAGGGAGTTCTGGGAAAGGGGTTGCTGGACCAGAGAACTTCCATAGTTAACGATTAAAACCCTGATCTTAAAATTAAGGAAAGGTTACTTTGAAGTTAAATTTACTTTCATTTTAACAAATTATTTCTATTTAGTGCTATAATTTTTCTTTATTTCTGTTTTAGAGTTATTTTACTTTGCCACTCATTCCTTGCCCTCTGGTCTTTCTCTGTGTCCTTAAATTCCTCCACTTCTGAGTCCCTCTCTTTGCATTGTGGGGTGCCCCAGGGTTCTGTCCTTGCACCCTTGCTTTTTAATATCTTCCTGGTCCCGCTTACCCTTCTGGTACATCAGCATAGTATTTCAGCTTACTATTACACGGATGATGTTCTTCTGATCCACCATATCTCCCCGTTGAATCTGGACCTCTCCCCCCTTAATGCCTGTCTGCATGATGTTGCTCGTTGACTGGACACTAACCTCCTCTGCCTTAATCCTGCTAAGACCTCAGCTCTGTGGTTCTCCCTTAACACCCCTTCCCCACTACTCTCACTCACTCTCTTGGGCACCCAGATCCCTTTAGTTTCCTCCATGTGTTACCTTGGGGTGACCTTGGACTCTACTTTCTCTTTCCAGGATCATATTTCCGTCCTGTCCCATTGTTCACATCTCATCATCAAATCCGAGAGGTCCGTAACGTCTTGCCCCATCTGCCCTCACCGCTCTTTTGCTCTCCTTGGTGATCTCCCGGATCGATTACTGTAATGTCATTTTTGCGGGCCTTCCTCAGCACCAGCTACACCACCTCCAGTTGATTCAGAACACTGCAGCAAGGATCCTTTCACATATCACCCGCTATGCCCATATTACACCCCACCTTATCATTTTCCACCTGTTACATTTCACACCTTATAAGTTTTTGATTCTCACTCACAAGGCCCTTCATACCCATATCCCACAATATCTGGCCAACACCCGGAAACATCGCTCAATACCTCACATCCTCTGTTTAGTTCACAAGTACTGCTTGCACCTTCCATCTCCTACCCTGGCCCATTTGGACCGGACTCGACATACTGCATTCTTTCTTTTAGCCCCTTCTCTCTGAAATTCTTTCCCCCTTACCCTCTGCCAAGAACAATCCTACCCCAGATTTATGGCCCTTCTTAAGATGCACCCCTTTTCCCTGGCTTATAAACTCCCCTCCCCGACCTGTAATGACTACTCTGCCTCTTCCTTCTGTGGTGTGGCTGTGTTCCTTTCCTATCAAAATTGTAGCCCCTTTCCTCTCTGGCTTCAGCTTCTGCTATTTATTGTTATCTTTATACAGCGCTCTGATGCTGCGAAGGGCGGTTAATCAAGTCTCAAAATAAAGATAAAGATAATAGCTTATTACACTGGAAATAAAGCAAAAACGTAGCATGGAAGTAAGTAAACTGTTTTAAAAATATAATGTTGATTTTCAATAAGAAGTAAACAGAACTCACTCATTGGCTCACCCAGAGCTCCCCTGAAACACTAACAAGTGAAACAGGGCTGAATTACTTCTTAAGGCGTTAGGCTAGTGAACTCCGCTGTTTCTCTCAGTGAGCGTCTCACCGAGGACGCTCTCTTCCCAGATCCCAGGAAATGGGTCCCCTGAGAGGCTAGGGCTTTTCACTAGATGGTAAGGTTACCAGATTGTCTCCGATTTTAGAGCTGTGCCCCTCCCCCCCCCCCCCACTCCCGCCCTCTTTGGCAGTTTCCTGTCCCCGATTCCGGCAATGAGGACACAGAGGGTAGAAAAAACATTTTATTCTCAATTGAACTGTGTCAGTTGTTATACTTTGCATCACTGTTTCTATTTTTTTGCCAATTTGTCTGCTTGAAAGTAATATTGTTGCTGACATGGGATGGATATGGGGGCAGGATTCCTCTTCCCTCCTCCGTGCCTTGTTTCCACCCCCCTCCGCCACTTGCTTCAGATAACAAGTGTCACTGATGAACCTACAAAAAGGCGAGGTAACCTTACTAAACTGACAACTTTTGTGTTGTGGGTTCCTTGACATTGCTGATGATTATGGGAGGGGGGGAGAGAGAATGCATATCCAACTTTCTTTCTTCTAGCCCCCCTACCCACTAATCCACTCTGTCAGACTCTTCCCCCTCCCTGACCCTAGCCCTCTCCTTTCTCCCCTCACGCCATGACTTGTGCTCCTCCAATCTACCCCTTTTGCATGAGTCCTGAGTCTTGGAGTCACAGAGTTGCAGATTGAACTAAAAAATATATACTGTAAATATGGTTATTCACTAAGGCCTTCGGTAATAGCACTGACTGTTTTTTTTTAATTAGGCTGAGAAATTGTTTTCCTTATGGATTTTTTCTTCGGTCCAGAAAATTATAATTTTAATCCCTTTTGGTCCTGCCTTATTCTCTTTTAATATTTGTTGCAACTTTGTTTTGTTATTTTAACTTGGCCTTATATACTGCTGTAACCCTTGCCAAGCATGCTGTTTGGTGGACTGGGGGCAGAACTTCCAAGAGCAATGCTGTCCTTTCAGTCTCTACTCTCAGAGATAATTAGGGTTCGTGAAGTGGGATCTGTATACTCTGGGAGGCTTCTGGTACTTTCACTTCACCCACTCCACTTCCCTTTCTCTCAGTAACAGAGCCTGGGCCAGAATTTGTGTTCTGAACCAAAGGGTTTACTTGCATAAAGATGAGGGTTACTGACAAAAATGCAAAAAAAGAAAAACATATATATAAATATCTGCATGGTTGTGGCAGAAGCCAAAACATATAACAAGCAGTTACAAATTCTCTTTTCTTTCTCCTTGCTCTGATAAGGAAATCTACTTCCTGCAGTATGGTCTTTGAGTGTACCTTTGAGCTGATAGCTGCTGTATGTGCAGGTCCCTCATACTGCACTTTGGTAGCTCCTGGTTCTGGTGTCATTGGGTTACGGAGATGTTTTTTAGGTCCCCTTCTTTGGCTTCTTTGGACTAATGCCTCCCAGGTGTTCAATTGCTTTACTCCTTCTCTTTTCCACTGGTATTACTTCTAGGGGTATGAAGGCCGAAAATGTTCATTTTGTTTAGTTTCCCATGTTGTTTGTGGGGTTTATTGTTTTGTTTTGAGGGAAAGGTCACACTATCGCTCAGCAGTGCATGCTGTGGGCAAACAGTTTGCCCTGCTAAGTGATGGTGTGGACAGACCAGCAGAGGCTTGGAAATCTCACATAAAGTGAGATGGGTGCAGAGAAATGTTACTTCCAAATAAAGTCCAAAGCCTTGCTTTGTTTTTTCAGTCGGTGATGGTTTTCAGTTGGCATAGTAAATCATAAATGCCAAAAGTCTCGTCCTCCCCTTCTGCTCTGTTCGCCTCACAAGGCTTATGGCCTGTTCCTGAGATGAAAACGGAGCTGCTCCCCTATAGGGCTGAATTATGGAAACAGTGCATGCATTCACAACAACACACAGAGGCTCCGCTGTCAATGTTCCACTCTCACAGTCCATGAATAGCTTTTTTGTTCGGATTCCTGCAGGTTGCTGCCGGATGAAATCATTGCACAGAAACAAGGGGGTGGGGGTTTGTAGAAAGAGGGGAAAAGATGAACACAGAATACTTTTCTGCATCCCCAACGCCTCCCCTCCTCCATCATTATTAGGCATTCGATGCCCACTAAATTCATCACAACTGCCTTAGCAAATGCTGATGAACCACTTAAGCATCTGACAGGCAGGATTCTGAGAGTGAAAGCAGCATGGGCGAGTCGTTGACCTCGTCTACTTTTCTTATGTACTGATTTCCCAAAATATTTCTAACAGACTTTCACTATACGTAATATAACACCTCAGGGGCTTTTTGTGCTATAAATTAGTGCTATTTCCCATGCAGGAAACTGAGAAGCTGCGCCTGTGAATCTCAATTAACATAGTAAAGTACTCAAGGTCGTAACTGCTGCTCCCTGTAGGTTACCTCTGCCCATGCCTTTGCTTAGGGTTGTAACATAAGAAATGCCTTTCTGGGTCAGACCAAGGTCCATCAAGCCCAGTATCCTGTTTCCAACAGTGGCCAATCCAGGTCACAAGTTTCTAACAGTTTCCCCAAAAGACACAGGTTCCACAATGCTTGTATTAACATAGTAACATAGTAAATGACGTCAGAAAAAGACCAGTATGATCCATCTAGTCTGCCCAGTAAAATGGCAAGCGTAGGTGCACCTGCCGCTCTGTGCAGGCTACCCCTCCCCATGTCTTTGTTTAGGGGTGACTCCACCGCTCCATGTAGGACACCCCTATTTCTTGAGAAATTAGATAGTTACGTTTATTTTGATTTTATCCTGTTGCTGTGAAGGGATCCACTGTGTCTGTCCCATGCCATTTTGAATTCTGTCACTGTATTTGCCCCCACCACTTCCATCGGGAGGGCATTCCAAGCATCTACCACCCTTTCAGTGAAAAAGTATTTCCTGACATTGCTTTACAATTTACCCCCTTGCTGCTTCATGTTATGCCCTCTAGTTTTACAGCTTCCCCATTTTTGGAAGAGGTTTGTTTGTTCATTATTTCTCTTTAAGTATTTAAAGGTCTGAATCATATCTCCCCTATCCCTCCTCTCCTCCAGAGTGTACATATTTAGGTCTTCAAGTCTCTTCTCATAAGGCTTCTGACGCAGGCTCCAAATCATTTTGGTCACGTTCCTCTGAACAGCTTCCAGTCTTTTTACATCCTTTGCAAGATATGGTCTCCAAAACTGAACACAGTATTCCAAGTGAGGCCTCACCAGTGACTTATACAGTGGCATTAGTACCTCTTCCTTTCTGCTGGTGATTCCTCTTTGTATGCAGCCCAACATCCTCCTGGCTTTTGCCACTGCCTTGTCGCACTGTTTTGCCACCTTGAGATCCTCAGAAATAATCACACCAAGGTCCTTCTCCTGGTCCGTGCACACCAACCTCTCGCCCCCTATGGCATACATTTCCCTTGGATTTCTGCTTCCCAAGTGCATGACACTGCACTTCTTCACATTAAATCTTAATTGCCAAGCATTAGACCATTCTTCCAGCTTTTGTAGATCTTTCCTCATGTTATCCACTCCCTCAAGGGAGTCCACTCTGTTGCAAATTTTTGTGTCATCTGCAAAAAGACAGACGTTTCCATTCAGTCCTTCAGCAATATCACTCACAAATATATTGAACAGTGCCGGGCCCATGACCGAACCCTGGGGCACCCCGCTAATCACCTTCCTTTCATCTGAGTGAGCTCCATTTACCATCACCTTCTGTCGTCTGTCGGTCAACCAATTTCTGATCCAGTTCACCACCTTGCGACCCATCCCCAAACTACTGAGTTTATTGATAAGCCTCCTATGAGGAACAGTATCAAAGGCTTTGCTGAAATCCAGGTAGATGACATCTATCGCTTGCCCCTGGTCTAGTTCCCTGGTCACCCAGTCAAAGAACTCAATCAGATTTGTTTGGCAAGATCGTCCTTTGGTAAAACCATGTTGCCTCAGAACGTGCAACCTTTTGGTTTTGAGAAAGTCCAATATTCGCTCTTTCAGGAGCGCATCCATTACTTTTCCCACCACCGAGGTAAGGCTCACGGGCCTGTAGTTTGTCACTTCTTCCCTGTCACCACTTTTGTGAAGAGGTACCAGAACAGCCATTCTCCAGTCCTGAGGAACTTCTCCTGTCTCCAAGGATCTGTTGAAAACATCCTTTAATGGCCCTGCAAGAACCTCTCTAAGCTCTTTCAGTATCCTGGGATGTATCCCTTCCGGTCCCATGGCCTTGTCCACTTTCAGTTTTGCAAGTTGTTCTAACACATCATCTTCTGTGAATGATGTGGTATCTACTTCATTCCCATTTTTATATTTGGGAATCACAGGTGGTCCGTCTCCAGGATTTTCTTTAGTAAAAATAGTGCAGAAGTATTTGTTTAGCAATTTCACTTTTTCAATGTCACTTTCCACGAGTCTGTTCCCAGCACTTTTGAGTCCTGCAATTCCACCTCTGATTTTTCTCCTTTCCCAAATATACCTGAAGAAAGTTTTGTCGCCACACTTCACATCTTTAGCCATCTTTTCCTCTGCCTTTGATTTTGCTTTCCTTATTTCTCTTTTTGTCTCTTTGAGTTTGATCCTGTATTCCTTTCTGTGTTTCTCTGTTTGCAAACTTTTGAATTTTGTGAAAGCTGTGGTTTTGCCTTTATTTGAGCAGCCACTTCTCTGGAAAACCAAATAGGTTTCCTTCTCCTCTTGTTTTTATTTACTTTCCTTACATATTTATCTGTTGCCCCTTTTATTGCCGCCTTTAGTTTAGCCCATTGCAATTCCACTTCCCTTATCCC
The DNA here is from genome assembly GCA_033557465.1 of Ichthyophis bannanicus. NCBI lineage: Eukaryota > Metazoa > Chordata > Amphibia > Gymnophiona > Ichthyophiidae > Ichthyophis > Ichthyophis bannanicus. The sequence continues at coordinate 101,615,420 of CM066032.1, read as the reverse complement.
CTCCCACCCTGCCAACTCCTCCTTCGGGTACTTGGCCATTTTACTGAAGTCAGTGTTTTTGACATCTAGGACTTTGAGCTTGCTATGATTGGACTGCACCTTGGCTTTTATCTCAAGCAGTGAATTTCCCACGTCCCCTTTAATAATGGTTTATGGACCTTTCCTCCGGGAAACAGCCACACCATGCAGGTTGCCCTCCATGTCTTTTATGAAGTGTAGAAAGTCATTTAGCTTTTGCTTCAGGTGGAAATGCCCTACACTTGGATTCCATCCTCTTGCCATTTCGGGATCCTCTATTTATCCCACGTTTTTGAATTCCATCACAGTTTCTCATTGCCACCTCCACTGGGAGGGCGTTCCAGGCATTTAACATCCTTTCCATAAAAAACTATTTCCTGATATTGCTTTTAAGTTGTCCTCCTCGCAGCTTCATTTCATGTTCTCTAATTGCAAAAGGTTCATTGGTTCATTAATATATTCCACAGATTTAAATATCTCTATGATATCTTCCTTGTCCCTCCTCTCCTCTAGGGTAAGGTTGCCACATTTCTTCAAGACAAATCTGGGACAATCATCCAACGTCAGCAGGAGGAGTGGGGAAGGCCAATGTGCCTCTAAAAATCAGCGTGTGGCTTTGGGGCTCCTGAACACACTGCACATCACACATAGAGCATACGCATAGGCTTCAAAGCCCCATGCTATTTTAACTTCTTGTCCAGTAAGAAGAAAAGAACTAATCAGTGATGAATGGGGAGTGGCAAGGAGAGAGAGAGAGAAAGATTGGGTGATGGCTGGGTGGCGGGGGGGGGGGGGGGTGGCGTGCTCACTGTGCTGACTGTACTGGTGAGGAGAGGGTGACGCTGCCAACACAGACCTGGCATGACACCTCTTTCCCAACTACTAGAATTTGGGACCGAAAGCTGCTAAAGCAGGAGGAGTAAGGAACAGAGCCCTGATATTATGGACAATCCCCAAAAATCAGGGATGTCTCGTAGCCCTACTTTAGGGTATACATATTTAGGCATAGGCGTTGTTTAAAAATACTGTCTTGGAAGCCCAGACCAGATGTATTCCATGTTTTAAGAAAAGTGGAAATAAGGCCAAAAAACTGACAGCATGGTTTAAAAGTGAGATCAGAGAGGCTGTTGCAGCCAAAAAAGCATCCTTCCGGAAATGGAAAAAGGAGCCATATGATGAAAATGGGAAACAACATAAGCCCTGGCAAGTTAGATTCAAGGCATTGATAAGGCAGATAAAGAGAGAATTTGAAGAAAAGCTTGCTGTGGAAGTTAAACTGGATAATAAAATCCTTTTCAAGTACATCTGTAGCAAAAAACCTGTGAAAGAGTCAGATGGACCATTGGATGATAGAGAGGTAAAAGGGGCACTAAGTAAGGACAAAGCCATAGCGGAGAAACTGAATTTATTTATTTATTTATTTAACAGTATTTCTAAACCACCTTATCTTAATAATCAAGGTGGTATCACAGCAAACAATCGGGTAAGGTGAGTGTGTTATACATGCAGTGAGGGTGAAATTGAGTGTGTGTTGTATTGTGTGCTAGATTGGCATGAGCTATGTACAGAGTGGGCTATGTACAGTGGTGCAAAAACATATTCCATACATACGTTGTTTAGGTGGTATCATGTGCTGTTATGCATTCTCTGAGGTTATGTGATGTGTCCATAGTGTTCAATGAACAGCATGGTTTTTAGCTGTTTTCTAAAGTCCTTGAGTTCTGTAGTCGCCCTCAAATCGTCCGGGAGCTTGTTCCATATTGTTGGAGCAGCCATGGAGAGTGCTCTGTCCATTGTGTCCTTGCGTGTGTGTTTGTATTCACTGGGGGTGCTGACTCGGTTGTGTGTTTGTTTTCTTCTGGGACGAGTGCTGGTGTCTGGTTGTATGAGGGAGTGCAGGCTGTTGGCTGATGTGTGCTGTTTTATCTTAAATAGGTTTATGATGGTTTTGTATCTGATGCGAGCACCGATTGGAAGCCAGTGTAAGTCCTTTAAGGTAGGTGTGATGTGCTCCTGTCTTGCAGTTCCTGATATGATTCGTGCTGCAGTGTTTTGTGCCAGTTGGAGTGGTTTGAGGGCTTGTTTCGGTAGCCCAAGGTATATCGGATTGCAGAAGTCCAGCAGTGGGGTTATCAGTGCTTGACAGACGGTCCGGAAGTGTTCCGGGGCGAGTAGCGGTTTCAGTCTCCTGATGATTCGCATCTTGTAGTAGGCTTTTTGGATTGTTTTGTCTATGTGTGTTTTGAGATTGAGTTTATTGTCCAGAGTAACTCCGAGGTATTTCACTTCTGATCTTATTGGTATAGTAGTGCTTTGTATCTTTATATTTGGTGGGTGTATGAAGTTTTGGTTCCGAGTGATGATTAAAGCTTCGGTCTTGTTGTAGTTTATTGCGAGGTTGTTGTTTTGACACCAGCTTGCCATTTGGGTAAGGCAGTCTGTTATCTTAGAGAAGTCCGGGTTGTCGATTGATATCGGGGTGTATATCATGATGTCGTCTGCATATATTGTGTATTGAATGTTGTTCTCTTTCATGATGTTGCATATTGGTTGTATGTAGATGTTAAATAGGAGAGCTGAGAGTGCGGATCCTTGAGGCACTCCTTGTCGGACGTTTATAGGTCGGGAGGTGTTGTGTCCCAACTTGACCTGTAGCTGTCTTTCTGTTAGGTATGAGTGGAACCATTTCAATGTGATGCCGTGTATCCCAGTGTTCTTTAGTCTTTCCAGGAGCATGTTGTGGTCCACTGTGTCGAAGGCTGAGGAGATGTCGATGAGGATCATTATGATTCCATTCCTGGTGTTGTCAATTATTCTTAGGATGCTGTCGAAGAGGTAAATCAGTAGTGTTTCGACTCCATGGGTGGGACGAAATCAGTGTTGGTTGTCATCGAGTGTTTTGTGTTTGTCGATGTGTTCCTGTAGTTGAAGTTGAACCGTTTTTTCGATGATTTTTGCGAGGAAGGGTATGCTGGAGATTGGTCGGTATGCTGCTGGATCTTTTTTGTCGAGAGTTGTTTTCTTTGTGATTGGTCTTACTGAGGCAAGCTTTAGTTGTTTTGGCATGAGACCTTGAGAGAGTGAGTTGTGTACCATTTTATGTATGGTGGGGATGAGGGTGGATTTGGTGGCTTTGACCCATGACACTGGGCATGGGTCTGTAGGCGCAGTGCTTGTATTGATTGTAGAGATGATGTGGGATATCTGTTCTGTTGAGGGTGAGTAGAATGTGCCCCAGGTTTTGGGGTGTACATCCGTCCTGGTGGTTTCACTAGGTGTTGTTCGCTCTGTGGAGTGAAATTTGTCTTTGATGTGGTTGGCGAATTCCTGTGGATCAACTTGTACTTCCCCTTCTGTTGTTTGCTCTTTTGTGAGGATCTTTACTATTTCGAAGAGCTCTCTGGGTTTGTTGATGGAAGTGTTTATCATGTTTGTGTGAAATTCCCTCTTTGATTGGTTGATGTGTTCATTGTATTGTTTTTGCTTTGTTAGGTAAAGCTGCTGGTCGGCAGTTGCTTTGTTTTTTCTCCATCTCCGTTCAATCTTCCTGAGCTCTCTCTTTTCCTGTCGTATTTTTGCTGAGTACCAAGGTTTGTTTTTTCTCTTGTTGTGGTGTTGTTTCTCGGTCCTGCGACCAGATGGTTTGGCGGCGTTAGCTAAAATGCTGTTCCAGCTTGCAACTTGTTCCTCCAGGTTGTCTGTAGTAATGTTCAGGTGATGTATTGTGTCCTGTATGAATTCGTCCCTGTCGAAATGCTTGAATCGTCTTTGTGTGAGTGAGATGTCAGCTCTTTCGTTTGTCTGGTTCTCTTGAGATCGCAGCTTTGTCTCAATCAGGTAATGGTCAGACCATGGCACTGGGGTAATGGTAGGTGGAGAAATTAGGTCTCTTGATGTTAGGTAATTGGATGCGAAGATGAGGTCTGGGGATGATCCATGTCTGTGCGTTGGTGCATTGATTATCTGTGTCAATTGAAGTGAGGTCATTGCTTGAAGGAAGGCCTCTGCGTCTTTGGCATTGGTGGACTTGAGGTTGAAGTCTCCAATCAGTAGTGCTGGTTTGTTGTTTGTTGTTATGGCACAGGCTTCTTCGAGTGAGAGGGCTAGTTCGTCGGGTGGAGCTCTGGGTGCTCTGTAGGTTAGACACATTGCAATGTTCTTGTTCTTGATACTAATTGAGTTACATTGCTGTGTATCGGTGAAGTTCTGTGTCTTGAATTTTAGTTTTGTTTTCGCTATTATCAGGACTCCTCCTCCACGCTTGTGGGTGCGTGGGCAGTTGTACGCTGAGTAGTTATCCGGTACTAGTTGGTTGAGTAGTACGTTGTCGGTAGGGTTGAGCCATGTCTCTGTGATGCATAGTATGTCGGGCTGTCGCTCTTCTATGTGGTCTACAATAGTGTGTATCTTGTTGCAGACGGATCTGGCGTTTATGAGCTCAATCGTTGTTGTCTTTGTTGATGCAGGTGTGCAGGTGTGGGGGTTTGATTTGTGTCTGTTTGGTCGCTTTGCCTGGTAAGTTCTGAGTGTTTCTTTGTGTGTGTGCTGTGGTTCTACATATGGCAGAGCAGTTGGTGGGTGCCATGTTGTGTTTGCTTGTGGGTAGTGGACGTGTGTGGTGGGTGGGAGGAGTTGTGTGACGAGTAGGTAGAGTGGTAGGAAGTATGTGGCGTGCATGTTGATTTTTTGTGATGTTTCGTTGGGGTGATGCCTGTTTTCCTGAGTCTTCGTCTGTTGTCTGTTTGTGGAGAGCTGAACCTGGTGCGTGAGCTTGTCCCGTGGAGGGAGAGCCGGATCTGTGTTGGGCGTCTTTTTGCGGGAGCCTGTCCCGTGGAGGGAGCCTGTCCCGTGGAGTGAGAGCCGGATCTGTGTAGGGTGCCTTGGTGCGGGAGCTTGTCCCGTGGAGGGAAAGCCGGATCTGTGTTGGGCATCTTGTTGCGGGAGCCTGTCCCGTGGAGGGAGCCTGTCCCGTGGAGTGAGAGCCGGATCTGTGTAGGGTGCCTTGGTGCGGGAGCTTGTCCCGTGGAGGGAAAGCCGGATCTGTGTTGGGCGTCTTGTTGCGGGAGCCTGTCCCATGGAGGGAGCCTGTCCCGTGGAGTGAGAGCCGGATCTGTGTTGGGCGTCTTGTTGCGGGAGCCTGTCCCGTGGAGGGAGCCTGTCCCGTGGAGTGAGAGCCGGATCTGTGTAGGGTGCCTTGGTGCGGGAGCTTGTCCCGTGGAGGGAAAGCCGGATCTGTGTTGGGCGTCTTGTTGCGGGAGCCTGTCCCGTGGAGGGAACCTGTCCCGTGGAGTGAGAGTCGGATCTGTGTTGGGCGTCTTGTTGCGGGAGCCTGTCCCGTGGAGGGAGCCTGTCCCGTGGAGGGAGCCCGTCCCGTGGAGTGAGAGCCGGATCGGTGTAGGGTGCCTTGGTGCGGGAGCCTGTCCCGTGGAGGGAGAGCAGGATCTACTAGGGTGTGGGTAGTGGAAGTGAGAGTTTTGAGGTGGGGAAAGTGTGAAGTTCTGTGGGAATTCTACTTGCGGTTCTGACGTCCTTCGCTTCGGTCTGCTTCTTGTTGGGTTCTGCGGTGATGTTGTCGGCGCTGCTGTTTCTTTTGTTGTTTCCTTCTGCTCGCCTTCGTGCCGCACCTAAGGGCCATGCCAAAGGGCCCTCTGGCGAGGCCCTCAGGCGCGGGCCCGCCAGGCACGGGCGCGCCCTGCAGGGGCGCCGCTTTTATCCTCCTCGGCCGTCGGCTCCCACTGCCGCGATTGGGCAGGAGCAGAGGAGGGGAGGTGTTAGTGTCCCGGCAGCGGCGCTCCTAGTGCAGGGGCGCCGCTTTTATCCTCCTCGGCCGTCGGCTCCCACTGCCGCGATTGGGCAGGAGCAGAGGAGGGGAGGTGTTAGTGTCCCGGCAGCGGCGCTCCTGGTGCAGGGGCGCCGCTTTTATCCTCCTCGGCCATCGGCTCCCACTGCCGCGATTGGGCAGGAGCAGAGGAGGGGAGGTGTTAGTGTCCCGGCAGCGGCGCTCCTAGTGCAGGGGCGCCGCTTTTATCCTCCTCGGCCGTCGACTCCCACTGCCGCGATTGGGCAGGAGCAGAGGAGGGGAGGTGTTAGTGTCCCGGCAGCGGCGCTCCTAGTGCAGGGGCGCCGCTTTTATCCTCCTCGGCTGTCGGCTCCCACTGCCGCGATTGGGCAGGAGCAGAGGAGGGGAGGTGTTAGTGAATGAATTCTTTGGTCTTTGCAAGATATAGGGAAGTCACCCATATCTGAAATGGTATTTAAAGGTGATGTATCGGAAGAATTGAAGAACCTCAGGCCGGAAGGACTGGGGTCTCTAGTCCCATGGCCACTCCTTGTGACCTTGGGCAAGCCACTTAACCCTCCATTGCCCCAGGTACACTTAGATTGTGAGCCCTTCTGGGACAAGGGAATAAAAAGTACCTGTTAGTATACATATAAACCACACTGATTCTAAAGAGCGCTGTATAAAAAATAAATAAATAAATATTGATAAACCAGGAAGATATTACAATTATTTGATAAACTGAAGAGTAGCAAATCACCTGGACTGGATGATATACATCCGAGTTCAATGGAACCTAAACAGATTTCTTATTTGAATGTGTTGATTTATAAAAATGGATCTGAATTGACAACTAGTTTATATCATAAATCTGTGAATTGTAACATTTTGAGATTTGAATCTTTTCATCCTTGACATCTAAAGTAGGGCTTATCAGTAAGCCAATTGTTGAGAATTTGGTTATGAAAATCAGGATTTACTTTTTCAATATAGTCAACTGGCTCAAGAAAATTATATGGAGGGGAATTTTAGAAAGGATATCCAAGTGCAATCTGGAATGTCTAAGCCAGAACGTCTGAAAAAAAAAAGTGGGCATGTCTAGGTGTAGACATGATTTCACAAATGTGGACGTGCCCGATATGGACATCTGCAAGGGCATCTACATAGCTATTGTGGTCACGTTAAGGAGTGTAAATATCAAAAGAACATAGAGCTCACCCCAATTAAAACAAAAATAGTCCCATCTTTAGCAAAAATACAAACAAATGGTTGTTTCAAGGAACCGCAATAGTGGAAACACAAAAGTGGTCAGCAAGGTCTCAGCTTTCATTGGGCAATGGCAAAAACTAACTAGACATGAGTCCAGCTGAATGCCACTTTAACTTCAGCCCGTTAACATCAACGACCTGCCGCCACCACCTTCCACTCATGCACTTCTTACATCAACAGCATAAAAAATAACATGCGACCGTGATAACTCCCCAGCCAACTTAGCTTATACATAGAGAAACAGGAGTTGAAAACAAGCCGCTACCCCGACGTCACTTATTGAGCTCGTGTACGTTTCGCGAGAAAACTCGCTGCATCAGGGGATATGCTGTAAAAACAAGAAACAAACATCAACCAACAATACCTACTAACAAAGATGAAACGAACAGCACACATTTCCAATCTACAAAGAGAACAGCCAGGAAGAAACTTACCTAAAAGCAGCAGCCTAACTGACACCTCAACAAAGTCACAAAAACGCCACGCATGCTCGAATCAACCCAACTCACCGCACTTTTGTGTTTCCACTATTGCGGTTCCTTGAAACAACCATTTGTTTGTATTTTTGCTAAAGATGGGACTATTTTTGTTTTAATTGGGGTGAGGGCATCTACATAGACATCACCAGAATAATATCTCAAAAGGTGGACATCTAGGAATAGCCTAATGGTTAGAATAGTGAGTTAGAAACAGGGAAGCCAGGGTTCAAATCCCACTGCTTCTATCACCGGGGGTGATGGAGTGCTTTCTCCTCTGCGCTCTCTGGATGTTTTTCAGCCAAAAAAACTTAGATATGACGCTGGTTGTTTCTGAGGTCAGTCGGGGACAGCCACACCTATACCATGCTCCTATTCAGACTTGGATGTCCACAGATCTGTCTCTGTGCTTTGGACGTTTCTATGCCTGCTTTCGGCCGTTCAAAGCACTGTTGTTGTTGTTGCTAAGTGCCATTGAGTCGAAGTCGACTCATTGCCACCCTCTGGATTGCTATCCTAAATTGTGTTCGGTCTTTAGTCAGGCGGCTCATTGTTGACAGACTGGTACCTGTAGCTGCTGTTATTGTATCGATCCATCTCATTGCTGGCCTTCCTCTTTTGCGTTGACCTTCTATCTTGCCAAGCATGATGTCTTTCTCTAATGATCTCTCTCTTCGCATGATGTGTCCAAAGTATGAAAGTCGAAGTCTTGTCATCTGAGCTTCTAAAGAAAGCTTAGGTTTGATCTCCTCTAGTACCGACTGGTTTGTTCTTCGGGCAGTCCATGGTATACACAGTATTCGCCGCCAGCACCATAATTCAAAGGCATCAATTTTCTTCCTGTCTATCTTTTTCACTGTCCAGCTTTCACATCCATATGATGTTATTGAAAATACTATGGCTTGAACGAGTCAAATCTTTGTATGGAGAGAGACATCTCTGCTCTTGAGAATCTTATCTAGGTCTTTCATAGCCATTCTGCCAAGAGCAATGCGTCGTCTGATTTCTTGACTGCTTGTTGCTTCTTTATTGATAGTTGATCCAAGTAAGTTAAAGTTGTTCATGGTTTCAATTTCTTCTCCTTCAACGATGAACCTGTTGAATATGCCAGTTGTCATGATCTTTGTCTTCTTTACATTAAGGTGCAGGCCCATTTTGAGACTATGTTCTTTGATTGTGAGAAGCAAATGTTTCAAATAATCTTCACTTTCAGCCAGTAATGTGGTATCATCAGCATAGCAAAAGTTGTTGATGAGTCTCCCACCAATCTTCACACCTCTGTTGTCTTCATACAATCCTGCTTCTCTGATGATTTGTTCTGCATATAAATTAAACAGGTAGGGGGAAAGTATGCAGCCTTGTCTTACACCTTTGCTTATTTTAAACCATTCTGTTTCTCCTTGTTCCATTCAAACTGTTGCTTCTTGATCAATGTACAGATTGTGCAAGAGAACGATCAGGTGTTCCGGTATACCCATGCTTCTTAATGTGGCCCAGAGTTTCTCATGGTTTATACAGTCAAAAGCCTTGCTATAGTCGATAAAGCACAAATAGATATCGTTTTGTGTATTTGGCGATATTCTCATAAAGCCAGCCAAGTTGCAGATATTATTAAGAGACATTAGCTCATTTTATCTTTACATTCAGGATTTCATGAACTTCCTATTGTTTCTTTTAAAGGGCCCCTAATATTCAGGATAAATTGGTTTGGGCTGCACTTTCAACTATACCCAACACCGGGACTGTATTTATGCATACCCCATTTGGCTGTTGTTCAGTCTTCTCTCAGACCTTCACAGAATCTTGTTGGGAACATCCTCAAGTGGCAGAAGGATTCAAGTAAAGAGAAATATTTCTTGTGAGTTTAGTGGGGGAGGTTACATGATTATATATCCTTGCCAATTTGTGTAGGTTGGCCATACTAAACATCCAGTTAAGATATAGTTGATGGAACAATGCATTTAGTTGGCAAATAAGAATACTCAAGCTCCAATAGTTCAACATTGTTTGGATTTTCAACTTTCATTTGGATAGTTGGAGTGACGGATTGTTAAACAAGTACATGTGGGAGGGAAAGGGGGTGATTTTCAAGCAATTTTGACTCATAGGGAACAATTTTGGATTTATCATTTGAATACTTAAGTGCCTTATGCATTGAATAATGACATTGATTGATTGGATCCGCCTTATTTAATTACCTATATTTAAACTGATCACATAAATAATGATTTCTGATTAGATGATGGGGTTTTTTAACGTTCATCCCTGCGCATGTCTCTTTTTGATAGTGTTTGATTTTGATGACAGTAGACAAAAGCAGTGGAAATGTGGATGCTTGTCTCAACAGTTCAGCAGTTTACAATCGCTGAAGCAGAGAGAATTGTCTCTCAAACTATGGCCTGTGTTGGGTTTTGTATGTGAAAATCAGCATTTGGTTGAGCAGATGTCAGCATTTACCACACTAGAGGTGACATAATAGAAGCATTGAGAGGTGTCCGTTCCAAGAGATTATTCTGTGAATCGTGTGGAGAGGGGAAACATCTTGAAATACCATGAAATGCAGTCAGAGACCAAGAAAATGTGGCAGAAACATATAGAAATATTTCCCATTGTATTGGGAGCCATGGGACTGATGAAGAGGAATTTCCAATTGCACCTTGACAAGTTACCTTTACTGAGGAAGATGTAGGGATGTTACCCATGACTGAAGTGGTATTTAAAGGTGCGGAAGAATTGAAGGAAATATCGATACATCGGGAAGATGTATTACAACTATTAGATAAACTGAAGAGTAGCAAATCACCTGGGCTGGATGGTATACATCCAAGGGTGTTGAAAGAACTGAAATATGAGATTGCAGACCTGCTATTAGTAATCTGTGAACTATCATTAAAATCATCTCTAATACCTGATTGGAGGATCGCCAATGTAACACCAATTTTTAAAAAGGGTTCCAGGGGTGATCCGGGAAACTACAGACCGGTGAGCCTGACATCAGTACCGGGAAAAATGGTAGAAACCATCATAAAGAATAAAATTACTCAGCATGTAGATAGTCATGACCTAATGGGAGACAGCCAACATGGCTTTAGACAAGGAAGATCTTGTCTTACTAATCTGTTATGTTTTTTTGAAGGAGTGAATAATCAGGTGGACAAAGGTGAGTCGGTTGATATTGTGTATCTGGACTTTCAGAAAGCCTTTGACAAGGTCCCTCATCAGAGACTTTTGGCAAAACTAAAGAGTCATGGGATAGGAGGCAGTGTACTATTGTGGATCAGGAATGGTTAAAAGATAGAAAGCAGAGGGTAGGGCTAAATGGCCAATTTTCCCAATGGAGAAAGGTGAATAGTGGTGTACCCCAGGGATCTGTGCTGGGTCTGCTGCTTTTTGACATATTCATAAATGACCTGGAAAGTGGAATAACGAGTGAGGTTATCAAATTTGCAGATGACATAAAAGTATTTAAAGTTGTTAAAACCCAAGAGGATTGTGGAAAATTGCAAGAGGATCTTGATAAATTGGAAGACTGGGCATCAAAATGGCAGATGAAATTTAATGTGGACAAGTACAAGGTTATGCACCTAGGGAAGAACAACCCAAACTATGGTTACACGATGCAAGGTTCTACATTAGGAACCACTACCCAGGAAAAAGATTTAGGCGTCATTGTGGATACCATGTTAAAACCCTCGGCCCAGTGTGCAGCGGCGGCCAAGAGAGCAAATAGAATGCTAGGTATCATAAGGAAAGGAATGGAAAATAAAACAAAAGATATTATAATGCCTCTGTATCGTTCCATGGTGAGACCGCACCTTGACTATTGTGTGGAATTCTGGTCGCCATATCTTAAAAAGGATATAGCGAATTTAGAAAAGGTTCAGAGAAGAGCCACCAAAATGGTAAAGGGGATGGAAGGATACTCCTATGAAGAAAGGCTAAAAAGGTTAGGGCTCTTTAACCTGGAAAAGAGACAGCTGAGGGGAGATATGATAGAAGTCTATAAATTAATGAACGGAGTGGAACGGGTAAACGTAGATCGATTGTTTACCTTACCAGAATATAGAAAGACTAGGGGACATGCAATGAAGCTACAGGGTAAACTATTTAAGACTAATAAAATATAATATATTTTTCACTCAACGTGTAATCAAACTCTGGAATGTGTTACCGGAGGATGTAGTAAAGGCTGTTAGTGTAGCTGGGTTTAAAAAAGGTTTGGACAAGTTCCTGGAGGAAAGGTCCATAAACCATTATTAAGAAGGGACCCAGGATATCAATGCTTGAACCAATACAAGCACTGTGGAACCTGTGTCCCTTGGGGAAACTGCTAGGTACGTATGACCTAGATTGGCCACTGTTGGAAACAGAATACTGGGCTTGATGGACCTTGGTCTGACCCAGTATGGCATATCTTATGTTCTTATGTACCTATACACGTTACATCTTGTGAACTTCAGAAGGAAGCTCTCATCGGCACGATGCAAGTAGTATGGCAGCCATTATCAGTAAATCTGAGACACTGCAATCATATGCCATATAATCCAGCTCAAGAGTGAGGTTCATGACCGTCATGGATTGCACAAAACTATCCCACTTGGAGAAACTGCCCCCGAGTTGGCGTCAGTATTTACCGTATCGGAATTGTTTTTGCCTTCTTTTGGTTGGACTTGTAAAATCAGCAGAACTATCAACAGCACACCTCTTCTTTTTGAGATAAGTATTTTTAAATCATATGTTGATATATTTTGATAAATAATATTATAATAAAAGTTTGGGCCATGAGACTTGGAATTTGAGCCAGGTGATGTTGGGAGTTTGGCATTTTTAGCACCTTGACTGATGGGGTCTATAAAGTGTTGCCCATCCCTCTCCAGAGGGATTATCGACAGGCCCCTTCAAGGAGGCCTGCAGTCCGGAGTTCAAGGCTGGAAGGGCATGGCTCACAAAGAGAGGTTAAAAACCCAGCAGGCTGCAGGGAGGATAGAGGCCCGTGGAACCAACAGTCCTTCCAAGGTAAGCTGTGCAAAGGAGTTCTGAAGTAGCAACTTTAAGTCAGCTGGAAGAAGGGCCAGGAGACCAGCTTTGTGAAGGTGGAACAAACTGGGTCTGAATATAACAAGTTTTGTTTTCTCTGACCTGCTATCTGTTTGGTATTTGAACAGAAAACCCCTTCTCACCGAGCGCCACACTACCACATATGGTGTCAGTTTGGGGATTTTCTCTACCACGTGACTGAGAGCAAATCCATGTTCCTCCAGGCCTGGGTCTCTATAACAGGTCAGGGTTTTTTTGTTTGTGTGGGCTAAGAGGGCTAGGCTTGCCCTAATTAGGGAGCTATCAGAAGGTTTAGTCAGTGCCAGACAGGTAGGCTTTGTTTTGTCCACTAGAGGCCGCTAAACATTTGTTGGGACTGGAATACTGCAGGGTTAGCTCAGCTGCAGAAGGAGAAGCTGTGATGGTGTTGCAAGTAAACAGTGACAAGCCAGGATGCAGCGGCTCCTCCAGATTCTGGCAGAAGGGCAGCAGCAACAACAGCGACCATGTCAGCAGCAGTTTCAACACACCCTGCTGGAAGGGCAGCAACAACAGCGGCAGCAGATACAGGATCTTATTCGAGCACGGGGGAGCTACAGAAGAGTCCCCTAGCGCTGTTGACCCAGGCCCTGCAGAGGCCTCAACTCCACCTTCCACGACAAGAGCTTCTTAAAATTATGGCAGAAGACGAACCGGACCATTTCCTGTTGAACTTTGAACGAACTGCCCGCCTGGCTGGGAGGCCAGAGGTGACATGGACTACCTATTTGGGAAATTTGCTGACGGGCAGCAGTCAGGCTGCATTCCAGGACACCAACCCAGATGGGTGAGCTACATATTCAGCTGTCAAAGCCTCCATACTGGAATGGGTCGGCTGTACCCCAGAGGCCTACCGCCACGATTTAGAAGGGGGGGGGGGACTCCAGATAAAAGAAAGCCCTCGGAGGTTCCTCTTTTGGTTGAAGGATCTCACATGGAAGTGGCTGCAACCAGAAGGAAAGACAGGGTCTGAGATAGCCAAGATTGTGCTGTTGGAGCAGTTTTTGGAAGGCTTGACCATCCCAATGAAACAGTGGGTACGTCAGCACTCCAAGCTTACACTGGAGAGTGCACCAGAAGTAGACGAGGGGTATTATGAAGCCCAGCCAGTGACTGAAGCAGACATTGAGAAGGAGAAGAAGTCACCTGTCATCCCAGGAGGATAGAAGAGAAAGCCGGAACGGATGATGGCTCCCATGTCCCGACCCCCAAAGTCACCTCCTAAGCAAGGGTATGACACCAGCCATGACCACCTGTTTTAGGTGTGGAGTCCGGGGACACTTTGCTTGTTAATGTCCCCTGGGTGTGGAAGAACCCATGGAGGACAGCCTAACCACCCCTCACACCTGTGATTTTGTGGACAGTCTCCACCCAGGGGCACAGAACTTTCTGATTTCTGTGGAGCTTGAGGCCTTGATAGACTTTGGAAGTGTGCAAACCCTTATTCATCAGGAAACCATAACCCAGATCCAAAATGACTATGCAAAGACAGTAACACTGGCCTGCATGCATGGAGACCAGAGGCAGTATCCAATGGCACAGATTCCACTTAAAACTCCAGCAGGGCAAGTCATGGTTGAGGTCGTGGTGCTGTCCTGGTTACTGTATCCAGTGGTGATCAGCCGAGACTACCCAAACTTTGGATCGATTCACAGGTACACTACCAAAAAACTGCCTCCAGTTTTGCAACTGATTCCTATAGATTTTGGGGTGCTGAATCCAGGAAAAATAGCCAAAATGTTCCATCACGTCACGTTTTCTTGCAAAATTAGATTTCTTACCCATATAAGGAATGTTCACATAATTTCTTTTTAGCCGACTGCAGTTTATTTTCTTGGCCCAAAATAGAGGTTGTAATGGTTAACTAACTAGAAACACTCCCTCATGATATTTTAGAGTGTTTTGTATGCATTTTATACATTAACAGGACAATTGGGAGGCGGGGGGCTAAATCCAGTACTCGCGCTGGCGCATGTTCTTTCCTGTTCGCCTCGCCTCGTTCGCTCGCTCGCTCAAACACGGTGGTTGCGACATGAACGTTCCTGTCAAATTTCAGTTTCTTGCAAGTTCATTATTACCTTTTGTTTGCTCAGTCGTAATCCAGCTTTATTCCGAAGTGGTTCACTACAGTTGTAGTTTGCAGTGCTGTGTATTTGTGATGGCTCACAGAGCCAGAGGTTGCGTCAACTCTCCGGACAGTTTTTGTTTTATTTGTGGGGAATATACCGTGAAAAAGCGGCAGAGGAACATTTCTGCATTTATTAGAAAAGTATATTTCGCCTATTTCGGTTTGAAGTTAGGCGATCAAGACAAACCGTGGGCTCCTCACAAAGTGTGCAAGACATGTGAGGAAGATCTACGCTTATGGATGAAAGGTAAAAAACAAGCATTTCGTTTCGGAATACCTATGATGTGGCGTGAACAAAGAGACCACAGCAGTGACTGCTATTTTTGCTCTTGCATTGTGAAGGGATACAACTTAAAAAATAAGAACGTAATAAGTTACCCCAACCTTCCCTCAGCAATTAGGCCTATGCCTCATAGCAACGAAGTACCTGTGCCTGAACCACCAAAATCTTTGGATCATATTTGTGTGGACGGTTCTGATCATGATGAGACTCATCAGATGGCTTTTCCCGATGAGTCCAGTACTTCCGAGTTTGAAACTGAACCAGATCCGAAACCTGAACTTTTCTCTCAAGCTGAATTGAATGATTTAGTCCGGGATTTAGGACTCCCAAAAGATGCTGCCCAACTGCTAGGTTCTCGGCTTAAACAGAAAAATCTATTGTCACCAGGAACAACTTTTTATTGGTACCGCAACCGCGAGACACAATTTTTGAAGTATTTCAGCAAAGAGGAAGATTTGGTATTTTGCAACGATATATACGGAGTGATCGAAAAGTTTAAACTCAAGTATGATCCTGCTGAATGGCGGCTGTTCATTGATTCGTCAAAAGACAGCATAAAAGGTGTTCTTCTTCATAATGGCAACACATTCGCTTCAGTTCCTATTGCTCACTCTGTTATTCTCCAAGAAAAATACGAGAATTTGGCCCTGATTCTTCAGAAGATTCGTTATGATGAGCATAAGTGGATGATTTGTGGAGACTTTAAAATTCTATCCATGCTATTAGGGCAGCAATCCGGTTTCACCAAATATCCCTGCTTCCTTTGCTTGTGGGATAGCCGGGCCCGCGACCTACACTGGGGGAAAAAAGACTGGCCAATTCGGGAGTATTTGAGACCCGGTGAGAAAAATGTTCTTCATGAGAGCTTGGTACCTCGTGATAAAATTCTATTACCACCTCTCCACATTAAGTTGGGTCTCATTAAGCAATTCATCAAGTCCCTTCCAAAAGATGGTGAGTGCTTTCGGTACCTTTGCTCAAAGTTCCCTCGACTTTCTGAAGCAAAGCTAAAGGAAGGAGTGTTTGTTGGCCCTGATATAAGGAAGCTCATTTCAGATGGAGCATTCGCTGAAACGATGTCTGAGAAGGAAAAAGAAGCCTGGGATTCCTTCAAGGATGTTGTTCTCAAATTCTTGGGGAACAGGCGGGATGAGAACTATAAGGATATTGTTGCCAGGATGCTCAATGTCTTCAAAGAACAAGGCTGTAACATGAGCCTGAAAGTCCATTTCTTGCACTCCCATGTGAACTACTTTCCCGAAAACTTGGGGGCGTACAGTGAAGAACAAGGTGAAAGGTTTCACCAGGACATCAAGGACGCAGAGAGAAGGTACCAAGGAAGATGGAACACCACTATGATGGCTGATTTCTGCTGGTTGCTGCTGCGGGAAACCCCAGATGAAAAATATGCCAAGCAGCGCACCAAGAGAAGCATTCGGGGGAAGAAGAAACGGGCCCACCAGGAGATTGATTGACCCAAGAATGACTTTAAAATCTAAACTGTGTTGACAAATATCGTGTTTTTACTAAACTTTGAAATAAAAATGTGCTAGTTATTACCACAGTGTCGGATCTCATTTATTAGAATTTTATTTTCACACCATCGGGTGTTTGTCTTCATGTATTGCAATGGTGCGGTTTGCGTTTTCTATTCTTACATACATACCTGTACAACATTTTTTGCACATTTCTTTGCTTTGCTTTGTGTCTAACCTCGCTCTTATATGCTCAATGTTTGTGCACATGTATGTGGCTGTTTTAAGTGCAGACAATTTTGCTACCATCACAGTGTGTTTTGTTGACATTACTCTATTCTTATGTGCTGCCTTGTTACAATTTTCTTTATTCTTATTTGAATAACTACTAAACAATTAGTATAAAGAATTCAGCCAAGAAACTTTTATCTCGATCGCACTCAATCTGAAACGTTCACCTCAAACTGCTAACCCAATGTAGCAAAAAATCTGTACGTGATGGAGCAAATTGGTTACCAGATTTGGATTCAGCGCACCAAAAAACGTAAAAATCAATCGAAACATTAGAGGCAGTTTAAAAAAATTTTTTTTAGTGTACCTGTGTTATGGGCCCAGCTGACTGACGGCTCTGCTAAGTCAGACCAGGAAGATTTCCCAGAGATCTTCACCGTGGAAGATGCAGATCTATATGTCAAGACTCCCGCCTGCTAAGTCCCAGACTCAACGTCGCCAGGAAAATCTATGTTACCAACAGAATCTGAGGGCGGAGGTAATGGAGTGTCCCCTGCATGAACCTTCTGCTATTTTTTTTTTATATTTATGAAATTTTAACAAAAGAAATCAAGAAAGTTCACAAGAACATTCTTGGAGAAAAGAGAAAAAACATCAGAAAATTCAACAAACATAAACAATCACTGAAAACAGATTATATATGTCTGCTCACCTTAGCCCACAAATTGAAGGGGGGAGATTCTATATTACAATTATACCAAACATAAGAGAAGAAAAAACAGTTAGCTAAATCCAGATTACTCTTTCTCATGAGGATGCAACTGAAGAATCAATTGAGGACTCCAGACGCCTGGCATTAATGAAAGCAGTTAAATGAGAGGGCTCATAAAAAATATAAGACACAGAACGATATTTCATTAAGCATTTACGTGGGTGCTTCAAGAAAAAGAACCCTCCTAGCTGCACTATCCCAGGGTGTAGCAGGAGAAACTACCTGCATCGCCTCTGGGTGAAACCTTCTGCTAGATTAAAAAAAATACCTGGGCTGATGGGGGGTAGGGGGGATAGGACTGGTAATGGGCTGGGGGGGGAGGTGGTTAGGACTAGTAATGGGCTATGGGAGGGCTAGGACTGGAAATGGGCTGATGGGAGGGTTAGGACTGGAGGTGAGCAGATGGGGGGATTAGGACTGGTAATGGGCTATGGGGGGCTAAGACTGGAAGTGGGCTGATGGGGGTTTAGGACTGGTAATGGGCTATGGAGGGACTAAGACTGAAAATGGGGTGATGGGGAAGTTAGGACTGGAAGTGGGCTGATGAGGGGCTTAGGACGAAGAGGGCTGATGGGGGGCTTAGGACTGGTGGGCTATGGGGGGGCTAGGACTGATAATGGGCTGGGGGGGTTGCTAGGACTGGAAATGGGATGAGTGGAAGGGGGGCTTGAACTGCAAATAGCTGATGGGGAGAGGGTTTGGAATGGAAATGGGCTGAGTGCAAGGGGGGCCTTGAACTGCGAATAGCTGATGGGGAGGGGGGCTTGGAATGGAAATGGGCTGTGGGGGGAGGGAGCTAGGACTGGAAATGGGCTGATGGAGAGGCTTGGATAGGACTGGAAATGGATGGGGGAGCTAGGACTGGAAATGGGCTGAGGGTGGGGCTAGGATAGGATTGGAAATGGGCTGATGTGGGGAGTAGAAGGGAGCGGATGCTGGGTGGGGCTGGAACTAGAAGGGAGCTTATGTTGGGGGAGGATTAGAATGGGATGGAGCTGGGAGAGTGAAATGGAGAGGGGAAAATATTTTGTGTGGGAGGGAAGACAAATCTACAATTGGCCGGGCATTGGGAGAGTAAGTGGGGATTGAGGATGGAGGGGTAAAATTTGAGTGGATGAAATAGGAATGAGGAAAGAGCAAAAGGAGAAAGATTAGTATGTTAAAGCAGATGTAGAGAGAGAATGGAAAAAAACTAGAAGAGAGAAGAAAGGACAAATGGACAGCAGACGATGGAGAGTTAGCAGAAGAAACAAAGAAACCAGAAGAAAGTGGCTGGAGCAATTGCAACTGAAAAAAAAAGCACAAAAGGTAAAAAAAATATCTCTTTATTTTGAATTTATTAACTGGAGTATGTCAGCTCTGGGAAATGTGCACCATTAACGTCTGCGCTTTGTTTAGTACAAGAGGAAATTAATTTATAGTTTTATTTTTACAGTGTTGTTAAACATTCCAAGTTTGGCTTTTGGGGTTCCCAGTTTAATTATTGTCTTCCTGTTTCTAAATTGTGATTCCTTGTTTGGTGATGGCCTGTGTTCTGCATGTGTAACTGAGCTGAGGTATTCTGTTTATATAATTCCTATTTGACATTGCCACTTGTTCTCTTTCCCCAGTAGGTCATGTATTGTTATTCTCTGAAATGTATTGGTTTAATATTTGTAGTGTTGCCTTTTGATAGGTAGGGTCTTGTGCTTTGTGGGTCCTGGTAGTGCTGTCAGGATACGGCGGGTTTGCTATGGGTTCTAAATGGGCAGTGTTTGTAGTAGTTCCTAATGTGTCTGGCGGTTGGCACTGGATTATAGTAGACAAAACGCAACGCAACAAAACGCAACCCACTCACTAGACATAAAAAAATCCATCCGAAAAACAAAAAAAACCACAAGCTCAAGAGCATTCTCATATGCAGCCCCCACCCTATGGAATAAACTCCCACTAAGCCTCCGCAAAAATAAGTATCTCCAGACAGTCCGGAAAGGACTAAAATCTTCTCTGTATAAGGAACACTTATAAATTTTAATGAACCCCCCCCCCATCCACCTCAACACACCTCCATAAAAAATCCTCCCTAACCACAGATCAAAAAGCCACAAACCTCAACACACTTAGGAAAAGCAACTCTTAAAAAACTATGATTAATAATTGACGAATGTAAATAATTGACTAATGTAAATAGTTACAGAATTTCTATAACTATATGTTCCATGTTATTGTTCATGAAAGTTAATTGTACATAGTTTGAAAAATACGATGTTCCATGTAAAACCACGTTCATTATTTGTTAATTGTAAACCGCCTTTGATCTTGGGAAAAAGCGGTATAGAAGAAAAGCATAAATAAATTATAGTAATTTAGAAATCTTTTAGTCTGTCTTAATCCATACATTCATTAAGAGGCATGTTCACTAAAAGTTAGTGTATGGTAACATTATGCAAATATGTATGCAAATGAGGCCCCTTATGCAAATGAGGCCCTGCATCGAGTCTCCACACATGGCCCGCACTCCCCTTGGGGCCCCCCCTGCCATTCATGCCTCACCTGCCAACTTCATAACCCTGCCAGAGTCTAACCTGCCCCTTTAGTGCCTATTACTATTGAAACCTCATTTGAAAGAGTGCCAAGGACCTGGTAAGTCCCTTGGAGCACACTGCCAGAGGCAACAAGTATATTTTAGACATACTAGACTACACTACCCGCTACTCATAAGCAGGGCCAGCCCAAGGATTTCTGCCGCCCCTACTAAGACATGCTGCCACCCCCACCCTCCCCCCACTGCTGCCAATTCCATTTTGGAGGTGGATGTGGATGGCGGCTTTGCACTTCGGTTTTGTTGCTCATGACATGCCATGTGCACTAGGTGCAAGGAGCTCTCTACCCTCAGGGAATGAGTCCAATCTCTGGAGGCTATAATAGCAGACTTGGAGGACATAAGGAAGGCAGAGAGGTACATAGACGAGACCAACAGGAAAGTAGTACTGAAGTCCCACCTCCAGTCTGGCAGCCTCCCTGTTGCCATGGAAGAGAGAGGTCACATGACAGGAGAGCATCACACTGATCCTGTAGCTGGGACCTGTCCTCCAGGTAATGTAAAACCCTCTCGCACCGAGGAGGTTTCTTCAAGGCCACGTGTCTATGAGGGAAGGGTAAGGAAAGCCATTTTAGTTGGTGATTCGATCATTAAGCATGTAGATCGCTGGGTGGCTGGTGGACATGAGGATTGCCTGGTAACATGCCTCCTCGGGAGGCTGTCGTGGTACATGTTGATAACAATGACATAGGAAAGTGTGGTAGGGAGGTTCTGGAGGCCAAATTTAGGCTTTTAGGAAATAAGTTGAAATTTAGAACTTCCAGATTGCTTCTTGTTCCACGAGCAGGACCCAAAAGGCAGGCAGAGCTCCGGAGTCTCAATGCATGGATGAGACGATGGTGCAGAGATGAGGGTTTTGGATTTGTTAGGAACTGGACAACATTCTGGGGAAAGGAGGGGCTTTTCCAAAGTGATGGGCTTCACCTTAACCGGGATGGAACCAGGCTGCTGGCATTAACCTTTAAAAAGGAGATAGAACAGCTTTTAAACTAGATAATAGGGGAAAGCTAACAGTCACCCAAGAGTGCATGGTTCGGAGGGATGTATCCTTAAAGGATACTAGCAAAAGATTAAGTTAGGATATATCAATAGAGATTCCAAAAAGACAAAAGTTACCAAGTTACCAAGTTAAGACAGCGCTTAAAGATTCCAAATTACCCTTGTCTACCAATAACCAGATTAATATGAATAAAATACCTCTAAAATCCTTGTATGCAAATGCTAGAAGTCTAAAAAATAAGTTGGCAAAGTTAGAATTTATAGCACTAAATGAGAGGTTAGATATGATTGGTGTATCAGAGACCTGGTGGAAGGAGGACAACCAGTGGGACACTGTAATATCTGGGTACAAATTATATTGCAATGATAGAGTAGATCAAATTGGTGGAGGGTTTGCGCTCTATGTTAGAGAGGGCATTGAGTCACACAGGATTAAAATTTTGCAGAAATAAAATACATTATAGAATCTCTATGGATCGAAATTCCATGTAAAAAGGGAAAGGCGATGGCAGTGGAGGTATACTAACAACCACCTGGCCAGAATGAACAAATGGATGATGAAATGCTCAAAGAAATCAGGGAAGCTAACAAAAGTTTCAACACAGTAATAATAATGGGTGATTTCAATTACCCCAGTATTGACTGGGTCAGTGTCATGGCAAAACATGCTAGGGAGATAAATGACTGCTTCTTGGAGCAGCTGGTTCATGAACCGACCAGAGGGGAAGCCATTTTGGACCTAGTCCTTAGTGGAACACAAGATCTGGTGCAAGAGATAAGGGTGTTGGGGCCCTTGGCAATAGTGATCATAGAATGATTGCATTTGATTTAATAAATGGAGGAAGGATATCCACAGTACTACCTTTTAACTTTCAAAAGGGAGACTATGATAAAATGAGGAAAATTATTAAGAAAAAACTAAAAGGAGCAGCTGCAAAGATTAAAGATTTATATCAAGCATGAGTGCTGTTTAAAAATACGATCTTGGAACCCCAGACCAGCTGTATTCCACACTTTAAGAAAAGTGGAAGGAAGTCCAAAAAACTGCCAGCATGGCTTAAAGGTGAGGTCAGAGAGGCTGTTGTAGCCAGAAAAGCATCTTTCAGGAAATGGGAAAAGGAGCCAAATGATGAAAACTGGAAACAACATAAGCATTGGCAAGTTAGATGCAAGGCATTGATAAGGCAGGCAAAGAGGGAATTTGAACAAAAGCTTGCCGTGGAAGCAAAACTGCATAATAAAACCTTTTTCAAGTACATTTGTAGCAAAAAACCTGTGAGAGAGTCAGTTGGATCATTAGATGATAGAGGGGTAAAAGGGGCACTAAGAGGGGACAAGGCCATAGCAGAGAGACTTAATGAATTCTTTGCTTTGATCTTTACTGAAGAAGATGTAGGGAAGTTAGTCATGACTGAAATTGTATTTAAAGGTGATGCATTGGATTAATTGAAAGAAATATCAATAAACCATGAGGATGTATCACAACTATTTGATAAACTAAAGAGTAGCAAATTACCTGGATTGGATGGTATACATCCGAGGGTGTTGAAAGAACTGAAATAAGAGATTGCAGACCTGCTATTAGTAATCTGTGAATTATCAGTAAAATCATCTGTAATACCTGACGAGTGGCGAATGACCAATGTAATGCCATTTTTAAAAAATGGTTCCAGGGGTTATCCGGGAAACTATAGACCAGTGAGCATGACGTCAGTACCGGGAAAAATGGTGAAAACCATTATAAAGAACAAAATTATTGAACATGTAAATAGTGTGATAAGGAAGCTTATCAAAGCTCAGGGAGTAGTGACAAAAGAGGAGAATTTACTCTGATTAAGGGACCTGTGCTGGCAGGTTATAGAAATAAGACAGCTTGTTACTCTAAAAGACTACATGTTCCAGAATGCACCTGTATGCAGAAAGTCCCTAGGGGAGCTAGAGTGGAAAAGCATGAGTCTAATCAGAGAAAGCATTATGTCATCCCTAATCAAACAGCCTCTAGAAGAATGCTTAATCCAAAACACCTGAAGAGTGCAAGGGAGGAGTTGCAATCTAAGCCCTTTAAAGCTAGAGGGGAATCTTCAGGAAAGAAGACGGAGAAGGAGACAGAGACGGGAAATCAGAAGGAGAACAGAAGGAAGAACAAGCGGAAACTGAAGGAACAAGGACAAGGAAGCAGACGGTCCAAGAGAGGAGCTCAGAGAAGTACCTATGCCTGGAGAGATACCTGGGGGGAAAGAACCTTCAGAGGACTGGAGAAAGCCAGAGGTCTGTAGATCCACAGCCAGGGACCCTCAATCAACACCTAGGAAGAGGTCTGTTGCAGCTAAGGAGGAAAGGAGCCCAAATACCTCTTGGAGGACGTCTGGAGAAAAGATCCTGAGGTCCAGAGATACCAACTGGAGGACAGGACACAGAAGCTCTATTGCATACTGGCCAGAATACCAGAAGAAGCAGCCTGATGCTTGCCTGGATACAGGTAGGAACTGTGAACGTTTCTCTAGCTTTGAGCAGTGCAAACAGCAGGGAAACAGTTTCTCTCCGTATAGAGGTCAGTTCCTAAAGCCCTCTGAGTCAGACGGAGAAACTGAATCTATGCAATTACAAGAGCAAGGTTTAATATCTGATACAGAGGATGATTATATGGACTGTTCTTTGAGTAGGTTGTTATTTTAGGAAAATCCTAAGTATAAGAGAAAACATCAAAAGGAAACATTCTCAATATTGGCTTCCCATAAAGTTTTGTTGAAAAGAAAAAGCTTTGTTGTAAAGTTTGCACGTGTGCTGAAATCAAGCTACTGATTGCAGTTAATTGTCACCTGCTGGTAGAGGAGAGCCCAGCACAAGCCGTGCACACGTGGGCTTTAAAAGTTCTTTTCTGTATGGAGAAAGTGAGCTATGTTTTTGTACAAAGAAGTTTTCCTCTTTGATTTATTTCTACCTCAGCACTGCTAAGGAGTTTATTAGCAGTGGCTCTAAGGAAGCCTTTCTGTTCCATAAAGGACTTTGATACTTAATTTGCATAAGCTGCTCAGTTGCCTTATTTTGTGTTGAATAAACCCTGGAGAAGTTATCTGGATGGTGTTACCAAGCATATCTGTGTGTGGAATATTAACCCCATAAATAAACTCTAATTTTGTCTTACACTCGACCAACTACAAAAGTTTTCATTTTTATTAAAAGGCAAGCCTTGTGTGAATGGACTTCAATAACCACAATCCTTTGCAAGACAGTTAATTTACATACTTGCCAAGATGATGGTTCCTTCATAACAAGCACCCCCTTTTACAATAGTCATGGTTTAATGGGAGACAGCCAACATGGCTTTAACCAAGGAAGGTCTTGTCTTACTAATCTGTTATATTGTTTTGAAGATGTGAATAAACAGGTAGAAAAAGATGAGTTGTTCGATATAATGTATCTTGATTTTCAGAAAGCCTTTGACAAGGTCCCTCATGAGAGACTCTTGGTGAAATTAAAAAGTCATGGGATAGAAGGCAGTGTACTATTGTGGATCAGGAACTGGTTAAAAGATAGAAAGCAGAGGGTAGGGCTAAATGAACAATCTTCTCAATGGAGACAGGTGAATAGTGGAGTACCCCAGGGATCTGTGCTGGGTCCACTGCTTTTTAACATTCGTATATGACCTGGAAATGAGAATAACGAGTGAGGTAATCAAATCTGCAGATGACACAAAATTATTCAAAGTTGTTAAAACCCAAGAGGATTGTGAAAAATTGCAAGAGGACCTTGATAAATTGGAAGACTGGACATTCAAATGGTAGATGAAATTTAATGTGGACAAGTGCAAAGTTATGCACCTAGGAAGGAACAACCCAAACTATGGTTACACGATGCAAGGTTCCAAATTAGGAACTAACACCCACGAACAAGATTTAGGCGTCATCATGAATAACACGTTGAAACCCTCTGCCCAGTATTTAGCGGCAGCGAAGAAGGCAAATAGAATGCTAGGAATCATAAGGAAAGGAATGGAGAATAAAACAAAGGATATTATAATGCCTCTGTATCATTACATGGTGTGACCACATCTTGAATATTATATGCAATTCTGGCTGTCGTATCTTAAAAAGGATATAGTGGGATTAGAAAAGGTACAGAGAAAAGCCACCAAAATGGTAAAGGGGATGGAAGGATACTCCTATAAGGAGAGGTTTAAAAGGTCAGGGCTCTTCAATCTGGAATAGACAGCTGAGAGGAGATATGATAGAGGTCTATAAATTAATGAATGGGGTGGAACGGGTAAACGTAGATCAATTGTTTATGCCATCAAAAAGTAGAAAGACTAAGGGACATGCAGTGAAGCTACAGTGTACCCGTTTAAGATTAATAAGAGAAAATATTTTTTCATTCAATGTGTAATCAAACTCTGGAATTTGTTACCGGAGGATATAGAATAAGCTGTTAGTGTAGCTGGGTTTAAAAAAGGTTTGGGCAAGTTCCTGGAGGAAAGGTCTGTAAACCATTATTAAAGAGGACCCGAGAAATCTACTGCCTGCCCCAATACAAGCATTGTGGAACCTGGTGTCTTTTAGGGAAACTGCCACATACTGTGTCCTGGATTGGCCACTGTTGGGCTTGATGGACCTTGGTCTAACCTAGAATGGCATATCTTATGTTCTTATTAATTATTTTTCCTCTCACTCTGTTATATTACAATTCACTCTTAGTACTGTATTCCTTCCTGGTACTGGTATTTTACTACAAGCTTCTCTACTCCTTCACTTTTGTTACTCATTGTGGCTACCCTAAGTGGGAACCCTCCTCCTGCTCTAATAATCTTTCTCGGTGTACCTTGAACTGTGCAGGTGCAGGTCCACAGTTCTTCCCTTTTTATTACTCCCGGCTCTGGTGTCACTAGTTGCTGATAGACTTCAGTGTTCTCTCTCCTCCTTGAAGTAGATGGCTCCCCAAAATAGTTGTCCTGCTCCTTCTCTTCACCACCAGCTGTACTGCTCTCCTCTTGATCCAGTGGGGGTGCTGGCAGGGTTTGCTCAGTTACAGAAGAATAGCTTCAGCCCAAAACATCTTCCAACTCCGGTGCTCTCTTCTGCAGTTTTGGCCTTGTGGCTCTCTCCAGGTGGCATGAGGGCTTTGGGACAGCCACAGACTCCTGCCCCTCCTCTACGTCTCCATGTTACAGTGGCTGGCTGTCTGGGAGTGGTTTATATATAAATCAGATTTTCCCTCCTAGATGAGTCTTCTCTCAGCATGATGCAACCAGATAGAAGTAACCGCCCCTTTTCTGGAAAATTACCAATTCATCTCCAGGTTACATTGTAGTAATTTAGTTGGTCCACTGGAAGTCTCTGGATCTCAGAACAATGACATCTAAGGGGTCTCTACCACAGTAAATCTGAAAACATGACAATTGTTCTCACATCCCGTTCATAAATAAAATGAACTCTTCACTGTGGTAAAGCTATCTCTTCCTGCTACTACAAATTTACTTAATATGCAAAAGATTCTTTCTGTTTCCAGTCTCTGCTCATATAGATTCCCTAGGCTGCAAACCAGGTCTTGTATGTTTCTAGGCTTGATAGTCAGGACTTGAGCTGCAGGAACACAGTTCGCAGATGGTGTCATGAGTAACCGAGTCTTTTTTTTTTATCAAAGCACTAGTGGATTTTAAAAATAAAAGTGTAAATTAATGCAAAGGAAATTATTTAACCTTTCTTCATTAATAAGCACACTTTACTGTATGCCTACAATATGACAGAGTTTCAGCCATCTGTACTATCAGCATTCAATTCACATGCTCATGTCATGATGTGCAAATTATTCTCACGGATCTCACCTTGTCATTGACGTTGAGTCTACTGCTGGGAAAAAGTCAGCAATATTTGTCTCACGTGCAACACCCAGCCTACAATTATACTGTGAGTGTGTCTGAGCATTTGTTTTTTCTCCATAATAACAGTTCTTCTACTTTTAATTTGCTTCTTCTCACTTTCCAACATGTCGCTATCCTTTCCACCTCTCTTTCTTTCCTCCCACCTTGATGTTCCTGTCCTTTCCACTCTGACTTCCATCATCCTTTCCCTTCTATTTACCATCTATGCTCTCCCCCCCCCCCCTCCATTTCACTTACCTCCTCCTTACCTACTGTACTAGCAGCAGTATAAGAAGAGGCAGAATTATGGTGATCGTTTGGGTAGGGCCAGACTCTATGCCCAGACCCATACCAGAACAGCATCAAAGGGGAGGAACTTTCAGCTAGGTTGGGCTTGGTATCCTGGGTCTGCACCTTCTTCAAATTGACCACATGTGGTAAGGCCTAGTTCTCAACCCCGTCCTGGAGCAACCCCTAGCCAGCCTGGTTTTCAGGACATCCACAATGAATATGCATGAAATAGATTCCGTCGGTGTCGCCATGCTCATGTAAACCCTCTTCTCAAATCACTTCACTGGCTCCCTATCCTTTTCCACATCCAGTTCAAATTTCTCCTACTGACTTACAAGTGCATTCATTCTGCGGCTCCTCGCTTATCTCACTCTACACCCATCCTCGGGCAGATCCCTTTTATCTGTGCCAGTGCCAGCCCATCCACTAGACTTGCAGACCTCTGTGGGTGGCGCGGCACGGCATCTGTGGCAGGTCCTGTGCTTCAGCACTCATGGCCTGACGCTTGTGACCCCCCTCTGAAAGGAAGATGTGTTGAAGGGGGAGTCAGAAGTGGCAAGCCATGTATGCTGAAGCACATAGCCTGCCGCAGCTGCCGCACCAAGCCGAGGCTTCTATGGCATTGGCGGCAGCGAGGGGGGGCTGTGTCGTGATTTGGCTCAGAAGGGGGGGGGTGCAGTGGCATGGCTCAGAAGAAGGGGGGCAACATGACCGGAGCTTCTGCCTGGTGTGGCAGAAACCCTTGGGCTGGCCCTGGTCTGTGCCCTTCTCTGCCACAATCAACTCCAGCCTTCATTCATTCCACCTTGCTGCTCCATGCCTGGAACAAACCACCTGAGTCAGTATGCTGGGCTCCTTCTCTAGCCCTATTCATATCCAGACTAAAGATCCAACTCTTCAAGGCTGCTTTTGGATTCTAATCCCCCTCACCCTGTTGTTCACCCTATTATCATACTCTAGTCCCCAGTTTTGTGATGTTCTTCATCTTGATTAGATTATAAACTCTGAGCAGAGACTGTGTCTTACATCTATATGTACAGTGCTGTGTATGCCTTGTAGCGCTATGCAAATGATAATATGCAAATCTACCACTACTACTTATCAAGGCCGGCCGCAGAGTTGGTTCAAGCTCTTGATGCTCTAGGGAGACTTTAAGCTTTACAACCTCTGGCTGTCAAAATATATTGTTTAGCTTTGAATGCCCTGCTCTTTGCCACCCTCCGGAAATTGCTGCCCTAGGTAACTGCCTAGTTTACCTAATGGTTGAGCTGGCCCTGCATATAATGGAGTCAGTGCATGCAAATCTGTCTCATGCATATTCATTGTGGATATCCTGAAAACCTGACTGGCTTGGGGGTACAACAGGACAAAGTTGAGAACCAGTATGGTAAGGAATCACACATCTGAAAAAGGGACCTATTTGTAATCTCGTAATTGATAGTACACATCAGTTTTGGACCTTTCATATATTGGACCAACAAAAGGTATCCCAGATGCAAACACAATACACACTGGAAGTGCGTACAAGGCATCGACATTTTCCACCTTCCAAAGAGACCTGACAGTGTCCACAGGATCAGAAACTAGATGTCAGTGAAGGAGAAGAGGTTCATGACATCATGGAGACGAGTTCAGTGAAAGCTCAAATCCTGGGTTTGGTTCTGG
The DNA here is from genome assembly GCA_033557465.1 of Ichthyophis bannanicus. Lineage (NCBI taxonomy): Eukaryota > Metazoa > Chordata > Amphibia > Gymnophiona > Ichthyophiidae > Ichthyophis > Ichthyophis bannanicus. The sequence continues at coordinate 101,586,523 of CM066032.1, read as the reverse complement.
GTCTTTCTTCTCACCCATCCTGAAGTGTGCTAAGGCTCTGCCCAGACTCCTCCCCTGAATATGCCTACTCTACAAATCAGGACTAGAGGCACCCTAGACGAGCCCCTCCCCCATCCTGCAGCTCCCCCCCCCCCCCTCCCATTGCCAGCACTCTCCAGCTCCAGCAGTGCTGACAATGGAAAAGGAACTACAACGCAGCACCTACCAAAGGCTGGGGTGCTGTGTCACGGTTCCTACTTCCTATCTCTGAACGCTTCTGCCCCCACCTCCGAACGCCTAGTTGGCCTAATGGTAGCACCGTCCTGCTAGATACATTCCTACATGCTCCATGGATATTTTTAGATGTGACCTAATTTCACAAGAAGCCTTTCACGCATGTAAATCAGTATTTTGCAGGGAATTTTATAACAAGGCACCTTGTTAAAGCATGTTTAATGTCTCTAAATTAAGTCTATCTTTAAAAAATATGAGCATCAGTGGTTGAGAATTTATACCAGGCCTTGAGTGGGTGTAAATGAATGTGCCTGCATTTTGCAAGTACGTGCTTAAATGATTGTATTTTATCTATGCCTGTACTTGCTGATATCGCCATGTTTTGCCCGAACTCCATTCATATGCATGCCCACAGTGAAAGTACACATCATATCAACAACGTGTGCAGTTTTACACTGGTCAGTATTTTATAAGAGGTCATTTGCACACGCATATGGCCATTTACGTGCACTCTTAGTGCCTAAAACTAGAGGTCTCCTTATAAAATTACCCCCCAAGCGTATCTTCAGGTGGCAGATCATCTATTTACCTGATGATGATGATGATGTCTAGCTGTGATGGAGTTGCCCTGCTGCCTGCCGATCTCGCTTCTAAACAGCTCCAGTTGGATTGGCAACGGGTAGTAGCGTAAACTATGCCCAAGCGGTCCCTGCGGTGCTGGGGGCCCCCAAGGAAGAAGAGCGCCCACTTGCAGCTGTTCCTGTATCTTCTGAAGTGGACTCCCCCTACTCTGGGGGCCCTTTCAAAATTGTTGTTTGGGAGCCCATGATTTCAACTTCTGCCACTGGCAACAGGAACAACACTTAAGCGCACATCATCACCTAGTTCCACGGAGACAGTCTTGGGGTATGTGTTGCAAGATTACATGGCTTATTCTGTGAAACTAGCCCTATGCTTTCAGTCTAGGTGGAGCTATTTAGAAGCAAGATTAGAAGGCAATGCTATTACAGCTACACAGAGAGTCTGATGGTCAACTCCTCCCTTCGGGCTACCATTGGGTCCTCCATTGTTCAGGAGGTGGGGGCCTAGCTGCCCGCCACCCACAGCTCCCTCCCCCCCCCCATGACTTTGTACACATCTATGTTCAAACATGCGTACAGATGGACAGATAGGCAAATGACGTGTAACAGCAGGCGCTCTCATATTTTTAAGAAGCATGCCTAATAAAACAAAAAGTATAAGGTGATGCCTTCTCTTCTTTTCTTGAAATATATTAAGTTAGTCCAATAAAAATGTGCCACCTGCTATCTTTGCTAATCTTTCTCTCTGTTCCTCCTGGAATGATACTCTTCAGTCCTAGTTGCAACCTGCACGGCCGGACATGTGCCTGCCCTTGTAACACTCTTTGTATAACGCAGCCGTCCCAGCTTCTTGTGATCAGTATGCCACTGCTGCCGCTGGCGTCCTCAGACCTTGCCCATTCAATTTGCTTGCTGTCTGACTTTTGCATACTTAATTAGTAGGATTCTGAAGTCACCATACGCCACTTTATAATTGGCTTTTAATAGCAGTTCCCCTCCTGTATTGTACTGTTAATGCCGAGTGCTTCTTATGTTTGCAGCCACTCACTCAGCAAATGTCTATGTGCTGCTGGTAGCATACGGCACCATGTGATTATATTTTAGCAAAGCACAGGCCTTGGCGGGTTCATAACACAACAGACAAGAAGAGATGTGCAATGAAACTACAAAAATATGATCCTCGGTCAAACTGTAGGGTGGGGGGAGAGAAGGGAAAGAGAGGGAATGAGAGAGAGAATCAAGGATCAAGGCGTGGAGAGGGTGGGAAGGCAGAGAAGAGCAGGAACCAAGTTTGTGAGGAAGGAAAAGAACCAAGGATCAAGGGGGAGGGGAGGATAGGAATGGAGAGAACCAGGGACCAAGGGGAAGAGAGTGGTTGCCGTTCCTCTCCCTGTGCACCCAAACATCTTTCTAGCTTTTGCTGTCACCTTTCTACCTGTTTGGCTATCTTATGATCATCAAATGTGATCAGCTCCCAGATCCTATTCTTTCGTGCATGCTGCTGCTTTGGGATTTTCCAGCCCAAAAGCATAGCCCTGCCTGTTGTTAGAATTAAATCTTAACTGCCAAATTCTACACCATTCTTCAAGCTTTGCTAGATCCCTCCTCATGTTATCAACACCTTTTAGGGTGTCTACCTATTGAGGATTTTGGTAATCTTGACAAACAGACCAACCTTTCAAGACAACCCTTCTGCAACATTGCTTAAAAACTGTTAAAAAGAATGGGCCAGGGAATGACCCCTGCCACATACTATTGGTAATGTCCCTGTCCTCAAAGTGAACTCCATTTACTATTAACTTTTGTCGCCTCCCACTCAACCAATTTCTAATGCAGTCACTTTAGCGTTGAAGGCCTTGCAGAAATCTAAATACACCACATGTGTCTATCAAATGTAACCATCTGGTCCTGTCACTTTTTCTACTTTTAGTTTAGGTAGCTCTTCATGAACAGTCTTCTGAAAATCGTTTCAGATCTACCTGACTCAGGAACAGGCTAACCATTAGGCAAACTAGGCAATTGCCTATGGTGACAGCTTCTGGAGGGGGGAGGGGGGAGGGGGAGAGCATGGCATTTAAAACTAAACATAGATTCTGGCAGCCAGGGAGGGCATAAGGCTTGCCTAGAGTGACAACTCACCTCTTTGAGGCTGCTTTTGGATCCTGATCCGTGTAGTCTGCTGGTTTCCTTACCATTCCTCTAGACATATCCTAGTCCCCAGCTATTGTGTTGTCTGTCTTGACTAGATTATAAACTCTGATGAGCAGGGACCATCTCTTACATGTCTCTGTACGGTGCTGTGTACACCTTGTAGCGCTATACAACTGATCAGTAGTAGTAGCAACACTTTGAACAAGCTCTGGGGTCAGCCCTGACATCACTTCCATTCCTATTTGTATTTGTTTTCTGTTATCCTAATCCCAGTGTTTCTTCTGTGAACACAGAACAGAAATATTTCCGAAGCAATTTCACTTTACCCTCCTTAGCCTCCAAGTGTTCCTCCCTTTCGCCACTGAGTCTCACTGTGACACTTTTGCACTTCCTCCTCTCCCCCCTTTCTGTATTGGATATTTTTTCTTCCATTTGCATCTTTGTTATTTATGTGAGTCTGCATACTCAGTCGTTGGCCCTGGGTGACTCCGATAGCGTACTTCCTGCTTTGTCATCATCTGAGCATCTCTTACCCTAATACAGGAAGGCGGAGTGAAGGTCTGGTTCCTTGTTATGAACAACACTTCCGTCTGCCTGCAGTTCACTTTAAGGTTGTGTGTAAGGAGCCAATCTGAGACTGTATCGAAGCATTCTGTTATCTTGGTGCAATTCGGGTTGAAAGAATGGGGTATATAGAAGCACATCATCAGCATATATGTGGTATAATATGCCATATGATTGTATTTTTGAGCAGATTTGGCTGAATCGTAGATATTGAAGAACAGGGCAGATAGTGATGAGTTCTGGGGGACTCCTTGCATTTGCAGGTATGTGTCTGATGTTCAAGTGCCTATTCGTACCTGTTGTTGGTGACCTGTTAAGTAGGATCTGCACCAGTCCAGAACTGAGTTTTGTACTCCTTTCTCATGCAGCCGACAGAGTAATAGGTTGTGGCTGACAGAATCAAATGCAGAGGCAATGTCCAAGAAGATTAGGATGAATCCTTGCTTCACCTTGTCGATGCCTAGGATTAGTCTGTTCAGGAGGGTAGCCAAGAGGGTTTCAACACCGTGCTGTTGCCTGAACCCATGCAGCTATGGATCAAGTGGAGCGTGAGTGTCAATGTGGTGTTGAATCTGTTGTAAACTTTGTTCTCTCATTTTACCTACTGGTTACACTTCTTTTTCTCTTACCTGTATTTACTTTCCTAACAAAAGGTCTGTTACCCTTGAAATATCGTCTTTCAATTTTGCCCACTGCTTTTCTACTTCCTCTAGATGTTCTCATCTTGCTAACAACTCCTGGAGGTATTCTTCCATCTTTACAAAGTTAGTTTTCCTGAGGTCTAGAGCCTTCACTTTTGAATGAACAACATCCAGCTTTATCCTAATACTGAATCACACCATCTGGTGATCACCGAATGCCCGATGATCACCCACTATGACATCAGAAACACTTTCCCCATTGGTAAGCACCAGGCTCCTCCCATGTAGGCTATGTTGCCTAGCCCCACATCCCTGAATTTCCACCAAATCTTTGACTATTTGTTTTTCCACTCTCTCATCTAATTCTTTCTTATCTCTTCACTTTTCCTCCCTCCTGCCTTCTCATCCTAGTCTCTTTCCTCCTCCTTACACCCCCCCTCTCTCGTCTCTGTCCTTCCCTCCTCCTTCACTCACCTTCTCTCTCCTCATGCCTTGTCCATCTCCCACATCCTCTTTTTCCTGCTTACTACCAGCCCCCTCCTCCACATCTCTTTCCCACCATCCTCCTTCCTCACCCCCCTTCCTTCACATCTATCTCCTCCTCTCCTTCCTATCACTATCCTACCGAACTCTCTTCTCCTTCTTCCCTTCTCTCTCTCCCCCTTCTCCTTCCATTTGTGTAACACTCCCCTCTATGCGTGGGTGGCTGGCCTGGTAACAGAAGCAGCGGTGCTCAGTCCTGACTTCTCTTTAGCCCTCTTTACTGATAATCTGGTAATTACTTGCACTGTGGGCGATGGGAACTCCGAGCAGGCACATTTTTTTGTGGCTCTCCTCCTGTACCTATGGACGTACTTCCGCTATGAAACAAGAAGCACCATGCAATTAAAAGGAGGAGAGTTGTGGGAACCAGTAGCACTGGCCATGCTCTTAGTCTCTGAGCCCGCAGGAGAGTAATTGCTGCATTGGCAGCATTGCAAAGAGAGCCGAAGAGCTGCTGTCATCGGGTTCTGCTGCTAATGCCCCCAGCCACACTAGAACCAGTTAGATTGTAAGCTCTGGGGAGCAGGGACTGTCTCTTACATGTATGTGTATAATGCCGCCTATGCTTAGTAGTGCTGAGAAGAAGCCTGAAGAAGAGCTTGAAAGCTGAGCGGCTTGAAACACTGATTGGTGTAGCGGGAACCTTGCTGTTTTGATTGACCCAATAGCCTTTGGAGCAGTTGGATGAATGAACTGTGAGCGGGAGGAGGATGGACACAAATTTCTTTTTTCCTTCAAAGTTTTAACTTGTTGGGCTCATAAGGCAATATTGGGAGCATACAGATCATATCAGCTAAGCACTTTACAATGATGTTTAATGTTATTTAAATGATTTTGGAGACCATAATTGGGAAAGTTTGAGAAAAGATAAACAGACTTCCTTGACTCTGATGGTAACAGCAGCCGAATGTGCTGTTGATTCTGTGATGTAGGATCCGTTTGGGTCCTTTATAAATGATTAAAACGGAGGGCTCACTACGAGAGAGGAAAAGTTTCTTCTCAAGGTGGGTGCTCCAATAAAAAATTACACATATTTTTACATTTACACATTTAGGGTGTGTTAGTTTCAACTGGTTCCCGAAGGAATAATAGATATTACAAATCAAGAGATAGGGGGAGTTGTTTAGGTTGATTTCTGCGGGTTTAGGTATTGATCACTGTAAAATTGATAGTAGCAATACTTGGGATTGGTAAGTTATTTTCTGGCACCTAAGAAAATAAGAACATATGAAATGCTATACTGGGTCAGACCAAGGTCCATCAAGCCCAGTATCCTGTTTCCAACAGTGGCCAATCCAGGTCACAAGTACCTAGCAGTTTCCCAAAAAGACATGCAGGTTTCATAATGTTTGTTTTGGTGCAAGCAATGGATTTTCCGGGTCCTCTTTAATAATGGTTTATGGATCTTTCCTCCAGAAACTTGTCCAAACCTTTTTTAAACCCAGCTACACTAACAGCTTTTACTACATCCTCCGGTAACGAATTCCAGAGTTTGATTACATGTTGAGTGAAAAAATATTTTCTCTTATTAGTCTTAAATGGGACCCCATTGTTTGCTCTGATTGGCTCAGGGTAGGTCTAGCCTCACTTGACCAGACATTAGTGTGTCTGTAATGGGACACTGTAGGATCAGTTGAAAAACGGACTGTCTGATCCAAAACTGTGCAGTGGGCCACCCTAGTTCGGTCTCACACAGTTTGCAAGTCACTGTGCAGCACTGCCTCCTATTCTATTATGTTTTAATTTCTTCAGGCATTTCTCAACAGAAACTTTGGCAAATGCTTTCTGAAAAACCAAATTCAACCAGTTTGTTTTTATCCACATTTGTTTGCACCTTCAAAAATAGCTGATAAATCGGTGAGGCAAGACGTCCTTTTGTCAAACCCACATAGCTTGCGAAACATCACACATGCAGGTTAAATCAAAACTACTATCCCAGTAAATGTTTTTTTTTTTAAACTGTCTATTTTTTTCCAGTTTCATTCCTCTTTCCCATTTTGTTCCCTACTGCTATCCCAGGACGGTTCCTGTCTGGAATATCCCACTGTCGTGTCTAAACAAAGTTCAGAAGTACCAGTGCAGGTAGAAGGGTAAACCAGGACTGGATTAAGGAACAAGTTACGGCATGGAAGCATGTGGTAACCTTAACTGCTGGCCTATTCCGAGTACTGTCTGGTGGCTGAAGAGCAAATATCTCCTTCAGTGTAAGGAGTGTGCCAGCAGGGGTTACCCCATCTGCCCCCTCTAAAGAGACATGTATCTTCCCCTGCCCTAAGGGCTTATGCGCCTGTGTGTGTGTCATATCCATGATATGATGTAAGAGTTGCCCTCTCACCTCTCACCCCAAACAGACTGACAGTTTACTGCACTCATAAGTGGGGCTGCTCTTAGATCCTGACCCTTTATTCCCCTCTTTAATAACCCTGTGTGTTTTAATCATTTCCTCATATATATAATTCCCTAATCTCTCGATTTGTTTTGTTTGTCTATCTTGAATAGATTCTAGGCTCTGTCGAGCACGGACTGTCTCTTACATGTGCGTATACAGCGCTGCAGATGCCTAGAAGCACTTTAGAAATGAAAAGTAGCAGTAATAGGTCATCATCAAACATATAACACAACAATTTAACAAAAGATCTGCACCATTTATGTAACTCCATTTTTTCAAAGCACTCATCAAGTAGGTTAGGGTCCACCATCAGAGATGGCTGAGAACTGAAAAATACACACTGCAGTGTCTGGAATATGGATCCTTGGATGGGGAAGGTTGTACATGGGTCCAATCACAAAGGATTTGCACCAGCACTGTTAATTGATTTAAAATTTCATTTAATTTGAAAATATTTATATTCTGCATGCTCAGTCTTAATGAGTACAAAGTGGTTTACATTCCAATGTCACAGCAGAACTAATAGAAGGCTGCAGGCGGTGTGACCATATCGCACTCTTCCTGCAGAAATTTAACCAGCTACAAATACACCACAGGGCCAATTTTTAAAACTCTCCCTCTTTCTGATTGTCAAGGCCCTGAGAGAAAATGAGCTATAATTCTAGAAGTACACGATCTCCTTCTATGCACTTTCAAGTTCTCCAGGGTCCTCACAAAGAACATCCCTAACTCTACCCCTGTGAAAGGAAATCACGTGATATGACTCCCACTAGCTAGCCTTCTCATGAGCAGCCCCCGCATTCCTAAAAGGGCTTTGCCTAACCCAAAACTACCTCTACTTTAGCAAACAGGTGAATGTCTGACTCTTCTCCCAAGCCTTTAGGAGGTAATTTTATAAGGAAGTGCCTTGATTTAGGTGCCAATTACGTGCAAGAAATGTTGATATTCTATTTATGTGCACAAGTGGCCACTTCCAAATTTAAATGGTATTTTATAAACATCCAACTAAAGTACGCACCTTGCTTGCATGGTGTGTACCTCACTTAGGGCATGCACAGAGGCAGAGTTTGGGAGGAGCAAGTATGAGTGTTAGAAACATAGAAACATGACAGCAGAAAAACACCACATGGCCGATCTAGCCTGTCCTTCCATATCAACCACTACAACAGTCCCCTTTTTTCCTTTAGAGAGCCTCTGTGTTTGTCCCATGCTTTTTTTTGAATTTAGATACTGTCCTCATCTCTACCACCTCCACTGGAAGACTATTCCACACATCTACCACTCTTTCCGTAAAGAAATATTTCTGCATATTACTCCTGGGTTTATCTCCTTTCACTCTCATCCCGTGTCCCCTCATAGCAGAGCTTGCTTTCAATCAAAAGAGGCTCTTCTCCTGTGCATTTATGCCACGAAGGTATTTAAACGTTTCAATCATATCACCTCTGCACACCTTTCCTCTGAAGTATACATATTAAGGTCCTTAAGTCTGTCCTCATATGCTTTATAATGAAGACCATTAACCATTTTAGTAGCCATCCCCTGCACAAACTCCAAACTGTTTTTATCCTTTTTGAAGGTGCGGTCTCCAGAACTGCACACAATACTCCAAATGAGGTCGCACCAATGACTTATACAGAGGCACTATCACCTCCTTTCTTCTGCTGGCCATTCCTTTCCTTATGCACCCAAGCATCCTTCTAGCTTTCACCGTCGCCTTTTCTACCTGTTTAGCTATTTTGAGATTGTCAGACACAATCACGCCTAGCTCCTGTTCTTCTTTCATGTACAGAAGTATGTCACTCCCTATACTGTACTGCTCCCTTGGATTGTTGCAGCCCAAATGCATGACCCTACATTTTTTAGCATTAAATCTCAGCTGCCAAATTCTAGACCATTCTTCAAGTTTAACTAGCTCCCTCCTCATGTTATCTACACCTTCCTGGGTATCTACTCTATTGCAGATTTTGGTATCATCCGCAAAGAGGCAAAACTTACCAGACAGCCCTTCTGCAATATCACTAACAAAGATGTTAAAAAGAATCAGACCAAGGACAGATCCCTGCAGCACACCACTGGTAACCTCCTTCTCCTCAAATGAGCTCCATTTACCTGTACCCTTTGTTGCCTCCCACCCAACCAATTTCTAACCCAAGCAGTAACTTTAGGGTCCATCCCTAGGGTGCTCAGTTTGTTTATAAGTTGCCTGTGCAGAACAGTGTCAAATGCTTTACTGAAATCTAAATACACCACATCTAGGCTCTCCCTCTGTCCAACTCCCTGGTTACCCAGTCAAACAAATCAATCATATTTGTCTGACAAGACCTGCCCCTGGTGAATCCATTTTGCCTCGAATCTGGTAATCCATTGGACTTCAGAAACCTCACTATTTTCTCTTTCAGCAGCATTTCCAATAATTTACTCAATTTGCAAAATGTAAGTGCAGATATTTACCCCAAGCTCTATGGTTGGGGTAAATATCCACGCCTGTTTTGTAGGCACATAGTGTGGCACTTATGCTAGTATTTTATAAACTCAAGTACACGCATGCTTGAGTTTATAAAATAGGCTTAAAATAAGCATGTGTAGAGACTTCTTGGATGTTACAGCTCTAAGCAGCAGCCCCATCCAGTGTCCCTACTAAAATACTGCAATATACTCTGGACAGTATCTAGCATTTTCCAGAACAGGGGAGGTTACCTTCTGCCCAGTTACATCATGATGAGAGGAACATCAAGCCAGGAAGTTTGGGAAATGGAAGCAATGATGAAGTAGGCCTGTCTAGTGTCTGTCATGCTTATACCACAATACTTAAAGGAAGATCCATGGGTAGAACCAGGATGCCCAGGAGTCCATAAGGTACCAGACTGGTCATGCTCAGAGAAGCTGGCAAGAAAGAGAGTTTGAGAAATATGTAGAAGAGCCTACCCATATGATAACCTGCAAATCATGAGTATTATGACACTTAAAAAGGGAAGATTGGCTATGCAATTAAATTAAACCTACTGCTTTCACTGCATATGGCAAAGTAGTTCCTGTTGTGAAAGCCACTATCAATGGTCAGTTCAAGCAATGGCAGAAAGGACGTTCCATGAGGAGTTAATCATTGGAAAGGACTCAAGAGCAAAACACCACTCAGTTAGTCGAATTTTGCCCAGATGAGGTCTTGTGAAGAAACCACCAGTTGATAGAGCACCAGAAGTGCTTTCAGCAAGTACCCAGAGACTTTACATAAACTGCCCTATCTTGCTATATGTATTGGCAGCTATTATTATCACTGTTGTTTGCTCTCTTCTCTTTATGTGGATTGTCAGTAGTCCATCTTAAAAGAGACTACAGCTCAGAACTCAGGGCTGGGGTGTGACTCAGACAGAGGGATTAAGAATCCACCTTTAGTGCACAAGAGGGAGAGAGGCCCCTGGAGACAGAAAACTCCTTCCAAGCTGGTCTGGGAATGGAGTCCTGCTGTAAGGTAGGAGATTCAGGAAGTAGGAACCATATTCAAAGACATGGAAGCCCATGTGAGTGACTGGACTTTTTGCTAAACTTAATTCTGAACTTTAAATTGTGGGTTGGGGGAAGGGCAATGAGAAGCAGCCTTGTGAAAGCAACAAGCTGGGGACTGATTGCTGGATAGCTGAAGGACAATAAGGGCGGTTTTTGTTTGGTCCTGAACTGTTGTTTGCTTGATATTTTAAGAGCCCCTGGCACCCGCACACCATGCTATGCAGGAACAAGCCAAACACAGCAAATGGCAGCACTGAGACAAGAATCTACAGAGATAAACAAGTTACAAAAGAGATCTTATGGACTAGTGGTGTTGCATTTGCTAATACCTTTTTGCCTACATTAATGCAATATCAATTACTGATTTTTCTAATAATTTTCTTGTTTATGAAAAAGATTTAAATTAGAAAAAAATGAAAAAACTCTACAGAAATGTTTTAAAAATTTTGTAATTGTAATAAAAAGTATAAAATTTTCAAAAAAATCCAGTTATTGCTATAAAAACATATAAACGTCAACAAAACAGTGTTCTGAACCAATTTTCTTTATATCCTTTATTATTGTTTGCATATTTAATGCTAATATACTTGATGATATAATGTCAATTCTGATAAGGGAACTATTAATTGTCCTTTACAGGACATGGGAGTAGTAGCTGAAATTTAGTGAAGTATGCTATTTTATTGAGCACTGCACTATTGATTCACTATGGTGGATGTAATGGGTTGCCATCCTTTACTAGGTGCCCCACTATTAAAGAGGAAATGTATGTTGGTGAGTTGCCACCTTTGACAGGTGCCCCATTAATATTATAAACGTTATATTGAATAACCAATTTATAGTACTACCTGATATGGAAATTATACTACAGAAAGTAAATCTAATGTTACAGTAGTAGTGGTAAAGGAAGGAGAGGGCTGTGTTAAGGGGTGAAATGTGTTAGGTGCAGTAACAAGAGAGGGGATTGAGGACTGGATGGCAAGAAGAAGTAAAATTTGAGTTGTTAGAAGAAAAAGTAAATAGAAGAAAGCTAAAAGGAAAACATAAATGCCAAAGATGTAAGAAAGTAAAGAAGACAGGAGGGGAGAGAAGTGACGATAGGCCGGAGAATTCAGAAAAGTATTAAGATAGAATAGAAAAAAACAGAAACCAGAGGCTGAGAGCAACAAGGGGACGTTCTAGCAGCTCCACTGACTGACCTTTTCAATGCCTCACTGGAGTCGGGAGTGGTGCCAAAGGACTGGAGAGAGGCTCATGTGGTGCCTTTACACAAAAGCGGAAGTAAGGATGTGGTTGAAAACTACAGGCCGGTTAGTTTAACTTCGGTGGTGAGTAAATTATTGGAAACGCTGCTGAAAGAGAAAATAGTGAGGTTTCTGGAGTCCAGCGGATTACAGGATCCGAGGCAGCATGGATTCACCAGAGGCAAGTCTTGTCAGACAAATCTGATTGATTTCTTTGACTGGGTGAACAGGGAGTTGGACCGAGGGAGAGCCCTAGATGTGGTGTATTTAGATTTCAGTAAAGCCTTTGACACTGTTCCTCACAGGCGACTTATAAACAAACTGAGCACCCTAGGGATGGACCCTAAAGTTACTGCTTGGGTTAGAAATTGGTTGGGTGGGAGGCGACAAAGAGTACAAGTAAATGGAGCTCACTCTGAGGAGAAGGATGTTATCAGTGGTGTGCCCCAGGGATCTGTCCTTGGTCCAATTCTTTTTAACATCTTTGTTAGTGATATAGCGCAAGGGCTTTCAGGTAAGGTTTGCCTCTTTGCGGATGATACCAAAATCTGCAATAGAGTAGACACCCAGGAAGGTGTAGATAACATGAGGAGGGATCTAGCTAAGCTTGAAGAATGGTCTAGAATTTGGCAGCTGGGATTTAATGTTAAAAAATGTAAGGTCATGCATTTGGGCTGCAGCAATCCAAGGGAGCAATATAGTATAGGGGGTGAAGTACTTTTGTCCACTAAAGAAGAGCGGGACCTAGGCTTGGTAGTGTCTGATGATCTTAAAGTAGCTAAACAGGTAGAAAAGGTGACAGCAAAAGCTAGAAGGATGCTTGGGTGCATACGGAGAGGAATGGCTAGCAGAAAAAAGGAGGTGATAATGCCTCTGTATAAGTCTTTGGTGCAACCTCATTTGGAGTATAGTGTGCAATTCTGGAGACCGCACCTTCAAAAGGATGTGAACAGGATGGAGTCGGTGCAGAGGGTGGCTACTAAAATGATTAGTGGTCTTCATTATAAAGCATATGAGGACAGACTGAAGGATCTTAATATGTACACCTTAGAGGAAAGGCGGGATAGAGGTGATATGTATTACCATAATGTAAATAGAATTTGCCTCCATGTTTTCTGTTGGATTGTACATAGTTTACCCCAGTTGTAAGCCCATGTTATGTTCCCTGTTATTTGTAAACTCAAGACATGTCCTAAATGTCTGAATAAAAATCTGTTTTATGTAAACCGCACTGATAACAAATAGCGCGGTATATAAGAACTGTTAAATAAATAAATATGATCGAGATGTTTAAATACCTCCGTGGCATAAATGTTCAGGGAGAGAGCCTCTTTCAATTGAAAGCAAGTTCTGCTACGAGGGGACATGGGATGAGGGTGAAGGGAGAGAGATTCAGGAGTGATATGCGGAAATATTTCTTTACGGAAAGAGTAGTGGATCCGTGGAATAGTCTCCCAGTGGAGGTGGTAGAGATGAGGACAGTAACTGAATTCAAAAAAGCATGGGACAATCACAGAGGATCTCTAAAGGTAAAAAGGGGACTGTTGTAGTTATGGCAGGACAGACTAGATAGGCCATGTGGTCTTTTTCTGTCATCATATTTCTATGTTTCTAGAGAATAAAATGGCCAGTTAACAAAAGTAGAAAATTTTATTTTATTTTCAATTTAGCAATTGGAATATATCAGTCTGAAATTTACATGTTTTATCTTTATATTTCATTTCTGTTGCCAAGCCCATATTTTCCATCCACTTTGCCTTCTTTGTTGCCAACTTTTGTGTTCCAGTCATCCATGACTATCAGCATATCCTGTTTGCATGTTCTGCCAATTTCAGCTTGTACTTGTTCATAGACCTCATCAACTTCATCCTCTTCTGCAGCTATTGTTGGGGCATATACTTGAATTATAATTGTGTTGATGGACATTCCTCGTAGACAAATAGAAATTAAGCATTCACTGATTGCACTGTATTTCATTACAGTTCTTGCAAGTTTCTTCTTAATTATAAATAAAACACCATTTCTTCTTTGTCTTTCATTTCCAGCATAGTGGACCATGTGAGCATCAGATAGAAAGTGCCGATGCCAGTCCATTTCAGTTTGCTGACACCCAACTGGAACGCAAAAGTTGGCAACAAAGAAGAAGGCAAAGTGGTTGGGAAATATGGACTTGGCAACAGAAATGAAGCTGGAGAAAGACTGATAGAATTCTGCAAGACCAAAGATCTATTCATCTCAAACACCTTCTTCCAGCAACACAAGCAGTGACTGTGCACATGGACTTCACCCAATGGATTGTAAAAAAATCAAATTGACTACATCTGTGTAAGTCAATGGTGGAAAAGCCCGATAACATCAACAAAGACAAAACCTGGAGCTGACTGTGGTACAGATCATCAACTTCTAATATGCAAACTCAAGCTAAAGTTGAAAAAAGCAAGCCACTCATGAATGTAGCAAAATATGACCTTGAGAATATAACACCAGAATTTAAAGACTGCCTGCATAATTGATTTGCTGCTTTAGATACAAATGACAGAGCATTCGAAGAGTTATGGGATGACATCAAGATGGTTGTGTTGGAAGAAAGTGAGAAATCGCTATAAAAGGTGAAAAAGCAAAAATGGCCAAAATGGATGACTGAACAAACTCTGAAAATTGCCCAGAAATGCAGAGAAGCTAAAGCCAGAGGAGAAAGAAAGGCAATCACAGAACTCAATAGAGATTTCCAATGTACAGCAAGACAAGACAAGGAGAAGTACTATGACACATGCAGGGAAATAGAAGCAGAAACTATTAGAGGAAAAACAAGATCAGCTTTCCTAAAGCTACGAGACTTAAAAAAAAATTCCAGCCTCGAATTGGAATGTTACAAGATGCTCAAGGATCCATGTTGAATGATGCTGAGATGATCAAGAAAAGGTAGAAAGAATATACAGGGTTATTATACGATAAAGATCAAGTGGACCAACAGCTGTTTCAACCTGTACCTTATGATCAGGAAACATTGATGATGAAAGAAGAAGTCGAAGCAGCATTGAAAGCCTTATCAAAGAACAAAGCACCAGGCACTGATGACATTCCCATTGAAGTATTACAGCAATCTGATGCAGCTGTTACCATACTTACAAAGCTCTACCAGGAAATTTGGAAGACAACATCATGGCCAACTGACTGGAAAAGATCTGTGTTTACACCAATACTAAAGAAAGGTGATCCAACTGACTGTGGAAATAATCGCACAATTGCTCTGATCCCACATGCCAGCAAGATTCTACTGAAGATTATTCAGCGGAGACTACAACCATACCTGGAACAAGAACTACCTGAAGTGCAAGCAGGGTTCAGAAAAGGGCGAGGAAAAAGAGACATCATCATGGATGTGAGATGGATCTTTGAAAAGACAAAAGAGTATCAAAAGGATAGCTATTTGTGATTTATTGACTACAGCAAGGCTTTTGACTACGTAAAACATGAGAAACTCTGGGCCACATTAAGAAGTATGAGTATACCAGAACACCTGATTGTTCTCTTGCACAATCTGTACATTGATCAAGAAGCAACAGCTCGAACAGAACAAGGAGAAACAGAATGGTTTAAAATCAGCAAAGGTGTACAATGAGATAGCATACTTTCCCCCATGGGTTATTCTGTGCACGAATAGCTATTCGTTTCGGCTACTGCCCCCGACTAACTTTCCTGTCGGTTGTGCGGGGAAGTTAGACAGGGCAGAGAATAGGCGACCCGGGGGCGGAGTCTGGGCGGGCAGTGGGCGGTTACTGGCCCTGGACCTACAGGGCCGATTCTAATGTCAGTCCTGTATGTCCAGGGCCAGCGACATATGTGGGGAAGTAATTCCACCTCTGAGGTGGAATAACTTCCCTGGATGTGATTTTTTTAGGTGCCCGGGGCTCGGATGGGGCAGGTGGGGCCAGGGGACATTCCCCGCAGCCCGACCCTGGCCTTAGGAGGCCAGATTGGGGGTCAGGCTGTGGGGAATATCCCTGGTGGCCCCCATCTGCCTCATCCAAGCCCCGGCATCACGGCTTTTAAATGGAGCCGGGGTGCCATGACTCCATTTAAAAGCCCTGACTGAGTTAGTCGGGCTGTGCATGTACATGCAGGCCAGACTGAATCGCAATCGATAAGCCAAGTTTCAGTAAGAACCATGAGATGTAGAGTGTTAAAGATAAAGAGGTATTGAATGAAGTCAAGTTTATTGGAGACAAATTGTGCATTCCACAATGTGCATGAAAAAGGAAGAGAGGGATATGAACAAGATTAAAAAGGTTAGGCATTGATCTGCCCTGGGAGTGTGAAAAGGTCCAGGGAGGCCAGGGTTGGGGTTGACATCTCCAAATGAGAAGGAGAAGGAGTAGGAGAGAACGGGGGAGAGCGGAGGCGACACAGTGGAAGAGAGGGTGAGGTTTCCTCAGTGAGAGTGGAGATGGCTGAATGAGAGGAAGAAAAAGGTGAAGCTCAAGGACAGATAAGGTAGAAGACAAAATGGTAGGGGAGATGGGAACACTAAGGAGTGGGTAGTGAGAAGTAAGGCCATGGAACTATGGGAATGAGCGGAAAAGATTAGGGGGAGTTAACATCAAGAACACAAAGTGATGTGGAGCCATAGGAGAGGGGGAAGAGGTGATAATGCAAATCAAAAGGAGATACAGGTGGGGGGGGGGGAGAAAGTCCTGGTGGTTTCAGGTGCACCTAGGTAATTCTGTCAATGAGCAGAGGAAGGCCATGAAAGAGTGTTAGACCAGGGGTGGGCGGGTAATAAGAAGGGAGACACAGCACTGCAGAGGGCAGGAGCTGGGTAAAGGACAGACAGATGATAGGACACACAGTGACAAAACAGAAATAAAGATAGAGCAATAAACAAGCAGCTAGATTCTAAGGTGGGCCCAGAAGAGCACCTGAACAGAGCATACAAGGTTTGCAAGCCTCAGCTATGAGAGCGCTCTCCCAAGCAGGAACCAGGAGCAAATGAAAGATCAGCAACTAGTGCTCGCAGAAGAAAAAAGCTTCTGAACAAAGCCCCAGCAGGGGGAACAACAGCCCAGCACCCAAAAGATCAGCGTTTGATTCCCACTGGCACTCCTTATGACCTTGGGCAAGTCACTTTACCCTCCACTGCCTAGAAGGAAAGGCCTGGCAAGCTACTTCCAGCCATCCCTTGCCAAAAAATCCCAGGGGCTGCTGAGTTGCCAGGAATCAGCATTGACTTGAAGGCACTTAAATTTTTTTTTGTAAGGTTTTGTATTACTTTACAATATACCCAGTACTGGTAAGGGTTTATATTGCAGTTATTCAGATGACAGCAGAATCAGAAATTATTTTTGGTATGTTGAGTTCTATGGGAAATGGCTTAGTTCTGCTCTACACCCATTGCTGGGAAAGAGGTTTCTTTGGATACAGATTATATGTTAAAAAATTTAAAAAAGCGAGAACCATAACATAGTTCAAACTATGGGGTATGTTTTCTAAACCAGGCTAATGGTTAACGCAGGCTATCTGCAACTAGGTCCCATATTGTTCAATGGGACCTTGTTGCAGATAGTCTGAGTTAATCGTAAGCCTGGTTTAGTAAACATACCCCTACAGTATGTGCAGGGCCTTAGTGGCCAGCGTGGCAGGCCATGTGCTTTGGCATACATTTATTTGTTTTATTTATTTATTTAATCAGTTTTTCTATACCGCCCCTTCCAGTGATCAGGAGCGGTTTACATCGAACAAAAACTTAGTTACAGAGAACATATTATGAGGAACCATTTACATGCCAGTTAATCACATATACCGTACTATAGTGATAGCTGGGACGCTTAACTATTTACGATACTGCCAAACAGTGTGTAGAGGATACAGAGGAATATTCTTGGCTGGCGAGAATACTATAAAGGGGGTTAGTTTAGCTGGGCGGATCGGTGGGGGGGGGATGAATGCATTTGTGGCAGTGGACGTGTTATAGTATTCAGTGAAGAGTATTGTTTTTAATTCCTTGCGGAAAGTCTGAAGGTCTTTGATTGATCTGATGTAGTCAGGGAGGGAGTTCCAAAGGGAGGGGGCTGTGTACCTCAAGGCTGTATTGCTGGTAGTATTTTGGTTTTGCGTATAGAGGGGGGATATTGATAGGAGATTCTGGGTACTTTTTCTTCTGCTTCTGACGTTGGTTTGTGCATGTATCGTGGTGGATAAGTGGGAGGGGGAGATACATTGAGCAATTTGAA
This sequence comes from Ichthyophis bannanicus, assembly GCA_033557465.1. Taxonomy (NCBI): domain Eukaryota; kingdom Metazoa; phylum Chordata; class Amphibia; order Gymnophiona; family Ichthyophiidae; genus Ichthyophis; species Ichthyophis bannanicus. The sequence continues at coordinate 101,568,463 of CM066032.1, read as the reverse complement.
AGTGGTGACTATCAATTTGTATCTTATTCTGGCTGCTATGGGGAGCCAGTGGAGATTGTAAAATATTGGGGTAATGTGATCAGTGAGGCTTGCCTTGGAGATAATTCTGGCAGCTACGTTCTGAGCAAGTTGGAGTGAGTGATGAATTTTTTTGGAGGGACTTCTTGTAAGAGATTATTGCAGAAGTCCAAGTGAGGAGTAATTAAAGCTTGGACTACTGTTCTAAAGTCCTGGGATTCAAGGATTGGCCTGAGATGCTGTATGGTTTTTAGCTTGTAAAATATTGTTCTAGCAGTTTGTTTATTATGCGAGGACATGCTGAGGGTTCTGTCAGTTATAATATCTAGGTATTTTACCTCTTGTTTAGCTGGCAAATTGATGTTGCGTAAGTTGAATGTAGATGGAGGAGTGAAGTTCTCATTCCTTGTAGTGAATAAGATCTCAGATTTTTTGAAATTTATTTGCAGATTGTTCTTGTTAAACCAGGATTCCGCTTCATATATGCAGTCAATGATACTGTTATATTGGGGGTTCTTTATGTCTACTGGTGTATATAACATTATGTCGTCTGCATAGATATGATCATTGATTTTGTATCTATTGAAGATTGTAGATATAGGTTGAAGATATAAGTTAAACAGGAGGGTCTGCTGCACCCCCCTCAACCCCCCCCCCCACCGTGCTGAGCCACACCATCGCCCCTGCCACTGCCGATTCCAGCATTGGGGGTGGCTAAGCTCGGCAGCTTTGGCACACATGGCCTGTCGCTTCTGACCCCACCTCCAACACAGCTTCGGGAGGTCAGAGGTGGGAGGCCATGTGTGCCAAAGCACATGGCCTGCCACAGTGCCTAGCCGCCCCCAATGCCAGAATCAGTGGCAGCAGTGGGGGGGGGGGAGAGGCGCAGTGGCAGCAGTGGGGGGGGGGGAGAGGCGGCTACACAACTCAGTATGGGGGGGAGGGTGGTACGGCTGGGGCTTCTGCTTGAAGCGGCAGAAACCCTTTGGCCGGCCCTATGTATGTGTTATGTGGTTCTCGCTTTTTTTTTTTTTTTGCTTCTTGGTGAATGATGACCTTGCATCGCCATTGTCTTTTGCAGAATATGTATTTAGATTAAATACCATTTTGGTCCAGTGTGCACTGTCAGGAGTTGATATGTTTTAGATTAGATTTCCAGGCTACATAATTAAATTGCTACAATTTTTGCTGCATTTAAACATCATTGCAAAGTTTAAAATAAATTATAAAGCCTGGGAATATGTTGCTTTCTTCATTCTTGGGGCAAACACCTGACCGGTGTTATGAATGAGGGGACCCCATATTCCCTAACTAGAGCTCTGAGGAGATCCCTTCATTTTGCCCTCCATTTTGGCTGCAGGGAGAGGGGACCCCGGCCATTTCTCGCCTCAGGCAGCAGATTGACTTGAGCTGCCCCGACTGATGGCGGGATTCCCATCTCCCACGGACAGTGGTGTAGAGACAAGGAGGACAGACAGCTGAAGAAATTTAAAGGGACAGTAGTATTTTACTAAATAGTAAATGGTGGGGTGAATGGAGGGCAGGGGTTGAGTGCAAGTAGGAAGAGAGAAGGGGAGAGAATTGGGGGTGGTAAAGAGACAGCAGGAAAGGGGTCAGAGTGGGGTGAGAGGGAAGTGCAAAAGGGTTGGATAACGAAGAGATGAATGCATGAGAAGTAAAGGTGCAAAAGACACACCAACAAAGGCAGGCATCCCACATACACACACACACACACTGTCACCGCCCCTCTCTCCCAGAGGCCTCAGCGTGGGTAAAGCGAGTGGGGTGATGTGTTCCTTAAGCTTGTGAACTTAAATTTGGGGCTTTGCAAAGCCTCCTGGGAATTGTAGTTCCGTGGCTTAAAGAAAAATAGTTGTGTACACGAATGGTAAGGTTTCAAAATGGATTTATTCCCTTCCCAGGTTGGAATTTGACCTTTAGAACATCACAACAGAAAAGTCCATACTTCTGGTATAAGGTAACAAAGGAACCAAACAACTTAGGCAATGCTTATCTTCAGCTTAACAGAAAAAAATGAAATACAAAAACAGTTTTCCTCCAAACTTGCTTTTGGACTGTTTTTTCTCCTGCAGCAGTGGTTTATAGCAAGACTAGCACAAGGATTGTATATTATCTGATACCGTGTACGTACAGTCCATATAGGTTTCAGTGTCTGAAGTTGGATAAAATTCACATTGCATTTCATGCACGTTATCCTCAACTTCCTCCGGGGAGAACTCTGCCCTTTGCTCATTCACAGTGTCCCCATCCCCCAACAGCTTAGCTGAACTCAGATGTTTTGCACAAAGCTCTCGGTCAGCTCTCTCACACAACTCTTGATACGTACAAGGGCTATTATCAAACTCCTCTGCAAAGCTATCTGGAAATATTCTTCTATCTTCCAGCCACTGCTTATCCAGGGACCTTTCTTGGCTATAATATGGCTCCCTTAACTCTTTCCTTTTAGTTTGCCTAGGGTTTCTTACAGGCAAAAACTCCTCTTCAGAACACAAGTTTCCCATCCACTATACTTCGTGTTCGCGGACTGAGACTGTCTTCTCAGGGGATTTAAAAGGTATTGCTTGCCTTTAGGAGAGTGGAGTTCCTCTGTGTTTTTCCAGCCGTGTATTGCTTTCTCCGTCGTGGAATTGCCTGCTTCCTGGAGTCAGCGTGGCTTTCACAGCTCCCTTCTCTAGAGGAGCCTTCCCAGGTAAGATAGGGTTTTTCCTCCCTTCTCTTATCCTGTCTTTCACCTTTTTCCCCTCTCTCATGCCATTCAATCCTTTCCGTCCTCTCAGACCTTTTTCTCTCTGCCGTGGTTCTTGCTCTCCTGGTTCCTGCCCCAGTTATGAAGTCCCTGTTTCCATGGGCTCTGATTCTTGTTCCTTATGACAGATCCCCCGCCTTAAAATATTACGTGCTACCGGACTTTTTGTCGGATAGCGCGTAATCCAGGTATTGGATCTGTATCGCTGCTCTACATATGCCATACTGGCGGTGGCGGATCTCTCCTTCCATGGTTTTAAAAGGTTCAGGTGATATACCTGCTGGCGACCTTTTTCATTCTCTACTTTATAAGACACTGGCCCTACCCTTTCCACAACCGTGCATGGGCCTTTCCAGTGGGCTTCAAACTTTGGGCCAGGGTCTGCTACTTGGATGATCACCTTATCACCTATTGCTAATATCCTGGGCTTCTTGCCCCTGTCATAATATAATTTCTGCTTTTGTTTGCTGGCCTGTAAATTCTCCCTTGCGGCCTTCGCCGTCTTTTCTAACCGTTCCCTCAGACCTTTAAGGAATTGAGGTACTTCCACTTCTGAAGTGTCTGTTCCACCACAGTTCGTGTATATATCTAATATTCCCCTAGGGGGCCTACCGAACATGAGCTTGTATGGTGATGCCTTTAGAGAGGTTTGTACGCGTTCTCTGCACGCGTATAACACGAACGGAGCAGGGTATCCCAGTCCGCTATCTCCCCCTTTTTCAGGCCCCTCCTAAGCATCTGTTTGATAGTTTGATTCGTACGCTCTACCAAACCATTCGTTTGGGGGTGGTACGCTGAAGTCCGGATATGCTTTATACCAAAAGCTTCCCATACAGTGGCCAAATGTTTGGACAAAAAGTTGCTGCCCTGATCCGTGAGTACTTCCCTGGGGAATCCACCATACAAAATAGCTTGACGAGCTCCTGGGCTATGATCCTCGCAGAGGTGTTCTTGGGGAATAGCCCAGGGAATCGGGTGGCATAATCAATATTACCAGTATGTACTGGAAACCCCTGGGTGTTCGGGTCATAGGGCCTACCATGTCGATACCTATGCGACTCATAGGCACCGCTATAGTGGGGGTTGGTATTAAGGGTACGGCCTTTGGCCTTAAAGCCGTCACCCTTTGGCATGGAGCACAGGACTCACAGTACTGCCTGGTCGCCTTGAACACTCCTGGCCAATAGAAGCGACCTAATATTTGGTCCAGGGTGCCCTGGATGCCCTTATGGCTTCCTATAGGGTGGTCATGTGCGAGGCGCAAGACGTAGCCTTAAACGCCGTCGGCACTACCAGCTGTTTCCTAACTGCCTCGGTATAGGGGTCCAAGCTTTCCCTATATAAAACTTCATTGTCTAGGAAGAACCTAGGCAACGTGTGCCGGGTTTCCCGGGCCCATTCGAAGGCTCTCTTGAGCGCTGGGTCAGCCCGCTGCTCAGCAGGGAAAGAAGGGAACTTATTTACTAATTCAGCGGGTACCCATGGTAAGCTCGCTCCTGCCTCCAACTCGGATCTGCCTCGGGACCTAGACTGTCTCTCGTGGCGTCTCTTCGCCTTAGATTTTCTACCTGCCCAAGGGGTTCATGCACCAAATCATCATGTGCAGGTAGAATATTTGTTTCTTCCTCATCCAACCCCTCCTCTCGGGATACTAGTTCCTCCCCAAGCTGTTCTTTATCCTCAGTTGATGTCTCTCCCATCCCTGAGGTTCCGGCCTGCGATCTAGTGGAGACTAGACCCGTGCGGGCATTTAAACCTGCTGCTAATCCTTTGTAAAAGGGTGGCCAATCCCTGCCTAAAATCAGATCCTTGGGGAGTGTGGAAATTACAGCTATGGGCATTCTTAACTCCATATTGAGGGCTGTTATGTTGAGATACTGCAGAGGGTAATATGTAAATGCACCATGGATGCACTTTACCCTGACCTGGCTCTCTACTTGACTCGGGGGCAACGAACTATGCCTCTTGATGGCCTCCCAGAGCCTGGAGGAAATCATGCTCTGGTCGGCCCCCGAGTCGAGCAGTGCCAAGGTCTCAACCCCTTCCACCTGAGCATGTAACAGAAATCCCTCTGGCGATGGTTTGTCCAATTCAGATATAAGGACAGTTCGCCTATCACACTCCCTCTTAAAATACCCTGTTTTCCCACACAAATAACATTTTCTCTCGTATGAAAAAACATCATTATCATTTCTAGGCTTTACATTTTGCATGTCATACCATTTTCCTTTGTGATCCTTCCCCTTTTACCATAGCCAAACCTGCAGCCTGCATTACCCCAAACCCTGAGGGGTCAGCTACCTGGGCTTCCAGAAACCGGTCAGCCAGCATAGCTGCTTCCTCTGTAGACTGACAGTTTTGTAGCATGAGGTATGTCCTCATTTCCTTAGGCACAGCTTGGACAAACTGTTAAAAGACTACTGTGTCTAAAATGGTATCCAAATTTTTTCCCTCTGGAGTTAACCACTTCCAGGCTAGGTTTTTCAAACGTTGCTGCAACGCTTTTGGGGTCTCTTGGGGTTGCCGGCGCGCTTCTCTAAATAGCCTCCTGTAGTGACCTGTAGTGAGCCCCAGCCTATCCTTCACTGCTTTTTTAATCTCATTGTAATTAGCGGCAAGGGTGGCTGGCATGGCTTTATAAGCCGATAGGGCTTCGCCGGTCAGTGAGACCGCAAATCTAGTAGCCCATTGCTCACTAGGCCATTTTAATGCTCCTCCAATGCGTTCAAACGCGTCAATGAAATCGTCTATATTGTCATTGGGACTTAATTGTCCTAGCGAAAAAACATGACTTGCGTTTAGTCCACTCCCAGGTATCACCATGGGATCTCCGGTCGGTTGTTCCTGCGGCTTGCTCAGCAGTGCCTGCATAGTGTCCAACAGAGGCTTCTGTTGCTCCCTCATTAGGACAGCGTTCTGCTCCTGGAGGTGTTTCGCTAATTCCAGCTGGCTGTCCCACTGCTGTTTCATCCAATGCAGAACATCCCTGGCTTCCATCTCTCAGCACCTGTAGCAAAAGAGAGAAAACAGAAAAAAAAAAAACCAAGTGCGGCTCCCCTTTTCTTTTTAGCCCCACAGAGCCCCCTTTTCCTGCACAAATCCTCCCACGCTTATGCCTAGGTGACTTTACCTGCTAGTGTAGAGGTCAGCATTCAGGAAAGGTTACTGTGTCTTTTCTTGCTTCTGTGAGCCGTCTGCTTTTTCTACTTGCTTCTTTATGGTCCTCTGGAACCGTAGTTTTCCTTGCTGCGTTCTTCTTTGGGTCAAAAATCCGTTAAACTACGCCAGATATGTCACCGCCCCTCTCTCCCAGAGGCCTCAGCGTGGGTAAAGCGAGTGGGTGATGTGTTCCTTAAGCTTGTGAACTTGAATTTGAGGCTTTGCAAAGCCTCCTGGGAATTGTAGTTCCGTGGCTTAAAGAAAAATAGTTGTGTACACGAATGGTAAGGTTTCAAATGGATTTATTCCCTTCCCAGGGTTGGAATTTGACCTTTAGAACATCACAACAGAAAGTCCATACTTCTGGTATAAGGTAACAAGGAACCAAACAACTTAGGCAATGCTTATCTTCAGCTTAACAGAAAAATGAAATACAAAAACAGTTTTCCTCCAAACTTGCTTTTGGACTGTTTTTCTCCTGCAGCAGTGGTTATAGCAAGACTAGCACAAGGATTGTATATTATCTGATACCGTGTACGTACAGTCCATATAGGTTTCAGTGTCTGAAGTTGGATAAAATTCACATTGCATTTCATGCACGTTATCCTCAACTTCCTCCGGGGAGAACTCTGCCCTTTGCTCATTCACAGTGTTCCCATCCCCCAACAGCTTAGCTGAACTCAGGTGTTTTGCATAAAGCTCTCGGTCAGCTCTCTCACACAACTCTTGATACGTACAAGGGCTATTATCAAACTCCTCTGCAAAGCTATCTGGAAATATTCTTCTATCTTCCAGCCACTGCTTATCCAGGGACCTTTCTTGGCTATAATATGGCTCCCTGTAAAACTCTTTCCTTTTAGTTTGCCTAGGGTTTCTTACAGGCAAAAACTCCTCTTCAGAACAACAAGTTTCCCTTCCACTATATTTAGTGTTAGAGGACTGAGACTGTCTTCTCAGGGGATTTAAAAGGTATTGCTTGCCTTTAGGAGAGTGGAGTTCCTCTGTGTTTTTCCAGCCGTGTATTGCTTTCTCCGTCGTGGAATTGCCTGCTTCCTGGAGTCAGCGTGGCTTTCACAGCTCCCTTCTCTAGAGGAGCCTTCCCAGGTAAGATAGGGTTTTTCCTCCCTTCTCTTATCCTGTCTTTCACCTTTCTCCCCTCTCTCATGCCATTCAATCCTTTCCGTCCTCTCAGACCTTGTTCTGTCTGTCGTGGTTCTTGCTCTCCTGGTTCCTGCCCCAGTTCTCTCCTCTCCCCTAACTAGAGGATTTTTAACTGTGTTGCTTTTCCCGGTGGCTGAAACTCTGCGCCCCATCAGCTGTTTCTCTTTTGCTAATGAGCCATGTGTTAGCTCTTGGCTCGGGCGTTCCCTAGCACTGAGTGACCTCATTTGTTTGGGGTTTCTATGCCAACCCTTCTCTCTGTTTTGCTCTGAGCTGTCAAACATGCATTCATTCTGATATGAAGTCCCTGTTTCCATGGGCTCTGATTCTTGTTCCTTATGACAACACACACACACACACACACACATATGCAGGCACCTCACCTCTGTACAACACACACATACATGTGTATATGTGTCTACCTCCAGCAGGTGGAAAAGTCTGTCCACACACCTTGCCACCTGCTGGAGGCAGACACATATACACGCAGGCACCCCAACTCTGCACCACACAAACATACACACACAGGCAGGCCCATACCTAGCCCTGTGCGAGGGGTGCGGCCGCACAGGGCGCAAAGGCTTAAGGGGCGCATTTTAGCTGTCTGCCGTTGCCTGCCGCCGCCACTTTTTCTTCTCTCAGCGACGGCAGGCAACGGAAGACAGCTAAAATGCTCCCCTTAAGCCTTCTCGCCGGCATGCTAAGCAGTTCTGTCCCTCCCTGTAAGAACTGCTTAGATCTGCTTAGCATGCTGGCGACTTGCACATCGGGCGCGCCTCTTCTCTCCCGCCGCGGGGGGGGGGGTGTGCCCAATGTGCAAGTCGCACAGGGCATGATTTACACTCGGTACAGCCCTGCACACAGGCAGGCACCCCACCTCTACACCACACATTCAAATGCGCAGGCACCCATATACACACAGGCAGGCATCCCACCTCTGCACCACACACACACACAAACACAAGTGTAGCTTATAGGGTCAGTGGGGGTGGTGGGAGAGAGAGGAGGAGTGGGGCCACTACTTTCTAAGAGCCTTATTTATTAAACTTTTTATCATGGAAAATTGAAAAACAGTTTTAGTAAATCAGGCCCTGAAACCTAAAAAAGCAACTGTGATACCCCTTTTTAGGGAGCAGGAGTGTGCACTGTGATCTAGGTTTCAGAGATTGGCTCCTAGATTTTTAGGCTGGCTCCTAGTTTTCAAGAAAATTTATCAAAGCCTGGCTTACGCTACAATTCACTACTACCGCCACTGCTGCAGACATTAGGAGAGACGGAGGTAGGCCTGGGGGAGGGGGGGGAAGTGTCAGGAAGATGCTGGCCATAGGGTAGGGGAGGTGGAAGACAGATAAAGTGAACATAGGATGGGATGGGCTGGAGGGCAGATGCTGGGAACAGGAGGAGATGGAGAGAGAGGGAGGAGATGCTGGACACCTGGGGGGTGGATAATGATGGGAAAGAGAAATGATGGACACCTGAGAAGTGGTAAGGAAGGAAAGATGCTAGACATCTCGAGAAGAGGGTAAGAAGAAGTGTTGGATTGAGAGGGTAGACAAGGGAAGAGAAGGTGAAATACTAGATAGGGAGAAGGGAAGAGAAAGGAAAATGCTGGACAAGGGAAGGGATATGGTGATTCGTTTGTTGAAGTGATAGTGTTGCTGTCATGTGATGATGACTCTTCTTCCCTTGCCTACCCCCTATTGTGCAATCCTGGAAAAAATTCCTTCCCCCCTACCCCCGGATGTTGGGTGAGTGTCCCAGATTTGTCTCCAAACAATCTGATAACCTTATCCAGGAAATATGGCGATACACGCACTCTAAGCTATTGGACTCTCATGACTCAGTCCAAGACCTCTGCACCATAGCATGGGTAAGGGAAGTCAGGCCTGTTTTTCACTGCTGTTCTAGTCCACACATCTTGCCACCTGCTGGAGGTAGACAATGCTCAGTGCTATACCAGAAGATATACCAAGTGATGACATCACTTAAAGTTACTCAAGTCTGTTTATATCTTCTTGCAAGTGAGCATAATCCACCCATCTGGACTGGTCTAGCAGGATGATAAGGAATGGTTATTTTTAGTTCCTTTTGCAGCTTTACTTTTCTGACTACTTTCCCACCTTCTCTTAGCTGTTCCAGATATTGCTGTTTGTCTTCCTCTTTCTGTGATGTCCTATAGTTTATGAAGGCTAATCTCTTTTTTCTTACCTTTTTAGCTACTTCTTTCAAGAAACATAACAACCTCCTTTTCCTCTTACTTTTATTTACTTTCCGAACATAAAGGTTTGTGTCCCTTAAAATATCTCTTTTCAGTTTTGCCCAGTGCTTTTCTACTTCTCCCAAAAGTTCCCATCCTGCTAACAACTCCTTGAGGTGTTCCCCTATCTTCAAAATATTTAGAGGAGGATATTCAACAGCAACGGCTAACACTTCTACAGCAGTTAGCCATCACTGCTGAACTTTGAAATTGGATATTCAATGCCTGGGCCATATCCGTCCACCAGCATTGAATATCTAGGTTAGCCGGATAGTGCTGTAGACAGCTGGACAGTGGCGATATTTAATATTAGTGCCATTTAGGCTGTTTGCAGGTTTGCATTCCAAGGCTTCCGACCGTGTCACCCCTCTACTAAGATCCCACCCAATGGATTCCTGTCTCATATCAACTTAAGTTTAAAATTCTGCTGTTGGCATTTAAAGCCTTTTATTCAGGTTTCCCTCTTTACCTTTCTGATTCTCTCATTCCCTATATGCCTTCTAGAACCTTGTGTTCCCAAAATTAAAATCGTCTGGCAGTCCCAGCTAATAATGTTGCCTGCTTAGAATCCACACGGCAGTCAGCAGTTTACTTCTTGGCCCCAGTCCTGTGGAATTCAATTCCCCTCTATATTTGGCAAGATAATTCATTAAAATCATTAAAAAAGAGTCTTAAGGCTTACTTTTCTGAGCAAGCCTATGGTATTTTGTAGAAGGACGGGTCCCTGAGCTGCCGACATGATCTGCTCTGCAGTCTTCCTTCTTCTATTGTTTTGTTTCTAATTTACTTATGTTATTAGTTTTATTCCTTTTTCTAAACCGCTTTGCTGCGATTAGCTAAAAGCGGCATATTGAGCAATAAATAAACCATAAACAGCTTTGAAAATGCCACCCTTCGTTTTCATGAGGTTTAGAACCCTCACTTTTGAATGACCCATCTCTACCCATGTCCTAATACTGACCAACACAATCCGGTGATCGTTGGATGCTAGATGATTGCCCACTATAACATCAGAAACACTCTCCTGATACTACTACTACTACTACTGGAATTGTAACCTAGGCCTCCCTTCTCATCTAGTCCTGTTTTGTTTTGTCTCCCCTGATTTATTTTGATTTTAATTATATTTTGTTATTGTTAGCCGCCTAGTTGTTATTGTTAGCCGCCTAGTTGCCGTTACTCAACGTGTAATCAAACTCTGGAATTTGTTACCGGAGGATGTAGTGTAGCTGGGTTTAAAAAAGGTTTGGACAAGTTCCTGGAGGAAAGGTCCATAAACCATTATTAAGAAGGGACCCAGGATATCAATGCTGGAACCAGTACAAGCATTGCGGAACCTGTGTCTTTTGGGGAAACTGCTAGGTATGTATGACCTAGTTTGGCCACTGTTGGAAACAGGATACTGGGCTTGATGGACCTTGGTCTGACCCAGTATGGCAAATCTTATGTTCTTATGTTGTCCTTAGACAGTATATCCTACCTCTCTTCTTTCCTGGCATGCATGCTTCTCTCTGTCCTATCAAGTTGTTGTAGTTCTTTTTGAAACACATCCCCCCAAAGGTGGGTGTTTGAATCAAAGGTAAATGGTCACAGTATGCTGCTGAAGAGGTGGCTGCTGGGGAGGTCAGATGAGGGATAACATTAAGGGAGCAGCCTGCTGTGCTAGCAGAGCTGGAAAGTAAATGTTTAGGGGGGGATATACAAATCACTGCCTGTGCTGAAGGAGCAGGGGTAATATTTTCTCACATTTATATCCATTATTAAGATTTAACTTTAAATTTATAGGGAATAGTGTGAGGGAATAAAGTGCACACTAGACAGAGGATGGAGAAGTAAATACTGGGGGTGGGGGTGGGGGGGGCGCAGGTGGAAATTGTTCACCCTAAGATAAATGATATCACTGGCATCAGCAGCCCCATGCAAATAAGAGTTTGGAAAAGAGTTACCTGGGATTTAAAGGCACCAGGCCTCTTTGTCTAAAAGAGCTTAACCCTCATCTGAGAGGGGAGACAAGAGCTCTGCGGGTCCTTCTTCTGAAGATGGGCAGAAAGTCTCTTAGGAACCTAGGCAGGCTCGGAGTGAAGATGCCAGCAGAGAACCTCCTACAGACCCAGTCAGGGGTAGGAGTGAAGATGGGGTGAGCAATCTCTTCCCAACCCAGGGAGTAGAGAGACTCTGGAGAGCCTAATCCAGACTTGGGAGTTGAGTGGAGAGACTCTGGAGGGCCTAATCGAGGCTTGGGAGCCCAGCGGTGGAGGGGAGGTGCAGTGGTGGACAGTACTGAAGCCACAAGGCCCAGGAAAGGCCCAGTGGCAGATCAGCTCATTCGAGAGTTGTAGCAGAAAATCAGCTCCATGGGGAGCTGCAGTGGAGAATCAACTCCAGAGGGAGCTATAGCAGCAGAATCAGCTCCAGGGGAAGCTGTGGCAGCAGAGCGTCCATTCCGGACTAGGAGCCATAGAATCCACAAGACCGGGGGGGAGGCGGGAGTTCAGCAGCAGATCAGCTCAAGGGAGAGTTGCAACAGTTGTTCCAGAGTGGGCAGAAGTGCAAAACCCTCTCCGGATTGGAGGAGGCGGAGCCAAGGCTACAGCTTCAGCGATGGGACAGAACTACCAAACCTCTCCTTTCATAAGCAGCCACTGGTCCAGAGCTCCAGCAGTGGATGAGACTTGGGGCTGGTGGGCAAAGGGAAAGCGAGGGGAGTTAGGAGACAGGTTACTTAAGTCATTATGTATAATTTATTTAACTATTTATTTATTTATTTATTTAAACAGATTTATATCCCACTTTTTCCTTCAACTAGGCTTATATACTGCTTTTCTAGCTCCAGCAGTGGGTGTTACGAGCAGTGGGTGGTCCCTGCTCATAACAGCTACAATCTAGTCAACATAGACAACACAATAACTGGGGAATAGGATATATCTAGAGGAAAGGTAAGGAAACACATAGGAGGTGAACAGGAGACTAAGACGATCAGGATCCAAAAGCAGTCTCAAAGAGGTGAATTTTTAGCGTGTCCCTTGACAGGGCTTAACATAGGCATCTTAAAATGTGCTTACGCATGAGCAAACAAACACGCATATGGAGTGACAACATTTGCACAGCCGGCCAAACCTTCAACAGCAGGCGCTATGCGAAGCGAAACGTACCTAAAAATTGCCATACTGAGTCAGACCAATGACCCATCAAGCCCAGTATTCTGCTTCTAACAATGATAAATCCAAGTCACAAATACTTGGTATGTTCTCAAACAGCACCATACCTAGGCCTGTGCGAGCACTGTAGCCACACAGGGCGCATTTAGAGTTGCCAGCCTCGGCTCCCTCCCTCCCTGCCTGCCCGGCCTGCCTTTATCCCACCGCCGCTTTTCCTGTTCCCTTGGCGGCTGCGGTGGTGGTGGTGGCAGTAGACGTCCAATTAAAAAAGGAATATGGGTCTTTCTGACTCGGCACTTGCATGACTGGTCTGATCCCTCCCTCCTCTGAAGCAGCAGCGGTAAGGTAAGGACAGGCAGCATGGAGGGGGGGGTGGAGTCGACTGGAGATGAGGAGGTGGGGTAAGATGGGGAGATGCTGGATATGGGGGGATAAGGGCAGAAGGGCTGTGCTGGGCATGGGGGGAATAGGGCAAATGACAAAAGTCTGATGTCATTAGGGGGGTGCCAGGTTTGCAAGTCACACAGGGCACATTTATAGCTTGGTACGACTCTGCTCCCAAAAGTAGCAACATTCTATGCTGCCTATCCCAGGGTTAAGCAGCGGCTTTCCCAATCCTATCTTAATAATGGTTTGTGATGGAGTGTATGGGCAACTCCCCATCCCCCGCAGGGACTCTCCCCAGCCAAGGCCAGAACCGGTGAGGTGTTACTCTGGTAACAGCTTAAACCCCTGTCCCTTTAAGAGAATAGGCTGGAGAATGCCCGAGGAGGGTGTGACTAGGTTCCAGACCCAGGGGGAATGGGGAGGAGGAAGAGATGAGTCTGGAGGTCTACTCTAGAGCATGGGACAGAATGACTTAAAGTACCTTTGAGAGGAAGCCTGCTAAGAAGGTAGGAAGTGTTTTGGAATCTACTATAGTGCACCAGCCTTGCTGTTGATGTCCTGCTCGGCTGGAGGACTCCCGTGCTGCAGAGGACGGCTATGTTGTTTCACTCATGAGTATCCTATCCTGCTGCTGAGGAATAGAAGAAGACTATTGAGTTGTACTGCGCAGAATGAATGGACTTTGGAGGGACACTCCTGTTTTCTTGGTTTGGAAGTGCCGTCTGTGCTGGAGCTGCATTCAGCTATTCAGCAGAGTAGCTCTGCTGAGAGCAATTAAGGACTTGTTACAGCTGGGGCGAAGCCTAGGGCAACAGAGGGTTTAACTCTACGTGTGCCTAAACCCAAGGAGGGCCAAGGTAGTTGTCAGGATGCTTGTCCCCAAATAAAGTTTATTTTCTTTAAACCTCTTGGCTGTGGAGTCCTGTGTCATGCCCGATGCTAACCACATTTACCACATGGTTTATGTACTTTTCTTCCAAGAACTTGTCCAAACTTTTTTTAAAACCAGTTATGCTAATTGTTTTTACCACATCTTTTAGCAATTACTTTCAGAACTTAATTATATGTTGACTGAAAAAATATTTTCACTAAGGGGGACATTTTGGAAGCCCTATTCATGCTTTGGACGTCTGAAAATGGGCATAGAGATGTCCAAAGCACAGAAACACTTCCAGATCCATTTTAGAAGCTGGGTCTGTGGATGCCCCATCGAAAGCTAAACAGAGGTATGGTTGAGGTGTAGTCCAGGTGTTCCCAGTATCCTGGATGTCCCCACTAATCTCAAAAACATCATGGATGTCTGGCATCACATCTCAGTCTAGACCAGGGGTCTCAAACTCAAATTGCTTTGAGGGCCAAATGAGGACTTGTAAAGTAACCCGCGAGCCGCATAAGACGCGGGGCCTCATTTGCATAAATATTTGCATAATGTTACCATACAAAGCGTAGAGTTAATGATGCACATTTCCCAGAGCTGACATATTCCAGTTAATAAATTCAAAATAGATATTTTTCTACCTTTTGTGCATTTTTTTCAGTTGCAATTGTTCCAGCCACTTTCTTCTGGTTTCTTCGTGTCTGCTGCTAACTCTCCATCGTCTGCTGTCCATTTATCCTTTCTTCTCTCTTCTAGTTTTTTTTCCATTCTCTCTCTACATCTGCTTTAACATACTAATCTTTCTCCTTTTGTTCCTTCCTCATTCCTATTTCATCCACTCAAATTTTACCCCTCCATCCTCAATCACCACTTACTCTCCCAATACCCGGCCAATTGTAGATTTGTCTTCCCTCCCACACAAATATTTTTCCCCTCTCCATTTCACTCTCCCAGCCCCATCCCATTCTAATCCTCCCCCAACATCAGCTCCCTTCTAGTTCCAGCCCCACCCAGCATCCGCTCCCTTCTAGTCCCCGCATCAGCCCATTTCCAGTCCTATCTCCACATTAGCCCATTTCCAATCCTATCCTAGCCCCACCATCAGCCCATTTCCAGTCCTAGCAACCCCCCAGTCCATTACCATTTCTAGCCCCCCATAGCCCATTACCAGTCCTAAGCCCCCCAACAGCCCACTTCCAGTCCTAACCCTCCCATCACCCCATTTTTATTCTTAGCCCCACAATAGCCCATTACCAGTCCTAATCCACCAATCAGCCCACCTCCAGCCCTAACCCCCATCTGCCCATTTCCAGTCCTAGCCCCCACCATAGCCCATTACCAGTCCTAACCCCCCATGCCATTAGCCCACTTCCAGTCCTAACCCCCCATTACCCCATTTCAGTCTTAGCCCTTCCGTAGCTCATTACCAGTCCTAACTCCCCCCATCAGCTCACCTCCAGTCCTTCCTAACCCCCATCAGCCCATTTCCAGTCCTAACCCCCCCCCCCCATCTGCCCAAGTAAATAAAATAAAATAAAAAACCCTGGCTTCTGCTGCTGCCGCTGCCGCCGTGACAGCGGAAGAATCAACTGTCAATTTAAAAAAAAAAAACTGGCTTCTGCTACTGCTGCTGCAGCCGTGGCAGCAGCAGAATCAGCTATCCCGCGGCCCCTTCCCCTCTGTCTGGAAGAGCCCTGAGTCTGCTCCATCAGCGGCGGGCTTTTCAAGCCACGAAGAGAGTATTTCCCTCTCGCGCGGCTTAAGCCTATTCACTTTTCAAGCTGCGCGAGAGGGAAATACTCTCTTCGCGGCTTGAAAAGCCCGCCGCTGATGGAGCAGACTCAGGGCTCTTCTGGACAGAGGGGAAGGGGCCGCGGGACAGCTGATTCTGCTGCTGCCACGGCTGCAGCAGCAGCAGAAGCCAGTTTGTTTTGTTTTTTTAATTGACAATTGATTCTGCCGCTGCCACGGCGGCAGCAGCAGAAGCCAGGGGTTTGTTTTTTTGTTTCCCTCCGTCGCGTGCCGCACCAAGCTCTCTCGCGGGCCGCGTGTTTGAGACCCCGGGTCTAGACCTTCTTGTTTTGGCTGAAAAACATCCAGAGGATATAGACAATAGTACAACATCTTCCCCAGTACTTAGCACATCGACAATGGGATTTGAACCCTTCTGCCCCTTTCCACCCACTGTTCTAACCACTAGGTTATCCTAGATATTTGGGTTCTAATATCCGGTTCTGGGGATGTCTATATAGACGCGCCCCCCTTCCCCCAGAGACTTCCATATCGGGCACATCCACATTTTTGAAATCGGGCCTACTCCTGGACATGCCTGCTTTAAAATTTTTTTTTAATTAGACATTCTGGCCTAGATGTTCCAGACTGAACTTGGACGTCCCTTCTATCCGTTCTAAAATTCCAATCCACATGCATAAATATTTCCTTTTACTTGTTTTAAATGTACTACATTGTAACTTCATGGTGTGAACCCTATTCTTTCTACTTTTTGAAAGAATAAATTTACTGCATCACCCTTAGGATTTTACAGACATCTATATTTTCCCTTCAGCTATCTCTTTTCCAAGCTGAGGAGCCCTAACCTCTAGCCTTTCCTTGTGGAGGAATCATCCCATCCCCTTTATCATTTTGGTTACCTTTCTCTGTGCCTTTTCTAATTCTATAATATTTTTTTTTAGATGCAGAGAACATAAGAACATAAGAAATGCCATAATGGGTCAGAACAAGGTCCATCAAACCCAGTATCCTGTTTACAGTAGTGGCCAATACAGATCATGAGTACCTGGCAGGATCCCAAAATGTAGGCCAATTCCATGCTTCTTAACAGAGACAAGCACTGGATTCCCCCAGTCCACATTAAGAATAGTTTATGAACTTTTCCTCCAGAAACTTGTCCAAATCGTTTTTAAACCCAGCTATACTAAGGTGACATTTTACTTATCAGATAATGTCCTTTCTTTGTGTCCTTCTAGACCAGTCCAGACAAATGGACTATGTTCCCCTACCAGCGGATTGGTGGAGACAAAGAACCAATGAAAAGCCCAGGTTTCAATGACATCATTCCTGTGCCTCTAACCGCCTCAGCCACCAGAGGTCCCTTCAATCTTCATCCCAAAGCAAATGGGAAATACAGAGCAAGTCTCACACAACCTCAATGTGGGCAACAATGAGTAAACAACAGTAGAGAACTATGTACAGGAAAGTAGAAATAGAAAGCTGTCAGTAGAAGATGAGTCTGCAGAGCCAAGCATAAAAATCATGGTGGACCCAAAGATACCACAGCAGAAGAACAGAGCAAATACAGTTTCAGATGCAGGCCCTGGACTTAGCAGGACTCAAGGAAAGATCATTATATGGTAAGTAAAATGTCACCTTCCATATCGTCCTGCTAGACCAGTCCAGACAAGCGGGATGTACCAGCTGGGTGGGAAGATACAGCAGCTTGCAAAACTCTTGAGCCAAAAGCTGTGTCCACCCATGTGTGGACATACAAGTGGTAATGTCTGATAAAAGAGGAAAGTGGTGCCCATGTTACTGCCCAACAAATGTCTGGAGGGTCTACCGAGCTCCGTTCCACCCACGAGGACAAGGACACTTGCACTCGGGTAGAATAGGCACATAGACTCTCCAGAACCGGCAGTTCTGTAACAGATATGCTGAGGCAATAGCCTCCTTAATCCAGCAACTCAAAGTTGACTTGGCAGCCGCTTCACCCTTGCATGGGCCAGCAAATAGCACATAAAGATGGTCTGATTTACGATAGGAATTCATAACCTCCAAGTACTGGAGAAGCACCCTCCAGACATCCACAAGGGGAAGATCCTTATCCTTCCCTCAACACTGATCCTTAGAGAAGGAGGGCAGGCAAACCACCCTGGTTCATGTGAAAGGAAGACAGCATTTTAGGCAAGAAGGAAGACACACGCCGATTGGAAACAGCCTCAGTTAAAAAGAACAGATAAGGATCTTGACAAGACAGAGCCTGCAGCTCAGAGATCCACCTTGCAGAACAAATTGCAACCAAGAAGACAGTCTGGAGCATCAAATCCTTCAAGGTAAACACGCTTCAATGGCTAAAGGGAGCCACCATCAGAGTCTTAAGCACCAGAGACAGATCTCAGGAAAGGATCACAGACCGAAGCAGAGGACACAGATGTCAAACCTCTTAGAGAAATTGGGAGACGTCCAGGTGCAAGGCCACGGACTTGCCTGCCACCAGACCACAGAAACAGGCCAAAGCTGCCACCTGAACCTTCTCTAGGCCATCCTGCAGAAAAGCCAACAGGGAGGATACCTTGGCTGTCTCAGAAGCCAAGTGTCACACACCACACCCCATACCAGTGCTCAAAGAAGCATCATATCCATACACATGCTAGCTTGGTAGACCTCCTCCAGGCACCAAGTATAGTAGAAATTACATCTAGAGAGTAGCCCTTATGCACTAGCAGTCTCCTTTCAAGAGCTATGCCATGAGTGAAAAGGGAGGCAGGTCCTCCAGGACAATCTGTCCCTGCCGTAATAGCCCATGAGACAGAAGCAACTGAAAAGGAGGTACTTGAAGGAGCCATATCAGGTCTCTGAACCACACTATCTGCGGTCAATTCGGCACCACCAGTACAATCCTGCCTAGGTGGCGCTCTATACGCTGAATTACACGCCATGACCCAAGAGCCACAGAGGAAACATGTACAGCAGCCTGTGGCTGGGCCAAGGTTGGGTCAGGCCATCGATGCCCTCAGATCCTATCTCCATGTGGCAACTGAAGAAGCGGCACACTTTGGCATTGGAATGGGTCACCATCAGATCCATTTCAGGATGACCCCAGTGGCACAGAATCAACTGAAACATTTCTGGACTCAGTTCCCACTCACCAGGATTCAGAGTGTTGACTGAGGAAGTCTGCTTCCACGTTGTCCACGCCAGCAATATGCTGAATCAACAAGACTAGGAGGTTCTTCCCTGCCCGAGCAAACAGGAGATTCATCTCCAGGGCCACTCTGGCACTTCTTGTGCTGCCCTGCCCACTCTGGCACCTCTTGTGAACTGATAGGGAGAACCAAGCATGGCAAACCGCAGATACTTCTGCTGGTCCTCCCGGATTGGGATATGGAAATATGTTTTGGCCAGATTCAGAGAAGCCAAAAATTCTCCTCAGTGCACTGCTTGAATCTTGAAATGCAAGGTTTCCATTCAAAAGCGCAGGACATGCAATTGCTCATTGACCCCTTTGAGGTCCAGGATGGAGCAGAATGAACTGTCCTTCTTTGGCACAACAAAGTAGATAGAGTATCTGCCCTTTCCCTGCTCAGCTGCGGGGGATAGGCACCACTGCCTTTAGGCGAAGCAACTTGTCCAGGGTGGTCCACACCACAACACCTTTGATCACAGACTGACAGGGGAGATGATGAAGGCATCGGGAATCGGCTTCTTCATTCCAGGACATAGCCGAATTGAATGGTGTCTAGCACCCAGTGATCCTTGGTAACCTGAGCCCATTCCTGAAAGAAGAGGCAAAGCCTGCTGCCCACTAGAGGCCCCAGGGAATGGGCCCCCCAAATCTTCATTGCATAGCCCAGTAGGGTACTCTTTTGGAGGATGCCATGCTGCTGGGTCCATGTGCTACATGAAGGGACTGAAAATGAGCCTGAGGTCCTGAGGCAGAGGGAAAGAAAGGTTTTCCCAGTCGGTAGTGATGATGGTCCTGACACCCCCAGGAATCCATCCAGCGTATTCATGGTGGTCGGTCAGAGGCTGACGAGAAAGGGGCAGTTATCCACTTCACAGGCTCCCTGGACCTGTCTTCTGGGAGGTGGTAAAATTTTGTCTCACCTAGATCCTTCACTAGCTTCTCCAAATCTGATCCAAACAGGAGCTTCCCCTTAAAGGCCAGTAGAGTCAATGGGCTTTGGAGGATGTGTCCATCACCCAGTGATGGTGCCAAATCTAATGCTATGATACAGTAGTCTGGGCACCATCCCTGGCTGCCAAGTGCACTAGGTCATATATGGCATCAGAAAGGAAGGCCATAGCCATCTCCAAGAAAGAAGTAGTACCATCAGGTAGAAGCAACTGAATCCACTGGAGCAATGCTCGAGAAATCAAGCTGGTCCATACCCCCATCTGTAGAATAGCTGCTGCCATAAAAAACTGGCTCTTCAGCAAGGAATCGACCTTGCAGTCCAGAACATCCTTTAAGGCTGATCCACCTTCCATGGGAATGGTGGTCTGTTTGGTAACTGCCGTTACCTATGCATCCCCTTGGCAACACCGAAGCACTCACTGTACTCCTGCTCCGGGAGGACAGCATAGATCCTCTTATAGGCCCTTAACCCTTTAGGCAGGGTGAGTCCCACTTGGACTGGATCATATCTTTGAACACCTCCGGGAACAGGAAGACAGTAGTGGATTTCCATACTCCTTGAAGAAGCAGATGTATTTTCGGCTCCCGCTCTGTACTAGAAGCATCTGTCAAGTTCAAGGCAGATGAGACCCTGAAAATCAATGCCATCATCTCCTCCTTCCAGAACAGGTGGATCACACCAGCCTCTGCAAAGTCTTCTGAAGGTGATAGTAGGCCCTTCTCCATATCAGAGCCCAATACCGATTCACCTGGGCCCGAGGCATAGTCAACCTCTCAGACAGCTCCCAACTGTTTCTCATCTTCAAGGAGTTTCCAACACCAGGGATGCTTAGCCAAAGGCAATTGAACAGGTTTTCTGCCTTCAGCCTGCCTGGCACAAGATTACGTCCAGGGGCACATAGAGGCCAGTGGGTCTGAATTTCCATGACAGAAGGACCAGGCCTGTTATTAAAAAGGAATTCTGGAGAGGACAATACAGATTCTGCAAGCTCTCCTCTCGGAAAAGACTCCCCAACACCAAGGGGCACAGCCACCACAGACCCCCTAGAGGACTAAGAGTGGCTCACAGCATGGCCACTGAAGCCTCCGGCTGGCTCAGTATCTTTACCCTTAGTGCCAACCTGCACCTCCTGTCCTGAGGCAGGTAAGAGTGAACTAACTGTATCCCCTGGCTGAGAGGGGAAAGCATGCCCTCCAGGGGCGACTCAGAAGCTGTCATACAGGATAGGCAAAGTCCAGAATCCAAAGATGAGGCTCCTCGCTTGCCACAGGTCTAACAATGTTTCCTGGAAGAAGACAGAGAGTTGGAGTATCATCAGAGCGCATGCTAAGATTGTGTAGGCCTGCAGGCGCGTGTTAACTGCGCTTTTATGGAACGCGCATTAGAGGCGCTAGGGAAGGAGCATGCGTTGGAGCCGCTTGGGCAGAACACCCAATAGGACCACGTGGCCCCCAGGTGCACAATAGGCAAAAATGTTACTGACGTGTGCAGAAAATGGCAGGAAAACCCCACACAGCACCAACAGTCACCAGCAGTCCACCACGAATTGCATCTCTCAGAGACAGAATAGGGAGCCCACAACAAGGACAATGACAAGATCAAGTCTTGATACTCACTCCTTGAGAGCCCCAGTTGTAGGCTCCATGCTGGGCTCAGCTCTACTCCCCTGGAACTGCTTCACTGGCTGGGTTTGTTTTTAACAGCACTGTATAGAAAGGTGGCTGGCAGGCAGATCCCTCCGAGAGCCTTCTGCAATCTTCGGGAGAGAGCAGGGGGAAAAGAGAAAGAGGGAGAGGATGCTGAGGTTGTGTGAGGCTGCTGTACTCCTCCAGATCCTTCCAAATCCTTCCAATTTGTGGCTGCTCAACAGGCCCTTATCATGATAAGACGGTAGAGCTGAACCAATTTTCCTTCCTCTTATGACTACCAAAACGTCTGTAGTCTAGTGGGGCCTCCCACGTCAAGCTCAAGTGAGAGAGTCACCCCTTTAGGGCTTGAGGTGATCATTCACGAGCGTTTAATTAATCTCTCTTCCTCTGAATTCTCAGATTTTCTACACAGGAGAAAATTCATCCATCATCTGCTGGGACACAAAAAAATACTGAAGGGATCTCTGGTGGATGAGGCGGATAGAGGCACCGGAGTGATGTCATTGAAATCTGGGCTTTTCATTGGTTCTTTGTCTCCACCAATCTGTTGGTAGAGGAACACAACTCACTTGTCTGGACTGGTCTAGCAGAATAATATGGAAAACCTTTTACCATATCCTCCGGCAACGAATCCCAGAGCTTGGTTACGCATTGAGTGAAAAAATATTTTCTCTGATTAGTCTTAAATGTACCACTTTGTAGCTTCATTGCACACTCCCTAGTCTTTGTGCTTCCACCTTGCTGCTCCTTATGCCTGGAACATACTACCTGAGTTGGCACATCAGGCTCCAAATCCAGGCTAAAAACGCACTGCTTTGAGACTGCTTTTGGATCCTGATCCCCCCTAGTCTCTTCTTCACCTCCTACGTGTTTTCTTAACATTTCCCTAGATATATCCTAGTCCCCACTTTTTGTGTTGTCTGTCTTGACTAGATTGTATGCGCTTATGAGCAGGACTGCCTCCTACCTATCAATGCACAGCACTGCATACACCTTGTAGCACTAACAAGTAGTATTAGTAGTAGTAAACAACCAATTTACATTTACTTGTTCCACTACATTCATTACTTTGTAGACATCATTCATATCTTTCCTTACCCGTCTCTTCTCCAAGCTGAAGAACCTAATCTTTATGGCTTTCCTCATGAGGTATCCTTCCATCTCCTTTATTATCTTGGTTGCCCTTCTCTGTGCCTTTTCTAATTTTGCTATATAGTTTTTTAGATGCTTTGACCGGCACGGCACACAATACTCAATAGTGTGGTTGCACCATGGAGTGATTCAGAGGCATTTTGATATCCTCTGCTTTATTCTCCAATCATTTCCTTATAATTCCTAGCAGTCTATTTGCTTTTTTGGTTGTCACTGCACATTGAGTAACGTATTTCACAGGTGCTCCTTGTGGCCTTGGGCAAGTCACTTAACTCTCCGTTGCCTCAGGTACAAAAACATAGATTGTGAGCCCTTCAGGGGCAAGGGAAAAATATATATTCAGTACCTGAATGTATACCGCTTTGACTGGTAGAAAAACGGTATATAAGCCTAGTTAAATAAATATTATCCACAATGATGCTTAAAGCCTTTACCTGGGTAGTGACTTCTAATGTGGGACCTTGTATTGTATAGCTATCATTTGGGCTGTCCACATTAAATTTTGTCTGCAATTTGGATGTCCGGTGACCCAATTTCTCAAGTTCCTTTTACAAATTTTCACAATCCTCTAGTGATTTAACAACTTTGAATAATTTTCTGTCCTGTGCAAATCTGATTACCTCACTCGTTCTCATTTCCAGGTCATTTATAAATAAGTTAAAAAGCAGTGGGTGCAGTACAGATCCATGGAATACTCCACTATTCACTTTTCTCCATTGAGAAATTTGGCCATTTAGCCCTATTCTCTATTTTCTGTCTTTTCACCAATTGCCAATTCATAATAGAACACTCTTTCCTATCCAATGACTTTGATTTCCTGAACAGGCTCTCATGAGGGCCTTTGACAAAGGCTTTCTGAAAATCTAGATACACTATATAAACTGGCTCAACCTTATCTACCTGTTTATTCACACCTTCAAAAACAAGAATCAGATTGGTGAGGTAAGACGTCCTTTGTCTAAATCCACATTGGCTTTGTCCTGTTAAACCATGGTTATCTATATGTTTGGTAATTCCTGGATCACCTGTGGAACCGCTGCTGCTGTCCACCCGGGCCAGCCACCCTAGACGGCCGCCTAGTGGACGGGCCAGCCCTGCTGCCTTAGCTCTTCCAAGTCTGCTTCTCTAGCCTCCAGAGGCTGGGCTCATTTACAAGCAATCCCACATCCTGTAAAACAGAAATTAAAAAGGGTGTCTGTCCTTCCCTTTTTACAATATTAAACTCTCCCTACGCAGTCAACTCCTTAAAGTCTAAGCTCGTCTCCGCAATCTTATCCCCTACCGTCCCCCCATTGTTACAGAGTTAAACCTGACCTACAGTACAACAACAACAAACACCTCTCCCTCCTCCTTCAGCCCCATCAAAATCCCCTCACAGCCTGTCGGTGCTTCCCACCCGCTCTGTGCTAACAACCACCACTTCTGAAAAACCACGGCCACAGTGGAGGGGCTGCAGGAAGAGCTTTGCTGATAACGCATTAATGCTCACTGTGCAAGAAATGGAAGTACTATTCAGGGACAGATGCTGATCATCCATCACGCCCCCTACAGTTACCCCACAGCATTTACAGTCTCCATGTGATAATTGTTACAACTAACACATGGTAAATGTAAAATTTGGCACGCTTTTCTAAACAGGCCCTGTGAAGGCAAATTTTCCATTGTACGTAGAGACCGGAATTGAGATGCCAAGACATACACAATTCTGTCGGTATTTTAGATAAGGCTCTGCCAGCTGTAGAGCTTTTTCTAAAATCTGTATAAGGATGTAGAGGAGCACACGTATATCTGCTATTTTACAAATCGACACGTGGGAAAAAAATCAGTGGGGCAGCTCAGCAATTTACATGTGTAAGTTGGTATTTTGCAAACCTGCATGTCTAAATGTCCTCTATTAGCCACAGTGGCTGCTGTCTTTAATTCATTTCAATTGTGGGGGATAAACAATGGGGGATTAAGAAGAATAAGCCCCTTAACCCTCCAGTAAAGCTGAAACAAGCACTTTTTAAAAATCTACACGTGCCAGGGAGCAATTGTAAACCCTGACATGGACAATTTGGGTCATGCATGTGAGTTCCTGTGGGGAGTACACAGGTAGACCTTTGACCTGCCCATGCCACACCCCCTTGTGATTTCTATATTTTATGGATATCCACATGTAACTTTAGCCCTTTATAAACTCGCCATTTGTACGTATAAATGACAGATTTTTCCATGTGAAAATTGCAAATAAGGCTTCTCAAATAACCCTCATGGTATAGTATCCCTGGCTTCTGACTACACTGCTCTGTCCTCCGAAAAATGAATCCCTGGAAGAATGCAACATACTTTCTTCTAAGCCTTTGCTGCCACGCCCCCCCCCCCCCCCCCCGCACTGTGCCATCTGCACAGTGTAAGGTGGATGATCACACACAAGGGGAAAACAACCAGCTGCCAGCCAGCCTTAAGTTAAACAAACCTGACAAGTTAAAAGAGGCAGCAGGGTCTAGAAAATCTCTGGACGCATCAAACCTATTGACACCGCTTCTCTGCCCCGTCCACTGGTTTTCATACACTCAAAGCCAGACATGCAGTGGGCAATCATAGACTGTCTACTAAATTTTGAAAAAACATCACCACTAGATGCGTGAAGACAGATGCTCAGAAAAGTACGCAGCTTATGGTTGCCTACATTGGATGTGGTGAGCTAATTTTCAACATATTGGCCATCCTAATGTATTATATATTAGATAGGTAATCCTGCTTCAATGCCTTCGTAGAATTTCCTTGATATTCAGAGAGATTTTGCAAATGTCTGTTTCTTCACCGACCCGATGAACAGAGGATAACTCTCAAAGACTACTCACCGATGTATTGAGTACATCCGCTACAATTTGTTTGTCAACCCTTGTTTCTACATATTCAAATAAGCTAACAAAGAAACCACTGGGGATGTTTTGCTTCAAACAAAATTTCCTATTTTGTTTCCTTTCATTTTGAAAATGAAACAAAAGGAAAAAAATGAAATTTTGTTTGCCTTTTTTGTTTCAGTTTGTGATAAGGAAGCTTATCATAGCTCAGGAAGGGGCTATAGAAAAGGTGAAGTGTCTCTGAACAAGCAACCTGTCAGTTCTGGTAGAAATAAGAAAACAGAATTTTCCCATAAAAGACTACCAGTCCCAGAATGCACCAGGTTTCCAACAGCCATTAGAGGAGCTGAAGTGGGGAAAACGTGTGTTCAATCAGGAGGGCTATGAGGTAATCCCTAAGCACTCATCTCAAAGGGCAGGGCCTGATTCAGCACAGCTGCGCTGTGTTAGGGAGGAGCACTCATCTAGGCAGAATAAAGGTAGAGTTTATTCTACAGAGAATTATCCTCATTATCCTGAGAATCAGCTGGAGCTTCATCAGTTTCATCTGAAGGATCATCAGAAGCAGAAGCCAAACCGGACGGACAGAGAGGGAAAGAAACCCTTTGGAAGAAAGAGGAGAAAAGCCTTTGAGAGGTCTAGAAGAGTCCAGAGCAGTACGTATACTGGGAGGCATTCCAAGGGCCAGCATACACTATTGGACTGGGGAAAGCCAGAGGAATGGTGCTGCAGAGCTAGGAATCTCCAGACGGTACCTGTGAGAGAGACGGCTGCACGTGGAAGGGACCCTAAGACCCATGCCAGAAGGTATGTGAAGAGAGATCCAGTGTCCAGGGATCTGGATTGGAAGGCTGGACATAAGAACTGGACTACATACTGGCCAGGTTATATAGAGAGGAACTCTAACAGCAATGGAAGCTCAGGTATGAACACTAATCTATGCCCTAGCTATAACCTTGAAAGACAGCAGGGAAACAAGTATTCTCCTGAAAGTGCTCCATTGAGAAATTCATCTGTGCCAATCCATGATATTGAACCCATGCTTGTTGAAGAAGGGGGAATGATTGCAGATGAAGAATGTGTTTATATGGACTGCTCTCTGTCCAAACTCCTTTGGTGATTTTCTGTTATAAAGTACAGCAACCATCACAAAGAAATACAAACTTGTTCTTTAATCTACTCAGAAAAGCTCCTGAAGCAGGATTTGACCCACACAGTAGAAAGCAAGCCAGCTAAGGGGTTTCAGCTGGATAACTGCTAGCAATTGAGCCTTACCTAATTGCTTGTGAGCTAGGAGAGAATCACTTCTGAATCTATGTGGGAAGTTATCAGAAGTTAACCTGAAAAGAACAGTTTTTTCTTTCTTTGTGGCTTTTCGTTTGTTGTTTGATATATGCTAAGAAAACATTAGCTAATGCCTGACAAGTTTGAATGTTGTTTTCCTGATTTTGATTTTGTTTTTCCAAGTTAAACACTGGAAGCAAGTAACCTGATTTATGTGCTACCTAGCATATCTGTGTTGGGAGAAATAACCCCATAAATAAATATCTTATTGGCTTTAACACTTGAGCACAACTAAATTATTGTCAGCAGCTGTGTCTGGTGTGAATGAACTGCATTGCCCACAATCCCTTGCAAATCATATAGATATATGTACTTGCCAAGACTGTGAAGATTCTCACCCAGGCAACCGTCTGACAAGTTTCAAATGAGCAGTGGCCCTTTCCCCTGGCCAAAAAATCCATGTCAAAAAAAAAAAACACAACCTCTCCCAGACCTCCCTTTGGCCCCCTCCAGAATCACCCCAGTTTTTTTTTTTTTACCTGCTTGCCTTCTTACCTAAGATACCCAGACACTCCCTCCTGCTCCTGCCGGATTTCAGAAGGCACTGGCTGATTTGAGATTGGTGGCTATTTGGAGTAGAGACTGTCCTCCAGTCTCCGGAGTAGTGTCGACCTCCTGTCCGTTGCAGTCCTGCCACTTTGGCCTTGGGCAAACAAGTTAGGTGGGGGATGTGAAGGTTTTTTTTTTAAAAGTTTGCAGTGCAGTTTTGGATTTAGCGCATGCTGCTGTGAGGTAAAATTGCTTACTTATAATAGTTATTCATCCATACACAACAGGATTAATCAGCAAAGAAGTGGGTGATGTTATCAATGAGCAGCTCTCCCGGAGCTCAGAGCATGCATGGCCCATCCACAAACAGTGGCGCCTGCAATGGCACAGTAACGCAGCTCTTAGACAGCGTCACGTGCTTCGTGCCTATCCGGTAGTAGCTCAAGGCTAGTTATAGTCAGGTACTTCTATCCCCAGAGGGCTTCTAATCTAACTTTGCACCTGAGACAATGGAAGGTTAAGCGACAAGGATTGCCAGTGGGATTTGATCCTTAGTTGCTTTGGTCATCAAGCCACTGCTCTAAATAGTAGACTACTCCTCTGCTGTCTATGGAGAACACCTGTTACAAGTAAGTAACTTTGCTTTCTCCATCAATAAGCAGGATTGCATCAGGCACACGAGTGGGTGACTCCCAAGATGAGCAAGGACATCAGCATCCTAGATGAACTTTACCTTTGGCCGGCAGGAGGAAAGGTGCTTAAGAATGCATCCATTTAGGATGAAGAGTAGGAGACAGCCGCAGCGTGCTAACAAACATCCAAGCAGTTTAACTTCAACCTCCTGCCCTGTGGCCAGCATGCATGAGAATGGCAGATTCCTCTGCGGTACTGAGTCAGTCATGAGAGATCATCTGTGAGATCGACCCCATGCTGCAGAGGAAACTTGCCATGCTCTTATCATACCAGCCGTGGGACATGAAGTTGAAACTGAACTGCTGGAATATTTTTTAGCATAGCATGATTGTCCCCCGACAACCCATACTGCAGAGGCAGGGATGGCCCTAGAGTTGGTTCAAGGTGTTGGTGTTCTAGACAAACCTTAAGCCTTATGTTCCTCCTGGCTGCCAGAATCTATTGTTTAGCTTTGAATGTCCTGCTCTTTGCTGCCCCTCAGAAGGTGCCGCCCCAGGCAGCTGCCTAGTTTTCCTCATGGTTGAGCCAGACCTGAATGGAGGAAATTGATGCATTCTTCTTGTGCCTTTCCTTCTGTTGGCCATGGAGCTGAGGGCTGAGCTGCTGGTCTGCCACTGCCCTTTGCCACCTCAAGAATATTGGCACTCTAGGCATCTACCTAGTTCACCTAATAGAAGCACCGGCCCTGAAGCTCAGAGCTGCTCATTTAGCTATAATATGTCCAGACAGGAAGCAGCCTGAAGAGGAAGTAAGTCTTTTGAGAAGGGGAACAAATTCTGATGAGGCCAGAACAGTGCCATGAGAATCATTGTGCTGGGCCTTCTTTTAAATTTGTGCAAGAGTTTTGCTATTAATGGGATTGGTGGATAAGTATAAAGGTTGAGCCATGTTCAGTCTAGTGCTAGGGCAATGCAGAAAGAACACTTTGCATTTTCACTGCTGGTAAATGGAATTCATTGCTGGAGGATGCAGTAAAAGCTGTTAGTGTAGCAGGGTTTAAAAGAGGTTTTGACAAGTTCCTGTGTAGCAGCAAAGCGCAGACAAACCAATGTTACCAGGAGTCTGTTCAGAAGGTCCAAATCATTTATTTGTGCACAAGTCTCGAACCAGTCAATTTCAAAATGGCTGAGCAAAGTTTTCAAGCATTACAACAACTTTTATAGACTTCTGTTCCATTCTAGGTATAGAAAAACATTTCATTGGTCCCGGTACTCTCCCGTACCTCCCGTACCCCTTCCATTGGTCCCGGTACTGATAAGTTTATCCAATTATGTCCCTTCAGTGGGCATGGCACCTGCATACCCCCCTTCTAGTCCCAATTACAATGGTCAGTTCATCTACTTGTTACTTTCACACTCTCAAGGCCATAGAGCCAATTTGTGCATGCAGGGGAGCAGGGCTCTGCAACTCATCTGTCAGCACTCCCAATTATATTCCTTGCAGATGTACTTTTTCTTATCAGTAACTTTTAAACACATTTTTCAGTATTTTTCCATCTCTCAGTTCTGCTTACCTAAGTTAGTTTAGTTCTCTTACAGAGTTCTATCCTACAATAGCAGCATATTGGGGGATGTGCAATTCCTATGTGCCTCTCCATAGGCTTCATTTACAGGTCAAGCTAGCCATGCTGGCCTGCTTATGTCAGACACCGTGGATCACAGGCCTTCACCTGCCACATTCCCCCCTTTGATTAATCTCACCCTATTACTTAATAAGGTGTGAGAATTAAATCACCTTTAGAAGAATCACATCATGATTGAAGGATTTCGACTAGGACTGGCCTTGTACAAAGCCATTATTTTAGTGGCGGTCTTCCGCTCTACTGTACTATCAATAGTGTTATGAATGGAACGCATACAACATGGGATTAAACATGATAATAAAAAGATAACAGCAACAAGGATTAGTACTAAAACAATGAAAGTCTTAAATCCTCCCACCCATGAAAAGAGGTTAGCAAACCAGTTAGGAAATTTCAATGAGTGCCAAGTCTGTACTGGCACATAAGCATGTCTTTGCATATCTTTAGCAATTTCTTCAACTACTTGACCCTTATCATCTATTTTCAGACAGCAATTAGTTAAATTCAATTTATCACATACTCCTCCTTCAGCTGCTAACAAATAATCAAGTGCTAAGCGGTTCTGATATATAGCAGTGCGCATCTGAGTACTTTGTCTAGCTAAGAG
Organism: Ichthyophis bannanicus; assembly: GCA_033557465.1. Taxonomy (NCBI): domain Eukaryota; kingdom Metazoa; phylum Chordata; class Amphibia; order Gymnophiona; family Ichthyophiidae; genus Ichthyophis; species Ichthyophis bannanicus. The sequence continues at coordinate 101,538,438 of CM066032.1, read as the reverse complement.
CGTAAGAGCATGACTAGTTTCATTGGTTATTATTTCAACTACTGCTTGTAAGCGAATAATACGATTAATCATATAGATTGGAGTACGATAACCATACATACCATCATCATTCCAAGTGGCAGGCCCATAATACTCAATGATTCTTTCTGGTGGCCAATCATCACCTTGCCACTTCTCCCACTTGCCTATCTGTAAGGCCTCTCTCTTCTGTCTTAGTGCTCTTTTGTGTCGGTGGGTAGTGTATACTGGGTATCCTAATTGTTCTCCATGTTCAGTGTTTAGAAGAAAGAAGGAAGGTCTGATGGTTCCTAAGACACATGCTCCTCCCCAGTGTGGCGGGAGTTGTGCATATGCTCGGTTTCCACAGATCCAATATAGGCCAGGTGGGGCTTGCCAGGCTTGGACTTTGGCAAGGTTAGTCCATAGACCTGCAAGTTCAGGAAATCTAGCTAATGGGTTAGGAGGTTCAGGATGTCTGATTCCTGACCACCATGCTGTCTTTTTGGTCGTGGCATTATAGTACTTCTGGCTAAGACAGACCAGCTGTCCTACCTTCTGGGTGAACTGGGGTCCAGTTCTGGCATAGCAAAGACGTCCAACGATTGAGTGCGCTAACACCCACTCACTGGTAGTCTTGTGTAATTCAGTCTGATTGTAAACTAAAGAATAATTCAATTCTTGGGCTTCCCATGGCCACTGGTCTCCCATTTGGGTTCCGCCACAGAAATAGCAATCTGAGATCTTAAGACTAGATACTACTGCTCTGGCTAATTCTAGAAATAAATTCTGTGAAGGATGAGGAATCTCAAACTTATTTACATGCATGGCTTCATAAAAGGTATTATGAATATGGTATTTAGATGACTTGTGGGCTTGGATATTCAATCTGATAAACACAATGGTTCCTGGATCTATTGCTCCTCCAGCAATACGCAAACCAAACTTGTAGCCTTGTTTCCATGCATGGGGATTGTGTATACGTAAGTGTAAGGGGTTACAAGCATCTTTCTGACATTTATCATTTGTGGTTGGCTTGGTTAAAGTAGCCATTCGTTTATCTATTTTCTCATCAGTTATACCAGTATTCCAGGTAGCATAAAAAACACATCCCCAATACGGGCAATAGTAGTCTGCTGCTGGTGCAGTACTATAGCCTGATCCCGTTTTACCTGTACACTTCCACCAATTTGTGGCACCTTCTGGACACATGTACTTATGGTCATTCCGATACGCTTTCTCCCATGTACCACAGGTGGAATAACTATCTCTATTAATGGCATTACATGCATCAAAATTCAAAACAGCAGGTTTAGTAATGTCTTTAAGTGGTGGTGTAGCAGCTAGTATAGGTCCATCTGCATCCTTCCATCTTATTTCCAACGTGTAATAGGATGGATTCTGATGCGGATTATAGCATGCTTTGATTTTGCCATGAGTGCAAACATTTAGTTCAGTGGTGTTATAGATACACCGAGTCACTGTTCCCTTGCAGGTATAGTAAGAATGATAAAGCAAAGTCTGAGTTACTTTCAGTCCAGTTCGAGTAGAGGTAATGCAAGCAGCGCATGGAGGTAAAGCATAAGTCTGTTCAAAACCTCCAAATAAGGCAACCAAGGCAAAGCAAAAGTAAAGATGCATGTTGATGTTGATTGGAGTTCTTCTGAATCCTCAGCTGCTGATCTTGATCACGACGGTCTTTTATTCTTCGTCCCGTTTGCTAATGAAGCAATTTAACGGGTGCTGAGTGTTGATTGAGATCCTCAGGTTGTCCAGTACACATTAACCAACTTATTAGCAATTCAGTTGGCTTGTGAAGTCTGGCTAGTCAATGTAGTGTCAAAGTAGTGTGCAGAATCATGCACAGATTGGGTTCGTTGAAACAAAACTGTTGCTGCATGGAAAACAGCAATCCTCTTCGAAAGACTTGGGTACTGCAAGGCACTTGTAATGGAGTGTCTATGCTGCTGGTTGCCGTCTCAGAGTAACTCGCAAGGGTGCATCAAGATGCTGTTCTGCTGTCCACTGCTCTGGTTCAGGATCAGCGGCAGGCTTGACTCTGCTGTGGTGGATCCAGGCGTCGATCTCGGCTACCTTTACTGCAGTTGGGGTAGACAGGATGACGGTGTACGGTCCCTTTCCAATGGGGTTCCAACGGTGTCTTCTTCCAATCTTTGATCCACACCGAGGTACCAGGCTGATAGGGATGCAAGGGTTCCGTCAAGTTGATAGGCAACTGGTCTTGGATCCACGCATGGAGAGTCTGCAGAACAAAACTAAGAGCTAGGAGTTCTTGTCTGGTTACTTCTGAACCAATTTGGGCTAAACTTCCTTTAATTCCCTGCACTATTAGTGGGGGTTTACCATACAAAACTTCAAAAGGGGAAAATCCTGTTGACTTTACAGGAGCTGAGCGTATTCTGAGTAAAGCTATTGGGAGCACTTGGGGCCACTTCAAGTGTGTCTCCTGACAAAGCTTGGACATTTGGGCTTTTAGGGTACGATTCATTCGCTCAACTTTCCCTGAACTCTGGGGTCTGTATGCAGTGTGGAGTTTCCATTGTATCTGCAAAACTTTTGCTAACTGCTGAGTAACTTGGGAGACAAATGAGGGTCCATTGTCTGACCCTATTACTGCTGGAATTCCGAACCTAGGGACAATCTCTCTCATTAAGACTTTGGTAACTTCTCGGGCTTTCTCAGTTCTGGTTGGGAAGGCTTCTACCCACCCAGAGAAAGTACAAACTAATACTAATAGGTAATGGTATCCATTGGCTCTGGGCATTTCAGTAAAATCAACTTGGAGGTTGTGCATGGGGGTTACACCTCCTGACTGAACTCGGGGTGCCGTTATAAGGCCTTGCTTGGCATTATTTTTGGCACAGGTTAGACATTGACGTGCTACTGAGGCTGATATGGTTGTCATCAGAGGGATGTAGAAATGTGGTCTGAGTGCTTTTTCCATAGCACTCTTCCCATAGTGGGTGGCTTCGTGGAAAGCTTTGACAAAAGATGGTCCTAACAGTTCAGGAATTACTATTCGTCCAGGGGGTTGACTGCCCTCTTCTGGTGGCAGCTCAATCCATCCATCTTTCAGTACTCCATCTTCTTTGTTACAGTAGTAATCCAATTCTTTGGTGGTATATCGTGGTGTCCATAGATTCAAAGGTACTGGAAACAATGCTGCTTGCATTGGCATAGCTTGTGGGGCAATCTGTCCTGTCATAGCTGCTTGTCGGGCTGAGGCATCTGCAAACCTATTTCCTCGGGCAACTTCTCCTTTTCCTGCTTGATGTCCTCTACAGTGCATAACAGCTACACGTGTTGGGGCCCAAACTGCATCAAGTAACATCAATATCTCGGGACCATACTTGACTGATTTTCCTCCGGATGTGATGAGTCCTCTTTCTTTATAGAGAGCTCCATGGGCATGCAGAGTGGTGAAGGCATACTTGGAATCTGTATATACATTTAGCACAAGTTTTTCTCCTAACAATAATGCTCTGGTGAGTGCTATCAATTCGGCTTTCTGGGCTGATGTGCCTGAGGCTAAAGCTGATGATTCGACTACTTCGTGTTGAGTGACGACTGCATATCCGGCACAGCGTCGTCCATCAAGGATGAGACTGCTCCCATCAACATAATAGATTTGGTCAGGATTATCTATGGGCACATCTGTCAAGTCGGGTCGACTGGAGAACACAGTTTCCATGACTTCGATACAGTCATGTTCTGGGAGTTCTTCACTGATAGGTATCAAGGTAGCTGGGTTCAAGGCATGGCTCACTTCGAGTTGTATCTGTGGGTTTTTCACATAACATGCTCTGGTACTTCAACATTCGGGAATTGGTGAGCCAATAATTTGCTTTCTGTTCCATGAGAGCAAGGACTGCATGTGGCACAGTGACTCGTATGTTCTGTCCTAGTGTGAGTTTGTCTGCTTCACTCACTAGTAGCGCTGTAGCTGCAACTGCTCTCAGGCATGGTGGCCATCCTTTGGCCACAGGGTCCAATTGTTTCGATAGGTATGCTACAGGTCGCTCCCAATTTCCCAATTTCTGAGTCAACATGCCTAAGGCATTTCCCTGTGCTTCATGTACAAACAAGTGGAAAGGCTTGTGGACATCTGGTAGTCCAAGTGCTGGTGATGACATTAATTCTTCCTTTAATTTCTGGAAGGCTGTATCCTGCTCAAGTCCCCACTCCAGTGGTGACTTCTCTTCTCCTTTTGTGGCTTCATACAGTGGTTTGGCAATTTGGGCAAAGTTGGGTATCCAGATTCGGCAATATCCTGCCGCTCCCAGAAAGGCTCTGACTTGCTTTCTGGTTGTTGGAGTTGGAATTCTGCATACCGCTTCTTTTCTTTCTCTGCCTAATCTTCGGCTTCCTTGGGTTATACGAAAACCCAAGTATTTCACTTCTTTTTGGCATAGCTGTGCTTTTGCTCTGGAAACTTTGTATCCAGCTTCATCTAGTAACTGCAAGAGATCTTTGGTGGCTAGTATGCATTCACTTTCTGATATGGCAGCTATCAACAGATCATCCACGTATTGGAGAAGCACTCTCTTCCCCGGGGCTACTGGATAGCTTGAAAGGTCTTGATTCAGTGCAGCACTAAAGATGGTAGGCGAATTCTTGAATCCTTGGGGTAATCTTGTCCAGGTGAGTTGGCCCCCTCTTCCAGAGATGGGGTCCTGCCATTCAAATGCAAACAATATTTGGCTTACAGGGGCTAATCTTATGCAAAAGAATGCATCTTTCAAATCCAGTACAGTGAAATGGGTAGCTTCAGCAGGTATCAGTCCTAGAAGAGTGTAAGGATTGGGTACAAACTGGATGTATAGTTTCAACTGCATCATTTACTCTTCTTAAATCTTGTACTGGGCGGTAATCATCCGTCCCAGGTTTCTTTACTGGCAAAAGTGGAGTGTTCCATGGGGATTGACATACTTTTAGTAGGCCATACTCGAGCAATCTCTGTAGGTGGCGATGAATGCCTTCAATTGCAGCTCTTGGTAGAGGGAACTGTTTGACGTGCACTGGTGTAGCACTAGGCTTGAGGGTTACAATCACTGGAGCTATATGCTTGGCTAGGCCTGGGGGACTGCCTTCTGCCCATACTCCAGGTGGTGCATGGATGTTCTTTAAAGTTTGTTCAAAATAAGTATCTTGGATAGAGTCATCGATGTAATACCTCCATTCTTCTTCTCGGGGAACTGTCAGCAGCATTATTCCTGCTGGTTTGGCTTGAGAATTTACTGTCATTTGCATTTCTCCTTATTCAGAGAAAGATATCTGTGCTTGAAGCTTGGCTAACATATCTCGTCCCAGTAGTGGCACTGGACATTCGGACATGTAAAGGAATTGATGAGTTATTTGCTGTCCTCCTAGACTGCATATACGATTCTGAAGAAAAGACTTTGTGGCTTTGGCACCAGTTGCTCCTATAATGGTGACTGCTTTTGTAGAAAATGGGGCTATCTTTTTGTCTATTACTGAATGTTGTGCTCCAGTATCAACCATAAAGTCCATAATTTGGTCTCCTATTTGTATTCCGACCATAGGCTCCTGGAGACCTAAAGCAAACTTGGAGCCCGGTCTGTCCTAATCCACGTCATTTTCATCATGGATCGGTGTGGCCAATGCTTGAATGGCTCCTCCTCCTCTTTCTCGCTGGAATTGTTCTCGATTGGCTCCTCCTCGGTTTCGGGGATAGCCTCGTCTTTCTTCTCGCCACTGATGACTGCTGTCGTCATCTTGCTGGGCGTCTCCGAGTTGCGGGCACGTATCTCTCCAATGTCCTTCTTCTCTGCAGTAGGCGCATTGGTTCACGCCTAGCTTCTGGGTCCGGCCTCCGCCTTGACCCCGCCCTCTTCCTCTGCTCCGTCGATTAGGGACACCTCCCCTTTTCTGTTCAACTATGGCCGCAGCCAAAAAATCAGCTTTCTTCTTCATCTTTCTATCACATTCTCTCTGTCTTTCAGTATCACGATTCACATACACTTTATGAGTGACTTCCAGTAACTGTGTTGCATTCATGCCCGCAAACCCTTCTAACTTCTGTAATTTACGTCTAATGTCTGGTTGAGACTGGTTTACAAAAGCAGAATTCACCATACATAAACTTCCTGGTGCCTCGGGATCATAGGGAGTATACATTCTGTATGCTTCAGTTAATCTTTCATGAAAATCTGCTGGGCTCTCATCTATACCTTGGATAACTCCTGCAACTTTGGAAAGGTTCATAGCTTTCTGGCCCCCCTTTTCAGGCCTTGTAGAAAGCCTTGGCGAAAACGGGCTAGGGCTGTGGTTCCTTCTTCTGTATTTGGATCCCAATGGGGTCTTCATTCGGGAATTCTCTCTGGGCTGCTTCCCGATGGTCTATTCTACTCTGCCCCTGTCCCGGAGCTACAGGGTTATCTGCCATCCATTCAATGGCTGCTTTTCTAATTCGTGCTCGCTCCTCTGTCGTGAATAGGGTAGTCAGGAGCTGGCGGCAATCTGGCCAAGTGGGTTTGGTGAGTTTCCATAATAGTAGTTACTAATTCTGTCAGTTCCTGGGGCTTGCTAGTATAGGAGGCATAATGCGACCTCCAATTTAACAAATCAGTTGTAGAGAAAGGGATATACACATAAGTTAGGGGTCCCGCTACCACCTCATCATTATCATTCTTTACGGGCACTCCCGGGACTTGCCGTAAAGGCAGCATTTTGGCAGTAGGTGTCTTTTGGGATCTAAGGGTTATTTTTGTAATTGTCTTCGACAGGTTTCACTTTGGGTATATCTTTTGCTGGTTTGCTAGTGCTAGCAATCACTTGTACACTGTCCTCCTCGCCTGGGGCATTCTCTTTCTCTTCCTCTTCTACCTCTACTTCTGACTCGCTTTTTATGGCATCTTCTTCTTCAGCTGATCCCTCTCTCTCTCCTTCTGAAGGTGGGTCAGGAGCTGGGTCCTGCTCCGGCCGTCGCTGGGGTTCTGGGGCAGGACGCCGGGCTACTCTTACCAGACCTGGGGTTCGGGGCTGTCTGGGAATTATCTCTGGGAATCAGGATCTACCAGGATGGGCTTCTTTCTGGATTTCTTATCCTGCTCTTTCATTTTGGGCTGTTCTGTTTTCTGACTAGAATCTGTCTTAGCTAACATTATTCTGCACTGTTCCTCATAACAGCGCTGCGCCCAGGGGGGCGGATCTTCACAAATACTTAACCAGGAATCTATATAGGGGTACTGATCGGGGTGCGCTATCCGCACTCGACGATGTACTGACTGAATAATCTCTACATTAAACGTTCCCTCTCGGGGCCAGATGGGGTCTAGATCGGGCCACTCCCTAGTACACAAAATCTGCAAACGGGCTGCTGTCATTTTAATACCATAATCTCCTGAATATCCCTCTTTAAAATGTGCGATCATACATTCTAATGGAGTGTTTCTAGTAGACCCCGCCCCTCCCATTTCGATGTGTGCGCGCAACAACAGACAAAAGGGAAAAGGAGGGCGGACCGTGGGTAAGGGGTCCTCACGGCCCTGGAAACGTATAAGGAGTACAAATAACAAGACAAGACGACAATCGCTTCCCCCTTTTCGCGACCTGAACGCGGTCGCCCGGTCAGGAAATGCGCTACTCAGGGGTCCGCCTTCACTTGGTCCGTGCTGCCAGACCTCTCATTCACACTTCGTTCACACAATCATGCTAGCAACGTATCCCAGAATGCATTCGTTTCTATCTATTCTGACTAGTCTTTTTTCCCAATTACAATAAGGATGAGGGTTTCACCCGGCGAATTCCCATGAGGGGTTACTCGGCCCTTCCTTGAGAGGTGATCATGCTCTCTTACCAATTCCCAATATCTCGAGATTACAAATTCCAAATTCCAAGTTCCAATGGCAGTACTGCTCTTTCTATTTCTGTCTAGACACCAAATCAAAACTATACTCACCGGATCCGGTCCTCAAACTTCCCAAGCAGGCGCATGAGTTGGACCTCGGACTCCCCTCACTCGGGTTCGAGGCGTTGGCTCCAACCGGGCCCGGCATCCGCCGAGGTCCGACCAGCTCCTTCCGATACAAGGGACCGGTGGCGCCAGGGAGCAGCCCTCGTCGGAAGGGCGCGATCCCGGCAGGACCAAGCCTATAGAGGCGGAAAGTCGTGGTATATTGCCCTATATACACTTTGATTCCACAACTTCCCGGCCAACGCACCAAGAATATGTAGCAGCAAAGCGCAGACAAACCAATGATACCAGGAGTCTGTTCAGAAGGTCCAAATCATTTATTTGTGCACAAGTCTCGAACCAGTCAATTTCAAATGGCTGAGCAAAGTTTTCAAGCATTACAACAACTTTTATAGACTTCTGTTCCATTCTAGGTATAGAAAAACATTTCATTGGTCCCGGTACTCTCCCGTACCTCCCGTACCCCTTCCATTGGTCCCGGTACTGATAAGTTTATCCAATTATGTCCCTTCAGTGGGCATGGCACCTGCATACCCCCCTTCTAGTCCCAATTACAATGGTCAGTTCATCTACTTGTTACTTTCACACTCTCAAGGCCATAGAGCCAATTTGTGCATGCAGGGGAGCAGGGCTCTGCAACTCATCTGTCAGCACTCCCAATATATTCCTTGCAGATGTACTTTTTCTTATCAGTAACTTTTAAACACATGTTTCAGTATTTTTCCATCTCTCAGTTCTGCTTACCTAAGTTAGTTTAGTTCTCTTACAGAGTTCTATCCTACAATAGCAGCATATTGGGGGATGTGCAATTCCTATGTGCCTCTCCACAGGCTTCATTTACAGGTCAAGCTAGCCATGCTGGCCTGCTTATGTCAGACACCGTGGATCACAGGCCTTCACCTGCCACACCTGGAGAAAATGTCCATAAGCCATTATTAAAAAGGGCCAGGGAAATCCACTCCTTACCCCTGGGACAAGCAGCATAAAATCCTTTTGGGAACCTGACAGGTAATTGTGGCCTGGTTTGGCCGCTGTTGGAAACAGGATATTGGGCTTGATGGACCCTTGGTCTGGCCCAGAATGGCATACAATATCTTATGTTCTTATATTCTTAAGAATGCTTCAGTTCAAAAAAATGTTCTATATAGTAGTTTGATGATCCAAAGACCATTTGTGGGGCCAAAGAAATCTCCTGAGTTTGTCTGCTAAGTGGTTCTGATTGTCCTGTATTTTGTTGTTAAGTGCCGTTGAGTCGGTGTCGACTAATAGTGGCCATCTGGATAGTTATCCTAAACTGTGTTCGGTCTTCAGTCAGGCATTGATAGAGTAGCATCCATAGTTGCTGTCAGGGCCGGATTTACCTTGAGTGAGGCCCTACGCCAACAAAAATTGTGGGCCCCCAGAAAAAATAAAAACGAGATCAACTTACCAAAACAGAAATGGCAATAGATGTATAGAATTGCCTGACATAAAGAGGCAATAGGGACAAAATCAGTATCGGAATTCAAGAAATACATTAAAAAAGACATATCCAGTTAATAAATTCAAAATAAAAAGTATTTTTCTACCTTCTGTTTGGGGCATTTTTTTCAGTTGCAATTGCTCCAGTCACTTTCTTCTGGTTTTCTTCGTGTCTTCTGCGAGCTATCCATTTGTCCTTTCTTCTCTTTTAGATGTTTTCCATTCTCTCTCAATTTCTGCTTTAACATACTGATTGTTTCCCTTTTTGCTCTTTCCCCCAATTCTTTCCTTATTCCTTTATCATCCATTTAAATTTCACCCTTCCATTCTCAAGCCCCTCTTACTCTCCCAATACCCGGCCCATCATAGACTTTTCTTCCACACAAAATATTTTTCCCCTCTCCATTCTCATTCCCCATCCATTCTAGTCCTCCCCCAAAATCAGTTCCCTTATAGTTCTAGACCCACCCAGCATCCACTCCCTTCTAGTCCCATTCTCCCATGCCCCACATCAGCCCATTTCCAGTCCTATTCTAGCTCTTCATCAGCCCATTTCCAGTGCTAGCCTTCACATCACAGGCCATTTCCAGTCCTAGCCCCCCCCATCACAGCCTATTTCCAGTCCTAGCCCCCACCATCACATCCCATTTGCAGTCCGAGTCCCTCTGCACCATCACAGCCCATTTGCAGTCCTAGTTCCCCCCCCCCCTCCACCATCACAGCCCATTTGCAGTCCAAGTTACCCCCCCATAGCCCTTTTCAGGTCCAGGTCCCCCTCCCCATCACAACCCATGTCCAGTCCAAGTCCCCCCCCCCATAGCCCTTTCCGGTCCAGGTCCCCCTCCCCATCACAACCCAGTTCCAGTCCATGTCCCCCCCATAGCCCTTTTTACAGTTCAGGTCCCCCCCCATCACAGCCCATTTCTTTCCAGTCCCAGTCCCCCCCCTCCCATAGCCCCTTTCCGGGCCAGGTCCCCCACCCCACCCCACCCATTTCCAGTCCAAGTCCCCCCCCATAGCCCTTTTACAGTTCAGGTCCCCCCCCCATCACAGCCCATTTCTTTCCAGTCCAAGTCCCCCCCCCCCCCCCATAGCCCTTTTCCGGTCCAGGTCCCCCCCCCATCACAACCCATTTCCAGTCCAAGTACCCCCCCCCATAGCCCTTTTCCGGTCCAAGTCCCCCTCCCCATCACAACCCATTTCCTGTCATTGTCCCCCCCCCCATAGCCCTTTTCTGGTCCAGGTCCCCCCCCCCTTCACAACCCATTTCCAGTCCAAGTCCCCCCCCCCTAGCCCTTTTACAGTTCAGGTCCCCCCCCCCATCACAGCCCATTTCTTTCCAGTCCAAGTCCCCCCCCATTAGCCATTTTCCGGTCCATGTCCCCCCCCCATCACAACCCATTTACATTCCAATTTCCCCCCCCCATAGCCCTTTTACAGTTCAGGTTCCCCCCCCCCTATCACAGCCCATTTCTTTCCAGTCCAAGTCCTCCCCCCCAGCCCTTTTCCGGTCCAGGTCCCCCCCCCCCAATCACAGCCCATGCAGTCTTGCCCCCCCCCGACCAGCACCGCGGCTGTCTGAGAGGCTTCAGAGGGAGCCGGGTAAGCTCGCGCGAGTCCCCGGCTCCCTCTGTACAGCCGCCAGCGTGAAGAGCCTTTTCCTTCATGCTGGATGCTGTATCTGTGAAGCTGCGAATGCTTGGAAAGGTTAAAGGGCATTGCCTTTAACCTTTCCCAGCAATCGCAGCTTCACAGATACAGCCGCCAGTGTGAAGGAAAAGGCTCTTCACGCTGGCGGCTGTACAGAGGGAGCCGGGGCCTCGCGTGAGCTTACCCTGCTCCCTCTGAAGCCCTGCGGTGTGTGGGCCGGCCCCGGGTGGACCCTTGCCAGCTGTGGGCCCTACGCCATGGCGTACATGGCGTATAGGTAAATTCCGCCCTGGTTGCTGTTATTGTATCGATCCGCCTCATTGCTGGTCTTCCTCTTTTGCGTTGACCTTCAACCTTGCCAAGCATGATGTCTTTCTCTAATGATCTCCCTCTTCGCATGATGTGTCCAGAGTATGAAAGTTGAAGACTTGCCATCTGAGCTTCTGAAGAATACTTAAGTTTGATCTCCTCTAGTACTGACTGGTTTGTTCTTTAATCAGTCCATGTTATACACAGCATTCTTTGCCGGCACCATAATTCAAAGGCATCGATTTTCTTTCTGTCTATCTTTTTTACAGTCCAACTTTCGCATCCATATGACATTATTGAAAATATCATGGCATGGACAAGTCGAATCTTTGTATGAAGAGAGACATCTCTGTTCTTGAGAATCTTGTCTAGGTCCTTCTTGCCATTCTGCCAAGAGCAATGCGTCATCAGATTTCTTGACTGCTTGTCGTTTCTTTATTGATTAATCCAAGCAGGTTAAAATTGTCTACATTTCAATTTCTTCTCCATCAATGATGAACTTAATTATTTTTGCCAGTTGTCTTCTTTAAAGTACGTATGTGGCTTGAATTTGTATGCGATTGGAAGAAATCCATGCGGCTCCCTTTTTGCTTGTTGACACTTAAACATGTCAACTTGATTGTCCATCTGGATCAGAACTATTTGATCCTAAAGAAGATGAGCTAGCACTCAGGAAATAAAAGATCGCTCTCGATTTCAGATGATTGATATGGAGCATCCTTTCAGATTTGATCAAAGTTCCTACAGGCATCAAGAGTTAAGGTGGGCTTCAGTGCCGAAGCTTCTTCCTTGCAATAGGTAGCTGTGTTATGATAGAGCCTGGGAAGAATTAAAGGATTAATATTAGAAATAAACTAGTTAGACTAAGGCACTCTGGTTTGGTTCAACGCAAAGCCTTAACGGGAATGTTAAATGCCCTTGATAAAAAGGAACTTTCATTGGGATGATCTTAGATATCTACCATTGTAACATGATCTGAAGTGAAGATGATGGATGAACTCTGGTAGAGAGAGGGTGGGTATGCAGATTCCATTGGAATTTTAGGTCTTGTGGCTTTCTTATCTTGTGTTGGGCAAATGCTACAATATGTAGTGCAGTAGCCATGAGACCTAACATCCTCAAGTGCCAGCTGTGACGAATGGGGAGCTTCGGACCCTTTGGACATAGTACAGTACATTAGCTTCTACATTCTGTCTTGTTGAAGGAAAGCCTTTGTTTGTTCTGTGTCTAGAAGAGTTCCTTTGAATGAGATCTTGTTGGTAGGCTGCAGGGTTGACTTTTCGAAGTTGACAAGAAAGCCAAGATTTTGAAGGAGATGAAATGTGACATTCCCGAGGAAGAGAGCTGTCAGTAGCTAATCCTCAAGATATGGAAAAACCAAATGTCCCTGTTTGTGGAGCTCAGTTGCTACCATCACGAGATATTTGGTGAAAACCTTCACGGCTGAGGAGAGGAAAAAGGAAGCAACTTTTCTTGGTAACAGCTAGTTTGAAGAATGAAATGAGGATACTTCCTGCAGTTGGAATAAACTGGAATATGTGTGTAGAGATCCAGCAAACACAGTCAATCTGCTTTGGACAAATAGGGGAGAACAGAGCATGAGTGTTCATGGTGATCGTCTCTTTGCAAAGGAATAGGCCGAGGTATCTGAGGTCTAAGATAAGATATAGTCCTCTGGTTTTCTTGTGTATGAGGAAATACCTGGAGCAGAACTCCTGATTGCTCTTATTGACTGGAGCAGGTTCTATCACATTGATTTGAAAGAGTAGTAGTACTTTATAAAGCTTATGGATGTGGATTTGAGGCAAAGTCACTTTAACCACATATGGGCCCCCCTTTTATTTTTTTCAGATTGCCCCTCCCCTAAATCATGCATCCGGTAAAGGCTGATCACCTCCCAAGACACGAATCATCTTTACAGTTTTTGCTTTGTCATATCAAACATCTTAAGACAGAGAAATACCAATCTAAAGGTGTCAAATAACCAGGACAAACAGCACAACGCTCTAAGTGCTTCACTAGATCCCTGTATGGGAGTGAAGCCTGGGGTCCCTACAGGATGAGAAACAATCTCAGTGTAAACTCTGCAGATATAATTCTGTAAACACTCCCCCTATAGTGGGTGTGGAGCAGAACTAGGATATGTCCCCTTACCATTAGCAGGCAAAAAATTAATATTCTGTACCACCTTAGTAATAGCAACACAAACTGTCTCCATTACCGGCACACTGTGGAGAAATGCAAAACTACAAAAGACACTCAGAATGTTTATTGCAAACCTGATATACGAAAACTGCACCAACTTCCAGAACTCAAACAGCAGCAGCCTAACCTATGAAACATAATAACGCAGGAGGAACACATGGATACGCTTCCTATTAGAACTCAAAACAAGCTGGACACAGGCTGGTAGAACATGGAGAAACCCTCACAGAATAAGGGACCGCAAATTAAAAACCGCAACCAGATTAAGAATCATGCAATACTATAAAAAGAGAAACAGGCACGCATTTCCTCCTCTGCTTTACAATACTCAAAAAGACAGAACATAAGAGCATAAGAAATGCCAGACTGGATCAGAACAAAGTCCCAGTATCCTGTTTCCAGCAGCGGCCCATCCAGGTCACAGGTACCTGTCAGGTTCCCAAAAAGGTGCATAGATTCTACGTTGCATATCCCAGGGTACGCAGTGGCTTTCCCTGGTCATATTTAATAACAGTTTATGGATTTTTCCTCCAGAAAGAGATGCACATTTCCCAAACCTGACATAATCCAATCCATAAAAATAGAAAATATATTTTTTAATTTTCTTCCTTTGTTGGGTGGGCATTTTATTTTACTTATGAAGTTGGTCTCTCCTTTTCACTTTCCTTGTGTTGATCTTTATTGAAGTTCTTTTCCAGGGTCTCGGGGTCTCATTTTCATTTGTTTTTCTCTCTTCTCTTATCCTCCCTTCCTCTCTACATCTGTCTCAGACCCTGATCATTCTCTTTCATCATTTTCTCCAATTCTCTCTTCTCTGCATCTCCACTCACTACTTGATTTTACCCCTCATTCATCTCTTATCTCATTCTCCAGTCTTCAATGCCCCGCTTTATACCTCTTACCTACCTATGGGTTTTCCACTTTTATCTTCTCCCAAGCACTCATCTATCTTCCTGCAAGTCTCTCATTCCCTCACCAGCCCCACGAGCTCTTTACCAGCTGTTCAACTGCTCCTGGCATCCAACCCCTTTCTTCTTTTTCTTACCCCTTATCTAGCTTCTGGCTCCCCTCTCTCATCTCCTTCACAAATTTATCCCTTCTGTCCATTTCTTTATACTGCTTCTCGGCCCTTTTCAGCCCCTCCAGATCCTTCACATCATCTTTCCACCTCTTCCTCCAGACACTCTTCCACCTTTATCAGACCCTCCCTTCCTTTACTTTTCTATTAACCATCTTCTCCATTCTTCTACCCTGACCCCTTCTGACCCTCTACTCCTCCCCTTGTCACTACCTCCCTCTTTCACCCTTCCTTTCCTCCCATTTTTCCCTCTTTCCTCCATTCTGATCCCTTCTCATCACCTCATTCCCTCCTTGCTTTCACTTCACCCCTCCATATCAGATACAGTACTCTTTTCTCCCTTCTAATCTGAGCCCCTTATCATCCTCTCTCCCCTTCCAAAGTCTGTCAGTTACCATTCCCCCTCAGCTCTTTCACTTAGCACAGCTAGTCATAAACCCCATAAGAAGAATTCTGTTGCTTATTTGTTTATTATATCTAATGGATAAACCACTACTGTAACAGTTACTTTGATGTTTGAAGCGGACACCTGCTCACTATTAGATTCCAATACATCTTCTAGTCGATAGCTCAAACAAGAAGCAATACCCACCACTCAAAAACAATGCAATCACAGAAAGTGGCGGCAAAAACTTTGAATAGCTAGTGAAACTATGATAAAATGAGGAAAATAATTAAGAAAAAACTAAAAGGAGAAGCTGCAAAGGTTAAAATCAAGCATGCATACCTTTGAGTCAATGCTGACTCCTGGCAACCCAGCAGCTCCTGGGTTTTCTTGGCAGTGTGACCAGAAGTAGATTGCCATGTCTTTCTTCTAAGACAGTGGAGGGTTAAGTGACTTGCCCAAGGCTACAAAGCGTGCCAGTGAGAATCAAACCCTGGTCTCTTGGTTCTTAAGACAGTGCTCTAACCATTAGGCTACTCCTCCATGCCCTTAATTTATTTATTTATTTTATTTATTTATTTACATTCTCTTATATACCACGTTATTCTGCATCAGTGCGGTTTACATTGAACAAACGGAAATTACATTGAACAGGGCATTATAACTTGGAGATAACTACTTTACAGGGAACATGGGCTATGGAGGGTTAAGTGGCTTGCCCAAGACCACAAGGAGCACCTGTGGGACTAGAAACCCCAGTCCTTCCGGCCCAAGGTTGCTGTCCTCTAGTGGGATTTGAACCCCCGACCTTCTGGCCTGAAGTACCTTGCCCCAACCACTAGGCCACTCCTCCACTTAATAGGCATTGTTTAAAAATACTATCTTGGAAGCCCAGATCAGATGTATTCCACACTTTAAGAAAGGTGGAAGGAAGGCCAAACAACTGCCAGCATGGTTTAAAGGTGAGGTCAGACATAAGAACATAAGATATGCCATACTGGGTCAGACCAAGGTCCATCAAGCCCAGTATCCTGTTTCCTACAGTGGCCAATCTAGGTCATACGTACCTAGCAGTTTCCCCAAAAGACACAGGTTCCGCAATGCTTGTACTGGGTCAAGCATTGATATCCTGGGTCCCTTCTTAATAATGGTTTGTGGACCTTTCCTCCAGGAACTTGTCCAAACCTTTTTTAAACCCAGCTACACTAACAGCCTTTACTACATCCTCCGGTAACAAATTCCAGAGTTTGATTACACCTTGAGTGAAAAAATATTTTCTTTTATTAGTCTTAAATAGTTTACCCTGTAGCTTCATTGTATGTCCCCTAGTCTTTCTATATTCTGATAACGTAAACAATCGATCTACGTTTACCCGTTCAACTCCGTTCATTAATTTATAGACTTCTATAATATCTCCCCTCAGCCGTCTCTTTTCCAGGTTAAAGAGCCCTAACCTTTTTAGCCTTTCTTCATAGGAGTATCCTTCCATCCCCTTTACCATTTTGGTGGCTCTTCTCTGAACCTTTTCTAATAACGCTATATCCTTTTTAAGATACGGCGACCAGAATTGCACACAATATTCAAGGTGCGGTCTCACCTTGGAACGATATAGAGGCATTATAATATCTTTTGTTTTATTTTCCATTCCTTTCCTTACGATACCTAGCATTCTATTTGCTCTCTTGGCTGCCGCTGCACACTGGGCCGAGGGTTTTAACATGTTATCCACAATGACGCCTAAATCTTTTTCCTGGGTGATGGTTCCTAATGTGGAACCTTGCATTGTGTAACCATAGTTTGGGTTGTTCTTCCCTAGGTGCATAACTTTGCACATGTCCACATTAAATTTCATCTGCCATTTTGATGCCCAGTCTTCCAATTTATCAAGATCCTCTTGCAATTTTCCACAATCCTCTTGGGTTTTAACAACTTTAAATAGTTTTGTGTCATCTGCAAATTTGATAACCTCACTCGTTATTCCACTTTCCAGGTCATTTATGAATATGTCAAAAATCAGCAGACCCAGCACAGATCTCTGGGGTACACCACTATTCACCTTTCTCCATTGGGAAAATTGGCCATTTAGCCCAACCCTCTTCTTTCTATCTTTTAACCAGTTCCTGATCCACAATAGTACATTGCCTCCTATCCCATGACTCTTTTGCCAAACGTCTCTGATGAGGGACCTTGTCAAAGGCTTTCTGAAAGTCTAGATACACTATATCAACCGACTCACCTTTGTCCACCTGTTTATTCACACTTTCAAAAAAACATAACAGATTAGTAAGACAAGATCTTCCTTGTCTAAAGCCATGTTGGCTGTCTCCCATTAGGCCATGACTATCTACATGCTGAGTAATTTTATTCTTTATGATGGTTTCTACCATTTTTCCCGGTACTGACGTAAGGCTCACTGGTCTGTAGTTTCCCGGATCACCCCTGGAACCCTTTTAAAAAATTGGTGTTACATTGGCGATCCTCCAATCTTCAGGTATTAGAGATGATTTTAATGCTAGTTCACAGATTACTAATAGCAGGTCTGCAATCTCATATTTCAGTTCTTTCAATACCCTTCGATGTATACCATCTGGCCCAGGTGATTTGCTACTCTTCAGTTTATCTAATAGTTGTAACACATCTTCCCGATGTATCGATATTTCCTTCAATTCTTCCGCACCTTTAAATACCACTTCAGTCATGGGTAACATCCCTACATCTTCCTCAGTAAAGACCGAAGCAAAGAATTCATTCAGTCTCTCCGCTAAAGGTGAGATGCTGTTGTAGCAAAAAAAAAACAAACACAACCCCACACTACACAAGGAGAGCAAAAGACCTCTTTCAAAATCCACTTATCCCAATACACACAAGAAACTTTTTAAAGCAATTCAGTGTCAATACAATTACAAGTAGAGGTATCAACCAATATTATCACTGGGCTATAGAAAGCTACATTGGGGCACCAAAGCATTTTGTAACTCCAAACATGCCTCTAACATGGTGTATCATCATTTACCCCACACAAAACTTTTTATCATGGCACCACCTCAATAATAGCTATAAATAACCATAGAAAACATATCACATAATTTACCCAATCATATAACGTAATCACTCACCCGTAGCAGCTGTTCTCCGTGAACAGCAGGAATAAGTCCTCACATATGGGTGACGTCCCCCGATGGATCCCCAAATGGGGACATTCCCCAGCTTCCAATCAGAAGCTTTTGGGAGCCTCCCTCGCGCATGCATGCCTGCCTTCCCACCTGCTGTGGTGCCATCTTCTCCTCAGTAAAATACAAAAGATAGTAGCCAAAAAAAACTCCACAGGGAGGTGGGAGGGTTGTGAGGACTTTTTCCTGATGTTCAAGGAGAACACCAGGTACAGGTAAGTAACTACGCTTTCTCTGTGAACAAGCAAGAAATAAGTCCTCACATATGGGACTCTCAAGCTACAGGTTACCAAACATGAAAAACTAGCCCAACAGGGGCAACAAGGATCAAGAGAAACAGCAGATGTAGTCCTCCTTCAAGACTCAACTGATTCAACGTCCACAGCAGGCATCAGCATCAGGACAACTCTTTCAGTAGCCTGGATGGACAGAAGGACCAATGGAAGAAGATGAACCTAAATCCCAAAAAGATGCCAGAGTACAGCTTGGCTGAAGTTACTGTCACACCAGGAATCCTCATCCAGGCAGTAGTGGGCTCTAAAGATATGGACCGTGCAAATCTCATCCGTAGAGACTAAGTGTAGATTGGCCATGGAAGTAGCCATGGCCCAGACATTGTGGGCCGTGACATGACCCTTGAGGTTCAGCCTCACCTGAGCATAGGCAGAAGATATGCAGTCCACCACTCAAATGGACAGTGTGCATTTGGAGACCACTACGCCCAGCTTGTTGGGGTCATAGGAGACAAACAGTTGTGTAGAGCGACAATGTGGGTTGGTCCACTCAAGGTAGAAGGCGAGAGCACACATAACCAAGCTCCTCCCCTTCACCCCGCCTACCACAGTCAAACTAACCTTACAAGTTAAACAACAAGTAAAATATCTTGGCATACAGCTGGATCAACAACTGAACCTCCACCATCACATCAAACAAGTTACTAAAGCTGCTTACTTCTGGATGAAAACACTCCGACACCTTTGCCCTCTCCTGGATCATGATGACATTTGCCAAGCCCTTATCACCCCCATTCTGGACTACGCAAACATTATATACCAAGGGCTACCTAAATCAACCTTACTCCTATTACAGCTGGCCCAAAACTAAACAGCCAGAATAATCACTGGCATCGGACCACGAGAACATATCACCCCCATTCAGAAACAGCTACACTCGCTCCCCATCCACCTGAGAATTAAATACAAAGTCTCTCTAACCATATTTAAGACCATCCACTATATGTAAAAAATACTATTAAAGCTTTGGAATTACAGGGCTTAAAAGGGGTGGGTTAAACTAGAAAGAGGGAAAAAGAAATCTATTTGCATTGGCGTGATATACAGACCTCCCTTACAAGAGGAAGAGGTGGACAGAGAGTTAATTATAGACATATGCAGCATTGCTAGGATATGGGAAGTGCTATTGATAGGGGATTTCAATATGCTAGATGTTGATTGGTACATTCCTGCTGCAGTATCATCTAGAAGTAAAGAGATCCTGGATTCTCTACAGAGAGAACTATTCAGGCAATTGGTAACAGACCCCACACGTGAAGGGGCCATACTGGACTTGGTGCTTACCAATGGTGAAAGTGTTTCTGATGTTATAGTGGGAGATAATTTTGCATCCAGTGATCACCAGATGGTGTGGTTCAGTATTAGGACTAGGGCTGTTAGAATCCATTCAAAGGTGAGGGTCTTAGACTTTAGGAAGACTAACTTTGCCAAGATGGGCCAATACCTCAGGGAGTCGTTAGTGGGATGGGAACAGCTGGGGGATGTAGAAAAACAGTGGGAAAACTGAAAGGGGATATTTTAAGGGCAACCAACCTTTTTGTTAAAATGGTAAATAAAGGTTAAAGGAAAAGGAGACCACTATGGCTTTTGAAAGAAGTAGCTGAAAAAGTGAAGAAAAAGAGGGAGGCCTTCATGAAATACAAGAGATCACAGAGAGAGGAAGACAGGCATCTATATTTGGAAAAACTTAGAGACGCTAGCAAAGTAGTCAGGAAAGCAAAGATTCAAAAAGAGGAGGAAATAGCCAATGCAATAAAATGGGGGGATAAGACATTTTTTCAGATATGTTAGTGAGAAGAGAAAGGGCAAAAGTGGTATTGTCATACTCAAGGGTGAAGGGGAGGAATATGTAGATGCTGAGGATAAAGCGGAATTGCTTAACAAATATTTCTGTTCTGTGTTCACAGATGAAAAACCAAGAGCAGGACCTCAGAAAACACCCATAAACAGGAACAGAAGTGAGGGACATCTTGAAGAATTTTCAGAAGACTGTGTTTGTGAGAAACTAGCTCAACTTAAAGTACACAAAGCGATGGGACTGGATGGGATACACCCTAGAATACTGCTGGGACTTGGGGATGTTCTAGCAACTCCACTGACTGACCTTTTCAATGCCTTGTTGGAGTCATGAGGGTGCCAAAGGACTGGAGAGAGGCTCATGTGGTGCCTTTACACAAAAGCGGAAGTAAGGATGTGGTTGAAAACTACAGGCCAGTTTGTTTAACTTCAGTGGTGAGTAAATTATTGAAAACGCTGCTGAAAGAGAAAATAGTGAGGTTTCTGGAGTCCAGCGGACTACAAGATCCGAGGCAGCATGGATTCACCGGAGGCAGGTCTTGTCAGACAAATCTGATTGATTTCTTTGACTGGGTGACCAGGGAGTTGGACCGAGAGAGAACCCTAGATGTGGTATATTTAGATTTCAGTAAAGCCTTTGACACTGTTCCTCACAGGCGACTTATAAACAAACTGAGCACCCTAGGGATGGACCCTAAAGTTACTGCTTGGGTTAGATATTGGTTGGGTGGGAGGCAGAGTACAGGTAAATGTAGCTCACTCTGAGGAGAAGGATGTTACCAATGATGTGCCCCAGGGATCTGTCCTTGGTCCGATTCTTTTTAACATCTTTATTAGTGATATAGCGGAAGGGCTGTCAGGTAAGGTTTGCCTCTTTGTGGATGATACCAAAATCTGCAATAGAGTAGACACCCAGGAAGGTGTAGATAACATGAGGAGGGATCTAGCTAAGCTTGAAGAATGGTCTAGAATTTGGCAGCTGGGATTTAATGTTAAAAAATGTAAGGTCATGCATTTGGGCAGTAGCAATCCAAGGGAGCAATATAGTATTGGTGAAGTACTTTTGTCCACTAAAGAAGAGCAGGACCTAGGAGAGGTTGTGTCTGATGATCTTAAAGTAGCTAAACAGGTAGAAAAGGCGACGGCAAAAGCTAGAAGGATGCTTGGGTGCATAAGGAGAGGAATGGCTAGCAGAAAAAAGGAGGTGATAATGCCTCTGTATAAGTCTTTGGTGCGACATCATTTGGAGTATAGTGTGCAATTCTGGAGACCACACCTTCAAAAGGATATAAATAGAATGGCGTCAGTACAGAGGGTGGCTACTAAAATGGTTAGTGGTCTTCATTATAAAGCATATGAGGACAGACTTAAGGATCTTAATATGTACACCTTAGAGGAAAGGTGGGATAGAGGTGATATGATTGAGATGTTTAAATACCTCTGTGGCATACATGTACAGGGGGAGAGCCTCTTTCGATTGAAAGCAAGTTCTGTTACGAGGGGACATGGGATGAGGGTGAAGGGGGATAGATTCAGGAGTGATATGCGGAAATATTTCTTTACAGAAAGAGTAGTGGATCCGTGGAATAGTCTCCCAGTGGAGGTGGTAGAGAAGAGGACAGTATCTGAATTCAAAAAAGCATGGGACAAACACAGAGGATTTCTAAAGGAAAAAAAGGGGACTGTTGTAGTTGTTGATATGGAAGGACAGACTAGATAGGCCATGTGGTCTTTTTCTGTTGTCATGTTTCTATGTTTCTCGGCAAACATTCCTAGCCCTCTTCTGCAGCAACCTCTCAACAAGAGAATAATAATGGTCAGTCAATCACAACCACCTATCACTTCCAAGTGCATTCACCCACACCAACGTTACCGCTATCAGCAGAGCCTTCTCCTTCTTTGCACCCACCATCTGGAATTCCCTCTCCCCAGAATTACACTCACTAACTAACTAGCTGAATTGTGCTGTAAGCTAAAAACCTTCCTTTTCCTGGAGCATTTTGGATCAGATCTTTAACTGTCCACCCATCACAACAGAACTGTGTTCACGTTTAAACCCCACTCAGCTCTATATAAATAGTTATTCCCCTGTTAAATTCTATTTATTGTTACCTATGTTCTATGTAAGGTTCATTGTTCTATCTGTTCTATGTAAACCGCTGTAAATGGTAGATACAGCTGTACAGAAAAATGCTAAATAAATAAATAAATAAAGTATGCAGCTGGGCCTCCACTCTGTTGGTGTGAGGCCTTGAAAAAAGATGGGTAGCACCACTGACTGTTTGAGGTGGAAGGCTGAAACCACCTTAGGCAAGAAGCGCGGATGGGTGCATAGGACCACCTAGTTAAATGAAATCTTGTGTACGGCGGGTGGGCCACCACAGCCTGAAGCTCACTGAGTTGGCGAGCCAAGGTGAGATCCACCAGAAATATGACCTTCCGGGTCAGGAATTTCAGTGGACAGGTAGCAGGCGGCTCGAAGGGCGCAGACAACAACTGTCCCAAGATCACATTGAAATCCCATGTAAATGGCATGGGCTTAATCGTAGGTCTCAACAGGATCAAGCCCAGGGGCTACTAATTGTTGAGCAGAGATGAGCTTCCACTCCCCCCCAAGCCCTGGTGATAGGCCCCAATTGCACGAAGGTGCACTTACACGGAGTTAGATTTGAGGCCCGAATCAGAGAGTGGCAGGAGATACTCCAGCAAACCCTTGATCGGGCAGGAGAAAGGGTCCAATGCTTTTCCCATACACCACAGGGAGGACTGGCACCACTTGAAAGCATAGATGCGGTAGTTGGAATCCTTGCGGGAGGCTAGGAGGACACCTGTCACCTCCCCTGGTAAGTTGAGCTTGGACTGGACTACCTGCTGAACATCCACCCCGTGAGGGACAGAGACCGGACATTCAGATGCAGGAGGGTCCTATCCTCCTGAGAAATGAGGTTGGGGTCACAACCCAATCAGAGAGGCTACAGGCAGGAGAGCTGGAGCAGCAGGGAGAACCATGGCTGCCTGGACCAATATGGCACAATGAGGATCACATTCCCCCTGTCCACCTAGAGCTTGAGAAGTGTCTTATTTATTTATTTAACATTTCTTATATACCGCCTTTCATGATATCAAGGTGGTTTACATTGAACAAACTGAAATTACATTGAACAGGGCATTATAACTTGGAGATAACTATTTACAGGGAACATGGGCTATGGAGGGTTAAGTGGCTTGCCCAAGACCACAAGGAGCACCTGTGGGACTAGAAACCCCAGTCCTTCCGGCCCAAGGTTGCTGTCCTCTAGTGGGATTTGAACCCTGAACCTCCGGCCTGTCTTCACCACCTGCGGAATGGGGAGAGAGGGAGTAAGTGTAGAGCAAGCCCACCTCTCAGTTGAGGAGGACAGCATCTGTCGCAAGCTTATTTATGTATTTATTTAGTTGACCGCATCTCTCTGATTCAGGCCTCACATCTAACTCTGTGCAAGCGCACCTGAGTGCAATTGGGGCCTATCACCAGGGTTTGGTGGGGAAGCCCATCTCTGCTCAACCATTAGTAGTGAGCTTCATGCGGGGCTTGCTCCTGTTGAGACCTACAATTAAGCCCCTTCCATTTGCATGGGATCTCAGCGTGGTCTTGGAACAGTTTTTGTCTGCACCCTTCAAGCCACTCGCTATCTGTCCGCTGAAATTCCTGACCTGGAAGGTCATCTTTCTGGTAGTGCACACCTCAGCTTGCGATTCAGTGAGCATCCAGCAACAGAAGCGGTCCACCTGTGCATAGCACGGGGAAGCCAAGAGGTCCACTGTCAGCATGCCCCCCTCCTGAAAGATGTGGTCCACTATCTTCCAGTTGAGGGTCCACTCGTAAGGCTGGAGGACCCAGCTGAGGTGGTCCGCTAGCATGTTGAGCTTCCTGGACAAGTAGCTCACCTGCAACTTTATGCTGTGAGCCATTGCAAACTTCTAGAGGCAGACTGCCTCCTAGCATAGGAGGTACGATCCTGTGCCCTCCTGTTTGTTGACGTAGAACATAGCCACCTAGTTGTCCATCTGAATGAGGACCACCATGTTGCCCAAGTGTGCCTAGAAGGCCCTGAAGGCATTTGCAATCTGCTGGAGTTCCAGAAAGTTGATCTGGTGCAGACTCTCCTGCTCCAACCAGAGGCTTTGCATCCAAAGGCGCACCCCATCCCAGTTTAGACAGGTCGGTGGTGATTGTCTTTTGGAGCAGCGTCTGTTGGAAAGGAAGATCCCGGAGCAGGTGTCAGAGCTACAGCCACCACTCGAGGGAATTGGTGAGAGGTGCCGTAAAAGCCACATGATCCCTGAAGCAACCTGTGGCCTGCTTCCACTGTGTGCACAGCGTCCATGTGCCTGGTGCATCCTGAGCCAGACCAGCAGGGTCACATGCACTGTGTGGCTTAATATACGCAGCATCGCCCGTGTTATAGTGTACCACTTGTAACGGATGGCGGCAACCACCTACATAAGCTGCTGCACATGGTCTTCTGGGAGACAGGCTCAGGCCTGCATGGTATCCAAGAGTGTCCCAATAAATTCTAGCCACTGAGTCGGCTGCAGATGAAACTTCAGGTAGTTGACCATGAACCCAAGTTGCTTGAGTACCTGTATCATCAAGTGGGCTGAGTGCAACATGCCATCCAGCGTGGAGGTCTTTATCAGCCAGTTTCTAAGTAGGGGAAGATGAAGACCCCCAAGGTCCAGAGATATGCAGCAACAACCACTAGGCACTTGGTGAAGACCCTGGGGGCTGATGCCAGTCCAAAGGGCAGCATCTGATACTGAAAGTGCTGGCCTCCCCAGCATGAAATGCAGGTATCTTCTATGGAAGGGGTGGATTGGGATGTGTGTGTATGTATCCTCTGGATCCAAAGAGCATAGCCAATCACCCTTAATGAGATATGGGAACAAGGTTCCCAGGGAGAGCATCTTGAACTTTTCCCATACCAGAAAATGGTTTAGGTCTTGGAGGTCGAAGATGAGCTTGAAGTCCCCCATCTTTTTGGGTATAAGGAAGTAGTGGAAGTAGTTGGACAACCTAGCTATTGAGCCGGTGCCCAACAGGTTGGTGACCTCCACTTGAAGGAAACCATGCTGATGTGGGTCTAGAGGATACTCTTCTGGGAATAACAGAGGCGGGGGTTGGACAAAATGCAACAGATACCTGTCCCGCACAATCTGTAGCATCCAGGTATCTGTGGTGATGAGGGGCCACCTGTGTGTGAAGTGGATATGCCGACTGCCCAACTGAGAGGGAACACCCTCTGCGATCGGGCGACTGGCTATGCTCCTGAGGAAGGCATCAAAACCCCGCCCCTGGCTGTGGCTGGGACACTGGTTGAGACTTCTGCAGCTTGGCCTTAAGCTTTCACTACTATAATTCCAACAGTCTTAAAAATGCAGAAATACTTAGCTTCAGTGGGGGTGTCTCAATGTCAGCAGTGGGAATGTCTATGCGTATGACTTCTATTCGACAATCTTCAGACAACTGAGAGAACTGTGTGCGAGCCCAGTGGAATGACAGTTTGGAAGCAAGCATTTCTGCATTTTTAAGACTGTTGGGACTATAGCAGTGAAAGTGTCCCTTTTGCAGATTGGCATTGTGTATTTTGTATATTGCATGTATATTTTGTATTGTTTTTGTAAGGTATATATGGGGTTTCTTATCGTATGGCAATATAATATGAGATAAATGTTATATATCATTGGGTAAATTATGTGATATATTTTGTATGGTTATTTATAGCTGTTATTGAGGTGGTGCCATGATAAAAGGTTTGGTGTGGGGTAAATGATGATACACCACGTTAGGGGCATTTTTGGAGTTACTAAGTGCTTTGGTGTACCACTGTAGCTTTCTATAGCCTAATGGTAATATTGGTTGATACCCCTATCTATAATTTTATTGACTTTGAGTTGCTTTAAAAAGTTTTTTGTGTGGAGTGGGATAAGTGGATTTTGTGAGAGAAAGGTTCTTTGGCTGTCTTTGGTAGTGTGGTGTTTTATTTGGATTGAGCCAGTGTCCTCTTTTTTTTCTTGTTGTTGTAGCCAAAAAAAACATTGCCGTAGAAGCAAAAACACATAATAAAAGCTTTTTCAAGTACATTCGTAGCAAAAAATCCATGAGAGTCAGCTGGACCATTAGATGATAGAGGGATAAAAGGGGCACTAAGAGGGGACAAGGTTATATTATTTATTTTTTATTTATTTTTTTTATTTATTTATTTAGCATATATTTATATACCGCTACTTCCAGCGATCAGGAGCGGTTTGATTAGGTAAACAGGGAGAGTCAGATCAATTGACAAATTTCAAAATTTACAGCGTGATTTACAAAGGTTGTCTGATAGGTTGTCAGACCAATGCCAGGAATTTTCAATAAACGGGGAAAATATGATTCAAGGGATATTCACAGCATACATGTATAGGTGGGGGGAGAGGGAGATATTTACATATATACATTTTATGCTTGTTACATTCAGGAGCATAAGATTTTTTTACATTTGATGAAATTTTGTTGGAGCAGATACTGGGTGGAGAGTGTTGTTGTTCAGGATATGTTGTAGGCCTGTTGAAATAAATATGTCTTCAGTTTTTTTCGGAAAGCCATCAGGTCGTTGATTGAGCGCAACTCAGCTGGGAGTTGGTTCCACAGTGATGGGGCGGCATAAGAGTATGCCCTGTTGCTTGTGGCTCTTTTAACTGATCTTATACTTAGTGGTACCTGCAGGTGGTTTATGGTGGTGGTACTCCTATGTCTGTTCGCAGGTTGTCAGTTGATGAGGTTAGTGAGGAAGGTTGTTGCCAGGTTATGGATGAGTTTAAATGTAGTCACTAGGGTTTTGTATTTAATCATAGCTATAATGGGGAGCCAATGTAGTTCGACTAGTACTGGCGTGACGCTCTCTGCCACGCCTGTTTTAGTGATGATTCTGGCTGCGACGTTCTGTGCCATCTGGAGTATATTTAGGGTTTTTTTTTGGAAGGCCCTGTAGTATTGCATTACAGTAGTCGAAATGGGGTATGATGAGGGCTTGAGCCACTGTCCTGAAATCGGTAGCTTCAATGATGTTCCTTAGTGGTTGTATGACCCGGAGTTTGTAGAAAATGGCCCTGTTTACTAAGCGGAGGTGTTTTGCCATCTTTAGTTCGTTATCAAGTGTTACTCCGAGGTATTTTATTTCATTCTTTGTGAGACTGAATGACTTCATTGCTTCGGTCTTTGCTTTCTAGGTCAGAAAAGGGACATCTAAGTCGAGACATTCAAGCTTTGCAAGGTCATTTACCATATGAAAGGCTTGCTAAACATGGAGCTGTCTTTAAAGTATGTATATGGCTGTGGGATATATCTGGGTATTTGGCGACACATGCAGTGGGAACAGCCACTGTACAAAAAAGTACACTAAGTGAGCCCCAGTGGCTGGGGAGGAGGTGCACAGGGTCATTGTAAAGGCCAGTGGGTGTCGTGCGCCGGGCCCAGATGGCTTTGGAGCCGAATTCTATAAGCTCCTTGTGGATCAGGTGTCTCCTACTCTGGTTGCCCTGTACCAAAGGCGTATAGAACAGGGGACATTTAGTCGGGGGTCGAACCATGCCCATATTACCCTGATACCTAAACCGGGGAAGGATCCCTTACAGGCTGCCTCCTATAGACCCATTTCTCTCTTAAACTTTGATCTGAAGGTGTTGGCCAAGATTCTGGCGGATCGACTGGCTCCGATGTTGGGGGACCTGGTGCATGATTCCCAAGTGGGGTTTGTGCGGGGGCGGTATGCGGTACGTAATTTGCGGAAAATTTTGGCGTCACTTGAGTGGGTTCGGGAGCGGGATTTAGTCACTGTTGATTAGTCTCGATGCGGAAAAAGCTTTCGACCAGGTTAACTGGGATTATTTACATTATCTTTTGCCCCAGTATGGTATAGGAGCAGCATTTTGCAGGATGGTGGCATTGCTCTATGCTGGCCCCACAGCAGGGATCTTTTGCAATGGGGTGCTCTCGGACCCCTTTAAGTTAGAGAGGGGAACTCGTCAGGGATGTCCACTTTCTCCCCTGCTTTTTGTGTTAACTTTGGACCCTTTGGTGCGTCGAATTGAGCAGTCGGTCTACATTAAGGAGATACGGATCGGGCCTTGTGGGTTTAAGATGGCTGCTTTTGCAGACGATATGCTGGTGCATCTTTTGGCTCCCCAAAGTTCGTTGCCCTACTTACTTGAAGAGCTGGTTTTGTATGGTAGCTTTGCCGGGTTGCGTATTAATACTGCCAAATCGGAAGCCTTGGATGTGGCGGGTACACTTCAGGGAAACTGGCAGAGATCCTTCCCACTGAGATGGGCGGGTGAGTCCTTTCTCTATTTAGGTATCCTGTTATCTAAAGATCCAGCTGCGCTTTATAGGCAAAATTTGGACCGAGTCTGTTCTAAATTGAGGTTGCAGTTACAGGCTTGGGCCCTCTCCCCATGTCTCTCTTGGGTAGAGTGGCAGCCTTGGGAATGGTGGTTTTTCCACGATTGCTTTACTGGATGCAAACTTTGCCGGTTTGGTTGCTGCGCAGGGACCTGCAGTGTATAGAGCGGGAGATTCGGGTTTTTCTTTGGAAGGGTGCGAGAGCGCGTATCCCACTACACAGGCTGAGAGGGGGGTGGAAGTCGGGCGGGGTTGGGCTTCCTGATCTGTGGAAATATGCTTTGGCCTGTCAGTCTCGACACTTTGGGGATTGGTTGGGGGCCACGGAGGCTTATACCCCCGGGCGTTGGAAGAAGCGTTTGTAGCTCCACATGCATTGACTGCAGTCCTGCACCTGGACAGTTCACTTCTACCTAGCCGGACGGTAAATAGTATTCTGATAGTGCCCCTTCGAAGGACTTGGCAACAATTGAATAAATTCTGGGGTACTTCACCGGGGGTTTCATGCTGGCTACCCCTTCAAGGTAATGCTAGCTTTACCCCGGGTACAGACACTGTGCCCTACCGGCAATGGAGAACGCAGGGGATACGGAATCTTGGGCATGTGGTTACCATAGAGGGGCTCTGTAAGACCTTGGCCGTGCTTCATAGGGACTATGGCTTAACCCCAGGGCAGTCCCTTTTTGCGCATATGCAACTCTCCCACTATGTTGGTGCCCTGTCCTAACGAGAATTGACGGTTGAGCATTCGGCGCAGATTTTGGAACTCTTTGCTCTGGGGCAGGACGCACCCCCTACTATAGCTGAATTGAAACGCCGACTGGATCAATATGGCTCCCCCCCTGATTACTCGAGGGACGAAACTGCGTGGGAGAGAGAGCTGAGTTGTGAGTTGGCCCCGGGGTCGGTGGGTAGTGCCTTGGCTTGGGAGTCTGACTGCCGGGGCAAGGTGGCGGGAAGTGCAGTTCAAATGTATTATTCAGGCTCATTTTTCCCCGCGTCGAGCACTGCGCAGCCATCTTACTGATTATGGGGGTTGCCCGAAATGTTTGTGTTCCTTGGCAGACTTAGGTCACATGTGGTGGGGCTGTGTGCATATTCGGCGGTATTGGAGGCGAATTGTGGCTTATCTAAGTGTACTGTTGCAGCAACCGATCAGTTGTACCGGGTCGCTAGTTGTGTTGGATCAGTTGGGACCACTCCACCCGAAAGGTAGATGGGAAAAAATTTTAGTGCGGAAGGCCTGCTTGGTAGGGAAGGGGCCTATCCTTCATCGGTGGCGAGAACAACGGGCACCTTCATTTTGGGAATGGCGGAATAGTTTCCACCAACTTATGCTTTTAGAACGACGAGCGGCGGGTGGGAAGGCCCAGCGATGGACTTTCTTTTTGTTGACTTGGATGCCTTACATTCAGAAGCTGGGGCCTATAGCCCGGAGTGAGGTTTTAAAGGTGGGTTAGGATCTTGGACTGTTGGGTAGGGGGACCCGATGGGAAGATGGGTAGTGCTCATTCTATTTTATGTTTGCCGAGTTGTTTGCTCCCCTGGAACAGGTTATTGTCATGGTGGCAGGGGTGGGTGGGGGGGGGGGTAGGTTGTAAATATTTCTTACTAAGTACGGTGTTATCCCTGCTCTCAGGCAGGTTCTGTAACCCCGGAGGTGGTGGATAAGGAACAACCCCACCTGGGGTGTTGTGCGTGTAAACACCAGAATTGTAAATATGTTTCTTTTTCTTTGTATGGTATTGTTTATTATCGTGTGGAATGAATAAACAGATTTTGAAAAAACAAAAAAAAGTACACTAAGTGTATACGTAAGTAACGCCACTTACATATCTAAGTGGTGGATTTTGCTACCTACATGTGTAAGTGGTGAATTTTACAAACTGCACTTCCAAAGGGAACCCAGCACTCGCCCAAGAAGAAAAGGAACCTCCAACAGAGTCAACACCCCGAACGACTTCAGAAAAACACGCAAGGACACCACAGAGAGAGCCATCTCCCTGGCTGCTCCAACAATATGGAACTCCCTCCCGGACGAACTGCGATCGACAATGGACCTCAAAGACTTTCGCAAACTGCTGAAGACAACGCTGTTCATTGAACACTACGGTCATGTCACGTAACCGTACCAACGGGAACCACCAACTTACCTCTACAAACCCTGATAAGAAACTGAACAACGGCACATGATGTATCTTAATTGTATAGAACAATGTACTATAGCTCACACTGTACCATAGCTCACAATGTACATAGCTCAACCTAATCTAATACACTAACCCCTTACTCGCAACGCATGACACTTTTTCACTGCATGAGATACCCTTCCACTCCTTTGATTGTATTGCTGTGACACCGCCTTGATTGTAGGATAAGGCGGTATAGAAATACTGTTAAATAAAAAAAAAAAAACAGTATGAAGCTAAGTTACAAGATTCTTTTTCTTTTAAGTTGGTTTTTAACACAAGACATTTGAACATAACTCTCCCTCCCTCCAATCACTCATCCAAATCTATATTTATTTATTTAGTCTTATATACCATGTTTCCAAGGATCAATGCGGCTTACATACAACATAACTTCAACATGATTTAGAACAATATTACATTATAATGAGGTAAAGCTATCATAACATGGTGAAACAGCTATTAGATTAATTTTAGAAGCAAGAAAAGAAAATGCATGGAGACTAGAGCCTCCATGAATTCTATTTATAACATATTGAACAGGTTAAATATTGGTTATTTACAATATAAACAAAATGGCTTGATGGGCATATACGAGTAATGTAACTAGTGTTGAATGGTGGGCAAACTAATAAGTAATAATCTCAATCTGAAGGGGCAGGAGGTGGGGGGATATAGGGGAGAGGGAAAGTATGTGTAGGTTGAGTTCAGATAAGGCTCAGGTACTCCCATTGAAATATTTCTTGAACAGGTAGGTTTTTAGCAACTTCCGGAATATTGTGAGGTCATGAGTGCCTCTGATGTGCTTGGGTAGGGCATTCCAGAGGCGAGGGGAATGTAGGGACAATGCCCGGGTGCAGG
This sequence comes from Ichthyophis bannanicus, assembly GCA_033557465.1. Lineage (NCBI taxonomy): Eukaryota > Metazoa > Chordata > Amphibia > Gymnophiona > Ichthyophiidae > Ichthyophis > Ichthyophis bannanicus. Next base: position 101,506,664 of record CM066032.1, on the reverse strand, counting down.
TTGTCCGATTGCTTTTGGCCAATGCAGGAGGTAAGACTAGAAGGTTTGCTGCATTACTTCTTCTTTGGCGACTTTCTTGGGTTTTCATTATTATGGGTTGTAAATATCGAGAGAACAACTGATGGATTATTTTGATGGTTGTCATCAGTGTTTTATATTTGATTCGACTGAGCAAGGGTAGCCAATGTAGCTCTTTTAGGATGGGTGTGATATGATTGTACCAAGGGGCACACATACGAATTCGTGCAGCTGCATGTTGAGCAAGTTGTAATGGATGCAAGGAGCTCTTTGGGATACTTTGTAGGATGGTGTTATAGAAATCGAAGTGTGACAGTATCATGGCTTGGAAGACCATCCTAAAATCATGTGGCTCAAGTAAGAGCCATAGGTGTTGGAGGGTCCTTATCTTGTTGTAGATACATTGAGTTACTTTGTTTATCTGCGATTGTGGTGTGAGGTGTTAATTAATGATAATACCAAGGTATTTCACTTCTGATTTGACCTCCAAGTTGGCATCATCAACCTTTAATGACTTGGGGGGGGGTGGGGTGGGGTGATGAAAGGATTGTTTTTTGGTAAGGAAGAGGACCTCTGTCTTCTTGAAATTGATATTGAGTCGATCGATGTTCTGAAGCCAGTGGGTTATAACATTGAAGCAGTTTATTATTGTTGAGTAGTTTGCATCAGTGGTGGTAAAGGGTGCGCATATCATAATATAGTCTGCGTACAAATGGTAGTATATGTTAAATGTATGCATGATGTCACAGACTGGTTGTATGTAGATGTTGAACAATAAAGCTGACAGCGCAGAGCTAAATCTCAGCAGACAGGTTTGCTTGCCTCAAAGCAGGCATAAACGCCAACAGGTACATGTGCATTTCTGTTGCGAACTTGGAAATACATGTATACTTCAAAGTTCTATCCAGAACATGCTCCCTTCAAATCTATGCGTGCCATATGTACTGTATAAACATGAAAGTGGCTTTTCTAAAATCAAAACTTACATGTCTACGGCCATTTACATATGTAAATCAGCTTTTCATGGGGGTAATTTTTTAAAGGATTTTTGGCATGCAAGCCCTGTTTTATGTACCTGTTTTATGCCTGCAGCATGCCGATCGGACATCGGGGGAGGAAGTGGGAGCTGCTTGCCCCTCCCGCTCCCCCCGCCAAGGCCCAATCGGGGCTCTGTGAACTACCTTTTAAAAAGCAGACCTGGCAGGTGTGCCTATGCCTGGTGGGCCCATGCCTGAGGGCCTCGCCAGAGGGCCCTTTGGCGTGGAGCTTAGGTGCGAGAAATCAAGACAAATCAAATCTAAACAAAAAGGTACGTTAGATTCAACACCTATCTAAACTACCTGTATCAACCTAAATTATTTTGGTATACTATTAACTGTAACTTAACCTCAATAACGTCATCATTATTCAATTACTGCAGAACTCGCTCTACATAACACCCAGATCACAATTGCCACCTGTTTTCACAGAAAAGAACAATAGAAAAACCTATAACCAGGTCAAAAAGTACCAACAACAAATCTAAACCCAGTCAATCTAAAAAAACAGCTTATCAGATCCCATTTTTTTGTCGGAATGGCCAACACAGTGAAGAGGAGACAACCTCTCACCACCGTGGCCCGTCCATTTTAATTAGAAAAAAACTCTTTTTTCAAAACAGCTGTGTAATAAATTTGTGCTAGGCTGCTCCAACAATCCCGTCAACAGTAATTTCAAACAACGTGACACGTTTTGGGGTTTTCACAATAATCCCCCTGTTTCAGGTCAAACCACTGCTCGGTGAAAAATCAGCCCTCAGAGAATTTAACTGAATAAAGCGGTTTTTATACCCAGGCACCGCAAACGTTTGCTCAGCTGTTGCAGAACCCACCCCCCAGGTGAGTTTAAACTTGAAGAGCCAATCAGACCAACGGGAGGAGGAATCACCAATCAGAGACCTCTTCCCTAGCTGAATAGCTAAGTAGTAACAGAAATTACTATGATACTGTGTGCCAATCTATTTGCATGTTCAGGCCCATGGGATGGATTGTATTAAGCTTAAAGATCAATTTTTGTGCAAGGTTTTGCAAAATCTGAATCCGATCTCCTCCTCGGGGATTGGACGGCACAAAATCCAGTGCCCACCATTGAAGCATTTCAAAAGTATGTGACATATTCAAACAATGATCTACCATAGGCGCTGTCAATGATTTTGTACGTAACCGAGAGGCATGTTCGCCTAATCGTACCTTAAAGGGTCTTGATGTCCGACCTACGTAATAAAGTTTACATGGGCATATAATAAGGTACACAACAAACATTGAGGCACAACCAGTATGCCAACGGGCCTGGTATGTTTTTAGAGTGTGGATATCCTGCCAGTCTGGACCCGATACTGTATTTGAGCAAAAATTACAAGTCCCACATGGATAATGTCCTGCGTGATCATGAGATGTAGGAGGTCGATCCATAAAAGCCGTGTTCTTCACTAGCAGATCCCGTAGATTAGCTTTTCAGGAATAGGCTATTTGTAACTGTTTTCTGAAACAGGCATGCAGCCCCAAAATAGGCCAAAATTTATGAAGTAGTCTTGAAACTGCAGAAGTCACATCTTTATACCGAAAACCTGTTCAGCGAAATACTTTGTTACGTTATGACAGCTTTCATCCTCTAGCGCTTAGGAAGGGTTTATCATTTGGCCAGTTTTTGCGCCTTCGTCGAAATTGTACTATGTTATCAGATTTTAAATTACAAGCCAAAGATCTTAGTTTTCGTTTATTGTCTAGGGGTTATCCCAGCACAGTGATTAAGTCAGCATATAAACGGGCCCGCTATACACATAGGGAATGTTTGCTCGAGCCTTCGGCTCCAGCACCGTTACAGGATAAAGTTACAGGTATATTTCCTTATATGAAAGGGACTTCTGCAGTTTCAAGACTACTTCATAAATTTTGGCCTATTTTGGGGCTGCATGCCTGTTTCAGAAAACAGTTACAAATAGCCTATTCCCGAAAAGCTAATCTATGGGATCTGCTAGTGATCTGCAACTACCCCTTCTAAAATGACCTCTAAAAGTTGAATCTCCTATAAGTGAGGGCCTCTGTTCATGCTCCTGTCCTCATGTTCAAATACAGGTTGAACTATGGTCCCCAGGAACAAATGAAAGTAATGAGAATCCGGTAACAAGAGAGACTGCAATTCCCGTTTGGTCAGCAACTTTATCATAAGAACATAAGATATGCCATACTGGGTCAGACCAAGGTCCATCAAGCCCAGTATCCTGTTTCCAACAGTGGTCAATCTAGGTCCTCTTGGGTTTTAACCACTTTAAATAATTTTGTGTCATCTGCAAATTTGATAACCTCACTCTTTATTCCACTTTCCAGGTCATTTATGAATATGTCAAAAAGCAGCGGACCCGGCACAGATCCCTGGGGTACACCACTATTCACCTTTCTCCATTGGGAAAATTGGCCATTTAGCCCTACCCTCTGCTTTCTATCTTTTAACCAGTTCCTGATCCACAATAGTACACTACCTCCTATAACATGACTCTTTAGTTTTGCCAAACGTCTCTGATGAGGGACCTTGTCAAAGGCTTTCTGAAAGACCAGATACACTATATCAACCGACTCACCTTTGTCCACCTGTTTATTCACACCTTCAAAAAAACATGACAGATTAGTAAAACAAGATCTTCCTTGTCTAAAGCCATGTTGGCTGTCTCCCATTAGGCCATGACTATGTACATGCTGAGTAATTTTGTTCTTTAAGATGGTTTCTACCTTTTTTCCCGGTACTGACGTCAGGCTCACCGGTCTATAGTTTCCTGGATCACCCCTGGAACCCTTTTTAAAAATTGGCGTTACATTGGCGATCCTCCAATCTTCAGGTATTACAGATGATTTTAATGAAAATTCACAGATTACTAATAGCAGGTTTGTAATCTCATATTTCAGTTCTTTCAACACCCTTGGATTATACCATCCGGCCCAGGTGATTTGCTACTCTTCAGTTTATCTAATAGTTGTAATACATCTTCCCGATGTATTGATATTTCCTTTAATTCTTCCGCACCTTTAAATACCACTTCAGTCATGGGTAACATCCCTACATCTTCCTCAGTAAAGACTGAAGCAAAGAATTCATTCAGTCTCTCCGCTATTGTCTTGTCGCCTCTTAGTGCCCCTTTAACCCCTCTATGATCTAATGGACCAACTGACTCTCTCACAGGTTTTTTGCTATGAATGTACTTGAAAAAGTCTTTATTTTGTGTTTTTGCTTCCACAGCAAGCTTCTTCTCAAATTCTCCCTTTGCCTACCTTATCAATGCCTTGCATTTTACTTGCCAGTGCTTGTGCTGTTTCCACATTTTGTCGTTTGGCTCTTTTTTCCATTTCCTAAAAGATGCTTTTTTGGCAACAACAGCCTCTCTGACCTCACCTTTAAACCATGCTGGCAGGTTTTTTGGACTTCCTTCCACTTTTCTTAAAGTGTGGAATAAAGCTGGTCTGGGCTTCCAAGACAGTAGTTTTCAACAACACCCAAGCTTGATATAAGTCTTTAACCTTTGCAACTGCTCCTTTTAGTTTTTTCTTAACTATTTTCCTCATTTTATCATAGTCTCCCTTTCGAAAGTTAAAAGGTAGTACTGTGGATTTCCTTACTATCCCTCCTCCACTAATTAAATCAAACGCGATCATGCTATGATCACTATTGCTAAGTGGCCCAAACACCCTTATCTCTTGCACAAGATCTGGTGTTCCACTAAGGACTAGGTCTAATATGGCTTCCCCTCTGGTCGGTTCATGAACCAGCTGCTCCAAGAAGCAGTCATTTATTTCATCTAGGAACTTTATCTCCCTAGCATGTCCTGTCGTGACACTGACCCAGTCAATACCGGGGTAATTGAAATCACCCATTATTATTACTGTGCTGTAACTTTTGTTAGCTTCCTTGATTTCTTTGAGCATTTCATCATCCATTTGTTCATTCTGGCCAGGCGGTCGATAGTACACCCCCACTGCTATCGTCTTCCCCTTTTTACATGGAATTTCAATCCATAGAGATTCTGCAGCAAATTTTGTTTCCTGCAAAACTTAATTTTGTTTCCTGTAAAACGTTTGAGGATTCTGATGGCTTCTCTCTAAGAGTGCAGGGGAAGTTAACCTTAAATTTGTAGAAAATCCAGGTCGATGCTGGAGGGTTGGCCACACTATGCCCATTGTAGTGTTGACTGTAAACAGAGTTCTGATTTTCTCGGTAATAAAAACCTACCTCCTGGCAAGTAACTCAGCTAGTCTTTGATGCATTGAGTCACAAGACTTACCTACACACTCATTTCCCTTCCTCTCTCACTGTATACTTTAACCGCATGGAACAAGGTTGGATTCAATATCATCTGTATAGCACTAAATGGAACTATTGTAGTTGATATGGAAGGGCAGACTAGATAGGCCATGTGGTCTTTTTCTGCTGTCATGTTTCTAATAAAAACTTGGAAACTACTTCACTTAACCTGAGATGATTCAGACTCTTTCCACGCTGCTGCTTTCATTAAGAATAATCTTATTTATCCCTACAGCCTTTATCCTGGAGAGTTAGAGTAGCCTAGTGGTTAGAGCAACAGCCTCATACTGAAGCAATCAGGGTTTGATTCTCACTGGCACGCCTTGTGACCTCATGCAAGTCATTTTACCCTCCAAAGGCTTGGCAATCTACTTTCATGTAGTGCTGTACAAATGATAAATAGCTGTAGTCATACCTCCAAGAAAACCCTGGGGCTTTTTAGGCTGCAAGGAGTTAGCATGACTTGACAGTACTTTAAAAAAAAAAAGCATTCCCCTAGCACCTTTCTCTCAAGTACCCCTAGTGGGGCCTATACTATCAAAATTGTTAATCACTTCATCAGCTACCACAAGACCTTTGGCTCTACAGCAACAGTTGGAGAGGGATCGTCTGGGTGTCCATCAGCTGACCTGTAGAGTAGAGAAGACTATTTTTTTTTCAAGCTGGCCTTCTGACCACAATTTCCGCTGCAGAAATTTGGTTGTTTATTAATCACATTTAGGAGTTAATCATCCCCCACACACAATTCTTTAATGGATAAAATTAAAACAAATGAAAAGACTTCATTTGTTTATTTTTACCCATTAAGTAATTGTGTGTATGAGAGGGCTAACCCCTATATATGACAAAAAAAATCTAAGTTTTCCATACAGATCGATAAAAAGGTAAAACAAAAAAGAATCAGCAAATATGATGGGTTGCTTGAAGAATTTGGCACAGAGGTTCCATCAGCTCGTTTCCTCCACAAAATGAACCTGCTTAGCCCAGCTGCATCACCAAAAGTGCCAACAAGTCAATGCTGACTCCTAACAACCCAGCCAGCCCCTGGATTTTCTTGGCAAGGTATGTGGAAGCAGAGTGCCAGGCCTTTTCTTCCAAGGCAATGGAAGGTAAAGTGACTTGCCGAAGGTCACAAGGAGTACCAGTGGGAAGTCAATGCTGACCTCTTGGGTACTAAGCTGTTGCTCTAACCACTAGGCTACTCCTCCACTCCATAAAGGTTACTACAGGCTCATAAAAACAGTGGTATCCTATGCCTTTAGGTAGTCACGAGTGTGCATGAGACATCTATAGTTTGCAACTTACCCCTGAGCAAGAGAATGTTACAGTGAAGACAGAGCATCAGTAGCCCTCTGGACCTGTTCTTAATAGCATTATGGAGGCTGTAGGCTTCATTGTCTATTTCCTATGTCTTCAAAGCCCCTACGATGAATATGAAGAAGACTGTGTAAGAATTCTCTAGCACCTTATGGGAGACAGGGTCCTGATTGAACCCTTCAAATAAGAAAGCTGTAACCCCAAAATCATCTCCAAGGAAGATTGCTTCTACACTTAAAACACCCCCACGCAAACCCACTGGATTATGAAGAAAGGAAACCCAGGGAGAGAGGGCCCATTTTAGCAGTGGTGTAAGTTCTAATGGAGGCCCCCAAGCAAAATTTGGCTGATGGGCCCCCCATGGTGGGATGGACGGTCCATTAGGCTTTCCTCTCTCACCCCCCTCCCCTCCCCCAGCACAGCAAAGGCCTTATTTTATGTTTGTTGCACTGCCTCCTCCGCCCCCCCCCCCCCATTCCTGCATTTTTGTAAAATGTTTCTTGCCTGGCAGCCGGCATCTCCTACTGTCAAGCTGATGTCTCATGATAACAGCTGAGTGATTTCATGGCTGTTATCATAAGTCAGTGTCAAGTGGGAGGTGCTGACTGCTGGGAAAGAAAAAAGTTTTATTATAAAGCAGGATTAAGAGGTGGCCTCAGCCACCACAGTGCAGGGTTGCAGGGACTGCTTGGGCGGAATTTATACCACTGGATTGTAGTGACATACAAGCCAAAACTAGAAACACTGAGAAAAATCATTAAAGACCTACGGCCCCTACTCCAGGAAGATGAATTACCAAAAGAGATAGTCCCTGTGGGCCTTCTGACGGCCATATAATGTGATGCCAAAATTAGGAAAAAGCAAGCTCCCAACAGAAGCTCATAAAGAAGCGAAGGGTAGAAGTCCCTGCAATATACCAGCTGTGCCAGCACATGTCACAGAGCCTAGAGAGGGAAAATCACTCAGGCTTTTCCTTGAATGTGGCGTAGATCATTCAGTGCAAGAAATGTGAAGAAGGAGCTACACTGGGCAGACAGGCCAAATGTTAACGACAAGACTCAATTTACACAAGCAGACCAAGGGGACATCTCTCAGTAGGGGAGCACTTTTCAGGACCAGAGCACAGTATGGTCTGGAACTTAAAACAATCCACTAAGGTAAAGACTTTTGAAGTTAATATGATCTGTGCATTAGTGGGATAAAAACTTACGAAATCAAATAAATCAGATACTTAGAAAATGACGTCAAAGCATTAAACCAGGATCTAGGTTTTCTAACATAAAAACTGTAAGATTCTACTGCTTGTCTCCTTCTGATTCCCCATCCACCTCCCCCCTTCCCTCCACCACCTTTTTCCCTTCGGTCTGATTTGAATGATTCACTTATATTTTCTATCTATTCTAGTAGTGCCATCTTTAGCTTACTCTATCCTGACCTGAGGAAGGGGAGTTTAACTCCTGTTAGCTAGTCAAAGCATGGATTAAGTTGTTCAGGTAAAAAGGTATCACTGACCCAGGGCCGGTGCAAGGATACGAGACGCCCTAGGTAACCCCTCAACCCTGCTGCCTCCCCTGCTTCTCCTCTCTGAGACCTACAGTGGGGGCAATGGCAGAAGCACCCCCATGCAACCAGGAAGTCTGCGTCAAAGGGTGCAGGAACTGCAACACAGCGTTGGAGAGTTCCGGTAAGCGCTGTGTGCGGGTAAAATGCCATTGTCACCAATATAGGCCCCAAAGAAGGGCCGCAGTGGGCCATCCTGGGAATGTCAGCACTCTAAGCGACTGCCTAATTTCTCTATTGGGTTGTGCCAGCCCTGGTATCACCTTACATTCTTTTTTTTTAACAGATTAACCCTTTATTTCTGTACACTTAAGCAAACGCATACAACAACCACATTACTCTAGTCAGGCAGTCAGCAAGCAAAGCACCTCATAAATACTGGGAGACAGGGGGAATGGTCTAAGTAGGAATAAGGACAATGTTATAGCCTTATCAGTATGGCACAGAAATATACCACACAAATGCAGATAAGGACCACGAGGCACAAACAGGCTGCTCAGTTTGCTTCCCTAGGATTTCTGTAGGCTTTGGTGTTGAAATCGCGGCTAGGAACAGTCTGTGACCTTGAAGATAAGAAGAGAACCATACCAAAGGCAAACCCTGCAGAGAATGTGCAGGGCAAGAAAAGGCGTCTCGGATGCTCTGGACTGCAAAGACGAAGACAATGCGCACAAGAAATAATTGCAAGTAGCACGTAAGAGGGGGACATGTGCTATTCATGGTCAATCACAAGGGAGACGCAGGCTGGCAGACGATCGGTGAGCTCATAGAAAGTACCAGAAGATAGGATAAATACATTTCAGAGTACTCAGGGGAGTAATCACTATACTATTGTTTTGTTCCGGAAATGTAGCTGTAGCAAATAAAGAGATTTATCCTAGACTACCTTCTGGTGTCACAAATTAGTGGAAAGTGCAGCTGTAATTAAAAGGAATTCTTGGGACTTTATCAATGGTTCTGGCAACAACCCCGTACCAAAACTAATCTCTGGTGTTCCCTTCACTTCTTCCATGTCAAGAGGCAAATCAAGACCAGCAGCCTCCTGGGCAGTGCCATCCTTTCATAATTTTCAGTATCTTTTTATCACCATCCTCCTGCATTTTAAGGGCGATGATGAAAGGATAACTTGATCACTGTGACAAATTATTTTTTCTTATTTTTTGAATGAAAATATTATTAGAACGTCATCCTGAATCAAAAATCCCTGTTAGAAGGTGATTCTGTATACATTTTGTTTATATGACTTAGGGGCTTGTTTACAAAGCTGCGGTAGCGGTTCGCGATCGTTACACAGGTACACTACAAAAAAACTGCCTCCAGTTTTGCAACTGATTCCTATAGATTTTGGGGTGCTGAATCCAGGAAAAATAGCCAAAATGTTCCATCACGTCACGTTTTCTTGCAAAATTAGATTTCTTACCCATATAAGGAATGTTCACATAATTTCTTTTTAGCCGACTGCAGTTTATTTTCTTGGCCCAAAATAGAGGTTGTAATGGTTAACTAACTAGAAACACTCCCTCATGATATTTTAGAGTGTTTTGTATTCATTTTATACATTAACAGGACAATTGGGAGGCGGGGGGCTAAATCCAGTACTCGCGCTGGCGCATGTTCTTTCCTGTTCGCCTCGCCTCGTTCGCTCGCTCAAACACGGTGGTTGCGACATGAACGTTCCTGTCAAATTTCAGTTTCTTGCAAGTTCATTATTACCTTTTGTTTGCTCAGTCGTAATCCAGCTTTATTCCGAAGTGGTTCACTACAGTTGTAGTTTGCAGTGCTGTGTATTTGTGATGGCTCACAGAGCCAGAGGTTGCGTCAACTCTCCGGACAGTTTTTGTTTTATTTGTGGGGAATATACCATGAAAAAGCGGCAGAGGAACATTTCTGCATTTATTAAAAAAGTATATTTTGCCTATTTCGGTTTGAAGTTAGGCGATCAAGACAAACCGTGGGCTCCTCACAAAGTGTGCAAGACATGTGAGGAAGATCTACGCTTATGGATGAAAGGTAAAAAACAAGCATTTCGTTTCGGAATACCTATGATGTGGCGTGAACAAAGAGACCACAGCAGTGACTGCTATTTTTGCTCTTGCATTGTGAAGGGATACAACTTAAAAAATAAGAACGTAATAAGTTACCCCAACCTTCCCTCAGCAATTAGGCCTATGCCTCATAGCAACGAAGTACCTGTGCCTGAACCACCAAAATCTTTGGATCATATTTGTGTGGACGGTTCTGATCATGATGAGACTCATCAGATGGCTTTTCCCGATGAGTCCAGTACTTCCGAGTTTGAAACTGAACCAGATCCGAAACCTGAACTTTTCTCTCAAGCTGAATTGAATGATTTAGTCCGGGATTTAGGACTCCCAAAAGATGCTGCCCAACTGCTAGGTTCTCGGCTTAAACAGAAAAATCTATTGTCACCAGGAACAACTTTTTATTGGTACCGCAACCGCGAGACACAATTTTTGAAGTATTTCAGCAAAGAGGAAGATTTGGTATTTTGCAACGATATATACGGAGTGATGGAAAAGTTTAAACTCAAGTATGATCCTGCTGAATGGCGGCTGTTCATTGATTCGTCAAAAGACAGCATAAAAGGTGTTCTTCTTCATAATGGCAACACATTCGCTTCAGTTCCTATTGCTCACTCTGTTATTCTCCAAGAAAATATGAGAATTTGGCCCTGATTCTTCAGAAGATTCGTTATGATGAGCATAAGTGGATGATTTGTGGAGACTTTAAAATTCTATCCATGCTATTAGGGCAGCAATCCGGTTTCACCAAATATCCCTGCTTCCTTTGCTTGTGGGATAGCCGGGCCCGCGACCTACACTGGGGGAAAACAGACTGGCCAATTCGGGAGTATTTGAGACCCGGTGAAAAAAATGTTCTTCATGAGAGCTTGGTACCTCATGATAAAATTCTATTACCACCTTTCCACATTAAGTTGGGTCTCATTAAGCAATTCATCAAGTCCCTTCCAAAAGATGGTGAGTGCTTTCGGTACCTTTGCTCAAAGTTCCCCCGACTTTCTGAAGCAAAGCTAAAGGAAGGAGTGTTTGTTGGCCCTGATATAAGGAAACTCATTTCAGATGGAGCATTCGCTGAAACGATGTCTGAGAAGGAAAAAGAAGCCTGGGATTCCTTCAAGGATGTTGTTCTCAAATTCTTGGGGAACAGGCGGGATGAGAACTATAAGGATATTGTTGCCAGGATGCTCAATGCCTTCAAAGAACAAGGCTGTAACATGAGCCTGAAAGTCCATTTCTTGCACTCCCATGTGAACTACTTTCCCGAAAACCTGGGGCGTACAGTGAAGAACAAGGTGAAAGGTTTCACCAGGACATCAAGGACGCAGAGAGAAGGTACCAAGGAAGATGGAACACCACTATGATGGCTGATTTCTGCTGGTTGCTGCTGCGGGAAACCCCAGATGAAAAATACGCCAAGCAGCGCACCAAGAGAAGCATTCGGGGGAAGAAGAAACGGGCCCACCAGGAGATTGATTGACCCAAGAATGACTTTAAAATCTAAACTGTGTTGACAAAAATCGTGTTTTTACTAACCTTTGAAATAAAAATTTGCTGGTTATTACCAGTGTCGGATCTCATTTATTAGTAATTTATTTTCACACCATCGGGTGTTTGTCTTCATGTATTGCAATGGTGCGGTTTGCGTTTTCTATTCTTACATACATACCTGTACAACATTTTTTGCACATTTCTTTGCTTTGCTTTGTGTCTAACCTCGCTCTTATATGCTCAATGTTTGTGCACATGTATGTGGCTGTTTTAAGTGCAGACAATTTTGCTACCATCACAGTGTGTTTTGTTGACATTACTCTATTCTTATGTGCTGCCTTGTTACAATTTTCTTTATTCTTATTTGAATAACTACTAAACAATTAGTATAAAGAATTCATCCAAGAAACTTTTATCTCGATCGCACTCAATCTGAAACGTTCACCTCAAACTGCTAACCCAATGTAGCAAAAAATCTGTACGTGATGGAGCAAATTGGTTACCAGATTTGGATTCAGCGCACCAAAAAACGTAAAAATCAATCAAAACATTAGAGGCAGTTTAAAAAAAACATTTTTTAGTGTACCTGTGTTATCGGAGCCGCGGCCCCATTGATTTGTAAACAAGCCCCTTATTGTTGTTGTTAAGTGCCATGGAGTCAGAGTCGACTCATGGCGACCCTCTGGATAGCTATCCTAAATTGTGTTTGGTCTTCAGTCAGGCGGCTCATTGTTGACAGACTGGTACCTGTAGCTGCTGTTATTGTATCGATCCATCTCATTGCTGGCCTTCCTCTTTTGCGTTGACCTTCTATCTTGCCAAGCATGATGTCTTTCTCTAATGATCTCTCTCTTTGCATGATGTGTCCAAAGTATGAAAGTTGAAGTCTTGTTATCTGAGCTTCTAAAGAAAGCTTAGGTTTGATCTCCTCTAGTACCGACTGGTTTGTTCTTCGGGCAGTCCATGGTATACACAGTATTCGCCGCCAGCACCATAATTCAAAGGCATCAATTTTCTTCCTGTCTATCTTTTTCACTGTCCAGCTTTCACATCTATATGATGTTATTGAAAATACCATGGTTGAACAAGTCAAATCTTATATGACTTACTTATAAAAATTGACAAACAAGGAACATATAATCAGTTCTGTCCACACTATGATGATACAGGGGAGTTGTACTTCGTTTTATAATTAAAAAGTATTCTTGAAATCCATTTTTGCAATTATATATTTCATTTATTTTAGAACTGAAGAACAAATATATTAGTTTAAATGCATATATATGCACATAATAATTTAAACAAAATGCTTGATGACCTGCAATTTAAACATTTCAGTACAACATTATGTTAGGCACACAGACAGGAAGTTGGTACCCAATGGGGCATGTTTACTATACACAGGGATCCAAACTAAAAATCCCACGCTCACAGGGTATGATTGGGCAGAGACAGGGCAGGTCGAGGATGAAAAGTGGGCATTGCAGTTGGCATGCACTAACTGTGATGGTTGCCATGAGCGTGAGTGCACTTAAGGCTACATCAATGGATGGTGTTACGTGCTGGATTGTGACAGTGATGCATGTTAACAGAACACCAAAGGCAGGGGGAGGGAGACACATGCCACCTGAAATTGGTGTGGGTCTCCGCACTGTTTCCATGGCGGCTATCAGAGCACCTTTTGGTAAACATGCCCCAAATGCTTAAAGACCAATGGGAGCCTTCTGAATAGCTGGCAGAACAATCAGCCCATTCATGACGTCATTGCATAAATCAAAGTGAGTGATGAGGAAACCACTTACCTTAAGGAACATATAGATGATGTCACAATTGTCTGCTCCCATGTGACATCAAGCTGTCAATTACCTGTATTCAGTGGGGGGGTTTTCTTGTTAAGATGCTAATTCAGCCTATGAGCATTCAGGCAACATACCCTACCCAAACAATAACACTACTACCTCCACCAACTAAACACACATCCATACTACCTACACACACAAATCTTTCATACCACATTTTAAATACCTTCATGTTAAATGTTATCTCAATTGCACTGTCTAATTACTGTTAAGTAACTGCACTGTCTAAATGTTTACATGTACCCTAATGTTAAATGTATCCCTCCAATTGTCATGTGATGTGACCACCTTGATTGAGGAAAAGGTGGCCTACAAATCTGTCTAAATAAATAAATAAATTCAGAGGCTTTTGTTGTTTTTTGTTTTTAATTTTTAACCTTGGCAGTATACATGCTGCATCTCTGCTGGAATGAGATTATATCTTAAGGTAACACATCTGAGTAGTATTGTTCCCTTCTTTCCTCTTTCTGGGGACAGTGCATGTAAATCTATGCCTTATGCATAATCATTGTGGTTATTCCAACAATCAGACTGACTAGGGGGCTCACCAGGACTGGACTGGGAAACACTTGCTAGGGTAATGATAAGAGGAACCTCTTGTGTGGCACACGTGTATAGTTCATATTACTTACAACTGTATAATAACCATACATATGGCCCCCCAGACAATCTCTCATTACAAGTAAATAATCAGACTCAGCATGAAAAAGGATAATCAACTGATCGCTCAGAATGTACCCCAGTGTAAATAAAATGTAGATATGTTCTGCCTGAAATCAGGTACCAGTGTGATACAATGTATAGAATTGAGAATGTACATAGTTTCCCCCAGTTACTTCCAAGTTGATCTCCCTGTTTATTGTAAATACAACTCAAAGTTCCTTGCGTTGTATAGTTGATGTTAAATGTAAACCGCTCTGATCTAAAATAGAGCGGTATAGAAGAACTGTTAAATAAATAAATAAAATATAATGTCTTTTACCCTGATTTTAAGTTTAATCTTAGAGGGTGATCTTATGCGTATTTATGCTGCCATAGACCTTCGGACTAGGGGAAATGTAGAGGTAAACAATCGTTTTAAAGTATATTCAAGCTTTATGTTTTATTTGCATCATTTTAGAAATTAATTTTAAGGATTTGATTAATTTAGGGGAAGTGATCTTTAAAAAGGTCCCATATCAGATTCTTGGAGCATATGTACATCATATACAGATGGTAATTATCACATAAATAGGATAGGTACAGGCACACACACAGACACACGCCATGCAATACGTCAAGACTCACATGTCTTAATGGTTTTATTGTTACGATCATTTTGGTGGTGTCTGTAATTCATATGTGCATTATTTTCATAGACTAATAAAAGAAATGCTAATTGGCTCTATTCACTGCTAAAATGATAGATTTAAAATTGGTGGGGGGGCGGGGGAGGGGGGACATATTCAAAGGCACTGATGTGGTTTGCAGATTAGCAAACTGCATAGATGCTCACCGGGATATTCAGCGGCACTAGCCCAGTTCATGCCACTAAATGCCCCAGTGAAAAGTGACTGGTGCTGGAGCATTCTGGGGTGAGCAGAGGCAGCACCACGGGTTAACAGTGCTGCCCGGTTAACTCTAACCAGCTAATGTTAACAGTTGAATGACCATCCTAACTTTAGTTGGTTTTGCAATCTGGCCAGTGGCTGAGTATTTCCACTGACTGGATTGAAAAAAAATCACAATTCGGGCAACCCCATACTCAAAGCCAATGCCCGGATAGGGCCCCAGCATTTAATATCTAGGGTGAAATTAAAGCAGCAATGGCCAGCTGCCAGCTGCTTCGCCACCACCACTGAAAATGTCCCCAAGGAAATTTTACCCTGATGCAGATGTTATGTCGAAACATGGCCATGTTGGATTTTATGTATTTTATGTTAATAACCATTTTGGATTTATATAATTATGCTAATACCTACTTTTGAATGTAAGGCTCCAGTTTTTTATTTAGTAGATTTAGGAAGGCCCTTGTAGTCTTAAAAGAAAACAGACAGGTAATAATTAGTCTTTTTCCTACCCAGGGACATCCCTTAATTTATATTTAGTTTTCCCAATTAAGAGAGAGAGAGTGAAATTTGACGCCATAGTCTATTTTCATCAAGAAGTGATTACCCCTTAACAGATAAGCAGTTCACTGGGAAGCAAACAAAAATACTAACATAAAAAATACCAAATCATCCTAAAGGCCTTTATATTAGTTTAGGTCTCTCTACTCCCTTAACAGTTCCAAACAGCTAAACTCACTAATACAAAGATGGAAAAAACAGTGAGATGGGGGCTAGCCAGTTTTTTTGCATTGAGTGCCACATGTATGATTATCTTCAGATGATGAAAAGTGATTTGTGTGCAGTCAGTGCAAACAGCTCCTGGCTCTCAGAAAAATGCTTCCTGTTCCAAATGTAGGCAGATCTCCAGAGTCTCCATGTGCGTGAGATGTTGGGTACAGGGAAGACAGTTTTAGATCTGTCAGGAACTGGACAAAATTCTGGGGAAGAGGGGACCTTTTCTTGAAGGATGGGTTCCACCTTAAACAGAGTGGAGCCAGGCTGCTGGCACTAACTTTTAAACCAGATATTAGGGGAAAGCCGATCACCCAGGAGTGCATAGTTCAGAATAATGTATCCTTGAAGGATACTACCAAATCAGGAAGGTTAGGGCATCCCAATAAAAAGACTGCAACAAAGGTAAACACAGTTTAGGTGTTGCTGAAACATTCCAAATAATCCCTGTCAACTAAAAAGCAGGTTGTCAATATGAACAAAAAACAAACAAATATGAACAAATGTCTGTAAAGAAATTCTAGAAGTCTAAAAATAGGATCACAATGTTAAAGTATATACACTAAATGAAGAGGTAGATACAATTGAAATCTCAGAGACCTGGTGGAAGAAAGATAACTAATGAGACACTGATACCAGGGTACAAATTATATTGCAATGATAGGGTAGATCAAATTGGTGGAGGGGTGGCACTATATCTTAAAGAGGGCATCAAGTTAAACAGGATAAATGTTTTACAGGAAACAAAATGCACGGTAGAATCATTATAGATAAAAAAATTCCATGTGAGAAGGGGAAGGGAATAACAGTGGGGGTGTACTACCATCCTCCTGGCCAGAATGAACAAATAATGAAATGCTAACAGAAATTATTGATGCTAACAAAACTGGCAACACAGTAATAATGGGTTATTTCAATTATCCCAGTATCAATTTGAAACGATAAGTAGTACTAGTAGTGCATCAGGACATGCTAGGAGATAAAGTTTCCAGATTAAATAAATGACTGTTTATGGAGTAACTGGTTTAGGAACGGACTGACTCGAAGACACACATTGCATTGCATTGGTTTAGGAACAAACATGAGGGGGAGCTATTTTGGACATAATCCACAGTGCAACAAAGGATCAGATGCAAGTGGAGATAGTGTTGGGACCACTTGGCAACAGTGATCATAACATGATAAAATTTAATTCAGTAAATGGAGGGAGAACACCAAGGAAAATCTACTACAGTAGCATTTAACTTTCAAAAGGAAGACTATAAAAAATAAGGAAAATGGTTAAGAAAAAAGCAAAAGGAGTAGCTGCAAAGGTTAAGAGTTTATATCAAGCCTGGACATTGTTTAAAAAATACCATTTTGGAAGCCGAGAACAGAGGTATTCCATGCTTTAAAAAAGGCAGAAGGAAGGCCAAACTACTGCCAGCATGGTTTAATGGTGAGGTGAGAGAGATGCTGTTATAGCCACAAAAAAAAATCTTTCAAAAAAAGGATTTAAATGAAGAAAACAGGAAACACTGGCACTGGCAAGTCAGATGCAAAGCACTGATGAGACAAAGAGAAAATTTGAATAGAACTTTGCTGTAGAAGCAAAAACTCATAATAGAACATTTTCAGCTACATTTGAAATAAAAAGCCTACGAGGGAGTCATTTTGATCATTAGATGATAGAGGAGTGAAAGGAGCACTAAAGGAAGACAAGGCCATAGCAGAGAGACTAAGAGGGTTATTCTAGAAGCTCTAGTCATGCTTTAGGAAAGCCGATCTTGTTCTTCCTCTAATAGTTTTTGCTTCTATTTCCTTGCAAGTGTCATTGTAGTACTTTTCCTTGTCCTGTCTTGCTGCACGTTGGAAATCTCTGTTGAGTTCTGCGATTGTCTTTCTTTCTCCTCTGGCTTTAGCTTCTCTGCGTTTCTGGGCAATTTTCAGAGTTTCTTCCGTCATCCATTTTGGCCGTTTTTGCTTTTCACCTTTTGTAGAGACTTCTCGCTTTCTTCCAACACAACCTTCTTGATGTCATTCCATAACTCTTCCGGAGCTCTGTCATTTGTATCTAAAGCAGCAAATCGATTTTGCAGGCAGTCTTTAAATTCCAGTGGTATATTCTCAAGGTCATATTTTGCTGCATTCATGAGTGGTTTGCTCTTTTTCAACTTTAGCTTGAGTTTGCATACTAGTAGTTGATGATCTGTACCACAGTCAGCTCCAGGTTTTGTCTTTGTTGATGTTACAGAGCTTTTCCATCGTTGACTTCCACATATGTAGTCAATTGGATTTTTATATAATCCATTCGGTGAAGTCCATGTGTACAGTCGCCGCTTGTGTTGCTGGAAGAAGGTGTTTGAGGCATGGGTATACCAGAACACCTGATCGTTCTCTTGCGCAATCTGTACATTGATCAAGAAGCAACAGTTCGAACGGAACAAGGAGAAACATAATGGTTTAAAATAAGCAAAGGTGTAAGACAAGGCTGCATATTTTCCCCCTACCTGTTTAATTTATATGCAGAACAAATCATAAGAGAAGCAGGATTGTATGAAGACAACAGAGGTGTGAAGATTGGTGGAAGACTCATCAACAACCTTCGCTATGCTGATGATACCACATTACTGACTGAAAGTGAAGATGATCTGAAACATTTGCTTCTCACAATCAAAGAACATAGTCTCAAAATGGGCCTGCACCTAATGTAAAGAAGACAAAGATCATGACAACTGGCATAATCAACAGGTTCATCGTTGAAGGAGAAGAAATTGAAATTGTGAACAACTTTAACCTACTTGGATCAACTATCAATAAAGAAACAACAAGCAGTCAAGAAATCAGACGACACATTGCTCTTGGCAGAATGGCTATGAAAGACCTAGATAAGATTCTCAAGAGCAGAGATGTCTCTCTCCATACAAAGATTCGACTTGTTCAAGCCATGGTATTTTCAATAACATCATATGGATGTGAAAGCTGGACAGTGAAAAAGATAGACAGGAAGAAAACTGATGCCTTTGAATTATGGTGCTGGCGGCGAATACTGTGTATACCATGGACTGCCCGAAGAACAAACCAGTCGGTACTAGAGGAGATCAAACCTAAGCTTTCTTTAGAAGCTCAGATGAGAAGACTTCGACTTTCATACTTTGGGCACATCATGCGAAGAGAGAGATCATTAGAGAAAGACATTATGCTTGGCAAGATAGAAGGTCAACGCAAAAGAGGAAGGCCAGCAATGAGATGGATCGATACAATAACAGCAGCTACGGGTACCAGTCTGTCAACAATGAGCCGCCTGACTGAAGACCGAACACAGTTTAGGATAGCTATCCAGAGGGTCGCCATGAGTCGACTCCGACTCGACGGCACTTAACAACAACAACAACTAGTCATGCTTTGGATGTCTGGAAAAATAGTAATTACACTTACCTGCTAATTGTAGTTCCTTGAGTGACGACAGCTTAGTCCTCCACCTATGGGTAGTGCACCTCCTCCTGCAGCTTGAAGACTGGACCAATCAGATTTCAGCATCACTGGATGTAGCGTACTGGCATCCCTCTATAGCCCCAGTGAATGATTGACAAATCAGACTCAACAAAACAAAAGGCAATAACAGTTAGCTAACCTTATATAATAGCTTCACAATGGTAAGAAAACTGGAAACTTTCCCCAACAAAAAGGGAATTACTTTTAAAGGCAAAGGTTCCCCCGCCTGCCAAACCACAACCAGGTAGTGAGAGAAAAGAACAGAGCGACACGCAAGCGAAGCAGAGAACATGTTCTACCTGAAATACTCACCTGAACAGACAGCTGTCAGGACTGATCGCATGCCGTGCCAAAATCGCAACCCACGGGCGGGACGGAGGACTAAGCTGTCGTCACTCAAGGAACTACAATTACCAGGTAAGTGTAATTACTATTTCCTTAGCATTCCTCCAGCTTAGTCCTCCACCTATGGGATGTAACAGAACAGTATTAACGGGAGGGGCCCTGCCAGCCGGCACACAAGACAGCTGAACCAAAACAGGCATCCCCCGCCGCCAGCACATCGAGCCGATAGTGCTTACTGAAAGTATGCCGTGATGTCCACGTCGCCGCTTTACAAATTTCTACCGGCGGGACCAGACTGTGCTCCGCCCAGGATGCTGCTTGCGCTCTAGTAGAATGAGCCCTGAGACCCACTGGAGCCGGGCGCCCCTGCAACATGTAAGCCGAGACAATCGCCTCTTTAATCCACCTGGAAATAGATGCTTTCGCCGCAGCCTCCCCTTTCCTGGGACCGCCAAACAGCACAAACAACCGATCTGACTTGCGGAAGGACTCTGTGACTTTCAAATAACGAAGCAACATTCTCTTAATGTCCAAGCGACTAAGGCCCCGATCAGAAGCCTGCTCTCCCACTGCCCGCAGGACAGGGAGAGATACCGCCTGACTCACATGAAAAGGAGAAGACACTTTCGGCAGAAAGGAAGGCACCATCCTGAGAACCACTTTCTGATCCGAAAAACAGAGGAAGGGTTCCCTACAGGAAAGTGCTTGAAGCTCCGAAATACGGCGCGCAGAAGAAATCGCCACCAGAAACACCATTTTAAGGGTCAAATCTTTCACTGAAACTTGGGAGAGAGGCTCAAATGGAGCTCTGCCGAGCGCCCGTAACACCAAGCTGAGATCCCACGGTGGCACGGAAATCCGACGTGCCGGACGTAATCTGGAAACCGCTTTCAGAAAACGCGCGACATCGGTGTGCTCCCCGAGAGCCATGCCTTGGACTTTACCTCGGTAACAGGCCAGAGCCGCCAACTGCACTCTTAAGGAATTAGCCACTAGCCCCTTAACAAAGCCATCCTGCAAAAAATCCAGTACCACTGGAACCGAAGCCGTAGCGGCGCGGACCTGGTGCCACGAACACCAGTCCTCGAAGATTCGCCAGACGCGGACGTAAGCCAGAGAGGTCGATCGTTTACGCGCCTGGAGCAGAGTCGTCACGACGGCCCGAGAATAACCTTTTCTTTTTAGCCGCGCCCTTTCAATGGCCAAGCCGTAAGCGAGAATCTCTCCACTCGCGGCATAAGGAGCGGACCTTGAATCAGCAGCTCCTGAGAAAACGGGAGACGCCACGGAGCCCCGTCTAGCAATCTTACCAGATCCGCATACAACGGGCGCCTGGGCCAATCCGGCGCTATCAACAGCACCCGTCCCTGGTGTGCTTCGATGCGCTAAACCACACGCCCTATTAGCGCCCACGGAGGAAAGACGTAGAGAAGACCCGATGAGGGCCACGGTCGCATGAGGGCGTCGAGTCCCTCCGACATGGGTTCCCGTCGTCTGCTGAAAAACCACGCCACCTTCGCGGATTGAAAGGTGGCCATGAGGTCCATGACCGGCGCTCCCCAGCGACGCACTAGCTGCGCGAACACTGAGGGATGCAGCTCCCATTCCCCTGCATCCACTCAAACCCTGCTGAGAAAATCCACCATCACATTGTCTTTCCCCGCTATGTGCACTGCCGAAATCGCCTGCAGCCGCGGTTCTATCCAGGCGAACAGCCTCTGCGATTCCTCCTCCATGCCCGCGCTTCCAGTACCTCCTTGTCGATTTATGTAGGCGACGGTCGCGACATTGTCGGACAGTACCCGCACCACCCGGTGCGTGACCTGTCCTTCGAAGCTCTGTAGCGCCAAGAACACCGCTCTCATCTCCAAGCGGTTGATCGCCCAACCGCTCTCCTCCGGGGACCAGAAACCCTGCGCAAAGTCCACTCCGCAATGTGCTCCCCAGCCCATTAGACTGGCATCTGTTAATAGCGGAATCCACTCCGGCTGCTCCAACGGCATTCCTGCCCGAAGACAGGCCGGCCGCAGCCACCACTGCAGGTCCTGCCTGACCCGCGGCAGGCAAGGAAGCCGCATGCTCAGCGAATCGAACTGATTGGACCAGCGGCGAAGCAGGGCCTGCTGCAACGATCTCATGTGAAACCTGGCCCAAGGCACCACCTCCAACGTCGCCGCCATCGTCCCCAACACTTGAAGATACTTCCACGCGGACGGGGCTGCGATCTTCCAGAAGCCCCGCACCAGACCCTGAAGCGCCAGGACTCTCCGTTCCGTTAGGAACACCGATCCTTTCCGAGTATCGAACAGTACTCCCAAGTACTCGAGAGACTGTGTCGGCTCCAGATGACTCTTGACCGGATTGACCACCCAGCCTAGGGACTGTAGAAGATCGACGACCTTCCCTGTGGCTTGCACGCTCTCGGCCTTGGACTTTGCTCGAATCAGCCAATCATCCAGATAGGGATGGACTAAGACTCCTTCCTTGTGCAACGCCGCTGCCACCACCACCATGATCTTGGTAAAGACGCGTGGTGCCGTCGCTAACCCGAAGGGCAGGGCCTGGAACTGAAAGTGCTCCCAAGGAAGCGCGAAGCGCAGAAACGTTTGATGGGACGCCCTGATGGGGATATGGAGATAAGCTTTGGTGAGATTGAGAGATGTCAAAAATTCGCCTTTCCGAACCGCGAAAATAACCGAACGTAGGGTTTCCATATGAAAATGCGGTACCTGGAGACAGCGATTCATGCCTTTGAGATCCAAGATGGGGCGAAGAGTGCCATCTTTCTTTGGCACCACGAAATAAATGGAATACCGTCCCATGCCATATTCTGCAGGCGGAACTGGAACGACCGCTCCTAAGCGCAGAAGGCGGTCCAGTGTTTGCCGTACCTGAAGCACCTTCTGAGGACCTCGGCAGGGGGACCGTACAAAGGAATCGAGTTCCGGCCTCGCGAGATCTAACGCATATCCCTTGCGAATGATCTCCAAGACCCACTGATCGGACGTGATATGGGTCCAGGCAGACAGAAACCCCCGAAGGCGGCCTCCGATCGGTTGCAAATCAGCCGGGACCTGCCGCCCTTCATTGGGACTTCCGAGGGGCTGCGGGGGCCGCCGCTGAGAATCCTCTACTTGCACCGCGAAACCCCCAAAATCCTTGGGCCCTAGACACATACCGTCCTCTTTGGGACCCCGCGAAACGGGGCGACCGAAACCTCCAAAAGTCACGAGACTGACCCCTAAAGGACACCGCGGGTTTACCCCACTTAGGCCTATCCTCTGGCAATCTGCCGCCTTTGGAGTCCCCCAACTCCTTAACCAACTTATCAAGATCTTCACCAAACAAGCGTTTCCCCTTAAACGGAAGCCTGCCGAGACGCGACTTAGATGATCCATCTGCCGCCCAATTTTTTAGCCAAAGAGACCGACGCGCCGCTACCAAGGAGTCCATACTATTGGAGAGGGCCCTGATGAGATCGTATTGCACATCCGCCAAATAAGCCGATCCAGACTCTAAGCGCTGGAGCTCCCGCACTTCGTCGGGCTCAAAGGAGGCAGACTGCCTCAGGTGCTGGACCCAGCGAAGACAGGTCCGAGCAACCCAAGCCCCACATATAGAGGCCTGCAACGCCACCGCGTCCGCCTCAAAAGATTGCTTCAACAAGCCGTCCATTTTCCTATCTTGCGCCTCCTTCAAGGCCACACTGCTTTCCACCGGGATCGTGGTCTTTTTAGTGACTGCCGAGACCGCAGCATCAATCTTTGGGGAATGAAACTTGTCCTTATCTTTATCCGCTAGGGGATACAGCTTGTTCATGATCTTTATCCCCTTAAGACCGGATTCGGGAGTATCCCATTCCGTCTGGATCATCTGATCAATAACCTTATGAATAGGGAAAACCACCTGAGTCTGACGGACCGCCTGAATGATGGGATCCGCGCCATCTTCGTCCTCGGCCGGCTGCTCAGTAGAAAGCCGAAGCGTCTGAAGAGCCTCTGCAATAAGGGCCGGTAGCTCCTCTCAGCGAAATACTCTTATGATCCTCGCCTGATCCTCAGACTCAGGGATTTCTCCTTCCTCTAACTCCTCCAGCTCAGCATCCACATCCAAGTCGGCATCCTCCCCTTCCGGCCAGTCCGCCTCGGAGGGAACTGTCTCAACTGCTCGCGGCCGTTTGGCTGGTTTGAGGCCCACAGAGTCACACTCCGCTATAGCAGCCCGCGCGCTAGAGGAAGGAAGGGGCAGGGACCCTGCCACAAACCCCTGCCGTCTGCGACAAAATGCCTGATGCATCAGTAAGACAAAGTCTGGAGAAAAATCGTCCATCTGCAGCACGCTGCCAAGCCCAGACTGTGAACCTGAAGCACCCAAAGAGGTCTCAGCTACCGCAGCCGAAGGCCCCGCTACCGGCCCTGTACTCTCCAGGCCTGCAAGATCCGGTTGATCCACAGGGGTAATGGCATGCTCTAACTGTTGCTCCATGCTAAGGGACACGGACGCACAGCGCTGACAGATGCCTGTCTCTGTGCCCGCGTCCCTACGAGAGCCACAGATGACACACTGGGAGCCTGACGACATGAATGCTGCAAAACTGTAAAGCCCCTGGGGACCCTTGAAACTAGAGAGCAGCAGGCCCCAGAGACAGCGAGGGCCTACCACACAATCACAGCTGTGGCTTCCTTCCCTCCTTTATTCCTTTTTTTTTTTTTTTTTTTTAGGCCTTTAGTTATATATATAAACTAAAGATAGCAGTTTGTAACCTCTGCGGAGTGTATCCGGAGAGAACCGTCAAACAAAGGAGAGCTGCGCAGAACAGCTGACCGCCAACCCCGAGGCCGACCCTATGGCCCGATAAAACTGTCAGATAAAGTAAACCCCCAAAGGAACTAAATGAAGCAAAATAAGAAAAGAAAACAAAAGAAAGCAAAATACCTGGTGGGACTGCCCAGATCGCGGTCCGGAGGAAATCGCAGCTCCAGGGAACCGCGCTGAGGACGCTGGTGTCAGAAAACCACGTTTGGAAGCCGCATGCTCAAAATGGCCACGGCTTCTCATAGAATTTTGGCGCACTGCTCCTGCCAGCTCTCCTGAGCCTGATCTGCCATACAAAGTCGAAGACAGGATGCGCCGGGCTCTAACTCCGCTGCCCCGGAAATCTAGAAGCAGAGAGAGAAAATAGCCGTGATTCCGAGAACGGGCAGCCGGCTAAGCGCCCGGGAAACTAAGAGCAGAAAAAAACGCTGGTCCCTACGCTCTGGGCTCACCCTTTCTCCTTCCTCTGGAGAAAACTCGCTGCCGGTAAACGGATCAAGGAGCTCTGCCCCGAACAGCCCAGGGGCCAGAGATCCTACAGAAGCACCAGCAAATGTGATAGCTGTGGTCAGGCAGGAGAGAGAAACCTTCACCGGAGCCCTCAGAGCCCGAGGGGGGAGAACTGTTGTCTGTTCCAAAAAAATCTTTTTTTTTTTTTAAAGGAACAGACCAGCTGAAAAAAAAAAACTCAAACACCTAGAATAGTGAAATGAAATAAAGTATGCCAATTAAAGAAAATTAAAAGGTTAGCTAAATATCTTGCACCTTAACTGGTTCCCTAGTGAGCCCAGCACCTAAGCTCACTACGTCCTCTAGCTGCATGAAGACTGGACACACTGGGGCTATAGAGGGATGCCAGTACGCTACATCCAGTGATGCTGAAATCTGATTGGTCCAGACTTCAAGCTGCAGGAGGAGGTGCACTATCCATAGGTGGAGGACTAAGCTGGAGGAACGCTAAGGAAAAAGCATAGAGATGTCTCCAGAGGCATTTTTGAAGCCAGGTCTGTGAATGTCCAAGTCTGAATGGGAGCATGGTGGAGGCACGGCCAGAACATTTCCAAGAACCTGGATGTCACAACCTAATCTCAGAAACATCCTGGAGTCAGGTCTAAGGTTATACCTGCTCCAGGCATGAATAGACGTCAGGAAAGTGCTTGTTTTGAGCATAAAACAGCACTGCATCATCCCCAGCACTCTGCACAATCACAATAGCAGCAGTGGGCTTTGAACACTGGCCTCCCTAGTCCTAGCCCCCTTTACTCTCACTATCAGGCTATTCCTAGATGTCCCCTGCCTGCAATCCTATTCCAGGGACATCTATGTAGACACCCTTGCAGACGTCCATATTGGGTATATCCATGTTTGTGAAATCATGCCTGTACCTGGACATGTTGCTTTTTTCTTCAGATGTTCTGGCTTGGACGTCCCAGATTGCACCTGGACGTCATTTGTAAAATACAACTTTATATGACTTCTTTGCCTTTAGTGAAAAAGATATAGGAGAGATACACATGCCAGAAATGATATTTAAAGACAACGAATCAGAGGAACTGAAGCAGATCTTGGTGAAAACTGGAATAGGGCAATTTGACAAACTAGAGTAGCAAATTTTCTGGACCAGATGACGTATATTCCATGGTGCTAAAAGAACTGAAAAATAAAATTGCAGACTTACTATTACTAATTTTATAAGCTATAAAATCACCTATAGTACCTGAAGATTGGAGTGTAGCCAAGGTAACACCAATTTTTAAAAAGAGATCCAGGAGTAAGCCAGGAAACTACAGACTGTTCAATCTGATGTCAGTGCCAGGCCAGATGCTAGAAACCATTATAAAGAACAGAATTATTGAACATTTGAAGTGGCATTCTTCAAATGATGTCCGGAGATGTCCAAGCCAGAACATCTGAAAATAAAAAGCAAGCACGTCGAAGTTGAGGCATGATTTCACAAACGTGGATGTGCCCAGTATGGACTGAAGAAAACCCGTGATCTGGCCACAATACCACGGCTCTTTCGGTCTCTGGTCCCCCAAGCAGTGAGAAATAAGCAGAGAGTAACACAGAACACAATCACACACAAAGTGCTACTTTCTTTGAGCTCAGAGGGAAAACAAGAGAAGGTCCATGGACACAGCACAGTTCTGCCTCTGTTGAATTCAAAGTCTTCCTCCTTTGAAGCCCCTTTTATTAAAGAAAAAAAGGGAAGTAACAGTCATTTATTATAAACGTGAAATAACACAAGGTGTCGCTAGAGTTCTTTACACAGTGAGAGCTGATTACAGTGTATTAGATGAAATTTACTTGATTATGACAGAATTATTTATAATTGCAGAGTTGCAGAAATTACGCTGTGCCAGCAGGGACCTATAGTTGACTGTACAATGAACTATGGTTGCACAGTTCATAGCCTATGTTTACTCTTTATGCTTGTGTTAACAATGTTCTCAAACTATTTTTAAAGACAGTTATACAGAACTCATGATCATGATATCCCACTCCACCTAAGAGGAAGTAGGTGAAAGGACAAACTCGTGACAGTCATTGTTAAAAAGTCCTATCAGCACATTTTAGAGATCTGTATCAAGAAATTCATCTATCTTTAACTACATATTGGGGATTCTGGTATCCCCTTTACCTGTCCATACCTACATGGACATCTCTGGATGCGTCTACATCAACATCCCCAGAATAGCATTCCAGGTCCCAGACATCTCAGAATAACCTAATGGTTAGTGTAGAAGGCTAGGCCCATAGAAGCCAGGGTTCAAATCCCAGTGCCGCTATCATTGTGATTCTGCAGAGGATTGGGAATGATGTTATCTTTTCTAAATCCTCTGGATGTTTCGCGACCAAAATGAGTACCAACAGACCTAACTTCTAAAATGCCACTGGAGAAGTCTCTACACCTGTTTTCAGACATCCAAAATAACCCCCATAGATAATCATGACTTAATGTGACAAAGCCAACATGGATTTAGCAGTCTTGCCTCACCAATTTGTTGCATTTTTTTGTGTGAAGAAACAGGAGATATAGGTGAGCCAGTGGATATAGTATATCTGGATTTTCAGAAAGCCTTTGACAAGGTCCCTCGTGAGAGACTCCTAAGTAAATTAAAAGGTCATGGAATGGGATGCACTGTACTACTCTGGATTGGTAACTGGTTAAAAGATAGAGAACAGAAAGTACGGTTAAATGCCCAATTTTCTCAATACAGAAAGGTAAACAGTAGAGTACCCTAGGGATATTTTCTGGGCCCCACTGTAGCAGCTGATAAGCATGCAATAAATAATACCAGGAGTCAGTTCAAAGATCCAAGCCAATTTATTGTGCACAGGCTCAGAGAGTCAAGCTTCAAAAGGACTGAGCAACCTTCTTACGGAGACATACTCATTTATACATTTTACTTCTGCTTGATACATGCAGACTTTCTATTGGTTCTAACGCCCCCTGCACCTGTCCAATCAGGGACCCTCTCTGGGCCTAACACCCTGTTTCCCCCTTCTCAGGCTATTCTAACAAAGGCTCAGTTTCTAGACATAAACACATCCCTACTACAAGGTCATGTCTAGGCTCAGAGAATGTGAGAATGCAAAACACTGGAACATATCTATCATCAGCATAAAAGAATTGAATAAGGATTAACACAAACTTATCAAAAGCAGTTTAGAGCGGTTTAAGGCAGATCCTCAGACCTTCACTGACTCTGATCTTTCGCAGCACTACTTCTAAGTGGGGGTGGGGACTCAGGCCTAGCTTGCAGGCCTCTCATACATGTACAGGCTATTATATAGGCCATAGCCTACCACACCACTACTTAACATATTTATAAATAACCTACATATGGGAATGAGCAAATTTTCAGGCAACACAAAATTATTCAAAGTTGTTAACTCACAAGAGGATTGTGATTAATTGCAAGAGGACCTCAAGAAACAGAGAGACTGGACATACAAATGGCAGATTAAATTTCATGTAGACAAGTTCAAAGTTATGCAGTTAGGGAAGAACAACCCAAACTATAGTTACATAGGTGCAAGGTTCCACATTAGGAGTCTCTACCACCTAAGAAAAGGATCTAGGCATCATTGTGGATAATGCAATGAAATTCTTTGCTCAAAGTGCAGCAGCAGCCAAGAAAGCTAATAGCTATGAATCATAAGGAAGGGAATGGAGAATAAAACCAAGGATATCATAATGCCTCTGTATCGCTCCATAGTACAACCACACCTTGAATATTGCATGCAGTTCTGATTGAGGCAGTAAAAAAAGACATAGTAGAATTGGAAAAGGTACAGAGATGGACAACCAAAATGATATAGGGGAAAGGCGTAAAAGGTTAGGGCTCTTCAGCTTAAAGAAGAGACAGCTGAGAAGAAACAGGATAGAGGTCTATAAAATAACAAGCAGAGTACAACATGTAAACGTGAAATGGTTGTTTACTCCTTAAAGTATGAAGACTAGGGAACATGCAATGAAGCTACATAGTACTATATTTAAGACTAATTGGAGAAAACATTTTTTCTCCCAACATGTAATTAAGCTCTGGAAATCGTTGCCAGAGGATGTAGGAAAAGCTGTTAGTGAGCTGGTTTAAAATAGGTTTGGACAGGTTCCTGGAAGAAAACTCCATAAATCATTATTAAAGTGGACTGAGTACATAAGAAATGCCATACTGGGTCAGACCAAGGACCATCAACAGTGGCCAATCCAGGTCACAAGTACCTGCTGACCCCTGAGATATGCAGTATCCTGCCAGGACTTTGGACCTGCCTTGGCTACTGTTGGAAGCAAGATACTAGGCTTGATGGACCATTAGTCTAATCCGGTATGGCAAATCTTATGTTCTTAATTCCCCCCACCACTGAAAGTCCACTGGGGAGAGAAAAATAACTATAGTACCTGAATATCACTCACCCTGATCTACTACTGAAAAAGGTGTGAGCTAAATCCAGATTCCTCTCTTCTTCTTTATAAAGGGCAGCATATGTGCTAAGCAGCTTTATAAAGTGGCCTCCCTGCAAGTTGCCACACACAGACAGCTGCTCTGGCACTGGAATAACTTTGTGCCTGTATGTGCACGTAAGAATCAACTCTTATGTGTGCATTTGTAAGATACACATGGAAGTTCCAAGCCTGCCCCAGCTCCGCCCATTCTCTGCCAACAGGAACTACTACACATATATTGCATAAAAGCAGGTGTTACGGTGTCCCATCACTCGCTTTTCGGAATGTATGTTGTTGTGTTGTGATGTGCTGATGAGTCTATGCAGAATCCTGGCGACCCGATGAATAGTTGTATACATTGCACGGTTTTATAAGTACCATGAGTGGAGGAGTAGCCTAGTGGTAAGAGCAACTGCCTAGCACCCAGAAGATCAAGGCTTCGATTCCCATTGGCACTCCTTGTAACCTTGGGCAAGTCACTTTACCCTCCATTGCCTCAGAAGAAAAGGCTGGCAATCTACTTCCAGTGATACATTGCCAAGAAAGCCCAGAGGTAGCTGGGTCACTATGAGTCAACACTGACTTGATGGCACTAAAAATAAATAAGTACCACAGCCTAGCTGAGTGTGTAAAGTGTCTAACATGCTCAAGTCACTTGTAAAATTCCCCCATATGTACAAAGGCTCCTGATTTTTTTAAGGTGCTTTTTAGTAATAAGCCTGCACTTTTGAAAGGCATAATGCACAAGCCCCGTGAAAAGTATGCTGACATTAGTAATAAAACAAATGATTTATGCCAGGGGTCAACAAATCTTGGGTGCCAGGTCAACATAGCACCTAGAAATTGCTCCCTGGAGCCCGGGATCATGTTTGTGTGTGTCTTGGAGATTGCCTGCAAGGATTCGCCGCTGCCAGAAGAATCTGCATCGCCGTTTAGAGCTAGTGCTGATAGATAATTCAATGGCACAGATCATGTGAGGCATTAAAGCAAATATTTGATGTAGGCCGGCACAGAACAGTACCATTCCCACAGGCCAGCAGAATGGCCAGAGCTGTTGATACCACCACAGGAGCAACGACTCAGTGCCCGTCAGAACAGCAGCACGGCACAGTAGCCAGATGGAGGCTTCAGAACAGGGCCACATGGACCACACTAGTTCACCACGACACTCCATATCAGCGTCATGCCTCTTCAGGCCTCCATTGACAGCTGTTCTGTGACACCTTAGTTCTAAGGGCTTAAAGTTCTGTTTTGGGCTGGTGCGGTAGAAAATGCTACTGCACCTCCATGGGCTGTGCACCTAATTCTCAGCATGGCACAGGGAGAAGCAGTGACAAGTGGCATGAGACTTGGAATGCTGCCCCATTGAGACTGGGAGAAGGCTGGGGGGAAGTTATGAAAGAGAGGGAGAGTTGGTGAAGTCTGGGGAGGTTATGAAAGAGACAGAGACTAGATGAAGGTTGGGAGGTATGAAAGAGACTGGGTGAAGGCTTTGAAGTGTGAGAGGGTGAGACTGGGTGGAGGCTTAGAGATAGTTATGAAAGAGAGACTAAGTGAAAGCTGGGGGGAGGGTGTCTGAGAGAAAGAGAGAGAGACTGGTGGGGCCAAGCCATGGTGATAAGTAAAGCAAATAGGAAATCGCTTCTTTGCTTTACATCTCAATGAAAGTCTGTCACACAGCTGACAGCGTATTTGGGGAAGGGAGACTGATGGCTTCTGCCAGTGAGGTGTAGAAGCACATTAAAGGACTGATTTGCAAACTCTTTTTTTCCATAGACACAGAATTGCAAAAGAGCCTTGGTAAATCAGTTTCTAATCGAGCTGCTGCTGATCTCAAGGGGATTCTGTCCCCCCTCCCACCCCCCTTTTGAACTTCACTGTAGGGAAGGATGGGGGAAGGAGAATCAAGAGAGGTAGTTCCAGCCAATGTTCCCTCTAATTTTCTGTAGGCTGTGTGCGCATAAAATATCAGCTGTGCAGCTTTTGAAGGAAGGTTAAATTTTTGTGCGCCACATAACACTCGGAGTTATATACTTTAAAATTTGACTACACATCAGAATATAGTATGTACACCACATTGATTGCACTAGAAAATATTGTAGAACTTGTGAAAACTGTAAATACACAACAACTTTTAAATTTTAAGATGTCTGTGTTGTTTTCTATTAGAATCAGAACCGTAATTTTTGTGCGCTCTGTTATAAAGTATGTGCGCTCGCTCGGCGAGGTGTGTGCGCGCGCACACGCACACAGCTTAGAGGGAACAGTGGTCCCAGCCACTCCTAGATGCAACATAAATTTGTCGAGCCTTAATTTATGCCCATGCTAAAAAAACATCATTTCAGCACAGCTTGAGTACATCAGTATCACATAGTGAGAATCTGTTTTCCTTGGGCTCCTTTACCAATGATTCATTACTAATCAATTTTCCAAGAGTAACCTAGAAATTCTGAGTGCTAATTTATTATTTCCTTTTGCATAACGCTGTAATATGTTCTCTCCCAAAGTCCTTGGTCCTCACAAAAGTTCAGATTGCCCCAGCCTTCAAATGGCAGAAACCATTATAAAGAACAAAATTACTGCGTGCCTCAGGGATCATTCCTGGGACTAGTGTTGTAGTTGTTGTTATGGAAGGACAGACTAGATGGGCCTTGTGGTCTTTTTCTGTCATCATGTTTCTATGTTTCTATCAGAGGATCTCTAAAGGTAGAAAGTGGACTGTTGTAGTTGTTGTTATGGAAGGACAGACTAGATGGGCCTTGTGGTCTTTTTCTGTCATCATGTTTCTATGTTTCTATGTTTCTAATACCGCTCAAGGTATTTGTGAGTGATATTGCAGAAGGGCTGAATGGAAAAATCTGCCTTTTTGCAGATGACACAAAAATTTGCAACTGAATGGACACTTCTGAGGAAGTGAACAACATGAGGAAAGATCTACAAACACTGAAAGTATGGCCTAATGCTTGGCCTTAAGATTAAGATTTAATGTGAAGAAGTGCAGAGTCCTGCACATGGTATACCAAAATCCAAGGGAATGGTATGCACAGACCAGGAGAGGAACCTTGGAGCGATAGTGTCTGAGGATCTCAAGGAGGCAAAACAATGCGACAAGACGGTAGCCTAAGCCAGAAAGATGCTGGGCTGCATGCAGAGAGGAATAACCAGCAGAAAGGAGGAGGTATTAATGCCACTGAACAAGTCACTGGTGAGGCCTCACTTGGAGTATTAGGTTTGGTTTTGGAGACCATGTCTCACAAAGGATATAAAAAGACTTGAAACAGTTCAGAGGAAAGAGACCAAAATGATCTGGAGCCTGCGCCAGAAGACGTATCAGAAGAGACTTGGAAGACCTAAAATATGAATACCATGGAGGAGAGGAGGGACAGGGTAGATACATTACAGGCCTTTAAATACTTAAAAGGTATCAGTGAACAAACAAACCTTTTTCAAAGAAGGGGAAACTACAAAACTAGAAGGCATATGATGAAGCTGCAAGGCAGTAAACCTAAAAGCAACATCAGGAAATACTTTTTCACTGAAAGAGCGGTGGATGCTTGGAATGTCCACCCAATGGAGGTGGTGGGGGCAAATACAGTGACAGAATTCAAAATGGCATGGGACAGACATAGTGGCTCCTTTTACAGCAAGAGGATGAAATCAAAGCAAACTTAAATATCTTTTATACTTCAATAACTAGAGGGGGACTGACCTGCACGGAGCAGCAGGTACAACTCTAAATACAGGCATAGAGGGGGTGACCTGCACGGAGATGCAGTTACAACCCACTCCAGTCAACTTACTGGTTAGACTACAAGGACCATACTGGTCTTTATCTGCCATCATATGCCATGGCGCATATGTTACTGAATATATAGTGTCATTGTTTCATGGGACAACGTCAACATGGATTTAGCCAAGAAAAGTCTTGTCTCATTAATCTGCTATATTTTAGAAGATGTAGATAAAGGTAGATAAAGGTGAACCGGTTCATATGGGAGAAGATCCGTCCAAATGCAATCTGGGATATCTAAGCTAGAATGTCTGAAAAAAAGGCAGGCACATCTGGGTGAAAACATGATTTCACAAACCTGGAACTACCTGATATAGACGTCTGCGTAGGTGTCTACCTAGACATCCCCAGAACAGTATTACAGAACCTAAACATCTAGGATAGCCTAATTGGCTAGGAACAGGGCAGCCAGGGTTCAAATTTGACTGCTGCTGTTGATAACATTGTGCCGAGTACTGGAGAGGAGGGTATGCATTCTTCTCTATAACCGCTGGATGTTTTTCAGCTCAAACAAACACTTCTCAGATGCTTGTTCATTGCTGTTCATGCCTCGGAGCAGGTCTAAAGTTAGATGTGATGCCAGACGTCCATGACATTTCTGTGATAAGGCGGGGATATCCTGGTTCCTGTGAAAACCCTAACCACACCTCCAGGTTCCTGGGAATGCCCTGGTCTTGCGTCCGTCATGCTCTCATTCAAATTTGTGTGTCCTTACACTAGGGACATCCCCAGAGCCAGCTTCTAAAATGGTTCTAGAAACACTTATATGCTTTGTAGATCTCTAGGCCCATTTTTGGACATCTAAAGCATGATGGGACAGAAGGCAGTGTACTATTGTGGACAGGGAACTGGTTAAAAGATAGAAAACAGAGTAGAGCTAAATGGCCAATTTTCTCAATGGAGAAAGATGAATAGTGGAGTACCCCAGGGATCTGTACTGGGTCCACTGCTTTTTAACATATTCATAAATGACCTGGAAATGGGAACAATGAATGAGCTGATCAGATCTGCAGATTACACAAAATTGTTCAAAATTGCTAAATCACAAGAGAATTGTGAAAAATTGCTAGAGGACCTTGAGAAATTTGGAGACTGAGCGTCCAAATAGCAGATAAAATGTAATGTAAACAAGTCAAAAGTTACTGTATGAACTTAGGGAAGAACAACCCACATTATAGTTACAGAATGAAAGGTTCCAGAATAGAAATTATTACCCAGAAATAGGATCTAAGCGTCATCGTGGATAATACGTTGAAACCCTCTGCTCAGTGAGCAGCAGCGGCAGCCAAGAAAGCTAGGAATCACAAGGAAAGGAATGGAGAATAATACAAAGGATATTATGGTGCCTCTGTATTGCTCCATGGTGCGATCTCACCTTGAATATTGGGTGCAGGTCTGATCACCCTCATAATAAAGGATATAGCAGAATTAGAAAAAGGTAGAGAGAAGAGCAGCCAAAATAATAAAAGGGATAGAAGGCTACCCCTATAAGGAAAGACTTAAAAGGTTAGGGCTTTTCAATTTTGAAAAGAGACGGCTGAGGGAAGATGTGGTAGATTAGTGGCACGAAACAGGTAAATGTAGATTGGTTGTTTACTCCTTCAAAAACTAGAAAGACTAGGGGACACATAATGACATTACAATGTTGCACATTTAAGACTAATCAGAGAAAATATAGTTTCACTCACCGTGTAATCAAACTCTGGAATTTTTTGCTGGACGATGTAGTAAAAGGTGTTAGTGTAGCTGGGTTTAAAAAGGTTTGGACAAGTTCCTGGAGGATAAGTCCATAAATCATTATAGAGGACCAGGGAAATCCACTGCTTAGCCCAGGACAAGCAGCATAAAATCTTTCTATCTTTTAGGAACCTGACAGGTACTTGTGACCTGGATTGGCCATTGTTGGAAACAGGATACTGGGCTTGGACTTTTGTTCTGACCCAGTAGGGCATGTCTTATCTCCCCTGAAACATCTCATGATGGTCTGTTTAATTTCATGTCCCTTGTCCTTCTGTGTGATGCTCTTTTGTCCCCCTCCCCCTCCTTTCTATTATATAGCATCATTTGGAGAGGGGATTGTCACACATTTACCTCTTATGTGGAAGTTTCCAAACTTGCAGATTATCTCCTCCTATGACATCACCACCCAGATCTGAAATCAAGTGCTAATTGACATAATTATTTCACAGTTACTCCATTTAAAGTACCATTTGCATAAACTAGCATACAGAGCATTGAAGCAGTTAATCAGCCACGCATTAAAAAAAACAAGGCTACTTATGAATTATTTCCCTCTTAATTTTCATCCCTCCCACAGCTAAGTAGTAGAAAAGCCTTTCATAGGTAATGTCTCCTAGTGGAGACCAGGGCCATTGACAAGGATTGGAGGCATCCTAGATGGGCTCCTCCATCCTGCCCCTCTCTGGGGCCTGCAGTGGTGCAAATAACTCAGAAACCGTGAGGCAGCACTTACTTTAACTCGTCAGCACTGCCTCTGGTTTTTGCTCTCGACCATCAGCCTCTTCTGCCGGTGGCAAAGGCAATGGGAGGTCGTTTTCTAGCTGCCGGAAAACAACAATTTTCACGGAGAAAGGCAGGAGGGAGGTGGCATGGAAAACCTATTTTAAACTAAGTGCTGTTTGCTTGCTGCCACATTTTATTTAACCTTTCAGAGGAAAGAGGGGTTCCCCGCCCTCACCCCCTCCACCTACTGCCATGGGGCTCCTTCAGCAAAATGTTTGCATGACAGCCCCTCATTTGAACTTACGTCACTAACTGGAGATGATCTGAACCGCTCAGAGCCACTGCTAATGCTTGTCTCAGCACCTGCTTCTGGGGTTCATAAGGCAGCACATTAAATGTCGTTTGGCCAGCGGGGCCCAGTATACGTAGGACAATCTCTGTCTCCTTTCAGTACCTTTTCTTGGTCTCCGATTGTGCTGACTGGTACTTGAGGATCTTGCACTGTTAGCAGTGTTTTCGTTCCGTTTTCTCTTTTGCTGCAATGCCCCATTTCTTGCATTGAGCTTCTTAATTGGTGGGAATGGGAATATCCCAGGTGATCGCAATTGTTCAGCTTTTCTAATAGGTATTGTATGTTCCAGGGCCCGCTGTAGTATTTACAGTGCTGCTTTTTTGGGTAGACTCCTTAAGAGAGTTTTAGAAGATGGTGCTGGTATGGTTTGATAAATTTAATTTATAGATCTACAGTGATTTTTGTAAGGTTTGTATTAGTTCACAATATGACTGGTACTGGAGAATGTTTATTTATTTAGCTGTATTTATATACTGCCTTTCGCTGGGTCAAGGCAATTTACATCAAACATATGTGAAAGTACAATAAATAGCATACTGACAACTATATACAACCATGCAATATATATGGAAATACAATAAGCAGCGTAATGACAACTATATGCAACATTTACATGGGGGTGTAACTATCTACAGTTGGAAAGTATGGACAACAGAAGGAAATTAGTCAGTACGATTGTAGGAAATTAGTCAGTTCGGTCAGAATGTTTATGTTGTTGTTAGTGAGATGACCAGAATCAGATTTTTATTTTTTAAGATATTGAGTTCTATGGGTTAATGTCCTAGTTTTGCTCTGCACCCATTGTCAAGGGAGGGGGGGTCAGTGAATGCAGAATGTGTTAAAGAGAAGGCAAGAACTATAACAGTTTATAACAACAAAATAAAATTTGTTACGGTATAATTTTATAATCTGGTGTTATAAACGGTGCTGTGGTTGTCGCTTTTTCTTTTAGTTCCTTGGAGTGCAGACATCTTGCATTTCCTTTGTTTTTCGCAGAATATATATTTACATTAACACCATGCTGGTCCAGTGCGCAGTTTCGAGTTAGGCTGGGGATGGCAAGTCCCTCTTGCAGGCTGATGCAGAAAGACCAACGCGCCCTTCAAGTGAAGATAACGCGAATCATAAGCACAAGTTCAAACAGGCCAAATGCAGAAAAGAGACAGACACATGCCTAAACAGCAAAGGAAAAGTAGGGCACACAGTAATGCCAAGCATATTTAAATTATAGGCAAATGAGCTGTGCATATTAAAATGGCATGCTAATATTGTCTGCGCTCAATGCAGAGAAACGTGTAGAGGATTATGTAACCAGCTAAAGTGTCAATATCTCTACACCTGGGACTGAGGTGGCTTAAACATCTTGCACATGCCCCCAACAGATTTGTGATGTCAACCATCCCCTCAAATGATCTAGGCATTGGGGAAAGCTCCCAATTCTATCAAAATACTGTCGGGAGGCTGGTGCCACTGACAGAAACCAAATCTCTGGTGGCCCTGCGGCCCCGATCCCCCACCCAGTTAGCACAGTTACTTACCTGTAACAGGTG
Organism: Ichthyophis bannanicus; assembly: GCA_033557465.1. Lineage (NCBI taxonomy): Eukaryota > Metazoa > Chordata > Amphibia > Gymnophiona > Ichthyophiidae > Ichthyophis > Ichthyophis bannanicus. Next base: position 101,468,991 of record CM066032.1, on the reverse strand, counting down.
ATCTCTGGGAACAGCAGGAATAAGTCTTCACATATGGGTATCGTCAGTACCGACGGAGCCTGCGCGGGAACGCTCCCCAGCGTCCAGTAAGAAAGCTTTTGGGAGCATCCCACAGCGCCTGCGCGCTGCCTTTCCGCCTTTCCCAACCGCCTCTCTCCAGTTCGAGTTTTAAAGCTGAGACAAAGAGAGAGAGAGGAAAGGAAAGATAGATAGAGAGATACAACTCCTAGGGGAGGTGGGTGGGTTGTGAAGACTTATTCCTGCTGTTCCCAAAGATCACCTGTTACAGGTAAGTAACTATGCTATCTCCAGGAACAAGCAGGAATGAGTCTTCACATATGGGGACTCCCTAGCTGCAGATGCCAGGGAGAGACCCCATGGTTGTGTGCCCTTGCAGAGGGCTCCACTTCCCCCAATGGATCTCTGGCATCCAACCAAGGTAGGTGGGTAGGAGTTGATTAGGAATGGAACAGGTGTTTGAGGACAGCCTGACCAAACGAGGCATCCCGGCGGGAGTCCTTGTCCAAACAGTAATGGGCTGTGAAGGTATAAACCGAGGCCCAGGTGGCCGCTCGACAGATTTGGTCGATGGACACAGAGTTTAGATGAGCCATTGAGGCTGCCATGGCTCTCACATTGTGAGCTGTGACATGGCCCTCCAGAGAAATGTTCCTACTCTGGTAGGCGAAAGAAATACACTGAGCAATCCAGTTGGACAGTGTTCTTTTAGAGACTGGAAGTCCTATATGAGAAGGATCAAAAGCAACAAAGAGTTGAGAAGACTTTCTATGTTGCTGTGTTCTTTGTAAGTAAAAAGCGAGAGCTCTCTTACAATCCAAGGTATGAAGATTCCTCTCTGCACTTGATGCATGAGGTCCTGGAAAAAAGACAGGTAAATACACCTCTTGGTTCAGATGAAAAGGTGAGACCACTTTAGGCATAAAGTGTGGATTGGTCCTGAGGACTACCTTATCATGATGAAACCTTGTATAAGGTGGATTGGCCACCAAAGCTTGCAGCTCACTGATGCGGCATGCTGAGGTGACTGCAATGAGAAAAATAACCTTCCAAGAAAGAAATTTCAAGGAGGTGGTGGCTAAAGGTTCAAAGGGTGGCTTCATAAGCTGGCCAAGAACCAGGTTTAAGTCCCATGCCACTGGAGGTGGTCTAATGGGAGGTTTAGTTAAAAGAAGGCCTCTCATGAATCTTGCTATAAGAGGATGAGAGGAAATAGGTTGTCCATTGAGAGGCTTGAGGGACGCTGCAATAGCACTCAAATGGACTCTTACTGAATTAGTTTTCAGACCTGCATGGGATAGATGCAGAAAATACTCTAGTAGAGAATTCAGAGGTATTGCAAGAGGGTTTAGACCCTTCCCTGAACACCAAATGGTAAATCTTTTCCATTTGAAAGCATAGGAACGTCTAGTAGAAGGCTTTCTAGAGGCATGAATAACATCTCTGACTTGCTGGGAGAGATGAAAATCTTGAAGGTCTAGGCCCTCAGCAACCAAGCCCTGAGATGGAGAGACTGGGGGTTTGGGTGCCACAATGTTCCTTCTTCCTGGGATAGAAGGTCTGGAGCAGAGCCCAAGTCCAGGGAGGGAGCTTGAGAGAGATGCAGAAGTAGAGGGTACCACACTTGGCGTGGCCAATGTGGTGCTATGAGGATCATGGTCCCTTGATCTCTCTGAAGCTTGAATAGTGTCTTGGGAATTAGGGGAATTGGTGGAAAGGCATAAAGGAAGTCTTGACCCCAGTGAAGGAGGAAGGCATCCTTGGCCTGAATTCCCTGACACGGAATTCTGGAACAGAACCGGGGAAGTTTGGCATTCCACGGACTTGCAAAGAGGTCTATGTCCGGGGTTCCCCAAATTTGAAAGATCCTGGCTACCTGGTCCATGTGGAGGGACCACTCGTGTGGAAGCAGAACTCGACTGAGTCTGTCCGCCCAAGAGTTTTGAACACCTGGAAGATATACTGCCAGACGATGGATGTGATGCTCTCTGGCGTAGGCCCACAGCCGCAAAGCTTCGTTGCAAAGCGACAGAGAGCCAGTCCCTCCCTGCTTGTTTACATAGAACATGGCTACTTGGTTGTCCGTATGGATGAGGACTGTCCTGTAGCTGAGCAGGGAATGGAACACTCTGAGAGCTAAGAAAATTGCTCTGAGTTCCAAGAGATTGATATGCAGAGAAGTCTCCTGTGGAGACCAGATGCCCTGGGTGGAGAGATCCTGCAAATGAGCTCCCCAACCCCTTGGAGAAGCATCTGTTGTGAGAGTTGCTTGGGGTAGCGGTTGATGAAAAGGGGACCCCAGCAACAGGTTTTGAGAGGACTTCCACCACTGGAGAGACCAAAAAAGGTGACTGGAGTTTGCTATTTTGTCTGACAGGCAACCTGATGCCTGAGTCCATTGAGTGGACAAAGTCCATTGAGCTGCCCTCATGTGAAGGCGAGCATATGGAACCACATGCACGGTGGATGCCATCTGGCCTGATAGTTGTAACATCTCTTGAGCAGTTAACTGGGATTTTAACTGAATCTGGGAGGCTAACTGCACCAGACGTAGGCAACGGGCCTGAGGAAGATAGGCCCTTGCAGTTGTGGTATCCAGCAAGGCCCCTATGAACTCCAGAGACTGAGTAGGGGTGAGATTGGATTTTGGTATGTTTATTACTAGTCCCAAATACTGAAGGATACGCATTGTGCAGGTTACACAAGTCTGGGCCTCTGACTGGGATGGGGCTCGAGTGAGCCAGTCGTCCAGATATGGGAATACGAATATTCCTAAAGTGCGGAGAAATGCAGCTACTACTGCCATGCATTTCGTGAACACCCTTGGTGCAGAGGCCAGACCGAAAGGAAGCACCCTGTATTGGTAGTACTTTCCTTGAAAAAGGAACCGAAGGAACCTTCTGTGTATTGGATGGATGAGGACATGGGTGTACGCATCCTTGAGATCTAGAGAACAAAGCCAGTCCTGACTCTGAAGTTATGGAAGCAGAGCCCCTAGAGAAATCATTTTTAATTTCTCCTTGAATAGAAACTTGTTCAATTCTCTGAGATCTAATATGGGTCTGTAGCCCCCTGTTTTCTTTTGGATAAGAAAATAAGGGGAGTAGAACCCTGAGCCCTGTTGAAGAAGAGGTACTTCTTCTATTGCCCCTTGGGCAAGAAGGGTAGCAATCTCCTGACCTAGAAGGTTGAGGAGAGATATTGGAGAATTGAACTGTTTCACCATGGTGTGAGGAGGAAGACTCAGGAAATGAAGCTTGTACCCTTCCTTTATGATGGAGAGGGTCCATTGCTCTGCTGTGATTTGCTCCCATCTGGGAGCAAAGTAAGTCAACCTTCCTGGAATGGTGAGGGGCTCTGGTTTTTCCAGAGCTAGAAAGGCTAAGTTCTCTAGTTGCAAGTCAAAGGCCCTGAGGAGGTTGAGGCTGCTGGGCTGTAGTAGGCCTGGCAGCCTTTGACTTGGCCTGTTTAGGTGGTTGCTGACGCTTTGCAGCAAAACGACCTGCAGAAGACGTCTGCCCATGAGCAGGATAATATCTTCCCTTTTTAGAAAAAGATGTCTTTTTAAACAATCTTTTCTTAACAGGGGCAGAGGTAGACTTTGAAAGTCGATCCAAAGCAGAGTTCTCAGCATCCATCTGAGTGGCCTTTGCTTGCCAATCCCTGCCAAACAGGTTTTCACCTGTACAAGGAAGGTTTCCCAACTCATCTTGGACCCAGAGTTTCAAATCAGAGGCTTGTAACCAAGCAATTCTGCGTGCACCTATGGCAATAGCCGTGGCTCTGCTTACACACTCAAAAAAGTCAAAGGCTGCACGGTTGGAGAATTTGAAAACATCTTGGGCATGTTTGAGCCAAGTGAGAAATTCCTGCCTTTTATCTTCTGAAATAAAAGGGGCTAAAGTCTGCAGATGATCTGTGACTTCTTTTAGAAACATCCCCATATAGAGACTATAGGAGTTGATTCTGGCAGCAAGCATATTGGCCTGGAAAATCCTTCAGCCAAAAGCATCTAGAATCCTACATTCACGTCCTGGAGGGTTAGATGAGTGTCTCTTTGCACTCTTTATTTTCTTCATAGCAGACTCAACCACAATAGAGTGGTGAGGAAGCTGAGTCTTATGAAAACCAGGACAGGGAGGGACACGGTACATGGTGTCCAACCTACGAGAATGAGGAGAGGTGGTGAGAGGAGTCTCCCACATGCCCAACATGAGATCATAAAGAATCTCATGAATAGGTAAGGTAGCTGCTTCCTTAGGAGCCTTAGGATATTGCAAAATATCTAATTGCTTGGCTCTAGGCTCTGACTCAGAGGCCACTGTAATAGAGAGGCCTCTAGCCACTTCCCTAATGAAGTCTTGAAAAGACAAGTCCTCTGGAGGAGACATTCTTCGTTTTGGAGAAGCAGACTCCTGAGGAAGTAGTACCGGTGCATCGACAGAAGCCTCCGACTCATCAGAGTCTTCAGAGGAATCGAAGTATCGCCTGTCTGGATGCTCCTGTAAAGCCCAATACGTGTACCGAGCGGGATCGACATCGGGAGTAAGCGGTACCGGTTCGGTACCGATGGGCATCATAGGACAGGGTACCATTGCAGTCGACACCGAAGCCGATGTCGATGCAATCGGTACCGGCACCGGAAACGGTGCCGATGCCAGAGTCGGTACCGGCAATGGGGATTGTTGCGGTACCGAAGGCGTCGAAGCCTGCATGAACGCTGTAAGGGTGCGCTGCATGGATAGAATTTTCTGATCCATCGACGCCACCAAAGTCTGGATGTCGGTACCAGTGGAGGCCACCGGTACCCCAGAACACGGCAACAGGTGATCGGTCGAGGCCAAGCCATCGATGTCAACCTGTGACCCCATAGATAATGCTTTCGAAGCTGGAACTTCCCGCCGGGGTAATTTTGCCGGAGCGGAATCCTCGAGGACAAGCCCGGAGGCATCTCAATGCTTAGAGTGAGATTTGCCCTTCGAGGACCGGCTAGATTTATGTTTGGTTACCTGAGATCTATGGGAGGAAGAAGAAGCCCTGGAAGACGTTGATGCCACCGAGGCTGCATCAGAGGGAAACAGGGTACTGAGCTTGGCTGCTCGGTTCTGCAGACCTCTTTTAGACATCATGGTGCAGGACACACAATCCGTGATGGAATGGTCAGGACCCAAACATTTTAGACACCAATCATGGGTGTCGGTGACAGAAATAGTACCGCCACATTTTGTGCACTTTTTAAACCCGGAAGCGGGCTTCTCCATGAGGAGAAAATATTTAGGCCTAAGGCCCAAACTGAAAATGCACAGTTGAAGAAATAAAAGTTGTTTTTTTTTTTTGAAGAAAGAAAGAAAAGAAAAGACCGGTGGTACCGGTCTGACGTCGAAGGCAGACGCGACACAGAAAAATAAAGAAAAAAATAAAGAACTTCTTCTGCGGTGACAGGAACACGACCTGCTGGCTCCGCGGAAAAGAAGAACTGGAGAGAGGCAATTGGGAAAGGCGGGAAGGCAGCGCAGGCGCTGTGGGATGCTCCCAAAAGCTTTCTTACTGGATGCTGGGGAGCGTTCCCACGCAGGCTCCGTCGGTACCGACGATACCCATATGTGAAGACTCATTCCTGCTTGTTCCTGGAGATAAAAACTAACCCTGGTGGCCCAGCAGCCCCGAAACCGCCCCCCCCCCCAGCCTCTCCCGGTACGTTTACAAAGGAGTGAGAGCGTTGCCCATGCACTCCTGCGCAACCATATTGAAAAATGGTGGCACCTCGCCCCACATGGTGCACTGGGTAGAAAATGCCTTATATGGCAGTCTGGCCCTGTCTGGTGCATCCCAGGATGTACCACATAGGCCATTTTTCAAGATGGCAGCATGGGAGCACATGGGCAACACTCACGATGCTATCAAAATACTGTCGGGGCACGGTGTCCCTGTTTCCCCGGCATGCCAAACTTGCACAGACTTCTGTGCACGTGTGCTTGGCTTGCTCTCCCAGCTTAATGCTGCCATTTGTGCCACAGTTTAATGAGTGGCTAATCTACATATGTGTCCCTTTCTACATGTGCATTGAAGTCACGTGCTATCGGTGAGCTGCATAGAGACATACAGAGTTGGCAGCGTGCAACTTCAGAGCCAATTTTCTGCAGCGGCCCGTTGGTGTTTACGTTGGAGTGGGACGTGTTGGGTTAGGGTCACAAAGCCCCTCTTCTTGCTGAGGATGGGAAGTGCTGTGTAGGAGCCACCAAGACTTTTGTTTTTGTGAAGGTGAAAAATAGTGCATTGGGGCTGCCAAATTGCTCTTGTTATTTTTGTGGAAATAGGAGCTGCTGCGTTGGTGCTGTTGAGCCCCTCTTGTTTGTCACATTTAGCAGCATGTTTCCTAAGCTCTGTGCTGGTCACACATGTGTGGCTCGTATTACCGGCACGGTGCTGTAGGCTAACTTCAGGAAGATAGTTAGATCCCCCTTGAATTACCACATTTCAGGGTGGCAAAACAGCTGCAGGAGCAACTAAGGCCACCCATTGAGGTGACATTAGTTGCACCCATGCTACTTGCACTGAGCTATTATTTTAGTTTCGGCCAATAATGCAGATGCCTGCATGTGAGAGCTTTCTCTCTCTTCACTCTAGAGGAAAATATAATTTTGGTAAAAAAAATCCTGAAAACCTAAGAGTAATGGAAAAAGCATGGAACTTGTTCCCTGGTCTGGTCAGAAAGTGACCATATTATTTTTGCTTTTCTGTCACTCCAGTTTGACTTCCTACTGTCAGTCAGTACATTGTCTCCATGACTGCCAGTAGGAAGTGAAGCTAAAGCAAGAGAAAGTTAGAATAACACATGCTTGATCAAGAAATGAAAATACATCCTGTGATCCCACAAGGTGAAAGCATGGATTTATTGGTTTGTCATTAAACTTGCTTAACACATGTGGTTTAAATCAGCAATATATTAATGATGTCACTGTCTTCCTATATTGCAACTATTCTTTGCATCAACATTATACCAATTTTGCTTATAGTTTCTAGATGTACATTGACTGTATAACCCTATTTTTTTTATTGAGTAAAATATTTGAGCTGTTTGTACAGCCGAGTGTTTTTCTTTTGGTCCATATCTAAAATTTAGCAAGCTCTTGGACTATTGTAGCCTTTTCATATGATGCTAAGTATTTACTGCTCAATAGTTATTTTTATTCAGGCTATGCATTTTTCCCGTCACTGCAATTTTCTTTCAACACTGGACTTGAAGGAGAAATACTAGCATCACATGAAGAGTTCACAAAGGAGTTGGGGGTGGGGAAAGGGGAGGGGGTGGGGTGTAGCCAGAATTAATAATAATGAGGGAGGCGGTGCCAATCTTTAGGTTGCAGGGGGGCACTAGAAACACTAGCACCGGCAGGGGCAGCCCAAGGGTGATGTGGGGCCTCATTTTGCAAAAATATTTGCATAAATTTAATTTATTTTATTTTAAAATATATATGCTGCCCATCTAAAATGTTAGCGGCTTTCTAAGGAATCCTTCACAAGCCTCTTTTTTCCTCCAAGCAGTGCCTTAAGGGCATGTTTACTAGTAATTAATGGGTGCTGCTTCACTTAGCACACATTAACATTTAGTAAACATGCCTCTTAATGAATGTTTGAATACTATTTGAATGTACAGTAAGGATAAAAAAAAGGCTATCATATTTCTACATTACTATCTTGTAGTGCCAAGTACATTAGGAAGTACTACAAAACTATGTTCATGTAGAACCCATAGCAAACCTGCCACATCATAGCAGCACTATCAGGACTCACACAACACCACTGCAAATATTAAACCAATACATCTACTAGGAAAAGAGAAGTGGGACTGCTATATAGAAACTACACAAGCAAAATACCACAGCTCAGTCACACATGCAAAACATAGGCAGACCATCACCAAATACAGGACAAGGGATCACAATTTAGAAATGTGAAGTCAATATTTAAACTGGGAACCCCAAAAGCCAAACTTGGAATGTACAACACTGGAGAAATAAAACTATACATTAATTTCCTCTTGTATTGAACAAAACACAAAGGCGTTAGCGATGCACATTTCCCAGAGTAGACATATTTCCAGTTAATAAATTCAAAATAAAATATTTTTCTTCTACCTTTTGTTGTTTGGACATTTTATTTTTCAGTCACAATTGCCCCAGATACTTTCTTCTGCTGTCTTTGTGACTTCTGCTGTCCGTTCGTCCTTTCTTCACTCTTCTCTTATTTTTTCCATTCTCTCTCTAGCCTCTAACATATTGATTTCCCCCTTTTGTTCTTCCCTCCATTTCTTTCTTTACTCCTTTTTCATCTACTCAAATTCCATCCTCAATCCCCTTTTAACTTTTCACTTATGAACTTTCCATCTACTCCTCTAACCTCCAGCCCAGCCCGTCTCCCCAGTTATCCCATTTTCCATCTCACTCCTTTGCTAGCCTTCTGTCTTTCACCTACTCCCCATTACCACATATCCATGCTCTGTAATCACCATCCTCCTCTCACTCATATCCTTGCCAATTCCTCTTTCACAAAGATCCACCATGCCTACCATTTCCCCTCTCTCTCTCTCACCACCCTGATTCAGCAGTTCCCAATCCCCTTTCCCTTTATCTCTAAAGTCCAGCATCTCCCTCTCTCTCTTCCACCTCCCCAGCCATTTTTCCCTTCTCCCAACCCATAGACCAACAGCTTTCTATTCCCTTCCCCTTCTCCATCTTCTCCCCCTCCAGTAGTCTAGCATCTCTCCTATTTCATCTTCCAGCTCAGCATCTTCTCTCTCTCCCTTCCACAGTCCACTAAATCCCTCCTCTCTCATAACCCAAAATCGTGCTCTCTTTCTCCCTCTCCCCCTCCCCTCAAACCAGCATATCCCCTCTTTCTTTGTCTTTGTCCCCCCTGCCCCTACAGCAAAAATATTGTGCGGCACCTTTTTCTCCAAGTCAGAAGCAGACAAATTGCACGGCAGCATCCCGAGCTTCACCTTTCTTTCTTCGAGTCGGCATGCAGCAGCCAGTGCTGCCTGTAGCATTCACTTGCGGTGTACAGTTCAGTAGCTGATCCAGAGAAAGATGAAGCTGGGAATGGTACTGCCAGAGCTGCATGCAGTGTATTGCACCAGCCCTGGATCTGCCACCTCAGTCACCACTTACTCTCCTAGTACCCAGCCAATCTTAAGAGTCTGTCTTCTTTTCTCCCACAAAACTTTAGAGTCTCAACCTAAGTCCCAGTCTCTGCTATCCCCCATCTCCATGTCACCAGTACTTAACCTCCTGCCCCCTACATCCCATACCCACACCCGCCCACCCAGTTACTTCCTTCTCCAACTTTAATTGACCCTGCCATTCCTCCTTTTTACCCCAGCATCTATTTGTATACCCCTCCCTCTCACCTTTCCCTCTATATGACCTTGTTTCTTCCCTCTCATCCAAAATATCTGTCCCTCTCTCCATCCTCATTCCTCCAGATTCTGCCTCTTTTTCTTTACTCTGACCCCAGCATCTATCCCCTTTCAGCCACCCAGCCCTAGCATTACCCCTTTTCCAGTCCTCCCCAGCATCAGCTCCCTTCCCAGTCCTACACCCTCCAAGCATCACCTCCCTTCCAGACCCTCCCAGATTTGTCTCCCTTCCAGTCCTAGTCCCTCCCAGCATGAGCTCCCTTCCAGTCCCAGTCCCTCCCAACATCATCTCTTCTAGTTCCAGCCCCACCCCCAGCATCAGTCCTCCTCCAGTATCATCTCCCTTCCAGTCTCAGTCCCCCCATCCTCCAGCATCAGCCCATTTCCAGTCCTAGCTCCCCAGCAGTCCTATTCCAGTGCTAATGAAACCTAAGGTGTAAAAAAAAAAATAATAAATATTTACAGGGGGTCCATGGCATCAATAGCGAGAACAGGCAGCACTGTCTAATCCCTCCACAACATTCAGCAGCATAAGGAATATCGGGCAATATTACACTCGGCCAAGAGGGATTATTGCTCAAATCTGATTACTGCATCTTCCAGCTCTTCTCAGCAATTGTACTCTGTCCTTCATTCTCTCTCGTCCCCTCATATCTCACTGCCCTCCATCTAAGATCCTGCCTTCTTAGCAGATATCTTCCCCCAACAAGGTCTTCTCTCTCTCCGTGCCACATTCTCTTCCTGTCCCTCCCCACTGTCCCAAGTTTCCCTGGGACCTTCTTCTCTGGTGCTCTCTACCAATCCATTGTTGTCGCCCACCTAGTCTTCTTTTCAGCCCATTACTCCAGCCGAACTGTCTACAATGTTGTCTTCCTCTGAAAAGACTACCTGCTCACTAGACCCACTCCCCTCTAAGTGGCTCCTCAAACCCTCCCTCACCCTTCTTCCCCCTATTCCTTAACAGTCTTCTCACTGGTATCTTTCTAGCACCTTGGAAGCACGCCCTTGTTCGTCCTATCCTTAAAAAGCCCTCTCTTGATCCTGCTGATCCTGCTCATTGATATCCCATCTCCAACCTGTCATTTCTGTCCAAAATCCTCGAAAAACTGATTTTCCCCTAACTGTCCACCCATCTTGCTTCCACCAATGCTCTCCACCCTTGTCAATCCGGCTCTTTGGAAGACCACAGCACTGAATCTATCCTACTTTCCCTTCTGAGTGAGCTTCATTTCACTCACAAGCACAGTGACTTTGTTCTTGCTATTTCTTTAGACCTCTCTTCTGCCTTTGACCTGGTGGATCATCACACCCTCCTCACTCACCTTGCTGCCTTCAGTCTACACGGCTCTGTTCTAGGTTGGTTCCGGTCTTTTCTTACTGCTCATTCCTTCATGGTTCTCTCTGATTCTTCAGCCTCTTCTGCCGTGACATTGGCCTGTGGTGTCCCCCAGGGTTCTGTGCTGTCCCCCCTCCTCTTCAACATTTTTCTGGCTCCCCTGTGCCTTTTGATTAAGCAGTCTGGTATCTCGGCGTACTATTACACTGATGATACCATCCTCCTCCATTGCACTGACTCATGTATTCCTGACCTAGGTCCCTTAAATTCTTGTCTTGCCCAGGGCTGCAATCGGGCCCACCATGGTTATTGACAGCCCAATCGCAACCCAAAACTGTCCTGCCCTGCCATGCCTTGCCTTGCCTTGACATCTGCAGAAAGGGAGATGAAAGAAATCACTCCCGCGGCTGTGAAGAGGCGAGTCAATGAGGCTGGCTTTGGACCTCACTGGGTCACCTCTTAAGCCACCAAGGCCATGGGGCTCCTTGGGGAGCAGGGCCATGTGCGGGCATCATGCTCACACATGCGTAGGGATGGCCCCAAGCATTAGCCCTGTGTGTCACGTATTGATTTACATGTAGTTTCTGAATAATGCTTTGCATTTCTCACTATATTTCTACTTTGTTGTTAAATGCTGTCGAGTCAATGTTGACTCATGGCAACCCTATATGTGTTTGACCTTCAGTCAGGCATCTAATTGTTTACAGAGTGCCATCTGTAATTGTTCCTATTGCTTTAGTCATTTATTCCACCTTGTTTCTTGGCCTGATTCTTATAATAATTTTTTTTCTTGTTTTCTGTAGTTTCTCTTCCCCATGTGCTGGTGCACAATCACTCATTCCTACTGTTCATTGAAATACTTGCTCAAGTGTGGTCTGATGCATTTGACCAGTGAAGTAATTCAATGATTGATGTAAATGGCACCTGTATGTTGCAGCTGCACCGGTAGATCTCATCACTGCATAGGGTTGCTAACTGGCCGGCTTTCAGCCAGCCGGGCCAGTATTTACATGGCCAGGCCGGCTGCCGGCAAAGAGTGAAAACCAGCATTTGCAAAGTCAGGGCATTTTGGGCAGTAAAAAGTCAGCATGGGGCTTTGAAGCTCGTGTCCGCACTGCACATCAGACGTGCATCATGTGCTTGAGCAAAACCCCGCACTGATATTAAGGGGCCTTTGAGTCAAAGCTCAACAAACCCCAGGGCACTATCGTGACCAAAAAATCGTACCTGTCGCCTGGGTTTCAGAAAGGCAGCAAGCGAGATTGGCACAGCGGGATCCTGAGCCTTAATGCGCAAAACAGGGAAAAAAGACCCATCCCACAGCAGCTTCGGCCCTTCCAGGCCAGTAAAAAGGCCTCTGGCCTCTTTAAATCCAGCCCTACTCTCTCTATAGGTCTCAACCAGATCTTCATATCACTGCGGCCACTCCAGAGGAACCCCGTCAATAGCTACAGCTAGCTCCAGGCCCATGTAGCTCCTGACCAGACCCAGCAGCGCAGGCACCGCCGCAGTCTGCGGCCCTGACTGACTGAGGCAATCCCAGCCAGATCTTCAAGCCTCAGCTCACCTTCAGCCCCTAACAATTCCAGCTCTCTGCCCTCCTTCCCCCCCTCTGAGCCCCGAGCACGATGGTGGCAGTCATGGCAGCGCTACCCATGGCCAGAACTACTCCGCAGCTGCCGATTGCATCTCAATTTCATTTTTTTATCAATTTTATAAATCCTGCCTTGCCTCCTCCCTAGCCCAGCCCAAATGCAGCCCCTGCCACCTCCGACTGCGAGCCCGGTAATGTTTTTTTTTCTATTAATTTCTTTAATTCAATTTCAGGCACCCCTGCCTTCAATGCAGCTGCGGGGCCACGTCTAATTATTAATTTTTTTCAATTAAATGTGGCCACTGCAGCGCCTGCAGCTCCAACTTCTTTATTTATTTTAAAAGCACTGCCAGAAGTCTACTTTTATTTTTTTTTTAATTCTGCCATGCTGTTATCTCCACTAATGCAGCAAAACATTGCAGCCACCTCAGCTAGCACCACGCCCAGGGGCATCCTGCAGAGTCCAGGTAAATTATTCATCAATCTTTATTTAAACTTCAGGTTACACAGACTTGATTTAATAAAGTGGGGGATGTAGGGCAGGGGTTAAGTGCAAGGGGGAGAGAGTATCTGGGATTGGAAACAAAGAGTTGGGGGGTACAGGAGGGACAGGAGGAGAGGGGTTGGAGTGGGGGAGAGGGAAGAGAGCAAGTGGTCAGAGGTTGAAGCACCGCATCCCACCGCTGCCCCTCACATGCGCACACACCTACGGGTATAGCTTAAAGGGGCAGTGGTGGTGCTGGGAGAGGGGAGGAGGAGCGGGGTCACTGCCTTCTGTTGGCACTGAGCAGCGGCCCATTAAAAGTCTGATTTAAGCTTTTTCCCATAGAAAATGGGAAAACAATCTTAGTAAATCAGGCCCTAAAACCTAAAAACGTAACTGTGATACATCATTTTTGGGAAGGGGGGGGGGGGGAAACACTATGACCTAGGTTTCACTGGCTGGCTCCTCAATTTTTAGGCCTGCTCTTAGATTCCAAGAAACTTTATCAAGGCCTGTGGTCAGCAGCCCTTCCTGCACCACAATGACGATCAGCTCTCTGAATGGTGGAGCTGTTTGGGGCAGGAAGTTTGCGCTGATCTCACAAATTTAGAGATCAGTCCAAGCTTCCTGTCCCACACTGCTCCACCATTTAGACAGCCAATCACAGGTGCAGGAAGCTGCTGAGCCATGGTAGGTTAGAGGATGCTGGGGAAAGGGTAATGAGAGAGAGAGAGAGATGAAGGCAGGAGGAAGGCTGGGGAGTTATATGTGTGTGAGAGAGATAGAGAGAGACTAGGGGAAATCTAGTCAGGGTCAACGTTAACAGAGACACTGAGTGAATCCTGATGGAGCCTTAAGGGAGAGAGATACAGGGTAGGGGAAGGGATATGAGAGAGAAAGAAGCAGCCTGTGGGCTCATGAGAATGAGAAAGAGAGACACAGACTGGAGGAAGGCTGGGGGATTATGCGAGAGAGACATTGCAGGAAACCTGTGAGGGGGATCATGAGAGAGAGAGAGAGAGACACCCACACACTCTGCGAGAGACACACACACAGCCCCCAACACTCCCCATGAGGTACACACATGCATGCAGCCCCTAAAACTCCCCTTGCCTCACACGCGCATGTGCACACCCCTACATGAAGCCCTCGAGGCGCCCCATGACAAAGACATACATGAAGCCCTCAACACTGCTCATGGCACACAAATATACATGCATGAAGCCACAATACTCTCTATAACATGCATGCTCACACCTATCTACACATCCTCCAAACATACCTCAATGACACATGCACACATACCCAGATGCTGAGCCATGAGAGGATGACAGATGATGGGCTGTGAGGCATGGACAATGCTGGATTCCAAGAGGTGGACAGTGAGGCAGATGCTGGACTCTAAGTGGTGGACAGAGAGGGTGAGGGATGGACGGAGACAGAGATGCTGGGTTCTGAATGGTGGACAGATGGTGAAATTTGAGTGGATAGAAGGGAAGTAAAGACAGGCATGGAGGAAGGATCATTATGTCAGAGACAGACATAAAGAGGGAAGGGAAGAAGACAGAAGGAGCAACGAGAAATGCAAATGGACAGCAGACACTGGAAAGAGGGTTAAGAGAAGACAGAGTGGCAGAAGAGAGACTGGGGCAGTAACTGAAAAAATAAAATGACCAGACAACAATGGTAGAAAAGAAAAAGGTATTTTATCTGGAATTTATTAACTGGAATATGTCAGCTTTGCGAAATGTCCATCACTGATGTCTATGGGTTTTTTCAGTACTACATACATAGTACTTTCCCTGTCAAAGCATGACAGTGTGTTTCTGCTGTTGTATGTATGTTAGAAATTATTTGACATATTGAGTAATGTAGCTGAATTCAAGATTAACACAGTGAATGTAGAGGGGGTGTGGCGGGGAGGGGGAGGGGGTGTGGCGGGGAGGGGGAGGGGCATGGCAAGGAGAGGCACCTTTGTTTTACAGCAACAGGATAAAATCAAAATAAACTGAACCATCTAATTTCTCAACAAATAGGGGTGTCCTGCATGGAGTGGTGGGTTCACCCCTAAACAGGGATGTGGGGAGGGGTGGCCTGCATGGAGCAGCAGGTGCACCTACTCTTGCCATCATGCTGGGCAGACTAGATGGACCATGCTGGTCTTTATCTGCCGTCATTTACTATGTCACTATGTTACTATGTTCTCTGCAATTATTTTTTGTGGGTAGGGCATGAGCAGGCAGGGGCGGAGCATGGCTAGCCACAGGTGGCAGGTTTTTCTCATTCAGAAAGTTGGCAACCCTATCACTGTAGGATGTATAATATATGGGAGTGGGTTTGTACATGGCTTCCTCACTGGGAAAGCCCACGAAAGAGGAAAATGATAATGTGATGATATCAGGTAAGAGTATAAAACCCTAGTTTGAGGGAAAATGATATTGCGCCTCTTTTCTGCCAGCCAGACACAGGCTGAGAGCTCAGCAGTCTGGAGTCCAGACCTTGTAGATTGGGCCCTGAAGTAGCGAACCAATATGGTGGTCAAGGAATAAAAGAGAAGCATTTATTTATCTCTGGCTCAGCTAGTGCATCAGAGATGGGACGGAGGGAAGCTGGGAGAATGCCTATTTAGAGGTCCCCTTGAGTTGAATGAATCCCAAGAGTGTGGAGATTCTGTGTGAGGTCTTACAGGTCAAATAAGAGAATGTTTGGGTGTGCGGTGGGAAAGTAGAGCTTAGTGTCTTGCAGATTACAACAGCGTGTTCCAACTGGCTCTTCTGACCTGCCGAAAGCTTATTCTGATTTAAGAGCAAACTGCTGTTGATGAAAATAGGGAGAGAAGTAGCAACGATGGAGGAGGAGAGCTGTGGTGAAAAGATACTAAAAATGACGAGGATGGCACCAACCATGAGGCTGTCCGTCTTACTTCTGGCATGGAAAGAGGATGGGGAGGCACAGAATGGCCTTCTGGGAATAACAACATTCAAGAAGCATGCAAGCATGTGAGAAGCAGGAAGGGTCCACAGTTGCAAAGTAGAGAAGTGAAAACTGGAGATGAACATTGAAACAGAATGGGGCCGACTAATGGACAAAGGGGTCCGTATCTGCCTCCATGCTCTTGTATCTCCCCACCCCCACTCCCATATAAGTACAACTAATGGATGTGAGCTTGTTATCTTTATTTATCACATGCCAGCTACTCTTCAATGTTTCTACTAAGTTATCACCGTTACATATAAGCTAGTTCTATGTACCACATCGAGTTATGTATGTTCCATATAAGCCAACATGGCCAAGCTGTTATCTCTAAGCCACTTAGACTCATAGATCAGTGGCATATAAACATAGATAAATAAATATATACCAGCTTACATAGTGTCTGGGGCAGCCAAAAAGTACAATGCAGAAACAGCACACGCACATACGCAGGCCAAAAATTACCGTTCCCTAGTCACTGGCACTCCTTGTGACTTTGGGCAAGTCACTTTACCCTCCATTGCCTTGGAAGAAAAAGCCTAGCGATCTACTTCCAGTCACACCTTGTCAAGAAAACCCAGGGGCTGCTGGGTCGCCAGGAGTCAGTAATGACATGATGGCAAAAAAAAAAAAAAAAAAAAAAAGGTCACCTCACTTACAATAAAGATACTTGCGCCATCTACTGGCTGCTCTTATTTTTTTTCCTTCGGTGGAGAAATACACACTTTCACTTTTTCTTCATCCCATCTGAGAAGAAAACTCATGTAACTCCTATCATCTGGCAAATTCCTCACAGTGGATATCTGCACCTAATTGGTAGATGGAGGCCACAGCTTCAGGAAATCAACACTGTCCTTGCAGGCTTAACTCACCGGGAATGTAAGGTTCTCAATCAGGATGAGTACAAACTGGGAGCTTTGGTATCTATATCCACTCACTCCAAGTCTCGCTCTCAATATATATACCAGGCTAGAATTTGGGGATCAGAACCAAGGGTTTACTGAAAAAATATTAAGAGAACACTGACAACCAACAATAGCAACAAAAATACTATATGACAGATCACAAAAAAACACGGTTACAGAGCTTCCAGTGGAGAAACATCCCCCCCCCCCTTACTGACTCCTTGGATGTGACTGCAGACCAAGGGTGATTACAGGCTCCCAAGGACCCCATGAAGGCAACTCAAGCCTACCAGAAGCTCTTCCAGAACTTCCCCTACTGCAACAGAGGCACCGAAGGACTCACTTTCTTCGGAGGATAAGGTTACCAGTTGTCCCCAATTTTCAGGAATTGTCACTGATTTTAGAGCTGCATCCCTGACTCTCACCTGTTTGGCAGCCATCAATCCCCAAGTCCAGCAATGGGGACAGAGGGGTAGAAAACAACTGATTTTGAATTTAGTGCTTTGAATACTTTACATCCATTATCTTTATACGTTGAATAATATGGGGAAATGCATCACTATTGATTTCTCTGGCTGCTTGGATGAATGGGGGAGGGGGGCAGCACTGTTCCCTCTAAGCTGTGCGTGTGTGCGCGCGCACACACCTCGCCGAGCGAGCGCACATACTTTACAACAGAGCGCACAAAAATTACAGCTCTGATTCTGATAGAAAACAACACAGACGTCTTAAAATTTAAAAGTTATGATTGTAGTTACTAGAAATTTCCCGCTTCATTTAGTAATCGTCTATTTTCATTTAATTTGATTAAAATCAATGTGGTGTACATACTGTATTCTGACGTGTAGTCAAATTTTAAAGTATATAACTCCGAGTGTCATTATGTTGCGCACAAAAATTTAACCTTCCTTCAAAAGCTGCACACAGCTGATATTTTATGCGCACACAGCCTACAGAAAATTAGAGGGAACATTGGGGGGCAGGGTAATGACTCCCCTTCCCTCCTCCAGGCCTTATTGCTCAAACCTGGAACTAAGTTATCCCCACCTCCCTCTACACGTGAGATAAGTGTAGGGTTGCCAACTGACCGGTTTTCTGCCGACCTCCGATTGCTCCTGTCTGCACACTGGCAAAAGAGCAGAAACGGATGTAATCCCATGGCTGGGAGAGCCGGTGACTGCCCGCAGGGATCCCAAGCAACACAGGCAGACGTGCAGAAACGGCCACGATCCCACAGCCAGGAGAGCCAGGGACTGCCCATGGGGATGGGATCCCCACGGGCAGTCACCAGCTCTCCTTGCTGCTATGGGTGACTACACAGCCTGCCAAAAAACAAAAGGGTTTCCCAGCTTGCTGCAGAGACAGCTGCAAACCCCTTTAATTTATTCAGCCATCTGTGCAGCAAACTTACTAATCTTTTTTTTTTGTTTTTGGCAGGCTGTGCAGTCACCGGTTCTCCTGCCTGCCTCAGCGCTTCTAGGATTGGAGTGTAGGGGTGAGTGCAAGGTGGGGGAGGGAGGACAGCAGAGAGAGGTTGGAAAGGGGAGGGAAGGGATGAATGTATAGGAAATAAAGGGCACAATGTATATCTGCAAAGGCACACTCCTCTCCCGCCGCACACACAGAGGCACCACCACCTCTGTACCACACACACACACAGGCACCCCGCCCTCCGCACCACAGACACCCCACCTTCCGCACCACGCATAGACACAAAGGTGTAGCTAAATGGGTCCGTGTGAGTGGTGGAAGAGGGGAGGGGGGCCACTGCCTTTTGTTGGCACTGTGCAGTGACCCATTAAGAGCCTGATTTATTAAGCTTTTTACTATTGTAAATGATATAACAGTAAATCAGGCCCTAAAACCTAAAAAAGTAACTGCGATAAACCTTTTTGGGGGGAGGCATGCACTGTGACGTAGGTTTCAGCGGCCGGCTCCTAGATTCCACAAACATTTGTCAGGGCCTGATTTAAACCATGCATGCGCACTGAGACAGCTCTACCGCGTCAGACGTCATCAGATGGGGAGGGACATGGCAGAGCTGTCTCAGCACAAGTACGGTCTAAACGCAAGCCCCGCCCAGCGCTCTTGCATTTTCTTGTGCCAGGTCCGCCGGGAATATACAATTGCCCTGGTTACTTCCCTCCTACTGCTAATCCTGACATCTGCTGTCTTTTGTACAGTATAGGGGGGAATAACGCATTTCCTTCTGTCCTCTGGTGCTGCACTGCATTCAGCATCTGACTTTCTGAGGTTTTAGTTTAATTTTTGTCTACATATTTCTGTATTCACTTTGTGGTCACTTATTGGTGAAGGTCTCTCTGTAATGTGTGTGTGTGTGTGTGTGTGACCAAAACTAGGTATTCTGTTAGCAAGGAATTTCTGTTAAAGAAGGTGTAGCAATCGGGCTTGTTCAGCTTTCCTAATAAGTTCATTGACGTTTTAGGGCCCACTGCAGTATTTACAGTGCTGCTTTTTCCTAGGTAGTGTCCTTGTGTGAATTTTGGAAGTTAGTACTGGCATAGTAGATTTGATCTTAGTCCTGAATATTTTTTTTTTAATATTAATTCCAGGGCTGACCCAACCATGAGGCAACTTAGGCAACCACTTTTGAGGGTCAGCAGAGAGTAGGGCATTCAAAGCTAAACCATAAATTAAGATTTGCTTAGAATGCCAAAACTTTGAATCAGCTCTGGGGCTGACCCCAATTAATTCACAATATGCCTGGTATTGAGAGGGATTTTTTTCTCATATAGTAAGTTTTATGGGGAAGGTTCTAGCTCTGCTCTGCACAGATCATTGGGGAAGGGGCCGGGGTTCAGTGTATGCCGAATATCTGTTTGGATTTAATGCCATATGGGAGAGCATATATGTGCTGGAGGGGCCTGAGAAGGGGGACTGTGGCTGAATAGGTGCTGAAGAGTCAAACCTCCTTAATATAACCTGCAGATGGCTAGTCTGCACTGCTGCCGTCTGTGTGATTATCTTTATGGGTGCAGCAGGGACAGGGGGGCGGGCATAGGCAGAGCATGGCTAGCAAAAGGTGGCAAATTTTTCTCTTTCAAAAAGTTGGCAACCCTAGATAAGTGTCTCTAATTTGCCTGCAAAATATCCGGTAACCTTCTCGGAGGGCAGCTTCAGGCTGTACGCATGGCCTTAGTGGGGCCCTTGATCTTTCTAGGCCTGTCTTCTAGGAGTCTCTAGGGATGAGCTTCTCCTCCTGGAGAGAAAACAACCCTTAAGGGAACTGCTCCGCCACAGACCAGAGCCATCGCCATCATGGGAATAATGCCAGCACTTGTACCTGGCCTATACCACCATGCCCATGGCGCTGGAAGAGATTTGCATCAGCTTTAAGTAGCAACAGTCAGCAAGCGGGATGTTGCGAGTCTCCTAGCCTCTGGAAGGAGACTGGGGGCTATTTCACTCCACTCCAGTTAGATTTTCTCAGGAACAAACCTGCAACCTTGGGAGCAAGGGGCCATAGCCCTATGGGCAGATCCACCAGCAGAGGGTAGAGCTCTCATCCAAGGGCTAGCCTCCAGTCCTGAAAGATGAAACTGGCTGCTGTCAAGGCCTTCTGTAAGACCTCGACATCCAAACTGAGATTCCCCACATGCAGCCCCTCCCTCTGCCAGACAGTCATGTGTTTTGTCGTCAGGGCCATGAAACAGAGTTCCACTCCAGGGAGCCAAAGGTGGCCGAGGGGACAATCCAGACCAGACCTTATCCCATGGGCCCAGTTTGAGGATTTTTCCTAAAAGCCCATGGACTACTGCATAGGGCCATGAAGAACTTGTAAGGTAGCAGAGCAATGGCCTGCCCCGTGTAACGGGGTATCACCTAAAAGCCAGCCCTGTAGCCTGTGGAGCCACCGTAACATCCTGCGAGGGCTTGGCAGATTCTTCAGAGATCCTAATCAACCCCTAGGGGAATCGCCACTCTGTCCTCTTCAGACTTACCTGCCAATGGCTGGAACTTCTCTTGAGTCCTTCAAACAACCCTTGTAGGAGAAGGCTGGACTCCCAGAGGAATGGAGGAGCACAAGGGTGAAATAAGCACTTTTTAAATAAATAAATAAAAATTAATCAAGATCCTTTTTTTTTAAATCAGAAGTTTCTTTATTCAAAGCAGCAGAGAGCCAACTGCTTCCCATTAAAATCAATAGGGGAAAAATAAAAACTTAACAAAAAAAAAAATAAATTAAAAAAAAATAGAGAGCCAGTGAAAGCAGATAAGGACAGCAAGAAGGAAGGGCAGCCTGGGTCCAACTTACCAAACCCTGCCCCCCTCAGGGGCCCATAAGGCTCCCCTGCTCCTCTTGAGGCCCACCAGCGCTAATAACTTGTAGGAAACAGCAGGAAAAAAGGACAGCTCTCCACTCCAAGAGACATGGGTGTACCCATGCTCCAAGCCACTGGGCCCTTCATGAGTCAATCCAAGGCTTCTATATTGAAATGCGGGTAAGGAGTCAGGCCTGCTGTTACACCTTGCCACCTGCTGGAGGCCAATAATACTGGCTTCTCTCAGTGCTGCACCTGAGAATATACCAAGTGATGACATCACTGAAAATTGCTCAAGTCTGCCTCCACCTACTGGCAAAGAAGCATAACCCACTCACCTGGACGGGTCTAGATGGATAAGGAATATTGCTTTTGGGCAGGAGAATTGGATCCCCCCCCCCCCTTCTTTGTGAACTTCCTTCTGGCTAGAGGGGTGTTGATTATCGCCTAGTTATTGGGTATTGTTTAATTTGTATTATTTCTTCATCCAATATGCTGGTAGATATTTTTTTCAAGTTTTACTTGAAATATGATTGTGAAAAAGCTAATAAAACCTTTTTGAAAACACTAAAGTAAAAGGGAATAGTGCTTTTAACCACTTGTGCCTTCTTGTCTATTTCCATGGCATGGGAACAGCACCAATAAGGGAAGGAGGGTAGAGAGAAGAAAAGCACTCTCTCTCCTTCCTCTCTACCCCTTCCCCTTCAACCCCATGAGCCTGCCCCTTCCCATCCAGGACAGCAGTCAGTGCTTTCCTCTCAGAAAATTAGGTCAGGCCTAAAAGCACAAGCTGCCACATACACTGCGGTGGAGGTTCGGTGGAGCACTAGTGAAGCTGCAGTTTATGACATGCAGATGCATGCATTTTACACTGGATGTACTTTACACAACTAAATTTGCACCTGTTCTCGTGCAGACGTGAAGTGGCATCTAGAAAGGGCGTCCACGTGCAATCTGGCAAAACATCCAGGAAAACGCAGAGTATATCTATGTTTTGCCCTGATTTTAGAGACATAAGACACCCCCAACATGAATGTTCATGCCAACATCCACATAGGTGTTCCTGCTATAAAAAATTGAGGTGGGGTGGGAATGCCTATCGTATGCTAGTTTGTATACAGGGACATCCATTGGCATGACAAAACAAAAACAAGAGCCTGCATTCCCCGAAAGTGTTTGTTGCCAATATGGAAAATCTAGGGGATATGCGTGTACCTCCTTCTCCACACCCTCGAGATGTTTGGCTGGCAAAATGAACACTCTTCCAATGCCTAGTTGTGCCCGGAGCGGGTATAAACTTGGACGAGGACTCGGGATGTGCATGGAGCTTCTGAAATCAGTCGAGGACATCCAGGTTCTTGACGACATCTCAGACACACCTACACCACGCCCCTGTTCCAATTTACATATCCTTACACCAAGGATGTCTAACAGTGCTTTCTATAATGGCTCCAGAGACTTTTCAGTGCTGTGGGCATCTCTATGTCTATTTTCAGATGTCCAAAGCACGACTAGGCCTTCTAAAATAACCCCCATATCGACTGCACCTAAAGATTTCTGCTAGTCAGGGCCGGTGCAAGGGTAAGAGGTACTCTACGTGAACCTCATGCCTCTGCTTCAGGCCCCCATCTGATTGCCACCACCGCCACCTCTCACTGTGACGTGCAACAATGGCAACCGCACCAAAGCACCAGAGTTACCTTCAGCTCTGGCGCTGCGACACCGTCGTGTTTTCCCCCCTCTTTCGATTTTACTTCCTGTTTGCATGGGGGCAGAAGTCACTTCCATCCCCACGCAAAAGGAAATGAAATCAAAAAAATGGTGAAAGTATAAATTTCCTCACTATGGTAGTGATTTGTAAGTTAAAAATAAGTTTTCTGTTCAGGAGCACTACTACTGATCATTTGCATAGCGCTACAAGGCATACACAGTGCTCTACAGACATATGTAAACCACCCCAAGGACCTTCACCAACTCTTTCAAGGGACGCCTTACACCTGCAATAGTGTGAGCCTGCTGAATCGAGCTAGTTATGCTGCAATCAACAAATCAGGTCTTGAAACGTACCTAGCAATGGATTTCTAAGCAGCCTCCAACAGCTGGTCTGTATCATGGGTGGCAATTTAAAATATTTTAAACTCAGTTATTCCAAGCACTTACCAATGCAAAACCACATACGTACAGATGGAAACAATTCAGTTATATTTAAAGATGACAGCAGAGGCAATAACCCATAACTTAAACTTGACAAGACACAAGTCTGCTGTAAAAATATGGGGAAATTACGACAACTGACTATACATCTATCAACTTAGCTTTATAAAAAATAAGTTATTCATCGATATTAAAATAAAAGTGGTAACCACCTTTGAATTCTTCTTTTTCTGTTATTCTTTCAAACCCATAGGAATTTGAAAAGAATTATACAAAAGGGGTTGAGAAACATTTGTCTGGGGGCAAAATAACTGTTGGAAAATTAAACAGAATGGGATGAACCTGGCATGGGGGAAAACTGGCAAAAAGATGCATCAAGTTTGAAAATGGGCAAGACTGGACGACAGGCTCCAGTGAAATAAGCCTTCCAAAAAACAGCCCTATGCTATGAGAGAAGCAGTACAAGTGTCTATAGTACAGAAACTTACAAACCGTGAAATACAGCAGTTAGGGATTGCTTCTTTCAAACGGCACCTCCCCTATTCTCAGCTCTCCACAACTCTGCAAATTGCCCCACCTCCAAAAACTACCCCACCCTGTAGCCATCATCATCAATTTGTCCCACCCACAAAATCTACACCCTGAAAATACCCCTCCACCCGCAAACTGCCCCAAATTTCCTTTGACAGTGCTCCACCACCCCATAAACACTCCTGACACTGACTCTACCCCTAAAAACTACCCTGCATAATGGCTCCACCCCAAAAGCTAATCCCCTGCAACTGCCCCATCACCCAGCAACCTGCCCCACCACCGTGCAAACTTCCCCTCCCCCAAAAACTACCCCACCTCTCTGCAAACTGCCCCAACTGTCCTACCACTCTACAAAACTGCTTACCTTCCCACAATTGCATCCCCAAGAACTATCCTCCGCAACTGCTCCACCCCAAATACTTCCCCAACACTACTTCACTGCTCTACCTTATCCCAAAATGTCCCCCTAGAACTGCTCCATCAACCCACAATGCTCAACAAGGGGAGCTGACAAAACCTTCAGCCGAATCCGAGAAGCATGTTCACTAAGGCGGACTTTAATTTTTCGAGAAGTCCTGCCAATATAGATCAAGGGACATGTACACTGCAGAGCATACACAACATAAGTCGAGTCACAAGACGTCGGCCAAGGGACATGTACACTGCAGGGCATACGTGTGTATGCCCTGCAGTGTACATGTCCCTTGATCTATATTGGCAGGACTTCTCGAAAAATTAAAGTCCGCCTTAGTGAACATGCTTCTCAGATTCAGCTGAAGGTTTTGTCAGCTCCCCTTGTTGAGCATTGTGAGACCTGCCATTATCAGTTTGAATCTGATTTTTCCTGGACTGTGTTAGATTTTATTCCACCGAATCCTCTGGGAGGGAACTGGCTTTTTGCTTTACAAAGACGTGAACAACAGCTGATTTTTGAGATGAAAGCTGTCCACCCATTGGGATTGAACAAGGAAGTGGAGTGGTTTAGCTTGCTGTAACGTCATCCATGACGCTAAGGGATTCCCCGATGTCAGTGGGGTCTCCCATTTAGTTGATTGGAGTCCCTATTGATTGACATTAGCTGATAGCCAATGGGTGTGTCTTCCCTCTTATAACCAGTGGAGCTTTGCGGATATGGAAGTTTTTCAGAGCGGTACATCAAAGGAGCTGGAACACTTGATACAGGGCTTAGGGCCCGAAACGTGCGTGTCGTGGATATGCTACCTGACCGCTTTTGCTATGACGCTATCTTGGGATGCATGAAACTTCACTGGAACACTTTCACGAGTTAAGTAAAGTATTTCTATTTAAATAATTAAAAAGGAACGGGCTGTCTGGTGCGGCTGGGTTTTCCTTTGTCGCCTCCAGCCTCTTCCGACAAAAATGATATTTTAAATCGGGGGAGATTATATTGCTTTTGGGTTTGGGTTTGTCTTTATTGGATTTCAATTTTACCGAACCAAGGATTAAGTTCCTTTTTCACCTCCTGCCCTAAGGCAGACAAGGTCAGACTAGCTATATCGCCTGGCTGAGAGAGGGTGAGCAAGCCCTCCAGACACAACTCAGAAGCTGCCATGTAAGAAAAGCAGAGTCCAGAAGCCAGTGAGGAGGCACCTTGTTTGCCACAGATCACACAATGTTTCCTGGAAGAAGACATAGTTAAGGCAATTATCACAACAGTGTGCGCAAAGGCTGCAGCGGCCCACGTTAACAGCACTTACACAGCAACATGCATTATGGGTGCTTGGGTAGGAATGCTTGTTGGAGCCACTCAGGCAGAATGCGTGCAATGACTGTGTGGCTATTAGGCGCACAATAGTAAAAACATTACTAACATTTATTTATTTATTTAATGGTAATTATATACCGCCTTTTCATTCAATCAAGGCAGTTTCCACAGCAAACAATCAAGGGGAGGGCAAGTGTCTTCATGCAGTGTATAGTGTGGTGTGCAGGTGTTGGCGGGGATATGATTAGAGTTGTTTTATCTACATAGTGCGCTATTATACATCATGAGCTATTATACATTCTTATATACAGTCTTGGGGTGGTGGGAGGGACTGCAATTCTGACATGTCTGTTGGCTCAAGGGTAGGACCATAGTGTTCGATGAACAGGGTTGTCTTCAGATGTTTTCGGAAGTCCTTGATTTCTGTGGTTAGTCTCAGTTCATCTGGGAGAGAGTTCCAGATGGATGGAGCAGCCAGGGAGAGTGCTCGTTGTGCGGTGTCTTTGCGGGTCTTGGTGAAGTCTTTTGGAGTATTTACACGATTGGAGGTGCCTCTTCTTCTTGGCCTTGTGCTTGTGTCAGGTTGCACGAGTGCGTGTAGGCTTATGGCAGAAGAGTGTTGATTGATCTTGAATATGTTTATGATAGTTTTGTATTTGATGCGTGAGATGATTGGGAGCCAGTGTAGTTCTTTCAGTATAGGTGTGATGTGATCTTGTCTTGTAGTACCGGATATAATGCGGGCAGCTATACAGAAAACAGTGGGAAACAGTTGCCAGTGGTCCATCCCAAATTGCACCCCAGACAGGCAAAATCTGGAGCCCCCAACAAGGACAATGACAAAGTCAAGCCTTGGTACTCACTCCCTGAGAGGCCACAGGAAGAAAATTTGTGCCGGGCTCAACTCTACTCTTCTGAAACTGTAGCTCCGGCTTTGCAGGCACTGCATTTAAGGTGGCTGGCAGGCAGATCTCTCCAAGAGCCTTCTGCAATCTTCAGGAAAGGGCAGAGAAGGAGTTAAGGTTGTGTGAGGCAATTGAACTCTTCCAATCCTTCCAATTTTCTGGTTGCTGAACAGGTTCTTATCATGATAAGAGCGCAGAGCTGAACCAAATTTTCCCTCCTGGTATGACTATCAGAGACCACAGCTCCTAGAACCTCCCACATCACCATCAAGGTGGTTGTTTAGGAGCATTTAAATCAATCAATCTTTTCTCCTCAATTCTTCAGATTTTCTTCAGAGTAGATCAGTTGTTTATGCCATCAAAAAGTAGAAAGACTAGGGGATACGCAATGAAGCTACAATGTAACCCATTTAAGCCTAATAAGAGAAAATATTTATTCACAAAGCATGATCAAACTCTGGAATTTGTTATTGGAAGATGTAGTAAAAGCTGTTAGTGTAGCTGGGGTTAAAAAGATTTGGATAAGTTCCTGGAGAAAAGGTCCATAAATCACTATTAAAAAGGACCCTGGAAATCCACTGCTTGCCCCAAGACCTGAATATCTTTTTGGAAAATTGCTAGGTACATAACATAAGATATGCCATACTGGGTCACACCAAGGTCCATCAAGCCCAGTATCCTGTTTCCAACAGTGGCCAACCTAGGTCATACGTACCTAGCAGTTTCCCCAAAAGACAGGTTCCGCAATGCTTGTACTGGGTCAAGCATTGATATTCTGGGTCCCTTCTTAATAATGGTTTATGGACCTTTCATCCAGGAACTTGCCCAAATCTTTTTTAAACCCAGCTACACTAACAGCCTTTACTACATCCTCCGGTAACAAATTCCAGAGTTTGATTACACGTTCAGTGAAACAATATTTTCTTTTATTAGTCTTAAATAGTTTACCCTGTAGCTTCATTGCATGTCCCCTAGTCTTTCTATATTCTGATAACGTAAACAATCGATCTACGTTTACCCGTTCATTAATTTATAGACTTCTATCATATCTCCCCTTAGCCTCCTATTTTCCAGGTTAAAGAGCCCTAACCTTTTTAGCCTTTCTTCATAGGAGTATCCTTCCATCCCCTTTACCATTTTGGTGGCTCTTCTCTGAAACTTTTCTAATAACGCTATATCCTTTTTAAGATACGGCGACCAGAATTGCACACAATATTCAAGGTGCGGTCTCACCATGGAACGGTATAGAGGCATTATAATATCTTTTGTTTTATTTTCCATTCCTTTCCTTATGATACCTAGCATTCTATTTGCTCTCTTGGCCACCGCCGCTGCACACTGGGCCGAGGGTTTTAACATGTTATCCACAATGACGCCTAAATCTTTTTACTGGGTGGTGGTTCCTAATGTGGAACCTTGCATCGTGTAACCATAGTTTGGGTTGTTCTTCCCTAGGTGCATAACTTTGCACTTGTCCACATTAAATTTCATCTGCCATTTTGATGCCCAGTCTTCCAATTTATCAAGATCCTCTTGCAATTTTCCACAATCCTCTTGGGTTTTAACAACTTTAAATAGTTTTATGTCATCTGCAATTTTGATAACCTCACTCGTTATTCCACTTTCCAGGTCATTCATGAATATGTCAAAAAGCAGCGGACCCAGCACAGATCCCTGGGGTACACCACTATTCACCTTTCTCCATTGGGTAAATTGGCCATTTAGCCCTACCCTCTTCTTTCTATCTTTTAACCAGTTCCTGATCCACAGTAGTACACTGCCTCCTATCCAATGATTCTTTCGTTTTGCCAAATGTCTCTGATGCGGGACCTTGTCAAAGGCTTTCTCAAAGTCTAGATACACTATATCAACAGAGTCACATTTGTCCACCTGTTTAGTCACACTTTCAAAAAAACATAACAGATTAGTAAGACAAGATCTTCCTTGTCTAAACCCATGTTGGCTGTCTCCCATTAGGCCATGACTATCTACATGCTAAGTAATTTTATTCTTTATGATGGTTTCTACCATTTTTCCCGGTACTGATGTGAGGCTCACCAGTCTGTAGTTTCCTGGATCACCCCTGGAACCCTTTTTAAAAATTGGTGTTACATTGGCGATCCTCCAATCTTCAGGTATTAGAGATGATTTTAATGATTGTTCACAGATTACTAATAGCAGGTCTGCAATCTCATATTTCAGTTCTTTCAACACCCTTGGATGTATACCATCCGGCCCAGGTGCTTTGCTACTCTTCAGTTTATCTAATAGTTGTAATAAATCTTCCCGATGTATCGAGATTTCCTTCAATTCTTCCGCACCTTTAAATACCACTTCAGTCATGGGTAACATCCCTACATCTCCCTCAGTAAAGACCAAAGCAAAGAATTCATTCAGTCTCTCCGCTATCGCCTTGTCGCCTCTTAGTGCCCTTTAACTCCTCTATCATCTAATGGACCAACTGACTCACAGGTTTTTTGCTACGAATGTACTTGAAAAAATCTTTATTTCACGTTTTTGCTTCCGCAGCAAGCTTCTTCTCAAATTCTCCCTTTGCCTGCTTTATCAATGCCTTGCATTTGACCTGCCAGTGCTTGTGCTGTTTCCAGGTTTCGTCGTTTGGCTCTTTTTTCCATTTCCTGAAAGATGCTTTTTTGGCAACAGCCTCTCTGACCTCACCTTTAAACCATGCTGGCAGTTTTTTGGACTTCCTTCCACTTTTCTTAAAGCGTGGAATACAGCTGGTCTGGGCTTCCAAGATAGTATTTTTCAACACCACCCAAACTTGATGTAGGTACTTGTGTCCTGGACTGGCCACTGTTGGAAACAGGATACTGGGCTTGATGGATCTTGGTCTGACCCAGTATGGCTTATCTTATGTTCTTATGGCTTTGGGCAGATCACTTAACCCTCCAAGTTATCAATGTCCTAGTTTAATGTACATTACCAAGTTACACTGTAAACCGCTTTGACTAAAATAATAAAGCAGTATAAAAACCTGTTAAATAACCCCTCACTAGTGCTAGCTCTCCACAGGATCACCCCTCCAACTCCCCAAATGCATTGGGGAAGAAAGGAGTCTCAGGGTCGCTTTTAAATTTCTCAAGAATGACAAAGTACAAAGCTGAATGGCATGCAAACTTTGCTCAAGTTCCTGAAGGAGGCAGTAAACATAAAATGAGGGTTTTTTTACAGTATTAACCAGGTTGACCTGGGGAAAGTCACTACTTATCCCTGGGGGTAGGAAGCATGGAATCTGACTTTTGGGAACTGACAGATACTTGAGAACTGGACCGGCCACTGTAGGAAGAGATATTGGGATTAATGTATCTTTGGTCTTACAGAGAATGGTATTTCTTATGTTCTTATGAATGTTTTCATTTTAAAAAAGGCATAAAACTAATCTCTCTTCAGGAAGAAAAGAGAAATCTGAATGAAAATTATAATTCTAATGATTAACCCTTTCAAGGCCTACTTTAAATTTTTAATCCACATTCTGCAGCCTGGTTAATTTTTGCATATTTCAGGAAAATTGTACCCATCTTATTCAATATGTTCTAATAGTGATTTTCCTTCTGCTATGGTCATGTATTATATACCATTTGATAGGAATATTTAGTCAGAATTTTGGATCCCAAGAGTTTTGGGCTCAGCCTGGAAAGGGTTAACTATTGTGGTTGCCAACTGAACAGTTGCCATGTTAAGAACTCTGGGGCCTCTGTGTTTAAAAAGATTTTAAATGCCCTTCCTTGCAGAGTGAGCGACGTGTGGGGGTTGAGCCAAGTGACAACATATGCATCTGTAAACAAACCTGTGCTGTGCATCAGACAACGGGGGCCAGGGCTTCCATCAGCATAAGCCAAATGCAGTAGTGTATGGACCAAATGAATTGCACTAGTTATTCTTTATGCCTTCAACAATGCAGCCTAAGAGGGCGGCTTCTTAACATGGCTGCACTTATTGGGGAATGAGGCATTGCAATTTAATTAAGCAACACACATTCCAGCATTGCTGGTTTGAAATCAATAAGTACTTTAAAAAGATACTTGTAGCATTATGCTCTCCCCATACAAAACAGATCACAGAATATCACAAACCAGCGCATATTTATTCAAAATAAAAAGATTCTGTATCTCCACCCTACAGGAGTATTAGAGAGATTTCTTTGTGTCCCCTGCAGACTTACAGGCAGCGGTAATGGGATGCAATTTTCTCTCCACACAAAGCGTTTTCAAGATTTCTGTATGTCACACTTTACAGTTTGAGATTATCCTGAAGCGTCATCTTGATCCAGGACTATCAAGAGATAAAGCTTAACTCAAGTTTTGTAGCACCATACCGAGTCCATTTCCTTAACCCCTTTCTTTAGGTGACAGAGCTGACGAGTAATGATGGTCCTCAGGTCACTCCTTTCCACCGAGCACAAAACGTCACACCTCGGACAGCAAGCCTCATAGGCATCTTAAGTATTCTCTGCATGATCGTGTCTTTTCGGGCCAACATACAACCTAGTTTGATTTTACTGCACTGACAATTAAAATCAGTTGTTGGATATTTAGTTGTAAGCTAGGTGATTGTATTGCTCTCGGAAATGGATATAACTTCAGCTCCCTTTCTGTCATAGCATACTGAGAAAACATTCTAGTGTCCAGTATCTGCAACCACCATCATTTCTTCTAACTTAAGCCCTTCAGTGAGTTTCATGTAATGTTCATTACCAACATCTCCTTTTGTTAAGGCTTTTTAGGTGCTTCTGTGCGTCCTCCTGTTGATCTGGGATGCTTACCCCCTTTGCTCCCCCCTCTCCCTCCACCCTGTTTCCTTTTTTTCTGACCCTGTGATTCCTCTTTCAGTGCCTGGATCCACATGGCATCAAAACATCCTGGAGCCTGATATCCAGGCTCTTCGGTATTTAAAGAGTCTTTGCTCAACAAGATACATATGGAAGGAATATTTCGCTTTACAGACAGGTTCTCGAGACCGACCTCTGGCACAATGGGTTCCCAGATCTCCTCGATCTGCCGAAAGACCACCTTAGTGATCTGGTGGAGTCCTTTCACCTTTCGTTTCATGATCTCTACACACGTGATCGTTTTGCTCACTGCCTTGCCAGAACCACTGAAAAGGATCTGTCTGACAGGGTCGGACTCCATTTTACTTATGGCATATCCCATCAGGTTTCTGATCTTGCTACCATCCCTTACTTTCATATCCGTGATATCTTGAGGTAGGTTGGTGAATGGGGATGGCAAAGGTTTTTCTACAACTTTTGTCTTCTTGTAATTTTCCATTGTGCTGATTACTGTAAAAGATGAAAATATTTACTAGAAAGAATATCTGTGTCAATTCAGCTAACATGATAACAACAAGAACTGCATTAGCTTCCAATCACTATAAGGTCAAAATACAAGAATCTTATGAACATTTTCAAAATTTTGCACGAATCATCAGTGAATATTCTAACAACTATTATTTCTAAAGACATAAGCTCAAGACCCAGACACTCACAGGCTACCAACAGACTCAATTCTCACCTGAATTTCAATAGATCCAAAACAAATGACATCTAAAAGGGCTTTCTCCTTTATGGCACCGCAACTATGGAATTCTATTCCTGAAGAATTAAGAACTCAAATTGATATCAAAGATTTTCGAAAGTCTCTTAAAACATACCTGTTTATCGAAGCATATGGCAATTAACTTAACTAATAGACCAAAATGTCTTTCTGTTTGAATTTTAATTTTCTTACAATGTTTAGACTTATTTTAACACTTTATAAGACTGCAATGAATTATTTTGTAATGTAATTGCAATGAATTGTTATGAAATGTAGTTTACTGTAATGTATTATCTTTATGTCCTCCCTTCCCTCAATGTAAACCCTTTTGTTGTCTTGGTAACCACTTTGATTGAAGGATAAGGTGGTATATAAAACGGATTAAATAAATAAAATAACCAACAACATTACAAAGCATGATTCTGCATAGCTAGGAAAAATACAGCCAAGATACTATTTACTAGGGGTAGAGAAGGAAGCAGCAAAGCCTCTACTCACCTCTTGCTTACTTGCTGTCTCAGTTCCCACTTTGCTTTACTTACCTATTAAAAGGTCTATTATCTTAAAAGAGCTTCATTACAGAAAATAAAGCAAAATATTTTTTGTAATGAAATGCTGAATGGACAAGAATTATGCAATTTTTGCCAGTATCCTCTGCAATTTTCCCAATCCTCCCCTCCTCCACAAACTTCCCTCTACCCATCCTAGCCTTTTCCTCTTCCTTCCCTCCACATCCCTTTAACGGCCTATGAGGATTTTTTCCCTTAACCTCCTTTATTTTGTCTCTTTCTTACCTCTCTCTTCCCAGTTTATGCTTCTTCACTTCCCATCTTCCACTTGTCCAGGGATCTATACTGCCTTCTAAAAAATGCTTTTCACGCCACTGTACATTTTTTGCATTCTGCTGTCTAAAAAGTACATTCAAAATGAAATAAAAGTTCTTCACTGCTCTACTCAACAAACTGAACATGTTCAATCATAGAAATATTCAAAAATAATTAAGAAACTCAAAAGTATATTGCATAAGTATTCACACCCTTTGTCATAGCAAACTGAAACAAATTCCCTTTCCAAACACTGCCTTACCACCACCCATCAGAGCTCAACAAATCCCTGGTGCCAGGTTGCCACAGTGCCTAGAGATTGCACCCTGGGATATCAGGTTCCTGAAGAGTATTTGAAGCAGCACCAGCAGATTAAGAAGCTAAGGCAGACCCTGACAAATTATCTTGGAATCTAGGAGCTGGCTGCCAAAACCTAGATCACAGTACAAACCCCCACCCCCACCCCCACCCAAAGGTGTATCGTAGTTACTTCTTCTTAGGTTTCAAGGCCTGATTTACTAAGACTGAGTTCTTTAACTTTTTTGCATAGAAAATGGGAAAACAAACTCTTAATGGGCCACTGTACAGTGCCAACAGAAGTCAGTGGTCCCATTCTTCCTCCTCCCTCTCTCACCATCCCCACTGACCCTTAAGCTATACCTATGTGGTGTGAGGATGGAGTGCCTGCATATGTGTGTGTTTGGTGCTTGGGGTGTGGTGCTGAGGGTGGGGTGCTTGTGCATGGAAATGTGTGTGGGGTGCCGAAATGGGGTGCCTGTATGTATGTGGTGGGAAAGGGGTGCGCCTTTTGCACACACACACACTGTGCTCTTTATACCCTCCAACCCCTTACACTCTCCCCCCCCCCCAACTACAACCCTTCTCCTGCTGTCCCTCTCCAACCCCCAAATCTATTTCCCTTAAAAAACGCCTCCCTCCCCCCTTTGCTCTCACTCCCTGCCCTGCTCCTTTAAATTGGTTAAGCCCTCTGTGCAGCAAACTCCCCCTGCCCCTAACTTTTAGAAGCAAGCAGAAGAGCTGCATTCGTGGCCATCTCCCACAGGCAGAAATGCTATATAAGACTGCGATTGCAGCCAGAATTGGCGCACACTGCCCCAGCTTGCAAAAAAACTGCAGGATGGAACAGACAGTGCCGATCCTTGAAGCGCTTCTGCCCAGGGGAGATGGGATCCCCATGGGCAGCCAGCAGCATCCCTGGCTGCAATTGCTGCACTTTGCATATCTTCTGACTATGGAAGATGGGACCCCCACGGACAGCCAATGGCAGCCTGAGCTCCAGGTCTGATTTTTTTTGTTGCCATGGCAACCTGGGATTTATATATAGAGCACTGAGCTAAGGGCTGTTTTTTTCCTTCACTGTGATTGGCTCTCTGCAAGAAGCTTGAGCCATATGGTGAAAAGCTTTAGGCTGATCTCACAGTTAAGTGACTTCCTCAAGGTCACAAGCAATGCAGTGGGATTTGAATCCTGGTCTCTTTAGTCACCAAGTCACTGCTCTAAGCACTAATTAAAGTGGAGCAGCTGCCTAGTGGTTCCAGCAACAGTCTAGTATCCAAAGACCTGAGTTAATCCTCCACTGCCTCAGTTACAAACTTAGATTGTAAGCCCTCTGGGACAGAGAAATACCTACATACCTGAATGTAACTGGCCTTGAACTACCATTGGAAAGGCGTGAGCTAAATACTAAATATAGATAGCCTATTCTTCCACAGGCCAGGCCTGTCGACTTCCTCCTAGCATAAAGAACAATAGACAATCACCTCCGCTTAATATCTTCTCCCTAGGAGCCTGCCCTCCTCAAGAGCCAAGAGAAGGTTACCATGTTGCCCACTAGAATCAAGCCATAACCAAGTCAACCATTTGAGACACCTTGAAGAGCTTTTCTTGCTCCTCCTTAGGAAGAGAATAAAGCTTAGCCATGGCTCTGGCAACCACGAACCCCTCACTTGGAGGAGTCCCACTCAACTGCCGCAATCTCTCTAACGGCCTTCAGCTTCCACAGGATCCGAGCCCCCCCTAAATGGGCAAAACGTTAGTTACTTGTGCAATCAAGGGAGCAAGTTCGTCCTTACAGAAAAACCTCACCATCAAGGCTTCATCTGCTGTATTAGGACTCAGCTCTCCCTCATCATTATCCCAGTGCTGCATACACTCTGGATACCCCTCTCCTTGCTGAGTCTGAGCATCACAGCCACAGTATCCGCCTGTGGAGGCCGCACCACAGAAAGGAACAGCTGAAATCAATCACATCCTCCACCTAGTCATTTCCCAGGCGCAGCGACGTGGTTGCTGAACCCCACAACAGAGCTTTCAAACAAAACCTTCCTCCCTTACCAAGCGACAACTAAACTCTCGCCTCCTCCCCGAGTCCCCGCACCCACACGGCGGGTTCCTGGCTCTCCGACGTCATAAATCCGCATCCCACGGCTCCTTCAACGGAAGCCCTCGAGCGAGAGCCGGTGCGCGCGGTGATGACGTCACCGAAGACCTGTCTGCGCGGGCCCATTACGTCATCCCCGCGCGTGCGTGGCGCCCCGTTCACTCCATGGCTGTGCCGCGAGCGTAATAACCGCCGTCTAGGGCGGAAAGGCTGCCGAGGTCGTGATTTAGTGTGGTGCGGAGAGTATGACGCAGCAAGAGATCCGGTTCACGGTGCCGCTGGCAGCGGCGGCTCGAGCAGAAAACAACGGAGAGCGAAAGGGAACCGGGAGGAGAGTTTCTGCTGCTGGCGTTGGTAGCTCAGTGACTGAGGGCGGAGGAGAAGAGGCAACGCGAGCATTAGGGCTGCAATGAAGGAGGGGGGAGTGTGTTGCATTGGGGAAAGGACTGAGGAGAGAAGTAGGATAGAGGTACTGAACTTACGAAGAGACGTGACCCCTATGGGTGAGGAACAAACAACAATGACAGGTGAGAGAGAGCAACTGCTGTGGAGATGCCCCGCCGAGAAGTGAGGAACTACTGTAGCAGCTGCTAAGCATGCAATAAATAATACCAGGAGTCAGTTCAAAGATCCAAGCCAATTTATTGTGCACAGGCTCAGAGAGTCAAGCTTCAAAAAGGACTGAGCAATGGAGAACAGGAACAACTTCCTTATATACAAGTTTCACAGTTTGATACAGGCAAACTTTCTATTGGTCCCAACGCCCCCTGCACCTATCCAATCGGGGACCCTCTTTGGGCCTAACACCCTGTTCCCCCTTCTCAGGCTATTCTAACAAAGGCTCAGTTTCTAGACATAGATACATCCCTACTACAAGGTCATGTCTAGGCTCAGAGAATGTGAGAATGCAAAACACTGGAACATATCTATCAGCATAAAAGAAGTGAATAAGGATTAACACAAATTTATCAAAAGCAGTTTAGAGCGGTTTAAGGCAGTTCCTCAGACCTTCACTGACTTTGATCTTTCTCAGCACTACTAAGTGGGGGTGGGGACTCAGACCTAGCTTGCAGGCCTCTCATGTACAGGCTATTATATAGGCCATGGCCTACCACATTCCCCCCTTTGATTATTCTCACCCGCTAGTGAGAAAGGGTGAGAATTAAATCACATATTATACTTGCGTAAAAGCATCATTTTGGGGTATAGGGTAATATTGCCACATAGCTAAAAACCTTTGTAGCTGCCTTCCGTTCTACGGTGCTATCAATGGCTGCTGACTTTACTCGACTGTGATGAATCCAGGGTTCGAGTTCTGCAACTCTAACTGCTGTTGGGGTTAATAAGATGACAACATAAGGTCCCTTCCAATGCGGTGCCAACGGTGTCTTTCTCCACTCTTTGATCCATACCGAGACTCCAGGCTTGAGAGGATGCAGGGGTTCTGTTAGATGGATGGGCAGCTGATCTTATACCCACGTATGAAGACTCTAAAACAGAACTTAAAACCAATAGTTCTTGTCTAGTAATTTCAGATCTAATCTGTTCCATATCTCCCTTTATTTCCTATACAATAGGCGGGGGTCACCCATACAGAATCTCAAAAGGGGAAACTCCTCAAGACTTAGTAGGGGCTAAGCATATCCTAAGAAAGGCTATAGAAAGAACTCAGAACTGGGGCCACTTCAGGTGAACCTCTTGACAAAGATTAGATAACTGAGATTCCAGGGTTCTATTCATACGGTCTACTCTTCCTAAATTCTGAGGTCTGTAGGCAGTATGCATCTGAAAATGTAAATATCTCGGGGCCATTCTTAATGGACTTGCTTCCTGAGGTTATCAACCCTCATTCTTTGTACAGGGCCCCATGTGCATGCAAGGTTGTAAGGGCATACTTGGAATCTGTGTACACATTTAGACAGAGCCCTTTTCCTATTGTCAGTGCTCTAGTAAGAGCTATCAGTTCAGCTTTCTGTGCTGAAGTTCCTGGGGCCAGGGCTGAGGACTCAACTACCAGATCAAGGGTCACCACTGCATATCCTGCACAACAATGTCCATTGATGATGAGACTACTTCCATCCACAAAGAAAGTCCGTTCAGGGTTCTCCAAAGGAACATCAGTCAAATCCGGGTGGCTTGAGAATATAGTGTCCATAGTTTCTAGACAGTCATGATCAGGGGGGTCAAGACCAACTGGTAACAACGTAGCAGGATTCAGAGCTTGACTGACCATCAATTGTACCACATACTTTTATACTTCAACATTCGTGAATTTGTGAGCCAGAAACTTCCTTTGTGTTCCATGAGGGTCAGAACAAAGTGCGGTACAGTAACTTGAAGATTTTGTCCCAGGGTGAGCTTGTCAGCTTTGCTCACTAGGAGGGCTGTAGCTGCAACAGCTCTCAAACAAGGGGGCCAGCCTTAAGTAGGCTACTGGCCATTGCCAAGATCCAAGAGATTGAGTCAACACTCCTAGAACATTTCCTTGTGACTCATGGACATAGAGACTGAAAGGTTTACTGGACATCTGGTAGACCCAGAGCTGGTGATAACATCAGAGCGGTTTTCAAAGATCGAAAGGCTGCATCCTGTTCAAGTCCCAATTCCAATGGAGACTTTTCCATTCCTTTGGTTGTTGTTGTTAAGTGCCGTCGAGTCGGAGTCGATTCATGGCGACCCTCTGGATAGCTATCCTAAATTGTGTTCGGTCTTCAGTAAGGCTGCTCTCACTTGGTTTGCAGCTTGTCATGCTGTAAGGGCTTGCGTGCATCAGTGATGCTGAGAGCTAAACTATCAGTAGTTTAACTACTGGCAGGGTCTCCCAAGATGGACAGGTCTCAGCTGAGGTGCCAGACCAAGACAAACCACCCATCTGGGCAGCAGCAGAATGGGATAGTGTTGACGGCGGAGGATCACATTTTTGTGACAACGGCAACAACACCAAACTTAAACTGCGCGGAAGAAAGGCCTGGCAATCTACTTCTGTATCTTGCCATGAAAACCCAATGGATTCCTTTGGTAGCTTGATACAATGGTTTTTCTAGCAGCGCAAAATTGGGGATCCATATACAACAGTACCCTGCAGTCCCCAAGAAGGCTCTCACTTGCCTCCTGGTGGTTGGAGTAGGAATACTGCATACAGCTTCTTTGCGTTCTGGTCCCAAGCGTTGTATTCCGCTGGACAACTGGAATACTAGGTATTTAACTTCAGTTTGACATAATTGCGCCTTGATTCTTGAGACTTTGTATCCAGCATCATTCACTTTCTGAATTTGTGGCTATGAGCAGGTCGTCCACATACTGAAGAAGAACCCTTTCTCCTGGGTTCACATAGTAGCCTGAAAGATCCGGATTTAAAGCAGCACTGCAGAGAGTAGGTGAATTCTTAAATCCTTGGGGTAATCGAGTCCAGGTGAGTTGGCCCCGCCTTCCTGTTGTGGGGTCTTGCTATTCAAAAGCAAATAAAAGTTGACTGGTGGGGGCTAGGTGTATACAGAAGAAGGTCCAGGATGGTGAAATGAGTAGCCTCAGCGGGGATCAGTCCCAAGAGAGTATAAGGATTTTGGTACCACTGGGTGTATAGTTTCAGCTGCAGCATTCATTCGCCTCATATCTTGTACTGGGCGGTAATCCCCTGTCCCAGGTTTCTTGACTGGGAGAAGGGGGGTGTTCCAAGGTGACTGGCACTCCTTGAGAAGGCCATACTTCAACAGTTTGATCAGATGGCAGTGGATTCCTTCAATGGCTGGTCGGGGAAGAGGATACTGCTTCACATGCACTGGTTCAGCTCCTGGCTTGAGGGTGACGATGACAGGGGCTATGTTCTTCGCTAGGCCAGGTGGATTATCTTCTGCCCATACTTCAGGCGGGGCTATAAGGTTGGTGGGTATACAGGAACTAGCTGGCTTGATTAGAGATGCACTATAGAACCGCTACTTTTCTTC
This sequence comes from Ichthyophis bannanicus, assembly GCA_033557465.1. Classification (NCBI taxonomy): domain Eukaryota; kingdom Metazoa; phylum Chordata; class Amphibia; order Gymnophiona; family Ichthyophiidae; genus Ichthyophis; species Ichthyophis bannanicus. The sequence goes on along the minus strand of CM066032.1, from coordinate 101,429,934 downwards.
TCGGAGAATAGTCAGCACCATCAGTCCAGCGGGTTTTGAATTTGCAGTCATTTGCATTTCTCCTCCTTCAGCGAAAGATATTTGCGCCTGAAGCTTGGCAAGCATATCTCGGCCCAAAAGTGGAATAGGGCATTCAGGCATATACAAGAACTGGTGCGTTATTTTCTGTACCCCTAGTTCACACATGCGGTTCTGCAGGAAAGGCTTTGTAGCCAGCCCCAGTAGCTCTGAAAATGGTGATGCATCGAGAAAACAAAGGGGCTACTGGCTTTCGTATTCTGCTCCTATATTCCCCATAAAGTCCATATATTGGTCCCCTATTTTCAGACTGACCATAGGCTGTAGCCCTCTTCGGCTGCCACTCACTCTATAGGTGCTTCCCTCTCTTGCTGGAACACTGTGCTCGGTTTATTCTTCCATGACTCTAAAATCAACCTCCTGTTCTCCAAGTGCTCCCTCCTCCCTTCCGGGGGTGGAGTCAAGATGCGGGCATTCACTTCTCTAATGTCCTTCTTCTCTGCAATGGGCGCACTGATTCGCACCCAGTGGGGGCCGATCATTTTCACGACCCCTTCCGCTTCCTCTGCTCCTTCGATTAGGAAACCCTCCTCCACGTCATTCAACTAAAGTATCAGCAAGAAGATCTGCTTTCTTCTTCATCTTACATTCACTTTCTCTGTCACATTCATTTTCACGATTCACAAAAACTTTCTGAGCAACTTCCATTAACTGCCATGCCCGCAAATCCATTCAGTTTCTGCAATTTCCGTTTTATATCCACTTGGAGTGCTTTAAACTGAGCCGGGGCTTTCGGTCAAGAGGAGGTGCACGTCCTCCTGCTGCAGAGGTGCCTGGTGAACTACCTGGGGTACATCTGCAGGGAGGTGTGTCCCCCCCCCCCCCCCAGCCCTAGGCTCTGCCCGGGGTGGTGGCAGAGCTGAGGGAACTGGCCTATAAAGATAATAAACGGACAGGTTTTTTGTTTTTTTTTTCCTCCCAGACTTCCGGGCCCCCCCCCCTTGTGTTTGCTACTAATCTCCTACATTGTTTCTCATAGCAACGCTTTATCCAGGAGGGCTTTTTCTCACAAACATTTAACCAGGAGTCTATGTAGGGGAACTGATCAGGGAACATTTTTTGCACAATCTGATGAACACGGGAAACTACGGGGCCATGAAGTAGCTGACACTGGCCACTCCCTTTCACAGAGCATTTCTAATAGGGACGGAGACATTTTAAGTCCGTAGTCTCCAGCAAATCCCTTGCTAAAATTCCTAGTCATACATTTCAACACAATCTGCGTGGACCCCCCCCCCCCCCATGATGACATACTTGTCAGCAGACAGAGGGGGCGGACAGTCAGACTGCATTTTACTAAACATAATGGATGTGTGTGCTCATTCTAAATAGGAACACTTTAGATAAAGTCCTTAAAATATAAAACTATTATTTTGCAACATGTTATAACAACAATCCCAATAGAAGGAAATATGGCTCCTAACATGACAGTCACATATCTATTACGTATGACTGGAATGAAATTACTTGGCATGGAAACTAACTGCCAGCCGTAATCAGCATTTAAGCTGAACAATGTCTCTGCAAAAGAAATTACTTTAAATCTTACAGTTTAGGAAGCAGATATTCAAAAGACATTCCGGATACTTTTTCATAAAGTGGGTGGATATCTGGAATACATATACACCCCTTTTTCTTCCTTTTTATTTTTATTAACAATAAGTATGTCTTCTATGAGGTGCTTGCCGCAGTATATCAGGAATTAGAATTCAAGCACGATTAACTCCTCATTCACTCAGGATTTAAATCACTTTCAAATCGCGATCTGGTAACTACTGGCTTGGGATGCTTCATAGTCCTGCCAGGGTTCTTAACCTCTACTTCAAAGGTCAAAGGAAAAATAGAAGCAGTTTCCTTAATTTCTCTATCATTTCTATTTGAACCATTACAGTGCTTGCTGAAAATTGGAACATAAAAAGACACAAGACAAGGCTAAGCCCACAAATGCATTATACCTATAGCTCTACAGAAATCCTTCTCACTTGGTCCGTACAAGAACAGTTCAGGAACTCGGACGGGGTTAATAAGAACTTAACCCTTTCCAGGCTGAGCCCAAAACTGTCGGAATTCAAAATCCTGACTAAACATTCTTATTAAATGATATATAATACATGACCATAGCAGAAGGAACATCACTATTAGAACATATTGAATAAAACAGGTACAATTTTCCTAAAATAAGCACAAATTAACCCGGCTGCAGAATGTTGAAAATAAGCCTTCACAGGGTTAACAGATACTAAACATTCCTTTGTACAGACACGCCCCTTCTCTCTCTGCTTGCCATTTTCACGCTGTGCTGAAGAAAAACCTGGAATGAGTGAGACAGCTTCTTTACTTAAAAGTGACTCCTGAGTTGGTGTTTCCTTCTTTCTTCTTCTCTTAATACTATCCCTTAATCAGTAAACTGTTTCACAACTTACCCAATGGAATAATCTTACATTATACCAAAAAGGAAACTTGCGGTTTCAACAGATAACAAATACAAACAACAGACAAACACCAAACACTTTTTCCTGTTCGCGACCTGGAAATGCACTTCGCTTGGTCTGTATTCAAGACCTCTCATTCACATGAGCAGACATTCAAGACAGAATAAATCCCGACGTTCCCAAAAAACACTGGCTGAGGGGTTGGTGGGTTCAGTCTCTGCTTATACCTTTAAGACTTCTGAGACTTACTAGGACCGCCCCGAGAGGTGATCAGTCTCTCAAGCGCTTATTCCAGAATCCCAACTGGCTGACAGACTGACTGAGTAGCAGAAAAGTTCTACTCACCGGATCTGGTTCCCGATTCCAAACCAGTACATGGGTTGGATCCTGGACTCCCCTCGGGTTTGGAGGTGTTGGCCAGCCAGAACCAGCAACCTGCGGAGGCAAGGAGGAGCCCCCCCCCCCCCGATACAAGAGGAGCGGGCGGCGCCAGAGTCTCCCCTGCGATCAGTCAGGTGCGGCACCAGCCGGACCAAACCTCTTGAGGCGAGAAGTCGTGGTATATTCACTTGAATACCATCCACCACCCGCACATTCCTGGCCAACACACCAAGAATATGTAGCAGCTGATAAGCATGCAATAAATAATACCAGGAGTCAGTTCAAAGATCCAAGCCAATTTATTGTGCACAGGCTCAGAGAGTCAAGCTTCAAAAAGGACTGAGCAATGGAGAACAGGAACAACTTCCTTATATACAAGTTTCACAGTTTGATACAGGCAAACTTTCTATTGGTCCCAACGCCCCCTGCATCTATCCAATCAGGGACCCTCTCTGGGCCTAACACCTTGTTCCCCCTTCTCAGGCTATTCTAACAAAGGCTCCGTTTCTAGACAAACACATCCCTACTACAAGGTCATTTCTAGGCTCAGAGAATGTGAGAATGCAAAACACTGGAACATATCTATCATCAGCATAAAAGAACTGAATAAGGATTAACACAAACTTATCAAAAGCAGTTTAGAGCGGTTTAAGGCAGATCCTCAGACCTTCACTGACTTTGATCTTTCTCAGCACTACTATTTCTAAGTGGGGGTGGGGACTCAGACCTAGCTTGCAGCCCTCTCATACATGTACAGGCTATTATATAGGCCATGGCCTACCACACTACAACTGCAGTCAGACGGTAAGAGCGAGGATTTAAGAAGCCACTGGGGAAGGTCCACACGAGTCAGCTGGAATAATCATATACCCTGGTATGGGGTTGCCAGCTTTTTGAAATAGAAAAACCTGCCACCTGTGGCTAGTCATACTCCCCCATGCCCACCTCCACCCCCAGTCACCCAAAAAATTGCAGAGGGCAATGTGCAAACTGAACAAACAAGACTACACATTTTTAAACAGAAATTCTATACTGACAGAATACGCAGCATTGGTTGTACACACACACACTACAAAATACAGTCAGATAAATGAGCACAAAACAGAAATACATAGACAAAAATTAAACTAAAGCCCAAAGAAGACAGACTCTGCATGCAGTGCAATATCAGATAAATAAGAGTTGCAGTTCCCCATACCTTGTAAAATATAAAGGTAGTACAAAGTCCAGTCATTAAACTGAAAATAAAATTATTTTTTTCTACCTTTGTTGTCTGACCATTTTATTCTCTGATCATGCTGGTTACGATTTGAGACTTCCATTTTCCCGTCTTAGCTCATTTTCTATGGTCTATAGTCCATCTGCCATTTCTTGTCTCTTCTTCACTTCCATCAGCCTATTTCCAGTCCCAGTAACTGTCCCCAATATCAGCCTCCTTTCCGGTCCTCCCTTCCCATTACATTCCAATGTCAATCCCCTTGTGTTCCCAGAACTGCCAGTGGTGTCCATTCCCTTCTAGCCCCCCTCCTTCCTCACTCTCCAGCCCCTTCTAGTCCAAATACCATCCCAGGTATCAGCTCACTTCCACGCCCGGTGCCTTCCCTGTGTCAGCTCCCTTCCAGTCCCAGTGCCCCCTCCCTTCCAGCCTCCTCCCCATTACCCAGTGACTTACCAGTGCCATCCCCAGGTGTCGGCTCTCTTTGAGCCCCCACCCTTACCCACTCAGTCAGCTCTCTTCCAGCCACCTCCGTCACCCTGTCAGTCCCGTCCTGCCACCTCCTTCCCCCCTCTTTCAGCCCTCACCTTCCACCTGTCAGTCCCTTCTGCCACCTCTTTCTCTGTGCAGCCGCTGCTCCTGCTTCTTACAGAGCAGCGGCTACAATAAAGCTAATTTAAAAACAAAATTAAACCTGTGTAGAGCCATCCACCCTCTCCCCCCTTGCAGCTGCTGCTCCTGCTTCTTACAGAGCAGCAGCTGCAATAAAGTTAATTTAAAAAGAAAACCTGTGCGGAGCCCTCCGACCCTATGAAACTCCTGCTGCAGCGCCCAAGCTGAAAAGGAAGTGACATTGAAGGATAAGGTAGTATAGAAAACTGGTTAAATAAAAAAATTACAGGAGCGGGCGTTGCAGCAGGAGTTAAGGAGTCGTCATTCTTGTTTGGCACTAAATCCACTAAATCAGTGATTCTCAACCCAGTCCTTGGGGTAGGTTCGGGACCGGTATCTACAGGATATCTACATGAATATGTATAAGACACATTTACATACCAAGGAGGAAATGCATGTAAATCTATCTTATGTATATTCATTGTGAATGTCCATATCATCCTATTTGTCTCCACACATCTGCTGGCATGAATTTTGAGAACCAATGAAATGCCCATGTTTCAATGACATCACTCCCTTGCCTTTATCAGCCTGAGCTTCTAGAGAGCAACTCTATTCTTATGGCTTCAGGAGATGGTGGTTGTATTTTCTCAGCTCTCAAGAAAATCTGAACAATTGAGAAGAAAAAGATTGATTTCGCTTGTGAACCACCTCCTACTAGTGAGTCTCATATGAGCATGACATAGGAGGCTTCACTAGACTAAGGTCTTTTTGGTAGCCATAGGTAGAGGGAAAATTGGTTCAGCTCCACACTCTTATCATAGTAACATAGTAACTGTTAAGGGCCTTTAGAGCACCCAGAAGATTGGAGAGATTTGGAAACATTTTTGGCTACCTCACACAACCTCAACGCTCTCGGAGATATCTGACTGCAAACCAGTGTTAAACCAAAGAATCAATGAGAAGCCGTGGGTTCTCAGGGTTGAATATCAAGACTTGACCTCGTCATTGTCATTTTTGGAGGCTCCCACTTCTGTCTGTCTCGGGCACAATTCAGGGTGGACCATAGGTGACCATTGGTGTGATGTAGGGGTTTCCCCACCCTTTTTCTACACATGCTGTTTATGTTTTTTCCTGTATGTCTTGTCACACAGTCTTAGCGTGTGTTCTCCCTGAATGGCTCCAATCCGCATTCCTGCCCTAGTGCCTTTTTTTGCACATTACTATACATGTTTCATTAACACACACTTTTGTTTTAATGCAGCCTTAGCATGTGCAAGTGTTTGCCTTACCTCTTCTCTATGTTTTCTTCCAGGAAGCATTGTTTGGCCTGCAGCAAGCAAGGTGCTTCATCTCCAGATTTTGGACTCTGGTCTTCTTGCATGGCAGCTTCTGATTTTTTTTCTATGGAGGGCCATATCCCCTTTCCTCATGAGGGGATTTGGCTGACTCGGCCTTGTCCACCTTGATGCAGGCAGCAACAGATGGTGCTATGGGTAAGGATGGTAAGCCAGCTGGGAGTTCTGGCGACCATGCTTCTGCCCATCCTCTTCCTCTAAATGTTCAGCTGTGGTTATGTTCCTGATGGTGGTGGTCCTTTCCAGAGAATTCCTGTGTCCTCCTTGCAGTAAGCCTGGTCATTTTGGCATGGAAATTCCAAGCCTTGCACCTCTGGTTCCCCCTGCCCCGCCGCCTTGCCTACCGAGGGACAGGCTGAGGATAGAAGCCTAGTTTGGATGCCTGCCTCTAAGCATCCCCGGCAGAGGTTGCCTTTCTGGAGAAGTGAATCAGCTGGGGCCGGTCCAGGACTTGGACCTAGATTTTGGTTCTGGACTTCTTGGCTGTGGACTCTGATGCAGAGGAACAAGATCTTTCACAGAGGATTGTGAGAAGGCTGGTATTATCCACCTGTACCAGGAGGAAGAGCTGGTGGCATTGATTGATCGAGTTTCATCCACCTTGAACTTGGCTGAAGCTCTAGTGGCAGAGCAGGAGCCGAAGGTCCATCCACTTCTGCAGGGAGTATGTAAATCTACTACACTTGCAATTTCTGGAGGTTATCAAGGACATGATTCAGTCGGAGTTGGATCTGCCTGACTCACCACCCTAAGGGTTTGAGGGTATATAAAAGGATGTATGCTGTCCCAGAGGAGGAGTGTTTTCCGTGGTTCGGCACTCCTAAGGTGAATGCATAGGTCACGGCAGTTACAAGGTGGACCCACCATTCCTGTGGAAGGGGGATCAACCATGAAGGATACACTGGACCAAAAGTTGGATTCCTTGTTGAAGAACCAGTTTGCAACGGCAGCTGCTGTTCTGCAGTTGGCAGTGTGTGCAAGCTTGGTTTCTCAAGACCTTCTCCAGTGGATTCAGTCTCTCACGCTGGCTGATATTCCTCCTCTTTTGGAGTCAGCTACTGCCTTTCTTTCAGAAGGCATGTATGATCTCATCAGCTTAGTGGCTAGGGATAGTGCCCTATCAATGGTGACACAGCATTGGATTTGGCTTCACCATCGTCAGCGGACACGTCTTCTAAAGCCCAATTGGCCTTTAAGGAGAAGCTGCTTTTTGGGGCCGATTTGCAGAAGTTGGTGAAGGGCTTGAGCGAAACTAAACCTTCTCGCCTTCCTGAACGACCTGGGAAACAGGCAGGCCCTTCCCCTTCTCAGCCTCCACCCGTCCATTGTGAACACACTGGACAGACTTCCAGGGGTCTCAGGCTTCCCATCGTTAACGTCCTGGTAAGCCTTTCTTCTCCTCTTCTGAACTTCGGACTCAGTCTCGGGCCTTTTGCGGGACACATGGACCTAGAGACTCTGTCCCCTCCAGAGGAAGGCCCCCCCCCCCCCCCTGCTGCTCTGCGCAATGAAGGACTTGATTCTCAAGACTGTGTTCTTGGTCACGATTTGTTCAGCAAGGCAGATAGCAAAATCTAGCCTAGGATCCTAAACAGTAGAAACGATAAACACAGATGCAATAAATATACTAACAATTGCAAATAAATTTTCATCATCTGCTTGGTGTATAGATCACCAACAATTAACACTGTAGACCTAGCAACAATACTTGAAACTGGCTGTAAGAACACCCTTCAACACAAAAATCTAATATATTAGGAGACTTCAATCTCAACCAAACAAGAAACCACATTTCTCAAAACTGTTAGCAATGGACTACCAGCAGATAGTAAACAAGCCAACACATACAAAATGAAACAAATTATACCTAATCTTCACCCCTAAGGACATGGTTAGCAACAGCAGTACCACAAATACAACCTGTGCCTTGGTCAGACCAAAACATACTGAACTTCACCATACCAAGTTACAAAGGCATGAAAACTGAGCAATGCAATAACACAACAGCAGGACGATTCAAATGCTTCGACAAAATGCTTTCTGAAAAAATTTACTCCCCAGCTGCATAAAGACACATCAGACTTTGACACATTAACACACACATGAAACAAACTTATGACCCAGGTAGCGAAATCCCCGTCAGAGAACCCTATCTGGAAACAAAGACCCAAACAGAACGAAGTATGGTGCACTAAGGATCTGAGGAACATAATGTGACATCTTCGAAAAATGGAACGTAAATGGAGATGAACAAAATCGCCAGAATACCTCAAACAAGTGAATAATCAAAAGAAACAATATCACACAAATCCTATTCCCTGAATCGTCCAAGAGAATTATTTGATGATGTTCATTCACTCACAAAGGTCCACAACGAAAATAACAGACATCACTCTCTGCCCGCAAACCTCCAGAGCAAATTCAATTATCAGACACTCACATTATGTGCAATATACCCCATCTGCATACTAAACTTGCAATGGCGCACATTTGACTCAATAACAAATGAACATATAGAATACTGTCATGACCCCCTGCCTAGGCCAATGGCCGATAGGCAAAAGGGCTGCCTTATTTGCCCTTTTGAGTACTGTCCCAAGTATTTGCCAGCACGGAATGCTGGGACTTGTAGTTTCAGATACTCTCCAAGCAAAGTAGTGTGACCACACAGTTTGTTAGGCAAAACAAAGAAATTTATTTCGGGGTTTCTCCCTTGCATCAAAATTCATAGCGCCAAAACAAGGCAAGGATAAATTCTCCAAAGTAAATGAAGAAGATGAACAAAACAGGCTTAAACATCAAAGTCAGGAATATTCTTTCCACAGCAGCTGCATTCAGCTTTCTTCAAATAAATGTCTTTCACTGCTATGGCTGTTAATCACATCAGGCAAGCTTAAAACTTCTAGCAAGAGTTTTCTTTCTCACTCAGCTTGACAAAGAGACCAGGTTAAACAAACTTCTTCTCATGGCCTAAGCCTAGCACATGTTTAGTTTGTTTGTCTTAGAGAATGAGCATTCCATTTCTGCTACGTCAGTATCACAAGGACTTTCATACGTTTCTGTCTGCATTTCTTCAACAGCTTCACTTGAGTCATCTTCCTGGGAGCTTATATCAGAAGGTTTGAATTTTACACTCTGCAGAAACTTTTTCAGCTTTCCTACAAAGTGTTCTTTCTGCTCTGCACCAGCATAGTTTAAAGAAGGAGTTTCTCTCTCATAGAATAGCTTATTAACAGCCTCTAAAGCTGATTCACGGCACTTACTTGAACTGTTCCTGTTCCTGCCTGGAGCTGCTCTCACTGCCTTTTGGCTAGCACAGCGTTCAGCGCTTTTCCTCAGCTCTCTGACCACGTCTTCAGAAAAGCCTCTGTTAGGAACTGCAGCAAACTTGTCTTCCCCACCTCTCTTACTTGGCTGGCTCTCTGAGCTGCTTCCCCACGTGGAAACAAACCTCTCCAGCTTCTTTTCTCTGGGGTGCTTTAGGACAGGTTCCAACCTGGGTTCCACTGCTTTCTGAGAGTAAGAATCAACTGTCCTTCCTTCTCCACTCCTTCGCTCCTCGTGCTCCCTTTTCCCGTGGCTTCCTTTCTCCTCCTGACTCTCGCTTGGTTCTTCCTCAAACTCTGAAGCAGTTTTAAAATGGTGCTTCTTTTCAGCCACACCCTCCTCTCTGCACACGTGAGAGCTGTTAGGGCTCAACCTAGCTCTTACGTCACTGCTTGGGCAGGGCTTAGCTCTAGCTACTGCATGCTCCGGTGGCTTGTGGTTTCTATGGGAACCCTGTTTACATCTGTCTTTAAAGGTACATTCCTCACTTCTCTCCCATTCCATCTCATCCACACAGCTCACCTTATCACATATTCCCCCCCTTAAGATATTATGGGTTGGGATGATATCATCTTCACAGCACGTAATTCTAGATAACTCATCCGCGTTCTGATGTAGCTTGCCAGCTCTGTGCTCTATGCGGAAATCAAACGCTTGAAGCGCCATATACCAACGCGTCAGTCTAGTGTTATGATCTTTCATCTGACCAAGCCATTTCAGTGGGGCATGATCTGTCACCAGAAGAAATTTTCTGCCCGCCAGGTAAATTTTCAGAGATTCCACAGCCCACTTTATCGCCAGGCATTCTCTCTCGATAGTTGAATAATTTTTCTCAGCCGGGGACAGTTTCCGACTAAGGAAAAGCACCGGATGCTCGATACCCTCATATTTCTGGGACAGTACTGCTCCCAATCCGGTCGCGGAGGCATCCATCTGCAGAATAAATGGTAGACCGAACTCAACCCCTCGCAACACCGGGGCCGCACACAGCTCCTCCTTTAAATGCTCAAAAGCCGTGCTTGCTTCTAGGGTCCACCTTAGCTGATTGGGCAGATTTTTCTTTAACATGTCCGACAAAAGTGCACTCTTCTCAGCAAAGTGTGAAATAAACCGCCGGTAGTACCCCACCAATCCTAGGAAACTGCGTAGTTGTTTCTTGTTAGTGGGCTGGGGAAAAGCCTTCACACTTTCAACCTTGTTCAGCAAAGGTTTCAGCGTGCCGTGTTCAACCAAATGGCCCAGGTACTTCACCTCTTGACCACCGAACATACACTTTGCCGGATTTAGGGTCAGGCCTGCATCCCTCATTGCCTGTAACACTGCTCTTATCCTGGATAGATGTTGGTCCCTTCGAACACTGTGAATGATGACATCATCCATATATGCTACAGCGTATTCCTGATGAGGCCGGAGTACCAGGTCGACAAGCCGTTGACATGTGGCCGCCGCTCCGTGTAGGCCAAACGGCATTCGTCTGAATTGGAATAGGCCCACTGGCGTACTAAAAGCGGTCTTCTGGCGAGATTCCCTGGTCAGAGGAATCTGCCAGTAGCCCTTCGTCATATCCAAGGTTGTGAGATACCTGGCTTGCCCCAACCGGTCGAGCAGCTCCTCTATACAAGGCATGGGATATGCATCAAATTTTGAGATGGCGTTGACCCTCCTGAAGTCAATGCAGAACCTAAGTGATCTGGCTTGGGAACCAACACAATAGGACTGTTCCACGGACTCTTCAATTCTTCAATCACTCCTAAATCAAGCATCTCTTTCACTTGATCTATCACCTCCTGCCTCTTGGCTTCTGGCAGTCTGTACAGGCGTTGTCGTACTACTTCCCCTGGTGGTGTTAGGATTTCATGTGCGACGAGCTTAGTTTCCCCTGGTATAGGCGTCATGACATCAGAGAAACTCTCGATTAGCTGTCCCAACTCCCGCTTCTGTGTCCATGAGAGGCCTTCCCCCATCCTCGGTTCAGGATTCTTCTTACAGTCATTCAACTGGGGTCCAAAGTCATCTTCCATCTTCTCCTCCACCGTTGCTGCCAGCCCTTGCAGGTCTGCATATCCCGTGGAACCGAATCCTTGGGTTCCGCGCGTCGTGTCAGAAACCATGGGTACTTCCTCGAGAGGAGGAAACCCCATTCTTTCGCAAATAAGCTGGGCTATGCGATCGCCCACACTCACTTTGAAATTTTCGGATCCAAAGTTAAACAGCAAAATCTTGACCGCACCTCTATAATCTGGGTCTATGACACCGGCCCCTACATCAATGAAGTGTTTTACTGCTAAGCCGGAACGGGGTGCTATGCGTCCGTAGCAACCGACGGGTACTTCCAACTGGAGGGCAGTGTTCACTAAGGCTTTCCCATGCTTAGGGACCATCACATCCTCCGCACTGTACAGATCAAACCCGGCGGCTTGCGGGGAGGCTCTTTTCGGTGCTCGGGCATCTGGACTCATTTTACAATACCTTAGTGCAAATATGGGTCTCTTGGCCGATTCCTTCTTAGGCAATTGCTGGACGGACTTTTGCATCTTCCCGAACAAGGGATTAGGAACTCCTGTTGGCTTAGCTACTTTCCGGTCCTGGGTTCCAGGTGGGGTGCTGGCGGCTACCAACCCCTACCTAGACCCTGTTGGATACCTTTCTGGAACTGAGGCCAGTCTCTTCCTAACACTACTTCCTGGGGTAAACGGGGCACTACTGCTACCGGGATCTCTTTCTCTATCCCTAGCCCTTTTACTAGGACTCGGTAGATGGGATACGTGGACGCTGTCCCATGTACACATCTAATCCTCACTGTGCCATTAGGTGAACGGGGTATTTCTTTGCCTTGGGCCCCTATCTTTCGCCAAAGGCTTTTGGATAGCATAGACTGGTCAGATCCAGAATCTAATAAGGCCTTTGCTGTTACTCCTTGCACTGTGACTGCTAACAGGAAACCTTCTCTAGTTTGTCCTGGGTCATCTATTATTAGTGCTGTTTTCACCTTACATTCACGTTGTAAGTGACCATCATTTCCACACCTGAAACATGTTCTTTTCACATATTTCTTTCTATCCAGAGGCAAACACACATTATTAACAATATTCCTTGGCCTATCTCCCCTTTCTGATGAAGCGTATGGTGCCTTTGTAGAAGCAAAGCTCATTTCTTGTGCGGTGACATCCGCCTCAAGGAATCGCTCGGTGAGCAAAATAGCCTCCTGAGTGCTTCGGCAACCCTGCAATATCAGGAAGGTGCGTACATTTACTGGAATAGCTGCCAAGAATTGTTCTAATATGATACTATCTAATATTGTTTCCAGCGTCTTACCTTCTGGTTCCAACCATTTATTAACCAGACTCTTCAGACAGTGGTATAACGCTCTAGGTGTTTCACCAGACCCTAATCTGGCATTCCTCAATAAACGGTGGTACACTGAGGGTGTTAGACCTAATCTATCTTTGATAGCTTGCTTTACCTCATCGTAGTTATTGGCAAAAGCCGGGCATACGGTCTGGTAAGCGGCTAAAGCCTCACCCGTGAGTGATAGTGCCAACCGGACTGCCCATTGGTCTTTTGGCCAATTAGCTACGTGAGCCACACGCTCGAAGCTTCTAAGAAAATGTCCACATTGTCCTTGTCAGTTAACTGACCAAATCCTAGGGTCTCTTTGGACCATGGTCCAAATGTACTAGCTGGACAATGTCCTGCTGAACCTGGGGTAGGAAGGATGAGCTCTGGCTCCTTCTTCATGCCCTGCATCCATGCCTCCATCAAGTCAATCAGCGGCTTTTGCTGAGCCTCCATTCTGGCGGCTGCCCGCTCCTGGACCTCCAGTGACAGCTCCCTCTGTCGCTCGAACTGGGAAGCGATCCAGGTGAGGACCTCTTTGACTTCCATGGTCATCTTGCTCTGGTACCGGTGGTGCTTCACGCTTATACCAACGATGGTCTCCGTAGACCTCCGACTCTCCGTCTCAGTCCCAATGAAATCCAGAACAGAATTCTTCCTGTAGACTTGACCTCTGCGCTGTTTTGGGTTTTAAATCCTTGCGCATGCATCCTAGCGCAGCATCCGCAACAACTACGCCACTCTGTCGTGACCCCCTGCCTAGGCCAATGGCCGATAGGCAAAAGGGCTGCCTTATTTGCCCTTTTGAGTACTGTCCCAAGTCTTTGGCTGCCAGCACGGAATGTTGGGACCTGTAGTTTCAGATACTCTCCAAGCAAAGTAGTGTGACCACACAGTTTGTTAGGCAAAACAAAGAAATTTATTTCGGGGTTTCTCCCTCGCATCAAAATTCATAGCACCAAAACAAGGCAAGGATAAATTCTCCAAAGTAAATGAAGAAGATGAACAAAACAGGCTTAAACATCAAAGTCAGGAATATTCTTTCCACAGCAGCTGCATTCAGCTTTCTTCAAATAAATGCCTTTCACTGCTATGGCTGTTAATCACATCAGGCAAGCTTAAAACTTCTAGCAAGAGTTTTCTTTCTCACTCAGCTTGACAAAGAGACCATGTTAAACAAACTTCTTCTCATGGCCTGAGCCTAGCACATGTTTAGTTTGTTTGTCTTACAGAATGAGCATTCCATTTCTGCTACGTCACTATCACAAGGACTTTCATACGTTTCTATCTGCGTTTCTTCAACAGCTTCACTTGAGTCATCTTCCTGGGAGCTTATATCAGAAGGTTTGAATTTTACACTCTGCAGAAACTCTTTCAGCTTTCCTACAAAGTGTTCTTTCTGCTCTGCACCAGCATAGTTTAAAGAAGGAGTTTCTCTCTCATAGAATAGCTTATTAACAGCCTCTAAAGCTGATTCACGGCACTTACTTGAACTGTTCCTGTTCCTGCCTGGAGCTGCTCTCACTGCCTTTTGGCTAGCACAGCGTTCAGCGCTTTTCCTCAGCTCTCTGACCACGTCTTCAGAAAAGCCTCTGTTAGGAACTGCAGCAAACTTGTCTTCCCCACCTCTCTTACTTGGCTGGCTCTCTGAGCTGCTTCCCCACGTGGAAACAAACCTCTCCAGCTTCTTTTCTCTGGGGTGCTTTAGGACAGGTTCCAACCTGGGTTCCACTGCTTTCTGAGAGTAAGAATCAACTGTCCTTCCTTCTCCACTCCTTCGCTCCTCGTGCTCCCTTTTCCCGTGGCTTCCTTTCTCCTCCTGACTCTCGCTTGGCTCTTCCTCAAACTCTGAAGCAGTTTTAAAATGGTGCTTCTTTTCAGCCACACCCTCCTCTCTGCACACGTGAGAGCTGTTAGGGCTCAACCTAGCTCTTACGTCACTGCTTGGGCAGGGCTTAGCTCTAGCTACTGCATGCTCTGGTGGCTTGTGGTTTCTATGTGAACCCTGTTTACATCTGTCTTTAAAGGTACATTCTTCACTTCTCTCCCATTCCATCTCATCCACACAGCTCACCTTATCACAATACATAATAGACAGCCTGAACACCACTACATCTCCATTCAACCCCTACCTAGTCACCTGGATAAAATTAAACCAGATCCGAACTGTTCCCCTTAATACACAAACTGATTCAACTATCCCTTCAACAAGGATACCTACCCAAACAATTAAAAATAGCATTGGTATGCCCAATACTAAAAAACAATAACGCAAACAGAAATGACCCTGCATATTACAGACCAAGATGTAGCCTACGTTTCTTAGCAAAAATCATTCAAAATGTAGTACTGCAACAGCTACAGAACCATCTCAACAACCATGCCCCACTTGACCTCCAACACCATGGATTCAAGAGTTGAAACACTATTGACCTCACTAATGGACATCCTCATAAAAGGAACAGCTAAACCCAACCAAGTATTTATTATAATATTCCTTGATATAGCAGCAGTGTTTGACTCCATCCCACATAACCTTCTAGAAAGACCATCCGAATTGGAGGTACACCTTTTAAATGGTTCCAATCAGTCCTATCCAGCCACTACCAACAAGTGAAACTAGGAGAAAGAAAATCTATGCCATACAAGCAATGCCAGGGAGTACCGCAAGGATCAGCTTTATCAGCAGTACTATTCAATATATACATACAGTCCATATGTAACATACTCCAAAAACACAAGGTAAAATATATATACATGGTGTGGCAAAAAAGAAACAAGACTGTAGCAGCCACGCCCATGACAATGCCAGTTGGCTAACCACTTATGTCACTATGTTGTGCAACATCTCGCCACTGTTCTGCTGTAATATTTTTCATCTCTCTCACTTTGTTTTTCTTTTTCAGGATTTTTTGTAGCGCACTGCTCCATCGCTTTGTCATGCAACTGGAGGTGGCAGAAATATGGAGCAAAGAATCAACTTGAAATTTCTGGTTAAGTTGGAGAAGGGTCCAACTGAGTGTCTCCAGCTTCTCCAAAAGGCTTATGGAGAAGATGCAATGTCAAGACCACGAGTCTTCGAGTGGCACAAACACTTCAAGACTGGCCGCGAGGAGGTGGAGGATGACCCCAAGTCAGGACGGCCTTCCACGACAAAGACGGCTGAGAACATTGACAGAGTGAACCAGCTGGTGCGGAGTGATCGCAGATTGACGGTGCGGATGACAGCTGAGGAGCTCAGCCTGAACAGGGAGTAAGTGCGGACCATCTTGGTGCAGGAGCTGGGGATGCGGAAGGTGTGTGCCAAGATGGTGTCCAAGCTTTTATCAGACAACCAGAAGGAGCACTGTGTCAATGTTTGTCGAGACTTGCTAGAGAAGATCCAGAGTTTGTTGGCCAAGTCATCACAGGAGACAAGACTTGGATCTTCCAGCACGACCCTGAAAGCAAGAGACAGAGCCTGCAGTTGAAGACTTGACTGTCACCCAGACCCAAGAAGGCGTGCATGTCCAAATCAAGGATCAAGGTCATGCTAATCGCATTCTTCGACCAGAAGGGAGTGGTCCATCATGTTTGTGACTGAGAGTAAGACAGTCAACCAGCACTTCTACCAGCCAGCAGGTCCTCAATCGCCTCTATGACCGGTTTCGGCGCAGCAGGCAGGCTCTGGAGAGACAAGTCATGGCTGCTGCACCACGACAATGTGCCCGCACACACCGTGCTCAGTGTGAGGCAGTTCTTGGCCAACAAACAGATCACAGCTCTTGACCACTCTCCTTATTCCCCAGATCTCGCACCATGCAACTTCTGGCTCTTCCCCAGGCTGAAGACTGTGCTCAAAGGAACTCATTTCGCTTCTGTAGAAGAGATCACAGCCACTGTTACGAGGGAGATGAGGGACCTCGAGGAGGAGGACTTTACCGAGTGCTTCCGTACATGGCAGAAGCGAATGCAGAAGTGCATTAACTCTGGAGGGAATTACTTTGAAGGGGACAATGTGTAATTTCTCTGTAGATTTTGTAATAAAACTTTTATGGGGCAGTCTCGCTTCTTTTTTGTCACACCTCATATATGCTAACGATATCATTTTATACACATCACACAATGTATCCAACCCAAACCACAACAAAATTGTAAATTGCTTCAACGAAATAGCACAATGGCTATCAAACCACATGCTCAAAATCAACCTCAAGAAGATTGAAGTCCTCTGTGTTGTCAAAATAAAACGTTTACACCATCCAAAACCCTCAGTCAATAATGCAGGGCTGGAAGTCAAACAAAAAGTATGATACCTTGACATAACACTAGATCAACAATTATGCTTCACTTCACACATCAAGAATATCACAAAAAACATTTATAGTAAATTAAGGACCCAAAAGAACCTCAGACCCCTTCTAGAAGAAGAATGCTTACAAATAATATACCAGGCTATGATTCTCCCCATCTAGACTCTTGTAACATATTACAGGGTTTTTCCAAACAAGCCTTACACAAGTTACAGATGGCACAACATACAGCAGCTAAAATTATAGGATTGTCCCTCCAGAAATTATGTTTTTTGTCGGACCAAGCCAGTGGAGGGAAGTAAACAGACTAACCCGCACAAACCGATAGTGCCCATTTTAATCATTATTGGTTCTTAAAACATAAAAGAATATGATGTATTTAACTGTGAAAGCAGTATAAACAATAAGTAGAATGCAGTCAGGGGCTGATTTGCAGAAGCTGGTGAAGGACTTGAGCGAAACTAAACAGTCTTTTGTTCTGCACCCATTGTGGACCACTGTGTTTATTTATTTATTTATTACAGTTTCTTATATACCGCGCTATTTAGAATCAGCGCGGTTTACATCATAACAAAACGACCATAACGACAAACTGTCAGGTTTTACATTGAACAGGAGTACAAACTTGGATAACTGGGTTAACTATATACATAAACTATCTACACTGCAGTGTGAGGGCATTTCTAGATTGGGTCATTTCTTGGAGGGGACTCACCAGCACCAGTTCAGTGATCTGTGCTGGGGCATTATCAATCATGTCCCATGGGACCCCTTGGAGGGTGATCGAATTTCTCGTTTATAGTTTTTGGAACAGCATTGGATTTACTGACTGAATTCTATACAACCCCATGGTTTAAATCGGGAGATCGATTGGTTCAGCTTGTTTTAATATCTACCAATAAATGAAGGGCTTCCCCGTTGATGGAGGAGTTTTCCTTTCCTCCATTGGCAGTTCTGTTTTGAGTGACTTGATGACTCAGCCAATGATGTTTATGGTTGCCTTTTAGAATATCCAACGTATTACATGGTGGCATTTTATGGCAGTCCCTTCATTCTGAAAGGCAGGAGCACAGCACTTGATACAGGGATGATTTCACCCGAAACGTGTATGTTGTGTATTTCTCCTGACTACATTCTACTTATTGATTATACTGCTTTCACAAAGTTAAGTACATCATATTCTTTAATGTTTAAAGAACCGATAATGATTAAAATGGACACTACCGGTTTGTGCGTGTGAGTCTGTTTTCTCCCCTCCACTGGATTGGTCTGACAAAAAACATAATTTCTGGAGTGATAATCTGATTTTTAGTGACTATTCCTTTTGATTTGTGTTTGTATTTGGTCACTTTGAAGGTTTTTTTTCTTTCAGAATTATAATGGGAGCAAAAAAAAAATCTAACCACATCACACCAATACTGAAACAACTACATTGGCTACTGTTAACAAGCAGAATCTGATACAAAACAATCATATTCAAAGTCATCCATAACCTCTCCATACCATGCATGAAATCCACAGTACAAGAAGAAAAGACACAAAAGGGAAGGTATGCAAAACAGACTAGCCCTACCAGCTGAGTTAGTGAGAAGTAACCAAGAAACGCAAAAAAGGGCCTTCTCAATATATGCCCCGGACCTCTGGAACACGCTCCCCACAAAGCTAAGAAACATTAATAAGCTCACAACATTCTGCAAGGAGCTAAAAACACATTTATTCAGAAATCACTTCAAAGACTTAAGGGGTATGTTTACTAAATGGTGGTAGTGGCTTCCGTGTGATATTGGAGCCGGGGCCCCATTGAAATCAATGGGGCTGTGGCTCTGATATCGCATGAAAGCCACTACCGCCATTTAGGGGTATGTTTACTAAACTGCGGTAACATTACATAACGCACGTAGACGTTCCGCGGCGTGGTAAAACACCGCAGAAGGTGGAGAGGGCGGAGAGAAGGGGTCAATGGGCGGAGTGTGGGCGGGGAGAGGCTCCATTCACATGTGCTGATCTGAAGAGCTGAATCCTAACGCGATTGAAAACCTGCCGTTAGATGCACATTTGCAGGGGAGAGAAACCATTTAAGTGTCAGCAATGTACAGCATAGGCAGGGAAACCCTACAAAAAGTGATAAGTGTGATACATGTGCACAGAACAAAAGGGCACATAAACATTGAAAATGACCCCAACAAACTGGAAAAAAACACATAACTAAGCTGGCCAATAGTGATATTAATGGGAAACATCAACCCCCCCCCCCCTCCCGAGAAAGCTGCAAAAAAAGATATTAATCGTGGAAGGGTCTATGCTCCGTCCCCATACAAGGTGAATGAGCCCACAGTGAAATAGCGCTGATCAGGGCTTTCCCTTGTAATTGGACAGGTGTCCTATGGCGTGCACATGTCCCACAACAGCAGGGTGGGCATGTCGGAACGGGCAACTGGACAGATGCCGGAAAAGGGGATACAGAGGGCCGCAGGCGGCAAATGCTGTGGTGCAGCTGGGCCACAGTGTGGACTAGGGTGATGCCTAGATGGCCCATACGAATGCTGAAACAGCAGAGCAGCCAGACAGCAACTGCTGAAGGCCCAACATGGGCACGACTGTGTTTCCCACAGTGTCACAGGGGATAGTACCCAGCAGCTACCCCCAAGGGCACGGAACATTGGCAGGTGGTGCTGGGGGGAAGCGTGGACACCTATGCAGGCACCCCTACCCCAGAACCCGCACCACAGACAGCTGCCTACCCGCACACTGGATGGCCTGAGACTGCGCTCCACCAGCACCACCAGCAGAAGGGCATGTCAGCATGGTGGCAGAGGGATACTGGTGGTGGAGGGGGCAGTGGCAGCTGCCCAGAGCAGACCGTGGCCTAGCCCTGTGTAGGTGGGTGCCATGCACTGCAACAGACAGGCCCTGTCTGACGAACAGTCATGGTATCACCAAGGAATGCACTGACTCTGTGACAACACAGTGGTGCAGTGCACAAAACCAGTGTATTCAGAAGCAGAAGGTCACAGGTTCAAGTCCCAGCTGTGGTTCCTGCCAACCCAGTCCCCATATTTTACCCACTACTAAACGTGCTAATACAGACAGAACCTTTATTGCAGATGACGTAAACATGCCCAAAACACCACCACAGGATATGCACTATTCTGGGTGCATCATAGCCCATAAGGGCTAGACATGACTGAGAAATACAGAAGGACACGGATGTATCCTAGGTGTGTCTGCAGGAACTACCTATCACACACTGATGAGGACCTGCAGCATGGCGTATTTCAGCCATGAAAGGTGCTGTGTACCTGGTGCTGGGCGCCCCACCTCACCCTCAGGGTGAGCACAGTACCTGCACAATGTGACAGTCTGTGGCTACTCTGTGCCAGTACCACACACGGTCAGTTCCTCCTACCAGGCCAAGGTGCTGTGGGGGTGCATACCCCATCTTGTGCCCATCTTCCTCTGTCGACTGCTGATTTGCATGTGCAGTGCATCATGGGTACGGGTGGGTTAACCCTATCCTGGTAACCACAGCAGACAGTTTGTGTGGTGATGTGCAGTCCTTCTGCAGCCAGCCAGGGGTTTGCTAGCAGCTATAGAGCTGTAGCCCACTGGTTACTTCACTGCCTGTGAAGCCAGAGGTCATGGGCTCAAACCCATGGTGGGGTTATTTGATAGGGCTGTCTGAGGCATTGTCTATTTTTAATGTACATTAGTGCTGCCAGCAAAAACACCCTCAGAGTACTGTAACCTTAAGGTGCCTCATAAGGCGCCCTATCAAGCGCCTTATAAGGTGTCCTATAGGGGACATTATAGGGTGCCTTGGCGGACAGTGCACTTTATAATGTGCCCTATGGAGTGCGTTATGGGGTGCCTTATGCGGCACCTTAGGTTACGCCACCGTGAGGGTGTGTTTGCTGGCAGCACTAATTAAAATAAAAGTAAAATGCCTCAACAATCACTACTTAAACATAAAGGGTGATGCCTCAGCCAGCCTTATGCATTAGGCACACTGGGGAATCAAACCCATGACCCCTCTACCATCAGTCAGTGTAGTAACCATTGTGCTACAGCTCTGTTTCTGTGTTTGCATGTCTGCGCGCCTTCTTAAGATTAACGCACGGTAAAGTGCCACGGCTCCATCATGTAATGCTCGTTAATCTATGGCGCCTTGTAACGCGCGTTATCGGTAACGATGTACCGCCCATGTCCTTATTTGGGTATTTCTGCCTCTACCGCGGATCCTAACGCAAATGGCATTACCGCAGTTTAGTAAACATACCCCTTAGTAAACATATCCCTAATACTCTTCTCTCCCAAAACAGAATATGTATTCACAACCCCTCCTGTATATAAATTCCTCATAGGATGTAATGATTACATATATAAGTTCTGTATATAATTTCTGTTTATAAGGTCTTCATTGGATGTAATAATTTACGTATAAATTGTACCTAAAGTTACCCTAAGTTCTTCGTTCTATGTAAATGGAAAGTTGTGGTTCAATGTAAACCGCTTTGATTTATTGACTAAGTGGTGTAGAAAAACAGTTAAATACATTTCCAAGCTGCAGGCTCTGTCTTGCCAGGATCCATATCTGTCCTTTTTGGAGGATGCCATCTCCATTTGGCCTGTGCCTTCCTTTTTGCCCAAGGTGATATCTCCCTTTCATGTGAACTAGGTTTGCTTGCCCTGCTTTTCTAAGGAGCAGTATAGAGGGAAAGATAAGGATCTTCGTCTTGTGAATGGCCGGAGGGGTGCATCTTCAGTACTTGGAGGTTACAAATTCCTTTCGTAAGTCTGATCATCTTTTTGTGCTGTTTGCTGGCCTGCGCAAGGGTGATGCGGCACCCAAGTCTACCATGGAGCGCTGGATCAAGGAAGCAATTGGTTCCAGAGGGTTGGTGCTGCCATTCTACTAGAGTGCAAGCATCCTTGCGGGTGGAGTGGAGCTTGGTAGCTCCTTCAGACATTTGTTGGGTGGCAATGTGGGCATCACTTTCCACTTTTTGTCAAGCATTATCATTTGGACGTCCACACTCCAGTGGACATGGCCTTTGGCTCAAATGTTTTACAAGCTGCCGTGTCTTAATCCCATCCAGTGGAGATGTAGCTTTGGTACATCCCATTTGTCTGGACTAGTGTAGCAGGATGATATGGAAGGTGACATTTTACTTACCAGATAATGTCCTTTCCTTGAGTCCTGATAGACCAGTCCAGGACCCGCCCTTAGAATTGTTTTTGGTCTGCTATGAATTCATTACCGGAGGATGTAGTAAAAGCTGTAAGTTTGCTGGGTTTAAAAAGAGATTTACTCGGAGGAAAGGTCCATAAACCATTATTAAAGAGGACCCAGGAAATCCACTGCTTGCCCTGGGACAAGCATTATGGAACCTGTATGCCTTTTTGGGAACCTGCTAGGTGACCTGGATTGGCCACTGTTGGAAACAGGATACTGGACTTGACAGACCTTAGTCTGACCTAGTATTGCATTTCTTATGTTCTTATAATTTACATGCTTAGCCTTGCAGGCTTATATCTTACTGATAGCCTTATGTCCTTACTTCTATACATAGTTTCTCTACCATTTGATTCATCATTTTTGCCCATGTTGAGATTGTGTGAGGTTTGCCATGCCTTCCCCTATGCTTTGGGATGAATACAGAGTTGACCACTAGAGGTTCAGGCTAGCAGAGGCAGGGGAGTGATGTCATTCTAACATAGGGATTTCATTGGTTCATTATTTCCACACATCTGCTGCTAGGGGAACACAAGGAAAGGACATTATCTGGTAACTAAAATATAACCATTCTGAAAACCTGTCTTGGATGGGTGTGCCCCAAGGACTGGGTTGAGAACCAATGCATTAAGTACTCTTATTAACTCTTTGTAACCCTAGTCCATGGTTCTGCATTGTAAAGTCCAGGGCTAACAATAACATCCATTAACCCTGAATGTGTACTCTTGGTCTTCCAATCATACTCTCCCCCACCTACTACTACTATTTACTACTATTTAACACTTATATAGCACCACGCACGCAGCGCTGTACAGACATGAATACAAGAGACAATCCCTGCTCGTCAGAGCTTATAATCTAGTCGAGACAGTACACAATACAATTTAGTGCAAGGCATAGTGTGGTCATACAGTTAGGTTATGCAAATGATGGGGGTTAGATTAAGATGAGGGATAAAAAATGATAGGGTCAGGTTAAGATGAAGGATAGAAGTCAGGATCTGAACGCAACAGTGAAGAGGTGGGTCTTTAACCTGGATTTAAAGAGGGCCAGGTAGGGTGCTTGGCATATAGACACAGGTAAGCTGTTCCAGGCATAGGGTGCAGCAAGGTGAAAGGAGCGAAGTCGGGAGTTAGTGGTGCGAGTGAAAGGCTTAGATAGAAGTAGTTTGTTAGCGGAGTGAAGTTGTCGACGGGGGATGTAGGGAGAGATGAAAGGTACTGAGGGGCTGCAGAGTTAATGCATTTGTAGGTCAGCAGGAGAAGCTTGAATTGGATGCGGAATTGAATGGGGAGCCAGTGAAGTGATTTGAGAAGAGCAGTAACGTGGGCAAGGCGAGGCTGGTGGAAGATTAGTCGAGCAGCATGATTTTGTATAGATTGAAGGGAGAAGAGATGGCTCACGGGGAGACCAGCCAGGAGTAGGTTGCAATAGTCGAGGCGAGAGGAGATTAAGGACGTTTTGGTGGTGTGTTCAGACAGGAAGGGGCGAATTTTGCTGATGATGTAGAGAAAGAAACGGCAGGTTTTAGCTACGAGCTGGATATGTGAGAAGGAGAGAGAGGTGTCAAAGATAACCCCCAGATTGCGGGCCGAGGGAACAGGAAGGATCGTAGATCCATCCACGGAGACTGAGAAAGAGGGAGGAGGAGGGGAGGAGTTGGGGGGGGAAAGACGAGGAGTTCAGTCTTGGCCATGTTCAATTTTAAGCAGCGATGAGACATCCAGGCAGCGATGTCAGAGAGGCAAGCAGAGATCTTGGTCTGGATTGCTGGAGAGATATGAGGTGTAGAGAGGTAGATTTGGGAGTCATCGGCATAGAGATGGTACTGAAAGCCATGGGAGGAGATAAGCACGCCAAGGGATTGGTTATAGAGAGAGAAAAGGAGGGGGCCCAAGACAGATCCCTGGGGTACGCCACCATGGAGCGGGATGGGAGAGGAGGAGGAGCCGCCAGAGCATACACTAAAGGAGCGATGGGAGAGGTGAGAACCAGGATAATACGGAACCCTTGAAACCAAGCGAGGAGAGGGTGGTGAGGAGAAGATTGTGGTCAACAGTGTCGAAGGCAGTGGAGAGGTCGAGAAGGATGAGTACATTGTAGAGGCCCTTAGATTTAGCATGGAACAGGTCATTGGAGACCTTAGTAAGGGCTGTTTCAGTGGAATGTAGGGGACGGAAGCCGGATTGTAGTGGGTCCAAGAGAGCCTGGGAGGTGAGGAAGTCTAGGCAGCGGTGGTGGATAGCTCATTCTAGTAGTTTAGATATGAAAGGGAGATGGGTCGATAGTTAGGACAGGTGGGATTGAGTGAGGGTTTCTTGAGGAGAGAGGTGTGACAACAGCATGTTTGAAATCTATGGGGACGGTTGCAGTGGAGAATGAAAGGTTGAGAATATGAGATATGGTGGAGATGGGGTGTAGGAGATGGGGGGGATAGGGTCAGAGGAGCAGGTGGTGGGTTTGGAGGAGGAAAGAAGGAGTGCAGTTTCCTTTTCGGAAATTGTAGGGAACGAGGAGAGGGTAGCAGAGGAAGTATGGATGGGGGGGGGGGAGAAGAATTGTGGAGGGGGGAGGGAATGTGGAATTGGGGGGTAATCTTGTGGATTTTGTCATGGAAGTAGTCAGATAGGGTTTGGGCAGAGAGGGAGGGCAGGACTGGTGGCGGGGGGACCTCGAGGAGAGAGTTGAGGGTATTAAAGAAGCGGCGAGGATCTGAGGCAAGGGAGTTAGTCAGATGTAGTATTTTTGTTTGGCAAGTGTTATGGCTGACTGGAAGGAGTCAAGCATGAATTTGAAGTGTAGAAGGTCTTCTGGGGAGCGGGATTTGGTCCAAGCACGTTCAGCAGAACGGGCACAGATGCGTAAATAGCGGATTGTGGATGAGAGCCAGGGCTGGGGAGCAGAACGTCTAACAGGATGTGGGGTGGGTGGGGCCAGAGTGTCGAGAGCCGTGGATAGTGCAGTATTATAAGAGGATACTGCCTCGTCAACGGACTTGGATGACATAATGGAGGAAAGAGATGGAGAAATGGTGGAAGAAAAAGTCAGGGGATCCTGGAAATGGGCTGTGAGGGGAGGGAGCTAGGACTGGAAATGGGCTGAGTGGGGGGGCTAGGACAGGAAATGGGCTGATGGAGAGGCTAGGATAGGTTTGTAAATGGGCTGTTGGGGGTGCTAAGATTGGAAATGGGCTGTAGTGGGGGCTTGAATTGAAATGGACTCATGGAGGGGCTAAAACTGGAAGTAGGCTCATGGGCTTGGATTGGAAATGGGCTGAGTGGAGGGGAGCTAGGATTTGACATGGGCTGATGGTGGGGCTAGGAAAGGACTAGAAATGGGCTGATGGGGGGCTGGGATTGGAAATGAGTTGATGGAGGGACTCGGATAGGACTGGAAATGGATGGGGGAGCTAGGACTGGAAATGGGCTGATGGGGGGCTAGGACTGGAAATGGGCTGATGCAGGGACTAGAAGGGAGCGGATGCTGGGTGGGGCTGGAGCTAGAAGGGAGCTGATGTTGGTGGAGGATTAGAATGGGATGGAGCTGGGAGAGTGAAATGGAGAGGGAAAAATATTTTGAGAGGGAAGACAAATCTACAATTGGCCGGATATTGGGCGAGTAAGTGGGGATTGAGGATGGAGGGGTAAAATTTGAGTGGATGAAATAGGAATGAGGAAAGAGCAAAAGGAGAAAGATTAGTATGTTAAAGCAGATGTAGAGAGAGGATGGAAAAAAACTAGAAGATAGAGAGGATGGAAAAAAACTAGAAGAGAGAAGAAAGGACAAATGGACAGCAGACAATGGAGAGTTAGCAGAAGACACGAAGAAACCAGAAGAAAGTAGCTGGAGCAAGGTACTTCAGGCCGGAAGGTCGGGGGTTCAAATCCCACTAGAGGACAACAACCTTGGGCCGGAAGGACTGGGGTTTCTAGTCCCACAGGTGCTCCTTGTGGTCTTGGGCAAGCCACTTCACCCTCCATAGCCCATGTTCCCTGTAAAATAGTTATCTCCAAGTTATAATGCCCTGTTCAATGTAATTTCAGTTTGTTCAATGTAAACCACACTGATGTAGAATAGCGCAGTAGATAAGAGAATATAAATAAATAAATAAATTGCAACTGAAAAAAAATGCACAAAAGGTAGAAAAATCTCTCTTTATTTTGAATTTATTAACTGGAATATGTCAGCTCTAGGAAATGTGCATCATTAATGTCTGCGCTTTGTTTAGTACAAGAGGAAATTAATTTATAGTTTTATTTCTACAATGTTGTTCATTCCAAGTTTGGCTTTTGGGGTTCCCAGTTTAATTATTGTCTTCCTGTTTCTAAATTGTGATTCCTTGTTTGATGATGGTCTATGTTTTGCATGTGTAACTGAGTTGAGGTATTCTGTTTATGTAATTCCTATTTGACATTGCCACTTGTTCTCTTTCCCCAGTAGGTCATGTATTGTTATTCTCTGAAATGTATTGGTTTAATATTTGCAGTGTTGCCTTTTGATAGGTAGGGTATGGTGCTTTGTGAGTCCTGGTAGTGCTGTTATGATATGGCGGGTTTGCTATGGGTTCTAAATGGGCAGTGTTTGTAGTAGTTCCTAATGTGCCTGGCGGTTGGCACTGGATTATAGTAATGTAGAAATCTTTTAGTCTTTCTTTATCCATACACTCATTAAGAGGCATGTTTACTAAAAGTTAGTGTCTGGTAACATTATGCAAATATTTATGCAAATGAGGCCCCCACTGAGTCTCCGCACATGGCCCCGCACCCCCCTTGGGCCACCCCTGCATGTAAGCAGTGGGTAGCAAGTTCAACGTAAGCAATGGGTAGGAGGTACAATGCAAGCAATGGGTAGCCAGTTTAGTGCAAGGAATGGGTAGGGGGTACAATGCAGGTAATGGGTAACCAGTTCAGTGCAAGCAATGGGAAGTGAGTTCATTGCAAGCAATGGGTAGCCAGTTCGGTGCAAGCAATGGGTAGCCAGTTCGGTGCAAGCAATGGGAAGCAAGTTGGATGCGTAATTAATTGCAGGTAATGGGGTTGTGGTGGTGAGGGAGTGATGGGTAGCAATGGAGTCATTAGGCTGTGGGTAGCAGTAGTGGGTGCTTACTTCGCATGGGAGGTGGTTGGGGTCAGGAGACGAGGTGTGGAGGAGAGATTGTTCCTTCGCTGTTCCTTGGCGGTTCCCCAGTGATCTGTTGGGTTAGACAGCTCGCATCAGGGCGCTTTGGTCCCCGCCAAAGGGCCCTCTGACACCTCCAGAGTCTTCCTGTTTTCTACCTTTTCTATGCAGTTCTAAAGGAGTTAGAGCAGAGGTTCTCAACCCAGTCCTTGGGACACACCTAGCCAGTCTGTTTTTCAGGATAACCACAATGAATAAGCATGAGAACAATTTACATACTACTACGTATCTGTATAGTGCTTCAAGGTGTACACAGTACTGTACATATCGATACAATGGAGGAAGTGCATTCAAATCTCTCACATGTTCATTATGGTTATCTTGACAACTTGACTGGCTAGGTGTGTCACAAGGACTGGGTTGAGTACCCCTGAGTTAGAGCTATGTGGTTCCTGACTTCTCACACTATTCTTGTGAGAGAAACCAGTGTAGAAGTTCAGGTACTTACAATTCAAACTCAGAGAGCCAGGTGATACTGAAATAAAACCAAATAGTTATTCCAGGTGTAGTGCTGCAAACAAGCCTTCAAAGAAGGTATGTAAAAATTGGCACTCTGAGTCAGATCTACCTACCTCCAGTAAAACCATGCCGCCTCAGATTCTTTAATCCACTGGACTTCAGAATCATCACATCCTCCTACAACGTCTCTGCTCCACCGGACTACAAAGCACAGTTCTTTAATGGTTTACATCCTACATGACCAACAGATACCAGCAAATAAAGATTGGCCCCAGCACCTCTAGCCCCTACAAACACAAGGAGTCCCCCAAGGATTCACCCTCTCTGCGCTCTTGTTCAACATCTACCTCAGACACCTATGCACAATTATCAGATTGCACAACCTCAAATTTCACATCTGTGCAGATGATATTATGATATATGACTCAAATACAAAACAACCTTCTTACTCCACCCTCCAGAACTGCTTCAATGACATCTCCAATTGGTTGAAAAACAACAACCTGACAATCAAACTATAAGAAAATACAAGCCCTCTTTATAACAAAAGACAAAGCCTTCATCCTTCCATATACCATAATCTTAAACACCACACCAATCAAAATCAGTAAGGAAGTGAAGTACCTAGGAATCACCCTTGATGAACACCTCACCTTTAAACCACACAGATGCAATGTCATCAGAGCCATATACCACAAAGCAAAGACCTTACAATGCCTCAGACATCCACACAGCTTTTCAAGCCATGGTCCTACCTCATCTCGACTACTGTAATGCTATCTACCAAGGCCTCCCACAATCCACACTTCTCCCCTATAGGCTGCTTTTCACACAGCATCTTGCATACTCCAAGGTGCAAAACATCAGGATCACATCATCCCTGTACTCAAACAACTCCACTTACTACAACTCACACACCATATAAAGTACAAAAACCCTCTTATTGACACAAGACTATCCATTCCAATCTCCCCACCTACCTCCACTCGCTACTGCAAACACCCCAAATGAACAGATCAAGATGCCCATCCGTGAAGAACACACTAATCATTCCCCATGCTAGGACCACATCCAATCAACAGGCTTGCGGATGCACATTTCAGCTCTATGGTCACTCAATCTGGAATGCCCTACCCTACGAACTACGAAACATATCAGACCTCATCTCATTCAAAAAACACCTCAAAATGCACCTCTTCTCTGAACATTTCACCCCCACCAAATAAGCCCCCTCTCCCCAGAATCATCACTCGATCTAAACTGAACATTATTGCATGTCCAACCTGTATCAGATCTGTACATATGTTTATACTATCCCACCCCCAGCTACCTGTTGCATGCTGTACATGGTTTATAAAAATGTTAAAACTTTACATAGAACATTGTGGGAGAAACAGTAATTACTATTTATCTTTTTTATGTAAACCGTCTTAACCCGGCACAAGGCGCTATATAAATACAGCTCAATAAATACAATTTTCCATTATTTATAGCATTTTCATTAATTTACTCACTACTAGTCAGACTAACTGGCTTACAGTTCCCATCCCCCTCCTTATTTCTGCTTTTGGGTGGATGTAGTTCCTCTACACATCTCCAATCCTCTGGGGACACTCCTGACTCTAAAGAATTGTTGAAACAGTCAAAGAGCAGAGCTGCCAGAACTTCTCTAAGTGCCTTTGATGCCCTCAGAAGTATCCCATCTGGCCCCATCACTATACCTACTTTTAGTTGAGATTGCTTCTCACAAACACCATCCTTTGAAAATCATTAGATGTCTGCCTCACATCCATTCCTATTTGTGCTTATTCTCTGCAGTCCTGCTCTTGGTCCTTCAAGTGTTCGCCCCAGGACCTTCTGAATGGACATGCACCCCCCCCCCCCCCACACTGATTTTACTGATCACCTGGCTGACTTAATTTGATGAAAATGCCAAGGAAACATGCTTTAAGTGATACTGTAATTATACTTAAAAATCATGTTGTTGTTAAGTGCTGTCGAGTTGGAGTCGACTCATGGCGACCCTCTGGATAGCTATCCTAAATTGTGTTCGGTCTTGAGTCAGGCGGCTCATTGTTGACAGACTGGTACCCGTAGCTGCGGTTATTGTATCGATCCATCTCATTGCTGGCCTTCCTCTTTTGCGTTTACCTTCTATCTTGCCAAGCATGTTGTCTTTCTCTAATGATCTCTCTCTTCGCATGATGTGTCCAAAGAATGAAAGTCAAAGTCTTGTCATCTGAGCTTCTAAAGAAAGCTTAGGTTTAATCTCCTCTAGTACAGACTGGTTTGTTCTTCGGGCAGTCCATGGTATGCACAGTATTCGCCGCCAGCACCATAATTCAAAGGCATCAATTTTCTTACTATCTTTTTCACTGTCCAGCTTTCACATCCATATAAAAACATAACAACATAAGATATGCCATACTGGGTCAGACCAAGGTCCATCAAGCCCAGTATCCTGTTTCCAACAGTGGCCAGTCTAGATCATACGTACCTAGCAGTTTCCCCAAAAGACACAGGTTCCGCAATGCTTCTACTGGGTCAAGCATTGATATCCTGGGTCCCTTCTTAATAATGGTTTATGGACCTTTCCTCCAGGAACTTGTCCAAACCTTTTTTAAACCCAGCTACACTAACAGCCTTTACTACATCCTCCGGTAACAAATTCCAGAGTTTGATTACACGTTGAGTGAAAAAATATTTTCTTTTATTAGTCTTAAATAGTTTAGCCTGTAGCTTCATTGCATGTCCCCCAGTCTTTCTATATTCTGATAACGTAAACAATCAATCTACGTTTACCCGTTCCACTCCGTTCACTAATTTATAGAATTCTGTCGTATCTCCCCTCAGCCATCTCTTTTCCAGGTTAAAGAGCCCTTTTCCATTTTGGTGGCTCTTCTCTGAACCTTTTCTAATAATGCTATATCCTTTTTAAGATACGGCGACCAGAATTGCACACAATATTCAAGGTGTGGTCTCACCATGGAACGATATAGAGGCATTATAATATCTTTTGTTTTATTTTCCATTCCTTTCCTTATGATACCTAGCATTCTATTTGCTCTCTTGGCCGCCGCCGCTGCACACTGGGCCGAGGGTTTTAACATGTTATCCACAATGACGTCTAAATCTTTTTCCTGGGTGGTGGTTCCTAATGTGGAACCTTGCATCGTGTAACCATAGTTTGGGTTGTTTTTCCCAAGGTGCATAACTTTGCACTTGTCCACATTAAATTTCATCTGCCATTTTGATGCCCAGTCTTCCAATTTATCAAGATCCTCTTGCAATTTTCCACAATCCTTTTGGGTTTAACAACTTTAAATAGTTGTGTGTAATCTGCAAATTTGATAACCTCACTCGTTATTCCACTTTCCAGGTCATTTATGAATATGTCAAAAAGCAGCGGACCCAGCACAGAACCCTGGGGTACACCACTATTCACTTTTCTCCATTGGGAAAATTGGCCATTTAGCCCAACCCTCTGCTTTCTATCTTTTAACCAGTTCCTGATCCACAGTAGTACACTGCCTCCTATTCCATGACTCTTTAGTTTTGCCAAAAGTCTCTGATGAGGGATCTTGTCAAAGGCTTTCTGAAAGTCCAGATACACTATATCAACCGACTCACCTTTGTACACCTGTTTATTCACACTTTCAAAAAAACATAGCAGATTAGTAAGACAAGATCTTCCTTGTCTAAAGCCATGTTGGCTGTCTCCCATTAGGCCATGACTATCTACATGCTGAGTAATTTTATTCTTTATGATGGTTTCTACCATTTTTCCTCGTTGAGGCTCACCAGTCTGTAGTTTCCCAGATCACCCTGGAATCCTTTTTAAAAATTGGTGTTACATTGGCGATCCTCCAATCTTCAGATATCAGAGATGATTTTAATGATAGATCACAGATTACTAATAGCAGGTCTGCAATCTCATATGTCAGTTCTTTCAACACCCTTGGATGTATACCATCCGGCCCAGGTGATTTGCTACTCTTGAGTTTAATAGTTGTAATACATCTTCCCGATGTATCGATATTTCCTTCAATTCTTCCATACCTTTAAATACCACTTCAGTCATGGGTAACATCCCTACAGCTTCCTCAGTAAAGACCGAAGCAAAGAATTCATTCAGTCTCTCAGCTATCGCCTTGTCGCCTCTTAGTGCCCTTTAACTCCTCTATCATCTAATGGACCAACTGACTCTCTCACAGGATTTTTGCTATGAATGTACTTGAAAAAAAATTTTATTTCGCGTTTTTGCTTCCGCAGCAAGCTTCTTCTCAAATTCTCCCTTTGCCTGCTTTATCAATGCCTTGCATTTGACTTGCCAGTGCTTGTGCTGTTTCCAGGTTTCATTGTTTGGCTCTTTTTTCCATTTCCTGAAAGATGCTTTTTTGGCAACAACAGCCTCTCTGACCTCACCTTTGAACCATGCTGGCAGTTTTTTGGACTTCCTTCCACTTTTCTTAAAGCGTGGAATACAGCTGGTCTGGGCTTCCAAGATAGTATTTTTCAACACTCAAGCTTGATGTAAGTCTTTAACCTTTGCAACTGCTCCTTTTAGTTTTTTCTTAACTATTTTCCTCATTTTATCATAGTCTCCTTTTCGAAAGTTAAAAGGTAGTACTGTGGATTTCCTTACTATCTCTCCTCCACTAATTAAATCAAAGGCGATCATGCTATGATCACTATTGCCAAGTGGCCCCAACACCCTTATCTCTTGCACTAGATCGTGTTCCACTAAGGACTAGGTCTAATATGGCTTCCCCTCTGGTCGGTTCATGAACCAGCTGCTCCAAGAAGCAGTCATTTATGTCATCTAGGAACATTATCTCCCTAGCATGTCCTGCCGTGACACTGACCCAGTTGATACCGAGGTAATTGAAACCACCCATTATTATTACTGCCCTGTAGCTTTTGTTAGCTTCCTTGATTTCTTTGAGCATTTCATCATCCATTTGTTCATTCTGGCCATGCGGTCGATAGTACACCCCCACTTCCATTGCTTTCCCCTTTTTACATGGAATTTCAATCCATAGAGATTCTACAGCAAATTTTGTTTCCTGCAAATCTTTAATCCTTTCTGACTTAATGCTCTCTCTAACATAGAGCGCAACCCCTCCACCAATTTGATCAGCTCTATCATTACGATATAGTTTGTATCCAGGTATCACAGTGTCCCACTGGTTGTCCTCCTTCCACCATGTCTCTGATATTCCAATCATATCTAACCTCTCATTTAGTGCTATATATTCTAACTCTCCCATCTTATTTTTTAGACTTCTAGCATTTGCATACAAGCATTTTAGAGACTGTATTTTATTCATATTAATTTGGCTATTGGTAGACATGGGTAATTTGGGATCTTTAAGCTCTGTCTGCTCCATACTCGAGGGCATTTGGGCTACTTTACTCTTTTTTGGAACCTCTCTGCTTTTGGTAGTATCCTTCAAGGATACATTCTTCCGAACCATCCGCTCTTGGGCGACTGTCGGTTTTCCCCTATTATCTAGTTTAAAAGCTGCTCTATCTCCCTTTTAAAGGTTAATTCTAGCAGCCTGGTTCCATCCTGGTTAAGGTGAAGCCCATCCCTTCGGAAGAGCCCCTCCTCTCCCCAGAATGTTCCCCAGTTCCTAACAAATCCAAAACCTTCATCTCTGCACCATTGTCTCATCCACGCATTGACACTCCGGAGCTCTGCCTGCCTTTTGGGTCCTGCACGTGGAACATATGATGTTATTGAAAATACCATGGCTTGAACAAGTCGAATCTTTGTATGGAGAGTGACATCTCTGCTCTTGAGAATCTTATCTAGGTCTTTCATGCCATTCTGCCAAGAGCAATGCGTCGTCTGATTTCTTGACTGCTTGTTGCTTCTTTATTGATAATTGATCCAAGTAGGTTTATGTTGTTCACGATTTCAAGTTCTTCTCCTTCAACGATGAATCTGTTGATTATGCCAATTGTCATTATCTTTGTCTTCTTTACATTAAGATGCAGGCCCATTTTGAGACTATGTTCTTTGACTGTGAGAAGCAAATGTTTCAGATTATCTTCACTTTCAGCCAGTAATGTGGTATCATCAGCATAGCGAAGGTGGTTGATGAGTCTTCCACCAATCTTCACCCCTCTGTTGTCTTCATACAATCCTGCTTCTATGATGATTTGTTCTGCATATAAATTAAACAGGTAGGGGGAAAGTATGCAGCCTTGTCTTACACCTTTGCTTATTTTAAACCATTCTGTTTCTCCTTGATCCGTTTGAACTGTTGCTTCTTGATCAATGTACAGATTGTGCAAGAGTACGATCAAGTGTTCTGGTATACCCATGCTTCTTAATGTGGCTCAGAGTTTCTCATGGTTTACACAGTCAAAAGCCTTGCTATAGTCGATAAAGCACAAATAGATATCCTTTTAGTATTCTTTAGTCTTTTCAAGAATCCATCTCACATCCACAATGATGTCTCTCGTTCCTCGCCCTTTCCTGAACCCTGCTTGCACTTCAGGTAGTTTTTGTTCCAGGTATGGTTGTAGTCTCTTTTGAATAATCTTTAGTAGAATCTTGCTGGCATGTGGGATCAGAGCGATTGTGCGATAATTTCCACAGTCAGTTGGATCACCTTTCTTTAGTATTGGTATAAACAGAGATCTTTTCCAGTCAGTTGTCCATGATGTTATCTTCCATATTTCTTGGCAGAGCCTTGTAAGTACGGTAACAACTGCATCAGATTGCTGTAATACTTCTATGGGAATGCTATCAATGCCTGGTGCTTTGTTCTTTGATAAAGCTTTCAATGCTGCTTTAACTTTTTCTTTCATCACCAATGGTTCCCAATCATAAGGTACAGGTTGAAACGGCTGGTGGTCCACTTGATCTTTATCATATAAAAACTCTGTATATTCCTTCCACCTTTTCTTTATCTTCTCAGCATCATTCAACATAGAACCTTGAGCATCTTGTAACATTCCAATTCGAGGCTGGAACTTTTTCTTTAACTCTCGTAGCTTTAGGAAAGCTGATCTTGTTCTTCCTCTAATAGTTTCTGCTTCTATTTCCTTGCATGCGTTGTTGTAGTACTTTTCCTTGTTCTGTCTTGCTGCATGTTGGAAATCTCTGTTGAGTTCTGTTATTGTCTTTCTTTCTCCTCTGGCTTTAGCTTCTCTGCGTTTCTGGGCAATTTTCAGAGTTTCTTCCATCATCCATTTTGGCCGTTTTTGCTTTTTCACCTTTTGTAGAGACTTCTCACTTTCTTCCAACACAACCTTCTTGATGTCATTCCATAACTCTTCTGGAGCTCTGTCATTTGTATCTAAAGCAGCAAATCCATTTTGCAGGCAGTCTTTAAATTCCAGTGGTATATTCTCAAGGTCATATTTTGCTGCATTCATGAGTGGTTTGATCTTTTTCAACTTTAGCTTGAGTTTGTATACTAGTAGTTGATGATCTGTACCACAGTCAGCTCCAGGTTTTGTCTTTGTTGATGTTATAGAACTTTTCCATCGTTGACTTCCACAGATGTAGTCAATTTGATTTTTATACAATCCATTGGGTGAAGTCCATGTGTACAGTCGCCGCTTGAGTTGATGGAAGAAGGTGTTTGAGATGAATAGATCGTTAGTCTTGCAGAATTCTATCAGTCTTTCTCCAGCTTCATTTCTGTTGCCAAGTCCATATTTTCCAACTACTTTGCCTTCTTCTTTGTTGCCAACTTTTGCGTTCCAGTCACCCATGACTATCAGGATATCATGTTTGCATGTTCTGTCAATTTCAGCTTGTTTCAGCTTCTGTCAATTTGTACTTGTTCATAGAACTCTTCAATTTCATTCTCTTCTGCAGCTGTTGTTGGGGCATATGCTTGAATTATAGTTGTGTTGATAGGCATTCCTCGTAGACGAATAGAGATTAAGCGTTCGCTGACTGCATTGTATTTCATTACAGTTCTTGCAAGTTTTTTCTTTATTATAAATGCAACACCATTTCTTCTTTGTCTTTCATTTCCAGCATAGTAGACCATATGATCTTCTGATGCAAAGTGCCCGATGCCAGTCCATTTCAGTTCGCTGACACCCAACAAATCAAGTTGTACACGTTCCATTTCATTCTTGACCACCTCCAACTTCCCTTGGTTCATGCTTCGTACGTTCCATGTTACAATGCGTAAGACATCTTTACAGCTTCTGACTCTCATTTCATGCGCAGCTACGTCAGCAGTCAGACGTCCCGAGGGCTTTGATCCAACCACATCATAAATGCTGGCTTTACTCTGAAAAGTCTTCAGCTCTTTCCCAGTAGCTAGTTGAGTGCCTTCCGACCTGGGGGTCTCATCTTCCAGCACTATAGCACAATTTGTTTTGTTGTAACTATCCATTGGGTTTTCATGGCAAGATACAGAAGTAGATTGCCGGGCCTTTCTTCCGCGCAGTTTAAGTTTTGGTGTTGTTGCCGTTGTCACAGAAATGTGATCCTCCGCCCTCAACACTATCCCATTCTGCTGCTGCCCAGATGGGTGGTTTGTCTTGGTCAAAATCATAACAATATAATATGAATGAATTAGACACTTAAATTAATTTTAAACAGTGACAAACAAATTAACATAAGATATACCATACTGGGGCAGACCATGGTCCATCAAGCCCAGTATCCAATTTCCAACAATGGCCAATCTAGGTCCCAAGTACCTAGCAGTTTCCCCAAAAGACACATGTGTTGGGGATTTCCCAGGTCCCCTTTAATGATGCTTTATGATCTTTCCTCCAGGAACTTGTCCAAACCTTTTTTAAAGCTGGCTACACTAACAGCTTTTAATACATACTCTGGTAACAAATTTCAGAGTTTGATTACACATTGAGTGAAAACATATTTTCTCTTAGTAGTCTTAAATAAGTTACATTGTAGCTTCATTGCATGTGCCCTAGTCCTTCTATATTTTGATGGCGTAAACAATCGATCTACAATTATCCGTTCCACTCCATTTGTTCAATCAAATATCCCTTCAGCCAACTCTTTTCCAGGTTGAAGAACCCTAACCTTTTTAGCCTCCCCTCACAGGTGTATTCCTCCATCCCCTTTACATTTTGGTGGCTCTTCTCTGTACCTTTTCTAATAATGCTATATCCTTTTTAAGATACGGCTACCAGAATGGCACACATTATTCAGGTGCAGTCGCACCATGGAACAATACAGAGGCATTATAATATCCTTTGTTTTATTCTGCATTCCTTTCCTTATGTTTCCTAGCATTCTATTTGCTTTCTTGGCCGCCGCTGCACACTAGGCGGCAGGTTTCAATATATTATCCACAATGACACCTAAACCTTTTTCCTGGGCCATGGTTCCTAATGTGGAACCTTGCATTGTGCAGCCATAGTTTGGGTTGTTATTTCCAAGGTGCATAACTTTGCACTTGTCCACATTAAATTTCATCAGCCATTTGTATGTCCAGTCTTCAAGTTTATCAAGGTCCTCTTGCAATTTTTCACAATCCTCATTGGTTTTAACAACATTGAATAATTTTGTGTCATCTGCAAATTTTATCACCTCAGAAGTTATTCCCATTTCCAGGTCACTTACAACTATGTTAAAAAGCAGCGGACTATTCACCTTTCTCCATTGGAAAATTGGCCATTTAGTCCTATCCTCTGTTTTGACCAGTTCCTGATCCACAATAGTACACTGCCTCCTATCCCATGACTTTTTAATTTCGCCAAGAGTCTCTCATGAGGGACCTTGTCAAAGGCTTTCTGAAAATGGAGTGGAGGAGTGGCCTAGTGGTTGGGTCAAGGTACTTCAGGCTAGAAGGTCGGGGGTTCAAATCCCACTAGAGGACAGCAACCTTGGGCCAGAAGGACTGGGGTTTCTAGTCCCACAGGTGCTCCTTGTGGTCTTGGGCAAGCCACTTAACCCTCCATAGCCCATGTTCCCTGTAAAATAGTTATCTCCAAGTTATAATGCCCTGTTCAATGTAATTTCAGTTTGTTCAATGTAAACCACACTGATGAAGAATAGCGCAGTATATAAGAGAATATAAATAAAATCCAGATACACTATATCGGCAGACTCATCTTTGTCTACCTCTTTATTCGTACCTTTAAAAAACAACAGATTAGTAAGACAAGACCTTCCTTGGCTAAAGCCATGTTGGCTGTTTCCTATTAAGCCATGACTATCTACATGTTCAGTAATTTTGTTCTTTATAATTGTTTCTATCATTTTTTCTGGTACTGACATCAGGCTCACCATTCTGTAGTTTCTTCTATCACCTCTTTTCCCTCACCAGGAACTTGTTTAAATTTCTTAGGTCAAAGATGGGTCTGAGGCCTCTGTTCTCTTTGGTACGAGAAAATACCTGGAGTAGAAGCCCTTGCCCTGCAGGTGGTGGGGCACTGGTACCACCGCCTGATCCTCTAGAAGACCTGCCAACTCCTGCAAGAGAAGGTCCCATGAAGAGGGGGTCCAAGAGGCTCTCCTGGAAAGGAGGGTGGTATCTGGCTGAAGTGAAGCAAATAGCCCCTTTGGACTATTTGCAGGACCCAGATATCCGTGGTGATGGCTGGCCACCTGTGGGCATACAGGGTCAGCCTGCCTCCTGTGCAAGGCCTTACCACTGGCGGAAGAGAGTCTATGCCTTAGGAGTCAAAAACCCCCTCCCGGCTGGGTAGGAGCTGGGGCCTGGGGGTCTTCTGCTTATGCAGGCCATGCCCCCTGTCTCTTGGCCTGCTGCCCCTGTTGGGGAGCTGGGGTGGCCTGATAAGTGGGGTAGTTGCGGTAAGCAGTACTCTTCCTCGGGAAAAAGGGCTTTTTACCCAAGCCCTTCTTAGAAGGGGAAGAAGTCTTCTTCGAGAAAATCCTTTCACGTTGCTGCTGCCTACTTCAAAGTGCCTTAGAGGACATCTTCCCACATGGGCCACAGACCTTCAGGTCATGGTCAGGCCCAAGGCATTGGAGACAGCAGTCATGTGTGTCGGTGAGGGACATTAACTTCTTACACCAATCACACTTTTTAAACCCGCTGGCAGCCATGGGGGGGGGGGGGGGAAAGGGCCCCTGCAAGGTCGAAGGACCGGGCTGCCAGTGAAAAATAAAAAGAGCGCAAACTCTAGTCACTAAGGACAAAAACGCAAAAAATTGACCGGACTCGATACCAGTGTACGAACCGTAGGCGGGAAGGGGAACCGGTGTTGAACCAGTCGAAGAGAGAAATTCTTCTGAAGTTTTGACAAACTTTTTCCGCAAGGAATTAGGGACATCTGTTGGACTCCACGGAAGAAGGGAGACTGAGCAAGATGGCACCCTTGGGCGGGAAGGGGACCGCACATGTGTGATGCAATCCCAAAGGCGTTCTTTGAAAACTGGGGAATTGCTTCACACGAGGGCGCCGTCACCCCATATGTGAGGACTGACTTCCTGCTTGTTCCTGGAGAAAGAAGTTTTATTAAAAGCTGGCTGCTACACAGTACCCTGTCCTGTGCTTCTAAGGTAATCTGTGACCAATTTCCTGGATGATTCACACAGCACTTGCTTTGATAGAGGGAGCCTTTCAAAACGTCACTTGGCTTTTAGCACCTATTTAAAACAATTTCACAGGTCTCTTGCCCCCTATCTAGAAGGCCTCTTTGTAAAGGTCTCTAGAAACAATTTATTGCTCAAAGAATACGGAGCCTGTTTTTCCTTTTATGCTGTTATACTCTGATTTGATTTAAATTAAAACT
Source organism: Ichthyophis bannanicus (assembly GCA_033557465.1). Lineage (NCBI taxonomy): Eukaryota > Metazoa > Chordata > Amphibia > Gymnophiona > Ichthyophiidae > Ichthyophis > Ichthyophis bannanicus. Next base: position 101,390,320 of record CM066032.1, on the reverse strand, counting down.
CTTTGCTGATATTAGGCCCTGAGTATTCAGTTTAAACTAGAAGGTCTCTGTTGGGCTTTAAACTTAAAAGCTACCTGTTGAGTTTATAATTTTACTAAAATTTCTTTGATGATACTAGACCCTGACTGATTTATGGAACTTTCTGAAAGGCAAATAGTTAATGTTGTCTGTTGCTGGCCGGCTGCTCCTTCATACCGCCTGGCTGTCAAAAATATGTGGGGAGAACACTGTTCATTTGTGAACACAGAACAGAAATATTAAGCAAGTCTGATTTATCCTGGTCAGCCTCTACCTATTCCTCCCCTTCATCCTTGAGGCTTACAGTGCCATTTTTGCACTTATTCCTACCATTAACAAATCTAAAGAAAAGTCTCGTTCTTCCATTTTGCTTTATTGGCTATTTTTTCTTCCATTTGTATCTTTGTTTTCCTATTTTACTAGCTTCCCCATACTGTATATTGTTGCTTTCCTCTTTATGCAAATTCTTCTTTATGAATGCTAACCTTTTTCCTTACCATTACAGTGCTTCTTTCAAAAACCATAATGGCCTCATTTTCCTCTTACTTTTATTTACTTTCCTAACAAAAAGGTTTGTAACTCTAAAAATATCTTTTCAATTCTTTTCATTTCTGTTCTACTTTCCCCAGATTTTCCCAACTGACTCCTTTATACCCTCATCTTGAGAAAGCTTTCATGTAGTCTAGAACCCTTGCTTTTGAATGAATTATTTCCACCTGCTTCCTTAATGCTAGACCATTCAGTGATCACTGGATGCCAAATGCTTACCCATTGACATTATAATAACGAAAGCTATCCAGAGGGTTGCTATGAATCAACATTGACTCGACGCAGTTAACTCTCCCTATTTGTAAGCTGCAGCTCGAGTATTGCTCCCCCCACCCCACCCCCTCAGGTTCCATTTCCAATTGCTAGAACAGTTCTCCCTGTAGAGGATGCAGGATTTCCTTACCTCTAAATGACACTGCAGTTGCAATGTCTTAGCCAACATCCAGCAAACTGAAATTGTCCATCAACAGTACTCTCATTCACAGCAATATTGTGAATATATTCAATGAAATCTCTATTTCCTGATCGTGTCCCCAGTCTAGTCCCGGAACCTCTGGGTTGCCTATCTTATCCAGCAGCTTGGAGACTGAAAAACTCCCACTTTTGTGACATCACCAGTATAACTCTCCGGCGTCCGCCTCCTGCCATCAGTTACCTCAGTCTCCAAGCAGCTGGATAGATAGGAGCCCGGAGGTCCGGGCTCACTTGAGAAACAATTGAGAGTTGTAATTAGCGTTCTTTTGGTACCTGGGGGGCTAAATTGCAGTGCTGTTACTCTTGGTTTGGAGGGATGTGCCTTTAAATCTTGTCTCAGTCCAGCCTCCCTTTTCGGTCTTTACCTTTCTTTTCTTTTTTCTGCTGTCTTTCCCCCTCCCCCCTCGCCTCCCCTCACTCTCACATTTCTTAGCGTTACCTTGGGGGGTTTGGGGTGTGAGGGTCCCGCTTTGCCCGGATTCCGTTGCCCTGAGATCAGCGGTGTCTGTGTGCAGCGCGGAGGAGCCCGATTGTGGGAGAGCTCAGATCTGAGCGCAGCTGACGCCGCGCAGAAGCCTTGCCTGCCGGTGCGTCCAACTGCTTTCCCCTCGGCACGGACCTGTCTCCTTGCTTGAGAGCACAGTGTGAAATCGGGCCTGGGTCGTCGAGAGCTCCCGATTCTGGCTGCCGGCAGGATTTCGGCAGCTGTGCGAGGTAAGCGCTGCACTTCCTAGCCTTTTTACCTCAGCATGGTTTTGGCGCGCTTTTGGGGAAGTAGGCCCTGCCACGTGGTAGCGGCGTACCGGGCCCGCTGGCCCAAGGGGAAAGGCCTTTCCTGGGAATTTCGTGTCTGTTTCACTCTTTAGTTATAGTTTAGTGCTTAAAAAAAAAAAAAAAGGGGTTCTTTCGCGGCATTCTTTACCTTTTGGTTTCTTTAACAGAAGGCTCCCTGCCCAGTCCGGTTGAGCCCTACTGTTTTGGCGGCTCCCTTCAGCAAGTTAGTCTGCAAAAGGCCGCGGAAGGGTCTTTTTTTCTGTCTCACTATGCCCTCCAAGCCTGTGTGCGTGGTGTGCGGCTCTCGGAAGAGCACTAGCACCAGTGTCTGCCAGGCATGTATTGGGGGGTCTGCTGAGCTGGGCCAAGTGCAAGACCAGCTCGAGGGAGCCCCGGGACCAGGGGTGGAGACCCCCGTCTCATTGGGGTTTGCAGGGGCTCAGCCCGAGCCGGTGGCAGATCCTTCCTCCGGTTCAGGCCCTTCCCCCTCTCCCACAGCATTGCCTACAGACCTGTCGTCCATTTTTTCCCAACAGTTTGTGGCTTTACTTCAGCAAACTGTTTTTGGGAACCCTTTGCATCTGCAGCCGGCAAAAGATATCGGTGGAGCCAGAAAGCGCGCGGCGTCCCCGCAGGATGAGTCCGCACCTGGCGGAGGCAAGAGAGCTCGCGCGGAAGGCGATGCCTGGGAGCAGCCCAGAGCTTCTGTGGATCCTCTCTCAGATGAGGAGGACCGCAGTATGGCATTTGATGAGGAACTGGAAGAAAGTGAGATTTCAGAACGGGATGATCAGTCCCGAGTGGTGAGAGTCTTCAGGAGAGATGAGCTTCCGGCACTCATTGTAGAGACGCTGAAGGTTCTAAATATGCCGGTCCCGGGGTCCGTAGAGGATGATTCTCTGGAAGACCCTTTATTGCAGGTTTTCAGAAAGACTCAAAAGGCCTTCCCGGTTCACCGCGTTTTCCAGGAGATGATTCAGGAGGAATGGAATATCCCGGAAGCTCCGCTGAAGGGCGCCAGAGTTATGGGGCGCTTGTATCCGTTAGTGGATCAAGATAAAGAGGTCTTTAAGTCACCTAAGGTAGACGCGGCAGTCTCGGCCGTGACTAAGAAGACGATTATCCCGGTAGAAGGCAGTACGGCCCTCAAGGATGGTCAGGATAGGAAACTGGATGTCTTGTTGAGGCAGGTGTTCGATGTCTGCCATATCGCTGCAGGCGGCTATTTGTGGAGAGTGGGTGGCCAGAGCCTGTCTCCGTTGGGCGCAGCAGGTGCAGGAGGGACAGCCGAGCCCGCTGGCGGGAGAGGCTGCCCGTTTGGAGTCCGGGGCGGCCTATCTGGCGGACATTCATTACGATCTTATGAGAGGGCTGTCAAAAAGTATGGCTTCAGCTGTAGCTGCGCGTCGGTATTTGTGGCTCCGCAATTGGGTGGCGGGCAATTCTTCGAAATCTCGGCTAAGTAAGCTGCCTTTTAAGGGTCGTCTGCTTTTCGGCGAGGATTTGGAAAAGTTGGTTAAGGACCTTGGCAAATCTAAAGGAGGGAGATTGCCAGAGGATAAACCTAAAGGGTCCCGCAATGCTCCGGGAGGTAGAGGTCAGTTGCGGGAGTTTCGCCTTTTTCGCGCCCAGAGGTTCGCTCAGAGTCAGCGAGGGTGTTTCCCCAATAGAAACCAGGGTTTTGGGGAATTTCGGGGAGCGGGATGGGGTTTCGGTCCCTCTTCCTCTTCCTCGAATAGCTTTAAGAAGTCGCAATGAGATGAGGAGGGCCCAGGTCCCTCTACGTTCCGTGGGGGGGCGTCTGCAGGAGTTTTATCCTGCCTGGGTCCAAATCACGTCGGATCAGTGGGTGCTGGAGGTCATCCGGGAAGGCTATGCTCTGGAGTTCTTGCGCCCAGTATGAGACGCCTTTGTGCGGTCTCCCGGCAGGTCAGTTGCAAAGCGCGGGGCACTGCACGAGACCATGCAAAAGTTGCTGGACCTCAGAGCCATCGCCCCAGTGCCATCAGACCAATGCGGCTGCGGTCGTTACTCTATCTACTTCGTCGTCCCGAAAAAAGATGGCGGGAGTCGTCCAATCCTGGATCTCAAGGGAGTCAACCGTTGTCTGCGGGTGTCGCATTTTCATATGGAAACTCTGAGCTCAGTTATAGTGGCCGTGCAGCGCGGAGAATTTCTTACGTCTCTGGATCTCTCGGAAGCATACCTGCATATCCCTATACGGTCAGACCATTACAAGTTTCTCAGGTTCGCAGTACCTCTTGGGCATTATCAGTTCCAAGCGTTGCCCTTCGGTCTGGCCACGGCTCCGAGGGTCTTCACCAAGCTCATGGTGGTAGTAGCGGCAGCACTTCACAAGGAGGGTATACTAGTGCACCCTTATCTGGACGATTGGCTCATTCAGGCAATGTCTCAGGCCGAGAGCGAGAGGGTGACGACCAGAGTGGTGACGTTTTTGGAGAGCCTGGGATGGATCGTCAATGTGGCAAAGAGTCACCTGCAACCTTCCCAGAACCTGGAATATCTAGGGGCCCGCTTCGACACCCAAGAGGGGAAAGTGTTTCTCACAGCTCAGCAGGCGCAGGCCCTGCGCCAGCTCGTGGGCAGGTTCCTGCAGTTCAGGGCGCCCTCGGCATGGCATTACCTGCAGTTGTTGGGCACCATGGCGGCGTCGTTCAAGACGGTTCCGTGGGCCCGAGCTCATATGAGACCCTTGCAGAGGGCGTTGCTGCGCCGCTGGTCGCATCAGTTGGACCCCCTATCCCGGAAACTGGTCTGCCCGGAGGAGGTGCGGCAGGCCCTACACTGGTGGTTGCTTCCCGAGTCCCCGGACTGGGTGGCAGTCATGACCGATGCCAGTTTGTTGGGATGGGGGGCCCATTGCCAGGGCAGCTTTGTTCAGGGCCGCTGGTCTGCTCCAGAGAGGGAGTGGCCGATCAACAGGCTGGAGTTAAGAGCGGTGTTCCTGGCGGTGCAGGGGTTCCACTCCTCCCTCGTCGGAAGGGCGGTCCGCGTATTGTTCGACAATGCGACGGCGGTGGCCTATGTCAACCGGCAAGGGGGCACCAGCAGCGCATCTCTGGAGACCGAAGCCGCAGCCCTGTGTGCCTGGGCGGAAGAACATCTCTCGGACTTGTCGGTGGCGCATGTAGCAGGAGTGGACAATGTGGAAGCCGATTATCTCAGCAGGGTGCGGGTAGACCCGGGCGAATGGGTCCTGCATCCCGAGGTCTACGACATGATTGTTCTCAGATGGGGAGTCCCGGTCATGGACCTGATGGCGACCTTCGAGTCCGCAAAGACCAGTCAATTCTTCAGCAGGCGTCGAGAAAGAATGTCGGAAGGTTTGGACGCCCTTCTGCAGGCTTGGCCGGTGGGTCAGTTCCTGTATGTGTTTCCCCCGTGGGTCCTGATAGGAAGGGTGTTGCAAAGGATAGAGAGGTTCCAAGGTCTCGTAATTCTGATAGCGCCGGATTGGCCGCGTCGTCCCTGGTACGGGAATCTGGTGCGGCTGTTGGTGGCGCAGCCCTGGCGGCTTCCGTGCAGAGCAGATCTTCTCTCCCAGGGTCCTCTCCTCATGCCCCACGTGGCTCGATTCTCGCTTACGGCTTGGCTCTTGAAAGGGCTCGGTTGAGGTCCCGGGGGTACTCGCCGGCAGTCACTGCTACCTTATTGAAGTCCAGGAAGCGTTCTACATCCCTAGCGTATGTGAGAGTTTGGAGAATTTTTGAAGCGTGGTGCGGAGATAGGAAGTATGAGACCCTGAAAGCCTCTGTTCCTCAGATCTTGGATTTTTTGCAGGATGGTTTTGACAACGATCTGGCGGCTGCCTCGTTACGGGTTCAGGTGGCAGCCTTGGCCTGTTACAGGGGCAGTCTAGCGGGTTGGTCACTTGCGGTCCAGCGAGATGTGAAACGTTTTTTGCGGGCAGTGGCGCTTGTTCGGCCTCCTTCTCGGCATATCTTTCCTAAATGGCACCTTCCCTTCGTTCTTGACGCTTTGAAGTGGGAGCCGTTCGAGCCATTGGCGAGGGCTTCTCTCAATGACCTTACCCTGAAGACTGTATTTTTGGTGGCGGTCTGTTCGGCGCGTCGGGTGTCAGAGCTTCAGGTGCTGTCCTGTAGGGAGCCCTATCTCTCCTTCTTTGCATCCAAGGTCGTTCTCGGGCCGGTTCCGGCTTTTTTGCCGAAAGTCGTCTCACCTTTCCACCTGAACCAAGAAATTGTGTTACCGTTTTTTTCTGGGGAGGTTTCCGGTTCTTCCTCTAGGTTGCTGCATCTGCTGGATGTGTGGAGAGCGTTGAAGAAGTATCTCCGTGGCACAGAGTCTTTTCGCAAATCCGACCGACTGTTTGTGCTGTTTGCGGGGCCGTGAAAGGGGGATGTAGCGTCTAAGGCTTCCATCACTCGTTGGATCAGAGAGGCCATTGTGTCAGCTTATGTGCTGAAAGGACGGGTAGTGCCGGAGGGCTTGAGGGCTCATTCCACTAGGGCCTAGGCTGCCTCCTGGGCAGAGCTTTGCTTGGTTCCGCCGGTTGAGATTTGTAAGGCGGCAACGTGGTCCTCCTTGAACTCCTTTGTTCGGCATTATTGTCTTGATGTTCAAATGGGAGCAGAAGCCTCTTTTGGTAGAGCGGTCCTTCAGGCTGGTTTGCCTGGACCCTCCCGTTCTTGAATTTCTTACTGCTCTGGTACTGACCCAGAGGTTCCGGGACTAGACTGGGGACACGATCAGGAAGGTGAAATTAGACTTACCTGCTAATTGTTGTTCCTGGAGTGGAACCAGTCTAGTCCCGTATCCCTCCCAGCGTGTACAGGCAAACAGAAGCCTGAAGTATCTCTGCGGTTTACAGGCAGGTCATATTTTTTGTTTTTTTTGTTCTGAGGGCGTTTGGATTGCAGAGATATATCATAAGAGTAAAACGACTATACAAGGGGGTGGGTTCCATTTTCTTCGGTGGGGTCTTCCTCTTTTTTTCTCTTTTCTTTCTAATGTGGGCTTCGCCTGTTCAAGGTTTTTAGTCACGGTGTTGAGGGCATATTTCTTGTTCTCCTCCCCGTAGTTCTATGGTTGATAAATTAAATGCTTACTTGTTTCTCTGGTGAGTCTGCTTTGTCAATAGGATACTGATGGCAGGAGGCGGACGCCAGAGAGTTATACTGGTGATGTCACAAAAGTGGGAGTTTCTCAGTTTCCAAGCTGCTGGATAAGATAGGTAACCCAGAGGTTCCGGGACTAGACTGGTTCCACTCCAGGAACAACAAATAGCAGGTAAGTCTAATTTCACCTTCTTCTGCTTGTGAGGGAGATCTGTCTCACACCAATGTAGATGTTCCATTCCCTCTTTCCAGATTAACCTACAGTGCTACTAATTTACCCTAAGTCTTGCAGTTGTTATATTATATATTTATAGAGGTTGAAACTACAGGCCGGTTAGTTTAACTTCGGTGGTGAGTAAATTATTGGAAATGCTGCTGAAAGAGAAAATAGTGAGGTTTCTGGAGTCCAGCGGATTACAGGATCCGAGGCAGCATGGATTCACCAGAGGCAGTTCTTGTCAGACAAATCTGATTGATTTCTTTGACTGGGTGACCAGGGAGTTGGACCGAGGGAGAGCTCTAGATGTGGTGTATTTAGATTTCAGTAAAGCCTTTGACACTGTTCCTCACAGGCGACTTATAAACAAACTGAGCACCCTAGGGATGGACCCTAAAGTTACTGCTTGGGTTAGAAATTGGTTGGGTGGGAGGCGACAAAGAGTACAAGTAAATGGAGCTCACTCTGAGGAGAAGTATGTTACCAGTGGTGTGCCCCAGGGATCTGTCCTTGGTCCGATTCTTTTTAACATCTTTGTTAGTGATATAGCGGAAGGGCTGTCGGGTAAGGTTTGCCTCTTAAGAACATAAGATATGCCATACTGGGTCAGACCAAGGTCCATCAAGCCCAGTATTCTGTTTCCAACAGTGGCCAATCTAGGTCATATATACCTAGAAGTTTCCCCAAGAGACACAAGTTCCACAATGCTTGTACTGGGTCAAGCATTGATATCTTCGGTCACTTCTTAATAATGGTTTATGGACCTTTCCTCCAGGAACTTGTCCAAACCTTTTTTAAACCCAGCTACACTAACAGCCTTTACTACATCCTCCGGTAACAAATTCCAGAGTTTGATTACACGTTCAGTGAAAAAATATTTTCTTTTATTAGTCTTAAATAGTTTACCCTGTAGCTTCATTGCATGTCCCCTAGTCTTTCTATATTCTGATAACGTAAACAATCGATCTACGTTTACCCGTTCCACTCCGTTCATTAATTTATAGATCTTTGCAGATGATACCAAAATCTGCAATAGAGTAGACACCCAGGAAGGTGTAGATAACATGAGGAGGGATCTAGCTAAGCTTGAAGAATGGTCTAGAATTTGGCAGCTGGGATTTTATGTTAAAAATGTGAGGTCATGCTTTTGGGCTGCAGCAATCCAAGGGAGCAATATAGTATAGGGGGTGAAGTACTTTTGTCCACTAAAGAAGAGCAGGACCTAGGCGTGGTTTTGTCTGATGACCTTAAAGTAGCTAAACAGGTAGAAAAGGTGATGGCAAAAGCTAGAAGGATGCTTGGGTGCATACGGAGAGGAATGGCTAGCAGAAAAAAGGAGGTGATAATGGCTCTGTATAAGTCATTGGTGCGACCTCATTTGGAGTATAGTGTGCAATTCTGGAGACCGCACCTTCAAAAGGATGTGAACAGGATGGAGTCGGTGCAGAGGGTTGCTACTAAAATGATTAATGGGCTTCATTATAAAGCATATGAGGACAGACTTAAGGATCTTAATATGTACACCTTAGAGGAAAGGCGGGATAGAGGTGATATGATTGAGATGTTTAAATACCTCCGTGGCATAAATGTTCAGGGAGAGAGCCTCTTTCAATTGAAAGCAAGTTCTGCTATGAGGGGACATGGGATGAGGGTGAAGGGAGATAGATTCAGGAGTGATATGCGGAAATATTTCTTTACGGAAAGAGTAGTGGATCCATGGAATAGTCTCCCAGTGGAGGTGGTAGACATGAGGACAGTAACTGAATTCAAAAAAGCATGGGACCAACACAGAGGATCTCTAAAGGTAAAAAGTGGACTGTTGTAGTTGTTGATATGGAAGGACAGACTAGATAGGCCATGTGGTCTTTTTCTGTCATCATGTTTCTATGTTTCTATACACACATATAGGGTGGCCCAAGAAAGTGAGAACATCTTGTAGCATATAAGTTATTTAAAAATTCAAAAAGACATGTAAACGATTGACAAATTAAAAAAAACAAAGATGGTGACCGGAAATTGTCAAAATAAAGATGTTATATAGCTAAAAAAGGTAAATAAGTAAATTATTTAAGCTTTTAATTTACAAGATGTTCTCACTTTTTGGGCCACCATATATATATATATACACACACACACACACACATATTTATTTATTTATTCATTTATTTTAAAGTTGCACATTTAGTGCTGTGCCTCCTCCCTTTCTTCCTATTATGTCCTTCCTGAATAGATTATAACCTGTTGTAGATCGATTGTTTACGTTATCAGAATATAGAAAGACTAGGGGACATACAATGAAGCTACAGGGTAAACTATTTAAGACTAATAAAAGAAAATATTTTTTCACTGAACGTGTAATCAAACTCTGGAATTTGTTACCGGAGGATGTAGTAAAGGCTGTTAGTGTAGCTGGGTTTAAAAAAGGTTTGCAAAAGTTCCTGGAGGAAAGGTCCATAAACCATTATTAAGAAGGGACCCAGGATATCAATGCTTGACCCAGTACAAGCATTGCGGAACCTGTGTCTTTTGGGGAAACTGCTAGGTACGTATGACCTAGATTGGCCACTGTTGGAAACAGGATACTGGGCTTGATGGACCTTGGTCTGACCCAGTATGGCATATCTTATGTTCTTAACTATATCCAAATCATTGTTCTCCCATGTACCTCATCTCTGACTGCTGCTATATATAGTCTCTTCCATTACAGCTTCTAGATCCAGAACTTACACAATTTCATCAACAAGCTGGAGAGATGAAGACATTACCACATGATGTGCCTTCATCAGCTCCCATGGGCAGTGCTCTTCTCTAGCTTAGGGAAGTTATTTTAAAAGGTTCGTTCTGGGTGAAGGTAAGGAATCTCACCCTGATAGGTTTCTCAGTTCTCTTCTGCTCCACAGGATGGTCAAGTACTCATCAGAGAAACACAGAAAGTAACTGTATGGATGGAAGAAACATCAGCTGTCACGTACTTGCCACTCTCTCCATTCGCTTTAGGTGGTCAGGTGTGGTTTTGTGGTAAACATTTCCTTCTCACAGATAACCAAGTCACCCTGTTCTGCATCAACAAACAGGGCAGCTCAGGGTCCTGCCTCTTTCAAAAGCTCTCAAGATATGGGGGCCTGGCACGCTCCACAAAAGCCACACCGCAGGCCTTCTATCTGCCTGGTAATTTTAAACACATCACAGACTCATTGAGCCATAAACTTCTATCTTATGAATGGTCTTGACAACTCAGTCACACACAGCCTATTCCAGAAGTGAGGCTTCCCCAACATAGATCTGTTCACTACTCAGGAGTATAACAAGTGTCCCTTGTATTGTTCTCCATGCCCTGTTCATCATAGGCTGTCCTATTATGCCTCCTTCATCCAGTGGGACTATGGACTCCTGTAGAATTCTCTCCTTTTAAGCTCATCTTCAGAGTCTTAAAGAAGATCGCACAACACAAAGCTACAGTGATATTGATAGCACTCTACTAGCCCAGACAGATGTGGTTCCCTCACCTCCTTGCACAGTAGATGAGGGTCACAATGCACACCTTTAGACCTCTAAGGAGCAGAGTAGTAAAGAGAAGATGTAGAATTCCACATAGATGTCTAGGGTCGATGCCACAAAGATCAGTCTGACAGATTTCCACAAACTCCATTTTATATGTATGTACAGAACAAAGGCACACAATGCTGCGTTTCCAGAGGTGCCTGGTTCAAAAGGCATTGTTTGGAATGATCCACAGAGTGCTTAGTTTATTTGATGGTCCACTATAAATAAATAGTACTATTTATTTATTTATTTAACGGAATTTATATACCGTCTTTCTACAAATCAAGACGGTTTACATAAAACAATAAAGGCAGTATGTTTCAACTGTTTACATGGAACAAAGTAACAGATAACAAGGAGAACATTTTACAAGAATTATGAACAACTATTTACAGCGGTACATACCAGGATACAGTTGGCTGCATGAATATATTTAGAGAAATAGAGAAGGCAAAAGCAGGGAAGTGGTATTAGAAAGTTAGGTACTAAGGTGGCAGGGAGAAATGTTCAAGGAAAAGAAGTGTTTTTAGCTTCTTACGGAACTCAGTAGTAATTTTAATTTTAATTAATTTTAGTAATTTAATTTTAATTTAATTTTTAATTTAATTTTAATTTTTTAGTAATTTTAGTAACTAGTAGTAATTTTAAATACATATGATAGGGATTTAGGTTTGATGGATAAAGTCCAGACAGTCCATCAATAGCATTAGTGGATATGAACCCTCCCCCCCCCCCTCCCCCCATACTGGTGCCATACTGTAACCGACTGATGTATTGAAAGAAAATTGACAACACTCCTGATGCAGATATACATCTGGTTTCTAACTGTGTGCAATTGCCCAGCTATCTGGAAGGGAAATGGAGTGGAGGAGTGGCCTAGTGGTTGGGGCAAGGTACCTCAGGCCAGAAGGTCAGAGGTTCAAATCCCACTAGAGAACAACAACCTTGGGCCAGAAGGACTGGGGTTTCTAGTTCCACAGGTGCTCCTTGTGGTCTTGGGCAAGCCACTTAACCCTCCATTGCCCATGTTCCCTGTAAAATAGTTATCTCCAAGTTATAAATGCCCTGTTCAATGTAAACTGCCTTGATATCATGAAAGGCAGTATATAAGAAATGTTAAATAAATAAAATAAAATGTTTGATCTTTGGCCTGGCCTTCTATAGAGGGAAACCAGAGAGCAAGACTGTGACCCTGCAAAGGTCATGTCCATCCTAGAAACCCCTACTCTCTTCAAACCTGGCATAGGTATATTGCATGAGAATCTCCCGCTGTGAATATTTATTTATTTTTAGGTTTTATATACCACTTTATCCATGGAATCAAGGCGGTTTCCAGGAACTCAATGAACTATTGCCACACAAGTTGGTTTACATGAAGCTCAAAGAATATTACAGTGAACATCTTAAATTCCAGGAAATATCACAGTAAACAACAAATTCAATATATTAAATTTCAAACAGGCCTTTGCTATTCAAATGGGGCAGAGCCTGAGGAAGGCCGACTAGGCAAGCCTTCAGTAAATATAGTCTGGTGTTACCGACATCACCTATACAGCAGTAAAAAGGAGGACAACATTGGAGAGAAAAAGAAGCTGAAACAGCGAGAGAACAGACATAAAATGTTGACAATGAAGAGGAAGATGGCAAGGACCCCCCAGGAAATGTTGCTTGGTACACTCAGCTTTCTTGGGTGAGAGAAAATCTTAAAGCTAAATTTCTAAGTAACCCAAAATCGGGTTATTCAAGTACAGTGATGTTGAAGTAAATATTTTTACTAAAAATCTGTAGTATAGACATCTGCTCTTTCACCTTATCCATTGTAATAATTCATAACCTATAGTAAATGACTTGGCAGAATAAATTCCTTTACAAGAACCTCTTGTGTTTATTTTTTGTGCATCTAAATGCTGTAGAAAAGCAATTTCCAAAGCTATATCCCCATTTGTTAAATTCTCTCCACAGCAACAGCAACACTAGCACAAGACCAACCAGTCCTGCTGGGGACACAGCCTATCCCAGCAGGGAAGTAGTCTTATGCATCTCAATCTCAAGTCATTTGCCTTGACTGCTTTGTTTCTGAATGACAAGTATTGATTTAGCATCTTTTTTATACCATCTTTCTACAAGTCAAGACTGTTTCCAGAGAACTCCATGCAGTAACATTAACACTAAAACAATAAGGTGCATATTACAAGGAGCATATAGTTTAAGTTATTCAACATCAAACATTTAAGGTATAACTATTTACAATGTATTAATGGGTTGAGGTTGTTGCTTAGCAGGGCGTTGTTCATTCCTGAGCGGTCCTCCAGTTTAGTCCTCCACATCCGGGTAGTGCACCTCCTCCCGCAGCCAGGAGACTGGACCAATCAAAACTCTGCCACGTATGATGTATGCAGTCGGAGCTCCCATCAGCCCCCAGTGTGTCCAGTCTCCTTGCAGCTGGAGGACGGGTGTGCCTGGTTCAGGCTCACTTAGGATCTTTTTAAGGAGCAACACTGGGGTTTTAAGTTAGAGGGTTTTGCTTGGTTTCCTGTTTTTCCTTTTATTTTTACAGGTAGCTGTCCCTTTAATTTCCTTCAATTTAATTTCATTTCCTTTTACAGCCCACTAGGGGCAGGCCGGTGCTGAGGAACCAGAACTGCAGTAAGCCTCTACCTGCACTCCGGAGGCTTTAGCAGTTGGTCAGGCTGCATCTTTCCCCTTGACTGCACGGGGAACAGAGCTGCCTTGGGCCAGGTCTCCCTCCTCTTTACAGCCTGTGGGTGAGTTTGCGGGTACCTGCCCGCTTCAGTTTTTAACAGGGAGAGCCCGGTTACAGTAGAGCTCATTCTCCTTCGCGGGTTGTTGCTCGGCGCGATTCGCGAGTTTTTATAGACCTTGTCCCTTATTTCCTTTTTTAATTTGTTGTTAATTTATTTTCCTGCGCTCTCTTACCCGTTTTTTCTCCTCCGGGGATTTTCGCGCCTTTTTTCTTGTACCGGGAGAGACTGCCGGCGGCCATTTTGGATTTTCTTAGCTGTTTCTCGGGGGCACATTAGATGTGCACGGGCCCCCCTTACGACTTTTTGGGGGGTTTTCATGGCGAATTTGCTAGTCTACATCTCTGCTTCCTGGCCAGATAATTTTTAAACGTAAAAAAAAAAAAAAAAAAAAAAAAAAAAATGAAGTTTCACACAGACGGCTATTTTTTTACTTTGACCTTTCCTTGTGAGTGCCTTAGGGCAGAATTTGCTGTCTGCAGCTACTCCAACGCTGGAATGGCCGCTAAACCGCAGTGCATGATCTGCGGATCGCGCAAGGGTGCGGTAGCTGACTCTGGACTCTGTCGGAGCTGTGTCTCTGTTCCTGCGGTCCTGGAGCATCAGGCGGAGTTGAAAGAAATTCCTGACGCTGTTGGCTCCCCGGTGTTGCCGGTGGTGGAGCCCACGACTGGCCAATGCCCTCTCCATCGCAAGTCCTGGCTAAAGGGCTAGCTGATGCTCCTTCCCTGGAGTCGGCGGTCTGCCCTTCCGGGGTTTTTTCCCCGGAGTTCGTGCTGCTTATGCACCAGGCATTCCGCTTAAGCCGGTCGGGCAAGCTTCCGGGGGCCTTGGCTGCTGCGCTCCCCTCCGACCCGGCGGCGGAGACCCGCATTGTTTCTCAGCCTCAGGCGAAGCGCCTTCGGACTATGGACCATGATCCGGAACCGGAAGATCTGACTTGGCAGGAGTTGGAGGCGGATCTGGAACCTGAGGCTGATCAGGAGGAGTTGGAAGATGGTGAAATTCCGGAACCGGAGGATCAGGCCCGAATTATTCAGGTGTTTCGTAGGGAGGAGCTGGTTCCTCTGATCACGGAGGCCCTGCAGACCCTAAATCTAGCGGTAGCGCAGCCTCTGGAGGAGGAATGCTTGGAGGATCCCCTCATTCAGGCCGTGCGAGACTCTCAAGTTGTGTTCCCAGTACACCGTGTGGTAGAACAAATGATTCAGACGGAGTGGGATCAGCCTGACTCTGGACTGAAGGGGATACGGACTATGAACCGACTGTATCCCTTGGCCGACAAGGACAAGGACAAGTTTAAATCGCCACGGGTCGATGCAGCGGTTTCGGCTGTGACAAAGAAGACCACCATCCCAGTTGAGGGCAGTGCTGCCCTAAAGGATGCGCAGGACAAGAAGGTGGATAATTTGCTGAAGCAGGCTTTTGATACCAATGCCTTATCCTTGCAGGCTTCTATCTGCGGCGCGTGGGTCGCTAGGGCCTGTTTGCGCTGGGCTCAGCAACTGCGGTCGCTGGTCGGTTTGGACCCCCAGGGTTTGCTGCAGCTGACACGTCTGGAATCTGGGTCAGCGTACCTAGCCGATGTGCATTATGATCTCATCAGGACTTTGGCGAATAGCATGGCCTCGTTAGTAGCGGCTCGCAGATCTATTTGGTTGAGAAACTGGGCGGCAGACGGTTCTTCTAAATCCCACCTCAGTAAACTTCCTTTTAAGGGCAAACTATTGTTTGGTGAAGCCCTGGATAAGTTGGTTAAAGACCTCGGTGAGTCTAAGGGTGGTAGGCTACCTGAGGATAAGCCGAAACCCAGCAGGTCCGCTCCGCCCACGCGGGGTTCCTTTCGGGACTTTCGCAAATTTCGTTCTTCCCGCCTCTGGTCTGCCCAACGCGGCCGCTTTGGTTCCCGATCCCAAGGATTTCGTGGGTTTCGCGGAGCGGGCCAAGGCTTCTCCGGAGCCTCCGCCTCCTCCGTCTCTTCCTTTAGTCGCAAGCCGCAATGAAGCGAGGCGGGCTCCGGAGGGATTTCTTTTCATTGGGGGTCGCTTGCGCGATTTCCTTCCCTCTTGGGCCCGAATTACGTCCGATCAGTGGGTGCTGGAGATCGTGAAAGACGGCTACGCGCTCGAGTTTGCTCGACCGCTTCCCGACTCCTTTGTTCTCTCCCCCTGCAAGGGCGAGCGGAAACTAGAGGCGATCAGATTAACGTTACGCCGCCTGTTAGCCTTGGGAGCCGTTATCCCCGTCCCTCCTGTCGAGCGCGGCGCAGGTCACTACTCCATTTATTTTGTGGTGCCAAAGAAAGACGGATCTCTTTGCCCCATCCTAGACCTCAAGGGGGTGAACCGTGTTCTCCGAGTTCCTCATTTCCGAATGGAGACCTTACGGTCCGTCATTGTGGCGGTACGTCGCGGAGAGTTTCTCACATCCCTCGACCTCACGGAGGCCTATCTGCACATCCCCATTCGTCCGTCACATCAGAAGTTTCTTCGCTTTGCGTTTCCGTGGGGCCACTTTCAGTTTCAAGCCCTGCCCTTTGGATTGGCTACCGCGCCTCGCACCTTCACGAAAGTTATGGTGGTGGTGGCGGCGGCCCTGCGGCGGCCCTGCGACGAGAGGGCATTTTGGTTCACCCGTACCTCGACGATTGGTTGATTCGCGCGAAATCCAGGGACGAGAGTGTGCAGGTCACGAACAGAGTGGTTACTCTCCTGCAATCACTTGGCTGGGTGGTCAACGACAAGAAGAGTCACTTGTCACCGACTCAATCCCTAGAGTATCTCGGGGTTCGCTTCGACACGGCACGAGGCTTGGTGTGCTTGCCAGAGCGCCGTGTACTAGCATTGGCGGGCATGGTACGCGCATTCCTGGCGATGCCCGCTCCATCCGCCTGGTGGTACCTCCGGCTCCTGGGCACTATGGCGGCGACCCTGGAAGTGGTGCCATGGTCGCGTTTTCACATGCGACCCCTCCAGAGCGCCCTGTTGTGGCGCTGGTCCAACCAGTTTGACTCGTTGAACAGGAGATTGCCCTGCCCGAAAGCGGTGCGTCGCTCGCTCCGGTGGTGGCTGTGCTCGGAGAACCTGATGAAGGGGCTCCCGTTGGAGATGCCCCTATGGGTTCCGTTCATCACGGATGCCAGTCTGTCGGGCTGGGGAGCCTATTGCGAGGGCCGCTTTGCTCAGGGGAAGTGGTCTCTCCTCGAAGCCTCTTGGTCGATCAACCGGCTCGAACTACGAGCAGTGCGTCTCGCGCTACTTGCCCTCGAAGACTTGATAGCGGGGCGACCGGTGCGGATTCTCTCGGACAACTCGGCGACGGTAGCCTACATCAACCGCCAAGGCGGCACTGGAAGTGTGGCTCTCGAGGCCGAAGCGGCGGCTCTATTCAATTGGGTTCAGTCCCGTCTGCCAGCCATCTCGGCGGCCCATATCGCGGGACGGGACAACGTTACAGCGGACTTTCTGAGCAGGGTGCGGTTTGATCCCGGGGAATGGGAACTAAACCCGCAGATTTACTCCCAAATAGTTCGTCGTTGGGGGACGCCCGTCATGGACCTTATGGCAACGTTTCAGTCGGCAAAATCCAGCCGCTTCTTCAGCAGGCGCAGGGAACGCATGTCGGAGGGGATCGATGCCCTTCTGCAACCGTGGCCGGAGGGAGTTCTTCTTTATGTCTTTCCTCCTTGGGCGTTAATCGGCTGCGTCGTCCAGCGCATCGAGGCTCACAGGGGTCGAGTGTTACTGATCGCTCCGGATTGGCCTCGCCGACCGTGGTTCGCGGACTTGGTGCGGTTGCGCGACGGAGTTCCCTGGCAACTGCCATCGGTCCCGGATCTTCTCCTTCAGGGTCCTCTTCGGATGCCCCAAGTGGATCGGTTCTCGCTTACGGCTTGGCCATTGAAAGGGCTCGGCTGAGAAAGCGGGGTTATTCCCCGGCGGTTGTTTCCACTCTCCTTCAGGCAAGAAAGACTTCCACCTCTCTCGCATATGTTCGAGTGTGGAGGATTTTTGAAGACTGGTGTTCCCGGAATGGGATCCGGGCTGCTACAGCATCCGTGCCTGTGGTTCTCAGTTTTTTACAGGATGGGTTCGATAAGGGGCTGGCGGCCAGTTCACTCAAAGTGCAGCTGGCGGCTATCGCTTGTTACCGGGGCAAGGTGCTGGGTGTTAGTCTAGGGTCTCACCCCGACGTTCTGCGTTTTCTCAAGGCTGTCTTTCACTTGCGACCGTCGCGTCGGGTGTCTATTCCATCCTGGGACTTAAACTTGGTGTTGCGAGCACTGGCTCGCGAACCCTTTGAGCCTCTCCGGAGAGCGTCTCTTAAGGATCTGACCCTAAAGACCGTTTTTCTAGTGGCCATCTGCTCGGTGAGGCGTATTTCCGAATTGCAAGCGCTCTCGTGCAGGGAGCCTTTCTTATCCTTCTCTAAGGATCGTGTAGTACTTCGTCCGGTTCCCTCCTTTTTGCCCAAGGTGGTGTCGCCTTTTCACTTAAATCAGGCGGTATTTCTTCCTGTTCTGCGGGCTGGTCCGGAAGACGCTGCTGGCAGTACAATTCACTGCTTGGATGTCCGGCGTGTGCTTCGGTGTTACTTGAAAGTCTCTGAGTCTTTTCGGAAAACTGACCGCCTCTTCGTACTCTTTGGAGGGGCTCGGCGTGGTGAGGCGGCGGCTAAGGCCTCCATTGCTCGGTGGATTAAGGAGGCAATTGCGTCGGCGTATCTTTTGCAGCGGCTGCCGGTCCCGGCTGGTATTCGCGCCCACTCGACCAGGGCCCAAGCAGCCTCTTGGGCGGAATATAGTCTGATTCCTCCTGCGGAGATCTGTAAAGTGGCTACATGGTCCTCATTGCATGCCTTCAGTAAGCATTACCGCTTGGATGTGCTTGCCGCTCAGGATTCTCGTTTTGGGGCTTCAGTGCTGCGCGCCGGATGGCAAAGTCCCGCCCGGTGTTGACTGCTCTGTTACATCCCGGATGTGGAGGACTAAACTGGAGGACCGCTCAGGAAATGGAAATTGCACATACCTGGTAATTGTAGTTCCTGGAGGGTCCAGTTTAGTCCTCCTTCCCTCCCATATTTCAGAGTAATTTTTCCGAATCCTTTCACGGCGCGTTTTTTTCGTCAGGCAGTCGGAGCGCTCCTCTGGCGGGCGCCCTTCTTTCCTTTTTTCCTCTCTTGCCCGCACTCAACTGTCTGTTTCTTCCGGAGTGAGGGTAGAATCGCTGTGTATGTTCTGGCTTCCTCGTTTGGGGAGGGAGCCGGTGTGTTCATTTAGTGCTGGGGGGTCTAGATGTTTTTCCATATTTATTCTGGTTTCATAGTCTCAGGTGTTGCTTCTGCTTTGAGTCTGCTTTGTTACTAGTTCACTGGGGGCTGATGGGAGCTCCGACTGCATACATCATACGTGGCAGAGTTTTGATTGGTCCAGTCTCCTGGCTGCGGGAGGAGGTGCACTACCCGGATGTGGAGGACTAAACTGGACCCTCCAGGAACTACAATTACCAGGTATGTGTAATTTCCATTTGTTCACTATCTAACCCAAGTATTTGCAGAGCTATTGCTCCCTCAGGATATTCAAAGCATCCTACTAGCTTCTAGAAGACTTTCAACTATAAAATCTTATTGAAGCAAATGGGCTCTTTTCACCTGCTGCTTTGAAGACAAAGGGGTATGTTTACTAAACCGTCTTAACGTGCGCCCAGCGATAGTGTGCAGGCTGCCATAAAAGAAGTGGGCGTTTCAGTCTTAAAGCAGCAAAATGGGAATATTGCACGATAACGCGCGCTGCTGCGCACATTAACGGGCGAAGCATCGCTAAGCACGTTAACACGCGGTAATCTTAAGTAGGCGCCCAGACATGCAAACATAGAAACAGAGGTGTAGCACAATGGTTAATACACTGACTGATGATACAGGGGTCATGAGTTTGATCCCCCAGTGTGCCTAATGCATAAGGCAGGCTGAGGCATCAGCTTTGACATGTAAGTATTGTTTCTTGAGGCAGTTTATTTGTATTTTAATTATTGCTGCCAGCAAACACACCCTCACGTGCCGTAACCTAAGGTGCCGCATAAGGCACTCCATAAGGCACATTATAAAGTGCACTGTCCGCCATGGCACCCTATAATGTCCCCTATAGGGCACCCTATGAGGCGCTCCATAGGATACCTTATAAGGCACCTTATATGGACGGTAACCACAAGGTGCCTCAGAAGGCGCTTTATAGGGCGCCCTATAAAGTGCCTTCTGAGGCACCTTATGGTTACAGTACGCTGAGGGTGTTTTGCTGGCAGCACTAATGTACATTAAAAATAGATAATGCTTTGGACAGCCCTATCAAATAACCCCACTGTGGGTTTGAACCCATGACCTCTGGCTCCACAGGCAGTGAAGTAAAAAGTGGGCTACAGCTCTATAGCTGCTAACAAGCCCCTGGCTGGCTGCAGAAAGACTGCACGTCACCACACAAACAGTCTGCTGTGATCACCAGGATAGGGTTAACCCACCCGTACCCATGATGCACTGCACATGCAAATCAGCAGTCTACAGATGAACACAAGATGGGGTATGCATCCCCACAGCACCTCGGCCTGGTAGGGGGAACTGACCGTGTGTGTTACTGGCACAGAGTAGCTACACACCGTCACATTGTGCGGGTACTGTGCTCACCCTGAGGGTGAGGTGGGGCGCCCAGCACCAGGTCCACAGCACCTTCCATGGCAGAAATAGGCCATGCTGCAGGTCCCCAACAGTGCTAGTGTGTGAGAAAGGTAGTTCCTGCAGACACACTTTGGATACATCTGTATTTCTCAGTCAGGTATAGCCCTTATGGGCCCATAGGCGGATTATGTACCACCACCCAACCCACCCTCTGGGGCTGAGGGTGGGAAACAGGGTCTCCCATCAACAGATCTACATTTTACCTCCCTGCAATGGCAGCAGTAGAGGGGACCATCAACCACAGTCCTGCTGGGGAACAAACACCCTACAGGGCAGTCAATGCAGCTCTGTATACATCTATAAAGCAATAGCAGACAGACATTAGGCCTGGACATGCTCAGCTGCACCCCACCACTATCTGATATTCTCCTGCAGCAAGTCTCCAGCCACTGCACCCTGCAAGGTGTTCCAGCAAGACACATACTAGCTGCAGACAGTCTGCTAGCTAGTCCATAGTGCATGTTCCTGGAGGAGATGCATGCACCCAGAACTGGGATGTCAGCATACACACCAAGCAGATAAGTCAGTGATTAGGCCCCAAAAGGGAACCCATAAATATCACATGAGAGAAATATTATAGAGCACTATGAGGGAACCTAGCCATGCCGTGGTCACTGCTCAGTCAGGGTGAGAGTGATCTCCCAGCAGGACATGCTGTGGCCACCCTGTCTGTGCAGGTGGTTGCCAGGCACTACAATGTCCCAGCCATTGCCCTATGCCCTGTGCAGATGCATCCTGTCCAGGCTATACCCATGGTACCTTGCTCCTCATTATGCACATTGGCAGGCCAATACTGGCAACAGTGCTGGCAGTGTGGGCTGTGGAGGGTGTTTGCAGCTACCACACACTGGATAGACAGACACACACTCCCACACCTATGCCAGCATTGTACAACTATAGAGGTGTTTGGCAACCCTAGCCATCACACCCTGGGCACAGTGCAGGCATGGCTATGGTACGCAATACAGTTGGGGTCACTCCCCAGGGTGGTAAACACTGTCAGACACAAGACCTGTAGCACACTCCACAGACATCAGAAAGGTTGCCATGATGCAGCTCAATCAGAAAATTGTCCTTAACTTCAGAATTGCTATCTGCCAGTAATCATAGCAACCTTTTGATAGCTGTGTACCGTATTCCCGGGTTTAGGGTGGCATTGCTAAGGTATGCAAGTGCTAGTATTGGGAGATGCACGCAGGGCCCAATGTCCTGCCTCTCCAGGAGGCATTGGATAATGGAGCCTGTGGGTGCGGATGTGTCTGCCCCTGTTTGCTGCTGCTTTACGGCAAAGGTTCCCAATTCCAGTCCTGGTGTGCCAAACACTGTTCGGGTTTTCATGCTGTCCCTCATGAATATGCATGAGATACATCTGCATACCATGGGGGCGGCACATAGAAATGCAGCACAGGCATCTTTATTAGAGGCAGCATGGTACCTGAATGGTGTTTGGCCCTCCAAGACTGCATTTGAGGGACTCTGCTCTAGGTAATGCGCCTGTTTATGGTGTCTGTGCTCTGTAGGGTAAAATGTAGGTGTTTTGGGCATGTTTACATCATCTGCATTAAAGGTTCTGTCTGTATTAGCATGTTTTAGTAGTGGGTAAAATATGGGGACTGGGTTGGCAGGAACCACAGCTGGGACTTGAACCTGTGACCTTCTGCCTCTGAACACACTGGCTGTGTGCACTGCACCACCGTGTTGCCACAGAGACAGTGCATTCCCTGGTGATACCATGACTGTTCGTCCGGCAGGGCCTGCCTGTTGCAGTGCATAGCACCCACCTACACAGGGCTAGGCCATGGTCTGCTCTGGGCAGCTGCCACTGCCCCCCTCCACCACCAGTACCCCTCTGCCACCATGCTGACATGCCCTTCTGCTGGTGGTGCGCAGTCTCAGGCCATCCAGTGTGCAGGTAGGCAGCTGCCTATAGTGCATGTTCTGGGGTAGAGGTGCCTGCATAGACGTCCACGCTCCCCCCCCCCCAACACCGCCTGCCAATGTTCTGTGCCCTTGGAGGTACCTGCTGGGTACTAGCCCCTGTGACACTGTGATAGACACAGTCGTGCCCATGTTGGGCCCTCATCAGTTGCTGTCTGGCTGCTGTACAGTTTCAGCATTCCTAAGTGCCACCTAGGCATCTGCCTAGTCTGCACTGTGCCCCAGCTGCACCACAGCATGTGCCGCCTGCAGCCCTCTGTATCCCATTTCCAAGCATCTGTCCAGTTGGCCGTTCCGACATGCCCACCCTGCTGTTGCCACACATGTGCACGCCGTAGGAAACCTGTCTGATGGAGAGGGAAACCCTGCACAGCGCAATTTCACTGTGGGCTCATTCACCTTGTATGGGGATGGAGTATGGACCCGTCCAGAATCATATCTTTTTTTTGGTGCCTTCTTGGGAGTGTTTTTTGATGTTTCCCATTGAGATCACTATTGCCCAGCTTGGTTATTTTATTTTTCCATTTTCTTCTGTTCATTTTCACTGTTTATTTGCCCTTTTGTTCCATGCACACGTATCACACATCACTTTTTTGTAGGTTTTCCTGTACATTGCTGACAGAAATGGTTTCTCTTCCCTTTAAATCAGCTCTAACGCCAGGGTTTCACTGGCATTAGTTTTCAGCCTCGGATTTCACAGCGTTGGTGTACGGGGAGCCTCTCCCCTCCCACTCTCCACCCATTGAGCCCTTCTCTCCGCCCCTGGGGAGCCTTCCTCTGCCTTCAGCGCTCGTTTGCACCGCTGCGCGCGTTATCACGCACTAAGATACCTTATCACACGATAAAGCGCCATTATCACGCGATAAGGTACCTTATCGCGCAATAACATCACAGAACACACATTAAGACGGTTTAGTAAACATACCCCAAAGTCTCTTGCCCTATTCCTCCATTTCCTTGACTTGCTAATTGAGATATCAGTGCTAAGCGGCTATTCTGTACAAGAGCCTCGAGTACCAAGAAATGCAACTTGAGACCATGAAAATGTCACAGAAACGAAGCATTCCCAATTGTATTAAGCACTGCTGACTATTGAATGATTTTATCTTAAAAATTATACAGACAAAAAAAAGGGATTTAAATTAGAAGTTTGAAACTTGGGAGCAGTAGCATTAGTTAAGGCATTACTGTTGAGTTCTGAGCACCTTTCGCAGGCCTTCAATAAAGGCCAGCACTACCAGTGGGCAAATCTAGGCAGTTGCCTGTGATGCCAACATTTGGTGAGGGAGGAGCAGCAAACAGCCAGCAGTTAGGTGAAGCTGTATGGCTGGCCGGCATCCCCACACCCAGCAGCTGGAGAGAGAGCTGGGTTGGGCTGTTGCTTCTCTTCCTTAAGGTTGGTCCCCTAAGAGGCACATGAGGGGAAGTACTGGCCTTGTGACCACTTGTTTTTAATGCACTTGCAGTGCCAGCCATTAGGAAGAGGAGGAAGGGTCAGACTCAATTCTCCCTCCAGTTGTCTGGGTGTAGGGATCTTCGTCAGCCATACTGCTCCACTCAGCTCTACTGGCTGGTTTGCTTCCCCCTCCCCCCTTCAATTCTGCACCATAGGCAACTGCTTAAGTTCACCTAGTAGTAATGCCAGCCTTTACTGACAAGTGCACAAATAGAACAGTAATGCCCAGGATCAGCAGGGCAGGGCCCCAAAACTCAAGGCTCATTTGCCTGGGGTGGTAATACTCTTGCACCAGCCCTACTTTCATTCCTTGCATCCAGTCTCTAGAGTTAAGTCAAGGCAAGACTGCTTTAAAAGGTGATGCTTCAATTCTAGGATATAAAATGTACATTTCAATAGGGCTCAGGGTTAGCTCAACTATCAGGCAAACTAGGTGGTCATCAAGGGCAGCAGCTTAGAGGGGAGAAGTAAAGAGCAGGGCATTCAAAGCTAAACAACAGATTCTGACAGGCAGGTGGGGCATAAGGCTTAAAGTCAGCCTAGGGTGCCAACACTAACTCTGGGGCTGACCCTGGTAGGGCTGAATTTGCCCTTGGGAAGCAAAAAAAGTAGAAATACAGAGAATTGCTACATCCTGGTAGTGGGTGGAAGTTCAGAATGTTTTATTGAAAGAGCAGACTGGATAAGAACTCTGAGAATAGAGAAAGCTTCAACTATACCACTTCTCAGAAGCTGAAAACCTGTGGATGCATACTTTTCTTCCTTTCAAGGTAGGAAATGCTCAAATATTTTGAGAGAAGTCATCATAGGGACAAATACCCTCAATCTGGCCCTTACATTTTATAATCTCAGAGTCTTACAGAAGTTGGAATTTCATAAATTCCACTCTGAAATTTTCATTTCAATATAGTTTAACTCCATCTATCTTGAAAGAAAAATGTTTCTGGTCACTAGGCTCAACCCTTCATCTTTTGTTTTATATTTAATCACTGCAATCACAGAGCAACAGGAAAGCCTTTAGAGCACCAAATCAAGAGGAAAGATCAGTAGGTAGATCAGAGTTTACATTCAATGACTTCAAAAGCAGACTGCCAAAACAGATATAGCCATCCATAGCACAGAGAATCCAGACTGGGCCGCAGATGGCTACATCTATTACAGGACGTCTACCACAGTCCCTCAATTCTTGCACTGAAGGGTGGGTTGGGATCTTATTAATTTGGAGATCACTAGTGTAGGGCACAGTTTTGAGTCAAAGTAAAGGGCCACTTTTTGTTAGGGAAAGAACCCTGTTCTTGAACAGAGCACTCAAAATCAGCCTCTGTGATTATTTGGGGATATAAGGTTCGTTTCCCTGTTTAAGCTTAACTGGGTAACATTTTTCCTCCCACCCGTTTTACTTCTCCTTAAAAGCAGATATCAATTTATGCAATTTCCACCTCTGGAGGAGGCTGCCTGCATCCTTCTGCTGTACCACAATATGCTGCTCGTGTGGTATTTTATAAATGCAAACCATCCTATTTTCCTGCAAATAAAAGCAGAACACCAAAGCATTAATGATTTAGTATAGTATGGACCAGATTCAGAGCGAGTGCAAGGTAGTTTTAAAGAGCAGAAGAGGTCATACAAAAACAGGCCAAATAATCATTGAAACAGCAAGACAATCTGAATTGAAACAAATAAAACCAAAACACACGAGCATCATCAATGTCAGTTTATGGAGTTTTTCATAGCTTTATGCAAAATACCATTTTCTGTAGATTTAGAAAAAAATAGACAAACCCGTAAGGAAAACAAAAGAGTTGTTTGGTTGAAGGATTACATTTTATTAAGAAGTCATAGCTGACAGAATAAGGTTATGAATCTTTTACTCTCAAGTACTTGGACTTACATTGGCAGCTTCTAGGAGTCTCCCCTCCGTTCCACTATCTACATTAATTGATAAGGGACATTACCGTTTGTGCTCAACTACTGCTCTGGTGAAAAAACCTCCATCTGAATCATGAGATTTTACCAGCAAATATTTTCAATTTCCACTTCAAAAGTTCAAGTTAAGTTTAAGCAGAGCTCTTGGAGCCAAGTCCTAGGGAAACCTGGAATTCTTTGTAGAGTGATATTTTTTATTAGGTCAAAATAAGGATTCTCCAAAGATCACACATAGGCCCTTTCTTCAGATGTGACCTCTAACATGGTTGCACCAATATATTTCAGCAATTCTTATATTGCTATTTTTGGATGCCTTTTTTTGGACCAAAGTCAAGTTAAGATCAAACCAAATAAAATAAAGCCAAATAAATAAAAACATTTGCAAGCTATAACACACACCTTTCATTATTAGCTTGAAATCAATTCAGGGAAAATCATTTCTGAGAAGGAGCTGGCTTACATAGCTACAACTTGGCCACACAAGTCTGGGTGCAAGGAAAGTTCAATGCAGCAAATTGGAAACTACTCCCTTTTCCAAGCTTATGGGTCCTGAATCACAAGCACAACAAAGCTCTCCGATGAGATTCCCCTCCCCCAGGGCTCAAGAAGTGATGTGTAGCCTGTGTAGTCTGGTGCGTTACTATTACAAACTAGACATCGCATTTCAGAGTCACTTGCTTTGTGAAAGGAAACCAAAAATAGTGACTGCATGTGGTAAACCTCTAGGCCCACAAAACAAAGATTCATCACAGAAAACAGCCGAGTAGGAATTCCTTTGTTACTGTCTCAAAGTGGCAGGTTGGGCAGGCAGGGTGGCTCTGCTGTCATGTTTTAGTTTCCACTTTGTTAGGGCTGACAGAGGTGAGGCCCTGAGTGGGGGGTTCCTGTAGCTACAAAAATGGCTCTAAGGAACAGATTCAGAGGAAACCTCTCCAGTCCACAGCTGGAAATTGCCTGGCGCACTGGTATTTCGGGAAGGGAGAAAACACAAATACACATCATGCCGAGGCATACCTTTTGGAAAAACAGCATCGTGGGGTCTACATAAAAACATTACTAGGCTCAGAGAGTGATACTTCTTTAAACCTATTTGAGACCGACTGCTGCTTTACCCATCATCATGCAACACGTACTCCTTATGATTGCTTAGTCTTTAAAACCTACTGTGAGATCAGAAGCTGTGTGCCCAGGTAGTGCTGCAGGTGTTGGATACCAGATTTAACATTTAAATTCATGGCTAACTACAGTACCAATATTATGCAGCAATGAGCCACCCACTGTCTAATAAGATTCTCATTTTTTCTTTAAAAAGGCTCGTTATCTTAATGTCCCCCTTGAATCTGTTGGAGAAGCCATGGACAGACCAAAGAAGATTTTTGTTTCTTTTTTCTTTAAGGGGGGGGGGTGAGGGAGAGAAGCCTAGTAGTCCCCCCTTTCTCCATTTGCTTCTAATTCCATTAGAACAAGATCTGAGATCTAACCTTATCAGCTTCATTCACAACTATCAATGGATTTCCCCTCCAAAATTTAATCACCCCCCCCCCCCACACACACATATATATATATACATATATATACACACACCCAGGCTGGTCTGTGCAGCAACAAGTCTGAGCAAGTAGCCATGCACCAGGGCTCCTCCATCCAAATGTTGCAACTATGGACCTTAAATCCAGTCACTAAATATCACCTTTAAGCAATGACCATGGACACCCTTCTCCCCAACATAAACCTCAAGTGCTGTGAACACTGCTCCCCAGGGCATCCTAAGCCCTGGACCAACAGAGGCAAAAGACAGATTTGTTTGATCCCAGTCTAGTCCCCTGAAATTCTTTATTTTTGCTCCATGAAGGCAGTGCTCATTTGGAGTAATGTTTGGCTGAGTGATGATCTGTATGTCCACAAGAATGTAGAATCTGGGGAGGTTATTTGAAGAAAATAAATTAAATTACTATATATATTTATTGAGAGAGAGAGAGAGAGAGAACACAGATAATGACCGCTGTAAATTCCTATTGCCTCCGTCTGCTCCCATCCTGACGTGTCACTCTGCTTCAAGCTTTACTTTCTTTGATGACTCCAGTTGAGTTAACATTTCATCCCATTGGACAAACTGTTTTGACAAGAGCAATATCTGAGAATCACGATAAAGGAAAATAATTATAAATCAGCACATGAATAAGAGCACTATCATCTTTTAAAACATAAAAATAAAATTAAAAAAAAAATCTTATGCAAGGTAAGGCTGTGGTTGCAAAACCATTCATCTTGCACTAAAGACACTCAGTAATATTCTTACATATTAATAGTTGCTCTCAAACAGCTCATATTTACTTAGAAAATACTAAATCTAGAGAAACGGAAAACCAGTGGAGTTAAACCTATCTGGGAGGATGGCATAAGGCGAGTGTAGACAGCAATGAGTCTGAGCAATTTCTATATGATGATCACCTCTGTAACCACCACCAGCAGCTCTACAAAGTCTGCTACCTCTTAGGCAAACTAAAAATAATTTTTCTGTTTAAGCACTGTGTTGGTATCTGCACTCATCTCGGGAAAAGCATTCCTGTATTATCTGCTCAATTTTCCTTCATTTTATTGTTTAGCATTTTTTTTGATGATTTAAATTTTATTATATTTTTGAAGTACCAACATACATGAAACAGAAAACCTTTCCCAAAACTGACTGAACATGTGAAGCAGTGATAAGATCAGTGCTATACATTTATATTGCTAAAGAACAAACCCTTCTCTACAAACTGGAACCCTCCAACAATCTCCTTACCTCCCACCCCACCCAATACACACTTACTGGAAGACTTGAGATCCAATGGCTCCAAGGGCGTCATCGACACCCGTCTTCAGTAGCCCAAGGCCGAGGCACTCACCTGCAAGGACCTTGCCCCTGAGGATCGGGAGCAAGAACAAGACCCTCGC
Organism: Ichthyophis bannanicus; assembly: GCA_033557465.1. Taxonomy (NCBI): domain Eukaryota; kingdom Metazoa; phylum Chordata; class Amphibia; order Gymnophiona; family Ichthyophiidae; genus Ichthyophis; species Ichthyophis bannanicus. The sequence continues at coordinate 101,361,904 of CM066032.1, read as the reverse complement.
TGAGGATCTGCCCGAGGCATTTGGCTCTCTGGGATCGCTTTGGTGGCCCGGGGAGTCCTTGACATAGAGGTCCCTGCAGTCTTGGGGTGAGCACCGGCAAAGCTGGGCATCAACGCCAGCCGGGAAGCGAAGAACGCAGCAATGCTGCGCTCTAGTCTCAACATACAAGCCTCCCACTCAGGGATGGCAGCCATGGGCACTGATGCCAGGATGATCAGGTTGAGGGTCGAGGAGGAGAGGGGGTCCTCGACAGGACGACCCTCGGGAGTATGGGGTCCACCGCCAGAGGCCTCTACTTCAGTCCAGGGTACCTTCCACTCAAGACTCCTCTGAGGCCCATTGGGGGCTGAGGGACAGTGCATGGGAATTCCATGCTTATCCACCTCCCAGGATAAGGCCGTTGAGGTCTTCTTTTCCTTCTTATGCTCTCGCTCCAGGGATCTTTGCTCAGAATGCAAGCCCACTCTGGAACCGCAGGAGCCTTATGCGACTCAGAGGATCCATATGGGGCCTTTGAGTGCAAGGCTACCAGGAATATCAGAGTCGAGTCGGATTATAGAAGATGTTGTCCTGCTTAAGTCAGCAGCTCTGGATGGCCTTTGCAGACATCTTACAGAGGGAGCATTCCTCTGGGTCATAGTTGGCACCCAGATACCGGACGCAACAATTATGAGTGTCTGTGAGGGACATGTTCCTGGAACACCGATCACATTTCTTAAAAACCAGTGGCCATTGGGACAAAAACACACTGATGGAAAAGAACCTAAGAAAAAGGAGGTCCCGAGACCCAGTGCCGGGACAGCAGGGCTCGGAGGTGGGAAAGGAACCAGCACAGGCCGGAAAAGGAATAAAAAGTATGAGAAAAAGCAACTTTTTTCCATGGGTACAAGACGAACGTCTGTAGGGCTCTGCGGAAAAAGGAGACTGAGCAAGATGGCACCCTTGGGCGAGAAGGGGACCATGAATGTGTGGTGGCATCTCCCAAAGACTTTTTTTGAAAGCTGGGGAGATGCTCTGTGCAGGGCTCCATCAGCATCAAGGTCGTCCATATGAGGGCTGATTTCCTACTTGTTCTTGGAGAATGCTAAAGTCTGCACTCCTACTCCCTCCACTGAGATCTGCTCCCCATGTCTTACTGCAGTTCTAGGTCCAGAGTGCCCAGTAGCTCCTTCTCAGCCTTACTCCCTTCTCTTCCCGAGTCACGGAGCAGCGGAGTCCACGACAGTTTGTTTAATTATTTATTTATTAGAACTTATATACTGCCACTTCCGAAGATCAGTTGCAGTTTACAGAGAACACAACTGGAACTTTACATTACAACACTGGAAAACTTATTTACAGGACTAAACATGGTTGTACAGATTAACAGTTAGCATAACTATGTACAATAAGCATGAAGTGTATAGCATATGTGTTGGTGCATGAGAGGAGGGGATAGAGGGGCAGTGGCTGTCAAGGGTGGGCTGGTTTGGTTTGGGGCTGGTTGTTACTGGTAGAGGTTCCATAGTACTAAACAAATAGGTGGGTTTTGAGCTCTTTCCAGAAAGTTTGGAGGTCTTTGATTGCTCTTAGGTTGTCTGGTAATGAGTTTCAAATGGAAGGGGCTACATAGGCGAAAGCTCTATTGCCACTAGTTTTGTTGGCATTGCAGATATGGGTTGGGATTGCTAGTGTGTTCTGAAAGCAAACCCTCCTGGTTCTTGAGTTGTTGGGTGGGCTAAGAAGAAAGATGGATGAAGAGGAAAGATGGGGCAATTTTATTATACAATTTGAAAGTAATTATGAGGTATTTAAATTTGGCCCTCATAGCAATGGGCAGCCAGTGGAGGGATTGGAGGAGAGGCGTGATGTGGTCCAAGTAGTGAGCTTTGAGTAAAACACATGCGGCTAGGTTTTGAGCTAACTGGAGTTGATAGCACTGGTCAACAAATTTTTACAAAAATCATGTTACTGAAATAAAAATAGTCATTTCTTACCAATTTTTATATGCTGAACACGAATATGACAGTGAAATTGCAAAGTTGGCTCTAGTTTTTTTGTAATCTACAAGAATTAATGTTTACATCATGAAATGCATGTCAATAGTAAATATAATAGGCCTTCGGTTAATACCTGTAAAAAACCAAGTCATAGACTACTTAGATTTTTTCACCTGTCTCTTGTACAGCTGCTCGGGAGTGTCCAGCAGTAGTCAGCCAGCATTGTAGTGGACCATTTTCCCTGGTATCTTTGCTCCATCGTTGCGATATCCTGGTGAAAACGTTCACCCTGTTCATCACTAACCATACCACAGTTGTCAGGAAAAAAATCAAGATGGGAATCAAGGAAATGGATCTTTAGAGACATATTGCAACCAAGTTTCTGATACTGCATCAGCATGTCTTCTACTAGTTCCTTGTAGTTTTTTGCCTTAACATTCCCGAGAAAGTTTGTTGACACTAGGCAAAAAGCATTCCATGCTTGTTTCGCATCACCCTGCAGCAAGTTGTTGAACCGGTCATCTTTGAAGAGCTCTCGAATCTGAGGACCCACAAAATCTCCCTCTTTAATCCTTGCTTCGCTGAGTCGAGGGAATTTTTCATGCAGGTATCGGAAAGCTGGCGAAGTGCGGTCCATGGCTTTCACGAAGTTTTTCATCAAACCTAGTTTGATGTGAAGGGGTGGTAGCAGGATTTTGTGAGCCTCAACCAGAGCTGGGTGCTGGATACTCCTCTCTCTGTTACATTTAGTTTGCGATTCCATTCCTTCCGCAAGTAGTGCCAATCCCTTGCTCAGCTATCCCACTCACATAAGAAATACATGTATTTTATATATCCCTGCTGCAGTCCCATTAAAAGGGCAACTACCTTCAAGTCATCACAGAGGAGCCAACTGTACTTGTTATAGTTAATGGAAGTCAGTAGATGCTTTAAGTTATCGTATGTCTCTTTCATGTGGAAGGCATGCGCTACTGTAATAGATGGAAGACGGTTTCCATTGTTCAAAAGCACAGCCTTCATACTCAGTTTCGAAGAGTCTATAAATAGTCTCCAGTCTTGTGGGTCATGAGTGATTTTTAAGGCATTCATGAGGCTTTCAATACCAGATTACTTTCCTTTCTGACTGCATATAGTACACTGCTGACGTCAGATGGTTTCAGCAGCCGTCTGGCAGTAGTATTGTATTGCATCAGAAAATGATGTAATCAACTCTGGATGATGTGTGCATGCTGTATTATGCAATGTGATGCAATATTACATCATTCAAGGCTTATTTGGGATGTTGTTGAAGTCGTACTGGATAAATTTACACGGTGAAACATCAACAATGAACTACATGCAATATCTTCAAAACAAGAGCCAATAACAATTTTTTAATGTTATATTCGTGTTCAGCTCACCAAGATACTACAGATTAGGGCCTTTTAAAGTCAGTAACGATTTCAATGTTGACCAGTGTAGATGGTGTTTTTGGGTAGGCCATACAGGATACTTTTGCAGTAATCAAGGTGGGGTGTCATCAATGCTTGTAGGACTGATCTGAAGGCTTGGCTGTCTAGTAAGGGTCGGAGATGCTGTAGCATTTTTAGTTTGAGATATATGATCTTTACAGTAGCTTATATACCTCAAACTAAAAATGCTACAGCATCTCCGACCCTTACTAGACAGCCAAGACTTCAGATCAGTCCTACAAGCATTGATAGCACCCTACCTTGTGTTCAGGTTTTCCTTCTATTAGGGAAACTGCCTAAATGGGCTAGTGGCTACCCCCAAACATATTTCTTTGACACAGACCTGGTCACCGGGAATTTTACTGCAGTAATCACTCAGGTTTTCCTTCAATCAAGGGACGACAATCCATTTTCACAGGGCCATAGCAGAAAGGTTAAAGAAGCGCTTCTAACCAAGTGTGAGCCATACTCTGGCTGCATTCCAAAGAATTCTTTCCAAACCCTTCAAATTTACGAGGTATGTGTGCATAGCTGTCCTTAACTTTACAGAGGGGAGAGGGTGGCTTTGTTCATGGGGTGGGAGGGGAGTAGAGAACTGGGAGAGGCAGTTTGAAAGGAGAAATTCCCTAACTACCATGTTGCATTCTAAGTTTCTATGCTGCAATAGTTAGAACCGTTTCTCCCAGAGAAAATGGACTAGATGGGGGCTTTTTTGGAGGGGGGCCTCATTTCTCCATGTCTGATTGTTCCATTTTCAAACCTGATGCAGCTTCATAGAATTTTTTCTCCCATGCCAAATTTGATCTTATTCCATTAAATTTTCAAGTTATTTTTCCCCCAGACATTGACTCCTTATGTAAAATTCTCGACAACTACACACAGATAATACATAAAATTATAGAAGAGACACATGCATTCAGCTTGAGCAACTCAATTAAAACTGAGACATTTCAACATCTAGTCACAGGATCACACACTGTGGTGGCAGCTGTGCAATAAATATTCATTCACTCTAGCTATACCCAATTACCACAAGTTGCAGGCATTCCGGATCGCCCTGCGGCTGAGGATAACTACGCTCTTCCCTGGTCTTCCTCTCCTCTAGTGCCTCCTGTGTCAGCTCAGGAGCCCAGTAACTTCAGGAAAAACTGCAGTAGCACATTCCACTCGTGTAGTGGGAAACAGTGCCCACACAGAGACCTTACCACAAGCCCAGGACCCTCATCCTATGTGACAGTAACTGTAAATGATCATCTATGGGTGGGGGGGGGGGGAAAGCAGGGAACAGTCCATTAATTACTCTTGCCCTGGCTAAAACAATTTTACTCAGCTTAAAGGATACTGTTTTATTATAATCTTCTAGAAGTTTCTTGGTCTCTGCTGTTATTTCTTCAGACTTGTCCTAAAGTAAATTAAAAAAAAAAAAAAAGAGAAAGGAGCGTCACTCTCAACATCTGTATGTGAGATTTGCTTTTCTGAGGCGTTATACTGAATGCTGATAAAACCTGAAAAAGCCATGTTATGTGGACAAAGTTCAACACAGTAAGAAGGCAATTTTATAAAAGGACAGACCACCTATAAAAATTACTTTGTGCATAAAAAGGACATGTGGTGCCATTAGGTATGTACTTGTAAGTGACTATCTGTGCCAGATTTGTGCTAGTATTTTATGCAAGTACCCTCTCAGCATGCAATGAATGAGGCCTATCATTCCGAGATTTCTGCCTCCGAAACATTCTAGAAGAAAACCATTACAGAACAGTATTCCAGCTGAAGATATGAATTAAGGAATTCATATATCGTCGGTAATCTCACTTCGCATAGTTACTCTCCTCCAGCTTTTATAATGTAATCAAAACAGATGAATCTCAGCTGGGCACACTGGATGGACCATTTTGGTCTTTATCATTATTTACTATGCCATTGTGTAAGCCGGTCAGATTTTCAGGAGACCGAGTAACTAGGGATTTTTTTTTCACTCTACGCATAATTAAACTCTGGATTGTTGCCAGACAATATAGTATAATTGGGTTTAGAAGAGCTTTGGAACAAGTTCCTGAAGGAAAAGTCCATAAACCGTTATTAAAAGTGGTGTGGGGAAATGTACTGCTCATCCCTGGACTGGCACTGCTGGGAAACATGATACTGGGCATGATGGACCATTGGCCTGACGCAGTATGACAAATCTTATGTTCTTATATACAGAGGCCTCAATGCCTATGGTACTGATTTAACCCAGATTTAATTTGGTAACCGCTAAATCATTTCTCCCAGTCTGATTGTTCCATTTTTGAAAATGGAACAATCGGTCCCAAAAAGTGTTTTGTGGATATTTAACTTTCTCTTGGACATGATCATTCAAGATATCCTAGAAATATAGCTTCTCTTCTACAGGCCACTGGAAAACTTGATTAAGGTTGAGAGGAGGTAACTGCATCTACTCTGAATATATATATGGAAATGACCAAATGCAGAGAGGAAGCATAAAGGAAGCTAAACAGCTGCATATTGAAAATGTAATTCTGGACGAGGATGAAGCAGCTGATTATGAATTAGAATATAAGACTGTAAGATATGCCATACAGGGTCAGACCAGAGGTTCATCGAGCCCAGTATCCTATTTCCAACAGTGGTAAAACCAGGTCACAAGTACCTGTCAGGTTCCCAAACAGTAGACAGATTCCATGGGGAAGCAGTGGATTTCTCCAGTCCACTTTAATAATGGTTTATGAGCTTTTCCTCCAGGAACTCGTCCAAACCTTTTTTAAAACCAGAAATTCTATGGGTTAGGCAACCATCTGCAAGTGAGTACTCCAATTTTAAAATTAAATGGGAAAGATCTGTTTAATCGACAATCGGGTTTAGATTTTGGGGTGACTGAGTCCAGATTTGGTCTACATATATATATATTATGACCAAGGCACATGTTTCCATTGCATCAACTTTTAAAAACTAGCCCGGTTTTTGGAGACAAAGGGCTTAGCAACCAAGACATGCTTTGATTAGGACTAGGCTGGACTACGTTTTCCTGGTTGGTTTATATGAACATTTACAGCAATTGCAGAATCCAGCAGCAAAATTGCTGCTAGGTGCTCATCCAGAGATCATATATGCCCAGTATGAAATTCTCTTTCACTGGCTTCTAAGTATAACCTGAGGCAATTTCAAGTGTTAAATGACCCATAAATTCTTATGGAGCTGAGGAGCAGCCTAATAGTTAGAGCACTGGCTTGGTAACCAAGACATCAGGGTTCAATTCCCACTAGCACATCCTGTGGCCTTGGGCAAGTCACGTAACCCTCCCATTGCTTCAGAAGCAAGGCCTGGCAATCTACTTCCGGTCACGCTACCAAGAAAACCCAAGAGCCGCTGGGTCGCCAGGACTCCGCATTGACGCAAAGGCACACATTGCATTTTACAGATTATTAAGTATGGGGCTTAAATACTAAGGAAGCACCTGAAATGCTATGTCCCAAGTCAGTCTGAAACTGCTGGGAGAAAGACTCTTCTTATGGTATCACAGGCAGAAATGAAAAGACCTCGTTAAAGAGCCTCGTCATACACTGCATCAACCCTCTGGAAATCTCAAGTCTGGTTCCAGCACTAGAAGATGATATGCTGTTTAGCAACTGGTGGGAAGCACCTTTTTACAGTGGCTTTTTAGCAGGTGAAATGATTTTTTGGAAGTTTGATTAGCCAAAACAAAGGCCCTCTAGACAAGGAACTACTGCAATAAAAGAACAGCATAAACATTTAAATAAGTGATACATCAAAATAAGCAAAATTAAAAAAACACGCAAAGAATAGCAGCCAAACTTCAGAATTATAACAGAAAAAAATAACTATATTAATATGCCTCAGTTTTCGTAAGCTTCGGTTTTCGACGTCTTTTTTTCATTGAGATTTTGTCCCGGTTCTCGTACATCTGCTCGGTTTTCGTACAATTTTAAAATGGTCTGTTCCAAGGGGGGGGGGTCATTCAGTAAAGTACAGTACTTAGCTTGTTTTTGCGATCCAGACCTCTTTGCTTTCTGCGATCCTTTGAGAAATACAGTAGCAAGAATCAAGGAGTGAGAGTCTGGCTGATCTAATGCTTCCGACACGCTCAATTAGAGGACTCCCTGCTGACGGCGAAACTTTGATGGGTCTTCCAAACATGCCAGTCCTGATGGGTCTTCCAAACTTGCTGCTGAGCATTTCTTCCAGCTTGCAATTTGCTTTTGAAACTGAATCAGAAGCGGGTGAGAGAGTCGGCAATCAGATTACAGTGCTGCATCTGTGTGTGTGTGTGTTGTCCTGTGATGATCGGGCAGGTGAGAGAAGTGACAGGAGCTGTTCTACTGCCTAGCTGAGACTTCGGGGGCCGTGCTGCTGCAGCCATTGCCACATGGCTCTAGAACGTATGCTCAGCTCTGCGTTCCAGATTGCCTGAGCGGGAGAGTGGTGTTTCCGGTGGCTGTGGCTGGTGCCTTTACTGGAGGCTTTTTTTTGTGGATCCTTCTTGGGGTTTTTTTTTCGTTTTTTTTAATTCCTGTGCCCGATCTCCTCTCTGGGTGTCTGGCTGAAGATTTGCATCTTGATGGTTGTTCTGTTAATCTTTCTCCCTTCTCAGCAGTTTAAACGATCTGTCTGCCAAAAATACCTCAGGAGCACCATCTTGTGGCCAGAAGTAGGATTGATTCTCTTCCTGATTGCAAACTGCTAAAAGTTCTCATTGTGCCTTGACACAGACCTTGAGGGGAGCAGTGATCTGAAAATGGTCCGTACCAAACTCGTCCGCCTGCCCGCATGACTCAGCCACTCATTTCCCGGAATCGAGCACCCATACAAAGCATCCCATGCGTTTGTGACTCAGTCTGCCTTTGTTTCTCGTTGAGTGAGCATCACCCCGCGCATTCATTGAGTGCGACTGCTAAATAAGCCACCATGGGGCCAAAGAAAGTTCCAAGTGCCAGCCCTTTGATGATAAAGAAGGCGAGAAACACGATAGAATTCAAGAAAGAACTTGTAGCAAAGTATGAAAGTGGCGTACGCATGGCCGATCTCACCAGGATGTACAGGAAGTCTGCATCAACGATCAGTTCCATCCTGGTGAAGAAAAACAAAATCAAGGAAGCTGATGTTGCGAAAGGAGTAAATGCGCTAACGAAACAGAGATCGCAAACAATCGAAGATGCTGAGAAGTTGTTGTTGGTGTGGATCAACGAAAAACAGTTAGCAGGAGATAGTGTTAAAAAGGATATAGCGTTATTAGAAAAGGTTCAGAGAAGAGCCACCTAAATGGTAAAGGGGATGGAAGGATACTCCTATGAAGAAAGGCTAAAAAGGTTAGGGCTCTTTAACCTGGAAAAGAGACGACTGAGGGGAGATATGATAGAAGTCTATAAATTAATGAACGGAGTGGAACGGGTAAACGTAGATCGATTGTTTACGTTATCAGAATATAGAAAGACTAGGGGACATGCAATGAAGCTACAGGTTAAACTATTTAAGACTAATAAAAGAAAATATTTTTTCACTCAACGTGTAATCAAACTCTGGAATTTGTTACCTGAGGATGTAGTAAAGGCTGTTAGTGTAGATGGGTTTAAAAAAAGGTTTGGACAAGTTCCTGGAGGAAAGGTCCATAAACCATTATTAAGAAGGGACCCAGGATATCAATGCTTGACCCAGTAGAAGCATTGCGGAACCTGTGTCTTTTGGGGAAACTGCTAGGTACGTACGACCTAGATTGGCCACTGTTGGAAACAGGATACTGGGCTTGATAGACCTTGGTCTGACCCAGTATGGCATATCTTATGTTCTTATGTAATTAAGTCTTTCCAAGCTTGCAAGACACAAGAGTGTTGAATCAGCACAAAATTTGTATGGTAAAATTTGTTCTACAATGCAGAGCCAGCACAACAAAAGGCATGCTTCCTCGAGTTGATCAAGCAAATCTCATTAAATGATGGTCCATCAAGAAGTCAAGCCCGTGAAGAGAGCAGAGGCTGATACTAAGTCAACTGGTCTTTAAGATATCTACAACACAGTGTTTGGTTTTCAGCTCCTTGCAAAGTAATTTGAATTGATCTCATAACTCAACTGGAAGCCAATAATCTGGAAACAGCACAAGCACTGGCAAGTTAAATGCAAGGCATTGATAAGGCAGGCAAAGAGAGAATTTGAGAAGAAGCTTGCTGTGGAAGCAAAAACACCTAATAAAGACTTTTTCAGGTACATTCGTAGCAAAAAACCTGTGAGAGAGTCAGTTGGATCATTAGATGATAGAGACGTAAAAGGGGCACTAAGAGGGGACAAGAGCATAGCGGAGAGACTGAATGAATTCTTTGCTTCGGTCTTTACTGAGGAAGATGTAAGGATGTTACCCATGACTGAAGTGGTATTTAAAGGTGATACTGCGGAAGAATTGAAAGAAACAGATACACCAGGAAGATATATTACAACTCTTTGATAAACTGAAGAGTAGCAAATCACCTGGACCGGATGGTATACATCCAAGGATGTTGAAAGAATTGAAATATGAGATTGCAGACCTGCTATTAGAAATCTGTGAATTAATCATTAAAATCATCTGTAATACCTGAAGATTGCAGGATGGCCAATGTAACGCCAATTTTTAAAAAAGGGTTCCAGGGGTGATCCGGGAAACTACAAACCGGTGAGCCTGACATCAGTATTGGGAAAAATGGTAGAAACCATCATAAAGAACAAAATTACTGAACATATAGATAGTCATGGCTTAACGGATTTAGACAAGGAAGATTTTGTCTTACTAATCTGTTATGTTTTTTTGAAGGTGTGAATAAACAGGTAGACAAAGGCGAGTCTGTTGATACAGTGTATCTGGACTTTCAGAAGCCTTTGACAAGGTCCCTTATCAGAGACTTTTGGCAAAACTAAAAAGAGTCATGGGATAGGAGGCAGTGTACTATTGTGGATCAGGAATTGTTTAAAAGATAGAAAGCAGAGGGTAGGCCTAAATGGCCAATTTTCCCAATGGAGAAAGGTGAATAGTGGAGTACCCCAGGGATCTGTGCTGGGTCCGCTGCTTTTTGACATATTCATAAATGACCTGGAAAAGGGAACAAGTGAGGTTATCAGATTTTCAGATGACACAAAGCTATTTAAAATTGTTAAAACCCATGAGGATTATGGAAAATTGAAGGATCTTGATAAATTGAAAGACTGGGCCTCCAAATGGCAGATGAAATTTAATGTAGACAAGTGCAAAGTTATGCACCTAGGAAAGAACCACCGAAACAATGGTTACACGATGCAAGGTTCCACATCAGGAACCACCACCCAGGAAAGAGATTTAGGCATCATCGTGGATAACATGTTAAAACCCTCCGCCCAGTGTGCAGCTGCGGCCAAGAGAGCAAATAGAATGCTAGGTATCATAAGGAAAGGAATGGAAAATAAAACAAAGCATATTATAATGCCTCTGTATCGTTCCATGGTGCGACCGAACCTTGAATATTGTGTGCAATTCTGGTCACCGTATCTTAAAAAGGATATAGCGTTATTAGAAAAGATAGAGAGAAGAGCCACCAAAATGGTAAAGAGGATGGAGAGAGGCTAAAAAGGTTAGGGCTCTTCAACCTGGAAAAGAGACGGCTGAGGGGAGATATGATAGAGGTCTATAAATTAATGGAGTGGAACGGGTAAATGTAGATCAATTGTTTACATCATCAGAATATAGAAAGACTAGGGGACATGCAATGAAGGTACAGGGCAACCTATTTAAGACTAATAAGAGAAAATATTTTTTCACTCAACGTGTAATCAAACTCTGGAATTTGTTACCGGAGGATGTAGTAAAAGCTGTTAGTGTAGCTGGGTTGAAGAAAAAAAAAAAAGGTTTGGACAAGTTCCTGGAGGAAAGGTCCATAAACCATTATTAAAAGGGACCCAGGCTATCACTGCTTGACCCAGTACAAGCTTTGTGGAACCTGTGTCTTTTGGGGAAACTGCTAGGTATGTATGACCTAGATTGGCCACTGCTGGAAACAGGATACTGGGCTTGATGGACCTTGGTCTGACCCAGTATGGCATATCTTACCTTCTTATGTCTGCGCTCAGGTAGAATCGATATGACAACCCTCCAGAACCAGCTGAGTCTGCAACAGATATGCAGAGGCAATGGTCTCCTTAATCCAGCGCTCTAAAGTTGACTTAGCCACTGCATCACCCTAGTGCAGGCCAGCAGACAGCCCAAAAAGATGGTCAGACTTATGAAAGGAATTTCTAACGTCCAAGTACAGGAGAAACACCCCTTCTAACATCCACAAGACGAAGATTCTTATCCTTTACTCGATAATATCGATACAGGCAGACCACCTGGTTCATGTGAAGGGAGAATACACCTTGGGCAAGAAAGCAGGCACAGGTCAAAAGGAAATGGCCTCTTTGAAAAAGGACAGATAAGGATCTTGGCAAGACAGAGTCTGCAGCTCAGAAATCTGCCTTGCAGAACAAATTGCAACCAGAAAGAACGTCTTGAGCATCAAATCCTTCAAAGTAGTGTGCTTCAGTGGCTCAAAGGACACCGCCACCAGGGCCTTGAGCACCAGGCCCAGATCCCAGACCAGAAGGGAGGACAGACACCGAACCCCTTAGAGAAAGCGCAAGATGTCCAGGTGCAAGGCTAGAGACTTACCAGCCACCAGACCTCAGAAACAAGCCTAAAGCTGCCACCTGAATTTTCAGAGAGTTAAGGGCAAAAGGTCCTTCTTCATGCAATCATGTAGAGCTAAGTTCCAAATGCTGTATCATTGCTCAAAGAGGCACCAGATCTGAATGTATGCTAGCTTGGTAGACCTCCTCGGTGCCCCGAGTAGAGTGGAGACCACTGCTGGAGAGTAGCCCTTACACGCTACTGTCTCCTTTCAAGAGCCAAGCCATAAGCGAGACGGGAACTGGGTGCTTCAGAACGATCTGTCCCTGCCACAATAGGCCCCAAAATGGAGGCAACTAAAGAGATGCCTGCAGGTCTCCAAATCACAGTGGCCACAGAGAAAAACATGTTTGACAGCATTCTCCTTGTATGCCCCCTCCTTATGGAATGACCTACCTAGTGCAATATGAGCCATCAGAGACTTAACAGTCTTCAGAAAGGCAATAAAGACATTCCTATTTGCGGAATACTATGGGAACACCCCAAAACAATGGACACTTACTGAAACACCTCAATAGACAAACTCATACCTTCACAACCATCCGCCATTTACATGCCTTAATAAATCCCCCTCAACAATGCCACATTTGCATTATCTGTTACCCCATGTAATCCTCCAAGTTTATCTCCCTTGTTCAATGTAACTGTTTTGTGTTTTGGTTCATGTTATATGTAAACCGCTTTAAATCTCATGATAGAGTGGTAAAGAAAAATCATTAAAAAAATAAATAAAAATAAACAAACATGCACAGCAGGTGCTGACTTGGCCAAGGCTGGGTCAGGGCATCAAAGTCCTTGGACCCTGTCTCCATGTGGCGACTGAAGATAGGGGAAACTATGGCATTTGAGCGGGTCACCATCAGATCCATTTCGGGGCGACCCCAGCGGCACAGAATCAACTGAAATGCCTCCTGAATCAATTCCCACTCTCCAGGATCCAGAGAGTGACAGCTGAGGATATCCACTTTCACATTGTCCAACCTGGCAATGGAACAAGATTAGGAGTTTCTTCTCCGCCCAGGCAAACAGGAGAACCATCTCCAGAGCTACCTTGGCAGTCTTACTGCCATCTTGCCGCTTGACATAAGCCACCGCTGTGGCATTGTCCAAAAATTTGAACCGTCCAGTCCTCGACCAGGGGCTGGAAATACAGAAGAGCTAACCTAATGGTCCTCGCCTCAAGGGTTCCACAACAGCCCTGGGTCATATGATCTTGGCTGTGGGTTTCCCAGCCCAAGAGACTGGTATCGATCATCATCAGGATCCAGGAGAAATAGTCTTCACCATTATCAGGAGTGGGAGCTTGCGCTCAAACTGAGAACTCAGGGACCACCAAGTCAACCAGGACCGCTGGAGAGGCTGCATGTAAGCACCATCCCTATGGTCGCCACCATCAATCCAAAGAGCTGAAGATAATCCCAGACTCTGGGGCTTGCTGCGCACAGAACAGCGCCAGGCAATCCAACAGTTTTGATCTGCTCCTCTGGCAGGAAAACTCTGCCCACTTGAATGTCGAAACATGCTCCCAGGGACTGGGAAGGCAACAGCTGGCTCCCTGATTGATCACCCAGCTGAGGCTTTCCAAAAATGACATCTCTCGGGATGCCACCCTAGATGCCTCTGAAAAGAGAATGGGCCTGGATGAGCCAGTCATACAGATATGGATGAACCCAGATCCCTTGGAACTTAAGCACCACCATTATGACCTTGGAGAACATCCTTGGGGCTGTGGGGCTGAAAGGGAGGGCAGCAAACTGAAAGTGCGAGCTAAGTATGGCAAAATGCAGATACTTTTTGCTGATCCACCCGGATTGGGATATGAAAACACACCTCGCTCAGATCCTGAGAATCCAAGAACTCCCCTTGGTGCACTGCTTGAATCACGGTGCGCAAGGTTCAGTCTGGAAGCACAGGTCATGCAAGAGCTAGTTACCCCCTTGAGGTCCAGAATGGGCCAGAAGGAACCAGACTCAATTTATTTTGTGGTGCCCAAAAAGTATCTACCCTTGCCCCACCTTTAGGCACAGCAACTTATCCAAGGTGGTCTGTATAGCGGCACTTTTGATCGCAGACCCACAAGGGGAGATGACAAAAGCATCCGGACTCGGCTCTTTGCATGCCAGTACATAGCCAAACTAAATGTCTAGCATCCAGCAATCCTTGATAAGCAGGGCCCATTCCTGAAAGAAAAGGTAAAGTATGCTTCTAACTGGAGTCAAGAAATGGGCCCCCAAACATTCACTGTACAGCCCAGGAGGGCCCTCCTCTGGAGGGATCTGAATCCCTGGACCCACATGCTCCACAAAAGGACTGAGAACAAGCCAGAAGCCCAGAAGCAAAGGGGAAGAAAGGACTTTCGTTGTTACCGTTCTGGAAAACCTGAGACCCCCAGGGATCCGGCCAGCGCGCCTGTTGTAGAAAGGGGCATCAGCCTGCTTCACAGGCTCCCTGGACCTGTCTTACAGAAGGTGGTAAGATTTCATCTCACCCAGATCCTTGGCCAGCTTCTCCAAGTCAGCTAAAAAAAAAGAAGCTTCCCCTTAAAAGCCAGCTAGGTCGAACTGGTTTGGAAGGAGTCTGCAGCCCAGTGCCGGATCCAAATTCAACGCCATGACAGTCGTCAGGGCACCATCCCTGGCTGCTAAATAAGAACATGACATAAGATATGCCATAATGGGTCAGACCAAGGTCCATCAAGCCCAGTATCCTGTTTCCAAAAGTGGCCAATCTAGGTCACAAGCACCTAGCAGTTTCCCCAGAAGACACAGGTTCCACAACGCTTGTATTGGGTCAAGCAGTGGATTTTCCAGGTCCCCTTTAATAACAGTTTATGGACCTTTCCTCCAGGAACTTGTCCAAACCTTTTTTTATACTCAGCTCACTAACAGCTTTTACTACATCCTCCAGTAACAAATGCACCAGGTCACACATGACATCAGAAAGGAATGTCATAGCCAACTCCAAAAGAGGGGTATCATCCAGCAGAAGAAAATTAATCCACTGGAGCAGGGCTTGAGATATCAGACTGGCACATGCTGTAGCTGCAGAATAGTCGCCACCACAGCAAACTGGCTCGTCAACAACAAATCCACCTTACAGTCCAGAAAATCCTTTAAGGCCGATCTGCCTTCCACAGGAATGGTGGTCCATCTGGCAACTGCCATAACCTGCACATCCACTTTGAGAATACCAAACCATTCAATGCACTCCTCCTCCAGGAGAGCACAGATCTTCTTACACACCCTTAACTCCTTAGGCGGGGAGTTGGGAGAGTCCCACTCTAACTGGATGAAATCTTTGATCACATCTGGGAACGGAACACAGTAGTGAATTTCTGCACTCCTTGAAAGGGCGGATGTACCTTCAGCTCCTGCTCCATGCAGAAAGCATTCATTAAGTTCAAGGCGGATGAAATTCTGGCGATCAACATCACCAGCTACTCCTTTCAGAATAGGTGGATCACTCCAGCCTCTTGACAATCTTCTGAAGGTGAAAGAGTACTTCTTTATCCCCCCTGAACCTACAGTATTTGCAGACTACTTTCACCTTTTTCTTTATACCTCCCCTCCACCCTCCGGCGACATCATATATAAGCTAAGTAAACCCTATGCAAATATGTTTATTCATTCACTTAAGTCCTTGTTCGCTCAATGTTCTCATTGTTCCTGATGGTTACTCTTATTGTTCCATGTACTATACGTTGTTCACATTGTTACTTGTAAACCGCCTCGACATATTGCATTGCATTGGGCACCTGTTCCCTGTCCTTTTGTGGTCTTAGATGGTTGTTCTGGCTTTGAATCTAGGTCTATCACCCCTTTTTCTGTCTTGTCTATTGGTCTTGATCCTGTGTTAACAGTTTTTTGTGCTTTTTGCTTTTATTGTAAACCGCTGAGATATATGGCTTGATTGGCATGTATCAAGTTAATAAACTGAAAGGTAAGGCAGTAAAAAAACAAACAGCTAAATAAATTCACGTCAAAGCCCAGTACCAAGCTACAAAACACCTTCTGTTATTTTCTGAAGACCCTAAAGCAACCCCTTTTGATACTTTAATGCTCAGAATTGGGTCTGTTTGGAAGACCCAGCCCTTGTAGGTCATAACAGTATCAGAAGCACGGAAGTGGCAAGCTGAGGGATCCTCCCAACACACAAAAAACACAGAGTCTGGGATTATCTTCAGCTCTTTGGATTGATGGTGGCGACCATAGGGGTGGTGCTTACATGCAGCCTCTCCAGCGGTCCTGGTTGACTTGGTGGTCCCCGAGTTCTCAGTTTGAGCGCAAGCTCCCACTCCTGATAATGGTGAAGACTATTTCTCCTGGATCCTGATGATGATCGATACCAGTCTCTTGGGCTGGGAAACCCACTGCCAAGATCATATGACCCAGGGCTGTTGTGGAACCCTTGAGGCGAGGACCATTAGGTTAGCTCTTCTGTATTTCCAGCCCCTGGTTGAGGACTGGACGGTTCAAATTTTTGGACAATGCCACAGCGGTGGCTTATGTCAAGCGGCAAGACGGCAGTAAGACTGCCAAGGTAGCTCTGGAGATGGTTCTCCTGTTTGCCTGGGCGGAGAAGAAACTCCTAATCTTGTTCCATTGCCAGGTTGGACAATGTGAAAGTGGATATCCTCAGCCGTCACTCTCTGGATCCTGGAGAGTGGGTATTGATTCAGGAGGCATTTCAGTTGATTCTGTGCCGCTGGGGTCGCCCCGAAATGGATCTGATGGTGACCCGCTCAAATGCCATAGTTTCCCCTATCTTCAGTCGCCACATGGAGACAGGGTCCAAGGACTTTGATGCCCTGACCCAGCCTTGGCCAAGTCAGCACCTGCTGTTCCTTCAGGCTCACTATGGACTTCCGTGCCCTGAATCACGTTTCAAAATCTGTAGTGCCCGTGGTAGCCTCATACCCTGAAATGATCTCTAAACTGAACCCCAAATGTAAATTTTTCTCTGTTTTAGACATATCCAATAGGTTTTGGAGTCTGCCCCTGGCCCTTGAATGCCAGTACAAAACAGCCTTTCAGTGGCTGAACAAACAATATGCATGGACTGTGCTCCCACAGGGATATAAGGATTCCCCCTGAATATTCCATAAATACATGCAGGAAGCCCTATCACTATTGTCTTGCAGAGATAATATAATTCAGTATGTAGATGACATTCTGATTCAGTCTGAGAATGAAGCCGTACACTGGAATCATGTAAGAGAAGTTTTAAAAGCCCTCTTACAAGCTGGTCTTAAAGTTAATCCTGCCAAGGCTCAACTGTGCAAATCACAGGTTTCCTTTTTAGGGGTTACTATTGGCCAGGATGGTAAATCTGTAGATTCTCAGAGGATAGAGCTGATACAGAAACTTCCACTTCCTACAGATCAGAAATCACTCCAGTCATTTCTAGGGCTCACTGGTTTCTGTCGTGACTTTATGCACAATTATGCTGAAGTGGCAGCTCCACTTTACTCCCTGCTAAAAAGTAAAAGTTATGTTTGGGAGGAAGAACATACAGAAGCTGTAACTAAATTAAAGCACATTCTGACTTCTGCTCCTGTTCTTGCACACCCAGATCACACACAACATTTCTTCCTGTACCCTGTAGTTGGAGAGAACAGTATAGGTGCAGCTTTAATACAACGCCTAGGAGGAGTAGATCGCCCTATTGCCTTCTGTTCCAGAGTTCTCACTTCTCCTGAACTCAAAATGGGAAACTGTGAACAACATGTACTGGCTTCCTATGCTGCTATGCAGAAATTTACATACATCATTGGTGCTCAAACCACATACATATGCAGCCATCACACCCCCCTCAAATTCATTGTAGAGGGAAAGTTAGCATGTAGCAAGATTAGGACTGAGAGAATAGTCCAGTGGACTCTCATGTTGCAAGCACAGAATGTAAAGTTTGAATTGTTGAAAGAACCTAACGTGCAAGTGGTTGGAATCTTGCTGGAGGGGCAACCTCATGACTGTCAGTCCTCACCCAGTGCCCCTAATCACATGATCTTTAGGGAACTGGGACTAGACAAAATTTCACCTTTTCTTCCTACAGTATATATTGATGGTAGTAGCCAATGTGAAGGAGGCAGGCGACTAGCAGGTTTTGCAATTGTACAATTGGACCCAAATAACCAAGTGGTACTGCAGAGACAGTATTCCTGTGGGTCAGCGCCAGCACAGTACTGTGAGCTGGCTGCTTTTGTAGCTTGTATGCAACAATATCAGGATTCACACCCAGAAATACAAATCATTTTAGATTCTGATTATGTCTTTAAAAGTGCCATTGCCCTGTTACCCTGGTGGCTGGCAAATAAATTTAAATCTACAGATGGGTCCACAGTGAAAAAGTCATCACTGTGGACTATGGCACAAGAACTGAGTGAGAAGTTTCAGAGAGTACATTTAGTTAAAGTAAAGGCACATAGGAAGAAAGGCCCTTTAGTGAAAGGAAACACATTAGCAGACTCACTAGCCAAGGAAGCATGCCATGTAGGCCTCATATAGCCCTGGTATGAGCAGACACACATGGTTGCTATTGCTACACGTTCCACAGATTACGATCAGATAATACCACCAGATTACTTTGTAGCACTGCAGACAAAGGACCCTGAGCTTTCCAATTTGAGGAAGCTTGTGCAGGACACCCCAGATAACCTATATCAGCACACACCCTTTCTCACACTCGCTATAGAGAAAGACATTCTATGTGCAAAAAAGAGAGGAAGGCTTGGTTATAGCTATCCCTAGAGCTCGAGGTAAAGAATGGATGCATTGGGTTCATGGTGCAGGTCCTATGGGACACCCTAAAGCAGAAGAAATGCAGACTATCCTCAATAGGTTGGTATGGTGGCCAGAAATGAAACATGATATACAGGATCATGTTTCCTCCTGTGTAATCTGTGCTTCATTTGGGAGGCAACCTAAAAAGAGAAGGGGACAGTTAATGAGAGCACCTCCTCGTGGCTCATTTGAGAGATTGCAAATAGATCATGTGGGCCCTCTCCCATTAACAGCTAGGAAAAATAGATTTTTACTCACTGTTGTTGATTCCTTTTCTCATTGGGTAGAAGCATTCCCTGTCCCAGATCAAACTGCTCGAACCACTGCAGAAATCCTAACTATGCAATTTTTTACACGCTGGGGCATTCCCAAGACTATTGATTCTGATAATGGTCCTGCATTTGTTTCTCAGCTCATCAAGGAATTGTTTGATTTTCTAGGCATAGAACAACAACTCCACATTCCGTACCATCCACAGGCAGCAGGGCAGGTAGAAAGAATGAATCAAACAATTAAGGCCCACCTCAGCCCTATGCTTAATCTGACTGGGAAAAATTGGGATCTGGTGCTCCCTTTAGTCCTTATGCGTATCAGAGCTAATGTCTGTAAATCCACAGGTTTTGCACCCTATGAAGCCTTAATGGAAAGGCCAATGCAACGGTGGGAAAATATGCTGAGTCCTTTTCTTCCAGAGGACCAGACCGTAATTCTCACCAATGAGTGGATGAAATCCCTGCAAGAACATCTAAAAGAAATTCGGACCACTGTGCTAGCTAACACAGAAAAAGCTAGAGATTATTTGCAGGAGGTACATGCAAAAGGTTCTGATTTAAGGCCCCTCAAGGTTGGGAGTAAAGTGATGATTCTGAGACCTAGACCAAACCTCCCCTTTGGAACTGCAAAGTGGGAAGGACCGTACTTAGTTACTGATACCTTAGGCCCAAGCCTATACCAGATCCTAATGCCCGACAACCAGCAGTATTGGAAACACATCACCCAGTTGAAACCATATGGGTAATACGTGTTTTATCAGTCTTTGTTTTCAGCTGCTTTCTGAACAAAAGTCGCTTGAGGACGGTAACTATTTAATTCTGCTGTATAGTTGACATGTGTTTAATAGTTATGTAAATAAGTAGTAAAAATTATTTTTTTTTGTTGTTTTGTTGTTACATAGTATAAGGGGGGAGCATTAGTTTACTCCCTAGTAGAGTGAAACAAGTTAGCTTTTATTATGTCTCGGTTTCCTGTTGTTCTGGTATCTGCTCTCGTCTACCCCAGTCTCATTACAGGAACTATCATCCAAATATGCACGATTGGCTGGGCTAACTCCACAGGTGGGGCATATCGCTATCAAGAAATACCCCCACCTTTCCCGGAAGGAAAGGATCTGGTCATCCTGAGTTTCTGTTCCGTACAGGACAAGCCAGTGTTCTATTCATTAAACATCACACAAGTACAGTGGGAGCCACCAGTTTCCACTTCTCTAGAAAGGACACAAGAATTGAGGGCACCTCCAGAACATTACTTTCTAGGTCCTCCTGCTTTGATTTTGTACAATATCTCCTGTCAGGACAGAGGTACCTGGAAAATAACTTATACATGGGTTGTGAGTGATCAACCGCACATCACTGAGACTTCATTCCTTTTGGATGTATCTTGTTTACCTACCACCCCTCATCCCACCCCTCCCATTACTTCTGCTCTTCCTGTACTCTACCTTTCTGATATCCACCCATTTCAGGAAGGACATCCCTTTCAGATTAAATATGATGCACCACACGATGTTTTATATGATGTGGAATACCATTTTCTTACTTGGCATCTATTTCCCAAATTGTTTCTAGTTACTCACAAATATCCAAATTGCTCTCAGTTTGTTGCCAACCACATACAAATGCTCAATACTTGGTTTGATATGCAGTCAGTAACACCCCGAGCCAAGCAATTTCGACACAAGCTTGAATTAATTGATACAATTTTAGGTGGCACAGGGACTGCACTGGGTGCCCTTAATATAATTGATATAGAGGTGCTCCGTAATAAAATGGGATCCACTGCTCAGCATGCTGCTGATGGTTTTACCTCACAACATATTATTAATGAAGCTTCCTCTAAACTGTCCAATGTAGTTGTAGATACCTTTGCTCTTATATCTCCCATTATAGAACAGAAAATTGTTACCTTAGC
Source organism: Ichthyophis bannanicus (assembly GCA_033557465.1). Taxonomy (NCBI): domain Eukaryota; kingdom Metazoa; phylum Chordata; class Amphibia; order Gymnophiona; family Ichthyophiidae; genus Ichthyophis; species Ichthyophis bannanicus. The sequence goes on along the minus strand of CM066032.1, from coordinate 101,340,825 downwards.
ACATGCAGAATATAGATTGGGAAAGAATATTTCCTGGGCTCTTGCCTGTGATCAAGTACAGATCGAGCTTATTACTAAAGGAAATTCTGATCACTGCTAAGTTAGGACACTGGCCACCATCTCTCATCCATATGGCTAGTACCAAAATACCTGAATTTGCTATAGCTCACCTTGATTGGTGGACAGTTAGTGTTCCCATTTGTTCACCACAAGGCTGCTCTATCTGTACTTTGATCCCATGGTCAGGACAACACACAGTTATTTATCCTATTGTTAATATTGGGGTGCAGTTTGATAATATGCTTATGTATCCTGTGGACCATCTCACATGGGTGCAGCCACTGGACGACACCTGGACTTCATTCAAGCCGATGGACCCCAGTTTGTGTGAGCAGACTACATTTCAGTTCAAGTGTCAACCTCACCAGTTTAAAGAGGCTGACACCTCCTGCTGGAACAATTCCTCCTCTTGCTCCCTGACAGTTAAGCTCTCATATTCCCTGACTACCTCACACAGTTTGTATTACCTTGGAGCTGAACACTTGTTTTCATCTGTTCTTTCCCCAGAATGTTTCTTTTTTGATTGCTCCCAGAATGCATGACATTCGCCTTCCCAAGAACACTTTGTTGTACAGTTCAAACTATTTACCAAACAATACCTGGTGCAGTCATACACCACTGGTCTCCCTCACCATTAATGGGACAACTTATTCCACACCGCTGGTTACCAATGACTCTATGGACATTCCAGACTTTATCTCATATGCTGTGCATCCATTACCACTTGGCATAGGAGAAGAGACACTACATAAACTGCTCAACTTTACAGAACTCCATGCCTATTATTGATCACCTTAAAACAACATCCACTGAAGTGAATCACACCATCGCTTATGAGAATGGACACATTCAACAAATTGTTGGACACTTGCTACAAGATGCTCATGTGTCTGTGTGGAAATTGTTATTTGGTTACTCACCTACTGCTGATCATGTCTTTAATGTTTTTATTCACCCTATTATTTTAACTGCTGTACAAATATTGCTATGCATCATCATAATTTTCCTGTGTTGTAAAATGAAACACATGTACATGTCCTTGCAGCGCATGTCCTACAGAACAACATTTTAAGGTAGCTACACTGAATTTCTCTAGCATCTACCCCTACATCCAGGCTCATTTGGCCTGCTAATTTGGCTAATTTGGCATTTCCTATTACACTGAATACCAGAGTCAGCTGCAGTCTAGTATTGCTTCCTATCCTCATTCACAGCACCCTGGTACCTTTTGGCTTTAACCTCCTCAAAAATTCCTGCAGCCCTTATTCACTGTTCACTCTCTTTAAGACGGGCACGGAGGTGGCATATTGGGTTCCCCCCCCCCAGTAGTGGCCGCCCTACCTAAGACACGAGGTTTGGACTCATAAGGGGACTTGTTTATCTCTAGAACACTAGAGACAGTACTGTGCAGGACAGGGGACCTGCTAGACATAGCAAGGTATTTAATACAAGAGGTATTAGACAAGCTGCCTACTATCATGTAATCCAAAAAACAAACTAACTTAAACCCTACACAAAATTAATCAACCAAAAATAGAGTAAGTATGTAAAAAACTCTGAGCTAGCATGTATGGAATATTGTCGGAAGAATCGCCATGAGGTTTAAATCGCCTCCTGAAGCTTAACTTCCATTTTGTTCAATTTTTATTAATGAGCCCACTGTGGAGCTGTATAAATAAGGTGAAACACCATAAAAAGTGCTCCCTATATAAAATTAATGTATTTGTGAAGCCAACAATTTAAGTGTGGCATAAAAACATCTTGAAAAATTGACTGGTGAGAAAATCCAAAAACAGAGAACTAGCGAAAATGTGACTTATCTTAAACTGCCATAGAGATGTCTTGCAAATCCGCTACGTGTCCTCAATCCGTAGTCAGACTACTCCCAGATATCCAAAATGATTTGCAGTCAAAAATGCAAATCATTTTGGATATCTGGGAGTAGTCTGACTACGGATTGAGGACACGTAGCGGATTTGCAAGACATCTCTATGGCAGTTTAAGATAAGTCACATTTTCGCTAGTTCTCTGTTTTTGGACTTTCTCACCAGTCAATTTTTCAAGATGTTTTTATGCCACACTTAAATTGTTGGCTTCACAAATACATTAATTTTATATAGGGAGCACTTTTTATGGTGTTTCACCTTATTTATACAGCTCCACAGTGGGCTCATTAATAAAAATTGAACAAAATGGAAGTTAAGCTTCAGGAGGCGATTTAAACCTCATGGCGATTCTTCCGACAATATTCCATACATGCTAGCTCAGAGTTTTTTACATACTTACTCTATTTTTGGTTGATTACTATCACGTAATGGCAGCTGGGACAGGTACCACAGGTTTGCTTCCACCATTTCCAGGCACAAATAATAAAGAAAAATAAAAAAGGTGTGGGAGATGTCAGCATACATGGCATAGGAGTCATGGCTTTTTCCCCAGACCTTGGATTCCATGCAGCTTTGTTACTCTGGTGATATCAGTCTCCAAAGTTAATGGGAGTAGTTTACAAGATGAGATTAACTCTGACCCCCTGTTGATGTCAGTCTCAGGGCCTGTTGAGATGGGTCTGCAGCCCCTCCTTGCTAGAAACAATAGCAGACCTCAAAGGGAGGTGCTAGAGAAAATTCACTATAAAGGACAGAAACACTTCCTCTTGCTCTCTCTCTTCCACTATTCATCAGACATGAAGGACAGGAGGCTCTGATAATCAATTCTCTTCACCCCTCCCCCCCCCTCTCTCTCTTCCTATTTTCATCGGACACACCTTGCCATGAGGCTCTGACCCACATGTTCTTACCTCTTTCTCTCACACACACATGCACACACAGAGTCTTTCATATAGACTATTCTCTCTCACTTCACTATGTAATAAGCCTATTTCTACATAAAGACCTGTTTCCAAGCCACACCTGTTTGGTTATCTTATTTGTGATGCTTACCTTACTGTCTCTGTGAAATGAACCCAGGACCAAGCGGAGACTAGACCAGAAGATTACAAGACCAGAAGATTACACACACCAATGGTTGCCAGTGGTCCACCCCGAATTGCATCCCAGGAAGATTTGAATAGGGAGCCTCCAACAAGGGCAATGACAAGGTCAAGCCCCAGGCAGAGAATCCATGCTGGGCTCAGCTCTACTCCCCTAACACTGTTGTATTGGTTTTGCAGCACTGTGTTTAAGGTGGCCATCAGGCAGATCTGTCCGAAAGCCTTCTGCAATCTTGGGGGGGGGGGGGGGGCCAGGGAAGAGGGCGTTGTGGTTGTGTGAGGCTGCTGAATTCTTCCAAATCCTTCCAATTTTCTGGCAGCTCAACAGGCTCTTATCCAGGGTAAAAGCTTGGAGCTGAACCAATTTTCCTTCCTCCTATGGCTACAGAAAAGACTGCAATCTAGTGAAGCTTCCCATGTCATGCCCAAGTGAGAGAGTCAACCTCAAAGTGGTCTGTCAAGTGTTTTTATCAATGTTTTCCTCTCATTTCTTCAGAGAGGAGAAAATCCATTTATCACCTGCTGGAGACAAAGAAATATTGAAGTGACCTCTGGTGGCTGAGGCGAAGAGGAATGAGTGATGTCACTGAAACCTAGGCTTTTTGTTGGTTCTTTGTCTCCACCAATCTGCTGGTAGGGGAACACAAACCACTTGTCTGGACTGGTCTAACAGAATAATGTGGAATCCCCTATCCAAGTCGTCACTGTAGGAGGAAAAGCTAACAGCCAGGCAAAAGAGGAGAGCTCAGGTTCTCCCACATTCATACCTGTGGCTCCACTAGGCAAGTATTTCAGACCTCAGGGCACTAGAGAGGCAGACAACTTGGTAGCTGAAGGTAGCTGGCAAAGGAGGTGGTGGAAGGGATGGGAATATGCAGCAAGGCACTCCAGTTACACCCCCTTTACTGCAGCACACGTTGAGGAAAGTCTCAGGAAGCATGGCCTCAAAAGAAAAACTAGCGGGCAGCCAGCGCCCTTTTAGGAATGCTCCATCACATCTGTAAGTCATCATCATTTAACTTTTAAGGTTGTTTGGAGAGTCAGATGAAGGGATCTTTTGGACTAATAGCCTGTGGGTCTTATGTTTGGCACCCTTGCATCATAGCCAGCACATACGTCGTCATCTGCGAGACTGCTCCAAAGGTTGCTGAGGAATTAAGGAAGCATTTTATAAATAAATTTCAGAAGGCTGCCTATGCCTCACTGCCATGTCTCCTTGTAAAGGATTATACAGCACTAGAAGCTAAGCTGTTAGATTTCACATCAGAGGCACTGTAGAAGGTATTTACTTGGTTCTACCTATATTTAAAGAGGAGTATCCTAAAGATAAGAGCTTCCCATTCACTGTACCTGCTGCTGGACGTGGATCCGAGACAGTGTCTGCAATTTGGAGGCATGCCCAGGAACAGCTGCAACAGCACAAAACACAAAACCAGGAAGGTTTCACTGCATGGAAATAATTGTCATCTCATTCAGAAAGTTCATTACACTGTGCCTTCCCTGAACTTAAACAGAGACCGTGTTCCTTCCTGAAGTAAATTTGTAAACTTTGTCAGCATTGATCCAAGTAGACGGAGCACTGGAAAGACACAGAGCAGAGGCGGAGCAGTCAAAGTGTAAAACCGCTACTAAAGTGACTTCAAAACATCATTTTCCTTTTCTATGCCTCCATATACAGCTGCTATTATCAAAACCACCAAAGTGACCTTGACCACATAAATATTGCCCAGTAAAGAGTCAAACTAAGAGCAAAACTCAGATAGCTTGTATTTAGTGATTTCTTTTGTTGATCTGTGTTGAGAGGGAAAAACCACTCCTGAAAACAAACTCTCCTTTTTAATTAAACATGAATAGGTCATTTTGTAAAGTGAAAAATTCTAAATATTTAAATATCAAAAAAAACCATAGCACTTAGCTTATGCAAGCACTGGTAGAGTGAGCAGTGAAACTTCCCACCATCTGACACAGTACTGCATTGTGAGCTCAATAAGAATGTCAAAGGAGCTCTGCGTCAGGCATTTTGAAGGGCTTCACACTCACAACCTCAAAAGATTTTTTTAAAACAGTCTGTGTGTTGTACATTCCACTGTTCTTCATTTATACTGCAACCGGCGTCTGACGTCAGCATCAGCTGGAATTAACGCCCTCCTACTATGCCTAATCAACAGTAGCACCACAATGGATATGTGGATGCTGTACATATCAATCACAAAAGGCTCCACTAGTCAAGTTCAAGATTTAGTCCTTCAGGCATCACAGTCTGCAATCTACGAATCCAGCGTTGCTCAAGCGACTGTAGACAAGCCTCCCGATCGCCTCCTCGGGGGTCGAGTAGAATGTAATCCATGGCCTGCCATCTAAGGTCATCAAACTCATGATGATGCTGGAGACAGTGAGACACAATAGGAGCCGAGATGATCTGTGTAGTAATCCTTGAGGAGTGTTCACTCAATCAAGTTTGGATTGGTCTGATGGTCCAGACAATGTATTTCAGTCCACAAAAGCACACCAACATACATACAACAAATTCTGATAGACAAGTTGTATGCCAGTGAGCAGAGTATTGTTTATTAGTACTTGAATCAGTCCATTGTGGGCCAGCAATTGTAAGATCACAAAACGTGCAGTTCAAACAGGGGAAATGGCCCGAGTCAGAGTGACCCGTAAAAACACAAGTCATGTTCACAAGTGGCATGAATTACCATGTCGCAAATGGTACGGCCCCGAATATAAGCTATTGTCAAATCTTTTTGAAAACATTTGTGTAAAGATAGAATATGCCAATGTTTTCTAAGTAAGATGGTCACATCTGCTGCATTAATCATAAAAGGAATCATCCAGACAATCTATTCACAGTCATTTTGGTCAGCATTAGCCGTTTCAGAAGGATATGTTGCATTAAGAGTGAGCCATTCACGATGGGAATATTTTGCCTATTTATAGGCTCTAAGGATAACTTCACGAGCATAGCCACGATCTAGCAGTCTCTGGCTAAGATCTTTAGCATGAGTCTGAAAATCCATCTGTACATAGTCTTCTTAACCATAAAGACTGCCCAAATGGCTCAGTGGAGGACCAGGGGTTCAATTCCCACGTAGGGACAAGTAACCTCAGGCTGGAGGGACTGGGGTCTCTAGTCCCATGGCCACTCCTTGTGGCCTTGGGCAAGCCACTTAACCCTCCATTGCCTCAGGTACACTTAGATTGTGAGCCCTTCAGGGACAAGGGAATAAAAAAATGCCTTTTAGCATATATCTGTAAACCGCTTTGACCTGGTGAAAAGCGGTATATAAGCACAGCTAAATAAATAAAATAAATAAAAATAAAGGGCCTGGGTGATAACTGGTACCTAAGAAGATTGTTATGTTGAACCAGCTTACAAAATAATGTAGTGTTCAATCTGTTATTGTCTTTGAAGACTAACATTTAAAAAGTCGATAGAATTATAACATATTTGGCTGTGAATCGAATGTTAGGTTTGCAAATGTTAAGTCGTTGCAAAAATGATTGAAAAATCTGAACAGGGCCATCCCAGAGAAGAAAAATGTCATCAAGGAAGTGCCCCAAACAAGGACATGATTGTACCACACAGAATAAATTCAAGATTTCTCCATGGCCACCATGTAAATAATTGCAACAGAAGGGGCTATGATAGCACTCATTGCAATACCAGACGTCTGTAAAAAGAACTGTCTCTCATCTAAAAAATAACTTCTTGTCAAAAGCAGCTCTAACAGTTGAAACACAAATGATTTTGGTAACACAGTTGGTAGATCTAAAGGGCGCCAGGCAATCACCAAAAGTGATTCCATCTGGTCAATGTTAGAATATAAAGCTGCTACCTCATGCTATCAGGGGCTTCATAAGCTAAGTGCTATGGTTGTTTTTGATGACATTTAAAGTGTTAGAATTTTTCACTTAAGAAAATTGCCTAGTCACGTTTAATCAAAAAGGAAAATTTGTTTGAGAGGGAGTAGTTTTTCCCTCTTAACAGACAGACCAACAAAAAGGTATCACCAAATACAAGTTTGAGTTTTGCTCTTATTTTGATTCAATCTTTACTGGTCCATATGCAACGGAGCATAAATAAATACAGCAGCATTGTCTAATCTCTTAAGCCGCAGCTCACATGCTGCCAGACCATCTACACCATGGCGGTCCAAGATGCTAGAATTAAAATGTATGCAGATATTCCCCAATAGCTGATCTGCTGACCACTATCTCTATGCTCAGATTCCAATAATTAGAAGGGGGATCACGCACATCTAATAATTGTGGGGGTAACAAATCAAAGCAAAGGCGGAATACAAGAATGAACTGGCCATCAGTGGTTTGTTACTCATCTATACCACTCAATTAACCAGAGAAAGCCCTACACATGCTGACCAATCCCCAGTGTGGGGAAGGAATCACAACACACTGAGCTCAACATGCAAAGATTAAGTCACTTCACCCTCCTCTGCTGCCTTAGACGCAACTTAGATTGGGAGCTTCCTGTACAAGGAAATGACTCATACACCTGACTATAACTCAGGAGTAACCCCTTCTGCCTGCCATGTTTCTAATAGACTTCCCTGAACTGGTATGGCCATGTCCTACATTTGAGGCTAAGTTTTATTTGAATTATCCAAAATACTCAGCAGTAAAGACTCACATATGGATTACCTTTAATATGTTCACTGTCTAGGAATGGCTGGAGATTCTTCACCTGCTCCAGAAGTGTCGCCTGGTTCAGAATAAACTGCTCCTCTGATGGAAAAAAACAAAAACCAAACACTCAGCTGAAGTTCCTTGTAAAGGTTTATTCTACATAAACACAGGGACAGGTATGCGAAGCACAATTCAGGGTTCTTTCTTGCAAGCAGTCTGCCTCATCCAATGCAAGACCAACCAAGAGGTTGGGGCTGGGTCTGACCAGATGACTAACATTAAATTACTAAAGCCTTCAGCCAGAAAGTTTAGTGTAATACAAAACAGGCCTATTTAATGTCTAGCCCTATACACACACATACATATCCATTTAAAACAGTACTCATTACATGTATATCCACCTTCTAGGCATTACACATGTACATAGTAGCGCAACAATTTCAGTTTTGGGAGTCATGCCATCCCCACGGATAATCCAGGGGTAAGCAATGGATTTCCCCAGTCCACTTTAATAATGGTTTATGGACCTTTCCTCCAGGAATGTGTACAAACCTCTTTTATACCCAACTTGAGAGCAAAGAAAGTTGTGACAGCAGCAAACCGCACGTTTGAGTAGTTTGGAATGTGAAAAGGTAGGAGGGAGATGGGCCGATAATGGGAAGAGTGAGTAGGGTCTACTGAAGATTCTTTGGAGGAGACATGTGACCACAGCACTTTTGAAGGCTGCAAAATAGTTGGAGGAAAAACAACAGATTGAGGCTATGACAGAGGGAAGGGATGACAACGGGAGAAATAGAGCTTAGTAGATAGATAGGAATGGGATCAACTAACTGTATTGTGCAGCCAGGTTATCAATACACACATAATGAAGCTTGTTAAGTAGGTTTGGGTATACGTGCCACATGCTTAAGTGCTGATTTTGCAGTGCAGCCAATTCCACGTGTAGAAGCTACGGAATGTGCAAATTTGAAGGGGATGTGTTCTGGGTGATATAAATAACATATGCTATGGTGGCACCTACACATCTAAGTGCTGGATTTCCCAAAACTTCATGTACAAAAAGGAGCCAAGCCTGGGCAAAAAAATGCTGGGGATGTTTATGTTTCGGCCCAATTTAGAAATACATCCCCTGACATGAATACCCATGCTGGCATCCATATAGACGCCCCCACTATGAAGCCATGGGGTAGGGACGTCCCTCTCAAGCAAGGTTGCATACAGAGTCATCCAGAGGTGTGGCAAAACAAAAACATGAGCCCCCATACCCTGTCAGCGTTCATTGTCAAACTGTAAAATGACAGCAATGAGTGTATATCTCCTTCTCCATAACCCGCCCCCACCCCAAACGTTTGCCTGACAAAATAAGCACTTTTCAGACGACTATTTGTGCCTGGAGCAGTATAACCTTTGAGATGGCTCAGGACGTCCAGGATGTTTCTGAAATTGGGTGAGGACGCCCAAATTCTTGGGAATGGCCTGGCCACACCTACACCACACCCCCTTTCCGACTTGGATGTGCTCATGCTGGGGATGTCCACAGAACCAGCTTCTAAAATGTCTCCGGGAACGTGTCTATTTTGGACCTCTCTATGCCCACTTTCAGACATTCCATGCGGCTCCTTTAGTACATGTAGTTTTGGGAAAGCCAGCACTTGGATGTGTTACATACTAGCACATACATGCATACATTGCAAGATCGGCACTTATATGTGGGTAGTTCCATGTGAGACTCCTCGCCCTCAATAACATAATCTGTCTTTGGAGATTTACAACAAAGTATATCTAAGGATGTGTGAGCTGGTGGTTAAAAGGACCAAGGAAAGCGCATGGAATTCAAGTTGCAATCTCCTCTGCCCCTGAATGTGACCGCTGGCAAGTCACTCTTTGATCATATCACGTAAATTAGTGACACACTTTGCTATCACCTCTGCTTTACAAGTTGTTGTGCAGTCCAAAATAGCTGAATTGTGCAGCCAGGCTATCCACACCAGATATGGCAGCAAGAAAAATTTAAAAAAATTATTTTTTTTTTATAGATCTCTGCTGAAGCTCCACCTCGAGTATTGTGTTCAGCTTTGGAGAACACATCTGCAGAAGGACATTGATATGGTGAAGGCAATTGTAAAGGAAGGCCTCTAAAATGGACTGCAGTGCAAGCCTCAGAGAGACTTGTATTGCAGTATGTATCTCCTCTTTCCTTCCTATTTCCAAACATCCAAATATCTAGCAAGCTTCAATAAAGCATCAAGAATAAGGAGTCCTCATATGGAAGTGATGAGTGGGAAATACAAAAGAAATGAGAGAATACATTTTTGACTGAGACGGTGTAGATGCCTGGAAGAGACTCCCAATGGAGATACTAATATCCAAAACATTGGCAGAGTTTAAGTGTACATATGATAAATACATAGAGACTTGAAACTGAACATGGCCAAAATTGAGCTTCTTATTTTTCTCCCTAAACCCTCCTTCTCCCCTTCCTCCTTTCTCAGTCTCTGTGGATAACTCTCTACTCCTCCGTGTCTCCTCAGCTTGCAACTTTGGAGTCGTCTGACTCCTCTCTCCTTCTCTACATACATCCAACTGAAAGAAAACGGCAGGTTTTAGCTTTCTCTACATCAACAAAATTTGCACATTCCTTTCTGAACTACTAAGATGCTTATCCACTCCTCAGTCACCTCCCACCTTGACTATTGTAACATTCTCCTTGCTGGTCTCCCGCTGAATCGTGTCTCTCCCCTTCAATCTGTTCAACACTCTGCTGCGTGGCTAATCTTCTGCCAGCCTCATCATGCTGTTATTACTCCTCTTCTCAAGTCACTTTATTGGCTCCCTATCCATTTGCACATCCAGTTCAAACTTCTCTCGTATAAGTGCATTCACACTTCAGCTCCTCACTACCTTTCCTCTCTTATACCTCCCCTACACATCTCCCCGGAAACTATGCTCTTCTGGCAAATTGCTTCTATCTGTGCCCTTCTCTTCTATGCTAACTCCAGACTTTCACCTTGCTGCTCCTTATGCCTGGAACAAACTAACTATCTGATTCTGTACATCGGGCTCCTTCTCTGACACTTTTCAAGTCCAGGCTGAAAACTCACCTCTTTGCTGCAGCTTTCAGATCTAGACTCACTTTATCTCCTCTGTGTTTCCTTACCATTCCCACTAGCTGTATCCCATATCTACAGCTACTGTGCTGTCTGTCTTGACTAGATTATAAGCTCTGATGAGCAGGGACTTTCTTGTACATGTGTCTGTGCAGTGCTGCATACATCTTGTAGCACTATACAAGGGGTTCAGTTATAGTAGTAGTACTTTAGAGGTAGAGTGAAGGGGACAACAATATTAGTTAGATCTGTGACAAAACAGCAGACAGGTACCCATGGGCAAACCGGGTCAGCTGAAGCTGTCCTTTTCTGCAGGCATGTAATTGGATTACAATTTTACATCATAAAGAAGGGTAAAGAATGGGAAACAGAGGGGAGGGGGGATTCAACACCTGTGACTAGCGCTGCTAACATGGCTAGCCTCCGGCACTGAAAGATAAACCTGGATAGTCAATGCCAGGGTCATATCCGGCCCCAGTATTGAATATCCAAGTTCACCGAATGTGGGACCCAGCTCCTGCTCCTTAGGGAAACTGCTTGGAGATGCCAGGAGAGAGGAAGCTCCAGCAATTATGCAATGACACCTACAGGCTGACTAGGAACAAGCTTCCACTGCAATACAGGAGGCAAAACCAAAAGCAACACAAGTTTTAAAACTGAAAATAGTTTAGGGAACGGGCCCCAAGCTTTACTAAAATGTATGACCATCTTCTCAACTCAGGATTTCTAGCCACTCTTTAACAGTACCTGCTATAAGAAACTCCAGCTTCATAGCATCGGGAACAACGATCCTATCAATGTACTGAGGATCCAGATATTTTATTATATCTTCAACTAAAATTTAAAAAAAAAAAGGGGGAGAACAGGTTAGAAATGCACGAACTTCTATTTATTTATTTAACATTTTTTATATACAGTCTTTCTACCGTCTATTAAAGAAGTTCAATACGGTTCAACAGTAGGCAATAATCAAACAGGATATTTGGGAAATTAGCACTGTGGGCTCTAAATTCTTAGAGACTTTGTTGGGATCGAGTTTCCCTTTCTTTAATGCCCCGCTTTTAAATGCCAATCAGCACAACTCAAAACAAGATAGCCCCTTGTAAGATCACAATTGAGATGCAGAACAAACAAATCCCATTTCATTTTTATGTAATGGCATGATCTAAACAACCTCGAGAATTTATTAATTTATTGCCAAAAGGCTACTCTGCCCAGAGGAAAAAGGGAATAAAAGAACAAAGTCCCGGACATTAAAGTAAAAGCAAAATGAGTTTATTTGCTCGGTAGCGGACCAATGTTTCAGCACCCTGTTGAGATGGGAAACTGGTGTATCAAAGGACAACTGCAAGCACAGTGTTTAATTTACAATTATTTTTAAACACCTGGTATTTTGCTCTTTATTTCTGTGGTCTTTTGGAAGACCAATGCACCCATGCACTTGACAGACATGAATATTACTTTGGTGTACTGTCTGGAAAAGAACACATTTCCTTAACTTCTTCCAAAAGCTAATACTAGTTAAAATCGTTATACAGGACACATGATACACTAACAGACTTCTCTAGGGCGGGCATATAAATAGAAAAACAGCTTTAACAATGCTTATGACCCCACGCTACACTTCTCACTGTAATTTCAAACTACATTGAACATACAGGAAAAAAATACTAAACAAAATATTAAAAGGTATAATCTTAAATTCAGGCCTCAGGATATTTTAGAAGAGTGAGGCTAGGATGCAATAAGATTTTAAAGCTTTTCCTGAGTGCTGAAGGCCTTGTCTTGAAGCACTGAAATCCTTTTATGTATAATCTGTCATGCTAAAACGATGTCAGCTTCCTGCGATAGAATAGGCGTTAGTTCTCAATATGAGCAGATAACCTATTTCCTTTGAATAGGAATGCAATATTTTAATGTCATCACCAGTATATTAAGTGCGTGTTTATATATATGGTTAATATAGATACACCCCCCCCCCCCAAGGGAGTTCCTGGTTAAAAAACACTACTCCAGTGCATAAGATGACATTTTACTTACCAGATAATGACCTTTCCTCGAGTCCTGCAAGGCCAGTCCACACAAGTGGGTTGTGGCTCCCTACCAGCAGATGAGGAGACAGAAAACATTCCAGAGGCTTCTTATGATATCACTGCGCCATTATCAGCTTGAGCCACCAGGGACACTTTCAATATTCATACCAAAGCGTATGGTAAGGAATCTGACTTTGCACAACCTCAGCAAAAACAACGTTTCAACAGAACAGGAAGCATAACTATGTATAGGATCAGCTTCAACAGAAGGTTTGTTGGAAGGATATATGAGCCCACAGGGCTAGCCATTTATAGAGAAAAGCAGATCAATACAGGTTCCAGGGGCGGGTCCTGGACTGGTCTAGTAGGACACCAGATAATATCCTTTTCCTTGAAAGTAAAATGTCAGCTTCCATATTGTCCTGCTAAGTCAATCCAGACAAGTGGGATGTACCAAAGCTATGCTTCCATTGGGCAGAAGATGACACAGCAGCTTTAAAAGACCAAAGGCCATGTTTGCCCAAGTGTGGACATCCAAGCGGCAATTCTTGACAAAAAGGTGGAAAGTAATGACCACGCTGCCACCCGGCAAATGACTGAGGGGGCTACCAAGCTGCACTCCGCCTATGAGGATGCTTGTGCTTGAGCAGGATGGTCATGCAAACCTTCTGGAACAAACTGGTTTCACACAGATAGCCTGAGACAACAGCCTCATTATTCCAGCACCCCAAGGTAGACCTAGCCACCACGTCACCTTTTCGCAGATCGTAAACAGCACAAATAGATGGTCTGACTTGTGAAAGGAATTAGTAACTTTCAAGTTTGGAGAGGCACCCTCTGGACATCCACCAGGTGAAGGCCCTTGTCCTTCCCATGCTGCTGCTCCTCAGAAAAGAAAAGCAAACAAACCACTTGATTCACATGGAAAGAAGATACCATCTTGGGCAAAAAGGAAGAAAGCAGACCAAATGCAAATGGACTCCAAGGAGGATAAATAAGGATCCCTGCATGATAATGCCTGTAGCTCGGAAATACATGTCATCGAACAGATTGCAACCAGTAAGAGAGTTTTAAGAGTAAGATCTAAGTGTAGCCCACATCAAGGGCTCAAAGGGCTCCGACAAAGGCCCAGAGCACAAGGCAGAGATCCCACGATGGAAAGGCTGAACAGAGGACGACACAGGTGCTGAACCCATCGAAGGAAACGTGAAATATCCAGGTGCGAGGCTATGGACCACCCTATTACTAGTCCTCTGAAGCAGGACAAAACTGCAATTTGAACTTTCTGGGAGCTAAGGGAAAGACCTTTGTCCAAGCGGTCCTGAAGTAATGGAATAGAAAATAAAACAAAGGATATAAAGTTATGGAAAATAAAACAAAGGATATTATAATGCCTCTATATCATTCCATGGTGCGACCGCACCTTGAATATTGTGTGCAATTCTGGTCGCCGTATCTTAAAAAGGATATGAAGTTATTAGAAAAAATACAGAGAAGAGCCAAAAAAAAAAGGTAACGGGGATGGAAGGCTACCCCTATGAAGAGAGGCTAAAAAGGTTAGGGCTCTTCAACCTGGAAAAGAGACGGCTGAGGGGAGATATGATAGAAGTCTATAAATTAATGAACGGAGTGGAACGGGTAAACGTAGATTGATTGTTTATGTTATCAGCATACAGAAAGACTAGGGGACATGCAATGAAGCTACACTGTGACCTATTTAAGACTAATAAGAGAAAATATTTTTTCACTCAACATATAATCAAACTCTGGAATATATTACCAGAGGGTTTAGTAAAAGCCGTTAGTATAACTGGGTTTAAAAAAAGGTTTGAACAAGTTCATGGAGGAAAGGTCCATAAACCATTATTAAAAGGGACCCAGGATATCACTGCTTGACCCAATACAAGCATTGTGGAATCTGTCTTTTGTGGAAACTGTTAGATTCTTACGAGGTGCGACAAAAAAGAAACGAGACTGACAGCCACGTCCATGACCCAATGCCAATTGGCTAACCGCTTATGTCACTGTGTTGTGCAACATCTCACCAATATTCTGCTATAATATTTTTCATCTCCTCTAAGGTGTGCATTTTCATATGTACACCTTAGAGGAAAGGCGGGATAGAGGTGATATGATTGAGATGTTTAAATACCTCCGTGGCATAAATGTTCAGGGAGAGAGCCTCTTTCAATTGAAAGCAAGTTCTGCTACGAGGGGACATGGGATGAGGGTGAAGGGAGATAGATTCAGGAGTGATATGCGGAAATATTTCTTTATGGAAAGAGTAATGGATCCGTGGAATAGTCTCCCAGTGGAGGTGATAGAGATGAGGACAGTAACTGAATTCAAAAAAGCATGGGACCAACACAGAGAATCTCTAAAGGTAAAAAGGGGACTGTTGTAGTTATGGAAGGACAGACTAGATAGGCCATGTGGTCTTTTTCTGTCGTCATATTTCTATGTTTCTATCTCTCTCACTGTTTTTCTTTTTCAGGTCTTTTTGTAACACACTGCTCCATTGCTTAGTAACGCAACTGGAGGTGGCAGAAATATGGAGCAAAGAATCAACTTGAAATTTCTAGTTAAGTTGGAGAAGGGCCTAACTGAGTGTCTCCAACTTCTCCAAAAGGCTTATGGAGAAGATGCAATGTCAAGGCCGCAAGCCTTTGAGTGGCACAAACACTTCAAGACTGGCCGCAAGGAGGTGGACAATGACCCTGAGTCAGGATGGCCTTCCACGACGGTTGAGAACATTGATAGAGTGAACCAGCTGGTGCAGAGTGATCGCAGATTGACGGTGCGGATGATAGCTGAGGAGCTCAGTCTGAAGAGGGAGTCAGTGCGGACCATCTTGATGCAGGAGCTGGTTATGAGGAAGGTGCGTGCCAAGATGGTGCCCAAGCTTTTATCGGACAACCAAAAGGAGCACCAGGTCAATGTTTGTCAAGGCTTGCTAGAGAAGATCGGAGAAGATCCAGAGCTCGTTGGCAGAGTCATCACAGGAGATGAGACTTGGGTCTTCCAGTACAACCCTGAAAGTAAGAGACAGAGCCTGCAGTGGAAGACTCGACTGTCACCCAGACACAAGAAGGTGCGCATGTCCAAATCAAGGATCAAGGTCATGCAGATTGCATTCTTCGACCAGAAGGGAATGGTCCATCATGAGTTTGTGCCTGAGGGTCAGTCAAACAAAACCAAACAGCAGGAGGAGGACGACTTCCGCAGAGGGTACAGTAGGAGGAAGCGGAAGCCAAGAACCACGGCCAAACACAGTAAGGGTATCCAAAAGACTTTATTAGCAGACCCAACTAAAGGTTTCAGCCGGGGACCTTCTTCAGGGGTCAAAGAAGACAATAAACGTCAAAAGGGTGGAACATAGCACTCTTCCCAATCAGCAGCACTGATTACTGTGTTTGGCCGTGGTTCTTGGCTTCCGCTTCCTAAGGGTCAGTCAGTCAACCAGCACTTCTACCAGCAGGTCCTCAATCACCTCCATGACCGGGTTCAGCACAGCAGGCAGGCTCTGTGGAGAGTCAAGTCGTGGCTGCTCCACCCAGACAACATACCCACACACACCACACTCAGTGTGAGGCAGTTCTTGGCCAACAAACAGATCACAGCTCTCGACCACCCTCCTTATTCTCCTGATCTCGCACTGTGCGACTTCTGGCTCTTCCCCAGGCTGAAGACTGTGCTCAAAGGAACTGATTTCACCTCTGTAGAAGAGATCAAGGCCACTGTGACAAGGGAGCTGAGGGACCTCAAGGAGGAGGACTTTACCGAGTGCTTCCGTATGTGGTAGAAGCTAATGCAGAAGTGCATTAACTCTGGGGGGGATTACTTTGAAGGGGACCATGCGTAATTTCTCTGCAGATTTTGTAATAAAACATTTATAGGATAGTCTCATTTCTTTTTTGTCACACCTCGTATGACCTAGATTGGTCACTGCTGGAAACAGAATACTGGGCTTGATGGACCTTGGTCTGACCCAGTATGGCATACCTTATGTTATGTTATGTTCTAAAGGCAAGCAGGGGCAGCAAATCCACCATATTAAGTTTAGTCTGATGCACAAGGCACCAATGCTCAAAAGACAACACCAGCCGAACACGTAGGCCAGACTGATAGACCTCTCCTCGCCTTGAAGAGCGTGGAAATCACAGCTGGAGAATAGACTTTACATGTTAAGCGACACCTCTCAAGAGCCCAGCTGTAAGTGAGAAGGGAGCAAGGTTGTCCAGAAGGACCAGCCCTTGATGTAACAGCCCCTGGGCTGGGGGCAGTCACAGACGAGGCTCTTGCAGTAGCCACATCAGATCCCCGAACCACAACCTCAGTGGCCAATCCAGCACCACTAGGATAATCCAGCCTGGATGCTGCTCTATGTGTCCAAACACATGCCTCACGAGTGGTTGCAGAGGAAACACATACAGCAAGCAGTGCTTTGGCCAGGACTGAACCAGGGCACCGATGTCCTCGAAGCCTGCTCCCCTGCAGTGACTGAAGAATCTGCGTGCCTTGGTACTGGATCGGGTCGCCATTAGGTCCACCTCAAGATGGCCGAGGCACAGAATTTGCTGAAACCACCACCTGACAACTCTCACTCCCCAGAATCAAGGGAACGGTGACTCAGGAAGTCCATCTCCATCTTGTCTAACCTGCAATATGCTGTGCCAACAGAGCTAGGAAGTTCCTTTTCACCCAGGAGAGTCATCTTCAGGGCCACTCCGGCACTTTGTGCCACCTTGCTGATTGACATATGCCTCTACCAAGGCATTGTCCGAGCACACCCAATCTGCTCTGCCCTTGACTAGGGTCCAGAAGTGCAAAAGAACTACGCAAACTGCTCTTGTCTCAAGATGATTGATGGGCCATTCCGCTTCCAAGTGGCTCCAATGGCCCAGAGACGTTTGATTTTCGCAATGGGTTCCCCTGCCCAAACAAGCTGGCGTCTTGTCGACAGGGGAAGTCACAAGTGATCATCCAGTGGCATGCCCTACCCCAGATTCTGTGGTTGCTATCACCACTGCAGAAGGACACCATCTCCAGCTGGAGGGGGAGCCCGACTTGAGAACTTGGAGACCACACAGTCAGCAAGGCCATATGAAGCAGCCTTATATGGGCTCATGCCCATGGCACCATCTGGATTGCCGCCACTATTATGCAGAGAAGCTGTAGATCAGCATTTCTTTAACATTTATCCAATATGACCCCATTTTAACACTTAAACATTCATGTGACCCCAAATGATGATGAAATCAAAATATCAAAGCTCCCATCCATTTCATCCTCCTCTCTGCACTTATCCAAAGCATGAAGGCAGTGGAAGCAGTGAGCATGAGGCCCTGTGTGCAGAATGTGCTTACAGACCCCAGCACCAGTCTAACAAAAGTCCTGCACAGGAGGAGAGAAAGATGTGAACATTCACTAACTCACTACCATTATCTTATTTTAATTAATTACATTTATATTTAACACAGCTTTATCATTTCAATCAAAGCGGTTTACATGGTAACTTAAACTTGGTAATATACATTAAACAGGGACATTGATAACTTGGATTTTTCCGAGGCAATGAGGGTAAAGTGACTTTCCCACTAGCACTCCCTGTGGCCTTGAGCATTGAACCCTGGTCTCTTGGTTCCCAAGCCAGTGCTCTAACCATTAGACTGCTCCTCCACTCCATTACTGAGCAAAGGTCACAGTGGGAGGTTCAGAGAGATGGAGCAGCTCTGTTTCTTTGATGCAACGACTCCATTTGGAGTCCTGACCCACAGCTTGGAAACCACTGCTGTAGATAATCCCAAACTCCGGGAACCTGCTGAGATCAGAAGACTGCCAGCTGGTCCAACAACTTTTTCACTCTTTTGGGCAGGAAGATTCTGCCCATCGATTGCAGAAACGGTCTCCCAGCAATTAGGAAGGTTCCAAATGGCTCTCTCCTCAATTGATCACCAAGCTGAGAATCTCCAAGGGCACCACATAGGTCAAAACCCAAAGACAGTTTGAATTGAGACATGGCTAAGATGAGCCAGCTGTCCAGATATGAGTGAAAGCACAGTTACTTACCTGTAACAGGTGATCTCTGGGAACAGCAGGAATAAGTCTTCACATATGGGTACGTCGGTACCGATGGAGTCTGCGTGGGAACGCTCCCCAGCGTCCAATCAGAATGCTTTTGGAAGCATCCCAACACGCCTGCGTGCTGCCTTCCCGCCTTTCCTAACTGCCTCTCCTCAGTTAAGTTTTAAAGCTGAGGCAAAGAGAGAGAGCGAGCAAGAAAGGGAAAGATAGAGATAGAGAAATGCAACTCCTAGGGGAGGTGGGTGGGTTGTGAAGACTTATTCCTGCTGTTCCCAGAGATCACCTGTTACAGGTAAGTAACTGTGCTATCTCCAGGAACAAGCAGGAATGAGTCTTCATATATGGGGACTCCCAAGCTAAGATGCCTGGAGGGAGTCCTAGCATGTTGCGAATCTGGAATGAGCCATGCTACTCCTCAGGACCTCAGGCATCCTGGGGATGGGGGATAGGAGTTGAATTACAGAAAGGTGCTGTGGAACAGCTGGACTAGAACAGGACTTCTATAGAGGAAGACCCTGTATAGATGACATTTAGTAGTAAAACATTGAGCGCAATATTCTAATATGGACCTCCCTTGGTGGCATTGTAAAAAGCCTACTGAGGTTCATATGGATCTGTTAGAAGAGCCAGTAGAAGATCCTCAAGGAGTACCTCACTGTGAAGTAGAGGTAATAACTGTAGAAAAAAAAAACAAGTGGAGGTCAGAACCCTTCAGGGTGAGAAATAGCCCCAGGGGAAACTGGGGTAGTATAATGAGGTAGGGCTTCAGCGGAAAACGCAGAAGGTACTATTAGACAAAGTTTAAGCTCTTTTGGCCCAAGAACAGTAGAATCCTAGGACCAAAAGGAAAAAGAGTCTGACCGATCTGGACTGACAATGGAAATAGTCCATGTAGGAGATAAGGGGTATAAGAAGACCCCTGTATCCGATAAGAAAGTAAAGACAGACTTAAGAAGCGTTACAGCTTTAGATTAACTGAAGATCCGCAATGTCTTTCCTAAATGGGGTCAATTACATGGGGAGCTTCAGAGGTACCTAACCCTGAAAGGTTATGGTAAGAAAAAAGTTTGCTAATTACCACAGGGAGTGGTTGTATGTGTAGAACCCTAAGCATACTGGCACAGCATTGATAGGGGTAGTGCCCATCTGTCAGGGTCATATAGGAATATATGGATATCTGAACCTAAACAGACAGATAGATAAGTACGTAGATACATATCTACCTAAAAGGTATATCTCAAATATATATCTATATCTATATATATATATATATATATATAAGACATATAGACGCGTGTCTCCACATATGTGGATGGAGACATGCCTTTATAACTGGATCCCCCTAGGAATATAGGGAGAGAGAAAGATTCATCTAACAGCAAGAAGGGTGATACCTGCTTGAATAGATGCACAGAGAATCTTCTTTGCCTGGTTATGATTGACAGAGTCAGAGGAATGGTCTCCCTGACAAGAAGGAATCTAGATTCCTTTAAGAATTCGAGCTCTTGAATAACCAGGATGGCCTACGTGAAAAATGCAGAGGATAATTTCAGTCTGCAGGCAGCAAGTCCAGATCTCTCCAGAACTGCAGTATGGTGAATGGATAGAGGACGCCACTGGAATAAGATACCATAGTGACCGGCCTATAAGGGCAAGATGGGTATCAGGTGTCCTTGAGCTACCACTGAAAGAAAACTATCCCTGGCGAGAAGTCCAAAGGAGATATGGACCAAGCCAGGGAATTGGCCATTCTTTAGGTTTTCACGTGATGAAAGGCCTGTGTTATGTCTCAAAAGAGATTTTAGATGAGATGGTAAGGGTAGGGAACACCTACCAGTCATGGGAACATGACTGGAGGAACCCCTCCTAACCATCTGGGATTATCTGCTAGGCAAGATACTAATGCTCTCTAGCAAGGGCCCATAGTGCAAAGCTACTCTGTAGAGTTGCAGAGAGCATGTTGCAGGTTGGTTAGAAGAAAAAACTGGCTGCTTAAAGCCAGTAGGTAACAAACTATTCTGCCAAAAACAAGGGGGGAAGAATAGAAGTCAACCAACAAGTCTGTGATAATAGGGTTTCCAAAAAAGGTTGATAACCTGTTTGGGGTTTAGCACTGATGCTAGAAGGATTGCTAATGGAGGAGAAACCCTGGTTGTGTGGTGAACAGAACCAGTGGCTTAACCACTAGGAATTGCTGCATTTGTAGCAACTACCAGGGCAGCGGAAAAAAAATTCTTTTTTCACCCCCTTTTTTTTTTTAGATTGGGAAAAAGAAGCAACAGACATAAGTAGGAGTGGTAAGACTTCCTTATTGTCTGATGAGCTGCCCTAAGGTAAGAAGAAGGGGGAGACAACTCTGGAAGGGAAAATCCCCTTGTGGAATAGGTAGAGGACCATAGGGGCTTACCAGTGTAATAGAGCCACTCTTACAAACCGAATGTTGTAGTAAGAGGGAGGTAAGACAGAGTTGAAAGAGACTGACTATGTAGTAAGTCTCTGAAAGGTAAGATGATACATGCTAGTACAGGGAAAACTCTCTTATTGATAGTTGTCATATCTCTTTTCCCAGTAGGAGGAAGAGAAACCTGTTAACTATAGGCATGATCATCATAAAGACTCTCAGAGCAAAAGAAAGGATGTCTCGTGAAGAGAGATCCAGGAGAATTTAGGATGAAATTAGTGTAGATGCTTCAAGTGAAAAGAAGCAGACTACAAACTCTAACCCTCAAACAGGAGATGTAATGATAATCTATCTGAAACCCTGCGACTGCTGGGTTTGCTGAACCTGTTGAGGTTGTGGTTTCTTTAGACCAGTGCGATGTTTCCCCTGTTTGGGAACATCTGTATGATGGGCAGAAGATGGATAAAACTTTTTCCCCTTAGGGGAAGAAAGTTTGGTAGGACATTTCCTACCAACTGGGAAAGAGGAAGGCGTAGAACAGCCTCTGGAAACAGGAATGTCAGTGGTTAACTGAGCAACTTGGAGTAAAAAGACTCCTTGTTAAAAAGATTTTCTGCAGTGCAAGGAGTATTTCCCAGTCTTTCTTGTGCCCATTTGTCCAAGTCTGAAACTTGGAGCCAGGCTTTATGTCGTGCCCCTATAGCTATAGCAGAAGTTCTGCTAACAGACTCAAAGGAGTCTAGGGAAGCACGAGTAAGGAACCTAGAGATATTTTGAGCATGACTAACCAATAAGGAATAGTCTGCTCTTTTGGGCTCTTGAAGAAAAGGGGTCAAAAACAGTAATTTCTTCGTGATCTCTTCAAGAGATAATCCCATATAGAAAATATATGAGAGAATTCTTGCTGAAAGCATGGATGCCTGGAAGGTTTGGCGTCCAAAGGCATCTAAAGTCTTAGACTCACGACCTGGCGGATAAGAAGAGTGCTTTTTAGAACTCTTAATACGCCTCATTGCTGATTCTACAACAATGGAATGATCAGAAAGTTGTCTTTTGAAACCCTGGAGAGGGGGGCACCTTATATAGAAGATCAGTTGCCCTAGAAGATGGGGGTACCATTAAAGGAGTTTCCCACATTTGAAGGAGGAGATCCTGCAAGATCTGATGCAAAGGAAGCATGATGTTCTCCTTTGGACTCCAGGGAACATACAGGGATTCTGTATTCCCTGGTGTAGGATCCTGACCCGGTAAAGAAATGGCAAGTGACTTTGCCATATCAAGCAGGAATGCTTGAAAAGAAAAATCCCCAGAGGGAAATCCTCTAGAAAGAGGACAGGCTAGATTGGCACCCAGGGATCTATCCAAATTTAGAGGAATAGAAGACCCTAAAGGGTGGAGTATCGGATCCTTAGAGGATGGTCGCCGGTACCGCAGGAGGTCGGGACCAGCAACAGTCGGTAGCGGATCGTCCATGCTAGGGACGATTCCAAACTCGGTACCAAGGGAAGCGAGCCTGATGAGAGAAGCATGGAAGGTACCGACATCAATGGTAATGTGGATACCGGTACCGACTCCGGCACCGTATCCGATACCGGTGGATGAAGGCCAGCCGGTGACAGCTCTAACGGTATCGAAGAAACCGAGAGTGCCGGACATGGATCATCGGAACCGTGCCTTCGGTACCGTCTGGTATCAGTACCAAGGCGAGTCTGTACCCAGTCATCCAGACTGGAGATCAATTCCAGACTCGGCATCGAGGGAAGCGAGTCTATCGATGCACATCTGGAGGGTACCGGCGTCGGTACCAGTACCGGTATCGATACAGATACTGAAAGATCGGTCTGTAGCGTATCCAACGGGCACGCAGCCGAGGACGCCAGACTACGATCCTTGGTGAGGAATGTTTCATCCAACACCATTGCCAATGCCGGAGTATCGGTACCGCTCGAAGCGGATGCCACCACCGAGCATGGCTCAGGTATGTTCGGAGAGGGGTGAACCTCAGGAACAACCTGAAACCCCACTAAGGATTTGGAGGCCGAAGACTCCCACCAGGGTTTTAAAGCCAGTGTGTCTTCGAGGGCAAGGCCAGAGGCATCTCTATGCTGTGCATGAGATCTACCACTCGAGGGCTGGCTAGTCTTAACAGACTGCTTTTGGGTTACCTGATACTGTGAAGAAGAAACGGTGGTCGGTGCCCTGAAGTTGAATGGGGACCGCGTATCGAGGTGAACTCAATGCTGAAGACTTCTTCCGACTATACTGTTGCAGGAGGGACACTCCAGAGGATAGTGGTCAGGACCCAAGCAGGTTAGACACCAATTATGAGTGTCTAAAATTAATTTTGTACCGCCACAGTTTGTACATTTCTTAGGGATAGTGGCTGGCGGTTCCATGAAGGAAAGTGAGTAGGCCTAGCAGGCCGAAAAAACCGTGAGGCACTAACAAGGAAAAAAGTATTCCTTAAAAAGGAAAATTTACAAGAAAAAAGAAAAGAAACACTGGCGGTACCGGTGGCGTCGGGGAAGGCAGACGCGACCACAAGAAAACCAAAAAATAAAAGAAGAATTTTCTGTGGTGACAGGACGACGTCCTGCCGGAAAACCGATAACTGAGGAGAGGCAGTTGGGAAAAGCGGGAAGGCAGCACGCAGGCGTGTTGGGATGCTTCCAAAAGCGTTCTGATTGGACGCTGGGGAGCGTTCCCGCGCAGACTCCGTCGGTACCGACGTACCCATATGTGAAGACTCATTCCTGCTTGTTCCTGGAGATCACAGATCCCTTGGCACCTCAGTGTAGCAGCCACCACCACCATGGCTTTCAAGAATGGCCTCTCCACCACCCCAAGGACAAAGAGAAGAGCTGCAAATTGAAAATGAGAGCCAGGCATGGCAAAACACAGAAAATGCTGTTGATCTTCTCAGATAGGGAAGTGGAAATAAACTTTGGCTAAATCCAGAAATGCAAATGACTTTCCATGAGCATGGCACCACAAAGTAGATGGAGTACCAGCTCTTGCCCTATATGGCAAATGGAACTGGGGACAACCCCTCGCAGACCAATTTGTCCTACGTGATGTGGATGGCAGTTCTCCAGGCTTTACCATATGGGGATATTATGAAGGACCCCGGGATAGGCTCTCTGCATTCCAGGCCCTATTGGTTGCATCCTAGAATGGGCTCCCAATCCACTACAGCGTTGGACAGGAGTTGGTACCTCTGGAGGAGATAGAATCCCGGGGCCCACAAGCACCACGAAAAAACAGAGTCCAGTATTGAAAACACAAGAGGAGGGCGGCTTTCTACGTCAGTATCTACGGGAGTCCTGGGCCCCCTGGCAGTCCGAGTAGCTTGAGTGAGGAGAATCGGCATAAGCTGAGGAAGACTACACCCCCACATGCTTCCCAGGCCCCTAAGAAAATGCCACGCTGGATCAGATGAAGATCCATCAAGCCCAGTATCTCATTTCTAACAGTGGCCAATCTAGGTCACAAGTTCCTGTCAGATTCCCTGCAGATTATCTTCCAGGAGATGAGGCTTGGACTTGCCCAAGTCTTTAACCAAATTCTCCAAGATGGACCCAAAGAGAAGCTCCCCTTTAAAGTCTAGCTGGGTCAGTCGGGCTTTGGAGGACATGTCCACTGCCCAGTGGCAAAGCTAAAGAAAATAAGAGTGCAAAGGAGGAGCGTGACTCTTGCAGGTGTAGAGGGGAACAAACGAAGCAAGAGGAAAGAGCAGGTTTGGAACAGACTGCTTTATTGAAGATGGTCCATACGCGTTTCGGCTTGCGCCTTCTTCGGGGGACATACAGCTACCATAGGGTTAAATAAATAATGTTAAAATCAAAAAAATGGGTATACAACGTGTAAAATAAATAATTGTGCTACATTTAAAAACAAATAAAGGAATCTAATAATATATAAATTATGACGAATATAAGTAAAAAACATGTATCTAAACTGATAATATATATAGAATTGCATATAAATCAAAAAAGACTATCCAGAGGACAAAACAAACAATTGATCATATTGATAAAATTATTGATAAAATTATAGTTAAAATCAAAAAATGAAAATAATAAGATTAAGTATAACTGTACAAACAAGGGCCGAGACAAAGACAAACAATTAAAAAATTAAAATATGAATTAAAATATTAATAATTAGTAAACAGATTGATTCCAAAAACATAATTCAATAACCTAAAAGACTGTACAGCTATGAATATATTCATAATAAATAAGAATAAAACAAATCCAAAAGATCATAAAAAGGTGTAAATTGAGAAAGAAACCTACCAATGTTGTATACAATGGAGTGTCTCATAAAGACAGTTTGGTGAAAACACTATGTGTTGGTAGTGCCGTATCTGATGAGCTTGTCACCAAAGAGCAAACAGGTTGTAGCACTATATAATAGCTATAAAAAGAAAGGTTGTGTGATCTCATGCTTGAACAGACAATCAATTAAAATATAGAGTATCTAACATTTATAAGTAATAAATAGATAAAAATGATGAGATAAAAAATAAATAAATAATACTGATAATTATGATGTATCAAGGATAAAAATGAATAGGTACACAAATAATATAAAAATAATATAAAAACGAAGCTAACACATTAAAAGCTTAATATATACTCATATGGATTTGTAAAATGTAAACTATAAAATATTAAAAAATTGAACAATCATTAAACATATGAGTAAAAATGGTAATAAATAGTGATGGATTAAAAAAGAGAGACTGTTAATAAAAGGACATATAAACAGAACATTCATATATTGATTGGATCATAAAGGAGGCCACGAGACATCAGAATAAGCGACTATTATGCAGTCAGTATGGAGTTAATGGGATATTGAGGACAAACATATGACTCTAATTTTAAATCGGTGGTCTATATGGCAACATGTATTATTACAACTGATGTTTTTATCAAACAGAAATTATATGGAAATTAAAAGTGTTATATGTACGTAGTAATATAGATGTGTTTATTTATAGATCAAACGATCACTAAAATAATTCTCGTATGTCTATATGGAGATAAGTGTTCAACGGCACTTAAAACATGCACTTTGTAATATGATAAAAATAAAGATGTGAGCAAAATCCAAATGTATGTATTACTAAAAATGTTGTCACATAAAAAGGTAATGGGGAGCTCAAAATAATCTATAATGGGTAGCGAAACCAAAGAGGGAACATGAACTAGAAACTGAAGAGTGTATTAAATACATGGGCATCAAGGATGATCGCACTCAGGGACAGCTAATGTTAGGATGCCGGAAAAAACTTAATAGATAATATACGCCGAGTTGGGCTGTATAAACATAAAGGTGGAAAAAACAGTTAAGACACATGTTTTGAGAACAACGCGTTGCAGTATCAGAAATAGATGTGTGAGGCACAAACATCGTAGCGCTGAGTTGCTACGGACAAAACCAGAGAGGGTTATATAAATGTAGAAACGTACTTACTGTTAGGAGGAAAATGTAAAATTGCGAGGAAACACAGCATGTAAGATCTTGCTTGCAAAGCATTAAGAGGGGAGCACCGAGTGACAGTATTTTTATAGACGCCATTTTTCGCGCCTTTCTAGAGATGACGTGGATAAATGGGCGGAGTCAAAATTGAAGCAGTTTAGGTGCCCGTAACAAAGTAAAAAGAGGTGAAGTATGTATTGAGTATGCACACTCCAGGCTCTATAAAAAAGCGCAAATTTTGAAAAGGACACACTGTATAAGTTATGCAAAAAATATATATATATATACCACATATAACAAATGATGTATTAAAAACTGAAAAACTAAAAAACTGTGATCAATGTAGCATAGCATTCAACAGAAAGGTTGTGGCCAACTCCAAGACTTCGACTCGCTGCGCTACATGCTCCTCTACCAAATGAGCAGAAAGATTGAGCTACCACACCAGAAGCATGGACCCCCACCCTCAGAGGAAGCAGTTGTCAGGCCCTTATGAGAAGGGGAGCAGCCAGAAAAGCAAGCTCTGGAGCTCAGAGCTTGCTGGTCATCATTTTTCATGGTGCCGTCTGCTGCCTCCTGTAGCGAGGACAAAAGTCTGAGTCATTCATAGTTCCTCAGAGGAAGACAGGCCTTCCAAGGGCACATTAGACTTCCATACAAGAAGTGCAGATACTGGAATCCAGTGACAGGGCTCTCTGCTTACCACAGGTCAGACAGCAACTCTTAGAAGTCGACACATGAATCTCCACCGATGGTGCAATGCAAACTCAAGGCGTGCCCAACTGGCACGAACACCACACACCAAGGCCATGCAAGTACACTCATATGCACTAAAGCCAAGCCAGCAGGAGAGTACACACTAGGGCCACATAGCACAGTTACTTACCTGTAACAGGTGATCTCTGGGAACAGCAGGAATTAGTCCTCACATATGGGTACGTCGGTACTGACGGAGCCTGCGCGGGAAAGCTCCCCAGCTTCCCAGAAGGAAGCTTTTGGGGCCTCCCTCTGCACATGCGCGCTGCCTTCCCACCTTCCTGACCAGCTCTCCTCAGTTCGAGTTTATAGCTGAGACAATAGAGAGAGGAAAGGAAGATAGATAGAGGATACAACTCCTAGGGGAGGTGGGTGGGTTGTGAGGACTAATTCCTGCTGTTCCCAGAGATCACCTGTTACAGGTAAGTAACTGTGCTATCTCCAGGAACAAGCAGGAATAAGTCCTCACATATTTATTTTATTTAACATTTCTTATATACCGCCTTTCATGATATCAAGGCTATGGGGACTCCCTAGCTAAGATGCCTGGGAGATCCCGTTTCAAGGGTTCGCCATCTTCGTATGGATCTCAGGCATCCATTCTGGGAAGGTGGGCAGGAGTTGTTCAAGTATGGAACAGGTGTTTGAGGACAGCCTGACCAAACAAGGCATCCCGGCGGGAGTCCTTGTCCAAACAGTAATGGGCTGTGAAGGTATGAACCGAGGACCAGGTGGCGGCTCGACAGATCTGATCAATGGATAAAGAGTGAAGATGAGCCATAGAAGTGGCCATGGCTCTCACATTGTGAGCTGTGACATGGCCTTCCAGAGGAATATTTTTACTCTGGTAAGCAAAGGAAATACACTGAGCAATCCAATTGGAAAGTGTACGTTTGGAGACTGGAAGTCCCAAATGAGAAGGATCAAAAGCCACGAAAAGCTGGGAAGACTTTCGATGTGGCTGAGTCCTGTTGAGGTAAAAGGCAAGAGCTCTTTTACAATCTAAAGTATGAAGGTTCCTCTCTGCACTGGATGCATGAGGAGCTGGAAAAAAGACAGGTAGATATACCTCCTGATTAAGATGAAAAGGTGAGACCACTTTGGGCATAAAGTGGGGATTCGTCCTAAGGACCACCTTATCATGATGAAACCTGGTATAAGATGGATGAGCCACCAAGGCTTGTAGTTCACTGATGCGGCAAGCCGAAGTGACTGCAATAAGGAAAAGGACCTTCCAGGAAAGAAATTTCAAGGAGGTAGAAACCAACGGTTCAAAAGGTGGCTTCATAAGCTGACCCAGAACTAGGTTCAAGTCCCATGCTACCGGAGGAGGTCGGATGGGAGGCTTAGTTAGAGTCAGGCCTCTCATGAACCTTGCAATAAGAGGATGAGAGGAGACAGGTTGTCCATTTATAGGTTTTAAAGATGCTGCAATAGCACTCAAATGGACTCTTACTGAATTCGTCTTAAGGCCTGCATTAGAAAGATGCAGGAGATAGTCTAGTAGAGAATTCAAAGGAAGTGCTAGAGGGTCAAGACCCTGTTGAGCACACCAAATGGAAAAGCGTTTCCATTTGAAAGCATAGGAACGCCTCGTGGAGGGTTTCCTAGAGGCATGAAGGATATCTTTCACTGGTTGAGAAAGATTGAAGTCATGAAGGCTTAGGCCTTCAGTAACCAAGCTCTGAGGTGTAGGGACTTGGGGTTTGGGTGCCACAAAGTACCCCCCTCCTGAGACAGAAGGTCTGGCGCAGCTCCCAGGTCCAGAGGGGGTCCCTGGGAGAGATGCAGAAGTAGAGGGATCCACACTTGGCGTGGCCAGCGTGGAGCTATGAGGATCATCGATCCGTGATCCCTCTGGAGTTTGAACAGAGTCTTGGGAATCAAAGGAATGGGTGGAAAGGCATATAGGAATTCCTGACCCCAATGCAGGAGAAAGGCGTCGTTGGCCTGAGCTCCCTGACACGGAGTCCTGGAACAGAACCGGGGAAGTTTGGCATTCCACGGACTTGCAAAGAGGTCTATGTCCGGGGTTCCCCATTCCTGAAAGATTCTGCCTATCTGGTCCATATGTAGGGACCATTTGTGTGGAAACAGAACTCGACTGAGTCTGTCTGCCCGAGAGTTTTGAACCCCTGGAAGAGAGACTGCCAGAAGATGAATTTGATGCTCTCTGGCGAAGGCCCATAATCTGAGAGCTTCATTGCAAGGCGACAGAGAGCCTGTCCCTCCTTGTTTGTTTACGTAGAATATGGCCACCTGATTGTCTGTCTGAACTAGGACGGTCAGGTTGACAAGGAGGGTATGGAAGACTTTGAGGGCAAAGAAGATTGCTCGCAGTTCCAGGAGGTTGATGTGAAGGGTGGTCTCCTGTGGAGACCAAGTACCCTGAGTGGAGAGGTGTTGAAGATGGGCTCCCCACCCTGTTTGGGAGGCATCTGTTGTGAGGGTTGCTTGGGGCAACAAAGGTTGGAAGGGGGCCCCCAACAACAGATTCCTGGTGGACATCCACCATTGGAGGGACCAAAACAGACGCTTTGAGGTGAGTATTTGGTCGGAGAGCGCTCCTGATGCTTGAGTCCACTGGGTGGCCAAGGTCCATTGAGCTGCTCTCATATGAAGACGAGCGTAGGGCACCACGTGTACCGTGGAGGCCATGTGGCCCAGAAGTCGCAGCATTTCTCTGGCTGTCAAGTGACTGCTGGACTGAGCTTGGGAGGCCAAGCACACCAGACGTTGGCCCAGGACCTGAGGTAGGTAGGCCCTTGCAGTGGTGGTGTCCAACTGGGCCCCTATGAATTCCAGAGACTGAGTAGGGGTAAGTTGAGACTTGGGAAGGTTTACCACCAGTCCCAGATACTGCAGAAGGTGCCTTGTGCGGTCCAGGGAAATCTGGGCCTCTGACTGAGATAGAGCTCGGATGAGCCAGTCGTCCAGATATGGGAATACAAAAATTCCCAGACCTCTTAGAAATGCGGCAACAACTGCCATGCATTTGGTGAACACTCTTGGAGCACAGGCTAGACCGAAGGGAAGTACTCTGTACTGGAAATGTTTTCCCTGAAACAGAAATCTTAGATATTTTCTGTGGGATGGGTGGATGAGTATATGTGTGTACGCATCCTTGAGATCTAGAGAACAAAGCCAATCCTGACTCTGAAGGTATGGAAGGAGAATGCCTAGAGAAAGCATTTTGAATTTCTCCTTGTACAGAAATTTGTTCAATTCTCTCAGATCTAGGATAGGTCTGATTCCCCCTGTCTTCTTTGTTATGAGAAAATAAGGGGAGTAGAATCCTGTCCCTTGTTGAAGAAGAGGAACCTCTTCTATTGCCCCTTGGGCAAGGAGAGAAGAGATTTCCTGACCCAACAGGTCCAGGAGAGATGGGGGAGAATTGAAGTGCCTCACCATGGTATGTGGAGGAAGGTTGGAAAAATGAAGTTTGTAGCCCTCTCTGATGATAGAGAGGGTCCAGTGCTCTGATGTAATTTGCCCCCATCTGGGAGCAAAGTGAGCTAACCTTCCGGGGAATGGTGAGGGGCTCTGGTTGTTCTAGAGCCAGAAATGTTAAGTTCTCTAGGGGCAAGTCAAAACCCCTGAGGGGGTTGAGCCTGCTGAGGAGTGGCAGACGCTGCAGGCTTTGACCTTGCCTGTTTAGGTTGCTGACGTTTAGCAGCAAAGCGAGGCTGAGAAGATTGTTGGCCAGTATTTGTGGAAAATCTGGCCTTTTTTCTGGCAGGAGTAGAGGTAGACTTAGAAAGTCTATCCAATGTAGCATTTTCTGCGTCCATTTGAGTGGCTTTAATTTGACAGTCTTTACCAAATAAGTTCTCACCTGTACAGGGCAGATTCCGTAAGCCATCCAGGACCCAGGGTTCTAGGTCAGAGGCCTGGAGCCAAGCAAGTCGTCGGGCTGCAATGGCAATGCCCGAAGCTCTACCGGCACCTTCAAAGGAATCAAAGGCTGCTCTGTTGGAGAACTTAGAAACATCTAGAAGCTGTTTCACCAGAGAAATGAACTCCTCCTTTCTATCCTCAGGGATAAAGGAGGCAAAATGCCGTATCTTTAGGGCAAGTTCCCTGAGAAACATGCCCATATACAGACTGTAAGAATTAATCCTGGCTATAAGCATACTAGCCTGGAAAGTTTTCCTGCCAAAGGAGTCTAGGGTCTTACATTCTCGCCCTGGAGGGGTAGAAGAGTGCCTTTTGGTGCTCTTAATCTTTTTCAGCGCAGACTTCACCACAATGGAATGGTGAGGCAGCTGAGTCTTTTGAAATCCAGGAGAAGGAGGGACACGGTACATGGTGTCCAACCTACGAGAGTAAGGAGACAACGTTAGAGGAGCCTCCCATAAGTCCATCAAGTGTTCTTGAAGGATTTCATGGATAGGCAGGGTGACTGCCTCTTTAGGAACCTTAGGGTATCCTAAAATATCCAATTTCTTTGACCTAGGTTCTTTTTCAGAGGATGTGGTAATAGAAAGTCCTTTAGCTAGCTCTATAATGTAGTCTTGAAAGGACAAATCCTCTGGTGGAGACATTCTCCTCTTTGGGGAAGAGGGGTCTTCCTGAAGAACTAGAGACAGCTCATCAGAGTCCTCAGAGGAGTCAAAATCCTCAGAAGAATCAGAGTATTCTCTATTTGCTTCCAACGCACGATACGCATACCGATCGGTATCGACATCGGGCGTACCGGGTATGGGATCGGTATCGGGTGAAAACCCGGATCCGGCATGCGGAACCGATCTGCGTTTGGAAGTGGATGGTCTCGGTTCCGGTATGGGAGACGATACCGGAACCGGACCCGGTACCGCGGTCGCAGCATTAATAAAAGCCAGCACGGCTTGCTGCATAGCCTGAACAGTATTGCTCATAGACGCCACTGCTGCCTGGATGTCGGTACCGGTATGGGCCGGTACCCCAGAGCAGTCCAACAGGTGATCAGTCGAGGCCGTGCCATCGATGTCAACCTGTAACCCCATAGATGGTGCTTTGGAAGTCAGAGCTTCCCGCCGGGGTTGTTTGGCTGGGGCAGGATCCTCAGATTCAAAATTGAGAGCCTCTCGATGCTTTGAAGGAGATTTGCTCTTTGAGGACCTGCCCGAAGAAGGTTTGGTTACCTGAGATCCATCCGGAGAGGAAGACCTGGATGACTGTGATGCTGGATTATCTGAAGCAAACAGCACATGGAATTTGTTGGCCCGGTTCTGCAACCCACGTTTAGACATCTGGGAGCAAGATGGGCAGTCCGGAATGGAGTGGTCAGGTCCCAAACATTTAAGACACCATTCATGGGTGTCTGTGACAGAAATAACAGCACTACACTTGATACACTTCTTAAAACCAGGGGCTAGTTTCTCCATGAGGAGAATTTGTGTAGGCCTGAGGCCTAACCGAAGTCACCAAGTTGTGCAAGATAAAGATTTTTTTTTTTTTTTAAAGAAAAGAAAAGAGACCGGCGGTACCGGTTTCGGTATGGGGAAGGCAGGTACGCGGTCTAAAGAAACAAACTAAAACAATAATTTCTTCAGCGGTGACAGGAACACGACCTGCTGGCTCCGCGGAAAAAGAGAAACTGAGGAGAGCTGGTCAGGAAGGCGGGAAGGCAGCGCGCATGTGCAGAAGGAGGCCCCAAAAGCTTCCTTCTGGGAAGCTGGGGAGCTTTCCCGCGCAGGCTCCGTCGGTACTGACGTACCCATATGTGAGGACTTATTCCTGCTTGTTCCTGGAGATAGGCAAAACACTGTGCCCAGTGAATGTGTACCAGGGGAGGTGCATAAATGGCATGGCAAAGCATGGAAAGCACAAACAGTGTGATCTGGAGTTGAGAAAGGTGGGAAAACACTGACACCACACCAACAGATGACCAAGTGGCCCGCAACACGACATGCCCCAGTTGGAGTCGGGAGTGGTGCCAAAGGACTGGAGAGAGGCTCATGTGGTGCCTTTACACAAAAGCGGAAGTAAGGATGTGGTTGAAAACTACAGGCCGGTTAGTTTAACTTCAGTGGTGAGTAAATTATTGGAAACGCTGCTGAAAGAGAAAATAGTGAGGTTTCTGGAGTCCGGCGGATTACAGGATCCGAGGCAGCATGGATTCACCAGAGGCAGGTCTTGTCAGACAAATCTGATCGATTTCTTTGACTGGGTGACCAGGGAGTTGGACCGAGGGAGAGCTCTAGATGTGGTGTATTTAGATTTCAGTAAAGCCTTTGACACTGTTCCTCACAGGCGACTTATAACAAGCTGAGCACCCTAGGGATGGACCCTAAAGTTACTGCTTGGGTTAGAAATTGGTTGGGTGGGAGGCGACAAAGAGTACAAGTAAATGGAGCCCACTCTGAGGAGAAGGATGTTACCAGTGGTGTGCCCCAGGGATCTGTCCTTGGTCCGATTCTTTTTAACATCTTTGTTAGTGATATAGCGGAAGGGCTGTCGGGTAAGGTTTGCCTCTTTGCGGATGATACCAAAATCTGTAATAGAGTAGACACCCAGGAAGGTGTAGATAACATGAGGAGGGATCTAGCTAAGCTTGAAGAATGGTCTAGAATTTGGCAGCTGGGATTTAATGTTAAAAAATGTAAGGTCATGCATTTGGGCTGCAGCAATCCAAGGGAGCAATACAGTATAGGAGGTGAAGTACTTTTTTCCACTAAAGAAGAGCGGGACCTAGGCGTGGTTGTGTCTGATGATCTTAAAGTAGCTAAACAGGTAGAAAAGGCGACGGCAAAAGCTAGAAGGATGCTTGGGTGCATACGGAGAGGAATGGCTAGCAGAAAAAAGGAGGTGATAATACCTCTGTATAAGTCTTTGGTGCGACCTCATTTGGAGTATGGTGTGCAATTCTGGAGACCGCACCTTCAAAAGGATGTGAACAGGATGGAGTCGGTGCAGAGGGTTGCTACTAAAATGATTAATGGGCTTCATTATAAAGCATATGAGGACAGACTTAAGGATCTTAATATGTACACCTTAGAGCAGGGGTCTCAAACTCAAATTGCTTTGAGGGCCAAATGAGGACTTGTAAAGTAACCCGGGGGGCGCATAAGACGCGGGGCCTCATTTGCATAAGGGGCCTCATTTGCATAAATATTTGCATAATGTTACCATACACTAACTTTTAGTAAACATGCCTCTTTAATGAGTATGGATAAAGAAAGACTAAAAGATTTAGAAACAAGAAGACAATAATTAAACTGGGAACCCCAAAAGCCAAACTTGGAATGTACGACAACACTGTAGAAATAAAAATATAAATTAATTTCCTCTTGTACTAAACAAAGCGCAAACATTAATGATGCACATTTCCCAGAGCTGACATATTCCAGTTAATAAATTCAAAATAAAGAGATATTTTTCTACCTTTTGTGCATTTTTTTTTCAGTTGCAATTGTTCCAGCCACTTTCTTCTGGTTTCTTCATGTCTTCTGCTAACTCTCCATCGTCTGCTGTCCATTTGCCCTTTCTTCTCTCCTAGTTTTTTTTCCATTCTCTCTCTACATCTGCTTTAACATACTAATCTTTCTCCTTTTTCTCTTTCCTCATTCCTATTTCATCCACTCAAATTTTACCCCTCCATCCTCAATCCCCACTTACTCTCCCAATACCTGGCCAATTGTAGATTTGTCTTCTCTCCCAGACAAAATATTTTTCCCCTCTCCATTTCACTTTCCCAGCTCCATCCCATTCTAATCCTCCCCCAACATCAGCTCCCTTCTAGTTCCAGCCCCACCCAGCATCCGCTCCCTTCTAGTCCCCCCATTAGTCCATTTCCAGTCCTATCCTAGCCTCACCATCAGCCCATTTCCAATCCTAGCCCCCCATCAGCCCATTTCCAATCCTAGCTCCCTCCCCTCACAGCCCATTTCCATTCCAAGCCCCCCTCCCCATCAGCCATTTGCAGTTCAAGCCCCCCTTCCACTCAGCCCATTTCCAGTCCTAGCAACCCCCCCCAGCCCATTACCATTCCTAGACCCCCCATAGCCCATTACCAGTCCTAACCTCCCCATAGCGCACTTCCAGTTTTACCCCCCATCACCCCATTTTCAGTCTTACCCCCCCCCATAGCCCATTACCAGTCATAACCCCCCTGCCAATAGCCCACTTCCAGCCCTAACCCCCATTACCCCATTTCAGTCAGCCCTTCCATAGCTCATTACCAGTCCTAACTCCCCCCATCAGCCCACCTCCAGTCCTTCCTAACCCCCACCTGCCCATTTCCAGTCCTAGCCCCCACCATAGCCCATTACCAGTCATAACCCCCCTGCCAATAGCCCATCTCCAGTCATAACCCCCCCTGCCAATAGCCCATTTCCAGTCATAACCCCCCCCCTGCCAATAGCCCATTTCCAGTCATAACCCCCCCCCCCTGCCAATATCCCCCCCCTGCCAATAGCCCATCTCCAGTCATAACCCCCCCCTGCCAATAGCCCATTTCCAGTCATAACCCCCCCCTGCCAATAGCCCATTTCCAGTCATAACCCACCCCTGCCAATAGCCCATCTCCAGTCAAACCCCCCCCTTCCAATACCCCACCTCCACCCATAACCCCCCCCCTGCCACTAGCCCATTTCCCGTCATAACCCCCCCCCACTGCCAATAGCCCATTTCCAGTCATACCCCCCCCCCCCCGCCAATAGCCCATTTCCAGTCATACCCCCCCCTACCAATAGCCCATTTCCAGTCCTACACCCCCCCCCCCCCCCGGTAAATTAAAATAAAACCTGGCTTCTGCTGCTCAAGCAGCAAAATCAGCTGTCCTGCGGCCCCCTTCCCCTGTGCCCGGAGATCCGAGTCTGCTCTATCAGCGGCGTGCTTTTCAAGCCGCGAGGAGAGTATTCCCCTCTCGCGCGGCTTGAAACCGCGCGAGAGGGGAATACTCTCTTCGCGGCTTGAAAAGCACGCCGCTGATAGAGCAGACTCGGATCTCCGGGCACAGGGGAAGGGGCCGCAGGACAGCTGATTTTGCTGCTTGAGCAGCAGAAGTCAGTTTTTTTTAAAATTTGACAATTGCTTCTGCCGCTGCCACGGCGGCAACGGCAGAAGCCAGGGTTTGGGGTTTTTTTTGTTTTCCTCCGTCGCGGGCCGCACAAAGTTGTCTCGCGGGCCGCATGCGGCCCGCGGGCCGCGTGTTTGAGACCCCTGCCTTAGAGGAAAGGCGGGATAGAGGTGATATGATTGAGATGTTTAAATACCTCCGTGGCATAAATGTTCAGGGAGAGAGCCTCTTTCAATTGAAAGCAAGTTCTGCTACGAGGGGACATGGGATGAGGGTGAAGGGAGATAGATTCAGGAGTGATATGCGGAAATATTTTTATACGGAAAGAGTAGTGGATCCGTGGAATAGTCTCCCAGTGGAGGTGGTAGAGATGAGGACAGTAACTGAATTCAAAAAAGCATGGGACCAACACAGAGGATCTCTAAAAGGTAGAAAGTGGACTGTTGTAGTTGTTGTTATGGAAGGACAGACTAGATGGGCCTTGTGGTCTTTTTCTGTCATCATGTTTCTATGTTACAGATGAGGTCGGGAGCCCCCACAAGAGTCAGACAGACAGGCAGAGACTCAGTCTTAGCCCTCACCCTCGGGGAGCCCCAAGGCAGGGAAAAAATGTGCTGGGTTCAGTGTTACTCCTGTTGCCAGACCTGTGGTCACATACCTCTGAAGAGCCTTCAATCTTCGGGGAAGAGCACGAGAAAGGTGAGAGGAGAGGGCATTGGTGCCCTCTACAGATGGTATGCCATAAAAAGGAAAGCAGCGATCTTCTTTAGTCAGCTCATACTAGGGCCAATGTGATTTTTAGTCAGTATAAAGAGAGCGTTACATTAGATAATTTCTTGTCTTCTGAATACATTTTGAAGCAATTACTTCTGTAAGCGTAGGGTTGTCTTTAGCCAGGGTGCTGTTTCAGAGTTGGGGAACATTAATGAAACAGCAAAAAACATCATTCATGGACATCCTTGTAACAGGCATAGACTATATACACCAGGGCTTCGTCTTATGCTTCATAGATATCACTGCTGCTTTTGACTCCGTTAACCACAACACTCTGTTACAAAGACTTCGAGACGCAGGAATAAATGGTACAGTGCTAGACTGGTTCCTCTCATACCTGTCCCACTGTAGCCAGCAAGTGAGAACCAAAAATCAATGGTCCAAACCCTTCATTCAACACCAGGGTGTCACACAAGGCTCAGCTCTCTTAGCACTAATATTCAATGTTTACATTCAACCAATATGCAACATTATAAAAACACCACAACATCCATTACAGAATATATGGAGACGATATCATGGTACCTCCATAAACATCAGACACCCGGATTTGTCACAAACCACAGCATGTCTTGAATCAATGACAAAGTGGCTCAACGGACAGAATCTATTCATAAACTTCAAAAAATCTGAATTGATGTATATTACCAGGAATACTATATTCTCTCCACCGGACTCAAAGATCTTAGACCACACCCTAAACAATAAACAGGAAGACAAATACCTCAGAGTTACCTTCGACCAGCAACTCAGCTTCCAACCTCACGTCAAAAGAACCAGATCAGCCTACCACAAGCTGAGAACGTTACACAAACTCAAACCACTACTCACTGACAATGACTTCCGAAAAGTATGCCAAACCATAATAACACCCATAATAGATTACTGCAATGCAATTTACTATGGCCTTCCTAAGAAAACCCACTCAGACTTGCCATGAACACAGCTCCCCTCTCTCACCCATGTTTACTAGTATTCGTACAGACCCCTTACATACCTGCCGAGATTAATCGTTACTGTAACATGTACATAATCTGTATATAGTTTCCCTCAGTTCCTTCCAAGTTTTTTGAATATCCTGTTCTATGTAAGCTCAATGTGTTATTTCATTGTAGTAAAGTTGTTCCTACTGTAAACCGCACTGATTATAATAGCGCAGTATATAAGAAACATAAATAAATAAATAAAACAATACTCCCCCTGCAACTGGTACAAAACACTACTGCAAGAATCATTACTGGAACAGCAAAATATAGCCATATAACCCCTACACTCCAACCACACTGGCTCCCTGTCACTGTACGCACTAAGTACAAGAACATAATAATATTAAAAATATTAAACAACATATCTCCAGCAACTCTTCAACCATCGATCAGGAAGACACCCCCAACCAGCTAAACAGGTAGAAAAGGCGACGGCAAAAGCTAGAAGGATGCTTGGGTGCATAGGGAGAGGAATGGCTAGCAGAAAAAAAGGAGGTGATAGTGCCCCTGTATGTCTTTGGTGCGACCTCATTTGGAGTATTTTGTGCAATTCTGTAGACCGCACCTTCAAAAGGATATAAACAGGATGGAGTCAGTACAGAGGGTGGCTACTAAAATGGTTAGTGGTCTTCATTATAAAGCAAATGAGGACAGACTTAAGGATCTTAATATGTACACCTTAGAGGAAAGGTGGGATAGAGGTGATATGATTGAGACGTTTAAATACGTTCATGGCATAAATGTTCAGAGGGAGAGCCTCTTTTGATTGAAAGCAAGTTCTGCTACGAGGGGACATGGGATGAGGGTGAAAGGGGATAGATTCAGGAGTGATATGCGGAATTATTTCTTTACGGAAACAGTGGTGGATCAGTGGAATAGTCTCCCAGTGGAGGTGGTAGAGATGAGGACAGTAACTGAATTCAAAAAAGCATGGGACAAACACAGAGGATCTCTAAAGGAAAAAAGGGGACTGTTGTAGTTGTTGATATGGAAGGGCAGACTAGATAGAAAAAGACCACATGGCCTGTCGTCATTTTTCTATGTTACCAAAACAAGAAGAGAAGCAGACATCATCCAGGAGACCCCATCAAACTTCGGAACAGCAAATCCATCCACCTGCAGTAGAGCCTTCTCCCTGTACGCACCCCAGCTGTGGAACGATCTTCCCACCTCAACACATGCAATCAAAGACCTACTGGACTTTAGGAAAGCCATAAAAACGCACCTTTTCCTAGAATACGTTGGTTCCACCCTAGAAGAACATGATCCATAAGAAATTGTACCTCATCATACCGCAACAATTTATTTGTATATAGTTAGCAATTGTTAATTAGCATTTATACCCCAACTAATCCTCCAAGTTTTATTTCCCTGTTATAAACCTGAAAGCTGGTTCCTGTAACTGTTCTATGTAAACCGCTTTGAATGTATGATAAGGCGGTAAAGAAAACCTGTTAAATAAATAATAAATGAATGAATAAGTTAATGATGGCCATGAATTGTTTTTCTCAAATGTATATAAGCAGCAGGCATGCTACATGATGATTTAGTACAGGCACAACCTCTTGCAGGCAGCTCTAAGTGTGGCCATGCTAATCAGAAGACGAGCCACCTAGCATGTGGTAGCTATCTGTCTGGAGCTATGCCTGATCTCCACCCAGAACCTGGCCCAACCCACATTAGGCATTTTGTGTGGATTCTTTTCCATGTTACTATTTTTGTCATGTAGTAACCATTAGTAGAGGGACATATTATTAAAGAGGACCCGGGAAATCCACTGCTTACCCCAGGATGAGCATTGTGGAACCTGTGTGCCTTTTAGGGAATCTGCCAGGTATTTGTGACCCGGATTGGCCACTGTTGGAAACAGGATACTGGGCT
The DNA here is from genome assembly GCA_033557465.1 of Ichthyophis bannanicus. NCBI lineage: Eukaryota > Metazoa > Chordata > Amphibia > Gymnophiona > Ichthyophiidae > Ichthyophis > Ichthyophis bannanicus. The sequence continues at coordinate 101,300,613 of CM066032.1, read as the reverse complement.
TGATGGACCTTGCTCTGACCCAGTATGGCATTTCTTATGTTATCAATGGAACAAAATCGTTTCACCCATAGTTTATAATTGTTTTTAAGCCCCAATCCAAACACAGACTATCACCCAGTTAAAGCTCTGCATGAGGTGGCGTACATGTCAGCATTTCAATTAGAAGCCTATATTGAGTGTGAACAAAGAACAAATTTGAAAGCTACTAGAATCAATATTGAATTCAAAATACCTTCTTTAAAACTAAGCACAGGACATTAAAAAACCCACCAAAGACCCATATTTGTTGATATTCAAAATATAACTATGAAATTTCTCCAATAAAATAAACCACAAAAGTGAAATCTCATTTGCTGTTATTTACAGTTCTTCCTCTTTGAACACACACTGAAGGTCCTGTAAGGACAACAGGCTGGACAGGCACTTACTTTTCTTATATAAGATTTTTATCCGCTCTCTTTTGTTTGCTGTGTTTCCCAGGGCTGCCTGCACTTTTATCAAGTCATCTGCTATCTAAAAAAAGAAAAAAAATCATTAAAGATAAGTTATGAGAAAGAACTCTTCTGCTTCGTGAAGGATAAGCCTAGGAAATAAAGTCAGCCTGAAATGCATTTTTCCATTTTAAAGCCAAACAAGTCTGAGCTATTACTATAAGCAAATTTCTAATAGTCTAACATAAAAATGAGGTTGGTGGTCGATTACCAGAAAGATGCATTTTGACAAGACACCAACTTAGCCATTTTAGCAAGGAAAAACAAATTATTTTGCACAATGATTTGGTTGCAATAGCCAACTGGCTGCATACTAGCAGGTGCCTCAAGAAAATTAGCTGCAAACTACGATATGAAAACAGCAGAGACAGCATTTGCTCCTTGTTTTAAGGTCATGTCTTATTCTTTATAAAATGCCCTGACTGTATAAAACCAAACAGACCCATCACTAAAAAGGATAAAATGGAAAAAGATAGTTCACGCAAGAGTTGGGGAGTTCTTGTGCAAATTTACAGGCCGATGCAGAAAGCCCATGTTACAGCCCTGTGCTAAAGCTCAGTGCAGGGTTTCCTAATTGTTTATTTGAATTTGATATACCGCTCAGACCAAAAGGTATTAGAGCAGTACACAATACTACATCATTTAAGGAAATAAGAAAAGAACGCCATTATAAGATAGGACAGAGTAGAGGACAGAAACAGTCAAACAGATAAGAGAAGGAGAAGGACACGGAACAGCAAGTTACCCTGATATATAAGCAGGACATCAATATAGACTCCAGAAACAGACGCCATGGACCAACGCCTAAGGGCCACGCTAAAGGGCCCTCTTAAGCCGTTGGGCCTGGCTGCTGATTGGTGGGCTCGGGGAGGAAGGGGGAGCTCCTGCTCTCACCCCCGTCAGAAGCGCTGCTCATCGGAGGCCCCGGCGGATCTTAAGCCGTTGGGCCTGGCTGCTGATTGGTGGGCTCGGTGAGGAAGGGGGAGCTCCTGCAATGTAAGTCGAATGCAGATGTTTTGCTCTCTGATGCTGTAAGCAACCAGCAGGCAAATGGGTTGTGTGCAAAACCTCTACGCTAAACAAGGGGAGCAAGCCAGATGTATGCACACATGGGTCTGTGTTAGCATCGCTGTTTGGTACTTCTGCTAGAATGCTATCTGGCACAAAACACACACAGCGTGCTTCCAGCACACCACCCTCTGCCATTAACCCCCCCCCCCCACCAGTCAATTTTCTTTCTGTATTGGCAACACACAAAATGGAACATAAAAACTGGGCTAATCTGTGTGCAAAGCCTATTTACTGCATCAGCCCTGTAGTAGGAAGAAAGTGAGATGTACAGGAATATAGTCGCAGTTCCAAGAACAGCAGAGACTGGATTTGCAGAAGCTGACAGAACACCTCTCTGATGAAGTGGGACAAAAGCAGAGAAAGAGCCGCCTGGGAACTTCAAAAGAATGTCAGGCCAAGAGAGACAGTGAGGAAGAAAGCTTGGAGGTGATAGCGATCTGCTTACCCAAGAGAGAACTGCAGAAAGTGCAGGGTCTGGGGAAGGGAGGGAACAATTGTTCTTTTAAGATATGCCATATTGGGTCAGACCAAGGGTCCATCAAGCTCAGTGTCCTCTTTCCAACAGAACCGAAAGCTGAAGAAATTCCATGCTGCTTATCCAAGGGTAAAGCAGTGAATTTTCCTGGTCCTCTAATAATGGTTTATGGACTTTTCCTCCAGGAGCTTGACCAAACTTCTCTTAACTCCAGCTACACCACCAGCTTTTACTACATCCTCTGATAATGAATTCCAGAGTTTGATTATGCGTTGAGTGAAAAAATATTTTCTCTGATTAGTCTTAAAATGTGCTAGATTGTAGCTTCATTGCATGCCCCCTAGTCTTTCTACTGTTTGAAGGAGTAAAACCACCAATGTTTGCACATTCCACTTTTATTATTTTATAGGCCTCTATCATTTCTCCCCCCCCCCCCCAGCAGTCTCTTTCCCAAGTTGAAAAGCCCTAACCTTTTAAGCCTTTCCTCCTAGGGATATCCTTCCATCCCCTCTTTACTATTTTGGTCGCTCTTCTCTGTACCTTTTCCAGTTCTGCTATATCTTTTAAGATACGCTGAGCAGAATTGTGCACAATATTCAAGGTGCATTTGCAGCATTTATTTCCTTATGATTCCTAGCATTCTATTTGCTTTCTTGGCCATTGCTGCACACCTGGCAGAGGGTTTCAACATATTATCCATGACGCCTAAATCCTTTTCCAGGGTGGTAGTGGTTCCTAATGTGGAATCTTGCATTGTGTAATTGTAGTTTGGGTGGTTGTTCTTCCCTAAGTGCATAACTTTGCAGTGGTCCACATTAAATGCCCCATCTGTGGCCATCCAACAGGTAGTATAACTTTTCTCATTCATATTTTGTCAGGTCCATTCCAGTTTTCTGGGGTAGACATCCTTTGCCCCTCTCGTTGCTCACAGAATATTACCACACCATCACTACACTACTCAACATACCACTGAATCAGACCCATTGGCTAACATACTCCTGAATCAGATTCAGAAAATGCCACACTCCAACATCATGTTTCTAAGAATATCATACACCTGTATAATAATGGCAATAATAATAATTAACCTATCACTAAGTTTAAACAGCAAAAATCACAGGACCATCCCTATAATACACACCCATACCCGATATGACGACCATATTGGACACATTCACCCAAATAATTATCCAAAAATAAACTACCATAGACTAATACACATAAAACAAACAAATTCACCTCAAATTTGCAAGGAAAATCTGCTCAAACACATCCTCACTATCATGCATCCTTATTAATGCACGATCAATGAAAAACAAACTCCCTATATTTAATGATCTAATAACAGACTCTAAACCAGACATCTTATGTGTCACAGAGACTTGGCTTTCTGAAACGGACACAGTCTACCTAAATCAACTTGATAATGAAAGCTATGACCTATTTTACAAACATAGATCCAACAAAAAAGGCAGAGGAGTCCTAATGATGACGAAAAAGATATTAAATGCCAAACCAGTCCAATCAAACATCTCCAATAACAGACACATTATTGATAAAAATCTGCCTCATGAAAATCTGCTTAATCTATAGACCTCCAGACCAGGGCCGGATTTAGCTAGAGTGAGGCCCTACGCCAAGAAAAATTGTGGGCCCCCCCCCATGTCCCCGTGCAGTCCTGGGCCCCCCCCGTGCCTCCGTGCAGTCCTGGCCCCCCCCCCGTGCAGTCCTGGGCCCCCCCCCCGTGCAGTCCTGGGCCCCCCCCCGTGCCCCCGTGCAGTCCTAGCCCGCCCCGTGCAGTCCTGGGCCCCCCCATGCAGTCCTGGCCCCCCGGACAGCATCGCGGCTGTCTGAGGGGCTTCAGAGGGAGCCGGGGAAGCCCGCGCGAGGCCCCGGCTCCCTCTGTACAGCCGCCAGCGTGAAGAGCCTTTTCCTTCACGCTGGCGGCTGTTTCTGTGAAGCCGGGAATGCTGGGAAAGGTTAAAGGGCAACCTTTAACCTTTCCCAGCATTCGCGGCTTCACAGAAACAGCTGCCAGCATGAAGGAAAAGGCTCTTCACGCTGGCGGCTGTACAGAGGGAGCCGGGGCCTCGCGCGGGCTTCCCCGGCTCCCTCTAAAGCCCTCCGGTGGGCCCAGGGGCAGCCCAAGGGGGGTGCGGGGCCATGTGCGGAGACTCGGTGCGGGGCCTCATTTGCATAAGGTGTCTCATTTGCATAATGTTACCATACACCAGAGCTACTCAATTCCAGTCCTGGTGGTCCACAATCCTGCAGGTTTTCGGGATATCCCTAATAAATATGCATGAGATATATATGCATTGGAGGTATCCTGCCAACCTGACTGGTTTGTGGCCCTCCAGGGCTGGATTTGGAGACCCCTGCTTTACATCTCTGTCATTTAAGATTGTGAGTGAACAAGGTACAGATATCCTAGACATCAAAAGGGTAGATAGAATGTGTCACATTCCTCCTCGATTCTCACCACCACCAAAAAGTTGTCTAATAGATAATATTTTGGTGGTGGTGAGAAGCAAGGAGGAATGTGACAAATGCTATCTAACTTTTTTGATGTCTTGGACATCTGCACCTTGCCCACTCACAATCGTAAATGACAGAGATGTAAGGCAGGGGTCTCCAAATCCAGCCCTGGAGGGCCACAAACCAGTCAGGTTGGCAGGATATCTCCAATGCATATATATCTCATGCATATTTATTACTCAAGAACTGATCCCACCAGAAAATTTAAAAGGTTTAACGAAACTGAATTCCTAGACACAATAATACCCCACCTAGTGTCACCACCAACGGATCTAGATGAAGCGATCAAAAACTGGAATAACACAATAACAGAAGCAGCTAAATCCGACAGATGTAACAAAATTCCCTCTAACCCAAAAAAAGCACCATGGTTCAATAACACTCTAAAACAAATGAAGAGCAGCTTAGAAAAACTGAACTTAAATGGCGTAAAACCAAACTAACCATACATAAGGAAATATACACTAGCCTTCTTACAAAATATAAGGAGATTACAAATAATACAAAAAAACCTATTATGCATCAATCTTATCAAAATCTTATAACAGGCCACGAGAACTATTCTCTATTGTTAGAAATCTCACTAATAATCCTCAAACAACTAACAATGAAATCACAGACATATCTGTACAATCATTAGCTAACTACTATCAAAATAAATCCACACAACCTATAATGACAATTGACAATAATAAGGTAGCCCATCATTGCTCAGAAGAATGGTCAAACTTTAACCCCATATCGAAAGAATCATTAAAGAACATTATTACTAACCTCAATACAACCACTTCCTTCCTTGATCCATGCCCTGTAACTTGGATCAAAAGTACACTTCCAACACTAATCTCATTCATTCTCCCCATAGTCAACCTCTCTTTACTCCAAGGCTACATCCCACCTAACCTCAAACACGCACAAATCCGCCCAATTCTCAAAAATGGTACTTTAGACAAAACTTCACCAAAATCATATCGACCCATTTCAAGCATCCCGTTCCTTGCTAAAATAATAGAAAAAGTGGTACAGATACAGACACAAGAATACCTAGACTCTTCCTACCCACTTGATGAACACCAATACGGTTTCAGACCTCAACACGGAGTTGAATCACTTTTAACAGTCCTAATCGATACTCTCATCAAAGGGATTGATAACCACAAAAATGCATTCATTCTCCTATTTATTGACATTTCCGCCGCATTCGATAGTGTCCACCACACCATAATGCTTAATAACCTAAAGCAAATAGGAATAAATACAACAGTACACAAATGGTTTACCTCATATTTACATAATAGAACACAAAATGTAAGAATAGCTAATCAGACTTCCACCACTTATAAACAAGAAATTGGACTCCCACAAGGCTCGGCGTTATCAGCCCTCCTATTTAATATATATATAAAACCAGTCTGCGACATATTCAAAAAATTCGGAGTACTATATCATCTATACGCTGATGATATCATGTTATACATTCCATTCTCCATCCCTGATGTACCGATAAAACTTCTAACAGACTGCCTTAGTGAAGTCACATCCTGGCTAAAAGAACAAAACCTCCATATAAACCACTCTAAAACAGAAGTATTAATTGTAACAAAAAATCAATCATACGTTCCGCCAACACACATAACAATACAAAACCATGAAATCACAATAAAAAATGAAATAAGATACTTAGGTGTCATACTAGATACACACCTTACGATGAATACCCACATAAGAAACACGATAAAGAAAGTCTACTTCAAACTTAAAATACTCAAACAATTACGTCCACTGGTATATTTTCAAGATTTCATTAATATAATACAGGCAACCATAACCCCGCATTTTGACTTTTCCAATCTAATCCTCTTAGGCATAACGAAACAAAACATCAAAAGAATACAACTAGCACAGAACGCAGCAGCCAGAATTGTAATGAATGTAAATTCACTCCAGCATATTACCCCAATATTAACATCCCTGCATTGGCTGCCAATACAAAGCAGGATAATATATAAGACTGTAATAACCACATTTAAAACCCAAAATGGCATGGCGCCAATCCCATTAAGCAAACTTATATGTAAGGAAACACAAAAAGTCTCCCACAGAAAAGGACACTCAAATAAATTAAAGACACCAAATGACTTTATAAAAGCAAACAAACAAACTAATAACAGAGCATTCTCACATGCTGCCCCCATCATTTGGAAACTCCATCCCGGAGGACCTACGCTCATCAACAGAAATTATAGAACTCCGTAAAAACTGAAAACCTATCTCTTCACCTTGCATTACAATACTATAGCTAATCCACTGATCATCCCAGAAAAAGGCTAAAACACGCGCAAACGAATAAAGCTAAACCTCATAACTCAACAGATACTACATTTACTTGTAAATATCAACGACTCAATCCAATAGAGCTTATAACTCTGAAATTGTAAATAGTTATTAACCTTTGTTCTTGTTCCATAAGGTATCTATAATGTATTTGTTCTTGTTCCATAATGTATCCAACCATTATATTGCTCTGTTATGTATTTAAGCATTACACTGTTTATTGTCAAAAAAATTGTTCCATGTAAAAACAAGCTCTTGCTTTGTTGACTGTTGTTCAATTGTGAACCGCACCTGAACTCCGGAAGATGCGGGATATAAATGATTGTTAAATAAAAATAAATAAATAAAATAAATATCCTGAAAACCTGCAGGATTGTGGACCACCAGGACTGGAATTGAGTAGCTCTGCCATACACTAACTTTTAGTAAACATGCCTCTTAATGAGTATATGGATAAAGAAAGACTAAAAGGTTTCTACATTACTATAATCCAGTACCAACCGCCAGGCACATTAGGAACTACTACAAACACTGCCCATTTAGAACCCATAGCAAACCCGCCATATCCTAACAGCACTACCAGGACTCACAAAGCACCATACCCTAACTATCAAAAGGCAACACTGCAAATATTAAACCAATACATTTCAGAGAACAACAATACATGACCTACTGGGGAAAGAACACGTGGCAATGTCAAATAGGAATTATATAAACAGAATACCTCAGCTCAGTTACACATGCACAACATAGACCATCACCAAACAAGGAATCACAATTTAGAAACAGGAAGACAATAATTAAACTGGGAACCCCAAAAGCCAAACTTGGAATATACAACAACACTGTAGAAATAAAACTATAAATTAATTTCCTCTTGTACTAAACAAAGCGCAAAAATTAATGATGCACATTTCCCAGAGCTGACATATTCCAGTTAATAAATTCAAAATAAAGAGATATTTTTCTACCTTTTGTGCATTTTTTTTCAGTTGCAATTGTTCCAGCCACTTTCTTCTGGTTTCTTCGTGTCTTCTGCTAACTCTCCATCTGCTGTCCATTTGTCCTTTCTTCTGTCTTCTTGGGGTTTTTTTTCCATTCTCTCTCTACATCTGCTTTAACATACTAATCTTTCTCCTTTTGCTCTTTCCTCATTCCTATTTCATCTACTCAAAATTTACCCCTCCATCCTCAATCCCCACTTACTCTCCCAATACCCGGCCAATTGTAGATTTTTTATCCCTCCCACACAAAATATTTTTCCCCTCTCCATTTTACTCTCCCAGCACCATCCCATTCTAATCCTCCCCCAACACCAGCTCCCTTCTAGTTCCAGCCTCACCCAGCATCCATTCCCTTCTAGTCCCTGCATCAGCCCATTTCCAGTCCTAGCCCCCCATTAGCCCATTTCCAGTCCTAGCCCCCCCATCAACCCACTTCCAGTCCTAACCCCCCATCACCCCATTTTCAGTTTAAGCCCCCCCTATAACCCATTACCAGTCCTAACCCCCCATCAGCCCACTTCCAGTCCTAACCCCCATCAACCCATTTCCAGTCAGCCCCCCATAGCCCATTGCCAGTCCTAACCCCCCCATCAGCCCACAGTCCATTACCAGTCCTAACCCCATCAGCCCACCTCAAGTCCTAACCCTTCCCATCAGCCCATTTCCTGTCCTAGCCCCCCATAGCCCATTACCAGTCCTAACTCCATCAGCCCACCTTAAGTCTTAATCCCCCAACCCATTACCAGTCCTAGCCCCCCATAGCCCACTCCCAGTCCTAATCCCACCAGCCCATTTCCAGTCCTAATCCCCATCACCCAATTTTTAGTTTAAGCCCCCCCCATAGCCCATTACCAGTCCTAAGCCCCCATCAACCCACTTCCAGTCCTAAGCCCATCAGCCCATATAGACTTAGATCCCCCATAGCCCATAGCCCCCCCCCATAGCCCATCACCAATCCTAACCCCACCATAGCCCATTACCAGTACAAAACCCCCCAACAGCCCACAGCCATTAACAATCCTACCCCCCCCAAGCCCATCACCAGTCCTAACCCCCCCAACAGCCCACAGCCATTACCACTCCTAACCCCCCCAGCCCATCACCAGTCCTAAACCCCCCAGCCCACCCCAGCCCAGCGAATTTTTTTTTACAAAAAGAGCTGTCGCTGCCTCTGCCGGGGCCGGGGCCGCCGCGGCAGAATCGAGTGTGCCGCGGGGCCCCCCCTGCCCAGCAGAGCCTGCCGTCCCCGGTATCACCTCTCTCAGCTGCCTCCCTCCAGTCACACGTGCCGGCTTTCAGAGCGCGAGGGAAGAGTTTTTCCCTCGCTGCTCTGTTTAAGTCCGCGGGGGCTGATGGGACTTCCCATCAGCCCCCGCGGGCTTAACAGAGCAGCGAGGGAGAAACTCACCTCGCGCTCTGAAAGCCGGCGCGTGTGACTGGAGGGAGGCAGCTGAGACTTGAGAGGTGATACCGGGGAGGGCAGGCCAGGCTCTGCTGGGCAGGGGGGGCCCCGCGGCACACTCGATTCTGCCGCGGCAGCCCCGGCCCCGGCAGAGGCAGCGACAGCTTTTTTTTTTTTTGTTTTAATTTTAATGATGGATCAGAATGTTTTTTGCGCGGGGCCCCCTGAAACGCGGGGCCCTGTGCAAAAAACATTCCCGGTGGGCCCTTGCCAGCTGTGGGCCCTACGCCACGGCGTACGTGGCGTATAGGCAAATCCGGCCCTGCTCCAGACCAAAATGCAGATTGCCTGGACTCATTTATTGATCTCCTTAGCTCATCCACTGAACAAAACCCTGTAATCATGCTAGGCGATTTCAACCTACCATCACTATCAACACATAACTCCAAATTATTTCTGGATGCTATATCAGATATAGATTATCATCAAATAATAAATACCGCAACACATATAAAAGGAGGAACACTAGATCTGATTTTTCTCCCCGAATCACTCTTCAAACTAATCAACCCAAATTCCATAGCACTCACAGAGACACCCTGGTCTGATCATTATATTATCAAAACAAATCTCACATATCATACTGCTAATGCCAAAAACTATACACTAAGTGGCCCCACATCAAAATTTAAAAAATTTAATGAAACGGAATTCCTCGATTCAATAATCCCCCACCTCTTGCCATCCACATTAGATTTAGATGACGCTGTCAGCAACTGGTATGAAACCATCAATAATGCAGCCAAAATCAATCACACAAATAAACAAAGGATACATCCCAAAACAAACAGTACACCATGGTTCAATAACACATTAAAACAAATGAAAAAAGAACTAAGAAAACACGAAATTAAATGGCGAAAATCTAAGCTGACTATACACAAGGAAATATACAATAACCATCTCATAAAATATAAAGAAACACTAGATAATACAAAGAAAAACTACTATGCAGCAACCTTATCAAAATCATATAACAGACCTAGAGAGCTATTTTCTATTGTAAGAAACCTTACCAATAACGCTCAAACTTCTAGCAACGAAATCACCGACATCTCAGTACAAACACTAGCTAATCACTACCAAAACAAATCAAAAAAACCTCAAATGTCTTTAGATTCAATTAACACCTCTCACCAGTCTGTTGACGAATGGGCAGACTTTTACCCCACTTCAAGTACGACATTAAAAACCATCATATCCGGACTCAATACCACAACTTCTAATTTAGACCCATGCCCAGTGTCATGGATAAAAAACACACTGCCAACTCTACTTTCCTTCATTCTCCCAATAGTCAACCTCTCATTATCCCAAGGTTACCTCCCACAATCGCTCAAACATGCACAAATACGCCCAATCCTAAAGAATGGCAAACTAGATAAAACATCCCCAGTATCTTACAGGCCCATTTCTAGCATACCATTTTTGGCCAAAATAATAGAAAAAGTAGTGCAATTACAGACACAGGAATACATAGACACATCTTACCCACTTGACGAGCAACAATATGGATTTCGGCCCCGCCACAGAATAGAAACACTACTAACAGTATTAATTGATACTCTCCTAAGAGGAATTGACAATCATAAACAAGCATTCATCCTCCTCTTCATTGACATATCAGCGGCCTTTGATAGTGTACATCACTCAATAATGCTCAGCAACCTAAGGCAAATAGGCATAAACTCTACAGTACATAAATGGTTTACCTCCTATTTAAACAGAACACAAAATGTACGAATAGGTAATCAAACTTCAACTACATATAACCAAGAAATAGGTTTACCACAAGGATCTGCACTATCAGCCCTACTTTTTAACATATACATAAAACCGGTCTGCAATATCTTTAAAAAATTTGGAGTACAATATCACCTCTATGCAGACGATATTATGATGTACATTCCATTTACTATCCCTAACCTACCGTTACAACTCCTCTCAGACTGCTATAACGAAATCACAATTTGGCTAAAAACTCAAAACCTCCACATAAACCATGCTAAAACTGAAGTCCTAATCGTAACAAAAAATCAATCATTTATCCCCCCAACCCATATAACACTACAAGATCAAGAAATTAAAATAAAAAATGAAATAAGATATCTAGGTGTGATCTTAGATACACACCTTACAATGGAAACCCACATTAGAAACACCATAAAGAAAATCTATTTCAAACTTAAAATTCTCAAACAACTACGCCCGCTAGTATTTGTACAAGATTTCATTAATATAACACAAGCTATCATAACCCCTCACTTTGATTTCGCTAACCTAATACTTATGGGCATTTCAAAACAGAACATTAAAAGAATTCAACTAGCCCAAAATGCAACGGCAAGAACTATACTAAAAATAAACTCACTCCAACACATCACATCAATACTAGCATCCCTTCATTGGTTACCAATACAAAGCAGGATAATATATAACAATAATAACCTCATTCAAAGCATTAAATGACATGGCTCCGACTACACTATGTAATCTAATATGCAAAGAAACACCTAAACCTACTCACAGAAAAGAACAATTAAATAAACTAAAGATTCCGAAGGACTTCATAAAAGCACATAAATTAACAATAGAGCTTTCTCTCACATAGCTCCAACTATCTGGAATTCCCTACCAGAGGATCTACGATCACTAACAGAGATCATGGAATTCCGTAAAAAATTAAAAACGTATCTATTCACCAAACACTATAATACCATGGAAAACCTTGCACTCAACTTAGATAAAGGCTAAACAGGCAACCGACTACACAAAGCACAAACCTCCCACCTAAATGGACAACACACATAACTCAAACGAAATGACGATCCAATCTCTTACGCCCTAATACCCCCTCATGTATATAGTTACATCTGTTATGTACTATCTTATGTATATACATTTTGTTAGTTAATTGTTTTAACACGGTTCCAGTTTAAATTCACTGTTTAGTTTCCTTGACTTAACTTTGATTAATTTATCATATTTTAAGATGTTCCATGTTCTATGTTATTTTAAGATGTTCTATGTAAAACAAACTTCGCTTTGTTAATTGTTGTTATTTGTACACCGCAACTCATCTCTGGAAGATGCGGTATAAAAATGAGTGTTAAATAAATAATAAAGAATCTTATTTTGGTCCCTTGATATCCCCTTTACCCTCTCTTCCCGAGTCCTCGTCTGCTGCTTTGCACTCCGTGCTTTTAAACTCTAGATCCTTGAGGGCAAAGATCCTAATTATACAAGACCTCTTGTCCAACATTCGTTGGATCTTCTACTCCTAACAGTCGTGGTTGAAGGGAGGGTGCCCTCCTCCCCCGATGCCTCCCTCTGGCTTCACCGCCTTTTCCACACCTTGAGAGGGCCGCACTGGGGGAGGAGTGGCTGCCCCTGTTCGTTCCACCTCACCGATCTTACAGATTACTAATTCTGGTCTGGCCTATCCAGAATCCCTGTTATTCCACCTTGATGGTCACTGCCCCCTTCACTTTCTTCTGATTTATGGCCCTCCTTCCATACGCCCTTATCTCAGGGCGTCCTTCCTTTCTACTCTTTCTGAGGCATAAAATGGAAATTACACTTACCTGGTAATTGATGTTCCTTGAGGGAGTACAGTTCAGTCCTCCACCACTGGGCAGTGCACCTCCTCCCGCAACACGGAGACTGGACAAGTCAAACCTGTGACACCACCGGGTATATCCCGCTGGTCTTCTCCCATGATCCCCCAGTGACCTACTGTCAAAGCAGACTCAAAGGAGCAAACAAACAACCAGTTAAAGTACTAAATACAAAGCTATGCTCAAACTTCAACTTTAAAATCACAGGGCCCCAAAAAGAAAGGCCGAAAACACCCTCCTCCGTGCCCCTATCCCCCTGCGCACCAAACAGCGGAAGACAGAGAGCTAGAAGGAAGGAGAACTAAGGAAGAGTATAGGCAGAAAAGTTTGCTCTCGCAATTACCTGCCAATCAGAGCCCGTTGCCGACTCTAGGATCCGAAAGCATACTCGGAACTGACGCCTCGCGTCTGAAACATCCATCCCCGGGCGGGAATGAGGACTGAACTGTACTCCCTCAAGGAACATCAATTACCAGGTAAGTGTAATTTCCATTTCCTTATCGGTCCTACAGTTCAGTCCTCCACCACTGGGATGTACCAGAGCAGTAATCATTGGGAGGGACCTATCCAGTCGGCTCGGCCCCTAAACGAACAGAGCAGGCACCGACCCCAGCCCGCTCCTCACGTCAACAGGCGGTAAGCCAACCAGGAAGACACAACCGAGAGCCCACTTGGATCCTCTTCACTGGTGAAAAACAGCACAGAACTCTGCCCCAAGCAGCGCTAGTGCTTCAGAAAGACAAACTCGCCATCGCAAACACACTGAATGCCCTAGAAACAGACCTACTGAGAAGGCTACCGGAGCTCCGCCTGAGAAATCCGCTTGAGCTCCCCCTTGGCTCTCGACCCCACCAGGGTGTCAAGTGTTAGCAACCGCTGCTCTCCCGCAGAACCCGCCTCCACGGAGGGACAGGCAGCGAAGAGACCTCCCAGAAAGCGACGGAACCTCACCTAAGGTCCAAGGAACGCAGGTTACAAGCAAAGTGTTCTTGCGTAAGTCCCAAACCGACAACTAAACAGGCACAGCCGGATTCCACGAGGGAGAACGGAACCAAGGTCCATCCAGACAGAGATGGGAAGCAAAATGAGGGAAATGGAAAAACCACCAGCGTCAAACACCCTATTTGTCACACCTCTTAAGGGCTTTATTCTTTGCAACACAAAGTAGCTCTACAGCTATGTCCTGGACCAGATGGAGTCTTTTTAATTGAGAATGTGGAATGCAGCTAAGCAATGAGTTGCAATAAACCAAGCGTGATCCACCAAGGGCATATAAGAGGGTGTCAAGTGCCCCAGAGTCCAGCGTTGTTTCAGAAGATGTGGAGTCTTACATGGTGTGACAAAAAAGAAAGGAGACTCTGGTAGCCACGCCCACGACGCAATGCCAGTAGGCCAACCGCTTACATCACCTGGATATGCCCTCCGGAATTGGAGGAACCAAGCAGAAGTAGCAATCGCCGACGTGATCCATGGGCCCTCTCCAGATCATTGGAACCGCAAAAGACTTTGATGGTCTTTTCCCATCCATCCACAGCCTGTGATCTGCTACACATGTATTGCAGCATATGTGTGGCGCCTAGCTTTTATCCTGATCTTTTATTCTGCAGCCAAAATATAAATTGTAGGCTTTCTGAACCGCCACAGTCATATGTCATTTTTGTGATGTAAAAGTCACATCACCACAACTAGAGCAGAAATTATCTGCATGATTAACACCAGGACGAGGAATCACCAAATATGCTGTGAGTGACCTATCGGTATAAAATAATGATGTTTTTTTTTTGCTTTTGTTTTTTTTTTTACTGTCAAGCGAGGCAAATTTAAGTAGTGACTGCATCAACTGGTTTTGGACAGTTATTTCAATTGGTTGCAAGTAAAGATTATGCAAGCTCACGCAAATGTTGCAGAATACACTGGTAATGGTCCCCACTGACAAATGAAGAGCACATATCTTAGCAACCAGACCCAGTCGGCCATTTTCACTATGACCTCTGAAAGGCATAGAATGGACCGGGCCACGGCCCCGTACCAATGCGTCGACGCTATCCAGTAGCCTCATATGTCCTCTGCTAAACATCGACCCGTCGCCGCAGACTGACAGGTCGCCATGAGGTCCAATATGGGCTGACCGCATCTGAGCACACGCGGCGCACACACCGCCTGATGCAATCTCACTCCTCCGGCAAACACTCGGACCCCGCTAAGGACATTCGCCACCACAGTGTCCCCACCGAAACGCAGGCTGCCAAGGCTTCAACCGCGCATGCTGTCCCTTCGCTCGGGCCACCCTGACCACCTGACCGACTCCACCCTGCCGATCGAAATAGGCCACCATCCCGGAGATCTCAGACAGCACCTACAGCGCTCGATCCGCTACCGTGTCCGTGAACGCCTGCCACGGCTGACGTACCGCGTACCGTTCCAGTCAGACGATGGAACACTGGGCGTGCTGCGTACACTAAAACGCCTTGTACATAAAGGATCCCCAAAATGTAGCTGAGTCTAACCACGCTCCGGCCAAGCTCCCGGAAGAAAGGGACAGAACCTTATAAAAAAGAAGTGGGGACAATTAGGAAGGCTTTCCTGTTTGATTATTCTTTTTTTTTTTTCCTTTTTACAACTCCATAAGGGCCACAAGGCACACAACCGAACAGGGCATTGTCCAGAGAACGCAAGGCCCCTCCTCCAGGCTGACTCCACAGCCTAAACCGGCAGTCACCTTGGCTGATGCCGAGCAGCGCGGAAGCCAACTTGTAAGCCCAGCATATGAAGTATGCCTACTAGTATAGCATTCCACAATGGAGGGACATGTAACCGGACGGCTTTGAATATGAACCTACAGATATCCCGCGCTTGCTCCAAGACAAGCACTGTGCAGCCTACTGGTCTTCTCGGAGCACCGCCACGACCCGAAGACCTAAACCGGCCAGCAAAAGACGACGTAAGCTGGGCCCGAAGGAACTTGGTTGAACGGATCCCAGCACTCCATGTATCGTTAGGATCGGAGCCTCCCCCCAAGGACTCAGCCCTGGCTGGAACAGGCTGAGCATAACTCCAGGCCCTGCAGCGAGCCCCCACGAAGAAGTGGGACGCAACGATGCCTTGAGGAAAGGGAAGGCCCAATGGGTGAAGCAAGTTGCTAGCCGACCAAGGGAGTAAACCCCACACGCGCACCTCAACGGAAGGTCGGAAGAACCGAGGATTCTGGTCCCACAGGTGCGCCTGCTAGCCTTTAACAACATACACCTCCGCAGGTACAAAAAACTGAAATTGTGAGCACCTTCAGGGGTAAGGGGAATAGACGACAGCCTCCGACTGTTGACCACCTTGTCTTGCACAAGACAGCAGCACCCCACCAAACAAATGATTGGGAATATATGACCTCAGAACCCCAAGACAGAGGTAAAACAGTAGAACGTGCAGTGGACGTGAATTTCCAGATCTGCCAGCCCCCCTGCCCACATTGAGAAGAGGCAGAGAAGAACTGGACCGGCGGATCTGGAGGGGTGCCTCCTGGACAGCCGGGCCACCGAAGGGAAAGCTGATGACTGAGGCCCAAACTCCTCAGGATGGCCCCGTCTTGCATTGGCAACCCCATGCAACACCATGACAACCCCGCTCACGATATCCCAAGCGATCTCTGTCATTGCTGCAACAATCACCTGAGCATGAGATCACAGACGGAACATGGACATGCAGACGCACTCAAGGAGAGTGCACCTAAGAAGTATGAGCCTATCCAACATCCAGCACCACATGTCCAGGTGTCCCACTCCTGTCACCCAAAACACAGGACGCTTGAACCTAGGTGACCGTCATAGCAAAGACAGGGAGGCCTGACTGCCGCTATCAACCCTTCCAGGACCCTGGAACACTAAGCCCCGGACTGTGCCATCCAGCAACACTTCTCACGATCCCCAGCAGGGGCCTTACCCCAGATGGGCAGTGTTCCCGCCAAATGGGCAAGCTGCGCTCTGATAACATAGTGCAGAAAACCAAATCAAAGTGTCTTAACCTAGCTAATTTTTGTCTAATAGTGATCATTCATAATATCAGCCAGGCTCAATCATAACATTAGTATTAATGATCTCTAAAGATTGAAGAGTTACTAATGTAACACTAATTGGTTTTTTTTTTTTTGTTTTTTTGTTTTTTAAAAAGCTTCAAAGGCGATCTTGGAAACTACAGACCAATGAATCTGAGTTCAGTGCCAGTTAAATGATAGAACTTGTTCTGAAAAGCAGCACCAAGCTGTCTTTTCAAAGGGTTAATAAACATGTGAGTAAGCCAAATGATATGTATCTGGATGTTTTAGAAGGTACTTGACAAAGCCCCTTATGAACTTCTCCTGAGGAAGGAGATGATGTGCTATTATAGAATGGGAAATGGATCAAAAACAGGAACACAATAGGACTAAATGGCCAGTTTTCGCACAGGAGACCCGTAAATAGTGGAATGTCTCGGGATCTGCACTGGAACTGGCATCTGGTAACATCTACTGCACTGAAATGATCTGGAAAAGAGATCAGCAAGCATGGCGATCAAATTTGCAGATGGCATAACGACATTTAGAGGCTGTCTGCACAATTTCCAAGCTATCATGAAATTAAAAGGAAACTAAAATTAAAAGGAAATTAAAATTAGAATTAAAATTAAAAGTAACAGCAAAAGGAAGTCCTTATCTGGGTGAAGCCGCGTGGAACAGCGTTGTCTGCTCAAACGCGGGGCTGCTCCGCTCTCCGCCACGAGGCCTCAGCCCTGCCGAGAAAATGGCGCCAATCCGAAGCAGGCCCGTTTGGCGCCAAACACCACAGAGGCGGCAAGAGCTCAGAGTCCCTCCATGCGGACTCGAGAGACTCCCTTGTGGCGTCGGGATGCAGCAGTTACCCCGCTGTAGCTGCGGGGTGAAGAGCTGTCCAGACACGCTGCTGCCTCGCGCCACCAGAAGTAGCAGACGCTGCGAGTCCCGGTCCACCGGCTAAAGAACCTCGAACGGCCTGAGGCTCCTGCCGCGATGGGAATCTGCCGCATGGACACTGCCAAAATGCAGGTGTTCCACAGAGCTCTCCCCCATACAGTCCTGGGGGAGAGATCATCACCGGGCACAGAGACCGAAGAATCCCAAGCAGAGAGGCTAGCTGGCAGCGTGAACTTTGAAAAGGGACAGAACCCACCTTTACACTAAGGCAGACTAGGTGAAAATAAATAAAGTAAAAGTAAATGAAATTGAATTCAATTTACAGGATTACACCTAAAGAAGGGCAAAAGAAATGCAAGGTAAATCAAATCCTGACTAACTGCTGCTAAACTGCTTCTCAAGTGAGCCCAGCACCTAGGCTCATTACGTCCTCATGCTGCATGGAGACTGGACACACTGGGGGATCATGGGAGAAGACCAGCGGGATATACCCGGTGGTGTCACAGGTTTGACTTGTCCAGTCTCCGTGTTGCGGGAGGAGGTGCACTGCCCAGTGGTGGAGGACTGAACTGTAGGACCGATAAGGAAACTCTGCTACCCCCATCTTATCCTCCTGGGTAATTTCAATGCCCACTACATTCCATCCTCTCCCCCCCAAAAAAGCTCTCGTTATAGGGCTGGGAATCATAAAGAATGGAATGGAGAATAAAACGAAGGAGATTATAAAGCCTCTGTATCAGTCCATGGTGCGACCACACCTTGAATATCGTGTGCGATTCTGCTCACATCTCAAGAAGGATATAGCTGAGAAAAGGTACAGAGAAGAACCACCAAAATGGTAAAGGGGATGAAAGGATCTCTATGAGGAAAGGCTTCAAAGGTTATGGCTCTTCAACTTGGAAAAGAGAAGGCTGAGGGGAGATATGATAGAGGTCTATAAAATAATGAATGCAGTAGAATGAGTGAATGCTGATCAGTTGTTTACGCCTTCAACAAGCAGAAACAATGTAGCACATTTAAGACTAATTTGAGAAAATATTTGTTCACTCAACACGTAATCAAACTCTGGAATTCATTACCAGAAGATGTAGCAAAAGCTGGTAGCGTAGATGGATTTAAAAGAGGTTTGGGTCAAGCTCCTGGAGGAAAAGCCCATAAACTCTTATTAAGGACGACTGGGGAAATCTAGTGCTTACCCATTGGGCAAGCAGCATGGAATTTGGATGTTTTTGGGAACCTGGATTGGTTATTGTTGGAAAGGGGACACTGGGCATGATGGAACCTTGGTCTGACCCAATATGGCATAACTAATGTTCTTATTTCAGAATGTGCACGTGTAAATGTTGCAATGTGCACATGCATCCCTGAGATTTTGGAACCTGGACATATAGAAGCCTCTAAGGGACTACTAAAGGCTCAATGTTCACAATGTTTCATTTTGGAGGGTGAAATAAACATTGGGGAGGCTTATGGGGAATATCCCCCTTAATCTTGTACAGCCAAAAGGAGCGCTCTTATAAAATCTATTCATGTTGGGAGACAGACATAACTTCAAACATAGGCAATTCCGGCTGTACACATGCTTTCCCGCTCAGTCTATACCCCTGGAACTTCTCCTAATCAAACGTGTCCATATAAATGTGCCTGGGGCAGAAACATTTCAACCACATCCTTTCTAAAATCATATTTTAAACATGGATGCAGCTTGCATGTTTTTCTGCCACCATATTCGCATTTAAAATGCAAATAGGGCTTCTAAATTAATGCACTAAAGCTAATGAATTCATTTGAAATAATTGTTGATTAAAATTAGATTGCCTCTTTCTTTTCATGTGCACTTAACTTCAAGGAAAATTTATTTTTAAAAATCCTTTAAAAACTATTCTGCATGGAAGAGGACTTTAGATTTAACAGGAACTGAGCAACATTTGGGGAATTAGGGGCCTTATCTAGAAGGTTGTGCTCCACCTTAACTAGGTAAAATCTTAAAAGAGAGCTAAAGCAGCTTTTAAAATAAATATTGGGGAAAATCCAATAGTCACCCAAGAGCACATGGTTCAGAGTAACGTGTATTTTGAAGGACACTACCAAAATAGGGAGGTTAGAGCATCTTTATAAAGAGATTAACATGGTCACTGCCTTGACTTAATTTTCTTCTCTTACTGCTCACCTTCCAATTTCTGTTAACTCTGTCCTTCCCTTATCTGACCACCATCTTTTAAGCCTTACTATTCATTATCCCGCACCCCGGCCTCGTCCTGTCTGCACTAACCTATTTAGAAACCTTCTTGCCATTGATCCTTTAGCTCTCTCCTCCTCTCTCTCCTTATCTCTTTCATCCACTCTGCTTTCCAATTCTATTGATGAGGCTGTGACCTCTTATAACACTGCACTCTCCTCCACCCTTGATACTTTTGCCCCCCTCATCCCCCATCCTGTTAGGCGTTCTTCTCCTCAGCCCTGGCTCTCCCCTATTGCCCGCTTTCTGCGCTCGTGCCCGCTCTGCTGAGCGTGCCTGGCTCAAATCCCGCTTTTATCCTGACTTTCTCCACTTTAAATTCATGCTCTCCTCCTTCCAATCAGCCATTGCGCTTTTCAAAGAAATTTACTTTCTTAATCTGACTAACTCTCTTTCCTCTAATCCTCGTTGTCCCTTTAGCACACTCAATTCTCTCCTCAGTGTGCCTCCACCCGATTCCACCCTCCCTTTCTGCCCAAACCTTGGCTAACTACTTCCATGACAAAATCCACACAATCACCCTCCAGTTCCCCTCCTCCCCCCCCTATTTCCCATTTCTTCCCTCCTCAAACTTCTGCCACCCTTCCCTATGGTCTCTGATGAGGAAACGTCGGTCCTTCTCTCTTCCTATACCTGCTCTTCTGACCCATTCCCCACCCACTACTTTAGCTCCATCTTTTCATCTCTCGTCCCTTCTATTTCTCATATTCTTAACCTCTCTCTCTCCACTGCAGCCTTCCCTTCTGTTTTCAAGCATGCTGTGGTTACACCCCTCCTCAAAAAACCTTCACTTGATCCTACTTGTCCTTCTAACTATCGTCCCATCTCTCTCCTTCCTTTCGTTTCTAAACTACTTGAGCGTGCAGTCTACCACCGTTGTCTTGATTTCCTCTCCTCTCATACCCCTCTTGGATCCTTTACAATCCGGCTTCCATCCCCTACACTCCACTGAAACTGCTCTTACTAAGGTATCAAATGATTTGTTCTTGGCAAAGTCCAAAGGCTTTTACTCTGTCCTCATTCTTCTTGATCTCTGTGCTGCCTTCGACACTGTTGACCATAACCTTCTTATCATCACCCTATCCTCACTTGGATTCAAAGACTCTGTGCTATCTTGGTTCTCTTACTATCTATCCCATCGCTCTTTCAGTGTGTGCTTCGATGGCTCCTCCTCCTCTTCAACCCCACTACCTGTAGGAGTTCCTCAGGGTTCCATCTTAGGACCACTCCTCTTCTCTCTCTATACTCAATCCCTTGGCACCCTTATCTCTTCCCATGGCCGACGACTCTCAAATCTATCTTTCTGAACCTGTTATCTCTCCTGATATCCAGTCTAAGATCTCACTCTGCCTCTCTCACATTGCTGTCTGGATGTCCCACCGCCGCTTAAATCTGAACATGGCCAAAACTGAGCTTCTTATCTTTCCCCCCGAATGCTTCCCCTTTCTCTCTCTCTGCTGATAACTCTGTACTCCTCCCTGTTTCTTCAGCACGTAACCTTGGTGTTATCTTCGATTCCTCTCTCTTTCTCTTCACATGTCCAGCTCATTGCTAAAACTTGTTGTTTCTTTCTATACAATATGTCCAAAATTCACCCCTTCCTTTTGACACCACTAAATTGATTGTCCACCCCTTAATCACCTCCCAACTTGATTATTGTAACGTTCTCCTTGCCGGCCTCCCTGCAAGCCACCTCTTTCCTCTTCAGTCAATTCAACATTCCGCTGCTCGACTCATTTTCCGCCAGTCTCGTTTTTCCCACATCACTCCTCTCCTCATGTTGCTTTATTGGCTTCCCATCCGTCTCCATATCCAATTTAAACTTCTCCTCCTGACCTATAAATGTATTCACTCTTCTGCCCCCCAGTACCTTTCATCTCTCATCTCGCCTTACACCCCCTCTTGGCTGCTTCGCTCTTCTAATAGTCTTTGTTTATCTGTGCCCTTTACTCGTACTGTCAATTCCTGACTTAGCTCCTTCCAACTGGCAGCACTCTTTGCTTGGAATAGTCTTCCTATCTCTGTGCGCCAGGCGTCCTCCCTGGCCATTTTCAAGTCCAGACTAAAATCCCATCTCTTCTGTTCCTGTCTTATCCTATCTTGATCTCTCTATCAACATTTGCTTACTCTGTCCTGTAAATTTTTGTTATTTGTATTATGTAACTTATTTTGTTTCTGTCTTATTAGATTGTGAGCTCTGATGAGCAGGGACTGTCTCTCTTCTATGTTTGTGCGGCGCTTTATAAGTCTTTAATAATAAAAGTAAAAGTAGTCCGGGTGGCCCCAAGTAAACAGTAGAGTTGCAAGATTCCAAAAGAACCTGCTTATCAGTTGACAGGGGTATCAATATGAACACCAAAAAAAGAAATTAAAAAAAAAAAGAAATAAACCCTACACTTTGAAATGCCTTTATACAAATGCTAGAAGTATAAAAAGATGGGACATTTAAGAGTAGACAGCACTGAACAAAGGTGTAGATATAATTGGTGTCTCAGAGGCCTGGAGGATAACCAACAGGACAGTGTAATACCAGGGTATACCAAAATGACAGGGCAGATCAAATTGGTGGAGGGGTGAAGGTATATGTTGAAGAGGGCATTGAGTCAAACAGGATAAAAGTTCTGTAGGAAACAAAATGCACTGTAAAATCATTTAAATTGAACAACAGCACTTAAATTCCACTTTTACAAACTACAGATGCACAAAGTGGAGTACAAAATTAAAGACAATTCATATTAAGTATGATTTAAAAATTTATCCCATAACCATGCATTTAGAACTTTTCGAAATTGCACATAATTTTGGATAGAAATTCCATGCGAGAAGGAGAAGGGAATAACAATGGGGGTGTACTACCGTATGCCTGGCCAGAATGAACTGATGATGAAATACCAACAGAAATTAAGGATTCTAACAAAACTGGCAACACAGTTATAATAGGTAATTTCAATTATGCTGGTACTGAATGGTAAATATTTTTTCTAGAAACCATCTACTTTATAGAGCAGCTGGTTCAGGAACAAACACTAAGGGGTATGTTTACTAAACTGCGGTAAAGTCATCCACGGTAGGTTCCGCGGTAAAGTAGAGATGCCCACATAAAGGCATGGGCATTGCATCGTTACCGCAAGCTGACAACTAACGCGCGTTAAAAGACGCCTTAGACTAACGAGCGTTATAAGGTGCCCTATAGGGCCTCCTAGGCTAAGCGCCATATTAGGCACCCTGGGCTATGGAACCATAGGTTAAGGTGGCCTAACAAGGTTATGGTGTCCTAGGTTAGTGTGCCCTAGGGACTGCAAGGTCCCTCAGGATGACATGCATGACCTGTGCGGAACAGAGACAGATGAGGCCCTAACACTAGATAGAGCACTCAGGAAGGCAATGAACAGGTGAGTGAAGGAGGGAGAAGTGGGAGCCACTGGACCTGTCATATCTGCGGGCATCCCATGTGCCTGCCAGTACCGATGACAAACATGGCGGGGAAGCTGTACCACAGCACAACTTGTTGGCAATGTAAAGTGCCAGAAATACGGAATACATGTCCCCCAGTGGAGGCAGAGGTGGCAGGATAGTTACAATGATGGGTGGACAGAGGAGTAGTGGTGCCATGCAGATCAGGCACAGGCGAGGCAAGCATGAAGAGGCGCAATGCAGGAAAGGGTATGACATGGGGTGGCAGCCTGCACTGGCAGACAGGACTCTACACAGCTAACAGACGCAGGTAGACAGACCGAGGGAATGTTGGCAACTGTGGCGAGGGTATTATGGGCTGGAAGCACAGATCTGCAAAAATATGACCTCTACAGGCATGCACACTATATGAGTAGGACAGGCATGAGAGGAGGGAACAATGAGGAACTGAACCCATGAACACTGCCAAGAATGGCATTGTATTAACCAGTAGGCTATACCTCCATGGTGTATGTCACAGCAATGGCTGGGTACAGAAGGACTGCAGGTCACCGCACAAACTGTCTGCTCTGAGTGCCAGGATAGGGTAACCCCACTAGTACCCATGATGCAATGCACATGCTGAATAGCTGTCTACAGTTGATCACTAAATGGGGTCTGCACCTCCCCGGTCCCCCAGCTTGGAAAGACAAACTGACAGTGCGTGATACTGGCACGGAGCAGCTACAGACCATGCCATTGTGCAGGTTCTGTGTTCACCCTGAGGGATAGGATTGGTGCCCAGCACTAGGTCCGCAGTACATGTGCTACTAGAGATAGGTCCTGCTGTACATCCCCATCACTACTAGTGTGTGACAGGTGTTCCGTGCAGTGCAGCCGAAGGTAATTTGGTGTCCATCTGTATCCTGTAGTCACATGTGGCCCTGTGGGACCAGACCCCAGCCAGATTAGTGTGTACTCCGTGTGAGGGTCTGGCTCACATGGGCAGCTGTTATCAGGGCAGAGGGGTTCCTAGAATTGCATGAGGTGTGTGTAGCAGTGGCTGTATAGGTCACACTACATACCCCAAAGGGCCCACATCACCCTTTTGTAGGTAAAGAACAGTGCCCCAGCCCCAGGGAAGCAACCTCCATCCTGTTTGTACAAGACAGCCCTCCGGGGTTGGTGGGCCAGAGCCATACCTATGACTGGGACAGTGGCAGACCAGCAGCAATGCTGGGGTTAGGTCTGGAAACCCCAAGTGCCTCCCACCACTGTCTGCCAGTCACCAGCAGACAGCACAGTCAGACTGTATCTTAAAGGTGTTCCGACTATGCATAGTCTAACTGCAGACAGTCCACCAGGAACTATGTGCAGCAAGCAGGCATCTCAGTGATTGGGACCCCAGCACTGGGGAACACAAATATATCACTAGAGACAAATAGTGTAGAGCGCTATGTGGGAACCTAGACCTGCCATGGTCACTGTTCGTTCAGAGTGAGTGCCCTCCCAGCCTGCCATGCTGTGGCCACCCTGTCCATGCAGGTGGTGGTCAGGCACTACAGTGTCCTAGCCATTGCTCCACACCCTGTGAAGATGCATCCTGGCCAATCTGCCCTGTCCGGGCCATACCCAGAATACCTTGCTCCTCATTATGCATCTAATCAGGCTAACGTTGGTAACAGTGGGACATTTTGGGCCCAGTGAAGTGTGGGCAGCCACAGAACAATGGTTAGACATACAAACACGCTTACTCCTTTTGCAGCATTATACAAAGATAGGGGTGATTGGCAGCCCTGCCCGCCACACTAGTCCTGATCACAGTGCCGACATTGCTAAACTGTGCAGGGGGTAGTAGTAGTGCTCTGGTGATAACATCATCCCAATGCTGGGGCCAACAGCCTGCCGCTCCATGCATCATTGGATTGTGAAGCCTGTGTGAGTGGTGTTTGCACCCCTATTCGCCGCTGCTTTGGGCTTTGCACATGTTGCTGTTGTATCTGCATTGTAGGGTAAAATATAGGGACATGCTCTGCAGGAACCACAGCTGGGACATGCTCTGCAGGAACCACAGCTGGGACTTGCACCTATGACCCTCTGCTCCTGGACACACTGGCTGGGTGTACTGCACCACACTGTTGCCACAGATGCATGGTAGTCCCTGGGGCTACCTGCACGTTTCCTCAGCCAGACCTTTTATGTTGCACTGCACACCACGTACTGATGCAGAGCATGGCCTAGGTCCACTGCAGGGAGGTGGTACTGCCCCCTCCAGTACGGGCACACGCCCCCCTGCTAAGCTGATGTGGCCATTTGCTGTCGGTGCTAGTAGTGCGCAGTCCCAGGCCATCCACTGTGTAGGTAGGCGCCCGCTTAGGGAGTGGGTTCCGGGGTGGGGCATACATGGACATCCTCACATCCCCCCATCGCTGCCTACCACTATTATGTCCCCTCCACATGGGGGCGGGATGGCTGGGTGGATGTCAGGTCTGTCCCTAGTGACTATTGGCTAGGTTGGACCAGGTAGATAGTGGATTGTGTTTGGCCTTTGTTAACTGCTGTCTTGCTGATCTCCGGTGTCTATGTTCCTGTGTGTCACCTAGGCACCCGCCTGGTCCACCCTGTGCCCCAGTTGCCCATGCTACATGTCCCGCCTGCGGCCCCCTATGCCCCATCGCCATAGTGGCCATTCATACTTTGGCACTATGGCATTGCTGTACATGGAGCACTACTATCACAGTTTTTAGGCTCCCTGCCTGGGCTGTAACATTGCTGACACGTAAATGGTTTCTCTTTCCTGCATATGTGCATCTAACGGCAGGTTTTCAATCGCGTTAGGATTCAGCTCTTCAGATCAGCGCGTTAGTGTGAATGGAGCCTCTACCCGCCCACACTCCGCCCATTGACCCCTTCTCTCCGCCTTCTGTGGTGTTTTACCGCGCCACGGAACGTCTACGATCATTAAGTAACGATAACGCGCGTTAACGTTACATAACGCGCATTATGTAACGTTACTGCAGTTTAGTAAACATACCCCTAAGTGGAGTTATTATGAACACAGGACTAGTACAAGACATGATGGTGTTAGGACAACTTGGCTGCAGTTGATAACATGATAAAATTAGTTTTAATAAATGACAGGAGAACAGCTAGAAATCTACCTTGCTAGCATTTAAGTTTCAAAAAGAGAATTAAAAAATTAGAAAAAAAAAATTCTCTTAACCAAACAAGCGACTGCAAATGTTAAGAGTTTACATCGGGCCCAGACATTGTTTAATACCATCTTGGAGCTCAGACCAGATGTACTCCGTGATTTAAAAAAGGGTGAAAGATGACCAATGACTGCCGGCATAGTTTAAAGGTGAGCCGAGAGGCTTTTATAGCCAAAAAACATGGAAACAGCATAAGCACTGTCAAGTTAAATACAAAGTATTGATAAAGTAGGCCAGGCCTTGACAAACTGTGTCTATTTGGGAGGCAGTGCTTAGAACTGACTCGTGCCCTGCTGTCTCTTACGTGGGTCTTATGTTTCGCAAGACTAGCTCCTGAGTCCTTACATTGCACATTATCTTCGGATAAAAATTACAGTTTCGCTGTCTGTGTGTCAGAACATGATGCAACAGTGGTGTGATTGTCTCTGTGTGTGGGGGGGGGGGGGCAAGGCTACAATGCATGTATGTCTGTTTTGCGGAGATGGAGTGCCTGTTTATGTGCTGGGGGGGAAACGCACCTTTCATCAAATATGTACTGTACCCTTTTCTCCCCATGTATTCATCCCTTTAACCTTGCCACTCTGTTCCCCTTCCAAACTCTCTTCTCCCTTCCCCTAGCACTACCATCCCACTGCCCTCTATTCCACCCCCCCCCCATCACCTTTCCTATTTTTTTAAGCTAGTGATGTTTTTTGCCCACTTTCCTACCACCTTCCCATCTAACCTTTGTTTTTGTAGCCAGTGTTCAATATCAGATTGTGGATTTGAAATGGCAGGTTTTGGATCACCGTAGAGAATTTATCGGGTGGGGGGGTAAATAGGGAGCCTATATTAAATTATAAAGAGCAATCCTGTATCTAAGTTGGATTCTATGGCCCCTAAGGGGTTAAATCTGGAGGTGCAGTAACAATCAATCATTGTTGTGAATGGCTGGTTATGCCACATGATGATTTTAAATGCAAGAATCATTTTTTTTTCTTTTTAGAGACTATGGGAAAGCCACATTTGTAATAAAGAAAACAGACTATATGGATTTCTAGCTCCCTGATATAGAAGAGATTTTCTTCAAAATACATACAGGCCGATACTGAAAACTTAGCGCAAGCTTTACAAGCCCCTAACACCATGTTTAAGCACTTTTAACAATCTTGCAAATGTATAAAACTGACGTATTTGCCAGCGGAAAAACTACCACCCAATTAACGTCACATGCATTTAAATGAATTTCAATTATTTAAACCTATTATAATCAACCGGGCTGGTATGCAAATCATAGTCACGACGGATGCAGAGACATGCGTAGCAGATTTCGCAACCAGCAACAGTGCCAAAAGTTTTACTTCAGGAAATGAGTAGACGTAAACCTCTAACACGTGCCCTGGACAGTATTTTGACGGCACCAGGTACTTTCCTCGATGTCTAGATCATCTCCTCCTCAGATGATCAGGCAAAAAAAACAAACCTGGTGGTCATCATCATGCAAAATACTGTCAGGGGCCATGCCAGACTGCATAATCTACAGTCTGCAATCCCAGAAATCACCATTTTGCAAGATGATGACCACCAGGTTTGTTTTTTTTATTTAATGGGGGGTTGCGAAAGAGACCACCAAACCACCAGGGATCATTTTATTGTGGGGCACAGCCTCCAACAGTATTTTGATTGTATCGGGGGCTTTACCTGATGTCATGATCATCCCCCAATGCCATCAAAATACTGTTGGGGCTGCTATGCAAATTAGCACAGTGCCTGGAGAGCAAGCCAGATTAGTGCAGACTTCTTGTGCACATGTTTTATTTATTTATTTATTTAGTAAAAACTTATATACCGCTACTTCCAGCGATCAGCAGCGGTTTGATTACAATTTTGGGATTTGTCAAAAAATCAAGACAGAAAATTTGGGGCATAGATAGAGAGAACAGGGGTAATACACAGCACACATATTAGGGTCTATATTTAGACCATAATTACTATCACAATCGATTATATATTTATACAAGCAATTATACATTTACACACGCAATTATCCGTCATCTATGTACAGTTTTACATACAGCTATTCACTCTCTTTTATCTTCTTGGCTTTACATCTGTATATAGTGACAATTGAACAGGTGAACAGTTTTACATACAGCTATTCACTCTTTTTTATCTTCTTGGATTTACATCTGTATATAGTGACAATTGAACAGGTGCGTCTTTAATTTTTTTCTGAAATCGGTTATGTCTTTAATTGCTCTCAGCTCGTGTGGGAGCTGGTTCCATAAAGTGGGGGCAGAGAAGGAGAACGCTCTGCGACTAGTACTGACTTTTACGTGCCTAATGCTGTTTGGGACTATTAGTGTGTCTGAGTTTATGGTTCTCCTGCTTCTGGTGGTAGGTTGTATGGCGATCAGGGTGGAGAGGAATGAGGGGGCCAGGTTTTGAATTAACTTGAATGTCGTTACCAATGTTTTGTATTGAATCCTGGCAGCAACTGGGAGCCAGTGCAGTTCCATCAATACAGGTGTGATATGCTCAGTGACGCTTGTTCTCATTATGATCCTTGCTGCTACGTGTTGTGCCAGTTGTAATATGTTAGTGGTTTTCTTTGGTAGACCCTGCAGGATGGCGTTGCAGTAGTCAAGGTGGGGCATGATGAGTGCTTGTGCAACTGATCGGAAATCGCACGAATCCAGTACGTTCCTCAGGGGTCGTAGTACTCTGAGCTTGTGAAAGATGGCTTTGTTGGTGTTGCTGAGGTGTTTTTCCATTTTCAGTTTGCTGTCGTTTGACTTGTTCTCCCAGTTTAACGCTGCAATGGGCTCATTGGCATGCACACGGTTAACATGCACACGGTTAACATGGGGGCCATTTGCATGCCCTATCTTTGCTGCTTCTGGCATAAAAAAAAATATGCCTTGTTGGGCTGAATTAAAGTCATCTTCCGCATGCATCTTATAGCGTGTCAGACAACAATATGAAGCAATCATAAGATAAGTGGGCTTCTGGTTTTTTACATGTGAAAAATATGGATATGAATGCCTATGACTAATTTGAGAAAAATATTGTTTTGTATCGATGATGAAAACAGCAAGAGCTTGAAGCTATATGAATCTGCTCTCGTGAAACGTTTTTAATGGTCCGCTAAAAAAATACATTACTATGAGTGCTTGCTAGGACACATTTTAGCAATCATTAAATCTTGCTTTTGCCAACATCTTCTATCACAAGCTCATCTATTTTTGGAAAGAGAGAACTTGACTTCCTTGATGAATTCCTTAACTTTATCTAAGATTGGGTACTCAGCATTAACACAGATGTGTTCCTTGATAGTTTGCTGTGCAATTGTGCCTCACACTCCTAGCAGAATGGTGCTCTTCTCTCAACTGAATCTTTTGCAATTGGCAGCTGGAAACATGGTGCAGCTACCATCAACTAAATTTTAGAACAATTTGTCCCAAAGATGCCACGAGGAGACAATCACATCATTTAAGGAAACGTTTAAAGGTTATTTAGGGAGCGAGGGATTCTTCAGACAGTTATTATATTTTTAATGCAAATTTTTACACTGTAAAAAATTATATACTTTGTTAAAGACAATATAATATTATCTGCCCAATAATTTAATTTGGCCTACAGTTGACACGTTTTAGAACCCACATCTACTCTCTGCTAGACCCGTAGCTTCCCCTCTGCTAAGGGTATTGAATGTCCTAGGCAAGTTTCAGCCTTATGCCTCGCCCCCGAGATAACCACAACCATCCCTACATCAGTCCTCCCACAACAGCACTGCAAAAGCGCGTAGTCGAACATCATACTTTTCGATATTAGACATTACCGCGTACGTCTGCGCGCGCGCGCCCGCTCGCCCTGCAGGTAAAATAACGCGATAACGGGTCCTTCGAGTTCGTTTACCTAGCAGGACCTATTTGACTGCCCTACCCTCAGCCTTTCCTCCGCTTCCCGCAGCTCTCACCTTTCTACGACTCCCCCCAGCCCCGTACACACGAGTCTCCAGCTCATCCAGCCGGCTCTGCAGCTTCTGAACCTCCATCATCGCTTCCATCTCAACAACAAGGCGAACTCCCGGCCCAGCTGCCGGAAATACGTCACTCTCGCGCCGGAAGCTGGCTCTACATCCAGGATGCACTGCGGCGGAGTGACGCCGAAGAAAGAAAGGAAGCGGTTCGCTGCTGAAAAATGGCGTCCCGGCAAATTAGCGGGAAGAGGGAAGCGCACTTTCGGCCTCAGAAACCTAGCACAAAATAGCTGGGAGCCTCTTCAAACGGAAATTAAAGCACTAGTCTTGACTTTTGAACGTTTGGTCATTAGAGATGTGATGATGTGTTGCCAAGTCTTGAAAGATGTTTTTGCTGTCAGATTGTTTTTACTGGCAATTCCTCTGTTTTACTAACCACCGAGCTTGTGAGTAAAGAAGCTTTTTGGATCAGGTGAGGGGGTGTTTCACGTCTTGTGCACTAGGCAGGGAGGTCGAGAGGATGTTGTGCCTCCTTTCCAGCTGGCAGAGATGTGTTTAAGTCATGACAGATTTATGGACATCTCTGGTATGTTTAGCTACTGGCATAAAAGGGGCCGTTGCGCCGGCTTGTTGATTGCTCTTACTGAGGTCTTTCGCCACGGGGTAGTTTCTCCAAATGGGTTCGTTTTGTGCATACCATGGTAGTCGTGAACCCACCTGTGCGGGGATTTTGGTATCTTTTGTGTCTGCACTGGTTTTCATTTACTTTTGGCAGATTTAAGGACAGGCCGTAAATCTGTCATACATTTATAGGTGGTTAGCAACCCTTTTTAGAATATTTTGTTTCCATCTAAAAGCACGTTTAGACACCATATTGTTAGTACTTTGTTCTGCATGAGTTGTGGCCTCTAGCAGCTGGATATTGACTTTTCCCAACGATCTATTGTCCTAAATTAAAATATTTGGATGCCACTGAGTAAGTTTTCCAACTCTCGGAGCTATATTAGCCTGAAAGGCTTTATAGTAGTCTGGCTAAATGTACTGCCCTGCTCTGCTCTGCTCCGCTCCGCTTTTTCACTTGCATAAGATCATAAGATGTGCCATACTGGGTCAGACCAAGGGTTCATCAAGCCCAGTATCCTGTTTCCAACAGTGGCTAATCCATGTCACAAGTATCTGGCAGGTTCCATGTTGCTTGTCCAATGAGTAAGCAGTGGATTTCCCTGGTCCTCTTTCATAATGGTTTAAGGACTGTGCTAGACTGTAACTTCATTGCATATCCCCTAGTCTTTCTACTTTTTGAAGGGGTAAACAACCGATCTATATTTGCCCGTTCTACTCCATTCATTATTTTAAAGATCTCTATTATATTTCCTTTCGACTGTCTCTTTTCCAAGTTTAAGCGTCTTAACCTTTAGACTTTCTCAAGAAAGAACAAAACTGCTCTGTCACTGTAAGGGCTATGCAGGCTAACTGGAGGGATTTCTTTCTCATGCATTTGCTGGTTTTTACCTTTCTCCCACTCGCTCTATATCTCTGTACCAGAATAACTAAAAAATTTTCGGGGATTCAGAAATTCGAGCACATTGGGTCAGCTTTTATGTTTTTACATTGGTTATCTCTACACAGTCAAGTGCACTTTAAATGTTTAATAATGGTGTTTAAGATGCTTCGTTATGTTACTAATAGTAAGTTGCATTCTTAGAATGAATTTATACTCCTGGCAGGTCATTGTGACCCTGGACAACGAACTGAACCTCAAGACCCACGTAAGCAAAACAATCCAAAATGTATACCACAGGATAAGCTGTAAACTTGCTTGCAATACCAAAGGCTTCGACAAAGTACAACATGACAACCACAAACAGGGCTTTCAGCTTTTACGTACCCAAATGCTGGAATGCTCTACCCCCTGACATTAGGGCCATAGCCAACCAATATCAGTTCAGGAAGGCCCTCAAAACCCACCTGTTCCTCCAACACTTACCTGACAGCAATTGATCTTAGATATATCTTTCAGGAATTGACCCAATTTAGTTAAAAGACCTACATGCATTATCTGACTTTTATCTATCCTTCCAATGTAAATAGATTATGTATATAGTTAACCCTGTTTTCTAAGTTTATACTCCTGTTCGATGTAAACCTGACAGCTTGTTGTTATGGTCGTTAAGTTATAATGTAAACCGCACTGATGCTAAATAGCGCGGTATATAAGAAATTGTAATAAATAAATAAATAAATCAGAAGACTCAAACCCCTCCTCACCACAGAACACGTCCGTACCGTATGCCAAGCTCTAATTACTCCCCTACTGGACTTCTGCAACCCTATCTACCTTGGGCTAACAAAACAAACACTCAAGCCACTTCAATTGGCTCGAAACACTGCAGCCCGCATAATAGCAGGTGCAACAAGACATGAACACATTACTCCTGTTCTGAAGGACCTACACTGGCTACCAATCAGCTCTCGCATCAAATACAAAACAATCATAAACATATTCAAAATCAAACACCGCACTTCAGCAAACAACCTGCACACCCTCATACAACCAGACACCAGCACGCGCCCAAGAAGAAAAGGAACTGCCAACAGAGTAAACACACCGAACGACTTCAGAAAAACACGCAAGGACACCACTGAGAGGGCTCTCTCTCTCTGGCTGCTTCAACACTATGGAACTCCCTCCCAGATGAACTGAGATCGACAGATGACCTCAAAGACTTTCGCAAGCAGCTGAAGACAACGCTGTTCATAGAACACTACGGACATGTTACATAATCCAACAGGAGCTCCTTCCTTTCCCCCCCTTCCGTGATAAGAAAATATTCACAGGCACATGATATATCTTAACCCCTAATTACATAGAACACTGTATTATAGATCACAATGTACATAGTACAGAACAATATACCATAGCTCATGCTGTAATATAGCTCACATTGTACCTAGTTCAACCTAATCTGTTAAACTGCCCTTATACACGCAATGCATAACATTTTATCACTGCATGAACTACCCTTCCCCACTATTGATTGTATTGCTGTGACACCGCTTTGATTGTATGATAAGGCGGTATAGAAATATCGTTAAATAAATAAAATTGTGCTCCAGCACATAAGTGGTGATGTATTTTTCCCCTAGTTTCAGAAACTGGGGGAAAATACAGTCTGTCATTGGCCCTAGGTTATGGAATGCCTTGCCCCTCTTGTGTTTTTACCTTTCTATGATAGTAAGCTCATTTCTTAAAAACAGCTTTTAATCAAAGGGACTGCAGAGCTTAGTAGTTGGTATGGCAGGGCAGACTAGATACACATACATAAACATAGAAACATATGGCCTTTTTGTAATACTGCTCAGATGTCTAATAATAAGTGGACAAGAAGTTCAATAAATAAATATAAATAAATCATCAGATTTGTCTTTCTTCTGCTTGGCAACTGGGCACCTTTTTTTTCTTTCTATTCTACAGCTTTATCTTTCTTCACTACAGCAGTTGGCCTCTACAGTGCTTGATTTGTCCCGGGGAAGTAAAATGATTGCTTAAGTTGGTGGTGCATCAAAAAAACATTTCTTCTGAAATGTAGCTGAAAAATAAGAATTCTGAGCTGCTCCTCTTTAGGTTGATGGTATACCTGCACTACTGATGCTATGCCAATGATTATCCCAAAGAAACAAGGGAACCTTCTTCATTACTGGTGTCCCAGCTCGGAGACTCAGATACACCATGACTCTGTTCCACATGTGGGGGGGGGGGAGGGGGAAAGGGCTTCCCAGGATTTCTTGCAGCACATAGACATTAACCCAGTCCCTGCTAGCTTTAACAGAGTGAGTCAGTTGGGGTTTTTTTGTCACTACTTTATTGTCATTTGATATACTGCCCTAGGCAGCAAGGCATCAGAGCAGTTTACAAAAATCTAAAAAAAAAGGAAAAGCACGCCAATCATATACAGGACAGGATAGAAAAGAAAGAGAATGAGGAAGAGAGCAATAGGTGGACGGGAAGGAAAATAACTTAAGACTAAGAAGGGAGAAAGTTAAGGGGGAGACTGCTAAGGGGAGGGAAGGTCAAGCTGACTGAAACAGGTGTGTTTTGAGCTGAGATTTGAACTGGAGAAAGGAGGTCTCTGCATGTAGTGAGGCAGGAGCAAGGAAAAAGAAAGCGGAATGGCGTATTTGTTCCAAATGCGCATGGGAAACGGGAGGGCCAAGTGGTGACTGTGGAGAGATGGTAGGGGGAGTGAAAATGAAGAAGGTCAGCCAAATATTGCGGTATGCCTGTATGGATTGCCTGGTGAGCGGATATGAGAATTTTATAATTTATGCAAAATTTTATGGGAAGCCAGTGAAGTCAGATCAGAGTGGGAGTGATGTGTTCACGGTGCAAGGTGTAAGTGATAATCCAGGCCGCTGTATTTTGAAGAAGTTGCAATCGACGAAGTTGGTAGTTGGGAAGACCGGCAAGAGCACTGTTGCAATAATCTATTCTAGAAATTACTAGTGATAGAAGGAGGGTAGTAAGGGAGTGCTGGTCAAGAGAAGAACAAAGAGCACAGATCTGACGGAGGAAGAAGAAAGACTGTTGGAAAGGGAGGAAATGTGGGCGTGACATGACAGAGAGGAATCTAGAATGATCCCAAGATAGCGGAGGGAGTGAACAAGGGGGACTGGGGTTATTGTGGTTTGTGGGATATTAAAGGTGTGCCATATTGCGGAACATTTGGAGGGATTGAGAGAGAGACGATTGGAATGAAGCCAGTCGGAGACAGAGGATAAACAAGCATAATTTTGGTGGATTTAGTCCAAAATACTGTTTGCACAGTTTGTGTTGGTCCTCTAGCAAACAGTACTGGCTCTGTTTTCAGATTTCTTAGTCCAACCAGCAAACAAAAATAAAAGGCATGGTAAGTCTTCCACTCGGTTCTTTTGAAGTTCGGTGAGGATGGAGCCTGCATTTAGCAAGGGCCCTCACACTTGACATTCTACATTGAAATTGACAGAATGGATTATCAGCTAGAATCAAGTACAATACATGCCATCTATATAAATCGAATTAGCCATAAGCTGTATATTTATTTAAAAACATTATAGGGGGGCGCTGGTGAGCGCTGGCGAGAATGGCCGCAAGTTAGTGCAGCTCCGCACCTGATCCACCTTGTGCAGAGGAATACCTGAAGAAAGTGCAAGAAACCCCTCTCCCAATGTTCACCAAATGTGAGGGAGTCTAAATTGAGCTTTCCTGCCCCTCTGTGCTGGGATCATCGGTTTCGGTAGTGGGAGACATGACGGGCAAGGTACTGCTGATGCTGTGCTGAGCCCTGAAGTGACACCGGCTGATCCGGAGAGTGCCTGTGGGGAAGAAGGAAACCCCCGAGGAGCAGGAGGTATGCAATGAGGGATGCCTGTCCAGCTTTGTGCCCAGAATAACTCCGGTGGATAGCAGAGAGAAGCGGGGAGCTTGCGATCTGATCGGGAGCTGGGGTCAGCAGTATTAAATTTAAAATCAAGACTGACCTGCCACAAAGTGACTGCCTGCGTGGGAGATAGAGCTGCTGCGATCTGGAGGCTTCTGGCTGCTGTCTCTGCCCTTCTGTGTCTTGGCTGTGTTGGGGTTGGAGGGCTGCGGCCATTACCACATGGTGGTGAAACGCATGGAGCTCCTGCGTTCCACTGAGCCGGAAGGAAGTGCAGGAGGTGAACCGGGTCATCAGCTTGAAGATCTTTAAGTCCTGCACTGACTGCTCGCTGCTCCGGGGCTGCGGGGACACAATCTTCCTCCCGTTGCTGGCTGGTAGCTTGCAGGCAGAAATAAAGAACATGCCCGGACAGGTTTCTGGTTTCCCTGCCTTCACGGTGAGTGAACTGCTGTGTAATGATGAAGCGGGAGCTCCATCTAGTGGCCATAGTGTGAAGTGTTTGAATTACATATACAGCAATTTGGATTAAGAGAATCCCTATCATAAAGGACATAGCCCTGCTGAGTGTAAATAAATAAAGACCACCAGAGATCACCTGATGCAGTGAGCTAGACGGCAGCGGATTGCCATGTTCTGGAGTAGCCCACCGGGAAAATAGACTTTCTCTAGGCAACCTCCGCTTGAAACCCGCTGACTGAGCAGAGGAAACGACAGGAGTGGAGTGCTGAGAGGCAAGCGTCGGAGGAACGTGCATACCAAGGAAACCGATGGCAGCAAAACCCGGGAAAAAGGAGAAGCCACGCGGGGCGGAAAGTAAGATGGCGTCTTCTGCTCCGGATAGCCCGCTTAACAACCCTCTGGCAGGAGCTGTAGAGGACGTCACCAGTGCGGTGGTAGCAGCCTTGGAGGGGCGATTTCAAGCCCTATCGGAGCAGATGTCCCAGGTAGGGCAAGCAGTAGCAGACATTGGGCCAAGAGTAGCACAAGTGGAACAACGCATTGTGACGTTGGAAGAGGCCCAGCAATCACAGGCCCAAACTATAAAGAAAATGGAAGAACAACTAAAGAGTTACGCGGATAAAATTGATGACTTGGAGAATCGCGGTAGGCGGAAGAACTTGAGAATTGTGGGGATATCAGAGTCTGTTAAAGAGGGCGAACTCCGTGCCTACCTGGAAAAGTGGCTGGTCTCACAGCTTTCTCTGGAGGCGAGTGTGGGACCTCTAATCATAGAGAGAGCGCATAGACTGGGACAGAAGAGAGACGGAGCTACCCGACCACGGGTAGTGATTGTACGATTTCTGAATTTTGTCCAAAAGGAGGCAGTGTTGAGAGCAGCCAGAGCAAAGAGGAGTCAGACATCGGGAGGGCAGAAAGTATTGATCTTCCAAGACTACTCGAATCAAGTGAGTTTGCGCAGACGTGAATTTACAGGAATCTGTGCCACACTTATTAATAAGGGCATGCGGTTTGCCCTAATGTATCCTGCTAGATTGAGGCTGGAGTATAATGGCAAGCAACACATCTTTGAAACGGTGGCAGCAGCACAGACATTTCTAGCAACCCTCGGTGATGCCTAGAACAAGGCTGAGCCGGTACGGGATATGGACTGTAGTAGCTCTGAGAGAAATCCTGCAGCACCAAGCTTTGCTGAGGGAAGAGAAACTGGACAAACTGGACTATGTACCTTTTTCTCCCTCTGGACAAACTGGACTATGTGATAAACTGGAATATGTACCTTTTTCTCCCTATGGCCATATATGAGGGGAGTGACATGGAGCACATGTATAATGAACTCAGCATCGCAGAATAATTGAGATGTATGACTGGAGGAGATCTGGAGTAGAGCCGACGATATGAAAAGGGGATCCCAGAATATAAATCGCCCACCCTCCTCCATAACAAGGACGCTGACAGGCGAGCTTGAAGGCAGCTGGGAGATACGCTTACATGAGGAGGGGTGGCTCTGTTGTCTGCTCCTTCCTCCATGTGGCACTATTGAATTGTTGAACTGTTTTATTGAGGACCGGTCTCTGTCTGAGATTGGCTGCTGACGTTGTGATGGTTGACAATGTGATCTTGTTTGTTAAAAATGAAAGTATTGGTTGTTTAGAGAGTTCTGTGTTGATATATGGTCCATGTTTGCGGATTTTTGGGAACAGAAGGAGAGTAGGGGGAGGAGGTAGCTGGTTTGGGGGCTTGGGTTGTTACAAGGGGGGAGCTGGATGGGATAGCGGAGGGAGGCAGGAAGCTATAAGGAAATGCATGTAAGAGGGGTAAAGTGGAGGATTGTATGGGGGAAGGGGGAGGGACCCTAGGGTAGACTAATTATTGAGCGGAGGATGGAGGTTGATGGAGGTGGGTTCGGGATGCATTACTGATGGCCAAGGGTGGGGAGCCCCAGAGAGGAGGGCAAGGGGTAGAGATACAGGAAGGCGGGGAGGGAAGGTGGGAGATGCTAGGGAAGGAGGGAGGGGAGGGGGGGAAGGCTTGGGAATCTTGGAGGGGAGGGGGGGGCAGGGAAAAATTAAAAATACGATGCAGACACAACGGGATTTGGGGGGAGGAGGGGAGGGATATTGCTAGTGGTCCTTGGAAGCTCAGACAGATTGAGAGGGACGAGAGGAAAAGGAGATGCCCTATGCTGGGGGGGGGCTGTCTCTTTGGCGGGAATACGCGTATAAATTCAGCAGGGGCTATGATTATGGATAAATCATGATGGGCACTAAAATACGATTTGCATCATGGAACGTATGCGGGATGGGGAATCCTCTCAAGCGCTACAAGGTCTTAAAGACTTTAAGGGATAATAAGGTGGAGGTCGCTTTCCTGCAGGAAACACATCTTACTGCTACAGAGCATGATAAGCTCCGGAGATGGTGGGTGGGCGGGGTATATGGAGCGTCCTCTGGGGGGAAAAAAGCAGGAGTGGCAATCCTTATTCATAAGAAGGTCGGCTTTGTGTTGACACGAACCATGGAAGACCCCGAGGGTAGATTTATTTTGATAATTGGAGAGATTAGAGGCCAGAGGGTAGCGTTAATGAATGTATATGCGCCAAACCTGTACGAAGCGAGCTTTTGTGTGAAGGTTAACAAATGTTTGAGTGATGTGGGACACACCCCGTTAATAATTGGGGGAGATTTTAATTGCGTAATGGACGAGAGTATGGATAGGTCGAAGAGGAGGGGTAACAACAGAGATCGGAGAGCGCAATGGGTGAAGGGACTCTGTGAAGGGTTTGAGCTGTTAGACTATTGGAGGGTTTTAAACCCGTTAGAAAGGGACTATACGCATGTGTCGCGGGCCCATGACACTGGATCTCGGATAGACTATTTTCTGGGGTCCTCTAGGTTATTTCCTAGAGTAACTGAAGCAAGAGTGGGGCCTATAATGGTCTCTGACCACGCATTGATCTGGATAGACATTCAGTGGGGGTTCAGTAAGGACAGGACCTTGTGGAGGTATCCATTGGAGGTGAACACTGATAAACACTTTGGTGAATTTCTGAAGTCTAAGTGGGAGGAATATGTTACACACAATGCTGAGCATAAGGCAAACCCCACATTGTTTTGGGAAACTGCTAAGGCAGTACTTCGGGGACACATTATTAGCTATATGGGTTATAGACAGAGACAGTATAATGGGAACTTGTTACGTTTGGAAAGGGAGGTGGGAGTAGCAAGGCGCAGATTTTGCCAATTTCCCACAAATCAGAATAAGGAGGCTCTGCTCTGTCTGCAGAAAGAGCTGTCCTCCGTAATACACGAAAGGGTGATTCGGTCCCAGTTGTATTTCAGACATAAGCTGTACAAATTCGGGAACAAACCCGGGAAGCTGCTGGCAGGGCTGCTCCGAACGGGAGGGGGGGGAGGCCTTATGTGGGAGCAATGAGAGATGAGAGGGGGCAGCAGATTAGGCGCACACAACAACAGCATATAGAAGAGATATTTCGGCAGTATTATACTGCACTGTATGAGGAAGGGCAGGAGGACCAGAGGAGCGAGCAGGTATTTTTGGATCGAATACAGGTGTCATGTTTATCAGAAGAACAGAGAGACTTGTTGAATGGTCCTATCACGCCTGCGGAGGTGGTGGCGGTGGTTAAGACCCTGCGTAGGGGACGGGCTCCCTGGCCGGATGGTTATCGGGGGGGAATTTTACAAGCTCCTCCTACAGCAGGTGGCGGGACCCTTGTCAGCACACTATATGGATTTGGTCGGAAGACAGCTCTTTCCATATGAAGCAAATAGGGCAGTTATCACAGTACTCCCCAAGGAGGGTAGGGACCCTGAACAACCAGGATCTTACAGGCCTATCTCACTGATCAATGTTGATCTCAAGATCTTGGCTAAAATAATGGCAGAGCGCCTAGCACCGATGATACCGGACTTGGTGAATGGGGATCAAGTGGGCTTTGTGCGTAATAGGCACATCATTAAAAATATGCGGAGGATCTTCGCTGCCTTGTACATGACTCAAGTAGCAGGTGAGCCGGCACTCTTAGTGAGCTTTGACGCGGAGAAAGCCTTTGATCGGGTGGCATGGCCCTATATGTTCCGGATTTTAGAGCGTATGGGTCTGGGAGGTTTTTTTGGAAACGTGGTACGGTTGTTATATTCAAATCCGCAGGGACAAATTATAGTGAATGATTCATTGACGAATGCTTTCCCAATAAGGAGGGGTACTAGACAGGGGTGCCCGCTATCACCGCTCCTCTATGTTTTGACATTAGAGCCATTACTGGAGCGAATACGGACACACCCCCGGCTGGTGGGAGCGAGGATTGGACGGTCGGACTTCCGAGTCTCAGCTTTTGCTGATGATGTACTGGTGTATGTGGGGAGGCCTCAGGAGACTTTACCAACACTGTTAGATACGTTTGCTGATTTTGGAAGGTTTTCTGGCCTGAAACTTAATTTAGAGAAGTCAGAGGCACTGCCCTTGGATAAAGGACTCCCAGGGAACTG
Organism: Ichthyophis bannanicus; assembly: GCA_033557465.1. NCBI lineage: Eukaryota > Metazoa > Chordata > Amphibia > Gymnophiona > Ichthyophiidae > Ichthyophis > Ichthyophis bannanicus. The sequence goes on along the minus strand of CM066032.1, from coordinate 101,259,508 downwards.
GAAGGGCGAGTTTCCCTTGAAGTGGAGTATGAATGAACTCAAGTACTTGGGGGTTAGATTGGCGGCGGAAACGGGGAAGTGTCATAGGTTGAACATACGGAGATTGCTGGAGGAGACCCGCACTCGGTTGGAGAGATGGAGGGATCTTCCTCTGTCGTTGGGGGGACGGATAGCGGTGTACAAGATGGTGATTTTTCCAAAGTGGTTGTATGTGCTGCAGGTCCTTCCCATTTTGTTGCTGCGTAAAGAAGTTAAAGCATTGGAGAGGATACTTACTCAATTTCTATGGCGAGGTAGGAAGCCAAGGATTAGGCTACGGTTATTACAACAGCCGTGGGAGAGGGGGGGCATGGGCGTACCAGACATTTATCGATATAACATTGCCTGCCAACTACGGAACTTGAGAGATTGGCTGAGTGAAACAGAGGACTATACGCCGCTGCCAGTTGAGGCAGAGATAGTGCATCCACTGACGTTGCGATATGTGTTACACTCCAAAAGACAGCTGTTACCCAAAATTATTGACCAATATGTTGGTTTCAAAGTTTTGCGACGTGTCTGGGGGATAGTGTGCAAGAGGTGTCATGGGAATCCTCATGCTACGCCACTGCTCCCCTTACATGGGAATGGTGAGTTTCGACCAGGAGTGGAGGGGGGGGCATTTAAGAGGTGGGAGGCGAAAGGGATATTAGCACTTGACCAAGTAGTGGATGGTGAAGGTAGGATGCTTCCGTTTGGAGAGCTGCAGGCGCGATATGGGTTACAGGCTGTGGATCAATTCAGATATATGCAAGTTCGCAGTTATGTCGGTAGCTTACGGGCTGAGGATTTGCAAGGAGCGATATGCTCGAAATTGGAGGAGCTACTGTATGCGGGTATGCCACGGCAGGCAAGTATATCGTTGCTGCAGAAGGAATATCTAGCCTTGGAGGCTCCTTTGGAAGAGACGGCTGTAGCGGAGCAGTGGGCAAGGGATTTGCAAGTACAGATTACGAGTGAGCATATAACAGAAGCGTTGGCACAGATCCCGCAAATGAGTGGCTATAGTAAATGGAGGGATATGCAGTATCAGATTATAAGAAGGAGTTACTTTGCTCCTAATAGAGCTTACCGAGCAGGGGCAGCCGCCTCGGCGGGATGTCCTAGATGTGCGGAGGGGGCGGCAACTCTAGGACATATGTGGTGGAGATGTCCTCGAATCTCTCAATTTTGGATGGAAGTATATGGCTTTCTAGGGGGGCTGTTTGCGGTTGATATAGGAGCAGAGCCTCAGTCAGCAGTGTTGGGGTTGACGGATACTGGAGGGAAGATACTAAGAAAATACACCCGGTGGATGCAACGTGCGATGTTGGTAGCACGACATCTTATTCTTAAGAGATGGTTGTCACGGAGCAGGCCCCGGCTGGCCGATTGGAGGCAGGAACTGTATGATTTAATGTTGGTAGAGAGGGCTGGCATACAAGGGAATGACAAATTGGGGGAACGATTCCTGATGGAATGGGGACCTTTTTTACAGACACTCTCTGCGCGGGAGAGGAGTAGGATACTCAATACATTGAGGTAGAGAACCGATTATGTATGGCATTGGGAGTATTTGGACCACTAGCAATGGGGATTTGGCAGAGGGGTGGGGGGATAGGGAGGGTAGGGAGTGGGGAAGGAGGGAGGTTGGAGGGAGGGGGGGGACAAACAAGTGCTTAATTGGGCGGTGGGATGGTCGTTGAGGTATAGTTGAATAGAGGAAGTGAATGGACCCCTGGGCGGAGTGTAAGAGTCATCACCCGCCGGGGGAGTGGGCATGGGGTAGGGGAGGAGGGCAGAGGTACACCGTCAGGTAGATATTGGGGGGGATTAGGGGGGGATAAAAGGGTGGAGGGGGGACTATTGAAAGGGGGTGGAGGGATAAAATAAATGATATAGGCTACAGAATGGTCTGTATATGTTTTTGCTGAATGGTTTACCATGTACATTTTGATATAATATGATAATGTTATTTGGATTTGGAGTCTGCCTAATAAAAGAAAATTGACATAAAAACATTATAAACCACCAGATGCATAAGCATTCAAGGTGGCATACAGAAAAATAAAACACAGATCAACCCCTCGGGACCCTGTTAGCTCCCCCCCCCCCCCCATGCAACCACCATTGCACTATATACAAATTCAAATTAAGCTTACATTTTGTAGATAACCATGTTTTCATTAATCTAAAATACATTATTTGATTCCTTTTTTATGTCCAAAGGTAAATTGTCAATTTCAAAAAAACTTTATAGAATATTTTTAAATTGATTGTTTGGACACCTTTTTATGTGTAAATTTTTGAGTAAGATATGTGCACTCTTATTTTTGTGGTTGTTATCTGCCAAGGTAAAACATTCCATTCTCGCACAGCACAAAATATGAAGATCTTCTCAAAAGTGGTCTTGTATCTGAAATTTTTGGGCAGTGGAAGACGTAAGTTATTAATATGAGTATATCTGATGAATTTTAACATATATGCAGGAACTATACTGTGACAATGTTTTAAATAAATAAAATAAAGGAGGGGCCCTGTCCCATTTCTGGGCTTCCATGACTATTTCTTCATCTGTGTTTTGTAGAATCAATACCTAAATATCTGTGTTTGATCTAATAGATAGAGCAGAGGACTTAGGTCAGGCCTCCATGAATTCCTATTCCATCTCAGAAAAAAAATCCATGTGAGGTTAGGTGAGTTCATTTTATTTATTTGGTTTTATATATTGTGCTTTTTAAGATCAGCGTGGTTTACATAAGAACAACTCAATACATTGACCAGGTACAAATAATACATAGAACAGGTATACAATACATTGAATATGTTTAAATAACATTAGAATGTTTCCCTAAGCTGAACAGCTAACGTGACCTGAAGTAGGTAACTATTTACAGGGTGAAAAGAGATATGCATTAGCAGGGAGGCCATAAGCAGCTATGGAACATGGCCAAATGAAAGCTGGAAAAGAGTTGTTTTGGGCTGAATTTTTTGTAACTTTTTTAGAAGTGGCAACAAGAGCCAGCAACTCAGTCCATATATATTACCATGATCTGAGCTGATTCATTAAAGGGTAAGTAGCCATACATGGCAGTCATGTGGCAAGGTTTAGGACTCTGATTCAAGAAACAGATGCCACAGTGAATCTGAAATCTCAGAAGGAGGCTTTAGTCCCAGTAGCACCTCACTTTTCATTTTATGAATGTTTCATCTGTTAAAAAAATGTTAGTTCTGCCAAATCCAAAATATTTTCATGGAATAATGGTAATATCGAGTATGTGTGCTCTACAGCCCACATTTGCACAGCCGAAGGAAGCTAGAACAGGGTTTCAGCCAAGACCAATGGTGCTCTTAAGTCTTCCCACCAATTGCCCTAGACCAGAGGTTCCCAACCTTTTTGGTTGTGTGGACTCCTATTAGCCTCCAAAATGTTCAGGGACCCTCAATTTATTCATACCACTCTTGACAGTCCCCCTCCCCACAGCACCAAGCCAGTTCCCACTGTCCATCTTTATCTCTCTTCCAGTTCCTGTCTCCACTCGCAGTCTTTTTCTCTTTCTGTTCCCTCAGCCAGCTCTCCCTAGCCTCTCTTCCCCTAGGCCAATCCTCATCAGTTTCTCTTTTCTGTGTTGTGTGGACCCTCACCCTTTAATGGTCCCAGGGGTCCATGGACGATAGGTTGAGAACACAATTCTCAGAGAATCCCTTGGGTCGGTATTAGCTGTGATGTCAGCCAGCACACTGCATTAACCAGTCAGAGTCCATTACTATTTAGCACTTATATAGTGCCACGCATGCAGCGCTGTACAGACATACATACAAGAGACAGTCCCTGCTCGTCAGAATCATGCTTGTCCGAGCTTACAATCTAGTTGAGACAATACAGAGCATTAGTCAATTCGGTGCAATGTACAATATGGTCTTTACAATTCAGTCATGAAAATTGATGGGAGTCAGGTTAAGATAAATGATAGAAGTCAGGATCTGAAAGTGACAGTGAAGAGGTGGGTCTTCATCCTGGATTTGAAGAGGGCCAGGGAGGGTGCTTGGCGTATAGACACAGGTAGACTGTTCCAGGTGTAAGGTGCAGCAAGGTGAAAGGAGCGAAGTCGGGAGTTAGCGGTGTGAGTGAAAGGCCTAGATAGAAGTAATTTGTTAGCAGAGCAAAGTTCCCGAGGGGGGATGTAGGGAGAGATAAGAGATGAGATCAGAAGCAAGGGAGTTAGTCAGATGGATGTCGTATTCTTGTTTGGCAAGTGCTATGACTGACTGGAAGGAGCGAAGTGTGAATTCCAAATGAGATACTGGGATAAGGAAAATTTCAAAAGGAACTTATCAAAACCTTGAAAAGGGTACATGGGCAGAGCTGTAGGGATAAGCTTTTGAGTGTGCTGAAGGGCAGGAATAAGGTGCACTGTCGGTGCCATTTGTATGGGGATCTCAGTACTAGAATAGCAGGGGTGTTGCAGGGCAGGAGTAAGTTGTGTTGACAGAGCTATGGGGTCTGGTGTCTATATTGGAATTGCAAGGGATATTGCAGGATAGTTCTGAGGATCATTGGCGGAGCTGTATGGAGGCCCCATTACTAGAGTATTAAGGTATCCTGCAGAAGTGAGGTGCATTGCCAGAGCTGGAGAAGTGAGTCTCTACTGGAATAGCAGAGTGTGCTGCAGGCACAGCCGGTGCAAGGATAAGAGGTGCTCTTGGTGAGTCAATACTGCTGCTCCCCCTTCCACTCCACCCCCATTGTTGCTGCTGTGTCCTTTTCCAGGAGCTACAGCAATGCTATTTAAACCGCAAAGCAGTGCCTACCCCAAACTCTCCGCTGTTCCTGCTCTCTTTGATCTGCTGCTTCTGCCCCCTCTGATGTGGACTTCCTGTTTGCAGCATCGAAGGGGGCAGAAGCAGCACTGTAGTGCCAGAGAATTCAGATATGCACTACATTGCATTTTAAACGCCACTGCTGCAAGTCCCAGAGAGGGATGGCAATGGCAGCAGTAGGCTGCCTTGGAAATGTTGGCGATTGCATAGTTCACCTGTTTGCATCACACTGGCCCTGGCTGCAAGATAGGATTGAGAGTGGCTCATCAGCAGAGCTGTATTGGGTCTACTGTGTAATAGAAAGACAGCACATGGTGCATAATGAGAATAATTCTTTGTCTTACTTGGATGCTAGAGTGTTTTTTTCTGGTCACTAAAATTCAGAAACAAACTGCATTAATAAAAGAAAAGGCAGGCACTTTAGGATGCATAAGCTACTAGACTACCCTGAAAAGGATACAGTTCTTTCTGAGTGAATAAACAGCAGCAATGGGGATTCTCCAGTGGATGCAAATTGCCTTGTGCGTTTGAAAGAATCGTGGCAAGCAGATGATTTATCACTTCCTCCCATCCCCCGTCCCCAGCAGAACCATCAGTACGAGGGCTAGAAAGGTTCTTTGCAGCTAATAAGCCAGATTTCAGGGGCTTGTTTCTTTATTTCTGGGGGCACAAGATGATGAGATTGAAACATTCACAGTTCTTCCATTATTAGACGAGATGCTGCTGAACATGGAGCCTTTTGTAGAATACGTGTAGAGACACTAGCAAATACAGGTGGGTTTGCCAGCACATTCAGTGGAGACCTGCAGAGTGGAAAAAGAAGCAAGTTCAGAAACGTTCCAGGTCAGTGGCCTGGCTGAAAATTACTACGGACTTAAAATGATTCACAATGGATGGGGACAGAGGACTTTGATTACTCTGTCAGAGCTGCTTTCCTCAGGTCCTACCGCCAGCTCTCCCTCTTGCCACTTGGGATTCTCTTTCTTGCCATCATCCGTTTTAAAAGATCCATGCATTTAAAATTGCTCATTTTTTTTATTTATTCTGTATGGAATTTTTTGTTCTATGGTCTGCATTTGATTGTGTAGATGGTTATGCCAAAATGGTACAATAAAATAAATTTAAAGGGATAAGCAACATGGAATCTGTCTAATTTTTGGGATCCTGCCAAGTACTTCTGATCTGGATTGGCCACTGTTGGAAACAGGACACTGGCCTTGATAAGCTATTGGTCTGATCCAGTATGGCAAATCTTATGTTCTTATGATATAAAAAATATTGGCCCCTGACTACACACCAGACTGTCATGGTTTTAATTGAAAAACAACTAAGCATATATTCTGCCAGAGAAGTCCCCCTTTGCCCAACAATGGGTGCAGAGCAAAGCTAGAACATTTCCCATATAACTTACCATACAAAAAAAAAGCATGATTCTGATTTCATCTCATTAATAGCAAAATAAACTCTCTCCAGCCACATATGCATGTAACTAATTAAAATACCAGCAAAGCAGGCACTGTACGTTACTGCGTAAGGTACATGGCCTCTAATAAAATTGACCCCTTTAACCCTGTTTCAGTCCCTGCTCTCTATTTTTTCCTATGTTTACATTTTGTAACGTTGTTCACCGCCACATCTGCTGTTAGGCCACTTCAAGCTTTGTCTTCCTTTTTTACTTTTGCATACTTTTGGAGATCATTTTAGAACTGGTCACAAGAGTAATGTTTATCATTTTCTAACTCTACTTGACATATGCTTTGCTGTACAGCGGTGATAAGTTATTCAGGTACGCTATATCCCTGATCAAAAGAGCTTAAAACCTTTGCGTACTTGAGGCAATGGAGAATAACTACTGTACCTGAATGTAACTCACCTTAAACATCTACTGGAAAGGCATGAGCTAAGTACAATAAAGTATAACATATAATAATACAGACATGTATTTGTATTTTATTGAAACAATTTTATTGGTGCTGGCTGTTCTTTTTTTTTTGTTTGTTCTTTACAGTACCCTGCCTCTTTTTGGTTTACCAAGTGAAATGTCTTTCCAAATTGCCCAAAGTAGCATAATCATATGATAAGGGCAGAGCCAAGAGGATACTCCAGTGTATAAGGAGAAGCATAACCAGCAGGAAAAAGGAGGTGATAGTGTCTCTGAATAAGTCTTTGAGACCTTATTTAGAATATTCTATGCAATTCAGGAGACCACACCTTCAAAAGGATACAATATAAACAGGATGGAGTCTGTTCAGAGGGCAGCTACTAAAATGGTCAGTGGTCTTCATCATAAAGAATATGGAGATAATCAAAGATCTCAATATGTATACTATGGAAGAAAGGGAAGATATGACAGTCTTTTAAATACCTCTATGGTATAAACTCCTCACTTGGTTTGCAGCTTGTCGTGCTTTGAGGGCTTGTGTGAATCAGTGATACTGAGGGCTAAGCTATCAGTAGTTTAACTACTGGCCGTGTCTCCCAAGATGGACAGGTCTCAGCTGAGATGCCAGACCAAGACAAACCACCCATCTGGGCAGCAGCAGCAGAATGGGACGGTGTTGGCAGTGGAGGATCACATTTCTGTGACAACGGCAATGACAGTAAACCTAAACTGCACAGAAGAAAGGCCTGGCAATCTACTTCTGTAACTTGCCACGAAAACCCAATGGATAGTTACAACAAAACAAATTGCACTATAGTACTGGAAGATGAGACCACCAGGTCAGAAGGCACTCAACTGGCTACTGAGGAGGAGTTGAAGACCTTTCAGAGTAAAGTCAGCATTAATGATGTGGTTAGATCAAAGCCCTCAGGACGTCTGACTGCTGATGTAGCTCCTCATGAAATGAGAGTCAGAAGCTGCAAAGATGTCTTACATATTGGGACATGGAACGTACAAAGCATGAACCAAGGGAAGTTGGAGGTGGTCAAGAATGAAATGGAATGTGTACAACTTGATCTGTTGGGTGTGTGATAAGGAAGCTTATCATAGCTCAGGAAGGAGCTATAGAAAAGGTGAAGTGACTCTGAACAAGCAACCTGTCAGTTCTGGTAGAAATAAGAAAACAGAATTTTTCCATAAAAGACTACCAGTCCCAGAATGCACCAGGTTTCCAACAGCCATTAGAGGAGCTGAAGTGGGGAAATGTGTGTTCAATCAGGAGGGCTATGAGGTAATCCCCAAGCACTCATCTCAAAGGGCAGGGCCTGATTCAGCACAGCTGCGCTGTGCTAGGGTGGAGCACTCATCTAAGCAGAATAAAGGTAGAGTTTATTCTACAGATCCTCATCCTCAGTTTCTTGGAGATTCTCATCTTCGACAGCTTCATCATCTGGAGCATCAGCAGAAGCAGAAGCCAGAGCGGATGGACAGAAAGGGCAAGAAACCCTTTGGAAGAAAGAAGAGAAAAGCATTTGGAAGGTCTAAAGGAGTCCAGAGCAGTACGTATACTGGGAGACATTCAAAAGGCCAGCATACACCATTGGACTGGGGAAAGCCAGAGGAATGGTGCTGCAGGGCTAGGAATCTTCAGACGGTACCTGTGAGGGAGACGGCTGCACTTGGAAGGGACCCTAGGACCCGTGCCAGAAGGTATGTGAAGAGAGATCCAGTGTCCAGGGATCTGGATTGGAAGGCTGGACATAAGAACTGGACTACATACTGGCCAGGCTATTTAGAGAGGAACTCTAACAGCAATGGAAGCTCAGGTATGAACACTGATCTATGCCCTAGCTATAACCTTGAAAGACAGCAGGGAAACAAGTATTCTCCTGAGAGTGCTACATTGAGCAACAGCGACCATCACACGGTGTGGTTTGAAATAAAAGCCATGGTACAGGCCAATCATAGCAAGCTCAGAGTCCTAAACTTCAAATACACTGACTTCAATAAAATGGCAGAGTACGTAAAGGAGGAGATGACGGGGTGGGAAGAGATAAAGGAAGTGGAATTGCAATGGGCTAAACTAAAGGAGGCAATAAAAGGAGCAACAGATAAATATGTAAGAAAAGTAAATAAAAGCAAGAGGAGAAGGAAACCTATTTGGTTTTCCAAAGAGGTGGCTGCTCATATAAAGGCAAAAAACACAACTTTTGCAAAATTCAAAAGCTTGCAGACAGAAGAACATAGAACTGAATACAGGATCCAACTCAAAGAGTCTAAAAGAGTAATAAGGATAGCAAAATCAAAAGCAGAGGAAAAGATGGCTAAAGATGTTAAGGGTGGCAACAAAAATTTCTTCAGGTATATTCAGGAAAGGAAAAAGATCAGAGTTGGAATTGCAGGACTCAGAAGTGCTGGGAAAGGACTCGTGGAAAGTGACACTGAAAAAGCAAAATTGCTAAACAATTACTTCTGCTCTGTGTTTACTAAAGAAGATCCTGGGGATGGACCAGCTGTGACTCCCAAATATAAAAATGGGAATGAAGTAGATACCACAGCATTCACAGAAGAAGAGGTGTTAGAACAACTTGCTAAACTGAAAGTGGACAAAGCCATGGGACCGGATGGGATACATCCCAGGATACTGAAAGAGCTCAGAGAGGTTCTTGCAGGACCGTTAAAGGATGTCTTCAACAGATCCTTGGAAACAGGAGAGGTTCCTCAGGACTGGAGAATGGCTGATGTCGTACCTCTACACAAAAGTGGTGACAGGGAAGAAGTGTCAAACTACAGGCCCGTGAGCCTTACCTCGGTGGCGGGAAAAGTAATGGAGGCGCTCCTGAAAGAGCGAATAGTGAACTTTCTGAAAACCAACAGCTTGCAAGACCCGAGGCAACATGGTTTTACCGAAGGACGATCTTGCCAAACAAATCTGATCGAGTTCTTTGACTGCGTGACCAGGGAACTAGATCAGGGGCATGCGATGGATGTCATCTACCTGGATTTCAGCAAAGCCTTTGATACTGTTCCTCATAGGAGGCTTGTCAACAAACTCAGTAGCTTGGGATGGGTCCCAAGATGGTAAACTGGATTAGAAATTGGTTGACTGACAGACAACAGAAGGTGATTGTACATGGAGCTCACTCGGATGAGAGGAAGGTGATTAGCGGGGTGCCCCAGGGTTCGGTCCTGGGCCCGGCACTGTTCAATGTATTTGTGAGTGATATTGCTGAAGGACTGAATGGAAAGGTTTGTCTTTTTGCAGACGACACAAAAATTTACAACAGAGTGGACTCCCCCGAGGGAGTGGTTAACATGAAGAAAGATCTACAAAAGCTGGAAGACTGGTCTAAAGCTTGGCAACTACGATTTAATGCAAAAAAGTGCAGTGTCATGCACTTGGGTAGTAGAAATCCAAGAGAAATGTACGCGATAGGGGGAGAAAGGTTGGTATGCACAGTTCAGGAAAAAGACCTTGGTGTGATTATCTCTGCTGATCTCAAGGTGGCAAAACAGTGCGACAAGGCGGTGGGAAAAGCCAGGAGGATGTTGGGCTGCATACAAAGAGGGATTACCAGCAGAAAAGAAGAGGTACTTATGCCACTGTATAGGTCACTGGTGAGGCCTCACTTGGAATACTGTGTTCAGTTTTGGAGACCATATCTTGCAAAGGATGTAAAAAGACTGGAGTCTGTTCAGAGGAAGGCGACCAAAATGATTTGGAGCCTGCATCAGAAGCCTTATGAGAAGAGACTTGAAGACCTAAATATGTATACTTTGGAGGAAAGGAGGGACAGGGGAGATATGATTCAGACCTTTAAATACTTAAAGAGAAATGATGAACAAACAAACCTCTTCCAAAGACGGGGAACCTGTAAAACTAGAGGGCATAACATGAAACTGCAAGTGGGTAAATTGAAAGGCAATGTCAGGAAATATTTTTTCACTGAAAGGGTGGTGGATGCTTGGAATACCCTCCCGATGGAAGTGGTAGGGGCGAACACGGTGACGGAATTCAAAAAGGCATGGGACAAACACAGAGGATCCCTTTACAGAAATAGGAAAAAACAAAATAAACGGTACCATCTAACTTCTGAACCATATAACGTCTCAACAAATAGGGATGTCCTACATGGAGTGGTGGGTTTACCCCTGAACAAGGATATGGGGAGGGGTGGCCTGCACGGAGCGACAGGTGCACCTACTCTTGCCATCTTGCTGGGCAGACTGGATGGACCATGCTGGTCTTTATCTGCCATCAACTACTATGTTACTATGTATTGAGAAATTCCTCTGTGCCAATCCATGATACTGAACCCATGATTGTTGAAGAAGGGGGAGCGGTCTTAGATACAGGCTGTGAATATATGGATTGCTCTCTGTCTAAACTCCTTTGGTAATTTTCTGTTACAAAGTACAACAACCATCACAAAGAAATACAAACTTGTTCTTTAATCTACTCAGAAAAGTTCCTGAAGTAGGATTTGAGCCACGCAGTAGAAAGCATGCCAGCTAAGGGGTTTCAGCTGGGTAACTGCTAGCAATTGAGCCTTACCTAATTGCTTGTGAGCTCTGAGGGAATCACTTCTGAATCTATGTGTGAAGATATAAGAAGTTTTTCCCTTCTTTGTGGGTTTTGCTTGTTGTTTGAAACACTGCTAAGAAAATATTAGCTAAAGCCTACAGAAAAGACCAGTTTGTTACCAACCAGGTCTTTATTCTTTTGCTTTGATTGCCTGACAAGTTCTAATGTTTTCCTGATTTTGTTTTTCCAAGTTTAACACTGAAAGCAAGTATCCTGTTTTATGTGCTACCAAGCATATCTGTGTTGGGAGAAATAACCCCATAAATATCTTATTGGCTTTACACTCAAGCACAACTAATTATTGTGAGCAGCTGTGCCTGGTGTGAATGGACTGCATTTCCCACAATCCCTTGCAAATCATATTGATATATGCCTTTGCCAAGACTGTGAACATTCTCACCCAGGCAGCCGTCTGACAGGTGTCAGTGAACTGAAATGGACTGGCATCGGACACTTTGCATCTGATGATCACATGGTCCACTATGCTGGAAATGAAAGACAAAGAAGAAATGGTGTTGCATTTATAATTAAGAAGAAACTTGCAAGAACTGTAATGAAATACAATGCAATCAGTGAATGCTTAATTTCTATTTATCTACGAGGAATGCTTATCAACACAACTATAATGCAAGTATATGCCTCAACAACAGCTGCAGAAGAAGATGAAATTGATAAATTCTATGAAAAGGTACAAGCTGAAATTGACATAACATTCAAACAGGATATCATGATAGTCATGGGTGACTGGAATGCAAATGTTGGCAACAAGAAATGAAGCTAGAGAAAGACCAACAATCTGTTCATCTCAAACATCTTCTTCCAGCAACACAAGCGGCGACTGAACACATGGACTTCAACCAATGGATCGTACAAAAATCAAATCAAAAGTCAAACATTAAAAAGCTGTATAACATCAAGAAAGACAAAACTTGGAGCTGACTATTATGATAAGGAAGCTTATCATAGCTCAGAAAGGAGCTATAGGAAAGGTGAAGTGACTCTGAACAAGCAACCTGTCAGTTCTGGTAGAAATAAGAAAACAGAATTTTCCCATAAAAGACTACCAGTCCCAGAATGCACCAGGTTTCCAACAGCCATTAGAGGAGCTGAAGTGGGGAAACGTGTGTTCAATCAGGAGGGCTATGAGGTAATCCCTAAGCACTCATCTCAAAGGGCAGGGCCTGATTCAGCACAGCTGCGCTGTGTTAAGGTGGAGCACTCATCAAAGCAGAATAAAGGTAGAGTTTATTCTACAGAGAATTATCCTCATCCTCAGAATTATCCTCAGTTTCATCTGAAGGATCATCAGAAGCAGAAGCCAAACCGGATGGACAGAGAGGGCAAGAAACCCTTTGGAAGAAAGAAGAGAAAAGCCTTTGAGAGGGCTAGGGGAGTCTGGAGCAGTACATATACTGGGAGGCATTCCAAGGGCCAGCATACACCATTGGACTGGGGAAAGCCAGAGGAATGGTGCTGCAGAGCTAGGAATCTCCAGACTGTACCTGTGAGGGAGACGGCTGCACGTGGAAGGGATCCTAAGACCCGTGCCAGAAGGTATGTGAAGAGTGATCCAGTGTCCAGGGATCTGGATTGGAAGGCTGGACATAAGAACTGGACTACATACTGGCCAGGCTATATAGAGAGGAACTCTAACAGCAATGGAAGCTCAGGTATGAACACTGATCTATGCCCTAGCTATAACCTTGAAAGACAGCAGGGAAACAAGTATTCTCCTGAGAGTGCTACATTGGGAGATTCATGTGTGCCAATCCATGATATTGAACCCATGATTGTTGAAGAAGGGGGAGTGATTGCAGATGAAGAATGTGTTTACATGGACTGCTCTCTGTCTAAACTCCTTTGGTGATTTTCTGTTATAAAATACAACAACCATCACAAAGAAATACAAACTTGTTCTTTAATCTACTCAGAAAAGCTCCTGAGTAGGATTTCTAGCCACGCAGTAGAAAGCAAGCCAGCTAAGGGGTTTCAGCTGGGTAACTGCTAGCAATTGAGCCTTACCTAATTGCTTGTGAGCTCTGAGGGAATCACTTCTGAATCTATGTGTGAAGATATAAGAAGTTAACCTGAAAAGAACAGTTTTTCCTTTCTTTGTGTATTTTGTTTGTTGTTTGATACACTGCTAAGAAAATATTAGCTAAAGCCTACAGAAAAGACCAGTTTGTTACCAACCAGGTCTTTATTCTTTTGCTTTGATTGCCTGACAAGTTCAAATGTTTTCCTGATTTTGTTTTTCCAAGTTTAACACTGAAAGCAAGTAACCTGATTTATGTGCTACCAAGCATATCTGTGTTGGGAGAAATAACCCCATAAATGTCTTATTGGCTTTACCATCAAGCACAACTAACACAGGTACACTAAAAAATTTTTTTTTTAAACTGCCTCTAATGTTTCGATTGATTTTTACGTTTTTTGGTGCGCTGAATGCAAATCTGGTAACCAATTTGCTCCATCATGTACAGATTTTTTGCTACATTGGGTTAGCAGTTTGAGGTGAATGTTTCAGATTGAGTGCGATCGAGATAAAAGTTTCTTGGATGAATTCTTTATACTAATTGTTTAGTAGTTATTCAAATAAGAATAAAGAAAATTGTAACAAGGCAGCACATAAGAATAGAGTAATGTCAACAAAACACACTGTGATGGTAGCAAAATTGTCTGCACTTAAAACAGCCACATACATGTGCACAAACATTGAGCATATAAGAGCGAGGTTAGACACAAAGTAAAGCAAAGAAATGTGCAAAAAATGTTGTACAGGTATGTATGTAAGAATAGAAAACGCAAACCGCACCATTGCAATACATGAAGACAAACACCCGATGGTGTGAAAATAAAATTCTAATAAATGAGATCCGACACTATGTGGTAATAACTAGCAAATTTTTATTTCAAAGTTTAGTAAAAACACGATATTTGTCAACACAGTTTAGATTTTAAAGTCATTCTTGGGTCAATCAATCTCCTGGTGGGCCCGTTTCTTCTTCCCCCGAATGCTTCTCTTGGTGCACTGCTTGACGTATTTTTCATCTGGGGTTTCCCGCAGCAGCAACCAGCAGAAATCAGCCATCATAGTGGTGTTCCATCTTCCTTGGTACCTTCTCTCTGCGTCCTTGATGTCCTGGTGAAACCTTTCACCTTGTTCTTCACTGTACGCCCCCAAGTTTTCGGGAAAGTAGTTCACATGGCAGTGCAAGAAATGGACTTTCAGGCTCATGTTACAGCCTTGTTCTTTGAAGGCATTGAGCATCCTGGCAACAGTATCCTTATAGTTCTCATCCCGCCTGTTCCCCAAGAATTTGAGAACAACATCCTTGAAGGAATCCCAGGCTTCTTTTCCTTCTCAGACATCGTTTCAGCGAATGCTCCATCTGAAATGAGTTTCCTTATATCAGGGCCAACAAACACTCCTTCCTTTAGCTTTGCTTCAGAAAGTCGGGGGAACTTTGAGCAAAGGTACCGAAAGAACTCACCATCTTTTGGAAGGGACTTGTTGAATTGCTTAATGAGACCCAACTTAATGTGGAGAGGTGGTAATAGAATTTTATCACGAGGTACCAAGCTCTCATGAAGAACATTTTTCTCACTGGGTCTCAAATACTCCTGAATTGGCCAGTCTTTTTTCCCCCAGTGTAGGTCGCGGGCCCGGCTATCCCACAAGCAAAGGAAGCAGGGATATTTGGTGAAACCGGATTGCTGCCCTAATAGCATGGATAGAATTTTAAAGTCTCCACAAATCATCCACTTATGCTCATCATAACGAATCTTCTGAAGAATCAGGGCCAAATTCTCGTATTTTTCTTGGAGAATAACAGAGTGAGCAATAGGAACTGAAGCGAATGTGTTGCCATTATGAAGAAGAACACCTTTTATGCTGTCTTTTGACGAATCAATGAACAGCCGCCATTCAGCAGGATCATACTTGAGTTTAAACTTTTCCATCACTCCGTATATATCGTTGCAAAATACCAAATCTTCCTCTTTGCTGAAATACTTCAAAAATTGTGTCTCGCGGTTGCGGTACCAATAAAAAGTTGTTCCTGGTGACAATAGATTTTTCTGTTTAAGCCGAGAACCTAGCAGTTGGGCAGCATCTTTTGGGAGTCCTAAATCCCGGACTAAATCATTCAATTCAGCTTGAGAGAAAAGTTCAGGTTTCGGATCTGGTTCAGTTTCAAACTCGGAAGTACTGGACTCATCAGGAAAAGCCATCTGATGAGTCTCATCATGATCAGAACCGTCCACACAAATATGATCCAAAGATTTTGGTGGTTCAGGCACAGGTACTTCGTTGTTATGAGGCATAGGCCTAATTGCTGAGGGAAGGTTGGGGTAACTTAATACGTTCTTATTTTTTAAGTTGTATCCCTTCACAATGCAAGAGCAAAAATAGCAGTCACTGCTGTGGTCTCTTTGTTCACGCCACATCATAGGTATTCCGAAACGAAATGCTTGTTTTTTACCTTTCATCCATAAGCGTAGATCTTCCTCACATGTCTTGCACACTTTGTGAGGAGCCCACGGTTTGTCTTGATCGCCTAACTTCAAACCGAAATAGGCGAAATATACTTTTTAATAAATGCAGAAATGTTCCTCTGCCGCTTTTTCACGGTATATTCCCCATAAATAAAACAAAAACTGTCCGGAGAGTTGATGCAACCTCTGGCTCTGTGAGCCATCACAAATACACAGCACTGCAAACTACAACTGTAGTGAACCACTTCGGAATAAAGCTGGATTACGACTGAGCAAACAAAAGGTAATAATGAACTTGCAAGAAACTGAAATTTGACAGGAACATTCATGTCGCAACCACCGTGTTTGAGCGAGCGAACGAGGTGAACAGGAAAGAACATGCGCCAGCGCGAGTACTGGATTTAGCCCCCCGCCTCCCAATTGTCCTGTTAATGTATAAAATGAATACAAAACACTCTAAAATATCATGAGGGAGTGTTTCTAGTTAGTTAACCATTACAACCTCTATTTTGGGCCAAGAAAATAAACTGCAGTCGGCTAAAAAGAAATTATGTGAACATTCCTTATATGGGTAAGAAATCTAATTTTGCAAGAAAACGTGACGTGATGGAACATTTTGGCTATTTTTCCTGGATTCAGCACCCCAAAATCTATAGGAATCAGTTGCAAAACTGGAGGCAGTTTTTTGGTAGTGTACCTGTGTAATTATTGTGAGCAGCTGTGTCTGGTGTGAATGAACTGCATTGCCCACAATCCCTTGCAAATCATATAGATATATGCACTTGCCAAGACTGTGAACATTCTCTCACCCAGGCAGCCGTCTGACACTATGCATGCTAGTAGTTGGTGATCTGTACCAAACTCAAGCTAAAGTTGAAAAAGAGCAAACCACTCCTGAAGAGCGTATGGTTCATAACTATGGGGCTTGTTTACTAAGCCGCGGTAGTGGCTTCGGCCTGATATTGGAACTGCGGCCCCATTGAATTCAATGGGGCTCGCGGCTCCGATATCAGGTGGAAGCTGCTACCGCGGCTTTGTAACCAAGCCCCTATGTATCCTTGAAGGATACTAGCAAAAGAATGAAGTTAGGGCATATCAGCAGAGAGGTTCCAATAAAGACGAAAGTAGCCCAAATGCCCTTGAGTACAGAGCAGACAGAGTTTAAAGATTCCAAATTACCCCTGCCTACTGATAGCCCAATTAATATGAATAAATTAAAGCCTCTAAAATGCTTGTATGCAAATGCTAGAAGTCTAAAAAATAAAATGGGAGAGTTAGAATATATAGCACTAAATGAGAGGTTAGATATGATTGGTATCTCGGAGACATGGTGGAAGGAGGACAAACCAGTCAGACATTGTGATACCTGGGTACAAACTATATGGTAATGATAGAGCAGATCAAATTGGTGGAGGGGTTGCACTCTATTTTAGAGAGGGTATTG
This sequence comes from Ichthyophis bannanicus, assembly GCA_033557465.1. Taxonomy (NCBI): domain Eukaryota; kingdom Metazoa; phylum Chordata; class Amphibia; order Gymnophiona; family Ichthyophiidae; genus Ichthyophis; species Ichthyophis bannanicus. The sequence continues at coordinate 101,242,261 of CM066032.1, read as the reverse complement.
AGTCACCAAGGAATAAGTTTTTGCAGGAAACAAATTCACTGTAGAATCTCTATGGATTGAAATTGTATGTAAAAAGGAGAAGGGAAATGTGATGGCAGAGGGAATGTACTATTGACCACCTGGCTAGAATGAACAAATGGATGATGAAATGCTCAAAGAAATCAGGGAAGCTTACAAAAGTTACAGCACAGTAATAATAATGGGTGATTTCAATTACCCCTATATCGACAGGGTCAGTATCATATCAGGACATGCTAGGGAGATAAAGTTTTTAGATGAAATAAATGACTGCTTCTTGGAGCAGCTGGTTCATGAACTGACCAGAGGGGAAGCCATTTTGGACCTAGTCCTAAGTGGAACACACGAGCTGGTGCAAGAGATAAGGGTGTTGGGGCACTTGGCAATAGTGATCATAGTATGATCATGTTTGATTTAATAAATGGAGGAGGGAGGGTAAGGAAATCCACAGTACTGCCTTTTAACTTTCAAAAGGGAGACTACGATAAAATGAAGAAAATAGTTAAGAAAAAACTAAAAGGAGCAGTTGCAAAGGTTAAAGATTTACATCAAGCTTGGGTGTTTAAAAATACTATCATGGAAGCCCAGACCAACTGTATTGCACACTTTAAGAAAAGTGTAAGGAAGTACAAAAAAACTGCCAGCATGGTTTAAAGGTGATGTCAGAGAGGCTGTTGTTGCCAAAAAACAGCATCTTTTAGGAAATGGAAAAAGGAGCCAAATGTTGAAAACTGGAAACACCACAAATACTGGCAAGTTAGATGCAAAGCATTGATAAGGCAGGCAAAGAGAGAATTTGATAAGTTTGCCATGGAAGCAAATATGCATAATAAAGACTTTCAAGTACATTTGTAGCAAAAAAACCCTGTAAGAGAGTCAATTGGACCATTAGATTATAGAGGGGTAAAATGGGCATTAAGAGGAGTCAAGGCCATAGTGGAGAGACTGAATTACCCATGACTGAAATGGTTTTTAAAGGTAATGCTGTGGAAGAATTGAAAAAAATATTGATACACCGGGAAGATGTATTACAACTATTTGATAAACTGAAGAGTAGCAAATCATCTGGGCCGGATGGTATACATCCAGGGATGTTGAAAGAACTGAAAAATGAGCTCACAGAAAAAAAGGAAATAAATTCCTCCACACACACATACATATGAAAGGTAGAAAACTCTGACTACCTATAAAAAGGTAGAAAAAACTCTGATCAACACTAGATCACCACTACGATACAGAAACGTATTAATGTACATAAAATGTAAATAGTTTTGACAATTAATGCACAGTTATTTGTATAAAGTTGCAATGTTATAAATCTCTGTTAATAACTATTATCTGTATAAAGTTAAAAAAATCTCTGTTCCATGTAATGTATACATTAGTATACAAATTTGTTTACTTGTTCCATGTAAACCGCCCCTGATCTCTGGAAGGGGCGGTATAGAAGAAATAGCTAAATAAATAAAAATAAATAAATAAACAGACCTACTATCATTAAAATCATCTGTAAACCTGAAGATTGGAGGATGGCCAATGTAACACCAATTTTTAAAAGGGTTCCAGGGGTGATCCAGGAAACTATAGACCGGTGAGCCTAACGTCAGTACCAGGAAAAATGGTAGAAACCTTCATAAAGAACAAAATTACTGAACATGTAGCTAATCATGGCTTAATGGCCAACATGGCTTTAGCCAAGGAAGGTCTTGTCTTATTAATCTGTTATGTTTTTTTGAAGGTGTGAATAAACAGGTAGACAAAGGTGAGTCGGTTGATATAGTGTATCCGGACTTTCAGAAAGCCTTTGACAAGGTCCCTTATGAGAGACTTTTGACAAAATTTAAAAAGTCATGGGATAGGAGGCAGTGTACTATTGTGGATCAGGAACTGGTTAAAAGTTCGGAAGCAGAGGGTAGGACTAAATGGCCAGTTTTCCCAATGGAGAAAGGTGAATGGTGGAGTACCCCAGGGATCTGTGCTGGGTCTGCTGCTTTTTAACATATTTATAAATGACCTGGAAATGGGAATAATGAGTGAGGTTATCAAATTTGCAGATGACACAAAACTATTCAAAGTTGTTAAAACCCGTGAGGCTTGTGGAAAATTGCAAGAGGATCTTGATAAATTCGAAGACTAGGCATCCAAATGGCAGATGAAATTTAATGTGGACAAGTGCAAAGTTATGCACCGAGGAAATAACAACCCAAACTATGGTTACACGATGCAAGGTTCCACAATAGGAACCACCACCCAGGAAAAAGTAATCGTGGATACCATGTTAAAACCCTCCACCTAGTATGCAGCAGTGGCCAAGAGAGCAAATAGAATGCTAGGTATCATAAGAAAGGAATGGAGAATAAATCAAAGGATATTATAATGCCTCTGTATCGTTCCATGGTGCGACTGCACCTTGAATATTGTGTGCAATTCTGGTCACCATATCTTAAAATGGATATAGCATTATTAGAAAAGGCACAGAGAAGAGCCACCAGTCATAAAGGGGATGGAAGGATACCCCTATGAAGAGAGGCTATTCAACCTGGAAAAGAGATGGCTAAGAGAAGATATGATAGAGGTCTATAGATGAATAAATGGAGTGGAATGGGTAAACGTAGATCGATTATTTACACCATCAAAATATAGAAAGACTAGGGGGCATAAAATGAAGCTACAGGGTAACCTATTTAAGACTAATAAGAGAAGATATTTTTTCACTCAACATGTAATCAAACTCTGGAATTTGCTACCGGAGGATGTAGTGAAAGCTGTTAGTGTAGCCGGGTTTAAAAAAGGATTGGACAAGTCCCTGTAGGAAAGGTCCAAAAAACATTGTTAAAGGGGACCCAGAATATCCACTGCTTGACCCAATACAAGCATTGTGGAACCTGTGAATTTTGGGGAAACTGCTAGGTACTTATGACCTAGATTGGCCACTGTTGGAAACAGGATACTGGGCTTGATGGACCTTGGTCTGACCCAGTATGGCATATCTTGATGGACCTTGGTCTGACCCAGTATGGCATATATGTTCTTAATGTAGCAAAATATGACCTTGAGAATATACCACTGAAATTTAAAGACTGCCTGCAAAATCTTTTTGCTGCTTTAGATACAAATGACAGAGCTCCAGAGGAGCTGTGGGCTGACATCAAGAAGGTTGTGTTGGAAGAAACTGAGATATCCTCTACAAAAGGTAAAAAAGCAAAAATAGCCAAAATGGATGACCGAAGAAACTGAAAATTGCCCAGAAATGCAGAGAAGCTAAAGCCAGAGGAGAAAGAGAGGCAATTACAGAGCTCAACAGATATTTCCAATGTGCAGCAAGACAAGACAAGGAGAAGTACTATAATGATGCATGCAAGGAAATAGAAGCAGAACCTATTAGAGGAAGAACAAGATCAGCTTTCCTAAAGCTGTGAGAGTTAAAGAAAAAATTCCAGCCTCGAATAGGAATGCTACAAGATGCTCAAGGATCTATGTTGAATGATGCTGAGAGATGTTGGAATGCCCTCCCGCCTGGACTCCGGGCCATTACGGACCTTACCCAGTTCAGAAAGGCGCTGAAACACCACCTCTTCCTCCAGCACTACTCTAATAATGGGGACGTACAACAGCCAACTACCCACAACCATCAAAGCAGCCGCTCCAAAACACCTACAATGCACAGCCCCAGCCTGGCACAGTAGCACCACCAGACTCCCGGTCAGGCACATGTATATAGTCACCTAACCTTGTAAATAGTAGCTAGGCAGCATGGTCGCTACTGCACTACCATCGACCCTACTGTCTAGCCTGTATTACAGCTACCTAAACGAGTAGCCATGCTACAGCGTAACATGTACATAGTTACCCCATTTAGTCCTAGTTGCAAAACCCTGTTTTTTGTAAGTCCAGTATGGGAGCCGCCTGTACTGTACAAACCTGCTGTTAATTGTAAACCGAGCTGACTTTAAAAAGCGCGGTATAGAAAAGACATTATTTATTTATTTACATTCTCTTATATACCACGCTATTCTCCATCAGTGCGGTTTACATTGAACAAACTGAAATTACATTGAACAGGGCATTATAACTTGGAGATAACTATTTTAAAGGGAACATGGGCTATGGAGGGTTAAGTGGCTTGCCCAAGACCACAAGGAGCACCTGTGGGACTAGAAACCCCAGTCCTTCCGGCCCAAGGTTGCTGTCCTCTAGTGGGATTTGAACCCCCGACCTTCCGGCCTGAAGTACCTTGCCCCAACCACTAGGCCACTCCTCCACATTAAATAAATAAATAAATAAGAAAAGGTGGAAAGAATATACAGAGGTTTTTTTATGATAGAGATCAAGTGGACCAACAACCATTTCAACCTGTAAATTATGATCCGGAATCATTGGTGATGAAAGAAGAAGTTGAAGCAGCATTGAAAGCTTTATCAAAGAACAAAGCACCAGGCATTGATGGCATTCCCATAGAAGTATTACAGCAGTCTGATGCAGATGTCACCATACTTAGAAGGCTCTGCCAGGAAAATTTGGAAAACAACATCATGGCCAACAGACTGGAAAAGATCTGCGTTAATACCAATATTAAAGAAAAGTGATCCAACTGACTGGAAATTATCACACAATCGCTCTGATCCCATATACCAGCAAGATTCTGCTCAAGATTATTCAGCAGAGACTACAGAGACTGGAACGAGAACTACCTGAAGTGCAAGCAGGGTTCAAGGAAGGGCAAGGTATGAGAGACATCATTACGGATGCGAGATGGATCCTTGAAAAGACTAAAGAATACCAAAAGGATATCTATATGTGTTTTATTGACTACAGCAAGTCTTTTGACTGTGTAAACCATGAGAAATTCTGGGCCACATTAAGAAGCATGAGTATACCAGAACACCTGATCATTCTCTTGCGCAACCTTTACATTGATCAAGAAGCAACAATTTGAACGGAACAAGGAGAAACAGAATGGTTTAAAGTCAGCAAAGGTGTACGATAAGGCTGCATATGTTCCACCTACCTGTTTAATTTATATGTAGAACAAATCATCAGAGAAGCAGGATTGTATGAAGACAACCGAGGTGTGAAGATTGGTGGAAGACTCATCAATATCCTTTACTAGACTGATGATTCCACATTACTGGCTGAAAGTGAAGACTATGTGAAACATTTGCTTCTCAAGATCAAGGAACATAGTCTTAAAATGGGCTTGCACCTTAATGTAAAGAAGACAAAGATCCTGACAACTGGCAAAATCAATAAGTTCATCGTTGATGGAGAAGAAATTGAAATAGTGTACAATTTTAATCTACTTGGATCAAGGGGAGGAGGGGAGGAGTAGCCTAGTGGTTGGGGTAAGGTACTTCAGGCCGGAAGGTCGGGGGTTCAAATCCCACTAGAGGACAGCAACCTTGGGCCGGAAGGACTGGGGTTTCTAGTCCCACAGATGCTCCTTGTGGTCTTGGGCAAGCCACTTAACCCTCCATTGCCCATGTTCCCTGTAAGTATGTGTCACATTTAACACGCGGGGATATGAATCCCCCAATTGTGTTGTGACCTCTTTGATTGAAGGATAAGGCGGTATATAAAAACTGTCTAAATAAAATAAAATAAATAAATAACTATCAGTAAAGAAGCAACCAGCCGTCAAGAAATCAGATGACGCATTACTCTTGGCAGAATGGCTATGAAGGACCTAAACAAGAGTTTCAAGAGCAGAGCTGTCTCTCTCCATACAAAGATTCAACTTGTTCAAGCCATGTCATTTTCAATAACGTCATATGGATGCGAAAGTTGGACAGTGAAAAAGATAGACAGGAAGAAACTTGATATCTTTGAATTCTGGTGCTGGCAACGAATACTGTGTATACCATGGACTGCCCGAAGAACAAACCAGTCACTACAAAAGACAATCAAATCTAAGCTTTCTTTAGAAGCTCAGTTGACAAGACTTCGACTTTCATACTTTGGACACATCATGCGAATGAGAAAAATCATTAGAGAAAGACATCATGCTTGGCAAGGTAGAAGGTCAACGCAAAAGAGGAAAGCCAGCAATGAGCCACCTGACTGGACTGAACACAATTTAGGACAACTATCCACAGGGTCGCCATGAGTTGACACTGACTTGACAGCACTTAACAACAACAACATGGTATAAACACACAGAAGTTGGACCTCTTTCATTTAAAAGAAGTTCTGAAACGAGGGACCAAAGGGTGAAGGTGGAGGGTTAGACTCAGGAGTAATCTAAGGAAATCTTTCTTTATGGAAAAGGTAGTGGATGTGTGGAACAGCCATCCAGCAGAGGTGGAGGAGATGAGGACCGTATCTGAAGTCAAGAAAGCATGGGACAATCACAGAGGATCTCTGAAGGAGAAAAAGGGATTGTAGAGCTTAAAAGTTGCAATAGAAGGGCAGACTGGATGGTCCGTATGGTCCTTATCCGTTATTTTCTATTTTCTTTGAATCTAGGATCCAGTCTAAAAATGTAGGAACCAGCTGCTGAGACCACTGTCACAAGGTCCCCTCCCTCCAAAGCGTACTGCAGCTCCTTTCAAGCCTGAAGAAAGCTTAATAAAAGAGGCCATAAACAGCCTATTGCACAGTGTTGTCAGAAGGCAGCAACCCCTCCCCCCACCCTAGAAGCATGCTGTCAGTAGCACATCAGTGACCCCTGATGGCTACACCTTAGGTTACTGCCTTTTTTTGTTTCACATATCACCATAACATGGATCCCCACTAGTCTCTCTCATTCCCCTGCACCTGGCCTTCATCCAGTCTCTTTCACTTCCTTGCAGCCTGCCGTCACCCAGTTTCTTTCTCTCTCCAGCAATCCCTGCCCCTAACAAGCCAGCAACTCTATAACTAGGCAGACATCCCTCCCCACCTCCTAGGCACCCCCTCAGGCAGCCACCTTGCAGGCACTCACTCATTTGACCAGTCACTCCTCACCCTCAGTCTCTGAGCCACCTTCTCAGTCAGATGGCAAACTTAACCAGTCTCCCCTTCCCATTGTTGCTGCCAAAGAAACGAGCACTTTTCCACATCCATGCATGCATCTCTCATTAGGTTTAAGCTGTGCGGTGCTGAAACTCCAGTGCTAGTCTCACAAGATCTCAAGTCATGACGGCAGCAGCCAATTCAAGGACATGAAATCCTGGGCGCCGAGGTTCAACTTTTCAGGCACCATGGTGACCTAGTATCTCAGATTTGTCAAGCCATGTATTATTGTGTATGTAAATGATTATTATTTGGTGAATTATTTTGGCTTCTGTTTCATGTACACCACAAATATTCCATGTTTAATCTAGCTTTCTTCCCCTGGTCCTTCTCAGATTATTCTTTCTAAATGGGTTACCCTTTGGCATAACATGACCAGAGCGAACCTGAGTATGTTGAATATGACCTCAGTCTCTCAGATTTACTGCTAGTGCTAATTTTAACAGTAGCATTTTGCTAAAGCCAGCCTCCTTCTGGAGATTACAGAATGTAACATGTACATTTCCTTTGGTAGAATTCCTTTTCCTTTCATTTTTGGCACGCTCTCTTTGTGAACTCTCTTGATTTACATATAGGTTTTGTATATACAAATAGCATTATATCATCTCTATTTTCAGAGGACCACTAAATGTATCTAGTCCTCTTAATTTTTCAGTAGCTTCTATGGTCTGTCGTTTGCTGCAGTGCATCTATGAACAGGTTCACAATAGCCTTTAGCTGCACCAGGGTTGTTATTGTCATCTGAAGGGTCTGTACTATCCCTGCCACTGTCATTGGCCTTTGTGAAAAGGCTAAGGGTGGGGATATTTTTATCCTGACTGACATCCAGCTAATATGGATCTGTCTTTTTTTTTCTTCCTGTTATACTTCAGTACTAGTGGTTGCCTTCCTGAGAGTTGGTCTAGATGCACAGCAGGATCACGCCACATAAAGATACTCAAAAAGTCTCGGTGAGACAATGTTACTGTGTTCTCTCCCCCTCAGAAATTCATGTTGTTGTTGTTGTTAAGTGCCGTCGAGTCGGAGTCGACTCATGGCGACCCTCTGGATATCTATCCTAAATTGTGTTCGGCCTTCAGTCAAGCGGCTCATTGTTGACAGACTGGTACCCGTAGCTGCTGTTATTGTATCGATCCATCTCATTGCTGGCCTTCCTCTTTTGCATTGGCCTTCTATCTTGCCAAGCATGATGTCTTTCTCTAATGATCTCTCTCTTTGCATGATGTGTTCAAAGTATGAAAGTCGAAGTCTTTTCATCTGAGCTTCTAAAGAAAGCTTAGGTTTGATCTCCTCTAGTACCGACTGGTTTGTTCTTCGGGCAGTCCATGGTATACACAGTATTCATCGCCAGCACCATAATTCAAAGGCATCAATTTTCTTCCTGTCTATCTTTTTCACTATCCAGCTTTCACATCCATATGATGTTATTGAAAATACCATGGCTTGAACAAGTCAAATCTTTGTATGGAGAGAGACATCTCTGCTCTTGAGAATCTTATCTAGGTCTTTCATAGCCATTCTGCCAAGAGCAATACGTCGTCTGATTTCTTGACTGCTTGTTGCTTCTTTATTGATAGTTGATCCAAGTAGGTTAAAGTTGTTCACAATTTCAATTTCTTCTCCTTCAACGATGAACCTGTTGATTATGCCAGTTGTCATGATCTTTGTCTTCTTTACATTAAGGTGCAGGCCATTTTGAGACTATGTTCTTTGATTGTGAGAAGCAAATGTTTCAGATCATCTTCACTTTCAGCCAGTAATGTGATATCATCAGCATAGCGATGGTTGTTGATGAGTCTTCCACCAATCTTCACACCTCTGTTGTCTTCATACAATCCTGCTTCTCTGATGATTTGTTCTGCATATAAATTAAACAGGTAGGGGGGAAAGTATGCAACCTTGTCTTACACCTTTGCTTATTTTAAACCATTCTGTTTCTCCTTGTTCCGTTCAAACTGTTGCTTCTTGATCAATGTACAGATTGTGCAAGAGTACGATCAGGTGTTCTGGTATACCCATGCTTCTTAATGTGGCCCAGAGTTTCTCATGGTTTACACAGTCAAAAGCCTTGCTATAGTCAATGAAGCACAAATAGAAATCCTTTTGGTATTCTTTAGTTTTTTCAAGGATCCATCTCACATCTGCAATGATGTCTCTCGTTCCTCGCCCTTTCCTGAACCCTGCTTGCACTTCAGGTAGTTCTTGTTCCAGGTAAGGTTGTAGTCTCTTTTGAATAATCTTCAGTAGAATCTTGCTGGCATGTGGGATCAGAGCGATTGTGCGATAATTTCCACAGTCAGTTGGATCACCTTTCTTTAGTATTGATATAAATACAGATCTTTTAGCACTGATTAATCGTTGGCATCAGACAGCTGATCGGGATATGGATTTTCTATTGTTTATATATATTTGACTAGTGTGTGTGTGTGTATTTAGATAGATATCGATAGTTTTGAGCTGCCTATGTTGCCTTTGTCTAAATCCAGACCTGATGGTTATCTCAACTGCATTTTTTTTAGCTTTTTTTTTCTGTATGACACAATAAACCTTTCTTTTCAATCTTGAAAGCTTTCTCCTTCTCTGATTTGATCCTGGGTTTCATTTGTGTCTCTGGTTTATTTGAAGGATATATTGAATCCATCTCAACCCTTAACATTTATATGGACAAGAATCAAGCCACTAAAGCAGAAATTTACTTCAGTCTGCTTCTATACTAATTGTTAACCTGCTTTTTTGAACTTAAGTCAAATTAAAAGCATTATTTCCATCAACTATACTAACAGCTGCTGGACTTTCTCTTGGCTCTGATATACTTACAGCCTAGAGTAGGCCTACGCTTAAAATCATTTAATATGTCAGAACTGCTGCTGACCAGACCACAACCTTGCGTTGCTGACTTGCTATAGTTATAGGGATGACTTTCCATTTCTCTCTTATATGACAGTCAGAAGTTTGTTACAGCTACACAAACTTTTATCTTACAAGTTGACCAATAGTGCAAGAACTGCAGAAAAGGAGATAATTTGCACGAGGACAGATAATTAAAAATTGGCTGTAGGAACTGAAATTTAGATGTGTGAAGTAAACCTAAAAAGAGAGGAGAGGACAAAAAGGACTGAGAAACCAAAATCAATCCTGATTTGCACTGTAGTAACCATCGCCCTCATCTGTGAAAGCCTCACGCTGTATGAGCAATCAATACTGTCTTCATTCAATTGTTCTGCTGTAGGAAAAAGCCTCACAAAAACAGCCTCTTCCTCTGCTCTGACATGTGACAGCAATCTGAGCTAAGTGGAAAGAAGGTCTTTGAAAGCAAAATATCTTAGGGGGACATTTCTCAAGGGAAAGCTTTTGTCATATTGATTGCAATCTGTGACACTTATTAAAAAAAATAAAGATAATTAGTGTGCAAGTATATGCTGGCAATTAGTGCTCTAACATAAAAGAAAGCAACAGTCTTAATTGGAGCCAAGTGAGGGGCTCAGCTGTATATGAAATCCTATGTGGAATTAACTTTGCATAAGGATGTAGCTTTTCTACTTTTTAAATCAGATTAGGTCAAAGTTGTCTGGAGAACTTTGAGAAGACTGCTCCCTGCTCCTAATTCCAAGTCTTAAGAGGTGGTAATCCCTACCTGGGGAACAAATGTAAATGGCTTGGTGCTCTAGAAACTTCTCCAGGCTTCTATATAAAACCCAGCTATGCTATGAACTTTGACAAAATCCACTGTCATCAAATCTCACAGCTTTATAAGGCGGATTTTAGATAGTATGTGGAGATTGGACTTGAGAGAGGAAGGTTGGTACGTATGCAGTTATGGTGGTATTTTACAAAAGGTTCTGCCAAATGTGGGGCCTTTTCTAAAAGAGTGCAGGAATGTGCATGGATATGAGCCAGTGGAGCTATATAAATCTACACATGGGAGAAATCAATGGAGAAAACTCTGCAATTTACACATGTGCGCGTGTCGGCACTTACACGTGGAAACTGTGGACACTTACATTTATATCAGCCATTTCATGCGCGCCGTGACAGTAATGAACCACACTCCTAAGGCAGGCATGTGGAGTACGATCTCGGTCTCTCAGGATTTACTGCCAACGCTTGCTGTTGTACTTGCATCATGCCTTCTGGTGTTCATATTCATCTTTCTTTTTTCCTTTTTTTTTGCGGATTTTCTTTGCATACCCGTATCTCTTTATTTAAATATAGATTTTGTAGCATAATTGTAGTAGTACATTGTCTCCTTTTATCTGCAGGAGTCACTTAAGTGTGGTTAATTCTTTTAACTGTTTCATTAACTTCTGTGAATTATCTCCTGCCACAGTGGGTCCATGAATAAGTTCAACATGGTTTCCATATCATCCTGCTAGACCAGCCAGAGAAGTGGCTTGGGTTCCCCTACCAACAGATTGGTAGAGACAAAGAACCAATGAAAAGCCCAGTTTTCAATGACATCACTCCCATCTCTATCTGCTTCAGCCACCAGAGGTCCCTCAGTATTTCTTTGTCTCCAGCAGATGGTGAATGGATTGAGAGGAAAATAGATTGATTAAACACTTGTGAATGACCACCTCAAGCCCTAAAGGGGGTGACTGTGGTCTTTTTGGTATCCACAAGAGGAGAGAAAATTGGTTCAGCTCCACGCCCTTATCATGATAAGGGCCCGTTGAGCAGTCACAGATTTGAAGAATCTGAAGAGTACAGCAGCCTCAAACAATCTCAGCACCCCTCCTCCTCCATTTCCCCCCTGCTCTTTCCTGAAGATTGAAGAAAGCTCTCAGGGGGATCTACCTGCCAGCCAGCATTCACACAGTGCTGTTAAAATAAACCCAGCCAGTGAAGCAGTTTCAGGGGAGTAGAGCTGAGCCCAGCACAGATACTAAGCCTGGGGCTCTCAGGGTGAGTATCAAGGCTTGACCATGTCTTCGTTCTTGTTCGGTGCTCCCAGTTCTGTCTCTGAGGGGCGTAATTTGGGATGGACTGCTAGTGATGATTGTACTGTGTGGGGTTTCCTGCTGTTTTCTGCATGTATTTGTAATGTTTTTGCCTATTGTGTGCCTGGAGGTCGTGTGGTCCTAACACGTGTTCCGCCCAAGTGGCTCCAATGTGTACTCCTTCCCGAGAGCCTTTAACATAAAGGCGCAGTTAACACATGCTTACGAGCCAACGCATCCTTAGTGTGCACTCTTGTACTGTATACTTAGCCTAACTCTCTATATCTTCTTCCAGGAAACGTTTGTTTTGACCTGTGGCAAGTGAAGAGCCTCATCCTTGGATTCTGTATTCCTTTTTGGTAGCTTCTAAATCACCCTTCAAGGCCTGTAGTTTGGTTCTTAGAAACAAACTCACAGATTTTAGTTCTCCACAAGGCTGGTTTTGTTCTTTATCATATTTATAACAAGCACACAACATTTTAATGAAAATAAACAACATTTAGAGGTTACCCCATTTGGCAGTTTTATGTAATCTGAGCTAAACAACAGAAACTGGAATGTCTGGCCACTGAAGGTTCTGCAATATCTTTTTCTTTGTTTATGCTGAGACTCTGTCATCAAAAAGGGCTAAGCCTGCGGAATGTTCAGACAAAAACCCAGAGGTGCCTTGAAAATACAACAGCCTTGTTTGGGTAAGTCTTAAGAAATAATAAAAATTCAATCTCATTGAGCGGAGCTTGGATTGCAAATGGTGCTTCATTTCACTGTATGACATAAACAAGACTGACAAACAGAGCAAAATCTCTGATATTCTTGGACTCGTGTGCAGTCATCCTGAACTGAGCCTTAAAGAGGAATATTTTCAATACATAAATGCCTTTTCCCATCTATAGTTCAGAATGGGGTGATCTCTAAATGTTTCACTATCAGTCTGAAATTTCACAGATAAGCAAGCTATCCCTAATGGACAAAAATAAGCCTTGTGGAGAAATGATTCTATAAACATTAACTTTTTGCAATGGTTTGTGAACCACCCTATGAGTGAAGGGCATGCTTTCCCCCACTTAGCCGGGCGACACAGTTAGTCTGCCCTTACGTGCCTTAGGGCAGGAGGTGCAGGATGGCACTAAGGGTAAGGAAGTTCAGCTGGCCAGAGGCTCCACGACTGTGCTATGAACCACTCTTCATCTTTGTGGCGGCTATGCTCCCTGGTGTTGGGGAGCCTTTTCTGAGAGGAGAGCTTCCAGAATCCGTATTGTTCTCCCTGGAATTCTTTTCCTTTTTGCAACAGGCCTGATCCTTCTGATATGGAAATTCAGACCCTGCGGCCTCTTGATGCCCCCACACTCAGTCTTGTGTTGGGCAGGCTGAAAGTAGAAGCCCTGTTTGATTACCTTGGCTAAGCATCTTTGGCACAGGACACTCCCTGAAGATGAAGAACAATCAACATCCAAGATGTTGACTATGCCTCAGACTCATATGAATCAGTATTGGGTTCTGATGTGGATGAGGACGTACTCTCACTTTCAGAAGACTATGGAGAGGCTAGCATGATCTGCCTGTTCCAGAAGGAGGAGCTAGAGGCATTGATTTTCAGGGTCTCATCCACCTTGAACTTGACAGATGCTTCTGGCACGGAGCAGGAGTCAAAGGTACACCCGCTTCTCCAAGGGGTGCAGAAATCCACTGCTGTCTTCCATTCCCGGAGGTGATCAAAGATATTATCCGGTCCGAGTAGGACTTACTCGCCTCCCTGCCTAAAGGGTTAAGGGTCAATAAGAAGGGAGGAGCATGGCGAGTGGTTTGACATTCCTATGGTTGACTCACAAGACACAGTGGTTACCAGATGGAGCACCATTCCTGTGAAAGGCGAATCAGTCTTAAAGATGTTATGGACTGCAAGGTCAATTCTGTGCTGATGAGCCAGAGTGCCATGGCGGCGGCTATTCTACAGCTGGGGGTATGTACCAGCTTGATGTCTTGAGCTCTTGTTCTAGTGGATTCAGTCTCTACTTTCTGATAATACTACTTCCCTCGGAGTCAGCTGCGGCCTTCCTTTCTGATGCCATGTATAACCTGGTACGTTTGATGGCCAGGGATGGTGCCCTAATGACTGTGTCATAGCATTGGATTTAGCTCCGGCACTGGGCAGTGAACTCATCCTCCAAGCCCGATTGACTGAACTGGCCTTAAGGGGAAGCTCCTGTTTGGAACCAATTTGGAGAAGCTGGTGAAGGACCTAGGCAAGATAAAATCTTACCACCTCCCAGAAGACAGGTCCAAGGAGCCTGTGAAGTGGGCTAGTGCCCCTTTCTCATTAGCCCCCATCCATTGACAAGGGCATGCTGGGCAAATCCCCAGGGGTCTCGGGATGATTATCACTACCAACCTAAGAAAACAAACCAACCCTCTCTTCCCATGCTTCAGGGCCTTGGGCTCATTCTCAGTCCTTTCATGGAACACGTGGACCCAGGGACTCTGTCCCCTCCAGAAAAGGACCCTCCCGGGCTACACAATAAAGGTCTGGAGGCTCATTCCCTGATACCAGGGTTGCTGGGTGCTAGATGCCATTCAGTTCACCTATGTCCTAGAATGCACAGAGCTGATTACTGATGCCTTCATCATTTCCCTTTATGGGTCTGCGATCAAATGTGCCGTGGTGCAGACCACCCTGGACAAATTGCTTCACTTTAAGGCAGTGGTTTGCTTCCCCCCAGTTGAGCAGGGCAAGGGCAGATACTCCATTTACTTCATGGTGCCAAGAAGGATGGTTCCTTCTGACCCATTCTGGACCTCAAAGTGGTCAACAAGCACTTGCGCATCCTGCTCTTTCAAATGAAAAACTTGTGCTCCATGGGATCAGTGGAAGTATCTGTGTTTTGTCATGCTTGGCTCTCACTATCAGTTTGCCGCCCTTCTGTTTGGGCTGTCCACCACCCGAGAACATCCTCCAAGATCATGGTGGTGATGACTGCAGTGCTTCGGTGCCAAGGGATCTGTGTCCATCTCTATCTGGATGATTGGCTCATCTGAGCTCACTCCCTATCAGAAGCATCTTGGGGGATGTCTTAAGTGGTGTCTTTTGGAAAGCCTCGGCTGGGTGATCAATCAGGAAAAGAGATGGTTTTTGTCTTCCTAGACCTTGGAGTTGCTGGGAGCACCTTTTGACACTCGAGTGGGCAAAGTTTTCCTACCAGAGGAGAAAGTAAGAAGATGAATTGCCTGGCAATGTTCTGTGTGCAGCAGGTCCCCTGAGTCTAGGATTATCTTTAGCTCCTCAGATTGATGGTGATGCAGAGGCGTAGCATGGGGGGTGCAGGGGGGGCCGGCCGCACCGGGCGCAACATGGGGGGGGCGCCAGGGCCGGATTTACCTATACGCCATGTACGCCATGGCGTAGGGCCCACAGCTGCAAAGGGCCCACAAAAATGGAACAAGTTAGGCTTTTTTTTAAAAATAAAATTAAAAAAAAACCTGCTGGCTGCCGCCGCGGGGCCCCCTCTGCTGCCGCGGCAGCATGGACTGACCCGCGGGGGCCCCCTCTGCAAGCTCGATCCCTCCCTCCGTGCCTCCCTCCGTGCAGGCTGTGAGAGGCGCGAAGGCAGACTGTCTCCTTCGCGTCTCTGTTAAGCCCGCAGGGGCTGATGGGAAATTTCCCATCAGCCCCTGCGGGCTTAACAGAGACGCGAAGGGGACAGTCTGCCTTCGCGCCTCTCACAGCCTGCACGGAGGGAGGCACGGAGGGAGGGATTGAGCTTGCAGAGGGGGCCCCCCCCGGGTCAGTCCATGCTGCCGCGGCAGCAGAGGGGGCCCCGCGGCGGCAGCCAGCAGGCTTTTTTTTTAATTAAATTTTACTTTAGGCAGGGGGAGGGGGAGGGGGTAGGACTGGTAATGGGCTATTGGGGGGGCTGGGGCTGGGACTGGAAATGGGTTGGGAGATTAAGGCTGGAGGTGGGCTGATGAGGTTAGGACTGGTAATGGGCTGTGGGCTGTTGGGGGGGGGTTAGAACTGGTAATTGGCTTTGGGGGGGGGGGTTAAGACTGGTAATGGGCTGTGGGCTGATGGGGGCTGTCTGGTAATGGGCTATGGGGGGGCTAGGACTGGAAATGGGTTGGGGGGGGTTAAGACTGGAGGTGGGCTGATGGGATTAGGACTGGTAATGGGCTGTGGGCTGATGGGGGTAGGACTGGCAATGGGTTATGGGGGGCTGACTGGAAATGGGTTGATGGGGTTAGGACTGGAAGTGGGCTGATGGGGGGTTAGGACTGGTAATGGGTTATAGGGGGGGGCTTAAACTGAAAATGGGGTGATGGGGGGTTAGGACTGTAAGTGGGTTGATGGGGGGCTAGGACTGGTATTGGGTTGGGGGGTTGCTAGGACTGGAAATGGGCTGATGCAGGGACTAGAAGGGAATGGATGCTGGGTGAGGCTGGAACTAGAAGGGAGCTGATGTTGGGGGAGGATTAGAATGGGATGGGGCTGGAAGAGTAAAATGGAGAAGGGAAAAATATTTTGTGTGGGAGGGATAATAAATCTACTATTGGCCGGGTATTGGGAGAGTAAGTGGGGATTGAGGATGGAGGGGTAAAATTTGAGTGGATGAAATAGGAATGAGGAAAGAGCAAAAGGAGAAAGATTAGTATGTTAAAGCAGATGTAGAGAGAGAATGGAAAAAAAACTAGAAGAGAGAAGAAAGGACAAATGGACAGCAGACGATGGAGAGTTAGCAGAAGACACGAAGAAACCAGAAGAAAGTGGCTGGAGCAATTGCAGCTGAAAAAAATGCACAAAAGGTAGAAAAATATCTCTTTATTTTGAATTTATTAATTGGAATATGTCAGCTCTGGTAAATGTGCATCATTAACGTCTGTGCTTTGTTTAGTACAAGAGCAAATTAATGTATAGTTTTATTTCTACAGTGTTGTACATTCCAAGTTTGGCTTTTGGGATTCCCAGTTTAATTATTGTCTTCCTGTTTCTAAAATGTGATTACTTGTTTGGTGATGGTCTATGTTCTGCATGTGTAACTGAGCTGAGGTGTTCTGTTTATATAATTCCTATTTGACATTGCCACTTGTTCTCTTTCCCCAGTAGGTCATGTATTGTTGTTCTCTGAAATGTATTGGTTTAATATTTGCCGTGTTGCCTTTTGATTGGTAGAGTATGGTGCTTTGTGAGTCCTGGTAGTGCTGTTAGGATACGGCGGGTTTGCTATGGGTTCTAAATGAAACTCGGTATAAATACTCTATTGTAACTTGATGTCAATGTTCAAAAGAAAATTCTACAAGGTAACTTTAATGTATACTGCTAGTCAATCTTCTCCATATAAAAGCATAAAAACTCTCTTCTATTTTTTAACGGTAGTCTCAGAACCAGAGGGCACTCTGCACCACACACTTTGTGGAAAAGGAGTATTGCCTCATTCACATCAACGACTACCAGGAGACCAATTCTCCTTTCATTTTGTCATTTTTTAATATTTATGTGATAGATGGTGCCAGCAAATAAATATATACCACCAAAATTCCTCTGCCTTGTGAATTTTGTTTTAAAATAGAATGTAATAGGCTTATCTTAATTTTGTGGACAAATTCGTGTTCCACGCCAAACAGATAGTCATTTCTCAGACAAATAATTGTTTCTCTCTACGCCTTCCCAGGGCGCCATATTAGCGTTTCTCTCCCTCTTGGAGGTTCTTCAGGAGAATCTGTAAGACAAGTTAGAATGGCATTGCAAACTTTCATATATTTGTTTAGCCCGCTTGTATTAATGACTCGTGTGAAAATTGAATAAGAAACTGGGTTCTAAATGGGCAGTGTTTGTAGTAGTTCCTAATGTGTCTGGCAGTTGGCACTGGATTATAGTAATGTAGAAATCTTTTAGTCTTTCTTTATCCATACACTCATTAAGAGACACGTTTACTAAAAGTTAGTATATGGTAACATTATGCAAATATTTATGCAAATGAGGCCCCTTATGCAAATGAGGCCCACACACCCCTTGGGCCGCCCCTGCTGGGGGCCCACAATTTTTGTTTGCGTAGGGCCTCACTCAAGGTAAATCCGGCCCTGGGGGGCGCGCTCGCACTCGCAGCTCTCTGCAGTGCTGGCTGTGCGAATCCGATCCGAGCCGCCGGGTCGCCGCCCACTGTGGAGGGGGGGGGGTGCCAGGCGTGCGGTGCGGTGGGTGCGAAGAGAGAGCGAGGGACTATCTGGGGGAGGGACAGTGCAGCGCTGATCGCGGGAGAGAACCACACCAGACCAGGGGGGCGCAAATTACTTGCCTTGCCCCGGGTGCTGACAACTCACGCTACGCCACTGTGGTGATGACCATAGAGACGATCCTGTAGGCGCATGCTCACATGCGGCTGCTCCAGCAGTCCTTGTTGATTCGATGGGCCCCGGGTTCTCAGCAGTTCAAGCGCAGGCTTCTGCTCTTGTTGAGGGTGAGGACCAGCCCGCAGAGGTAGTGGCAGCCCTGTCATCTGAGGAAGAGCATACCACTGGACAATTTCTCCTGGATCCTGCTGAGAACAGGTGCCAGTCTCTCGGGCTGGGGAGCCCATTGCTG
Organism: Ichthyophis bannanicus; assembly: GCA_033557465.1. Classification (NCBI taxonomy): domain Eukaryota; kingdom Metazoa; phylum Chordata; class Amphibia; order Gymnophiona; family Ichthyophiidae; genus Ichthyophis; species Ichthyophis bannanicus. The sequence continues at coordinate 101,223,745 of CM066032.1, read as the reverse complement.
AGACCATACAGCCCAGGGCCATTGAAACTGCAGGGAAGCAGTGTGGTCTATCAAGCACCTTGAGGCAAGAGCCATCAGGTTGGCTCTTCTGCGTTTTGGGCCCCTGGTCGATGATCAGGCAGTTCGAGTGTTTTCAGATAATGCCACGGCGGTGGCTTATGTCAATCGGCAGGATGGCACAAGAGACATCAGAGTTTCCCTGGAGATGGTTCTCCTGTTTTGCCTGGGTGGAGAAGAACCTCCTAGCCTTGTCAGTTCAGCATATTACCAGAGTGGACAGTGTGGAAGTGGACTTCCTCAGCCTGCACTCTCTGAATCCCGGCAAGTGGGAATTGAGTCAGGAGGCCTTTCAGTCACCCCGTAATGGATCTGATGGTGACCCACTCCAATGCCAAGTGTACCACTTCTTCAGTCGTCATACAAAGATGAGGTCTGAGGGATATTGATGTCCTGATCCAGCCTTGGTCCAGTGACGGCTACTCATGTTTCCTCTGTAGCCCCTGTTGGGGTGTGTGATTCGAAGTATAGAGTGCCACCCAAGCAGGATTGTTCTGAAAGTGCCAGATTGGCCATAGAGGACATAGTTCAGAGTCCTGATGCAGCTCCTGCAGGTGCCTCTTCTTCGGCTGCCTCCGTTTCGGGGGCTATTGCAACAGGGACCAATTGTTCTGGAAGACCCAGTTCCCTTCTTGCTTTTGGCATGGCTCTTGACTGGAGACTGCTAGCATGTAAGGACTTCTCTTCAGCAGTAATCTCTCCCTTTCACGGGCACCAAGTGGTTTGCCTGCTCTCCTTCTCTAAGGAGCAGTGACGGGGAAGGATAAGGATCTTCACCTTCTGGATGTCCGGAGGGTGGCTCTTTGGTTCTTGGAGATTACAACTTCCTTTCATAAGTCAGACCATCTTTTTAAGCTGTTTGCTGGCCCACACAAGGGTGAAACGGCAGCCAGATTGACTTTGGGATGCTGGATTAAGGAGGCTGTTGCCTCGGCGTATCTGTTGTGGAACCGGACAGTTCCGGAGACTTACGCACCCATTCTTCCCGAGCACAAGCATCCTCGTGGGTACAACAGTGCTTAGTAGCCCCTACAGACTTTGTCGGGCAGCAATGTGGGCATCACTTTCCACTTTTGTCGAGCATTACCGCTTGGATGTCCCAACACGGGCGGACATGGCTTTTGGCTCAAGAGTTTTGTGAGTTACTTTGTCTTCTTCCTGCCCAGTGGTGTTGTAGCTTTGTTACATCCCACTTGTCTGGACTGGTCTAGCAGGACAATATGGAAAGTGACATTTTACTTACCAATTAATGTCCTTTCCTTGAGTCCTGCTAGACCAGTCCAGGGCCCACCCTTGAAACTGGATTGCTCTGCTCTTCTGCTGCAGTACCCTTGGGTACACTATGATTTTAATATTTGACTCTGCAGGTTCATCTTCTATGGACAGCCTTCTGTTTATGTTCCTGTACATAGCTCTCGACTGTTGATTATTCCTTGTTGCCCTCGATTGAGGTTGTGTGAGGCTTGCCATGATTTTTCCCATATGCTTTGGGATGAATACTGAGGGACCTCTGGTGGCTGTAGCAGATAGAGGCATGAGAGTGATGTCATTGAAACCTGGGCTTTTCATTGGTTCTTTGTCTTTACCAATCTGCTGGTAGGGGAACACAACCCACTTGTCTGGACTGGTCTAGTAGCATTCAAGGAAAGGACATTCACTGGTAAGTAAAATGTCACCTTTTATCTGTGGCGTTATTTTCATCTGCAGTGTGTGTACTATCGCTACCACCATCTCTATGCATGGCCTGTATGCATTTTTCCTTTATTTTTCTATCATACTTCAATTGCAGTGTCACCTTGCTGAGATTTGATATTGATGTTATACAACAAAGTCACCACATGAAGATACTCAGCAAGACTAGAGGAGAGCAAATGTGTTTCTCTCCCCCTAAGAGATACACAAGACTTCTTTAGCTGCTGTTGGTGAATTTTTATGCTGCACTCCCCTTTGACTCCCCATTTTCTGTAAGCAGGTCATGACATGCTATCAGTCACCATGTTGCAATGTCTTCCTATCTAATGTCATGTTAGTGCTGTACACCCCATCCACCCATATCTACCATCTGATGTGGTGTTCTATAGTGTGTGACAATGGATGGCACTCTGAATGGTGGTCACGGCTCTATTGTATCAGTCCTGGCCAAGGCGATATGCAGCATACAAGTGAGAGGGCCAGGGCTGTGGGCAGAATAGACAGGGATAGAGTCCAAATTCTGTGTTCTCCAGTGCCACACACTTCACATGTCTACAGCCAGTCACATGTGAAACAGTGCACATCACTGCCTGCACACATCCCATCACCAGACCCATTGCAAGACATAGGCACCAAAAGACCAATTACCCATAGATGTGTGCTGGCCCCAACCCAAAGCAGATCAGCAACATGTATAGGGACTGGCAAGTGGTGAAACAGCAGTTGGGTAAGAGAGTGGCAATGAGCCCAGTGCAGGGCTAGAGGATAGATCCCAATGTGTTAGGTCAGAGGTGGAACCTGCTCATGCAGCTTTATAGCAGATGATCCTGGACATGGCCTATGTGTCCTTTGGAGGTCCCCTTCAGATGCACTGACGCACCTATAGCTGTATTAGGGAGCTGTGAGATGAGGTACCCGACCTTGCAGCCAAGCTGTTGGGTCATGAGTGGACTAGAGGTGAGGGTATCCGAGCAGCAGGCTGCTAGTGCAGCCATCCAGCCTCAGGAAATGGGAACAAGGAAATCACAGCCTGGCAGACACTTCTTTTATTTAATTGGAATTTCTCATAATTACATCAAGTACCAAAGAAAGGGAATTACCCATCATACAAATCAAGAAAAACAATATTAAAAATAGTCAAAATTCCAAAAGTTCACATTAAAGAAGGAGGCACAGCTAAGGACAAAACAACAAATTCCAAACTCCAGTTAACATCCTAGCCGAACCATCATTAAACTTCTGGTGGAACTGTATCCACCAAGAACTGTTCTAGCTGTGAAATCTCCATAAATATATATCTATTGCACAAATAGGTAATAAGACATTTACAAAGGAATTTTAGATAAAAGGTATCTCCAAGAGCAAGCACCCTGGGTTTTAACGGCAAAAATGACTTTTGATGAAGTTGAGTCACTCTTGCGACATCAGGAAACATCATCAAAGGCTGCCCACAAAAGGGGAAGTCCTTTTGGCAAAATACAATCTTATAATGACAGCCTTCTCTCTCTGAGGAGAAGGTAACCAATAAAGTTGCTCTCTTGGAGACTCTATCAAAAGAGGTCTCCAAGAATTGAGTTAAATCCAAATCATTTATATTTTCCAGTACATCGATTCCCCACTCCACAGCTTTAGCAACTACATTCTGTGAACTGGTTTATGGTTTATTAAGAATTTGATATATCGCCTTTTGGTAACATCATAGCAGTTTACAATAAAAATATTATTTAAAAGAAGAAAGGAATGCCATAAAACTGATAGGAAAGCATTAGAAAAGAAAGAGTAGGAAGAAATAAACAGGAAAAGAAGTCAAAAGAAATTAATTAGCAGTAGGAATATGAAAGGCAGTGGAAAATTCTAAATCCTAAGGTTTCTTGCTCTCGTGTAATTTTCCAAATTCTCTAATCTATTTGTCCTGCAAAGGTTGGTGGCATTTAGCAGTGATGGGAATGAAGTAGATACCACACCATTCACAGAAGATGTTGTGTTAGAACAGCTTGCAAAACTGAAAGTGGACAAGCCCATGGGGCTGAATGTGATACATCCCAGGATACTGAAAGAGCTCAGAGAGGTTATTGCAGGGTCGTTAAAGGATGTTTTTAATAGATCCTTGGAGACAGGAGGAGTTCCACAGGACTGGAAAGGGCTGATGTGGTACCTCTTCACAAAAGTGGTAAAAGGGAAGACGTGACAAACTACAGGCTGATAAGCCTTACCTCAGTGGCGGGGAAAAGTAATGGAGGCGCTCCTGAAAGAGCGAATAGTGGACTTTCTCAAAACCAACAGGTTGCATGATCCGAGGCAACATGGTTTACCAAAGGACAATCTTGCCAAACAAATCTGAGTTCCTTGACTGGGTGACCAGAGAACTAGATCAAGGGCATGCGATGGATGTGATCTACCTAGATTTCAGCAAAGCCTTTGATACTGTTCTTCATAGGAAGCTTATCAATAAACTCAACAGCTTGGAGATGGATACCAAGGTGGTGAACTGGATCAAAAATTGGTTGACTGACAGATGACAGAAGGTGATGGTAAATGAAAGTCACTCGGATGAAAGGAAGGTGATTAGTGGTGTGCCCCAGGGTTCGGTCCTGGGACCGGTTCTGTTCAATGTATTTGTGAGTAATATTGCTGAAGGACTGAATGGGAAAAGTCTGTCTTTTTGAAGATGACATGAAAATTTGCAACAGAGTGGATAACATGAGGAAAGATCTACAAAAACTGGAAGAATGGTCTAGTGCTTGGCAGTTAAGATGTAATCTGAAGAAGTGCAGTGTCATGCACTTGGGAAGTAGAAATCCAAGGGAATTGTATGTGATAGAGGGAGAGAAGTTGGTATGCACGGACCAGGAGAAGGACCTTGGAGTGATTGTTTCTGAGGATCTCAAGGCAGCAGAACAATGTGACAAGATGGTGGCAAAAAAGCCAGAAGGATTCTGAGTTGCATACAGAGAGGAATTACCAGCAGAAAGGAAGAGGTACTAATGCCACTGTACAAGTCGCTGGTGAGGCCTCACTTTGAATATTATGTTCAGTTTTGGAGACCATATCTCACAAAGGATATAAAAAGACTGGAAACGGTTCAGAGGAAGGCGACCAAAATGATTTGGAGCCTGCATCAGAAGTATGAGAAGAGACTTGAAGACCTAAATATGTACACTCTGGAGGAGAGGAGGGACATGGGAGATATGATTCAGTCCTTTAAATACTTAAGGAGTATTAATGAACAAACAAACCTCTTCCAAAGACGGAGAAGCTGTAAAACTAGAGGGCATAACATGAAGCTGCAAGGGGGTAAACTGAAAGGGTGGTGGATGCTTGGAATGCCCTCCTGATGGAAGTGGTGGGGACAAATACGTGACAGAATTCAAAATGGAATGGGACAGACACAGAGGATCCCTTCTATAGCAACAGGATAAAATCAAAATAAACATAACTCTCTCTTATATCTAAACAAATAGGGGTGACCTACACAGAGCGGTGGGTACACGCCTAAACAAAGGTGTGGGGTGTGGTGACCTGCATGGAGTGGCAGACGTACCTACACTTACTGCCTTGCTGCGCAGACTAGATGGACAATACTGGTCTTTATCTGCCGTCATATACTATGTTACTTTGTTGAAATGAAAAACTGGGGGGGAGGGTGACATGCCCCCGAACTCAAGAGAAGCATCCGGCAAAACTGCCTCAACCACAACTTTTTCCAACAATGGCCCCAGGGAAGCAGTACTAACAACATGATGGTCCATTGGGCTTTTAACCACCACTGACTCAACTGGCCCCTTAGTCTTAGCTTTCTGCTTACCCATATGATTGCTTTGGACGTGAGAAACCAAGCCTCAGACGCTCCTCAGATGCTCCTAAGGGGCAGAATGTGGGGCAAGTCCTCATGCTCTGGACAGCTCTTAACCTGCCATGCACAATTTTTGAAGCTCATGTGGATAAGCTTTCAAGCCTGCCTGTCATATTTACGGAGTTTATGTGGATAAGATTACAGCCATCATTGTGGTTTTGGATTCATTCAACAAAACCTTACTATTGTTCAGTTCACCCCCTGATGAAGGCTCAAGCCGAAACGCGGCTGTGTCGGGGTTGCTGGATTCCAATAAAGGGCTGTTTGTTTGACGTCTCGCTCTCTGTGTGTCTATGCTGAATCATTGCATCTCTTTGCTGCTTTTGCCACTGCTTCTCGGAAAGAAGTTGGGGGATGGAAGTTGGAGCATCTTTGTCCTCCCCATTGGTAGAGGGTTAGGAGGCAGGCTTGGGAGGGGGTGGTGTGGAGCACCTCCCTCCCCATTGCCTATGCACACACAGGAGAAAAATACAGACGACAACACCTCTCACTCCTATTTGTTCGCTCGTGTTAGATCCTCCCCAATCCCAGTGGTGGGCAAAAACAGCGACTTCCCTGGGTGCCAAACCTGGGGGATGAAGCAGTACATCATCCTTTTTAGCCAGTTTGTGAGTCTCCAGGAACATGAACCAGAGGGAAAGAGGCAACAAGAGGAACCCTTGCCTAGGGTACAGTTTTGTCCATTGCCTGCATGCTCCCCCCCTCTCTTGTTCACTACTTACGTGTATCTTACTATGCTCTAGTGCCTGGTTTTGTGATGTTCTTCATCTTGAGTAGATTGTAAGCTCTGAAGAGCAAGGACTGTGTCTTACATCTATACCGTATGTGCAGCAGTACGTACACCTTGTAGCGCTATACAAATGGTAAATAATAGTGGGGTAAAAATGTGTGTAAAATGGCACTATATAGATACTTCGATCCACATATATTTATTTATTCTTATATACTGCATTTCCAAGGATCACAAAGAACTGAACTTCAATATTACATGGGATAGGTATTATAACTTCAATGGAACAATTTACATGGAACAAATGAGCAGAGTAACAAGAGTGAAGACTAGAGATAACACAGATTTGTGTTAAACTATATACATTATAGCAAGAAAGCTTGTAGCTGACATAGTTTCAGCCTGAGCTGACGAGTAAGAGGGGGGAGGGAAGGAGGAGGTTTGGGGGGGTTGAGAAGAGATGGGGGAGAGTGGGAGGGTTGAGGAGGACGAGAAGGTGAGCAGTGGGTCATGTAATCTCTTCAAAGTATTCCGGGAATAGGTGAGTTTTCAACAACTTCCTGAATGTTGTGAGGTCATGTGTCTCTGATGTGGTTTGGTAGGGCGTTCCAGGGCAAGGGGCATGTAGGGAAAACGCACAAGCGCAGGTTGTCTGTTAGCTAGTGCTTGGGGTAGGACTAGAAGGTTTGAGGAGTTACTTTAGCGATTTTCTGCAGTCTTTGCTATAATGGATTGTAAATATTGGGAGGATAAATGATGGATTATTTTGACTGTTTAATTTGACTGAGGAGAGGTAGCCAATGTAGTTCCTTTAGAATTGGTGGATAGGCAGTTTTAGAATTGCCCTTTATGTGGCTAACACTGTAATATTATATTGCATATCACTTGAAGCAGTGGATCTCAGCCCAGTCTTTGAGGGAACACAGTCAGGTTTTCAGGATATCCATAATGAATAGGCATGAGACAGATCTACATCCACAATAGAGGCAATGCAAGCAAATCTATCTCATAAATATGCATTGCGAGAATCCTGAAAACCCAACTGTCTGAGTGTTCCTAAGGGCTGGGTTGAGATCCACTGGCTTATAGTAATTCGGTAAGCAGTTTATAAAGTTGTTAAATACACAAACATAGGGCCCGATTAAGAACATAAGATATGCCATACTGGGTCAGACCAAGGTCCATCAAGCCCAGTATCCTGTTTCCAACAGTGGCCAATCAAGGTCAATCTAGGATTGACTAACCTGCACCAAGAATTTGCTATTAACATGGGTAAACTGCAACTTTTATTGTGCTTTAGCTGCAAACCCTTTGTGGTAACTGTAATTTGGAAAACAGGATGTCCTGGCATGAGGGGAGAACCAGCCCAGATGTTAACGTAGCATGCCTCCATTCACAACCCCAGCCAAGTCTGCTGTGAATGGAGGTATGCTGACAGGCAGCAGGGGAGATGCTGAGAGGAGGAAGGGCCTTGAACCAGCCTGATGGGGGAGAAGGGGGGCGTGGGTGAAGGGTTGCCTAGGGCAGCAGATACTGTGCTGTTACAGATGCCCACCATCAGGTTTCAAGCAGATTTGATTGAAAATAGACGGCTTGCATGGGTGCTCTAAAGTCTGCCATCTAGGGCTGCCAACTTTACTACAAAGTCTGACCGGACACCCATCAGGGGCGAGGGAAAGGGGGAATGTAACGTGACCAGGCCAGATGCAAAGACCTAGTTCACAGTGTGTTCCCCACCCCACCCCCACCCCCAAAAAGAAAATGGTGTGTCACTGTTCTTTTTTCAGGGTCTGATTTATTAAGACCATTTTCCCATTTTCTATGAGAAAAGAAAGCTTAAACAAAATCAGGCTCTTAATGTACCACTGCACAGTGCCAGTAGAAGGCAGTAGCCATACTCCCCCTCGCACCACCCCCACTGATCCTTGATAGCTACACCCAAGGCAGCTTCCATGTTTGCTTCCCATATCGCCTTGGCCTGGTGATATATAAACAAACAAAAAAAAGCCTCTCCTCATCATGACCCCCTCTTGCTTCCCCAGTCTCTCTCTCTCTCTCTCTCATCATGACCCCCCTCCCCTTCCTTGCTTCCCCCAGTCTCTCTCTCTCATCATGACCCCCTTGCTCCCCCAGTTTCTCCCATTATCATAACCTCCACTGCTGCCTGCTTCCCCATCCCCCAGTCGCTCAGGACCCCCTGGCCGCTCTCCCCCCTCCCCCCGCTTCAGTCTGCAGCAAGCTACAGGCACAGACATTGTTGTTCCTGGTACTGCTATTACTACTCATTTGAATAGCGCTACAAGACGTACACAGCACAGTACAGAGACAGGTAGCTGGCAGCTAAAAAAATGTGTGCTTCACTTTCAGATCATCACAGTGGGGAAGTCTGAATGTAAAGTTACCAGATGTCCCTGATTTTTGGGGCTGTCTCCTTTTTTTAAAATATTGTCCCCACCTCCTGTCCCAGATTTCAGCTAGGACAGAGGCAAAGGACATTGCGTCTCCTGCAGACCCCTCTAATGTAGATGTAAAATTAAGTTGTTATTTTCTGAAAAAAGAGGAGGAATTTTAGAAATACATAGAATATTTATCAATATGTATGAATTAAAGTTTAAGCATATATATATTGTGATGAAGCAGAATCCAGTGAACCTATGGAGATAGGAAAAATCATTGATCCATTTAAAGAAAGTGACAGACCTAAAGTGCAGTTACTGCAAAGCACAGCCAGAGGGAGCAAGCACGAAGAATCAGAGGGTAGGCTGACACACCCAAGCTTGGACGATGCAATAACTAACTCAAGGGAATCAGACACACCTGGTCAGGGCGAGAGAAACCCTAACTGAGAAGCAGCTTTATAAGCATGGCTTAGACAGGACAGAAGGGGCAGCAGCAGCAGATGCAGGAGAGAGAGGAAGGAGACGGCTCTGAGGAGAGAAGGAGAGGCAGGTGGATTTGCTGTCCTTACAGAGAAGGAACAAGTTCCAAGAGAAACAGTTCCACGCTGAAAAGCTCCAGGGAGAAGTCTTCAAGGAAGACAGAGAAAGGAGAGGGACCTGGAAAGTGCCTGGTAAAGAAAGTACCAAGTCAGTGCAGAGGTTGGCTACTAAAATGGTTAGGGGTCTTCATTATAAAGCATATGGGGACAGACTTAAAGTTCTTAATATGAATACGTTAGAGGAAAGGCGGGATAAAGGCGATATGATGGAGACATTTAAATACTTCCATGGCATAAATGCACAGAAGGAGAGCCTCTTTCGATTAAAAGCAAGCTCTGCAATAAAAGGACATAAGATAAGGGTGAAAGGGGATAGATTCAGAAGTAATATGCAGAAATATGTCTTCCCAAAAAGAATAGTAGATATGTGGAATAGCCTCCCAGTGGAGGTATTAGAGATGAGGACAGAATCTGAATTCAAAAAAGAATGGAACAAACACAGAAGATTTCTAAAGGAAAAAAAAGGAACTATATGGAAGGGCAGACGAGATAGGCCATATGGGGCCTGGTATTTGAAAAGCTTTACACAGTTTACAGCCCTGTAAACCGTGTAAATGCCTCTAATCAGGGGCGGCCCAAGGGGGGTGCGGGGCCATGTGCGGAGACTCGGTGCGGGGCCTCATTTGCATAAGTGGCCTTATTTGCATAAATATTTGCATAATGTTACCATACACTAACTTTTAGTAAACATGTCTCTTAATGAGTGTATGGATAAAGAAAGACTAAAAGATTTCTACATTACTATAATCCAGTGCCAACCGCCAGGCACATTAGGAACTACTACAAACGCTGCCCATTTAGAACCCATAGCAAACCCGCTGTATCCTGACAGCATTACCAGGACTCACAAAGCACCAGACCCTACCTATCAAAAGGAAACACTGCAAATATTAAACCAGTACATTTCAGAGAATACTGGGGAAAGAGAACAAGTGGCAATGTCAAATAGGAATTACATAAACAGAATACCTCAGCTCAGTTACACATGCAGAACATAGACCATCACCAAACAAGGAATCGCAATTTAGAAACAGGAAGGCAATAATTAAACTGGGAACCCCAAAAGCCAAACTTGGAATGTACAACAACACTGTAGAAATAAAACTATAAATCAATTTCCTCTTGTACCAAACAAAGCGCAGACGTTAATGATGCACATTTCCCAGAGCTTTCATATTCCAGTTAATAAATTCAAAATAAAGAGATATATTTCTACCTTTTGTGCATTTTTTTTCAGTTGCAATTGCTCCAGCCACTTTCTTCTGGTTTCTTCATGTTTTCTGCTAACTCTCCATCGTCTGCTGTCCATTTGTCCTTTCTTCTCTCTTCTAGTTTTCTTTCCATCCTCTCTCTCTACATCTGCTTTAACATACTAATCTTTATCCTTTTGCTCTTTCCTCATTCTTATTTCATCCACACAAATTTTACCCCTCCATCCTCAATCCCCACTTACTCTCCCAATACCCGGCCAATTGTAGATTTTTCATCCCTCCCACACAAAATATTTTTCCCCTCTCCATTTTACTCTCCCAGCCCCATCCCATTCTAATCCTCCCCCAACATCAGCTCCCTTCTAGTTCCAGTCTCACCCAGCATCCATTCCCTTCTAGTCCCTGCATCAGCCCATTTCCAGTCCTAGCCCCCCATCAACCCATTTCCAGTCCTAGCTCCCCCATCCATTTTCAGTCTGAGTCCCTTCATCAGCTCATTTCCAATCCTAGCCCCCCATCAGCCCATTTCTAGTCATTTCCTAGCCCCACCATCAGCCCATGTCAAATCCTAGCTCCCCTCCACTCAGCCCAATTCCAGTCCAAGCCCCCCATGAGCCTACTTCCAGTTCTAGCCCCTCCATGAGTCCATTTCAATTCAAGCCCCCACCACAGCCCATTTCCAATCTTAGCTCCCCCCAACAGCCCATTTCCAGTCCTATCCTAGCTGCTCCATCAGCCCATTTTCAGTTCTAGCTCCCTTCCCTCACAGCCCATTTCCATTCCAAGCTCCCTCCCCATCAGCTATTTGCAGTTCAAGCCTCCCCGTCCACTCAGTCCATTTCCAGTCATAGCAATCCCCCAACCCATTACCAGTCCTAGCCCCCCATCAACCCATTTTCAGTTTAAGCCCCCCCTATAACCCATTACCAGTCCTAACCCCCCATCAGCCCACTTCCAGTCTTAACCCCATCAGCCCATTTCCAGTCAGCCCCCCATAGCCCATTGCCAGTCCTAACCCCCCCCCCATCAGCCCACAGCCCATTACTAGTCCTAACCACATCAGCCCACCTCAAGTCCTAACCCCTCCCCATCAGCCCTTTTCCTGTCCTAGCGCCCCCATAGCCCATTAGCAGTCCTAACCCCCCCCATAGCCCATTAGCAATCCTAACCCCCATCACCCTATTTCCAGACAGCCCCCATCAGCCCACAGCCCATTACGTCTTAACCCCCCACAGCCCATTTCAAGTCCTAACCCCCCATCACCCCATTTCCAGTCAGCCTCCATCAACCCCCAGCCCATTACCAGTCTTAACCCCCCCAGCCCATTTCGAGTCCTAACCCCCCCATCACCCCATTTCCAGACAGCCTCCATCAGCCCCCAGCCCATTACCAGTCTTAACCCCCCCTGCCCATTTCCAGTCCTAAACCCCCCCAGCCCATTTCCAGTCAGCCTCCATCAGCCCCAGCCCATTAGCAGTCTTAACCCCACTAGCCCATTTCCAGTCCTAACCCCCCCAGCCCATTTCAAGTCCTAACCCCCCCCCCCCCCATTTCCAGTCAGCCTCCATCAGCCCCAGCCCATTAGCAGTCTTAACCCCCCCCCCCCTAGCCCATTTCCAGTCCTACCCCCCCCTCCCGCCCATTTCCAGTCCTAACCCCCCCCCCTTGCACATTACCCGTCTTAACCCCCCCTAGCCCATTTCCAGTCCTAACCCCCCCTCCAGCCCATTTCCAGTCCTAACCCCCCCCCTTGCACATTTCCAGTCCTAACCCCCCCCTTGCACATTTCCAGTCCTAACCCCCCCTTGCACATTTCCAGTCCTAACTCCCCCCCCCTTGCACATTTCCAGTCCTAACCCCCCCCTTGCACATTTCCAGACAGCCTCCATCAGCCCCCCCTTCCCTTCCCTTCCCTTTCGGCAAATTAAAAAAAAAAAAAAAAAACATGGGTATAGCGGCTGCCGATGCCGCGACCGTCGCTGCAGCGGCAGATTGGCGTGTCCCGCGGGGCCCCCTCTCCTCGTCGAGCCCTCTGCAAGGGCTTTCAGATTCGCGAAGGGAGAGTGCTCCCTCGCGTCTCTGTAAAGCCCGCAGGGGCTAATGGGAAATTTCCCATCAGCCCCTCGCGTCTAAAGGGGCAGATGGGAAATTTCCCATTAGCCCCTGCGGGCTTTACAGAGACGCGAGGGAGCACTCTCCCTTCGCGAATCTGAAAGCCCTTGCAGAGGGCTCGACGAGGAGAAGGGGCCCTGCGGGACACGCCATTCTGCCGCTGCTGCGACGGACGCGGCAGCAGCCAGAGACAGGTTTTTTTTTAAAATTTAATTTAAAAAAAAAGCAGAATGTTCTTTGCGCGGGGCCCCCTGAAACGCGGGGCCCTGTGCAAAAAACATTCTTGCTCAATGGACGGGCCGGCCCTGCCTCTAATACGGTTAGTGCTGCTGAATATCTCTGATCTTCTCCCTTAACTGCCCCACTGCTAACCACTTAGCATCGAGGTGTGTTGTGTGCTTTCCAGAGAGGAGTGGAGGTTGCAGCAGTCAGTGACCGGGCAGCGGTGATATTACATGCTGCCCGGTTAGCGACCTGCAGCTAAAAGATAGGCAAGGCAAAAGCTCGGCTCTCTTTTAGACACAGCAGCTAATCGGGCAGCAAGCAGTATCCCACTGCCTTGTTATAAACTGCATCTGGGAGGCTGTGGGGCAAACCCAGATATTCAATGTCGGGGCCGCATAGGAGCCCAGCATTGAATATCCAGGTTGAAGGGTCGGTGCAGACGGCTATGTGACATAGCGGCACATAGCCATCGTAATTCAGTATTGGGCCCACGGTGTTTTTCTGCTGTCACATTTCTATGTAAAACCAGGCTTTTCGGTTAAAAGCAGGGCATTTTGAATCCTACTGCCACCACACTGCTTTACGTTCACTGTAGGCTGTGCTGGTGCAGTGTTGCTGCCCCCTAAGGTTTGCTGCCCTGGTCAGGTTCCTAGTTCACCTAGTAGTGGAAGGGCCAGATCTGGCCAAGAGGATCAACACAGAACAGCCCCCAGCTTGACTGGAAGGCCCTAGATTATGCTGGAAGGTTCTTGCAGGAACAATGATATACTCCTTGATCAAGTCCCTGATTTGGGAGAAACCATCCATTGGAGAGGAGTTGTTATGAAATTGCTCAAGTGACAGAGGGGGTGCGTGGGCTTGCAGAGGTGAGCACGTTTTGCGGAGCTCTGAAGGCAGTGGAAATGATTTGTGATGTTCTGTGTAATTTAATGTTTCGCATTTCCACATTGCATTCTAGTTGCATTATATTAGAGTACTGCGACAGCTATTCGTATCTTCGGCTCAACACAGCATTAAGATAAATAGTCGTTTATTTGAATTAAAAAAAAAAATAGAAAGCAATGAAGTGTTTTTACAAATGATTTGATAGTTCACTTGGTAATTTTGAGCCCTTATAAAAATGACTTTAAAATTGTATTCATTTGACAAAGCTATTTCATCTTTTACATATGGTAACTTTTTGATGAATTACTTAGATACTATTAAATAAATTTTGTATTATCTATCTATCTGTATTGAATTGAGTAGTCATTGTGCATCATGCAAGGAAACAGTATAACTGCACAACATAATGCAGCTAAAAAACACAGAACAACTAAAAACACAACCAAATTTACACTGTCAATTAGCCCACGTTAAAAGGGAGAGTGGGAAGAAGAATAAACAATGAAATAAGTAAACAGAGAAGCAATGCATCCTTACACTGTACTTTCCTGCCTATAAAGAAAATGTAGACACTGTTTAGCCTTTAGAAAATCTTCAAGCTGTGTTGGTTCAAAAAAAGTACGTTTCCCCTGAAAAGTCAAGAGGCATTTTTGTAGTATATTAAATTGATGTTAGAAGCAAAAAAATGAATAAATCTATGATTAATAATGCAGCAAGATCATCTTTGGGAGAGGTGGAATCAATATATGTATATTTTATAAGCACAATTTGTGAGTTATGGGCTGTAAATTATGCCAGTAGGACTAGGACTAGCACATCACTCAGATTGCCTGTTAGGCCCTAAGACAGCAGAGGAGCAGAAGAAGTGACCCAAGCCCAGGATGCAGCAATGGGGTGAGTTCAGCTAAGCTGTGTGTCCACACGTTAGACTTTCATCGATTCTTACCACTGATACTTCAGATGCACATCTGTCTGGAGCTTGGGCAGTGGACTAGAGGAGTCCATAGCCATTCCCTGGGGGCATCTTGTCTCTTTCTATGCATTCATGCTAGTATGGCTCTAACCGTCCCTCTCCTCTTTCTTCCTACAACCATTTCATTTTCCAGCTGCATGCCTCCGCTGACCGGGGGAGAGGAGATGTGTTAGCCCACTGCCTACCAGCTATAATAAGGCTCCAGTAGTACTGGTGGATTCCCAGGGACTGCTCCTCTGCTACTGCAACTTATTACTTTTGCATTTGTATCTTTTAGTTTCAGAGTTGACTGTTCTATGAAGAATGAGATGCAACAGATATGGTAAATGGATATGGAAAAATTGTTGCACTGTATCTTCTGCAGAGGAATATATTTTGATACAGTAACTTTTGCTATTCACTCAGCACTGTCTCAAAGTGCACAGGCACCACCCTTTGAAGCCCCTAGTACAGTGATGGCTAACCTTTTTGAGCCCGAGTGCCCAAACTGCCGCACAAAACCAAAGAATTTCCTCAAAGTGCCAGCACGTCAATTTGCATAAATATTTGCATAATGCTAATATACACTAACTTTTAGTAAACATGTCTCTTAATGAGTGTATGGATAAAGACAGACTAAAAGATTTCTACATTACTATAATCCAGTGCCAACCGCCAGGCACATTAGGAACTACTACAAACACTGCCCATTTAGAACCAATAGCAAACCCGCCGTATCCTAACAGCACTACCAGGACTCACAAAGCACCACACCATACCTATCAAAAGGCAACACTGCAAATATTAAACCAATACATTTCAGACAATAACAATACATGACCTACTGGGGAAAGAGAACAAGTGGCAATGTCAAAAAGGAATTACATAAACAGAATACCTCAGCTCAGTTACACAGTTGCAATTGCTCCAGCCACTTTCTTCTGGTTTCTTCATGTTTTCTGCTAACTCTCCATCATCTGCTGTCCATTTGTCCTTTCTTCTCTCTTCTAGTTTTTTTTTCCATTCTCTCTCTCTACATCCGCTTTAACATACTAATCTTTCTCCTTTTGCTCTTTCCTCATTCCTATTTCATCCACTCAAATTTTACCCCTCCATCCTCAATCCCCACTTACTCTCCCAATACCCGGCCAATTGTAGATTTTTTATCCCTCCCACTCAAAATATTTTTCCCCTCTCCATTTTACTCTCCCAGCCCCATCCCATTCTAATCCTCCCCCAACATCAGCTCCCTTCTAGTTCCAGCCTCACCCAGCATCCATTCCCTTCTAGTCCCTGCATCAGCCCATTTCCAGTCCTAGCCCCCCATCAGCCCATTTCCAGTCCTAGCAACCCCCCAACCCAATACCAGTCCTAGCCCCCCCCCATCAACCCACTTCCAGTCCTAAACCCCCATCACCCCATTTTCAGTTTAAGCCCCCCCTATAACCCATTACCAGTCCTAACCCCCATCACCCCATTTCCAGACAGCCCCCATCAGCCCACAGCCCATTAGCAGTCCTACCCCCCCAGCCCATTAGCAGTCCAACCCCCCCCCCCCGACTGCCCGCCCGCCCCCCCTCCCTGCCCATTAGCAGTCCTAACCCCCCCTGCCCATTAGCAGTCCTAACCCCCCCCCTAGCCCATTAGCAGTCCTAACCCCCCCCCCTGGCAAATTTTTTAAAAAAAAAGCAGGCTCTGGCTGCTGCCGCGGCAGATTGCAATGTCCCGCGGGGCCCCCTCCGCCCGCTAAGCCCCTCTGCAAGGGCTTTCAGATTCGCGAGGGAGAGCATCTCCCTCGCGTCTCTGTTAAGCCCGCAGGGGCTAATGGGAAATTTCCCATCAGTCCCTCGCGTCTAAAGGGGCTGATGGGAAATTTCCCATTAGCCCCTGCGGGCTTAACAGAGACGCGAGGGAGACGCTCTCCCTCGCGAATCTGAAAGCTCTTGCAGAGGGGCTTAGCGGGCGGAGGGGGCCCTGCGGGACGCTGCATTCTGCCCTTGCCGCGTCCGCGGCAGCAGTCAGAGCCAGCTTTTTCTTTTTTTGCGGACCTTCCCGCGTGCCAGCTGCAAGGCCTTCGCGTGCCACAGCTGGCACGCGTGCCATAGGTTCGCCATCGCTGCCCTAGTATGTCAGACTCACTGTTCCCTCTAAGCTGTGCACGCGCACACACCTCGCCAAGTGAGCGCACATACTTTAAAACAGCGCACAAAAATTACGGTTCTGATTCTGATAGAAAACAACACAGACGTCTTCAAATTTAAAAGTTACGATTGTAATTACTAGAAATTTCCCGCATCATTTAGTAATCATCTATTTTCATTTAATTTGATTAAAATCAATGTGGTGTACATACTGTATTCTGACGTGTAGTCAAATTTTAAAGTATATAACTCCGAGTGTCGTTATGTGGTGCACAAAAATATAACCTTCCTTCAAAAGCTGCACACAGCTGATATTTTATGCGCACACAGCCTATAGAAAATTAGAGGGAACATTGCTCAGACTCTACTTAGCGAAGCTGATATGTTTTGTTTTTTTGTTCTTTGCAATCCTATCCCTGCTACAGCCAATCTCCTATCTCCCTTAGAATCCTAAAACCTGTACCAACACTCCTTCCTAGTTGTCTGAAAATCAGAGCCCAAACATTTGTCTGTCCTCATGTTCGCCATGTGTGGTGTAACCCTGCTATGACATCATCAGCCATGGGATTCGCAGAAGTCAGACGGATAGATTTCTCTGACTGCCTGTCATGCATTAGGTGGTATACAAATCTGTCTAAATAAATAAATAAATAAGAAGCAGGATTGGCTCAAGCACCTTGTGCCTGATTATCGGTGATTGCTCCTTAACCTCCTCGCCCTCCCAAATTGGCTCCAGTGCATCTGGACGCTTTCCAAAACTGAAGCACACAAATGACAAATTCGTGGACATTTCCCAAGCATGCATGCTTGGTTATTCAGTGCCAGGACAAACCAAACATCATGAGAGTTAAAGATTTTACCATTTATACGAGGTACAAAAATTAATGCACATGCCTAGTAAATGATGACAGATAAGCACTAAACAGCCCATCCAAGCAGCCCAACAAGATATTTAGAGTTGTAACTGCTGCTCCACCTGCTTAGGATAGTAGCTGTGCACTCATCTCTTCCCATGGTTTTCAGTACCATTTTTATGCTGATGACTCCCAGATCTACCTCTCTACACCTGAAATATCTCCAGCATTCCAGGCCCAGATCTCTGCCTGCCTATCTGACATTGCTGCCTGTATGTCTTACCGCCATTTGAAAATGAACATGGCCAAAACCAAGCTTGAATATTGTGTGCAATTCTGGTCGCCGTATCTTAAAAAGGATATAGCGTTATTAGAAAAGGTTCAGAGAAGAGTCACCAAAATGGTAAAGGGGATGGAAGGATACTCCTATGAAGAAAGGCTAAAAAGGTTAGGGCTCTTTAACCTGGAAAAGAGACGGCTGAGGGGAGATATGATAGAAGTCTATAAATTAATGAACGGAGTGGAACGGGTAAACGTAGATCGACTGTTTACGTTATCAGAATATAGAAAGACTAAGGGACATGCAATGAAGCTACACGGTAAACTATTTAAGACTAATAAAAGAAAATATTTTTTCACTCAACATGTAATCAAACTCTGGAATTTGTTACTGGAGGATGTAGTAAATGCTGTTAGTGTAGCTGGGTTTAAAAAAGGTTTGGACAAGTTCCTGGAGGAAAGGTCCATAAACCATTATTAAGAAGGGACCCAGGATATCAATGCTTGACCCAGTACAAGCATTGTGGAACCTGTGTCCCTTGGGGAAACTGCTAGGTACGTATGAGCTATATTGGCCACTGTTGGAAACAGGATACTGGGCTTGATGGAACTTGATCTGACCCAGTATGGCATATCTTATGTTCTTAAGCTTCTTATTTTTCCCCCTAAACTCATCTCCCCCCTTTTTCAATCTCTCTGGATAGCACTCTGCTCCTCCCTGTTTCCTCAGCTCACAACTTGGGGTCGTCTTTGACTCCTCCCTCGCCTTCTCCACACACATCCAACTGATAGCTAAAACATTTCGAGGCCTATATTGAGTTGGGCAGGCTGTGCAACCCTACGGTGCATAGCCCTGTCTGCTGACCCTTAACTCCAGATATTCAATGCCGGGGTTCTATGCGGCCCTGGCATTGAATATCTGGGGATCACTGCACACACCGTAATCCGCAGTAGCCAACCAGGCAGCAGCGATATTGCATGCTGCCTAGTTAGCTCCTGCACCTTAAAGATAGGCGAGGGTTTTCCTCACCTATCTTTTAGGTGCAGGTCACTAAATGGGCAGCATGCAATGTCCCTCCTCCTTCCCTCTGCCAGGTTTGTACATGCACCGCCTTTCCCAGCTACTCTCCTTGCAGAGCATGGAGCCTTTTACCTCTAGGGATTTATAGCTTTAGTTTTGTTTTAGCTTTTATGGTATGGCATTTATTGTACTATGTCTTTTGATTGTATAATGTTATTTTATTAGATGCCTACAGTGAATTTTATTAAGCTGTGCTATCAAACAGAATAAATGAAGAAAGAGAGGCTGGGAAGCATCTTGGCGGAGCCTCACTGTTTGCCAGGTGTGAGGTGATGTATATAAATGATGAGGCAGGCTATAGGGACACATTGTTCTGCATCTCCTTATGTTTCCCATCCTGACTGCCGGGAGCAAGGTGGTAAGCACACCTCACTGGGCCAACATCCAACCTTCAGGGTGGCATACGCACTACCCAGCATGGATAGACATGGCTCCAGTCTCCTACCACCAGTATATATTTATTTATTTATTTCAACGCATCAATAAACCACATTTCCATCAAAAACTCATCTAAGCAGTTAACAGATAAAACATACACAGAAAGAAGCAGCCATAAAACCAACTCTAAAGAAACCAGAACCTCCCACCCAGAAAAACAACAGAAACCAACCCTACCCACAAAGCATTACTCTTCAAATGCTAGTACAAATAAGAGAGAAACATAGAAAATGGTGACAGATAAACACCATACGGCCTATCCAGTCTGACCATCCACAAGAACTATAAAGTTCTACAATCCCGTTCTCTCTCTCGGAGATAGTAATATCGTATGTGATAGTAGATAAAGACCAGTAAAGTCCATCTAGTCTGCTCAGTAAAGTGACTAGAGTAGGTGCAGGTCACCCCTCTCTATTTGTTGAGGTTTAAGAAATAGTTAAGTTTATTTTGATTTTATCCATATGCTATAAGGGATTCACTGAGCCTGTCCCATGCTATTTTGAATTCTGTCACTGTGTTTGCCCCCACCACCTACATCAGGAGGGCATTCCAAGCATCCACCACCCGTTCAGTGAAAAAGTATTTCCTGACATTGCTTTTAAGTTTACCTCCTTGCAGCTTCATTTTATGCCCTCTAGTTTTACAGCTAACCCTTCTTTGAAAAATGTTTGTTTGTTCATTAATACCCTTTAAGTATTTAAACATCTGTATAATATTTCCCCTCTCCCTCCTTTCCTCCAGAATGTACATATTTAGGGCCTTCAAGTCTCTCCTCATACGTCTTCTGGCACAGGCTCCAAATAATTTTGGTCATCCTCTTCTGAATCATTTCAAGTCTTTTTTTTTTTTATCCTTTGTGAGGTATAATCTCCAAAACTGAGTACAATATTCCAAGTGAGGCCTCACCAACGACTTGTACAGGGGCATTAATACCTCCTCCTTTCTACTGTTAATTCCTCTCTATGCAACTGAGCATCCTTCTGGCTTTGGCCACTGCCTAGTCACCTTGTTGTGCCACCTTGAGATCCTCAGAAATAATCACTCAGAGGTTCTTCTCCTGGTCCATGCACACCAACGTCTCGCCTACTATCGCATACAGTTCCCTTGGATTTCTGCATCCCAGGAACATGACACTGCACTTCTTCACATTCAATCTTAACTGCCAAGCATTAGACCATTCTTCCAGTTTTTGTAGATCTTTCCTCATGTTGTCCACTCCCTCAGAGGAGTCCACTCTGAGGCAAATTTTCATGTCATCTGCAAAAAGACAGACTTTTCCCTTCAATCCTTCTGCAATATCACTCACAAATATATTGAACAGTACCGGTCCCAGGACCAATCCCTAAGGTACACTACTACTCACATTCCTATCTTCTGAGTGAGTTCGGTTTACCACCACCTTCTGTTATCGGTCAGTCAACCAATTTCTGATCCAGTTCAGATCCTCTGGATTTGTCCCATGCTTTTTTTGAATTTGGCCCTGGATTTTTTTCTCCCCTGTTTTTCGTTTGATATTAGTGATTTTGGGGATGCTTTCACCATCCAGCTTGCAGTGTGTTAGAGCCCCTGTTTCATCATACACTGTACAATATTTAGGAAAATAAGTCTAGATACAGATACTCCCAGCTTTGGCCTGAGGGAGGAGTGGCTCAGTGGTTGGGACAGGTTACCTCAGGCCAGAGGGCTGGGGGTTCATTTCCCACATGGGACAAGCAATCTCAGGCCAGAGGGACTGGGGTTTCTAGTCCTATAGGCACTCCTTGTGGCCTTGGGCAAGCCACTTAACCCTCCATTGCCTCAGGTACACTTAGATTGTGAGCCCTTTGGGGACAAGGGAATTAAAAAGTACCTGTTAGTATACACACACTCTGATGCATAAGTAAAGGGCAGTATATCAAGTGCCTAAACCATAACCATGTCTTTTGGGGCTAGGTAAATGGATTTAAACTAGATGACATTGGAGAGAAAACTGGTAGCAAAAAATCCAAATGCAAGTAGGGCTGATGTAGAAGATGTAGCGCACAGATCTCTGGCAATTTTACCCTGTTTCCCAACATGGACTGAGTAACACAGTCCCCTCCATTGGGACCTGCTAGCTGGTGTTGGTTCAGAGAGCAATCAAACATAGAAAGACGCTGCAGTGCAATTCTGTCCATCAATTGCTCTCTTTGAATAAACCAAAGAGAAATGACATTGTAGTTGTATTGATAGAGGAGAAGAAAGGGCTTCTTAAGGTCCCTCTGGATTAAGCAGGGCACAAGGCCTTTAGACCTCTGTGGCCTGAAGTCAGAGATTTCATAAGTAAAGGAAATCAATGGTGCTTAATCTGTGTCTAAGCAGCATATACTGTAGTCTCAGGGCAGCTGCCTAGAAAATTAAAGAGAAGAGAGAAATTTTGGGCAAGAAAGCTCCTCTGTGATTTGGTTCTGTTGGGGATACAGTTTGGAGAAAAACATATGTACTATAGAAAGGCTTGTTTGCATAGAACCATTTACTGTACCTTAGTGCTCTTGAAAGTGGCCCCCTGAACTTTGGCACTGCGCCTGGGCCCATCTCTTTCTCCAACTTAAAGAAGGGTAACTGCTGATTTTATTTAATGAATTTCATTGTAAACTAACATGATTATCACTTAACGTTGCAGGCTGGGAATCTGGCTTTTCATGTTACTGCAAGCCTGAAATGTTTTCTGTGACATCATAACCTCATTATGATGTCACAGTGGTTGCAGTAATGCAGCACCAGATTAAATAAGATAGGGAGTAATATTCCATGGACTACACAAAATTGGTAAAGGTGTCTTTAAATGACCTCTCTCATACCCCCACTGCAACCTCCCTCTCTATCATATGCCCTTAATTCACTCTATCGTGGACCTGCCATCTTCCAGTGGCCTTTCTTAAATTCTCCTTCCCCCAGCCAATCTGTCTTACATCCCCAGTCCGCCACTGATTTGGCCAGTAGAGGAAGGAGGAGAGTAGTGATGCATTGGGCTGCATCCTCTACCATCCGGAGTATGGCGTGCACATTGAACCTTGCAGGTGAAGATGCACTCAGGAGTAGAATGAAGCACTGTTTGCCTCTGCTCTCCTACTTTCTCAGCCTGACCAGCAGAGATTCTTCCAGTAGCAGGGCACTTCAGTCTTAGGCCCAATAGGACTTCCTCCTCCTTGGAGACCTCAGTTGGGTTAAAGACATAGCCTATTCCTCCGAGACCTCAATCTAGGCTAAGATTCTGTTCTGCAGCTCGTTCCCATGGTATTCATGCTGTAAAACCCTAAAGCATCCGACAATGCATAGCTGGAAATTAAAAAAGCAGATTACACATAAAAACACATAAGGTTTTCCATGTCCATCTATCAATTTCTATTTATACGTAGAGCTGGTGCCATCGTCCATGCCTACATTTTGCAAATACACACATGAAGTCTTTTATAATCTATATGTGTACTTGCTCCCACTGCCTACGCTCCACCCAAACGCCGCCCATGTCAAAGTATGTGTCATGCTGTGCACACTTTTATAACAAATCATTTACGCACTAAGTAGCCACTTACTTGTGTGAATGACTAAAATACTGACATTTACGTCCGTACTTGGTGCCTAAATCTATGCAGCTCCTTATAAAAGGACCCCCATATTGTCTGCAATCTGGAACACTTTATTTTATCCCTTTCCAAATAGCAGTTAAAAAGACATTAAAGCAGACTAGCCTTTGCACCAATCTGTGTAGCACTCTGACCCCACTGATCACTTTCTCTTCACAGGTGTGGACCCCATTCACCACCACTCACTAAAGTCCTGTTGCTCAAATAACCTATCACCTAGGGGCCTAGTTTCTAGGCAGCATTAACTATTAACTCGACAACTAGTGCCCGCTAAGCAGTTAACATGGCACCTTGGCAATTAATATACAGTAATTGCCTCATTAGCAGCTAATATCAGATGGTGTGAAGAATTGATGGGGACTGTGCCATACTGTTAATACAGAGGTAGTTACTGCATGTTAACTGTTAATGCAGAAGATAACGCGGGACCTGATATATTTGAAGGGCAGTTACATGGTTTACAGCCCTGTAAACCGTGCAACTGCCGCAGAGAGGGTTATTCATCGGGCCTTACGTACCCCAGTGCTAGACATTCGGGTATGATAGTTGCATTCTGGGGAACAGCAGAAGCGGAGCAATATCGCTGCTGCCCAGTTAGCTACTGCGGCTTCTGACGTATGCGGTGATCCCTGGATATTCAATACCAGGGGTGCATATGACCCTGGCATTGAATAGCCCAGGTTAAGGGTTGGCAAGTACGGCTAGGCACCATAGTGGCACTTTGCTTTCCCAACTGAATATTGGGCCCGTGGTGTCCTAAATGTATCCAGATGGTGGACTGAATATCGCTAATCTCCGTCGCTCTGCTCATGGACTGCCCAAACTCAGTTTGGATCCTTGTGAGGCGAACACTATCCGAATATTGCTGCTGAATATACACAAAGGGCGGTGACTCAGACATTTCTCTAGATAAGGGCACTCATTATCTGAATATAGGTCTTTGAATATCAACCCGTAAGTTTGTACCTGAGGCAACAGTGGCTTTGTTGTAAGGACCATCGGTGCGACTTGAATCCTGGTTTCCCTGGTTCTCAGGCTGCAAGAAAAATTAGATCTAGCCAAAAGGATTGGATAATGTAATTGATTTAATGATAAAGCGATATTAAATCTGCCTAAATAAATAGTCAATGAAATTAAACTAAGAATTTATTTCAATAAGGGCAAATTAATATGAATACATTAAAAATGAAGATAACCCATGGTACAACCCAACATGGAAAAATATATCAACATAATGTGATAATGATTTAAAAATGATATAGAGATATATGAAAATTGTAATCCAATAGAGAAAAATCATAAAAATACCTATCACAAAGTAAGGGAAAATCAGTTTGCAGATGTCCAAATCACGAATAACACTTTTAAAATAAAACCCAAGGTCTGTATTTTTTATTAATAATTGTATTTACTAATAAAACTGTAATGAATTTTACTCTATATACTTCTATTTCTTAATAAATTTCATCATAACTGAACCTTCAATTAATTAAAATCTTTTAAATCATATTCTTATGTAAAAACTATAATCTGAATAAATAACTTATTTACTATAGAAGCTGTAATACGTTTTACAATATGTAATACTTCGTTTGATGCTTCATAAAATCGGGTTGACATACTGTTGTGAAAACAGAACAACCAATTAAGCCAGATAAAGAACTGCAAAAATATATATCAAGCCTTAAAAGGTCATTGTCAATGGCACCCCTTGTTATCTTGCAGGCCTCATCCACCATCAGCCCTTTCCACGCTCCCTCCGATCCTCCCATGGGAACCGTCTCTTCCTTCCCTATCCTGCCCGGGCCCATCTTGGAGGAGTCATTCTCTCATTTCAAGGCAATGCTCAAAACCCACCTTTCCTATCTTGCTTTCGACCTCCCTCTCCCTGACGCCTAGGTGCCCCCCTCCCCCACCGGTCAATCCCCTCTATCCCCTCATATTTGTTGCATCTGTCTCTATATTTTCCTGCCTGTCCTACTATCTTTTGCTTTCCTGTCTGAATAATGGTGTTCCTTTTCCCCTTTAATTTTCCTTGCGGCCACATTGATTGTACACCGCCCAGACGCGCTGCCTGGGCCGTATAACAAACACTGCAATAAAGATAAATAAAGATAAAGTTCTTATCACAGCCACAGATTTGACAAGAAAAAGGACTTCTGCAAGAGAACTGGCACCTGGCACAGTCCAACCACGTTTTGTTTTGCACGCACTAGTAAAAAGGCAGAGACACCCCTCCCCCCCCCCCCCCGCCTTTTTTAACTGTCTCAACATGGCCGGCCCAAGGGTAGCTGCTGCCCTAAGCAACCCTTTAGCCACAAGGCCCCTCCCACCAGGGCAGCTCAAGGCCCCCTCCCCCCATTCAGGCCAACATTTACCCTTCTCTTCCCCCTGATGACATATCTCCGTCTTCAGCCCTAGCCAAGCCTGCAGCAAAAGTAAAAGCCGTGTGGTGGCGAGCCTTTAATCACTGCACGCATGCTCATGGCTTGCCATTCCAGCCTTCCTGGCCGCAAACCTTCTATCAGAGGGCAGAGGCGGCATGGGGCGCTCAAAGGCCCACTACCATGCTGCTGTTACTTTAAATGTAGGCTGTACAGGTGCTATGCTGTCACCTCCAACGTCTACTGCCGTAGGTGGCCCTGTGTCTTGCTTCTCATAGTCTCCATTGCAACTATTGATCAGCTGAAATCACCACTATGTGCCATTCTCCCACTTACAAACTCGCTATTAGCATCCTTGTTACTTCCAAAGGCAAGCTAATCGATGGAAAAGATATAATACTGTCCCATCTCCTATTCAATTAAATTGATACATTTAAATGCAATGAACTATTGAAATGAAGTTAATCTAGATTATTTTAATGAAATATCATTCAAAATTCAATGTTATAAATTCAAAAGATATAAATAAATCAAATATAAATTATTAACAATTTAGAAAATAAATTGATATTAAAATTGTTATAAGAATGCCTAATATAAAATAGATGTACTTTGCAGATGATACCAAAATTTGCAATAGAATAGGCATCCAGGACGGAGTAGATAACATAAGGAGGGATCTAGCTAAGCTTGAAGAATGGTCAAGAATTTGGCACAAGCGATATTGCACTGTTACCCAATTAGCTTCCGCGGGTAAAACTAGGCCAGCTTTTGCTACGTCTAGTTTACCCGCCGATCATTAATAGACTCATTCCATCCCGGACATACACCCCCTCTGTAAGTCCGGTTTGACCGGACGCACAGAAGGGGTCGTGATTCTGATCCCACAGGGTATGTCTAGCCCCACGGGATCAGAATCACAATCAGTTCTGTACATGCAGACCAGTACTGCAATTCAGCCCGGCCTGCACATACAGGAAACATCAGACTAACTCAGTCAGGGCTTTTAAATGGATCCGCGGCGCCATGGTGTCCAGTTGCCATAGCACTGTGGCTCCATTTAAAAACTGTGATTCCAGTCGCCAGAAAAAATGTTTATTACTTGCAGCCCAACCCCTAATTTGGCCTCCCAGGGCCAGAGTCAGGCTGCGGGGAATGCTCTTTGCCCCTGCCACCCTTTCCCAACCCTGGGCCTGCCGATCCCCCCCCATCCAGTGAAGTTATTCCACTTTGGAGGTGGAAGAACTTCCCCGTTCAAGTCGCCGGCTCAGGACATACAGGGCCGACATTAGAATCGGCCCTGTATGTCTGCGGCCAGCAACCTCCCACTGCCCACCCTAATGCCACCCCCGATCCTCCCCTTTCCCACCCCGTCTATCTTCCCCGTACAACTGGCGGGAAGCTAGATGCCGGCAGGAGGGGGCATGAATAATGGGAATGGAGATTCTGTTGGGACATAAACGGCGCAACCGTAGGAATTGCCCTTTACGACGTGGTTTGCCCTATGGGCAATTCCTACGGTTGCGCCGTTTGTCAATCTATGGCAGCATTTGAAGAACATGCTTTGGATCTTCGTAATCGATTGTTATCTCGTGGATATCCTGTATCAGTTATATCTCGTGCCTATAAAAGAGCACGGTATACACATAGAGAGTGGCTGTTGGATCCTGCTTATTCTACTAGGTCAACTGATGATACGGTGGTTACCGGTGTACTACCTTATACAGATCGCAGTTCCCAGGTTCTACGCATTTTAAAATCTCATTGGGGGATTCTGCAGCTTCATGAATGTTTTAAAGGACCTTTGCGGATTGCCTTTTCTAGAGGTCGAAATTTGGGCGATCGTTTGGTCCAAACTTCTTTACAAGAGGACCGTTTATTATATCAGGAACCTATACATGGTCATGTTGCTTGTCATGCATGTAGTTATTGTGATTCTACAATGGAGGGCATAGAATGGTGTCATCCTGTAACACGTCAGGAATTTCGTCGGCGATGGGACACGAATTGTAATTCTACTTATGTAGTATATCTGATTATATGTCCTTGCTCTCTGATGTATGTAGGTTGCACTTTCAGACCTCTAAAACGGCGTCTAATGGAACATGCTTCCCGACATCGATGTGGGGTTGGATCTGCCCCTATGGTGTCTCATTGTTCTGCAGCATCTCATCAGTTTAATCAGCTCCGCTGGTCTATAATAGACCATGTTCCTTTGGATCCTCGATGGGGAGATAGGGAGGATCGTCTCCAACGTCTTGAGCAGCGGTGGATTTTCCTCCTGGGTACTGTGGAGCCAGGAGGTTTGAATCGGGAGATTGACTGGCAAAGCCTTTTGTGAATGATGAGGTCGTCATTGCTCTGTCTATCCAATCATAGCTGGGATTCCCCGTCATGTGGGGTTTTCTCTGCTGTTGTATTGGTGGGTTCTTCTTTTAAAAAACGGTGATCGGCCATTATGAAATAAGACCACAGCTGCTTTGACGGCGTTTTTGTGTTTGGCTGCTGTATATGCTATTCTGGGATTTTGCACTTGATACAGGGCACAGGAGCCCGAAACGTGCGCGTCGTGCATTTGGACTTTATATACCAGCGTCTGAAGGAACTGAGATAAGTTTATTTTTATATTGACTTTGAGAAATATGAGAATTTTGGTGAAGAACCTTTTTTGAGAAAAAGTAGCTGCCCGCTTGGAGAAGGTCGTTTTCCATTTCGACCTTCCTACGGTTTAGCTCTGACAAAAAAATGTTTAATGTGGGGGTCGCATGATTTAGGTTTGTTTTTTTGTGTGATTATCAAAGAACAAAGCACCAGGCATTGATTGCATTCCCATAGAAGTATTACAGCAATCTGATGCAGCTGTTACCATACTTACAAGGCTCTGCCAAGAAATATGGAAGACAGCATCATGGCCAACTGACTGGAAAAGATCTGTGTTTATACCAATACTAAAGAAAGGTGATCCAACTGACTGTGAAAATTATCGCACAATCGCTCTGATCCCACATGCCAGCAAGATTCTACTGAAGATTATTCAAAAGAGACTACAATGATACCTGGAACAAGAACTACCTGAAGTGCAAGCAGGGTTCAGAAAAGGGCGAGGAATGAGAGACATCATTGCGGATGTGAGATAGATTTATTTATTTAACAAATATTTCTATACCGCTCTTTCTCAAGTATCAAGTGCGGTTTACAATGAACAGTAAGTTATATGGTATGTGAAAGTGCATACCTAGTCGTTTTACATAGAACAGGTGGAACTATTTACAAGTAACAATATAACATTTGAATGGTAAAAAGTTAGAACGTATTTACATTATGGGTACTTACAAATTATATCATGGAACAAAATTGTGATGCATAAAAATATTTTGTGTGTTATGTAGTATTGTAGTATAGAAAAGACTAAAGAATACCAAAAGGATATCTATTTATGCTTTATCGGCTATAGCAAAGCTTTTGACTGTGTAAATCATGAGAAACTCTGGGCCACATTAAGAAGCATGGGTATACCAGAACACCTGATTGTTCTCTTGTACAATCTGTACATTGATCAAGAAGCAACAGTTCGAACAGAACAAGGAGAAACAGAATGGTTTAAAATAAGCAAAGGTGTAAGACAAGGCTGCATACTTTCCCCCTACCTGTTTAATTTATATGCAGAACAAATCATCAGAGATGCAGGATTGTATGAAGACAACAGAGGTGTGAAGATTGGTGGAAGACTCATCAACAACCTTCGCTATGCTGATGATACCACATTACTGGCGGAAAGTGAAGATGATCTGAAATATTTGCTTCTCACAATCAAAGAACAAAGTCTCAAAATGGGCCTGCACCTTAATGTAAAGAAGACAAAGATCATGACAACTGGCATAATCAACAGGTTCATCGTCGAAGGAGAAGAAATTGAAATCGTGAATAACTTTAACCTACTTGGATCAACTATCAATAAAGAAGCAACAAGCAGTCAAGAAATCAGACGACACATTGCTCTTGGCAGAATGGCTATGAAAGACCTAGATAAGATTCTCAAGAGCAGAGATGTCTCTCTCCATACAAAGATTAGACTTGTTCAAGCCATGGTATTTTCAATAACATCATATGGATGTGAAAGCTGGACAGTGAAAAAAATAGACAGGAAGAAAATGGATGCCTTTGAATTATGGTGCTGGCGGCGAATACTGTGTATACCATGGACTGCCCGAAGAACAAACCAGTCTGTACTAGAGGAGATCAAACCTAAGCTTTCTTTAGAAGCTCAGATTACAAGACTTCGACTTTCATACTTTGGACACATCATGTGGAGAGAGTGATCATTAGAGAAAGACATCATGCTTGGCAAGATAGAAGGTCAACGCAAAAGAGGAAGGCCAGCAATGAGATGGATCGATACAATAACAGCAGCTACGGGTACCAGTCTGTCAACAATAAGCCGCCTGACTGAAGACCGAACACAATTTAGGATAGCTATCAAGAGGGTCGCCATGAGTCGACGCCGACTCGACGGCACTTAACAACAACAACAACTTTGCATCATGTAACCAAAGTTTGGGTTCTTTCCTAGTTGCATAACTTTGTACTTGTCCACATTAAACTTATTTTGCCATTTGGATGCCCAATCTTCCATTTTATCAAGGTCCTCTTGCAATTTTTCACAATCCTCTTGAGTTTTAACAATTTTGAATAATTTTGTGTCATCTGCAAATTTGATCATCTCACTTGTTGTTCCCATTTCCTGGTCATTTATGAATATGTTAAAAAGCAGCAGGCCCAGCACAGATCCCTGGGGTACTCCACTATTTACTTTTCTCCATTGAGAAAATTGCCCATTTAGCCCTACCCTCTGCTATCTTGTAATCAGTTCCTGATCCACAGCACTATACTACAAAATAGAAACATGATGACAGAAAAAGACCACATGGCCTATCTAGTCTGTCCTTCCATATCAACAACTACAAAATAGAAACATAGAAACATGACAGAAAAAGACCACATACTGCCTCCTATCCCATGACTTTTTAATATCACCAAGAGTCTCTCATGAGAGACTTTCTCAACGGCTTTCTGAAAATTTATTTATTTAACCAGTTTTATATACCACTTTATCCTTCAACCAAAGTGGTCGACAACACAAAGGGTCTACATTGAACGAGAGGGGTAGGGCAACATGACGTACATGCAGACTTTTAGACATTTGCTACTTATTCTCTTCTATGCGTGCCAGTGTGGCTTGGTGTCCTAGGTTAGGTGTGAAAAGTGTTCTGTGAACAGGAGTGTTTTGAGCGCCTTGCGGAAGTCCTTAATGTCATTTAGTGCTCTCAGTTCATCTGGGAGGGGGTTCCAAAGGGCTGGTGCCAAGAAAGATAAGGCTCTGTTGGAGGTGGTTTGCTTTGTCTTTTGATATCCGGTGGGTGTTCGGAGTTTGTTGATGCTGTTTGACTCTTCTGGGCCTGCTGTTGGTTTCTCTGATCAGTGTGTTTTGTAGAATATTTGCTGAGCGTTGATGTATGATCTTGAAAATATTTAGTGTTGTCTTGAATCTTGCTCTTGCTGTTATGGGTAACCAATGGAGTTGCTGTAGTATAGGTGTGATATGTTTGTGTCTTGCTGTGCCCGTGATGATGCGTGCTGCAATGTTTTGCACCATTTGAAGTGGATGGGTGGTTTGCTTGGGAAGTCCTTGATACAACGAGTTTCCATAGTCCAGAAATCCAGATACACTATATCGACCAGCTCACCTTTGTCTACCTGTTTATTCATACCTTCAAAAAAATATAACAGATTAGTAAGACAAGACTTACTCAAGTGTCTTGTAGATCATTCAGGAATGAGACCTGTCAAAGATCTGAAAAGTGGATTGAATCACTCCTGAAATTTCCTTATGATGGGGTGCACCTAATTACGATGGATTTTCATACTGCCCATCTCAATTATCTATCGGCTAATCTATCTAGAGTGGAGAAGTAGCCTGATTATTAGAGCTTGATAGCCAACAAATCAGGGTTCAATTCCCACTAGCACTCCTTGTGCCCTTGGGCAGGTCTCTTAACTTTCCATTGCCTCAGAAGAAAGACCTAGCAATATACGTCTGGTCACACAGCCAAGAAAATCCAGGAGTTGCTGAGTCAGCATTGACTCAAAGGCATGCAATGCAAACTGTCTGTTAACTTTCTTAAGGCTTCTGTTCCATAGCCTACTGTTCATCCATTTCCAATTAAGAATTATGTCAGCTTAGATAATGAGTGTATTTGGCAGCCAACTCATTTGAATCATGTTGGTCTTAACCATTTCAGACAGCTGCTTGCAAGAAACTGTGCCTAAGTCATTGCCTCCAAGATGTATTGTCAACGAATCTGTAAGCGTCAAGTAGTTTTGATATAAGGGGCATAGTTTTGGCCACTTTAAGCTGGATCTTCCAAACCACTTTAGCTGTGTGCCTCCTCGCTCCTTCCAGTTAGGGGGAAAAAGACCTGTGCAACATTTTTAAATAGGTGTTAAAACCAAGTGTCAGGTCAAAGGGGCAATTTGAAAGGCTCCCTCTATCAAACCAAGAGCAGTGTGAATCACCCAGGAAATTGTTAAGAGATTACTTAGAATCACAGGTCAAGGCACTGTGTAGCAATCCAGTTTTTGCTAGGTGTTCTTTCCCTCCTATCCACCCTGAATCCCACCTACCCCAGACATAATCTTAGTTTTACAGGCTCTTATTATAAGGAGAAAAGATGGTCAAATTCACTTCAGGTTCAGCTGGTTACCCTTACCAGGAATAGATTGATTAATCTTGAGGTTAACTAAGTCCCTCAAACATATTAGGTAAAGTTGTATCAGTACAAGTATCCCTAGCAACTTTAAGTAAGTAGACAACTTAAATAACTAAACAAAACCTTAAAACTAATATGCAGACAGTCCAGCAGTGGGATGAGGTTATCCAGTCTTTTGCATTGAGTGTCGCATGTACAATTTTCTACCAGTTGGTGAGGGGTCTTACGAGTATGTGTGCACTAGATTGCTCTCAGGGAATGAGTCTAATCTCTGGAGACTAGAATGACAGACTTGGAGGACATAAGGAAGACAGAAGTATATAGATAAGACCTACAGGGATGTAGTACTGAAGTCTCATCTTCAATCTGGCAGCGTCTCAGTTGCCATGGAGGAAAGAGGTCCCATGAAAGTAGAGCATCACCTGTAGCTAGGACCTGTCCCCCTGGTGATGTTAAACCCTCTCATACCAAAGGGGGTTTCTGCAGGGCCATATGCCCATGATGGAAAGGCTAGGACAGCCGTTATAGTTCGTGATTCGATCATTCGGCATGTAGATAGCTAGGTGGCTGGTGGACATGAGGATCACCTGGTAACATGCCTGCCTGGTGCAAAGGTAGCAGGCCTCATGCACCACCTAGATAAGGTTTTAGATAGTGCTGGGGAGGAGTCTGCTGTCTTGGTACATGTTCATACCAATAACATAGGAAAGTGTGGAAGAGAGTTTCTGGAGGACAAATTTAGGTTTTTAGGTAGGAAGTTGAAATCTAGAACTTCCAGGGTGGCATTCTCGAAAATAATTCCAGTTCCATTCACAGAACCCAAAAGGCAGGCAGAGCTCCAGAATCTCAATGCACGGATGAAACGATGTTGCAAAAAAGAGGGCTTTGGATTTGTTAGGAACTGGTTAACGTTCTGAGGAATGGAGGAACTTTTCCAAAGGGATGGGCTCCACCTTAACAAGGATTGTACCATGCTGCTGGCATTAACATTTAAAAAGGAAATAGAGCAGCTTTTAAACTAGATAATGGAGGAGAACCAACAATTGCCCAAGAGCGCATGGTTTGGAAGCATTTATTTATTTTATTTATTTATTTGACATTTCTTATATACCGCCTTTCATGATATCAAGGTGGTTTTACATTGAACAAACTGAAATTACATTGAACAGGGCATTTTAACTTGGAGATAACCCTCCATGTTCCCTGTAAAATGGTTAAGTGACTTGCCCAAGACCACAGGGACTAGAAATCCCAGTCCTTCTGGCCCAAGGTTGCTGTCCTCTAGTGGGATTTGAACCCCTGACCTTCTGGCCTGAGGTAACTTGCCCCAACCACTAGGTCACTCCTCCCATTGAAGGGTACTAGCAAAAGAGGAAAGTTAGGGCATCCCGACAGAGATATTCCAATAAAGATAAAAGTAACCCAGATGCCCTTAAGAACAGAGCTGAAAGATTCCAAATTACCCCATCAAGTGATAATCAGATTAATATGAATAAAATGCAACCTCTAAAATGCCTGTATGCAAATGCTAGAAGTCTAAAAAATAAGATGGGAGAGCTAGAATATATAGCAGTAAATGAAAGGTTAGATATGATTGGTATCTCAGAGAACTGTTTGAAGGAGGACAACAAATGGGACATTGTGATACATGGGTACAAACTATATCTCAGTGATAGAGTAGATCAAATTGGTGGAGGGGTTGTGCTCTATGTTGGAGAGGGCATTGAGACACAATGGATTAAAGTTTTGCAGAAAATAAAATACACTGTAGAATCTCAATGGATAGAAATCCCATGTAAAAAAAGGAGAAGGTGATGGCAGTAGGGGTGTACTACCAATCGCCTGGCCAGAATGAACAGATGGATGATGAACTGCTAAGAGAAATCAGCAAAGCTGACAAAAGTTACAACATAGCAATATGGGTGATTTCAATTGCCCCAGTATTGACTGGGTCAATGTCTCAACAGGGCATGCTAGAGAGAGAAAATTTCTAGATGTAATAAATGACTGTTTCTTGGAGCAGCTGTTTCATGAACTGACAAGAGGGGAAGCTATTTTGGACCTAGTCCTTAGTGGAACACAGGATCTGGTGCAAGAGATAAGGGTGTCGGGGCCTCTTGGCAATAGTGATCATAGCATGATCGCATTTGATTTAATAAGTGGAAGAAGGATGGCAAGGAAATCTACAGTTCTACCTTTTAACTTTCAAAGGGGAGACTATGATAAAATGAAGAAAATAGTTCAGAAATAACTAAAAGGAGCAGCTGCAAAGGTTAAAGATTTACATCAAGCATGGGCATTGTTTAAAAACATTTATCTAGGAAGTCTAGACCAGATGTATTTCATACTTTAAAAAAAGTGGAAGGAAGTCCAAAAAAACTGCCATCATGGTTTAAAGGTGAGGTCAGAGAGGATGTTGTAACCAAAAAAGCATCCTTCAGGAAATGGAAAAAGGAGCTAAATGAGGAAAGCGGGAAACAATATAAGCACTGGCAAGTTATATTTAAGGCATTGATAAGGCAAGCAAAGAGAGAATTCAGAAAAAAGCTTGCTATGGAAGCAAAAATGCATAGTAATAACTTTTGGAAGTATATTCATAGCAAAAGACCTGTGAAAGAATCAGTTGGACCATTGAATGATAGAGGGGTAAAAGGGGCATTAAGGGAGGGCCATAGTGGAGAGATTGAATGAATACTTTGCTTCAGTCTTAGAAACATAGAAGCATGATGACAGAAAAAGACCACATGGCCTATCTAGTCTGTCCTTCCATAACAACAACTACAACAGTCCACTTTTTACCTTTAGAGATCCTCTGTGTTTGTCCCATGCTTTTTTGAATTCAGTTACTGTCCTCATCTCTACCACTTCCACTGGGAGACTATTCCACGGATCCACTACTCTTTCCGTAAAGAAATATTTCAGCATATCACTCCTGAATCTATCTCCCTTCACCCTCATCCCATGTCCCCTCGTAGCAGAACTTGCTTTCAATTGAAAGAGGCTCTCTCCCTGAACATTTATGCCACGGAGGTATTTAAACATCTCAATCATATCACCTCTATCCCGCCTTTCCTCTAAGGTGTACAAATTAAGATCCTTAAGTCTGTCCTCATATGCTTTATAATGAAGCCCACTAATCATTTTAGTAGCCACCCTCTGCACCGACTCCATCCTGTTCACATCCTTTTGAAGGTGCGGTCTCCAGAATTGCACACTATACTCCAAATGAGGTCGCACCAAAGACTTATACAGAGGCATTATCACCTCCTTTTTTCTGCTAGCCATTCCTCTCCTTATGCACCCAAGCATCCTTCTAGCTTTTGCCGTCGCCTTTTCTACCTGTTTAGCTACTTTAAGATCATCAGACACAACCACGCCTAGGTCCCGCTCTTCTTTAGTGGACAAAAGTACTTCACCTCCTATACTGTATTGCTCCCTTGGATTGCTGCAGCCCAAATGCATGACCTTACATTTTTTAACATTAAATCCCAGCTGCCAAATTCTAGACCATTCTTCAAGCTTAGCTAGATCCCTCCTCATGTTATCTACACCTTCCTGGGTGTCTACTCTATTGAAGATTTTGGTATCATCTGCAAAGAGGCAAACCTTACCCGACAGCCCTTCCGCTATATCACTAACAAAGATGTTAAAAAGAATCGGACCAAGGACAGATCCCTGGGGCACACCACTGGTAACATCCTTCTCCTCAGAGTGAGCTCCATTTACTTGTACTCTTTGTCGCCTCCCACCCAACCACTTTCTAACCCAAGCAGTAACTTTAGGGTCCATCCCTAGGGTGCTCAGTTTGTTTATAAGTCGCCTGTGAGGAACAGTGTCAAAGGCTTTACTGAAATCTAAATACACCACATCTAGAGCTCTCCCTCGGTTCAACTCCCTGGTCACCCAGTCAAAGAAATCAATCAGATTTGTCTGACAAGACCTGCCTCTGGTGAATCCATGCTGCCTCGGATCCTGTAATCCGCTGGACTCCAGAAACCTCACTATTTTCTCTTTCAGCAGCGTTTCCAATAATTTACTCACCACCGAATTTAAACTAACCGGCCTGTAGTTTTCAACCACATCCTTACTTCCGCT
This sequence comes from Ichthyophis bannanicus, assembly GCA_033557465.1. NCBI lineage: Eukaryota > Metazoa > Chordata > Amphibia > Gymnophiona > Ichthyophiidae > Ichthyophis > Ichthyophis bannanicus. The sequence goes on along the minus strand of CM066032.1, from coordinate 101,187,386 downwards.
TTTGTGTAAAGGCACCACATGAGCCTCTCTCCAGTCCTTTGGCACCACTCCCGACTCCAACGAGGCATTGAAAAGGTCAGTCAGTGGAGTTGCTAGAACGTCCCCAAGTTCCCTCAGTATTCTAGGGTGTATCCCATCCGGTCCCATCGCTTTGTCTACTTTAAGTTGAGCTAGTTTATCACGAACACAGTCTTCTGAAAATTGTTCAAGATGTCCCTTGCTTCTGTTCCTATTTGTGGGTGTTTTCTGAGGTCCTGCTCCTGGTTCTTCATCTGTGAACACAGAACAAAAATATTTGTTAAGCAATTCCGCTTTATCCTTATCAGCTTCTACATATTCCCCCCCCCTGCACCCTTGAGTCTGACAATACCACTTTTGCCCTTCCTCTTCTCACTAATATATCTGAAAAATGTCTTATCCCCACATTTTATTGCATTGGTTATTTCCTCCTCCTTTTGAATCTTTGCCTTCTTGACTACTTTGCTAGCTTCTCTAAGTTTTTCCAAATACAGATGCCTGTCTTCCTCTCTCTGAGATCTCTTGTATTTCATGAAGGCCTCCCTCTTTTTCTTCACTTTTTCAGCTACTTCCTTCAAAAACCATAGCGGTCTCCTTTTCCTTTTGCCTTTATATACCATTTTAACAAAAAGGTTGGTTGCCCTTAAAATACCCCCTTTCACTTTTGCCCACTGTTTTTCTACATCCCCCAGCTGTTCCCATCCCACTAACGACTCCCTGAGGTATTGGCCCATCTTCGCAACGTTAGTCTTCCTAAAGTCTAAGATCCTCACCTTGGAATGGATTCTAACAGCCCTAGTCCTAATACTGAACCACACCATCTGGTGATCACTGGATGCAAAATGATCTCCCACTACAACATCAGAAACACTTTCACCATTGGTAAGCACCAAGTCCAGTATGGCCCCTTCACGTGTGGGGTCTGTTACCAATTGCCTGAATAGTTCTCCCTGTAGAGAATCCAGGATCTCCTTACTTCTAGATGATACTGCAGCAGGAATGTGACAATCAACATCTGGCATATTGAAATCTCCTATCAGTAGCACTTCCCCTTTCCTAGCAATGCTGCGTATGTCTTCAATTAACTCTCTGTCCACCTCTTCCTCTTGTGAGGGAGGTCTGTATATCACACCAATGGAAATAGATTTCTCTTTCCCTCTTTCTAGTTTAACCCACAATGCCTCCTCTCTTCCTTTTAAGCTCTGTAATTCCAAAGCTTTAATAGTAGTTTTTACATATAGTGCCATTCCTCCTCCCCTTCTTCCTACCCTGTCCTTTCTGAATAAAGTATAACCAGGTATAGTTACATCCCAATCATGGTTTTCTGTGAACCATGTTTCTGTAACTGCCACTAAATCCAAGTCAGCCACTCCCACCAAAGCTTCAACATCAGGGATCTTATTTCCCATGCTACGGGCATTTATACACACTGCTTTCCATATGTTATCCCTGTTACCCATCTAGTGTGATCATTTGGAAATTCCATGTTGGAAGATTCAACGTCGACAATAATTGGAGAAAATGAGCTGTATCGCGTATATATGATCGCACTAGTGCAGCTTCTTTACGCAAAAAGACATCACAAAATTGTGACAATGGTTCAAGCACAGATCCCCTACAAGATACAATTGGTCTACCCGGAGGAGAAATTAAGGATTTATGTATCTTAGGAACCAAGTAAAGTATGGGAACTTTAGGACTTGTAGGTGTCAGAAACTGATTTTCCTTCTTTGTTAGCCATCCATTTTGGAACGCCATATCAGCCAAAGACTTCACTTTTTTCTGCAACTCAGTAGTAGGATCGTGCAATAACAATTGATAAGTTATAGTGTCAGATAAATGAGTCCGTAAAAGTATCTCATAATCAGATGTATACTGCACCACAATTGCACCTCCCTTATCCGCTCTACGAATGGTAAGTGTGGAATCCTGTTTTAGCTGACACAAAGAGTCCCATCCTCTTCTATCCAAATTCACCCATGCGGATGGGTTATTCTGTTCCAACTGTTCCAAATCATGTAGAACTAAATTTTGATAAGTTAAAATGGAAGGATCCATTACATCTGGAGGTAACCATGTGGACACCGGTCGTAAAACTGAATCATCAACTTTTTCAGGCTTATCAGAAAAATAGTGCATTATACGCAGCTTTCTAAAAAATTTGTATAAATACACCCGCATTTTAAAGGAATCATAGGAAACCGTTGGTACAAAGGAGAGACCGAGATTCAATAAACGTTCTTGATCAGAAGTGAGAGAAGTCCGCGTGAGGTTTACCACTAGAGAGTCATTTGTTGCTGAGATCGTTGTCTTGTCGTTGGAGGATCCCAATTGTCGACATGATAAGTGCGACATGTTCGACCACGTCGCCCCTGTCCCCGCCGAAAATCCTGAGGGGATTTTTTGGACTTAGAAGTATCTGACAACTCATTACTATCATCCGTCTCATCCGAGGAACTCTCAAAAGTCACACGTGATGTATTTTTGCGTAAAGAAGCTGCACTAGTGCGATCATATATACGCGATACAGCTCATTTTCTCCAATTATTGTCGACGTTGAATCTTCCAACATGGAATTTCCAAATGATCACACTAGATGTCACTGCCCTATATACAAATATTAGTCAAGTGGAGGCTTTAGAATTGTTGCACTCTAAGTTTGAGTTTGCACCTTGTAAACGGGGGCGCTGGGTGAGAATGTCCACAGTCTTGGCAAAGGCAAATATTAATATGACTTGCAAAGGATTGTGGGAAATGTAGTCCATTCATACCAGACTCAGCCGTTCACAATAAATTAGTTGTGCTTGCTCGAATGTAAAGCAAAGAAGATATTTTATTTATGGGGTTATTTCTCCCAACACAGATATACTTGGTAGCACATAAAAAGGAATACTTGCTTTCAGTATTATACTTAGAAAAACAAATAAGGAAAAAAACAACAGCTGAACTTGTTAAGCAATCAAATCAAAGCATAAAGACCTTGATGGGAACAGAAAGGTCTTTTCTGTAGACTCCTGCTAATATCTCCTTAGCAGTGCTTCAAAGAACAAACAAAACCCACAAAGTAGAAAAAAACTGTTCTTTTTCAGGGATAACTTCCTGTATCTTCACACACACTCAGAAGTGTCCCTTCAGAGCTCACAGGCAATTAGGCAAGGCTCAATTGCTAACCATTACCAGCTGAAACCCTCTTGGCTGGTTTACTTTCTATTACTTGGCTCAAATCCTACTCAGAAGCTTTTCTGAGTAGATTAAAGAACAAGTTTATATTTCTTTGTGATGGTTGTTGTATTTTGTGACAGCATATTACCACAGAAGTTTAGACAGAGAGCAATCCATGTATTCAAAATCCCCATTTATACCATCTTCCCCTTCTTCAACTATCATGGGTTCAATGTCATGGATTGGCACAGAGGAATTTCCCAATGGAACACTCTCAGGACAATACTTGTTTCCCTGCTGTCTTCCCAGTGAAGAGCTAGGGCATAGATCAGTGTTCATACCTGAGCTTCCATTGCTGTTAGAGTTCCTCTCTAAATATCCTGGCCAGTATGTAGTCCAGTTCTTATGTCCAGCCTTCCAATCAAGATCCCTGGACACTGGATCTCTCTTCGCATACCTTCTTGCACTGGTCTTAGGGTCCCTTCCAAGTGCAGCCGTCTCCCTTACAGGTGCCGTCTGGGGATTCCTGGCTCTGCAGCCCCACTCCTCTGGCTTTCCCCAGTCCAGTGGTGTATGCTTGCCTCTGGAATGCCTCCCAGTATACGTACTGCTATTGACTCCTTTAGACCTCCCAAATGCTTTTCTCTTCTTTCTTCCAAAGTTTTTCGTTCTCTCTCTGTCCCTCAGCTCTGGCTTCTGCTGATGATGATGGTCAGGATGATCAAGGTGCTTCTGATGCTTCTGATCAAGATGATTAAGCTTCTGATGATCAAGATGATGCTTCTGATGATTCTCTGTAGAATAAGCTTTTCTTTTATCCTGCTTAGATGAATGCTCCACCCTAGCACAGCGCAGCTGTGCTGAATCAAGCCCTGCCCTTGGAGATGAGTGCTTGGGGATTACCTCATAGCCCTCCTGATTGAACACACGTTTCCCCACTTCAGCTCTTCTAATGGCTGTTGGAAACCTGGTGCATTCTGGGACTGGTAGTCTTTTATGGAAACACTCTGTTTTATTATTTCTACCAGAACAGACAGGGTGCTTGTTCAGAGTCACTTCACCTCTACTATAGCTCCTTCCTGAACTATGATAAGCTTCCTTATCACAACCTCCACGACTTTCCTGTCAGTTTTTGATGGAGTTAATAACATTAGTATTAACAAGAAATTATTTTTTATCTCAGGGGCTTTTTTATCAACAGACTTTCGGTATTGCTATGGGGGCATCAGCAGCACCCTCTATTGCTACATTATATATGGCGGATTTTGAGGAGCAACATCTTTATAAAACCTCTTATTTTCAATTTATTCCATTTTGGAAGCGTTTTTTAGATGACATCTTTTTCCTATGGACTGGCAGTTCTATAGAGTTACAAGAATTTTTGAAGTGGATAAATACTGTTAAGCCTAATTTAACTTTTACTGCAAATATTGCTGATCAACATACAGATTTTTTGGACATCACTGTTTTTAAAGAGTCTGATCATTTTCGCACTTCTTTATACCAAAAAACAGTGCTACGCAATAGTTTACTTAAATATCAAAGTTTTCATCCCAATCTGTTGAAGAGAGGTCTCCCTTATGGACAATTTTTAAGATTATGACGTATTTGCTCAACACTAGGTGATTTAAAATTACATTCAGCAGACCTCAGTAAAAGACTCCTGGATAGGGGTTATCCTAAGAAAATAATTCGGTTGGCATACCATCGGGCGTTATACACACATCGGGAATGGATATTGACTGACCAAACTTCATCACTATCTGCTGAAACATCTACATCGACTATTGTGGGGATATTACCTTATATGACGTCTAGTACTGCTGTGGCTAATATTCTCCGCAAACATTGGCCTGTGTTGAAGCTACATCCTTGTTTTCAACAATCTTTTATGGTGGCATTTTCTAGGGGTGCAAATTTGGGAGATATCGTGGCTCGATCGACATTGATGGTAGATAGACCTCCTGTTCCATCTCTCCAACATCAAGGCCACAGCATTTGTCGCAATTGTATTCATTGTGCTTCCTTTTTAACAGGGGTCATGTGGACTCATCCTACGACTGGTCAGTCTTATAGGAGAAAATGGGAGATGGATTGTACCACATCTTATGTGGTCTACATTATTCAATGTCCTTGCCCCCTTGTATATGTAGGGTGCACAACACAAAAAATTAAAATCAGGTTAGGAGAACATGCTTCACGTTTGCGGCAAAAGATTGATACAGCTCCGATGGTAGAACATTGTCATTTATTAAATCATACATGTCAGGATCTTCGGTGGTCAGTCATCGATCATGTGCCTTTGGATCCTAGAAGTGGTGATCGTATTAATAAACTTCAACGATCTGAGCAAAACTGGATTTTTCGTTTACGTATGGTACATCCCACTGGTCTAAACAAAGAGGTTGAGTGGACAAGTATCATCTGACGTCATCCATTAGGCATAGAGACACCCTGAATTGGTGGGTAATCCCTATAGTTCCTATTGGTTGGCTTTTCAGATTGATGGCAAAAAACAGCCATTCATGTAAGCTTTGACCCTTTGAAGAAACAGCTGATTTTTCAGCGTTTTTTGACGGTTTTCAATATGGTATGATGATAACACTTGATCAATGTTCCCTCTAATTTTCTGTAGGCTGTGTGCGCATAAAATATCAGCTGTGCAGCTTTTGAAGGAAGGTTAAATTTTTGTGTGCCACATAACGACACTCGGAGTTATATACTTTAAAATTTGACTACACGTCAGAATACAGTATATACACCACTTTGATTGCACTAGAAAATATTGTAGAACTTGTGAAAACCGTAAATACACAACAACTTTTAAATTTTAAGACGTCTGTGTTGTTTTCTATCTGAATCAGAACCGTAATTTTTGTGCGCTCTGTTATAAAGTATGTGCGCTCGCTCGGCAAGGTGTGTGCGCGCGCACACGCGCACAGCTTAGAGGGAACAGTGCACTTGATACAGGGTGACAGACCCGAAACGTGCACGTCGTGCTCAACAGTACAAGATTGATGTTCTTTGAAACAGCTAAGTAGTGGATAACTTTGCTACAATTGTTTTTTGAAAATGATTAAATAGATGAAACTGAGTGGCGGACATAGTTTTTGGTCTATGTCCCTTTCCGGTAACATCCGACAAAAAAATTAGAAGAGGTTTCACTGGGGGTGTTTAGTGATTTCTTGGAGTGTCTTTATATATTATCACTATCTTTGGGGCTTTTTGTTAGGATAGTGACATTGATACCAGGCAAAATGATAGAAACCATTATAAAGAACAAAATTACTGAACACGTAGATAGAGTTTAATGGGAGAAAGTCAACTTAGATTTAGCCAAGGAAAGTCTTGTCTTACTAAACTGTTATATTTTCTTGAAAGTGGGGGTCATTCTGTGCCACAAATATTGGGCTGTTTCACTCATTTCTTGCTTCTCGGTCTCTGTTACCTTAGACTCCTCCACCTCTGAGCCCGTGCCTTTACACTGTGGGGTGCCTCGCAGTTCTGTCCTTGCAGCTATTGCTTTTTAACATCTTCTTGGTTCCACTCACCCTTCTGATACAACAGCGTGGTATTTCAGCCTGTTATTATGCAGATGACATCATACTGATTCATCACACTTCTCTGAATCTGCATCTTTCTCCCCTTGACGCTTGCTTATGTGCTGTCGCAGATTGGTTGAGCTCTGTCCTCTTGCACCTGAACCCTGCCAAAACCTCAGTGGTTTGGCTCTCCCTGGTTTCCCCCCCCCCCCCCCCAGCTCTTTCCCCTACTTTCCTTGGTACCCCAGTCCCTTTAGTTTCTTCTATGCACTACCTTGGGGTGACCCTGGATTCTGCTTTTTCTTTCCAGGATCACACCTCTTCCCTATCACATCATTCACACTTCTTTCTTTGTCAAATTTGCTCTGTCTGCGATATCCTGCCCCCCCCCCCCCCCTCTCCCTGTCTTCTCTTACCACTCTCCTGCTTACACTGGTAAATTTTGCTGATCAACTACTGTGCAGGCATCCCCCAAAATCAACTTCACCGTCTCCAGTTGATTCAGAATACCGCAGCAAGGATCCTCTCACATACCTCCCGTTTTGCTCTAAACTGTATAAAGTCAGTAACTAATGTCTTTTAAAGACACATGGGCACCTATGTGCCTTTACAGAATACCAGGGTTAAAACTGGCAGACAATATGGAGCAGGCATAAAAGTTAGCATGTTGCATATTTATATCTTTGAAAGACACTTTTAAGTGAGAACAAACATAAAAATGGAAATAAATCTCACCTATAAATATCTTTAATCTTTACGTGTTCATGTCTAGTTTCTCACATTTAGCCAATAATTCATCAACTTGCATTTTTCCTTTTAAACTCATTAAGGAATATTCTATCCCTTCTTATATTTTCTCATTTAATTAATTGATTTCATAAATGAGGAGGACCATCAAGAATATGTCCAAAAGATCTGTCTCTTACTTCCTTTTCCCTGATATTAAAATCATTGGTCCACAGTTTTATGTTTGATAATATATGTGCATAAATCACAACTTTGCCTGCGCTGTACTCAAACTCTGCTCCAGAAAACGCCTACCCACAGGTTCCATAAGTACAGACCTTCTTGCCATGCCACCATGTGTACAGTTACATGCACAACCCCAGATAAAAACGCTTTTATAAAATTATGAGCATCAAAAATCCTTCACATGCAAAAAATCATTTATAAACGTATCCCCTAGGGGGTAACATTTTAAGGAGGTGCCTAGATTTAGGCTCCAAGTGGACACGTAAATGGCAGTATGGCAGTCATTTACTCATGTAAATGGCCAAAATAACCTCTTATAAAATTCCAACTAACATAAATATACACAACTTGCTTGCATGGTGTGTACTTTCACCGCAGGCATGCAGATGGGTGGAAAGCCTGGAACCTACCTTCAAGGCTTTCAAAACCTTGTTACAAACCTACCTTTTTGAAAGGTCAAACTGGTTTTACCCTTACTGTCTCCCTTCCCTCTTACCCACCCCATTTTTCCCCCTCTCCTTGTTTTCTTTACTAAGTATTGGCGTTCCTTTCTATCTCTTTTGGTTTTATTATATGATTTTAATTGTAAACCACTGTGATTGAAGCACATAAAGCTAAACCATAAACCGTAATCTGGGTGAAGTATCGGAGATTCAAGTAATTACGTGCATTGATTATATAATATGATCATTTTCGTGCATCTGTTCTCTTGGGCTTCTGTAGCTAGTATGATGATCTTTGCTGTTTTCCGGGTCATGCTGTGTCTTATAAGTGACATTTCAGCCATCATGCTGTGGATTTCTTCAGGGTGAAGTGGTTATGCAGCGGCTATCTGTTCTTTTATACTGTAGTGATCCCACCAGATTGGTGGGATTGAGTTGGGACATTTCGATTTGAATTTTGGCAGGACAGTTCATTGGAAAGAGGCTGGAAACCACTCTTTTCCTACAGATTGGACCGTTCTCTGGTGACTTTAAAGATGTTCTCGCCGTAGGTTTGCTTTACATGAATTTTCCTGCCAAAATTCCAATTTCCCAACTTGATCCCAACAATCCGGTTGAGGACTACACCATGAAAGAACAGACATCCACTACATAACCCCTCCACCCTGAAGAAAGCCATAGCATGGTTTCAGTTACTAAGATCCAGCATAACCCGGAAAATTGCAAAGATCAACTTAAGTGCAAAGATGCAAAATGGATACGCGGATGTTTACATCAGCTCCATGACTGCTCTAAGCATCTGTGCCTGCAAGATGTTATGCCACTTATTCTAGTATTTTATAAAGTCAAGGGCACCTATACTCGAGTTTACAAAATGGCCTTAAACTAGGCATGACAAAACGCATTTAAGCTAGGCGTGACTTGACAAAATTATCCTCCGCATGTCTGTCTTTCAATAGCTGTTTTGCTAATGTCCATGTTTTATTGTAATCCGCCTACAACTTTGTGATTAGCAGAATAGAAATAATTTTTATTACTCGGTTAAATGTGGGTGGCTTCCACTCACTTTGGAGCCCGCAAGGCCATGACTGCAGAGTTTGGCACTTCTACCCAACACCACAATAGTTCTTAACCTCAGGTACATTGACCTTCCTTTCTATTAGGGGTAACCACAGGGGAAAAAAATCCCTTTTATGTATTTTCATCATGGATTAATGTCATGTATATTTTTTCATTCTCTCGTCTATATTGTATACTTAGTTTTCAGTACACACTATTTTCATATAACACGGTTACAATTTTACAACATATTTCCTTGATTTTGCTTGTACTTGTGCTGAAATGCCAAACCCAGTATCTTTTTGTTGTTGTGTTTTGTTATTACGGATGGAAAATGACCCAAAACAATATAACAAAATATTGTTGTTATGTTCATGTCAGCTCTTTATCTCATTTGTGGAGCAGAAATAAAGCCACTGCGGGTAGAAATAGCAGATGGAACGTTTTCTTTTAGTTTGTTATTTACAATGTCCCCAAAAGCCTGGAGAACATTGATGGTCATGCCACATAGATCCAGTTACCATCAGTTCTTGCTATCCCATTGTTGTTGCTCTTCTCACAGGTATTAGAAATTAATTTGTCCTCCCCCTTTTAGTGGTTTGAAGAGAGAAATTTCTTCAGTGAGCTCCCACAGTTGCCTCTCCCTTTAATGCCTCTGTTAATCTTACCTACCATTTTCTCAAGGGACCCGCTGTTTAAGAGAGATACAATGTAGGAGGTAATTAGTGTTTTCTCAAATGTTTTCATCAGGCTTGTTCAGCCAATTAAGTTGTTCAACCTTGCATAGAAAGTCATTAGTGCAGTTAATAAGAGGAAGGTTTCTGGGAAGGAGGTTTGGACAGAAATCAACATCCAAAGGCTCTTCCTGAAAAATTCTCACTATCTCTTTTGTTGAATTGTTGGTAGAGTGGAGAAATCCACCATGTTGTTGTTGCTGTTAAGGATGGATACGCTTACAGCAGTGATCTCAGAGATCAAACCCTTCAGGTCCTTTCTCTACTTCAAAATGGAATAGAGTGGAATCCAACAGCCAGAGAACCAGCATTTTACCTCAGTGACAGTGTGACACAACAAAGTTGTTTCAAACTGGGGTTAAGTCCAGTCACTGTGTGCCGCCCTTGCCAATACCTGGCCTATGCTTTATTGTATTGTAATATGCCAACTGTCAGCACTTTTAAGCTTTATACCATGAAAAACGGTATTGTACTATCATAAATCGTTCATTTGTGAAACATTAAAAACAAAAAAAGTGATTCCAGGGTGCCCCTGAAGAACCTACAACAAGTCATAGATAACCCCCCAGCTTTCCACGGAGCTGCTCTGAATTTTTCTGCTGGCACATCCATTACATGCTTCTCAGAGCTAGAGTCACAGGACCATGTATTTAGCTGCGATGTAGATAAGGATCACAGGTACACTAAAAAATTTTTTTTTTAAACTGTCTCTAATGTTTCGATTGATTTTTACGTTTTTTGGTGCGCTGAATCCAAATCTGGTAACCAATTTGCTCCATCACGTACAGATTTTTTGCTACATTGGGTTAGCAGTTTGAGGTGAACGTTTCAGATTGAATGCGATCGAGATAAAAGTTTCTTGGATGAATTCTTTATACTAATTGTTTAGTAGTTATTCAAATAAGAATAAAGAAAATTGAAACAAGGCAGCACATAAGAACAGAGTAATGTCAACAAAACACACTGTGATGGTAGCAAAATTGTCTGCACTTAAAACAGCCACATACATGTGCACAAACATTGAGCATATAAGAGCGAGGTTAGACACAAAGCAAAGCAAAGAAATGTGCAAAAAATGTTGTACAGGTATGTATGTAAGAATAGAAAACGCAAACCGCACCATTGCAATACATGAAGACAAACACCCGATGGTGTGAAAATAAAATTCTAATAAATGAGATCCGACACTATGGTAATAACTAGCAAATTTTTATTTCAAAGTTTAGTAAAAACACGATATTTGTCAACACAGTTTAGATTTTAAAGTCATTCTTGGGTCAATCAATCTCCTGGTGGGCCCGTTTCTTCTTCCCCTGAATGCTTCTCTTGGTGCGCTGCTTGGCGTATTTTTCATCTGGGGTTTCCCGCAACGGCAACCAGCAGAAATCAGCCATCATAGTGGTGCTCCATCTTCCTTGGTACCTTCTCTCTGCGTCCTTGATGTCCTGGTGAAACCTTTCACCTTGTTCTTCACTGTACGCCCCCAAGTTTTCAGGAAAGTAGTTCACATGGGAGTGCAAGAAATGGACTTTCAGGCTCATGTTACAGCCTTGTTCTTTGAAGGCATTGAGCATCCTGGCAACAATATCCTTATAGTTCTCATCCCGCCTGTTCCCCAAGAATTTGAGAACAACATCCTTGAAGGAATCCCAGGCTTCTTTTTCCTTCTCAGACATCGTTTCAGCGAATGCTCCATCTGAAATGAGTTTCCTCAGGGCCAACAAACACTCCTTCCTTTAGCTTTGCTTCAGAAAGTCGGGGGAACTTTGAGCAAAGGTACCGAAAGCACTCACCATCTTTTGGAAGGGACTTGATGAATTGCTTAATGAGACCCAACTTAATGTGGAGAGGTGGTAATAGAATTTTATCACGAGGTACCAAGCTCTCATGAAGAACATTTTTCTCACCGGGTCTCAAATACTCCCGAATTGGCCAGTCTTTTTTCCCCCAGTGTAGGTCGCGGGCCCGGCTATCCCACAAGCAAAGGAAGCAGGGATATTTGGTGAAACCGGATTGCTGCCCTAATAGCATGGATAGAATTTTAAAGTCTCCACAAATCATCCACTTATGCTCATCATAACAAATCTTCTGAAGAATCAGGGCCAAATTCTCGTATTTTTCTTGGAGAATAACAGAGTGAGCAATAGGAACTGAAGCGAATGTGTTGCCATTATGAAGAAGAACACCTTTTATGCTGTCTTTTGACGAATCAATGAACAGCCGCCATTCAGCAGGATCATACTTGAGTTTAAACTTTTCCATCACTCTGTATATATCGTTGCAAAATACCAAATCTTCCTCTTTGCTGAAATACTTCAAAAATTGTGTCTCGCGGTTGCGGTACCAATAAAAAGTTGTTTCTGGTGACAATAGATTTTTCTGTTTAAGCCGAGAACCTAGCAGTTGGGCAGCATCTTTTGGGAGTCCTAAATCCCGGACTAAATCATTCAATTCAGCTTGAGAGAAAAGTTCAGGTTTCGGATCTGGTTCAGTTTCAAACTCGGAAGTACTGGACTCATCGGGAAAAGCCATCTGATGAGTCTCATCATGATCAGAACCGTCCACACAAATATGATCCAAACATTTTTGTGGTTCAGGCACAGGTACTTCGTTGCTCTGAGGCATAGGCCTAATTGCTGAGGGAAGGTTGGGGTAACTTATTACGTTCTTATTTTTTAAGTTATATCCCTTCACAATGCAAGAGCAAAAATAGCAGTCACTGCTGTGGTCTCTTTGTTCACGCCACATCATAGGTATTCCGAAACGAAATGCTTGTTTTTTACCTTTCATCCATAAGCGTAGATCTTCCTCACATGTCTTGCACACTTTGTGAGGATTCCTGCCCACGGTTTGTCTTGATCGCCTAACTTCAAACCGAAATAGGCGAAATATACTTTTTTAATAAATGCAGAAATGTTCCTCTGCCGCTTTTTCACGGTATATTCCCCACAAATAAAACAAAAACTGTCCGGAGAGTTGACGCAACCTCTGGCTCTGTGAGCCATCACAAATACACAGCACTGCAAACTACAACTGTAGTGAACCACTTCGGAATAAAGCTGGATTACGACTGAGCAAACAAAAGGTAATAATGAACTTGCAAGAAACTGAAATTTGACAGGAACGTTCATGTCGCAACCACCGTGTTTGAGCGAGCGAACGAGGCGAGGCGAACAGGAAACAGAATCCCCTCCTTTTCCAAACATTATTGATAATATTACATAAATACTTCTCTCATGTGATCAAATTAGCAGATCAATATTCTATGTATATAGTTCAATGTATATAGTTTTACCCCCCATATTGTATGTATATAGTTCAATGTATATAGTTTTACCCCCCATATTATCCATGTTTATCTTATCCAAATTTATTTTCCTGTTTTATGTAATACCGAGCAGCCTGTTCTGGTCTTTGGTTCTCTGTAAACCGCGCTGATTGTAAATAGCGCGGTATATAAAAAAATTGAAATAAAATAAATAAATAACATGCGCCAGCGCGAGTACTGGATTTAGCCCCCTGCCTCCCAATTGTCCTGTTAATGTATAAAATGAATACAAAACACTCTAAAATATCATGAGGGAGTGTTTCTAGTTAGTTAACCATTACAACCTCTATTTTGGGCCAAGAAAATAAACTGCAGTCGGCTAAAAAGAAATTATGTGAACATTCCTTATATGGGTAAGAAATCTAATTTTGCAAGAAAACGTGACGTGATAGAACATTTTGGCTATTTTTCCTGGATTCAGCACCCCAAAATCTATAGGAATCAGTTGCAAAACTGGAGGCAGTTTTTTGGTAGTGTACCTTAGTCAGTCAAATATCTTCATAGCACAAAAAATATGTATTTCTGCTTATAACCACAAGGTGGTGCTGTCACCTAAATACTGCAAGTGGGACTTTCCCCCCCACGAGTCTCTTTCCTGTATGAAGAAAGGAAACTAACCCACTGATGAAACTTGTCTAGGTCCTGGGCTGTGGCTACTGATGAGCAAGACCAGAGCAGGTGCCACGAGAGCAGGCATCAAGGAGGATTTAATTTTAAACAAAGCATTCTGTTGCATAGCAATTGAGTGAATAAAAGGTGGCATAGACACATATCTAGAGGGAAGTCTCACCCCTGATTTTTTTTCCTTACCACAGCAGTTTTCTTTCTGCTTCTTTCAACATCTAGCTCAATCGGAACCAGCCTCAGAGTCGGCTTAACCACTAGACAGACTAGGTGGGCATCTAGGAGAGCAGCTTCTGGGGGTGCTACAGAGAGCAGCTACAGCGAAAGCTAAACAATGGATCTGGACAGCCCCACAAACTCAAACAAAGAGCCATCAGTGCGCACTCAGACCTGCAGAGAGGGTGCCGGTTTTCAAATAGTCCATTTACCCAGGTATATGGGTTTCAGGGAAGCCGTAAAACCAGAGTGCATAAAATGAAGCTGAAGTAAATAAACTTAAAAGCAACACCAGGAAATACTTTTTCACTGAAGGGGTGGTGGATGCTTGGAATGCTCTCCTAAAGGTGGGGCAAATGCAGTGACAGAATTCAAAAAGACATGAGACAGACACAGCGAATCCCTTTATGGCAAGAGGATAAAATCAAAATACATTGAAATATCTTTTATACTTCAACAACTAAGTCGGGGGGGGGGGGAGACCTGCATGGAGCAGCAAGTGCAGCCTTAAAGGCATAGAAGGGGGTGACCCGCATAGAGTGGTGGGTACAACTACTCTAGCCACCTTAATGGGCAGACTAGATGGACCATCCTGCTCTTTATCTGCTGTCATATACTATGGGGGTCATTCTAAAACACGAATAAGGGATGTCCACAGCGGCGGGGATGTGTAAGTGGCAAAAACGTCCCCCACCAGCCAGAACAAATGCACGATGCAGTCATAAGGTACTGGGAGCAGAACCGAGGCAATGTTGCAGGGTAAAGAAACCTATCTAAACACACCTGCAGCAGTATTAAGAGGAGCAATAGAGTCCAATCAGGCCATGCACCTACTACTACTACTGAGCATTTGTATAGCGCTACAAGTCATACGCAGCGCTGCACAGACATGTAAGAGACAGAGCTTACAATCTAGCCAAAATAGACAACACAGAAGGTGTAGGCAGGGATAAAGCAAGGGGGAAAGGAAAAGAAAAAGGAGATCAGGTGAGTCAAGATCCAAAAGCAGCAGCGAAGAGGTGAGTTTTCAGTCTGGATTTGAAGAGGGTCAGAGAAGGTGCCTGGCGCACAGACTCAGGTAGTTTGTTCTAGGCGTAAGGTGCAACAAGGTGAAAGGAGCAAAGTCTGGAGTTGGGAGTAGAAGAGAAGGGCACAGATAGAAGCAGTTGGCTAGAAGAGCGGCGTTCCCGAGGGGAGTTGTAAGGAGGGATAAGAGAAGAAAGTTAGTGAGGAGCGGCAGAGTGAATGCATTTATAGGTCAGCAGAAGTTTGAACTGGATGCAGAAACAGAAAGAGAGCCAATGAAGTGACTTGAGAAGAGGAGTAATATGGGCATGACGAGGCTGGTGGAGGATTAGCCGCGCAGCAGAGTGTTGAACAGACTGAAAGGGAGAGAGATAATTCAAAGGGGGACCAACAAGGAGTAGGTTACAGTAGTCAAGATGGGAGGTGATTAAGGAGTGGATAAGCATCTTAGTAGTATGTTCAGAAAGGAAAGGGCAGATTTGCTGATGTTATAGAGAAAGGAACGGCAGGTCTTAGCTATCAGATGGATGTGTGTGAGAGGAGTCAAAGACAACCCCAAGATTGCGGGCCGAGGAAACAGGAAAGAGTACAGAGTTATCCACAGAGAATGAGAAAAGAGGAGGGGAGGTTTTGGGGGGTAAGATAAGAAGTTCAGTCTTGGCCATGTTCAATTTCAAGTGGCAGTGAGACATCCAGGCAGCAGTGTCAGAAAGGCAGGCAGAGATCCAGATCTGGATTGCCAGAGAGATTTCAGGCGTAGAGAGGTAGATCTGAGAGTCATCAGCATAAAGATGGTACTGAAAGCCATGGGAGAGATAAGCGCACCAAGGGACTGGGTGTAGAGAGAGAAAAGGAGTGGACCCAAGACAGATCCTTGGGGTACACCAACTGGGAGCGGGATAGCAAAGGAGGAGGAGCCACCAGAACACACACTGAAAGAGCGATGGGAGAGATAAGAGATGAACCAGGATAGTAGAGTCCTTAAATCCAAGCGAGGACAGGGTATTGAGGAGAAGGTTGTGGTCAACAGTGTCAAAAGCAGCAGAGAGGTCAAGAAGGATGAGGACAGAGTAAAGGCCATTGGACTTTGCCAGGAACAAGTCACTAGAGACTTTGGCAAGAGCTATTTCAGTAAAGTGTAAAGGACGAAAGCCAGACTGTAAGGGATCCAGGAGGGCATGAGAGGAGAGGAAATCGAGGCAGTGGCGGTGAACCGCACGTTCTAGTAGTTTAGAAATAAAGGGAAGGAGGGAGATGGTCAATAATTAGAAGGACAGGTGGGATCAAGTGAGGGTTTCTTGAGGAGAGGTGTGACCACAGCATGCTTGAAGTCTGCAGGGACAGTTACAGTGGAGAGTGATAGGTTGAGAATATGAGAGATGGAAGGGACAACGGTGGAGGAGATGGGGCTTAGGAGATGGGTGGGGATAGGATCATAGGAGCAGGTGGTGAGTTTGGAGAAAGAAAGAAGGTGTGCAGTTTCCTCTTCAGAGAGAGGGTAGCAGAAGTGTGTGTGGGGGGGGGGGGGGGAGTTGGGAGTGAAGAGGGGGAGGAGGGAAGTAGCTGACTTTGTGGGGAATTGGAGGGTGATCTTGTGGATTTTGTCATGGAAATAGTCAGCCAGGGTTTGGGCAGAAAGGGAGGGAGGGATCAGCGCTTTATGTGCTAAAGGAGACAATCTATGGGGCCCCAATAAAACTATGCACGTAAAGATGGGACTTCTGATGCAGGGAGAGCATGGATGTGAGCAGGGGAAGGACACTTTGTGGGTTGCGAACGGGAGATCAGATATGTAGCCCTGGTACCCCATGTGTGTATGTTATGTCATAGTTGATATGTACAGGTGCAGGGCAGCCCTCTGGCAGAATCATGTTGCTGTCCAGAAAGTGTGTGTGTGTGGTTTGAGGAGTACATGGGGGGAACTGGTGTGGTCAGCAGCAGTGCAGGGGGGAGATGAAAGCCTGGTCAGTACCTGAACCGTATGGGTGACCACAGTGTCACCAGGTGCCAGTGTGATGAGGCAGACAAAGACAGAGAGGGCCCACTATAGCCAAATGTGCAAACATATGGCCATCAAAGATAGGGGACCCCCATAGTAGGAGCATATAGCAGTGCAAACAGCACTAATGCATGCCCATGATGCACAGTGTGCTGTTGAGCATGTAGTAGTAGAAACAAAAACAGGAAGCGGCAGATTCAACACCCAATACCTTTATTAGTACCAATTAAGTGGCCTAAGCCCAACACAGGACCGTGTTTCGTATGTCACTTCATCAGGGGCTATCAGGGCACACTAAAAAATAATAAATAAAATTACATTATTAAAATCAAAATTGAAACAATAATGTAAAAAAAGGGGGGTTAAAACATAAAAATATAACATAAATATAATTTACATAAAAAAGGCTAAATTGGACCATCACAGATAGCTTAGATCATAAAGAAAGCTGGAAACACATTATTAAAACCCAAAGGGGACCATTATAAATATCTCAATTAAAATCATAAAAATAAAAATACTACATGTATAGTTGGAATTAATCCCAATATATTAAACAACGGCTCTATAAATAAAAAAATATATATATATGAACTTATATACATACACATATATAAAAAATATATATAAATATATAAATAATTGAATAATTAAAATTATAAAGATGCAAATTGAAATACAAATGAAAATCATAAAAATACATATATAATTGGATTTAATACCAGTACATGGAATAAACAGCTCCATAAATCAAATCATATATATAAACTTATATACATATACATATTTAAATAAATATATGAGTATATAAACAATAAAATAAAATAATTAAAAGTATAAAGATGCAAATTGGAATACAAATGAAAATGTTAAAAATCAATAAGAATTTTAGAAATAAAATTTGTAAAAAATATTTTTTAAAAACTTTTTTTTTAGAACATTTATAATTATAAAGTGCTTAAACAAACATATACAGAAAACCTGTAAATAACCATATAAAACCAAGAGAACAGAAGGGATGAGGAGACCAAAACAATAAGTCTAAACTAAAAATAATAATAAATAATGTAAAGGAGGAGGTTACCTGAGGGTGTGATGTACATGGACTTCACCAGGCTCAACAGAGTCAATGGAAGTCGCTATGATCTAAAAAACTTCTAAAGATAAAATTAAGACCATAAAACCTGTGCAAAATCAAGATATTGCCCAATTAAATGAATAATTTTAAGAAATAATAAATATAATAATGATTTATATGAATATTAAATTATGGAGGGTTTTGGACACTGCCCCGATTAAAATCTCATGACCATAAAAAAGGGGGGGGGGGATGATTAAGTACAGAATAAATAAATAGTGAACCATTTGGAAAAATTTCTAGGGGATTACTGTAGATCCAAAAAATATCATTATTACATATAATTGTTAAAAATATGATAACCAAGAAGAAGGGGGGTGGAATGTAAAGGATGAATGAAACTTGCATTCATACACTTGTATGACCCATATTAATTACTCGGATAAAAAGCCATAATCAGCCGTCTAAAAGTCCTCAAAGGTATAAAAGGATATTCAAAATAAAATATATACCTAGAGATCAACATAAACAGCTTACATAATCTCAATAAATAAACGAAGAAACGGGAAATGCCCACATTAAATTGTACAGCAAATTTTAAAATAGGAACTACCAGTGATAAAACTTTTAAGACCCATGAAACACTAAAGGATCATATCAGGAATCAAAAAGAAACCAAAACCAGCCCATAAGAGCACAAATAACCGCGTGGAAACCCCAAATGTATCTTGCCTTTACAAAGCCTTGTATCACGTTGTACACTCCGAGCTTCTGGTCCAATATCCGTGAAACCTTTAGAAACATGTATTGTTTTATTATAGCGTCGAGAACATTGAAAGGACACTAATAAAGTAAGAGTTAAAAAACGACGCTGGAAATACACTTAAAACAATGTCGGCAAAACCACTAAAATTTATTAATTCTCACCAAGGAGCAAACTGCAATACATATCCCCTGAATGACCGTAATCTGAGGTACACTAGTAATGAAAGTGATATTTCTGTACAGTTAGCCAGATGGGACTATTCTGGGTCCCTTTTTAATAATCGTTTATGAACCTTTCCTCCAGGAACTTGTCCAAACCCTTTTTAAACCCAGCTACACTAACAGCCTTTACTACATCCTCCGGTAACAAATTCCAGAGTTTGATTACTGGTTGAGTGAAAAAATATTTTCTCTTATTAGTCTTAAATAGTTTACCCTGTAGCTTCATTGCCTGTCCCCTAGTCTTTGGGCCTTTTTGATCTTTTCTGTATTCTTCTATGGCAGGCTCAGGCTCCCACCTGCCTGACACTCATTCTGATCTTCTTCTTTGAAGCTCCATATACTATAAGGTCAAGGATGTTATTCTTCCTCTCTGGGGGAGGCAGGAGGGGGGCTCTGCTTGCTCCTCTGATGTCCGACCTCTTCCTCTCCCAGGGTTTCTTGGTGCACCTCTCCTTCCTGTGCATAGCTGTGGTACTCGGGAGGGAGAGAGTTGGAACTTCTTTTTCCAGCTGCAGATTGTAGGCTGGAGGGAACCTTTGTGTTCTTCATGGCTGTTGGACTTTCTCCTCCTCTTCTCTCTGGGGCTGCTCTACAGTATGGAAGGACCCCCTCTCTCTCCTCCTGTGCTGTCCATGTAGCTGCCTGTGCTCAGTCCCACTGCTGCAGGGTTGCTCTGGGTGACCAGGGCAGCATCTCAGGTAAATTTAAAAATATATTTTTTTCAACAATTTACATATATATATTTGTAACCACCTTCTGTGTAGTCCTAAAAGTCACATCACAGGATGCTTAGCAGTCAAGGGGCATGCTAATCCAATGACCCTTTCTTTCAGTTTTTTTAGTCAGGAGCTCACAGACTATTATTATCAGGGTTCTTTAGTGGGGACTGGCATAAGCCTGGAGTATTTTAGCACTTGACCTTCTCATACTATTCCCTTCTCAAATAAATGAGTCAAGGCCAGAAACTGTGCTCTAATCCAAGGGTTTGCTTAAATGTTAGGGTCACTGAGAAAACCAACAGTAACAATTGGCAGAAACATCAAAGAACAGCTATGTTACAAGCAGTTAATTCCGTCTTCTCAGTCTACAAATGGTTACAAGTAGTTTACTTATTTCTCTTCTCAGTTTCTGTAGTTTACTGTACTTCTTGCAGTTGCTTTTTATCATAATCTGAGCAACTACTCTCTTTCCTAAGTTACTCTGTCTGGTTTCTTCACCACTTATACACTACTACTATTTAATCTTGTTTCATCACCATTTGTGCAGCTTCAGCATTTAGTCTGGATTCCCTGAGTGGAATTCCTATCTCCTCTGTTAGGTATTTTTCTCCAGAGTACTGTCACACCACCACCACTTGCCTCTAGGTAAGAGGGGCATGTTTTTTTTTAGAAGAACTCTCTGCTGTTTGCTTGGCTGTATGTGTGCATCAAACAGAAAGCTGTAGTCGGCTCCAAGGGGTAAGGCAAATGACAGAAATTTATTTTATATACCAAAAGGTTCGTTCATACCACGTACAGGATATTTGCTCAGGGACTCTGTGAAGCATAGCATTCTCCAAACAAACACAAACCCAAAAATGTCTGTTTAAAGGCTATCCATAGTGCAGGATACACAGTCTTAAACATCAAGGATAATTCCCTTTTTAGCCTTGCTGGGTGAAGCACAAACCAAAATCACATTCACTGTCCGTGATAGTATAGCTTCTCTCAGCTTCAAAACCTTCAAGCAACAAATATAATTCAGGGCACAAGAAAGCTTCGTTATAATAGGTACTTTCTTACCCCAGTATCCTTGTTCCAGCAGCAGGTAATTAACAAACTTATCTTAGTTTCCAGGCTTGCTCCTTAGAGCCTGTGACCTTTCCCTTTACCAACACAAGGGACTCACAGCCACCCAGCTTGTGGACTATGGGTTTCTTTTTCTGGCAAACTCTCTCTCAGGACTGGCTTCTTTGCTCCCTGTTCCTCAGGTTTAAAGCTTGGCACAAGGAACAGTCCATAGGAGTGTCCTCCTCATTTAGCTTTACCTCAGGCTCTCCCAGCTGCATAGGCTCAGACTCCCTGTCCTGTTCACCGTCCTCAGCTACCAGCCTCCCGGGGAATCTTGGAGTCTCTCCTGTTCCTGGCTTCAAACCCTCTTGCAGACGTGCTATATTCCACTTAGCACTCTCCTCTCTTGGAAGCTCAGTGCCTCTGCTCTGCTCTGCACCGGTCAAGCTTCCCCCTCTTGCAGCTGTGACTTGGCTTGTGGCAATCTGGCTTCCTGCTTCTCCTTCTCTCCCTCTCTCATACTCTGGCCTCAGTTTATACTTCCAGGGCTCTAGCTTCAACCCCTCCCTACCCAGGTGATGGCAATCAGCCTGACTTCGTGCACCTGAGTACTTGGAGCATTCACTGCCTAAGGGGTTCTGGGCTCTGTATCCTCTCCCCTTCCTTCCATTAGGGGGAGCATGAAATGTGGGCCATGTGGAAGTTTTCTGATTCCTGGAGGTGTTTGTGTCTTTCCTACCCTGTCTCGGTAAAAGGGGACCCTTTACTAGGGTGAATTCCCTGTCTCTTTGTCCTCCCTCAGACTCCGGATAGGCCTCCTTGCCACATACCCCCCTACCTAAGATATTACAGGCTGGCGGAGGTTGTTGTGGCTCCTCCGAACAGTCCGTAATTCTGGATAAGGCATCTGCATTGTGGTGTAGCTTCCCTGCCCGATGCTCTACCTTAAAATCAAAAGCTTGCAGGGTCATGTACCATCTGGTTAATCGTGCATTGTGGTTCTTCATCTGTTGGAGCCACTTCAAGGGTGCATGATCGGTAACTAGCAGGAACTTTTGACCGGTGAGGTAGAACCGGAGGGTCTCTATTGCCCATTTGATGGCGAGGCACTCCTTCTCAATCGTAGAGTAGTGTTGCTCTGCCGAGGACAACTTCCTACTAAGGAACATCACAGGATGCTCATTTCCTTCATGCTTCTGGGACAGGACGGCCCCTAAGCCTACCTTCTGAGGCATCCGTCTGCACAATGAAGGGCTGCGTGAAATCCACTCCGCATAATACTGGTGCTGTGCATAGCCTTCCTTTTAATCTGGTGAAGACCCTCTCCGCCTCCGGGGTCCAACAGAGTTGATTTGGGCAGTTCTTTTTCAACATGTCTGTGAAGATAGAACTTTCTTCTGCAAAGCGTGACAGGAACCTCCTGTAATAGCCAATTAGGCCTAGAAAGCTTCTTAACTGCTTCTTGGTCGTGGGACAAGGAAATTTCTTGATGCTGTCCACTTTGTCAATCAAGGGCTTAATCCTTCCCCGACCTACCATATGGCCCAGGTATTTCACTTCTCGCTTGGCGAAGGCACACTTGCTCGGGTTCAGGGTGAGGCCCGCCTGCCTCATAGATCGCAGGACGGCTTCTACCCTCGGGATATGTTCTATCCAACTGCAACTGTGGATAATAATATCGTCCATATATGCGAAAGCATATTCTTGATGATGACGCAGGACTTGATCCACTAGTCTCTGCCAGGTCGCCGCGGCACCGTGAAGGCCAAAGGGCATCCTCTTGAACTGGAATAGCCCAATCGGGGTGCTGAAGGCAGTCTTCGGCCGAGATTCCCTAGTCAACGGAATCTGCCAGTACCCCTTCGTCATGTCTAGGGTGGTCAAAAACTGAGCCTGCCCCAAGCGGTCCAAAAGCTCCTCGATACGAGGCATCAGGTAAGCATCGAAAACCGAGATGGCATTCACCTGTCTGAAATCTATGCAGAAGCGGAATGTACCATCCGGTTTTGGAACCAGAACAATGGGACTGCACCACGGGCTCCTTGATTCTTCAATGACACCCATCGCCAACATCTCGCGCACCTGTGCCACGACCTCCTGCTTTTTGGCTTCTGGTAAGCTGTAGGGTCATTGCCTGACCACCTTCCCCGGTGGCGTCAGGATCTCATGCGCCACCAGTCGAGTTTCACCAGGGATCGGGGTCAGTACATCTGGGGACTTCTCCAACAGTCGAGCCAGATCCCGTCTCTGGACCAACGATAGTTCTTCTCCTACTTGGGGCTCCAGGTTCTTCCTGCAGTCCACCACTTGAGGTCCCAGGTCATCCTTCTCAGTCTCCTCCATTCTTTCTCCACAGGTGGCTGTCAGGCCTTTCCTCCCATCCCCTCCGGTAGAACCAAATCCAGAGGCTCCTCGATCCATAGGAGATAACATGGGGATCTCTTCCAGTGGGGGAAAACCCACTCTCTCGCACAGCAGCTGGGCAATCCGATCTCCCACCTTCACATGTAAGTCTTCATTGCCAAAATTGAACAGTAATATCTTTACACTCCCTCTATAATCAGGGTCGATGACCCCAGCCCCGACGTCCAGGAAATATTTCAGAGCCAGACCTGATCGCGGTGCTATCCGACCATAACATCCTATGGGCATCTCCATCTGAAGGCCTGTATCAATGAGAGCCTTTCCACGGCTGGGTATCACCCGATCTTCGGCGCTGCATAAATCATATCCCGCGGCTTGCGGGGACGCCCTCCTGGGAGCTTGGGCCTTCTCAGATACCTTACAAAATCTTAATATAAACTTCTGTTTAAGGGGAGCCACACTTCCCAGGGGTTCTTTCCCTGGGTTCTCACTTGGCTTTCGGGGGTTCTCAAAAAGAGGGCCAGGGACCACCATTACCATCCCATCCTCTTTTCTCCTAAGGCCTTTCTCTAATCCTTCTCTAAATTGGGGCCAATCCCTTCCTAATACTAAATCATAGGGTAGTTTTGGAACCACTGCCACGAGAACTTCTTTCTGCGCCCCCAACCCTTTTATCACTACTTTGTACACAGGGTAGAAAGAAGCAGCTCCATGGATGCACCTAATTTGGACCTGCCCTTCTGGCTTCCTCTGGCGAGACTCATCCTGGGCCTCAATTGCCTGCCAAAGCTTTCGTGACACCATGCTTTGGTCGGCCCCAGAGTTGAGCAGAGCATGGGTAGTGACCCCCTTTATGTTAACACTTAATAGAAATCCCTCTCCTAGATGTTTCACATTGGTGCCAGTTAATCCAATGTGGGCTTTGCATCCCCTCTGCAGGTGTCCCATCTCCCCACAATGATAGCATTTTTTCTCAGCCCACTTACCCTCATGAGCAGACACACAAGTTTTAAGACATTTTACATTTTTTCCCTGTTTCTTTTCTGAAACATCAAAACTGGCCTCTGCCGCTACTTTTGGAGGGCCCGCCTTTGGGGGAAACGCCCATTCAGCTTCCATGTAGCGCTCCGCCAAAAGGGTTGCCTCTTCTGTACTCTGGCAGTTCTGCTGAATCAGAAAAGATTGTACCCTTTTTGGTATTGCAGCCATAAATTGCTCCAATATCACCATATCCACCACCGTATCTATAGCTTTTCCTTCAGGGGCTAGCCACTTTAAAGCTAAGCCTCAAATCCTCTGGCTTAAGGCCTGAGGTGTCTCTCCGGCCCTTAAGACCGTGGCTCTAAACATACGGTGATACAACATTTTTGTTAACCCTAATCGGTCTCTAATTGCATTTTTCACTCCATCATAGTCCATGTCCTGGGCAGCTGGCATAGCCCTATATGCAGCTAGTGCTTCTCCTGTTAAGGAGGTTGCCAATCTCACCACCCACTGGCTAGCTGGCCAACCCACAGCTTGAGCCACTCTCTCAAATGACTCCAAAAAGTCATCTATAACATCCTCAGGAGAAAGTTTTCCAAAAGTGAACGCCCCGCTGGTGTGTGGGCCTGCTAGACTGTCCACTTGCGGCATTGCTGGTCTCTCCGTGGTTAGTGTTCCTCCACTTCCTTGCCTCTGGGAAGTAATAAGGGCTTTCACTAAGTCCAGGACAGGCTTTTGCTGCTCCCTCATAGCCGCCGCCGCATTCTCCTGCGCTAGCTGGGCCAACTCCTGTTGGCGTTGAAATTGAGTGGCCATCCATTGTACCAGCTCTTTTGGATCCATCTCCGATGATACCTTGCTCATGTGTTGACTCTCGAAGAACAAAAATTGTCTTTTCCGCCAACCTTCTGTGCTATCACTCTGATAAGTGTATATCCTGGATGTTGTAAATTCTGAATAGTGGAAATCCTGAGTGGTAGAAAATCCTCACAACTACGCCACTGTCACGCCGCCACCACTTGCCTCTAGGTAAGAGGGGCGTGGTTTTTAGAAGAACTCTCTGCTGTTTGCTTGGCTGTATGTGTGCATCAAACAGAAAGCTGTAGTTGACTCCAAGGGGTAAGGCAAATGACAGAAATTTATTTTATATACCAAAAGGTTTGTTCATACTACGTACAGGATATTTGCTCAGGGACTCTGTGAAGCATAGCATTCTCCAAACAAACACAAACCCAAAAATGTCTGTTTAAAGGCTATCCATAGTGCAGGATACACAGTCTTAAACATCAAGGATAATTTTATTTTTATTTTATTTATTTAAAACTTTCTTATATACCGCCTCTTCCATAGATCAATTCCCTTTTTAGCCTTGCTGGGTGAAGCACAAACCAAAATCACATTCACTGTCCGTGATAGTATAGCTTCTCTCAGCTTCAAAACCTTCAAGCAACAAATATAATTCAGGGCACAAGAAAGCTTCGTTATAATAGGTACTTTCTTACCCCAGTGTCCTTGTTCCAGCAGCAGGTAATTAACAAGCCTATCACAGTTTCCAGGCTTGCTCCTTAGAGCCTGTGACCTTTCCCTTTACCAACACGAGGGACTCACGGCCACCCAGCTTGTGGACTATGGGTTTCTTTTCCTGGCAAACTCTCTCTCAGGACTGGCTTGTTTGCTCCCTGTTCCTCAGGTTTAAAGCTTGGCACAAGGAACAGTCCATAGGAGTGTCCTCCTCATTTAGATTTACCTCAGGCTCTCCCAGCTGCATAGGCTCAGACTCCCTGTCCTGTTCACCATCCTCAGCTACTAGCCTCCCGGGGAATCTTGGAGTCTCTCCTGTTCCTGGCTTCAAACCCTCTTGCAGACGTGCTATATTCCACTTAGCACTCTCCTCTCTTGGAAGCTCAGTGCCTCTGGTCTGCTCTGTACCAGTCAAGCTTCCCCCACTTGCAGCT
Organism: Ichthyophis bannanicus; assembly: GCA_033557465.1. Lineage (NCBI taxonomy): Eukaryota > Metazoa > Chordata > Amphibia > Gymnophiona > Ichthyophiidae > Ichthyophis > Ichthyophis bannanicus. Next base: position 101,161,126 of record CM066032.1, on the reverse strand, counting down.
GTACCTTGGCTCATGGCAATCTGGCTTCCTGCTTCTCCCTCTCTCATACTCTGGCCTCAGTTTATACTTCCAGGGCTCTAGCTTCAACCCCTCCCTACCCGGGTGATGGCAATCAGTCTGACTTCATGCACCTGAGTACTTGGAGCATTCACTGCCTAAGAGGTTCTGGGCTCTGTATCCTCTCCCCTTCCTTCCACTAGGGTCAGCATGAAATGTGGGCCATGTGGAAGTTTTCTGATTCCTGGAGGTGTTTGTGGCTTTCCTACCCTGCCTCGGTAAAAGGGGCCCTTTACTAGTGTGAATTCCCTGTCTTTTTGTCCTCCCTCAGACTCCGGATAGGCCTTCTTGCCACAGTACCCAATTTGATCTGTGAAACAGTTACAGGCCCCCTAGTACTGTGTTGATTGTAGTGCTTTGATCTGGTGCCAGTGCTGTCTGATGATTATTTGGGTTCCTTCTCTTCCTGAGAGCTGGTAGCTCTGCAGGAACAGGTCCCACTGCTGCCCTGCCTGGCTTCTGGCGCTGATGGAGGCTTAGGTGTAGATACAATTCTTGGAACCTATTTCACAGGCTGAACTGCACTTCTTCATTGAAATAGTGGGATGCTGGCAGTGCTTGAACAGAACTCTCACTTCTGCCCTCTCCTCTTAGGCATCTGCTCCAAGCCTGTTAATTCTAACTGGTCAGGGTGACTAGATGCAAAAGATTCCCTTTCTCCCTTCTTGTGCACTGACTGGGTGCCAGAGATACCTGCCCCTTAAGGGCAGAGATCTTACTTATTCACAGTGCAGTGGCTGTGTGCCAAAGAGAGTTCTGTCTTTGGGAGTGGTTTATATATGAAGTGGGATTTTCCCTCCCAGAGAAGTCTTCTCTCAATATGAAATAACTGGCAGCAGGAACCTCCTCTGTTTTTGGAAAATATCAGACTTTGCTCTGTAACTCCTTGCAATTTTTAGTAGGGGCACTGGATGGTGCTACTTTCCCTTAGTACAAAATACAAGTAGCCTCTACATATTTAACAGCCCCTCCTTTCCCCCCTCCCAGTTTCAGAACTAGCTCTCCCAGAACATCTGTGAGTACACTAATTGGACAATACATCATACTTTAAAATCTTAAACTTTGTTCTATTTATCTATACCAAATTGATGCTTGGATGCACAGGGAGAGGAATGGCTAGCAGGAGAAAGATACATTATAGTGACTCTGTATAAGTCTCTGATGATACCTCATTTGGAATACTGTGTGCTATTCTGGAGATCGCAACTTCAAAAAGATATAAAGAGGATGGGGTCAGTGCTGAGGTCAGCTACAAAAATGGCCAGTGGTCTTCATCATAAAGCATAGTGGAACAGACTTAAAGATTTCAATATGTATACTTTGGAAGAAAGGCTGAAGAGGGTAGATATGCTAGAGACATTTAAATTCTTCCCCATGGTAAATGCACAGGAGGTGGGCCTCCCATTTAAAGAAAACTCTGGAAGGAGGGATTATAAGATGATGTTGAAAGAGGATAGATTCAGGAGTAATCTAAGGAAATCTTTCTCTACAGAAAGAGTGGTAGATACCTGGAACAACCTCTCAGTAGTAGAGTTGGAGATGAGGGTGTTATCTGGATTCAAGAAAGCAATGGATAAGCACAAAGGATCTCTAAGGGAGAGGAAATAATTGGAGTGCTTAGTAGTTGCTTCCAGTGGCCAGACTGGGCAAGCTGTATGGTCTTTATCTGCCATCATTTTTAGTCAACTCAACTTTAAATGGGCTGACAGAATCCCAGTGGTCAGAGCCTTGTGCTTTGAAACCTGAAGACACTACAATGACCTTAATCAAATCACTCAACCTCCCTGTGCATAAACTTAGATGAGAAGCACTATGGAACTGGTATCCTGTCACTGTCTGATTTATCTTCTGCCATATTAGTGTGGTATAGAAATTGTAACCATGATCAAAAAATCTAGAAGTAAGCAATGCACTTGGGACCCGATTCAGGAAGGCGACTAGCGAGCTGCATGTCCAGCCACCCTGCTTGAATACAAGGACACAGTCTCCCTGCATACACATAGGCTCTGTGTGGGGAGATGGAGACGGGGGCAGCCCGGGGATGGAGCATGGGTGGGCCATTCACCCAGAGGTACAGGGCTGATTCAGGTCACGGCCCTGTATGTCCGGGAAGCATCAGGGGTACGCACTGCTTATACCACCTTGGAGGAGGAATAAGCTCTGATGCCCCGTGTGCCCAGGCCCGGCAACCCCCCCCCCCCCCTCATTGCAACGGAGCTATGGAAGGAACTGCTCCACCTCCCAGGCCCGGCAAACCCTCCAAGGGTTGGGCGGCGGGGAAACTGGTCGAGGGGTGCATCGGGCCATCGGCGCACCAGCGGGAGCAGGAGGGCCTGGTCGTGCTGACCCAAGGATGTCCCCATGGCTGCGACAGGGGCACACTGGGCCGTCCCATTGCCCGATTCTGCATGCCGCAGGAGCAGAATTGGGTGCAACAGAGCCCATCCTGTCTGGGGACGTCTGGACGGCCCAGACGTGCCCCTTTCAGGATCGGGCTCCACATGAATGGAGGAATCACACAGTGGAAAAGTATGTTTCATCTCACCCAAGTTATAAAATTCTGACCCACATAACACAGAAGTTTCTGCTATCAGATACGGGCTCTATATATGCCAATAATGTGTCACACACATGGCTGTCATCTCACCAGCTGAACCACAGAAGGCTGATCCAGTTCTGGTTTTGCTCCCATTGCATGCAAAAGATTATAGTTTCAATCAGAGCTATAACTAGGGTGGGCGAGAAGACATTGGGCTCCAAAGGAAAGAGCTTAGGGAAAGAGGTGTGTGAGAACTAAGGGATGGGATGGGGAAGAGTGCAGAAAATATGTCAAGACTATTGTATGTGAACAGGTGTGGTTCCTCTGATGGAGTGGTATCACATGTTTCTCCCCCTTAGCTTGCTGTGACATTCGAGGGGGATCTTCTCTAACCCTTTTCAAATACAGGCTGAAAACTCACCTCTTTGCTGCTGCTCTCGGATCTTGACTCACCTGATTTCCTTTGTGTTTCCTTACCATTCCCTTTGCCTCAACACCCCGATCAGCATCGGGACAGAGAGCGGGAGATTCTAACCCCTCCCACTCTCCATCTCCAGACCAATCCGAGCACGCAGCTTCAACTTGAAAAAAAGGAGCACTTACCAGAGGGCTCTTTGGCATGGCCCTTAGGTGGGGACCAATGGCAGGACAAAGAAAGAACAAACTATGAAAAGCTCCTAGAAAAATGCTGTGAGATTACTTCATAAAAGCAAGGTTTCTTATGAGACAGCAAACAACATTCACAAATGAAAAGCAACAGATATTCAAGCTAATAAGGTATGGAAATCAGCAACACGATTTAAACAGACATCATGCTTCCATTTCTAGCAACCCCACACACTATGCTAACATTCCCTTCCGCACAAGCTCTGGCATTCAACCTTACCAACACAATACATGTACCACTATATGGTCCATGGCTCTCTGACCCAGACACTGTAATCATGAACCAGATCACACCCCAAGGATACAAGCTATACAACTGCTCCCACACCCACTCTAGGGTGGGAGGAGTAACCATAATAGCATGATCCAACTTCCACCTTCGGACCCTTATGACTGAAAGTTTAGAAGAAGCCGACATTCTAACAATCATCAATAAAAACCTTCTGATCTGCCTAATCTACAGAACACCAACAACAAACTTCAACCTCTCAAACACCCTCAAACAAGTTTCAGAAGGCTACAAAAGCATGAAAGAACATACAATACTCGGAGACTTCAATCTCCCATTTGTGCAAGAGAAACATGCTCAAGTTTTCCTGGAAGCTATGGAAGCAATGGAGATGACCCAAATTGTCAGCACCCCAACCTATGAAAAAGGCAATACGCTGGATCTCCTATTTCTCAATTCCAATTCAACTAATGCAGGCAGAAAACCTGGGATTACAGCTGTTCCATGGTCTGACCACTTCCTCATTATCCTCATCACCTCCTACCAACAAGCCACCAAAAAAGATGAAACATGCCTAGCACGCAAGTTCAGACTATTTAATAAAGAAGACTTCCTCAATCAAATTCTACCAAATATACAAACAAGACACAAGGACCTTGAATCATCAATAAAAAATTGCAATGACTCCCTTGCTGCCGCAGCACACATGAAAGCAACACATAGAGGAAATACTGTAGGATCACCTAAGGCACATTAGCACACTCCAACCCTATGGAAACTCAAAACCCAACTGAGAAAAATTGAAAGAAAATGGAGAAAGACAAAAAACGAAGATGACCGAACAATATACCTAGATGCTCTATACAGCTACCAAACCAAAATTGATGACACACGGAAAAACTACCACTCCAAGATCATCAATGCATCCCTGAACCGACCACGGGAGCTATTCAACATTGTCAAGCAACTGACAAAAACACCTAACCACTCGAACCAACTCCCTAACTTATCACCACATCAACTCACAGAACAATACAAGCAGCTCCAACAGATGACCATAGCTCCACCCACACCAACCACAATCGTTCACAATACAGATCCCATATCTACATGGGACACCTCTGAACCCGTCTCCAAGGAAAAGATAGAAACCACAATATCAGGGCTAAATACTACCACCTCCCCATTGGACCCATGCCGGTTGAATGGATCAAAAAAACAAGGCAAGAACTAAGCCCAAGACTTGCTACTATTGTGAATGAATCACTCAAATGGGGTCAGATGCCCGCTAGCCTCAAAATATCTATTATACGCCCAACCTTCAAGAAGCTGGACCTTGACCCGCTGGACCCTACCTCATTTAGGCCAGTAGCAAGCCTTCCATTCACAGCAAAAATCATCGAGAAGGTAGTACATCAGCAGCTCCAAGACCACCTGGATGAAAACAATACACTTAACCCACAACATGCCTTTCGCCCAGCCCATGGTGTCAAGACCCTCATGATATCGTTAATAAACACACTAATGAAAGGAACTCAATTCAAGCTCTCTGATTATGCATTAATCTTCCTGGATATATCTGCTGCCTTTGACACAGTCTCCCACAGTATCCTCCTGCACAGAATAAAGGAAATTGTCATACACGGTAAGGTCCTACAATGGTTTCAATCCTATCTAACAGGCAGATAAAAACAAATCCGAACCAGCACTACCACTTCTGTACCTTACCAACAGAGCCAAGGCCTACCTCAAGGTTCTGCACTCTCAGCCACACTATTCAACATCTACCTCCAACCACTCTGCTCCATAATAAGGTCACACAATGTCAATTTTCACATATATGCAGATGACATTATGCTTTATAGACTTATAACCACTGCAAATCCAACGAACCTCAATTAATAAACTACTTTGATGATGTTTCCAGATGGCTTCAAGCAAACAACCTCACAATAAACCTCAAGAAAACAAAAGCCTTATTTATCACAAAAGACCAAACATTTACCCCACCGACACACCTAACCCTTGGGTCGATCCAAGTAAAAGTTCAACTGTAAATAAAGTATCTGGGAATCAGCCTAGATCAGGCATTGTCATTGAAACAACAAATTGCAAGAACCACAAAAACAATATTTTTCAAAATCAGAATGATACAACATCTTAGACCACTCCTAGATGCCAAGGACTTCAGATCTGTAATACAGGTAATGACACTACCACCTCCTGGACTATTGCAATTCCATATATCATGGACTTCCAATTGCCATGCTCAACCCACTTCGAACTGCACTCAACACTACAGCTAGGACCATCCAGAGATCTAGAAAATTTCACCACATCACTCCAGTTTTGAAGGACTTACACATTCTTCCAGTGGACACCCGGATCAAGTACGTACAAAACCCTTGTACTGATCCACCAGGCACTTCATCTCCAGCAACCAGCACATCTCTACACCCTTCTGGAAAAAACAAATTCACGAAAACCAACACGGCAGGTTATAACCAATGTGCTTATTGTGCCACATAGTCAAACCAAATTCAACCAACAAACTTGCAACCATACCTTTGAACTTTATGCACCAACTGTACATTATGGAATTCCCTCCCAGCTAAACTCCGGTGTAACAAAGAACTATTTACATTCAGAAAATAGCTAAAGACCCACCTATTCAGAGAACACATCGGCGTCGAAGAGAACAACACCCACTGATGCTCCTCTCTAGATGAACAACAAAAAACAGAGTAATCAAAAATATGTGAACTGCTAAGACAACTAGGTTGTAAATATGTAAATATTCCACCCTCTGGTGACGGCCCCCCTCCCCTTAAAAAAAAATAATTGTTATTACCCCCCCCCCTTTGTTGTGATTGTAAACTTCCCTGTTTGATATTGTTTTATTGTAAACTGTTTGACCCAGTGAAAGGCAGTATATAAGTGCAGCTAAATAGATAAATAAATAAATTATGTCTATAGCTACTGTGTTGTCTGTCTTGACTAGATTGTAAGCTCTGATGAGCAGGGACGTCTTTTACATGTGTCTGTGCAGTGCTGCATACGTCTTAAAGCTCTATACAAATGTTCAGCAGTAGTAGTAGTAGGACCCCCCCCCCCCCCCCCCATGACAACCAGAGGTGCTATTTAGCCTGACAATGGTCCTGCTTTTACCCAGTGACATCATAGGTGTCAGAAAGGGGTAGGCCAAAGGGGTCTGCGATTTGTGCTGCGATTGCGGCTTCCCCTACTTCGGCCTGCAGGGTTCCGATCCCACGTGGGCAGAAGTAGGGGAAGGCCAATGATCGCAACCCAACATGCAGCAGGCTGCCTGCGGGGATCCCATCCTCCATGGGCAGAAGAACGCTGCGATCGCGGCATAGATCCTTCCTGTTTGCTTGCGGGAGATCAGATCCCTGTGGACAGACAGGACGGGAAGGCTGGCAATCTCAGCCACAGGGAGTTTAGATGGCCCGGGGGCAGAACTTGGGCCCCCCCCTACGGAAAATGGCATTCCAATACCTCTGAGAGACATCATATTTATTTTGAAAGGGAAAGTATATTCATACCCCCTTCCCTTTTTAAAAACTGTCTTGGGATAAAGTGTCAGAAATTTGCACCTGTTTTTCCTGTGGGTATCTTTCAAACAACACAGATTTGACAATCTAATCTTCTAGGGATATACGTTCATTTAGAAAGGACATGAGAAATATTTCATATCATTTTTAATCTAATTTCTTTCCCAGTGTCATCATAGCCTCACCTGACCTCAGGCTACATCAGTGATCCTTGGGTTGGAAGGCATCTTCCAGGAGGAGCTATTATGATTCCTTGGGGGCTGTCTTTAGACCTGCTCTTAACTGTGTCTTGTATTTCTGGTAATAGTTCCTGTTCCTTGATTGGCACAAAGTTTGTCTAGTCTTCAGCACTGTGGAAAACCCTTCCTCAATTTTTTGCCTTGTGATTTATTGACTCCTGCTGTAGAGACTTACTTCAAAGGCTTTTCCTGTGTCATGTTCTTGTGCCAGAAATTCTCATTTATGTAGTCCTTGATTCTACACATTGAAATCAGTGCTGCAGGTCTCATAATGCACCATGCTGGGAGTGTCAGAAATCCGACTGCCCTAAAATCTCTCCCCTTGAACTAGGTAATTTGGCAGCTCTAGATCACTAATTGGACAACTTGTATCTGTAGTAGGCTTGGTAAATGATAGCATACCTACGTATCAACCTGCTAGCAACCAGTCACTCTCATATGCCTCCACCTCAATCTGGAAAGGGGACCCCTATGAGGAAAGGCTGAAAAGGTTAGGGCTCTTCATCTTGGGAAAAGAGATGGCTGAGGGGAGATATGATAGAGGTCAGTTTTGCTCTCTCTCTCATATAGTCTCCATCCCAGTATTTACCCATTCTGTTTTTCTCATATACTCTACCCTACACAGCTTTTCACCCAGTTTCTCTCGGCCATAGAGCCTCCCCCCTCTTGATTAATACTTTCCATAAACATTAGTGGTTCAGAATAAACCCTGGATTGGACTGTGAGTTTCTGAAAGTGGAAGCAACAGCCTCCAGTGTTTGCTGCTCCTGTCCTAGAACCATGACACCCAAGGGTAGTCGACCTGAGTGGGATAATGTCTCCCCTAAAGGTATGTTCTCCAGGTCTCCCCACTGAGTGATCCGTGCCCCTTGAGAGACCCTAGACTGGAACAGGACTAGTGCAAGGAGGTGAGGTGCCCTAAGCAAATCTCATCCCTTGCACCCCCCTCTCCGGGGGTAATGGCCTCAAACCACCCCATGGTGCTTACCTTAAAACTTCAGCACTGCGGGGCAGTTTGGCTTTCACATCGGGCATCAAAAGGGGCAGTTGCCAAACAGCCCCACAGTACTGAGGTTTTAAGGGAAGCGCCGCAGGGAGGTTTAAGGCCATTGCTGCTCCTGCAGGTCCCAGAGGGAGGCAGCAATGGTCTGCCCCGGACTATCAGTGCTCTAGGCAGCCACCTAATTTGCCACCTAATAAGGTTGCGCGAATGTTTACTACGCTGCGCTAGCTGTTATTGCTTGCTGGAGCATGCGCAAATGGATTGTGCTAACAGCATGCTAATCAGACAGCATGCGGTTAATGCAGCTTAGCGCATGTCAGAGGGGTAGATGGCGGTGCATGGGTATCTCTGCACAGCGCCATTAGCAAGGGAGTGGACAGTGCGCATTTGTAGTCAATGTTGCAGTTAGCATAGGTGCACTTAACACCACCTCAATAGTTGGCAGTAAGCGCATCTGCATTCAGCGTGATTGCTGCCGGTGCATGTTGGTGTCCAAATCTTTGATCTTAAGTAAAGATGACATATAAAAACCGTTAAATAAAAAAAACATCCATGCGCTATCTGCTAGAGGCATGCCGTACACAGCAGCAGCCGGTAGCCCACTACTGATGCATGTGCCTTGCATTGATTTCTACTCTCCACATGCAAAATCTGCACAACCGGAACGCAGCTTAGTAAACATGCCCCTTAGTAGTAGTAGTCTTCTGGTGCTTAGTCTCAGTCTATGCCTCTTTTCAGGATGACCTGGCCAAGCAATCAACTCAGGGGATGCACAGCGCCCACTTATTTCAAAGTATTTGTAAAACTCATGTAGCACGATCATTGCAGATACAAACCAGAAGGAAATTACAGTTGACGAGTTGCACTGTGTAACCCATGCGTAACGATGACAGCTTTCAAAACCATTTTCCCCAGTAGTGATTTACCTGTTGAAACTTCCCTCCTTGGCCCAGCTGCAAGTCTGTGTGAGCTCCCACGGTGTGTGAAAGAGACATTCCTCTGAGCGTCTTTAAGCTGCGAGAGGAAACCAGCACACATGACATTTTCATTTTCAAGGCTCCCGCCTATCCCCCCCTTGCAGAATGCATTAGACTACATTGGAAGAAATGTCTGGCGGAACAGAAGTGAAATTTGTGACTGTCCCTTAGTCTCAGGACAGTTCGACACTCTTCACTGCAGCATGGTTTCCAGTGGACCCATATATACCCTCTGTCATCTCTCCTTTCCCTTTCCCTTCCCCATCCTAATCTACTGCCTAAATGGTAGAATAACAAAATCGTCTTGTTTAAAAATCACTTAAAGCAAAACAATATACCACAAAGAGCTGAGGGAGGGCAGCGACAAGTGATCGAAGTCAGAAATGCCGCCTTAAGAAGCATATCACAAAATGTCATGCTGTCCTGTAGCCTTCTTTATCTCCCCGAGGTTCACTTGTTTTTCAATTTCAATTAGGCAGCCTTTTGATCTGAAAGTAGATAGGGACTGATGCAGTGTTTGTGTGTGTATGCATGTTTCTGTCTCTCTAGTTCTGACAAAAGCCCCGGGAGCCCAGCACTATGGACCTCAGTTCCGAGCTCTCTTAATTAACCTGCTAGAGACTTCACCAGACCACCACCATTTGACTGGCTCAGACCCTCACAGCACACACCTGAGTTCCTCTCCACTTTATTAACCCTGCTGGGAGCTTTATTGACAGTGGCAGGCAGAGGTGAGACCCCAATTATGGCTGAAATCAATCTCCTGCCACTTTTCTCATAAAGCGAGGTGAAGGGAGATAGGCAGGCAGACCAGGCAGCTTGTTAGCTTGTTTATTCATGGTCCCCAGAGAAGGATTTCAATATCTGTCCACTGCAACTGAGCTAATCCTATTCTCTCTCTCAATCTCTCTCTCCCTCTCTCTTTTTTCTTAAGGAAAAAAAAATGTAATAGGTGCATAGTCAAACTGCAAGGAGCTGAACAATAATTCAATTAATTAAGCGCTTATCGATCTCCGATGCTGAAATTGACAGGATGGCTAATTTAAAAAGCCATTACTGCCTCTGTGTCAATCCAGGCTGTCTCTGCTATACACTAGGTAGCCGCAAGTATGGAAAGGCAGCAAAGGACTTCTGATTATGTGGGACTGAGGCAAAGGGCAGGGTGTCGTTACAATACAGACTGCGAGGGCTCAGTGGCAATCCCAAGGATGGAAGGAAGGATACAAACATGCTCTGATAACACACAGTGATGCAGGATAGTATAAATTATTGCCCACATTTCTCCCTCTTTATGTATACATAATCACAAGCATGCTGGTTTTGTTTTGTTAAATGCCATTGAGTCGAGTTGATGTGGATGTTATTTGTCATAGCTGTCCTAAATTGTGTTCGGTCTTCAGTCAGGTGGCTAATTGTCGAGAGTGGCACTCATAGCTGTTATTATTGTATTGATCCATTGCATTGCTGGCCTTCTTATTTTGTACTGATATTCATCCTTGGCAAGCATGATGTCTTTTTTTACTTTCTCTTTGCATAATGTGTACAAACCATGAAGTTGAAGTCTTGTCAGTTGAGCTTCTAAAGAAAACTTAGGTTTGATCTGCTGTACTACTGACTGAGTTGTTCTTCAGTCAGTCTATTTTAGATATGGTATTCTTCACCAGCACCAAAGTTTGAAGGCATCAATTTTCGTCCTGTCTGTCCTATTCACTGTCCAACGTTTGCACCCATATGATGATATTGAAAATACCATTGCTTGGACAGGAGCCTGTTTCCCATCAGTGCCGGCGGACTCAACTTTAACAGAGCCACAGGAAAAGAAAACACTCTCCCTTCACGGCTCTGCAAAGCTGAGCCAGCAGGGGGAAAAGAATGGCAGGGCTCTTCCGGGGAGGCGGGGGTCACGGGGCACTTTTTGATTTTGAAGGCTGAGTGAGGCAGTCTTTTTGGGGGCATTTTTTGCCGCCCCCAAAACGTCACCACCTGAGGCCTCCACCTCACGGCCTCATTATAGAGCCGCCCCTGAGTCTTCCACAAATGTTCGTACCTTGGTTGTCTTCATACAGTCCTGCTTCTCTATTTGTTCTGCATATAAATTAAACTGCTATGGAGAAATTATACAACCTTATCATATGCTTTTACTGATTTTAAACCATTCTGTTTTTTCTTGTTCTGATGGAACTGTTGCTTCTTGAGCAATGTAAAAGGTTGTGCATGAGAACTATAAAGTGTTTTGGTATACCCATAGTTCTTAATGTGGTCAGAGGTTTTCATGATTTACAAAATCAAAGGCTTTGCTGTAGTCAATAAAACACCTTCAGGTATTCTTTTGTCTTTTCAAGAATCCATTTCACGTCCATGATGTATAGTGGGATACAAACCCTGGCTTCTCTGCGCCTAACCCACTACACAAACCATTAACTAGTCGCTATTCCCATCATATGATCTATACCTTAATATTTTACTATAATGGTTATTGTAAATAGTTATGTTATCTATTATCACCTGTTATAGTATACTAACATCTGTGAATAATGAATAATTTTTCTTTAACCTATATAAATAGTTGAACACGATCTCTGTATGATAATCACACAATTGCTCAAAATGTTCCATGTAATTCAATATATCATGTTAAGTGTATGTTCCATGTTCTATGTAAACCGCCACTGATCTCTGGAAGGAGTGGTATAAAAACGCTCACAAAATAAATAAATAAATAAAATTGGGCTATTCCCAAACATCCACCGTCTAGAATTCTAGACATCCATATCGGGCACACCCGTGTTTGTGAAATGGTGCCTGAATTTGGACGCGCCTCTTTTTTTCAGACATTCTGGCTTGGACGTCCCAGATTGCAATTGGATGTTATTTGTAAAATGCCACTTCATGTTTATTATAATAGACAGTACATTTACAGGGATATTTCAGAAGAAATCTAGTACCACCCTGGAGCACATAAGGACAGAAAATCAAATATTGCCTTTACCTCCTCTGTGTTGCATGAGCTACACTGCCAAAAATATTAATGTTTACGTCCATAGACATTTCTAACCTATGACAAAAGAAGAGACGTAAAATCAAATCCCCATCTGGTTTGAAGAGCAAAGTTACTATCAGTGTTGCAGGGACAGCATCCCCGATACCAGAAGACTCGAGCAAAGCACTTAAATCAGGAGGATCAACAGGTGGCGGAGTTCCAGACTCCTCTTCGCTGAATCTTCTTACAGGAACATAATACAACTTTTAAAATTGTAGGGAGTGAAGATTAGGGAATCTTCAGTATATCTATCAGATAATTTTTAAACATTTCCACAGATGAAAATTTATTAGATTTAGAAAAATGAATAAATCTCAAGTATCTACTCCTACTTGAGTTTTGCAAGTTGTGAAGCTTAAGGCAAATCTCATTACTGTCAGGCACCAATGCACCTGTATTTTCAACCAGACCTTCCACCTTTTGCTGAAACCTATCCAGTTTAGTATTAAAATCAGATATTTTCAACTCATGCTCTTTGACTTGATTCCTCAAGCCCTGAAACGCGTCAGTGATGCTGGAAACATGCCCAACGATCTTCAGAGTTGCTCTATTGCCAACCAGATGGAATCTAAATACACCTCCAAGGGTTTAACCAAAGAAAATGTGCCCTGTTTAGCTGAGGCAGATAGCCCTTCAGTGGGACTTGCAGTGGGGAGGCAGCTGTTGAGTTCCCTTCATCCATGGCTGTTGCCGGCTGGAGTGTCCCATCCAAAGAGGCTGTTTGCACAGTATGCCACATTTCCTGCACCCCTCAGCCGCAGAATTAGCCGGTATCCTTGCTTCCTCAATGATGCCTCCAGAGCCATAAAGGGAATACCCAGGCCCTCCTCTAGCCACGTAAATCTCGGCGCTGTTCCAAAGTCCTGAGAGGGAGTGCTCTGCATGGCATATTGATCCATTGGGCCAGTAAGTTGGTTAGAATTTGAAGAGGAAACAGTAACTTTCTCTTTGCATTTACCAGTTCTGCCCATGCTTTAGAATTTCCAATGAGAAGCAGCCACCCACATAGCCTATTCCACTGCCATCTTGGGCTTTTCTCTCCTGAGACCTTTGGGAATTGTAAGAAACAAAGTGATAAATGGTGAAACTAGAATGTTTTCAGGAATTCTGATACTATCCTTGCCTCCATCACAAGGTCACTCATGAGGAACTCTTGAGGAAATTAAAAAGTCATGGAGTACAGAGTTGTCAAGTTACCCAGTTCCAGGAGTGAGATTTTTTGCCAGTTCTGGTTTTAAATTGCATTGCAATGCAGTATGGTGTTTGTAGCCTCTGATATTACCCATTGGAATCAGTGCTGCAGGTCCCATAATGCATCAGAATAAGATTGTCAAAAATTCAAGACTGGCTTAAAATCTCACTGATAGAACTGGGTAACTTGGCAGCTCTGTCGTGGACTGGGAACAAGTTAAAAGAGAGAAAACAGAGAGTAGGGCTAAATAGCCAATTTTCTCAATAGAGAAAGGTGAATAGTAGAGTACAGTTATGGTCAACATTATTGGCACCCTTGCATTTTAGGTATGTTGTGTACAATATCTTGAGAAATAATTGGAAATATTCCAACTGTATGTCATCAAAATATTTTAATAGTATGTTCAAAGGTATACAACAAAAAAATAGATATCTGTGCAACTTAGACATAATAATTTCTAGGGAAAAAAAACAAAATATGACCTGGAAGATTAATGGCACCCTTCACTAATATTTGGTTGCACAACCCTTGGCAGCGATGACAGCCTTCAAACATTTCTTGTAGCCAAATATAAGTTTCATACATCTATCTACTGGTAGTTTCTCTCACTCTTAAACTGATTTGTTCCAGCTCATGAATGTTTCCAGGATTCCTTTTCCCAATGGCAGATTTCAGCTCTTTCCAAAGGTTCTCGATTGGATTGCGATCAGGACTCATTGCTGGCCAGTTTAAAAAAGTCCATTTGTTCCTTTCTAACCATTCTTTCATACTTTTGGATGTATGTTTTGGGTAATTGTCCTGCTGGAGGACCTATGACCTTCGACCCAGACTTAGCTTTCTGACACTAGGTAGCACATGTCACTCTAAAATACCTTGACAGTCTCTGACTTCATGATTCCTTTAATATGTTCCAGGCCTCCAGTTCCTGAGGCAGCAAAACAGCCCCACATCACTATGGAACCTTCACCATATTTAACTGTAGGAAGGGTGTTTTTTTTTCCTTATAAGCTTCATTTCTATACCTGTTTTGTTTCATCTGTCCACAGAATATTTTCCCAGAAGGATTGTGGTTTCTCAAGGTAGGTTTAGGCAAAGATTAGGCGTACCATTTTATGTCATAAGAACATAAGAAATGCCAAACTGGGTCAGACCAAGGTTCATCAAGCCCATTATCTTGTTTCAACAGTGGCCAATCCAGGTCACAAGTACATGGCAGGTTCCCAAAAAGGCATACAGGTTCCACAATGCTCGTTCCAGGGTAAACAGTGGATTTCCCGGGTTCTCTTTAATAATGGTTTATGGACCTTTCCTCCAGGAGCTTGTCCAAACCTTTTTTAAACCGAGCTACACTAACAGCTTTAACAACATCCTCCAGTAACAAATTCCAGCGTTTGATTACGCATGTTGTAGTTGATACGGAAAAGCAGACTAGCTAGGCAATGTGGTCTTTTTCTGCCATCATGTTTCTATGTTTCTACTGAGTAAAAGATATTTTCTCTTATTAGTCTTAAATGGGTTACATTGTAGCTTCATTGCGTGTCCTCTAGTCTTTCTACTTTTTGATGGCGTAAAAAACAATTCTGTGTTTACTCATTCCACTACATTCATTAATTTATATACCTCTATCATATCTCCCCTCAGCCGCCTCTTTTCCAAGTTGAAGACCCCAAACCTCTTTAATCCTCTCTTCCATAGGGGTATCCTTCCATCCACTTTACTATTTTTGTCGCTCTCCTCTGTACCTTTTCTAATTCTGCTATATCCTTTTTAAGATATGGCAACCTGAATTGCACACAATATTCAAGGTGCGGTCGCATCATGTGATACAGAGTCATTGTAATATCCTTGGTTCTTTATTTTTATCTTTATCTTTATTTATTTATTGATTTACCGTACCTTCAGAACCATCAGGACGGTTTACAATGGTATAATAAAACATTAGTGTCACGAAGCCTGAAACAGAAAGGAACTGCATTTTGAGACAGAGGACAGAGTGCGACAAGGGGGGTCGGGAGGAGGGAGGTCATAGGGAACACAAAAAAGATGAGTCGGGAGGAGGGAGGTCATAGGGAACACAAAAAAGATGAGTTTTAAGATGAATTTGGGAAATGATTGTTCCTGATGGAGGGAAAGAGGAAGGGAATTCCAGAGGGATGGTGCTAAGAAGAAAAAAGCTGAATGGCGGGTCTGTTCTACGTGGGCACGAGCTGGGGAAGGAAGAACTAGACCGTTGATAGTATGGAACGAAGACTACGGGGTGCCAGACGGAACTGTAAGGAATAGGCCAGGTACTGTGGGGTTTGTGTATAGAGAGCCCTATGGGTTAGGATTAGCATTTTGAAGGTGATATGGTAGGGAACTGGCAACCAATGCAGTTGAATAAGGAGAGGTGTAATGTGACTTTAGTGAATCGCGTGAGAGAGAATCCATGCAGCAGTGCTTTGGATCATCTGTAGGCGGTGGAGTTGATATTGGGGGAGGCCAGTAAAAATGATGTTACAGTAGTCGACTCATGACATCACCAGGGAGAGCAGAAGGGTGGTGAGGGAGGAGGGGGACAAAACATCACTGACAGCTCGAATTTGCTGGAGGAAAAAGAAGGAGCGCTTGGTGAGAGTTGAGATATGAGCATGAAAAGAGAGATCCAGGTGCAATGTTACTCCCAGATAGTGGAAGGAGGATACTAAGGGGATGTGATCATTAAGGAGGGTAGGAGATAGTGCAGGAGAGAGATCACCGAAAATGAACCACAGAGCCAATGCCTTAGAAGGGTAGAGATGAAGTAGGTTTGTGGACAACCAGTTAGCGATAAACAGGCATTGAGGGGTGAGAAGTCCGGGGAAGTAGAGGAAGTATGATGAAAAAGAATGATGTCATCTGCATAGTAGTATGTGGAGATTACAGATTGTTGCACCAGAAGGGAGAGGGGAACCAGAAAGATGTTAAAAAGTAGTGGTGCAAGAACAGAACCCTGACGGACCCCACATTGAAAAGGAAAAGTGTCAGAGGTGTGGGAGTTGAGAACCACGGAGAAAGAAGGGGAATGCAGGAAAAAGTGGAACCAACAGAGAACAGTGCCTCGAAGCCCAGCATCCCTGATGAGAAAGAAGAATAATGTGGTCAACTAAATAATGTGGTCAACTAGGTCAAAGGCAGCTGAAAGGTCTAAGGAGACAGCTAGGGAGATATCACTCTGGTCGTGCGTGATGTGCAGCTCATTAAGAAAGGACAGAAGGATAGACTCCGTGCTGTGGCCAGAGCAGAAACCAGACTGCCATGGGTGTAGAAAGTGAATGGAGTCCAGGTGGGTGAAGAACTGGGAGAACATTGCTTTCTGAAGAATCTTGGAAATAAAGGGAAGGATAGAGACAGGATGGTAGTGGGCAGAATAACTGGGGTCAAGGGAGGAGTTCTTAATAAGAGGATAGACAAGTGCATGTTTCCAGGAGGTTGAGTAACTGCCTGAAGATAGGCAGGAGTTGAGTACAGAGAGTAAGAAAGGAAGGAGAGTAAGGGACAGTTCCAGAATCCATTTGGAGGGTATAGGGTCAAGAGCACAGTATGTTTTTTGGACGAAACAGATAGATCTGGAGAGTTCCAGGGAAGAGATGGGCTGAAAGGAGGACCAAGTGTGTGACATAGTTGGAGATGAGTGTGGTGAAGGAGGGGGGACCCAAGAGAAGAGGTGCTAGTCAGCAAAGAAGAACAAAGATGTTGGACCTTTGAGGAAAAAGCTAAAGCCAGTTCAGAGGGGCTAGGCACTGAAGACTGGTCTCCACGGATTGAGGGGGAATGCAGAGAGGTGAGAAATTTAAGAGATGAGTAGAGCTGATGCGTGGAATTGGATGCAGAGAAGATAATGCTGGAGTAGTAGGCTCTCTTTGCTTTGATGATCAGAGAATGATAGTATAGGTGGCAGGAGTTGAAGTGCTGGTATGCTTCAGGAGTCTTGTCCTTTCTCCAGAGTCGCTCTGCATAGCGGAGTTGTGCTCTTTGCAGACGCAGGCTTGGGTGGTACCATGGACGATGAGAGGTGGGTTGAGATAAAGGAGGATGCAGAGAAGTGAGGGAGTCAAGGGCAAAAGAAAGACATGAATTCCAGAGGGAAGCTTGTGCTTCTGTAGTGAGAGAGGAGGCAAAATCAGCGGGAAAGAGCTTGGTGGCTGGTGGGAAGTACAAGAGGATAGACGGTGTGATATGGCGAGACTGGTGGGAGGCAGGGGCAGCCCAAGGGGGGTGCGGGGCCATGTGCAGAGACTGGGTGCAGGGCCTCATTTGCATAAGGGGCCTCATTTGCATAAATAATTGCATAATATTACCATACAATAACTTTTAGTGAGCATGCCTCTTAATGAGTGTATGGATAAAGAAAGGCTAAAAGATTTCTATATTACTATAAGCCAGTGCCAACTGCCAGGCACATTAGGAACTACTACAAACACTGCCCATTTAGAACCCATAGCAAATCCGCCGTATCCTAACAGCACTACCAGGACTCACAAAGCACCATACCCTACCTATCAAAAGGCAACACTGCAAATATTAGTTTTTGAAGGGTAAGGATTTGATTTCTTAATTGTATATTGGCCGTTTGACTGTTAGTGGAATTTATCACAGGTTACAATTGGGGGTTTTGTGTTTGTTTTTGTACTTTGACGCCTCCTTGATGTGGACTATTGACAATTGTAGAGTTATTTCTTATAGTTTTTGTTTTCTTGCTGTTTTTTTTTCCTTATGTACTTTGGAATTATTATTGCAAAATTAAAAAAAAAATTAAATCAATACATTTAAGAGAATAACAATACATAACCTACTGGGGAAAGAGAACAAGTGGCAATGTCAAATAGGAATTACATAAACAAATACCTCAGCTCAGTTACACGTGCAGAACATAGACCGTCACCAAACAAGGAATCACAATGTAGAAACAGGAAGACAATAATTAAACTGGGAACCCCTAAAGCCAAACTTGAAATGTACAACAACACTGTAGAAATAAAACTATAAATTAATTTCCTCTTGTACCAAACAAAGCGCAGACATTATGATGCACATTTCCCAGAGCTGACATATTCCAGTTAATAAATTCAAAATTAAGAGTTATCTTTCTACCTTTTGTGTATTTTTTTTTCAGTTGCAATTGCTCCAGCCACTTTCTTCTGGTTTCTTTGTGTCTTCTGCTAACTCTCCATCGTCTGCTGTCCATTTGTCCTTTCTTCTCTCTTCTAGTTTTCTTTCCATCCTCTCTCTCTACATCTGCTTTAAAATACTAATCTTTCTCCTTTTGCTCTTTCCTCATTCCTATTTCATCCACTCAAATTTTACCCCTCCTTCCTCAATCCTCACTTACTCTCCCAATACCCGGCCAATTGTAGATTTTTCTTCCCTCCCACACAAAATATTATTCCCCTCTCCATTTCACTCTCCCAGCCCCATCCCATTCTAATCCTCCCCCAACATCAGCTCCCTTCTGGTTCCAGCCCCACCCAGCATCCGCTCCCTTCAAGTCCCCGCATCAGTCCATTTCCAGTCCTAGCTCCCCCATCCATTTCCAGTCCTATCCGAATCCCTCCATCAGCTCATTTCCAATCCCAGCCCCCCATCAGCCCATTTCTAGTCCTTTTCTAGCCCCACCATCAGCCCATATCAAATCCTGGCTCCGCTCCACTCAGCCCATTTCCATTCCAAGCCCCCGTCCTCATCAGCTATTTGCAGTTCAAGCCTCCCCTTCCACTCAGCCCATTTCCAGTCTTAGCAACCCTCCCAACCCATTACCAGTCCTAGCCCCCGCATAGCCCATTACCAGTCCTAAGTCCCCCATCAGCCCACTTCCAGTCCTAACCCCTTCAGCCCATTCCAGTCCTAGCCCCCCATCACCCCATTTTCAGTCTTAGCCCCCCCTATAGTGCATTACCAGTCCTATCCCCCCCCCCCCATCAGCCCACAGAAAGACCAGTCCTAACTCCCCTCCCCCCATCAGCCCAGGTAAAATTTAAAATAAAAAAAAGCTGGCTGCTGCCGCCGTGGCAGCAGCAGAATTGACTGTCCTGCGGCCCCCCACCCTGCCCGGCAGAGTCCTCCCTCCCTGCATCAGTCCTTCTCCGCGCCAGCTTTCAGAGCCTCGAAGGGAGAGTTTCTCCCTCGCGGCTCTGTTAAGCCCGCCGGCGCTGATGGGAAACAGGCATTTCCTGTTTCCCATCAGCCCCGGCAGGCTTAACAGAGCTGCGAAAGGGAAACTCTCCCTTCGCGGTTCTGAAAGCTGGCGCGGAGAGGGACTGATGCAGGGAGGGAGGGCTCTACCAGGCAGGGGGGGCCGCGGGACACTCGATTCTGCCGCTGCTATGGCAGAAGCGGCAGCAGCTAGCTTTTTTTTTTAAAATTTACTTTTAATGCAGAATGTTGTTTGCGCGGGGCACCCTGAAACGCGGGGCCCTGTGCAAAAAACATTCTCTCTCAATGGATGGGCCGGCCCTGGTGGGAGGGTTCGCTATGAGGTGTAGTATGACACCCAGGGCCGGCAGCCCTGCTAGAAAGGGTGGGAGGGAGCTGAATGAGGAAAGTGATGGAGAAGTGATCGGTCCAAGGAAGAGAAATAGTGGCAAGGTCTAGGGATATGTAGGGGGAGGCTAACGGGGTGATAAGGAGGTCCAGGGTATGCTGGGCTATGTGGGTGGGGAAGGTAACATGTTGTTGAAGACTGAGAATCTGAAGCAGTGTGATAAAGGCATGATCATGAGCTGAGGCAGGGGAGCAGAAGTGAACATTAAAATCTCCCAGAAGAAACAGGTGCTGAAATTGAAGAGAAATCTCAGAAATGATAAGGGTAAGGGCTTCCCAAAGGTGAGGACGGAGGATGGGAAGGGCATAAAGAAGGAGAAAGTGAATGGGTGGAGAGGAATGCAGAACTGCAGAGGAAAGCAGTGTGAGGGACAGCTCTGAGCAAAATAGAGCAGCCACTCCACCTCTGGAGCGCCCTGAGCCATTGGTAGCTACAGCTGAGAAGCCCGGAGGAAGGCACCATGCAAGAATAGGATTCTCACCTTCTCTCAGCCATGTCTCAGTCAAGAAAAGAAGATCTAAATGAGATTGCAGGAGAAGATCCTGGATTAGAAATGTTTTGCTCCGAAGAGCTCTGCAGTTAAGAAGACTGGTCTGGAGGACCTGTTTATCAGGCGGAGCGGTTGGGCTGGAGGGACAGAGAGAGGGTAGAAGACAACAAAGTATGAGGTTTGAGGATATCTGGCTCGTGACCGGGGTGGGGTGGGGTGGTGCACGGGAAGGGCGCCATCCCCAGAAGGTAAGTATGGAATATATACTTATAAATAGAAAAAGCAGAGGCAGGGCAAGTGAAAGAAAGGCAGCAAGAGAAGGAACCAGTGTGTGGTAGGAGGCCTTTCCAATTCTCTGTTTAACTGCACTAGGCTTAAGGCTAAGGAGTGAGTCAAGTGTGTGTGGCTGGTTCCTCAGGCCCCTGGAGTCACCCCAAGGAGCTCGCCCAAGGAGCATGTCCTGCCCTTTGGGCACGTGCCCACGGTGCATAATGCCATAGGCAATAGATTTAAATAGGAGCCCGTGTTCATTGAAGCACCTACTTCCAGTTACTCGGAGATGAGGGGGGAGCACAAGGAAACACTGAGCTGTGAGAGGTACCTGGACAGAGGAGACAGGAGCAATAAACAGCATTACATGGTTTTATTCTCCATTCCTTTCCTTATGATTCCTAGCATTCTAATTGCTTTCTTGGCAGCCGCTGCACACTGGGCGGAGGGTTTCAACATATTATCCACGATGACATCTAAATCTTTTTCCTGGGTGATGGTTTCTAAGGTGATACCTTGCATCGTGTAACCATAGTTTGGATGGTTCTTTCCTAGGTGCATAACTTTGCACTTGTCCACATTAAATTTCATCTACCATTTGAACATCCAGTCTTCTAATTTATCAAGGTCCTCTTGTAATTTTTCACAATCCCCTTGCGTTTTAACAACTTTGAATAATTTTGTGTCATCTGCAAATTTGATCACCTCACTTGTTATTCCTATTTCCAGGTCATTTATGAATATGTTAAAAAGCAGCGGGCCCAGCACAGATCCCTGGGGTACTTCATTATTCACCTTTCTCCATTGAGAAAATTGGCCATTTAGCCCTACCCTCTGCTTTCTATCTTTTAACCAGTTCCTGATCCACAATAGTACACTGCCTTCTAATTTCGCCAAGAGTCTCTCATGAAGGACCTTGTCAAAGGCTGTCTGAAAATCCAGATACACTATATCAACTCGTTCACCATTGTCTACATGTTTATTCACACCTTCAAAAAATATAACAGATTAGTAAGACAAAACTTTCCTTGGCTACATCCATGTTAGCTTTCTATCATTAGATCATGATTATCTACGTGTTCAGTAATTTTATTCTTTATAATTATTTCTACCATTTTTCCCGGTACTGACGTCAAGCTCACCAGTTTGTAGTTTTCCGGATCACCCCTGGAACCCTTTTTAAAAATTGGTATTACATTGGCCATTCTCCAGTCTTCAGGTGCTACAGATGATTTTAATGATAATTCACAGATTAATAATAGTAGGTTTGAAATCTCATATGTCAGTTCTTTCAACACACTTGGATGTTTACCATCCTGTCGAGGTGATTTGCTACTCTTCAGTTTATCAAATAGTTGTAATACATCTTCCCGGTTTATCGATATTTCTTTCAATTTTTCCGATACATCGCCTTTATATACCATTTCAGGTATGGGTAACTTCCCTACAGCTTCTTCAGTAAAGACAAAAGCAAAGAATTTATTCAGTCTCTTCACGATGGCCTTGTTCTCCCTTAGTGCCCCTTTTACCCCTCTATCATCCAGTGGTCCAACTGACTCTCTCGCAGGTTTTTTTCTACGAATGAACTTGAAAAAGGTTTTATTATGTGTTTTTACTTCCATGGCAAGCTTCATTTCAAATTCCGTCTTTCCCTGCCTCATCAATGCCTTGCATCTAACTTGCCTCTACTTATGCTGTTTCTCGTGTTTGTCATTTGGCTCTTTTTCTATTTCCTGAAAAATTATTTTTTGGCAACAGACTCTCTGACCTCTTCTTTAAACCATGCTAGCAGGTTTTTGGCCTTCCTTTCATACATTACATTTGGTCTGGGCTTCCAAGATAGTATTTTTAAATTGCGCCCATGCTTGATATAAATCTTTAACCTTTATAGCTGCTCCTTTTAATTTTTTCTTAACTATTTTCCTTATTTTATCATAGTTTCCCTTTTGAAAGTTAAAAGGTAGTACTGTGGATTTCCTTGCTGTCCTTCTTCCATTTATTAAATCAAATGTGATCATGCCAAGTGTCCCCCAAAACCTTTATCTCTTATTTATTTATTTATTTATTTATTTATTTAACAGTTTCTTATATACCGCCCCTTCCAGAGATCAGGGGCGGTTCACATCGAACAAAAATCAATATACTTCTGTATATTTTACATGGAACTTGTGTTAACTATGTACACGTTTAGTTACATTGAACATGTTTTGAACATTAACTAGAATAACACTATTCAAACTATGTACAGGTCATCACAACATAATTGAGTTACCGGTATTATTTACAATATAGATATAGCCATTTGTTTGTGTAAATCTTTGTCTGTAGGGTAAGGCAGAGTAGAGTAAGTGTCTTTCTTATGTTTAATCATTTGTTCTGTCTTGAGAACTGTGAATGTGTTTCTGTGATTGTATCGGAGAGGTTTTTTGTTGGTAGGGGATCTCAAAGTGTTTGTGAAAAGGTATGTTTTTAGTTCTTTTTTGAATTGGTGAAGGTCTTTTATTTTGCGGAGGGTTAAAGGGATTTCGTTCCAGAGGGTAGGGGCAGCAAAGGAGAAGGCTCTATCACTTGTCGTTGCTCTGGTCCTTCTGAAATTAGTTTTTATGTTGAGGGAGTGGGTTGCGTTCTGTCTTCGTGTTCTAGTTTCTGATGGGGTTTGTAATAGGGTAGATAGTTGGGAGGGAGAGATGTTATTGAGGAGTTTAAAGGTAGTAAGGAGGATTTTATATTTTATTCGGCTGCTTATGGGGAGCCAATGAAGATCTAGTAGTATTGGGGTCACGTGGTCTGTTAGCTTAGCTTTTGTGACCATCTTGGCACATATGTTTTGTGCTCTTTGGAGGAGGTATATGCTTTTTAGTGGTAGGCCATTTAGAATGCTATTGCAGTAGTCAAAGTGGGGGGTGATGAGGGAGTTGACCACTGATCTAAAGTCATGTGTGTTGAGTAGGGGTCTCAGGTGTTGTATTGTCTTGAGTTTATAGAATATCGTTTTTACTGTATGTTTTATGTGTGGGATCATGGTGAGTGAATGGTCCAGAATTATTCCAAGGTATTTTACCTCCTTTTTAATAGGTATTGGTGTGTTATTTATTGTGATTGTGGTAGGGTAGTTGTGGTCCATGTCAGGTTTTCTCGTTATGAACATTGCTTCAGTCTTTTTGAGATTGATGCTTAGGTGGTTGTTTTCAAGCCATATGGTGGTCTCATTCATGCATTGGAGTAGTCTATCGTATTTGGGGTTGTTGGTGTTTATGGGGATGGCGAGCATGATATCGTCCGCGTATATGAAATGGTTAATTTCATACTTCTTGAATATGTCTGTAATTGGTTGGAGGTATAAATTGAAGAGGAGGGCAGAGAGTGCCGATCCCTGAGGGATACCCTGGCCTTGAGGGAAGGTTTTCTGATGTTTCTTTGCCTAATTGTATCTGTATGAGTCTGTTTGAAATGTATGATTTGAACCATTCAAGGACGGTTCCTCCTATTTTTAGGTTTTCAAGTCTGTTGATGAGTGTTTTGTGATTAATGCTGTCAAATGCAGCAGATAGGTCTATGAAGAGGAGGAGGAAACCTTTGCTATTTTCATTAGTACCACGGATGAGGAGGTCTGTCAAGGCGATTAGGAGGGTTTCCACTCCATGGAAGGGGCGGAATCCGAATTGATGCGCATCAAGAAGTTTTTGCTCATCTATGTATTCCTGTAGTTGGAGTTGTATAGTTTTTTCTATTATTTAGCGATTAGCGGTATGCTGGCAATTGGTCTGTAGGAGTTGGGGTCCTTTGGGTCAAGTTTATTGTTTTTTATTATGGGACGGATCGAGGAGAGCTTTAGGGTGTTGGGCATGGTTCCTTGTGTGAGGGATTGGTTTACTATGTATTGGATGTTTTCTGCAAGGGATTCCTTAGTATACTTGATCCATGACACCGGGCATGGGTCAAGCGGGGAAGTTGTAGTGTTGATCATTGTTATGATGTTGAGGATGTGTTTACGATCAACTTTGTGGAATGTTGTCCATTCATAGTTACTGGTCTGTGTATATTCTATCGTGATGGTTGGGGAGCAAGATTTTACCTTTAGCTTTTCAGCAAAGTGTGCTGCTAAGGTTTGGACGTTTATAATGTCCTGGTTCGGTTCTGGGTTATGTGTTTTTGTTAGTGTTTTGACGATTAAGAAGAGTTCTCTTGGTCGGTTGAGAGCAAGATTTATTAGATTGGAATAGTAATCTCTTTTTGAGTTGTTGATTGTTTCTTTGTATTTATTAAGTAAGTTTATATATTTGGTTTTGTTATCATGTGATTTGGTGTTTCTCCAGGTTTTTTCTTGTTTACGTAGTTGTCTTTTTAGTAGGGCAATGTTTTTCGTGAACCATTTTTGTGATTCTTTCTTTTTCTTCTGGGATGTTTGAGTGGAGGTAGCTGCTTCTTGGATTGTTTGGTTCCAGTTCTCTATCGTTAGGTCGATGTCAGATAGGCTTGTAGTGAGCTTAGGTAGTACCTTGTCAAGGAATGTGTCATTGTCAAAGCGGGTAAAACGTGAGCGGTGAGCTGTTGCGTTTGGGGACTGTGATGGTACTTGTGTTAGTAGATGAAAGGTTATCAGATGGTGGTCAGACCAAGGTACCTCTGAAGTTGTTGGGGGAGATTGTAGTTGATGTAGGTTGAAGGGGGAAGGGAGGAAAATGAGGTCTAGTGAGTTTCCTTTATTATGTGTGGGGGTATTGATTATCTGGTTATATCCCATTTGGGTCATTGAGTCTATGAAGTTGTTTTTTTGTGATTGGTTTAAGGATGGGAGGTTAAGGTCACCTAGTATTATAAGAGGTTTTCTCTGGGATGCTGCGCATGCTAGTTCAAGGATAGGAGAAAGATTTTTGTGATCTGCTGATGGTGGTCTATAGATTAGGGAGAATGCTAGTGTTCTGTTTTCGATGTTTATTATGTCCATGCCTTCAACATTGTTTGAGTTTGTTAGGGTGTATTGTAAGTCTTTCTTGGTGAGTATAAGTGTGCCACCTCCTCTTTTTATGTCACGGTGGCAGTTGAAAATATCATATTGTGATATGTTGAGTTGGTTTAATAATATTGTGTCTGTGGATGTTAGCCATGTTTCCGTGATGAAAAAGAAGTCAGGCTGTTCGTCTTTTATTATGTCATTTACAATTGGTATTTTATTTCGAATTGAGCGAATGTTTATTAGGATCAGCTTTAATTTATTGTCTTCATTGGGGGAGGTTTTATTGTTTGCGTAGTTTTTGCAGTTTATCTGTATTAGTCTAGGGGAATGTTTGTGGGTATTGTTGTGTGGTGGCAGGTTGAATGGGTTATTGTGTATTGGGGGGTGTGCTAAATTGCGGTTTGGGTTATAAATTATGGGGATGCTGTTGCAAGGGGGATTGTTGAATTTGTATGTGTAGATTTGTTGGAGTAGGAGGGTTGTTAGTAGGAAAGAGGTTTGCAATGTTTTTGTTTTTAGGTCTGCCATTATGTTTTGAGTTATGGAGGGTTTTATTGGTAGCTTTGCGAGAGGACTGTTGTGTGGTGGTGTTGGGTTGGGGGGGTTGAGTGGAGGGGGTTCTACAGGATTAGCTGATCGCAGTATATTTATCTATTGGTGATAGTTTGTATAGCTATGGCAACAGAGAGTATGATTACTGGCAAGAGTATTTTTATCTACTGACAACAGTATAATTGGTTCTTAACAACAGTATATTTATCTCCTAGTGACAATATTACTGGCAACAGTATATCTATCTACTAGTGATAGTCTATTTATCCACTGGCAACAATATATCTATCTCCTAGGGACAGTATTACTGGCAACAGTATAGATATAATTACTGGCAACAGTATAAATACAGACACTAGTGACCGTATAGACACTGGCAACAATATAGATACAGGCAATAGTATAGATAGCTGGGTACTGACAACAGTATAGACTAGTTATGGTAATAGTCCATGTGTGAGTACTGACAACAGTATAGACTAGTTATGGTAACAGTCCATGAAGAGTGTGTAGTACAGTAGGTAGTGAGAGATTAGTTCATTTAATTATATACTTGCTGTGGTTGGTTCAGTTGAAGGTCGTTCTCGGTTCCAAGGGTAAAATAGAGGGGGTCAAGATAAGGGAAGCACAGTAGAGCTGACAGATCTGTACGGAGCTGTCGTTAAGCGAGCTCAACCTCAGGGGAGCTCTAGCTATTGGTTGGTTGAGAGATAGACTTAGCTTTCTGTTCGGTTGGAATGTGGGTCGACTTGCGCGGGCCCGCTGGTATCGCTGTTTTCTGGCGTTGTAAAGGCCCCGATTGGGCTGCTGGCTTGTTGGAGGTGGTGCTTCGGTGCAGTCTGCTCGCTCCCTTGTTCCTAGGCCTCCACCAGGTCCCCGCCTAAGGGCCACGCCAAAGGGCCCTCTGGCGAGGCCCTCAGGCGCGGGCCCGTGAGGCGCGGGTGCGCCCGATGGCGCGATCTTTAAATTGTCCTCGGTGCGCCCGGATTGGGCGGAAGATGGTCGGCTGCTGCCCTCTCTGCCGGAGGCTCTATCCCCGTGCAGGGGAGAGCTGTAGATGGTGGTGGGGGCAGGAAGGAGCACGCGCCCGATGGCGCGATCTTTAAAGTGTCCTCGGTGCGCCCGGATTGGGCGGAAGATGGTCGGCTGCTGCCCTCTCTGCCGGAGGCTCTATCCCCGTGCAGGGGAGAGCTGTAGATGGTGGTGGGGGCAGGAAGGAGCACGCGCCCGATGGCGCGATCTTTAAAGTGTCCTCGGTGCGCCCGGATTGGGCGGAAGATGGTCGGCTGCTGCCCTCTCTGCCGGAGGCTCTATCCCCGTGCAGGGGAGAGCTGTAGATGGTGGTGGGGGCAGGAAGGAGCACGCGCCCGATGGCGCGATCTTTAAAGTGTCCTCGGTGCGCCCGGATTGGGCGGAAGATGGTCGGCTGCTGCCCTCTCTGCCGGAGGCTCTATCCCCGTGCAGGGGAGAGCTGTAGATGGTGGTGGGGGCAGGAAGGAGCACGCACCCGATGGCGCGATCTTTAAAGTGTCCTCGGTGCGCCCGGATTGGGCGGAAGATGGTCGGCTGCTGCCCTCTCTGCCGGAGGCTCTATCCCCGTGCAGGGGAGAGCTGTAGATGGTGGTGGGGGCAGGATTTATTTATTTAATACTCTTATATACCACACTATTCGACATCAGTGCGGTTTACATGGAACATCAAAAGAGGTTTTACAGTGGGGTTACACCGTAAATTACAGATAACAGGGAGATTAACTTGGATAACATGTTAACTATTTACACAAAAAGCATACCAGAAAGTATATACACTATGTACATCTCTTGCACCAGATTCTGTGTTCCACTAAGGACTTAGGTCCAACATAGCTTCCCCTTTTGTCATTTCATGAACCAGCTGCTCCAGGAAGCAGTCATTTATTTCATCTAGAAATTTTCTCTCTCTAGCATGTGCTACTGTGTCATTCACCCATTATTGAAATCACCCATTATTACTGTGCTGTAACTTTTATTAGCTTCCCTGATTTCTTTCAGCATTTCATCATACATCTGTTCATTCTGGCCAGGCGGTTGGTAGTACACCCCAAATGCTTTTGCCCTCCTCTTTTTTACATGGAATTTCTATCCATAGAGATTCTACAGTATATTTTGTTTCCTGCAAAACTTTAATCCTATGTGACTCAATGGCCTCTCTAACATAGAACGCCACCCCTCCACCAATTTGATCTACCCTATCATTGTGATATAATTTGTACCTAGGTATCACAATGTCCCATTGGTTGTTCCCCTTCCACTAGGTTTCTAAGATGCCAATCATATCTAACCTTCCAATTAGTGCTATATATTCTAACTGTCCCATCTTATTTTTTAGGCTTCTAGCATTTGCATACAGGTATTTTAGAAGTTTGTATTTTATTCATATTAATCTGGTTATCAGTTGATAGTGGTAATTTGGAATCTTTCAGCTCTGTACTTAAGGGCATATGGGTTACTTTTATCTTTATTGGAATCTCTCTGATGGGATGCCCTATCTTCTCTCTTTTGCTAGAATCCTTCAAGGATACATCCTTCTGAACCATGCGCTCCTGGGTGACTGTCAGCTTTCCCCTATTAGTTTAAGAGCTGATCTATCTCCTTTTTAAAGGTTAATACCAGCACCCTGGTTCCATCCTGCTTAAGGGGGAGTCTACCCTTTCTGAAAAGCCCCTCCCTTCCCCAGAATATTTCCCAGTTCCTAACAAATCCCAACAAATCCCAGTTCCTAACAAATCTCACTTGGTTTGCAGCTTGTCGTGCTGTGAGGACTTGCGTGCATCAGTGATGCTGAGAGCTAAACTATCGGTAGTTTAACTACTGGCAGGGTCTCCCAAGATGGACAGGTCTCAGCTGAGGTGCCAGACCAAGACAAACCATGTTCCCTGTAAAATAGTTATCTCCAAGTTATAATGCCCTGTTCAATGTAATTTCAGTTTGTTCAATGTAAACCGCCTTGATATCATGAAAGGCGGTATATAAGAAATGTTAAATAAAAATAAAATAAAATAAATAAATAAACCACCCATTTGGGCAGCAGCAGAATGGGACAGTGTTGACGACGGAGGATCACATTTTTGTGACAACGGCAACAACACCAAACTTAAACTGCGCGGAAGAAAGGCCCGGCAATCTACTTCTGTATCTTGCCATGAAAACCCAATGGATAGTTACAAAAAAACAAATTGTGCTGTGGTGCTGGAAGATGAGACCCCCAGGTCGGAAGGCACTCAACTAGCTACTTGGGAAGAGCTGAAGACGTTTCAGAGTAAAGCCAGCATTTATGATGTGGTTGGATCAAAGCCCTCGGGAAGTCTGACTGCTGATGATGTAGCTGCGCATGAAATGAGAGTCAGAAGCTGTAAAGATGTCTTACACATTGGAACATGGAACGTACGAAGCATGAACCAAGGGAAGTTGGAGGTGGTCAAGAATGAAATGGAACGTGTACAACTTGATCTGTTGGGTGTCAGCGAACTGAAATGGACTGGCATCGGGCACTTTGCATCAGATGATCACATGGTCTACTATGCTGGAAATGAAAGACAAAGAAGAAATGGTGTTGCATTTATAATAAAGAAGAAACTTGCAAGAACTGTAATGAAATACAATGCAGTCAGCGAACGCTTAATCTCTATTCGTCTACGAGGATTGCCTATCAACACAACTATAATTCAAGTATATGCCCCAACAACAGCTGCAGAAGAGAATCAAATTGAAGAGTTCTATGAACAAGTACAAGCTGAAATTGACAGAACATGCAAACAGGATATCCTGATAGTCATGGGTGACTGGAACGCAAAAGTTGGCAACAAAGAAGAAGGCAAAGTAGTTGGAAAATATGGACTTGGCAACAGAAATGAAGCTGGAGAAAGACTGATAGAATTCTGCAAGACCAATGATCTATTCATCTCAAACACCTTCTTCCAGCAATACAAGCGGCGACTGTACACATGGACTTCACCCAATAGATTGTATAAAAATCAAATTGACTACATCTGTGGAAGTCAACGATGGAAAAGCTCTGTAACATCAACAAAGACAAAACCTGGAGCTGACTGTGGTACAGATCATCAATTACTAGTATGCAAACTCAAGCTAAAGTTGAAAAAGAGCAAACCACTCATGAATGCAGCAAAATATGACCTTGAGAATATACCACTGGAATTTAAAGACTGCCTGCAAAATCGATTTGCTGCTTTAGATACAAATGACAGAGCTCCAGAAGGGTTATGGAATGACATCAAGAAGGTTGTTTTGGAAGAAAGCGAGAAGTCTCTACAAAAGGTGAAAAAGCAAAAACGGCCAAAATGGATGACGGAAGAAACTCTGAAAATTGCCCAGAAACGCAGAGAAGCTAAAGCCAGAGGAGAAAGAAAGACAATCGCAGAACTCAACAGAGATTTCCAACGTGCAGCAAGACAGGACAAGGAAAAGTACTACAATGACATTTGCAAGGAAATAGAAGCAGAAACTATTAGAGGAAGAACAAGATTGGCTTACCTAAAGCTACGAGAGTTAAAGAAAAAGTTCCAGCCTCGAATTGGAATGTTACAAGATGCTCAAGGTTCTAAGTTGAATGATGCTGAGAAGATCAAGAAAAGGTGGAAGGAATATACAGAGTTTTTATATGATAAAGATCAAGTCGACCAACAGCCGTTTCAACCTGTACCTTATGATCGGGAACCATTGGTGATGAAAGAAGAAGTTGAAGCAGCATTGAAAGCCTTATCAAAGAACAAAGCACCAGGCATTGATAGCATTCCCATAGAAGTATTGCAGCAATCTGATGCAGCTGTTACCGTACTCACAAGGCTCTGAAAAGAAATATGGAAGACAACATCATGGCCAATTGACTGGAAAAGATCTGTGTTTATACCAATACTAAAGAAAGGTGATCCAACTGACTGTGGAAATTATCGCACAATCGCTCTGATCCCACATGCCAGCAAGATTCTACTGAAGATTATTCAAAAGAGACTACAACCATACCTGGAACAAGAACTACCTGAAGTGCAAGCAGGGTTCAGGAAAGGGCGAGGAACGAGAGACATCATTGCGGATGTAAGATGGATCCTTGAAAAGACTAAAGAATACCAAAAGGATATCTATTTGTGCTTTATCGACTATAGCAAGGCTTTTGACTGTGTAAACCATGAGAAACTCTGGGCCACATTAAGAAGCATGGGTATACCAGAACACCTGATCGTTCTCTTGCGCAATCTGTACATTGATCAAGAAGCAACAGTTCGAACGGAACAAGGAGAAACAGAATGGTTTAAAATAAGCAAAGGTGTAAGACAAGGCTGCATACTTTCCCCCTACCTGTTTAATTTATATGCAGAACAAATCATCAGAGAAGCAGGATTGTATGAAGACAACAGAGGTGTGAAGATTGGTGGAAGACTCATCAACAACCTTCGCTATGCTGATGATACCACATTACTGGCTGAAAGTGAAGATGATCTGAATCATTTGCTTCTCACAATCAAAGAACATAGTCTCAAAATGGGCCTGCACCTTAATGTAAAGAAGACAAAGATCATGACAACTGGCATAATCAACAGGTTCATCGTTGAAGGAGAAGAAATTGAAATTGTGAACAACTTTAACCTACTTGGATCAAATAAAGAAGCAACAAGCAGTCAAGAAATCAGACGACGCATTGCTCTTGGCAGAATGGCTATGAAAGACCTAGATAAGATTCTCAAGAGCAGAGATGTCTCACTCAATACAAAGATTCGACTTGTTCAAGCCATGGTATTTTCAATAACATCATATGGATGTGAAAGCTTGACAGTGAAAAAGACAGATAGGAAGAAAATTGATGCCTTTGAATTATGGTGCTGGCGGCGAATATTGTGTATACCATGGACTACCCGAAGAACAAACCAGTCGGTACTAGAGGAGATCAAACCTAAGCTTTCTTTAGAAGCTCAGATGACGAGACTTCGACTTTCATACTTTGGACACATCATGCGAAGAGAGATCATTAGAGAAAGACATTATGCTTGGCAAGATAGAAGGTCAACGCAAAAGAGGAAGGCCAGCAATGAGATGGATCGATACAATAACAGCAGGTATGGGTACCAGTCTGTCAACAATGAGCCGCCTGACTGAAGACCAAACACAATTTAGGATAGCTATCCAGAGGGTCGCCATGAGTCGACTCCGACTCGACGGCACTTAACAACAACAACAACAAATCCCAAACCCTCTTCTTTGCACCACTGTCTCGTCCACGCATTGATGCTCCAGAGTTCATGGAACAGGAAGCGTTTCTGAGAATGCTACCCTGGAAGTTATGGATTTCAACCTCCTACCCAAAGGCCTAAATTTGGCCTCCATAACCTCCCTCCCACACTTTCCTATGTCATTGGTGCCAACATGTACCAAGACAGGAGATTCCTCCCCAGCACTATCTAAAACCTTGTCTAGGTGGCACATAAGGTCTGCTATCTTTGCATCAGGTAGGCATATTACCAGGCGATCCTCATGTCCTCCAACCACCCAACTATCTTCATGCCTAATGATTGAATCACCAGCTATAACGGCCATCCTAACTCTTCTGTCATGGGTACATGGCCCTAGAGAAGCCTCCTCAGTGCGAGAGGGTTTTACATCACCTGGCGCACAGGTCCTAGCTACAGGATCACTTCCTCCCACACCAAGGTGATGCTTTCCTTTCACTTGACCTCTCTCCTCCATGGTAACTGAGAGGCTGCCAGACTGGAGGTGAGACTTCAGTATTATGTCCCTGTAGCTCTTCTCTATGTACCTCTCAGTCTTCCTTATATCTTCCAAGTCTGCTACTCTAGGCTCCAGAGATTGGATTCGTTACCTGAGAGCAAAGAGCTTCTTACACCTAGTGTACACGTAAGACCCCTCACCAACTGGGAAGAAATCGTGCATGTGGCACTAAATGCAAAAGACTGCATAGCCCCCATCTCACTGCTGGATTGCTGTCTGCATCTTAGTTTTATGGTTTTGTTTAGCTATTTAAGTTGTTTACTTAAAATTGCTAGGAATACTTGTACTGATACAACTATACCAATTAAGTTTAAGGGACTTTGTTCACCTCAGGATTAATTAATATTAGGGCCTTAATTAATCTATTCCTGGTGAGGATAACCAGCTGAATCTGAAATTGAATTTGACCACCTTTCCCCCTTTAATAGGTTTAAGAGCTTATAAAGGTAAGATTATGCCTGGGGTGAGTGGGAGTGAATTGACATTTATTAAAGGCTGGCTTGCTACACAGCTTCCAGACCTGTGCTTTTAAGGTAATCTGTTAACAATTTCCTGGGTGATTCACACAGCCCTTGGTTTGCTAGAGGGAGCCTTTCAAATTGCCCCTTTGTTCTGTCACCTGTTTAAAACAAATTCCCAGATGTCTTTCCTCCTAACTGGAATGCCTCTTTTGTAAAGCTCTCTAGAAACAATTGATTTCTTTCAATTGAAAGAATATTTACCCTATTCTTCCTTCTATGCTAAGCTATAGTCTGATTTGAAATCCTTTTTTGTTTATTGTGCGGTGTATGGTGCGGGTTGAATCCACCACTCCAGATTGCTCCAGATCATCCTTAAGCTCTTTAGATATTGAATATGATGTTTTTCCAACAGTTTGCACTAACCTTCGAAGACGTTTTGGATTCATTTTCCTCTTCCCACCACATCCTGGGAGGTTCTCACATTTCCTTTAGCAGAAAACGTCTTAATAACATTGTGAACTGTAGACACAAGAATCCCAAGGTCTTTGGAGATGGCGTTGTACTCCTTTGAAGTTGATGTTTGGTGATAATGGCTTTTCTGACGGTCTCAGGCAGTTCTCTTGTCTTCACCATTGTGAAAATGGGAAAGGGAGTGACTGTGGCCATTTTAAACATTAGAACCATCATTCATTAGTTGATTCATCTCATATGAGTACTGACAATTGATCACAAGTGTGTCTAATTTTACTGCAATGGAAATGCAGTTCTTCTGTTCAAACTGATTTGAATCATTTATAAGGGTGCCAATAATCATGCCCTGACAATGTCCCAGTTTTTATACTATTTCCCTTTTTAATTGATCTTGTTTTATTTGAATTTTTTATGTGTCAAATATGTGTGCATATACAGTCCAAAGCCATTTGACTGGCCACTTTTCTAAAGGAGATATTGGACATTAAGAGGCCCATTCCGTTTCCCACACATCTGCCCACATTAGCCAGGCGAAAACCGGACGTGCAGAAATGGACCAGATTCTGCTGCTGTGGGGTCCAGACGTACTCGCAATGGCAGAATTGAGGAAACAGACATCCGGGTGCTCCCCATATGCCAAGCAGATCAACATATGAAGAGCTGCCTGTCCCGATGCCAGAACACCATTGCTGGAGCAAGGGAGTAGTGGTGTCCTGGTGCCATGGCAACGAGCCTTCCACAGGACAGTTCCAAATGCCAAGGTAGACATCTGTCCCTGCAACCCACTGTCCGGCCTTCGCCGGCGGCCGCTGTGGGCCGGATCGTGGCTGCAGGGGCACAGCGGGGCCATCAGACCATGGTGCGGAGGAGTGCGGCATGCAATGTGGGGGCACCCAAGACTTATCCCAAAATTGAGGTGGAATAAGCCAGGTGTTTAAGTCAGTGCTGGGGTACCTACAGAGACATGACCTTAATTGCCTCTGGACATCCTGGCAGCAGGCCATTACCCTGCAAGCTCATAAACCATTCTTAAGGTGGACTGTTTACCTTTTTGGGAATCTGACAGGTACTTATGACCTGGATTGGCCACTGTTGGAAACAAGGCTTGATGGACCTTTGGTCTA
This sequence comes from Ichthyophis bannanicus, assembly GCA_033557465.1. Taxonomy (NCBI): domain Eukaryota; kingdom Metazoa; phylum Chordata; class Amphibia; order Gymnophiona; family Ichthyophiidae; genus Ichthyophis; species Ichthyophis bannanicus. Next base: position 101,125,949 of record CM066032.1, on the reverse strand, counting down.
ATCCAGTATGGCATTTCTTATGTTCTTAAGTGGAAATACAATGAACTGTGTGCTTTTGAGTCAGTGCTGATTCCTGGTGACCCAGCAGCTCCTGGGTTTTCTTTGTAGTGTGACTGGAAGTAAATGGGACAATGGAGGGTTAAGTGACTTGCCCAAGGCTACAAGAAGTGCTAGTAGGAATTGAGCCCTGATTCTTTTGATTAGCAAGCCAGTGCTCTAACCAATAAGCCACTCCTCTACTTTTATGCTTAAGTAGGTGCTCTAGTGTTTACAGACATACAAGCAGGCATTAGGAAAATATAATGCTTCCTTTTATATGATAAACATTCGGAAGGAAATGTCAGAAGATCCGTCCAAGTGCAATCTGGGACATCTAAGCCAGAATGTATGAAAAGAAAATGTGGGCACATCCAGGTGCAGACGTGATTTCACAAACCTGGATGTGCCCCATGGGGGCGTCTACCTAGACATTCCCAGAACGGCATTACAGGACCTGGACATCTAGGATAGGCTAATGGCTAGTACAGCTGCTTAGGGACAGAGCAGTCAGTGTGCAAATCCCACTGCTGCTGTTCCTGGGATTTTGCTGCATACTGGGGATCAGCAAATGAATTCTTCTGTAAACCGTCTGGATGTTTTTCAGCTAAAACAAGCACTTTCCAGATGCTTGTTGTCACTGTTCGTGCCTCCGAGTAGATTTAGGGTTAGACGTGTTGCTGGATTCCTAGGAACACCTTAACCATGCCTCCAGGTTCCTGGCCACGCCTCCTCAATGCACCCCCCCCCCCCCTCCCATTCAGATTTAGACCTTCAGAGCGAGGACATCCCCAGACTGGCTTCTAAAAGGGCTCTGTAGGAGTCGCCTAGTGGTTAGAGTAGTAGGCTAGAACCAGGGTTCGCATCCCACTGCAGCTCCTTGCGACCTTGGGCAAGTCACTTAACCCTCCATTGCCTCAGGTAAAACTTAGATTGTATGCCCTCTGGGGAACAGAAGAAAGTGAATGTAACTCACCTTGAGCTTCTGAGAAAAGGCAATGAGCTAAATCCATTTCCCCCAATTCCCTCTGTGCTTTGGATGTCTCTATACCCATTTTCAGACATCCAAAGCATTAATAGGACTTCTAAAATGACCCCCTTGGGCTTTCCTGGGGGTAGGATCAGAACTTATTCAGGTTTCTTATAAAATACACACATAAGCATTTGGGTTACAAAACTAGAAATACAGGCATACAAACCCCCCCCCCCCCCCCGCCAAAATCGCAAATGCTGATCTAAACATGTCAGCGGTGGCTTTCTTAAATGGCTACTTAAACACAAGGAAAGCATTTACACATTTAAACACCACCATGTATAAGCACAGAGGCTGCACAACCTTCCTAAAATCACCTCCTATAAGTGCCCTTTATTTAACCCTTCACGTCAGATTACATAACTTAAGATACTTTATTTCCAAAAAAGTATTAATTGTATTCCGGTGAAACATTTGGGGCAACAACAGCCATGAAAGGGTTAACAATAGTCAACCTAAAAAGGATCATCAGCCTTGGAAACCTGCATGTCTCAGGTGTTCTGTGCACAGACTGAGAGCTCTGCTATTGACAGGAGCTCAGGCCGAAAGCTGATGTTTCATAGTGACTTAACCTAGGCATATCACCTAAGCAACACGCTCAGCCCTTGGCCACAGGACACCAGACAGCCGGGAATGAGAACAGCATCATAGCACAGTAGGAGCGGCTGACTCTGTCTAGATAGAAGCATTGCACCTTAAAGGGATTATCCATCAATTTCTCTTATCTTTTTCTTCTAACACAGGTCCACAATTCAGGCTGGAAATTGCTGCTGTCCGGTGACAGTGCAGTCTTTGGTGCACACTAACCAACAACGTTGCACGTAGCGCTGATGCACTTACTGCCAGACAGCATAGCATGGGGGTGGGTGCAAAACGTGTGCTAGATAACATGGGGAATGCTGGGCACACCTCCCTGTTTTTTAAGGGCAGGTCCACTGCCACCTCTGCACTCATTTTTCAGGGCTGAATGAGGCACATCCTGCGTCAATGTAATATTCACATATAGAACAAGAATTCATTGCATAGGAAGGGGCAGGGTGAGGGCAGGAAGAGACGTGCTCTACACAGAGAGATTTCTTATAACAAAGCCACGTGTGGCTTAACAGAAAGAAACGCGATAAAGGAATTTCACATCTGCAGAATGTTCTTATAATCAGAATTACTATAGCTGCGACTTAAAAATAACTTTTTTTCTTGTAAGTGGATTGTATCGTTGGCAATGTTGAGACTGATATCATAATCTTCCAGATATTGCAGGTGTTTTTATACTATGCCAACAAGCTTACCCTCAAAACTGCTGCCGTCAGTAACTTAAAACTATGATAAATGTAACCCTCCAATTGTACTGTCTAGATGTTAAGTTTCCTTATGTTAAATGTTGTTAAGTTCCCTTATGTTAAATGTAACCCTCCATTCGTGATGTGACCACTTTGATTGAAGGATAAGGTGGTATACAAATCTGTTTAAATAAATAAGTATACCACACTGTGTACCTAAAACACCAGCGAGGTCAGGTTCTCATTAGCTCACTCTACCCAGAGTCCTACAGCACTGTGGTTCATTGCATACAAACTGAAACCCCCTAGGACTGAAATTACCAGATGGCAATACAGCCTTCCCCCTCCCTTCACCACCCCCCGACATCATGCCGTATTGATTGAGCAAGTATTAATTATGTGTGCATAGCAGAAGCAGCACGGACTAGCTTCCTATCAAACACAGTACACTCGCCCACACACTGCAAGGCCCCAGGGGCTAAGCCCCGAGCTGCCGTCGGTCTTCTGTCAACCTTTCCAGGGAGTTGCCTTACGCTGGGTAGAGACGGGCAAGCTCATGGATGTGAGACTGGAAACCTGCATTCCATCAGATTTTTTTCTTCAGGTATCTGAAATTGACTTCACTCTCCCATAAATATGTATTTTCTACCAGGGTCGACTGTGGTGCACTGAGCCAATTTTTACTTTTGCGCTCCCCTCTTTGGACCAGTCTTGTGGTGTGAGCCATACAGATAGGGGCAAATTTTCAGCAAGAACAGTCACCAACTTAAGATAAATGCTGGCGCCAATGTTTAACTTTATCTATAAATCCAGTGCCACTGTCCGTATAGGCAGCAGAGCTGAATATACGGATAGTGCAGTGGCCATGCTGGATCATTTTTTGACCCACCCTCACTTCTCCCCTAATCCAGTTCACAAACAAATGGATAATGTATGGACATTGAATGATTACAACAGCCCAGTATTATTCATATATTTTTTGAACATATATAGATAGGCTTGGATTCACTGGCAAATGCATAATTGCCTTTGAATATTGGTCCAATGTAGTTGTTAAATGCTGACTCATGACGACCCTCTGGATAGTTGTCCTAAACTGTGTTCGGTCTTCAGTCAGGCGGGTCATTGTTGATAGAGTGGCACACATAGCTACTGTTATTGTATCAATCTATCTCATTGCTGGCCTTCCTCTTTTGCGTTGACCTTCTACCTCGCGAGCATGATGTCTTTCTCTAATGATTTCTCTCTTCACATGATGTGTGAAAGTGTAAGGGGTATGTTTACTAATCGGCGGTAGCGACTTCTCTGCGATATCAGAGCCGCAGCCTCATTGAATTCAATGGGGCCGCGGCTCCGATATCGCACGGAAGCTGCTACCGCCGATTAGTAAACATACCCCTAAGTCTTGTCATCAATGCTTCTAAAGAAAGCTTAGGTTTGATCTTTTCTAGTACTGACTGGATTATTCATTGGGCAGTACATCATATACATAGTATTCTTCGCCGGCGCCATAATTCAAAGGCATCGATTTCTTCTTGTCTATCTTTTTTACTGTCCAACTTTTGCATCCAAATGACATTATTCAATAAAGCATGCCTTGGACAAGTCAAATCTTTGTATGGAGAGAGACATCTCTGCTCTTGCATATCTTGTCTTGTCTAGGTCTTTCGTAGCCATTCTGCCAAAAGCAATGCGTCATTGATTTCCTGACTGCTGGTTAATTTTTTATTGATTATTGATCCAAGCAGGTTAAAGTTATCCACTATTTCTATTTCTTCCCTCCATCAACTATGAACTTATTGATTTTTTTCCATTTGTCAGGATCTTTATCTTCTTCACGTTAAGGTGCAGGCTCATTTTAAGACTATGTTCTTTAATCTTTTTGGAAATGAACGCATGGCTGCGTGGATGGTGTCATCATGATCATTTTGGTTCTTGGACCATGGGATGCTGTTCCAAGAGCTGCAGAGCAGAGATGGTGTCCATCTGTCCAAGAAGTGTCAACGTGTCTTCAGTAGCAGACTGGCTAACCTATTGAAGAGGGCTTTAAAATAGATTCGTTGGGGATGGGTGAAGAAAACCCCAGGTAAGTGAAAGCCCCCAGGTAAATGAAACATTAAATACCTTCGTGGGAACGGATGAAAGGGGCAAAATCTGGAAAGCGGTGTGTATAAATGCGCATAGCATGGAAAATAAGATCCCAGATGTTGAGGTTTTAATGAGAGAGACTGACTTGGATTTAGTGGTAGTTACAGAGACATGGTTCATGGACAACCATAACTGGGATGTAACTATACCAGGCAGGGCCGGCCCGTCCATTGAGCAAGAATGTTGTTTGCACAGGGCCCCGCGTTAGAGGGGGCCACACGCAAACAACATTCTGTATTAAAAGACTGCTTCTACCGCCAAGGCAGCGGCAGAATCAAGTGTCCCGCAGCTGTGCCCCCCCCCCCCCCCGCCCAGCAGAGCCCTCCCTGAATCAGTTCCCTCAGAGTCAGCGCTGGCTTTTCAGAGTCGCGAAGGGAGAGTTTCCCTCGCAGCTCTGTTAAGCCCGCCGGCGCTGATGGGAAACAACGCTTGAGACAGGGTCTTCGGATCCGAAACACAGTGCTGTGTCACGTTTTTTGGACGCTGCGCTGCTAGGCGCTGCCTAAGTTACCTTATGGTGGAGTTCCATACTTGCTCTTCATATCTCGGATTGGACCATCTTTGTTACCACGGATTTTCGGCTCCGATTGCCAGCTAAGTACATATTTGTAAACCTTTTTGGTTTTTAAGTGTTATTCTTGGCATGTTGGCTCTGGGTGGCCATTTTTGAAAGTTTTCACTGTTTACACATTTCACTAAAAAGATTAAAAGGAGCGGTTCGCTGTCTGGAGGGGTTTTCCCTTTCCCCTACATAGCGAACATTCCAACATATGAATTTAATATAGTGGTTTTTCCCCCTTTACTTTTGACCAGATTTGTCCCTTATCTGTTTATGGTTCTGGTCCACATTTTGTGTTTTTTTATATTGATAGAGGATTGGAGAGAGGCACATGTGGACCCTTTACACAAATATGGAAGTAAGGATGTGGTTGAAAACTACAGGCCGGCTAGTTTAACTTTGGTGGTGAGTAAATTATTGGAAACACAGTGAAAGAGGAAATAGTGAGGTTTCTAAAGTCCAACGGATTACTGGATCCGAGGCAGCATGGATTCACCAGAGGCAGGTCTTGTCAGACAAATCTGATTGATTTCTTTTATTGGGTGACCAGGGAATTGGACCGAGGGAGAGCCCTAGATGTGGTGTATTTAGATTTCAGTAAAGCCTTTGACACTGTTTCTCACAGGCGACTTATAAACAAACTGAACACCCTAGGGATTGATCCTAAAGTTACTGCTTGGGTAAGAAATTGGTTGAGTAGTAGGTGGTAAATCGAACTCACTCTGAGGAGAAGGAGGTTACCAGTGGTGTGCCCCAGGGATCTGTCCTTGGTCCGATTTTTTTTTTAACATCTTTCTTAGTGATATTGCAGAAGGGCTGTCGGGTAAGGTTTGCCTCTTTGCTGAAGATACCAAAATCTGCAATAGAGCAGACACCCAGGAAGGTGTAGATAACATGAGGAGGGATCTAGCTAAGTTTGAAGAATGGTCTAGACCAGGGGTGGGCAACTCCAGTCCTGGAGAGCTGCAGACCAGTCAGGTTTTCATGATGTCCCTAATGAATATTCATGGACCTATTTCCATACAATGGAAGGCAGTGGATGCAAATAGATCTCATGAATATTCATTAGGGACATCATGAAAACCTGACTGGTCTGCGGCTCTCCAGGACCGGAGTTGCCCACCCCTGGTCTAGACTTTGGCAGCTGAGACTTAATGTTAAAAAACGCAGGGTCATGCATTTGGGCTGCAGCAATCCAAGGGAGCTATTCAGTATAGGGGGTGAAGTACTTCTGTCCACAAAATAAGAGCAGGACCTAGGCGTAATTGTGTCTGATGATTTTAATGTAACTAAACAGGTAGAAAAGGCGATGGCAAAAGCTAAAAGGATGCTTTAGTGCTTAGGGAGAGGAATAGTCAGCAGGAAAAAGGAAGTGATAGTACCTCTGTATAAGTCCTTGGTGCGACCTCATTTGGAGTATTGTGTGCAATTCTGGAGACCGCACCTTCAAAAGGATATAAACAGGTTGGAGTCGGTGCAAAGGGTGACTACTAAAGTGCTTAGTGCTCTTTGTTATAAAGCATATGAGGACAGACTTAAGGATCTTAATATGTCTACATTAGTGGAAACTCGGGATAGAGGTGATATGGTTGAGATGTTTAAATACCTCCGTGGCATAAATGCACAGGGGGAGAGCCGCTGTCGACCTGCTACGAGGAGACATAGGATGAGACTGGAAGGAGATAGACTCAGGTATAATATGCAGAAATCTTTCTTTACAGAAAGAGTGGTAGATGCGTGGAATAGTCTCCCAGTGGAGGTGGTAGAGATGAGGCCAGTATCTGAATTCAAAAAAGCATGGGACAAACACAGAGGATCTCTAAAGGAAAAAAGGGGACTGTTGTAGTTGTTGATATGGAAGGGCAGACTAGATAGGCCATGTGGTCTTTTTCTGCAGTCACGTTTCTATGTACTTCATTAATGTAACCTGGCCTCTGGGTGTACCAGTCTTACTAATACCCTGCTAGATATGTAGTCATGTAGCTGTACTTCAGGCTGGAACACCTCTGGAGGGAGTACAGTGGAAAAAGACTACCGTCCAGCAACTCTGTTATCAGTGAACTGACAATAAACCTATTGGAGCAAATATAAAAACTAAATTCAGGATACGTTTTGGAAGGTAAAGTCTAAGATATTATTACTGTTGTACGTTCAGGTAAGATGACACAAATCTTTTACATTATGTAACTTTAAATAAGGATCCAGAGTCCTTTTGAAGAATTAACTTTAAATGTTTTCTTAACTGCAATGCAATGTGTGCCTTTGAGTCAATGTGACTCCTGGCGACCCAGCAGCTCCCATGTTTTCTTGGCACTGTGAATGGAAGTAGATTGCCAGGCCTTTCTTCTGAGGCAATGGAGGGTTAAGTGACTTGCCCAAGGTCACAAGGAGGGCCAGTGGGAACTGAATGCTGGTCTCTTGGTTACCAAGCTAGTGCTCTAACCACTAGGTTACTCCTCCACTCCTTAACTACTGTAGCACTTACATATTCACATAGTAAATGACGGCAGATAAAGACCAGCATGGTCCATCTAGTCTTCCCAGCACGATGGCAAGAGTAGGTGCACCTGCCGCTCCATGCAGGCCACCCCCCCCCCACGTCCCCCACCACTCCATGCAGGCCACCCCTCCCCATGTCCCTGTTTAGGGGTGAACCCACTGCTCCATGTAGGACACCCCTATTTGTTGAGAAATTAGATGGTTCCGTTTATTTTGATTTTATCCTGTTGCTGTAAAGGGATCCACTGTGTCTGTCCCATGCAATTTTGAATTCCGTCACCATGTTTGCCCCCACCACTTCCATCGGGAGGGCATTCCAAGCATCCACCACCCTTTCTGTGAAAAAGTATTTCCTGACATTGCCTTTCAATTTACCACCTTGCAGCTTCATGTTATGCCCTCTAGTTTTACAGCTTCTTCGTCTTTGGAAGAGGTTTGTTTGTTCATTATTTCCCTTTAAGTATTTAAAGGTCTGAATCATATCTCCCCTGTCCCTCCTCTCCTCCAAAGTGTACATGTTTAGGTCTTCAAGTCTCTTCTCATAAGGCTTCTGACTAGGGCTCCAAATCATTTTGGTTGCCTTCCTCTGAATAGTTTCCAGTCTTTTTACATCCTTTGCAAGATAAGGTCTCCAAAACTGAACACAGTATTCCAAGTGAGGCCTCACCAGTGACTTGTACAGTGGCATAAGTACCTCTTCCTTTCTGCTGGTGATTCCTCTAAGTATGCAGCCCAACATCCTCCTGGTTTTTGCCTCCGCCTTGTCGCACTGTTTTGCCACCTTGAGATCTTCAGAAATAATCACACCAAGGTCTTTCTCCTGATCCGTGCACACCAACCTCTTGCCCCCTATGGCATACATTTCCCTTGGATTTCTGCTACCCAAGTGCATAATTCTGCCCTTCTTTGCATTAAATCTTAATTACCAAGCATTAGACCATTCTTCCAGCTTTTGTAGATCTTTCCTCATGTTAACCACTCCCTCAGGGGAGTCCACTCTGTTGCAAATTTTTGTGTCATCTGCAACTAGGCAGACTTTTCCATTCAGTCCTTCAGCAATATCACTCACAAATACATTGAACAGTGCCGGGTCCAGGACCGACCCCTGGGGCACCCCGCTAATCACCTTCCCTTCATCCGAGTGAGCTCCATTTACCATCACTTCTGTCGTCTGTCAGTCAACCAATTTCTGATCCAATTTGCCATCTTAGAATCCATCCACAAGCTACTGAGTTGATAAGCCTCCTATGAGGAACAGTATCAAAGGCTTTGCTGAAATCCAGGTAGATGACATCCATCGCATGCCCCTGATCTAGTTCCCTGGACACCCGGTCAAAGAACTCAATCAGATTTGTTTGGCAAGATCGTCCTTCGGTAAAACCATGTTGCCTCGGGTCTTGCAACCTGTTGGTTTTGAGAAAGTTCACTATTTGCTCTTTCAGGAGCGCCTCCATTACTTTTCCCGCCACCAAGGTAAGGCTCACGGGCCTGTAGTTTGACACTTCTTCCCTGTCACCACTTTTGTGTAGAGGTATAACATCAGCTGTTCTCCAGTCCTGAGGAACCTCTCCTGTTTCCAAGGATCTGTTGAAAACATCCTTTAACGGCCCTGCAAGAACCTCTCTGAGCTCTTTCAGTAACTAGCATACCTAAAACACCTAATACAGGAATTACAATGTCTAAGTAGCAACAAGTGAACACAACCCCAATATTAAAATTTATTTATTTTATTTAACAGGTTCTTTATACTGCTTTATCCTTTAGTCAAAGAGGTATACAGCATAACAAGGTAACAGTTTACATTATAACTATGGAACATGGAAACAGCTGTTGGTTAACGTTATAGACATGAGACCTTATACATATGATAATTTATGTACGTGATAAGTTATTTAAATAAGAGCTTTTGTAAATGTGAACTTATGGAATTAGGTAGTTTGGTAGCATGAACTTGGATGTTAACATAACATAGGGTAGTAGATGGACATTGGGACGTCCGTGAGGTGGGATTGTTGCTTTCAAACTTGTTGTGTGTAGTAACACCAGGCCCATGATGAAGGCTAGTTAGCCGAAACTTGGCCATGTTGGGCCCTTTAATAAAATCTGTTTGCTACATTGCTGTCTTCCACTTTTGGTGTTTGTGTTTTTGTGGGCAAGACATGCTGTTGTGCTCTAGGATTTGTTTGGGGATGAAGACGAGGTCAAGGTTGGCCCTTGTCGATGTGTTGGTGTACTTATGACTTCTGCATAATGGAGCGATTCCATGGCTTTAAGGAAGAAATTAGTTTCCTTGTTGGGTGTTGATGTGAGATTTAGATCTCCGAGTGTAATTAGGGGTTTATGTGAAGAGGTATATGTGCTTATTGACTCCAGCAGAGTGGATAGTTCATTGGCCTTTGAGTTTGGGGCTCTGTACGTGAGGCATATGGTGAGGTATTTGTTGGTGGTGATTATAGTATTGCATTCTCCTGTGCTGGTTGTTGAGATTGTTTTGAGTTTAAAATGGCTCCTTGCCAGTCTCAGTACTCCTCGTCCTCTCCTGTGTATTCGGGGGCAGCTGTAGGCAGAGTATGTTGGTGGTGTGATATGATTCAAGATGATGTTATCTGTTTCTGATAGCCAGGATTCGGTTATACACATTACATCAGTTTGATGGTCGTGTAAATAGTCGGTTATGGTATTTATTTTGTTCCGCACTGAACGGGCATTGACTAAAAAGCACACAATTTATGGGTGCATACAGTAGTGGGTTATTGTGGGCGGTCTATGGCTGTGGGGTTGTTCTGATTTGGATGAGTCTCTGGATCTCATGCTTGGTGGTTTATGGATGTGCTCCCAGGGTGAGTATTGTTGCATTTCCATGAGGATGGGTACCGTGAAGGTGGTGGCTTGTGGTGGGGTAGAAGGACCAGTAGCAGCAGTATTATTCTTAGAGATTTGTTGGAGAGTAGCATGTTGCTTGTTGCTTTTGAAGTACATAATTTCTGAGAATCTGCCAGTTTTGAGTTTACTGTCATCATGTTGTGATTCCTGTGGGCAGCTTCTCATGTGTGCATTATTCCCTGCAATTCTATGGCTTTGGTGGTGTTTAGGTCGTGCTGTGATGCTTGTAATCAGTTGAGGTTTGCTGGAGAGTGGTTGTGTTCTCTTTCACTGGTGTAGCACTTACCTCGGGCTAGGTGAGGATTTTGGCGGGCACTTTCTGCTTGATCCACTCCAAGGGTCGCATCTAAGGGCCCTTTGGCATGGCCCTTAGGTGCGGGCATGGCTGCAGCGCTGTGATGTTTAAATGCTTCTCTGGGCCCCAATGGATGATGCAGGCACAAGGGGTGGAGATTACCACCACGAAGTTGCTTTGGCTGGAAGAGAGCTGGCTGGAGGAGTCTGTCGGTGCTGTAGATGTCGGTGGTGGGACGGTGAGCAGGGTGCTGGTCAGCTCGGCTTTCCTTCTTGTTTTACAGATTACTTTCCATCAAGACAATAGTTTATCGGACATGTATTCCCTTATACAATCGTTCAACTGCCAATGCAATATATTCTAGCTTTCGGAACAAGATTCTTTCTTTAGAATTGTGTTCTTTTCAGGATAAATGATCTTCTTATAATCAGGTAAGTATTTCTTTTACAACTCAGAATGGTTATCTAAATTCCTTTAGAGTAATTCAAATTTACCAACGGTAGCCTATTTTCTCTTTTGCCAGTTCTGTAGGAGAATTCACAGGTATGTATAACTGGACTCAAATATTTATAAAAAAAACGAAAAGTATTTGAGCTCAAATAAAAATGACGAGTGCGCTCTAAACAAACAAAAAGGAAACGCATCTTCCAACCAAAAATTCTTTCTTGGGGTTGGGGGTCCTCTCGTGGCTCTTCAACTGGTCTTGTCCCTACTCCCTGACTTTACAAAACCAATAAGGCAAAACCCTACTACCCTTAAATACAACTGTTCTACACATTTTCAAAAATTGTTTGCTTCAGAAATTAAATACGCTGAATTCAAATATGATAGTGAAATTGGTCAATTAACTCCTGTTTCTATGATATGTTGAAGAATTTACATTTTACCACTATGTATGGTGAAAATCAAGCCTAAATCCTTAGATGTAAATCAAAATCTTATTACAAATGAAACTTTGCACAATAACAAGCATGTTTTTATAAAATAAAGTTCATAAATGTACTTAGAAGAAACAGAGGAGTAATTATGTCTGCAATTTAACTTTCATTAAGAATATTTGTAAGTACATTCTAGCAAGTTTTGTTCTCATTCAGTGGCTTCATGACTCTTCCTGATCTGTTTCTTGTACTATCCCTTGTCACTGTCCAGCAGTAGTCTGCAAGCTTTGATGGACTCCATTCACCCTGATACCTCTTTTCCATGGCTGCAGTGTCTTGATGAAATTGTTCTCCATGTTCATCACTTACTGCTCCGCAATTTTGTGGGAAAAAATCTATATGAGGGTGTAGAAAATGAATCTTTAAGGACATCTTGCAACCAAGGTTTTTGTATGCCTTGAGAAGACCTTGAACAATCTCTTAGTAATTATTTGCTTTGTTGTGTCCAATAAAATTTTGTGTCACTGATTCAAATGCTATCCATGCAGCCTTTTCCTTTCCACGCAATAAACAAAGAAATTCGTCATCTTGAAGAAGTGCACGAATCTGAGGGCCAACAAAAACTCCTTCCTTAACTTTGACATCACTCAGTCTAGGAAATTTACCACTAAGATACCTGAAAGCAAGTTTAGTTTTATCCATCGCCTTGACAAAGTTTTTCATTAGTTCCAACTTGATGTGCAAGGAAGGTATCAAAATCTTGTTGCTGTCTACAAGTGCTGGAAACAGAACATTTTTGCTTCAGGATCCAGTGACTGACGGAGTGGCCAGTCCCTTTTGATGAAATGACAATCTCTAGCACGACTATCCAATTCACACAAGAAGCAGCAGTACTTGGTGTATCCACCCTGAAGACCAAGCAAGAGGGCGACCACTTTGAGGTCACCACAGATTGACCATAGATGTTGATCATAGTTTATACATTTCAAAAGTTGTTTCATATTGTCATAAGTCTCTTTCATTAAAGTTGCATGGTCAATAGGAATTGATGGTAGCAAGTTGCCATTATGCAGCAATACAGCTTTAAGACTTGCTTTGGATGAATCAATGAAGAGCCTCCAATCATCTGCATTGGATATGCCTTTCTGAATTGGAGGAACCATGCAGAAGTAGCAATTGCTGATGTGATCCGTGTGAGCTCTCTCCACATCATTGGAACTGTAAAAGGCATTGATTGCCTTTTTCCATTCATCCATTGCCTGAGATTTGTTGCACGTGTATTGCAGCATATGTGTGGCGCCCAGCTCTTATCCTGATCTCCTATTCTGCAGCCAAAATATAAGTTGTAGGCTTTCTTAACCACCACAGTCATAGTCCATGTTTGTGATATAAAAGTCACTTCACCACAAATATATCAGAAATTATCTGCATTATTAACACAAGTACGATGCATCGCCGAATACGCTGTGATTGACCTATCGGCATAAAATAATCCAAAATAATTAATTTTTAATTTTACTGTGACTAATACACCATAAGATTTATACTGTCAAGTGATGCAAATTTAAATGCTGATTGCATCATCTGGTTTTGGACAGATATTTCTATTGGTTGCAAGTAGAGATTACACAATCTCACGCAAATGTTGCATAATACACAGTTAATGGCCCCTAATGACTAATTAATAGCATATATCTTAGCAACTAGACCTAATCAGCCATTTTCATTATGATTTCTGTGTTCAGCAGCCTTAAATTAGTTTAGAACAGCTGCTTTCGTGGCCGAAGCATTTTGGCTGTTGAACAATTAAATAAACCCATGCGGCCCTTCCCTCTCTCACACATTCACACACAAAACATGCAGCTGTGGTACTCTTTTTAAAAATCCTGCTTCTATGGTCACTTCAGGCTGTCAGGAAAATAAATGCTGTTTGCTTTAAAAGCAGAGCTTCTAAATTATAATCAAAACTGTAGCTGGACCTCAGGTAAGCTACAGGACCATTGCTGTTTGTTAGTGCCATTAGCTGTTTTGTTTTGTTTTTGATATTGTAAAGCATCCTGATGGTTCTGAAGGCACAGTAAATCAAGAAATAAAGATAAGATAAGCCATTGCCTTAGTGGATCTGTGGCCGATCCGGCCAGTTCAAGAGGGTTTGCGCGCTATTCTACCTGAGTGGAGCACAGCGGAGCTCAGTAGCCCATGCAGGCCTTTGTTGGGCAGCAACGTGGGCATCACTTTCACTTTTGTCAAGCATTTCCGCTTGTATATCCATGCTTGGGCTGATATGGCCTTTGGCTCTAAGGGTTTGTGAGCTGCTGGGTCTTCTGACCGCCCAGTGGAGGTGTAGCTTTGGTATGTCCCACTTGTCTGGACTGGTCTAGCAGGATGATATGGAAGGTGACATTTTACTTACCAGATAATATCCTTTCGTTTAGTCCCACTAGACCATTCCAGGGCCTGCCCCTGGAATTGTGTTTGCTCTGTTCTTCTGAGACAGTACTCTTGGGTCTGCTATGATGTCTGTTCGGCTCTGCAGGTTCATCTTCTACGAACAGTCTTCGCTTTATGCTCTCCTGTGCATAGTTCTCTACTGTTTGATTTCTTATTGTTGAGGTTATGTGAGGCCTGCCATGTTCTCCGATGTGCTTTGGGATGGATAGAGGCATGGGAGTGATGTCACTGAAACCTGGGCTTTTCACTTGGCTTTTTATTGGTTCTTTGATTCTACCAATCCGCTGGTAGGGGAACATAACCCACTTCTCTGGGACTGATCTAGCAGGACTCAAGGAAACGTCATTCTCTGGCAAGTAAAATGCCACCTTATCCTCCCATTGTCTCAGAAGAAAGGCCTGGCAATCTACTTTTGGTCACATCTTACCAAGAAAACCCAGGGGCAGCTGGGCTGCAGGAGTCAGCATTGACTCAACGGCAAAAAAATAAAATAAAATCTTGAGTGCAGTGGAATGGGTAAATACAAATCAATTGTTTACTCTTTCAAAAAGTACAAAGACTAGGGCACATGTCATGATGTTGCAAAGTAGAACATTTAAAACAATTAGGAGAAAATATTTTTTCACTTTAAGCCCTGGAACTCATTTCTGGAGGATGTTAGTGCAGCTGAGTTTAATAAAGGTTTGGACAAGTTCCTGGAGAAAAAATAGATAGTCGTTATTAAGCTAGTTCTGGAGAAAGCCACCGACTACCTTTTAGGATCCTGACAGGTACTTGAGACCTGACTTAGCCACCGTTGGAAAAAGGCTTGATGACCCTTTGGTCTGACCCAGTACGGTAATTCTTATATTCTAATGTTCTTTTGCAGGATTTTAGTAGTAGACAGAATGAGCACAGTGAGATAAGGCAAGGGAGTATGTCTGACATCTCACTTCAGGTCAGCTAAGCAGCTGATCCAGTCCTGGCTTAGCCTTGTACGCATGGATTGTAATCTTGAATTTCTGGAGGAAATTAGATCTACTACTCATTGCAGGCAATAAGGTAAACCCAGGACTGGATGAGCCTGTTTTGTTTGATCTGAGGTGAGGTGGCGGTCTTATAAGGGAAGTGTCTGGGGTTTGTTTAAAATCTCTGTGTGCTCACATGAGAGGCCGAGTAAAATGTTCGGAGGTGCCATCGCCTGAAGATGCCGCAGTACTAACTCTGACCTGCAGGTGGCAGCAGTCATTCACACTTCTGCTCAACGGCATCCCTGGGAATAATTTCTCACCTCTGCCTTTCCTACGTTGTTAATGTTTCCAGACTTAACATCATGATTTCCAGGACTGTTTTTTTTTTGAGAGGGTACTTGGTGGTACTGAGTACCAGCACCTTTTTCATTGCCTGCTAAAATTCACCCATGGTACTTGTATATTAATCAGAGAGCCCGGCATATCTATACCGGCACCTTTTTTTGCTAGGAAAAATGCGTTGATTTCTTTCTGTTTCTCTTAAAACACAAAGGAAAATAAAACTGAGTGTTACAAGGCTCAGATGATTGAAAACTAGAGTCTGCCAATATAAACACTTTAGTCTGAGTTTGCACACAGAAAATGATGGCTCTTTAAAGGAGATCACTAGGTTTGGAATTGACTGATCTACTCTTGATTTTGCCCTATTTTGTGCAAGGAGACTCCTGAATCAGAACTATATCTCGCTGTCTGAGGCAAAACCAGGACTGGATCTGCCCATCTCGTTCCACATGGAGCTGGGTAGCAACGGTAGATAAGAGTAACAGCTATAGAATGTTCTGAATGTAAGAATATGAATCCTCTGGCTATGTGGACCTCAGAGACCAGATGTTTGGGAAACACCCTCACTAGTTTTGTGAAAAACGACAGAGAGGATGATGGCATCTTGGAGTAACCTATTTATTGAGGTATGGGCTTTCGAGGACAAGAATCCTATTTGTTAGATGCAGGAGGTGAGACAATATATATGAAGATAGAATAGAAGTGGAGGGGAGAGGGAAGGACAGAGTACAGAGAAGGCACTGAAACGTGCAGAGCAAGGTACGGAAAAGGAGTGATAACGGCAGTATAATTAAACTGGCAACTGTGGTGAGTGAGGAAGACTAAGGCTAGGGTAAGAAGAGCTAAGGGCCATGAAGCCACTGCCTTCATTCAAGCCTAGGGTGAAGGTGTCAAGCCTCTAGATAAGTTCAGATGCAACTGTTTCACCGTGGAGACTCTCCTTGAAGTTTCTTTGTCGGAATGTGGCTTTCTTTGGATCAGATTCAGTATCCTGAAAGGTTCAAATGTTCTCCTACTAGCTTTTGGATGTTTCCACGTCCAGTATCAGATTTATGTCTATTTATTCCTTTTTAGGAATTAATCAGATTTTACAATGTAGTGTTATAGTCAACAGTCAGATATTGGTGGCAGATGATGGTGTATATCACATTAGAGGAAGAGTAGATGTATGAGTTCCAGATGTTGTAGTCAATGTTGTTGGGACCGTAATAGTTAACCAGAGTAGATATGGGGACAGCGTCAGCATTTGGGATTGTAGCAGGGACCGATCCCTGAGCTAATGTCATAGGTGTGCAGTTTGTGGTTGCTAGCAAAGTATTTCTGTGAGATTGAGGGGCTATTGGCAAACCAGAATAGAACTACCATCCAAGGTCGATGAAAGGGTAGCATCATTTTCTGGGATGGGTTGTTGATTCTTGATGATGCTGTAAGGGTGCTCTCTTGACTTCTCTTACCGAAAAGATGCCTCTTCCATCTCAGGGCACACAGAGAGGTGTGCACAGAAATGTGAGACTAGCTGTACTGACTACTATCTATAGTATTCTTCAGCAGGAGTGACCCCTTGTAGTCCAAGGGAATGAATAAATGGATAATGAAATGCTCAAAGAAATCAGGGAGGCCAACAAAAGTTACAATACAGTAATAATAATGGGTGATTTCAATTATCCCGGTATCGACTGGATCAGTGTCACAGCCAGGACATGCTTGGGAGATGAAGCTTCTAGATGAATAAATAAATGTCTGCTTCTTGAAGCAGCTGGTTCATGAACCAACAAGAGGGGAAGCCATTTTGGACCTAGTCCTTAGTGGAACACAAGATCTGGTGCAAAAGATAAGGGTGTTGGGGCCATTTGGAAATAGTGATCATAGCATGATCGCTTTTGATTTAATAAAAGGAGGACGGATGGCAAGGAAATCCACAGTACTACTTTTTAATTTTCAAAAGGGAGACTGATAAAATGAGGGAAATAATTAAGAAAAAAACTAAAAGGAGCAGCTGCAAATGTTAAAGATTTACATCAAGCATGGGCATTTTTTAAAAATACTATCTTGGAAGCCCAGACCAACTGTATTCCATGCTTTAAGAAAAATGCAAGGAAGTCCAAAAAATTGCCAGCATTGTTTAAAGGTGAGGTCAGAGAGACTGTTGTAGCCAAAAAAACATCTTTCAAGAAATGGAAGAAAGGAGGCAATTGATAAATGGGAAACAACATAAACACTCGCATGTTAATTGCAAGGCATTGATAAGGCAGCCAAAGAGAGAATTTGAAAGAAAGCTTGCTGTGGAAACAAAAATGCATAATAAAAACTTTTTCAAGTACATTCGGAGCAAAAAACTTGTGAGAGAGTCAGTTGGACCATTAGATGATAGAGGAGTAATAGGGATACTAAGAGGGGACAAGGGCATAGCGGAGAGACTGAATGAATTCTTTGCTTTGGCCTTTACTGAAAAAGATGTAGGAAAGTTGCCCATGAATGAAATGGTATTTAAAGGTGATGCATTGAAAGAATTAAAAAATATATCAATAAACCGGGAAGATATATTACAATTATTTGATAAACTAAAGAGAATCAAATCACTTGGACCAGATGAGTGTTGAAAAAACTGAAATATGAGATTGCAGACCTAATATTAGTAATCTGGGAACTATCATTAAAATCATCTGTAATACCTGAAAACTGGTGAATGGCCAATGTAACGCCGATTTTTAAAAGGGTTCCAGGGGAGATTCAGTATAGGGCAAAATGGTAGAAACCATTATAAAGAACAAAATTAATGAACATTTACATAGTCATGGTTTAATGAGAGAAAGCCAAAATGGCTTTAGCCAAGGAATGTCTTGTCTTAATAATTTGTTAGATATTTTTGAAGGTGTGAATAAACAGGTAGGCAAAGGTGAGCCAGTTCATATAGTATATCTGGATTTTCAGAAAGCTTTTGACAAGGTCCCTTATGAGAGATTCTTGGCAAAATTAAAAAGACATGGGATAGGAGGCAGTGTACTATTGTGGATCAGGAACTGGTTAAAAGACAGAAAGCAGAGGGTAGGGCTAAATGGCCAATTTTCCCAGTGGAGAAAGGTGAATAGTGGCGTACCCCAGGGATCTGTGCAGGATTCGCTGCTTTTTAACATATTCATAAATGACCTGGAAATGGGAACAACAAGTGAGGTAATCAAATTTGCAGATGACACAAAATTATTCAAAGTTGTTAAAACCCAAGAGGATTGTGAAAAATTGCAAGAGGACCTTGATAAATTGGAAGACTGAACGTTCAAATAGCAGATGAAATTTAATGTGGACAAGTGCAAAGTTATGCACCTAGAAAAGAACAACCCAAACTATGTTTACACAAGGCAAAGTTCCACATTAGGAATCAACACCCAGGAAAAAGATTTAGGCGCCATCGTGGTTAACATGTTGAAACCCTCCACCCAGTATACAGCGGCAGCCAAGAAGGTAAACAGAATGTTAGGAATCATAAGGAAAGGAATGGAGAATAAAACAAAGGATATTATAATGACTCTGTATCATTCCATGGTGCAACCGCACCTTGAATATTGTGTGCAATTCTGGTCGCTGTATCTTAAAAAGGATATAGCGGAATTAGAAAAGGTACAGAGAAGAGCCACCAAAATGGTAAAGGGGATGGAAGAATACCCCTATGAGGAGACACTTAAAATGTTAGGGCTTTTCAACCTGGAAAAGAGATGGCTGAGGGGAGATATGATAGAGGTTGATAAAGTAATGAATAGAGTGGAACAGGTAAACGTAGATCGATTCTTTATGTCATCAAAAAGTAGAAAGACTAGGGGATTATGGAATGAAGCTACAGTGCAACCTGTTTAAGCCTAATAAGAGAAAATATTTTTTTCACCCAACGCGTAATCAAACTTTGTAATTTGTTACCAGAGGATGCAGTAAAAGCTGTTAGTTTAGCTGGGTTTAAAAAAGTTTTGGACAAGTTCCTGGAGGAAAGGTCCATAAACCTAATGAGGACCCAGGTAATCCACTGCTTGTCCTAATACAAGCATTATGGAACCTGTGTATCTTTTTGGGAAACATAGATACTTGTGACCTGGATTGGCCACTATTGGAAACAGGATACTGGGCTTGATGGAGCTTGGTTTGACCCAGTAAGGCATATCTTATGTTCTTATGAGAAGGATAGAGTCAGAAGGGAGGAAGGAAGTGTAGAAAAGAGGTGAACGCCAGATCATGTGCTCTAGTGCGTGAGTCAAAGAGAAGGATTATAAATGAGAGAGATACCGGAAACTGTTCTGCATAAGGAGTGATATCTTACTCTGCTAACTTTCTGGGTCATGTGTGGGACTGGGGGCTGGAGTGGGTTGGAATTAGGATTTTTTCCAGCTCTGGGCCCTACAATTATGGACACACTCTTTCTCTGTCTTTACTAGTCACCATCCACTCACCAAACCCCCCCCCCCCCCCCAAACCCTTTCAACCAATCTGGGTTTTGGTTGAATAAGCAAAGTAGTCTTTACTGGGTGAATGAAACAGAAATAAGGAAATGCTTCATGTTGAAGTCCATAAAGACTGAAATCCTTCAGCTCACTTCTCTGCAGCTGTTGGCGGCATTTGATACTGTAAAGCAATGGTCTTTTATTGGAGTGTTTGGAGGGAATTTGGTTGGGAGAAGGTACGATTGGTGGTTTGCTTCTTTTCTGGCAGAGAGGGTGCAGAGGGCAACAGTTATCTGTCCCTTGGCGATAAGGTAATGGAGTCCCTCAGGGCTTCATTTTATCTCCATACAGTATATATATATTTTTACACAACTATTTATTTATAAATGAGAGGGACAATATTAAAGTTACTCGTATGCTGATGATGTTCAGGTATTGATTTTGCTCCCTCAGGATGAGTTAGATGTTGGAGGGGAAAGTCAGTCACTTATTTATTCCTTACGTTTGGTTCACACAGATGTCTTTCCATCTGAATTTGCAGAAGACAGATTTCAATGGCTAACATATAAGCAGAGTGCTGCTGATGTGTTATGTGAAAGTCATGAATATGCATGAGAGAGATTTGCATGCCCTGCCTCCTTTCTATGCCAGTCTGTCTCATGCATATTCATTGTGGCTATGCTGAAAACCTGCCTGGCTAGATGTGTCCTGAGGACTGGGTTGAGAACCCCTGACATAGAAAGACTGATTTTAAGGTCTAATTGAAGAAACATATCTTTGTGGAGGCTTTTGGGGGGAATTATGAAATGTTCGTTTTATTTGAGATTGTGATCTGTTCTGTTAAGAGCAGTCTTGCATATGCATTATAAAAGTTTAAATTAAAAAATGCATTTTATAGTCTATTTAAAAGCATAGGAACATAAGATATGCCATACTGGGTCAGACCAAGGTCCATCAAGCCCAGTATCCTGTTTCCAACAGTGGCCAATCTAGGTCACAAGTACCTAGCAGTATCCCCAAGAGACACAGGTTCCTCAATGCTTGTACTGGGGCAAGCAGTGGATATCCCAGGTCCCCTTTAATAATGGTTTATGGACCTTTCCTCCAGGAACTTGTCCAAACCTTTTTTAAACCCAGCTACATTAACAGCTTTTACTATATCCTCCGGTAATGAATTCCAGAGTTTGATTACACGTTGAGTAAATAAAAATATGTTCTCTTATTAGTCTTAAATAGGTTACCCTGTAGCTTCATTGCATGTCCCCTAGTCTTTCTATATTTTATTTATTTAGCTAGTTCAATTTTTGAATTACCGCTATTGGACCTGTGGTAATTTTCAACGATAATAATAAGCAATGTGTGCTGTTTAGTCAATGCTGAGTCCTGGCAACTCAGCAGTCTCTGGGTTTTCTTGGCAAGGTGTGACTGGAAGTAGATTGCCAGGTCTTTCTTCCAAGGCAATGGAGGGTAAAGTGACTTACCCAAGGCCACAAGGAGTGCCAGTGGGAATTCAACCCTGGTTTTTTGGTCACCAAGCTGCTATTCGATGGTGTATATAACATTAGAGGAAGAGTAGATGTATGAGTAGGCTACTCCTCCACTCTAGACTACTCCTCCACTCTAATATAATAAGACAAAACTTTACACAGTAACCTCAACCGCCCTCTCCCCCCACCTTCCACCCCTCCACATTTACAACCCCCAATTCTATGATAGCATCTGCCCTCCAAATAAGTTTCTTCATCAGTCCATTACCTTCCTGAATGCCAGACCCCAAAGCCAGCCCGCTACCAGCTTATGAAATCGAAGGCAATCACTTTTCATACGAATAGACATGGGCAGTTTATTCCATATAACAGGACTCAGGACTGGCCACTAATAGAACCCTATCCCGGGTTAACTGTCAATGCGCCTCTCTCACCGTAGGCATATTAAGCAAACCTACCCAATGGGCCTGACACTACGGCCAGAAGCATGAAAAGACACACGCCTCACTAAATAAGAAGGGCCCTTTCCATGAACAAAGCAAAATAGTTAATAGCTTAAATCACCCTCGTTGTTCCATCAACAGCCAATGAAGCTGCTGCAACATTGGGGTGACCTGGTCCCACAGGCCCAATCTCCCCCAATAAGCAACCTGCTGTATTCTGGATAATCTGAATCCAAAGCAACATTCTTTTAGGTAGACCTACCTGCAAAATGTTTACATAATCAAGGTGAGTAAGTACCAAGGCCTGAATCCCTTGGCGCAACTGAAATGAGTTTAGGAATGGCATAAACTGTTTCACTAGGAGCAACTGATAAAACATTGACTGAACCAACTTGGAAACATGAAAATCAAAAGTTGGCTATGAGGGACAGCACCACCCAGCATGGCCGCCTAATTTGTAGCTCCAGTTGATCCATGACTGAAATACCGTTCATCCCCAAATAATCGTGGTTATTATCCCCTAGCACAGAGTGGGTGGTGGCTTACCTAATCCCAGGGATGACTGCAAGCAAAAAGAAGCAGGTTGACTTGAAGGAGTTTGCTTACCCTGACTCTGCAACTCTACAGTGATCCGAAGACAAAATGGCACCCACTATGGCACGTGGGCCGGATAAAGAGCTGGACAGGGCAGATGAAGCTGGGGTCCAGATGGCTGAACATGCTGGGCCTCCACCACGGGAGATGGGTGAACTGCCTTTCCAGGCTGAAATAAGAGCTTGGTTCCAGGACTTAGAATCGCATTATTTTCCAAGTGCGGGAGGATCTCATGGGCAGCACTGAAGGTCTGCGAGGTGATGTCTTTGACCTCGAGAGGAGGGTAGACAAAATGGAGGAACATATTGAGGAGCCGCCTGGGGCTACTGGGGTCATGGCCAAGTTGAGCAGGCTGAAGGAGGAGCTGACAGAGAAAGTGGAGGATCTTGAAAAACGATTCCGACGGAATAACCTGTGTTTTCACGGGATTCCAGAGGAAGCAGAGTTTCAGGATTGTACAGCGGTGCTGCAAAGGATTGTGAAGGACCTTTTGGAGGCTGCAGGAGTGGATACTGCAGGCTGAGATCTCCACATTGATAGAGCATATTAAGTCTTGGGTCCTTATTGCCTGCTTTCATGACATTGGAATCAAGGAAAAAGAGGCCAGCAGGTTTCGCTCTATGGAATCTTTTTTGCTGGGAATCTTGCACTATTAAGGTGGATGCTGACCTGGTCCAATTTCACTGCAGAAGCATAGGGAAATGAGAGACATGCTTGGAAAATTGCGTGCTGAAGGCATGCGTTATAATTGGACTTTTCCTTTTGGCCTCTCCTTTAATTTGAAGGGGAAGAGATGAAGGGTGCGCACTCAGGAAGAAGTGGTGAAGGTGCCCCAGGAGGCCAGGATCCAAAGGCTTAAGTTGCAGAAACCAGAGAGGGACAGAGAGCGGAAGGAGTACCTGCACTGACAAAGTGACCCATGGTCATCACCAACTTCAGCACCAGTCAGTGGATTCTGGGACTAGTAATAATGTGGAGGCGACTTGAATGAACACTGCAAGAGTTTGGAGTATTTTTACTTATTCCTTTTGGTTTCTGCTATCTGGTTCAAGAGTGTGTTTGGGGAGTTCCTCTCATGTTCTGTTTCTGTTTCTGAGTCCCTGGGGCCAGACTAGGTTTTGGAGTCCAGGAACTTGGGGCAGAAAACCTGAAGATTTGCTTTGAGAGTTGACATTTGATTCAAAAGCTTGAAGATAATTTTTTTTTTTTGAGTGGAACTGCTGGTAGGTTCTGGGAGCAGGACTGGATGATAGTACCGTACTGACTTTTGGAATAATGTTTATAAACCAGTTCAGCAGGTTATCTGGCTAGGGTCACCTGCTTGTATTAGATCTTTGTTGTAGAGAGATTGGGGTGTAGTGGGGACAGCTTTTCTTGGTTTGAGAGAACGATGTGGGGGTGGGGGTGCTTTGAGCAGTGTTGGGGTTGGACATATGAGGGGGTTCTGAGGAGGGCAGGCTGGGGGGGATTTCACATTCTCTGGTGGTGTCTGAGGTGGGTGTGCAGGTGGGGAGAGGGGGTGGATGGGGCGGGGTTAGGGGACCCTTAGCATGGGGAAGTGGATGGATGGGGGATGCTTGGGGAGTGAGGTGAGAGCTTGATGGACAATGGATGACACTTTGAAAGTAATCTCTTTAAATGTGACAGACCTTTACTCTCCATTGAAGAGACAAACTGTACAAAGAAATGAATAGACGATGAGCTTCTATTTTTTTCATCCAGGAAACTCACCTACTGAGTCGCCAATTCTTTGTGTGTCCGAAGAATTATAGTGCTGGTTGGTTTGCATCCAATAAGCTTGAGAAGAAGAAAGCCAGAGTGGCAATCTTTTTCTCTGATGAGCTTAAGCTGGAATTAAAGGGGGGTGTAATTAGATAGGGGGGTATGGTTTATTCTGATGCGAGTGCGGCTGGGACATGAATGGTTTAGAGTTGTGAATATGTATGTTCTGAATGAACTGCAGGGTATTTTTTATGATACATTGGGGGAGAAGCTTTTGGAAATGGGGGAGAGGGAATTGTTGCTTGGGTGGGATTTTATTATAATGGGATCCAGGTAGGGATTGTATTGGGGACCAGGAAGGGCAGCTCGTAGATCGGACATTTTTTGGAGGTGTATGCTGGAGCAGGGGGTGGTAGACACTTGGCGCTTATTACACCCAGTGAAGAGGCAATTTTCATTTTCCAAATCATCCTGCTAGACCAATCCAGACAAGTGGGTTGTGTTCTCTTACCAGCAGGTTGGTGGAGACAAAGAACCAATGAAAAACTCAGGTTTCAATGACATCACTCCCATGCTTCTATTCACCTCAGCCACCAGAGGTCCCTTCAGTATTTCTTTGTCTCCAACAGATGATGGATGGCTTTTCTGCTCTGATGAAAATCTGAGGGATTGAGATGAAAAGATTGATAAAACTGCTCGTGACAGACCACTTTGAGGATGACTCTCTCACTTGAGTGTGACATGGGAGGCTTCACTAGACTGCGGTCTTTTTGGTAGCCATATGAGGAGGGAAAATTGGTTCAGCTCCACGCTCTTACCCTGGATAAGAGTCTATTGAGCAGTCAGAAACTTGTAAGGATCTGGAAGGATGGAAGAATTCAGCAGCCTCACACAACCTCAATGCCCCCTCCCTCCTCTGTCCCCCCTGCTCTCTCCTGAAGATTACAAAAGGCTCCCAGAGGAATCTGCCAGTCAGCCATCTTAAACACAGTGCTGCCAAACCAGAGAAACAGTTTCAGGGGAGTAGAGCTGAGCCTGGCATGGATCCTCTGCTTGAGGCTCTCATGGGATGAGAACCAAGGCTTGACCTTGTCATTGTCCTTGTTGGGGCTCCCAATTTCATGTGTATAGGACGCAATTCAGGCTGGACTGCTAACGACTGTTGGTGCTGTGTGGGCATTTCTTGCCATTTTCTGCACACGCTAACAACGTTTTTTAATACTGTGTGCTTGGCGGTCGCGCGGTCTTTGTGCACATTCAGTCTGAGCAGCTCCATCGCGCATTCCTACCCTAGCACCTGTAACATGTGTTGCAATAAAAGTGTAGTTAACAGTCGTCTTTCAGGCCACCATTGCCTTAGCACCCGCTGTTGTGATACTTGCCTTAACTCTCTATGTCTTCTTCCAGGAAATGGCCTGTGACAAGCGAGGCGCCTCATCTCCAGCTTCTGGACTCTGCCTTTCTTGCATGGCTGCTTCTGAATCATCCCTAAAAGGTCTACTCCCTCTCTTTCAGCTGGTGATACTGTTAGTCCGACCTTGCCTGCCTCAGGGCAGGAGGTGGCGGATGGCA
Source organism: Ichthyophis bannanicus (assembly GCA_033557465.1). Lineage (NCBI taxonomy): Eukaryota > Metazoa > Chordata > Amphibia > Gymnophiona > Ichthyophiidae > Ichthyophis > Ichthyophis bannanicus. The sequence continues at coordinate 101,100,356 of CM066032.1, read as the reverse complement.
TTATAGGTAAGGATATTCAGCCAGCCGGAAGTTCCAGCAAACATGCTGTGGGCCTCTCCCCATCCTATAGGGGATCAGCTGTGACTATGCCCGCTATTGTGGGGGGTCATTTCCATGAGGACAGAGTCCAGATTGTCCTCCTTATGGAAATTCAGACCCTGCGGCCTCTAGTTTCCCCCGAGCACAGTCTTGTGAGGGGCAGGCTGAGAGTGGAAGCCCTGTTCGATTAATGGCTAAGCATCCCCAGCAAAGGGTGCTCCCTGGAGATGGGGATCAGCTGTGATCTGTATGATATTTGGACTGTGACTTGGATTGAGATGTTAGATGTGGATGAAGAAGTACTTTAACCTTTAGAGGCTTGTGAGGAGGCCGATGTTATCCACCTCTTCTGGGAGTAGGAAGTGGAAGCATTTGATCCCAGGGTCTTATCCACTTTGAGCTTGGCGGATGCTCCAGACACGTAGCAGGAACTGAAGAGGCATCCACTCCTGCAAGGGGTGTAGAAATCCACTACTGTCTCCCATTCCTGGAAGTGCTGAAGGGCCTGATCTGTTTGGATGTGAATCCCCTAACTCCCCACCTAAAGGGCTAAGGGTATTTAAGAAGATGCACGCTCTCCTGGAGAGGGAGTGCATTGTGTGGTTTGATATCTCCAAGGTAGGTGCGCAGGTCACAACAGTTACCAGACGGACCACCATTACTGTGGAAGGCAGATTGGCCTTGGAAGAACCTCTGGACTGAAAGGTGGATTTGTATTGAAGAACCAGTTCGCTGCAGCGGCTGCTATTCTTCAGTTGGCGGTATCTGCAGATCTGACATTTCAAGCCCAGCCCTAGCGGATTCAGTTTCTTCTGCCAGATGATTCTACCCCTCTTTTAGAGTCATTACGGCCTTCTTTTCTGATGCCATGTATGACCTGGTACATCTAGCGGCTAGGGATTTTGCCCTGTGAACTGTGACATGGAGTCGGTTTGGCTTTGACATGGGACAGCAGAATCTTCTTCCAAAGCCTGGTTGCCCATCTGGCCTTAGAGGGGTGCTTCTATTGGGTCCGATTGGGAGAAGCAAGTAAAAGATCTGGGCGAGACAAAATCTTCCGCTTTCTGGAGAACAGGTCCAAAGGCCCTGTGTAGTCTGCCTCTGCCTCTCCTCATGGGAGCACTGGTTGGACTCCCTGGGGTCTTGGGAATTCCATCTCCACCAGCCTGGAGACCACTTCTTCCCTTTATGGACTTCAGGCTCATTCTCAGTCCTTTCATGGAGCGCGTGGACCCAGGGACTCGATCCCCTCCAGAGGAGGCCCTCCCTGGGCTGTACAATTAAGGTTTGGGGACGCATTCCCTGGTTCCTCTGGTTGGAGGCAGGCTTCGCCTTTTTTTTCAGACATAGATCCATGTTATCAAGGATCGCTGGGTGCTAGATACCTTTCCGTTCAGCTATGTCTTGGAATGCAAAGAGCTGATTCTGGATGCCTTTGTCATCTCCCCTTGTTAGTCTATGATCAAAGTGCCGCTGTGCAGACCACTCTGAGCAAGTTGCTGCGCCTAAAGGCGGTGGTGCCCATCCCCCTGGACAAGCAGGTCAAAGGTAGATACTCCATCTATTATGAGGTGCCCAAAAAGAATGAGTCCTTCTGGCCCAGTCTGGACCTCATCGGGGTCAGCAAGCACTTGTGCATCCTGCGCTTCTGGATGGAAATCTTGCACTCTGTGATTCGAGCAGTGGGTTCTCTGGATCTGGCCGAGGCGTGTTTTCATATCCCAATCCGGGTGGATCAGAAAAAGTATCTGCATTTTGCCATGCTTGGCTCTCACTATCAGTTCTCCACCCTCCTTTTCGTGCTATCCACTGCCCCAAGGATGTTCTCCAAGGTCATGGTGGTGGTGGTGGCTGCGATGCTGCAGCACAGAGGGTACTGTATCCATCCATATCTGGATGACTGGCTCCTCCGGGCCTGTTCTCTTTCACAGGCATCTCAGGTGGTATCAAGTGATGTCCTTTTTGAAATGCCTCGGAGGGGTGATCAATCAGGGAAAAAGCCAGCTGTTGTCTTCCCAGTCCCTGGGATTCCTGGAAGCATGTTAAGAACATAAGAAATGCCATACTGGGTTAGACCAGGGTCCATCAAGCCCAGTATCCTGTTTCCAACAGTGGCCAATCCAGGTCACAAATAACTGTCAGGTACCCAAAGTCCACAGCTTCCACAGTGCTCGTCCTGGGGTAAGCAGTGGATGTCCCAGGTCCTCTTTAATAATGGTTTATGGACCTTTCCTCCAGGAACTTGTCCAAACCTTTTTTTAAACCCAGCTAGACCAACAGCTTTTACTACATCCTCCGGTAACAAATTCCAGAGTTTGATTACGCATTGAGTGAAAAAATATTTTCTCTTATTAGCCTTAAATGAGTTACATTGTAGCTTCATTGTGTGTCCTCTAGTCTTTCTATTTTCTGATGGCATATGTTTTGACATTTGAGTGGGCAGAGTTTTTCCTGCCAGCTGAGAAAGTCAAAAGACTGTTGAATAGCCTGGCGCAGTTCTGTGTGCAGTAAACTCCCAGAGTCTGGGATTATTTTCAGCTTCTCGGATTGATAGCAGCGACCATAGAGATGGTGCCATGGGTTCATGTTCACATGCGGACTCTTCAGATGTTCTTGTTGACTCGGTGGTCCCTGACTTCTCAAGAGTTTGAGTGCAGGCTCTCACGTCCAATGATACTGAAGACCAGCTTGCATTGGCGGCGGCAGCCCTGTCATCTGAGGGAAGGGCGTGCCACTGTACGATCTCTTCTGGATCCTGTTGATGGTGGATGCCAGTCTCTCGGGCTGGGGAGCCCATTGACAAGACTGTATGGCCCATGGCCATTGGGACCGCAGGAAAGTGGTATGGTTCATCAACCGCCTCAAGGCGAGGGCCATCAGGTTGACTCTTTTGCATTTCTGGCCCCTCGTCGAGGGCTGGGTGGTTCAAGTGTTTTTGGACAATGCTATGAGAGTAGCTTACGACAGTCAGCAAGGTAGCATGAAGAGTACCGGGGTAGCTCTGAAGATTGTTCTTCTGTTTGCCTGGGCAGAGAAGAATCTCATAGCCTTGTTGTTGGTTGAGCATATTGCTGGAATGGAAAATGTGGAAGCAGATTTCCTCACCCATCACTCTATGGATCCTGGAGAATGGGAGTTGAGTCAGGAGACATTTCAGTTGATTCTGTGCTGCTGGAGTCACCCTGAAATGGATCTGATAGTGACTGAAAGGAAGCTTGTCTGTACAGGGCTGTGTACACAGTCGGGGTACTTAATAACATCATATTACTAAAAGCCCTAAGAAAGAGTTAACACCACAGACATTCCAGAACTTATTACTCAGCAACAACCTTGAAAGACTCTACTGAAATAACTAGGCTGAACTTTCCTAAAACAAAGGCACTAGGTTTGTTATGAAAAAGGAGAAGTTGTTTCTCAGTCTCTCACTCTCAATTCAGAGATATCAAAACTGCAAGTGTTAGAATTATTGTTTAAGAAGTTATGTCTGGGAATACATGTATGTCTCCTCATGATGACCTATGCTAATAAGAACTGACCTATGACGTAGAGATATACAGAACATAAGATATGCCATATTGGGTCAGACCAAGGTCCATCAAGCCCAGTATCCTGTTTCCAACAGTGGCCAATCTAGGTCATACGTACCTAGCAGTTTCCCCAAAGACACAGGTTCCACAATGCTTGTATTGGATCAAGCATTGATATCCTAGGTCCCTTCTTAATAATGGTTTATGGACCTTTCCTCCAGGAACTTGTCCAAACCTTTTTTAAACCCAGCTACACTAACAATCTTTACTACATCCTCCGGTAACAAATTCCAGAGTTTGATTACATGTTGAGTGAAAAAATATTTTCTTTTATTAGTCTTAAATAGTTTACCCTGTAGCTTCATTGCATGTCCCCTAGTCTTTCTATATTCTGATAACGTAAACAATCGATCTACGTTTACCCGTTCCACTCCATTCATTAATTTATAGAGATGCATGTTATGAATATACGTGATGCTTGATGTAGAACAATAAGGTGGAAATTATGCTGTGTAATGGAATATTTACCTATAAATAAAATGGCTGAAGGCTGTGATGGCAGAGTAAACAAGGTGCTAACTTGGTTTGCTCTCCCAAAGCTTTGGTAGTTTTTATAATACAAGTGTGTTGTGTATTATTAATCATGCTTGCTTCCTTCTCATTGCTTTGTGTGTGGATATCCATTACCCAAGAGCCCTGGTGAGTTACCAGTGAGGGGAGGTGCCGAGTACACTTTCAGTGACCTGCTCCAAAGCCAATGTTTGCTGCTTCTTCAGTCTCCACATGGAGGTGGGGTCCGAAGGCATCAATGCCCTGACCCAGCCTTGGCCAAATCAGCACCTGCTATACGTGTTATCTCCATGGCCCCTGATGGGACATGTGATTCGGCATAGAGAACGCCACCTGGGCAGGATTATTCTGGTGGTGCCAGACTGGCTGAGGAGCATGTGGTTCGGAGACTTGATGCGGCTCCTGCAGGTGCCTTCTTTTTGGTTGCCTCTGTCTCGGGGACTATTACGGAGGCCCGGTTCCCTTCTCACTTATGGCATGGCTCTTGAGAGGAGACGGCTAGTGTGTAAGGTTACTCACCAGCAGTGGTTTCTGCTCTGCTTGGTGCCCAGAGGAGGTCTACCAAGCTAGCATACATGAGGATCTGGTACCTCCTTGAGTGATGGTGCAGTACTTGGCAGTTGGCGCCTTAGGCAGCCAGGGTTCCATCTCTGTTGACCTTCTAGAGGATGGACTGGAGAACGACCTTTCCCCTAGCTTCTGAAAGTTCAGGTGGAAACTTTGGCCTGTTTCTGTGGTCTGGTGGCTGGTAAGTCTCTAGCCTTGCACCCGGACGTTTCGTGCTTTCTCCAGGGGGTTTGACATCTGTATCCTTCCCTCCAATCTGTGATCCCGTCCTGGGATCTGTGTATGGTGTTCAGGGTCCTGATGGTGGTGCCCTCTGAGCCAGTGAAGTGTGCTACTTTGAAGGATTTGACACTCAAGGCTGTCTTCTTGGTTGCAATTTGTTCCGCAAGGCGTATTTCGGAGCTGCAGTCTCTGTCTTGCTGAGATCCTTATCTGTCCTTTTAAAAGGAGTCCATTTGCATTTTGCCTGTTGCCTTCCTTCTTACCAAAGGTGCTTTCTCCCTTTCATGTGAACCAGGTGGTCTGCCTGCCGTCCTTCCCTAGGGAGCAGTGTCAGGGGAAGGATGAGGATCTTCACCTTGTGAATATCAGGAGGGTGCATATCCGGTACTTGGAGGTTACGAATTCCTTCCGTAAATCTGACCATCTTTTTGTGCTGTTTGCTGGTCCACACAAGGGTGATGTGGTGACTAAGTCAACTTTGGGGCGCTAGCTGAAGGAGGCCATTGCCTCGGCATATCTGTTACAGAACTGGCCAGTTTCAGAGGGTTTGCACATCCATTCCTGTATGAGCAGAGCGGAGTTTGGTAGCTCCTGCAGGCATTTGTTGGGCAGCAACGTGGATATCACTTTCCACTTTTGTCAAGCATTACCACTTAGGTGTCCACGCGAGGGCAGACATGGCTTTGGCTGAAGAGTTTTGCGTATTGCTTTATCTTCTTCCTGCCCAGTGGAATTGTAGCTTTGGTACATCATACTTGTCTGGACTGGTCTAACAGGAGAATATGGAAGATGGTATTTTACTTCCCAGTTAATGTCCTTGCCTTGAATCCTGCTAGACCAGTCCAGGGCCTGCCCTGGAATTATTTGCTCTGTTCTTCTGCTGCAGTACCCTTGGGTCTGCTATGAATTTTATACTTGGCTCTACAAGTTCATTGTCTACTGACAGCCTTATGTTTAGATGTTCCTGTACATAGTTCTCTACTGTTGATCATTCGTTGTTGCCCATGGTTAAGGTTGTGTGAGGCTTGCCATGTTTCTCCCCATATGTTTTGGGATGAATACTGAAGGGTCCTCTGGGGCTGAGGTGAATAGAGGCATGGGAGTGATGTCATTGAAACCTGGACTTTTCATTGGTTCTTTGAATCCACCAATCTGCTGGTAGGGGAACACAGCCCACTTGTCTGGACTGGTCTAGCAGGACTCAAGGAAAGGACATTAATTGGTAAGGAAAATGTCACCTTATTCAGCTACCAATGAGTCATATTCAAGGACTGACACGATTTTGGGTGGGTAAGGAGTTGGTGTCAAGTGTTATGGCAGCAGATATAGATATTATATCATGATCATCATGCCCCGGTGGAATAGGTTATTAGGGGTGAAGGAGAATGGAGTGGTAAAATTCTGGTGTTTTAATGATTCACTACTAGAGGATGAGAGAGTGTGCGGTGAGGTGGTTAAAGTGATAAGGGTATATTTTGAGTTGAATGTGCAGGAGGGAGAGAGATAGAGAGTCCTCTGGAATGAGTTCAAGGCTGCATTTCAGGGAATCTTCATAAAATGGGGTGCCAGGATAGAGAAAAAGAGGAGCAGCATGAGAAATTGCATTAGGAATTGAAGTCATTGTAAGAGGCTGATGGGCGAGTGCCGGGGGAAAATTTAGGGGGCCCTTACTGGGGGTGAGATCTAAGCTTAATGCCTTAGATATGGATGTACATGGTGCAACAGGATTTTTCTTTTTGGGGGGGGGGAGCTTCTGATGCAACAGTTAAGGCAGAGGAGACTTTGCGCCCATATAATGGCAGTAAAGGGAGACAAGGACCAGACCATGAATGCAGATGGGCAGGTTCGAGAAGCTTTCAAGATTGTCTATGAAAAGCTGTATGAGCAGCAGGCACATCCTCCACTAGGTGATTTGGGAAGCTACTTGGAGTCTATCCCACTGAAGAAAGTAGGGGCAGAGGTGGTGGAGGGAGTTGGATAGGGAGATCTCTGAGGAGGAGGTGTGGCTGGCCATCAATTCATTGAAACTTGATAAAGCTCTGGGGCTCGATGGGTTTTCAGCACACTTTTATAAGAAGTATAGCAAATCGTTGGTGACTCAGTTGACCCACTTTTTCAATCAGCCTATGGAAGGGGGTTATTTGGCAGAGACTATGGGCTGGGCGGGTACCTCCCTAATCCCAAAGGAAGGGAAAGGCCTGCTGCTATGTGCCTCGTACCACTCCATCTCTCTCTTAAATATCAATGTCAAACTTTTGGCTAAAATTCTGGCCACCTGTTTAAGCGGGTTGGTGCTGGATCTAGTGCATAAGGACCAGGCGGGGTTTATGCCTGGATGATAGGCTACAGACAATGTGTAGAACATCCTTAATCTTACCTGCTTAGCTAGAAAGCAGCATGAGCCTGCTTTATTTCTCTTTTGATGCAGAAAAGGCCTTTGATCAAGTATCCTGGGCCTTTATGTTCAGAGTTTTAGAAAGAATGGGTATTGGGGAGGGTTTCTAGGGGTGGGTTCATATGTTGCATGCTAACCCCAAAGCATGTGTTAGAGTGAATTCAAACTTTTTTATGTTGGGTAGGGGTGGCAAGGCAGGGGTGCCCTTTGTCCCCCTTGCTTTTTGCACTAACAACAGAACCCCTCGTGGAACGTATTCGGATGAGTATGGATATCAGGGGTATCCAGATGGGTGCAGAGGAAGCACAGATCTCGCTTTCTGCGGACAATATTATCTTATCCCTTTCTTGGCCACAGGTTTCATTGCCCCTGAGTTTGTGGGAAATGCGAGAATATGGGAGTCCTTTCTTCCCTTCCTGAAACCTCATCACCCAGTCAAACCCTCAGGACACATGTGTGTAAGTAAAACCTCCTCAGCCTCCTGTAACTAAGTCTCTCTTACCACAAACATATCTAAACTATAGTCTTCTACTACTAATTTACTTCCCAGAAATGACCTTCCCTTAACCCATCCCAAACCTCGCTCTAGGAGGAAAAATCAACTGTAAAGAATCTACCCTATGACAATGGTTGACTCTATATCTGCTTCTTCCATATCCCCCATATCTCCCAAATCCTTTGACCATAGGGATAAAATGTTGTATAGGAACCCTTATAAACTTCCTCCTTCAAACCAAGCAATAACCATACATCCCCCTGCCCACTACTACACCAGTAGACACACTCATACCATACTCTAACCATCACAAACCTACAATCCACCCCAACCACTGCCTTATGTAAAACACTCAACCCAACACCCCATACAATAACCAACAAAACCATTCCATTCTCCACATAGCATGACTGTCATGGTATGCACAAAACTAACCAGAAAACAACTGCAAGGAAGGGAAATATAATAGTAAAACGAACGCCAACCTTCCTAAATCCCAACGTTCCTTACTGTTCCAACATTGAAATAAATCACTAATTTAACAAAGGCAAACAGGCCTCAGAGAAATCTTACCCTTCACTTGGCGAACCGAGTCACCATAGGGTTAGATGGAAAATTCCACATCACGGGCCAAAAAGCCTTTCACTTTTCTATTATAACAATTTAATTACACCAATTATCTATAGTCAAATTAAACCTAATTAAAAATCACCTAAAAGTACTTTTTTGGGATTTCAAAAGAGTTCATTATCTTAACCACACAACTGAAAAGTGTGTGCAGAATGCCCAATACGGGTGCTATCAGGCCTCACCCGAGGCTCCGTAACCTACAAAAGATAAGGAGAACCTTTCAAAGTAAGTTATGATAACATGAAAAATGTAAATAGCATACTCAACTTAAGGTTCTTCTGAAATCTCCCGCACACGCTTGACATCAAAGCCGCACACACTTTTTCAATTCCTTAATAGCGAATCCAATAGCCTCAATTTGGAGAAGCAGAGTCAGTGCCATGAAAGTTCTTAGAAATTGACTGTGCTAGCATTTAACTTTCAAAAAGGAGACTATGATAAAATGAGGAAAATGGTTAAGAAAAAAACTGAAAGGAGCAACTGCAAAGGGGTAGGAACCCTGATTGGAGAGGGGTACAGCAAGCACGGAGGTTACACAATTAAACAGTACAATCGTCCCTCGTTTATCGCGATTAATCAGTTCCAGACTCTACCGCGATAAGTGAATTTCCACGAAGTAGGATTCTTTATTTATAAATCTAATATTTTCGTAGTTAGAGCATAGAAAACCTGTTTACGACCTTCTAAATACGGTTTTTAACATTATTAGAGCCCTCTAGACATGAAATAACACCCCTTTAGTCACCATTACACTCGTATTACCCAATATATTAGACAAAATATGAGAAAATAAGACATATTAGATGTTACAAATATATTATTATTATTGTACATTTAATTACACAAACACACAGTTCTTACACACAACCACTAACCTTTGAAAATAATGCAACTTGTTCGATGATGAAGCGATGAAGATGAAGAGATGTGTACTGCACAGCAAAGAAGAGCAAGGTTACTGCTCCTCTGAAGGCACGACTTCAGTAAGAGAGTCTTCACGCGGTGCAGTATCTTCAGCAGGTGCGTCGTCGTCTTCTTCCGCTGAAGGAGTACTAGGCATAGGCAGTGGGTGTCTGGGTGCGCGGCTGAAGAACATCGTGATAGGCAGTTGCTGGTGCTGTCTTTTCATATGGGTGAGAAGGCTTTTGTAGGGTTCCATCACTCCATCAAGTGCATTCCGAAACCGCAAAGCACGCATCATTTGTGGGTCCCATTCACCAATCATGTCCTTAATAGTTCTCACAACTTGCAAGAGGCGCACAAGTGTAAGGCCAACTTCCTCCTCCTTTCCCCCAGGAACCTCTGGCTGCTCTTCCTCCTCCTCCTCACTCGCAGACTTAGTCATCTCTACCAGATCCTCGACAGTTAAGGGATCTGAATGCGTCTCCAGCAACTCATCCACATCATCGCGGGTCATATCCGCGAAACCTTCTCCTCCCAGCATCTGGGCTAGCCTAACTGCCTTATCCACTGCTGAGTTGCTTATATCCTCTGGGGTGAATCCGCTATAGTCGTGGACAATTTCAGGCCACAACTTCTTCCAGCTGGCCTTCACGGTCTCCGTCTTCATGTCCTTCAACGCAGCCTGGATGTTCTTCAGACAGGTCATGATGGTATACTGCTGCCAGTACTCCTTCAGCAAGAAGTTCTCCTCAAGGTCCACGCCTTCGACGAGGTGCTGCAGGGTGTTTCGGGTGTAGAGGGCCTTGAACACGCGAATAACGCCTTGATCCATGGGCTGGATCAGCGAAGTGGTGTTGGGAGGAAGGAACTCGATCCGCACACCGTCGTAGGATAGGTCTTGCGCATGACCTCCAGCATTGTCCATGAGGAGAAGGACATTAAACTCGAGTCCCTTCTACGCGAGATACAGCTTGACTTGGGGGATGAAGCATTCGTAGAACCAGTCCGATGACAGCTGCTTCGTGATCCAGCCCTTGCCGTTGTGCATCCAATGCACTGGCAGCAGGTTCTTGTTTTTATTCTTCAGGGCCCTAGGGTTCTTGGCCTTGTAGATAAGGGCAGGCTTGAGCAAAAATCCCTCAGCATTTCCACACATAACGATAGTCACGCGATCCTTATACATCTTGAAGCCACGGACCTTGGCCTCATCTTTGAAAATGAATGTTTGGGAAGGCATTCTTTTCCAGAACAGTCCTGTTTCGTCCATATTGAACACCTGTTCTGGATGATACTCGCCCTCTTCAAGGATCTTCTGGAACATGTTGTTCACGTAGTCCTCTGCTGCAGGCTGGTCAGCAGAGGCAGCTTCTCCGTGGAGAACGACACTCTTCAGATGATTCCTCTTCTGGAACTTCTCGAACCAACCCTTGCTCGCCATGAAATCCATGAACGTTGCAGAAGAGGGTCCTGGTTGAGGTTCGTTCGCCGTAAAGCGCTGATAGAGCTGCTTCACCTTCTCCCGGATGACCAGCGAATCCAACGGAATGTTTTTCTTGCGGCTGTCGCTGATCCAAACGGCTAGGGCAGACTCCGTTTTCACTATGAACTTATTACGACTTGTCACGACTTGCTTTGCTTCCTTGTTGAAAGAGACAGTAGCCGTTGCACAGATGTTCTTTTCATCTTTACTGATGGAGCAAACGGTAGACTCATTCAATTCGTAGTGGCGGGCAACCTCCACGATTTTCTTGCCATCTTTGATCATATCCAAGAGTTTTACCTTCTCCTGGATGGTAAGCATCTTCCTCCGGTGCTTAGTTTCATCGTCAGAAGGCTTAGAAGAAGCAGCATGTTTAGGAGCCATTGTGGGGCTTAGATAAAGGTTCTCAGAAATTGCAAATACTTACAAGAGCAAAGATGCTACCAATGCGTAGCGATGTAGAAGTGCGTATTAGAGAAACACGCTCTGATTTGGCTTGCTTTCACTACACCCAATTTCAAACACACACAAGGAGTGGTCGAGCTGTTGCACCTGGCGTTGAAGGATTTGCGGGGGTGCTCGAATACATAGGCCTACAGTCCATATGTAAAGTAATTTTAATTGTAATATAGGGGTGTATAATTTACTCAGACAACTGAGCGCGCGCTGTATCATTTTCACTGTCTCGATCAACTTTTTAATGAATATATTTGAAAAAAATGCGATAGAGTGAAGCCGCGAAAGTCGAAGCGCGAAGTGGCAGGGGATGACTGTACATTCAGAAATTAGTAAGGGACTCTTCCTTAATCTTCCCTACATATTCTTAACAGCATGAACAGAAATAACTGAAGATTGTGTGAGTGAGTTGATTTTTTTCTGCCATCACCTAATATATTACTGTGTTTCTCAGAAAAGACACTTCACAGAGGTCTCAGACATTTGCTGGTCCCCAGACACACAGAAAGGAGTCTTCAGGTCACTGGTGTCGCAGACAACATTAGGTGCTTTGCTGTGTTATGACAGCATCAAACACTTAAAGGGGAGGAAGTAAGGACTTGTACATGTAGCCCAGGGCCTCGTAACCTTTCCTTTGTGCTCCTGCCAGCCAAGGAACAGACCCTGAGCCAGCTGAAACTGCTGGAAGAGGCCTTTATCATCCCAGCCATGACAAAGCCAAGAGAATCCTTCCTCTCTGTTTCCAGACCTTCACCCCTCACTGTGTCTGGATTCTGCCTTCGCTTTTAGCATAAAAGATTTATTGTGTCTGAGGGACACCTTAACTCCTGCAATCTGAAGTGCTTCCATCTGCCCCAAGGTCAATAGTGCACAGTAATTACAAGGTCTGAAACTGAGAACTTAACTGAGAAACTACTGGCCTAGCTAGCCAATTGCTTTTTTATTTTGGTCTTTCCCTATTTTATTCCCTATTTCAGTACTCCTTTGGTCAATCGGCCCCTTTTTGGCACTAATCGGTGCTGCTTCACCCTTCACAGTCTTTGCAGAAAGTGCAACATGCTGGTCCCTTTTAGTTTCCAGGGATTGCAGTTCTGGAAACTAAAAGGGACCCAGGATATCGCTGCTTGACCCAGTACAAGCATTGTGGAACCTGTGTCTTTTGGGGAAACTGCTAGGTACGTATGACCTAGATTGGCCACTGTTGGAAACAGGATACTGGGCTTATGGACCTTGGTCTGACCCAGTATGGCATATCTTATGTTCTTATGTTCCTTTCAGACTGCAGTGCACTTTTGAGCTCTTAGAAATCTCAGACTAAATCGAAGCAAGAGCCATCATTACAACAGTGAGAAAGTCCAAATGGTTGCTTTTACTTCAGCAAAGGAACTTCTTACTGCCTGCTTGCTGGAAAAAGTCCAAGCTGAGAGACTCCCGACAAACAGGGCTCTGTCTGAAGAGGCGTCTGCCACAGTACCACTCGTATTTAGGCACACTGGGACATTGTGTTCAGTGGGGCCTGGGTAGGATCTCTCAGCTGGTGAGGAAAGAACAGTCAGCCTAGTCTTCCTTTGAGAGGTTATAGCAGTGATATTCGCTGATGGTCCTGAGGGCTGCAATCTGGACAGGTTTTCAGGAGATCCCTATTGAATATACAAGAGATAGATCTGTATGCATGCTACATATTTATGCAAATCTTTCTCATTAATATGCATTAGGGCTATCCTGAAGACTTGACCCATTTGCGGCCCTTGAGGACCCCAGGAGGATTATGGAATAAGAAGCAGCAGCATTTTGCTCTAAGGACAGCAGCTAAGCTCCTTTTAGAGGTCCAGGAGTAGGAGCACTCTAGCTTTTCTTAGATGTAGTTCTCCCCTTGACCACTGGAGGGGGCTTATGAGACATTTCCCTATACTCGTATAAGTAATAATAATCCCATCCTGGAGCTCCCTCAGTTAGGTCACCTTGTTGTATACTCAGTTTGAGAGTTATCAAGAGCCTTGTTTCTAAAGAGAGACTTTGGGTGAATCCTATGGTGGCCGAGGCACACCCTCAAAGTAAAAGACATTCCCTTGGTAAAAGCCATATCAAACATTGCCATGCACTTATTGTACTACTAGTTATTGCTTCTATAGTACTATAGACGTACACTTCAGAAACAGTCCCTAACCCACAGAGCTTACAATCTGTTCAAGACAGACAAACCGAACAAGCAGGGGACTAGGGTAATTCTTACGGGATGTAGACAGGAGAATAAGGGAGTCAGGACCCAAAAGCAGCCTCAAAGAGATGAGTTTTTAGTTTGGATTTGAAAAGGGCCAGAGATGGAGTCTGACGAACTGATGCAGCAAGGTGGAAGGAGTGGCGTCTAGAGCTCGCAGTAGAAGAGAAGGGCATAGAGAATAGGGCATTGATGAGCGGAGTTGCCGAGGAGGGGTGTAGGGAGAGATAAGAGAGGAAAGGCAGTGAGGAGCTGCAGAGTGAATGCACTTATAGGTCAGCAGAAGTTTGAACCGTATACGGAAGTGGATAGGGATCTAATGAAGTGACTTGGGAAGAGGGGTTACATGAGCATAGCAACACTTCCTCTTACCCTCCTTCTCCCTGGCAGCCAGATTAGTGGCAATGATGGCAGACCTGCCATGCCAAGACCTAATAAGAATGGGTTCCCGTCTTTGTGGCTCATCTTGCTTCCCCTCCCAGGCTTTGTGATTACAAAAGAAGCACACAACATGGGTCAAGAGCCACTAAGAGAGTCTAGGAGGGCATGTCATGATGTCCATGGTCTACAGGCCACATTACTATAACCCTCGTTCCTGTGCAGGCAGGATCAGTTGCTTGCGCTCCTTGCGTCACCGGTGCTGAGCCAGGACTGTTGAGCAGCAGCCCTCCCGCAGACACCATCTTCCGTGGCATGAGGCAATAACCAGAAGACGGTAGTTCTTAATCAAGTATTTTGAGGGTTGGTGGAGTTGAGTAAATCAAGAAAAAGTAATGCAGAATAAAACAGGCAAATCTTCCAACTAGCAAGAACACATTACACAGTCCTGACCATGGTATCAACCTTAAGTATCACTCTGTGCTTTCAACAGGAAGTTATTACCATAGTGTGTATATCAGGCCAATATTCAGCCACTGTGGTTGGTGTTTTGTTTAAACACTGGCTGCGACTGCCAAAAATAATTCAGATATCTGATAGAGTGCTCAGTGCCGGGGCTATCCACATCGTGCCGATATTCAGGCTGCTCTCTGGCTAAAGGAAAGGCCGACTGTTTTGCTGTCCCAAGTTATCTGGATAGCAAACTGAGTAGTGTCACTATCTAGATAATTAGTTGCTCTGCCCATGGACGACTCTGGCACTATCCAACGTGCTGAGGTGGTCTATGGGTTACTGTGCCACTGTATTTCACCAGATAGTTGCAGCCAGCAGCAATACCTAGAGATCAGGTGCCGCTGTCCAGAAAACTGCGCTAAATATTTACATCATATTAGAAATAGAGATAGATAGATTTCTATTTATGCACGCATGCATACTTGGTATACCGTCATTTGTCATAACACCGATGTGGTTTAGAGAGGTCCGGAGATCAATAGGAAGTGCGCACAATCAATGAAAAAGTGAACACAAGAGGATTGGAAATACAAACCAACCATAACTGAACAAATTACTGTGAGCATAGATTTAAAACATTCAGCAAAGGTCCATTTGCAGCACGAGAAAACCGTCCTATTGATTCACAAAGACTAGAATAGTAAGTTGGAAAGTGAATGCTAGAAAGATTACAAATAGGTACATTTTGCTGAGTGGGTGGGTGGGGAGTGTGTAAGGTGCAGCAGAGTGCCATGCGCCTATGGTGGGTGTGGGGGTGAGTGTGTCCAAGTTCAGCAGAAGACCCCTCATATCAGTGCCGCTGACCCCTCTCCTCCCTCCTCCACTGGGGAATCAATCCAGGTGGCTCCTGTAACTGCGATGGTAAGGGCCGTTGATTTTAGTGACTTGGGTTGCAGCCATGCAGCAAGTCTCATTGCACCTCTGCGAAGTTCCACTCACGCCCTCCCCCGCTGCTGCCGCCACGGACTCCTCCTCCCATCATGTGGATGTAAACCTGGGGCTCCAATCTTCTGCTACAGCTGCTGTAATGCGGCTTCAGTCAGTAACCCCACACAGGAGCTTCCCACACAGTCCCACAGGATCCAGGTAATTATTTGGATAAAACCTTCTTTGCTTCTGTCTCTGTGTCCCTCCCTCTCTACACATATTTGCACGTACATAAACAAACCCATGTTTAGAGACATACAGAGAGGTGAACGGACCCTTCCCAATAGGCACTATTGCTCTAGCAATATGCACCTAGAAAGCAAACCTGTCTTACATTTTAAACAATTACTCTGTTCTAAAATCAAAGGCGGAGAGTTGCAGTAAGACAAGGAAGCGCAGACAGACTTGCAGCCCTGGCAGTCTACTTCCCGTCGTGGATCTTCGCTTAGCTTCTGGCCAGCCGGTCAGTCCCCGCAGTCTCTCTGGGTCTCACTCCAGCCAGTCCCTTGCTCTGCTGGCTGTCTCTACTCACTGCTAGGTGCATGCAGTCTGAAGCCCCTCTTCCAATTCCACAGCCCTGGGACACTTGGCAGACTCGGAGCACTTCTCAGTCTGTCTTCTTTGCCTCTGCAACCCTTTGCTGGTCTGAGTCTCTTTGCAGGCCCCGCTTCAGCCCTTTCTTCACTTTTCCCAGACTGAGCAGCACAGCTCCCTGCTGCAGGCCCGAAGCTAGGCATAGACAATATAGGCAACTGCCAAGGATGCCAATGCTTGAAGGTGCGAGATGCCTAAGCCAAAGAGAAGCCTGCTCCCACTTACTTTAGGGCCACGCACATGTGCTGCTTAGAGGGGCATCACTGAGGCACTATGGTATTCCTCGGCTCCTCGCCTGGCTACTCTCTAAGATCTGTTGTCTGCTCTTGCCTATGGGTGCCAAGATCGTAACTTTAGCCCTGCCCGCTGTATCTCACTTCCTCCTCCACTGCGGAGCGTGTGTGTGGAATCTTCTTACACCCTCTGCCCAGCTCCTCCCGTCTCCACGGGCTCTCTCTCTGTTCTGCACATGAGTTCCTTTGATCTTCTGCACACGGGCCAACATGCCCTTTTCTTCAATTTTTTTCTTTTTCTGTTCTGGTTGTCACTTCCTGGTGCTGAAGTCCAGAGCCAGCGTTAGGGGTTGTCAAACAGAGCGATTGCCCTGGGTCCCCCTACTACAGGGGTCCCCAAGCCTTCCACACTCTGAAGAAGGAATAGCTTGGGTCCATTCCCCAGTTTCTGCCCTGGGCCCTTGCATGTCTAGCACCAGCCCTGCTGATGTCCAAGGTCCCTCTTCTCCCTTGAATGGGGGCAGAGCTCCTCTTCCAGGTCCTGGTTTCTACCTCACGCCCCTGCTGGTAGCAGGACTTCGCTCCTTCCTATCTGGCCTGGCATGATGCCCCGGGGGCTGCCATCCTTCCAGTGCTGCCTCTCCTGCCTTTGCCTTGGCTGCTGTGGGAAAGGGATTCTTTCCTTTACACCGAGAAGTGGCTCTCCTTATCGCCACAGTTCTTCTTTGTCTGTCATGGTCCTCATGGTTGCAGCTGCTTCCTTCAGGGGAAGGTGGCCCGACTCACTTCCAGGTTAGGGGCATGGACTGCTGCTGCAGAGGAAGTGCTGCATAGGACTTGCAGCTCCGTCCTCTCCCAAAAAATACATTACACTTTTTCTATGGTTTGCAGTACTGTGCTTAGCCTAGTCCTGTGAGGCGCACTACACCTCAGCCCTGGCTGTCAACTACCCGCTATGTACTCTCCTGTGGCCACTCAGCCAAGCACATGTGACTCAAATCTCATACCCTTGCAGACTTTCTACACTTCAAATTCATGCTTGCCTCCTTCCAGTCAAGCCTAGCATTCGCCAAGCAAAACAACTAGGTCCATCTGACTAACTCTCTTGCTCTAACCCCGCCATCTCTTCTCAACTTTCAACTCTCTCCTCAAGGTGCTTCTACCTCCGGCCCCTCCTTCTCTTTCTACCCAAACCCTAGCCGACTATTTCCATGACAAAGTCCACAAGTTTATGCTCCAATTCCCCTCCAGATCAGCTTCATCCCCTCTTCTTCCTCTTCAGTACCAACTTTTCCCCTCAATATCTGCTGAAGAGGAAACCTCTCATCTTCTTTCCTCCCCTAAAGCTGTTCTTCTGATCCTATCCCTACCCGTCTCCTTAACTCCATCTCCTCCTCTGTCATCCCTTCCATCTCACTTATTCTCAACCTTTTGCTCTCCATTGCAGCTATCCCTGCAGCCTTCAAGGATGCTGTAGTCGCTTCTCTTCTCAAGAAACCTTCACTTGACCCTATTTGTCCTTCTAATTATCGACCCATCTCCCTTCTTCCCTTCATCTCCAAACTTCTTGAACATGCAGTTCTCCGCCATTGCCTTGACTGTTTCTCCTCTCAAGTCCTGCTTCATCCACTTCAATCTGCTTTTGTTCCATACATTCTATTAAGATAGCTCTCATCAAAGTCTCCAGCGACTTGTTCCTGGCTAAATCGAAAGGCCTTTACTTAGTCCTCGTTCTTGTTGACCTTTCTGCTGCTTTTGAACTGTTGACCACCACTTTCTCCTCGACACATTGTCCTTACTTGGTTTTAGGGGTTCTGTCTTGTCCTGGTTCTCTTCTTATCTCTCCTATCGCTCTTTCAGTTTTAGTTCTGGTGGCTCCTCCTCTTCTGCTATCCTGCTCCGAGTTGGTGTACCCCAAGGATCTGTCTTGGGTCCGCTCCTTTTCTCTCTCTATACCCAGTCTCTTGGTGCTGTCATCTCCTCCCATGGCTTTCAGTATCATTTTTATGCTGATGACTTTCAGATCTATCTGTCTACACCTGATATTTCTCTGACACTCTAGACCCGCATCTCTGCCTGCCTATCTGACATTGCTGCCTGGATGTCTCACCGCCGTTTAAAATTGAACATGTCCAAAACCGAACTTCTTATTTTTTCCCCTAAACCCTCCTCCCCCTTTCCTCCTTTCTCTATCACTGCAGATAACACTCTTCTTCATGATTCCTCAGTCCGCAACCTAGGGATCATCTTTGACTCCTTCCTCTCTTTCTCCACACATATCCAACAGATAGCTAAAACCTGTTGTTTCTTTCTCTACAACATTAACAAAATTCACCCCTTCCTTTCTGAACATTCTTCTAAAACACTTTTCCACTCTAGTCCCTCCCATCTTGACTATTGTGACCTCCTCCTTACTGGTCTCCCTCTGAGTCACCTTTCTCGCCTTCAGTCTGTTCCGAATTCTGCTGTGCGGCTAATCTTCCACCAGCCCCGATATACCCATATGGCCCCTCGTCTCGTCACTTTATTGGCTTCCCTTCCATTTCCATATCCAATTCAAACTTCTCCTTCTGATGTATAAATTTATTCAGTCCAGGGACGGCCCAAGGTGGGTGCGGGGCCATGTGTGGAGATTCATTGCAGGGCCTTATTTGCATAAGGCCCTCATTTGCATAAATATTTGCATAATGTTAACATGCACTAATTTTTAATAAACGTACCTCTTAATTTATTTTATTTTATTTAAAGTCTCTTTTATACCGCGCTATTCAGCATCAGTGCGGTTTACAATAAACAACGAACATACACATTTCCAATAGTACTTTGTGTTTACATATGAACAGGAAATTCAACTTGGCTAACAGGGTAACTATATACAATAACAATATATACAATTTACAAGCTGGTAATGAGTGTATAGATAAAGAAAGCCTATCAGATTTCTACAATACTATACTCCAGTGCCAACCGCCAGGCACATTAGGAAGTACTACAAACTCTGCCCATTTAGAACCCATAGCAAACCCGCTGTATCATAAGAGCACTACCAGGACTCACAAAGCACCATGCCTACCTATCAAAAGGCAACACTGCAAATATTAAACCAATACATCTCAGAAAATACCAGTACATCTACTGAGGAAAGAGAACAAGTGGCACTATCAAATATAAACTACATAAACAGAATTTCTCAGCTCGGTTACACATGCAGAACACAGACCATCACCAAACAAAGAACAAGGGATCACAATTTAGAAACAGGAAGACATTAATTAAACTGGGAACCCCAAAAGCCAAACTTGGAATGTACAACAACACTGGAGAAATAAAACTATAAATTAATTTCCTCTAGTACTAAACAAAACACAGACGTTAACAATGCACATTTCCCAGAGTTGACATATTCCAGCTAATAAATTCAAAATAAAAAAGTATTTTTCTACTTTTTGTAGTTTGTGCATTTTATTTTTCAATTGCAATTGCTCTGGTCACTTTCTTCTGGTTGCTTTGTGTCTTCTGCTAACTCTCCATTGTCTGCTGTCCATTTACCCTTTCTTCTGTCTTCTAGATTTTTTCCATTCTCTCTCTACATCTACTTTAAGATACCGATCTTTCCCCTTTTGCTCTTTCCTCCATTTCTTTCTTTATTCCTTTTTCATCCACTCACATTTTACCCCTCCATCCTCAATCCCTACTTACTCTCCCAATACCTGGTCAATCATAGATTTTTCTTCCCTCCCACACAAAATATCTTTTCCCCTCTACATCCTCACTCGCCCAGCGAGTGCCATTCTAGTCCTCCCCCAACATCCTCTCCCTTCTAGTCCCATTCTCCCATCCCCCCACATCAGCCCATTTCCAATCCTAGCCCCCCATCAGCCATTTCTAATCCTATCCTAGTCCCCCATCAGCCCATTTCCAATCCTAATCCTCCCATCAGCCATTTCCAGTCCTATCCTAGCCCCTCTATCAGCCCATTTCTAGTCCAAGCTCCCCTCCATCAGCCCACTTCCAGTCCAAGCCCCCCTCCACATCAGTTGAGTGGGGGGGGAGCTAGGACTGGAAATAGCTGCTACGTGGCATTAGGAACCAGCCCCAGTGAGTCCTGCCCTGGTAATCTCTACAAAAACATCTTAAACTGCTAAGGATGGACCCTCCCTAAGTGCACAAAACCCCAAACTAACCTTGCAGTTCCCCAAAGTATGTATAATATTGCTGAGCAAAAAATATATGCCCTTTTTGTGCCTATGGCCTATGAGTCCACTCATTCTGCTGCTCCGCACTACAGTCTCCCTCATATCTCTCCCTACACCTCTCCCCAGGAACTCCACTCTTCTGTCAGATTGATTCTATCTGTGTCCTTCTATTCTACTGCCACATCCAGATGTCTCTCCTTTCACCTTCACCAATTGATTCAATCCAGAAGGTTCAATGGATCCAAGTCTGTGCATCCAAACATGTTCAGGAACAATTAACCATGAATATATTTGGTTTGCCCTGTTGTGAATGAGAAGTTTCTGACCATGTGACCGTTTGAATTTTAGGAACTCTTTTATTTAAAAGTGTCTGTGAAGATGCCAATTTGTGGATGACGATGTCTCTGCAATTTAATGCTTTAGTTTTCTATCAGTACGATCTCTACAGGCTATGTTTTCAAAGTAGTGCCTTAACTACGCACTCACCTATAACGCCTTGCCCATTCTTATGAAATGGAAGGGCCGGGGTGGCTGCGGCGGGCTCACTGCTTAACAGAGCGGAGGATCCATCACAAACCTCGCAGCTTGTGCTGCGCTCATGCCAAGCTCCTTCTGCAGAAATAGCAGAGTGGGAAGAGTCCCACCTGGCTTCCTGTCGCGACATCAATCATGATGGGATGACGTGGAGACTCAGTGGATGCGTGGTCCAATAAAAGGGAGCAGGAGTAGTGCGATCTCCCTTTTTATCAACTGCACTGTTCCTGCTCGCGACTGCTAGTCTCCTCGACTCTGGGCCTCTGCTGTTGTCAGTGTGGGCCCGACGATCAGTGCAGCTGTCAACACCAGCTGTGCAGCAGACAAAGGGAAATGTGCAACCAAGGTTCCTCGTCGATAGCAAGTTACTGCTTGGATGGGGTTTAAGCTCCCGCATCTTTCGATCTGGTTTCTTTCCCCACCATAGTCAGATGCCAGCATGGCAGCCATCAGGTCAACACATGGCTTTGCTCCTGGCAGCCAATCCAGAGCACGGCCACCCCAACCAGCTTCCTGCCTGATGGTGAAGCTCGATAACATTGAAGCTCAGGTAGGTGCAGACAGGGCCTCAATCACAAAAAACAAAAAGAAGAAAAGGGAGGAGGGCCAAGGTGGTACCAGCTAGAAAGGCCCCTCGGCCGGCTCCTGGCAGGACCTCCCTTCCCCACCAGCATGAGCCACCTCACTGAACAGAGGGGAGGAGTAACCTAATGATTAGAGCCCTGGCTTGGTAACCAAGAGACCAGGACTCAATTCCCGCTAACACTCCTTGTGGCCTTGAAGTAAGTCAGGTAACCCTGTACTACCTCAGAGAAAAGGCCTGGCAATCCGCTTCCAGTCACTCTGACAAGAAAACCCAGGAGCTACTGGGTTGCGAGGAGTCAGAATTGACTAAAGGCATGCCGTCCATTACCAGCACATGATGCCTCCCAAGAGGGTACGCTCAAGATCTCTGACATCAAGAGGGCCATCACCTGTGAGCATTGGGGAAGGGAGGCTGAGCAAGAAGGATTTAGAGATACCCATGGCTGTCGCCCCCTTCTGCACACCGCTGCCTCCCACTCAGAAGACTTGTCTGCTGACAGCCATGTGACCAAGCTCATTGGATCTACCACATTGGCCCCGCATCCTGCCCAACGCTTGCCACAAGAAGGCCCCACTGAATAAGAAGAAGTTAGAGTTACCACCAGACCCAGAACACAATGATCGGACACAGCAGGAACAGTTGGCAACCCTGGGGCAGGCAGAGCAAGTGCATAGTTGCCCCACCAGGACCTGTAGGTTACCAGCGCACTATCTAGAACAATTAGTCAGTCCAGCATGCCCAAGCACGAGGTAGGCAAACAAGCATATGGCTGGCGACAAGGTCTAACCTGACCCACTGGATCCTTCAGACAAATCATGCAGCTCTTCCAGTGGAGCCTCCTCCAGCGGCTCATTGAGTTGCGAGCAGCACACATCACCCTGGAAAAAGAGAGGCAGCCAAAGCGCCACATGTTGCCCGCTGTCAGCCAAAAAGACATCAGCACAGCTGCAACCCTCACATCGCATTCTATTCTGGAGGGGCATCAACTGGATCCACAACATGACCCACTATCACCAGCGAGCACTGTAACACTACCAGCAGCCAGGACAAGGGCAAGCAGGCCACAGGAACCTGTGATATCAGGTGAGAATAGTCCTCTTATTCCTACTCATACCCAGTCTGGGAGCAGTGCAGATTTGTCTGTCATCCTATAAGCTCCAGTGGCATCTCAACCCCGAAGGGCGGGCATGCATAAGTGAAAGAAGAAGCGCAAGCGATCCCATTCATCATCATCCAGCTCCTCTTCTTCTTCATCCACATCCTTTACATCCTTCATCAAAGCCAAATGCATGAGGGGCATGAGCCATCAAGCCTCCTCATCCTTGGTGCTCTTGCAGCTATGGGAGACAGTCTCCTGGTCATTCAGAAAAAAGGTGATACGACACGAATACTTCAACATATTCAAACTGTTGGAGGATCAACGTCAGCACAATGCCAAGACCAGTGATCTCTTGTACCCATTGGACCATCACATACCCTGGAACATCACAAATTGGACCCTGGTGTTTGCCCGGATGATCAGCATTATATTACTCGGGCACATGTTAGCCTACCTAGACAAAATCATCAATGTCTCGAAGGAATACAAAGGACACACTTGGCTGTCATACAACGAACACTTCCGTGATAAGATGGCAATGAGGTCCAACATGTCTTGGGGCGCGGATGATGAAGGGATATGGCTGCGTAGGATGAATGCAAAGTATGGCCAGAATTTCCAGAAGAGGCTGACATCCATTGCATCCTGCAAGACCAGCCCCGGCAATGACATACAGTATGCAGGCAATTCAACAGAGGTGTGTGTTCCTTTTGAGACTGCAAATACCACCACATCTGCTTCCGCTGTGCCATGCCACCCTCCACACTGTAGTGCCTAAAGAAATTTCAGCCCAAAATTATACGGCAACCGAAACCATGATGCAACATTCCTGAGAGCCCCCACTCCCGTTCACATCAAGGCCTTGGAACCGTGGTTGAATAGGTACCCTAAACAGAAAGACGCTGAGATGCTCATCAATGGCTTCAGATTCAGATTCATCATAACATTTCGCAGGTCGCTCCAGGACTCCAACAGACACCCCTTGTGGCCCCTGCAACACCTGTCTCACATCATACATAAGAAATTAGTCCTCAAGATCGAGTTGCTGTGAGTGGCGGGCCCCTTTAAGGATCCACCTTTCCCACACTTCCACATATCCCTGCTAATAGTAATCCCCAAGAAGGAGCCTGGGAAATACAGGCTGATTCACAACCTGTCTTTCCCCGCAGGGGACTTCATGAATGACTTCATACCCGTTGACGCATGTACGATCCAGTATGCATCATTTGACAGGCCCTCGCAATGGTGCGGGCCGTAGGCAAGGATGCGTACCTTGCTAAAGCAGACATAGAGTCAGCATTCCGGTTGTTCCCAATCCATCTGAATTGCTTTCCTCTCTTGGGTTTCCAATGGTCTGTTTGGTGTTCTGCGCAGCCTTCAAGACATTCAGCACATTCCTTCACTGGGTGGTCCAATAGAGAATATGGCTGAAATCAGCGACCCACTTGCTTGATGACTTCCTATTTGCAGGCCCCGAAGCCTGTGATAAGGAAGCTTATCATAGCTCAGGAAGGGGCTATAGAAAAGGTGAAGTGTCTCTGAACAAGCAACCTGTCAGTGCTGGTAGAAATGAGAAAACAGAATTTTCCCATAAAAGACTACCAGTCCCAGAATGCACCAGGTTTCCAACAGCCATGAGAGGAGCTGAAGTGAGGAACGTGTTCAATCAGGAGGGCTATGAGGTAATCCCTAAGCACTCATCTCAAAGGGCAGGGCCTGAATCAGCACAGCTGCGCTGTGTTAGGGAGGATCACTCATCTAGGCAGAATAAGAGTAGAGTTTATTCTACAGATGACCAGCTTCATGATCACCTTGGATATCCAGAGAATTGTCCTCAGTATCCTGAGAATCAGCTTGAGTTTGATCATCAGTTTCATCTGAAGGATCAGCAGAAGCAGACGCCAAACCGACGGATAGAGAAGGAAAGAAAACCCTCTGGAAGGAAGAGGAGAAAAGCCTTTGAGAGGTCTAGAAGAGTCCAAGGCAGTACGTATACTGGGAGGTATTCCAAGGGCCAGCATAGACCATTGGACTGGAAAGCCAGAGGAATGGTGCTGCAGAACAAGGAATCACCAGAGGCTACCTGTGAGGGAGACGGCTGCACGTGGAAGGGACTCTAAAACCTATGCCAGAAGGTATGTGAAGAGAGATCCAGTGTCCAGGGATCAGGACTGGAAGGCTGGACATAAGAACTGGACTACATACTGGCCAGGCTATATAGAGAGGAACTATAGCAACAATGGAAGCTCAGGTATGAACACTGATCTATGCCCTAGCTATAACCTTGAAAGACAGCAGGGAAATAAGTGTTCTCCTGAAAGTGCTCCATTGAAAGATTCATCTGTGCCAATTCATGATAGTGAACCTATGCTTGTTGATGAAGGGGAAATAATAGCAGATCAAGATATTGTTTATATGGACTGTTCTCTATCCAAACTCCGTTGGTAACTTTCTGTGATAAAGCACAGCAGCCATCACAAAGAAATATAAATTTGTTCTTTATTCCACTAAGAAAAGCTCCTGAAGCAGGATTTGACTCACACAGTAGAAAGCCAGCCTGCTAAAGGGTTTCAGCTGGATAACTGATAGCAATTGAGCTGCACCTAATTGCTTGTGAGCTAGGAGAGAATTACTTCTGGATCTGTGTGGAAAGTAATCAGAAGTTTACCTTACAAGAACAGTTTATTTCTTTCCTTTGTGGCTTTTTGTTTGTTAGAGATATGCTAAGAAAACATTAGCTAATTGCCTAACAAGTTTGAAGGTTGTTTCCTGATTTTGAGTTTTTGACTTTGTTTTACCAAGTTAAACACTACAAGCAAGTAACCTAATTTATGTGCTACCAAGCATATCTGTGCTGGGAGAAATAACCCCATAAATAAGAAGTATCTTATTGGCTTTAACACTTGTGCACAACTAAATTATTGTCAGCAGCTGTGTCTGGTGTGAATGAACTACATTACCCACAATACCTTGCAAAATCATATAAATATATGCATTGTCAAGACTGTGAAGATTCTCACCCAGGCAGCCGTCATACAAATGGCGTAGTTTTTCGGATTGCTTTTGCACAAAGGGGATTTTACTTGCTGAGGATTACAACTACAGTTCAAGTTTAAAGCTGAAAAAAAAAAGATTTTCCCTCAACTGCACTTTGGAGGAGAGGAAGCTGTCCCAGGAGGAAAAGACCCTGTGCAGAGCTAGATTCATCACTGAGACAAGGTAATAAGTACCTGGGCATGTCTAGTGGTGGATGGGAGTAAGCACAGGGTAATTGAAAAAAAAAAAAAGTGTAGAAAAAACACCTGTTTGGAAGGTGGTGCACTGTGTTTTTTTTCTTTGTATTTCTTACAGGGTTCAAGATGGATTCAAAGGAACTAGCTCAGTGGATGGCAGCCCAGTTCAGCAGGCAGCAGGAGCTAGCACAGCAGGCTCAGGACACTGCTATGAGAGCCTTAATGGACCAGCAGAAGCCAGTGCTTGATCTGGTGCAAGCCCTAGTTGAGCTGAAGAACCAAAGTGGAACAGATGCAAGACCAGCAGTGAATACTGGTACACCACATGTGGACAGTGTGGGACTCAATCAAGGGATTGGGGCATTTAGTTTTGGGAAATTAACTCCAGATGATAATGTTGATGATTTTCTAGAGTCTTTTGAAAGAGTGGCACAAGCATTAGCATGGCCAGAAAACCCAGTGGGCAGTAAGGCTGGCAGCCTCATTAACTGGAGAGGCGCTTGCAGCTTACAGAGCAATGCCAGCAGCCCAGGCTTTGAATTATAAGGATGTAAAGGCTGCTATTAGAGATCGCCTAGGGTTGTCTATTTCAGAGTATAGGCGAATGTTTAGAGCTACTACATTGAAAGTGGGTGAAACACCCAGGGCTCTGAGTCAGAGAATCAGAGGTTTAGCTGTAAAATGGTTGGAGCCTGAGCAAAGACGGTAGAAATGTTATTAGATATTATAATGCTTGAACAATTTATGTCTGGGTGTCTAAAGATTTGCACACTTTCCTTATACAGCAAAATTGCCAAAATCTTGGAGAGGCAACCATGCTAGCAGAGAGATTCTTGGAAGCCATGCAGGCTTGCCATAGAATGGGTGGCCCTCTGAAGATTGGTGCTGAGGCTAGATGTGCTGTATCAGAAAAGAAAATAATTAAAAATGTTTCTGAAAATGAATGTACTGTATCAAACCAGATGACACAGTGGAATAGAAAGAAATGTTTCAAGTGTGGAAAATGGGGACATTTAAAAAAGGATGTCAACACACACTAGCTTAGTGGGTGTGGATTTAAAACAGCCCAAAGAAGGATTTCTTTTGATGGTTGATGTGCAAGGAATTACCACAAATGCTTTGTTAGACTCTGGGGCAGACCAGAGTATGATGTCAAAAAGGCTTTGGAAGAGGATAGAGGCCCAAGAAGGATTTGTGCCTAGAACCCCTGAAAGCCAAGTTCACATCAGATGCATTCATGGTGCTGCAACATCATATCCCACCTATAGGCTAAAGGTTAAGTGCCTGGGGGGACAAGAGGAAGTCCTGTTAGCAGTGGTGCCTAGGCTACCCTTTGATTTGGTTCTAGGAAGAGACTGGCCAAGATTTAAGCAGGGTCTAGTGGAAGGACTAGGAAAGAAGGAGGGAGAAGGTTTAATGGTAATAGCTCCCGGGCCTTTATTTGGAAGTCCTCAGACCCCAGCTAAAAAGATGGTTAAGCGTCCAGAAGACCAAGCTACCCCAAAGCAGACATTCGTCCTAAAGTACCATAGGGTCACAGAGAAGGCCCAAGCTCCTAAGCGGGCAACCCCTCAAGCTGCTGGGTTTGACCTGTGCAGCATAGAAAATGTGACTGTACCTAGCCAAGGGAGAGCCCTGGTTGACACCGGTCTCCAAGTGGAAATACCTATTGGATGCTATGGGAGAGTAGCCCCAAGGTCTGGATTAGCCCTTAAATATTTCATTGATGTGGGTGCGGGAGTAATTGATCCCGATTACAGGGGCAATATTAAAGTTCTGTTGTTTAATTTTGGACAGAATGATTATCACGTGAAGACAGGAGACAGAATTGCCCAATTGATCTGTGAGAGGCTGGGTTTTCCACCTGTGGAGGAGGTCACATCCCTGGAGAATTCTGAACGTGGAACCAAAGGCTTTGGTTCTACTGATGTCAAAGGGGTTAAAAGCCTAGCTGCCACCTCTGCCCGAGAGAGGGAGGTGAATGAAGAGGAAGATTTGGGACCCCAGGTATCTGATTGTAAAGAAAAATCAGAGCCCCAAATAGGTGAGGACCTGACAGTGGTACAACAGGAAGAAATTAGGAAATTGCTCAAAGAGTTTCCAGATGTGTTGACACCCATACCTGGGGAGACACATTTGGTTGCCCATGAAATAATAACTCCACCTGGGAAATTAGTTCGTCAAAGGCCATACCGCTTGCCTGAAGCCAAAGACAGGAAGTTGTGGCACATGTCCAGGAGATGTTGGAGATGGGAGTAATAGAGGAGTCAAGAGTCCCTGGAATAGCCCCATAGTCCTGGTGCCGAAGCCTGATGGATCTTTAAGATTTTGTATTGACTTCCGGCCGGTAAACGCCATATCAGTTTTTGATGCATATCCAATGCCAAGAATTGAAGAGCTGTTTGGACCAGCTGGGACAGGCTCAATACTTAACCACCCTTGATATGACAAAAGGATATTGGCAAATCCCTCTCACCAGGGAGTTGAAGCCGAAGACTGCGTTCAGCACCCCCGTTGGCCTTTTCCAGTTCAAGAGGATGCCTTTTGGACTGCATGGAGCAGCGGCTATCTGCCAAAGGTTAGTGGATCAGGTACTTCGACCCCACCAAAATTATGCTTTTGCATATATGGATGATGTCGTAATCCATAGTAACACATGGGCGGAGCATCTAAAGAGGATCAGGGCAGTCTTGTGCTCCATGAAGCAAGCGGGAATCACTTTAAACCCGAAGAAGTGTGCCTTTGCAAATAGGGAGGTAAAATACCTAGGCCACCTAGTGGGAAGAGGAAAAATTAAACCTCTAATAAGTAAAATAGATAGCATCAGGAATTTTCCTCCTCCAACAACAAAGAAACAACTAAGAAGTTTCTTAGGACTTATTGGATACTACCGCAGGTTTATACCGCAATTCGCAGAGAAAGTGCAATTTTCACGGATATGCTGCGGAAGAATTGTCCAAACCAGCTAAAGTGGACACCTGAAGCTGAAAAAGCGTTTTCAGTCTTAAAAGGAAAATTGTGTACAGGACCGGTACTGAAAGGGGTGGACTTCAAGAAACCCTTTCTGGTTCAAACGGATGCATCGGATGTAGGGCTATGAGCGGTTCTATCCCAGTGTCATGATGGGGAGGAGCATCCTGTGATGTACCTGAACAGGAAGTTGTCACCGGCTGAACAAAAGTATTCCACAATAGAAAAAGAATGTTTAGCTATCAAGTGGTCAGTGGAGGTGTTAAGGTTTTACCTTACAGGGAGAAAGTTCCAGTTGGTCACGGACCATGCCCCACTTAAGTGGTTGCAGCAAATGAAGAAACCACAATGCCAGGTTGACACGCTGGTACATGGCCTTACAGGCATTTGATTTTCAAGTTGAACATCGTGCTGGGAAGTTACACAAGAATGTGGATGCCCTTTCCCGATTACGGACTGTAGAGAAGAAGTTTCACCAGTTACACCAGTCCGTAATAACTTAAGCAGGGGGGTATGTGATAAGGAAGCTTATCATAGCTCAGGAAGGGGCTATAGAAAAGGTGAAGTGTCTCTGAACAAGCAACCTGTCAGTGCTGGTAGAAATGAGAAAACAGAATTTTCCCATAAAAGACTACCAGTCCCAGAATGCACCAGGTTTCCAACAGCCATGAGAGGAGCTGAAGTGAGGAAACGTGTGTTCAATCAGGAGGGCTATGAGGTAATCCCTAAGCACTCATCTCAAAGGGCAGGCCTGATTCAGCACAGCTGCGCTGTGTTAGGGAGGATCACTCATCTAGGCAGAATAAGAGTAGAGTTTATTCTACAGATGACCAGCTTCATGATCACCTTGGATATCCAGAGAATTGTCCTCAGTATCCTGAGAATCAGCTTGAGTTGATCATCAGTACCATCTGACGGCTCAGCAGAAGCAGACGCCAAACCGGACGGATAGAGAAGGAAAGAAACCCTCTGGAAGGAAGAGGAGAAAAGCCTTTGAGAGGTCTAGAAGAGTCCAAGGCAGTACGTATACTGGGAGGTATTCCAAGGGCCAGCATAGACCATTGGACTGGGGAAAGCCAGAGGAATGGTGCTGCAGAACAAGGAATCACCAGAGGCTACCTGTGAGGGAAACGGCTGCACGTGGAAGGGACTCTAAGACCTATGCCAGAAGGTATGTGAAGAGAGATCCAGTGTCCAGGGATCAGGACTAGAAGGCTGGACATAAGAACTGGACTACATACTGGCCAGGCTATATAGAGAGGAACTATAGCAACAATGGAAGCTCAGGTATGAACACTGATCTATGCCTAGCTATAACCTTGAAAGACAGCAGGGAAATAAGTGTTCTCCTGAAAGTGCTCCATTGAAAGATTCATCTGTGCCAATTCATGATAGTGACCCTATGCTTGTGATGAAGGGGAAAATAATAGCAGATCAAGATATTGTTTTATATGGACTGTTCTCTATCCAAACTCCGTTGGTAACTTTCTGTGATAAAGCACAGCAGCTATCCAAAGAAATATAAATTTGTTCTTTATTCCACTAAGAAAAGCTCCTGAAGCAGGATTTGACTCACACAGTAGAAAGCCAGCCTGCTAAAGGGTTTCAGCTGGATAACTGATAGCAATTGAGCTGCACCTAATTGCTTGTGAGCTAGGAGAGAATTACTTCTGGATCTGTGTGGAAAGTAATCAGAAGTTAACCTTACAAGAACAGTTTATTTATTTCTTTGTGGCTTTTCGTTTGTTAGAGATATGCTAAGAAAAATTAGCTAATTGCCTGACAAGTTTGAAGGTTGTTTTCCTGATTTTGAGTTTTTGACTTTGTTTTACCAAGTTAAACACTACAAGCAAGTAACCTAATTTATGTGCTACCAAGCATATCTGTGCTGGGAGAAATAACCCCATAAATAAAGAAGTATCTTATTGGCTTTAACACTTGTGCACAACTAAATTATTGTCAGCAGCTGTGTCTGGTGTGAATGAACTACATTACCCACAATACCTTGCAAAAATCATATAAATATATGCATTGTCAAGACTGTGAAGATTCTCACCCAGGCAGCCGTCTGACAAGCCTCAAATTCCTGTGTGACACAGTTTTGTACCTTTCAAGCAGTCTCGGCTGAGTTCAGTGTGCCACTGTCTGAAGAGAAGACCATGGATCCCATGACAAGATTGTCATTCCTGGGCACTGAGATTGACACCAGAGAAGGAATCACTAGACTCCCAATGGACAAGTTGGTGGATCTCAGGGATAAGATTGCTACTGCCTTGGAGTGGCACAGGATCACCCTCAAGATGGCCCAGTCCCTAATAGATTCCTTAAATTTCGACTGTCAAGTAATCCCGATGGGCAGACTGTCTCTTAGACACCTCATTTTTGTGACATCCGGGCTCCAGAAGTTGCATCACCAGATCTGGTTCTCTCTAAGTTTAAAGCACGACCTGGACCTATAGTTGCAGTTCCTCAATGCCTTCAACGAGTGAGTATTTGGCAACAGGGTCTGCACACTAGCCCTGAGCTGGACCTCTTCACCAATGTGGCAGGCACCTCTGGTTTTGTCACATACTTCCGTGGCGCCTGGTGTGCTGCCCCCCCCCCCCCCAGCCTGAGCACTAGGTGATTGGAGGCCTCATTAAAAACATCACAATGTTGGAACTGTTTCCCTTATATATTGCAATACATGTGTGAGGCAATGCCCTGTGCATCTTCTGGTGGTAGCAGAGCTGCTGAGGAAGTTTGTGTTGAGATGCTTGCAGCTCAACATCACGGCACAAGCGCGGTACATCCAGGGTTTAAGTAATAACATTGCTGATTCTCTTTCACGCTTCCAGTGGGATATATTCTGGTGCATGGCTCTGATGGCTGACTAACATCCAACAATGCTCCCGCTCTCAATCTGGGACCTCAAATAGGCATGGATTGGCAGTTGATTCAATGGGCAGTAGCCCTTCGCACATGGGCTGCCTACCTTCGTGGGTATGCAAGCATCCCCTCCTACCTATCCTCCTGGGGCTGATGGCAGGAGTCGCTGTACCATGTGCTATTGGCAGCCTACATCACTGTGGCAAAAACCCAGGGCCTATTATGGTCCATGGTACAGTCACACCTCACCGGTTTCTCCTTCTTCACCAAGATAGCAGTGTGGAGCAACTCCTCAAACAGCTTTTTGTTAGGAAACTTGATGAAAGGATGAGCCCAAAATATGACTAGACAACCAGACAAGAGAAGACCAGTGACCAACGAGATACTCAATCAGCTTTGGGCGGTATTGGCATCCACCTGTTCCTCGGAATATGAAACATGCCTGTTCAGGCAGCATTCACTCTGGTATTCTTTGGATCCTTCAGAATAGTTGAACTGGTGGCCACATCAGCAACCACTGGAGCAGCATTGGGGCTGCTTCCCTCAGACATGTCCTTGCGGGAAGGCCTGATGCATATCAGGATAGCCAAGGCAAAAAATAACCCAAAGGGCAAATGATCACACTCAAGGCAATAGCGAGACTGCGCACCTGTCCGATAGCCAATGTCTGCAAGTACCCGGCAGTGTGACCGACACAAGAGTGCCAGCTGCTGATCCACTTTGATGGCACCCCACTATCATGCTTCCAGTTCACTGCAGTGTTCAAGAAAGCTCTAGCTGCTGTCAGGCTGACCCTTTTGGGATCAGCGCAGCAACTGTAGTGGCCAAGGTCCAGCTGCCTGCCCAGGTTATCAAGACCTTGGGACATCATCAATCTCGTGCTTACACCCTATACATTCACCTACAGGAGGGGATGAAAACAGACACTCTCCAAACACATCGGCCCATGTGGCCAGCATAGCACCAGCAATAACTCTCTTCCTTTCCGTTTTTTGCAGAACACAGAGTCTGGTTGATTGGTCACTTGCATTCTACTACCAACTACTACTAATAATAATTTGTATAGCGCTACAAGGCGTACGCATTCGTTGGGCAGCTGAGAGGGCATCCATGCGGTCACTGGGGCCTTACCTGCGACTGGACAAGAGCAACATACATCTTCTCTGGCTTGGATATCTGGGGATGTGGAGGGTGAAACTCCGCCCCATGCTAGAAAAGCTGCTGTGGGCCCATGGACACCCTGGCACTATCATCCTACACCTTGGCGGAAATTACTTCGGCACCATAATGGGGAAGCGCTTCATTGACTGCATCAAGGCGACCTCTTCTGGGCAGCCTGCAATCTGCCCAGTACCCTTGTTTGGTCGAACTTAATACCATGCCTCAAGTGGGCCAGCATCTGTCTTTAGAATAGGGAGCTCAAAAAGAACAACCAGCAGGTCAGACTGGCTATATTTCGGGCCAGGGAATGCCAAATTTGTCACGACTGAGCACACCTCTCAATTCCTGGCTACTTCAGGACTGACCTCATCCATCTATCAGATGTGGGGCTGGATCTGTTCATCAACGACATGCATGAGACATTGGAAGTCATTCTTGCTGTCAGCATATGACCCTACAAGGTGCACAGATGACCGGAGTTGCGGGGGCAGGGACTCCACAGTGGAGAACCTGAGAAAATGCTCTTGTCCAGAGGGAGGAGTAGCCTAGTGGTTGGGGCAAGGTACTTCAGGCCGGAAGGTCGGGGGTTCAAATCCCACTAGAGGACAGCAACCTTGGGCCGGAAGGACTGGGGTTTCTAGTCCCACAGATGCTCCTTGTGGTCTTGGGCAAGCCACTTAACCCTCCATTACCCATGTTCCCTGTAAGTATTAGTGTATGTGTCTCATATCCCCACGTGTTAAATGTATCCCCCAATTGTGTTGTGACCGCTTTGATTGAAAGATAAGGCGGTATACAAAACTGTCTAAATAAAAAAAAAAAAAAAATCAAAGTTCCCTGTGTCCATGGCAGTTACCCGAGCCAAATTGCAGACTGGCAACTAATCCTGGCCAAGGGGCAGGGCGTTTCAGCTGGCAATGAGGTAGGATGCCCAGACAAGTTCCCTGAAGCAATGGCTGTCCCGGGAGGGACGGCCCCATGAGAGCATAAGGCAAGGCAATGGGCATGGGGGTGGGCCTAGCTCAGCTTGGCAAGGTGGACTCAGCATACTGTGCCCCCTCGCAGATGGCAAGAAACATGTGGCAGTTACCACGCATTGGCTTGGATAACTTGGCTGGGTCTCCACCCCCTCATTGTTATTGCACACGATTGACATGAATAAAGCTGCAACCTTATGCACCCATAATAACTGAGTGACCTGAACTCATACATTCTGTATATGACTGGGGCTATTTTTGTTGTTCTGCGTATGACTGTTGGGGCGAGGCAGAGGGATAGTTCCAACTGCTTACGTTAATCATTCAGCCATGGATGGTTATGGACCCTGGATTTGCTACAGTCTTGCTTGTTTTTCCACTGTTTAGTACGATTAGCTCAGAGAGGAAAGCATGAATGCCGATCAAATGCGGGTTTTAAGGTTTTATAGACGCCTGCATTGGATTTTATTTTGTCAAACAATTTGGAGGCACTTCAACAATAATCATATCTATCAAGGTGCACAGATAAACCTAAGGATCAGTGGGATTTACAGTCCCTGTTGCACAGGAAATTGCCTGCAAGTCTCCTCTTTCACATGGCAAGCAGGAAAAGCCCTTTGCATCAGAAAAGCAGTTCTGCATATCAGTTCCATGCTTACTGTTCTGTAACAATTCCCCTGCACAGGGTACAGGAAGGGTGCGGCAAGCCCCCTGCACAGGGTACAGGAAGAGTGTGGCATGCCCCCTGCACAGGGTACAGGAAGAGTGTGGCATGCCCCCTGCACAGGATACAGGAAGAGTGTGGCATGCCCCCTGCACAGGGTACAGGACGAGTGCGGCGTGCCCCCTGCACAGTGTACAGGAAGAGTGTGGCGTGGCCCCTGCACAGGGTACAGGAAGAGTGCGTCGTGCCCCCTGCACAGGGTACAGAACGAGTGCGGCGTGCCCCCTGCACAGGATACAGGAAGAGTGCAGCATGCCCCCTGCACAGGGTACAGGAAGAGTGCGTCGTGCCCCCTGCACAGGGTACAGGATGAGTGTGGCGTGCCCCCTGCACAGGATACAGGAAGAGTGTGGCGTGCCCCCTGCACAGGGTACAGGAAGAGTGTGGCATGCCCCCTGCACAGGGTACAGGAAGAGTGTGGTGTGCCCCCTGCACAGGGTACAGGAAGAGTGCGGCGTGCCCCCTGCACAGGATACAGGAAGAGTGCGGCGTGCCCCCTGCACAGGGTACAGGAAGAGTGTGGTGTGCCCCCTGCACAGGGTACAGGAAGAGTGTGGTGTGCCCCCTGTACAGGGTACAGGAAGGGTGCGGCGTGACCCCTGCACAGGGTACAGGAAGAGTGTGATGTGCCCCCTGCACAGGGTACAGGAAGAGTGTGGCATGCCCCCTGCACAGGGTACAGGAAGAGTGCGGCGTGCCCCCTGCACAGGGTACAGGAAGAGTGCGGCGTGCCCCCTGCACAGGGTACAGGAAGAGTGCGGCGTGCCCCCTGCACAGGGTACAGGAAGAGTGCGGCGTGCCCCCTGCTCAGGGTACAGGACAAGTGCGGCGTGCCCCCTGCACAGGATACAGGAAGAGTGCGGTGTGCCCCCTGCACAGGGTACAGGAAGAGTGCGGCATGCCCCCTGCACAGGTACAGGAAGAGTGCGGCGTGCCCCCTACACAGTGTACAGGAAGAGTGGAGCATGTCCCCGGTACAGAGTGCAGGATGAGTGGGGCATATCCCATGTATAGGGTGCAGGATGGGCAGAGTGTGTCCCATTAACACGGTGCAGGATGGATGCAGCGTGTCCCATGCACAGGGCACAGGATGGATGGAACGTGTCCCATGTATAGGGTGCAAGGTGAGTGGAGCATGACCCATGTATAGGGCACAGGATAAGCTCAGCATGTCCCATGCACAGGGAGCAGGAAGAGCGGGGCATGTCCTACGCACAGTATGTGCCCCATATGCAGGGTCAGGATGGCTGGCTAATGCTGTTCCCATTCCAAAGATGCATAAAGAGCTTTATGATTACACTTGTTTGACACCCCAACAAACAAATCCCACAATTGCCCCACCACCTTGAAAACTAACCCATCCCCCAAAAATACCTTCTTACAACTGCCCTATCACCCTACAAACTGTCCCATCCCTATAAAATTTCCTTTGCAACTGCCCCACCACCCTGCCATCTGGCCCAACTCCTAAAACTACCCCCACAACAGCCGTACCCCTAAAAACTACCATGCCACTACTGCTCCACCAACCCATACACTGCCCTACCTCTTAAAAATATTCCTTCACAACCACCCTACCACCCCTCAAACTGCCCACCCCTAAAACATTGCACCCACAACTGCCCCAGCACCTCACAGAATGCACCACTTCGAAAAAGCACCCTCCGACATCTGTTTTACCATCCCAAAAGCTGCCCTACCACTGACAAATAACCCCTAAACTGCCCCGCTGAAAAAACCCCACTTCTAAACACTACCTCCTGCATCTGCCCCACCACCTCACCCGATACCTCTGCATCTGCCTCACTAACCCGCAAACTGCTTCCACTCCCACAAACTAACCCCCCCCCGCAGTTGCCACACCCCCAAAAACTACTCCTTTGCAACTGCCCCACTCTCAATATCTCTCCCATGTAAATGCCCCACCCCAAAAACTCCCCACTATAACTGACGCACTATCCTGCAAGATACCCCACCCTCAAAGTATTTCCCCATAACTGTATTCTCCATAAGTGCCCCTCTACCCTCAGCTGCCCCACCAGAGACATAATACATGCACAGCACACACAAAACACACAACAGTGATACACACAGGCACACGCACACAAACACATGAATATACCACACACAGAGATATACAAGGATTACAATAATTCCCTAGCTGTGATATTTTGAATTATTCACATATCTATTTAATTTTCTTTGCTGCTATTTCTACTGTGAACAGGGCCGGCCCATCCACTAGGCGAATTAGGCAGTTGCCTAGGGCAGGAGACCCTAATGGGTGGCATGGTGATTCCTTCCTTCCTGGAAGTGGTGACTCGGCCACCGCTTCAATGCCTTAAAGCACCCTCACAGTCACGCCTGCTGCTCCTACCTCCCTCTGACAGGAAGTTGCATTGAAGGGCAGCAGGAGTGGCAGGCCGTGAGTGTATGTGTGCACCATCGTGGTGCTGAAGCGGCGGCACACAGGAAGGGAGGGATCACCATGCCACCCCTCCCCCAGGTGAGACGATGGGTGCTGGGGGGGGGGCACGGGGGGCCTACCTGGGGCGGCAGAAACCCTTGGACCAGCCCTGATTGTGAAAGCTACTGACTGAATTCTACCGATTTCTTATTAGTTGCTGTCTGCAGGGTTGCCAGAGGAGCTGAAAATCTGTAGCCCTGGCAGTAGTCTTTCAGTACTGCGGCTAAGGATTGGACTGCCAAATAAGGTTCCCCACTGCCCCCAGACCACTTGGGATGAGTCAGAGGCCGCAGTCGGGGCAACCCTCAGATGATTTTAAGTGGCAGAGCTTCAATTTTCTATGTTGCACATCAGAGCAGGAGAGGAAGGGGGAGAGACTTTGGGGGTGTCTTCATGTGAGCCCCTCCAGAAGTCTAGTTTTGTATTTGTTTTAAAGGGACCCACAAGCTTTTTTCATGTGCTTACTTCTGCAATGAATCGCTGCTTTGCATTGGCAGCTCTGTATGGCAAATTCAAATAAACCTTTACACAAAGTCTCCCACAGAGGGTACTTTTGTGATGTGACTTTGCATCACATGACCAAGAGCGTGTGGAGGGTAATTTATAAGTGGCACCTAGGGTAGCGTGCGTTTTGACACGCACCATCACACCTATTTTCTAAAGTCAAGTACGTGCACCAAATCTAGACGCGATCACTTAAACCAGGCCTATCGCTGGCGTAAAAGACCACACATCTTATTCACATGCCCCCATATTTTAAAAAGCACACGTGCACGCAGGCTCCATCCAGGCTCTGCCTATATGAATGGCCACAGTGAAAGTATGCACCATCGGCCTACTACGCGTACTTATAGAATTGTGACTGACTTAAGAATTGCATAAAGCCCTATCAAGGAGTATAAGTCATTGAAATTGCAAGACGTCTGGACATAGATGGAACATCACTTTCTGCGGCTTCTTATCACATCACTCTAATACTGAATCACCTTCACATCATCCCACTGGAATCTCGGATCAAGTATAAATCCTTACTACTGATTCACAAAGCACTACACCAACAACAAACATCACATCTACACACCCTCCTACCACAACCAAACTCTGGGAGATCCACAAGGCAAACCACTAACAATCTTCTGACCATACCGCATGCAAGGACAAAGCACAATCATCAAATATGTGCCCGTGCATTTGACCTCTACAATCCGTTCCTATGGAACTCTCTCTCAACCAAAATCCAGAACAACAAGGACCTCTCCTCCTTTCGGAAACAAATAAAGACCCACTTATTCAGAGAGCACTTTGGCACAAGCTCGAGCAACACCCAATGAACATCGGATTACGTTGTACACACGATAAATTTGTGACTGAGATATGAAGAGGAATTGTAAATAAGTTAGGAACTCCTAATGCTTACTCAATCGGGACTGTAAATAAGTTGTGATCATGTTGATTGTATAACCTCCCCACCTTCCCCGACACCTTCTATCAAACTGTAAATATGTTATGACCAGTTCGATGTAGCACTTGTTGCTTAATGGAAATCGCTTTGACCTGGTGAAAAGCGGTATATAAGCATAGCTAAATAAATCTAAATAAATAAGATTACATCCAAAATTCCTAAAATTTGACCTTTTTTGTGCTTTTCTAGGCATTTTGTTGTATTTTTTGCATGGCGCACACTTTTGCAAAGTCAGATTGTATTTCGTGGTCAGTCTTCACAGCACAGAAATCACCGTGGGATCTCCAAGCATCCAGCTACCAGTTCTCTGTGCAAGATCCACAAGGGATTCAGCAAAAGCCATCTGCTGATCACGTGAGCCCGAACTGAACTTTTACCTAATTAAGAACAGATTTCACTGGGGATGTACAGTACACACATTAACAGGACTAAAAGAGGGTTAAGTGATTTTTGAGAATTTGTTACATTCAAAACTTCATAGAGACACATTCTTATTTAAAAATTATTTTGCCATTATACCCGTGTACGTGTTTTTAATTGCTCAGATGGATTTCTGTTGCCTTTCAATAAATGGAGAACTCTTACTGTGATAATTTTTTTCTTCTATTATAAGAAGACCTGCTAACCGTGTTAATGCCCTTATCCAGAATATTCAGCGACGCTAACATGGTTAGTGCCCCTGAATATCCGCGGGGGCCGCCGTTACATGCCGTGATGCTGACCAGTTGGCGTGGGGGCATGCTGGAGGCATTTCTGGAGGCATGGGGCTGGAGGCTGGAGGCATGGGGGCATGCTGGAGGCATTTCGGGAGTGGCACCCATTGATAATCGAACAGCAGTGATCTTGAGCTGCCGCCCGCTTATCGACACACAGCGAAAGCAAGGCGCAATAAATGCTGGGCTAACGTTCGCCACAGAAGCTAACCGAGCAGTGACTGAATATCGCCATTGCCCACTTAGCTTCCTGGCAATCCGGGCAACCTGGCTATTCAATGCTGGGGCCCAGATATGGCTCCGGCATTGAATATCTGGGTTTAAGGTTCAGCGGCAGTGGCCAAGCACTTTAGCCGCACTAGTCGCCATCACTGAATATTGGGCCCTAGGAGTTTCAACGTGCAGTGTGCAAGTGAACATACTGGGGGTTTGCTTGTATTATTCGTAAAAAGCGTTTTATTCACTGCAGTCTCTCTTTCCTACCTCTAGCAAGTCAATGCCTTTGTGAGTGATATTGCCGAAGTGTTGAAAGGGAAAGTTTGCCTTTTTGCGGATAACATGAATTTTAGCAACAGAGAGGACACCTTGGAGGGAGTAGACAAACTGAGAAAAAATCTACAAGAATTAGAAAAATGGTCAAATGTGTGGCAACTGAGATTTTCAGTAATGCAAAGAAGTGAAGAGTATGCACTTGGGAAGCAGAAACCGAAAGGAGCTGAATGCAATAGGGGACAAGAGACTGGTGTGCACAGACCAGGAGAGGGATCTCAGGGTGATAGTGTCTGAGGATCTCAAGGTGGAAAAATAATGTGACAAGGCGGAGGCCAAAGCCAGAAGGCTTTTAGGCTGCATACAGAGAGGCATAAGCACAGAAGGAAGGAGTTATTAATGCCCCTGTACAAGTCATTGGTGAGGCCTTACTTGGAGTATTACAGACTGTACCTCGCAAAGGATATTAAAAGCTTTGAAACAGTTCAGAGGAAGGCAACCAAAGCATAGGAATCCCTTATAAGAGGCTTGGGGAGGTTAAGCCTTCCCAGTCCCAATGGCAACCTACCCAACTCTAAGTAAAACTGTCAGATAGCACTGATATTTTTACGCAATCAGGTAAAAAAAAATGCCATTGTCCCCAATCTAAATTAACCACCTAACTGAAATTTCTCTCCACTATACAATTCTTAATAAAAAATAGAGAAATGTATGACCTAAGTCAAAAACTGACGTATATGGATCTATGAATGTCGGAAAAATAGCCTTGAGACAGTAATACTATCTCTTGAAGCTAATATTCCATTTTACTCAAATTGTTGAGCCCATATGAGAGCTTACGATAAATAAGGTTTAACACCACTTGAAAGTGTCACCAATAAACAATATAATGTCATAAAACCACTTTAAAGTTTTGAGACTGAGGGCCAAAGCAATCCACTGTTAACAGGGTACTTATCTGAAGTCTCTCCGCCATGTAGCCATAGTCCCGTTTCATCAAGGTATGCAGTTGGCCCCAACACTCTTCCTTTGAAAAATATTCAAGGAGCTGGAGTTGTGGAAAAGATTCTTTAAGTAGTAATCAGCAGACACAGCACTGCGTTTCGGGCGATTCAAAGCCTTTCGCCCTGTTGCAACGCTCACCAACTACATCCACTCCCTTCGTCGTCGCTGATTCAAGAGTGAGACGCCAGCGCATGCTCAATAGCGACATTCATAGATCCATATACGTCAGTTTTTGACTTAGGTCATACATTTCTCTATTTTTTATTAAGAATTGTCCCCAATCTAGCACCTTCCTTTCCTTCTTCCCCATTACCACTTCCACCGCCCTGCAGCCGTCTTAAAAAAACACAGAAGACAGGTTCGGGTTTGAGCTATCTTGGTTCTCTTCTTATCCTTGTCCACTGTTGCTGTGTTGTCTGTCTTGATTAAATTATAAGCTCTGATGAACAGGGACTGTCTTTTACATATGTCTGTACAGCACTACATGTGACTTGTAGCGCTATACAAATGATCAGTAGTGGTAATAGTAGGATATGCTGGATTGGTGGAGGGGACAGGAAGAGGTTATAGTGATGAGGTTGAACATAGGAAAGTGCAGTATGACAGAGAGGATATCCTGGCTTGGGGGAAAGAAAGTTGGGGATACAAAGAGGGTTGGTGAAGGCAAGGGAATATGGTGACGGGAGATGCTGGACATTGGGCTGGGTGAATAGGGTGATAGGAAGATGTTTGACACAGGAAGAGTATAAGGACAAGGGAGATGTTTGACATGGGAGTAAGAAGACCGAGGAGAGATGCTGGACATGAGGTGTGGGGGGGAAGTAAGAAGGGGAGATAGTGGACACCGGGGAAACAGGAAGGCTGAGAGGAAATGTTTACACAGGGGAGAGCAGAAAGATAAGGGAGATGCTGGACAAGGGGGAGTGGAGAGAAAGAGGGGAAATGCTGGACATAGAAGGAGTAGGAAGACAGGGGTGACGCCGTATGGAGTAGGGGAGAGAGAAGAAATACTAGGGGAAGTGGGTGGCATGGCATGGAAACACCTCCATGAGTTTTCAAAACAGCAGCTTTCTACTGCTGCTTCAGCGCCACAGTGGGCCTTAAAGCGCCCATATGAGTGCGAGCACTCACGGCCTGTTGCTCCTGTCCCCTCTGATGTAACTTCCTGTTGGAGGGACCAAGAGGGCCAGAATGTGAGTGTGCGCACGTGCGTGGGTGCTATAAGGAAGCTGGAAAGGTACTGGAGAAACACTAAGCAAATAGATATTCAAATAAACTACTTCAAAAAACTAAAAGAATATTGTCTCTGCATTAATAGGAATAAGAGAGACTACCACACAAAAATAATAATGGCATCCTTAAACAAGCCAAGTGAGTTATTTGGGATAGTTAAATCTCTAACCTAATCTCCACAGAACAAGAGGCCAAACACCATGCCAAGACTGCAAACCATCTCCGCTTACTACATAGAAAAGGTAAACAAATATCTAGCAACAAATGGAGTACAACAAGACGTTCATTCAGATATGAACCCTTCCTGGTCACAATTTTCACTAGTCTCCTTAAATCAGATGAAAACCATCATAAATACAACAATCTCAGCCAGAGATCCATGCCCAGTGAGCTGGATAAAGATAACTCGTGAGGAACTTGCTCCCATGATTCTCAAGATAGTACATGCATCACTAGTAAAAGGATACTTTCCCAAAGAACTTAAAATAGCTTCAATCTGATCAGCATTAAAGAACCTCTCACTAAATAAGTTGAATGCTAACCTAGATTGCCAGACTTTTTCTTCCAAGGCCATGGAGGGTAAAGTGACTCCCCCAAGGTACGAGGTAGTTACTCTTACCACTAGGCTACTCCTCCACTCTAAGAGCCACTAAAGACTCAAAATCATTTTGCAAACTCCTCAAAACTTTACTACATAAAAAGCATTATGGGGACTCTGTAACATGACCAATGTGCTGACCAACAAGGATCCTAGCTATACAGACCCGACATCTAACTGAATCCCAAAGATCTAAAGACTGAGCTAACAAAAGCATGGGGGGGGGGGTACAACTCTAGCCCATTCACTGAACAGATTAGATGGACCATGCCGGTCTTTATCTGCCATCATTTACTATGTTGCTATGCTGCTATGTTAAATAACTCAGCTGAGAAGTGACGTTATTTATATAACATTACTGTGCAGAGGGATCACAGGCCAGATTATTCGTCATCCTCAAGTGGGTACCAAAACATGGTTAGCTACACCACTTTATATAAATATAAACAAAATATAATGAAGTGGGGTTTCAACATACAAATGAGCAAAAAATATTTATGATCAAATTTCAGTAACCAAATTTAAATCAAATAATACATACTCAAACCAATCACTCAGTCAACACTCAAACCATGAATCATACAAAATCTAACCCAATCCCAAAAACGTTCCAACTTTCCTATCTCCTCTAGCCTCTTTCCTCCTACCACCTATCCTCTCTACAGTTTCCCCTCTCCATTTTCATCACGCCCCCATCCCTTGGCAAATAGTTACCTTACACTGAAAATGTTCTGCCTTTCCTTCACACAACCCTTGGGTTGAAGAGAAACTGGAGTCGTAAAGGGACATAGCTGTTAACCATTTCTAAAGTGAAAACAGTTCTCTCAGTCTATTATTCTATCACCCCTGATCAAAAACAGTCATTGGCTCTTGTATTTTGTTGCTTCCTCCTTAAAATCACACCTGTTTTCCTCTGTTTTGTCCATTGTGTGAGCACTGGTGCTCTTTCCACCTCTCCAATCCTCCCAGCTGTAGCAATTCTCTGACATAGGCTGAGTTTTCCTTGTAGCAGTGCATTATCATTGCCTTCAATGGGGACTTCAGGATTTTCATCCCCTTTCAGGCTTTCCATAGGGCTTTCACAATCACACATAGCATCAATTCTTGCACTTGTGCCATGCGCCCTGGACAGATGTGTATAGTCTCTCTCTGTTGGATGAAGGGATCTCCAAACATCTATGATTTGACACCATTGACAGAACCTCCTCAAGTGCCTTGCGGCACCAAGACGGTTCCCCCCATATTTCCTTGACACATCTATGCTAGGATCCAAGACTCCATTCCAATCACCCCCCAAAATTATTGGGGAGTCTGGCAATGTATCGATTTCCGCAGCTAATTTAGCGAAAAAACTGGGATCAGGCACATTTGGGGCCAATGTTCCCTCTAATTCTCTGTAGGCTGTGTGAGCATAAAATATCAGCTGTACAGCTTTTGAAGGAAGGTTAAATTTTTGTGCGCCACATAACAACACTCTGAGTTATATACTTTAAAATTTGACTACACGTCAGAATACAGTATGTACACCACATTGATTTTAATCAAATTAAATGAAAATAGATGATTACTAAATGAAGCAGAAAATTTCTAGTAATTACAATCACAACTTTTAAATTTTAAGACGTCTGTGTTGTTTTCTATCAGAATCAGAACCATAATTTTTGTGCGCTCAGTTGTAAAGTATGTGCGCTCGCTCGGCGAGGTGTGTGCGCACGCACACGCGCACAGCTTAGAGGGAACAGTGTTTGGGGCATACCCACTACCCACTAGCAACTTCCGTCCCTTTAGATCTTCCTGTATTAATACAAATCTACCTTC
This sequence comes from Ichthyophis bannanicus, assembly GCA_033557465.1. Classification (NCBI taxonomy): domain Eukaryota; kingdom Metazoa; phylum Chordata; class Amphibia; order Gymnophiona; family Ichthyophiidae; genus Ichthyophis; species Ichthyophis bannanicus. The sequence goes on along the minus strand of CM066032.1, from coordinate 101,056,075 downwards.
TGGGTCTACCACTGTCTGCTCCACTTTAAATCCTATCCCTTTCTTAATTAGTATTGCGACCCCCCTTTTTTCTCTAGTGCCAATGCCCCATAAATATGCTCCATCCCACCCTTCTTTAACCGAGCCAAATCCTCTATAGCTTGATGGGTTTCCTGCAATAATATGATATCACCTTTGTGGCGCCCCAATGCATGCAAAACTTTGTTCCTCTTAAAGGGGCTTGCTAATCCACATATATTCCAGGAAATTATTTGCACCCCAAGTGTGTATATTGTAACATATAATCTGAGTACATTATCTTTCCATAGTTATTGGAGGGACCCTCCCAGCCTAGGACCCCCCTCTCCAAACTATTACTACCTTTCGTCCCCTCTGAATTCCAAGTTGACTCTGTGCATATATTCTCCCTTCATGACCCTTGTGCCCCCTCCCCCTCCCCAATCCCTGATCCCCCTTCCAATCCTACCCCTAACCCCTACCCAATACATCTCCCACACCTCCTCCATGGCCACCTAATGCTAGGGCCGCCCCATCCCCCCTGCTGATTCCGTGTATCCCCTCCCCTTCCCATTTACAAACCATTTCCTCCCTTTTTTACAACCACTCAATGTACCCTCTTCCTCCACTTCTTATGATTAATCCAATTGGCACACCTATGCCTCTCTAACCCCATTTTAACAAACAAGCATTATTGAAAAATAAGGCGAACAACATTGCAACTATAACACATTCAAACTAATGTTCTTTTAGTCTTCTTCATATTCCAGTGTCATCTTTAGTCGACCCACCAGCATCGTTAACTTCCCCCAGACTGTGGTCATCCAAGTTCCTGTCCCTGAAGTCCAACAGTGCTCCACACCCTCAGATTCAGGTATTTCCCTTCAAGATCTCTAGGTGGTTCTGCATCCATTTGTGCGCTTCTTCTGGTGTATCCATTATCACTGCCTTCCCATTATAGAAAATTCGCAGCCTTGCCGGGTATTGTACCACAAATTTCTGACATACAGCGGCATATGCCTTTCGCTTCACACTCAATTGCACAGAATAGTCTTGAAAAACATGTATGCGCACTCCTTCATACATCAAAGTCCCTTTAGCTCTTACTGCCCGCAGGTCATCATCCTTCTGCAAAAAGTTCATAAATCTGGCCAGCACTATTCGAGGCTGTGTGTCGTCTGGCCGAGGTCTTCCCAGCCTATGAATCCTCTCAATGACAATTGAGGTGTTGTCGTCCCCCAAGTTTAAGGTGTGTAGCAGACCCAGAAAGTATTTGCGTTATTCTGTATCTTTAATAGTTTCCGGTATGCCAAGTACCCGAAGATTTTTCCGGCGGCCCCTATTTTCGAGGTCATCGAGTTTTTCTCCTTGCTTACTGACAGTAGTTTGCAATGTAACGATTTCTCTGTCTGCTTTGATCAGTTCATCCTCCAATGTAGATATACGTCTCTCCGCTGCTTGTATCCTTGTGCCCACAGCCTCCAGTTGTTTACTTATCCCATCCAGCTGACCTGTGATACCATCAAGTCTTCCACTCAAAGCATTTACCACCGCATTAGTCACCTCTTCAGTAGACAGCACAGACTGACTTGGTGAATGAGGTCCATCAGTCATCTTTACTGGGGCTGGAGCTGCTGAACTCCTCTCACAGCCCCGATGGGCTGTTTTCATTTCACACCGTGGTTTTACAACTATCCACTCGCTGCTGCGGCTGCAGTGCTGTCCGATGTCTTTTCTCCTTGCTTTTTAATCCAATTAGAACATCTACAAGGTCCTCAGAATAGAGAAGAAAGCCGCAGTACCTGCGCAAGTGTGTCCAAATTCACTCAGCTTACCACATGATTTCTTAACCAAATGCCTTCATATTCTGTGAAGGAAAGGTCCACTGTTGACCATTAGGTGGCACTCTAAGTTCAGTCCTGATATCAATTTTACCAGAGAGTGCAAAAGAAGGCAGCTGGAGCAATCACAAATCTTCATCCGACAGTATATAGATCATCAATCAAGTCACAACAGATGGGGTCCGGCACCACAACTATAAAATGAAGTTGCCATGAGGGATCTAAGCAATACTTCTCCCTCGATCACCAGCCGGATGTCTCATACTGCCGCCAAACACTTCCTCCTCCTGATCCTTCTAAGTGGAACGCATGACTGATCATGCGTTCCACAGCCTCGTGGTGATGGCCGCAGCTACCCGAGAATCAAGAGCCCCAACCAGGCAGCAGAGCATCAGGGCAGATGCACCAACAGAGACCCTCCAGATCACCAACCAACAATCTGACCTCTCAAGCAGGCGATCTGGTCGAGGCTGCACATCGTGACCAGAAGGTAAATTTCGCCACTTGTTAAATCTTTCCAGCGCCTCCGCTTCAGTAAATCTCGCTCCAATTTATTTAACTGCCAGCGTCAGGATCGGGAGGGCACCTCAAGGGGTATTAGGCTTTTAAAGTTCTTCGGAGGCACCATTAAGGGGAGAGCTGTTTATGGACCGGTGTAACCTGCATCGGGTAGAGCAGCGCTGGTAGTCCCTTGCTTTTCTTCCATTTTCCTGATCATGGGACCACCAATCGGCACCGTTTATGGCTCAGGGCAATCTACGATGGCCACGGGAGCTCTGTCCATGGGAACGGGAGACCTTTTTCCATATTTCCGCTCTCTTTACATTGTAATATGGAGATTCAGGAACGGAGCTGCTCTAATAAGCCACCATCTTCTCCCGTGCTCACGAGCACCTCCCCCCCCCCCCCCCCGACTGAAATGGTATTTATAGGTGATGCTGCAGAAGAATTGAAACAAATTTCAACAAACGGGGAAGATGTATTACAACTATCTGATAAACTAGCAAATCACCTGGGCCAGATGCTATATATTTGAGGGTGCTGAAAGAACTGAAATATGATTAATGGGCTTCATTATAAAGCATATGAGGACAGACTTAAGGATCTTAATATGTACACCTTAGAGGAAAGGCGGGATAGAGGTGATATGATTGAGATGTTTAAATACCTCCGTGGCATAAATGTTCAGGGAGAGAGCCTCTTTCAATTGAAAGCAAGTTCTGCTACGAGGGGACATGGGATGAGGGTGAAGGGAGATAGATTCAGGAGTGATATGCGGAAATATTTCTTTACGATAGAATAGTGGATCCATGGAATAGTCTCCCAGTGGAGGTGGTAGAGATGAGGACAGTAACTGAATTCAAAAAAGCATGGGACCAACACAGAGGATCTCTAAAGGTAAAAAGTGGACTGTTGTAGTTGTTGTTATGGAAGGACAGACTAGATAGGCCATGTGGTCTTTTTCTGTCATCATGTTTCTATGTTTCTATGATATTGCGGACCTGCTATTAGTAATCTGAGAACTATCATTAAAATCATCTCTAATACCTGAAGATTAGCGAATGGCCAGTGTAATGCCAATTTTTAAAAAGAGTTCCAGGGGTGATCCAGGAAACTACAGACCGATGAGCCTGATGTCAGTAGCAGGCAAAGTGGCAAAAAACATTATAAAGAATAAAATTACTGAACATGTCGTGGCTTAATGAGAGAAGCCAACATGGATTTAGCCAAGGAAGATCTTATATTACTAATATGTTATATATTTTTTGAAGGTGTGAATAAACAGGTAGATAAAGGTGAGCCGGTTTGTATAGTGTATCTCAATTTTCAGAAAACCTTTGACAAAGTCCCTCATGAGAGACTCTTGGGGAAATTAAAAAGTCATGGGATAGGAGGCAGTGTAGTTTTGTGGATCTGGAACTGGTTAGAACATAGAAAACAGAGACCAGGGCCAATTGGCCAATTTTCTCAATGGAGAAAGGTGAATAGTGGAGTAACCCAGGAATCTGTGCTTGGCTCACTACTTTTTAACATATTCATAAATGACCTGGAAATGGTAATAATGAGTGAGGTGATCAAATTTGAAGATGACACAAAATTATTCACAAGAGGATTGTGAATAATTGCAAGAGGACATTGATGAACTGGAAGACTGGACGCCCAAATGAGTGATTAAATTTAATGTGGACAAGTGCAAAGCTATGCACCTGTGAGAAAGGAAGGCCCCAGAACAAGGTTAGAGACTATAGCAGAGACTGATGAGCTTTTGTGTGATAAGGTAACTTACACTAATATAAATCATCCTGTTTATGGCAATCTTGATCTTGATATGGATAGTGATGACCCTGTTTATGGTACTCTTGATATAGGTACAGATGGTAATGAAGGCACAGATAATGACGGAGAAACAGGACTGTGAAGGTGGCTATAGCCATATACCTTTAATCAGATAAAAATATATGCTTATTGAAATACCAGGCTGAACTGCAAAATATACATTTTTAGATAGAAGCTTTTGTCTCTGTAAAAACTGCTGACAGTTATTGCAAAAGAGATTAATTAACTAACAGATTGTGTATACAGCTACTGTTACCAAAGGTTAGCTTCTGCAAATTTTGAGGACTTTCTGTGTATTACAGACATCCCTCCACCCTTCTTGTGGTAAATGATGGGTCAAATTTTAGATAACAACTAATGTCAGGACTATTGCATGAACCTTCCGAGAATCAGAGACCTTAGGTCAACATGTAACTGGAAATCAAATAAAAGCTTGAGACATCAGCAGAATTTAGAAAGAAATTATAAGTATAACTTATAAGTATAAGTATAACTGAGTGGAGGAGTGGCCTAGTGGTTGGGGCAAGGTACTTCAGGCCAGAAGGTCAGGGGTTCAAATCCCACTAGAGGGCAGCAACCTTGGGCCAGAAGGACTGGGGTTTCTAGTCCCACAGGTGCTCCTTGTGGTCTTGGGCAAGCCACTTAACCCTCCATAACCCATGTTCCCTGTAAAATAGTTATCTCCACATTATAATGCCCTGTTCAATGTAATTTCAGTTTGTTCAATGTAAACCACACTGATGCAGAATAGCACGGTATATAAGAGAATATAAATATAAATAAATAACTAATCAACTCTTGTTTGTTGAAAGAATTGTAGCAACCCCTGCTGTCGCTTTGTGATTGAGATAGCACAGTTACTTACCTGTAACAGGTGATCTCTGGGAACAGCAGGAATTAGTCCTCACATATGGGTACGTCGGAACCGACGGAGCCTGCGCGGGAAAGCTCCCCAGCTTCCCAGAAGGAAGCTTTTGGGGCCTCCCACTGCACATGCGCGCTGCCTTCCCGCCTTCCTGACCAGCTCTCCTCAGTTCGAGTTTATAGCTGAGACAATAGAGAGAGGAAAGGAAGATAGATAGAAGATACAACTCCTAGGGGAGGTGGGTGGGTTGTGAGGACTAATTCCTGCTGTTCCCAGAGATCACCTGTTACAGGTAAGTAACTGTGCTATCTCCAGGAACAAGCAGGAATAAGTCCTCACATATGGGGACTCCCTAGCTAAGATGCCTGGGGGATCCCCTTCCAAGGGTTCGCCATCTTCGTATGGATCTCAGGCATCCATCCTGGGAAGGTGGGCAGGAGTTGATCAAGTATGGAACAGGTGTTTGAGGACAGCCTGACCAAACAAGGCATCCCGGCGGGAGTCCTTGTCCAAACAGTAATGGGCTGTGAAGGTATGAACCGAGGCCCATGTGGCGGCTCGACAGATCTGATCAATGGATACAGAGTGAAGATGAGCCATTGAAGTGGCCATGGCTCTCACATTGTGAGCTGTGACATGGCCTTCCAGAGAAATATTTTTACTCTGGTAAGCAAAGGAAATACACTGAGCAATCCAATTGGAAAGTGTACGTTTGGAGACTGGAAGTCCCAAATGAGAAGGATCAAAAGCCACGAAAAGCTGGGAAGACTTTCGGTGTGGCTGAGTCCTGTTGAGGTAAAAGGCAAGAGCTCTTTTACAATCTAAAGTATGAAGGTTCCTCTCTGCACTGGATGCATGAGGAGCTGGAAAAAAGACAGGTAGATATACCTCTTGATTAAGATGAAAAGGCGAGACCACTTTGGGCATAAAGTGGGGATTCGTCCTAAGGACCACCTTATCATGATGAAACCTGGTATAAGGTGGATGAGCCACTAAGGCCTGTAGTTCATTGATGCGGCAAGCCGAAGTGACTGCAATAAGGAAAAGGACCTTCCAGGAAAGAAATTTCAAGGAGGTAGAAACCAACGGTTCAAAAGGTGGCTTCATAAGCTGACCCAGAACTAGGTTCAAGTCCCATGCTACCGGAGGAGGTCGGATGGGAGGCTTAGTTAGAGTCAGGCCTCTCATGAACCTTGCAACAAGCGGATGAGAGGAGACAGGTTGTCCATTTATAGGTTTTAAGGATGCTGCAATAGCACTCAAATGGACTCTTACTGAATTCGTCTTAAGGCCTGCATTAGAAAGATGCAGGAGATAGTCTAGTAGAGAATTCAAAGGAAGTGCTAGAGGGTCAAGACCCTGTTGAGCACACCAAATGGAAAAGCGTTTCCATTTGAAAGCATAGGAATGCCTCGTGGAGGGTTTCCTAGAGGCATGAAGGATATCTTTCACTGGTTGAGAAAGATTGAAGTCATGAAGGCTTAGGCCTTCAGTAACCAAGCTCTGAGGTGTAGGGACTTGGGGTTTGGGTGCCACAAAGTCCCTTCCTCCTGAGAGAGAAGGTCTGGCGCAGCTCCCAGGTCCAGGGAGGGTCCCTGGGAGAGATGCAGAAGTAGAGGGAACCACACTTGGCGTGGCCAGCGTGGAGCTATGAGGATCATCGATCCGTGATCCCTCTGGAGTTTGAACAGAGTCTTGGGAATCAAAGGAATGGGTGGAAAGGCATATAGGAATTCCTGACCCCAATGCAGGAGGAAAGGCGTCGTTGGCCTGAGCTCCCTGACACGGAGTCTTGGAACAGAACCGGGGAAGTTTGGCATTCCACGGACTTGCAAAGAGGTCTATGTCCGGGGTTCCCCATTCCTGAAAGATTCTGCCTATCTGGTCCATATGTAGGGACCATTCGTGTGGAAGCAGAACTCAACTGAGTCTGTCTGCCCGAGAGTTTTGAACCCCTGGAAGATATACTGCCAGAAGATGAATTTGATGCTCTCTGGCGAAGGCCCATAATCTGAGAGCTTCGTTGCAAAGCGACAGAGAGCCTGTCCCTCCTTGTTTGTTTACGTAGAACATGGCCACCTGATTGTCTGTCTGAACTAGGACGGTCAGGTTGACAAGGAGGGTATGGAAGACTTTGAGGGCAAAGAAGATTGCTCGCAGTTCCAGGAGGTTGATGTGAAGGGTGGTCTCCTGTGGAGACCAAGTACCCTGAGTGGAGAGGGATTGTAGATGGGCTCCCCACCCTGTTTGGGAGGCATCTGTTGTGAGGGTTGCTTGGGGCAACAAAGGTTGGAAGGGGGCCCCCAACAACAGATTCATGGTGGACTTCCACCATTGGAGGGACCAAAACAGACGCTTTGAGGTGAGTATTTGGTCGGAGAGCGCTCCTGATGCTTGAGTCCACTGGGTGGCCAAGGTCCATTGAGCTGCTCTCATATGAAGACGAGCGTAGGGCACCACGTGTACCGTGGAGGCCATGTGGCCCAGAAGTCGCAGCATTTCTCTGGCTGTCAAGTGACTGCTGGACTGAGCTTGGGAGGCCAAGCACACCAGACGTTGGCCCCGGACTTGAGGTAGGTAGGCCCTTGCAGTGGTGGTGTCCAACTGGGCCCCTATGAATTCCAGAGACTGAGTAGGGATAAGTTGAGACTTGGGAAGGTTTATCACCAGTCCCAGATACTGCAGAATGTGTCTTGTGCGGTCCAGGGAAATCTGGGCCTCTGACTGAGAGGGAGCTCGGATGAGCCAGTCGTCCAGATATGGGAACACAAAAATTCCCAGACCTCTTAGAAATGCGGCAACGACTGCCATGCATTTGGTGAACACTCTTGGAGCAGAGGCTAGACCGAAGGGAAGTACTCTGTACTGGAAATGTTTTCCCTGAAACAGAAATCTTAGATATTTTCTGTGGGATGGGTGGATGAGTATATGTGTGTACGCATCCTTGAGATCTAGAGAACAAAGCCAATCCTGACTCTGAAGGTATGGAAGGAGAATGCCTAGAGAAAGCATTTTGAATTTCTCCTTGTACAGAAATTTGTTCAATTCTCTCAGATCTAAGATAGGTCTGAATCCCCCTGTCTTCTTTGTTATGAGAAAATAAGGGGGGTAGAATCCTGTCCCTTGTTGAAGAAGAGGAACCTCTTCTATTGCCCCTTGTGCAAGGAGAGAAGAGACTTCCTGATCCAACAGGCCCAGGAGAGATGGGGGAGAATTGAAGTGCCTCACCATGGTATATGGAGGAAGGTTGGAAAAATGAAGTTTGTAGCCCTCTCTGATGATAGAGAGGGTCCAGTGCTCTGATGTAATTTGCCCCCATCTGGGAGCAAAGTGAGCTAACCTTCTGGGAATGGTGAGGGGCTCTGGTTGTTCTAGAGCCAGAAAGGTTAAGTTCTCTATGGGCAAGTCAAAACCCCTGAGGGGGCTGAGCCTGCTGAGGAGTGGCAGACGCTGCAGGCTTTGACCTTGCCTGTTTAGGTTGCTGACGTTTAGCAGCAAAGCGAGGCTGAGAAGATTGTTGGCCAGTATTTGTGGAAAATCTGGCCTTCTTGTAGTAAGGCCTCTTGAAAGACTTTTTCTTGGCAGGAGTAGAGGTAGACTTAGAAAGTCTATCTAATGTAGCATTTTCTGCGTCCATTTGAGTGGCTTTAATTTGCCAGTCCTTACCAAATAAGTTCTCACCTGTACAGGGCAGATTCCGTAAGCCATCCAGGACCCAGGGTTCTAGGTCAGAGGCCTGGAGCCAAGCAAGTCGTCGGGCTGCAATAGCAATGCCCGAAGCTCTACCGGCACCCTCAAAGGAATCAAAAGCTGCTCTGTTGGAGAACTTAGAAACATCTAGAAGCTGTTTCACCAGAGAAATGAACTCCTCCTTTCTATCCTCAGGGATAAAGGAGGCAAAATGCCGTACCTTTAGGGCAAGTTCCCTGAGAAACATGCCCATATACAGACTGTAAGAATTAATCCTGGCTATAAGCATACTAGCCTGGAAAATTTTCCTGCCAAAAGAGTCTAGGGTCTTACATTCTCGCCCTGGAGGGGTAGAAGAGTGCCTTTTGGTGCTCTTAATCTTTTTCAGCGCAGACTTCACCACAATGGAATGGTGAGGCAGCTGAGTCTTTTGAAACCCAGGAGAAGGAGGGACCCGGTACATGGTGTCCAACCTACGAGAGTAAGGAGACAACGTTAGAGGAGCCTCCCATAAGTCCATCAAGTGTTCTTGAAGGATTTCATGGATAGGCAGGGTGACTGCCTCTTTAGGAACCTTAGGGTATCCTAAAATATCCAATTTCTTTGACCTAGGTTCTTTTTCAGAGGATGTGGTAATAGAAAGTCCTTTAGCTAACTCTATAATGAAGTCTTGAAAGGACAAATCCTCTGGTGGAGACATTCTCCTCTTTGGGGAAGAGGGGGTCTTCATGAAGAACTAGAGACAGCTCATCAGAGTCCTCAGAGGAGTCAAAATCCTCAGAAGAATCAGAGTATTCTCTATTTGCTTCCAACGCACGATACGCATACCGATCGGTATCGACATCGGGCGTACCGGGTATGGGATCGGTATCGGGTGAAAACCCGGATCCGGCATGCGGAACCGATCTGCGTTTGGAAGTCGATGGTCTCGGTTCCGGTATGGGAGACGATACCGGAACCGGACCCGGTACCGCTGAACGCGGTACCGAGGGCGTCGCAGCTGTAATAAAAGCCAGCATGGCCTGCTGCATGGTCTGAACAGTATTGCTCATAGACGCCACTGCTGCCTGGATGTCGGTACCGGTATGGGCCGGTACCCCAGAGCAGTCTAACAGGTGATCAGTCGAGGCCGTGCCATCGATGTCAACCTGTAACCCCATAGATGGTGCTTTGGAAGCCAGAGCTTCCCGCCGGGGTTGTTTGGCTGGGGCAGGATCCTCAGATTCAAAAGTGAGAGCCTCTCGATGCTTTGAAGGAGATTTGCTCTTTGAGGACCTGCCCGAAGAAGGTTTGGTTACCTGAGATCCATCCGGAGAGGAAGACCTGGATGACTGTGATGCTGGATTATCTGAAGCAAACAGCACATGGAATTTGTTGGCCCGGTTCTGCAAACCACGTTTAGACATCTGGGAGCAGGATGGGCAGTCCGGAATGGAGTGGTCAGGTCCCAAACATTTAAGACACCATTCATGGGTGTCTGTGACAGAAATAACAGCACTACACTTGGTACACTTCTTAAAACCAGGGGCTGGTTTCTCCATGAGGAGAATTTGTGTAGGCCTGAGGCCTAACCGAAGTCACCAAGTTGTGCAAAGATAAAGATTTTTTTTTTTAAAGAAAAGAAAAGAGAGACCGGCGGTACCAGTTTCGGTATGGGGAAGGCAGGTATGCGGTCTAAAGAAACAAACTAAAACAATAATTTCTTCAGCGGTGACAGGAACACGACCTGCTGGCTCCGCGGAAAAAGAGAAACTGAGGAGAGCTGGTCAGGAAGGCGGGAAGGCAGCGCGCATGTGCAGTGGGAGGCCCCAAAAGCTTCCTTCTGGGAAGCTGGGGAGCTTTCCCGCGCAGGCTCCGTCGGTTCCGACGTACCCATATGTGAGGACTTATTCCTGCTTGTTCCTGGAGATCATGGCCTTGTAACTTCCGCTTTTTATATGACTTTTGCAAAGCATCAGCAGAAATGTGATCCTGTAAGCAGATTTTATTCCAGACCTGTAATTTTGTAACATGATTATCATCCGATGCTAATTAAAAATTAACTATGTCAGCTGATACTTCTTAATAAAAGACAGATCTCTGGTGGAAGATTTTTGAAGGCAGTTGGAGGAGGAGCCCTGATTTGCACCCCCTGACGATCTACCTTCTAGAGCTCTGGAATTAATATAACTGATTTTCTGTGTATGTGTCTTGGGTTTTTTTTCCTTCCTGTTAGAAGGCCCAGGTAAGCCTAAGAATCCAGGTAGGAGGGCCTGCCCCTAAAAGGGCACAACAGCACCTAGGGGAAAAAACCCCCAAACAATGGTTACACAATGCAGGGTTCCACATTAGGAATCACCTCCCAGGAAAAAGATTTAGGCGTCATCGTGGATAATACGTTGAAACCCTCCGCCCAGTGTGCAGCCGCAGCCAAGAAAGCAAATAGAATGCTAGGTATCACAAGGAAAGGAATGGAGAATACAACCAAGGATAAAATTCTTCTGTATTGCTCCATGGTGTGACCACACCTTTAATATTATGTGCCGTTCTGGTCCCCATATCTGAAAGAAAATATAGCAGAATTGGAAAAAGTACAGAAAAGAGCAACCAAAATGGTAAAGAGGAGAAAGGCTTAAAGGGTTAAGGCTCTTTAACTTAGAAAAGAGACGGCTGAGGGAGATGTGATAGAGGTCGATAAATTAATGAATGGGGTGGAACGGGTAAACGTAGATCGGTTGTTTACTCCATCAAAAAGTAGAAAGACTAGGGGACATGCAATGAAGCTACAATGTAGCCCATTTAAGATTAATAAGAGAAAATATTTTTTCACTCAATGAGTAATCAAACTCTGGAATTTGTTACCGGAGGATATAGTGAAAGCTGTTAGTGTAGCTGGATTTAAAAAAGGTTTGGACAAGTTCCTGGAGGAAAGGTCCATAAACCATTATTAAAGAGGACTCAAGAAATTGAGTGCTTACTCCAGAACAAGTATTGTGGTACCCATATACCTTTTGGGAACCTGCCAGGTACTTGTGACCTGGATTGGCCACTGTTGGAAGCAGGATACTGAGCTTGATGGACCTTGGTCTGACCCAGTATTGCATTTCTTATGTTCTTATGATCTATAGATATGATGCTTCTTCCTAGGAGGTTTGGAGTCCTTGACCTGGACTCTTTGATATGTTATGGGGAGGGAAAATAGTGAGTGGAGGGGGAAGGGGTTGGGGTAGGGCAGGGAAAAGGGAGGTGGGGAGAAGGAGGGAGTTGGGGGGGAATTCCAGATTTTGTGATTAATTCCTCATACTATACAGTGACCCTAGATATTAGAGTTAGTACCTTCAATGTGAAAGGGTTGAATATGCCCTGCAAATGTCAGCTTCTCCTCAAAGAGTTAAAGAAGCTGCAGCAGAATGTTGCTTTTATCCAGGAAACTCATTTGTTGAACAAACATGAACATTTCTTGAATGCAGGCTACATGGGCAACTTCCTGGTTGCTCAAATAAAATGGGAGGTGAAAAAGCAGAAGTAGCTTTTATTATTAAATCTGGTCTGGTTATCCAGTTTTGGGAGAGCAAATGGTATCGAGAGGGGATATTTTTATTGCTACAGGGTGATCTTAAAGGGGAAGGGGTTGCATTAATCAATGCATACATCCTTAATATGCAGCAATCTCTGTACTGGGAGCAATTTCAGGACAACTTACCTTGCGATTTCAGGGGGCTTTACTTATGGGAGGAGATAACGGAGTTACTTACCTGTAACATGAGTTCTCCGTGGACAGCAGGATAAGTCAGCCACACCTGGTGACGTCATCCGACAGCGCCGAGACGGAAATACTCTCCATAGCTCGAAGGGCTTTCGCCCTTCTGAGCATGGGCCAACTGGCCCTGCCCCCCGGCCCGCCCCTAGCTAGCCAGTTCGTCACTAGCTGAGCCTTAGCCGCTAGGAGGCGGGTACTGGTCATAGGCCGAGCCCCTTCCAAGGGGAGGAGGGCGGGTATGTGTGGCTGACTTATCCTGCTGTCCACGGAGAACTCATGTTACAGGTAAGTAACTCCGTTTTCTCCTAGGACAAGCAGGATGAGTCAGCCACACCTGGTGCCTCCCAAGCTGGCATGTGTTGTGGTGGAAGGGGGGAGGCCGAGATCAGGTACAGGAGACTTTTTATCAGGGCCCTGCTTTTAAGGTGTGCCCTGGGTAAGGTGTACCTCGGTTAAGATGTACCTTGGAAAACTGGTGGCAGTGACAACGTGCAATGTATGGTGTGCCACCGCACACTGAGGAATTTGCAGAATGTAGCGCTGTGTGCGGCCCCGTTGTGCAGACATGCCGTTCCACGCGGCCGCTATTGTGAGAGTAAAAGGTCTCAATGGATAGTGGCAGAATAGTGGTCTCAGAGGGCAGCATAGCTGATGCACAGCAGAGGAAATCCAGAGGGTGGCCAGAGACGACGCAACCACAGAGGGAGTCCCCTTTCCCGCTCGGCAGTAGCATAGAGTTAAATGCTGCGAGCAGGGATAACCATGGTAGCCGTGTTGAAAAACATTGCAAGAGTGGTGCAAGATCGGTGCAATATCTACAGTGGACCAGCAACAATATTGACAGTGCTACAAGAAGGATGCAATTGGAGTGTTAATATCGCAAGGACCTGAGCCATTTCATGGCTTGGTCAGATGTGTCCATGAGACCTCTAGAATATAAGGATAAGTGATGTCATACTGGGACACACCGTGGTCCATCAGGCCCAGTATCCTGGTTCCAACAGTGGCAAATCTAGGTCATATGCACCTGGCAGTATCCCCGAGAGACACAGGTTCCACCAGCTTGAATTGGTTGAACATTGATACAATAAGGTTTATGGACCTTTAATTCAGCTACACTACCGCTCTTAGTATATCCTCTGGTAACAAATCACAGAGTTTGGTTACACGTTGAATGTCTGATTCTGTTGCATGTGTTGTGTCGCATGTAGTGTGAGCAGGTGTCCCTGCCCCAGAAGGGGCCACCACGGGTTGACGATGGAACCTTTGGCAGGCAGTCGATGGATGCTTCGGCAGCACTAGAGCACAGAGCTGCCGGCTTGACTTGCGGCTCTGTCTGCGCCCATGGCTGGACCGACGGGAGCATGCCTGCGGTCAGAAGAATCATGGATGATGGTGGAGCATGCCTGTGGTCGCAAGAATCATGGATGACGGCGGAGCATGCCTGCGGTCACAAGAGTCATGGAAGACGGAGAGTCATGGATGAGATCTCCAGCTGATGCGCGTGGTCCCCCAAATCATTATTAAACTGTTCGGCTGGAGTGATGGACGAGTTGGCCGGACGTCCAGGCTAAGGGAGGCACTGAGGACGGGTACGGACTGATGCTGGGGCGGGAATGCCTCAGCCAGCCTTCTTCATTGGGCGCATGGCTCCTGCATCGTCGGTCAGTGTCTAAGCCATTGTACTACAGCTATATTCCTGAAGCTGTCGAGGATCAGGCTCGAGTTATGTGTTGTAGAGCCAGCTGATTGGTAAACACTGGTGAGTGATGAGGGAGCCTCGAGTTGCACACTGGGCTTGGACGTTTCACCTGTTCAGCCCTGTGGGGTATGTGAAACAAACGTGTCTTGCACCATCCGTAGAGATGGGTAGAGAGCTCATCCCTGGACTTGTTCAAGTCGCGAGAGTGTCTGAAGGCATGCAGCTGGCCCCGAGTGACGAACCCTGCTCGAGAGACATGGGCAGGAACTGTGAGTACAAGGGGGCCCTTAGCCTTGGGTGCAAAGAGGTCATATGAGCAGGGCTCTGGGCACTGGACCAGCGGTGTAGGCTTTGTTACGTGTGGACCTGGCTACACACTTCGGAAGATATGACCTCCTGTCTATATCCTTGGGATGTGAGCAGGTAGGGAGATAGGCCTTATATGCACTGTATAGAGATGGTGTGATAGTTGAATAATCTTTGTAGAATATGTTCTGAGTGGGAGCTGTCCGGGGAGTGGGGGGAGCCCCTCTCTCACCTACCACCGAATGGGCTGATCCAAGGGGTCAGTGGGTCCTTCTCATGCATCAGTGGGACTTCTCGTGTTGGTAGCCTGTGGGCTGGTGACATGTTCCTAGTGGACTATTCCCAATCCTGTAGTTGATTCTCTGTTGTGGGAACAGAGTCTCTGCAGACCGGGGAAGCTGGAAACAAGCTAATATCATGACTGACAGCCCTTGGCAAGCAGTAAGGTACAAAGGCATCGATTACCGAGTTCGACAATGTTACCAAGGTAAGATGGCAGAGAGAGCTTAAGGCCTGTATGTTAGGATGGGTGCGGCCCGAGCTGAACATACGACGTCCGGCTAGACCATACTCTCTGGCAACCCGAGGCCTAAGGCTTGAGGACCTGATGGGGTGCCAACATATGAGAGGATCCTGGACCAAACACAGGCAGGTTGGCATGGTACCGTGTTACTAGAAGAAGGGCCAATATGTGGCACTGGATGGTTCAATCATTGGGATTGGAGAGAACTTTTATGTTTGTACAATCCAATCCAGGTTAGCAGGAGCCTGGGAGAATGTAGCCTGCAGTGCCAGGATCCCCAATGGGAGACAGAGGTGTAGGTCTGAAAAGGAGTCCTGCATTGAGACATGGCGGTGACTAGTGTCTAGCAAGCAGCAGTGGGATTAGGACTGGCTTTAGTTGCTTACCAGCGCTTTAACCTTAGGTATTTGAACGGTACTTAGGGTCTTGATTGGGCACTGCCCTAGACGAGGTACTGATGGATCATTGGTCTGATGTCGCATAGGGTAATGCAGCATGGCTTATCATTACTTGACCCTGATTGGCTCTTGAGGACCGAGAGGATTGAGGAGCTATCCAGAGAGGCATGGCGTGGGCTTACCAGGTATGGTCTCTGTTTATCCCCTTGCGAAAGGGGGTTGTATCGTAGTGGCTTTAGACCCTGGTCAAATATAAGCAATACAACCGCTGAGCCCTAAAGCATATTGTTAATCCTGGGACTGCTGCCATGGCTACATGGTCTCCGTACCCTCGAGACCTTGAACTTCGTGGCCAGTGCTACGGCATTGTGCCTAGAGGTAGTAGACCTGGAAAGAGGTAGTAGACCCGGAATATGCCGTTCTGCTTTGCAGAGGGCCCTCCGAGAGAACTGTGCCTAGCGGTGAGTGAACCATCCTGGAGTCCCTGTATGGGTGGCATCTGCGCCCTCATGGAGTCCATGGTCCGGAGTGGACTGTGCCCTCCCTACCGGTTCAAGGTCTGGTGGCCACACTGGCACCGAAGGGATGTCGGGAGCAGCTAGCTGCCATGGTGCAGAGATCCATGCATGGCTGTTGTACGCAAAGTAGGCTGCCACTTTCTGCCTCCTGTTGGTGGTAGAAGCTTGATTAGACTGAACGAATGGATTCCCAGTGCCACGGTAGGGCGTCCCTAAATGGGTCTTATGAAGCCTGTGAGTGTATGGTATGGATAAGGGGACTGGGTTGGCAGGAGCCCCAGCTGTGCGTTGAACCTGTGACCTTCTGTCTCTAAACACACTGGTTGTGTGCACTGTACCACCGTGTTGCCACTGAAGAATAGAGTGGACGTTGAAGGGCAATAGAGAACTGACTTCCACTTTGGTTTGTAAGGTGCATCTCTCGAAAACAAACCGGTTCAGGTATGAATGAAATCATGTGTGCATTGCACCACTGTGTTGCCACTAGCGTCGTAGCCATGTGGTTATTAGCCTCGAATGGCCTACGCAAGCTGTGCTTGTCGCCTGCCAGAGGTTGCTGTTATAGGCGACCGCTTGTCAGGGCTAGGTAGAGGGCATGGAGGGCTAGGCCCATGTACCGCTATTAAGGATGGAGTGCACTTTGCCGGATGGCATGATTCCTGGGATCAGATAGCTGCAGGCGAGCTGGCTACCTTCTCCGAAGATTGAGAAGGAACCCCTTGTTCCTTCTCAGCATCCCCTGTACAGTACTTTTCATAGATGGCAGTGGTCGCTGTGGTCTGAGTTGTGGCTGCCGGTCATACAAAGGACCTGTCTTCCATGAGGGGGCCCCCATATGGCCCCGGTGGGCCCTGTAGCAATAGGAAGACTGGTGTCTTTGCCAGAGAGGGAGCGATGGATAGCCTGGTGTGCTTAAACCTGCCTTTTGCACACCGTGACCCTGGGTTTAGTGTCACAGAGGTGCTCGAGAGGGGACGATGGCAGGCTTGAGTGCTTTAGAGAGGCACTGTGGTCAGCTGTTGCAGACTTGAGGTCTGTTGGGCATTGCAGTGGGCTGCCCCTCCCCTTGTCTCTGCGGCGATCCGCGGCCAGGAGGGGGTGCAACGGTTTCGGGTTGAAGAGACACACTTGTCACCTGGTGTAATGGAGAGGGAGAGAAGGCTCTGGAGCCTTCTGCATCCTCAAGACAGAAGAGGTTCAGGCGAAGGGTTCTAGTGCCCGCGGTTCTCTGCGCCGAAGTTCCTCTGTTCAGAGATCACAACGGGATGGGAGGAGGGCAGTTAGAAGCGGACTCCCGGCGCAGAAGCTTCCCATGCGGAGATCGCCATAGGAATGAACAGCTCCCTTCCAAGAGCCTGCGGGTCTGACGGCTCATCGGGTGGCGCTGAGGCTGGTGCTGAAGCCTTCAGATGCTGTTGCGGGACTGCACGATGCAGGGCATGAGTCGAGTCAAGTCTTGTCGGCGCCATCGTTGCTTGCGCCCTGACCCTGACTTATTGAGATCGGCGCCGATCCGTGTTGGGACGGCCGCCCAATGGCGCCGCAGGAGAGGAACAGCGACGTCATCGGGATATACTATACTACTCCCAGACTATCGGCGCCGATGGAGGAGTGCCATCTGTGCAATCGGCCCCTCCAATCCTGCAGCAGAGGGGGCCGTTCATGGCGCCATGGGAACTGGTGATAGTGTCCAAGCCGGGGGCGGAGCCAATGGCGTTTCAGGCAGGCCGGATTGGCCACTGGAGCTGGATCAAGCAGAGGGCGGAGACTTGCAGGGCAGCATGAAGAAAATAGCGCTAAAGGTGCTTCCAACAAGATGGCCGCCCCCATGTGCCACGTGTGAGGTCCGTGGAGCATCGGAGGGGCACGTCCCGATCCTGCGGATGCGGTCACATTCGGATATGCGGCTGGGCAGAGGCCGGGGACGGAGGCCAGTTCTGGCGCGTCCTGGGCTTGCAGAGGGTTCTACATCCAGCGAACCATTAGAATAAGCAGCAGGCAGGAGCCGGGGACGGAGGCCTTCAAGGCACGTCCTGGGCTGCCGAGAGGGGGTCAGCGGCCAGCGGCGGAGTCCTTTGATAGGCAGCATCTCCTCTCACGATGGGGCCCGAAGCCAGAATCTCCAGGATTGGAGTAGCACCTTTTAGCTGCTGCCGCACCCTGAAGGATGATCCTGCCCTAAGCTCGTGAGCCGCACCACATGGCTGGCCTGGGGATCGAGCTCGCTCATCTTTGTAGTTAGCCCCTGGAACAGGTCTGAAAGCAAAACCTGGACAAGCAATAAGGTAAGTCTTACTGATATACATACCTGGTGGTAGAAGAGAATTATTAAGTGTTTAGGAGGTTAGATGATGAGGAGAGTAAAAGTCCGTCTTGCTGGCAAGGCGGAAGAACAAGAACTGGCTAGCTAGGGGCGGGCCGGGGGGCAGGGCCAGTTGGCCCATGCTCAGAAGGGCGAAAGCCCTTCTGAGCTATGGAGAGTACTTCCGTCTCGGCGCCGTCGGATGACGTCACCAGGTGTGGCTGACTCATCCTGCTTGTCCTAGGAGAACTTAATGTTGTTGTGAACGTGGATTTGGATAAACAAAGTGGAGAGAAGGATCAGCTGGCTAAACCCAAGTGCATCATTGGGGATATGCTGAAGAGACTTGACCTGACTGATGTTGTGGGGGGGGGGCTCTGCATCCTCGTCAGAGGGATTTTGCATCCAGATACTTGCTATTCTACAACTGATTTGCTTTTGTTGGATAGGCATTGGGTAGGGAGAAGGTCACTATAGAAGCGATCCCTTGGTGTCAGGGCCGGTCCTAGAGTTGGTCCAAGGTATTGGCACCCTAGGTGATTCTCAAGTTTTACACCCCCTCTGGCTGTCAAAATTTACTATCTAGTTTTGAATGACCTGCTTTTGCTGCCTTCCAAAAGTTGCCACTCTAGGTGACTGTCTAGTTTGCCTAATGGTTGGGCCGTCCCTGCTTGGTGTGAATTAGGCGGGAGTAGGAGAGGGAGGATAAATTCCAATTGGAGGCTCAATGAGAGCCTATTGTGAAATCAAGGGGTGATGCAGGACCTACAGGACTGCATTGATGAATATGTACAACTTAATGAAGGGATAGTAGGGGTAGATACACTATGGGAGAGGCTAAAGTCTGTTCTGTAGGGGAGGCTAATAATGTGGGGCTCGAGGTAAAAGAGGCAGATGGTTGAGAGAGAGCAGACATTACAAGATTGGAGACTTGCAAAAGAGCACTCGATCTTCCAGAGTTTGGGGCTGGGGGTAGGTAGCAATGCTGTGGTGGTACTGAGGAGTGTCAGTCAGAGGACCCAGCTTTTAAGCTCCAATGAGTTCAACAAAACGTTTATGAATTTGGGAATTAAGCTGGACGTCTTTTGGCATGTAAATTACATAAGAAGCAGGTGGAGGTGGAACATAGGGATAACCAAATTCTGCTGCGCTTTAGCCTCTAGTATAGAAAAATTTTATTTGATGGAGGAGGGAATAGGAGAAGGGGAGATGAATGATTTTTTGGCGGGGATGGAGCTTCCTATGGTCTCCCATTAGAGGTGTCCTTTTCATCAGTAATATTATACCATGTGGTGAAAAACCTTCAAGGGGATAAAGCCTCTCGGTTTGCTGGCTTCACAGGGAAGTTTGATAAATTGTTGGTTGGGCAGTTGGGTCTGGTTCTCTCAGTTTTAAATGATATTTTAGAAGGGTTGGTACTGGCTCAAACTATGTTAGCAGTCAGCATCACAGTTATGCCTAAGCTCGGCAAAGATGTCTTGGAGTGTGGATCCTACCACCTCATCTCCTTGCTCAATGTGCATGTAAAGCTTTTAGCCAAAACGATGGCAAACAGGTTTGCTCAAGCAGTAACAGGGCTGATTAACCCTGACCAGAGACAGACCTCTGACAATATTAAACGGGTGTTGCACCTGGTTTGGGCAGCCATTCTGGGTATGGAACCAGTCATTTTTCTGGGTATCAATGCCAAGACTGTGTTCATTGGCCCCATTTATATCAGGTACCCCATACGGTGGGCATGGGCCTAATTTCCTTAAGTGAGTCAGAGTTCCAAATGATCAGTCTGAAGCTCGTGTCAGGGCTAATGCATTATTATTCCGATGTGTTTCCACTGGGCTGGGGGACCAAGCAGGGTGCTCCCTGTCTTCGTTACTTTTCGCCTTAGTTAAGGAGCCGCTGGCACAGTCTGTCATGGGGAATGCTGTAATTCAGCGGATAGTGCAGGAATTGCAGGCATTTCATTGGGTTTCTGGATTTACAGTTAACAAGGATAAGACAGAGGCGCTAAACCTGTCTTTGGAGAGGGTAGACCTGCCGAGGATGCAGATTTTCCCTTCAAGTGGCAGGTCAATAGTATCAAATATTTGGGGTGTAGGTGTAGGTGTCCTATACATTCTCATGTATATGAGGCAAATTATTTACCCTTAATTAAACAAATTTATGCAGATTTGGATAGATGACAGGGGAGGATCTCTCATGGCTGGGCCATAAAGCAGCACTGAAAATAAATGTGCTCCCTCGCCTGCTTAATTTTTTTTAATCCCTTCCAATACCTGCCACTGAGAAGACTTTACGATGCTAAACAAATTTTATGTGGGAATAAGGAACAAGGAGATTTGGGCTTGCCTTGTATTTAAGTGTATTATGTGGTCACCCACTTGCAGCATGTTCTGGATAGGAAAAGAAGGGTAGAGTGGGGAATAGCCTAATGGTTAGAGCACTGGCTTGGTAACCAGGGACCAGGGTTCAGTTCCCACTAGCACTCCTTGTGGCCTTGGGCAAAGTCACTTAACCCTTCATTGCCTCAGAAAAATCCAAGCTATCAATTCCCTGTTTAATGTACATCGCCAAGTTGAAATTGCAACATAAACTGCTTTGACAGAAATGAAAAACCTGCTAAATAAATAAGATGGCTTGGAACTGCTTTGGGCTGGAGAATGGAGAAGTCATAGGGCTAGATAACCCTTTTCTCCTGCACGTCTGAAGGCTTTGGGACAGGAAGAAACAGAAACTTCCCCTTCTGGCTCCTCTCTCTTATAGTGATAATCTTATCTCTGGACAAGAAAGGGATAGGTTTCAGAACCGGGAACCAATTTTTAGATGAGGAGGAAGTGGTCCCTTTTGACGAATTAAGGGAGGACTGAGTTAGATGAGAGGGACAGCTTTTGTCACCCCCAGGTGGTCCATTAGTTGCAGGATTCTAAATTGTGACCTATAATTTCAGCAGGTATGACTGACCTGGAGTGAATATGGATATGGAATGAGAAGAGGAACAATTTCCTGGTTATATAAAACTGAGAGGGGCCCGGGCTCTGTAAAATTTCAATTTCTGTCAGGCTGGGAATGGGATATGGGGGAGAGTTTGTCAGAAAAGCAGTGGGGTAAGATTTTTTGAAGCGCAGTGCAGTAATCAATTTCTACTACCATTAAGGAAAATAGTTATAAATTGTTATTAAGCTGGTATTTCACTCCTGTAAAGTTACAAAGGATGTTCCTGGGAAGAAGTGGCTTCTTTTAAAGCAATTGGGGAGCTAGGGGGTTTCATTTAATGTTTGATGGGCATGTAATAATGTGCAGGGATTTTGGAAGCAGGTGGAGCGAGAGCTATAAAACCATTTTTATTTATTTATTTATAGTTCTTTTATACCGCACTCTTTTTCATCAGCGCGGTTTACATTGAGCAGGAATACTCATAGCAAGCAACAGGCTATTGTGAGTTTACATGTAACAGGAGAATTCAACTGGGATTCAACTTTGGGAAACTTTGTACATATATGTTATGAACCTATATACACGAATAGAATTTCTTATTAACATCTTGAGTAAATATGATATATACAATTTTACTATGAGGGCTTGGAATGTGTTAGAGGGTTGATGATGGGCACTGGAACTGGGAGAAGTGTAGAAGGAAGAGGTGGTGCTTTATGGCTTTCCTGAATTGCTTGAGGTCCGTGATTGCTCTAATGGTGGGAGGTAGGTTGTTCCAACAACTGGGTGCGTAGTGTGCGAAGGCCCTGTCTGTAGTTGTGCGCGTGCATTTTGTGGCTTCTGATGGTGTGGCTAGGGTATTTGCAGCTACTGACCTCCTAGATCTGATGTTGGGAGTGTGATTGAGGAGGCTTGAGATTGATGAGGGGGCTATTGTGTTGATTGCTTTAAAGGTCATGAGAAGGGCTTTATACGCAATCCTGCAGTTTATGGGGAGCCAGTGTAGTTCCATTAGGTAGACAAAATCCATGCTGCTTGTCCCACTGGTAGTTAGTAGATTTCCCTGGTCCTCTTTAATAATTGGTTTAAGGACTTTTCCTCCAGGAACTCATCCAAACTTTTTTAAAATCCAGCTACACAAACAGCTTTTACTGCATCCTCAGGTAACGAATTCCAAAGTTTGATTACGTGTTGCGTGAAAAAATATTTTCTTTGACTTGTCTTAAATGTGCCTCATTGTAGCTTCATTGCATGTGATCTATGCTTTTCCATTCCACTCCATTCATTAATTTATAGACCTCTGTCATATTTATTTATATTCTCTTATATACCGCGCTATTCTGCATCAGTGCAGTTTACATTGAACAAACTGAAATTACATTGAACAGGGCATTATAACTTGGAGATAACTATTTTACAGGGAACATGGGCTATGGAGGGTTAAGTGGCTTGCCCAAGACCACAAGGAGCACCTGTGGGACTAGAAACCCCAGTCCTTCCAGCCCAAGGTTGCTGTCCTCTGGTGGGATTTGAACCCCCAACCTTCCTGAAGTACATTGCCCCAACCACTAGTCCACTCCTCCACTCCATATCTCCCCTCAGCTGTCTCTTTTCCAAATTGAAGAGCCCTAACCTTTTAAGCCTTTCATCATAGGAATATCCTTCTATCCCCTTTATCATAAGAACATAAGATATGCCATACTGGGTCAGACCAAGGTCCATCAAGCCCAGTATCCTGTTTCCAACAGTGGCCAATCTAGGTGATAAATACCTAACAGTCTCCCCAAAACACACAGGTTCCTTAATGCTTGTACTGGGTCAAGCAGTGATATCCCGGGTCCCTTATAATGATGGTTTATGAACCTTTCCTCCAGAAACTTGTCCAAACCTTTTTTAAACCCAGCTACACTAACAGCTTTCACTACATCCTCCGGTAATAAATTCCAGAGTTTGATTATATGTTGAGTGAAAAAATATTTTCTCTTATTAGTCTTAAATAGGTTACCCTGTAGCTTCATTGCATGTCCCATAGTCTTTTTATATTCTGATGACGTAAACAATCAATCTACATTTACCCATTCCATTCCATTCATTAATTTATAGACCTCTATCATATCTCCCCTCAGCCATCTCTTTTCCAGGTTGAAGAGCCCTAACCTTTTTAGCCTCTCTTTACAGGAGTATCCTTCCATCCCCTTTACCATTTTGGTGGCTCTTCTCTGTACCTTTTCTAATAACGCTATATATCTTTTTTAAGATACGGTGACCAGAATTGCACAATATTCAAGGTGCGGTCGCATCATGGAACTATACACAGGCATTATAATATCCTTTGTTTTATTTTCCATTCCTTTCCTTATGATACCTAGCATTCTATTTGCTCTCTTGGCCGCCGCTGCACACTGAGCGGAGGGTTTTAACATGTTATCCACGATGACGCCTAAATCTTTTTCCTGGGTGGTGGTTCCCAATGTGGAACCTTGCATCGTTTAACCATAGTTTGGGTTGTTCTTTACTAGATGCATAACTTTGCACTTGTCCACATTAAATTTCATCTGCCATTTAGATGCCCAGTCTTCCAATTTATCAAGGTCCTCTTGTAATTTTCCACAATCCTCTGGGTTTTAACAACTTTAAATAGTTTTGTGTCCTCTGCAGATTTCATAACCTCACTCGTTATTCCCTTTTCCAGGTCATTTATGAATACGTCAAAAAGCAGCGGACCCAACACAGATCCCTGGGGTACTCCACTATTCACCTTTTTCCATTGGGAAGATTGGCCATTTAGCCCTACCTTCTGCTTTCTATCTTTTAACCAGTTCCTGATCTACAATCATACACTGCCTCCTATTCCATGACATTTTAGCTTTGCCAAAAGTCTCTGATGAGGGGCCTTGTCAAAGGCTTTCTGAAAGTCCAGATACACTATATCAACCGACTCACTTTTGTCTACCTGTTTATTCACACCTTCAAAAAAACATAACAGATTAGCAAGACAAGATCTTCCTTGTCTAAAGCCATGTTGGCTGTTTCCCATTAAGCCATGACTATCTACATGTTCAGCAATTTTGTTCTTTATTATGGTTTCTACCATTTTTCCCAGTACTGACGTCAGGCTCGCCGGTCTGTAGTTTCCCAGATCACCCCTGGAACCCTTTTTAAAAATTGGCGTTACATTGGTGATCCTCCAATCTTCAGGTATTACAGATGATTTTAAAGATAGTTCACAGATTACTAATAGCAGGTCTGCAATCTCATATTTCAGTTCTTTCAACACCCTTGGATGTATACCATCCGGTCTAGGTGATTTGCTACTCTTCAGTTTATCAAATAGTTGTAATACATCTTCCCGGTGTATCGATATTTCTTTCAATTCCTCTGCAGTATCACCTTTAAATACCACTTCAGTCATGGATAACATCCCTACATCTTCCTCAGTAAAGACTGAAGCAAAGAATTCATTCAGTCTCTCCGCTATAGCCTTGTCCCCTCTTACTGCCCCTTTTACCCCTCTATTATCTAATGGTCCAACTGACTGTCTCACAGGTTTTTTGCTACAAATGTACTTTTAAAAGTCTTTATTATGTGTTTTTGCTTCCACGGTAAGTTTCTTCTCAAATTCTCTCTTTGCCTGCCTTATCAATACCTTGCATTTAACTTGCCAGTGCTTGTGCTGTTTACTGTTTTCGTCATTTGGCTCTTTTTTCCATTTCTTGAAAGATGATTTTTTGGGAACAACAGCCTCTCTGACCTCACCTTTAAACCATGCTTGCAGTTTTTTGGACTTGCTGCCACTTTTCTTAAAGCGTGGAATACAGCTGGTCTGGGCTTCCAAGATAGTATTTTTTAAACAACACCCAAGCTTGATGTAAGTCTTTAACCTTTGCAACTGCTCCGTTTAGTTTTTTCTTAACTATTTTCCTCATTTTATCATAGTCTCCCTTTTGAAAGTTAAAAGGGAGTACTGTGGATTTCCTTCCTTTCCTCCATTAATTAAATCAAACGTGATCATACTATGATCACTATTGCCAAGTGGCCCCAACACCCTTATCTCTTGCACTAGATCTAGTGTTCCACTAAGGACTAAGTCCAAAATGGCTTCCCCTCTGGTCGGTTCATGAACCAGCTGCTCCAAGAAGCAGTCATTTATTTCATCTAGAAACTTTATCTCCCTAGCATGTCCTGCCGTGACACTGGCCCATTCAATACCGGGGTAATTGAAATCACCCATTATTCTGTTCTGTAACTTTTGTTAGCTTCCCTGATTTCTTTGAGCATTTCATCATCCATTTGTTCATTCTGGCCAGGCGGTTGATAGTACAACCCCACTGCCATTGCCTTCCCCTTTTTACATGGAATTTCAATCCATAGAGATTCTACAGCAAATTTTGTTTCCTGCAAAATTTTAATCCTTTGTGACTCAATGCCCCCTCTAACATAGAGCGCAACCCCTCCACCAATTTGATCAGCACTATCATTACAATATAGTTTGTACCCAGGTATCATAGTGTCCCACTGGTTGTCCTCCTTCCACCATGTCTCTGAGATACCAATCATATCTAACTTCTCATTTAGTGCTATATATTCTAACTCTCCCATCTTATTTTTTAGACTTCTAGCATTTGCATACAAGCATTTTAGAGCCTGTATTTTATTCATATTAATCTGGTTATCGGTAGGCAGGGGTAATTTGGAATCTTTAAGTTCTGTCTGCTCTGTACGCAAGGGCATTTGGGCTACCTTTGTCTTTATTGGAACCTCTCTGCTAATGTGCTCTAACTTCATTTTTTTGGTAGTATCCTTTTCATGTTGGTTGCTCTTGTTTGTACCTTTTCCAATGCTGCTTTAGCAATCAGAATTGCACACAACATTTAAGGTGTGATTGCACCATGGAACAATACAGAGGCATTTTAATATCCTTCATTTTATTCTCTATTCCTTTCCTTATGATGCCTAGCATTTTGTTTGCTTTTATGGCTGCAGCTGCACACTGGGCAGAGAGTTTCAACATACTATCCATGATGATACCTAAATCCTTTTCCTGGTTGGTGGTTCCTAATGTGGAACCTTGCATCATGGAACAGTAGTTTGGGTTCTTCTTCTCTAAGTGCATAACTTTGCACTTGTCCACATTAAATTTCATCTGCCATTTGGATGCCCAGTCTCCCAATTTTTTAAGGTCTTCTTGTAATTTTCACAATTCTCTTTTGTTTTAAGAACTTTGAATAAATTGTGTCATCTGGACACAAATTAGTTGTCTTGGGGTTTGCAGAAATGCTTTAAGCTAGTTCATATGGAGTGGAGGAGTGGCCTAGTGGTTGGGGCAAGGTATTTCAGGCTGGAAGGTTGGGAGTTCATATCCCACTAGAGGACAGCAACCTTGGGCCAGAAGGACTGGGGTTTCTAGTCCCACAGGTGCTCCTTGTGGTCTTGGGCAAACCACTTAACCCTCCATAGCTCATGTTCCCTGTAAAATAGTTATCTCCAAGTTATAATGCCCTGTTCACTGTAATTTCAGTTTGTTCAATGTAAACCACACTGATACAGAATAGTGTGGCATATAAGAGAATGTAAATAAATAAATAAATATCATACTTGCAGGACAGCATGCAGCAGGTAAAAATTGGCCAAAACACATCAAAGCCATTTAGCCAAAACCAAGAAATAACTCAGGGCTCTGCACTTTCTGCCTTATTGTTCAACATATACCTTCAACCAATCTGTAATATTTTTCAAAGGCATAAAGTGAATTACCACATTTATGCTGCCGATATAATGATGTATCTACCAATTCATACTGAAAGAATTAACCTCAAACAAATTGTAACATGCTTCGATGAAGCCTCCCAGTGGCTTTCATCAAACAATCTGAAGATAAACTTCAGTAAAATAGAGGCAATCTCCATCACCAGGGACAAAGAATTCAACCCCCCACCATACGTTCAACTTAGAGAAGCAAAAATAGCAGTGAGGGATGAAGTAAAATATCTAGGAATTACCCTAGATAAAACCCTGAGTCTAGCACTTCACATAAACAAATCCACCCAGGCCATTTATAGAAAGATTAAGATGTTGCAACGACTAAAACCTCTGCTGGAACCGTCAGATTTCAGAACGGTCTTACAGGCAATGGTCAATCCCCATTTAGACTACTGTAATAGCATATTACAAGGTCTATGCAAGCAAGCACTATCACACCTTCGATTGGAACAAAATACAGTAGCACAGATAATCATGCACACATCTGGATCGGAGCACATCATCCCATCTTACACAAACTACACTGGCTTCCTATCTCCAGTAGAAGCAAATATAAAAACCTAATCATCATATTCAAGTTGCTCCACAACATATCACCATCTTGCCTTACTACACTAATATGCAAAACCCCAGACACCAGATAGAGAAGGGGATGTACACAAAACTCCCTATCCATCCCAACTGATTTTTGCAAAACAAACCAAGCAATGAGCAACAGAGAATTCTCGTATTATACAACAATATTATGGAACTCCCTCCACCAAGAATAAGAGAAGAGCAGGACCTAGGTGTGGTTGTGTCAGATGATCTTAAAGTAGCTAAACAGGTAGAAAATGCGACAGCAAAAGCTAGAAGGATGCTTCGGTGCATACGGAGAGGAATGGCTAGCAAAAAAAAGGTGGTAATAGTGCCTCTGTACAAGTCGTTGGTGCGACCTCATTTGGAGTATTGTGTGCAATTCTGGAGACCGCACCTTCAAAAGGATATAAACCAGATGGAGTCAGTACAGAGGGTGGCTACCAAAATGGTTAGTGGTCTTCATTATAAAGCATATGAGGACAGACTTAAGGATCTTAATATGTACACCTTAGAGGAAAAGGAGGATAGAGGTGATATGATTGAGACGTTTATTTATTTAGCTGCATTTATATCCCACTTTTCACCGGGTCAAAGCGGTTGGAGGATACATTTAACATGAGGGGATATGAGGCACATACACTAATACTTACAGGGAACATGGGCAATGGAGGGTTAAGTGACTTGCCCAAGACCTCAAGGAGCAACTGTGGGACTAGAAACCCCAGTACCTCCGTGGCATAAACGCACAGGGGGAGAGCCTCTTTCAATTGAAAGCAAGTTCTGCTACGAAGGGACATGGGATGAGGGTGAAAGGGGATAGATTAAGGCATGATATACGGAAATATTTGTTTACGGAAAGAGTGGTGGATCCGTGGAATAGTTTTCCAGTGGAGGTGGTAGAGATGAGGAAAGTATCTGATTTCAAAAAAGCATGGGACAAACACAGAGGATCTCTAAAGAAAAAAAGGGGACTGTTGTAGTTATTGATATGGAAGGACAGACTAGATAGGCCATGTGGTCTTTTTCTGCCATCATTTTTCTATATATTTCTATATAAAAGACCTTATGGACTTCAGAAAAGGAATTAAGACACTACTCTTTACGGAACACGATGGGTCACACCATGCAGACTCAATTACACACCCAACATAAATAGACCATGTACATAAGAACATAAGAACATAAGATATGCCATACTGGGTCAGACCAAGGTCCATCAAGCCCAGTATCCTGTTTCCAACAGTGGCCAATCTAGGTCATACGTACCTAGCAGTTTCCCCAAAAGACACAGGTTCCGCAATGCTTGTACTGGGTCAAGCATTGATATCCTGGGTCCCTTCTTAATAATGGTTTATGGACCTTTCCTCCAGGAACTTGTCCAAACCTTTTTTAAACCCAGCTACACTAACAGCCTTTACTACATCCTCCGGTACCAAATTACAGAGTTTGATTACACGTTGAGTGAAGAAATATTTTCTGTTATTAGTCTTAAATAGTTTACCCTGTACCTTCATTGCATGTCCCCTAGTCTTTCTATATTCTGATAACGTAAACAATCGATCTACGTTTACCCGTTCCACTCCGTTCATTAATTTATAGACTTCTATCATATCTCCCATCAGTCGTCTCTTTTCCAGGTTAAAGAGCCCTAACCTTTTTAGCCTTTCTTCATAGGAGTATCCTTCTATCCCCTTTACTATTTTGGTGGCTCTTCTCTGAACCTTTTCTAATAACGCTATATCCTTTTTAAGATACGGAGACCAGAATTGCACACAATATTCAAGGTGCGGTCTCACCATGGAACGGTATAGAGGCATTATAATATCTTTTGTTTTATTTTCCATTCCTTTCCTTATAATACCTAGCATTCTATTTGCTCTCTTGGCTGCCGCTGCACACTGGGCCGAGGGTTTTAACATGTTATCCACAATGACGCCTAAGTCTTTTTCCTGGGTGGTGGTTCCTAATGTGGAACCTTGCATTGTGTAACCATAGTTTTTGTTGTTCTTCCCTAGGTGCATAACTTTGCACTTGTCCACATTAAATTTCATCTGCCATTTTGATGCTCAGTCTTCCAATTTATCAAGATCCTCTTGCAATTTTCCACAATCCTCTTGGGTTTTAACAACTTTAAATAGTTTTGTGTCATCTGCAAATTTGATAACCTCACTCGTTATTCCACTTTCCAGGTCATTTATGAATATGTCAAAAGCAGCGGACCCAGCACAGATCCCTGGGGTACACCACTATTCACCTTTCTCCATTGGGAAAATTGGCCATTTAGCCCAACCCTCTGCTTTCTATCTTTTAACCAGTTCCTGATCCACAGTAGTACACTGCCTCCTAGCCCATGACTCTTTAGTTTTTCCAAAAGTCTCTGGTGAGGGACCTTGTCAAAGGCTTTCTGAAAGTCTAGATACACTATATCAACCGACTCACCTTTGTCCACCTGTTTATTCACACTTTCAAAAAAACATAACAGATTAGTAAGACAAGATCTTCCTTGTCTAAAGCCATGTTGGCTGTCTCCCATTAGGCCATGACTATCTACATGCTGAGTAATTTTATTCTTTATGATGGTTTCTACCATTTTTCCCAGTACTGATGTGAGGCTCACTGGTCTGTAGTTTCCCGGATCACCCCTGGAACCCTTTTTAAAAATTGGTGTTACATTGGCGATCCTCCAATCTTCAGGTATTAGAGATGATTTTAATGATAGTTCACAGATTACTAATAGCAGGTCTGCAATCTCATATTTCAGTTCTTTCAACACCCTTGGATGTATACCATCCGGCCCCGGTGATTTGCTACTCTTCAGTTTATCTAATAGTTATAATACATCTTCCCGATGTATCGATATTTCCTTCAATTCTTCCGCACCTTTAAATACCACTTCAGTCATGGGTAACATCCCTACATCTTCCTCAGTAAAGACTGAAGCAAAGAATTCATTCAGTCTCTCTGCTATCGCCTTGTCACCTCTTAGTGCCTCTTTAACTCCTCTATCATCTCATGGACCAATTGACTCTCTCACAGGTTTTTTGCTACGAATGTACTTGAAAAAATCTTTATTTCGCGTTTTTGCTTCCACAGCAAGCTTCTTCTCAAATTCTCCCTTTGCCTGCTTTATCAATGCCTTGCATTTGACCTGCCAGTGCTTGTGCTGTTTCCAGGTTTCGTCGTTTGGCTCTTTTTTCCATTTCCTGAAAGATGCTTTTTTCACAACAACAATTGTAATCAATACAATCAATGTTCCAGACAACAGCATCATAGATACCTGCTATCAACCGCATTGTAAATATCCATTGAATATGAGTCACAACTCATTGTACTGTACTCCAACTAGTTACACTGTAAATAGTTAATTGCTGTTTGGTAGCATCAAAACAATCTATGTTAAAGATATCAACTAGTTGCTTTCTCCCTTTCTCATGTGCCTTGTGAAACACATACTCCATCTTAAATAAACTTGCTTTTACTCATGATCTCTTTATCTCTAATGCTGTCCATCTTCTTACTCTGAGACCTGGCTCCTCTCAGACGACACGGCATCTGTCGCTGCTCTCTGTCATGGTGGTTATCAGTTCTCCCACATGCCTCGTCCCACTGGCCGTGGTGGTGGTGTTGGGCTTCTACTTTCTCCTTCCTGCCAATTCCAACCCTTCCTACTGCCTCAGTCTCACTCCTTTCTCTCCTTTGAAGTCCACTCCATCCACATTTTCACTCCACTACCTCTCCGGGTAGCTGTTATTTATCGACCTTCTGACAAGTCTACTTCTACCTTTCTCACTGACTTTGACTCATGGCTTTCCTTCTTTCTGGATGCCTCTTCCCCCTTCTTATTCTCAGGGATTTTAACATTCATGTTGATAACCCCTCTGATCCTTATGCTTTAAAGCTCCTTTCCCTTACCTTCTCATTTGACCTCCAGATTTGCTCTACTGCCCCTACTCACCATCATGGCCACTGCCTTGACTCTGTAATTTTCTCTAATTGTTTACCCTCAAACCTCTGTACCTCAGTTCTTCTGTTATCTGACCATCACCCGCTAAGCTTTACTCTTCATCACCCACTGCCTCAACCTCATCCTGTCTCCTCCAACCGCTTTAGAAATCTTCATGCTATTGACCCTTTGGTTGTCTCCTCTACTGTTTCATCACCTCTTTCCTCCACTATGTCATCTGAGTCTGTTGACGAGGCAGTAGCTTCCTATAATGCTGCACTCTCCTCTGCTCTGGATGCTCTCACTCTGCCCATGCCATGTCCTGTGAAGCGTACTGCACCCCAGCCCTGGCTTTTATCCACTACCCATTATCTACGTTCCTGTGCCCATTAAGCTGAATGTGCGTGGCTCAAATACTGGACCCTGTGATAAGGAAACTTATCATAGCTCAGGAAGGAGCTATAGAAAAGGTGAAGTGACTCTGAACAAGCAACCTGTCAGTTCTGGTAGAAATAAGAAAACAGAATTTTCCCATAAAAGACTACCAGTCCCAGAATGCACCAGGTTTCCAGCAGCCATTAGAGGAGCTGAAGTGGGGAAACGTGTGTTCAATCAGGAGGGCTATGAGGTAATCCCTAAGCACTCATCTCAAAGGGCAGGGCCTGATTCAGCACAGCTGCGCTGTGTTAGGGAGGAGCACTCATCTAAGCAGAATAAAGGTAGAGTTTATTCTACAGAGAATCAGCTTGAGCTTGATCATCTTCATCATCAGGAGGATCATCAGAAGCAGAAGCCAAACCGGACGGACAGAGAGGGAAAGAAACCCTTTGGAAGAAAGAGGAGAAAAGCCTTTGAGAGGTCTAGAAGAGTCCAGAGCAGTACGTATACTGGGAGGCATTCCAAGGGCCAGCATACACCATTGGACTGGGGGAAGCCAGAGGAATGGTGCTGCAGAGCTAGGAATCTCCAGACGGTACCTGTGAGAGAGACGGCTGCACGTGGAAGGGACCATACGACCCGTGCCAGAAGGTATGTGAAGAGAGATCCAGTGTCCAGGGATCTGGATTGGAAGGCTGGACATAAGAACTGGACTACATACTGGCCAGGCTATATAGAGAGGAACTCTAACAGCAATGGAAGCTCAGGTATGAACACTGATCTATGCCCTAGCTATAACCTTGAAAGACAGCAGGGAAACAAGTATTCTCCTGAAAGTGCTCCATTGGGAGATTCATCTGTGCCAATCCATGATATTGAACCCATGCTTGAAGAAGAGGGGGTGATAGCAGATGAAGAATCTGTTTACATGGACTGCTCTCTGTCTAAACTCCTTTGGTGATTTTCTGTTATAAAGTACAGCAACCATCACAAAGAAATACAAACTTGTTCTTTAATCTACTCAGAAAAGCTCCTGAGTAGGATTTTTAGCCACGCAGTAGAAAGCAAGCCAGCTAAGGGGTTTCAGCTGGATAACTGCTAGCAATTGAGCCTTACCTAATTGCTTGTGAGCTCTGTGAGAATCACTTCTGAATCTATGTGGGAAGATATATGAAGTTAACCTGAAAAGAACAGTTTTTCTCTTCTTTGTGGCTTTTGTTTGTTGTTTGATACATGCTAAGAGAATATTAGCTAAAGCCTACAGAAAAGACCAGTTTGTTACCAACCAGGTCTTATTTCTTTTGCTTTGATTGCCTGACAGTTCAAATGTTGTTTTCCTGATTTTGTTTTTTTCAAGTTTAACACTGAAAGCAAGTAACCTGATTTATGTGCTACCAAGCATATCTGTGTTGGGAGAAATAACCCCATAAATAAATATCTTATTGGCTTTACACTTGAGCACAACTAAATTATTGTGAGCAGCTGTGTCGGGTGTGAATGGACTGCATTGCCCACAATCCCTTGCAAATCATATTGACATATGCACTTGCCAAGACTGTGAACATTCTCACCCAGGCAGCCGTCTGACAACCCTTGTGGACTTTCTACACTTCAAATTCATGCTTGTCTCTTTCCAGTCAGCCATAACACTTGCAAACAAGACTATTATGTCCATCTGACTAACTCTCTTGCCTCTGACCCTCGCCATCTCTTTACTACTCTCAGCTCTCTCCTCACCTCCAACCCCTCCTTCCCTTTCTGCCCAAAGCCTGTTTGACTATTTCTATGACCAAATCCACAAGATTCCCCACAATGTCAGCTACTCCCCTCCTCCCCCTCCTCTCCCTCTTCACTCCCAACCTTCCCTGTCTACCCTTGCTTCCCTCTCTTCCTTTTCTGTGATCTCTATAGAGGAAACTGCACACCTTCTTTCTTCCTCCAAACTTACTAACTGCTCCTTTAATCCTGTCCCCACCCATTTCCTAAGCCCCATCTCCACTGTTGCCCCTTCTATCTCTCATATTCTCATCTTATCATTCTCCACTGCAACTGTCCCTGCAGTCTTCAAGCATGCTGTAGTTACACCTCTCCCCAAGAAATTGTCACTTGATCCTACCTGTCCTTCTAATTATCAACCCATCTCCCTCTTCCCCTTAATTTCTAAACTACTTGAACATGCGGTTCACCGCTGTTGCCTTGAATTTCTCTCCTCTCAAGCCCTCCTGGATCCTTTACAATCTGGCTTTTGTCCTTTACTGAAACGGCTCTAGCCAAAGTCTCCAGTAACTTGTACCTGGCAGACTCCAAGGGCCTTTACTCTATCCACATCCTTCCTGACCTCTCTGCTGCTTTTGACACTATTGACCACAACCTTCTCCTTGATACCTTGTTCTTGCTTGGTTTTAAGGGTTCTGTACTATCCTGGTTCTCCTCCTATCTCTCCCATCGCTCTTTCAGTGTTTGTTCTGGTGGATTCTCCTCTGCTGCTATTGCGCTCTCAGTTGGTGTACCCCAAGGATCTGTCTTGAGTCCACTCCTTTTCTCTCTCTATACCCAGTCCCTTGGTGTGCTCATCTCTTCCCATGGCTTTCAGGACCATCTTTATGCTGATGACTCTCAGATCTACCTCTCTACACCTGAAATCTTTTCTGCAATCCAGATCTGGCTCTCTGCCTGTCTTTCTGACATTGCTGCTTGAATGTCTCACCGCCACCTGAAATTGAACATGGCCAAAATCGAGCTTCTTATTTTCCCCTCAAAAACCTCCTCTCCCCTTCCTCCTTTCTTAGTCTCTGTGGATATCTCTCAACTGCTCCCTGTTTCCTTGGCTCACAATCTTGGGGTTGTCTTTGACTCTTATCTCTCCTCCATACACATTCATCTGATAGCTAAGACCTGCCATTTCTTTCTCTACAACATCAACAAAATCTGCCTATTCCTTTCTGAACAAACTACTAAGACACTTATCCACTCCTTAATCACCTCCCATCTAAACTATTGTAATCTACTCCTTGCTGGTCTCCCTTTGAATCATCTCTCTCCCCTTCAATCTATTCAACACTCTGCTGCGCGGCTAATCTTCCAACAGCCTCATCATGCTCATATTACCCCTCTTCTCAGGTCACTTCATTGGCTCCCTATCCATTTCCGCAACCAGTTCAAATTTTTCCTGCTGACCTATAAGTGCATTCACTCTGCAGCTCCTCACTATCTTTCCTTTCTTATCTCTCCCTACATTCCTCCTCGGGAGCTCCGCTCTCCTGGCAAATTGCTTCTATCTGTGCCCTTCTGTTCAATTGCTAACTCCAGACTTTGCTTCTTTCACCTTGCTGCTCCTAATGCTTGGAACAAACTACCCGAGTCTGTATGTCAGGCGCTTTCTCTGACCCTTTTCAAATCCTGGCTGAAAACTCACCTCTTCGCTGCCGCTTTTGGATCTTGACTCACCTGATCTCCTTGTATTTCCCTTGTGTTGTCTGTCCTGACTAGATTGTAAGCTCTGGTGATCAGGGACTATCGCTTACATGTCCATGCAGTGCTGCATACGTCTTGTAGCGCTATACAAATGCTCAGTAGTAGTAGTAGTAGTTACACTGTATATACAACTAGTTACACTGTACATAGTTAATTACTGTTCTTAATGCACAAAGCTAACTCTGCTAGATGTAGCTGTTTAAGTTTTGTTCCTTGTAAACCATTTTGATTGCCTGATAAGGCATCCATCTGTCCAAGAAAGGTCAACGCATCTTCGGTAGTAGACTGGCTAATCTACTGAAGAGGGCTTTAAACTAGATTCGTTGGGGATGGGTGAAGAAAGCCCCCAGATGAAGAACCAGGAGCAGGACCTCAGAAAACACCCACAAATAGGAACAGAAGCGAGGAACATCTTGAACAATTTTCAGAAGACTGTGTTCGTGAGAAACTAGCTCAATTTAAAATAGACAAAGCTGAAGAAAACTCCGTGATGAGAACGGATGGGATACACCCTAGAATACTGAGGGAACTTGGGGACATTCTAGCAACTCCACGGACTGACCTTTTCTTTTTTTTTTAAATGCTTTATTTCTCATTTTGAAAAAACAATCAGAAAACAAGAAGAACAAACATAAGGATTACATGTTTAGGTTCTATTACAGTCGGTATACAATAACAAAGCATGCGTGCTCATTAAGGGATTTATCGATACCCCCTTATGTGACATATACTAGTATCTGAAGCCTCTAGTTAATACAACCCTGAAGAAACAGTAAACAGTGAACTAAAACATCCTTCAGCGACGAGCACCATCCCCATCCGGACCAGCCACCTCGGACTGACCTTTTCAATGCCTCGTTGGAGTCGGGAGTGGTGCCAAAGGACTGGAGAGAGGCTCATGTGGTGCCTTTACACAAAAGCGGAAGTAAAGATGTGGTTGAAAACTACAGGCCGGTTATTTATTTATTTATTTTATTTATTTACATTCTCTTATATACCGCGCTATTCTGCATCAGTGCAGTTTACATTCAACAAACTGAAATTACATTGAACAGGGCATTATAACTTGGAGATAACTATTTTACAGGGAACATGGGCTATGGAGGGTTAAGTGGCTTGCCCAAGACCACAAGGAGCACCTGTGGGACTAGAAACCCCAGACCTTCCGGCCCAAGGTTGCTGTCCTCTAGTGGGATTTGAACCCCCGACCTTCTGGCCTAAAGTAGTTTAGTTAGTTTAACTTTGGTGGTGAGTAAATTATTGGAAACGCTGCTGAAAGAGAAAATAGTGAGGTTTCTGGAGTCCAGCAGATTACAGGATCTGAGGCAGCATGGATTCACCAGAGGCAGGTCTTTTCAGACAAATCTGATTGATTTCTTTGACTGGGTGACCAGGGAGTTGGACCGAGGGAGAGCTCTAGATGTGTCTATTTAGATTTCAGTAACGCCTTTGACACTGTTCTTCACAGGCGACTTATAAACAAACTGAGCACCCTAGGGATGGACCCTAAAGTTACTGCTTGGGTTAGAAATTGGTTGGGTGGGAGGCGACAAAGAGTACAAGTAAATGGAGCTCACTCTGAGGAGAAGGATGTTACCAGTGCTGTGCCCCAGGGATCTATCCTTGGTCCGATTCTTTTTAACATCTTTGTTAGTGATATAGCGGAAGGGCTGTCGGGTAAGGTTTGCCTCTTTGCGGATGATACCAAAATCTGTAATAGAGTAGACACCTAGGAAGGTGAAGATAACATGATGAGGGATCTAGCTAAGCTTGAAGAATGGTCTAGAATTTGGCAGCTGGGATTTAATGTTAAAAAATGTAAGGTCATGCATTTGGGCTGCAGCAATCCAAGGGAGCAATATAGTATAGGGGGTAAACTACTTTTGTCCACTAAAGAAGAGCGGGACCTAGGCGTGGTTGTGTCTGATGAACTTAAAGTAGCTAAACAGGTAGAAAAGCTAGAAGGATGCTTGGGTGCATACGGAGAGGATTGGCTAGCAGAAAAAAGGAGGCGATAATGCCTCTGTATAAGTCTTTGGTACGACCTCATTTGGAGTATGGTGTGCAATTCTGGAGACCGCACCTTCAAAAGGATGTGAACAGGATGGAGTTGGTGCAGAGGGTGGCTACTAAAATGATTAGTGGGCTTCATTATAAAGCATATGAGGACAGACTTAAGGATCTTAATATGTACACCTTAGAGGAAAGGCGGGATAGAGGTGATATGATTGAGATGTTTAAATACCTCCATGGCATAAATGTTCAGGGAGAGAGCCTCTTTCAATTGAAAGCAAGTTCTGCTACGAGGGGACATGGGATGAGGGTGAAGGGAGATAGATTCAGGAGTGATATGCGGAAATATTTCTTTACGATAGAATAGTGGATCCATGGAATAGTCTCCCAGTGGAGGTGGTAGAGATGAGGACAGTAACTGAATTCAAAAAAGCATGGGACAAACACAGAGGATCTCTAAAGGTAAAAAGTGGACTGTTGTAGTTGTTGATATGGAAGGACAGACTAGATAGGCCATGTGGTCTTTTTCTGTCATCATATTTCTATGTTTCTATAAAAAACTTTGAAATAAATAAATAAATCTGCAAATATGATCAACTCACTGGTTATTCCCATTTCCAAGTCGTTTTATAAAAATGTTGAAGAGCACTGGGCCCAGCACAGATCCCCCAGGTACTCCACTATTCATCTTTCTCCATTAATAAAATTAGCTGTTTAGTCGTACTCTGCTTTCTATCTTTTAACCTGTTCCTGGTCCACAATAGTAGACTGTCTCCAATTCCATGACTTTTTAATTTCCCCAAGTGTCTCTTACGAGGGATCTTGTCAAAGGCTTTTTGAAAATCTAGGTACACTATATCAGTGGTTCTCTGGGACCTCCAGGCCAGTCAGGATTTTAGGATATCCACAATAAATATGCATGAGATAGATCTGCATGCACTGCTTCCATTGTATGCAGATCTATTTCATGCATATTCATTGTGGATAGCCTGAAAACCTGACTGGCCTGAGGGGGGGTCTTAGAGGGCTGGGTTGAGAACCACTGCACTATATCAACCAGCTCACCTTTATCTACCTGTTTATTCACACCTTCAAAAAATATATGAGATTAGTGGGACGAGACTTTCCTTGGCTAAATCCATGTTGGCTTTCTCCCATTGAACCATAAGTATCTACATGTTCAGTAATTTGGTTCTTGGACATGTGATAACCTTATAGAGTACGTGCTCCTTGAAAGATTGAGAAACACTGAGTTAGATGGTCATAATGAGAGCCTTCCCACTGACAAAAGAACATTTTACCAGCAGAAATTGGGGCTTTGAAACTTGCCCAAATTCCTGGTAAAGGTTTATGCAGCATAACTGGGGGGAGGGGGGGGGGCGTAAGGGAGAAACGGGTGGCAGAGTTTTCTTTTCCAAAAAGTTGACAACCCTATTTGTGTGGCACACCTGACACGGTCTGACGGCAAAAGTTGCTTTAGTCTACTTCCAGTCTAGGTCCTGCTGTCAATCACCAGTTCCGCTCTTGCTGGCCACTGGGCCACTAGCCAGCTCCTATCACGAGATCCTGTTGAAGAATACTGGATCACAATCTCTTCTAGAAGCAGCCACTGTGTGCGGCCAATGAACATTAGCTCTGTGTGTGATTCATGGCAGCTTGTCTAGTGAATGGCTCATTTATCTTATTTGTTTTAAAATACCATCAGCATAAAATCAAACTGAGTGGGACTTATTTATGACTAGTCTATGAAAAAGTATAGCGAGTGACATTCCCATTTCTCTCTTAAAGAAACGGATGCCTCTGTCTTTTTCCTGTTTTTGTTTTATTTCCCTCCCTCTCTCTAGATCCCTTCTCTCTCGCTTTCCCCCTATTGTGGTTTTATTGACCACAAGCTCCCTCCCCTCATCTGCCAGCCATGCGTAAAATTAACATTCCAGCCAAGAA
This sequence comes from Ichthyophis bannanicus, assembly GCA_033557465.1. NCBI lineage: Eukaryota > Metazoa > Chordata > Amphibia > Gymnophiona > Ichthyophiidae > Ichthyophis > Ichthyophis bannanicus. The sequence goes on along the minus strand of CM066032.1, from coordinate 101,016,835 downwards.
GCCATGGATTTCTGTCAGCCACTGACAAGATAACACCGTAGCAAGCTGCTGACTCTTAATTTGCTTTTGTTTATTCCAAGATTTAATAGAGCAGTCCTCCGATCCAATAATAACTCTATTAGCAGCCAATTGTAGTCCAACCCCCCCCCCCCCAGCCACCCACCCAACCCTTAGCACACTAACACATCTCCCTCTAGTCTACAAATCTCCACTGGTCCTAATTAACCCAACCTCTCAGCATTTAATTAGGTAATCTTTTTCTTTACTTGTGGGGGTTTTTTTTAAACTTTGCTTTCCCTGTAGCAAGCAGTTTCATGTGCTCAGGGCTGGACACATCAATTGCTCTGCCTGCTGTGTGTCGACTCCTGGTTCAGTAGTGCTTAGATGTCGTCCATGCTGGTCGGTGTCATGCAGTAATCAGATGGTACAATTATTATTGCCTACCTGTTTGAGTATAATCCTTAGGAGGAAACAGAAAAAGGAAGATGCTGTGTAAACAAGGCCGGCCGCAGGGCGACTGCAAAGTATTGGTCACCGAGGGCAAATCTACGCCCCATCCATCCCTAAGATTTGGATAACTAACCTCAGCAATCAAGCTCATCTGAACACCACCCTTTCCATAACAATCCTCTAAAAGCACATCACTGAACATCATACTTTTAAAAGCTTTGCTGTGTATCTAGGTACTCTATGTGGCTATTGGTTTGCTTGGAAGGCTGTTGTTCTTCTCTGCTCCCCCCCCTCTCCCCAGAAGACCGTGCCCCATGCAACTGCCTAATGGTTGGACTAACCCTGCATGTAAATAATCAACATCAGTACTATAGAAAAAAAGTTTTTTTGCACCCCAAAAATAATGGTGTCTATTTTTAAAGGGTTTAGACTCCTGACTTTGAAAGTTAAGCTCCTAGATTGGCTTTTTGAAAGAGGTACTAGGGCTATGTTTCAAACTTTACGCTCCTAGTTTCACTAAACTTCTAAATTTAGGAGCCTAAAAAGTGGCTGGCAAAAGGGGAAGATTTAGGATGGGGGCAAAATGTAGGATCTTTGAACTGAATGTTAGCAGTAGATACCTAACTAAGGATTCTAAGTCTAGGTAGTTGAATGGCAGGCCTAAATTTAGGAGCATGGCGGCCGCCATCGATCTTCAGACCAGCCGATATTTAAACGCCACTTTGATCAGCTGTAGTACAATACTTGAATATTGGCATCCAGATAGGAGCTGCCACTGAATAGCCAGGTTCAGCAGAGCTAACCAGGCAAGGGATTTTTTATTTATGTGCACTTATATACCGCCTTTAGGAATCAAAGCGGTTTACAATGAACTTAATAACGGTATTGCGTACATCTAACAAAAACATTACATGGAACTTTGCCACAGAGTTAAATGAACATAATAACTTTAACAAAAGGTTTAAGAGAGATTTCATAAACCTATATACATGTGTCATACCTATATGAATATGGTTAATTCAGACCTTATTACATTATCCTTCAGCATGAGATTTATTTATTTATTTATTTATTTAATTGGATTTTTATACCGCCTTATCATACAATCAAAGCGGTTTAACAAAAGAGAAAATAAGTAATAGTGAAACAATCTGTGATAATATATACATAGTTTGTAAATATATGATTAAATGTCTTGGGAAAAGGTGCAATATATATATTGTGAGCTATACTATAAAGTGAGCTATTGTACAATGTATATAAAAATAAAATTGCTTTCTTAAAAATTAATTAGTTGATTGCATGACCGTAGTGCTCCGTAAACAAAACTGTTTTCAGTTGTTTTCTAAAGTCTTTGATGTCCTGAGCTGCTCTCAGATCATTAGGTAGGGAGTTCCAGATGGAAGTCGCAGCAAACGAGAAAGCTCTCTTAGAGGTCTCCTTGCGTGTTTTTCTGATGTCATTTGAGGAGCTGATTCTATTTTCAGATACACTTCTCCTAGGTCTGTTGCTAATATCTGACCGGATAAGATACGTCAGACTTTTGCAGAACATTGTTGCTTTATCTTGAAAATATAAATTACTGTTTTGTATTTAATACGAGATGATATTGGTAACCAATGAAGCTCCTTTAAGATAGGAGTTATATGCTCTTTACTTGATAGACCAAAAATTATACGAGCAGCGGTGTTTTGCGCTAACTGTAAAGGCTTCAGTGACTGCTTAGCTAGACCCAGATATATTGGATTGCAGAAGTCAAGTAATGGTGTAATTAGAGCATGACAAACATTGCGGAAGTGAACAGTTTCCAGAAGCGGCCTTAGTCTTCTGATGATTTTCATTCTATAATAAGCGCTTCTAATCGTCTTGTAATTAGGTTTGTAATCTATTTACATAATGATATTGACCTATGTGCTAAGTTTACAGTGATCACTGAAAACTGATGGGTGACCTTGTGTAACTTGTGTCAAGTAACTAACCCTCCGAAACGATCTCTGAACAGAATGGTTTTTAGGAGCTTGCGGAAAGCATTTGGTTCCTTAGTATCTCTTATGATGTTGGGGAGTGAGTTCCACAGAGTTGGTGCGTATAGGGAGAATGCTTGCTTGGATGTTGATGCGTTACACTTTCTGAAGTTCGAAGTAACTGCCAATAAGTTTTTACCGCCACTTCTTTGTAGTCTGGTCTCTGGGATGGTTTGTATGATCGATCTCAAGCTTGATGTTGATTCATTTTGTAGAGTTTCGAAGATTGTGTGTAATGCTTTGAACTTTATTCTGCTATCTATTGGTAACCTATGTAGCTGTTTTAATATCGGAGTAATATGTTCCCTGATTGGTACTTGTGAAATGACTCTAGCTGCTGTGTTTTGGGCCAACTGAAGATGGCGAATGGCTTGTTTAGAGAGACCCATTATTATGCCATTACAGAAATCTAAGTGTGGGAAGATCATTGCTTGGACTGTTGTTCTGAAGTCACTTGCTGATAAGAAGGGTCTTAGATGTCGGAGCATCTTTAGTTTTGAGTATATGGCCCTAGTTGTGTTGCTTATGTGTTTAGAGAAGTTGAGATGCTGATCTAGAGTGACACCCAGGTATCTCACTTCTTTTTTTACCTGCAGGATTGCTTTGTCTATTTTTATAGTTTCTGGTGAGGTGAAGGAGTTGTCTCTTGTAATAAAAATGACTTCCATCTTCTTGTAGTTAATCCGTAGGTTATGGTTGGCTAGCCATGTGGCAATGTTGATGAAGCATTCATCTATTTTTGTGAGGCTTGGCTGTTTAGTATTGATTTGCGTATACAACATATGCTGACATTTGCTTAGTTAGCATGATATTCAGCAAGCCCTTGACTGGATAGAAACATAGAAATATGACGACAGAAAAAGACCACATGGCCTACCTAGTCTGTCCTTCCACTGCTCTAGCTTAAATATACTGTTTAGTTTATTACACTTTGCTTTGTTTAACATAAGATGTTCTATGTAAAATTTTAAGATGTTCTATGTAAAACAAGCTACGCTTTGTTAATTGTTGTTAATTGTACACCGCAACTGAACTCTGGAAGATGCGGTATATAAATGAGTGTTAAATAAATAAAATAAAATAAAATAAATAAATATCAACAACTACAACAGTCCCCTTTTTACTTTAGAGATCCTCTGTGTTTGTCCCATGCTTTTTTGAATTCAGTTACTGTCCTCATCTCTACCACCTCCACTGGGAGACTATTCCACGGATCCACTACTCTTTCTGTAAAGAAATATTTCCACATATCACTCCTGAATCTATCTCCCTTCACCCTCATCCCATGTCCCCTCGTAGCAGAACTTGCTTTCAATTGAAAGAGGCTCTCTCCCTGAACATTTATGCCACGGAGGTATTTAAACATCTCAATCATATCACCTCTATCCCGCCTTTCCTCTAAGGTGTACATATTAAGATCCTTCAGTCTGTCCTCATATGCTTTATAATGAAGACCACTAATCATTTTAGTAGCCACCCTCTGCACCGACTCCATCCTGTTCACATCCTTTTGAAGGTGCGGTCTCCAGAATTGCACACTATACTCCAAATGAGGTCACACCAAAGACTTATACAGAGGCACTATCACCTCCTTTTTTCTGCTAGCCATTCCTCTCCGTATGCACCCAAGCATCCTTTTAGCTTTTGCCGTCACCTTTTCTACCTGTTTAGCTACTTTAAGATCATCAGACACAACCACACCTAGGTCCCGCTCTTCTTTAGTGGACAAAAGTACTTCACCCCCTATACTATATTGCTCCCTTGGATTGCTGCTTTTCATGTAGCTTAAGTTTATTTATTTATTTTATTTATTTAACAGTTCTTCTATACCGCTCTATTTTAGATCAGAGCGGTTTACATTTAACATCAACTATACAACACAAGGAACTTTGAGTTGTATTTACAATAAACAGGGAGATCAACTTGGAAGTAACTGGGGGAAACTATGTACATTCTTAACTCTTGTCCAGCCAGGAGCTGCTGAATATCGAACTAACAGGGCATGTGCCCAGTTAGTGCTGGTACTGCCCCTGCACCTCCCACGAGCCGACCTGGCACTAAGTGGACAATGCTGGGACAGTCTGTGGAGATATTCTATGGTACCATCCGGATAGTGACATTGAATATCATGGTCACTGTCTTTAGCTGGCTGGCTAAGGGCTTTGAATATCAGTGTGATAACTTTCAAGCTTCTGAATTTGGATGAATTTTCAGCTGAAAACTCATGGGCCAATATTCAGATGAAATCCTATGTTCACCAACGGCCAGTGAATGTAGAACTTCACTGTCTGTAGATTTTTAAACGAATATGGATAATATCGGGCCAAATATCTGACTGAACACCCCTTTGCTATACGAATAAGAGGGGGTGAGGTTTGGGGCAGAGAGAGGGCAGGCCAAAAAATGATGTGGATAGTAGCAATATTCAGCCCCTATCCAGATAATTGGAGTGGAGGAGTAGCCTAGTGGTTAGAACACTGGCTTGGTAACCAAGCAACCAGGGTTCAATTCCCACTAGCACTCCTTGTGGCCTTGGGCAAGTCACTTAACCCTCCATTGCCTCAGAAGAAAGGCCTGGCAATCTACTTCCAGTGACACTGCCAAGAAAACCCAGGAGCTTCTGGGTTGCCAGGAGTCAGGACTGACTTGAAGGCACACATTGCATTTGCATTGCATCCAGATAATTTATGGGCCTGACATTCAACAGTGGCGGCTAGCTGATGTAACATGGCTAGCTGTCGCTGTTGAGCTCTAAACCCGGATACTCAATGCTGGGGGCATATCTGGGCCTTGACATTGAATGGCTGGGTTGCTGGGAGCAATGATACTCAGCCGCAACCCAGTTAGCTTCCGCAGCAAATGTTAAGCCAGCCTTTCCTGCGCCTGACTTTCTCCATGTGTTGGTAACTGGGCAGAGGCTCAATATCGCCACTGCCTGGTTAACGACGGATGCCACCCTGGAATGCTCCTGGCAAACCCCAATGATAACCAGTTAGCATTGGGACGTTTAGCGGCGGCACCCGCGAATATTCAATGGCACTAAGCACTATCTCGCTGAGCGGCATTTATATGCTTTGCAGGTCAGCAAAACATGTAAATGCCTTTGACTATCTCCCCCTATCAGTTTAGTTTAGGCCCGCAGAATAGCGGACAACAGCAAATGAAAAGTGCCGGTGTGGTGACTGCGCTCTCGGGGTAATTTTATAAAATTCTCTTAAAAAGTACGCCAGGAGTTAACACGAGTAAACCTATGTGTGCTGCAAAGAAAATGTGTCCTTTTAAGTGATCCACGTGTAGGTGAGTTCTGGGGTGGAGTTTAGGTGTTTATAAAATACATGTATACCTGTGGACTTTACGCACAAACATTTACATCATACATTTACTCATAAGTTCAAACGCGCTCGTAAATGTGCGCAGCTTCAGTCTAGGCGAGATTTCTGCCGTTGTTGCCCTAGGCTTAAAATGGGTGACTAGTTGGCTTTTACAAGTAGGCGGCTTGTTATAAAATTACCTTCCACCAGTATATTCAGTGTTGTTACCTACATGATAGAGTCACTGAATATACAGATCAAGTTAAATGCCAACATTTAAATTATTCCAGTCAATGCACCAGCTAAAAATTAGGCCCTTGGAGGCCGATATTTTAAAGCGGCTGGCCATCGATGTTTTAACTTAAACCTGGATACTCAATGCTGGGGTCATATCCAGATTGCCCGGTTAGCAATTTTGATAACCTGTTATCTGAGATATTCAGTCAATAACTGGGTAAAGTTAGGCCACCTTTTTATCCATGGAAACTGCCCCGGAACGTCCTGATGCTAAACGTCTAGTCTCGGGGCCTTCAGCAGTACAAATTGTGGCATATTCAGCGGCACTAATTGCATTAGTGCCTCTCAATGTCTCGGTGATTGGCATTTAGGAATTTTGTAGATCTGCAAACGCCTAAATGCCTTTGAATATCGGGCGAACCGGTGCAAACCAGCTGAATCCCACCACTGCCTTTGACTCCTAAGGTAGGCCGAAAATAGGGGATAAATTTAGCTACCCAACTTAGGGGCATAAGGAGGTCATTTTAGAACTATCTAGAGGGGTAACTAGCTGCATTTCCATATCTAGATTGCATTATACATCTAAAGAGCAATTTTAGAAAGCTGTTATCTGGACATGTACACTCTCTGGGACCTAAAAATTTAAAGGGGTTATGGCAGGGGCATGATTTGGGCTTGCCTCAAACATAGACATATAATTCCCATTTTACAGTGGGAAGACACCTAGATTTTTAAAAAGCGATGTTGGCTTTTGTATTTGCCTTCAGATATGCACAAGTGACAGCTCCCAATTAAGATTTGGAATCTCAAGGAAAGACAGGTGCAAAAGACAGCCTCTCTACCTAGACTCCCCACAAGATCCACCACACCCCTCTCTCCATCCACCAGACTCCTCTCTCCAACCAGCATGCCTCTCTCTCCATCCACCAGACCCCTCTCTCCATCCACCAGACTCCTCTCTCCAGCCACCATACCTCTCTCTCCATCCACCAGACCCCTCTCTCCATCCACCAGACTCCTCTCTTCATCCACCATACCTCTCTCTCCATCCACCAGACTCCACAACAGCACCTCAGCTGAAAGCTTCCCATCATGATGATGGCCTCCTCCCCATCCCATGTAGAACTCTCAGCTCTTACTAAAGGGGCAGGAGAGATCCTCAGTCATTCCTGCCCCTTCGGGCACCTTTAGTGGTAGTCTCATAGTACTACCACTAGGGGGTCAAGCTGCCAAATAAGGAGTTTGCACCCTTATTTAGTAGTTTGACCACTAATGGTAGTACCATGAGACTATCGCTAGGAGTCAAAGGTGCCATTTTGATCCTTGGTGCTCAGTAGGACAGGAGAGTATGGGAGTTTCCCCCAATCAAACCCCAGGGAGAGCTCCTGGTAAGAGTAAATAGGGTTCCACAGAGTGGGGAGGAGTCATCATTATGTTGGAGTGATCTGAAGGTATGAGTTGCTTTTAATGGGATCTGCGAGGTGAGGGAGGTAAAGATATGGTGGATGCCAGAGGGGAAAGTTTGATCCCATTACCAACCCCTTTACCAGGCAGCAGATCCCAAGTCAGACCTGCTATTTGGGTTGCTGTAGTCAGGAACTTGGGATGTTCTGGCCATACCATTAGAAAGGTATGAGATGGTGTCACTCTTTTTCAGCATATCCATTTCTAAAATCATTGCTCCCACTGGGTGTACCAGCAAATGGATATGTACTTCTGCACAATCCTTCTTGATATTTTACAAAAAGCTCTGCATTCAACTTTAACAAGACTGACATACTATTTGTGACAAGAAACCAGTCCTTCTCGCCTCCGACAACCTTAAAGACAAGAGATGCAGAACTCGCAAGCAGACCTAGCATCCACTACTTAGGCGTTATGTTAGACCAACGGCTCAATTTCAAGGTACACATCAGCAACACTATCAAACAAATCTACCACAAGATACGAACCCTACGACATCTTCGACCCCTGCTGCAACCTGATGACTTCAGATCAGTTTTTCAGGCATTAGAGATCCCCCACTTTGATTATGCCAATGTAATCCTACAGGGCTTACCCAAAAACACCTTAAACCCCCTACAGTTAGCTGCCGCATGTGTCCTGAGTGGAGCCGCCAGAGTTGATCACATCACCCCGGTCCTTAAGAATTTACATTGGCTACCAATCCACTGTAGACTATCCTATAAAGTAATCATCAAAACCTTCAAGGTCATCAACAAATTAGCCCCCACAACCCTAATGGACCTTGTCCACCCCATGTCGGCAAACAGAGAAAGGAGAACATGCACAGCCAATACTCTACTCATCCCCAGCGAAATAACAAAATGTACCAAGACAACAAGGAACAGAGCTTTTAAGTTTTATGCGCCCAGCTGCTGGAATGCACTCCCAGCACCCATCAGAGCCATAACAGATCTAGCCCAATTCAGAAAAGTGCTAAAACACCATCTATTTCTCTTATACTACTCTCAACCCCCCAATTTAACACCCCTCAGCACGCACCCAACCACGGACACATGAATCACTGTGAATGGATGCACATTTGTAGAGCATATAGAAACTAACGCACCACTGGATCCTTGCCAACACGGCTTTAGAGAAGCCCATGGTGTAGAAATACTGCTCACTACTCTCTTCAGCAACGTCTTAACTGGCATCAACAACATCCGCCAAGGGTTCGTCCTTGTCTTCCTAGACATAGCAGCGGCATTTGACTCCGTGAGCCACGAACGCCTCCTGGAACGACTCGAGGGTAAGGGAATCACCGATAAAGCACTCGACAGGTGGCAGCAGGTACGATCCAACGATACTTCATCAGATCGGTTCCATCAAAAGCAGGGGGTCCCACAAGGCTCCTCCCTCTCCGCCCTTATGTTCAATATATACATGTAGCCTATCTGCAACCTGATACGGTCCTTCAGTATCAACTGCATGATATACGCGGATGATGTGCTGTTATACATGCCTTTTACAACAGAGAACCCCGACCTCACTCCATTAACTAACTGCATAAATGAAGTATCCAACTGGCTGCAATCTCAAAACCTCAGGATCCAACACAAGAAAACGGAGGTTTTGTTCATCACGAAGGACCGAAATTTCACCGCCCCGTCCTTTTTGAAAGTGAAGGATGCAGACCTCCAGATCAAACCCACTATCAGATACCTCGGGGTCACCTTAGACCAGCACTTGGATATGAAGGCGCACATAGGAAACATTGTAAGAGCGGTCTACCATAAAATCCGTTCCCTTAGATACCTTCGATCCCTGCTAGAGCCGGATGATTTCAGAACCATCTATCAGGCCCTAATCATACCACATTTTGATTATGCGAACTCTATCTTACAAGGACTCCCTCAAGCCACCTTACACCCACTGCAACTGGCAATGAATGCCGCAGCAAGAGTCCTACATGGAGCATCCAGGAAAGATCATGTCTCACCCATCTTAAAACAACTCCATTGGCTTCCGATACGAAGTAGACTCACTTATAAGCTATTACTACTTACATTCAAGGCCATCAATGGACTCACATCCGCGTCACTAACGGACCTGATCCAGATGACACCTCAAAACAGGGACAGACGGTCAGTAACACTAAACACACTAGTAGTCCCAAAATCCATAACACAATGCACCAAAGCAACAGCAGACAGAGCTTTCAAGTTCTGTGCACCAAGGTGTTGGAACAGCCTCCCTCAAGGCATCAGAGCAATCCCGGATCTATTGCAATTCAGAAAAGCCTTGAAACACCACCTCTTCCTCTTGTATTACCCAGTAACCAATGCAGTTATTTCAACCACCTCACAGACCTCCCAAAACCCCTAAGACAGAAACAAGAAGAGTTCATGATTATGTTATAAATTGTAAATAGTTACCCCTGTTATCCAAGTTGTTTATGCCTGTTCAACTGTAAACACAAAGTACCATCGGAAATGTGTAAATTCTTTGTTCACTGTAAACCGCGCTGATGCTGAATAGTGCGGTATAGAAGAGACTATAAATAAAATAAAAATAAATAAATAAATAAATTTGTAGATACAGATTGTAAATAATTTGAAATTGATGTACATAGTTATTCCCAAATTGAAATCCAATTTAATTTTCCTGTTCATTGTAAGTGCCTTATCGGCACAATACCGTTATATGTAAACCGCGCTGATTTTTAAGAGTGCGGTATATAAGAACAATAAAATAAATAAATAAATAAATTCATCAGATCCTTTTCTAAAATACAGGGGGAATTGAGCATGTTCTGACCTGGACATCTCAGCTCCCCTCTCCACTACCTACCTAAAATAGACCTTTACCGTTAGAAGCTCAGCATTTTTTGAATATCAGCCTCAATATATATATTCTATATATATCTATATCTATACATATATCTATATCTACTTGTTTTTAATTACTTCCTTTCAAAATCTGAGTGTGAGGCATTTTACATTGCAGCAACAATAGATATTTCCTTGGTCCAGGGAGCTTACAATCTAGATTTACTAATATGGGTTAAGTCAATTAACGCACAAATGTGCATCAATACAATTAATGATAGTTATTAATAAATAGACACCATTGCCAATAATGGAGCTTGCATTTAATAAAGTGCATTAAATCATATTCATGAGCATTAATTTTATTTGTTTGATTTATATTTTTTAATCACCTGTCCACAGCTCTAGGTGATGGCCATAAGAAGCACAAGCAAAAATACAATAAGAACAAGTTGAAAAGTGCACCCCTACAGTATAATGTGAAGCAATGGGGCGCTTCGCCGTCCTCCATCCATAGATTCAAGCGTGTCTGTGTGGGGTAATCAGTGGGAAAAACTATGGGAAAGTGTGTCTCAGAAGAGAGGGTGGGGGCTGTGTGGATGGATTCTACTAGGCTAATGTCTCCAGTGGGCCAGTGCAGTAAACTGCGCTGTTTTAATGCAGCGATTTACTCAGGCTTACTCCCAGTGCAGAAGGCAATCTAGCGCAGGAAAACGTTAAGAAAAGCCACTGCGCTAAAGCATTTCACAGTGGGCATGCAAATCACATGCAAATGACAGATGTAATTGCTCCTGATATAAAAACATTGCGCTGAAACTTAGCACGTATTTTTACTCTTTCATTTACGCTGTATCTTGGTGCCAACTCAGGACTGGGGTAAAATGCAGCCATGAGCAGAAGGGTTGTCTCAAAAAACCAAGTAGGCCCAGATCCCTATCTCGCACTTGACACTTACCAACCTCAGAAGCTCTGAACCCCTCTTCCATCCTGACACCTCCCCCCCCCCCAATTTTTGTGACCCCTAATCCCCACCTCTCCCAATACCCACAAAAAGCAAGATGGCCCTATCAGCCCCAATCCCCCCCAAATATTTTCTTAGTGGCCTTATTTGGCAGTCTGGCCCCACGTGGTGCATTGCAGGACACACTGTGCGGGGTTAAGTGCCACAGAGACAGGAGCTAGTGGGTATTGCTCCTGCCTCCCAATGGTAAAGGTGCAAGAGGGTCCAGAGGTCACTGCACCACATTTGTTTGGGATTGGGGGCGTGGAATTTAGCGGCCACTTGGGCCACCAAAGTTTTTTTTGTGGGGCTCAAAGCGTGGGGGTAGGGGCCACTGAGGCCACTAAGAAGATTTTTTGGGTGGTGGGGGGCAGGGGCCATTTGGGCGACCAATGATTTTATGGGGAGGGTCAGGATGGGAAGGATTTGAGCTTCAGGGATTGGGACGTGTCTGGGGGAATTGGGAGTCTGGACCTGCTTGAGTCATCTGATGATTCAAGGTGTGACCCTTCACCTGTGATGACTCCTTTGCCCCCGGCTGTAACTAGGGAAAACCAGTGCGTCTATGTATCTGCCGCCCTCTGCCTTATTTTGCACACATTTTTCTGCACAGCTATTTTGCATATTTGTTTTCTGCATTTGGGAGCAAAGGTTTTTCATTTCCCTTGCATTAGAAGACCCTGTGCTGAGTTAAAGCACATGGCTCTAAAGCAAGGTTTCTGCAATGGCCCGCAAACGGGTTCATTTTTCACATACCATGACAGGAATGAACTTCAACCCTATATCAACGTGTGTTGGCACGTGAACACACATTGATATAGGGTTGAAGTTCATTCCTGTCATGGTATGTGAAAAATGAACCCATTTGCTGGTCGTCATCCATGTGTTTCAGGCACAGTAGTGTTATAATAGTGTTATAATGTTTACGTAGCTACCAATGGATGAGACTGCAACCTTATTGTGCCTTTCTGTAGCTTGTTTTTCTGATATTAGCACATCACACCAAGCGTTGAGACGTGTGACTCTTTCTGGTTCATTAACACACAAGCTGCATTTGTCTGTTTTAGCGGGTTTTTGATACTGGCTATGAACCATCTTGTCCGTGGTCCAGTATCTCATGCTACAGTCATCAGCCGCTCATCTTTTGGTTTAAATTCCCCTCTCCCTAACCATTGATGTGTCAGGTTTTGATCTACTTGTGGTTGCTGAAGTAACTCTGATTTTCTCACTATATGTGTGCTTTAAAAAGGTTTTTGCTTCTTTTGCACATTCTTATGCTTCTTCACCCCCCCCTCCCCCCTTGCACTGCGGCACTCTCACTGATTTCCGTCTCTTCATCTGAAAGCTTATCCGGGTTTAAGGATGGAAACTGACGCTGACGGTTAGATTTTGGACCAGCAGATTTGAGTATTTGGGGTCTGCTTGAGGGCCTATGATGGCAACTCTGTAAAGGTCATTTTATAACAAGCTGCTGAGTCAAGAGAGTAATTAAGCCTTTATTTTGGGGCTATTTTATAAAGATAGTATTGGCACCAACAGTGCGTCCTTGGAACACCGAAAGTCAGACTCAGCCCAGAAAAAACAACCTCTCCCCATCCATGCTTTACATAAACACTGCCCAGCATACTACAGGGCTGGATGCGAGAGACTCCAATTCCTCGGCGAGCCAGGGTCTGACATGGTGCTAACTCCAGACTTCGCTCCTTTCATCTTGCTGCAGCTTACGCCTGGAACAAACTACCTGAGTCTGTACGTCAGGCGCCTTCTCTGACCCTTTTCAAATCCAGGCTGAAAACTCACCTCTTCGCTGCTGCTTTCTGATCTTGACTCATCTGATCTCCTTTGTGTTTCCTTACCATTGCCGCTAGATGTATCTCTGTCTACACCTACTGTGTTGTCTGTCTTGACTAGATCGTAAGCTCTGATGAGCAGGGACTGTCTCTTACATGTCTGTGCAGCGCTGTGTACATCTTGTACTGCTACACAAATGCTCAGTAGTAGTAGTACTGGTAGTTAGGAGGGGCACAGCAAGATGGCAGGTACCTGGGCCTCGTGCTGGCAGTTGGGGCACTTCCAATTCTCCCCATCTCTCTGTCTCCAGCCTGCAGTGACTGGAATGCAAAAGTTGGTCATAAAGAAGGCAGCAAAGTGGTTGAAAGTGGATGAAATATATGGACTAGTAACAGAAATAAAGTTTTAGAATTCTGCAAGACCAATGATCTATTCAACTCAAACACCTTCTTCCAGTAACACAATTGGTGACTGTACATGTAGACTTTGCCCAGTGGATTGTACAAAAACCAAATTGACTACATCTGTGGAAATTAACAATGGATAAGCTCAATAACATCAACAAAGACAAAACCTGGAGCTGATTCAAGCTAAAGCTGAAAAAGAACAAACCACTGGTGAATGTAGCAAAATTTGATCTTGAAATATACCATGGGAATTTAAATACTTCCTGCAAAATCAATTCGCCAAAGTGAATACAAATGATAGAGCAGCAGAAGAGTTATAAGATGGCATCAAGAAAGTTGTGCTTGAAGAAAGTGAGAAGTGTCTACAAAAGGTGAAAAGCGAAAACAGCCAAAATGGATGACTGAAGAAACTCTGAAAAATCGCTCAGAAACATGGAAAAGCTAAAGCCAGAGAAGAAAGAGATGCAATCACAGGACTTAACAAAGATTTCCAAAGTGCAGTAAGGTGAGACAAGGAGAAGTACTACAAAGATGCATTGAAGGAAACAGAATCAGAAACCATTAGAAGAAGAAGATCGGCTTTCCTAATGCTACGGGAGTTAAAGAGAAAATTCCAGCCTCAGACTGGAATGCTAAAAGATGCCCCAATATCCATTGAATGATTCTGAGAAGAACAAGAAAAGGTGGAAAGAATACACAAAATCATTATACCATAAATATCAAGTGGACCAACAGTCGTTTCAATCAGGCTTTGATGCTATTCCCATTGAAGTATTACAGCAACTAGATGCCGCTGTTACCATACTTACACAGCTCTGTCATGAAATTTGGAAAACATCATGACCAACTGACTGTAAAAGATCTGTGTTCATACCAATAATGAAGAAAGGTGAACCAACTGGCTGTGGAAATTATTGCACAATCGCTCGGATCCCACATAGCAGCAAGATTCTACTCGAGATCATTCAGTGGAAACTACAACCATACCTGCAATGAGAACTGCCTGAATTGCAAGCAGAGTTCAGGAAAGGGCGAGGAATGAGAGACATCATCGTGGATGTGAGATGGATCCTTGAAAAGATGAAAATATCAAAAGGATATCTATATGTGTTTTATAGACTACTGCAAGGCCTTTGATTATGTAAATCATTAGAAGCTCTGAACCATATTCAGACGCATAGATATACTGGAACACCTAATAGTTCTCATACACAACCTTTACATTGATTAAGAAGCAACAGTTCAAAAGGAACAAGGAGAAACAGAATGGCTTAAAGTCAGCAAAGGTGTACGACAAGGCTGCGTACTTTCCCCATATCTGTTTAATTTACACGCAAAACAAATCATCAGAGAAGCAGGACTGAATGAAGGCAACTGAGGTGTGAAGATTAGTGGAAGACTCATCAACAACCTTCACTATGCTGACGATGCCAGTAACTGGCTGAAAATGAAGACAGTCTGAAACATTTGCTTAAGAAGATCAAGAAACGTAGTCTTAAAATGGGCCTGCACCGTAATGAAAAAGACAAATATCCTGACAACGGGCAAAATCAACAATTTCATCCTTGATTGAGAAGAAATAGAAATTGTAGACAACTTTAACCTGTTTAGATCAAAAATCAATAAAGAAAAGACAAGTAGTCCATAAATCCAACAATGCATTGCTATTGGCAGAATGGCTACGAAGATAAGATTCTCATGCGGAGATGTATCTCTGCATACAAAGATTCAACTTGTCCATGCCATGGTATTTTCAAAAACGTCATATAGATGCAAAAGCTGGATGGTGAAGAAGAAAGACAGGAAGAAAGTCAATGCCTTTAAATTATGCTTCTGGCAAACAATTCTGTGTATACCATGGATTGCCCAAAGAACAGATCAATCAGTACTAGAGGAGTTCAAGCCTAAGCTTCCTTTAGAAACTCAGATGACTTCAGCTTTCAGACTTTGGATGTATCATAGAAAGAGAGCGATCATTCGAGGTTGAGGGTCAACACAAAAGAGTAAGGCCTGCAATGCGATAGATTAATACAATAACAGCAGCTATGGATGCCACTCTCTCAACAATTAGCCACCTGACTGAAGTCCGAATATCATTTAGGATAACTATACAGAGGGTCATCATGAATTGGCACTGACTCAATGGCATTTATCAACAATAACCCCACTTCCCTGCTCCCCAGAATAACTGCCATGCTACCTCAGCATTTACAGGAATCTACAAACAGTCATGGTATCACAAAATGCTAATACAGTCTTCTAGAGTCTGGTGCTTATTATCAAGCTGGAGGAGACAGAAGGTGCTCTTTCCAGGATATACAATAAGGAGCTCATTTAGAAGCATCTACAGGTGTAAATAATGGCTTTCTGTTATTACCATTTACACAGTGTAACTAATCTACAAACATAAAAGCCTGTTGTTTACACCTGTAGATGTCAGGTGTATAGGGATTTCAAAAGAGCATGGTTTCAGTGGGCCAAAAATGTATATGTGCACTTCCAGTTTATAACAGACATACATGTGCAGTTGTGGTCAACATTATTGGCACCCTTGCATTGTAGGTATGTTGTGCACAATATCTTGAGAAATAATTGGAAATATTCCAACTGCATGTCATCATAATATTTTAATTGGAAATATTCCAACTGCATGTCATCATAATATTTTAATGGTATATTCAAAAGTATACAACAAAAAAAAAATAGATGTCTGTGCAACTTAGAAATAGAGGGTTTTTTTCTGAGAAAAAACCCCAAAATATGACCTGGACAGGTTTAATGGCACTCTTCACTAATATTTGGTTGCACACCCCTTCGCAGTGATGACAGCCTCCAAATGTTTCTTGTAGCCATCTATAAGTTTCGTACATCTGTCTGCTGGTAGTTTCTTCCATTCTTCAACTGTGATTTGTTCCAGCTCATGAATATTTCCAGGATTCCTTTTACCAATGGCAGATTCAGCTCTTTCCAAAGGTTCTCGATTGGATTGAGATCAGGACTCAATGCTGGCCTGTTTAAACCAGTCCATTTTTTCCTTTTTAACCATTCTTTTGTACTTTTGGATGTATGTTTTGGGTCATTGTTCTGCTGGAGAAGCCATGACCTTCAACCCAGATCTAGCTTTCTTGTACTAGGTAGCACATTTCGCTCCAAAATACCTTGTTAGTCCTCTGACTTCATGATTCATTTAATAGATTCCAGGCCTCCAGTTCCTGAGGCATCAGAATTGCCCCACAACATTATGGAACCTCCACCGTATCTAACTGTAGGAAGGCTGTTTATTTCCTTATAAGCTTCATTTCTTCGCCTGTAGATGTATTGCTGGTTTGCACTGCCAAAGAGCAAGTTTGGTTTCATCTGTTTGGTTTTGGCAAAGATCAGGCATGCCTTTTTATGTCTGTCTTTGAACAGTGGGGACCTCCTTGGCCTTCACCCATAAAGCCCTTCTTTGTTTGGTGCGTGGCATATGGTATTATTTTATGGGTCAAATATGTGTGAATATCTAGTCCAAAGCCATTTCTGTGGCCACTTGTTTAGGAGATATTGGACATTAAAGGGTTGAACTGCAAGGGTACCAATAATGTTGACCACAACTGTATTTTTAAACAAAATTAATTGTCAGCTTTTGCACCAGCTTGGAGGCACTCAAGTTTTATAAAAGTGTTTGTTTCAGCCAGTGCTGTATATGAGGGCTTAAGGGCAGAGGTGCTAGAACGCCGTTCCCGTTGGCGGGGGTCAAGCTCCGCCCCCTTGGCCAGCCAAACTCAGTGAGACTGTGATCACTGGCCTTCCTCTCCTGTCTGCCCACCGGGACCCCATCTCCTGTGCGCAGACAGGAGGGGTCTTTGCCATGATCACCTCCTGGCATGCAGCAGACTGACTGCGGGGATCCCATCCCTTGCCAACAGAATAGCCCCACAATAACAGGAAAGAACCCTCCTGTCTGCCCACGGGAAATCAGTTCCCCATGGGTAAACAGGAGGGGAAAGCCGGCGATCGTGGCAGCAAGGCTTCAATGGGTCTAGGGCAGCGGTTCTCAACCTGTGGGTCGCGACCCCCACGGGAGTCACCACAGGATTTAGCGGGGGTCGCTTAGCCTCCACCAAAAAACAAATTAAGACGCGCACAAGTTGCTGCCGCTGCCGAGTCTGCTTCTCGGCAGCGGCAAACTCACCGCCTTCTTCTGCAGCCGCGGCTCCCTGCCTCTTAGGGAACCGCAGCTGTGCCTGTAAAATCATTGCGGAGCCCTTCCTGTCTTGACAGGCTCCGTTCAGCATTGTCCCGCCTCCAAAGGAAGTTGTTTACCACTTCCTTTGGAGGTGGGACAATGCTGCACGGAGCCCGTCGAGACAGGAAGGGCTCCGCAGCAGTTTTACAGGTACAGCTGCGGTTCCCTAAGAGGCAGGGAGCCACGGCTGAATTAGAAGGGAGGCAGACATGGGGAGAGGGGATGAGGGGGCAGGGAACCTGCAACACGGCTGACATCGACAGAGGGGGGCTGACATGGAGGGAGGGAGGGGGCTGATATGGATATAGGGAGGGAGGGAGGGGGCTGATATGGATTTTTATTTATTTATTTATTTTTATTTATTTCAGTTTTTTATATACCGCACTATTTATAATCAGCGCGGTTTACAGATGAACACAAAGACCAGAACAACAGGCTGTTCGGTATTACATATAACAGGAGTATAAACTTGGATAACATGGGAGAACTATATACATAGAATAAATATTCAATTAGTTCGATAGCATGAAAAAACTATTTACATAAAATAGCAGTAGTGCAAGGGTCAGGAGGAGATTGTGGTTAAGTTTATGGTAAGACTATTCTTTTGAAATTTATGTAGGGTAAAATTTGATAAATAGGTTAAATTTTAGGGCTCTTCTGAACTGGGTTAAATCGGTTAAAGCACGTATGTCAGGTGGTAGGGAGGGGGCTGATATGGATGGATGGATGGAGGGAGGGAGGGGGCTGAAATGGATGGATGGATGGAGCGATGGAGGAAGGGGGGCTGACATGGACAGATGGAAGGATGGGGGCTGACATGGAGGGAGGGAGGGAGGGGGCTGATATGAATGGCTGGAGGCAGGGGGGCTGACATGGACAGATGGAAGGATGGGGGCTGACATGGAGGGAGGGAGGGGGCTGATATGGATGGATGGAGGGAGGGAGGGAGGGAGGGGGCTGGTATGGATGGATGGATGGAGGGATGGAGGGAGGGGGCTGACATGGACAGATGGAAGGATGGGGGCTGACATGGAGGGAGGGAGGGAGGGAGGGAGGGGGCTGATATGGATGGATGGAGGGAGGGAGGGGGCTGGTATGGATGGATGGATGGAGGGATGGAGGGAGGGGGGCTGACATGGACAGATGGAAGGATGGGGGCTGACATGGAGGGAGGGAGGGAGGGGGCTCATATTGATGGATGGATGGAGGGAGGGAGCTGACATGGACAGATGGAAGGATGGGGGTTGACATGGAGCGAGGGAGGGGACTGATATGGATGGATGGATGGAGGGAGGGGGCTGACATGGACAGATGGAAGGATGGGGGCTGACAGGGAGGAAGGGAGGGGGCTGACAGGGAGGGAGGGTTGGAGCTGACATGGACAGATGGAATGACGGGGGCTCACATGGAGTGAGGGAGGGGGCTGATATGGATGGATGGAGGGAGGGAGGGGCCTGAAATGGATGGATGGAGGGAGGGAGGCTGACATGGACAGATGGAAGGATGGGGCTGATAGGGAGGGAGGGAGGGGGCTGACAGGGAGGGAGGGGCTGACATGGACAGATGGAAGGATGGGGGCTGACATGAAGGGAGGGAGGGGGCTGATATGGATGGATGGAGGGAGGGGGCTGACATGGACAGATGGAAGGATGGGGGCTGACATGGAGGGAGGGGGGCTGACATGGACAAATGGAAGGATGGGGCTGACATGGAGGGAGGGAGGGGGCTGACATGGACAGATGGAAGGATGGGGGCTGACATGGAGGGAGGGAGGGGGCTGATATGGATGGATGGAGGGAGGAGGCTGACATGGAGGGAGGGGGCTGGCATGGACAAAGGGGAGAGACAGGGGGACATACTGGACAGACGGGATAAATGCTGGACAGAGGCGAGAGACAGTGCAGGTTAGGATTATAATGGGCTGATGGGGGAGCTAGCACTGGTAATGGGCAGCAATGTTCCCTCTAATTTTCTGTAGGCTGTGTGCGCATAAAATATCAGCTGTGTGCAGCTTTTGAAGGAAGGTTAAATTTTTGTGCACCACATAACAACACTCTGAGTTATATACTTTAAAATTTGACTACACATCAGAATACAGTATGCACACCACATTGATTTTAATCAAATTAAATGAAAATAGACGATTACTAAATGAAGCAGAAAATTTCTAGTAATTACAATCACAACTTTTAAATTTTAAGACGTCTGTGTTGTTTTCTATCAGAATCAGAACCGTAATTTTTGTGCGCTCAGTTGTAAAGTATGTGCGCTCGCTCGGCGAGGTGTGTGCGCGCGCACACGCGCACAGCTTAGAGGGAACAGTGATGGGCAGATGGGGGGGCTAGGACTGGTAATGGGTTGATTAGGGAAGGCTAGGACTGGGAATGGACTTATCAAGGGGGGGTAGGACTGGTAATGGACTGATGGGGGTCTAGCATTGGAAATGAGCTGATCGGTGAGGTTAGGACAGGAAAAGGGATGATTAGTGGAGCCTAGCACAGTTAAAGGGGTTGAGGGGGGGACTAGCACTGGAAATGAGCTGATTAGGGGAGGCTAGGACTGGTTATGGGCTGATGGGGTGGGGTAGGACTGGTAATGGACTGATGGGAGGCTAGCATTGGAAATGAGCTGATCGTGGGGGGGGGGCTATGACTGAAAATGAGCTGATTAGTGGAGGCTAGGACTGGTAATGAGCTGATGGGGGTAGGACTGGTATTAGCTGATTAGGGGAGGCTAGCACTGGTAAAGGGGTTGAGGGGGAATTAGCACTAGAAGTGAGCTGATTGGGGGGCTTCGACTGGGAATGGGCTGATTGTGGGGAGGGGAGGATAGAGCTGTGGGCCCTGGAAGAAAACTGGGGGCTAAGGCTACAAGTGGGCTGATACAAGGGGATGGGAGAATGGAACTGGAAGGGAGTGGATCTGAGAGGGGCTGCCATGGTATTTCTACTAGAAGGGACTGGTCAGTGGGGAAGGAGGGGGACTGGAAGGGAATGGACACCAGTGGCAGTCATGGGAATGCAAGTTGACATTGGAAGGTACTGGGAGTGAGGACTGGAAAGGGGCTGATACTGGGGAGGGTTACTGGGACTGGAAATAGGCTGATGGAAAGAAGTGAAGAAAACGAAAGAGATAAGAAATGGCAGATGGACCATAGACCACAGAAAGAGAGCTAAGAGAAGACAGGAAAGCAGAAGCCTCAGATCGGGACCAGGATGATCAGAGAATAAATTTGTCAGACAACAAAGGTAGAAAAAATAATTGTATTTCATATTAGTGATTTGACTACAAAATCATCATAATTTTGAAATCAAATATTGTTACTTGTTGTGATTAATTATTGTGGTTTAAATAAGTATTTTATAAATAAAAACATATTGCAAAGGCCTATAATATAGTAATAATTCAACAAATGATTACAGCGACAATGCGTTAACGGTAAAGGAAGAGAGATGCATTTGATTTTATCATTGGGGTCACCACAAGTTGACCAATGGTAAAAGAGGTCACGGTACAAAAAAGGTTGAGAACCATTGGTCTAGGGCATGTGTGGCCCACCCCTTTACGACGCTTCTGCTTAAGAGGTAATTATCCTTAATACCCTCTTTTTTATTTCTGTCTCAGTTATTAAAATAAACCTTTCACGGCTTTGCTGGTTTCTTGCCACCACTTAAACATACAGTTTTGTGAGATCGGGCAACTAGTTGCATAAGTCCCAGTAATTATACGTGGAAGCTGCCAAATGGAGAGATTTGCAAACCTACTGCTTGCTGACTGCACCGGCAAATCCATAAGCATTTTCCAGCATCTTCGTACATATTTTACAAAACGTTCCACACTCAGCAGAGCCTATTGTGAAATATCGGGAAAAAAAGAACAACCCGATCTAGGCATCCCATTTCTCATTTTGAGCCTCTAGGCAAAATAGGGTTTCACATCCTTTGATTTTTTGAGTGGGAATCAGTAGACTTCATGCTTATACTCAATCCAAACACATCAAGAAATTCATTAGTCTCATTTGAATGAAGCAACGAGGACACCATGTTAGGACAGTAAACAAATTGCATGTCATACCATTTTTTAGTGAAGCAGCCAATATATTTATGGCTGTTTTTGTTTCTTTTCCTGCCTTTTTCCCTCTTTAATCCTCTTTCTCCTACCCCAAATGCCATGCCCCAGTAGCACTGGGAATTTTTGCTAACTCCAAGGACTAGAGAGGCAATTTCTTGAAGACAGGCCTCAGTGTCATACTTTAGGACCAGTCAATATTAACACACCAGTGGTACCCACCTTCTCTCCCTTCCTGGGATTTTACACATTAGCCTCTGCAGCATGTCTGTATGACCTTTGCAAATCTTCCTCAAGGTCATTGACAACATGGTAATGGTCTCTGGGGGCAAGACAAAGCTAAACTGCAAGCTCCGTAAAGAAGACTAAGTCAGATCCTCACAAGAAACTACCTGACCTACACTTCAAAGCTAAAACCAGCATAATCTGTGGTGGTGTTTGGCTGATCAAATTCTCAATAAGCCTTAGGGGCTTTAAAGTTCATTAAGAGGGGCAAGGCTGAAGGCTCACCTATGGCATCAAATATTCTTCCTCTGGCCCTGACTAGGGCCCAATCCAGCATCCATGACCCTTTCTGTGAAGTAATATTTTTTATTTTACTCCGGTGTCTATTGTCTTGGAACCTCATATGACTATTTTGTGCAGAGCATTCCAATCTAATTTCCAGAGCCTTAAGTGCTACTTTAACTTGTTTGCATTTGTCAGTCTACTTAAGGTGGCCAGCTGACTCCATATATTCTGGACATGTTGATCTAATCTTGATTTTACCTCACTGCATCCCATGGGCTTGTGGAAAACTTGGCACTACAAGTCCATAGAAGTACGGCGGAAAGGCCCCAACTGGAGCAGCTTGTGTTAATGAAAAGGAGCCAGTTGGTAGGGAGGAGTGGCCTAGTGGCTGGGGCAAGTTACCTCAGGCCAAAGGGCTAGGGACTTGAATCCCACTAGAGGACAGCAACCTCAAGCTAGAAGGACTGAGGTTTCTAGTCCCACAGGTGCTCCTTGTGGCCTGGACAAGCCACTTAACCCTCTGTGGCCTCAGGTCCAAGAACATAGATTGTGAGCCCTTCAGGGACAAGGAAAAATATATATACAGTACCTGAATGTACACTGCTTTGACTGGTAGAAAAGCAGAATATAAGCCTAATTAAATAAATGAAATCTAAGTCATGCCTGGATACAGTTGAAGAGGCAGGTACAGCTGATAAGAGTCTCACTATCTTTGAATGATTAGATTTAATATCAGAAATATTTGGCTGTTTCGTGCATATCTAAAACATTGTTCTGGTTTCCCTATTTCTAATCATATTGTAATGAACAGATACTTATTTCTATTTAAAGTCAATAGCAAGATTGATTATGCTGAGAGGTTCATATTGATTGAGGTTCTTCCTTGGTTAATAGTAGACCTTTTGGGTCAATATAAATCATGGTTATTGACTTACAAATTTAAGTCAACCCATATATTATTGTATCAAGATTCAGACAGTCCCAGTGGGAGAACGTTTTGCCTGAAAGAGCAATAAAATGTATTAAAACAGGAATTGAAAATGATGTAAAGAAAGGGGTATGACAGATGGAAACTTTTCTGTGTATACATACACTATTTCTTGTGGTCTTCCAGGCTCCCTCAACATAGTCTCCGAAGGGACTGCAGGCAGGGGCGGCTCAAGACAATCTACTGCCTGAGGTGAGAGATAGCTGGGGTCCTCCCCCCCACTCCCGGCAGCCAAAATGGAGGGGCCTTCTCAGATCTCTAATCAGGGAACAGGGGGTCTCCTCACTCGGGACACCAGCCAAGAATAAAAAAAAGCAACATATTCCCAGGCTATATAATTTCTTTAAAAAAAAACTTTGCCTGATGCTTGCTGCAGTTTATCTACCCTGGGAATCTAATATAAAACATTGACTCCTGATACTAAACACTGGACCCATATGGTTTTTAATTTAAATATATATTCTTCCAAAGACAAAGATGCAAGGGGATCACATACCAAGGAGCAAAATCAGAAAGTGAGAACCACGGCGCAGGTTATAACACCAAAATAAAATAAAATAATTATAATTTTATTTTTATTTTTGGTGTCTGAAATTGTGCTGTGGTTCTTGCTTTTTTTCTTTTTGAAAATACATTCTGCACCCAAAAGAAACCCCTCTCCCAACAACGGGTGCAGAGCATAACTAGGACATTTCCCACAGAACTCAACATACCAAAAATAATTTCTGATTCTGGTGTCATCTCAGTTAACAGCAATATAAACCAATACTGGGTATATTGTGAAGTAATACAAAACCTTAAAAAATTACTTAGAATCTATAGAGAAAATCTTCCGTACTATAACAGCATTAACATCCAAAACTCAAAGAGCCTATCCAGAAAAGATCAGCACTATAAATATTGCAGTGGGCCCTAGAATATCCATACACCTATTCAGAAAACCGAATAATCCAGATTAGTACCGATTCCTACATAGAAACTGCATGCTAACAGAATACTTGGCTTTGGTCAGTCAGAAAATAGATAGATCCTCAATAAGTAAGGAATAAATTATCACAAACTAAAAACAGACAAAAATTAAACTGAATCCAAAAGAAGCCAAACTCTGAATCAGTAGCAGAGCCGGCACAACCATTAAGCAAACTAGGCGGTCACCTAGGATGACAGATTTTGGGGGGCAGCACAGAGCAGGGCATTCAGAGCTAAACAGGCTTAAGGTTTAAGGTTTATCTATGGTGCCAACACCTGGAACCAACTCTGGGGCCGGCCCTGGGCCTCGGATTAACATGTATGGGCACAGAGCAATGTGAATGTAGACGTGCCTCCACTTAACCTCTCATTCGACTGTTCTGCTGCCGCTGATTGGGTGGCCCTGATGCCAGAGTGGAGGGCCATGGCCCACCCCAGGACACGCTTGGCTACGCCCCTGCATGCAGTACAGCACCAGGGAAATTGAAAGAGGTGCACGTGCCCCTGAAGTGTGCAAAATAAAAAGACAGAACATGTAAATTCCAAAAACGGACATATACCAATCACTAAATTGAAAATAACACTAATTTTTCTATCTTTGATGACTGCCCATTTTATTCTGTAATCATGCTGGTCTCTGTCTCTAGTTTCTGCTTTCTTCTGTCTTATCTTAACTCGCTTTCTAGGGGCTCTGGCCTATCTGCCACTTCTCGCCTCTCCTGTCTTCTTTACTTCCTTTCGTCTCTGGCAGTCATCTTTTCCTTTCAGCTTTTTTTCCCTTCTTTCTTTTTCTCTCTCTCTCTGTCAGCTCAGATTTGACTCCTCCTTCTTACCATCCAGTCCTCAATCCCCCCCTCAATACTGCGTCTACCACTTTTCAACCCTTATCACAGTTCTTTCCTTCCCCAGCTTTTAATTCTCCCCTTTCTCTCGTCTTCTCCCCACATCCACCATCTCTCCCCTTTTCTCCTCCCCTGTGCAGTGTCTCTCCCCTCTCTCTCCTCCACCCAGCGCCTCACCCCATTTTTCTCACCCCACCCTACCATGTCCTCCATCCCTCCTCCCAATTCCTGTCCTGTGCCCAATATATCCCACTTTCTCTCCATTCCGTGTCCAGCATCTCTCCACACCCCATGTCCAGAATATCACCTTCTCCCCTTTTCTGTTCTAGCATTTCCTTCTCTTTCTCACTGAGAGACTATTCTGCGGATCCACTTCTCTTTCCGTAAAGAAATGTTTCTGCATATCACTCCTGATTCTATCTCCCTTCACCCTCATCCCATGTCCCCTCAAAGCAGAACTTGCTTTTAATCAAAAGAGGCTCTCCTCCTGTGCATTTATGCCACAGAGGTATTTAAACATCTCAATCATATCACCTCTAACCCGCCTTTCCTCTAAGGTGTACATATTAAGATGCTTAAGTCTGTCCTCATATGCTTTCTAATGAAGACCACTAACCATTTTAGTAGCCACCCTCTGTACTGACTCCATCCTGTTTACATCCTTTTGAAGATGCAGTATCCGGAATTGCACACAGTACTCCAGAATTGTACACACTTCCCCCTCTACGTTTCCTATCACTCCTTCCCTTCTTCAAATAATCATATTCTAACTTGACATTTAACTATATGCTAAAATGACCATCACTCTATTATACAGAGGATCCCTTCTATCAGACCTACCAGGATAGCTATTCCCAAGTTCATCTTCGTAGACAGGACCGTACCAAGTGTGAATAGGACATAGGATGAGAGTGAAAGGAGAGAGACTCAGGAGTAATATGCAGAAATATTTCTTTACAGAAAGAATGGTAGATGTGTGGAATAGTCTCCCAGTGGAGGTGGTGGACACGAGGACAGTATCTGAATTAAAAAAAACATGGGACAAACACAGAGGATCTCTAAAGGAAAAAAGGGGTTCTGTTATAGTGCTTGATATGGAAGGGTGAACGATAGGTCATGTGGTCTTTTTCTGCCGTCATGTTTCTATGTTTCTTCTATGTTTATGAATGCAACCCAGCATCCTTCTGGCTTTGGCCATCGCCTTGTCACACTGTTTCACCACCTTGAGATGCTCAGAAACAATCACTCCGAGGTCCTTCTCCTAATCCATGCACACCAATCTCTTGCCCCCTATAGCATACAATTCCCTTGGATTTCTGCTTCCCAAGTGCACGACAGTGCACTTCTTCATATTAAATCTTAACTGCCAAGCATAAGACTATTCCTCCAGCTTTTGTAGATCTTTCCTCATGTTATCCACTCCATCAGGGGAGTCGACTCTGTAGCAAATTTTTGTGTCATCTGCAAAAAGACAAACTTTTCCATTCAGTCCTTCAGCAATATCACTCACAAATACATTGAACAGTACTGGTCCCGGGACCGATCCCTGGGGCACGTCACTAATCACCTTCCTTTCATCCAAGTGAGTTCTGTTTACCTTCACCTTCTATCATCTGTCAGTCAACCAATTTCTGATCCAGTTCACTATCTTGAGACCCATCCCCAGGCTGTTCAGTTTATTGATAAGCCTCCTATGAGGAACAATATCAAAGGTTTTGCTGAAATCTAGGTAGTTCTCATCTATCACATACCCTTGATCTAGTTCTTTGGTCACCCAGTCAAAGAACTTATTCGGATTTATTTGGCATGATCATCCTTTGGTAAAACCATGTTGCTTTGGATCATGCAACCTATTGGTTTGAGAAAATCCATTATTCTCTCTTTCAGGAGCTCCTCCATTACTTTTCCCGCCACCGAGGTAAGGCTTACTGGCCTGTAGTTTTAATAGATCCAAGGATCTATTAAAAATATCCTTTAAAGGCCCTGCAAGAACCTCTCTGAGCTCTTTCAGTATCCTTGGATGTATTGCATCCGGTCCCATGACCTTGTCCACTTTCAGTTTTGCAAGCTGTTCTAGCACATCATCTTCTGTGAATGGTGTGGTATCTACTCCATTCCCATTTGTATATTTGTCAATCATAGGTGGTCCTTCTCCAGGATTTTCTTTAATAAAAACAGAAATGTTTGTTTAGCATTTTCGCTTTTTTAATGTCGTTTTCCACAAATCCGTTCTCAGCACTTTTGAGTCTTGCAATTCTACCTCTGATCTTCTTCTTCTCCCGAATATACCTAAAAAAGTTGTTGACACCACGCTTCAGATCTTTAGCCATCTTTTCTTCTGCCTTTGCTTTTGCTATCCTTATTTCTCTTTTTGTCTCTTTTAGCTTTATCCTGCATTTTTTTCTGTGTTCCTCTTTATCTTTATTGCGACATTTGATATACCGCCTATGCTGAGACATCTAAGCGGTTCACAAAAATAAAAAGGCTACAAACAGTGTCAGAAGAAAGAAAGGAACGCCAATATTAAGACAAGACAGGAAAGGAAAGAGGAGAGAGGGAGAAACAGCAAATTCAGGAGCGAGAGAGGTAGTGGGTCCTTGGAGTGGCATCTAGGAGGGGAGGGAAAGACTGAATGCAAGAGGAAAAAAGGAGAGTTTTCAGTAGAGTCATAAAACAGGGGAAGGAGAGCTCCAAACAGAGATGGGTTGAGAGAGAGAGCTCCAAAGCGAAGGAACAAGGAAAGATAAAGTGGAGGAATGGGTGGATTCAAGATGGGCATGTGTGGCAGATGGGAGAAGTAGGCAGTTAGCATGAATCTATCAAAGGGAATGGTGGGGGGATTTGCAGTTGGATTAGGTCTGAGAGATAACGAGGCGTGCTGGTGTGGATGGAGCAGTGAACCAGTGTGAGGATCCTATATTGAATGTGATAAGATATTGATAGCCATCGCAGGTAAATAAGTACCGGGGTGATATGATCAAAGCGGGAGAAGTGTGTGAGAATGCGTATTGTGGTGTTCTGGAGTAATTGGAGATGACACAGTTGGTAATGGGGAAGTCCAGCAAAAACGACATTACAGTAGTCAATATGGGTAATGACCAAGGAGAGGAGGGGAGTAGTCAATGAGTGAGGTGAAAGAAATGGGCGAACAGAACAGATCTGGCAGAGAAAGAAGAAAGAGCTTTCAATAATGGACAAGAGATGGTCACGGAAAGAAAGGGAAGAGTCAAGGGTGACACAGAGGTAACAAAGAGAAATGACCAGTGGGATAGGAGTCTGGGCCAGGGAAGGAGCGAGAGGGAGTGTGGGTGGAAAGAGAAAACCAAATGGCGGCAGTCTTAGAGAGGTTGATAAGGAGATAGTTGGAGACCATCCAGGAAGCTACGGTGGCGAGGCAGGTATTTAGAGGAGAAAGGTCAGGAGTGAAGGGGTTAGTGTGATGGACAAGGAGAATGTCACCTGCGTAGTAGTAGGCTAAAATGCCGTGTTGCTGGATGATGACAGTGAGGGGGGCCAAGAAGCATTAAACAGAAGAGGGGCAAAAACAGAGCCTTGGGAAACACTACAGGTTAGGGGGCTGCTGGGGGAAGAGGAGGAACCAGTGCGGATAGAGAAGTTTCTGGAAAAAAGAGTTCTGTCTGCAAACCTTTTTTAAATTCAGCTACACTAACAGCTATTATTACATCCTCTGGTAATGGATTTCAGAGTCTGATTGCGTGCTGAGTGAAGAAATATTTTCTCCAATTAGTCTTAAATGCGCTACATTGTACTTCATTGTGTGCCCCTAGTCTTTCTGCTTTGTGAAGGGGTACACAATATCACATAAAAATAACGTATAGCATCCATCTACACCAGACCTGGGCAATGACTACACATCAGTGCCCACGATCATACAACATGACCACAAACTGTAAATAGGTTACTTATGTAAAAAGTTATGAAAATGCACTGTTACAACTGATTACACTTATAGAGTTTAAAACACCTTGTTGCAATGTAAATAGCCGAGTTCAAGATGGAGTTTCAATGTCAACCACCTTGATTTAAGGAAAATGCGGTATATAAATACTGTTAAATAAATAAATAAAACACCTGCTACAGATGAGTAACTATGCATTCTCCATGAACAAGCAGGAAATAAGTCCTCATGTATGGGACTCCCAAGCTACAGGCTAAAGGAATCCGAGGAGAACAACAACCAAACAGGGGCAACCAAACTGGAGAAGCCAGGATGAACAGTAGGGTAGTCCCACAAGGGACTCATCTGATTCAGCATCCTCAGCAGACATCAACCTGAAGGATTTTAGTAGGTAGCCTGGACGGACAGAAGGGCCGGTGGGTAGGAGTTGACTCTATGACCCAAAGAGATGCCGGAACACGGCCTGACCAAAGTTACTGTCCCATCGGGAATCCCCATCCAGACAGTAATGGGCTGCAAAGGTATGGACTGAAGACCATGTAGCAGCCTTGCAGATTTCCTCTGCAGGAACAGAACAGAGGTTGGCCACTGCCGCAGCCATAGCATGGACATTGTGGGCCATGACATAGCCCTCAAGGCTCAACCCAGCTTGGGAATAAGCGTGAGCGATGCATTCCACTAATCAAAGGGATAGTGTGCGCTTCGAAACGGCGGTGCCCAGCTTATTGGGTTGAAGGAAACGAACAATTGGGTGGACTGGTGGTACACCTTCATGTGTTCCAGGTAGAAGGCTAGAGCCCGCTTGCAGTCCAAGGAATGCAATGCCGCCTCATCCCGGTTGGTGTGAGGCGAAGGGAGAAGGTCAGTAAGACTATCAACTGGTTAAGGTGGAATGCAGAGACCACTTTTGTCAGAAAGTGAGGGTGCATGCAAAGAACCACCTTGTTATGGTAAAACCTGGTGTAAGGCAGCTCACTGATGCACCAGGCCAAAATGACCGCCACCAGAAAGAGGACCTTCCAAGTCAGGAATTTCAGGGGACACAAGTCCAGTGGCTCAAATGCGGCCCACATCAGCTGGGTAAGTAACACATTGAGATCCCAAGCCACCATAAGGGGCTTGAGCGGAGGCTTCGAGAGGAGCAGGTCCTACATGAAGCGAGCCATAAGAGGCTGGGCTGAAATGGGCTCCCCCTGGAGCCATGATACCCCAATCACACTGAGGTGAATGTACACCAAGTTTGACTTTAGGCCCGAGTCTGAGAGGTGCAGGAGGTACTCCAGCAGCTGGTCCATGGTGCAAGAGAAGGAGTCCTGCATCCTGCCCACACACCAGGCAGTAAACCTCTGCCACTTTAGCATGTAGGCCGTGTGCGTCGAGTCTTTGGAGGATGCCAGAAGGATGTTTGCAACATCCTCAGGAAGACTGAGCTCTGAGAGGACTACCCACACAGTATCCAAGCCGTGAGGACCAATGAGCAGACATTGGGGTGCAGCAAGATTCCACCCTCTTGTGAGATGAGGTCCAGGGCAAAGCCCAGATGGAGAGGGCTCCCTTAGCGAGAGCTGCAGAAGTAGTGGGAACTACAGTTGTCGAGGCCAATAAGGAATGATGAGGATTATGCAGCCCCTGTCAGACTGGAGCTTCAGGAGGGGGTATGTATACAGCAGGCCCTCCCCCCCAGTGAAGGAGGAAGGCATTTGAGGCCAGGTGGTTGCTGACTAGCCTTTCGGAGCAGAATCGGGCCACCTGGGCATTGTGTGCCATGGCAAAGAGATCCACTGCAGAAGTACCCCATTCCTGAAAGACCCAGTTCACCACCATCCTGTTGAGGGTCCACTCGTGTGGCTGAAGGACTCGACTGAGCTGGTCCGCTAGTCCATTGAGCTCACTGGACAGGTAGGTTGCTCTGTGCTCCATGCCATGGAGCAGTGTGAACCTCCACAACCAAACTGCCTCCCAACAGAGGATGTATGAGCCTCTGCCCCCTTGTTTCTTTACATACAACATCACCACTTGGTTATCCATTGGATCAGGAACATCTGATTGGCCAGGTGCGCTCGGAAGGTGCAGAGGACATTGGTAATCACCCAAAGCTCGAGGAAGTTGATCTGGAGCTGGCTCTCCTGCTCAGACCACAGGCCCTGCATGGAAGACCATCCAGGTGAGCCCCCCCAACCAAGCCTGGATGCATCCATCATAAGCGTCTTGCAGGGGATTGCTGTCTGGAATGGGAGGCCTTGGAGCAGGTTCTCTGGTTGGAGCCACCAATCGAGGGACCACTCCAGAGGCGCAGTGACTGCCACTCTGTCCCAAAGGTGGCCCTTTGCCTGCTTCCATTGCATGCTTACGGTCCATTGGGCCTATCGCAAAAAGAGATGGGCCTGAGGGGTGACATGCACAATGATGGCCATATGGCCGAGGACCCGCAAGATCTCTAAAGCCGAAGTGCGGCGCTGGTGCTGCACCATGCCCACCACAGCCACAAGCTGCTGCATGCAGTCTTCTGGCAGAAAGGCCCGAGCCAGAATGGTATTGAGGAGAGCCCTGATGAACTCCTGCTGCTGCATGGGCTGGAGATAAGACTTCGGGTAGTTGATCAAGAAGCCCAGCTGCTCGAGCACCTGAATGGTGAGTTCAGCAGACTGTTGGATGACATCCAGCATGGGAACTTTGATAAGTCAGTCCAGGTATGGGAAGATGAAGACCTCTGTGGTCTGGATGTAGGTGGCCATGACTGCCAGGCACTTCGTGAAGACCCGTGAAGCTAAGTCCAGCCTGAAGGGAAGTACTCGGTACTGATAGTGCTAGCCTCCCAGCAGGAACCATAGATACTGTCTGTGACTTGGGTGGATCGGGATGTGTGTGTGCACATCCTTTAGATCCAAGGAGCATAGCCAATAATCCTGTAGAAAGTATGGGAGCAGAATCCCCAGCGAGATCATCTTGAACTTCTTGTTTAGGTTCTGCAGGTCCAGGATGGGCTGGAACCCACTAGTCTCCTTAGAAACCAGGAACTATCTGGAATAGAAGCCCTGTCTGACTGTGCTGGAGGAACTGGCTTGATGACTAGGTCGGCTAACAGAGCGTAAACATCTTCCTGTAGTAGGCTTCGGTGCATGGAGTCCATGGGGTACTCCTCTAGGGCGTATGGAGGCAGCAGCTGGGCAAGGTGCAGCTGATATCTGCTCTGGACGATTTGCAACACCCAGGTGTCTGAGGTGATGAAGGTCCACCTGTGGGCAAAGTGAATGAGTCGCCCCCTACCTGAGGGGGTACCCTGGTGGACAGCAGCCGGCTGGCTATGCTCCTGAGGAACTCGTCAAAAACGCATTTCCAGCTTGGGCTGTGGGGCAGGCTGAGCCTTTGGGGTTTTCTCCCTCCATTGCTGAGAGGGTGCCTGTGCCTTCGGTAGGGCCAGTAGCTGGGCCGGGTAATACCAGCACGGGCATGGGTAGAAAGCCTTATTATTTATATAACGTCTTTTCTATACCATCTTTCTACCATTCAGGATAATTTACATAGAATGCTGTGCTTTATAATATGAACAAAAAGTAACAGAGGTATGCATTACATTTAACAAGTACTAAGAGGGAGGGGTAGTGTGGGAGATGAGAGGCAACTAGTAATGGGAATGCCTAAACGTTAACTATTTACAAGTGTTAATTATGTACAATGTGAGGATTATGGAGTGCAGCTCTTGCCATGTTTGGCGGATCCTAGTGAGGGTCTGCCCTCATGTTTCTTCTGTGAGGGATCCATGTTCTTCTTGGAGAGCCTAGAGAGGGTTACATGCTCCTTCTCAAGCTCTTCCGCCTTTTCCTCCACTGGCTTCTCAAAGAGATTCTTCCCTCAGCAGGGAACATTGGCTATCTTCTCTTGGACCCAGTGTTCCAGGTCAGAGGACTGCAGCCATGCCAGCCAGCAGACAGTGACACCTACTGCTGCTACTCTGCCTGCGGACTCGAAAGCATTATAGGTGCCACGCCGCATGAACTTGAAGTAGTCCTTGCCATGGCCCACAAATGTCCAAAAGGCCTCGCGACTGTTCTTGGGGAAGAGGGCAGCAAATTCCACCAGGTACAACATGATGTCTTTGAGAAACATGCTCATAAAGGTCTGGTAGGCCAGACCCTGGCAACCAGCATGGCACTACCCTGATGGCACTTTCTCTCGAAGGAGTCCAGAATTCAAGCCTCATGGACTGGGGGCACTGAGAAATGACTCTTGGTGCTTTTAACCCGCTACAAGTCTGACTCAAACACAATGGAGTTATGTGGTAATTGAGGCTTCTCGAAGCCCGGGGCCTTCTGGACGCAGTACAGGGACTTGAGTCTCTGGCTGATGACAGGAACTATAAGAGGGGTTTCCCACAGCAACAACAGCAGCTGTTGCATGAAATGGTGCATGGAAACAGTCACCACCTCTCTGGGGGCTGAGGGGTACTGGAGGAGTTCCAGCTCTTCTGCCCTCAGTTCTTCCTCTGATTCCAGGGAGAAGGGGATGGTCTTGGCCATGTCCCTGATGAAATCCTGAAAGAACATGTCCTCCAGAAGTGATTTATGCCACTTGGGGGAGGCGACGGGTCGGACAAGAGGTCAGGGGACAGGAGGTATGAAGTCATCGATTCATCCTTGGTCTTCCATTCTGAATCAGATTCCGAGAGGAAATTAAAGTAATGTCTGGCCTCCTCACCCCACCAACTCTGCGACAGGGGGGAGGGTGAATGCTGGTGGCTCCCATGCCATCCCTTATGTGGCCATCAGTGCCCTTGGGCATTGGATTTCAACACACTGGACAGGGAGATAGCTGTCAGAACCAGTGTTAATTCTGATCTCCCACCCAATGCACTTGCCTCAACAGGCAGGGCATGGGTCTCCCGGAAAGATGGGACGGAGTACGATGATGACAACACCGATACCGCAAAGCCTGTGTTTTGCAAGGCTAGAACCACTGCCAAGTGAGCTTTGAGGGCTTGAAGGCGTTCCTCTAGAACCAACACTTGCAAGGGGCCGATGCCGCCTCAGTGGTCACTGATATCGACACCTCAGACGGGGACTTCATGATGATTGGTGATTGGGAGACAATCGGCTGCTCTCCTGGTCAATGGAGGTCGACTCAACTTTGGGGTTGATTCCTTCCGCCGGGGACGTTTTCTGGTCGTTCCCAGCCATTGCTGTCCGCATCGTGTTGAGAAAGGCTGCAATGAAGATGTACCCGGACATTCTCCTGGTTTTGGCCCTTCGACATCAATGGGATCTCATCAGAGAATCTCCTCGCACCGCTCGGGCCCCCTGGTTCTGACTAGGCAATGGAGTTCGCACCCTGTGGATGCCTCTGCAGAAACCTTGGAAGGCACTGACATGGGGATCAGGGCCGAGAATGCTGAATCCGATGAACTGAGAGGGCCTCCTTTTGTTTTTCCTGATCCTTCAGTCCCTGTCACATCATCTGCAGACACAGATTGCAGGCCATGGGCTAGTGATCGAGTCCAAGGCATTGAAGGCACCAGCTGTAGCGGTTGGTAACTGAGATGGTCCTACCACACTTGGTGCATTTTTTTAAGCCACTGGCTGGCTTAGATACGTTGAAAAATACTGCCGTGGCCAAGTTAAATGCAATAGCTACCGTGGGTGTGAAAATTTCTGAAAGGGGACAAAGATCCCCAGAAGTCAGAGAAAAAGAAAAAAAAACTAAATTGGTAGACTGAGTGAGCCAACAACAGGTGGCAAGAAAAGCAGAAAAAAACAGCCCACAAGGGCCAAGAAAGAAACATTTTTTCTGGATGCAGGAACATGTCCTAAGGACTCTGCATAAAAAAGAAGACTTGAGAAAATGGCCCCACAGCAGGCAGGAAGGCCGGTGCGCATGCATGGTGTGCCTCCCAAAAGTGTTCCCATGCATCCCTGTGTGGGCTCTGTCGGTGATATCACCCATGCGTAAGGATTTATTTCCTGCTTGTTCATAGAGCATGTTGTATTTAAATTTGAGCAATGCACTCAACAGTGCAAGGACTAGGTATAACAATGTGCTCAGGATATTTAAATTGTACAAGTTGAAGTTAAGATGATGCGTAACACGACTGAAACACTTCTTAAGACTTCAGTTGATACTGCTCAGAAATATGGAGAACCAGCTTAAACGCAAAAATGTTAGACTTGTAAATTTTCCTAAGGTTGACAAGATTTTGCTTACTGATGTTTAGAAACTATCTTCATGAAGTTTTACTGGTTCCGGATGCTAATCTACCTCCACTTAGTTCTGCTTATTATCTACCTGTTAGAAACAATGATCTAAGATCACTCCCGGTGAAAGGAGTTATGATGGACTCTTCTTTACTGTTTGTACCTGAATCAGTGTCATCTGCCACTCTATTGGTGTCATTGGCTTTAGAATCCGATCGGGACTGGCGTTTTAGATTTTTCTTTCCTTCGCGGAATAAGAAGTTTTTGGGGCAAATTATTCAAATGTTTCCTGATATTACATATATTACCCAGCAATGTAGACAATTTTTATCTCTTAGATCTCAAGTCCTAGATATAAATGTTACTTTTACTTGAATTACCCTTGTAAATGTCAGATTAAATATGATTCTAACATACAGTATATGTATTTCAACAGCCAGACCAACTAAAATCGTTTCTTTATGCTAGGATGTCACAAGTCACTCTGGATTGTTGATTGATGCTTATTCTTTAAGCCGATAGCTTTGTACATTCCGAGTTAAGTTATTCGTGTTGCTGCAGAGCTTTTCTTTAGTTTTCCACCTTTTTGAGAGGTAGCTTTCTTTTTCTGATGTTTATTTTGAGTACTGTAAGTCTCCTGTAACAATATTATAATGGAATGCATTCTCTTTTCTTCTCTGTTTGAGGATTATACTGTTTCCTGTAATGATATTGTAAAGGTTTTCACAATATAATAAAAAATAAATATAAAAAAACCATCTATTTCAATCAAGCTCTGATGAGCAGGGACTCTCTCTTACATCTGTATGTACAGTACTTTATACACCTTGTAGCAATATACAAAGATAAGTAGTAATACCGCAGTAGTAGTGAGGAGCCTCTTTGTTACAATGCAAGTGCTACGGCAAGTCTTAGTTGTAAATTTGGGAGGCTGAGATCATATTCCACATAACCTTGGTTACGAGTGAAGTCCATTACTTATCCGTGTGTTCCCAACTGAGATGGCGAGTTTGCAGAACACCAAATTCACTGAACTGCTGCATTGGCAAACTCCCATCTCGAGTTTCATCAGTCCATACTTAATGGTATCAGAAGAATATCAATGTTCCAGCTTCTGCCAATCTGAGAAGTGCTGCCCTGGAACATTCAAATTCTCCTGATGCCGTTAGCTATGGGCAGATGAAACTCGAGTCGAGAGTTTGTCAAGGCAGCGGTTCAGTTATTTTTGGTGTTCAGTGAACTTACCATCTCAATTGGAATCATATAGATATATCATGAACTCCACTTTTAACCAAGGTATTGAAGAACCACAGAATGAGTGCACTGATAGATCAGTAGAAGCTTGAACTGGATGTGGAAATGGACAGGAGCCAGTGAAGTGACTTAAGAAGAGGGGTTACATGAGCATAGCAATACTGGTGGAAGATAAGCCATGCAGCTGAATTTTGAACAGATCGAAGGGGAAAAAGATGATTCAGACGGAGACCAGTAAGGAGCAGGTTGCTATAGTCAAGGTGGGAGGTGACTAGTGAATGGATAAGGGTCTTCCTTCTGGAGTTCATAAGATGTAACATGTATGTGCTATCTATCAAGGTATGCTTGAAAAATGTTTTTAATCAACCTGTGACACCCAACCCAATGGGAAATATTTCTGTATCTTTCTGCCACATTTTCATGTTTCATAACCTCTTCATGTTCCATAGTTCTCATAGGGTTCTGATCCCAGTGGGAGCCAAGAGGAAGTATTCTCATGCCTCTCCTTCCATGTGGCTCTCTTGATGCTACCATGGGTAAGCCCCCTGTTTCCATGGCTCACCCTCTCACACCTGAAGCAAATTTGGTACTCACTTCCACATGGCTGATTCCTCTTTCACTTCCCAAGGCAGCCAACCCACTCACTTCCAATTATGCAGGCCCGTCCACTACCACAGGAGACTTGACCTCCAGCCCCTTCTTTTCTCCCCCATGGGAGCAAAGATATTAGAACAACTCCTCAGGTAAGATTTAAATATTTTTCAACCCTATATTAGCATATTTTGCAACGATCTCCACAGAACTCAAAATTTAGTGATGCTGTGATAAAAACAATTTGGCTTTCCCAAGTTCATGGAAGTTGGGTTTTAAACATGGTCCCTCTTTAGAGATCACCAGCCTTTTTGAGAGCCTGATGCTGTTGTATTATTGCTGTTCAGGACAGTAAAGCATAGTTACTTACCTGTAACAGGTGTTCTCCGGGGACCACAGGAATCAGTCCACACATATGGGTGACGTCGGCGCTGACAGAGCCTGCATGCAAACATCTCCCCCGCTTTCAAAGAAAGCCATTGGGAGATGCAACCACACATGCTTGGTCCCCTTTCCACCCAAGGGTGCCATCTTGCCCAGTCAAATGACATAGCTATGATGGCAAAAATGGTAAAGAAGCAACTCCATTGGGAGGAGGGATGGTTGTGAGGATTGATTTCTGCTGTCCCCAGAGAACACCTGCTACAGGTGAGTAACTATGCTTTCTCTGGGAACAAGCAGGAAGTCAGTACTCACATATGGGACTCCCCAGCTACAGGCTACCAAAAACTTGTAGAATGCCACAGGTGATCGAAGGGTGAGACGTGTGCAGTAGCAATAAGAACCCAAGTCAACAGACTCTCGAGCGACTCAAGTGTCCAGCGAGAATCATCACTCCGGTAGTTTGAACACAGACGGTTAGGAGGGTAGGAGTTGCCTAAACCCCATAGAGATTATGGAGTACAGCTTAGCCAAAGGTGCTGTCCCATTGGAACTCCCTCTCCAGGCAATAGTGAGCTGCGAAGGTATGGACCGAAGACCAAGTGGCAGCTCGGCAGATGTCTGTCATAGGGACAGAGCACAGGTTTGCCACCAAGGCTGCCATGGCCCTGATGCTGTGTGTTGTGACCCGGCGCTCCAGCAGGAGCACAGCCTGCTCATAGGTGAGAGCAATGCAGTCAACCACCCAGGTGGATAGGGTTCACTTCGTCACTGCCTCCCCCAGTTGACTGGGTCATAGGAGACAAAGAGCTGGGAGGTTTTGCGGTAATCCTGGGTACGCTGCAGGTAGAAGGACAAGACCCTCTTACAGTCCAAAGTATGAAGGATGGCCTCCGCCTTATTGGCATGCAGCCGTAGGAAGAAGGTGGGAAGCACCAGCTCCTGGTTTAGGTGGAACAAGGATACCACCTTTGGAAGGAATTTAAGGTGCGTGCGGAGCACGACCCTGTTCTTATAGGGAAGGTCTGCCACCAGGGCCTCAAGCTTGTTGACCCTGCGAGCAGATGTGAGCACCACCAGCAAGATGACTTTCCAGGAAAGATACCGCAGATGGCAGGTCGCCAAGGGCTCAAACAGTGGCCCAGTGAGACGCAATAGTAGCACACTGAGGTCCCACTCTGCCAGGGGTGGGCAGATAGGGACTTCAACAGCAGAAGGCCACGTAGGAAGCGGCTAACAAAGGGCTGCACAGAGAAAGGTTTGCCCTTGACAGGGTGGTAATGCACCAAGAGGGCACTCAATAAAATCAAAATAAACTGAACCATCTAACTTCTCAACAAATAGGGGTGTCCTGCATGGAGCGGTGGGTTCACCCCTAAACAAAGACATGGGGAGGGGTGGCCTGCACAGAGTGGCACCTAACCTGCCATCTTACTCTGGCCTTCTTACTGGGCAGACTAGATGGACCATACTGGTCTTTATCTGTCACATTTACTATGTTACTAAGTGTACCCTAATGGAGTTGGACTTGAGTCCAGCTTGCAAGAGGTGAAGCAAGTACTACAGCACCATCTGTACTGAGCAGAAAAATGGGTTAACCTGTTGCTCTGTGCACCACACTGAGAATCTGTGCCATTTGAAGGCATAGGCCTGCCTCGTAGAGGCCTTACGGGAAGCCAGATGGACCTCCTCCACCTCCCCTGAGAGGTTGAAGGGGGCCAAGGCTACCCTCTCAGCAGCCATGCTGTTAGAATCAAAGACCCCAGGATGGGGTGCAGGAGGGAGCCCTCCTCCTGAGACAATAACCCCAGGGTGTTCCCCAGAGGGACCGGGAGTTCTGCAGACAAGCGGAGAAGCAATGGGAACCACGGTTGCCTGGGCCACTGGGAGGCAATCAGTATCAGGTACGCCTTGCCATGCAGAACCCTGGAAAGGGTCTTGACAATCAACGACATGGGCAGGAAAGCGTACAAGAGGCCCTCCAACTACGGAATGAGAAAGGCATCTGCTGCCACCCTGGTGAGGCTGGTGAGAGGAAGTGAGGCAACTGAGTGTTGGCCGGGCTGGTGAAGAGAACCACCAGTGTGGTCCCCCAGAATTGAAAGAGATGATGGGCCACTCTGGGGTCCAGCTTTCACTCGTGTGGCTGAAGAACCCTGCTGAGCCTGTCCGCCAGGGCATTGCCCTGTCTTGGCAGATATGCCACCCGCAGGAGCATCCTTTGGCAGTTTGCGTACGAGCAGAGAGCTACTGCCTCCTGGTAGAGGATGTAGGATCCCGTGCCCCCCTGATTGTTGACATAGAACATTGCGAATTGGTTGTTCATCTAGATTAGTACTGACTGGTGCTGCAGCCAGTGGCAGAAGGCCCTGAGAGCCAGGAATATGTCCCTGAGCTCCAGGAGGTTGATCTACTGCTGGCTTTCCACTCTGGACCAGCTGCCTTGAGTGCAGAGGTCCTTACAATGAGCTCCCCAGTCCAGCAACGAGGCATCCATGTGAGGACTTGCTGGGGGGGGGGGGTGCTGCATGGCCTGCCACCAGCTGAGGGACTCCGCCAGCCAGTGAGTCACTAACACCCTGTCCCATAGCCAGCCTGTGGCATGTGTCCATTGGAAGCTAGGCATCCGGTGTAACATGGATCGTGGATGCATGTGCCAAGGAGGCATAGCAAAAGGTGAGCAGACATCGAGCGTTGGCGCAGCACTTCCATGGCCAGTGCCATGAGGCGGTTTGCCCTGTCCAGGGGAAGAAATGACCTAGCCTGACAGGTGTCCAGCCGTGCCCCTATGAATTCCAGACACTGCTAGGGTGAGATGGGACTTGGGGTGGTTTATCACAAACCCCAGATGTTGCAGGACGTTGATGGTGTGGGCCATGGCCTGTTGCATCTCGGTGGCTGTGTCCCCCTTTACGAGCCAGTCATCCAGGTAGGGGAAGATGAAGGCCCCTTGGAGGCAGAGGTAGGCTGCGACCACCGCTAGGGACTTGGTGAAGACTCTGGATGCAGAGGCCAGGCCAAAGGGTAGTACCCTGCACTGGTAATGGCCACCCTGACTATGAATCTGAGATACTGCCTGTGGCTGGGATGAATGAGGATGTAGGTATAGGCATCCTTTAGATCAGAGGTACTCAAATCCAGTCCTGGAGGGCTGCAAACCAGTCAGGTTTTCGGGATATCCCTAATGAATATGCATGAGATATATTTGCATTCACTGCCTCCATTTTTATTTGAATCTATCTCATGCATATTCATTAGGGATATCCCGAACCTGACTGGTTTGCGGCCCTCCAGGACTGGATTTGAGTACCTCTGCTTTAGATCCAAGGAGCATAGCCAGTCTTCCTGTTGGAGGTATGGCAATAATGTTCCAAGCTAGAGCATTTAGGTCCCACAGGCCTAGGATGGGCCTCAGTCCACCAGTTCTTTTTGGTATGAAGAAATACT
Source organism: Ichthyophis bannanicus (assembly GCA_033557465.1). Taxonomy (NCBI): domain Eukaryota; kingdom Metazoa; phylum Chordata; class Amphibia; order Gymnophiona; family Ichthyophiidae; genus Ichthyophis; species Ichthyophis bannanicus. The sequence continues at coordinate 100,975,957 of CM066032.1, read as the reverse complement.
GGGAGTAGAACTCCTTGCCTCTGAAATGCTGGGGCACTGGTTCCACTGCCCTGTCCTCGAGAAAACCTGCGAGGTCCTGCATGAGCAGGGTCTGGTGGAGGGGAGTCCTGGAGGGCTCTCCCAGAAAAAATGTGGGAGCGTCTGAGCCAGGTAGCCCTCCTTGACTACTGAGAGACTTCTGCTTATGAGGGCTATGCCCTTGTCCCTTGGCCTGATGCTCCCTGCTGGGGAGCTCTGATACTGCAGGTAGCTTTCATAAGCTCTTCCATTCCTCGAGTAAGGGGGCTTTTTACCTGAGGCCTTTCATCGGGGAAGGGTAGTGGTCTTCCTGGAGAGCCTGGTCCTCGTCAGGAACTCAGTCTCCAACTCGGCAGCTTCTCAGTCATGGGTCTGCCAAAGAGAGTCTCCCCCTGGCAAGGGACATTGACCAATTTGTTGTGAACCTATTGCTCCAGGTCAAACAACTGTAGCCAGGCTTGGCATTGGGCACCGATGCCCACCGCAGGCACTCTGGCAACCGACTTGAAGCCATCATAGGCTGCTCGAGTCATAAACTTGGAACACTCTCTCACACTCTTGGCTAGGTTCCAGAACTGCTGGATCCTCCTCCGACTCAGTGGCGAATGCCAGCACCTTCAACATGTCCCGCAAAAAATCGAGTAAAGCCATGTCCTCGGGTGGGGACTGACGTTGAGTCTCAGAAGGAGAAGGGTCCAAGGCACATTATGGTGGCGGTGAGTGTCCAGGGACTCCTGGTCCTCGGTCTCACAATCAAATAGTCAGTGGAGGAGTCAAGGATGGACCAGGATGCGGAGCAGGCCCCGTGTCCGAAAGCCCCCGTCCCTCAGAGGCTGGTGGCTGGAGCTGCAAGCAGTAGCTGGGGATAACCATGGTCCCTTGAAATGGGACCGGGATCGACACTGATGTTGAGGATCTACTTAAGGCTGCATGCTCTCGAGGATCAGCTTGATGTCCAGGGAAGTCCTCAATATTGAGGGCCCAGTAGTCTGAGCGGATGACCCGGTGGAACCAGGCATCATGACCCACTGCATAGTCATGTGGGCATTCCAAAGCTGTCATTCTGGTCTCTAGTCCAGATGGTTCCACAGTCTTCAGCATGGGCACTGGAGGTACCGGGCCCGACGCTGGCTCCAAAGAGGGGGAGTCCTCGATGAGGATGGCCTCGGGGTCTGAGGCCAATCGCTGGTGGCTGATGATTCCTTTTGGGGAACCTTGGAAGGATGCACCAGCTCCATCCCCTTGGACACGTAACATGGGCTGCGGGACCTGGCTCGGGACTTACCTGCCTTCCCTGACTCATCCAGAGAGGTGGTCCTTGAGGATTTCTTCTTCTCCTTCCTTGGAGGACAACCGGCCCTGAACAGCAGCCACAGAGTCACTACGTGATTCTGGGATCTCAGAGGCCTTGGAGTGTGGTGCCACTGGAGACTTTGGGGCAGAGTCCGATCTATGGAAGATTTTGTCCTGCTGCTGCTGACGGCTCTTGATAGCCTTGGTGGACATCCTTTTACAGAGTCTGCAGTCCAAGGGGTAGTGGTCCAGCCCGAGACTGCGGAGGCAGCAATCGTGTATGTCGGTGAGGGACATAATATGCGAGCACCAATCACACTTTTTGAATTTGCTGGCAGAAGCCATGGGGGGAAAAGGGCCCCAGCAAGGATGAAGACCCAAGGTACTGCCAGCGAAAAAGGGCGCAAAACTGCACCAAGGAAAAAAACTAAGAAAAAATGGTTCCGAGGTGCACTGCCAAGGCAAGCAAACTCAGAGGTGGGAAAGGAAGCGGTCGCAACCGGAGAAAGAAAAATATTAAGTAAGAAAACGATAACTTTTCTGGTGGAATCAGACACACTTCCGGTGGGCTTCGCGGAATGGGCAAGATGGCACCCTTGGGCGGGAAGAGGACCAGGCATGCGTGGTTGCATCTCCCAAAGGTTTTCTTTGAAAGCTGGGGAGATGCTTCTGTGCGGGCTCCGTCAGCGCTGATGTCACCCATATGTGAGGACTGACTTCCTGCTTGTTCCTGGAGAATCATTGCTCCATGCAGATTTTCCTCATTGCTTTCTCGGAGGCTTGAACACAGCCTGTCAAATGTGTCTAGTTGCTTGGCCTTTACTACATGCGTCCACATAGCCTGTCACATGCATTCATGTAATATCACACACATCTGCATACCCACAAACAGTGCCTGTCACAACAAACCCACAGACTGAAGTTCTCTCACGCATTCATCAGCGTTACTTTGCTCACTATAATTCTTACCCTCCCTACTTGATTTTTTTCCTCCCCAGCTTCTTTCCATCTGATCCTATGTCTTTTCTCCTTCATTGTCAGCCTATTTAATACTTCTTCCTTTAGCACCTCTCCTTCTTCCATACCTGGTTCTTCCTCTCCAGGCCATTTCACCAGGGTTGGGAAGTAGAGGAAAGAGTGTTTTATATTGTTTTCAGTTCTCTTAGGGTTCAATGTACTGAAACAATTTTTCTATTTTCTAATCAGCACATTTTGACCTTTGGATGCCCAGTGGTAGAGCAGCACTTCTAATATGGTGACTGGGACACTGTCGTCATCAGCATCAAACTAACCAGTAGGAGAATACTACTCTTCAACAATATTTGGTTGTCTGATGTGGAACTGACTTTATGCAGAATTCAATGTCAGGTTACCCGTTTTTGTACTAGGTTGCCCAATGGAGAAGAGCATGATATTTGAGATGGATTAGGCCTATTAGGGGTAAGGTCCTGTCATTATCTCAAGTCTTGTCTTCTGATCAGTGGGAGACCAGCATTTTACATTATTCAAAGGGTGAATGCCATGTTATAGTGCGGCATACTAACAAATTCCCATTTATTCGGCGATCATAGTGCCTTGTGGTTCCATTAGCATAAGATAGTGGTTATGCATTCAGCGTATAGAAAGAAGAGGGGCTGAGTACGATATTAGAAACTGACAAATGGAAGGACAGAATAATCAAAATAATCTCCTACCCCTTAGATCAGTGAAAAGCAGCATTTTATTGGCTAAATGTACTATAACTCAAAACCAGCTAAATTAAAACTTCTCTTTCACCTTTTTTATTTTAATATTATTTGGTATATTTAATTCCCCTGAGCACCACAATCCAGTTTTCACTTAATGCGCTGGATTAATTAAAAATTGTACAAGAAAAGAAAATCGAACCAAAAGCACAAACCTTTAAAAGCTTCATACACAGCTAGGAGAGCCATCTTAGAGCCTAAAATCTACCAGCAGAGCATAGCAAATAAACAGGTCCTAAAAACAAGAGTAAACAACATACAGACATAAGTAATATCTGTTATAATTTTCATTTGTTTCTTTGATTTGGAACAATGTGGTATGGTTTTTCCATGAATTGATATGCACATTGTTTTGATCTTTGGTACAAGAACTGGATAGTCACCAGGTCCTGGTTCATAAGACAGTTTTTGTAGTTCTAGCTCTTCTATCCATGGCAGAGTATTTGCCTTCCAACCCTACCTGGAATGCCAGTGCTGATGAGATAACGTCCTTTAAAAAGTGATAAAAGTTGGTGTCTGTGAACGATATCATGGAAGGTATGAAGCATTTTGTTGGGCCATCGTTGGACAATAAAGTTTCTTGTAGCTTTCCTTGTCAGCCTGCATGGTAACCACCAAACACTGTCGAAGGGTTTCCAAGATGGTGGCTTTAATTTGTTTATCTTGCATTTTTTTCGCTGGCCATTTCAAGAGGCAAATAGTATAAATCCAGCACAGACTGATTTTAGCCTGATCCGTAGAGAAGTCTTTCCTCGATCAGGTTCAAATCAAAATAAGTGATATGGGTAAGATGTTTTAACTTGTACTTACAAAAAAAAATAGCAAGTTCCTTTTGAAGACTTGAAACAAATGATGGTCACATGCTTTTGGTGGAATCTTTGTGCAGGACTGTGTACAAATTCATCAAATCGCTATGAACTATGGTGGATTTGGTGATCATATCATTTTTCTCAGGCATATTTCACAAATGCTGCAATAGAGTATCAGCCCCATTTGATGCCATCACCATTGGCACATTCTTATATATCTATCTATCTACATATAGACATAGATATATATATATATGTATTTATAAATATATAACAATGAGGTAGACATGATAATGAATATTCCCTTCTTTGGTACAATATAAAAGAAACAACAAGCAAATTCAAGAAATAAATCCAGTGATTTGAAGAAGGATCTTCCAAAAGACTTTGTAACAATAACAGTAAAAGTCCAATTAAATATGAGTTCTGAGGTATCTCAAGTCCATACTCAATTATCTCTTTTGATGATTATTTATAGTTCCATAGATAGCTATGAGGTATCATTAGGCTGCTTTTATATCCAAGTGAATGACAGGGAAATCAGATATTGAGACACAAAAGCGTCAAAGTAAGGTATCGCAAACCAAATCTCGAGTAAAGACTGACTGTAGTACTGTGAGTCCCAAGCTGATGAAGCCCAACTTAGGATCATAAGAAGTCGCCAAGAAAGCTCCCTTCCTCTCTCATGCATGCCTTCTTCAGGCCAAAAAGGTCCATTAGAAGAATCCATGGAGTCTCCCAAGGTTGCTTCCAGTTCCAGATCTTATTTTTGTCTTATAGGGTGCAATGTGTAAATATCCCAGGCTGCTTGGATCACCCAACCTAACCTTAACTTCTCTGGCACCAAAAAGGACCCTTTGAAACGAAATACAACTGCGGGAGACTGCTGGGTTGCTAACAGACTGTTCTAAATGTGTGAACCTGCACTGCAAGGATTCTGTTCTTGGAGGGGGCATGAAGGTGGGGAGGAATACGTGTCTTAGAATCAACAGCTCTTTGATGTGAAAATTTCCAAATGATTGTCTACATGTAGACTTACCCACTTCTTTATTTATTTTACATATTAATCCTCTTTGAAAATAAATAACCTCACAGGTTCTTCAATGTGTACCAAGTTTAGCATGACTATCTAAGTCACACTTAGGGGTCCTTTTACTAAAGGTTAAGGTGCATTAAATGCCATTAAGCCTGTAGAAGTAAAGGGCTGTGGGCTATTAACACTTGTTAACGTAATTAATGTGTGTAAAACCTTTAATAAAAGAGCCCCTTAGTAAAGTTGCTTGTCAGATAAAACAGTTCCCATCAAAGCTACCTTGATTCCGCAGACTTGCCTAAACTGGAGGAGGGGGTGCAAGAGGAAATTAGTTAGCCCATACGAGGAGAGGAGGTGCAGAGGGCAATTAAGCAGTTAAAATTAGAGAAGGTGCCAGGGTTGGACGGGCTAACAGCGAGATTTTATAGACGATTCGGGGATCTCTTAATTGAGCCCTTATTTAATCAACCAAGGGAGGGAGGGAAGTTAGCGGGTACGATGGGGTGGGCGGGCATAACTGTAATACATAAAGAGGGGAAGGACCCACAAGAGTGCACATCCTATAGATCCATCTTGCTGCTTAATTTGGACGCTAAATTGTTAGCTAAGATACTCACTACGCGGTTAAATAAGATTATAGGGAAACTGATACATCAAGATCAAGCGGGCTTTATCCCCCGTAGACAAGTTGCAGATAATATCAGAAAGATCCTTAATATCATATGGTTCATTGAGCAAAGCGGGGAAGAGGCTTTACTTTTGTCGCTGGATGCAGAAAAGGCCTTCAACCAGGTGTCATGGCCTTTTCTCTTTCAGATATTGGAGAAAGTGGGGTTGGGGAAAGAGTTTTTAACATGGGTGAAGGCACTTTACGATCAGCCCAAAGCTTGTGTGAGGATGAATGGGGCCCACAGGGGTTTGTTTGAACAGGGGAGGGGAACGAGGCAGGGATGTTCCCCATCACCGCTGCTTTTCACAATAGCGCTGGAACCTTTTGCACAGCGGGCAGGAGGATGTACGGTTGGCTGTATGGTAGGACAATAAGTGTGGATGTATGGTATAAGTACTGAGTCAGTGCAGCGAAATGCAAGGAGTGAGATACATACAAGTGGATATAGGCAGGGGGGAGGAGGGAAGAAGGGGGTAGTATAGATAGGGGGGAGCATATGGGGAGGATTAATTAGGAAGGTAAGCACTCGAATGAGGAGTAATAAAGGGGCGTGGAGAGTCAATAATGGGGAGTATGTATAATGTAAACTGTATAGAATGTGAGACTATGGAGGAGATTGTACAATGTTGCGTACAAAGTATGTTATATTTGACAGTGTTATTCACAATAAAAATATTTAAAATGGAAAAAAACCCAGTTCCCATCCATTATTTCACATGCTGGACAAAATTATGAATTTTGCTCTTTCTCTACATCATCAGTATTTGAGGAGAAGCAGTCTGACAATATTGATAGGGGCACATTGATCTCACAGAACCTAACTGTTACTCTCTGAAAAGGTCAGCAGCCTCTCCACATATATCACAACCTTTGATTTTCTGGAGATGTCTTGCTAATAATAGCTGTTCCTTACAGAGCATGGTTCGACATTTCAGAGGGGAAGGAGAGACAGATCCCTGACTACTATATGCCCTCCGATTGATTTGGATTTGGGCAAAACAAAGGAGAAAGGAGCAGGCATTCTAAGCAGAGGCCTATTATTTAATACACAGAGGTACAATTGCAGATCTGAGTCGTTTCTAGATAGGCCTAAGGATTTTTTTCCCCCGTGAATGATTTATCTGTTGCTGAGTAATCCCTTCATGCACTTTTTCCTGTCAGCAGTTAGTTTTCCCTCTCCATCCTTTCCTTCCAGTCTCCTACGAGGACCTCATGTGTCGACATGTGCTCGGGAAGTTGAGCTGATGCAACCTAGCACTGATGGTATTACCAGACTTTACTGTGACTGAAATGGAACGCCCCCATCCTGTGGACAAAGCAGTATGGCTGATCACCATAATACATGACAAATTCACCAAAACAATAATAATAATAATAATAATAAACGTTTGGCTGAATTTAGCAGGGAAAAGAACTGATATTGTTGTTAAGTGCTGTTGAGTCAGTGTTGACTCATGGCGACCCTTTGCATAGCTGTCCTAAATTGTGTTCAGTCTTCAGTCAGGCGGCTCATTGTTAACAGACCACTATCTAGGGTGAAATTTATATTTTGTGAATTTTCCTGAAATTCATGATGCGCTTTTGGCAAATTTTCTCTGGGGTGTCCCCACTGTCAACAGTGTAGCAGGTGCTCAAAATGATCAGAGACAGGTTGTAGAAAGAGATTGCGGAAATACAGTATTTCTCCTATTGTAGAGAGACAGAAACCCTGCGCAGCGGAGAGGAGGCCATTAACAACAGAATAATGAATCCCAGCTGCCAGCAAATGCCACAAGATTCATAAAGCATAGGTCCAACCTACGTTTCAAACAAAACCGGCTCCAACTTGGGATGTCACAAGAGCAGGACCTGTGGCGCCCACTTTTACTATGTCATTACCACTTAGAACCTGTTCAGCATCTCAGGAAATTTGCACACACACAATGCATTTTAGGAAAATTCACACCCGACCCATATAGCCAAGAGTGTGCTACAACCCTGGCATTTGCCAAAGGACCAGCGTTTACATGGGGCATTTTCTTCTTTCCATATATGAAAATGATAGGCCTGACATTCAGCGAGACTTACGAGTGGATCACCTTTACCCATTCACTGTGCTCTGGTGAGCCAAACAGCTAAAAGCTATCCATATTTGGGGAGTGGGGTTAGGGACGGGCCCGGAGCTGACCAAAAGGTTATCTGGAGAGCAGCAAAATTCAGCCATTGTTTGGATAACTTATTAGGCCAGTGAAATAGAAAGCGTAATCCAAATGGATAAGTAATGAACATTGCTTAAATGAATAGCACCACTAAATATACAGATAACGCTCTTAACACTTGCTTTGTTTTCAGCGGCTAGCACTGATGAAAATGAGATCCTATGTGTTCAACACTGCTAATTTCTACACTCTTGTGGAAGGGACAGGCAGATGGCAAAGATCTCTTCAGAGGCCAATTCCCTGGGGATTATCCAGACTCCTCATTCATGGTTCAGCATCATTAATGAAACTGAAATTTGGGTGGTATCATCCTTATATCTTCCTGATGTTATCTGTAAGGTCACAATGGGGCCGTCTGCATCTACGTCTCACCTCTCCTTGCCCCTTTTCCATTTTGGTCTGCTACTGCACTAACCCACCAATGCCTCTGGCTGGCTGGAAAGATCCTTGTGAACTGATGCTGTATTTCCACATCATTCATAACACTGGAAGCAACCTTGGGAGACCACAAACAGAAGTTATAGCTGACAAGAAAAACCAAGTCCATCTCCTTTTCTTTCGCAAAAACATTAAAAAAATCCACTCGATTCTATTCTACATGATGTGCCATCTGGTGACTGAATAAATTAAATTCTTTCTCTATCTCTTTGGTCAGAGTTAAGTGGACTGTTCTTTCATCCCTTCTCGGTCTCTGTATCTTGGGTTATTTCACATCTTATAAAAAGGGTGGGCTTGTCGTGTGTCAAATAAGCCGTTACAGTAATGTACTTCTCAGAAAGAGGAAGCCTAAGATAGTTCTTCTTTTTTTTTATTGCATCTGGTCATAGAGTTTGGCAAATTGTTCATTCAAGCCTTTCCAAACTAACTCTATGCTAAACAGAAAAATAATGTACCCTAAGGTAAGGGCTGTGTGCATGTGTGGTGAGTGATTTGTATAAGAACATTGGGAGTCGCCAACCTAACCACATACCATCGCCCTACATGTCATCCAGCCACTGCTAACCATACTTTAGAAAACCGAAGAGAAAGACTTTTCCCCGTTGAGATTCTAAGATAGAAAACCAGAAATGGACTATGTCATACAATGATTTGGAGTTATGTTGGCAACACTCTGACAACAATAACTTGGGGGTCAGTGGTAAACAGCCCATATTGGTTGGAATGTACATGAGCATTTTAGTGCATGTACACTGCAGCTGATTTTCCAAGGACACTACCTGTGTTGTTGCTCTTTGGAAACTGGCATCTGAAAACTATGGCCCTCATTCCAGAACGCAGGTTGCGGGGCTGCACATCCCACTGGGACATGCAGCCCCGCAATCCGCCTAAATTCTATTCCCCCACTGGCTCTCCCCATATGTCCTGTGCTTCAGGGTGGGGAGAGCTGGCGGGAGGTGAAGCGGGGGCGGGCCACCCGGCAGCACGTACAGGGCCGATTGCGGTCATGACCCTGTATGTGCTGTGGGGCCTGCTAGGGCGTACTGCTTATCCCACCTCAGAGGTGGTATAAGCAGCATTTTTAAGAGAATCGGGGCACGGCAGCCACCACTAGGCTGCGGGAAGCCAGCCATGTATCAGTCAGTGGGGATTTTGGGGTCCGGAGCCATGAATGTCTGGGACACCTGCAGGGAGGACGTCCCCGCAGGCAGGAGGAGCATGCCAGGCCATCCTCAGGCCCGATGCTCCTGCAGGAACGTTTTGTTCCCGCGGACCAGAAGTGGGTCTTAATAGCCCCGTCTTCAGTGGGGACATCCGGAGAGCCCGGACGTCCCACTCCCAGAATTGGGCTCCATATGTGCTCAAAACCATGTACCTTGCACCTGCAGCCAATTTGGGTAAAAATGGCATGTGTACAATTGAAAATGCCACATACACGTGCTGTTTTTTTCTTACAACCAAGAGAGGTTCACCTCTTTCTAACCTGACTAGAAGCATCCATGCTGAGGAAGGCCATGAATACTTTTACTGGGCAGAGGGGGCAAATTTTCAGCCAGGTCAATTTAATCTAGTAAATCATTCTTCAACCAGGTAAACGGCTTTGAAATTTGTTCTCAAACTGCATTATTAATATAGCAAAATAATTCACATGGAGACAAAGTCCCTGGCTTATGAAGAAATCTGAGTGGACAAATTGCTCAGGAAACTAGTGGAAAGGGAGATGGACCCACAGTCTTGGGTTCTCACTGCTGTATGACACACCCGGCCCTCTCAAGGTCTTATGAACCTAAGTACTGTGCATGGGGCAAGAAGTAAGCATGTTGGTCATAGAATAGGAGATGGGTGCAGAATGAGATCAACTGGTTTTGTGCCCATATGATATCAAGATCGTAAGACTGCGAATAACCATTTCTGGGTGCAAGCCCTTGCCTGTCTATTACAAGAAAACTGTTGTGCATTCATTGTTTTTCCAGGAGAGAGCAGGCAAACAGGTAAGGCATTGTCTGTCCTTTATCAAAGTCACAGCCCTGCATCTTAACTGGTGTTCTGTAGCAGTCAACACCCATATGGACACGATTCAAACATTGCCATACTGTGTATGGTTTTGTGACCCTGATGGAAGAGGTTCAGCTGCCTGTACCTTCAATCCTGGCTACAGAGGGATTAAAAGTGTGTTCGTTGGGCATGAGATAAGAAGCATCAGTGTTTGCATGACATATGTTTGCTTATTGAGTAAGAGGTGTGCATGCACTGGCTGTGGAGTAATAAGCATGTTTGGGTGTTGCATGTGCAGGGTTGTTTGCGTATTGGACAGTCTGGTGGAGGTGCTTGTTTCGCTGGCTGGGAATTCGTGAATCTCCAACAATGCACATAAAGCCATGTCTAAGTCCGTTCTTTAATTTCACCAGATCAAAAACTGAAATATATTTCCCAGTTAGAGCAGGAACCAGTAAAATGAAGCCAACAGAACAGCCTGTTGCATACAGTCAGAGATAACGGCTGCAAGTCCCAACTTCCATCCAATCAGCTGGACAGAGTTAAAAATTAACATAACTTTAATACATTTTTGGTGAGCTGAGTTCTTTTCCATTTTCAGATTCTCTGATCTTTTTTCTTTTAGAAAAACCATCAGTAAGAAGAATGTCTGTCCCATTGAGGGCTCTTCCAGCACGGGATTCCTGCGCAGTGCTAAGTTGCTTTTGATTTTCCCCGGGTAAGGGGGGATTTAGAGGGAAGAGATAGGGAGCGGAGGGGGCCGCTGACTTTGCACTCATGGTGAGGACACGGTGGTAGGAGTCTGACCATGCGATGAGGCTGAGAGAGGTTGATTCTGTGCTACTGTTGGACTGGACTGGCCTTGAGAGCTGCTAGTGCTTCCGTTGTTGCTGGAACTCACAGGGATGACAGGTCTACGCGCAAACAGAACACCTGGGGGCAGAAACAGAGAAGCATTACTCAGCAGTCCAATGGAAACCTCGTTGAATATGTAAAACAAATGGCAGCCAGGGCATTGCTAGATATTTAAAAGACTTGGGGCATGGACCCATACAGTTTGCCCCCCAGCATTTCCCCCTGAGATTTGGATAATTAAAATTCAATAAGTATGATTAGCCTCTTTTTCCCATGTAGTCTTGTCCCCCAATCCCCCAAAAACAGGCATGTGGAAAAGGAGCCTAACGGTTGGAGCAGTGGGTTTAAATCCCACTAACCCCTCCTTATGGCCAAGGACAAGTCATTTGGCTCTCCACTGGCTGAGGTGCACGGTTAGATCGAAAGCCCTCCAGAGACAGGGAGTTACTGTACCTGAATGTAACTTACCTTGAGCTACTACTGGAAAAGTGTGACAATTTTAAAAATCAGCACCAGCTACACAGGAAGAACCAAGACCATAAACCATACTGGCCAATTCTCAAATAACCAGTGATCTGCTGCTGGTTCCTTTTCAAGGGGCCCTCAGCAGCTCTTTTCCTCTCTCCTGAAAAATGGTCTTTCTATTAATTTCACCAAAGACTGAATCTGTAATTGTGTCATTGGATTAAAGGTACATCATGGGCATAGTCTGACTACTTCATCTGGGGGAGGGGCAGAGTGGTGTGATATATTTGCATATTCATGATGGTTATCTTTTAAAAAGTACTAGATGGATAGGAAGCCAGTATACCAAACAGCTGAGAGATGAGTTGGCGCCCCCAAGATACTCAAAGACAGAGCAGAGGCTCTCATTCAGTGGTTTTGTCAAAAAAAAGGGAAAACAACATATTCCCAGGCTATATAATTAATTAAAATGCAGCAAAAATTGTAGCTGTTTAGTTACTTAGCCTGGCACACTAAGATTAAAAAAATTACTGTCACCTGTAAATATATTCACTGCAAAAAACAAAAGAGATGTAAGGTATGCACACGTCAAGAGACAAGAAGAAAATGAGAACCACAGAGCAGTTTCTAACACTAAAAAAAATATAATGAATTTTATTTTAGCGTTAGAAACTGTGTTCTGGTTCTCTCTTTCTTTTTTAACATCATCTATTTTGCATCCAAAGAAACCCCTCCTCCAATAGTAAGTGCAGAGCAGAACTAGGACATTTCACCGTAGAACCCAACATATAAGAAAAAAAAATCTGATTGCCGTGTCATCTTATTAACAGCCTCTCCAGTACCAGGCAGACTGTGAACTAACACGAAACCTTACAAAAGTCACTGAAGATCTTTGATGCAAATCTACCATATCATAATGACCAGGGCCGTACCGAGCCAGAATCGCGCCCTGTGCGACTTGCACATCGGGCACGCAACACCCCCCCCCTTCTCCTCATATCCCCGTCCAGCCGCTGCCTGCTCTTGCCCTGCTAGTTGTACCCTCTGTTTTCTCCATGGCAGCGCCGGCAGCAGGGCAGGAGCAGGCAGCGGCTGGACGGAGGTATGAGGAGGAGGGGGCGCACACCCAATGTGCAAGTCGCCGATAGCAGAAAGACCCATGCAAAGGCTTAGGGCGAGTATTTCAGCTGCCTGCTATTGCCCTGCCGCCGCTGAGAGAACAAAAAGTGGCGGTGGCAGGGCAACAGCAGGCAGCCGAAATGTACCCCCTAAGCCTTTGCGTCCTGTGCAGCTGCATCGCTCACACAGGGCTAGGTACGGTGCTGATAAGGACACCAACTTCTAAAATTAACACAATAAGTAGCCTACCTAGAAAAGAGCAGCACCATAAATATTGCAGTGGGCCTTAGAACATCCTTACACCTATTCAGAAAATGGAACAAACCAGATTACTACAGATCCTACAAAGAAACACCATGCTAACAGAACAGTTTGTCTCAGTCACACAAGCAAAACACAGTTAGACCCTCACCAAAGTACAGAATAAATTATAATAAACTCGAAGTAGAAATATGCAGATAAAATTAAATTGAAACCCCAACAAGCCAGGCTCTGCATGCAGTATAACACAAGAAATAGAGAAGGCAGGCGACACTTGTCCCATGTCTAACAATAGCCAAATTAACATGAATAAAATACATTCTCTAAAATGCTTGTAAGCAAATGCTAGAAGTCTAAAGAATAAGATGGGATAGTTAGAATATATAGCACTAAATGAAAGGTTAGATATGATTGGAATATCAGAGACATGGTGGAAGGAGGACAACCAGTGGGACACTGTGATACCTGGGTACAAACTATATCGTAATGATAGAGCTGATCAAATTGGTGGAGGGGTTGCGCTCTATGTTAGAGAGGGCATTGACTCAGAAAGGATTAAAGTTTTGCAGGAAACAAAATCTGCTGTAGAATCTATATGGATTGAAATTCCATATAAAAGGGGGAAGGCGATGGCAGTGGGGGTGTACTATCGAGCACCTGGCCAGAATGACCAAATGGATGATGAAATGCTCAAAGAAATCAAGGAAGCTAACAAACGTTACAGCACAGTAATAATAATGGGTGATTTCAATTACCCCGGTATCGACTGGGTCAGTGTTACGTCAGGACATGCTAGGGAGATAAAGTTCCTAGATGAAATAAATGACTGCTTCTTGGAGCAGCTGGTTCATGAACCGACCAGAGGGGAAGCCATATTAGACCTAGTCCTTAGTGGAACACCAGATCTAGTGCAAGAGATAAGGGTGTTGGGGCCACTTGGCAATAGTGATCATAGCATGATCGCCTTTGATTTAATTAGTGGAGGAGGGATAGTAAGGAAATCCACAGTACTACCTTTTAACGTTTGAAAGGGAGACTATGATAAAATGAGGAAAACAGTTAAGAAAAAACTAAAAGGAGCAGTTGCGAAGGTTAAAGACGTACATCAAGCTTGGGTGTTGTTGAAAAATACTATCTTGGAAACCCAGACAAGCTGTATTCCACGCTTTAAGAAAAGTGGAAGGAAGTCCAAAAAACTGCCAGCATGGTTTAAAGGTGAGGTCAGAGAGGCTGTTGTTGCCAAAAAAGCATCTTTCAGGAAATGGAAAAAAGAGCCAAACGACGAAACCTGGAAACAGCACAAGCACTGGCAAGTCAAATGCAAGGCATTGATAAGGCAGGCAAAGAGAGAATTTGAGAAGAAGCTTGCTGCGGAAGCAAAAACACGAAATAAAGACCTTTTCAAGTACATTCGTAGCAAAAAACCTGTGAGAGAGTCAGTTGGTCCATTAGATGATAAAGGGGTTAAAGGAGCACTAAGAGGCGACAAGGCGATAGCAGAGAGACTGAATGAATTCTTTGCTTCAGTCTTTACTGAGGAAGATGTAGGGACGTTACCCATGACTGAAGTGGTATTTAAAGGTACGGAAGACTTGAAGGAAATATCGATACATCGGGAAGATGTCTTACAACTATTAGATAAACTGAAGAGTAGCAAATCACCTGGGCCGGATGGTATACATCCAAGGGTGTTGAAAGAACTGAAATATGAGATTGCAGAACTGCTATCAGTAATCTGTGAACTATCATTAAAATCATCTCTAATACCTGAAGATTGGAGGATCGCCAATGTAACACCAATTTTTAAAAAGGTTTCCAGGGGTGATCCGGGAAACTACAGACCGGTGAGCCTGATGTCAGTACCGTGAAAAATGGTAGAAACCATCATAAAGAATAAAATTAGTCAGCATGTAGATAGTCACAACCTAATGAGAGACAGCCAACATGGCTTTAGACAAGGAAGACCTTGTCTTACTAATCTGTTATGTTTTTTTGAAGGAGTGAATAAACAGGTGGACAAAGGTGAGTCGGTTGATATTGTGTATCTGGACTTTCCGAAAGCCTTTGACAAGGTCCCTCATCAGAGACTTTTGGCAAAACTAAAGAGTCATGGGATAGGAGGCAGTGTACTATTGTGGATCAGGAACTGGTTAAAAGATAGAAAGCAGAGGGTAGGGCTAGATGGCCAATTTTCCCAATGGAGAAAGGTGAATAGTGGTGTACCCCAGGGATCTGTGCTGGGTCCGCTGCTTTTTGACATATTCATAAATGACCTGGAAAGTGGAATAACGAGTGAGGTTACCAAATTTGCAGATGACACAAAACTATTTAAAGTTGTTAAAACCCAAGAGGATTGTGAAAAATTGCAAGAGGATCTTGATAAATTGGAAGACTGGGCATCAAAATGGCAGATGAAATTTAATGTGGACAAGTGCAAGGTTATGCACCTAGGGAAGAACAACCCAAACTATGGTTACACGATGCAAGGTTCCACATTAGGAACTACCACCCAGGAAAAAGATTTAGGCATCATTGTGGATACCATGTTAAAACCCTCGGCCCAGTGTGCAGCGGCAGCCAAGAGAGCAAATAGAATGCTGGGTATGATAAGGAAAGGAATGGAAAAGAAAAGAAAAGATATTATAATGCCTCTATATCGTTCCATGGTGAGACCGCACCCTGAATATTGTGTGCAATTCTGGTCGCCGTATCTTAAAAAGGATATAGCGATTTTAGAAAAGGTACAGAGAAGAGCCACCAAAATGGTAAAGGGAATGGAAGGATACTCCTATGAAGAAAGACTAAAAAGGTTAGGGCTCTTTAACCTGGAAAAGAGACGCCTGAGGGGAGATATGATAGAAGTCTATAAATTAATGAACGGAGTGGAATGGGTAAACGTAGATCGATTGTTTACCTTATCAGAATATAGAAAGACTAGGGGACATGCAATGAAGCTACAGGGTAAACTATTTAAGACTAATAAAAGAAAATATTTTTTCACTCAACGTGTAATCAAACTCTGGAATTTGTTACCAGAGGATGTAGTAAAGGCTGTTAGTGTAGCTGGGTTTAAAAAAGGTTTGGACAAGTTCCTGGAGGAAAGGTCCATAAACCATTATTAAGTGACCGAAGATATCAATGCTTGACCCAGTACAAGCATTGTGGAACTTGTGTCTCTTGGGGAAACTGCTAGGTACATATGACCTAGATTGGCCACTGTTGGAAACAGAATACTGGGCTTGATGGACCTTGGTCTGACCCAGTATGGCATATCTTATGTTCTTATGTTCACTTTACCTCACCTTTGCTGAGAAGTAGCATGAGACAAACAGGCCTCTCTAATCCAACATGCAGGTGGTGCAGCCTTTCCCAACAGTCTTCCCCCTCTGTCAATCTCAGTGCCACTTGCTCAGAGGCAGCTATATCGCTGATTAGGGGCAGTGCTAGCTCTCCCCTCAGCCCATCTCTGAACAAGAATCACCAGGATCGAGGGAGGGAGCAGACCATGGGGAGAAGCACTGTTGCCTGCATGTGAGATCAGAGAGAACTGAGCCTCAGAAAATGTAAAAGCAGCAGCTAGCAGAGAGATACACAAGGTGACAGGACTTGATGTGTGCAGCTTTGCAGCCTATAGCTGCCAACAAAATTCCAAATGTGCTGTGCCTCTATTGCAGACCTCAACAAATTTTGTGTGTATTTGGGAGCCAGACCAAAATCTTAAGAGCCAGTGCTTGTGAACTCCTCATGCTCACCCATCTCCTATTGCCTCTCATGCTGGTCTCATGTTCTCAAGTTTCACGAGACCAGCTTCAGAGTTCCTATACCACATGGCATCTTTAGACAGAATACAGATAACAACAGTTATAGCTTCAGATATTAAGGGGCTTGTTTACAAAGCAGCGGTAGTGGTTCGTGATCGCGATCGCAGCCGCGGCCCCATTGAAATCAATGGGGCCGCGGCTCCGATTACGATCGCAAACCGCTACCGCGGCTTTGTAAACAAGCCCCTAAGTGTATGTATATGTGTGTGATGCAACGGTAGTTTGCATCTCTGTGTGTGGGAGATGTGGTAGTTGCCTTTGTCTGAGTGAGGCATGGGGCTGCGGTGCATATATGTGTGTCTGGTGCGGAGATGAGGTGCCTGTATGTGTGTGTGTGTGGTGCGAAAATGAGGTGCCTGTGTGCATATGATATGGAGGTTAGGTGCCCATTAGTGTGTGTGTGTGTTTGTATGTGCATGTCTGTCATGTGGAGGTAGGATGCCTGTGTGTGCGCGTGTCTGTTGTGTGGAGGTGGGGTGCCTGTGTGTGTGTGGTATAGGGGTGGGGATGGGATGCTTGTGTATGTCTTTACAATCTGGCTTTCATCCTTTACATTCTACTGAAAAGGCTCTTGCCTGTTCATGACTAAATCCAAGGGCCTTTAGAAACATAGAAATATGACGACAGAAAAAGACCACATGGCCTATCTAGTCTGTCCTTCCATATCAACTGCTACAACAGTCCCCTTTTTACCTTTAGAGATCCTCGATGCTCATCCTTCTTGACCTTTTTGATGTTTTTGACACTGTTGACCATAGCCTTCTCCTCGATAGCATGTCCTCCCTTGGTTTTGAGGGCTCTGTGCTATTCTGGTTCTCTTCTTATCTCTCCCATTGCTCTTTCAGTGTTTGTTCTGCTGGATCCTCCTCTACTGCTATCTCACTCTCAGTTGCTGTACCCCAAGAATATGTCTTGGGTCCACTCTTTTTCTATCTCTATACCCAGTCCCTTGGTGCACTCATCTCTTCCCATGGCTTTCAGTACCATCTTCATGCCGATGACTCCCAGATCTACCTCTCTACACCTGAAATCTCTCTGGCAATCCAGGCCTGGATCTCTGCCTGCCTTTCTGACATTGCTGCTTAGATGTCTCACCGCTGATTGAAATTGAATAAGGCCAAAACTGATCTTCTTATTTTTCCCCCTAAACCCCCCTCTCCCCTTCCTCCTTTCTCAGTCTCTGTGGATTACTCTCTACTCTTCCCTGTCTCCTTAGCTGGCAACCTTGGGGTCATCTTTGACTCTTCTCTCATTCTCCACACATATCCAACTGATAGCTAAAACCTACCTTTTCTTTCTCTATAACATCAACAAAATTCACCCATTCCTTTTTGAACACACTACTAAGACACTTATCCACTCTTTAGTCACCTCCTATCTAGACTATTGTAACCTACTCGTTGCTGATCTCCCTCTGAATCATCTCTCTACGCTTCAATCTGTTCAACACTCAGCTGCATGGCTAATCTTCCTTCAGCCTCGTCATGTTCATATTACCTCTCTTCTCAAGTCACTTCATTGTCTCCCTGTCCGTTTCTGCATCCAGTTCAAACTTCTCCTGCTGACCTATAAGTGCATCCACCCTGCAACTCTTCACTACCTTTCTGCTCTTATCTCTCCCTACACCCCTCCTCGGGAACTCCACTCTTCTGGCAAATCGCTTCTATCTGTGCCCTTCTCTTCTATTGCTAACTCCAGACTTCAGCCCTTTTACCTTGCTGCTCCTAATGCCTGGAACAAACTACCTAAGTCTGTACATCAAGCTCTTTCTCTGACCCTTTTCAAATCCAGGTTGAAAACTGGAAGGGCCCTAAGGAAAAGTTGTTGGTGGTGAAAGCCCCGATGGACCATCATGTTGTAAGCAATGGGAAACTTAACTCTTTAGCACTGCAGACAGGTGCAAGTATCTCCTCTTCATATTCCTTGCTGCTTTTTGGATTAAGAACCCCTCCCCATCAGTCAAATTCTCAGTATGTCTCTAGCATGAATGGGGCTTCCCAGGTAGGGGATATAGCTCCATCTGCTTCTACTCCCTTACCGCTGGTTTTGACTGCAGTAATGGAGATGGTTGTAGACTCTGGACCTAAGTTCCTGGTGCTGGTTTCTTTTTCTGTTGCTTCTTCAAAATTACCACTTGAGGGCACTGGGTCCGGAGACGTATCGCTCTGTGATGTTTGGTCTGCAATCAGTAGGGTACAGGGGGTATTGCAGGCACGCTGGGGCAGTTTTTATTTATTTATTTATTTAGCAAACACTTATATACCGCTACTTCCAGCGATCAGAAGCGGTTTGATTAAAGTCTTTGGGATATGTCACAAAATCAAGACAGGAAGATTTGGGCATAGATAGAAAGAAGAGGGGTAATACACAGCACACATCGCAGGGTCTAGATATAGCCCTCCATTAGGTATCTTCATCTGTACAAAAAAGCGATTATCCTTTAACTATTTACATTTGACAAACAGCTAGTTGTTTCTTTTCATCTTGTTGGATTCACAGCTGTGGCCATAGTGGCAGTTGAATAGGTGAGTTTTTAATTTTTTTTTCTGAAATCGGTAGTCTTTTGTTGCTCTCATCTCATGCGGTAGGTTGTTCCATAAAGTGGGGCAGAGAAGGAGAATGCTCTGCGGCCATACTGGATTTTACATGTCTGATGCTGTTTGGAAACTATAATAGTGTGTCTTCGCTTATGTTCTCCTGCTTCTGGAGCTAGTTTGCAAGGTGATCAGGGTGGAAAGGATGAAGGAAGCTGGGCTAGGTTGTGAATTAGTTTGAATGTCCGTTACCAATGTTTTGGTATTGGATAATCCTGGCAGAGACTGGGAGCCAGTGTAGTTCCATCAATATAGGTGTAATATGTTCGGTGACGCTTGTTCTCATGATGATCCTTGCTGCTACTGTTGTGCCAGTTTTGTAATCTGTTGGTCGTTTCTTTGTTAGACCCTGTAAGATGGCGTTACAGTAGTCGAGGTGAGGCATGATGAGTGCTTGAGCAACTGAACGGAAGTCGCATGGATCTAGTACATTTCCGTAGGGGTCGTAATCTCTAAGCTTGTGAAATATGGCTTTGTTGGTGTTGCTGAGGTGTTTTTTTTGTCCATTTTTCAGTTTGCTGTCGATTATGACTCCTAATATCTAATTTTCCTTCTTCGTGCTTGTACGTATTGTTGCACAATGTGATTGTTGGTGGCGGTTCGAAGTCAGTTTTACTGGATATAACCTTACTTCAGTCTTCTTATGATTAATCGACATGTTTGTTTTTGTTTTAGCAGCATCCCAACATCTCTCCCATGCAGGTTTTCCAGCTGATCGTACTTTGGTCGGGTCGGTTTCTAGCTGTGTGTACAGCATGATATCGTCTGCATATATGTGGTAGTTGATGCCATATTTCCTGAATATTTCACTGAGGGGTTGCATGTAAATGTTAAACAGAAGTGCCGAGAGCGCCGACCCCTGTGGTATGCCTTGAGTAAACAGTTAGTTGATTTTTCTCGGGACACCGCTGACACTTTGCGCCAACATGACATCTTGCTTGCTGACTGTGCTGGGAAGGTCTCTCAGGTGGAGGCTAATGTTATCAGCAGTTGTGTAATTCTCTATCTAAAGATAACATGTAGCTGTGCAAGAAACTGGAAATGTTGGAAAATGCTGCAAGAGCCAAGAACCTTAGGGTTCTTAATTTTCCTGTGGTTCATCTGCTTTCTTCCATGGAGCTATTTAAAATGTATTTAAAGGAGCTTTTGTTGTACTCTGATTTTTCAGAGTCTGCCATCTCCTCTATGTATTATATACCTGAAAGTGTTAATCAAGTAGCATCTGTGGGAGATGCAGATGAGCCGGTTAATCCTGATGATTTAGGATTAATTCCATTTTTGGAGACTTCTTTGGGTAATGTATCCCATTGAGGTACTTTATTAGTTTCTTTTTTTCTCAGAGCGGCTCAAGAGTGGTATTATGAAATTGTATTTCCTAAAGAAGGCTGCTCCTTTTTGTGGCCAGCCATTGATATTTCCTGATATTGCTCGTACCACTCAGATCTGGTGTAAAACTTTCCTTCAGTTAAAACCTAAGGTACTGGCTCTTGGAGGAACATTTCACTTGAAGTTTCCTTGCAAGTGTTTGGTAACACTTTCTGTATTTGTTGAGGCTTCCCATCTTGAGCGATTTCTTTTGGATAAGTAGTTTTCCTTTTGCGACGTTTGCTCTTATTTGACTGGGTAGAGTTAAAAGGGGTTGAATGTATTATTTGTTTTCTCTGTCTTGACCTCTGTGTACTTTCGATCGTCTCTTGTAACATAGGCTTGTACAAATTCTTTCTTTAATTGTTTCTTGAGGTTTTTCCTGTATTACTTTAAATGAATTTACTTTTCTTGCAGGTTGCTTATTGTAACTATTAAAAATGTAATAAATATAAACTAAAAAAAAAAAAAGCAAGCAAGTAGAGCCAAGTCTACACACCGCACATGTATACAGTACCCTAGCTAGCCCTGCGCAAGTGGTGCAGCCACACAAGGCGCAAAGGCTTGGGTGGGTGATTTCGGCTGCCTGCTGTTGCCCCATCAGAACAGATCAGATCTACTTAAAGTTCGGCGGCAGCAGCAGCAGAGCAACTTACACATCAGGTGCGCGCCCCTCTCCTCCTCTCCATACCTTCGTCCGGCTGCTGCCTGCTCATGTCCTGCTGCCAGCGCCGCCGTGGAGAAAACAGAGGGCGGTGGCGGCTGGACGGAGGAGGGAGTGGAGGGGGCGCGTGCCTGATGTGCAAGTCGCACAGGGCTCAATTCTGGCTCAGTATGGCCCTGCATGTATATACATATAAACAGCGGGAGACACAGTATGTGAGGAATGGCTATGATTCAATGTTAAAGGCCTGTCGGAAGAGGTGTGTAGTTAGGTCATTCTTAAATTTGCGATATGAAGATTCTTGACTAAAGAGAGAGTTCCAGAGAGCTGGGGCATGATAGTTCAAGGCCGATTATTTGTTTGAATCATAAAGGGCTTTGAAGACTGGGGGAAGAAAAAATTGTTTAGTATGAATAGAACGAAGAGTCCGGCTCGAGGAGTGTTGAATAATAAGGAAGAAGAGATAAGAGGGAATACCAGTTTGAAGAGTCCTATGCGTGATCATCAGAATTTTATATTGAATTTGAGAAGCAATTGGAAATCAGTGGTACTGAATCATTAAAGGAGTAATGTGATCGAATCTTGAGGCGTGGGCAAGTAATCTAATAGCAGTGTTTTGGACAGCCTGTAACCTTTCTAGCTGACAGTCGCGGAGACCAGCATAAATGACAATGCAATAGTCCAGTTTAGAGATGACGAGATGTGATTAATGAGGAAGGGCTAAGGAAGGAATGGAAGGAACAAATTTGATGCAAGGAGTAAAATGAACTTCTCATAACTGAGCTAATTTGTCCATGAAATGTGAGACCAGAGTCAAGTACCACACCTAGATATCTAAAAGAATAGGAAAGCGGAACGGAAACACCATCCAGAGTGAGAGATATGGTCGGAATGGTGGAATTTCTTGTGAACCATGAAACAGAAAGGTTGGAGATTCCATATCTTCTTCAGCTCTATGTTTCAGTAAAAGACATTTTGTTCTACAGATCTAGGGTTATTATAAATTTACTCAATGAAAGTTATATCACCACAGAAACACCACAAAACAGAACAAGAAGAACATCCAATAACAACACCTTGGACATCCCTACAAGCAAGATGAAAGCCAAGCTATCAACTTGTAAAAGAGCTTTCTCCATATATGCTCCCCCACTATGGAATGAGCTACCTACCTCAATACGAGCCATCAAGGACTTATCGGACTACAGGAAAACAATAAAAACGTACCTCTTTATGGAACACTGGGGACCCACCCCATGAGTACATTGCATAACCATAACTACTGCAGTCTGTAAACAGAATGTCAGTTAATCTCTCCCATGGATCCGTACTCTCAACCCCATAACTAACTCCAACAGTGCTGCTTTAATGTTAATAGCTGTATATCATAAGAAGATAAGATATGCCATACTGGGTCAGACCAAGGTCCATCAAGCGCAGTATTCTGTTTCCAACAGTGGCCAATCTAGGTCATATGTACCTAGCAGTTTCCCCAAGAGACACAAGTTCCACAATGCTTGTACTGGGTCAAGCATTGATATCTTCGGTCACTTCTTAATAATGGTTTATGGACCTTTCCTACAGGAACTTGTCCAAACCTTTTTTAAACCCAGCTACACTAACAGCCTTTACTACATCCTCCGGTAACAAATTCCAGAGTTTGATTACACGTTGAGTGAAAAAATATTTTCTTTTATTAGTCTTAAATAGTTTACCCTGTAGCTTCATTGCATGTCCCCTAGTCTTTCTATATTCTGATAAGGTAAACAATCGATCTACGTTTACCCGTTCCACTCCGTTCATTAATTCTCCCCTCAGCCGTCTCTTTTCCAGGTTAAAGAGCCCTAACCTTTTTAGCCTTTCTTCATAGGAGTATCCTTCCATCCCCTTTACCATTTTGGTGGCTCTTCTCTGTACCTTTTCTAAAATCGCTATATCCTTTTTAAGATACGGTGACCAGAATTGCACACAATATTCAAGGTGCGGTCTCACCATGGAACGATATAGAGGCATTATAATATCTTTTATTTTATTTTCCATTCCTTTCCTTATCATACCTAGCATTCTATTTGCTCTCTTGGCCGCCGCTGCACACTGGGCCGAGGGTTTTAACATGGTATCCACAATGACGCCTAAATCTTTTTCCTGGGTGGTGGTTCCTAATGTGGAACCTTGCATCGTGTAACCATAGTTTGGGTTGCTCTTCCCTAGGTGCATAACCTTGCACTTGTCCACATTAAATTTCATCTGCCATTTTGATGCCCAGTCTTCCAATTTATCAAGATCCTCTTGCAATTTTTCACAATCCTCTTGGGTTTTAACAACTTTAAATAGTTTTGTGTCATCTGCAAATTTGATAACCTCACTCGTTATTCCACTTTCCAGGTCATTTATGAATATGTCAAAAAGCAGCGGACCCAGCACAGATCCCTGGGGTACACCACTATTCACCTTTCTCCATTGGGAAAATTGGCCATTTAGCCCTACCCTCTGCTTTCTATCTTTTAACCAGTTCCTGATCCACAATAGTACACTGCCTCCTATCCCATGACTCTTTAGTTTTGCCAAAAGTCTCTGATGAGGGACTTTGTCAAAGGCTTTCTGAAAGTCCAGATACTCAATATCAACCGACTCACCTTTGTCCACCTGTTTATTCACTCCTTCAAAAAAACATAACAGATTAGTAAGACAAGATCTTCCTTGTCTAAAGCCATGTTGGCTGTCTCCCATTAGGTTGTGACTATCTACATGCTGAGTAATTTTATTCTTTATGATGGTTTCTACCATTTTTCCCGGTACTGACGTCAGGCTCACCGGTCTGTAGTTTCCCAGATCACCCCTGCAACCCTTTTTAAAAATTGGTGTTACATTGGCGATCCTCCAATCTTCAGGTATTAGAGATGATTTTAAGGATAGTTCACAGATTACTGATAGCAGTTCTGCAATCTCATATTTCAGTTCTTTCAACACCCTTGGATGTATACCATCCGGCCCAGGTGATTTGCTACTCTTCAGTTTATCTAATAGTTGTAAGACATCTTCCCGATGTATCGATATTTCCTTCAAGTCTTCCGTACCTTTAAATACCACTTCAGTCATGGGTAACGTCCCTACATCTTCCTCAGTAAAGACTGAAGCAAAGAATTCATTCAGTCTCTCTGCTATCGCCTTGTCGCCTCTTAGTGCTCCTTTAACCCCTTTATCATCTAATGGACCAACTGACTCTCTCACAGGTTTTTTGCTACGAATGTACTTGAAAAGGTCTTTATTTCGTGTTTTTGCTTCCGCAGCAAGCTTCTTCTCAAATTCTCTCTTTGCCTGCCTTATCAATGCCTTGCATTTGACTTGCCAGTGCTTGTGCTGTTTCCAGGTTTCGTCGTTTGGCTCTTTTTTCCATTTCCTGAAAGATGCTTTTTTGGCAACAACAGCCTCTCTGACCTCACCTTTAAACCATGCTGGCAGTTTTTTGGACTTCCTTCCACTTTTCTTAAAGCGTGGAATACAGCTGGTCTGGGCTTCCAAGATAGTATTTTTCAACAACACCCAAGCTTGATGTACGTCTTTAACCTTCGCAACTGCTCCTTTTAGTTTTTTCTTAACTGTTTTCCTCATTTTATCATAGTCTCCCTTTCGAAAGTTAAAAGGTAGTACTGTGGATTTCCTTACTATCCCTCCTCCACTAATTAAATCAAAGGCGATCATGCTATGATCACTATTGCCAAGTGGCCCCAACACCCTTATCTCTTGCACTAGATCTGGTGTTCCACTAAGGACTAGGTCTAATATGGCTTCCCCTCTGGTCGGTTCATGAACCAGCTGCTCCAAGAAGCAGTCATTTATTTCATCTAGGAACTTTATCTCCCTAAGCATGTCCTGACGTGACACTGACCTAGTCGATACCGGGGTAATTGAAATCACCCATTATTATTACTGCACTGTAACGTTTGTTAGCTTCCTTGATTTCTTTGAGCATTTCATCATCCATTTGGTCATTCTGGCCAGGTGCTTGATAGTACACCCCCACTGCCATTGCCTTCCCCCTTTTATATGGAATTTCAATCCATATAGATTCTACAGCAGATTTTGTTTCCTGCAAAACTTTAATCCTTTCTGAGTCAATGCCCTCTCTAACATAGAGCGCAACCCCTCCACCAATTTGATCAGCTCTATCATTATGATATAGTTTGTACCCAGGTATCACAGTGTCCCACTGGTTGTCCTCCTTCCACCATGTCTCTGATATTCCAATCATATCTAACCTTTCATTTAGTGCTATATATCCTAACTCTCCCATCTTATTCTTTAGACTTCTAGACTTCTATCATCCAAGTTCAACACTCTGTTCTCTGTAAAAGTTTGGTTTTGGTGCTATGTTATATATAAACCGCACTGAATTAATGATAGGGTGGTATAAAAAAACCCTGTTAAATAAATAAATAAAATAAATATCTATCAGTTTGTAAGGTCTTGGGCGTTCTCTTATACCACCCCTCACTTATGGAATGTTCTTCCTTTGAAACAAACTGATAGATAGGAAGAAATCAAAAGCTTTTTTGTTTACTCTGGCCTTTAAGCGATAAAATCAACATTATCATTTTACATTTGATGATTATTTTGTTCCCCTGACACTACTCCTTAGAGAAGGAGGGCAGACAAACCACCTGGTTCACGTGAAAGGGAGACAGCACTTTAGACAAGAAGGAAGGCACAAGTCAAATGGAAACGGCCTCAGTTGAAAAAGTCAGATAAGGATCTTGGCAAGGCAGCGTCTACAGCTTGGAGTTTTGCCTTGCAGAACAAATTCTGACCATGAAGACAATCTTGAGCGTCAAATCCTTCAAGCTAGTTCGCTTCAATGGCTCAAAGGGGGCTGCCATTATGGCCCTGAGCACCAGAGGCAGATCACAGGAAGGGATCACAGACCAAAGGGGAGGACACAGATGTTGAACCCCTTGGAGAAAACGGGAGACATCCTGGTGCATGGCCAAGGACTCGCCCACCACAGGATCACAGAAACAGGCCAAAGCTGCTATATGAACCTTCAGGAAGCTAAGAGAGAGGCCCTTCTCTAGGCCATCCTGCAGAAGGCCCAACAAGAAGGATGCCTTGCCCACCTCAGGAGCCAAGTGCCACACGCCACATCAGCGTTCAAATAGGCACCATATCTGTACGTATGCTAGCTTGGTAGACCTCCTCCAGGCACCAAGTATAGTAGAGCTTACAGCTGGAGAGTAGTCCATATGCGTTAGCAGTCTCCTTTCGAGAGCCATGCCATAAGCGAGTAGGGATCTTCCAGGACGATCAGTCCCTGCCGGAATAGCCCCTGAGACGGAGGCAGCCATAGGGAAGGCGCTTGAAGGAGCTGCATTAGGTCTCCAAACCATGCTTTGTGCAGCCAATCCAGTGACACCAGAACAATCCTGCCCAGATGGGGCTCTGTACGCCGAATCGCACGCCCCACCAGGGACCACAGAGGAAACATGTACAGCAGCAATTGACTGGGCCAAGGCTGGGTCAGGGAAACGAATGAAGAAGCAGCACACTTTGGCATTGGAGCTGGTCACCATCAGATCCATTTTGGGGTGACCTCAGTGACACAGAATCAACTGAAATGCTTCTTGACTCAACTTCCACTCACCGGGATTCAGGGAGTGCCGGCTGAGGAAGTCTGCTTTCACAATGTCTACTCCAGCAATGTGATGAGCTGACAAAGCTAGGGGGTTCTTCTCCACCTTGGCAAACAGGAGATCCATCTTCAGGGCCACTCCAGCGCTTCTTGTGCCACCCTGCTGATTGATGTAAGCCACTGCTGTGGCATTGTCTGAAAACATTTGAACGGCCCAGCCCAAGACCAGGGGCTGGAAATGCAGAAGAGCTAGCTTGATGGCCCTCACCTTGAGGCGGATGATGGACTACACTGCTTCCCTATGGTTCCAACGGCCCTGGGCCATATGGTATTGGCAATAGGCCCCTCAGCCCGAGAAACTGGCATCTGTTGTCAGCAGAATCCAGGAAAAATCGTCCACTGGAACGCTCTTCCTCAGATAGGGCTGCTGCCAACACCACAGACTAGATTTTATCATCAATGGGAGCGGGAGCCTGCGCTCAAATTCCTGAGGACTCAGGGACCATCGAGTCACAAGGACCGTTGCAGCGGCCACATGTGAGCATGCGCCAATGGGACCATCTCTATAGTTGCCGCCATTAGTCTGAGGAGCTGAAGATAATCCCAAACTCTAGGGCCTGCTGAGAAAAAAACATCGCCAGGCAATTCAACAGTCTTCTGACTTTCTCCTCTGGCAGGAAAACTCTGCCCACTCGAGTGTCGAAACATGCTCCCAGCAATTTCAAGACTGGCTCTTTTCCTGACTGATCATCCAGCCGAGGCTTTCCAAGAAGGACACCACTTGTGCCGTCACCCGAGATGCTTCTGACAGGGAACAGACTCAGATAAGCCATTTGTTCAGATAGGGATGGACACAGATCACTTGGCACCGCAGCGCTGCAGCTGCCACCAACATGACCTTGGAGAATGTCCTTGGGGCGGTGGAGAGCCCGAAAGGAAGGGCAGCAAACTGATACCGAGTACCAAGCATGACAAAATGCAGCTCCTTCTGCTCATCCTCCCAGATTGGGATATGAAAATATGCCTCCATCAGATCCAGCAAAGCTGAGAATTCTCCTCAGCGCATTCTTGAATCGCGGAGCACAAGGTTTCCATCTGAAAACGCAGGATGTGCATATGCTCATTGACCACTTTATTTATTTATTTATCTATTTCTTCTATACCGCCCCTTCCAGAGATCAGGGGCGGTTTACATGGAACAAGTTAACAGTTTTGTATACTTCTGTATACATTACATAGAACAGAAATTTCTAACTTTTTACAGATAATAGTGCAGTAGACTGTCGAACTATTTACATTTTGTATACTTTTGTATACTTCTGTATTATAATATTAAACAAAAAATTTTCTAACTTTTTACAGGTAGTGAGGCGAAGAACTGCCAAAACTATTTACAATGGTTATATACAAAAGGTCCAGAATGGGCAGGAAGGAACCGTCCTTCTTGGTACCATGAAGTAGATGGAGAATCCGCCCTTACCCCGCTTGTCTGGGAAGATGGGCACCTCTGCCTTTAGGCGAAGCGACTTGTCCAAGGTGGTCCGCACCATGGCACCTTTGATCACAGATCCACAAGGAGAAATGATGAAGGTATTGGGAATCGCTTCTTTGCATTCCAGGACATAGCCAAACTGAATGGTATCTAGCACCCATCCCTGGTATCATGGAATGGGCCCCAAACCTTTACTGCGTAGCCTGGGAGGGTTCTCCTCTGGAGGGGACCAAGTCCCTGGGTCCACATGATCCACGAAAGGGCTGAGAAAGGGCCTGAGGCCCTGAAGCTGAGGGGCAAGAAAGGTTTGTTTTTTGTTTTTCTTTTAAGGTCATCAGTCACGATAGCTCCAAGATCTCCGGGAATCCAGCCAGTGCACCCTTAATGGACGGGCAGAGGCTGACGAAAAAGGGGCACTAGCCCGCTTCACAGGCCCCCTGGACCTGTCTTCTGGGAGGCAGTAAGATTTTGTCTCGCCTAGGTCCTTCACCAGCTTCTCCACATTGGTTCCAAACAGAAGTTTCCCCTTAAGGCCAGTACAACCAACCGGGCTTTGGAGGATGAGTCCGCCGCCCAGTGCCAGAATCAAATCCAACGCCATAACACAGTCGTCAGAGCACCATCCCTGGCCGCCAAACATACCAGGTCATACATGGCATCAGAAAGGAAGCTGCAGCTAATTCCAAGAGAGAAATAGGACCATCAGGCGGTAGAGACTGAATCCACAGGAGCATCAAGCTGGTACCTCCACCCAGCCATAGAATAGCCACCACCAGGGCACACTGGCTCATCAGCAAGGAATAGAACTTGCGATCCAGAACATCCTTTAAGGCTAATCTGCCTTTCACAGGAATAGTGGTCTGTCTGGTAACTGCCGTGACTTGTGCATCCATCTTGGGATTGTCAAACCATTCGCCACACTCCTCCTCTGGGAGAGCATAGATCTTCTTATAGACCCTTAGGCAGATAGTCGGGCGAATCCAACTCGGACTGGATCGTATCTTTGATCACCTCTGGGAACGGAAAGACAGAAGTAAATTTCCGCACCCTTTGAAAGGGTAGGTATACCTTCGACTCCTGCTCCATGCTGGAAACATCTGTCAAGGCGGACAAGACCCTGGAAATCAATGCTGCCAGCTCCTCTAGAACAGGCAGATCACGCCGGCCTCTACATAGTCTTCGGAAAGTGAGAGTACATCCTCATCCACATCAGAGCCCAATACCGATTCATCTGGGTCTGAGGCATAATCAACATCTCAGATAGCCCCCAAGTGTTCATCTTCAGGGAATGTCCCACACCAGCGACACTTAGCCAAGGAAATCGAACAGGGCTTCTACTTTCAGCCTGCCCGGCACGAAACTGCGTCCTAGAGGCAGAATTTGAATTTCCGTGCCAAAAGGACCAGGCCTGTTGCAAAAAAGGAAAAGAATTCCGAGGACAATACAGATTCCGGAAGATCTCCTCTTGGAAAAGACTCCCCAACGCCAGGGGGCACAGCCGCCAGAAACCCCCTCAAGGATGAAGAGCGGCTCACAGCATGGTCGCCGGAGCCTCTGGGCGGCTGAACATCCTTACCCTTAGCGCCATCTTGCACCTCCTAACCTGAAGCAGATAAGGGTGGACTAACTGTGTCCCCCGGCTGAGAGGGGCAAAGCATGTCCTTCAGGGGTAACTCAGCAGCTGCCATAGAGGAAGGCAGGGTCCAGAATCCAAGGATGAGGCTCCTCACTTGCCACAGGTCAAAACATCATTTCCTGGAAGAAGACATAGAGAGTTAGGGTAAGTATCACAAGAGCACATGCTGAGGCTGCGTTGGCCTGCAAGCGTGCGTTAACTGCACTTTTATGTAATGTGCATTAAGGTGCTAGGGAAGGAGCGTGCATTGGATCCGCTTGGGCGGAATGCGCATTAGGACCGTGTGAACCCCATGCACACAATAGGCAAAAAACGTTACTAATGCGAGCAGAAAAAGGCGGGAAACTCCCACGCAGTACCAACTGTCGCTAGCAGTCCACCCTGAATTGCATCCCTCAGAGATGGAACCGGGAACCCCCAACAAGGTCAATGGCAAGGTCAAGCTTTGGTACTCACCCCCTGAGAGCTCCAGGCGTAGGATCCGTGCCAGGCTCAGCTCTATTCCCCTGAAACTGCTTCACTGGCTGGGTTTATTTAAAAGCACTGTGTGAAAGGTGGTTGGTAGGCATAGAGCTCAACCAATTTTCCCTCCTCCTATGGCTACCAAAAAGACTGCAGTCTAGTGGAGCCTCCCAAGTCATGCTCAAGTGAGAGAGTCACCCCTTTAGGGCTTGAGGTGGTTGTTTGCGAGCTTTTACTCAATCTCTTTTCTTCTCAATCCTCAGATTTTCTTCAGAAAAGAGAAAAACCATCCACCATCTGCTGGAGACAAAGAAATACTGAGGGACCTCTGGTGGCTGAGGCGGATAGAGGCACAGGAGTGATGTCACTGAAACCTGGGCTTTTTATTGGTTCTTCTCCACCAACCTGCTGATAGGGGAACACAACCCACTTGTCTGGAATGATCTAGTACAGTGGTTCTCAACCTTTTTTGTACCGTGACCCCTTTTACCATTGATCAACTTGTGATGACCCCCAATGATAAAATCAAATGCGTCTCTCTTCCTTTACCGTTAACGCATTGCCGCTGTAATCATTTGTTGAATTATTAATATATTATAGGCCTTTGCATTATGTTTTTATTTATAAAATTTACTTATTTAAACCACAATTAATCCCAATAACAAGTAACAATATTTGATTTCAAAATTATTATGATTTTGTAGTCAAATCACTAATATGAAATAAAATTATTTTTTCTACCTTTGTTGTCTGACCAGTTTATTCTCTGATCATGCTGGTCCCGGTCTGAGGCTTCTGCTTTCCTGTCTTCTCTTAGCTCTCTTTCTGTGGTCTATGGGCCATCTGCCATTTCTTATCTCTTCTTTCGTTTTCTTCACTTCTTTCCATCAGCCTATTTCCAGTCCCAGTAACCCTCCCCAGTATCAGCCCCTTTCCAGTCCTCACTCCCAGTACCTTCCAATGTCAACTTGCATTCCCATGACTGCCACTGGTGTCCATTCCCTTCCAGCCCCCCTCCTTCCCACTGTCCAACTTCTTCTAGTCCAAATACCATGGCAGCCCCTCTCAGCATCCACTCCCTTCCAGTCCCCCTCCTTCCCCACTGACCAGTCCCTTCTAGTACAAATACCATGGCAGCCCCTCTCTGATCCACTCCCTTCCAGTTCCATTCTCCCATCCCCTCGTATCAGCCCATTTGTAACCTTAGCCCCCAGTTTTCTTCCAGGGCCAGCAGCTCTATCCTTCCCTTCCCACAATCAGCCTATTCCCAGTCAAAGCCCCCCAATCAGCTCACTTCCAGTGCTAGTCCCCCCTCAACCCCATTACCAGTGCTAGCCTCCCATAATCAGCTAATACTACTCCTACCCCCATCACCTCATTACCAGTCCTAGCCTCCACTAATCAGCTCATTTTCAGTCATAGCCCCCCCGATCAGCTCATTTCCAATGCTAGCCTCCCATCAGTCCATTACCAGTCCTACCCCACCCCATCAGCCCATTACCAGTCCTAGCCTCCGCAATCAGCTTATTTCCAGTGCTAGTCCCCTCTCAACCCCATTTCCAATGCTAGCCTCCCATCAGTCCATTACCAGTCCTACCCCACCCCATCAGCCCATTACCAGTCTTACCCCCCCATCAGCCCCATTACCAGTCCTAGCCTCCTCTAATCAGCCCATTTCCAGTCCTAACCTCACCAATTAGCTCATTTCCAATGCTAGCTCCCCATCAGTCCATTACCAGTCCTACCCCCTATCAGCCCATTACCAGTCCCATGTCCATGTCAGCCCCCTCCCTCCATGTCAGCCCCCTCCCTCCCTCCATCTCAGCCCCCCTATCCATGTCAGCCCCATTCATCCATCCATCCATATCAGCCCCCCTCCCTCCCTCCATGTCAGCCCCCCATCTGTCCATGTCAGCCCCCTCCCTCCATGTCAGCCCCCTCCCTCTCTCCCTCCCCCGTGTCAGCCCCGTTGCAGGTTCCCTGCCCCCTCCTCCCCTCTTCCTATGTCTGCCTCCTTCTTCTGCAGCCACGGCTCCCTGTCTCTTAGGGAACCGCTGCTGGGCCTGTGAAGCTGTTGCGGAGCCTTTCTGTCTCTAAATGGGCTCCGTGCAGCATTGTCCCACCTCCAAAGGAAGAGAAGCGGACTCGGCAGCGGCAGCAACTTGTGTGCTTTTTTAATTGTTTTTTTTAACTTGGCGGAGTGAGGTGACCCCTGCTAAATCCTGTGGCGACCCCCGTGGGGGTCGCGACCCACAGGTTGAGAACCACTGATCTAGCAGGACACATGGAATAGGGTTTTACACATACAAATAATTTATAAAATTACCGCCTATGTAGTCTCAAAAGCTCCTGTACAATGTTTTTGGAAAATGCTGACATTGATCCAATAAAAGCCTTCACAGCCTGCAGAGAATCCAGTACTCCAGGAGACATAAAGTTACTAGACCCTTGCATTACATATTCCAATCACTAAACTGAAAATAAAATACTTTTACTACTTTTATGATCTGTTTCTGTGTTTATGTATGCGGGGGTGTTGGTTTTTGTCTCATTTTTCTGATTTCTTCTTTTCTGTATTCGAGCTCCTTTTTCAGGCTCTGCTTTCCATTTTTTCTTCCATCTGCTGTCATTATAAATTCCTCCCATTCCCTGGCATCTGTCTTTTCCTTTTATTTGCCATCATTTCTTACTTCTCTGCTTCTAAATCTCTCTCTAACCACTCACACACATCTGTTTCACCCCTTCTTCTCCTTCACTCCTATCCCTACTTCTCCGGTTTTCCCTGTCCCAACGCTTTACTTCTCCAACTCTCTCCTCTATTGCCTCCTCAGTTTTCCACCTCCCCCTTACTGAACCTCTCCCCCATCATCTCCTTCTATCTGGCTCCGTTCTCTCCCATCATCCCCCATATTGACTTTCTCACATCTTCTTAGTTATTTTATTTCACTCACCGCCTGTAATGGCTCCTATCTTCTTCAGCCTGACTTCCTCACCTTATCGTATCTGCTCTGACTACCTCTTCCCCAAGGATCCTTTCTCGTGCTTCCCGCAGCATTCTCTCTCTGATTCATTCTCATGCCCAGTTATTCCTTACTACACTCTTCCCTTTCGCCCCCAATACCCTCTCTGACTCTCTACCATACAACATCCTCTATCACGCCTAGCTCTCACATAGCATTCCCTATCACCTCTCTCTCAAAGACCTTTCCCCCATCTAATCAGTGCCCCTGGCCCTCCTCACCCCATCTACCTCATCACACCTCTGGCTATCCTTCCCCTCCTTATCATCTCACGCCACTTCTAGCTTTCTTTCATACAGACCATCTCCCTCACAGCTCCTTCTTATCTCTACCAGCTCTTCTGGATTCCCCTCTCCATGTCCTGTGGCCCAGACCCCACCCCCCTCCTCAATACCGACCGCCCCTCCACACATAGGTTTCTTGTTCGACTCTCTGTCCTCATTGTCTCTCATCACCTCAGATAGCCCAAGTTTACATTTCTTATTTCTGGAAGGTGGGGAGGAATCCACATCCCCTCTCCCATTTCTGTGCTCTTTCCAAAATTTACATGCCCTCTGCCTTCCCCAGGATTACAATTTCTCTTCACCTCCTCAGTATTCGCCCCCTCACCTCCCCCAAACATTCACTATCCCCAATGTTAACACCTTTCACACTATCCAATAAAAACATTTATCCCCTATTCCCCACCTCACCTTTACCAGCATTCACCTCCCTCGCACTACCCTCCTTCTCCAACAGCAATCACGCCCTCCATTCAGCACTTTCCTCCTTCTCCCAAAATCACCGTTCTCTGACTTGTGTTTTAGGGTGCCTTCTTCTCCACCCCCTCCCCCCCTCCCCCATTTATCATTTCTGCTCTCAGTAAGTCCAACATCCTGGGAATCACAGGCTGTGGGGAAAGGAGGTGAGGGCATGGAAGTAGAGGGGACCCAAGCAGAACAGAAAACAATTACTCTGCAACCTTCTTCAGCCCCTCCCCTCCTGTCCCTCCCTGCATGTTGTCTGCTATGTCTACTCCAGCCTCAAGAGACAGGCGGGGAGGGGTGAACAAGAAGCTGGATCAGACACCACAGAAAAGAAAACAATTGCTCTGCTCTATTTCTCAGCCCCTTCCCTCCACTGAGTGTGGTTTTAAAGGGCTTCCCCGGTGCCGTGTCTCCACCCCTGAAGCCCGATTTTTGAGCATCCCATGGAGGTAGGGTAGTGGTGGCGGCAATAGCAGTGGTTGAGGAAGGAAAGAGGGGGAAATGCTGGACATTTTGGGTGGGGGAGTAAGGAAAGAGGGGAGACATGCTGGATACCTTGGGGGAGGGTGGACGGGAGGAAGAGAAAGAGTAGAGACGGGTGGGTATAGGGAAGCAGATAGATGCTGAAGACCTGGGGGAGGCAGTAGGGAAGACGAAATGCTGGAGACCTGGTATGGAGAGCTGCTAGACTACGGGTGGGATGGAGCAGGGTGGGGCAGAGTGGGGGAGCATGGCTGATTATTTGCCTAGGGCAGGGGTGGCCAATTCCCGTCTTAGTGCACCACGATCCAGCCTGTTTTTCAGGATGTCCCTAATGAATATTCATGAGGCATATTTGCATTCACTGCCTCCCATTGTATGCAAATATATCTCATAAATATACATTAGGGACATCCTGAAAACTAGGCTGGCTCGTGGTGCACTAGGACAGGAGTTGGCCACCCCTGGCTTAGGGTGTCAGATACTACTTGTGCTACATCATTGTTTACTTTTCATTCTGAGTTGGAAAAAATGCCCCTAAAGAAAATGTATTTTGCCAGAAGTATGTTCCTTTCCGTGGCCAGAAGATTGACATTTTCCCTGGTGTGGCCGGAGCTACTCATTCCTACAGCTGAGACCATGTGCGTAGCAGTAGGTGCCTTGTTTTCGTGAAACTTCCTTCTAAGCATCTGCTCACATATAAGGGGACTCTGTAAATCTTCTTAAATCCTCCATCTGGAGAATTTTCTTCTTAGAAAATCTCCCCATTTCTCTTATTGATTCTAGGTGTGGCATCTTGAAACAGGGTCATAGTATGTTTATTATTTTTACTATATCCAAGGTTTGGTTTCTTCTATTTTCTTGCGCTGGTTATTTATTCGGTTATATTTCTACCTTTCTCTCCTTGTGATACAGATTAGGGGCAATGCAGTTTGCACTTTCACAAATTTACATTGGATGTAAAGAAATAAATTCTATAAAGAAAAAAAAATTATGTATAGCTGGGGTCTTTCTCTAGTCACTTCATTAGCTCCCTATTCATTTCTGCCTACAGTTCAAACTTCTCTTCCTAACCTACAAGGGCTTTCACTCTGCAGCTCCTCACTCCCTTTCCTCTCTTATCTCTCCCTACACCCCTCATCAGGTAAGTGACTCTTATCTGTGCCCTTCTCTTCTACTGACAGCTCAAGACTCCATACGGTCCACCTTGCTGCACCATTTGCCTGGAATAGATCTCCTCAGTCTGCTTTTGGATCCTGACCCCCCCCCCCCCCCGCCCTTATTCTCCTGTTTAACACCTATAAATGGAATTCCCTAGTTCCCTGTTTGTTCTGTTTGTCTGCCTTGAATAGACCGTAAGCTCTGTTGAGCAGGGGCTGTCTCTTATGCGTATGTGTAGAGTGTCGTGTACGCCTAGCAGCATTATAGAATTGATAGGCAGCACTAGTTGTAGTCAGTCCTCATTTTGTTACATCGCACGCTTAAGGATACTGTCCTGTGGGATTTTTCATTCTTTAGAGAAATCATTGTTTTACATGCTGCGATAAAATCATTTTCTCCCTTTGAACATGACATTTCATGGCCACCAGGGACGGTCTTCAGTTTGGGAATATCCCGAGACTTTTCACGCTGTAATCCAATTCTGCTCATTCCGGAGACAGGAAGACTTAATATACCCCTTGGAAGTGGCCTCTATAGACCTCAGCCTAATAAAACGGATGAATCCGCCTCCTGTTCCCTTATCTCTGCCCCATATCATTCGAAAATACTCATTTTCTTTCCATCTCTTGCATTTCACCTGTATATTCCTGGGATTGGCTCTTTGCTGTCAGTCCATTAAGTGCAAGCCACTTAACTGCAAGCCACTTAACCCTCCATAGCCCATGTTCCCTGTAAAATAGTTATCTCCAAGTTATAATGCCCTGTTCAATGTAATTTCAGTTTGTTCAATGTAAACCGCACTGATGCAGAATAGCGCGGCAATGTTCCCTCTAATTTTCTGTAGGCTGTGTGCGCATAAAATATCAGCTGTGCAGCTTTTGAAGGAAGGTTAAATTTTTGTGCACCACATAACGACACTCGGAGTTATATACTTTAAAATTTGACTACACATCAGAATACAGTATGTACACCACATTGATTGCACTAGAAAATATTGTAGAACTTGTGAAAACCGTAAATACACAACAATTTTTAAGTTTTAAGACATCTGTGTTGTTTTCTATCAGAATCAGAACCGTAATTTTTGTGCGCTCTGTTATAAAGTATGTGTGCTCGCTCGGCAAGGTGTGTGCACGCGCACACACGCACAGCTTAGAGGGAACAGTGCGCGGTATATAAGAGAATGTAAATAAATAAATAAATTAAAAGTCAGAGCCGATAAACTGAGGATGAGAATCCTTCTTGCCATAAATGCAGCTTCATTTTCCATCTCTTGAGCCTTTTCTAATAACTCTCATACAGGAGAGGGGTAGTTAATCTGGACTTGAGTCCCGTCCGAGCAGCTGCCGGCATGTTCCTGGAAGCTGTCTGTGGTTGCATCCCACTATGTCTTCCATGACACCATCACCCTCAGCTACAATCCATTCTAATTCTGCAGGGCAGACTGTTTGGTTGGAGAGGCTTGAATGAAGGGGGACGGGAGCAAGAGGGGATTTGGATCAGCTTGGAAAAGTCAGCTGAGAGATAAATACATGAGGTGAGAGAAGAGGCGAAAAAGAACTGTGTTCAATTCTAGTAGGCACAGCTTCAGGATTTAGAAGTCTTATTTTCCCACACAGATTTTATTGGAGCATTTATTCAGTTCACAGTAGCGGTGCTGATCTTATAGCATGAACACTGGCTATCTTTCCACAGCCTCATGAGAACATGTGGAAGCCGATTCTGGTTCTCGCATGTCCGGGCGCAGTGGCCGTGCAAAACCCGGCTGTTCGGGAAATGTATCTGATTCTGCTGCCACGTGACCCGGACGTAGCCGTGATGGGAGAATCTATGAGATCGGCATATGGGGAGCTGCACGTTCAGACACCAGAACGGCACAGCCGGGGCATCCTGGCACCATGGCAACAAACCATCTAATGGATGGCTCAGAATGCCATTGCCCATGCCTGCCCCTGCAGGCCGCGATCCTGCCATCATTGGAGATCCCTATGGGCCGGATAGTGACTGCAAGAGCACATCATGGCCAGCAGAATAGTTTGTGGGAGGGGGTGGGGGTGGCACCGTGCAGTGGGAACCCCCAGGGCTTATTCCACTATTGGGGTGGAATAAGCCGGGCGTCCATATCACTGATGGTGGATGTACAAGGCCCTGACCTAAATAGGCTCTGTACATCCAGGCACCTTGTCACTCCCCTGCTCCACCTCTGTGCTGCCCCCCTCCAGCGCTTCCTGCACAAACGCTCTGTACATGTGGGGAGTGCCGGGACCAGAACCGCATCCCGGCAATGAGCGCGGGTTGGATGTCCAACCTGGACACCCAACCCCGCTATTCACGGGTCAAAATGACCCCTATATTGCCTTACTCTTGTATGCGGAGGATAACATAGTGAGCGGTTATCTGCCAAGCAGTGAGAAGAAAGTTCTGATGGGCACAGTAAGTGCCACTGCCCTGCGCATATTCTTTCATAATGTCCCTGCTCGTTCTGGGAAGTAGCTGAGATTACTAGTCTATGGAGAGAAATGCATCCTTCTATTTCTGTTTTATATACCAACTCTAGTGCATGGATAATATTTAGGGTTGCCAGCTGGCTCCAGATTTGCCTGAAAGGTTGTTTCAGTCCTGAGATTACCCCACTGCATGCAAGGACTTGTAGTTTTGCCTTTATTAGGATATTGTCCTTTACCATTCCATAGGGTCTTGGTACTCTGTTGGCAGGAAGGATGCAATCGTCCTCCCCGTGGCACTGCCGATCTACACTGCATGACCTCATCAACAACATTTTTGTTTCTTGAAAATTAGGAACTTTATTGCTATACGTGCAAACTTGACATCAGTTCTCTCTCTCTGTAGGGAATAGTTCCTTTCTTCCCAGAAGCCGTACTTTTTGCTTAAGACCCATTGACTGGCACAACACAAAACATGAACTGTATGATGAGTCAGTACTTTGTTTTCTGCTTGATACACTTTCAACTTCATGGCTTGTATTATTCCAGCAGTTAGAGGAATAGTCCTGACTCATAAATAACGATGTACAAAAACTGTATCCTGCCCCCTCCCCTCCCTTCCACGATTCAAACTCAATCTGTACATTGGACAACAGATTCATGTTCCCACCATCCTCAATCATGCACAGCCCCCCTCTCCAATCTTCAACCTCTCTCCTAAATGGTGTTCAAATTTCTTCAGATTTCATCTTATTCCACAGGGCATAAACTTTCCCCATAGTAGGTGGGTCCATCTGTTTCCATGCAGCTGCAGTTTCCATTCACTGCTATTGTAACTATGATGACCAACTGGGTCTTTCTCGCAGTCGGGCCCACCACCTCTTCATTCAGCAGACACGCACATATCACCTTCTGGAACTCTTTCCCTGAGATACTCGTAATCCTGGTCAATACCCTATCCTAGAACCCTTGGACCTTGAGGCAATATGTATAAAAATGCTTTCTTGATCACATTGCCTCTAACATTGTGAAGATCCTTGTGCAAATCTCTGCTTTAACCTCACTGATGTGCAATACCAGCAATAACAACATCTTGGATCCATTTTCAGTCATGTCACAAGCCAGCTGGTGTTTGTATAATCTTTTATAAAATTGACCCCAACACGGGAGCCTGTCTACAGCGTGTGTGGAGGAGTGAGTAGCCCTGCCATCGGGCGTTGTGACTGCCGGGACTGAGCCTGCCTTGCTGCCGCTGTCCTGCTCTGACTGGGCAGGCACGCCCGGGGCAGCCTGCTTCTGCTGAGGCCTGGAGGCTTATAACCATCTCCCGGATATCCTACCATTGGAGCCTGTCTACAGCGTGTGTGGAGGAGTGAGTAGCCCTGCCATCGAGCGTTGTGACTGCCGGGACTGAGCCTGCCTTGCTGCCGCTGCCGCTGTCCTGCTCTGACCGGGCAGTCACGCCCGGGGCAGCCTGCTTCCGCTGGGACCTTCCATCTATAAAGGTGTTTGTGCTCCCTCCGTGACCACGGAGCGTGACCGTGGGGCATTTGATTTAAGGGGCGTGTTTAAAGGGGCAGTTCTGTCCCTTTGACGCCACTGAGTTGTCACTGTGATGCCCTTTTGGTCCCGGCATGGAAGGGAGGTCGGGTGGGGATGCTTGTCAGGTTTGTGTATGTATAAGAACCTTTTGCTTTTGTTTGTTTCTCCTGTTGGTTTTGGGGGATTGGGCATTGTATTGCCTATTTGCTTCTGTTTTTTCTTGTGTTGAGAATGGGCAAACGGAAGGCTAAGGTACAGAACAAGTCTCAATTGACCAGACCAGAAGAGTCAAAGCTGGTTGGTCCGTTGGACAAGCATTTCGCCCCCCTCCCTTTGGCCCAGTCCTCTCCCGAGGGTGCTCCGTTGAGCCCCGGTGGGAGATCTCCCCCTATCTGTCCCGGATTGGAGAGTACGGTTAATCCTAAGGGGCCCTTGGATCAAGACCGAGTTCATTCGGTACTTGTAGATTTTCCTAAACCTGTTAAATTGACAGCTTCAGAAGGTATCGTGGATCTCCCTGCTCTGTCTTCTGATGCTGAGATCACCCTCAGGGACCTTTGGGGAGCCTTAAAAACTATTGATTCGAAGGTTTCTTTAGTCGTGAATTCTCTTGCTACTTTTTCTCAACAGGCTGCTACGGCTATTCAACAGCTTGATGAGAAAATTTCTTTAACTGATTTGAAAGTTAGCAAATTAGAATCCCAGGTGCTTCCATTGCAATCTATTAATGTGGTTGGGATCAAAAGTTCCCTGATTTTACACTCTAAGCTGGAAGCCCTTGAGAATTCTGCCCGCATGTATAATTTGCGTTTTTTGAATTTCCCTTTTTCCTCTCTTCTTTCGGCAAAAATTCTTTTTGATAAATACCTTAAGGAAGTGCTAACTATTTCAGATCCTGTAGATATCTCTCAGATATATTATATCCCCTCAGGGTCTAAGAGGGTGAACCCTGCCGAGGGTGGATTTGATGAGGTAGTTCCATCGATATCAAATTTGACCGCATTTTTAGAGGACTCCTTGGATTTAATCTCTCAACGGTCCACATTACTGGTGACTTTCTCGTCTATTCTAATTAAACAACGTATCCTTAAAGCTTTCTTTAAAGCGAAGGCTACCAAGTTTTGTGGTCAGTTGATTAGAGTTCTTCCTGATGTTACACGTAGCACCCAGTTGCGAAGGCGGCAGTTTTTGACTCTAAAACCACGCGTCTTGGCATTCGGTGCTACGTTCTTTTTACGTTTCCCATGTAAATGTGTCATCAATTACAAGGGTTCTTCGTATATCTTTATAGATGTTTCTCATCTCGAAAAATTCCTTTCTGATAGGCAGAGTGATGAGGGTGGGGGTTCAGCTTAGAATTTAAGGACCTCCGCAATTGTGGCCTTTTTGGCTTGTTTTCTTATTTTCTTTTCTCTTTTGGATCGACATAGTCAAGCTCCCATAATGTGGACTGTATAGTTGTCTCTTGCTTATTTTTCTAATGGACCTTGGTTCAGATTTGATTGTTTCTATTAATTTTGTATACTAATTGTGAGAGTACAATATTTTTCTTCATGGTTTTTTGGTTGTTGTAAATGACTAAAATCAAATAAATTAAAAAAAATTTGAACCCAACACTCTTATCATCATTGTTTCATTTTATCAGATGTTGAGGTTTCTGGTTACCCCGGTCAGTCACAGCATTATACTGTATATATGGGAGATCCCCTCTTTAACACCATCAGAGGATACCGCTGTCTCTCCTCGGGGAACCCTAGGCCATTAGGGTTTTCAGGATTCCCACAATGAATATGCATGAGAAAGATTTGCATGTTCTGCCTTCATTGTATGCAAATCTATCTTATGCACATTCATTGCGGGAATCCTGAAAACCTGACTGGCCTAGGGTCCCCCGAGGACTGGGTTGAAAATCCCTGCGGGATGTTCCTCCTCAAAGATGCCCCTCTTACCTTTCCTATCAGAAAATGTCTGGTCTGATTGTACTGAAAAGTATCATTGGAGTTAATATTAGAACATAAGAATATAAGATATGCCATACTTGGTCAGACCAAGGGTCCATCAAGCCCAGTATGTGGCCAATCCAAGTCACAAGTACCTGGCAGGTTCCTAAAAAGGTACACAGATTCCACAGTGCTTATCCCGGAGTAAGCAGGTGATTTCCCTGGTTCTTTTTAATAATGGTTTATAGATTTTTCCTCTAGGAACTTGTCAAAACCTTTTTTCAATCCATCTACACTAACAGCTTTTACTACATCCTCCGGTAACGAATTCCAGAGTTTGATTACTCGTTGAGTGAAAAAATATTTTCTCTTATTAATCCTAAATGGGCTACATTGTAGCTTCATTCAGTGTCCCCTAGTCAGAACCAGTTTATTTTCGTTGGGAAAAGAAAGACCTTAAGAGGCTGATTTTATAAGAGAGTTGCATAAAGATATGCACCATTTACATGTGTAAGTCCCTATTTTAAAGGACATATGTGCATGCTTTAGGCTGTTGCTGTTCTGTACACAGGTGCATAAGTCCCATTGCATGTACATAAGCGGAGTGCAAATTTATTTGCACAAGTTATCATATAT
The DNA here is from genome assembly GCA_033557465.1 of Ichthyophis bannanicus. Taxonomy (NCBI): domain Eukaryota; kingdom Metazoa; phylum Chordata; class Amphibia; order Gymnophiona; family Ichthyophiidae; genus Ichthyophis; species Ichthyophis bannanicus. The sequence goes on along the minus strand of CM066032.1, from coordinate 100,933,429 downwards.
TAAAACACAGGCATTTTTGAAAATTCCAGGTGCAAGCATTTATGCCTGCCCTAGACCAAGCGTAACTGCCATAACTAGATCAAGGTGCATCTTTATGCCCCTATTTTATAAAGTGAAGTACATGCCTACTTCATTTTATAAAACAGGCCTCCGATATCCATGTGTTAACTGCACGGGAGTTTATGAAATTATCTTCTAAAAGTTTACATCTTTTTTCAAGTTGACGGAAGCATTTTGAGTTCTGTGGATCTCAGAGAATGCCTAAAAGGAAGATAACCAATGGGACCTGTGATACCAGGCTACAATGATAGGGTAGATCACATTGGTGAAAGGGTGGTGCTATATGTTAGAGAGGGCATTGAATCCAACAGGATAAAGGTTTTGCAGGAAACAAAATACACAGTAGAATCTCTATGGCTAAAATTTCCATGTAAAAAGGGGAAGGGAATGGCAGAGGGGGTGTACTACCATCTGTCTGGCCAGAGTGATCAGACATATGATGAACTGTTAGGGAAATTAGGGAAGCTAGCAAAGTTTACAACATAGTAATAATGGGAGATTTCAATAATCCTGGTCAATGTTACATCAGGCCATGCTAGGGAGATAAAGTTTCTAGTTGAAATAAATGAATGCTTCATGGAGCAGTTGGTTCAGGAACAGACATGAGGAGACACCATTTTAGACTTAATGGAATGGAGAATCAACCGTGAGAGGTAACAGTGTTGGGGCCGCTTGGCAGTAGTGATCATAACATGATCACATTTGATTTAATGAATGGAGGGAGGATAACAAGGAAATCTGCGGTGCTAGCAATTAAATTTAAAAAAGGAGACTATGATAAAATGAAGAAAATAGTTAAGAAAAAGCTAAAAAGAGCAAGTGCAAAGGTGAATAGTTTACATCAGGCCAGGGCGTTATTTAAAAATACTATCTTGGATTGACGTTGATGGATCTCTCTTTTGTTTGATATTATCGAACCCATACCGTTTGCTATGTATGCATTTTCAAGATGTTAAGAACTGTGTACCATTTATCTTTTGTCTCAATAAAGAAAGATTTCAATAAAAATACTATCTTGGAAGCCCAGACCAGATAGATTCCACACTTTAAGAAAGGATGAAGAAAGACCAAACGACAGCCAGCATTGCTTAAAGGTGAAGTCAAAGTGGCTTCTATAGCTCAGAAAATGGAAAAAGAGCCAAATGACAAAAATGGTAAACAACATAAGTACTGGCATGTTAAATGCAAGGCATTGATAAGGCAGGCAAAGAAAGCATTTGAAAAGAAGCTTGCTGTGGAAGCAGAAGTGCATAATAAAAAATGTTTCAAGTACATTTGTAGCAAAACACCTATGAGAGAGCCAGTTGGACCATTAGATGATAGAGGGGTAAAAGGGGCATCAAGAGAGGATAAAGCCATAGCGGAGAGACTGAATGAATTCTTTGCTTCAATCTTTACTGAAGAAGATGTAGGAAACTTACCCATGCCAGAAATTATATTTAAAGGTGATGTATCAGAGGAATTGAAACAAATTATGATAAATCAGGAAGACGTTATACAGTTATTTGATAAATTAAAGAACAGCAAATCACTTGGACCACATGGCATCCCAGGTGCTTAAAGAACTGAAATATGAGATTGCAGATCTACTTTTAGTAATCTCTAAGTATCATTAAAATCATCTGTAGCACCTGAGGATTGGAGAGTGGCCAATGTAACGCCACGTTTTACAAAGGATTCCATGGATGATCCGGGAAACTATAGACTGATGAGCTTGATGTCTGAATTTCGCATGGCTGGCTGCATTAAAACCAACATGGGGAGAAACCACTGACCCCCACTGTGCTGGCAGTAGTGGCTCCCTGTTAAGCGCTAGGCAGTGTGGGTTTTCAAGCACGAGGCACTGTGCTACTTTTTAGCGCAGCGCTGAGAACGCATGCTTCCCTCACGCTACTCGGGTAGTACCCTTTAGTAAACATGTCCCTTAGGCATCTACCTTAGGTTCCTAAATTTAGGACCACAGCACTCTTTGAATATCAGCCTCCTTTGGTTTGAGTGGAGGACTGGTACTTATATGGATCACACTCAGAAGGACAGCCAGAAGGAGAAAGTCAGAGGTGGACGGACACAGGAGCCGAACTTGCCAGGCCCAACAGTGTCTTCTGGTCTTTTTTCTTATTTTGGGGGAGGAAAGTGAGCCTTAAGCTTCCCATTCCTATTTTAACCCTTTTTGCCAGCTATTTTTGGTCTGTGACGGTTTGCAGGAAATGGATCTTTACAGTTTCCTTTTGTGTTTTTTTCCAGAGAAAAAGAGTTTTATAACAACTAGTCCAACTACTGTACTTGGTGCCAAGTGGGTTCCGGCCAACCTAGGGAGAGCAGAGATGAGTGTGCAGAGTATGTACCCAGTTCTGCTACACGAGCGAGAGAGCGATCGTGTGCCCACTGTGTACCTATCCAGAAGAGTCCAGTGCAGATCAAAGCGTGGAGAGTGCCCTAGGCACCACCAGGAGTCAGTGAGAAGACAGAGAAGCAACAAAGCACTGGATTTCATATATCTCAGTCTCTCCCAGAACCGTTCATTAACAGAGTGCATCCTAAGCAAAATCTGGAATAGTGCGACGTCAAAGGATTCATCTTCTCATACGCTTTCCTCTCCCAGAAAGTATGTAGTATGACAAATTGTCACTACTGAAGAATTTTTCTATTTTAGCAAACGTTACTTTAGTTGCAAAAGTAATCACAATGTGGAGAGTGATTCTTTACTATGAGAGAATCCTGTTACTAAAGGGCCCTGAAGCTAAGTTTCTCCATTAGAATGAACCCCAGGAGCTGCAGTGTGGGGTAACAAAATTTCATTAAGCATATTGCCTTTCCATCAATCCCAGCCTTATCTGCAGAGTACTATATCTCAAAACGTTACACATGAACATTCTTTTAAACTCTAGCGCTACGAATCTGGGGCCAAGTACAGTAAAAAGAGCCAAGTCCCGTAGCACAGAGCGGTGCCCTTAGTTCACCGGTCGGTTTCTCCCACACCTGCGTGCTCTCAAAAGCCCATGCACAACAGTCTGTCCGGCACATTCTCAGGGGACCCAAATAATAGGTATCATCACGAGGTTCATGGAACCAGTTTCTTCGTGGATCCATCTAGCTACATAGACTTCTGCGGCGACGGCTCTCTGCAGCTTGTGGGGAACAACTCAAATGCTTAAGGGCCCTTCCAGCAGGCCTGGGATCTGGAGGTAATTATTCTCTAAGACTCAAGATAACAGTCCTGTGCCAATCAGCACTTAATTTTCTGTAGCTTGGGATTTCCCCCCTCCCACTCTCCACCTCTCTCAAGATAATAAATATCATTGACTGGAAACCGCCAGGGCAATTCGGAGATATTTAACTTCTATTTTTTTAACTCCTCAGCACCATCGGCCCAGCCACTTCATTACAATGGATTTTATAGTAAAGACATCAAATTGAGGAAAGAACTCAGCATTCAGGCACTGACTATAACTTATTGGATTTCCTGCCCGCAATTACATTGGAGAAGCAGGCTCCTATTTACCTGTGTAGACCATTCCATTTATTTCTATTGACATGTTGATGCTGCTAATGCCGTTGGTAGACAGGTTCAATGCCGTCTCTTGTCTGTCATCTGTCGAGAGAAGTGAGAGAAAAGAAAATACCAATATGAGCATTAAGAGAAACAGAAATGAGATGGGCCCAGACAGGCACTAAAGTCAGGATGATAAGTGACCTCCTGGGATTACATTGGTTATTAAGATGCTATGTTTTGTGTTAGTCCCTCTGCGTGTGTGCTTTTGTTAGGATTCTTTTTTTTCACTTGGAGGGCTCAAAAACAGTAAACTATCTGTCCTAATCGGGATTTAGGGCGCTGCTCTTTGATTGCTTTGGTGGACTGGACATTGCAGAGTAATCACAATATAAAGCTAAAAAACTTGGATCTGTTTCCACGTCTAACACTTTTTGCATGAAGAGGAGGCCATTTGGCCTTTTTATACCATAACTTAGACTGCAAAGGCTTTTTTTAAAAAAATGGGACCATGAAATACAGGTTATCTTGTTGTATACGAGGGAGTCATCTACTGATAACATGTAACCATTCTAAAGTTTAGTTATACAATATGCAATTATTTTAGGTTGCAATGTCTTACTGCAACAAAGCTATCTCGGCTCAGGTCCTGAGTTTTTAGCCTGTGCCGGGAGTACTGTCCTCATGACACTCACAGGCACTAGTGTGGAAGGTTTGAGCCTAGCACATAGCAAAGGAGAAGCACTCACAGTGGCTTTGTTTAGAGAGAGGGGAGACCTTGCAGTACACAAGAGGAGAGAAAGAGGAGCCGGCCTAGTGGCTTAACAAAGCACTGCAATGTGGAAAGTCTCATCCCCGAATTGGCTAGGGTTAGGGATGCCATGGAAGGAGTGTTCACAGACTCCAAGGGTAACGCACTGTGATCTTTATTCAGGGATGACACCTAGTGGTTGAATTTGTGGCCCATGATTGCAAGGTTCTGGAAGGAACCCATGGTCACTTTCCAAGGTCTATCACTGCAATGTTGTAGGGGAGGGGGGATATAAAATATGGGGGAAAAAATCCCTGGATAGTAGGGTTGCCAACTGGCTCCAGATGCACCCGACAGGCTTGATCCAGTCCTGGGTTTACCCCATTGCATGCAGGGACATGTAGTCTTGCTTTTATTATACAGTGCAATGGAAAAATTAGAACTACATGACCCTGCATGCAGTGAGGTAAACCTAGGACTGGATCAAGCGTGTCAGGCACATCTGGAGCCAGTTGGCAACCCTACCGGATAGTTGCAAATGATAGCTTACAGCAACATGATCCCAGCCCTGGTTTCAACTGTGCTGGAGGCCTAAGGAAACAGGGGGAGACTACCAGGCTCAGAAAGGAAAATAAAACAAAAGAAAGACAGATTTAACAAAGGTACAGGATGTGAGAATGGGAAAACCCCCCAGAAAAAGGCCATAAAGGCTACCTAGTCTGTTCATCCAAACCTACAGCCCTGTCTCGTAGGGGCGCATGCATTCAGTTCGTTTCAGCGACTAAAAAACTTTAGTGCATGCAAATCGCTTGTATGTATATACACCTAGGAATTAATGTGTATAAAAAATCTGAGCATGCGTACAATGAGTGCATAAAAATAAATGTGTCAAAACAAATAAATAATGCCCACCGAAAAAAGGGAAAAATTTAAAAAAAAACCAAACACGGACCAAATTGGTTTTTGACCATGCCTATTCCTACTGCCCCTTCTTCCTCAGAGATCTGTGGAGCTGGTCCCATCATTTCTTGTATTCTGATACTGTCCTTGTCTCCACCACCTCCCTTGATATACAGTAACAATCCTTGTCAAGACACCGAGAAGGTGAAGAAACATGGACTTGCAGAGAAAGGAAGCAACCTACAGCTTTTGGATACTTGGCATGAAGGAAACTCCTTTGGCCTTACTGTACCTCGGTCATTGATTTTGATATTCATTGGAAACTGTGATGCCATGGCCAACAGGTTCTGCTGCAATGCGTGCTGCATCAAGCGCTGTTGCTCTTCTGCCATGAGGGCCATCTTCTTCTCAGGAGGTTCCCCGGACTCGAACTTCTCTCGTAGCTGCTCCAGAGCCGCTGCTTGCGCTGCCTGAGCAGCAGCCGCCTGCACCGCTACGGCCTGGGCAGCAGCAACATGGTGCCCCGCCAGGCTCACGGGGATAGCAATTCGGCTGGGGAGGCCTGAGGAGAGTCGGCACGCTTCTGGAATTAGAAAACAGCAAGAAATTAATCAGATTGTATGTTCCAGCCGGCCGGTATTCTAGTTTCTGGCCATTTCTCTCACTAGGAATCACTGACAGAAGGAAAAGCTTAGACCTGCCAGGACCTTGGGACTAGTACAACAAGGAATGCTAGACTTTAGTCATGAAGAGGGTCATTTTATATAGCCTGGGTAAGGTAAGATGCGCATTAAATGGAGCCACATAGAAGTCTGCTCGTATTTTATAAACTGTATGGCAGATACCACACAGTTTATAAAACAGGTGTTAGCTCCACTCCCTATCCTCCGAAGTACATGTATGCTTAGCAACAGTTGTGCATATTTGCACGCAATATGTGCACTAACGTATGTCTTTAGGGCCAAAGGCAAAAATGGTTCCTACAGCTAGAAGGGAAACTTTGGAGAGGACAACATACTTCTCCTGACCCAGCTGATCGTGGGCTGGGAGGAGAGACTATTTCTAATTCCAGGTAAACTCAGGGCCCAGCAGAGTTTGGGCATGTCTCTTTAAGAGATGCAACTGACAAGCATTCTTCAGGTGGGTGCAGTTAGCTGTCCTTAGAGCAGGAGAGGGGGCACAGAGAGTAACTAGAAGGCAAAGGCAAATATTTAGTATGGGCTAGGACTGGTGGAGGGAGGGTAGAGGTTGGTTAGTTTGCCCCTCCCACAACCAAAAATGTGTTTACTGCCCCTGATTTTACTAAGTGTATGGAAACGGTGGTAGGGGGCTAGATAAGGTTCCCAAGCAGCATCCTACATGCCATGCATGCTACCAAGGAAGGCGTGCCTCGCTCTGTGAACAAGCCAAATGGAACAGGGCCCAGCAAGTGGCTGGAAGTATCTCCTTTGACCGAAAAAGATCTCTTCTTCTTTCTGGATGCAGGATCTCCAGAAGATGGAGAAGAAGAGCAGCCGGAGCACTAGCACAGGACAGCCACGAGTAAATGGGAATCGGGTGCTTAGTCCTAAACGTACAGATTAGGAGACACACAATGAAGTTACAAAGTAATCATTTAAGACTAATTGAAGAAAATATTTAAAAAAGATTTGGACCTGGAAGAAAAGTCCATAAATCATTATTAAGGTGCAAGGTTAAGCAGCATGGAATATGTCTACCTTTCGGGATCCTGCCAAATATTTTGGCCACTGTTGAAAACAGGATACGGGGCTTGAAGGACCATTGCTCCGACCCTGTATGGCAACTCTTATGTTCTTATTACCCTCTCGGCATAGCTTTTGCCATTGCCATAACTGCCCATTTCATTGCATCACCTCTGCAGATGCCCCTATAACTCAGCATAGCTCCATGCCTGTCTGCAGGGATCATGCCTGTCCCAGTATAGAAAACCCAGGGCTTGCACAGCAATGAAGGTTTCCCTCACAGGCACACTTTCAAGGCTACGCATAAACGTTCCACTCATCCATGTATCTCTCTATATGCTACAGTTTCTAAAACACACATGCCACCCCTCAAAGGACATATGACCACAACATTTCAGAGTTGCCACTTCCACCACGGAATCACTGTCTGCTTCTAAAACCCATCCCCTTCACAGTGGCCTCCCACAAACCTATTTACTTCATGGCTACCCCTACCTCTCCCACACCTCTTCATTTTTGCCTACTCATTGACAGCTTTTCAACACAGCAACCCACTCCTCCTGCTGTCCTTTTCACATTACCCTGCTTCTAGGATAACCCTACTTCTACCACCAATAATGCATTCATCTTTAAGGCAGGAGCTTCACATATCTAAGCTTTTATTTTATGTGCTCAACCCCCTTTCTTTCTCTTTTCCCAGGTGAAGAGGAGACAGTGAGGTTACTTATCTGTAACGGGTTCTCCGTGGACAGCAGGATAAGTCAGCCACACATGGGGGGTAACGTCAACCGACGGCGCCATGGACGGATAGCTCTCCAATAGCTCAGAAGACCCTTCTGAGCATGTGCCAGCCACCCCACCACAGTGCCCACCCCCTTTCCACCTCAGTCTGTTCCCCAGCTGTGGAGAGAATCGTCCTGGAGGAGAGGATCATCCCAGCAGACAGGTTCATCCTTGAGGGGAGGCGGGTGGGATTGTGTGGCTGACTTATCCTGCTGTCCACGGAGAACCCCTGTTACAGGTAAGTAACCTCACTTTCTCCATGGACAAGCAGGATGAGTCAGCCACACATGGGTGACTCTCTAGCTGCGGGCTGTGACACAGTTTTTATTTATTTATTTATTTATTTTTGTTTCACAGCCCATGTGGTGCTGTGGTAGGATGAAACTGTCAAGTTGGACCAGCTAACTGGAGTGGCCCTCCATGTGTTGCATAGATATTATAGGTCCTAGGGTGAGCCGGTAAGCAGTGTGTTATACTTCCTAGGGAAAGCTATGAACTGTGGAAAGTGCGCCATGACTCCAGAACAGAATGTTATGCCTCTAGGTGTTGAATGATAAGGTTGATTCCATACGAGACTACGAGGGAGTGGTAAAGCAGGTGTTGGATTCCAGCGCTGCTTCGCCCAATAGGCGGTGCTGCTCTTTGCCCAAGTAGGCGGCACTATGAATACCTTGCAGCACTGATTACTGCAGATGATAAGCAGCGGTGATAGCCCTGGCTGTGTTCCTGGACATGCCAATGACTGTGTTCCGAAGATCCAAGGGAGTCTACTGTGGATATTTGGAGACTGTACACTGAAGTCGGAGCGACTACGTTCTGGGAGCATGGGAATGTTTTTTTTTTAATGTACCTGGATGGCTGGTTATTGCGTTGAGCTGGGTGAAGGTTACCCATGAAATGAGGGACCACTTGGGCATTTTTTTTTTGGACTGCATGTCCTCCTGAGGACAGGTAGATGCACTCTGCAAATGGGACTGCTGGCCGTTGCGTTCCCCAGTATGCGGTTCCTTGATGCCCGGTAGCTGCACTGTCTGCATCTAGCCTGTATGTCTTGGCCTAATCCACTTTCCCAGGTGAATTTGTGGTGGTCCATTAGTTGAGCCCAGAGTGATGCAACATCAGGCTCCCTGGGGGGGGGGGGGGGGGCGTGTCTCTTCACCCTTTGCCCTTCCCCTTGGGGAAGTTCCTTTTTGGTGTATCGCATAGGGAGGACGTATGTAAGACAGGTCTGGCATGATCCCTGAAGAGGGCTGTGTTGTCTTGTCCCTGTGGTGAGCGCCCAGATGGCAAGCGGTGGGTGCTAGGGAAACAAGCAGTAGGGGTTCCCAGGAATCGGATGATCGGGACAACAACGAAGAGGGAGAAACCTCTCTATGCGCTCCACTTGAGACACTGGGCTGCTGCCCTGGGCCATAGTAGTCCTTGTCTGGCAGGGCCCCGCCATCACCTATGTATACTTTGTGCTTCAGGCGTAGTCAGTATGGTATGAGTATGGAGTATGAGTGCCATATCCCGGTTGGGTATCCATAGGTTTCGATCACTACAGTGAGGAGTGTTACCAGTAAGTATGGTGTTAAGAGGAACATTCCTTAAGTCAGTGCTCATCTGGCTGCCTGCGCCACTGGATCCCTTTGAGAAACCTGCAGTCCCGATTTTGGGCCAAGCCCCTGGAGCCTGTCATGTCACTACGCTATTGGGGCTGAGCAGGGTACACCAAGTTGGGGCAGTATGTTGCATAGATCACTCTAGAGTTTAGAGCCACTGCATCTCTGCCATTCCAGGCGGAAATGGTTGGTTTTCTCGGCACTGGTGGTATGGAAGCCAAGAGCCATTCTCCTTTGTCCCTCTATTTGTCCATATGGGAAAGCACCAAGCACAAGGTTACTGTCCTCTAGTGGGATTTGAATCCCTGGCCCTCTGGCCTGAGGTAACTTGCCCCAGCCACTAGGCCACTTCTCCCCTCTGTAAGCACTAGGGGATGCCAGCACCTGGTGGATATGAGCGTGTAGTCTCTGCAGGGCAGGCATGATCGCGGAGGTGCATCCAGGGTTATAAGTCCTCCGGGAGGTACAGGTTGAGAACAGGTTGGGACAGTAGGTCAAAGGGTTCATTTGGAGGCCCTCCTCTGTGCCATTTTAGAGGTTGCAGAGGTGTGAGGCATGATTTCTGCAGTCCCTCTGCAGGCCTGAATTTGAGCTTTGTCCCTGGGGACTGCCGTAGCGCTATGCTGTTGGGACTAGGATGAGTAACCAGCTGCCTGAGTTCACTGTACCCCACTGTTGAGTGGGTGATTGGAGCCACAGTAATACCTCTCATAATTGGGCTAGAAATGCTCGGGGTGCTCGTGGAGGAGCCAAGGATGCAACTCTGAATGGAGTGCTCCATTAAGTCCCATCAGGGTGTAAATATTGGTAACTTGGATTCTTCCGTGGCAATGGAGAGTTGTGGACTTGCTCAAAGCCACAAGGAGTGCTAGTGGGATTTGAACCCTGCTGTCTTGATCCCCAAGCCTGTGCTCTAGCCATTAAGCTACTCCTCCACTTCCCTGACATTATGTAAGTGTTGGCTGGTGAAGGGAGCAGTGGAGCGATTTGGACCTGGCTTCGATGCACTGCTCTAACCATTAGGCCATCTTTACACTGACTGGTTTTCAGAGAGAGAATGGATTCCAGGGAATGAGGGTCTGACCACTGAACCATAGAGCTTACTGCAGATCCAGGTGCTGTGATGGGTGCTGTGGGATCCAGGTGCTGTGACTGCTATGGGATCCAGGTGCTGTGACTGCTATGGGGTCCTCCTTATGAAAGGTTGACCTCCGATGCTATGGGTTGACCTCCGATGCTGTGGCCTGGGGTTGTAGTCTGTAGAGCATTCGAGTGCAGTTTCTACCTGGGTTGGCTTGAGTGGATTGGATCTCCATGAGGAAGTAGGTGTCCAAGGGACAGCTGGATCTCAAGGGAGTGAAGTCGAGGCATGCAAAAACATTGGTCCAGTGCAGTGTCCAGTTAGGGAGGAATGACCCAAGGGTATCCCACAGAATTTCTAGATTCAGGCTGCCTTCTGGGTGAATGGCAGTGAGCACTGGTAGCTCTATTAGTGAAGAACAGCAGGTAGACACATTGCACCGGTGTCTTGAGGGATATCCATTTGTTTTGTTGTACTGTTTGGAACTGCACAGGTGTGGAATGGTGCACTATGGGAGAGTTGAAACCCCCCCAATCCTAAAGCTACACCATCTCCCAGAGTCCGTTCTCATGGAGGGAGGCCCCAGAAACGGCCTTATCCCCTCGTACTTGATGGCTGTCGAGCGGCATATGAACTAGTTATTCTGGTCCTAGTTCGCTGACTTAGGCATTACTCTTTCTTGGAGCGTACTGGCGATCTGTGGTTCAGTCCCGAGGTCTCCACTTGGGTTTGAACTATAGAATGCATGGGAGGGGGACCCATCCAGGAATCAAACAAAAGCACTGAAGCCAGTGGTCTAACCACTAGGCTACTCCTTCACTCGCCTATGATGGGGGAAGGTAATTGCCTAAGATCAGAAGTGCCCCAGTGTAGAATGAGCTCTGGTCACCTGGAGTCACTGCCCTTAGTTGTAGTCACTAGGCTATTTCTCTCCCCCAAAGTGGGGCAGCACAGAGCAGAGAGAAGGGGCAGCGAAGGCCCCTCATCCAGTAGAGTGGGTGTTTTACTGATGTCTACTCTCCAAGAGCCCTTGACACCTGGGTGGGCTGACGTCTGGGCATAGGCAAAGCTCACAACTCACTGGCTCCACTTGCACACCATTGATGTGGAAGCGAGAGGTCTCATAGGTAGCACCCATTACTGTGCACTGGTGTAGAGGTTTCCCCATGGAATAACTGAGTTTTGAACCCTGGCTTCCCTGGTTGCTAGCCCAATCCTCAGTCCACTGGCTGCTCTTCCAAGGAGAGGAGTATGGAAAAGACGTGGTGTTCACAAATCTGCTCTCTTGCCATCCTGCATAGGTCAGACAGACCTGTGTGGCTGCTTGACAGAGCTGAGGGCAGAGAAGGTGGAGCATCTGGAGTTCAGCGGAGGAGGAGATAGAAAATGGAGAAGTTTCATAGGCAAGAAAAGCTAGACCAATGTGGTGTTCATTGCCCAGCCCAGCCCTTGCCCTCAGAGGCATACCTTAAGTCCCAGTATCTAACAGGGACATTGATAACTTGGATATCTGGGTGCCTGAAGGGGATGGTGCATGGGGCTGTACTAAAGCTGCGGGGGATGGTGCAGGAGGCTGCACCAAAGCCGTGGCCTTCCACCACTGTGGCGATTCAGCTCGGCCATTGCATCGCCACCTGCACATCCTTGCCTGATCTAGTGCAGGCATTAATTTCCCCTTCCTTAGCATAGATGAGGTGTTGGAGTCCGGTCTGGATGGAGGAAGCACTGATGGAGTCTGTGTGGGGCCCGGGAAGTGCCGATGGAGTCCATGTGGGGCCCTGCTGTAGAGCACAGTGGGACATTCAGCGCCGAGGCACAGGCACAGCCACAAGCTTCTCCTCTGTGCAGGGCGAGCAGAGAATGATCGAAGCATCGGGTGGGAAGACGAGGCGCCGGAGCACTGGGCGGAGTGACGAGGCACCGGGCGGAGTGACGAGGCACCAATGAGGCACCAGAGCACTGGGCGGAGTGACGAGGCACCAGGCAGAGTGACAAGGCACCAACGAGGAGCCAGAGCAATGGGCGGAGTGCCGAGGAGGCAGCGGAGCACTGGGCGAAGTGACGAGGCACCATGCCGCCATGCACTGCATCCGGAGATGAGCTCGGCGCCAGATGGTCCTCTGCGCGGAGATCCCTTTAATCTGATGCTGCGCCAGGAGGAACTGAGGTGGGATGGCTCAGGTGTTTCGAGGGTCCTCAGGTCAGCCTGATCAGCCCCCAGGGTCCTCCAATGAGCCAGGCCGGGGATGGAGGCCTAAGCGGCACATCTTGTGCCGCGGCTTGCTCCTTGATGCAGTGTGAGTCTAGCGGTGCTGGATGGATCTCTTCTGGCCGTGTCCTCATTAGATGTGCTCGCACGCTTTACTGGGGTGTGTCTGTTGCTCCCTGCCGCTGATGCGTGCCTAACTGATTGATTCAACTGCATAGCCTTCCAGGTCTCACCGTGGAGGGGCATCTGTGGGAGTGGATGCTCCTCTGGAAGAGCTCCCTGGACTAGAGATGGCCATGATCAGACCATCTGAGCCCTTCGGTCCCAGGCAATGCACATGGCCGGTTGTCAGAGGGAGTTCTGCTGCCGCAGACATCTGGAGTTGAAGAAAAACGCCGACTGCAGTAGGAAGATTTGAGTAAAGAAAGACATAAAGGCTTTTTTTTTGACTGTACGGAAATAAGTAGATAGAAAGGGAGAGTGGGAGAATCTGTCCGCATGGCCGGGTGAATAGAATAGACTGAGGGGGAAAGGGGGTGGGCACTGTGGTGGGGTGGCTGGCACATGCTCAGAAGGGTTTTCTGACTCTTCTGAGCTATTGGAGAGCTATCTGTCCATGATGCTGTCGGATGATGTCACCCCCCATGTGTGGCTGACTCGTCCTGCTTGTCTATGGAGAACCCTTGTATACTATATAGATGCTCCTCCTCTCTCTGCTGAGATCTGCTGATGCAAAGGGAAGAGTTGTGATTTCTCCCTCTGGGATCAGCAAGGATGGTGCAATGGCTTCTGAACTGGTTCCCACCATGGAGGATGAGATCAGGGGTGCCTTATTTATTTATTTACTAGTATTTAGCTCACCCCTTTCCAGTAGTTCAAGGTGAGTTGCTTTCAGGTATAGTAGGTCTTTCCCTGTCCCCAGAGGGCATACAATTTAAGTTTGTACCTGATGCAGTGTAGGGTTAAGTGACTTACCCAAGATCACAAGAAGTACCAGTGAGATTTGAACACTGGTCTTTCTGGTCCTAGGCTGTCGCCCTACCACTAGGCTACTCTTCCATTCCTCCTTAACATAAGGCTGTCCTAGAAGCTAATAGGCCACATTCATCAAAGGGCAGAGGTCAAGATCCCTATGAAAGATGGAATTCCCTAAATTTCATCCCACTTAGGCTCTTCTGAGAGGGCCCTTAAACCATGCTAGGGTGTACCTCTGGGCTACGTGTTGAGGGTAAGAAAGTTGTGCCAATGCTTATGCCAGTCTTACATAGCTAGGGAGTGCTTCTTAGCCATCTAGTCGTCTAGTGCCTGTTGGGCCAAGAAATGACCCTAGAAATTGGTTTCACACAGGTATGCTAGCTATGAGGGTAATTTTATAAGGGGCACATACATATTTCGTCCTTATTGTATACAGTAAAGCACGTGTATGCTTTATAAAATAGGGTGTAAGTGATAAAAAATGCAGGTCAAACTAGGCACGAGCACTTATGCCTGCTCCATGGCAAGGGTAAAGGTCTGTGCCTGGATATTTCAAGAACGCATACAAATTATGGTATTTTATAACTTAGCACATAAATTTGTGATCAGCCCATGTGCATACCCACACTGAAAGTAAGCACTATCAGTCCAATAAGTGTACTTTATGAATGGCAGCCAACTACATTAGGGGGCTATTTTAGAAGCCCTATTCATGAGTTGGTTGCCTGAAAATGGGCACTTAGACATGGAGTCATCCTCAGAGCCATTTTAGAAGCCAGGTATAGAGATGTCCCCAGCACAAGAATGTTCGTGTAAGATGGAGGCATGGTTGAGGCGTGGCTTGGGTGGTAAACGTCACCATGCGATTTTGTAACAGCATAGGCACATCTGGCTCTAGTTGGTGAGACGTCTATGCCTATACTTGCTCCTGACCACTAATAAGGTGAAAAAAGTGCTTGTTTCATGGATGTAATTCTTCCAGGAGAAAGCGCGCAATCCGCTTACGTTACCATAGTCATTATTTCCTGCCCGAAGAAGCGAGAGTAAATACAGATGACTCTTTGCATTGCATTGTCCTTAATATCACTGGCCCCATCACATAGACACTATCATTAATGTAATCATTGAACTACCATCCTCCTTAAATATTACAGTGGCTGACTCTAACTTTGTATCATTTCTTCTACTTTTGATTCAAAAAATTTGCAAATTCAGTCATTTGAAAGAATGCCTTTAAGTCTGAATTCCTCACTGACTCCTCTCTGTCCTTGAAGATTTCAAATAACTTGAAAGAGAGATTTAGGTGATTCACCTCTGAAACAGTCTTCTTCACCAACCCTTCCTTTTCTAGCTACTCTAATGGCTAAATTATATTATCTGATATGACACCTAGGAGTAGGCCTATCATCGACAATCTGAGTCTTCTGCCATTACTTGCCTGAAGGACTCCATCGCAAAGCAAGGTAATACTCTGTCTTTAAGCTCTCAAAGGAGTTAAGGTATTCTTTTTAAAACGTTAATTCTTAAAGGGTTTTGCTGTCTTTTTTTTAAAGGCTAATTCTTGAAGGGGGTTTCCTGTTCGTTTTTAAAGGATAAAGTCTTTTTTTTTCTATACAACAAAGGAGAACCTTTTTTTATGCTTGTGGGGTTGGCCAATTTCTTGCCAGTTCATTCACAGATAACTCTTTAAAGCCACTGACCTCATCAGGTGTTGAGTACCTCACAGAGCTGCTAAGCAGTGCTGTATAAGAATCTACAGTACATTGACGAGATGCTTCTTGAAACATCCAGAGGTGGAGATGGGAGGCTACAGAAGAAAGAAGGTTGGTCATAAATTACCAGAGTCTGCAGTATTAGCACTCCAATTCCTCCAACCCTTGAATTGAAGAACCAGTATGCAGCCCTGGAAGTAGAGGAGTGGAAGCATCCGAGGAAAGGAAAGAACTACAGCTTGAGCACCCCAAAGTTAGAGAATCAGTGACCACAACAAAGTGAAGGGTAATGGTGGTTGGTGACTCTCTTCTGAGGGGTACTGAAGCGTCCATCTGCCAACCAGATTTGATGTCCAGAGAGGTGTGCTGTCAACCAGGTGCCAAAATCCAAGATGTTATGGAGAGTTTGCAGAGAGTCATCAAGCCTGCTGACTATTAAACTATGCTGCACATCCACGTCGGCAAAAATGATACTGCTGGGTATCCCTCTGAGCATATTGAATGTCACATGTATGATTTTCTCCCAGTTCGTGAGAGGTCTTACGTGTGCACAAGGTGCAAGAAGCTCTTTGCTCACAGGGAACGAGTCCGATCTCTGGAGGCAAGAGTAGAAGACTTGAAAGACATATGGAAGACAGAGAGGTACACAGATGAGACCTACAGGGATATAGTCCTGAAGTCCCACCTCCAATCTGGCAGCATCCCTGTTGCCATGGAGGAGAGAGGTCACGTGACAGGAAAGCATCACCCTGGTGTGGCAGGAAGCGATCCTATAGCTGGGACCTGTCTTCCAGGTGATGTAAAACCCTCTCACACCGAGGGCCATGTGCCCATGAGGGAAGGGTTAGGACAGCCGTTATAGTTGGTGATTCGATCATTAGGCATGTAGATAGCTGGGTGGCTGGTGGACGTGAGGATTGCCTGGTAACATGCCTGCCTGGTGCGAAGGTAGCGGACCCCATGCGCCATCTAGACAAGTTCTTAGATAATGCTGGGGAGGAGTCTGCTGTCTTGATACTTGTAGGTACCAATGACATAGGAAAATGTGGTAGGGAGGTTCTTGAGGCTAAATTTAGGCTTTTAGGTAGAAGTTGAAATCCAGAACTTCCAGGGTAGTGTTCTCCAAAATGCTTCCTGTTCCACGTGCAGGACCCAAAAAGCAGGCAGAGCTCCGGAGTCTCAATGTGTGGATGAGACAATGGTGCAAGGATGAGGGTTTTGGATTTGTTGGGAACATTCCGGGGAAAGGAGGGGATCTTCCGAAGGGATGGGCTTCACCTTAACCGGAATGGAACCAGGCTGCTGGCATTAACCTTTAAAAAGGAGATAGAGCAGCTTTTCAACTAGATAATAGGGGAGAGCCGACAGTTGTCCAAGAGCGAATGGTTCGGAACAATGTGTCCTTGAAGGATACTAACAAAAATATTTAGTTAGGGCACATCAGCAGAGAGGTTCCAGTAAAGACAAAGGTAGCCCAAATGCCCTTGAGTACAGAGCAGACAGAGCTTAAAGATTCCAAATTACCCCTGCCTACCGATAGCCAAATTAATATGAATAAAATACAGTCTCTAAAATGCTTGTATGCAAATGCTAGAAGTCTAAAAAATAAGATGGGAGAGTTAGAATATATAGCACTAAATGAGAAGTTAGATATGATTGGTATCTCAGAGACATGATGGAAGGAGGACAACTAGTGGGACATTATGATACCTGGGTACAAACTATATCGTAATGATAGAGCTGATCAAATTGGTAGAGGGGTTGCACTCTATGTTAGAGAGGGCATTGAGTCACAAAGGATTAAAGTTTTGCAGGAAACAAAATTCGCTGCAGAATCTCTATGTACTGAAATTCCATGTAAAAAGGGGAAGGCGATGGCAGTGGGGGTGTACTATCGACCGCCTTGCCAGTATCAACAAATGGATGATGAAATGTTCAAAGAAATCAGGGAAGCTAACAAAAGTTACAGAATGATAATAATAATGGGTGATTTAAATTACCCCGGTATTGACTGGTTCAGTGTCACGGCAGGACATGTTAGGGAGATAAAGTTTCTAGATGAAATAAATGACTGCTTCTTGGAGCAGCTGGTTCGTGAACCAACCAGAGTGGAAGCCATTTTGGGCTTAGTCCTTAGTGGAACACCAGATCTGGTGCAAGAGGTAAGGTTGTTGGGGCCACTTGGCAGCAGTGATCACCAGATGGTATGGTTCGGTATTAGTACTAGAGCTGATAAAATCCATTCGAAAGCGAGGGTCTTAGACTTTAGGAAAACTAACTTTGCAAAGATAGGACAATACCTCAGAGTGTTGTTAGTGGGATGGAAACAGCTGGGGGATGTTAAAAACAGTGGGCAAAACTATTAGAAAGGTAAATAAATGTAAAAGGAAAAGCAGGCCGCTATGGTTCACAAAAGAAATAGCTGCAAAGGTGAAGAAAAAGAGGGAGGCCTTTATGAAACGCAAGAGATCACAAAGAGAGGAAGACAGGCATCTATATTTGGAAAAACTTAGAGAAGCTGGCAAAGTAGTAGCAAAGGTACAAAAAGAAGAAGAAATAGCCAATACAATAAAATGTGGGGTTAAGACATTTTTCAAATATGTTAGTGAGAAGAGGAAAGGCAAAAGTGGTATTGTCATGCTCAAGGGTTCAGGGGAGGAATATACAGAAACTGATGAGGATAAAGCAGAATTGCTTAAGAAATATTTCTGTTCTGTATAGCGGGATCTCAGAAAACACCCACAAATAGCAACAGAAGCGACAGGAATCTTATGATTTTCAGAAGACTGTGTTCGAGAGGAACTAGTTAAACTAAAAGTAGACAAAGGCATAGGTCCTGATGGGATATATCCAAGAATACTGGGGGATGTTCTAGCGGCTCCACTGTCTGACCTTTTCAATGCCTCTTTGGAATCAGGAGTCGTGCCAGAGGACTGAAGAAAGGCATGTGTCCCCTGTACACAAAAGCGGACGCAAGGATGACATTGAGAACGACAGGCCGATTAGTCTAACCTCTGTGATTAGTAAATTATTGGAAAGGCTACTAAAGGAGAGAATAGTGAGGTTTCTGGAGTCCAACGGATTGCAGGATCCGAGGCAGCATGGATTCTATCTTATCAGACAGATCTGATAGATTTCTTTGACTGGGTGACCAGGGAGTTGGAACGAAGGAGAGTCCTAGATGCAGTGTATTTAGATTTCAGTAAAGCCTTTGACACCATTCCACACAGATGACTTATAAACAAACTGAGCACCCTAGGGATGGACCCTAAAGTTACCGATTGGGTTAGAAATTGGTTGAGTGGGAGGCGACAAAGGGTACAGGTAAATGGAACTCACTCTGAGAAGAAGGATGTTACCAGTGGTGTGCAGCAGGGATCTGTCCTTGGTCCGATTCTGTTTAACATCTTTGTTAGTGATATTGCGGAAGAACTGTTGGGTAAAGTTTGCTTCTTGGCGGTTGATACCAAAATCTGCAATAGAGTAGACATTCAGGAAGGAGTAGATAGCATGAGGAAGGATCTAGCTAAGCTTGAAGAATGGTTGAGAATTTGGCAGCTGAGATTTAATGCTAAAAAATGCAGGGTCATGCATTTGGGCTGCAAAAATCCAAGAGAGCAGTACAGTATAGGGGGTGAAATACTTCCGTCCATGAAGGAGGAGTGGAACCTGGGCATGATTGTTTCTGATGATCTAAAAGTGGCTAAACAGATAGAAAAGGCGACAGCAAAAGCCAGAAGGATGCTTGGCTGCATAGGGAGAGGAATAACCAGCAGGAAAAAGGAGGAGATACTGCCTCTGTATGTGTCTTTTGACCTCTACTCTTGCCAGAGAGCAAGCTTCTGATGGAAGACAAAGATGATTATAAGGAAAAAGGATTATCTCTGACTACAAACCAATAATGAGTGCCAAAAAAAACCCTGAAGAAGGCATCGCCGAAACACGGCTGTGTAGGGTTTGGCTCTTGTCACTTCTGGATGGTGAAGAGTTTGAATAAAGTGTGTTTTGGAATTACCATGCTTTGGACTGGTTTGCTTAAGTCTTTTGTGAGACCTCATTTGGAATATTGTGTGCAATTTTGGAGACCACACCTTCAAAAGGATATAAACAGGATAGAGTCTGTTCAGAGGGTGGCTACCAAAATGGTCAGTGGTCTTCGTTATAAGCAATATGGGGACAGACTTAAAGATCTCAATACGTATACTTTAGAGGAAAGGCAGGAGAGAGGAGATACAATAGAAACGTTTAAATACCTCCATGGCATAAATGCACAGGAGAAGAGCCTCTTTCAATTGAAAGAAAGCTCTGCAACGAGGGGACATAGGATGAAGGTGAAGGGGGATTAGACTCAGGAGTAATATGCAGAAATAGTGTAGTTACTTACCTGTAACAGGTGCTCTCTGGGGACAATAGGAATTAGTCCTCACATAAGGGTGATGTCGGCGCCGATGGAGCCAGTGCAGAAGCATCTCCCCAGCTTTCAAAGAAAGCCTTCGTGAGATGCACGACACATGCATGGTCCTCTTCCCGCCCAAGGGTGCCATCTTGATAGTCTAAAGACTTAGCTAAGGTGGCAAAAAATAAATAAATAAATAAAATACAATAAAGAAGCAACACCAAGGGGAGGAGGGAGGGTTGTGAGGACTGATTCCTGTTGTCCCCAGAGAACAACTGTTACAAGTGAGTAACTATGCTTTCTCTGGGAACAAGCAGGACGTCAGTCCTCACATATAGGACTCCCCAGCTACAGGCTACAGAGAAGGTGTAAAAATGCCACGGCAACCTGCAAAGGATGAGCCGTGATCAGCAGCAATCGAGTCCCTACTGAGAGACTGGCGGAGAACCAGCACTCCAGTAGCCTGAACACAGAAGGGACAGAGGGCATGAATTGCCTACACACCGAAGAAATTACGGCCTAGCCAAAGGCACTGTCTCATCGGGACTCCCTCTCTATGCAGTAGTGACCTGCGAAGGTATGGACAGAAGATCAGGTGGCAGCCCGACAGATTTCTGTCATAGGGATGGAACGCAAATTTGCCACAGAAGTAGCCATGGCCCTGACATGACCTTCATGACCTTCTGGTCCAGTGAGATCCCCGCTTGCTCATAGGCAAGGGTAATGCAGTCCGCCACCCAAGCAGACAGAGTTTGCTTAGTCACTGGGAGCCCCAGATGACAGGGGTCATAGGATATGAAAAGCTGAGGTGCTTTGCAGTGGCCCTGAGTCCGTTGCAGATAGAAAGACAGGGTCCTTTTACAATTCAGAGTATGGAGAATGATCTTTGCCCTGCCGGCATGAGGCCTGGGAAAGAAGGTGGGGAGCCCCACTTCCTGAGTGAGGTGGAATGGGGACACCACCTTCGGCAGAAACTTGGGGTATGTGTGGAGCACCATCCTGCTCTTGTAGAACCTCGTGTAGGGGGGCTCTGCCATCACAGCCTGGAGCTCGCTGACTCTGCGAGCTGATGTGAGTGATGCAAGGAAGATGACCTTCCAGGAGAGGTACCTCAAGTGGCAGGTAGCCAGAGACTCAAACGGTGGCTTAGTGAGCTATGAGAGCACCGCAGTGAGATCCCATTCCGCCACTGGAGGGCAGACATGGGGTTTTGGATAGCATGAGGCCCTGCAAGAACCAAGACACAAGGGGCTGAGTCGAGAGGGGCTTGCCTTCAGTGGAATGGTGGTGCGCTGCGATAGTGCTCATGTGTACTCTGACCGATTTGGACTTTAGTCCCACCTGCGACAGATGGAGCAGGTACTGGAGTACCACTTGTACCGAGGAGGAGAATGGGTTGGCCCTTCTTTCAGTGCACCACACCGATAATCAGTGCCACTTGAAGGTGTACACCCTTCTTGTGGAAGCCTTACAAGAGGCCAAAGAACCTCTTCCATGTCCCATGGGAGTTTGAAGGGAATTAATGCTACCCTTTCTGCAGCCAAGCCATGAGTGACAGGGACCCCAGGTTGGGTTGTAGGAGAGAGCCCTGCTCCTGTGAGAGTAGCCCTGGAGCTCGGCCCAGGGGAATCGGCGACACTGCCGACAGGGAGAGGAGCAGTGGGAACCAGGGTTGCCTGTGCCACCGGGAAGCAATCAGTATTAGTGATGCCCTGTCACACTGGACCTTGAAGAGGGTCTTGGCAACCAGTGGTGTCAGTGGGAAGGCATACAGAAGGCCTCCATCCCTGGAATGAGAAACGCAAGACGGGTGCGGCTAGAAGGAGCAGAAGCAGGGCAACTGCATGTTGTCCAAGCTGGTGAACAGGTCCACCAGGGGGATGCCCCAGATTCGAAACAGCCAGGAGGCCATTTTAGGATCCAGGTGCCACTCATGCAGTTGGAAGACTCTGCTCAGCTTGTCTGCCAGGGCACTGTCTTGACCCGGGAGGTAGACCGCACTTAGGAGCATCCCTTTGCATGTCGCATAGGAGCAGGAGGTTATCACATCCTGGCAGAGGGAGTATGACCTCCTGCCCCCTTGTTGTTCATGTACAACACTGCAACTTGGTTGTCAGTCTGGACAAGCACCAACTGATGTTGCAGTCATTGACAGAAGGCTCAGAGAGCCAGAAATATTGCCCGGAGCTCCAGAAGATAGATTTGCATCTGGGATTCCATCTGGGACCAGCTGCCTTATCTGGAGGCCCTCGCAATTCACTCCCCAGCCCAGTAAGGAGGCGTTCGTGGTGAGGACTGTCTGGGGGATGGGTGCCCAGAAGGGCATCACAGCCTGAAGGTGACAAGAGATCTGTCCCCACCTGAGGGAGTCCGCCAGCTGGTGGGTCACTCTTGCTCTGTCCCGGAGCCTGCCTGTGGCTTGTGTCCACTGAGAGCGGAGGCACCATTGGGCCGCTCTCTTGTGCAATTGGGCGTATGGGGTCAAGTGAACCGTGGAGGCCATGTGGCACAGCAGGGGGAGGAGGAACTGTGCAGTTAGAGACTGGCATCGTTGTACCTCTGTGGCTAGCCCCCTGAGGCGTTCTGACCTCTTGAGGGAGGATGGCCTTGGCCTGAAGGGTGTCTAGCTGAGCCCCTAGAAACTCCAGGCAATGAGCCAAAGCGAGGTGGGGTAGTTGATGATGAACCTCAGATGCTGCAGGGCGTTGATGGTGCGCCCTGTGGCACATTACGCCACTGCGGCTGTGCCTCCCCTTATGAGCCAGTCGTCCACGCAAGGGAAGACTAAAGCCCCTTGGAGACAGGGGTGGGCTGTGACCACAGCGAGGCACTTGGTGAAGACCCTTGGCGATGAGGCCAGACCAAAAGGCAGCACACTGTAGTGGTAGTGCTCTCCTCCCATCACGAAAGCGTAGTTACTCACCTGTAACAGGTGTTCTCCAGGAGCAGCAGGAATCAGTCCTCACTTATGGGTGACGTCGGCGCCGACGGAGCCCTCGCGGAGCAATTTTCCCCAGCTTTCAAAGAAAGCCTTTGGGAATTGCAGCGCGCATGCGCGGTCGTCTTCCCGCCCGAGGGTGCCATCTTAGCCAGTCAGATGACATAGCTAAAAAAGACAGCATAAAAATTTGCAAAAAGAACATAAGCAGACGATTGCAACTCCAAGGGGAGGAGGGAGGGTAGTGAGGACTGATTCCTGCTGCTCCTGGAGAACACCTGTTACAGGTGAGTAACTACGCTTTCTCCAGGACCAAGCAGGAAGTCAGTCCTCACTTATGGGACTCCCAAGCTCAAGGCTACCGGAGACCCTAAGCACAAAAATGAGCTCCCTCTAGCTCAGCAGCACAGAAGGATAGAATCTTCGCTGAATTATCACCCACGGTAGCCCACATCCGGGATGGAGGGTAGGAGTTGCTCAGACCTCAAAGAGATTACGGAGGACTGCCTGTCCGAAAGCACTGTCCCTACGGGACTCCCTCTCGAGACAGTAATGGACCGCAAAAGTCTGGCTCGAAGACCAAGTAGCGGCCCGGCAGATGTCTGCCAGCGGAACAGAGCGGAGGTAAGCCACTGACGTAGCCTTTGCCCAAACGCAATGAGCCGTGACTCGACTTTCTAAGGAGAGTCCGGCTGCCCCATAAGCCCAAGAGATACAGTCCGCAACCCAAATGGACAGAGTACGCTTGGAGACCGGGAGCCCCAATTTATTGGGGTCAAAAGACACAAAAAGCTGAGCAGCTTTACGGTGCTCCCGCGTACGGTCAAGGTAGAAGTTCAAAGCCCTTCTACAGTCCAGGGTATGCAGGACCGTTTCAGCTCGGCTGGAGTGTGGTCTGGGAAAGAAGGTTGGAAGTACCACCTCCTGATTGATGTGAAAAGGGGAGACCACTTTTGGGAGAAACTTTGGGTGAGTCCGTAGGACTACCCTATTCTTGTAGAACCTAGTGTAAGGTGGATCAGACACGAGGGCCTGCAATTCACTTACGCGTCTAGCGGAAGTGAGGGCTATCAAGAACAGTGTTTTCCAAGACAGAAAACGGAGAGAACAGGTAGCCATAGGTTCAAAAGGCGGACAGGTGATCCGCTGCAAAACCACATTCAGGTCCCAGTCAGGCGCTGGCGGGCGCAGAGGTGGTTTAAGTAGAAGGAGACCTCGGAGAAACCTCGCTACGAGAGGGTCGCTCGAGAGAGGTCTACCGTCCACCGGCACATGGTGTGCCGAAAGAGCACTGAGGTGAACTTTGACGGAGTTGGACTTAAGTCCCAGATTAGAGAGGTGTAGCAAGTACTGCAAGATCACCGACACCGGGCAGGAGAAGGGATCCTGAGACTGTTGGGTACACCAGACGGCAAAGCGACGCCATTTAAGGGCGTAGCATTTGCGGGTAGAAGGCCGTCGCGAAGCCAAGACGACCTCCTCTACCTCTGCCGGCAGGAGAAGGGGAGCAAGGACTACCCTCTCAGCAGCCAGGCCATGAGGTTGAGAGACCTGAGGTTGGGGTGCAGTAGGGACCCCTGATCCTGAGTGAGGAGATCCGGTTGTACCCCCAGAGGGATTGGATCCTCCACCGCCAGCTGCAGTAGGAGCGGAAACCACGGCTGTCTGGGCCAGCGAGGGGCCACCAGGATCATGAAGGCTTTGTCTCGGAGAACATTGAAAAGAGTCCGAGAGACTAGCGGGATGGGAGGGAAAGCGTACAGAAGGCTCCCCGACCATGAGATCAGAAAGGCGTCCGCCGCAACCCAAAGGGGGTGTGGCTGACGAGAGCAGAAGCGAGGAAGCTGCCGGTTGTGAGGACTGGCAAAGAGATCCACCGTGGGGAGGCCCCACTTGAGGAAGAGCTTCTGAACTACCAAGGGATCCAGACGCCACTCGTGCGGCTGGAGGACCCTGCTGAGTTTGTCCGCAAGGCCATTTTCCTGGCCCGGGAGATAAATTGCCTTGAGGAGAATGCCGTGACTGACGGCCCAAGAGCAGAGCTTCTGTGCCTCCCTGCAGAGGAGGAAGGAGCCCGTGCCCCCCTGTTTGTTCACGTAGAACATGGCAACTTGATTGTCCGTCTGTACAAGGACGGACTGTTGGGAAGTCAGGTGGGAGAAGGCCTTGAGAGCTAGGCGGATCGCCCTGAGCTCCAGGAAGTTGATCTGCTGAGCAGACTCCCACGTGGTCCAGAGGCCCTGAGTACGTGCCTCTTGGCAATGTGCTCCCCAGCCCAGGAGGGATGCATCGGTGGTCAGCACCCGGGTCGGTTGAGGTGACTGGAAAGGCATTCCGAAGGTCAGGTTCGGCTGCCGGAGCCACCACCGGAGAGACGAGACCAGCGGCTCGGAGACGCGCACTAGGTCTGCTAGGCCGCCTGTGGCGTTGTCGCCACTGCTGGCGGAGACACCATTGAGCAGACCGCATATTCAGGCGGGCATTGGGGGTCACATGGACAGTGGAAGCCATATGGCCGAGCAGTCTCAGGAAGCGCCTGGCGGAGACCAGGGGCTGGCTGCGAAAGCGGTCGGCTAGGTCCATGAGCCGTTGAGCCCTGCCGAGCGGTAGGTATGCTCGCGCCTGAGGAGTGTGCAGCCTCGCGCCGATGAACTCGAGATCCTGTGAGGGGAGCAAAGTGGACTTTGCGAAGTTTATAACAAAGCCCAAGTGCTGCAGAAGAGTCACCGTGCGGCACGTGGCGTTGGCGACCTCCTGAGCGGACGCTGCTCTGATGAGCCAGTCGTCGAGGTACGGAAAGACATAGAGGCCGTGAAGCCGGAGATGGGCCGCCACGACCGCGAGACATTTTGTGAAGACTCGCGGTGCGGAGGACAGGCCAAAGGGCAGTACTCTGTACTGGTAATGATTTCCTGCCACCACAAACCTTAGGTATTGGCGGTGGCTTGGGTGGATGAGGATGTGCGTGTAGGCATCCTTTAGATCCAAGGAGCATAGCCAATCTCCCTGCTGGAGGTAGGGCAGAAGGATTCCAAGGGTAAGCATTTTGAACTTCTCCCGCACAAGGAACTTGTTGAGGTTGCGCAAGTCCAGGATGGGTCTGAGGCCCCCTGTTCTCTTTGGTATCAGAAAATACCTGGAATAAAAGCCTTGACCTCTCAGGTGGTGGGGCACCGGTTCCACCGCCTGTTCCTGCAGAAGACCTGCTAACTCCTGAAGGAGTAATTCCCTGTGTAGAGGGGGTCGCGGAGGTTCTCCCGGAAAATAGGAGGGAGGGACCTGATGGAAGTGGAGAAGATAGCCTTCTCGCACGACTTGAAGCACCCAGGCATCTGCGGTGATGCTGGACCACCTGTGGGCGAAGTGAACCAGCCGGCCTCCGGTGCTGGGAGGAGCCAGCGGGGAGGGAGAGGCTATGCTTTGTGAGTCAAAAACCCCCACCCTGCTGAGCAGGGGCTGGTGGTGCAGGCTTGGGGGCTTGCTGCCTACGGGACCCGTTACCCCGTCCCTTGGCCTGCTGGCCCTGTTGGGGAGCTGCAGGGGCCTGATAATGGGGGTACTGTTTGTAGGCAGCCGCCTTCCTCGGGTAAAAGGACTTTTTCCCCGAGCCCTTCTTTTTCTGGGAAGGGGCGGAGGTCTTCCTAGAAAGCCTGGTCCTGGTGAGAGTCTCAGTCTCAATTTGTGCAGCCTTATCCGCCATGGGCTTGCCAAAGAGGTTTTCGCCTCGGCAGGGGACATCGACCAACTTGTCCTGCACCCAGGGCTCAAGGTCTGACGACTGAAGCCAAGCCTGTCGGCGGGCACCGATGCCAGCTGCGGCCACTCGAGCCGATGCTTCAAAGCCATCATAGGCTGCTCGGGACATGAACTTTGAGCATTCCCAAATGCCAGTGGACAAGGCCAGGAACCTCCGCAAGGGTTCCTCGGACAAACCAGCGGAGAATCCGTCTAGCTCTTTAGCCAGATCCCGGAGATACATGCCCATGTAGAGCTGGTAAGTCTGGACACGACATGCGAGCATAGAGCCCTGGAAGCACTTCTTACCAAGGCCATCCAGGTTACGGGCCTCCCTGCCAGGAGGCACCGAGGAGTGCATCTTCTGGCTCTTAAGACGATGCATGGCCGATTCCACTACCATGGAATGGTGTGGTAGCTGTGCCTTTTGAAAGCCAGGGCTCTTGCGGACTCGATAGATAGAATCGACCCGCTTGCTCAGGACCGGCGAGGAGGCCGGACTCTCCCACATGCGGAAGAGTAGTCGTTCCAGCATAGGAGGAACCGGTACAGTAAAGTGTTCCCTCGCGGGAGAGTCATACTGGAGGGCGTCGAGCTCTTCGGCTCGAGGCTCCTCCTCGGGATCCGCAGGGAAGGCCAAAGCCTTGGCCATATCCCTGACGAAGTCCGAGAACCGGGCATCCTCCGGGGGGGACTGCTTCCGAGGCTCGGACTCCGGTGAGTCCGAGGGGACACACCGAGGCCGGAAAGAATCAGGCGACTCTTCCTCTTCGGACTCCCAGACCGACTCCGACGAGGACTCGGTGGGGTCGGCCCGGGCAGGGCGCGGCGCCAGCCGCCCCGACGCCGAGGGAGTCGGCGTCGGCGACCTCGGTCCCGAACGGGAGGCCGAGGGTGACCTCGACCGAGGATCGACTCGAGTTCTCATCGACTCGAGGATCGGCTCGGTCTCCGGGGTCGACTTGGACGTCGACGTCCCGGCGGTCGGGGCAGCGGCGCCAGCGAAGCCAGCGAGCAGTGCCCTCTGCTGGTCCATGAAGGCAGACAGTCTGCTCTCCAAGGCCGTCAACCTGAGTCCAAGCTCAGGTGACCCAGCAGCCCCCGACTCGGGCCCCGACGGCGTCGGGCCCGACGTCGGCTGTCGCGGAGGCGAGTCCAGAAGGACCACAGGACTTACCCGAGCAGGCATCTCCGACTCCAGGCGAGGTCGCTTCGTGAGGTGTTCCTTCTCCAAGGACCCGGGGCGGCTGTCGGGGCTATGCGACCTGGCCCTCGCGGAACCAGGAGCGTCCACCGACGCCGCCCTCCGCGGGTTTCACCTTCCGACGATGGTCCCCGGAGGGAGAACCCCGGTCGGAGGAACTCCGGCGACGGTCCGAGCTGGAGCCTTTTGACGCGGAGGCCTCCGACGAGGTCTGGGTACGGCTGGGGTCAGCGAAGATTCTCTCACGCTGATGCCGCCGACTTCTCAACGCCTTTGAAGACATTTTGCTGCAGGCCCACAGATCAGTTCCTCATGATCCGGGCCCAGGCAGCGGAGGCAAAAGTCGTGTGTGTCAGTTAGTGACATGTTTCGGTCACACCGACCACACCGCTTAAACCCACTGGCAGCCATCGGGGGAAAAAGGGGCCCCTGCGAGGTCAAAGGACCGGGCTGCCAGGGAAAAACCGAAAACGAAAGCTGACTAAGTCAGAAAAACCGAAAAAAGTAAGAGGACTCGTGACCGGCGTCGCGAGTCCGGGCGGGAAAAAGATCGGCGTCGAACCGAAGGAAAAAAGGATAAATTACAGAAGAAAATCGACTTTTTCGCGGGGACAAGACGGGGACGTCTGTAGGGCTCCGCGGAAAAAAGAAGACTGGCTAAGATGGCACCCTCGGGCGGGAAGACGACCGCGCATGCGCGCTGCAATTCCCAAAGGCTTTCTTTGAAAGCTGGGGAAAATTGCTCCGCGAGGGCTCCGTCGGCGCCGACGTCACCCATAAGTGAGGACTGACTTCCTGCTTGGTCCTGGAGAACTTGAGGTATTTTCTGTGGCTGGGATGGATCAGGCTATGTGTGTAGGCATCCTTTAGGTCTAAGGAGCAGATAACACAAACTAACTATCTTGGCGCTTAACAACAGCACTGCCCCTATTAATCCATGCCCAGTAGCCTGGATTAAATCAGCAAAATAAGAGCTCAGTCAATTCATCCACAATATTGTTTACCAATCCCTTACTCAAGGCAGCCTGCCAAACACTCTAAAGCTTGAAACTGTCCGTCCAATACCCAAGAACACAGCCCTAAGCAAATCCGACCTAGCTGCGTACCGGCCCATCCTCCGGCCTCCTCTTCCTACCTAAGATCATTGAAAAAATAGTACAACGTCAACTCCAGGACCATATTGACTCTCACGCCCCATTAGACCCTCACCAACATGGATTTCGACCAAACCATAGCGTTGAAACCCTTCTAATCTTCCTGTTCGACAGCATGATCAGAATTATAGATAACATCAAGATGGGATGTCTCCTAATTTTCATCGATATCACCTATGGCAAGGAGGCCTATCCAGAGTATGAGGGAGGACAAAGAGACAGGGAATTCACCCTAGTAAAGAGCCACCTTTTACCGAGGCAGAATAGGAAAGACACAAACACAGCTAGGAATCAGAAAACTTCCACATGGCCCACATTCCATGCTCCCCCTAGTGGAGGGGAGGGGAGAGGATACAGAGCCCAGAACCCCTTAGGCAGGGAGTGCTCCAAGTATGCAGGTGCACGAAGTCAGGCTGATTGCCATCACCTGGCTAGGGAGGGGTGGAAGAGAGAACCCTGGAAGTATAAACTGAAGCCAGAGTGTGAGAGCAGGGTCATTGTCGTGAGGAGAAGCAGCAAGGACGGAGGTAGCAACAAGAGGAGCAGTAGGGGAGAAGGAGAAGCAGGAAGCCAAACTGCCACGAGCCGAGGCACAGCTGCAAGCTGGCAAAACTTGACCGGTGCGGAGCAGAGCAGGGCCCTTGAGCTTCCAAGAGAGGAGAGTGCTAAGAGGAAGATAGCACATCTGCCAGAGGGTTTGAAGCCAGGAACAGGAGAGACTCCAGGATTCCCCGGGAGGCTGGTAGCTGAGGACTGTGAGCTGGGAGCCTAGGCAGCTGGGAGAGCCTGAGGTAAAGCTAAATGGGGAAGAGATTCCTATGGCCTGTTCTGTGTGCAAGGCTTTAAACCTGCGGAATAGGGAGAAAACAAGCCAATCCTGAGAGAGAGTTTACTAGGGAAGGGAACCCATAGTCCACAAGCCAGTGGCCCTGTTTCCCTCATGTTGGTAAAGGGAAAGGTCACAAAGACTAAGGAGTAACCCTGGAAGCTGTGAAAGGCTTGTTAAGCGCCTGCTGCAGGAACAAGGACATTGGGGTAAGAAAGTAGCTTTTGTAACAGAGCTTTCTTGTGCCCTGAATTGTATTTGTTGCTTGAAGGTTTATGCAGCTGAAGAGAAGCTATACTATCACGGACAGTGAATGTGATTTTTGTTTGTGCTTTTGGCCAGCAAGGCTACAAAGGAAGTGAATTATCCATTCTGTTAAAAGACTGTGTATCCTGCAATATGGAAAACCTTTAAACAGACATTTTTAGTTTGTGTTTGTTTTTGGGAGAATACTCTGTTTCACAGAGACCTGAACCAATATCCTGTACGTGGTGAGAACGAACCATTGTGTAAAATAAATTCTGTCATTTGCCTTAACCCTTGGAGCCTAACTACAGCTTTTTGTCTGATGCCCACATACAGCCAAGCAAAAAGACTACCTTTCCCAGAAGGCACTACGGGGAAATAGTTGAAAAGGGCTAAAAAAGCAGACAGCAAAAAGTTCCTATAAAATAACCACGCCCCTCTTAGCTTGAGGCGAGCGGTGGCGGCGTGACACACCTCTGCATTTGACACAGTCTCACACAGCATCTTTTGGAAAGGCTAGAAGATATTGGGCTGCATGTCACCACAATGAAATGGTTCACCTCTTAACTCACAAATAGGCAACTTCAGGTTAAATGTGGCTCCAACACCTCCATTCTATTCATAGCAAGACAGGGCGTGCCACAAGGTTCCTCCCTTTCGCAACTTTGGTTCAACGTATACATACAACCTATCTGCTCCATCATCAAAAGATACGAGATCCACTACACCATATATGCTGATGATATAATGATCTACATTCTGATCAACCTACAGTAGATAACCCGGACCACTCAAAAATAGCAGTTTGCCTTGAAGAGATGACATGCTGGCTAACTCAAAAAATGATAAACTACAAGACAGAAGCTCTCATCATCACAAGAAACGATGAATTTATACTCCCTCCCACTCTTAGGGGCATGTTTACTAAAAACCGCTAATTTGCGCGCCGCAAAATAGCGCACTAAAAGCGGTACTTAAGAGCGCTTAAACGCCCCGCAATCGTGCGTGTCACCCCCGCACAGGTGCGCGGCACAATAACGGGCCCCGCACAAGTACGGGCCCGCAAATGTCCGATAGAGGCGTGGAACGGCTAACGGAGGGCGGAGGAAGGTTCCTGAGGGGCGGAGAGACGGGTTTAATGGGCGGGGAAGGGGAGGGGAGAGGCTCCCCGCACATTATCGGGGCCGAATCCCAAAGCAAAACTACCGCGAGTGAAACACTCGCGGTAGAGGGCATTTAAAGGGAAGAGAAACCATTTCCGTCAGCAATGTACAGCAAAATCGGGGAAACCTGAAAAACGTGAGCAGTGTGATACATGTGCACAGCACAAAAGTGAAAATAAAAATAGAAAGTGACCACAACAAAAATATCACAAATAGTAATTCAGCTGGGGAACAGTTATAGTAATGGGCAAATATAGAAAACACACCCAGGAAAGCTCCAGAAAGAACAAATGAATATTGGAAGGGTCTACGGAGCGGAGACTCATCCAAAACAAATGTCCTTTTTGGAGCTTTCCTGGGAGTGTTTGCTATGGTTGACCATTAATATCACTTTTGCCCAGCGTGGTGATATATTGTCCCCCAGTGTCTGTGGTCATTTCCGGGGTTTATGTGCACGTTTGTCACCAGACAGAGTGCATGTGCCCACAGTAAAAATGCGTAGAGCAGGGTTTGTGACTCCATCCTGCCAGGTATACTACCTCCAGGGGCTGCATTGTCTCTGTGGCCATAGTGTGGTGCAGCAGACACAGCCAGTACCTCTAGGACCAGAGGGTCAGAGGTTCAAATCCCAGCTGGGGCACATGCCAGCCCAGCCCCTATATTTTACCCACCACTAAACAAAGATAGCGCAGACACCCCTGTATTGCAGGGAACATAAGCATGGGGAAAACACCCATATTTTACACAACACTGCAAAAACACAACAACAATGGGCATTACCTACAGCCAAATCCCCCAAATGCAGTCCCGTACTGCCACATTGCAATCTGGTCATCTGCTGTTTCTGAGAGAAGCTCATGCCAGCATGTTGGCGGACGAGTACATGTGGTGCAGGGGGCAGTGGCTGCTAGCCACAGAAGACAGAGGCCTAGCCATGTGCAGGCTGGCACAGTCCACTGCAACAGACAGGCCCTGCCGGATCCACAGTCATGGATGTTCCAGGGAAACCAGCCAATCTGTGGCTACACGGTGGTGCAGTGCACACAGACAGTGCATGCAAGAACAGAAGGTCACAGGTTCAAAGCCCAGCTGGGGCTTCCACCAATCCTAGCCACATATTTTTCCCACACCTACACAGTGATAGTAAGGACACACCTTTCGTGTCGAGGACATATGCAATGGTAATACGTCTATCATTTACCCCACTGAGCACAGACACCATGAACAGGGGCAGTACCTAGAGCAGACTCTCCCAAATGCATTCCTGGTGTGCCACACACCAGTCAGGTTCCATGCTGCCACTCATACAAATGCCTGTGCTGTATATCTATGCACCACCCCCATGGCATGTAGATGTAGCTCATGCATATTCATGAGGGACAGCAGGAAAACACGAACAGTGTGATGCAGACCTGGACTGGGGTTGGGAATCTCTGCCGTAAAGCAGCAGCCAACAGGGGCAGACACACCCACACCCACACCCACAGGCCCCATTGACCAATGTCTCCTGGAGAGGCAGAACAGTGGACCCTGCATGCATCTCCCAATACTAGCACCTGCATACCTTAGCAATGTCACCCTACACCTGAGGTATACGGTACACAGCTCTGAGACGTTTGCTAGGAGTACTGGCAGATAGATATCCATACGTTACGCACATACTGCTAGTTGACCCCATCAGAACAATCTGTTAGGTGTTTGCGGGGCGTGCTCCAGGACTGGCCTCTGACGGTGTTTACCACCCTGGGGAGTGACCCCCAGCAGTACTGCGTACCATATCCATGCCTTGCCGTGCCTAGGACAGGTTTGGTGGCCAAGGCTAATTACCTCCTCAATAGTAGCACCATGCTGGCATAGGTGTGGAAGTGTGTGTCTGTCTATACAGTGGGTGCTGGCTGCAAGCCCCTTCCACAGCCCACACTGCCAGCACTGTTGCCAGTATTGGCCTGCTAATGTGCATAATGAGTAGCAAGGGACCATGGGTATATCTCAGACAGGGTGGGCTGACCAGGATGCAGCTGCACAGGGCATAGGGCACTGGCAGGGACATGGTAGTGCCCGGCCACCACCTACACAGACAGGGGGACCTCTGTATGTGCTGCTGGGGGATCACTCTCACCCTGAGTGTGCAGTGATGGCAGCATGGCTAGGCACACCCATAGTGCTGTATTGTGTTTCTCTCATGTGATATATATGGGTTTCCTGTTGGGGCCTTTTCACTGACTTATCTGCTTGTGGGTGCATGCATTTCCATCAGGACCAACCAGCAGACTGAGCACAGATGGTATGTGTCTTGATGGAGTGCCTTGCAGGGTGCAGTGGCTGATGGCTTGCTGCAGGAGAATATCAGATAGTGGTGGGGTGCATCTATGAATATCCAGGCCTAATGTCTGTCTGATATTGTGTTATGGATGTGTGTGGAGCTGTTTGGACTGCCCTGTGTGGGGTCTACTTCCCCAGCAGGACTGGGGTTGATGGTCGACTCTACTGCCATGAGGGGGAGGGAAAGATAGTATGGGGATCTGTTGGTGGGAGACCCTGTTTTATCCATTGTGGGGGTGGGGTGTTCCACTAACTGTGGCAGACAGCGATCTCCAAGATGTTTATGCAGCACCTACCTATTTCACAAGTTATTGCTGCTTTGGAGCTCTGGCATGGCCACATTCAGTCATGCAAGGTGTTGTGCACCTGGTCCTGGGCGCATCATCACACACTCAGGGTGGGCATAGTAACCGCACAATGTGATGGTGTTTAGCTACTCTTTGCCGTTTGTCCACCCACTCAGGACACCCTACCAGGCCGAGGTGCTGTGTGGGTGCACAAGGACACCTTCCCCTACCAGGCCGGGTAGCTTTAGGGGTGCAGTTCCCATCTTGTGTGAATCTGTGGACAGCTGATTTGCATGTGCAGTGCATCATGGGTACGGGTGGCCTAACCCTATCCTGTTTACACAAGCAGACTGTCTGTGATGTGACGTGCAGGCTATCTGCAGCCAGGCAGGAGCTTGCTTACAGCTATAGAGGTGTAGCCTAATGGTTATGCCACTGCCTGTGCAGCCAGAGGTCATGGGTTCATACCCACAGTGGGGTTCTGTGATAGGGTTTTCCAAAGCATTTTTTACATTTACTGTACATATGTTGATGCCTGCAATAACACCCTCAGCGTACTGTACCCATAAGGTGCCTCTGAGGGTGTTTTATTGGGCGCCCTATAGGGCACTTTATGGTTGGCATCCATATAGGGTGCACTATATATTATCCTGTGTCGCAACATACATGCTGCCCTATAGGGGACATTCTAGGGTGCCTTGGCGGACGGTGCACTGTAACATGTGCCTTATGGTCCGCCTTATGTTAACATGCTGTGAGAGTGCGTTTGCTAGTAGTTATCACAAAATAGAATTAAAAAGCCTCCTAAAGCACTCCACAACATAAAATATACTGCCTCAGCTAGCCTTTTTCAATGGGCATCGTGAGGGATTGAACCCCTGGTCCCTGCACCATTGGTCAGTGTCTTAACCATTGTGCTGTGGCTGTGTTCCTTTGCTTTAGCATCAGCGCGCCGCCTTGTGGCCATCAGCGCGCCGCATCCTGCTGCCCACAATTAACAGTGCGCCGCATCCTGCTGCCCACAATGAACAGTGCGCCGCCTTATGCCGCCCCACAATGAACAGTGCGCCGCCTTATGCCGCCCCAATATGAACAGTGCGCCACCTTATGCCGCCCCACAATGAACAGTGCGCCGCCTTATGCCGCCCCAATATGAACAGTGCGCCGCCTTATGCCGCCCCACAATGAACAGTGCGCCGCCTTATGCTGCCCCAAAATGAACAGTGCGCCGCCTTATGCCGCCCCAAAATGAACAGTGCGCCGCCTTAAAATTATTTTGCCTCCTGACACACATTTCCACATTCAAGGTGGTGCCTCAGCCAGCCTTTTTGGGCTGCACACACTGGGGGATTGAACCCGTGGCCCCTGCACCATTGGTTATTGCCTTCACCGTTGTGCTACGGCTCTGTTCCTGTATGTGCCCAGCTGCGCCCCACTTAGCCTTCCCATGCGC
The DNA here is from genome assembly GCA_033557465.1 of Ichthyophis bannanicus. NCBI lineage: Eukaryota > Metazoa > Chordata > Amphibia > Gymnophiona > Ichthyophiidae > Ichthyophis > Ichthyophis bannanicus. Next base: position 100,898,437 of record CM066032.1, on the reverse strand, counting down.
TAATGTGGGCCCCGCACATTAACGCGACGCGCACACATACGGTCTTTTTTTTTTCCTTTTTCAGCCTGAACCGCCCACTCCTTATATGGCACAGGCACACTACCGCGGCCCCGCACATTAGGAATGTTTAGTAAACATGCCTCTTAATCTAAACAACACTATGATACCCATTAAACCCAAAGTGAAATACCTTGGAGTCACTCTAGACAGCAAACTGAACCTCCAGTTTCACATCAGCAAAACTTTCTCTATAGATAAGGTCCGTTACCTGAGATATGAGTTGGCAGTTAAAGGCAAACTGTGCAATAGTCATGAATGGATTGTGCTTACATGGTGGGAACGGATGGCACATGAAGAAAAACATAGGAATGAAGTTCAAGATTTGAAACAAAAGTCGTTTGTGTTAGGAAATAAAACTAATGACCAGCTGAGTGAGTGCGGGTCACTCGTGCAGTAGACCTAAGAGAAGAAATACTTAAAAGGAAACAGAAGTTAGGGGGAGTAGAGAATTGTGTAATTTGGATATCTGTAATATCTCCCAGCTCAAAGAATTGAGAGCACGTATGGACAGAGAAACAGAAAGTATTGTACATGTAATAGGGACCTTAAGAGTGGCAATAGGTCATAGTATTACTGTTGTAAAAGAATTAAGAGTTACTGATGAACTTATTGACTGAACTGAGAGAGCTTTGGACAGACATTATGAAACTTATAAAGAGGAGCATGACAGATTATATCATGCACTAGCTCTATTCAGGAAGCTATGTACCAGCAAAATAACTCACGTTTTAGCACAGTTAAATCTGAAACAGCTGAGGGAAGTGAAATTGTGCCTTCCGTTTGTACCCAGCGGGCTTGACAGGTTCTATGACTGTGACTGCAAATTGGAGCCCTAAGGAAGTGTTTGATTTGGCTAAAATGTTTCCTAATTACAGGGATAACCCTGGTAGATGTGTGTCCTTATGGTCTCAAAAACAGTTATAATCTCACTTGGGCAGATCTAGATAATTTGTTTAGAGCTGTGTTTTTTAATCCAGCTGATTTTCATCGGGTCACTGGCAATGGCCACTCACTGTGATAAATTTTCAAGAGAAGACTCAAAGAGATAATTTTGTTTTGAGTAGAGAAAAATTGTTAGAATCTATTGAAGTAGTATGTAAGCTTGTAAAAGACTGATTGAGACTAACATCTCTAAGGCAGGATAGGGGTGAAAGGTTTACAGATTTTCACACTAGGTGTATGCTAGCTTTTAAGGCCTATTCTGGTGAGACAGAAGACACACCTTCAGGATTCACTAATATTTTTGTAAATGGTTTGCATCCGAGAATAAAAGAAATTTTGGAGACCTCAATAATAAATTGGCCAGCTAGAACAGCAGATGCAATTCTGGAAGGTGCTCAATACAGTGAGTTGAAATTTATCAAGGAACAGCAAGAAGATCAAACCAAGATAGATGCGAAAAAGACTAAATTGCTCAATTTACAGATTGCTTCTATGCAACCACCCACGGGCAGGGGTAGAGGTAGAAACAGAGGGAGAGGAGGTTATGTGAATCCTCAGCGAGGACGTGGACAGTCAAGAGGAATGAGAGCTTGTTATACTTGTGGTGAGATTGGACATTACAGCCTGTCTGCCCCCAGAATCAGAATCTTGATGTCCAGAAAGCTGATTTCACTCCCATATATTAGTGTTACTCTAGCCCAGAAGATTTTGGAGAAGGTACATGGGATGCATGGCTATTTTTGCATTGAAGCTTAACCCCTCAGGGTGTGTTAGAAGCTAAGCTAAAAGGATCTAATTTGAAGTTTATTATTGATACTGGAGCTACTATTTCAGTACTGCGTTTACAAGATTTTCCTGCCATTTATCACGCTCAGCTAGCGCAAGCACCGATAGTACACTGTGAAGGCATTAAGGGTAAAATAATTCCTCATCGCAAGCTTGAATTTTTACCTTTGCAGATTGAAAAGACTGTGTATCCTACTACCTTTCTTGTGGGAGAGACTTTACCAGTAAATCTTTTAGGTTGGGACTTTTTAACTTCACACCGTGCTACTCTATCCTGGATGAGTGGAAAGTTGTTTTTCCAGCTGTATTCTCTCTCTGAAGTGCCTTCTCCTGCAGATGCCAGCATCATTCATCCTGCTCTTGCAGAACTTCCTTCTACCCTGTGGGCAGTACCAGGATCCAATGTCAGATCCCTTTCCATTCCGCCTGTGAAGATCACTGTGAAACCTGGAGCCCAGCTTCCCAGACTCAAGCAGTATCCGCTACCAGCAGCTGCCATCGGTGGAATTCGTCCTGTGATTGAAGATCTTCAGAAACAAGGTGTCATCTATCCTACAACTTCACCATGTAATACTCCAATTCTTCCTGTGCTAAAGGCTGATGGTAAGACTTATAGATTTGTGCAAGACCTGCGAGCAATATGATTTTGCCAATTTTTCCCTTGGTACCTAATCACATGATATCTGGACACAGATACTTACAGGGACTACCTGGTTCACTGTTGTGGATTTGAGTTTTGCTTACTTTTCAGTGAGAATTAGCAAAGAAAATCAATTTTTATTTGCTTTCCAATTTGACAATAAACAATAGACCATTTTTTGCCAAGGGTATACTGATAGTCCTACGTATTTTGCACAGGCCCTTGATGTGAGGCTCGACCATTCCTCTTTAGTTCAGTATGTTGATGATTTGCTTTTATGTTCACCAAGTTATGAGACTTGTTTGTCAGATTCCTTGTCTTTATTGTCTCATATTGCTGATTTAGGATTGAAAGTCAATTTGTCAAAACTGTAATTTGTATCTCAAAATGTTGCTTTCCTGGGTGTTGCCCTAACACCATCTGGTCGTGCAATTACCTCTGCTAGATTGAAACCTATTCTTTCATTGCCTTTCCCAGCAACACCAGTATTACTGCGCAGATTCATGGGTCTGTTAATCTTTTGTAAACAATGGCTAGCAAATTTCTCAGACCTTACTGCTCCGCTTTATGCTCTCATTGGGAAAGAAGGACCTGAAGGTCTCATTGTACATACATTACCACAGTGGGAAGCCTTTTTGAATATAAAGTCTGCCCTGGAAAATGCGCCATGTTTATCTTTGCCAGATTATTCTCTGCCATTCAAACTGTATGTGGCTATTTCTGATTCCTCTGCTACTTGTGTGCTTTTACAAGCTTTCCCGACTGGTCGCAAGTCAGCAGGCTATTTCTCAAAGCGATGTGATTCAGTGACTTTGGGACTCCGACCTTGTCTACGTAGTTTGGTAGCAGTGGCATTTGCAATTGAAATGACTGATTTTCTAGTTTTACAGCACCCTCTTGAAGTGTATGTATCACATTTAGTTTCAAGGTTGCTTCACCTGACTGAGACTCAGTCTTTGTCCTCCACACGTTTGTTGACTCTGGAATTAAACAATTTCTCAGCCTCATGTTACAGTATACAGGGTGGCCCAAAAAAAGTGAGAACATCTCGTATATTAAAAGCTTAAATAGTTTACTTATTTACCTTTTTTAAGCTATATAACGTCTTTATTTTGACAATGTCCCGTCACCATCTTTTTTTTTTTTAATTTGTCAATCGTTTACATCTGCCTTTTTGAATTTTTAAATAACTTATATGCTATGAGATGTTCTCACTTTTTTTTGGGCCACCCTGTATACTACATCAATATGCAACACTTCAACACTTCTAGCTCCATTGTCAGATCTTGTGGAGGATGATGGGTCTCATGATTGTTTTCAAACCATTTTGCAGACCGAGAAGCACGACGAGCTGCCCTCCGAGCATCAGTGTCACCAACATTATTGTACTTAACACCATCTAACATGACTTTGTTTTCCCTTTCATCTCTCTTACAGCACTATCAAGATACTCCTTTTGGAACTCAGACTCTGTAGACTTTGTGGGGTGCGACCTGTGATGCACAGGGCTACTGGAAAAAGGATCATCTGCTCATTTGCCCTGACAGTCTATTGTTTCCACTTGCCCTGTTCCTGCATCATAAGCTTCACCTGTCATCTGTGGCTATGAATCATGCCTTTTCGGTTCTATGGTATCACCCAAAGTTTTTTACTGTGGCACAGGCTGAGTACGCAGCTTGTTTGGACTGTTTCAAGGCTGGCAGAGTAGGGTCAGATTGGGGTCAGTTATAAGGGTTTCTGTTTCCCTTCCCAAACCTTCCGGACCCTTTTTGATTTTGCAGCTTGATTTTACAGACCTGTCCTGTGCCAGAGGGGGAAACGATATTTGTTAGTGATCACTTGACTTTTCTCCGGATGGGTAGAGGCTTATCCCCTACCAGTACGACTACTGGTGTCTCCATCAAATTACTGCTCACACAGTTTATTCCTGTTTTGTTCTTTCTTCTGATCAGGGTCCAGCCTTTGTTGTGAGTGTCTGGGAGGGTATTGAGCAATGGTTTGGGATTAAAAGACAACTGCACACTCCTTATCATCTGCAAAGCTCTGGCCAAGTGGAACGGATGAATAGGATACTCAAAGGTCACTTACGCACTCTGACACAAGATTGGGCTACAGATTGGACAGAAGCCCTTCCTTTTGCCCTTATGGCAGTGCGTAATTCCCCCCAGCATGCTCGAGGAGGCCTGACACCATATGAAATAGTTACTGGATGTCCAGCTACTTCTCCACATGAATTGACAATAATCCCAGAGCCTCAACTGTTGAGCAGCGATATCTTGACTTATTGCTCATGATTGTACTCAGTTTTGTCTGTTTCTCCTTTATTGTAGGTGAATCCTCAGCAGGATACTCCTTCAGAGTTATCGCATCCAGAATTGAAGCCAGGAGATTGGGTCCTGATTAAGAACTTGCATCCAAAGACACTTTGGGTTCCCAAGTTCCTAGGTCCGTTCCGTGTGCTCCTGTTGGGATACTCAGCTTGTATAGTGGAAGGACAATCTTGTTGGATACATCTTTCACAGTGTAAAAAGGCTCCTTCACAGGATCCAGAGGGTGGTTCCTTGCATCTGTGAATCAAGAGAGGTGTATTCTGTTGTTGCAATGCAAACACTCATTCAGACTTGGACAACAGTGATACTGCAGAAAAGACTATCATGATTAATTGCTTTTTGAATGAAATAATTATGTAAAAGACCTTTTCCAGCATTTATACTGCTGATTAGGTTGATAAAATTAATATGAGTTAGTGCTTTACTGATATATAAGCAATGACCTTTTGACACTTAACCTCTACTTCATGAAGAGATTGGGAGTTGGGGGTGGTTATAGTTATAGTGTTTATCTTCATAGTACTAAGAAGGATAGTTGTGTTTTCATTTTTTTCTCAGAACATTTATTTTTAGTAATTAATAGTTTTAGATATTTAGAGGTCTGTTAAGAATGTTTCCTTATCTGGTCGTAGTTGTGTTGTGGCATATTATTGTTAATGAAGCAGTACTGCATTCAGAATCTTGGGAATGTTATGGGGAACACCTAAATATTTTTGAGTCACATTTACACTCAGTCACAAAACACTTTAATCTGTCAGATTGTGCTGTTTGCCTTCCAACTGCGACAGCCACTCAGCATGGGTTTCTGCTACGAGCTAGGCCTTAAACCTTTCAAGAGTTTTGTGACATAGCTTTTAATCTAACCACTGTAAAATGGTCTCATACAACCAGACCCTAGAGTGATTAGCCCTATGCCTCTAATGTCCCCTCCAATATGTTTTACGGCTCAAAATTACAGGGAAAAAGGTAGGGGATACTCCTTGGAACATTTGTAAAACAGCAATGCTACATAACTTCTCTACCTGGTAAAAAAAAATCCCATGTAAGAAGTTCTTTTATTTCAGTAGTACAATTAGTGCCAGCTCCAGGGAACCAAGTGCATGATCATGAATTGTTACAGTATAATAGTTCCGGATACCCAATTCCTTTGAATGACTCTAGTTCAGACCTAGACATACTTAACTGGAGTTGCCCCTTGTTAGGGTATTACCATCCCTGGGAATGTAATCTATCCGTAGGAATTGAAGAGATAAGTATTACTCAGTGGGCTTTGAATAACTGTACACAGAATATATCTTATCCCCACAAGATGACAATTTGGGAAAGTGGGTTAGTGGCCTTAGAAGGAGATTATTTTGTGTGTGGTAATCTTGCATATACAGAACTGCCTAGAGATTGGTCAGTTACTTGCTATGTTGCCCAGTTAGATACCCCGTGGCGCTTTTTACCTTACCAAAATATTACTTTATTATCAACCCCGAATAAGAACATAAGAACATAAGATATGCCATACTGGGTCAGACCAAGGTCCATCAAGCCCAGTATCCTGTTTCCAACAGTGGCCAATCTAGGTCATATATACCTAGCAGTTTCCCCAAAAGACACAGGTTCCACAATGCTTGTACTGGGTCAAGCAGTGATATCCTGGGTCCCTTCTTAATAATGGTTTATGGACCTTTCCTCCAGGAACTTGTCCAAACCTTTTTTAAACCCAGCTACACTAACAGCCTTTACTATATCCTCCAGTAACAAATTCCAGAGTTTGATTACACGTTGAGTGAAAAAATATTTTCTTTTATTAGTCTTAAATAGTTTACCCTGTAGCTTCATTGCATGTCCCCTAGTCTTTCTATATTCTGATAACGTAAACAATCGATCTACGTTTACCCGTTCCACTCCGTTCATTAATTTATAGACTTCTATCATATCTCCCCTCAGCCGTCTCTTTTCCAGGTTAAAGAGCCCTAACCTTTTTAGTCTTTCTTCATAGGAGTATCCTTCCATCCCCTTTACCATTTTGGTGGCTCCTCTCTGAACCTTTTCTAATAATGCTATATCCTTTTTAAGATACGGTGACCAGAATTGCACACAATATTCAAGGTGCGGTCGCACCATGGAACGATACAGAGGCATTATAATATCCTTTGTTTTATTTTCTATTCCTTTCCTTATGATACCTAGCATTCTATTTAATGATTCTTTAAGAAGAAAAAGATATATTTCCCCTCAGGATAAGGCCATAGCAGCTGCACAGCAACTAGTAGACTCTACAAGTCCTTTAACTAAATCTCAGATTGATGTATTTACGGGTACTGTATGGCTTTCAACTTTTGGAGCAACAGCATCCACGAGAGAATATGGTACCCAGATTATGCGTTTACAGGCAGTCGTTGAACTTACAGCCCTGGATCTCACAGAGGCGATTAGTGTGTTACAAGGTGCAGTGGACAAGGTGTCTGCCTATGCAGCCCAGAATCACATGGCTTTAGACTGCCTCCTAGAGAAGGAAGATGGAGTGTGCGGATTAATCCGTGATCATTGTTGTTCTCTGCTGGATAATGATGGAAAGGTACTGAAAGACCCACTAGATAAGGTCAGAAACCGTACTTTAGTCCCAAGTAGCAGGGTTTTTTTTCCAAAGTAGTAGTTCTTTTTCCGATTTCTTTGATTCTGTTTCTTCCTTCTGGAATTCATTGTCTAAGCCCCTGCGAGGCATGTTGGCATCACTGTTTGAATTTTTGGGGTTTTGTATTTTAGGAGCAATATTTTGGTGGTGGTGAGAAGCGAGGAGGAATGTGACAAATTCCATCTAACCTTTTTGATGTCTTGGACATCTGCACCTTGCCCACTCACAATCTTAAATGACAGAGGTGTAAGGCAGGGGTCTCCAAATCCAGCCCTGGAGGGCCACAAACCAGTCAAGTTGGCAGGCTACCTCTAATGCATATATATTCATGCATATTCATTAGGGATATCCCGAAAACCTGCAGGGTTGCGGACCTCCAGGACTGGATTTGAGTAGCTCTGCTATAGGGGACATTACATAACCATAGCCGCCCACAGAATAAAATCAATCATTTACAAATGATCCCCTTCTCTACTCAGCCACCCTCTCTATTCCCCCTTTTGAGCCTACCCTAAGCCCCCAACTTTCATATCAGAAGCTTTACTGTGTACTTTGGATTGTCTATTAGCATTCTCGAGTAATTCACTCTGTATATAGCTCATGTTAAGAAGTTCACTATGTATATAGTTATGTTGCAACTTCCCCTATTATGACATCATTGTATAAAGTTACATTGCAACATCTCCCCGCATGCCCCCTTCACCCTTGCTGTATGCAATGTTTGTAGTTGCACTGTAAACCGCTTTGATTTAAGGAGAAAGAGGTATAGAAATCCGGTTAAATAAAGAAATAATTAGCCAATCTCCCTGCTGGAGGAATGGCATCAATGTTCCAAGGGAGAGCATCTTGAACTTTTCCCTTATCAGGAACTTGTTTAGATCCCGCAGATCCAGGATGGGCCTTAGGCCCCCTGTTCTCTTGGGAAATACCCAGGAAATACCTGGAGTAGAAGCCAGTGCCCCTGAGATGTTTTGGCACTGGCATCACCGCCTTGTCCTCGAGGAGACCTGCGAGCTCAGTGAGGAGCGGGGTCTGGTGGAGGAGAGGTCTTATGGGCTCTCCTGGAAAGTAAAAGGGCGGCGTCTGCTAAAAATGGAGAAGGTAATCCTCCTTGACCACCTATAGGACCCAGGTATTGGTGGTGATGATGGACCACCTGTGGGCAAACAGGGCTAGCTGTCCCCTGTAGGCTGTGGGGGACCTCCTGGGGGAGAAGAGGTCATGCCTAGGAGGTCAAATGCTCCCCCCCAGGCTGAGCTGGGGTTGGCACCTGGGACTTGGGGGTCTTTTGCTACAGGGGCTCTGCCCCTGTCCTTGTGCTGTTGGCTGTGCTGTGGGGCTGAGAAGGCCTGGAACTATGAGGCGATACCAAAGCTGCCCTTTTTCCTTGGGAAGAAGGGCTTCTTCCCCGAGGCCTTCTTTCAGGGCTGCACTGAGGTCTTTATTGAGAGTCTGGTTCTCGTGAGGAACTCTGTCTCGATCTGGGTTTCCTGAAGAGTTCTCTCAGATAAAGGGGACGTCAATAAGTTTATCCTGAACCCATTGTTTGAGGTCAGACGATTTCAGCCATGCTTGGTGTTGTGCCCCATCAAGGCGAGCTGGCTCAGGGGCGGGAAAGGAACCAGTACGCAAACTGGACAGGAATGTAACAAAAAAACATACTTTTTCCGGGGGCTCCATGGAAAAAAGGAGACTGAGGCAAGATGGCACCCTTGGGCAGGAAGGGGACCATGCGTGCATGGTGTATCTCCTAAAGGCTTTCTTTGAAAGCTAGGGAGATGCTTCTGCGAGGGCTCTGTCGGCACCAACATCACCCTTATGTGAGGACTGACTTCCTGCTTGTTCCCAGAGAAATTTCTTTACGGAAAGGGTGGTAGATGCATGGAATAGTCTCCCTGTGAAGGTAGTAGAGATGAGGACAGTATCTAAATTCAAAAAAGCATGGGACAAACACAGAAGGTCTCTAAAGGAAAAACAGGGACTATAATGATATGGAAAGGCAGACTAGATAGGCCATATGGTCTTTTTCTGCCATCATATTTCTATGTTTCTATGTAAACTCAAGCTAAAGCTGAAAAAGAGCAAAATATGATCTTGAAAATATACCACTGGAATTTAAAAACTGCCTGTAAAATTGATTCACCATTTGTGATACAAATGACATTGTAGCAAAAGAGTCATGGGATGATATCAAGAAAGTTGTGCTCAAAAAAAGTGACAACTCTGCAAAAGCTGAAAAAAGCAAAAATAGCCAAAATGGATGACCAAAGAAACTCTGAAAATTGCCCAGAAACACAGAGAAGTGAAAGTAAGAGGAGAAAAGATAGTTACTCACATGTAGCAGGTGTTCTCCGTGGACAAGCAGGAATGAAATCCTTATGTATGGGACTCCCAAGTCACAGGCTACCAAAAACCGAGGAGATTGAAAAGCCCAACAGGGGAAACTGAACTAGGAACTAAGAACTGGAGAATCAACTATGTACAGCATTGGTAGTTCCCAAAGGGGAACTCAGCTGATTCAGCTTCTTCACCATACAGTTTCATTCATGATCATTCATGCTCTGTGCATTTTTTTTTTTTGGTAGCCTGGACAGATAGAAGGGTACCTGGGGAATGGAGTTGGATTGTAATCCCCAAAGAAATGTCGGAGTACAGATTGGCGAAAATTGCTGTCACGTTGGGAATCCCCATCCAGACAGTAGTGAGATGTGAATGTGTGGACAGAAGACCAAACTGCAGCCCTGCAGATCGCTTCCACGGAGACTGAGCACACACTGGCCACCAACACAGCCATGACTCGGACACTGTAAGCTGTGACATGACTAACAATGCTCAGGCAGGCCTGGGCATAAGCGAAAGGATACAGTCTGCCAGCCAAATTGAGATATTGTGCATGGAAATGGCAGCCCCAAGCGTGCTGGGGTCAAAGGACAAACAGCTGGATGGACTTTCAGTGGACCTTTGTCCACTCTAGGTAGAAGGACAAGGCTTGCTTGCAGTCCAGCGTATGCAGTGACGCTTCATCTCTATGGGTGTGAGGCCTTGGAAAGAAAGTCAGCAGAATGACTGACTGATTAAAATGGAATGCCAATACCACCTTCGGGAGGAATCAAGGATAGGTGCTTAGAACCACTCTATTATGATGGAATCTGGTATACAATAGGTGAGCCACCAGAACCTGGAGCTCACAAAGACAATGTTCCAGGTCAAGAACTTCAGAGTGCAGGAGTCAAGCGGCTCAAAGGGAGCCAACAAGAGCTGTGCCAGAACCACACTGAGGTCGTAAGCCACTGCTGGAGGCTTGAAGGGAAGTTTCGAGAGGAGCAAGCCTTGCACGAAGTGAACCACTAAAGGCTGAGTTGATATGGACTTCTGTGCCAACCCACGATGGTAAGCCCCAATTGGGCTGAGGTGAACCCTGACCGAGTTGGACTTGAGACCCCACTCCGAGAAGTGCAGGGAGTACTTGAGTAGTCTGTCGACGGAACAATGAAAGGGATCCAGCGCCTGTTCCATACACCAGGAGGCAAATCTTTTCCATTTGAAAGCATAAGACCTTCTTGTTGAGGCCATTCTATAGGCCAACAGAACCTCTCTCACTCCATCAGAAAGGTTAAGTTCCAACAGGACTAGCCTTTCAGCATCCAAGCAGTGAGGGCCAAGGAACTGACACTGAGGTGGAGCAGCCTCCCGTCCTCCTGTGAGATAAGGTCTGGGGCACAGCCCAATTGCAGAGGCTCCCACTGGGAGAGCTGAAGCAGAAGGGAAAACCAGGGTTATCTGGGTCAATACTGTGCAGTGAGGAACATCGTACATCCATCTGTCTGGAGTTTCAGCAGGATCTTCACTATGAGAGGAATAGTAACATAGTAACATAGTAAATGATAGCAGATAAAGTCCAGTATGGTCCATCTAGTCTGCCCAGTAAGGAGGCCGGAGTAAGATGGCAGGAGTAGCTGCCACTCTGTGCAGGCCGTCCCTCAGGCCACCCCTCCTCATGTCTTTGTTTAGGGGTGAAACCAACGCTCCATGCAGGACACCCCTATTTGTTGAGAAATTAGATGGTTCAGTTTATTTTGATTTTATTCTGTTGCTATAAATAGATCCATTGTGTCTGTCCCATGCCATTTTGAATTCTGACACCGTATTTGCCCCCACCACCTCCATCGGGAAGGCATTCCAAGCATCCACCACCCTCTCAGTGAAAAATTATTTCCTGATATTGCCTTTCAATTTTCCACCTTGCAGCTTCATGTTATGCCCTCTCGTTTTACAGCTTCCCTGTCTTTGGAAGAGGTTTGTTTGTTCATTATTTATCCTTAAGTATTTAAAGGTCTGAATCATATCTCCCCTATCCCTCCTCTCCTCCAAAGTGTACATATTTAGGTCTTCAAGTCTCTTCTCATAAGGCTTCTGACGCAGGCTCCAAATCATTTTGGTCGCCTTCCTCTGAACAGATTCCATTCTTTTTACATTCTTTGCAAGATACGGTCTCCAAAACTGAACACAGTATTCCAAGTGAGGCCTCACCAGTGACTTATACAGTGGTATTAGAACCTCTTTCTTTCTGCTGGTAATTCCTCTTCATATGCAGCCCAACATCCTCCTAGCTTTTGCCACCACTTTGTCGCACTGTTTTGCCACCTTGAGATCCTCAGAAATAATCATACCAAGGTCTTTCTCCTGATCCGTGCACACCAACCTCTCGCCCCCTATCGTGTACATTTCCCTTGGGTTTCTGCTACCCAAGTGCATGACTCTGCACTTCTTTGCATTAAATCTTAATTGCCAAGGATTAGACCATTCCTCCAGCTTTTGTAGATCTTCAGTTAAATAGTTAAATAGTGCGGTATATAAAAAATGTGAAATAAATAAATAAATAAACAGGTAGAAAAAGCGACGGCAAAAGCTAGAAGGATGCTTGGGTGCATACGGAGAGGAATGGCTAGCAGAAAAAAGGAGGTGATAATGCCTCTGTATAAGTCTTTGGTGCAACCTCATTTGGAGTATAGTGTGCAATTCTGGAGACCGCACCTTCAAAAGGATGTGAACAGGATGGAGTCGGTACAGAGGGTGGCTACTAAAATGATTAGTGGACTTCATTATAAAGCATATGAGGACAGACTTAAGGATCTTAATATGTACACCTTAGAGGAAAGGCGGGATAGAGGTGATATGATTGAGATGTTTAAATACCTCCGTGGCATAAATGTTCAGGGAGAGAGCCTCTTTCTATTGAAAGCAAGTTCTGCTACGAGGGGACATGGGATGAGGGTGAAGGGAGATAGATTCAGGAGTGATATTCGGAAATATTTCTTTACGGAAAGAGGGGTGGATCCGTGGAATAGTCTCCCAGTGGAGGTGGTAGAGATGAGGACAGTAACTGAATTCAAAAAAGCATGGGACCAACACAGAGGATCTCTAAAGGTAAAAAGTGGACTGTTGTAGTTGTTGATATGGAAGGACAGACTAGAAAGGCCATGTGGTCTTTTTCTGTCATCATGTTTCTATGTTTCTATGTTAATACCATGGGCATCTGAGTGGTTTACAATCATAAAAATACAAGGCTGCAAGGAAACATGAAAGGAACGCCAATTAAATTAAGAGCAGTAGAGAAAAGAAAGAGAGAGAGGCAAAGAACAGATAATTAGAATGCATCAACAGGAGGGGGGGAGAAAGGGACGGGGACAAAGGGGGAAGGTCAAATGCTAAGCTGAAGAGGTCAGTCTTGAGTTTTGTTTTGAAAAACTTAAAAGATGGTTCGGATCGGAGGGAAGGGGGAAGTAAGTTCCAAAGCCTTGGGCCTAAAAAGTAGAAGGCAGAGGAGCAGGTGGATTCTAGGTGAGCCTGTGATGGAAAGGGGAGGGACATACGGTTAATGTGGATAGAACGAAGTGAACGGTGGGGAGTACGGAAGTGAACCTGATCTGCAAGGTAAAGGGGGGTGCCAGTGTGAATTGCCCTATGAACGAAAGTGAGAATCTTATTCTGAATGCGAAATGACACAGGTAGCCAGTGTTGATGCATAAGAAGAGGGGTGACGTGATCGAACCGGGAGGCGTGTGTCAAAAGACGGACCGCAGTGTTCTGAATACGCTGAAGACGGGAACAAGAGACATCAGCGCGGATGTGAGATGGATACTTGAAAAGACAAAATATCAAAAGGATATCTACATGTGTTTCAATGACTACAGCAAGGCCTTTGATGTGTACGGGCAACAAAGATTTGGTTAGTTTTTGTTCTTTTATGACGTTTTCCTGATTTTTGAGTGGTTTTTTTTTTGGTTAATCACAATCATTTTAATACAGAATTTTTCTTGTGCGCTACATTTATTTAACACAGCAACCAACGTGTATAGTGTGAGCAACCAACGAATTGTACAGTGTGCTAAGTCCATTAGTGCACATTAAATCAATATAGCGTGCACTAAATATTTTAAGATGCAATAACAAGCCAAATACACACTAATGAATGCACACCCCTAGTCTGGACCCAGAGTCACCCTGGATTGTGAAGGAATGTAGTTCATATATTATTCCGTCTTTATTAAAAGGAATTATGAATGTTTCCTGGTTTTCAAGCTAATTTTCTTTTCAGCTATAGGAGGTGGTGATACAGCCTGTTTTGAACAGTGCGCTTAGATCCCGCATCCCTTTTGAGTAACAGGCCAATTTCCAATCTATTATTTTTGAGTAAATTGAAAGAGCTATAGCTGTTCAATTGGTAGATTTGTTAGAGGAAAATCATGGCTTTCATCCTCAGTCAGGATTCTGTTCTAGGCACAGACATGAAACAGCTTTGGTGACCTTAGCAGATGATTTACAAAGCATGTTGAATAGAGGGAGTGATTCACTGGTGGCATTACTGGATATATCTGTGGCATTTGACAGACAGGACCAGTGCTTTTTTGCTATCAAATAAACAAGGTACCAGTACTCACATGCAGGATGCAGGGCCATCCTTAATGGGTGGATTAAACACCCCAGGTCCCACCCCACAATGACCATGCCCCTTGCAAATAACCACAGATTTAATAGAAAAAGCAACATTGACAATATTATGCAAGTTCTTAGAACATGACACTTTTTGGGAATACAGAAGAAGCTGGACAGCTACAAATCCCCACTAAGAAACTACATGCTCACAAAATACCTCACCTTGGTCGCATATGCATAGTCTCACCAAAAAAAGGAAAAAGAAAAACTGTCCACATCTTAGAAACTGAAACGTGCAGACAAAAACTGAACTAGAAACCGCGAGAAGATGGACCCTACCTGCCGTAAAACAGGAGAAAAAGGAGGAAGTGACGTCATCGGTGTGGATGGCAGCTTAAGTGAGGAGCTCCTGAGCTAAATCCCGAAAGTAGTGGTTGGTGCGGCCCCCCCCCCCCCAGGCGAGCATTTCCAGGATCACCGGGAGCGGTGGCGGAATAGGTAGAGAGATCACCAGTGAGATGACCACACGGAAAAAACCGGCTGATTTGAAGGAGTTCGCGTATGGAGGCAGTCAGGCCGGCAGCAGAGAGGCTAAGATGGCGGCGGGAGACCGCGTGTCCCGAGACTCAGGGGAACGTTCGCTGCAGCGGGCTGCTGATGTGGAGCGGGGCACGATGGTAGTGAACAATGTGAACTGCGCTGAACTGAAGGCCTGGTTTGACGAGCTGAAGTCGGAGCTCGCTGCCGTCAAATCGGAAGTGGGGGAGGTCTGCAATAAGTTGCGAGAGGAGGTCGGGGAGTTAAGCAGACGAACAACGGAGCAGGAGCAACATATGGTGCGAGTGGAAAGCCAGCAAGAGGTGCTGGTGAAATCTATCCGGGAGTGGGAGTGCTGGAAGGAGCAGCTGGTGCTTAAGATGGAGGACTTGGAAAACCGCACGCGGCGGAACAATTTGCGTATACGGGGGGTCCCGGAAGAGCCAGAGTTTCAGGATAGCCAAAGGGTGGCGGAGGCCATCTGTAAGGACATTTTGTTGGAAGGGGAGGAGGTGGGGGAACCCCCCTCGGTGGTCCTGGATAGAGCGCATAGGGCGCTCGGGCCACCTCTGCCTAATCGACCAAGGGACATTGTGATCTGCATGCATGATTTCCTACTGAAAGAGAAAATAATGGCGAAGGTGAGGAAAGCCCGGGACTTTACTTGGCAGGGCTATAAAGTGGCAATCTATGCTGATTTGGCAACGGGGACCCTGCAGCGGCGACGAGACTTGCAGCATATAACTACCCAGCTGCGTAATGAGAATGTGAGGTATCGGTGGTTATATCCCTTTGGATTGTCTTTCACCGTGGGCACGTGTACTTGGAAGGTGCAGACCCGGCAAGAGGCAGAGAAGGCCTTGCAGGATGCAGGACTGAAGGGAGCCGAAGGGCGGCTGGTGGAGGCATCGGGAGATGCGCTGGCGCACCGGAACCTGGCAGCAACAGCAACTGAGGGGACGTCGGGAGTGGAGCGGCGCAGGAGAGCGCAGGATACTACGGCTGAGCCCACCTGAAGCAGTGTCATGGGCTTGTTGGGGTTTTCAATGTTTGATTTTTGACTCATGTTCTCCCATTCAGATGGCTGTCCTTTCCCTTTTAGTGAGGGTTGGGGGACAAGTTTTGACTGACTGCCTTTGGGAGAGTGGGGACACTGGAGTAGCTGGAGAGACTAGTTGATTTACAGTTTCACTGTGTATTGTTTAAAAGTGTGGGGTTGCTCTTTTGGGAGGATTGTGCGGTGGGGGAGTGGGTTTTATGTGTTTCTGGATTTATGGGGGTAGGTGGGGAGAAGGGGTATGCCTGCGGGAGGTGGGAGGAGGGCAGGGAGAGGTATGGGGGGAATGTTATTGCTGGGTACTAGTAGCATGGTGGGAAGGGGCGGGATAGGGCAGTGTATTCGAGCTGTATACTGGGCATGGGGGGGAGTGTGCTATTTGGTTATAATGTCTTTTATTTTGGATTATTTCCCCCCGCTGTTTTTCCTTGCTATAATTATTGTTGCGGGGGTCGGGGAGTGTCTGTTTGTATAAGGGGAGGAGGGCTGTTGCAGGGTTATGGGGGGATTGTTCATTCTCTGTTTTAGAGTGTTAATTTTTTGATTTAGAGTGTATTGTTATAGAGGGTGGAGGTGGGGTATGGGAGGGAAGGAACAGTTAGTGGGGGGGGTTTGAGGGGGTAGGTGGTGGGAGGGAGGAGTGCTGTGGGGTGATGGAAGGGCGGACGGCTGGGGGAGGAGGATGGGGGGGAGGGAGCGGTATGGGTGGTATGCTTTTTGCGGAATACGGGCAGTGTGACTGGATGGCGCTGGATACTACTGTCCCGGGCCCTTCGTGGTTTGTGGGTTGGTACTATGGGTTATGAGTTGGGGGGTTGGTTGTGGCAGTCTGGAGGGGGAAGGGAGGGAGTATCAGGGGGTTTTGGGACGGGAGAGCGAGTGACTGGGGGGAGGTCTGGGTGGTAAGGGGAGATGTGAGGGGAGGGGGGGGCCGGGAAGGATGGAGTGTCGGTGGGGTGGGAGGGCGAAGTCGGGGTTGGCGGGAGACGCTGGGCTGCCCCATACCGATGGGCACTACTCTACGGGAGGCCTCAGGGGGGCTGAGGAGTGGGTTGGGGGTGGTAGGGGAGGGGGTGGAGGGGGGGTGGGGAGAGGGGGGTGGGGGGGGTGGGGCTGCAGTGAGGGCTGAGGGTCGGGGGACGCTGGGGGGTGGGCAAGGGCGGAATAAGGAGTCAGGGGTTGTGGGGGAGTCTAAACTGCGAGTGGTCACGGTTACGCTAAGGGTTTACGTACATGGCGGAAGCGTAGGTTGGCGGAAAAGGAAGGGGGTAGGACCCGGGCAGACTTTGTGTGCCTTCAAGAAACACATCTAAAGGTGGGACAAGAGAAGTTGTTGGAGACGCGGAAATATCCTAAGGTAGTCCTGGCGGGGCAACGTGCCGAGTCGCGGAAGGGGGGGTGGGTATTATGGTGGGGGCTAGTAGGGTGGATAGGGTGGTGGGAGAATATCGAGATAAAAAAGGGGCGGTATGTGGGGGGTTCCGGTGCGGTTGGGGGAGGAGAGGGTGTGGATACTCAGTGTGTATGGCCCTAATGAGGGTCAAGGGGTATTCTATGAACGTCTGTGGGCGGAACTGGAGCAACTGGGAGAGGTACCCATTATTGTCGGGGGGGACTTCAATTTGACCATAAATCCTCGGCTGGATAATAGTGGGGGGAGAGGGGACGGGAAACGGAGAGAGCGGAGGCAGTTGTTGCAAATGAAAGAAGGACTGGGGTTGGTGGATGTTTGGCGTTGCCGAAACCCGGGGAGAAAGCAATATACTTACTACTCCGCGCCTCATGGGACTTATAGTCACATAGATATGATTTGGGCCGGGGGTGGGTGGATGAGTAGGGTGGAAGGGGTTGAGCAGGGGTCTATTACTTGGACGGATCATGCACCTGTGAGTGTGGAGTTCAATTTGGGCTACAAGGACACTGGAGTGAAATTTTGGAGGTTAAATGATTCGCTGCTGGACGACCCGGGGATTGTGGAGAGGACAGGGAGGGTACTTAAAGAGTATCAGGAGTTTAACTGGAATGGTGAGGTTAGCTTGGGTATGGTGTGGGATGGCTTAAAGGCTGTGGTGCGGGGGCACTTATTAGGAGAGGCTTCGCGTAAATGTAAACAGAGGGGGGAAACGGAGCGTCACCTTTTGGGAAGAATTAAGAAGCTGGAAGAGAGTCATCAATGTGATAGGAGGGAGGGGGTATTGACGGAATTGCAGAGGCTACGGGGGCAGTTGAGTCAGCTCCGAGCCAGTAAGATCGCCTATGAACTTAATGTTCTGCGGCAAGCCATGTTTGAAGGGGGTAATAAAGCGGGTAGACAGCTTGCCCGTCGCCTGAGAGCATGGGTGGCACAAACTACCATTGGGAGTATTCGGAATGGGCGGGGGCAGTTAGTCACTGGGAATAACGACATACGACAGACGTTTAAGGATTATTATCAGAAATTATATAGTAGTGAGGTTACCGGGGGGCAAGCAAAGAGTAAGAGCTATTTGGACGAGTGTACGTTACCTAAGTTGGAGGCCGGGGAGGCGGAGTGGCTGGGCAGGCCGATAGAGGAGGGGGAGGTAACTGCGCCATTAAATCTCTGAAAAGGGGAAAGGCGCCCGGGTTAGATGGATTGACGGGTAAATTCTATAAGGTGTTTCAGGCGGGTCTTAGCCCTCTCCTGTTGGAGGTATTTAATGGAGTTCTGGCGACTGGGGCGGTTCCCGGCTCCATGACTGCGGCAGGGATTACAATTTTGCTTAAGCCTGGCAAGGATCCTATGGTCTGCGGGTCGTATCGGCCGATATCCCTTTTGAATGTAGACGCTAAACTTTTGGCAAAAATTTTGGCTGTTCGATTGCAACAGTTTCTCCCTAAATTGATACATGTGGATCAGACGGGCTTTGTGGCAGGGAGGCAGGGAGGGGATAACATCCGTCGGCTGTGTAATTTGACATGGGAGGTGCAACGGACGGGGCAGAAGGTGGTTTTTATTTCGGTTGATGCTGAGAAGGCCTTCGATCGGGTTGAATGGGATTTTTTTTTGGCTGTACTGGAGAAGGTGGGGCTGGGGGGGAATTTTATTCAATGGATTAGGGCCTTTTATACGGGGCCGCAAGCTAGGATCCGAGTGAATGGCAGTTATTCGGAGGTGATTCAGCTTGGCCGGGGTACTAGACAGTGCTGTCCACTTTCGCCCCTATTATTTGCCCTTGCTATAGAGCCCCTAGCTGATTGGGTGAGGAGAGGGGTGGATATTAAAGGGGTGCTCATGAATACCTGGGAATCTAAAATCGCCCTCTTTGCGGATGATGTTATTTACACACTCCGGGAGCCCTTGCTCTCGTTACCCGTATTGATGCGGGAAGTGGAATTATATAGTGCAGTTTCGGGTTATAAAATTAATGGCAGTAAAACGGAGCTTTTAGGGTTTAATTTGGGGAGTCGGGTAGAAGAGAGCTTACGTAGTAGCTTCCCCTTCAAATGGGTGAAGGGGACGTACCGATATTTGGGGATATCTATGGGGAAGGATTGGAGGCAACTCTGGGATCGGAACTTTATTTCGTTACTGCGGGAGGTGCAGGCCGATTTGGCCCGTTGGCGGGGTTTGTATCTGACTTGGCTTGGGAGAATTGCGGTTATAAAAATGAATGTCTTGCCCCGTTTTCTATTTTTATTTAGTTCCATTCCCGGTCGGATTCCCCCTGGATATTTGAGATGGGCCCAGCGGTTGATTTTGAACTTTATTTGGGGTGGCAAGCAGTCTCGGGTGTCGCAATATACTCTCTATCGGAGTCAGAGGGAGGGGGGGATGGGGGTTCCATGGTTGGAGAAATATTTTGTGGCGGCCCAACTACAGGCCTTAGGTGGTTGGCAGGCGGTGGCGGAGACGCCTATCTGGGTGGAGTTGGAGCAAGAGCGGGAGGGGGGGGAGTCTTTAGGTATGTGGATATGGGATCCTGGGGTAAAGAAAGGGGGGGGCGGGTGGGGAATCCTTTCAAAGACTACACACAAGGGCTATGGTTGGGGGTTAAGCGGAAGATGTTGGGGGGGAAGCGGTATACGAGGGCCACTAATATCTGGGGTATGTATGATTTTGGG
This sequence comes from Ichthyophis bannanicus, assembly GCA_033557465.1. NCBI lineage: Eukaryota > Metazoa > Chordata > Amphibia > Gymnophiona > Ichthyophiidae > Ichthyophis > Ichthyophis bannanicus. Next base: position 100,878,440 of record CM066032.1, on the reverse strand, counting down.
CCGGGTAGGGACGGCGGGGTGTTTCAGGAGTGGGGCGTTAAAGGCTTACATACGTTGGGGCAACTTCTTGACGGTCATGGGCAGCTTCGCACCTTTGAGGACTTACGGGTTGACTATGGGTTGGCGGCTCGGGATTATTTTGCGTATTTCCAGCTTGTAGCTTATTTGCGCAGGACTAAGGGTTGGGAGGATTTGCGGCGGGTGGCTACTCCCTGTGAGTTGGCGCTTAAGCCGGGGGGAGTGAGGAGGGGATTGATCCCCAGGTTGTATGTGGAGCTGTGTCAGCAGGCAATGGATGGGGGTTTGGGGAGGAGTAAGGGGGAACTGGCCTGGGAGAGACAACTGGGTGGGGAGTGGGATGGGGGCGATGGCTCAACATTTACCAGTGGACGCGGCGTTTGGCCCCGGGTACCGCCTACTTGGAGGCTAGTTTAAAGGTCCGGTATCAAATGTACTGGACGCCCTGGAAGTTAAAGGTCCTTAGTCCGGAAGACACGGGGGCCTGTTGGCGGGGGTGTGGACAGCGAGGGGATTTGGAGCATATTATCTGGGGCTGTGATGCAATAAAGAGGATGTGGGAGCAGTGGGGGGCTTGTATGCGGGAGATGGCTCACGGCTCCTATGGTGGTCTTGAATGAGATGCCTGAGGGGGGGGATAGGAGTACTCTCCAGTTGGTGGGATACTGTATTGGGGCGGCTAGAGAGGCTATTATGGCGCGGTGGAAGTGTGTGGAGGTGCCTACGATTCCCATGATTGTGCAGTGAGTGGAATACCTTTGGGGTATGTGCGCTGTCTCAGCCCACAAAAATTCAACTTTGGCAGCCTTTCGGGAGGTGTGGGGTAGGTATGAGGTTTGGCGAGAGGTGGGGGGCTATAAGTGAGTATGGGCGGGGGGGGGCGGAAGGAAGGGGGTGGAGGGGGGGCGGGGTGGGGATAGGTAGGGGGGGGCAGGGTGGGGAGGGTGGGAGGGGGGGGGTAGATGGGTTAGGTCTACTGTTGTGGGTATTTGCACTGTCAGTGTGGGTAATACTGTCGAGATATCTGTTGTATTGCTACATCTGTTGTGTTGTTTTGGATTGATTGTTTATCTCTTCAATAAAAATATGTAAATCAAAAAAAAAAAAAAACAGGAGAAAAAGAAACGCATTTCCTCTAGTGCTGTACTGTACTGCGCAAAATAGAGATACTACACATTCATATTCCAAAAGATGGAATGTTCAAATCACCAGAACAAACTAAAACATCTTTTATACCTTTGTCTGGAGAGCTCAGCCTCTGTAGCCCATCTCGCCTACTTTTTTGCAGGAGCTGAGCTACTGTGTGCTGGGTCGCAGCAAGCGTTTCCACATTCTCCCATGGACCTGTGGGGAATGGTTGACAACAATCATTCTTTTGTGGGGGGGGGAGTGGTGGAGGCACTTGCTATGTATGTGTTTGGGGCGTGCAGAGCCTCTCTCATTAATACTTGGGGGACTAAGAGGCAGTTTTAACAGGCCATGGAAGAAGTGGTGGTAATCAGTACCGCTGAGTACCCCCTGAAACCCCCCCCCCTCCCTGCTATGGACTACGGTATCTTAGCAGATAGTTTGGCGGTCCTCAGTGTCAAACAGATCGCAAAGGACAGTTACAGTGGATGAGCTCTCAGAAGTTCCACGGGGTCAGTCTTCTCCCCATACTGATTAGGAGGTAATTTTTATAGAGCATCTTCAACGTATAAAGCATGTTTTACACATGGGAAATGGCATCTACTTTCCTGTAGGCACAGTTCGGGGGAGGGGGATTATGATGTATGTGTGCACTTTATAAATATGCATGCATAGAGAATACACGTACACATATTCACATAGGAGTTTATGTCATCATTATAAAATAATCAATAGTATCCTCTGTCAAAACCTTTTCACATTCAAAAACCCTTTAACCATACAGTTGTGGCTATCAATAAAAGGGAAGGGATAAAGACCTTAGTCTATATAGCTAGCCAATTCCAAAGCTTCGGAGCTATAACATCACAGGTCAAAAAGACCTTCCACCATCTAATCTTCCTAAAAATCCAGACGAATTTTCTGTATATTTTTATCATATTCCTTCATCCAATTAGAGTGAGAGCAGACTGATGAAATGAGATGTACAAAAGATAAGTAGAGACCATCAGGATATGGTGGTTCTGGTGGCACCGGATTGGCCGTGGAGACCGTGGTATGCGGATCCGATGTACCTCCAGCAGGAACCTTCCCTGCACCTCCCATCAGTTTGGGGGCTCTTGAGGCAGGGGCCAATCCTGATAAATAACCCGGCTCTCTTCTCGCTTAATGCCTGGCTCTTGAGAGGTGACACTTTGCATGTAACGGCTATTCTTCTGCTGTGGTTTCCACACTTCTGAAAACAAAGAGACGCTCTACCTGTCTCATGTATGTGCAAGTTTGGTGCCTTTTTGAGCAATGGTGTCATGAGGGTCAAGTCAGCCCTAGAGCAGATGACTTGCCAGCCCTGCTTGCCTTCCTTCAAGATGAGTTTGACAACGGTCTCTCCCTCTTTGAGGGTCCAATTTGCGGCTTTGTCATGCTTTAGAGGGCCAATGGGGGGAGGCTCAGTGGCCTCACACCCAGATGTGGCCCGTTTCCTGCAGGAAGTTAAACACTTGCATCCTCCCCTGCAGTTGATCGTTCCTTTGTGGGATCTCAGTTCGGTTCTTTGGGCCTTTACAGCTGAGCCATTTGAGCCCGTGAAGAGAAGAATGCTCAAGGATTTGTCCCTCAAGACTGTCTTCTTGGTTGCAGTCTGCTCAGAGACATGTATCTCGGAGTTGTAGGCCTTGTCATGCTGAGATCTCTATCTGTCGTTCTCAGAAGAGGCCATGTATATTTGGCCCATTCCTTCTTTCTTTTCACATCAATCAGGTGGTCTATTTGCCTTTGTTTTCAAAGGAAAAGTGCCAAGAGAAGGATAAAGATCTTTGCCTGGTGGATGTCAGGAGGGTGCTTCTTCAGTAACTGAAGGTCACTAACTCCTTCCAAAAATCAGACAGGCTTTTTGAACTTTTCACAGGCCCATGTAAGGGAGAAGAAGCCACGAAATCTACCATGGGCTGCTGGATTAAGGAGACAGTAGCCTCGATCTAGCTGTTGCAGAACTGGCTGGTCCCAGAGGGTTTACATGCCCATTCCACACAGGCTAAAGCTTCCTCCTGGGCGAAGCATTGCTCATTCACTCCCTTAAACATTTGTCGAGTGGCAGCGTGGTCATCGCGTTCCACTTTTGTCAAGCATTACTGCTTCGATGTCCATGCTCAAGCGGATATGGCCTTTGGTGCAAAGATCTTAAATGCTGCTGTGTCTTCTTCCCGCCAGTGGAGATATAGCTTTGGTACATCCAACTTGTCTGGACTGGGCTAGCAGGACAATCCCAAAGTTGACATTTTACTTACCAGATAATGTCCTTTCTTGAAGTCCTGCTAGACAGTCCAGAATCTAACTCTGTGTGGTCTATTATCTCTTTAGTCAGTCTTCCAAGCCTTGATTTTCTGACAATTGCTCTGTGTGATGGCTATATTGTATATAGTTGTACATAGTTCTGTCTGGTTTCTCTCAGTGGAGTTGTGTATGGTCAGGTTCTTGACCATTTGCTTGTATACGAATACTGAGGTGTGCCCCTAGCTGTACTGGCTATAGTAGCAGGATGATGTCATTAGAGGTTTCTAGTAATCCTCTGTCTCCACCTCTGCTGGTGGGGAGACACAACCCACTTGTCTGGACTGGTCTAGCAGGATGATCTGGAAAGCAGCTTTTAAACTAGAACCTCAGGAAGAGCTAACAGTCGCTCAAGAGCATATGATTCGGAGTGATGAATCTTTGAAGGATACTATCAAACATAGAAGATAGGGCATTCCAATAGAGAGACTACAATAAAGGCAAAAAAAGACTAGGTGCTTTTATGTAAAGAGCAGTTAGAGCTGAAAGACTGCAAATTATCCCTGTCAACTGCAAAAAAGGTGGAAGCCAATTTCCTTCTGGACATCCAGCCCCTGTACTGTCCCTCAGAATCGGGGCATACAGCGGTAGGCCTGATTCTGATTCCACGGGGACAGAATCGGGTCTACCGGCCTGTACGTGCAGGCCGGGCCCCGAATCTGAAGGGCCGCATGCCCTACAGATCCCTGACTAACTCAGTCAGGCTCTTGAATGGAGCCGCAATGCCATGGCCTCCCATTGCCATAGCACCATGGCGCCATTCAGGAGTCGCGATTGCTGGCCAAGAGACAGAGCTCCCCTTTCCATGCAGCCCGACCTCCGATCCCGCCTACCATAGCCAGAATTAGGCTGTGGGGAATCCACTGCACCCCCTCACCATCCTGCTACCGCCAGCCTCCGCTGTCACCCGATGTCCAGGGGAACTAATTCCATCTCCAAAGTGGAATAAGTCTCCCATCTAGAAGGATGATGCAGGACGTAAAGGACCGACCTCAGAATCGGCCATGTACGTCTAGGGTGACTGCCCGATCACGCACCACCATCGCTCCACCTCCTGCCCACCCTGTGTAAGGCTCCCCATACAACCCCGCTGTTAGTGCAGGGAGTCTTGCACGGGAACGGCAAGGAGGACGAATAGTAGGGATGTACGTCCAGGCAGGGTGTACATCCCCTCTATTTATGCCTCTATTTATCTGTAAAAAAATTCTAGAAGCCTAAAAATTAAGATGGGAGAGTAAGAATATACAGCATTTAATGAAGAGACAGATATGACAGGCATCGCAGAGACCCGGTGGAAGGAGGATACCAGAATGCTGCGATACTGGAGTACAAATTATCGCAGTGAAAGAGTAAATCAAATTGGTGAAGGGGTCATGCTATATGTTAAAGAGAGCATTTAGTCATACAGAAAAAAAGTTCTGCAGAAAACAAAATGCAGCATGGAATAATTATGGATAGAAATCCCATTTGTGAAGAATAGTAATAGGGGTACACTACCATCCATTTGACCAGAATGGACAAATGATGAAATGTTAACAGAAATTAGGGAAGCCAACAAACTGGCATGATACTAAAAATGGGTGATTTCAATTACTCCAATACAAATTGGATAAATGTCACAGCAGGACGTGCTAGGGAAGTAAAGTTCCTAGATGAAATAAATGACTACTTCATGGAGCAGCTGGTTCAAGAACCAACAAGAGGGGGATCTACTTAAATCTAGCCCTTAGTGGAACGCAGGATTTGATGTTGGGGCCACTTAGCAATAGTGATTATAACATAATAAAAGTTGATTTAATAACTGGAGTGAGGACACTAAGGAAATCTACTGCACTAGCATTTAATTTCAAAAGGGAGACTATGATAAAATGAGGAAGATGAAAAAAGAATAAAAGGAATATCAGCACAAGTTAAGAGTTTGCATCAAACGTGGACATTGTTCAAAAACACCATCTTGGAAGCCCATACCACATGTATCCCACTTAGTAAAAATGACAGAAGGAAAGCTAAACAACAGCCAGCATGGTTTAAAGATGAGGTGAAAAGGCTATTATAGCCAAAAGGACATCTTTCTAAAAATGGAAAAAGGATCAATATGAAAAAAATAGCAAACATAAGCATTGTCAAATGCAAAGCATTGATAAAGACAAAAAGGTACATTCAAAGCAAGAAGCCTGTGAGGGAGTCATTGGACCATTAGAGGACAATAGCCTAGTACCCAAGAGATCTGGGTGTAATTCCCACTGGTGCTCCTTGTGACCTTGGGCAAGTCACTTAACCCTCCATTGCCTCAGGTACAAACTTAGACTGAAAGCCCTCTGGGGACCGGGAAATACCTACGTACCTGAATGTAATTCACCTTGAACTACCATTGAAAAAGCGTAAGCTACTACTAATAAATAAAACACAGAGCTTACCAAAACGTTCGGGCATTGCGTTGCTATTCCTGCTCTTTTTGACCTGCCACTTTCACCCCCTCCGATGCAGACTTCCTGTTTCATGTGGAAAACTCAGCATTTGCACATGGAAATGGCATCCATGTAGAACTGGTGATTTTAGAAATGGCTAAATTTACATTTAGATGCCCATAATATGCATAGTCTGGGTGGGTCAAAAATCTACATGTGTATTCTGGAATTTATAGACGAAATGCACATGTATAACTAAACTTATCCACATTGGGATGTACAGCTGCATCTTGGCACACATACGTTTTTAAAAAGTGCTTGTTTTTATAAAAGGGATTAAGGGGGTTTATCCTCCTTAATCCGCTGCTGTTCATCTCACCCTCCAAACTGAAATGAAGTAAAGGTAAATGGCCTCTGTAGTTAATTGACAGCATTTATATGTATAGGTTTGCAACATACCAACTTACAAGTGCCAGTTACAAAATACCAGCTTACACATACAAGTTGCTGAGTTGCCTCCATTGATTTTTCCCATGTGTAGATTTGAAAAATGGCTCCACCAGCTTTATGTGTCGGCAAATACACAGTGTGCCTGCAAATCTATGTACAGGGCGGCCCAAAAAAAGTGAGAACATCTCGTAGCATATAAGTTATTTAAAAATTCAAAAAGACAGATGTAAACGATTGACAAATTTTAAAAAAAAAATATGGCGACCGGAAATTGTCAAAATAAAGACGCTATATAGCTAAAAAAGGTAAATAAGTAAACTATTTAATCTTTTAATTTACGAGATGTTCTCACTTTTTTTGGGCCACCCTGTATATATGTTAGAATAGGCTTCACGTTTGGCAAGGCCTTTTCTAAAATATTGCCAGAACTGTGTATGCCCTGACCTTGACGTCTCAATCCCAATCTCCATGTACTATTTAAAATCTGCATTTGTGCAGCATGGGGCGTGCTGTTTTCAGACACTGATTTCCACAAGCAACGTGTTTTGAGGAGTAGCCTAGTGGTTAGGACGAAGTACCTCAAACCAGGGGGCTGGGGGTTTCAATTCCCACCTGGCGACAACAATCTAGGGACTGAGGTTTGTAGTCCTATAGGCACTCCTTGTTAGCCCTTTGGGGACAAGGGAATATATCCAGAACGTGATTGTAAACTGCTCTGATGCCCTTCAGCCTGGGTGTTATATCAAGAAATTGTCTAAACATAAGCCATTATGAAAACTGCTTTCTTAATTATAAACTATAAAAGAGGCATTCTAGTCTCTCTGTCTGAAGGATGAACACATTTAGATATGAAGTATTAAACAAAGGCACAGGACCCACAAATATTAGTGAATGTGTCAAAAATCCAAACACTGGGCCTAGTTTTAAGTTTGCTACTGAGGCTAAAGCTTGTGAGACAGGAGTAATTAACATTTAGCCACTAGTTCAATAAAACTAATTTAACAATAACTTGAATTGTTCTTCTTAATGTCTCTAGTCAATAAAACTAAGTTGATTCATTTTCATTACTGATAATCTTATTACTAGTTTACAAAGACATATATACTGTAGGCACAGGCTAAATGAATACATACAAGATGATATGGGCTCAAAAAAAAAGTTGTTTCGCCCAATTTGCCCATTTGCTCCTATCTGTTGCATAGTCATAGGTCTTACTTGATCTCATTCCTCATACCACCACCCTCCCTGCTACAAATTTCCCTTTATAGTTTTTCCAAGCATGCTTGAAGTCTGTCATTTATTCACTCCTACCACCGTCCTGGAAGTCTGTTCCAAGTATCCACAATTTTCTCAGTGAAAAAAGTATTCTTTCATATTCCTTTTGAATTTCCTTCTATTTATCGTCATATCCCTTTGCCCTTGAGCTACCGAAAAACACTATCTTCTCATACTTTATTAAAACCCGTTAGATATCTGAATGTTTCTATCCTATCTCCTTTTTCCCATCTTTATTTTGGAGAGTACATCTTTAGCTTCTGAAGGTCGGGCACCGTTTTGGTGGCTCTCCTTTGAACCGCCTCTGTTTTATCGGTGTCCTTCCGAAGATGCTGTCTTTATAACTCTATACAGTACTCAAGGCAAGGCCTCACTAAAAATCTTCAGAGAGGTAATATTACTTCCCTTCTTCTGCTAATGCACTCCAGCATTCCATCAGCCCTCTCCTGTCACCTTGAAGTCAGATTATAATCCCCAGGTTTCTTTCATAGTTCTTCCCCTTTGAAACAGCTATTTGGTCCTTTGATTTCTGCACACCAAATGTATGATTTTGAATTTTTTAAAATTAAATTGCAGTTGCCAAACTCTTGATCATTCTTCCAAATCTGTAAAAGTCATCTTTCATATTAACTATGGGGGTCATTTTAGAAGCTCTATTTGTGATTTGAAGGTCTGAAAATAGGTATTTAGACATGCAAATCACAAAGACATCCCAAGAGCCATTATAGAAAGCCGGCTATATAGATGTCTCTGGCACGATCACATCCAAGTCGCAAGGGAGCATGGTAGAAGCATGACCTGGGTGGTGCTAGTCACCAGGCCATTTTAGAATAGCCCTAGCACGTCTGGCCCTGGCCTTTGACGCCTCCTTGCCTATACCTGCTCCTGACCATGAATAAATTGCAAAAAAGTGCTCGTTTCATGTCTGCAACACTTCCAGGAGGAAGAGCGAAATGTGCTCTCATCGCCACAGTACATTTCACCGGGTCAAGAAAACCCCTGTATGTTACTTAACAGTCCATTCCTGGCCCTGCCCTACCACCGAATGTCTGCAGATCTGAAATGGCCCGCTGGGAGGTGATAGCTTCGACGCTCCCATTCTGAAATGCCTCAGCCGGCACGTTTATGTACCCGCTCCTCAGCCACGCATGTCAGAAACATACACTTTTCTAAAATAGCCTGCAAATATGCACTTACCCTGCCTTGCCACATGCACGGACCAGTCTCTACAAACGGTTGTGGGGTCATGCAACTTTTGGGGCAGAGATGGTGTGATTTCAGAAGGCATATACACATACCACCCTTCACTGCGGCCACTCCCTAGGTATTTTGGACATGGTGACCCAGACATCCCAGATTCTTCCTAGATGCCTCTTCTAAAATCCAACGTCCCGTCTCCTGGCATGCAAACTCAAACCTCCCATATTAATGTAAAGTTCGCAAGTACTTGGAGTGGAGTTAGTTTAGTGGTTAGTGCAGTGGACTGAGTAGCAAGGAAGCCAGGATTGAACTCACACAACTTGCTTCAGGTATGCATTTACTGCCCAATATTCAGACTTGCCAGGCTATCCAGTTCCAGGAGTAAGATTTTTGCCAGTTCTGGTTTTAAATTTGCATTGCAATGCAGTACAGTATTTGTAGTCCCTGATGTTACCCATTGGAATCAGTGCTGCAGGTCCCATAATGCATTAGGATAAGACTGTCAGGAATTCAGGACTGGCTTAAAATCTTACTCATGGAACTGGGTAACTTGGTAAAGCGTAGTTACTCATCTGTAACAGGTATTCTCCGGGAACAGCAGGAATCAATCCTCACAGATGGGTGACGTTGGCGCTGATGAAGCCCGCGTGGAGCATTTCCCTGGCTTTCAAAGAAAGCCTTTGGGAATGCTACCACGCATGTGTGGTCCCCTTCCTGTCCAAGGGTGCCATTTTGCTCAGTCAGATGACATAGCTAAGACGGCAGTCAAACAAAAAACAGAAAGACGGCAACTCCAAGAGGAGGAGGGAGAGTTGTGAGGACTGATTCCTGTTGTTTCCAGAAAACACCTGTTATAGGTAAGTAACTATGCTGTCTCCAAGAACAAGCAGGAAGTCAGTCCTCACATATGGGACTCCCTAATTCCAGGCTGCCGAGGACCAAACCACGACAGCACCAACAGTGTCCGGTCGGGTGGCCGTAAGTTGCAGAAGGTGAGTGCCCACTGAGAGACTCCGCAAGATCCTAGCATCCAGCATCACTATTACTCCTGAACACAGATGGTCGGAGGGTAGGAGATGCCTAAACTCCAAGAATATTATGCAGCACTGCCTAACCAAAGGCATTGTCCCTGCGGGATTCACTTTCTAGGCAGTAGTGTGCTGTGAAAGTATGAATGGATAACCAAGTGGCGACTCTGCAACTTTCTGTCACCGGCACAGAATGGAGGTGGGCCACCGAAGTAGCCATTGCCCTCGTATGATGCGCTGTGATCCAGTGCTCTAGGGAGAGGCCTGCCCGCTCATAAGCGAGGGTGATGCTGTCCGCCACCCAAAAGGATAGGGTACACTTGGTTACAGGGAGCCCCAGTCTCCTGGGGTCATAGGACACGAAAGGCTGAGGTGCTTTGCAATGGCCCTGGGTCCACTGCAGATAGAAGGACAGGGCCTGCTTACAGTCCAGTGTATGGAGTATGAGCTCCTCCCTGCCGGCATGAGACCGCGAATAGAAGGTGGGGAGTACCACCTCCTGGTTGAGGTGAAACGGGGATACCACCTTCGGGAGGAACTTAGGGTGAGTGCAGAGCACTACCCTGTTCTTGAAGAACCTGGTGTATGGGGGGGGGGGGGTCTGCCACAAGCGCTTGAAGCTCACTGACTCTGCGAGCTGGCCACCAGGAAGACCACCTTCCAGGATAGGTATCTGAGGTGGCAGGTGGCCAGTGGCTCGAACAGTGGCCTAGTCAGCTGGGAGAGCACCACTTTGAGGTCCCATTCTGCCGCTGGAGGGTGGACAGGGGGCTTGGAAAGCAGAAGGCCCTGTAGGAAACGGGAAACCAGGGGTTGGCTAGATAAGGGCTTTCCCCCACTGGGTGGTGGTGAGCAGCTATGGTGCTCAGATGCACCCGGACTGAGTTAGATGTTAGCCCTGCGCATGAGAGATGTACTAGGTACTGGAGTACCTACTGGACATGGCAGGAGAACGGGTTCTCCTTCCTATCTGCACACCACAGAGTGAACCTACGCCACCTAAAGGCATAAACCCTCTTCGTGGAGAGCTTCCAGGAGACTAGCAGGATCTCCTCAACCTCTTGTGGTAGGTTGAGCGGGGCCAAGGCTACCCTCTCAGCAGCCACGCTGTTAGAGTCAATGACCCCACATTAGGGTGCAGAAGGGAGCCCTCCTGAGACAGGAGTTACGGGGCCCAACCCAGGGGTACTGGAAGTGTTGCCGCCAGCGAGAGCAGTAGTAGGAACCACGGTTGCCTGGGCCACCTGGGGGCAATCAGTAGCACCAATGCGCTCTCATTCTGAATTTTGAACAGAGTCTTGGCGACCAGGAGAGTTAGTGGGAATGCATACAGCAGTCCCTCGGACCATGAGATCAGGAATGCATCTGCCGCTACCCTCTGTGGGTGCAGCTGTCTGGAGCAGAACCGAGCCAGCTGCGCGTTGTCAGGAGAGGCGAAGAGGTCCATCTCGAGCCAGCCCCAAAGGCAGAAGAGCTTCTTCGCCACTGCAGGGTCGAGACACCATTTCTGAGGGCTCAGGACTCTGCTGAGTCTGTCCTCCAGGTAGCTGTCCTGGCCTGGGAGGTAGACTGCTTACAGAAGCATGCCTTTGTGCACTGCAAAGCAGAGGAGGGCTACAGCCTCCTGGCAGAGGGAGTATGAGCCCATGCCCCCCTGCTTGTTTATACAGAACATTGTGACCTGGTTGTCTGCCTGGCTCAGCACAGGTCTGTTCCGCAAGAGGGAGCGTAACGCACATAGGGCAAGGAATACCGCCCAGAGTTCCAGAGGTTGATTTGTAACAGGGACTCCTCCCTGGACTGGCAACCCTGAGTGCGATGAACTCTGCAGTGAGCTCCCCAGCCCTGGAGCGAGGCATCTGTGGTCAGGGTACACTGCGGTGGGGGCGCCTGGAAGGGCATTCCTGCCCAGAGGAGGCCCAGGTTTTGCCACCAGTCAAGGGATCTCACCAGCTGGTGGGAGACCCTGACCCTGTCCCCGAGGCAGCCCGTGGCTTGGGTCCACTGAGAATGCAGACACCACTGGGCTGTCTGCATATGCAGGCGGGCTAGGAGTGTTACATGAATCATGAAGGCCATGTGTCCCAGCAGGCGGAGGAGAAGGCAAGCAGCACTGTTCTGCGGTGTTGGACCTCCCCTGCCAGCTGTTTGAGGCATTCTGCCCTGTCCTGAGGGAGGAGGGCTCTGGCCTGCACCGTGTCCAGCTGAGCACCAATGAACTCTAGGTCTTGCACCGGAAAGAGATGTGATTCGGGGCACTGTTCCCTCTAAGCTGTGCGCGTGTGCGCGCGCACACACCTCGCCAAGCGAGCGCACATGCTTTACAACAGAACGCACAAAAATTACAGCTCTGATTCTGATAGAAAACACCACAGACGTCTTCAAATTTAAAAGTTATGATTGTAATTACTAGAAATTTCCCCTTCATTTAGTAATCGTCTATTTTCATTTAATTTGATTAAAATCAGTGTGGTGTACATACTGTATTCTGACGTGTAGTCTAATTTTAAAGTATATAACTCCGAGTGTCGTTATGTGGCGCACAAAAATTTAACCTTCCTTCAAAAGCTGCACACAGCTGATATTTTATGCGCACACAGCCTACAGGAAATTAGAGGGAACATTGATTCGGGGTAGTTAATGATGAACTCCAGGTGCTGCAGGAGGAGGATAGTATGTTCTGTGCCCTGACTGGCCTCTATGGATGTGCCGCTTCTGATAAGCCAATCATCCAAGTAGGGGAAGATGAACACTTCTTGTAGGCACAAGTGAGGGGCTATCACAGCTTGGCACTTTGTGAACACTCTTGGTGAGGAGGCCAGGCCGAAAGGAAGTACTCTGTATTGGTAGTGGCCTCCCCCTACTATGAATTTCAGGTATTGCCGGTGAGATGGGTGGACCAGGATGTGAGTAAAGGCATCATTTAAGTCCAAGGAGCAAAGCCAGTCTCCCTGGTGGAGGTAGGGCAGTAGTGTCCCAAAGGAGAGCATTCTGAACTTCTCCCTCACTAGGAACTTGTTCAGGTCTCGGAGGTCCAGGATGGGCCTGAGACCCTCAGTTCTTTTGGGGACAAGAAAATACCTTGAGTAGAAGCTCTTGCCCCAGAGATGCTGGCGAACAGGTTCTACTGTCCTGCCCCTTAGTAGACCTGTGAGAGCAAAAGGGCCTGGTGAAGGAGAGGTCGCACTGGCTCTCCTGGAAAATGCCCCGGAGGTGGCAGCTGGAAGTGAGGTGGTAACCCTCCTTTACCACCCGAAGCGCCCACTTGTCCGAGGCAGCCTTGGGCCACTTATGGGCGAAGAGTGCCAGGCGGCCCCCTGTGGATTGTTAAGGGTCTCCCAGGGGGAGGGAGGCCCCGCCTTGGGAATCAAAAGCTCCCTCCAGGTGGAGCCGGAGCTGGTGTCTATGGCTTGGGGGCTTTTGGCTTCGTGTCCCTGGCCCTTGGGCTGGAATCCCTGCTGCTGCTGGCTTGGGAAGGCTTGGTAGTGGTGACTCTGATGGAAAGGGCCCTTCTTCCTCGAGAAAATTGGCCTTTTGCCTGAGGTTTTCCTATGGAGAAGGGTAGAGATCTTCTTTGAGAGCCTCTGCCTGGTCACCACCTCGGCCTCAATCTTGGCCACCTTGTCGGCCACAGGTTTCTCAAACAGGTTCTCCCCGATGCAGGGGATGTCCAGCAGCTTTTCCTGGACCCATTGCTCGAGGTCCGAGGTCTGCAGCCAGACCTGGCGTTGGAGCACCTTTCCCTTGGCTACTGCTCGGGCTGCAGCCTCGAACCCATCATAGGCAGCCCGGGACAGGAACTTAGAGTAGTCCTGGATGGTGGCCACCAAGATCTGGAACCGTTACAAGGGTTCCCTGGTGAGCCTTGCTGAGAAGCCCGCAAGCTCCTGAATGAATCTCTTAAGATACATCCCTATGTAGAGCTCATAGGTTTGTATCCAGCAGTTCAGCATGGATCCCTGAAAGCACTTGTGCTGCAGGGCGTCGAGGGCTCTGGCCTCCCTACCCGGGGGTACAGAAGAATAAGTCTGCTGACTCTTGAGTTTCTGCATCGAAGACTCCACCACCATGGAACTGTGGGGTAGCTGGGCCTTCTGGAAGCCTGGACTCCTCTTGACATGGTAGATGATGTCGAGGCATCGGCTGACCACCGGCACCAAGGTCGGAGTCTCCCACATCCATAGGAGCAGCCACTCAAGGATGGGTTGCACTGGCACCAACACAGCCTCCTTTGGCGGAGGCTCATACTGGAGGATCTCCAGTTCTTCGATGCACGGGTCCTCCTTGGATTCAGTTGGGACTGAGAGGGCTCAGGCCATGTCCTGGACGAAGTCATGGAATGCCATGACCTCGGGTGGGGAATGCCACCGGAGTTCCGGGGGAGACAGCTCCGAGGGGATGTCTCGGTGTCAAGAGGTGTTGCGGGAGGCCTCGACATCGGTCTCCCAGTCTGACTCCAAGGTCGTCGAGGAGTCCGAGGCTCGGAGTTCACGCGCTACAAGGCCTGCGTTGGGGAACCGGGATCCCCCGACCGGTCTCAGGTTAGGCTCCCGGAAACTAGCCGGGGAGGACCGGACACGCGAGGATCAGGACCAGGACCTCGATCGGTACCGAGGGCTAGCCCGAGCCCGATAGCGCTCGGGGTCTGGCTCGACACCCAGGGACGCCACCGCAGTCAGTGGCCCAGTTGTCGGGGCAGATGATGTGGACAAACTTAACATCATTGCCTGCTGCATGGTCAAGATGGCAGAGATACTCTGTTCCGGAACCGCTATTCTGGCCTCAATGCCAGAAGGCTCCGCAATTTTTGGAAGGGGTACAGAGGGTTTCGGGCCCGGCGCCGGTGCTCTGGCTAGCGCGTTCTCTACACGGACCATGGCCTTGGGGAGCCTTGCGCAGTCACCACCGGCTGAGGACTCCTTCTTAGAGACCTTAGGGGGGCGCTGCTCGGAGTTGCCCGAGTCCCGCCACGTGACCTTACTGGGTTTCCCCAGTGGAATCTCGACTGGCTTTGAGGATTATTTCTTTTTCTTGCCAGGGTCTGGTGTTTTTCCAGAGGAGCTGCCACCGTGGGACTCTGGAGACATCCGGGTCTCACAGGAGGTGCTTGGCTTTGGGCTCAGTGTCGGGGAAGCCGGGGCTGAGCTTGACCGTGGGAACATCTTCTCCTGCAATGCTGACCTTTTCTTGTTGGTCCAAGGGGTCATGGCCTGACACAGGTGGCAAGAGGAACTGTCGTGGTCCGGGCCGAGGCAGTACGAGCAGTAGTCGTGGGTGTCTGTGACAGACATAATCTGACTGCAACGATCACACATTTTAAAGCCACCGGGAGACATGGTGGATCACACCCAGCCTGGGTCGATGATCCCTGGGCAAAAAAGGGTGCGAACGCCAGTTGAGGCAAGCCTCGATGAAAAAAGAGAAACGGAACCGAGAAAAGCGCCAGGGACGGCGCTGGCTCGAGGCGGGAAGAGGAACCGGTACGCAAACCAGGAAAAACTCAACTAAGAGGATAATTTTTAAGGAATTTTTCCGAAGAAACAAGACATGCGTCCGTTGGGCTCTGCAGAAAAAAGGAGACTGAGCAAGATGGCACCCTTGGGTGGGAAAGGGACCATGCATGCATGGTAGCATTCACAAAGGCTTTCTTTGAAAGCTGGGGAAATGCTCCATGCGAGCTGTGAGGACTGACTTCCTGCTTGTTCCTGGAGAACTCTGAATATTTAAACTCCACGGTTGCTGAGGCTTTTTAGGTGTTTTTTTTTTTGTAGCTTAAAGTTTATTGAAAACCACAAAATCTCCACAGCACAATCAAACAAACACTACAGTATCGATGCAAAGAGATAAACATAACCACCAACCCCTAGTGCCACTATTCCACCATTGCCCCACTACAGCATTTTCCCATTGCCCCCGCCCCTCTCCAGCTGACTATCCCCGCAATAACAGTTACTTTTACAACTTATACCACGATAGGAACACTACTTTAACAGATAGAGCCATGAAACTCCACCTTACAGCAGTGCCCTTCACCCCCCCTGCCTCTACACCCCACCTCCCCTCCCTCTCCTTCCAACCTTAACCCCCCAGGTCCTCTTACTCCAACCAATACTAGTCAGATAACCAGAATCCTAATCCCCTTTCTGCCCCTTTGCGCTCTTCCAGCGCATATAGAATGCCCACCACCTTTGAAAGGTAGTCAAGGCATGACCTTTGCAAGCAGTTATCTCATCCATTTGGTACAGGTAATCCAGGTAGCCCAAAATCTTATGAGCATTGGCCCTGTAGCCATTTTCCACTCTTGTGCTATTTCCATGCGTACCCCTATAGCAAACAATTCAAGAAAATGACCCACATCACGCCCGCCCCTTCCCCCAGTCATTTAACAAGACCTCATGCGGACTCAGTGGTCCAACCCAGCCCACAGTTTCCCTCGCCACCACAAGCATCCACTCCCATGTCTGCTGTATGGTCAGATATGTCCACCACACGTGTAGGAAGTCCCCCACCACTCCACAACCCTTCCATGGGACTACTCAGCCCCCGCATTTAGGAATATTCTGACTGCCTACATTCCTTGCATAGCCTTTACATCAGATATCTAAGTGTACCCTCAGTTCATGTAAGGTCTACTGGCCAGGGACACTTGTGATATATAGCTACTTGAAACATTTGCTTTTAGATTTGCAGAGACCTGGTCTTCTACCTAAGTCTCCCTCTTAATTTTGCAAAAAAGGTATAAATTTTAAGGTTACAGGGACCTTTGCATAGTAGGCTGATACATAGATTTCAATTTGAATATTTCTGTTTCCATTGTCTGTTAGACGCCTGCTTCACAGGGTGGGGCTAATTGAATCACCTCTACAGTCTGTCCACAAGGACCTGATCAACTCTGGTCTTCACAGCTTCAAGAACTCCACACAGCTAAGTTTTCAGATTTTACAATTGCCTGTTTTTATTTTCAGTATCAATTTGAACTGTTGGATATAAGATTTTAGGAATATTATGACTTCCTACATTCCTTGCATAGCCTTTAAATCAGATATCTGAGTGTGCCCACAATTCATGCAAGATCTACTGGCCAGGGACACTTAGGTTCCGCCCACCCCAGGGTTGCATTCCTATATGGTCATCATATACATTGACATCTGTCCTTTAATTAGGTGTTACACCCACCTTTTCTCCTTCTGCTACAACCGCTTAATCAGCATGCCATGTATTCAATGCAATAACTGTGGTGCTTTCATTCTGAGAAGAATCACTTGGAACCTAAGAGCTTGCCCCATATACCTCAAGTTAGCTGCTATGCATAAAGAATTGACTCTACTAAGGGAAGAATTAGCTGCAATTAAACACACTCTTCTAGGGTACAAACTGAACAAAATCCACCACCATTCCCACAAAGAGTCAAACAGCCCAGGAACAAACGGATCATAGTGGGCTCTGGTAGATTGCGACCTGTAACGGAGAGACACCCTATACATCAAGAGATATTCCTGCATAATGCCTTCTCTGCCTTGGATAATGAGGGTGCCCAATCCATGGAAACTGAAGTGCCCTTAAATGAGAAAGTCAATATCCAATCTACTGATAATGCACCAAATATGAAGAAAAAAATCACAAAACAGAAAACTACTACTATTTGGAGATTCCATCATCAGAGGCACCAACTTGGGAACACAGCTCAAAGGAGAGAAGATGGTCAGATGCCTCCCAGGCTCTTCAGCCAGCAGAAATACGAACCAAATTGTTGGAATAGTTAGTGCAGAAAGTGAACACTCCAAAAATGATGTTGCTATCCACTTGGGTACAAATGACCTGGCTAGAAACAGTGCCTGTGCAGTTCAAAGGGACTTCCAGATTCTGGGAGAGAAACTCAAGCCCATTGTTAACACTGTAGCATTCTCAGAAGTTCTACCTGTTCTTGGTAAGGGGGCAGAAAGGCTGCATCTCATGAACAACTATAATACATGGCTCCACACCTGGTGCAAACAAGAAGGATTTAGATATATAGGGGACTAGGGAAACAGATGGATAACAAGAGGCTATACTATGCTGATGGATCACATCTCTCCATCGCAGTGAAAAGGATCCTGAGTGAAAAATTCAGGCAGTATGTGGACAGGCATTTAAACTAGGATAAGAGGGTGACGGATGGAGAAGGACAAGTTCAGGATTTCACTCCCAGCAAAAGCATAATAACATTGGAAATAGCCACACTTTTAAACCACACATTAAAGGCAAGTGGGAAGAGGCGTGTAGAACAAAATACAGGCAAACCAATCAACAAATGCTGGAAAGCAATGAGTACAAATGCTTGAAGCCTAACCAACAAAGTTTCTGACCTGGAAACCCTAATGGTGGAAATGGACTTGGACATTGTGGCCATTGCAGAAACATGGTTTAACGAGCCGCATGAATAGGATATAGCCATAGCTGGCTATAATATAATTAGAAGAGATAGAGAGGGTAGAAAAGGAGGAGGAGTAGCCTATATGTCAAAAGCAATATTAAAGCTATTGAAACGCAGGGGACATGGGGAAAGGAAGAAGCGCTGTGATTGTGTTGGAAAGAGGAGATGGCACTGTCATCCATACTGGTGTGGTCTACAGGCCTCCAACTCAAACTAAATCCAGCATCAAGCTTTCCCTGGTCGGTTCCATCACCATTTGTCTAAGTAACGCATCTTGGAAGGCATCCACTATTTTTTTTACTTCTTTCCAGATTTGCAGAAGGAATACTCCAGTCCACATCGGGTAGATTAAAATCACCCAATATGATCACTTCCCCCTTCACGGATATCTTTGCATTATCAATAATTAATTTTCACTATGGCTATCCTACCAAACCACGAAAAAATAGGGTTTATCCCAGTGCACTAAATCATTCAACAACCTCTTAACCGGTGGATCATAATTACATTTCTGCAAATTCCTCCAATCTTGATTCACCTGCATCCTTAAGTATTTAATCTGTTTTTTCGCCCACTGGAAAGGGAATGCCGCACACAGACTCTGTTCTAATTGTGGATCTAAATGGAGTTTAAAAATCTCAGTTTTCCCCATGTTCATTTTCTATCCCGATACCTTGCTATATTGATGGATCTCTTTCAACAAGTTTGACAAAGAATTAAGCGGTTGTCCTAGTGTATATATCATGTCATATGCAAACAATAATGTTTTGTACTGTTGCCCCACTCAGATTCCCTTAATGTCCTGTTGTTGTCAAACCCATTCTGCCAGTGGTTCAATAACCAAAGCAAGTAGCAGTGGGCATAACGGGCATCCCTGACGGGTGCCTTGCCCCAAAGGGAACTCCTCCAAGGACAAGCCATTAACCCTGATTCAGGTTTTGGGGTCTCTATAGAGGGCTCAAATCCAATACCAAAAGTTGTCCCCAGACCCATTCCCTTAAGCAACTCAAACATGAAATTCCATTCTATCCTATTCAATGCTTTTTCTGCATTAACAGTCATTAACAAGGATGCCATTTTCTTCTGCTAAACTACCCAGATCAGATTAAGGAGTTTTCTAATACTTTCACTGGCTTGGGGCCCCAGAAATAAAGCCGGACTGGTAATCCCAGATCAATTTAGAGAGGAACCGCTGGATCTTGGCATCCAGGTTGATAAGAGAACCCCAAATCCTTGCCCTGTTAGGGCAGCACAATAATCCCTGTAACTGCCATGGACCCAGGGAGGCGCCCCCCCCTCCCCTTCAGCATCTCGTTGAATAACCCCAGCAACACAGGCCCAAATTCTGCCCAAAACTGTTTATAAAATTTGGCAATGAAACCGTTGAGTCCTGGGGCTTTCCCCTCTTTAAGGTCCTTGATAGCCTGCAGGACCTCCATCCTGTCTATTTCCTGCTCCATCCATCTACTCTCCTCTCCCCCTAACCTCGTAAAACCCACAGCTCTCATATAGTTCTCCGCCACGCTATTCTTCCTCAGTTGGTCCGACTGATATAGTTGCTTGTAAAAATCACAAAAAATCTTCTGAATCTGAGCAGTCCCATATTCCCACTGCCCTTGGCTATACCTTATTTTCAAAAATTGTGGTTGAAGCTTACGCTGCCTGAGCTTATGGGCGAGATATCACCCTGGCTTATTACCCATCACAAAAAACATTATGTTTTAACTTTGTTAGCTGAAAGGCCCAGTTCTCCGCCCAAAGTCCGGTAAGTGCCCTCCTAATGTCCTCAATTTTTCGGAGCAGCCTCCTCCCACTCCTCTTCTTATGGGCATCTACCAGTTGCCTCAATTGACCCCGAAGCTCCCTTTCCTTCTGCTCTTTTTGACGTTTCTTCCTTGTTGCTATGGAAATAAAGTATCCGTGCAGGACAGTCTTAAGTCCATCCCACACTATATCTTGTGGAATGTCCCCTGTCCCACTATTACAAAATTACTCCTGTCCACAATGCCTTGATCGTCTAGCAGAGTCTCATTACGTCTCCAGAACCGCAAATCACATCAGGGGTCCTGGAGGATAAGCTCAACCACTACGGGGGTATAGTCGGACCACGTTATAGGCTCAATCTCCACCCTTTCCAATTGGTCCACCAAGGTACCATTCACCCAGATCATGTCAATCCTGCTATACGATCCATGTAGGTGCGAGTAAAACTTTTACCCCCACCTATTTCCCATCAAGTGTCTCCAAGTATCAACATCCCCTATTTTAGTCATTAATCTTTTCAGTTTCACTCTCCCCCCCCCCCCCCCGGGAACCCCTCTCTCCCCCCCTTGAGTGACCACTCTGGGGTTAAGTGTAGCATTAAAATCCACCCCCCAATATCACAGGATTCCCTATACGGTCTTCCTGTTTCCCAAGGAGTCTACCAAAAAAGATCCCCTGATGTGCATTAGGGTCATATACACTACCTAACAAGGGCTTCCTCTCCATCGTGCCCTTTCAAAATATATAACGGCCCTCTAAATCTTGAATCACTATCTTCTCCTCTATTACCAAACCCTTGGAAAATATTATCCCCACTCCTCTCTTCTTAGGATTATCCCAATTAGTTGCCAGGTAGGCACGATCATATTTACCTATTCTTAACCAATGTTCCTGAGTTCTCTTTAAGTGAGTTTCCTGAATTAAGAGAATATCAGCCTTCAAATAGCAACCCTCTCTCAGCAGGGATTGCCGCTTTTGCCATGCACTGAGGCCTTTGTTATTCAGTGTCGCTATTTTAAGCCCCCTACCTGTGTGGTATAATCAACAGGTTCATCGTTGAAGGAGAAGAAATTGAAATTGTGAACAACTTTAACCTACTTGGATCAACTATCAATAAAGAAGCAACAAGCAGTCAAGAAATCAGACGACGCATTGCTCTTGGCAGAATGGCTATGAAAGACCTAGATAAGATTCTCAAGAGCAGAGATGTGTCTCTCCATACAAAGATTCGACTTGTTCAAGCCATGGTATTTTCAATAACATCATATGGATGTGAAAGCTGGACAGTGAAAAAGACAGACAGGAAGAAAATTGATGCCTTTGAATTATGGTGCTGGCGGCGAATACTGTGTATACCATGGACTGCCCGAAGAACAAGTCGGTACTAGAGGAGATCAAACCTAAGCTTTCTTTAGAAGCTCAGATGACAAGACTTCGACTTTCATACTTCGGACACATCATGCGAAGAGAGAGAGATCATTAGAGAAAGACATCATGCTTGGCAAGATAGAAGGTCAACGCAAAAGAGGAAGGCCAGCAATGAGATGGATCGCTACAATAACAGCAGCTACGGGTACCAGTCTGTCGTCAATGAGCCGCCTGACTGAAGACCGAACACAATTTAGGATAGCTATCCAGAGGGTCGCCATGAGTCGACTCCGACTCGACGGCACTTAACAACAACAACCTGTGCCTTTTGTATCACCCATGACCCACAGCAGCTATCCAAGACCCCATTTTGTCACAGGACCCAATCTCCTCCTCCCCCTTCCCCCCCAACCCATCTTTCCCCCTTCCCACTCTCCAGCCCCCAGGCCGGAGCGCCCTCCTCTCCTCCAGTTTGGGAGTGACCCCATCCTGCCCCCGCCACCGGCTTCTCTCATTAAGTCCCCCTCAGCAACCCCCCTTTATCACCCCAACCCCACCTGCTACCACACCCTTCACCCTCACTCACCCATCACCACTCCTGCCCAATCATCTCTTTTCCACTCCAGTGTCATGCATTCCATTATCCCCCACACTGTTACCATACCCCTCTTCCCCATCAATAAACTGTTATGGAACTTAAAGTTAGAATCACTGAGCAGTCTTTCAACTGTCCGGCAAAGAAACATGATGACAGAAAAAGACCACATGGCCTATCCAGTCTGCCCTTCCATATCAACTACAATAGTCCCCTTTTTTCCTTTAGAGATCCTCTGTGTTTGTCCCATGCTCTTTTGAATTCAGATACCGTCCTCATCTCTACCACCTCCACTAGGAGACTATTTCACGCATCTACCACTCTTTCCGTAAAGAAATATTTGTGCATATTACTCTTGAGTCTATCCCCTTTCACCCTCAACCTATGACCCCTTGTAGCAGAGCTTGATTTCAATTAGACTCTCCTCCTGTGCATTTATGTCACAGAGGTATTTAAACATCTCTATCATATCACCTCTATCCCGCCTTTCCTCTAAAGTTTACATATTAGGAACTTTAAATCTGTCCTCATATGCTTTACAGCAAAGACCACTAATCATTTTAGTAGCTACCCTCTGCACTGACTCTAATCTGTTTATTTCATTTTGAAGGTGCGGTCTCCAGAACTGCACACAATACTCCAAATGAGGTGGCACGAGAGACCTATACAGAGGCACTATCACCTCCTTTTTTCTGCTGGCCATTCCTCTCCGTATGCACCCAAGCATCCTTCTAGCTTTTGCTGTCGCCTTTTCTACCTGTTTAGCTACTTTAAGATCATCAGACACAATCACGCCCAGATCCCGTTCTTCTTTTGTGGAAGAAGTACTTCACCCCCTACACTGTACCGCTCTCTTGGATTTTTGCAGCCCAAATACATGACCCTGCATTTTTTAGCATTAAATCTCAGTTGCGAAATTCTAGACTATTCTTCAAGCTTAGCTTGATCCCTCCTTATGTTATCTATTCCTTCTCGGATGTCTACTCTATTGCAGATTTTGGTATCATCCGCAAAGAGCAAACCTTACTCGACAGCCCTTCCGCAATATCACTAACAAAGATGTTACAAAGAATTCGACCAAGGACAGATCCCTGCTGCACAGCACTGGTAACCTCCTTCTCAGAGTGAGCGCCACTTACCTGTACCCTTTGCCATCTCCCACTCAATCAATTTCTAACCCAATCAGTAACGTTAGGGTCCATCCCCAGGGTGCTCAGTTTGTTTATAAGTTGCCAGAGTGGAAAGGTGTCAAAGACTTCCCTGAAATCTAAGTACACCACATCTAGGGCTCTCCCTCGGTCCAGCTCCCTGGTCACACAGTCAAAGAAATCAATCAGATTTGTCTGACAACATCTGCCTCTAGTAAACCCATGCTGCCTCGGATCCTGTAATCGATTGGACTCCAGAAACCTCGCTATTCTCTCTTTCAGCAGTGTTTCCAATAACACAGGTACACTAAAAAAAAATTTTTTTAAACTGCCTCTAATGTTTCGATTGATTTTTACGTTTTTTGGTGCGCTGAATCCAAATCTGGTAACCAATTTGCTCCATCACGTACAGATTTTTTGCTACATTGGGTTAGCAGTTTGAGGTGAACGTTTCAGATTGAGTGCGATCGAGATAAAAGTTTCTTGGATGAATTCTTTATACTAATTGTTTAGTAGTTATTCAAATAAGAATAAAGAAAATTGTAACAAGGCAGCACATAAGAATAGAGTAATGTCAACAAAACACACTGTGATGGTAGCAAAATTGTCTGCACTTAAAACAGCCACATACATGTGCACAAACATTGAGCATATAAGAGCGAGGTTAGACACAAAGCAAAGCAAAGAAATGTGCAAAAAATGTTGTACAGGTATGTATGTAAGAATAGAAAACGCAAACCGCACCATTGCAATACATGAAGACAAACACCCGATGGTGTGAAAATAAAATTTTAATAAATGAGATCCGACACTGTGGTAATAACTAGCAAATTTTTATTTCAAAGTTTAGTAAAAACACGATATTTGTCAACACAGTTTAGATTTTAAAGTCATTCTTGGGTCAATCAATCTCCTGGTGGGCCCGTTTCTTCTTCCCCCGAATGCTTCTCTTGGTGCGCTGCTTGGCGTATTTTTCATCTGGGGTTTCCCGCAGCAGCAACCAGCAGAAATCAGCCATCATAGTGGTGTTCCATCTTCCTTGGTACCTTCTCTCTGCGTCCTTGATGTCCTGGTGAAACCTTTCACCTTGTTCTTCACTGTACGCCCCCAAGTTTTCGGGAAAGTAGTTCACATGGGAGTGCAAGAAATGGACTTTCAGGCTCATGTTACAGCCTTGTTCTTTGAAGGCATTGAGCATCCTGGCAACAATATCCTTATAGTTTTCATCCCGCCTGTTCCCCAAGAATTTGAGAACAACATCCTTGAAGGAATCCCAGGCTTCTTTTTCCTTCTCAGACATCGTTTCAGCGAATGCTCCATCTGAAATGAGTTTCCTTATATCAGGGCCAACAAACACTCCTTCCTTTAGCTTTGCTTCAGAAAGTCGGGGGAACTTTGAGCAAAGGTACCGAAAGCACTCACCATCTTTTGGAAGGGACTTGATGAATTGCTTAATGAGACCCAACTTAATGTGGAGAGGTGGTAATAGAATTTTATCACGAGGTACCAAGCTCTCATGAAGAACATTTTTCTCACCGGGTCTCAAATACTCCCGAATTGGCCAGTCTTTTTTCCCCCAGTGTAGGTTGCGGGCCCGGCTATCCCACAAGCAAAGGAAGCAGGGATATTTGGTGAAACCGGATTGCTGCCCTAATAGCATGGATAGAATTTTAAAGTCTCCACAAATCATCCACTTATGCTCATCATAACGAATCTTCTGAAGAATCAGGGCCAAATTCTCGTATTTTTCTTGGAGAATAACAGAGTGAGCAATAGGAACTGAAGCGAATGTGTTGCCATTATGAAGAAGAATACCTTTTATGCTGTCTTTTGACGAATCAATGAACAGCCGCCATTCAGCAGGATCATACTTGAGTTTAAACTTTTCCATCACTCCGTATATATCGTTGCAAAATACCAAATCTTCCTCTTTGCTGAAATACTTCAAAAATTGTGTCTCGCGGTTGCGGTACCAATAAAAAGTTGTTCCTGGTGACAATAGATTTTTCTGTTTAAGCCGAGAACCTAGCAGTTGGGCAGCATCTTTTGGGAGTCCTAAATCCCGGACTAAATCATTCAATTCAGCTTGAGAGAAAAGTTCAGGTTTCAGATCTGGTTCAGTTTCAAACTCGGAAGTACTGGACTCATCGGGAAAAGCCATCTGATGAGTCTCATCATGATCAGAACCGTCCACACAAATATCATCCAAAGATTTTGGTGGTTCAGGCACAGGTACTTCGTTGCTATGAGGCATAGGCCTAATTGCTGAGGGAAGGTTGGGGTAACTTATTACGTTCTTATTTTTTAAGTTGTATCCCTTCACAATGCAAGAGCAAAAATAGCAGTCACTGCTGTGGTCTCTTTGCTCACGCCACATCATAGGTATTCCGAAACGAAATGCTTGTTTTTTACCTTTCATCCATAAGCGTAGATCTTCCTCACATGTCTTGCACACTTTGTGAGGAGCCCACGGTTTGTCTTGATCGCCTAACTTCAAACCGAAATAGGCGAAATATACTTTTTTAATAAATGCAGAAATGTTCCTCTGCCGCTTTTTCACGGTATATTCCCCACAAATAAAACAAAAACTGTCCGGAGAGTTGACGCAAACTCTGGCTCTGTGAGCCATCACAAATACACAGCACTGCAAACTACAACTGTAGTGAACCACTTCAGAATAAAGCTGGATTACGACTGAGCAAACAAAAGGTAATAATGAACTTGCAAGAAACTGAAATTTGACAGGAACGTTCATGTCGCAACCACCGTGTTTGAGCGAGCGAACGAGGCGAGGCGAACAGGAAAGAACATGCGCCAGCGCGAGTACTGGATTTAGCCTCCCGCCTCCCCATTGTCCTGTTAATGTATAAAATGAATACAAAACACTCTAAAATATCATGAGGGAGTGTTTCTAGTTAGTTAACCATTACAACCTCTATTTTGGGCCAAGAAAATAAACTGCAGTCGGCTAAAAAGAAATTATGTGAACATTCCTTATATGGGTAAGAAATCTAATTTTGCAAGAAAACGTGACGTGATGGAACATTTTGGCTATTTTTCCTGGATTCAGCACCCCAAAATCTATAGGAATCAGTTGCAAAAATGGAGGCAGTTTTTTGGTAGCGTACCTGTGTAATTTATTCACCACAGAGGTTAGACCAGTGGTTCTCAACCCAGTTGTTTGGGACCCCCAAGGCCAGTTTTCAGGATATCCACGATGAATATCTATGAGACAGATTTGGATGCACTGCTTCCACTGTATGCAGATCTATCTCATGCATATTCATTGTGGATATCTTGAAAACCTGACTGGCCTGGTGGTCCCAGAGGACTGGGTTAAGAACCACTGGGTAAGAATTACCAGCTTGCAGATTTCAACCTCATCCTTACTTTCGCTTTAGTGTAAAGGGACCATATTTGCCTTTCCCCAGTCCTCTGGGACCACTCCCGACTCTAAAGAAGCATTGAAAAGGTCAGTCAGTGGAGCCACTAGAATGTCCACAAGTTCCTTCAGTATTCTCGGATGTACCCCATCAAGTCCCATCGCTTTATCTACTTTTAGTTTAGCTAGTTTCTCATGAACACAGTCTTCTGAAAATCATTCCAGCTCCCTGTCACTTCTGTTCCTATTTATGGATGTTTTTGAGGTCCTGCTCCTGACTCTTCATTTGTGAATACAGAACAGAAATATTTGTTAAGCAATTCCGCTTTATCCTCATCAGCTTCTACATATTCCTCCCCTTTCACCCTTGAGTCTGAGAATACCACTTTTGCCCTTCCTCTTCTCACTAACATATCTGAAAAATGTCTCTCCCCATTTTATTGCATTGGTTATTTCTTCTTCTTTTTGTATCTTTGCTTTCCTGACTACTTTGCTAGCTTCTCTAAGTTTTTCCAAATATAGATGCTTGTCATCCTCTCCCTGTGATCTCTTGTATTTTCTAAAGCATTCCCACTTCTTTACCTTTTCAGCTGCTTCTTTTGAGAACCATAATGGTCTCCTTTTCTTTTTACATTTATTTACCTTTCTAACAAAAAGTTTTGTTGCCCTTAAAATATCCCCTTTCAGGTTTGCCCACTGTTTTTCTGCACCCCCCAACTGTTCCCATCCTGCTAACGACTCCTTGAGGTATTGTCCCATCTTGGCAAAGTCAGTTTTCTGAAAGTCTAAGACCCTCGCTTTTGAATGGATTTTATCAGCCCAAGCCCTAATACTGAACTGCACCATCTGGTAATCACTGGATGTGAGATGATCTCCCACTATAACATTAGAAACACTATCCCTATTGGTAAGGACCAAGTCCAGTATGGCTTCTTCATGTGTGGGCTCTGTTACCAGTTGCCTGAATAGTTCTCCCTGTAGAGAATCCAGGATCTCCTTACTTCTAGTTGACACCTCAGCAGGGATATGCCAATCAATATCTGGCATACTGAAATCACCTATCAGTAGCACTTCTCCTTTCATGGCAATGCTGCGTATGTCTCCTATTACATCTCTATCCACTTCTTCTCCCTGTGAAGAGGATCTTTATATTACTCCAGAACAAATAGATTTCCTTTCCCTCTTTCCAGTTTAACCCACAATGCCTCCTCTCTCTCTTTTAAGCCCTGTAATTCTATAGCTTTAATATTATTTTTGAATATATAGTGCCACTCTTCCTCTCCTTCTTCCTACCCTGTCCTTTCTGAATAAAGTATAGCCTGGTATAATTACATCCCAGTCATGGTTGTCCATGAACCATGTCTCCATAACTGCCACTAAATCCAAGTCAGCCTCTTCCATTAAAGCTTCAGCATCTGGGATCTCATTTCCCATGCTATGGGCATTTATACACACCGCTTTCCAGATGTTGTTCCTTTTACCCATTTCTTCAGAGGTATTTAATGTTTCTCTTACCTGGGAGCTTTCTTCACCCATCCCCAATGAATCTAGTTTAAAGCCCTCTTCAATAGGTTAGCCAGTCTGCTGCTGAAGACACTTCGACTCTTCTTGGACAGATGGATGCCATCTCTGCTTAGCAGCCCTTAGAACATCATCGCATGGTCCAGGAAACCAAAATGCTCTCGATGGCACCATCCATGCATTCATCTCCAGGATGCGAGCTTCTCTCCCTCGGCCTTTACCCTCAGCAGGGAAGACTGAAGAGAACATCACCTGCACACCTATCTGCTTCATCCTCTCTCCCAGAGCCATGAAGTCACTTTTGATACACTCAGAGGGATGTCTAGCAGTATCATTTGTGCTGACATGGATGAGCAAGATCAAATAATAGTCAGTAGGCTTGATGAGTCTCGGCAAACTCTCCGTAACATTTTGGCACCTGCAGACAGCACACCTCCCTGAACATCAAGTCTGCTCTGCAGATGGATGCCTCAGTACGCCTCAGAAGAGAATCACCAATCACCACTACCCTTTGCTTCCTTGTGGTCACTGATTCTGCAACTTTGGGCTCCTCGAGCTCTTGTTCTTCCCTTTCCTGGGATGCTTTCACCTACTACTACTACTATTTAGCATTTATATAGCGCTACCAGTCGTACGCAGCGCTGTACAGCACAGACGTGTAAGAGACAATCCCTGATCATCAGAGCTTACAATCTAGTCAAGACAAAACACACAAAACACGGAGAGTGTAGGCAGGGGTGGAACAAGGGAGAGAAAAGGAGATCACGTGAGTCAAGATCCAAAAGCAGCAGCAAAGAGGTGAGCTTTCAACCTGGACCTGAAGAGGGTTAGAGAAGGTGCCTGGCATACAGACACAGGTAGTTTGTTCCAGTCGTAAGGTGCAGCAAGGTGAAAGGAGCAAAGTCTGGAATTAGCAGTAGGAGAGCGGGGCATAGATAGAAGTAGTTTGCTAGAAGAGCAGAGTACCCGAGGGGGGTTATAAGGAGAGATGAGAGATGAAAGGTACTGAGGAGCCACAGAGTGAATGCATTTATAGGTCAGCAGGAGAAGTTTGAATTGGATGCGGAAGCGGATAGGGAGCCAATGAAGTGACCTGAGAAGAGGCGTAACATGGGCATGACGAGGCTGGCGGAAGATTAGACGCGCAGCAGAGTGTTAACAGATTGAAGGGGAAAGAGGTGACTCAGAGGGAGACCAGCAAGGAGCAGGTTACAGTAGTCGAGACGGGAGGTGATCAATGAGTGGATAAGCGTTTTAGTAGTGTGTTCAGAGAGGAAGTGGTGGATTTTGCTAATGTTCTAGAGAAAGAAATGGCAGGTCTTGGCTACGAGTTGAATGTATGAGGAGAAAGAGAGAGAGGAGTCAAAGACTACCCCCAGACTGAGGGCCGAGGGAACAGGAAGGATTACAGAGTTCTCCACAGAGATTGAGAAGGGAGGAAGAAGAGGGGAGGGGGAAAGATAAGAAGTTCAGTCTTGGCCATGTTCAGCTTCAAGCGGCGGTGAGACATCAAGACAGCAACGTCAGAAAGGCAGGCAGAAATCTGGGTCTGGATTGCCGTAGAGATATTCGGCATAGAGAGGTAGATCTGGGAGTCATCGGCATACAGATGGTACTGAAAACCATGGGAAGAGATAAGCGCACCAAAGGCCTGGGTATAGAGGGAGAAAAGGAGCGGACCCAGAACAGATCCTTGGGGTACACCAACTTGGAGCGGGGTTGCAGAGGAGGAGGAGCCACCAGAGCACACACAGAAGGAGCGGTGGGAGAGATAGGAGGAGAACCAGGATAGTACAGAGCCCGAGAATCCAACGAGGACAGGGTATTGAGGAGAAGGGTGTGATCGACGGTGTCGAAAGCAGCAGAGAGGTCAAGAAGGATGAGGATGGAATAAAGGCCCTTGGATTTTGCCAGGAACAAGTCAATGGAGACTTTGATGAGAGCCGTTTCAGTAGAGTGGAGAGAACGAAAGCCGGACTGTAAGGGATCGAGGAGGGCATGAGAGGAAAGGAAGTCTAGGCAGTGGTGGTGAACCACACGTTCGAATAGTTTAGAAGTGAAGGGAAGGAGAGAGATGGGTCGATAATTAGAAGGACATGTGGGATCGAATGAGGGTTTTTTGAGGAGAGGTGTGACCACAGCATCTTTGAAGTCAGCAGGGACTGGTGCAGTGGAGAGTGATAGGTTGAGAATATGGGAGATGGATGGGACAACAGTGGATGAGATGGGGCTTAGTTGACGGGTGGGGAGAGGATCAGAGGAGCAGGTGGTGAGTTTGGAGGAAGAGAGAAGGTGTGCAGTTTCCTCATCAGAGATCGCAGGAAAGGAAGAGAGGGTAGGAGAGGTGGGGGGGGGAGGGTTGGGAGTGAAGAGGGGGAGGAGTGTAAGTAGTTGGTTTTGTGGGGAATTGGGTTATCTTGTGGATTTTGTCATGGAAATAGTCAGCCAGGGTTTGGGCAGAAAGGGAGGGGGGATTGGAGGTGGGGGCACTTTGAAGAGAGAGTTGAGAGTAGTAAAGAGACGGCGAGGTTCAGAGGCAAGAGAGTTACTTAGATGGACATGGTAGTCCTGTTTGGCAAGAGCTATGGCTGATTGGAAAGAGTCAAGTATGAATTTGAAGTGTAGGAGGTCTGCATGGGTGTGGGATTTGAGCCAAGCACGCTCAGCAGAACGGGCACAGGAACGCAGATAGCGGGTAGTGGATGAAAGCCAGGGTTGGGGTGCAGAACGTCTCACAGGATGTGGGATGGGGGGGAGCAAGAGCATCCAGAGCTGAGGAGAGCGCAGCATTATTTGAAGTTACTGCCTCATCAACGGACGTGGATGACAAAGTGGAAGAAAGAGATGAGGACATGGCAGAGGAGAGAGCCAAAGGATCAATATCATGAAGGTTTCTAAATAGGTTAGTGGAGACATGACGAGGCTGAGGCAGCAGGTGATGAAGATTAAAGCTTAAAAGGTGATGATCAGATACGGTCAGCTCCTCCACTTCCAGGGCTGCATAATGGTTCTTCAATTCAAGGGCTGGAGGAGTTGGAGTGTTGATTCTGCAGGCTCTAGTGACTCATGTCCAATGTTCTTCATTCTGTAGCCTCTCATTTTTACCTCTGTTGGAGAACTTGGATGTTTCAAGAAGCATCTCATCAATGTACTTCTCACTGTCTCGAATGCTTCTCAGCCTTGTCACTTCTTCTCTGAGCTCCTCCACTTGTTTCCTGAGGGCTTCAGCATGCAGGCATCCTGCACATGGAACCAGTCCTTCAACTGGCATAGGGATCTCTGTCTGGACAGAGACAGAAAACCATGGCAAGGGGGGCAACAGCTTTGGCAATCCATTGTTCAGTTGGTGGAACTTTGGTACCTTGCTTGCAATGGAGTCCCTGTTAGGAATGCCAGTCTTCTTCGGTCCCCCTCGCTTGGCTTTCTTCTCCTTCCTGACCACACGCTGCCACTTGACACTTTTTTCCTTGCTGATTGTCGGAGGGATCTCGAGCTCCGGGACTGCTGCTATGCCTGCGGCCTTCATTCCAGCAGACAAATCTCTCAATGTCATGGCTCGCCGGGTAACACCATTGAGGACGAATGCCAGGTCAGTTAGGTACAACCACTTGTATTGTCCTCCCACAGCCGTGCAATGAATATGCGCCATACCTTTTGCCTCTGTAGGGTGGCCATCACTAAATCTGCATAAAACGCCACTTTATTTCCCTGCCAGTTGTAATGCCAAGTGGCGTGCAACTGAGCAGCAATTTTTTCTTTAAATGTAAACTCGTGTAGACAAATAATAATATCCCAAGGTTGACCACCCTAACCAGATCCTAATGCCCTGTGGGCCTGGTGAAGTTTTATGTCCGGCACTGTTTCCTTACTCTCTGCACCTCCAGGATCGTCCTGCAGATGTCTTGAGCAATTTTGGCAGTCTCGATACTCCTCACCCTCAGGCAAACCTTTTAATTCCCAAGTTTTTGTGGCGTGTTCTATTCTCAATGTCCCCCAGTTTCAGTTCCAGGGCTTCCTTTGCCACCTCCAATTGCTGCAGACTTTTATTCAATACGCCCATAGTACCTTGCACCTCTTCAACTGAACCTCCACATCCTCCACGCATCACCCCATCTCCATCATGCCTGAGTGAAACTCAGCCAGCACTTTCTCCATATCGGTCTTAATGCCAGCCATCTCTGATCGGAGCTCAGTGAACCATGACCAGAGCTCTTCTTTGGAAATCTGCACCATCATGCCTTTGCCAGGAAATTGCTCCAACCCACCTGTCAGCCCCATTGCTTCATGAGTTAGCACCTCCTCTACTGCCATCCTGTCGCCATCCTTGTGCTCAGCACGTGGGCATGTATATGAAAACTCCCAGAGATCAAATTTTTTTCCGGGTGGTCGCCATCATGATCTCTGTGTTTGCCTATACCTGTTCCACCGCCAGCAGCGTTTCCGTGCTCCAGGGCTGCTTTAATTTCCCACTTTGCATGTCTGTACGGCGCAGCTAATTGCTCATCTATCCATACGGGTGGATGATGTCACTTCCTCCACTGTTTTTTGTTTAAGCGCTACTTGAAATGTCTGAAGAAAAACTGGATATTCAGCACTAAAACTGGGGTAGTGACTCGCCCTGAATATCTTTAGTGACACCCAGGTCACCCATATCTGGAGACTGCCTTCTCACCCATATGCCTTCTCACCCATATCTGGAGACTGAATAAATATGAATTGAAGATTGTTTGGGAAGAGAAAATTGGATGGCTGTTATCGTTTGTTAAAGTTCAAAAGGGAGAAAATATGGTTACATTGTGAAGTGGAAGAGAAGATACTAGGAGAAGTATAAGTGAAAATGCTAATGCCATATTTTTTTTAGGAGAAATTTATGGGAGAAGATTCATGGATTGATAGTGGATCGTCATAAATTAAATATGAATTCATGTTGGAAAGGGGATATTTTTGAAAGGAACAATGAATTATTATAAATTTTCTAAGACAAGGACAATTTTTAAATATTTAAAGACATGTTTACTAAACTGCGCTAACATTAGCGGGGTGTTTACCATGCAGAGGCCCGCTGTGGTAACCGTTACTGAACACTAACAATGCGGCTGTGGGGTGGAGACTGGGCGGGTTAGGGGTGGAGTACGCATTGTGATCAGTGATGGCATCTGTAGCGCGTGCTTACCCTCAATGTTGCGGTTAGCACAGGTGCACTTACGGTCACCTTCGCGAGTAGCGCTTAACTGCAGCCACAGTAACTGAAGCAAATGGCTTACCGGGACTGCACTGGACCCACGCTAAATGCATAGGGACATGCTGAGTACTCCCCCATTCGTTAGCATATGTAAACTACCGCATTTTAGTAAACATACTCCCACATTTCTTAAAAACTGTGGACCATATTTTAAATGCCATATGAAAATAACAAATTAATGAACTAATGATTAAAATTAAATAAATGAAGAACAGAGCAAATCCATTCTATGAATCTCCGATGAGATATGAGATCCATTAACACATTTGAAAACAGAAAATTTGAAATTGGTATATATGTTTAACGGAGTTGAATGGAACGTGAATAACCTATGCTGGTTGTATTTGGATGGCCCTTATAAAACAGGCATGAAATAGGCATCACATTGGATTTTTTCCATAGGCACCCTGTTAGAAAATCATCCCTATAGCACCAGCGACTTAGAACAATTTTATAAGCACCTACTTGACTCTATAAAATGCAGTTCTACATACTCGAGTCACTATAAAATTATCCCATAATATTTTACTGTTGCCTGAATATTATAACTCACCTTGAACTTTTATGGAAAAGCAGGTTATAATTTGAAATAATAATACTCTTTTGTACATTTCCATACCATCTGTAAACAAGCACACTTTCCCTCCTAGCCCTTCCATAACATCGCTTATAAAGCCATTGAAGAGGACTGGGCTTTGCACCGATCCCTATGGCATCCCACTGGTTATATTCACCCTCCACCAGTCTCTGTGTCCTGTTTTTTAACCAACTTCTTATGTCAGTTAATTTACATGAACGAGCTCCCTATATTAACAGGTTTTAACCATGTTCCGCAGCTGGTGGGATAGATGTACACCTCGCATGCACACACACCTTTTTTGATTGTCGGTAACTGGCTGAGCTGGTTGCCATTGTGCGTGGATATGGTAAGAGCGGAAATGGGTATCTTGGGGGAGGACAGCACTGTGGGCGTTCCCACCGGGGAGTAGCTGAACAACGTTGAGCCGAAACTTTGCCTTCGGCCCTCTCTTCTATTGCTGTCGATGGCGGCCTGGAGCTCCCCAGGAGAGCTGAGGCCTTGCTTTTCACATTCATATGGGTACAGATACTTCATATATCTGGAAGAGAAGAGATAGCTGATTTGTATATGACCTCAGAGGATGGGTAATCAGCATAACAATAATAATCATAATAATTGTATAAACTTAAGCTGAATAAGACTGCCAATTTTCTTTCTGTAGAAAGGAAACTTCTTCCTATTTGACCTAAAAATGCATCATTCTTCCACTTCCTCTACACAAAGACTTCCTTCAATCTAGGTAGATTATTACATGTCCACCATTTCTACCCAGGTAAACAGTGTTGCACTCGATAATACACAGTGACTCGTGGATAAGGTGATAAACCAGGTTCACAGATCTGCGCTGGAATGACTAAGCAACAATTTATCGCTAGGCTGTCATAAAAGTATATACATACTGTTCCAAAGCAGAAAGGAAAATAAGGGACACAGAAACCCCGATACGAGCAGATGATCGCCAGACATGGCTTCAGTATAAAGGACTACATGTCCCATCAGGCTGGCAGATGATCACATTGGGCTCTGAGGACTAGAGTTCCCAAGGAGACAGGGTGATGGGACTCCAAACACACTACAAGCCAGGAAGTGAAGGACAGATGTGTTTTCCCAGAGAAGGAATAAAATCAGCTAAAAATGTAAAACTATAAGTTTGAAACGGTTTTGTTGCACGAGAAAGCATAGTTACTCACCTGAAACAGGTGTTCTCTGGGGACAGCAGGAATCAGTCCTCACATATGGGTGACGTCAGCACCGACGAAGCCCGTGTGGAGGCATCTCCCCAGCTTTCAACGAAAGCCTTTGTGAGATGCACCACGCATGCTTGATCCACTTCCCACCCAAGGGTGCCATCTTGCCTCAGTCAAATGACATAGCTAAGACAGCCAAGGAAAAAATAAAATACGGTAAGGAAGCAACTCCAAGAGGAGGCGGGAGGGTTGTGAGGACGGATTCCTGCTGTCCCTGGAGAACACCTGTTATAGGTGAGTAACTATGCTTTCTCTGGGAACAAGCAGGAAGTCAGTCTTCACATATGGGACTCCCCAGTTACAAGCTACTGAGAACCTGTAAAACAAAAATACTATGGCAGCCTGTGGGGGAGAGCCATGATCAACAGCAGTTGAGTCCTTACTGAGAGACTCCCTAATGTCTGGCAGAAAACCAGCACTCCCGTAGCCTGAACACAGAAGGGTTGGAGGGCAGGAGTTGCCTATACGCCAAAGAGATTATGGAGTACAGCCTGACCGAAGGCACTGTCCCATCAGGACTCCCTCTCCAGGCAGTAGTGAGCTGCAAAGGTGTGGATCAAAGACCAGGTGGCAGCCTGGTAGATTTCCGACATGGGGACGGAATGCAGATTTGCCACGGAGGTAGCCATGGCCCTAATGCGGTGTGCCATGACCCTCTGGTCCAGTGAGATCTCTGCTTGTTTGTAGACAAGGGTAATGCAGTCTGCTACCCAAATGGATAGAGTTTGCTTAGTCACTGGGAACCCCAGACAGCTGGGGTCATAGGGTACGGAAAGCTATGGTTCTTTGCAGTGGCCCTGAGTCCGTTGCAAGTAAAAGGACAGAACTCTCTTACAATCCAGATTGTGCAGAACGGTCTCTGCCCTACCGGAAAGAAGGTGCGGAGTACCACCTCCTGGTTGAGATGGAATGGGGACACCACCTTCGACAGAAACTTGAGGTATGTATAGAGCACTACCCTGTTCTTGTAGAACCTTGTGTAGGGCGGCTCTGCCATCAGAGCCTGGAGCTCGCTGACTCTGCGAGCTGATGCGAGTGCTACCAAGAAGGTGACCTTCCAGGATAAGTACCAGAGGTGGCAGGGAGTCAGAAACTCAAACGGAGGCTTAGTGAGCTATGAGAGCACCACATTGAGATCCCACTCCTCCTTTGGGGGGAAGAATGGGGGGTTTGGATAACATGAGGCCCCGCAGGAATCGGGTCACAAGGGGCTGAGCCGAGAAGGGTTTTCCCTCAATGGAATGGTGATGCGCTGCGATGGTGCTCAGGTATGCTTTGACCGAATTGGACTTAAGTCCCACCTGCGATAGATGAAGCAGGTACTGAAGTACCACTTACACTGAGCAGGAAAACGGGTTTGCCCACATTTCTGCACACCACACAGAGAATAGGCACCACTTGAAGGCATATGCCCTTCTCGTGGAGGCTGTACGAGAGCCCAGAAGAATTTCTTCCACGTCCCATGGGAAGTTGAAGAGGGCTAACGCTACCCTTTCAGCAGCCAAGCCATGAGAGAGAGGGACCCCAGATTAGGGTGTAGGAGACAGCCCTGCTCTTGTGAGAGTAATCCTGGAGCTTGACCAGGGGAATCGGTGACGCTGCCAATAGGGAGAGGAGCAGTGGGAACCAGTGCTGCCTGGGCCACTGAGGGGCTTTCAGCATTAGTGATGCTCTGTTGTGCTGGACCTTGAATAGTGTCTTGTCTACCAGCAGTGTCAGTGGGAAGGCGTACATGAGGCCTTTCTTTTCCATGGGATGAGAAACGCATTCCCTGCCACCCAGGACAGGTGCGGCTGGCCAAGCAGAATTGGAGCAACTGTATGTTGTCAGAGTTTGTGAACAGGTCCATCGAGGGGATGCCCCAGAGATGAAATAGCTACTGGGTCCAGGCACCACTCATGTGGCTGGAAGACCCTGCTCAGTTTGTCTACCAGGGCATTGTCCTGGCCCAAGAGGAACACCGGCCTTAGGAACATCTCTCTGCGTGCAGCATAGGAGCAGATGGCTACCGCCTCCTGGCAGAGGGGGTACGACCCTGTACCCCCTGTTTGTTCACAGAGAACAATGAGACCTGATTGTCAGTCTGGATCAGCACTGAGCAGTGTTGGAATTGGTGGCGGAAGGCTCAGAGGGCTAGATATATTGCCTGGAGCTCTAGCAGGTTGATTTGCATCCGGGATTCCTTCAGGGACCAGCAGTCTTGAGTCTGGAGGCTCCCTCAATGTGCTCCCCAGCCCATTAGAGAGGCATCTGTGGTGAGGACCCTCTGGGGGTTGAGTGCCTGGAAGACCATCCTGGCCTGAAGGTGTCATGGGATCTGCCACCATCCAATGGAGTCCGCCAGCTGAAAGGTCACTTTCACTCTGTCCCTGAACCGTCCTGTGGCTTGCATCCACTGGGCTCGGAGGTACCACCTGTGTGCCCTCATGTGCAAACAGGCATATGGGGTGACGTGGACTGTGGAGGCCAGGTGTCCCAACAGGTGGAGTAGGAGCCGTGTAGGTAGCGTCCAGTGTCGGTGTACCTCTGCGGCTAATTCTGTGAGATGTTCTGACCTCTCCTGGAGGGGTTAGGCTTTTGCCTGGAGGGTATCTAGTTGCTCCCCTATGAACTCTAGGCACTGGCCTGGAATGAGATGGGACTTGGGATAGTTTATGATGAACCCCAGGCTGCAGGGTGTTGATGGTGCGCCCAGTGGTGCATTGTGCCTCTGCAGTCATGTCCCCTTCATGAGCCAGTCATCCAGATAGGGGAAGACGACCACTGCAAGGCACTTTGTGAAGACCCTTGGCGAAGAGGCTAGACTGAAGGGCATCACCCTGTATTGGTAGTGCTGTCTTGCCACCATGAACTGGAGGTATTTTCTGTGGCTGGGATGAATTAGGATGTGCGAGTGTAGACAGCCCTTAGGTCTAAAGAGCATAGCCAGTCTCCCTGCTGGAGGAATGGCAATAGTGTCCCAAGGGACAGCATCTAGAACCTCTCCCTGACCAGAAACCTGTTGAGCTCTCATAGCTCCAGGATGGACCTGAGGCCCCGCCCTCTTGGGGACAAGGAAATATCTGGAATAGAAGCCTGTGCCCTAGAGATGTTTAGGCACTGGCTCGACAGCTTTGTCATTGATTAGGCCTGCTAGCTCAATGAGGAGCAGGGTCTGGTGAAGGAGAGGCCTGGTGGGCTCCCCTGGGAAGTACGTGGATGGCAGCTGTTGTAGGTGGAGGAGGTAGCCCTCCATTGACTACCTGTAGCACCCAGGTGTCAGTGGTAATGGCTGTCCACCCGTGGGCAACAGAGGACTCCCTGGGGGTAGGGAAGACGTGTCCAGGCAGTCAAAAGCTTCCCCCCCCCCCCCAGGCTGGGCCAGGGACAGTGCCTGGGACTTTGGGGCTTTTATTTATTTAACCAGTTTTCTATACCACCTTATCCTTCAATCAAAGCAGTTTACATTATGTACTTACAAGCAGGTACTGTATACATTCCCTTGTCCCCAAAGGGCTCACAATCTATGTGTACCTGAGGCAACTGAGGGTTAAGTAGCTTGCCCAAGGCCACAAGGAGTGCCTATAGGACTAGAAACCCCAGTTCCTCCAGCCTGAGATTGCTGTCCCCAGGTGGGGCTTGAACCCCTGGCCTGAAATACCATGTCCTAACCACTAGGCCACTCCTCCCATGTCCCTGGCCTTTTTGTTGCTTGCCCTGTAGAGGGGCTGCGAAGGAATGGAAGTGAGGAGTGCCACCGAAGCCTCCTTTCTTCCTCGCGAAGAAGGGCTTTTTTTCCCCAGGGCTTTTTTCTGGGGATACACTGAGGTCTTTTATGAGAGCCTGGTTCTTGTCACGTACTCGGTCTCTATCTCCGCTGCCTTATCTGCCATGGGCTTCCCAAATAGGTTTTCTCCTATGCAGGGGACATCTATCAGTTTGTCCTGCACCCAATGTTCTAGGTCGGATGACTGCAGCCATGCTTGGCGTCATGCCCTGATGCCTGCGGTGGCCACCCTGGCCAATGACTTGAAGCCATCGTAGGCTGCTCATGAGAAAAAAACTTTCAGCATTCTTTTACTGCCGAGGTCAGGGTCTTGAACCTCTGCAGGCACATGGCATAGAGGCCTGCCGAGAATCCCTCAAGCTCCTTCGACAGTTCCTTCAGGTATATGCCAATATAGAGCTCGTAGAACTGGATCTGGCATGTTAACATCGAGCCCTGAAAGGCTTTCCGGTTGAGGGCATCGAGGGTTCGGGCCTCCCTGCTGGGTGGCATCAACGAATGGGTTTTTTATCTCTTAAGCCAGCACATTGCTGATTCTATGACCATAGAGTTGTGGGGAAGCTGGGTCTTTTGAAACCCAGAGCTTTGGCATACCTTGTACATGGCGCAGAGGTGCCTGCTAACAATTGGTATCGATGCCGGTGTTTCCCACATTCGGAGGAGGAGGTGGTCGAGGATCGAAGGCACTGGGACCGTAAGGGTCTCCTTCGTGGGTGCCTCATATTGGAGTATTTCCAATTCCTTGGTGCATGGGTCCTCCTCGGCCTCGGCCTCAATGGTGAGGGCCTTGGCCATGTCCCGCACGAAATCAAGGAATGCAATGTCCTCGGGCAGGGAGCAGCATAGAGTCATCAGGGGAGATGGGTCCAAGGGCATATCACGATGCTGCCTCATGTCTGGGAATTCCTTGTCCTTGATCTCCCATTTGGATTTGAAGTCTGAGTAAGAGTCCGATGCTGCATGATCACCTTGGTCGAGGGCCACTCTCAGCAGTCCATGACCTCTGGAGGATCGTTGGTCTGAGCCACGGGTGCTAGCCAGGAAGGACCGGTGTACCGAGGAATGGGATCGGGATTTTGTCCAGGACCAGGAGTTCTCTTGAGGCCGATGGCGCTCGAGAACCAGTTTGATGTACAGGGAAGCCCTCGATGTTGAGGGTCCCGTCGTTGGGGCAGATGAACCGGATGAGCCGGACATGAACACCCGCTGCATGGCCACTAGGGCAATATACTGTTCTATAGGGCTGCCATTCTGGTCTCCATAACAGTTGGCTCAACAGCCTTCGACGCAGGCACCAAGGGTTTTGGGCCCAGCATCAGTACTGTTGAGGGGGAGTTCTCAATAAGGATGGCCTCGGAGGCCTGAGGCCGGTCGATGGGTGCTGATGACTCATTACGGGGCAGCTTGACAGGCCATTCCTGCCCCGACTCCTTGGACTCACGCATGGAACTGCAGGTCCTGGGGTGGGATTTCTCCTTTTTCCTGGATCTGTCCTCCAAGGCGGCCTTCAAGGATTTCTTCTACTTGTGCTCCACCTCCGGGGATTTCCGCTCAGAGAAACCGCGGCCACAAGATTCCAAGGAGGCTCTGGCTTCGTGGGGGCACAGAGATATCGGAGGGGGCCCTGGAGCATGGTATCACCGGAGATTCCAGTGCGGAGTCGGACTTCTGAAAGAAACGTATCTGCTGCTGATGGTGGCTCTTCAAGGCCTTTGAGGCCATGGTTCTGCAGAGCTCGCAATCAGAGTCATTGTGCTCCAGGCCAAGACATCAGAGGCAGCAGTTGTGTGGGTCGGTGAATGACATCATTTTGCCACACCAATCACACTTTTTGAAGCCACTGGAGGCCATTGGAAAAAGGGGGTCCTCGCCTCCCGGCAGGGGTCCAAAGCCATCAGCTGAAAAAGGGTGCAAACGCTGGTCGAGGTGCATCTCGATGAAAAAATAAAACAACTAATAGAGGAACCCGAGGAGTGATGCCGAAGTGAGCTAGCTCGGGGGTGGGAAGGAACCAGTATGCAAACAGGAGAAAACTCAACATTAAAAATCTGCCTTTTTCCGGGGAAAACTGGACAATCTCCGATGGCTCCGTGGAAAAAATGAGCCTGAGACAAGATGGCACCCTTGGGTGGGAAGTGGACCACATATGTGTAGTGCATCTCCCAAAGGCTTTCTTTGAAAGCTGGAGATATGCTTCCACATGGGCTCCATCGGCACCAACGTCATCTATATGTGAGGACTTACTTTCTGCTTGTTCCTGGAGAAGAGATTAAACCTATAGTTTACCACCACAACTGGGAGGAAGCCACTAAACCATGTATTTAAAACAGTTAGAAACTTTGTTGTGCAAAGCAGTGGGAGGAAGGTTTAAACCACTCCCTGATCACATAAATCTATCTGGTGAAGCCTTAAGAGTTAGTCATAGGGACTGTTTGGCCTTGCGAAAGGGGCTTGGCCTTGCCTAAGCCTTACTAATGTGCCAAGTAAAAGGGGCTTAGAGAAGATACTTTTGTTGGGACTTGGAACATTACATTGTCATTGTGTCAGCATTTCCTCAGCAGTGACGACAAGCCTAAGAGGTGGCGGGTGGAAGCTTTTGGAGAGGACTACAGAACCACCGAACAGCTGAAGATTAAGACACATAAACCCAGCAGAAGACACCCTTTAAAATGGAAGGCGTGCTGAAGGACCACATACTACATGTATCACAGCTGGGAGTAAGGTTGCCAACTGGCTCCAGATGCACCTGACAGGCTTGATCCAGTCCTGGATTTACCCCACTGCATGCAGGGACTTGTAGTCTTGCTTTTCTTTTGGCATGCAATAGAGAAATCAGAATACATGTCACTGCATGCAATGGGGTAAATCCAGGACTGGGACAAGCCTGTTGGGCACATCTGGAGCCAGTTGACAACCCTAGCTGGGAGCTGCATGTACAACATCTGTGAAAAATAGTGGCTTGAAATATATCAATGTGGCGACACTGTCAAGTGGGGCTCAGCAGATTAGTAACATAGTACATACTACATACTAAATGATGGCCAATAAAACCCTTGCCACTTTACTTGGCAGACTAGATAGGCCATGCTGCAGTATAACTGCCACTGTGCAGGTTACTCCCCCCCCCCCCTACAATTCTTTTTGGTTTGTAAAAGCCACTCTGTGCAGGTTACCCCAATGCCTATGTGTTTAGGGTCGTAACTCCCATTTCATGCAAGTTCCCTCTCCATACCTTTATTTAGGGTTGTAACTGCTGCTCTGGATAGCTGTCCACACCCCCCCCCCCAACTATGCCTTGTTATTTAACTTTTGCTTTAGGTAGAAATGTCCTAAATTTGGATTGTATCCTCTTGCCATTTAGGGATCCTCTGTGTTTATTTCACTGTTTTTGATTTCACTACTTCCACTGGGGAGGCATTCCAGACTTCCAGAACCCTTTCTGTGAAAAAACATTTCCTGATTCCTGATACTGCTTTTAAGTTCCTTGCAGGTTCATTTCATGTTCTCTAGTGCTACAGCCTCATAAAAGATTCATATGTTGATTAATATCTTTCAAGTACATCCCTCCTGCCCTCCTCTCCTCTACGGTATATATATTTAGGGTCTCCAGCATCCTCTCATGTGTCTTCTGATGGAGACTTCAGATTATTTTGCTCACTTTCCTTTGTACCAACTCTAGCCTCTTTATGTCTTAGTGAGATATGGCCTCCAAAACTGAACACACTGCTCCAAGTGAGGCCTCATCAATGACCTGTACAGAGGAATTATGAGTATTACTTCC
Organism: Ichthyophis bannanicus; assembly: GCA_033557465.1. Classification (NCBI taxonomy): domain Eukaryota; kingdom Metazoa; phylum Chordata; class Amphibia; order Gymnophiona; family Ichthyophiidae; genus Ichthyophis; species Ichthyophis bannanicus. The sequence continues at coordinate 100,835,801 of CM066032.1, read as the reverse complement.
TCCTAGATTCGTTGGGGATGGGTGAAGAAAGCCTTCAGGTAAGTGAAAGCCCCCAGGTAAGTGAAACATTAAATAGCTCTGTAAAAATGGGTAAAAGCATCATCATCTGGAAAGCAGTGAGTATAAATGCCCGTAGCATGGGAAATAAGATCCCAAATGTTGAGGCTTTAATAGAAGAGGCTGACTTGGATTTAGTGGCTGTTACGGAGACATGGTTCACAAAACTATGATTCGAATGTAATTACACCAGGCTATACTTTATTCAGGAAAGACAAGTTCCTTGCGTTTAGCGGTATATTAAGGAAGAAGGGGGGGGGGGTTAGGAGTGGCACTACATGTAAAAAATAATATTAAAGCAATAGAATTGCAGGGCTTAAAAGGGAGCGAGGAGGCACTGTGGGTTAAACAAGAAAAAGGGAAAAGAGAAATCAATTTGCATTGGTGTGATATACAGATCTCCCTCACAGGGAGAAGAAGTAGATGGGGATTTACATGCACAGAATTTTCATGAAAGGAGAAGTGCTACTGATAGGTAACGTCAATATGACAGATGTTGATTGGCAAACCCCCTGCTACGGTGTCATCTAGATGGGACCATACTGGACTTGGTGCTCACCAATGGGGAAAGTGTTTCTGATGCTATAATGGGAGATCATCTTATATCCAGTGATTATCAGATGATGTGGTTCAGTATTAGGACTACGGCTGACAAAATCCATTCAAAAGTGAGGGTCTTAGACTTTAGGAAAACTAACTTTGCAAAGATGGGACAATACCTCAAGGAGTCATTAGCGGGATGGGAATGTCTGGGGGATGTAAAAAAGCAATGGGCAAAATTGAAAGGGGATATTTTAAGGGCAACAAACCTTTTATTTAGAAAGGTAAAAAAATTTAAAAGAAAAAGGAGGCCCTATGGTTCTCAAAATAAGTAGCTGAAAAGGCGATGAAAAAGAGGGTGGCCTTCATTAAATACAAGAGATCACAGAGAGAGGAAGATAAGCATTTATATTTGTAAAAACTTAAATAAATTACAAAGGAGTCAGGCAAATAAAGATACAAAAAGAAGAAGAAATAGCCAATGCAATGAAAAGGGGAGGGGGGGAGGGATAAGACATTTTTTCAGATATGTTAGTGAGAGGAGGAACGGCAAAAGTGGTATTGCCAGACTCAAGGATGAAGGGGAGGAATATGTAGAAGCTGATGAGGATAAAGTGGAATTACTTAACAAATATTTCTATTCTGTGTTCACAGATGAAGGGCCAGGAGCAGGACCTCAGAAAAAATTCAAGGAGGAACAAAAGTGACGGGGATCTTGAACAATTTTCAGAAGACTGTGTTCGTGAAGGACTAGCTAAACTAAAAGTAGACAAAGCCAGTGTGCGATAGGCTATGGCCTAACATACAGGCCTCTGCTACATAACATACTTTTTACAGGCTATTCTAGGCCATAGCCTATCACAAGTGGACCGGATGGGATACATCCCAGAATATTGAAGAAACTTGGGGACGTTCTAGCGGCTCCACTGACTGATCTTTTCAATGCTTCTTTAGAGTCAGGAGGGGTCCTAGAGGATTGGAAGAAGGCACATCTGCTCCAAATACACAAGAGCGGAAGTAAGGATGAGGCTGACAATTACAGGCCAGTTAATCTAACCTCTGTGTTGAATAAATTATTGAAACACTACTAAAACAGAAAATAGTGAGTTTTCTGGAGTCCAATTGATTGTAGGATCCAAGGCAGCATGGGTTTACCAGGGGCAAGTCTTGTCAGACAAATCTGATTGATTTCTTTAACTGGAGTTGGACTGAGGGAGAGCCCTAGATGTTGTATACTTAGATTTCAGTAAAGTATTTGACAGCGTTACACAGAGGCAACTTACAAACAAACTGAGCACTCTAGAGATGGAGCTAAAATGACTGACTGGGTTAGAAATTGGTTAAGTGGAAGGCGACAAAGGGTACAGGTAAATGGAGCTCACTCTGAGGAGAAGGAGGTTACCAGTGGTGTGCCACAGGGATCTATCCTTGGTCCGAGTCTTTTTAACATCTTTGTTAGTGATATTGCGGAAGGGCTGTTGAGTAAGGTTTGCCTCTTTGCAGATGATACCAAAATCTGCAATAGAGTAGACACCCAGGAAGGTGTAGTTAACTTGAGCAGGAATCTAGCTAAACTTGAAGAATAATCTAGAATTTGGCAATTGAGATTTAATGCTAAAAAACGCAGGTTCATGCATTTTGGCTGCAAAGGTCCAAGGAATCCTGATATTCCTGGACACTGCCTCAGCTTTTGACAGCATGAATCACAAAATACTCATTTCAAGACTCTAACAAATTGGATTACAAGGCACGGTAATTCAATAGTTTCAATCCTGTTTATCTGACCGCACACAACAAGTCCAAATTGGACAAACTTGTTCCTCCACATTCAAACAACTACAAGGCCTTCCACAAGGATCCGCTCTCTCTTCTCTATTTTTTAATCTATATATCCAACCAATTTGCAATATCTTTAAGAAGCACAAAGTAAATTATCATATCTATGCGGATGACAAAATGATTTATATTCCCATAGATATGATAAACCCCATTTATCACCAAATAACATCCTGCATAAATGAAGCAACAGACTGGCTTAATCTAAACAACCTAAAAATAAACTTTGTCAAAACCGAAGTACTATTTGTCGCTCGTAACCCAACTTTTATCCCCTCCTCTAAATTCCACCTTCAAGAAGTTAGCTGGATGTCAAATCCGAAGTAAAGTACCTTGGGGGTCATTCTAGACCAGTCACTAAACATGATAACACACATAAAATCAGTTACCAAAGCCATATACTTTAAACTCCATAAGTTACAACATCTCCGACCCTTGCTCGAAAGCCATGACTTCAGATCTGTACTTCAGGCATTAATCATACCTCATTTTGACTTCTGCAACTGCATCCTTCAGGGCCTCCCGAAAAAATTTTTTTACTACTCCAATTGGTGCAGAAACTTGCTGCACATATAATCTTTAAAGCACACCATTCCGACCATATCAACCCCACTACTCTATAAACTTCATTGGTTACCCATTACACACAGAATAAAATATAAATATCTAATGATAGTCTTTAAACTCCTAAACAACATAGCTCCATCGCATTTATCCTCACTCCTTATTACATCCACCAACACAAAACTCAGAAGGAGCTGTTCACAAAACATTCTAGAAACACCCCATCATGTTCGCAATACCACTCACTTTACATCTAACAGGGCCTTCACATACATTGCCCCAACGCTTTGGAATGCTCTCCCAGATAGGCTAAGATCCTTAAAAGACCTCCAATAACTTCGCAAAGACCTTAAAACATTACTGTTCATAGAGTACTATGGTAACCATACAATTCCCTCACAAGTACAACAGATTTAAATATTCACTTCCTTACTGGTCTTCAGTCAGTACCTTTATAATATTGTACAAAAGTTGATTGTTAACACATCTTGATGATGTTCATCACCATTTATCTCTTGTTATAATGTAAAGTTGTTGTGCTCTATTCTAATGTTACAATGTAAAAGTTGTTGTGTTTCGTTCTCTGTAAACCGCCCCTGATCTCTGGAAGCGGTGATATAAAAAAGCTAATAAATAAATATAAATAAATAAAGGGATCACTACAGCGTAGGGGGCGAAGTACGTCTGTCTACGAAAGAAAAGCGGGATCTGAGCGTGATTGTTTCTGATGATCTGAAAGTGGCTAAACAGGTAGGAAAAGCAACGGCAAAAGCCAGAAGGATGCTTGGGTGCATAGGGTGAGGAATGGCTAGCAGAAAAAAGAAGGTGATAGTGCTTCTGTACAAGTCTCTGGTGCGACCACATTGTGGGCAGTTCTGGAGACCACTCCTTCAGAAGGATTTAAGCAGGATGGAGTTGAAGCAGAAGGTGGCTACTAAGATTGTTAGAGGTTTTCGTTATAAAGCATATGGGGACAGACTTAAAGATCTTAATATGTATATGTTAGAGGAAAGGCGGGATAGAGGAAATATGATAGAGATGTTTAAATACCTCCGTGGCATAAATGCCCAAGAGGAGAGCCTCTTTCGACTGAAAGCAAACTCTGCTATGAGGGGACATAGGATGGAAGTGAAAGGGGTAATATGTGAAAATATTTCTTTACAGAAAGAGTGATAGATGTGTGGAATAGTCTCTCAGTGGAGGTAGTAGAGACGAGGACAGTATCTGAATTCAAGAAAGCATGGGACAAGCACACAAGATCTCTAAAGGATAAAAGGGGACTATTGTAGTGGATATGGAAGGGCACACTAAATAGGTTCTGTGGTCTTTTTCTGTTGTCATTTTCTATGTTTCTATGTCTCTGCATGGTCCCCTGCTGCCTGTCTGTGTGTACAGCGTAGTTACTCACCTGTAACAAGTGTTGTCCAGGAACGAGTAGGAAGTCAGTTCTCACATGTGGGTGACATTGGCGCCGATGCAGTCATAAGAACATAAGAACATAAGATATGCCATACTGGGTCAGACCAAGGTCCATCAAGCCCAGTATTCTGTTTCCAACAGTGGCCAATCTAGGTCATACGTACCTAGCAGTTTCCCCAAGGGACACAGGTTCCACAATGCTTGTATTGGTTCAAGCATTGATATCCTGGGTCCCTTCTTAATAATGGTTTATGGACCTTTCCTCCAGGAACTTGTCCAAACCTTTTTTAAACCCAGCTACACTAACAGCCTTTACTACATCCTCCGGTAACAAATTCCAGAGTTTGATTACACGTTGAGTGAAAAAATATTTTCTTTTATTAGTCTTAAATAGTTTACCCTGTAGCTTCATTGCATGTCCCCTAGTCTTTCTATATTCTGATAAGGTAAACAATCGATCTACGTTTACCCGTTCCACTCCGTTCATTAATTTATAGACTTCTATCATATCTCCCCTCAGCCGTCTCTTTTCCAGGTTAAAGAGCCCAAACCTTTTTAGCCTTTCTTCATAGGAGTAGCCTTCCACCCCTTTACCATTTTGGTGGCTCTTCTCTGAACCTTTTCTAAAATCGCTATATCCTTTTTAAGATACGGCGACCAGAATTGCACACAATATTCAAGGTGCGGTCTCACCATGGAACGATATAGAGGCATTATAATATCTTTTGTTTTATTTTCCATTCCTTTCCTTATCATACCTAGCATTCTATTTGCTCTCTTGGCCGCCGCTGCACACTGGGCCGAGGGTTTTAACATGGTATCCACAATGACGCCTAAATCTTTTTCCTGGGTGGTGATTCCTAATGTGGAACCTTGCATCGTGTAACCATAGTTTGGGTTGTTCTTCCAAGGTGCATAACCTTGCACTTCTCCACATTAAATTTCATCTGCCATTTTGATGCCCAGTCTTCCAATTTATCAAGATCCTCTTGCAATTTTCCACAATCCTCCTGGGTTTTAACAACTTTAAATAGTTTTGTGTCATCTGCAAATTTGATAACCTCACTCGTTATTCCACTTTCCAGGTCATTTATGAATATGTCAAAAAGCAGCGGACCCAGCACAGATCCCTGGGGTACACCACTATTCACCTTTCTCCATTGGGAAAATTGGCCATTTAGCCCTACCCTCTGCTTTCTATCTTTTAACCAGTTCCTGATCCACAATAGTACACTGCCTCCTATCCCATGACTCTTTAGTTTTGCCAAAAGTCTCTCATGAGGGACCTTGTCAAAGGCTTTCTGAAAGTCCAGATACACAATATCAACCGACTCACCTTTGTCCACCTGTTTATTCACTCCTTCAAAAAAACATAACAGATTAGTAAGACAAGATCTTCCTTGTCTAAAGCCATGTTGGCTGTCTCCCATTAGGTCGTGACTATCTACATGCTGAGTAATTTTATTCTTTATGATGGTTTCTACCATTTTTCCCGGTACTGATGTCAGGCTCACCGGTCTGTAGTTTCCCGGATCACCCCTCGAACCCTTTTTAAAAATTGGTGTTACATTGGCGATCCTCCAATCCTCAGGTATAAGAGATGATTTTAATGATAGTTCACAGATTACTGATAGCAGGTCTGCAATCTCAATTTTCAGTTCTTTCAACACCCTTGGATGTATACCATCCGGCCCAGGTGATTTGCTACTCTTCAGTTTATCTAATAGTTGTAAGACATCTTCCTGATGTATCGATATTTCCTTCAATTCTTCCACACCTTTAAATACCACTTCAGTCATGGGTAACATCCCTACATCTTCCTCAGTAAAGACCGAAGCAAAGAATTCATTCAGTCTCTCCGCTATCGCCTTGTCGCCTCTTAGTGCTCCTTTAACCCCTTTATCATCTAATGGACCAACTGACTCTCTCACAGGTTTTTTGCTACGAATGTACTTGAAAAGGTCTTTATTTCGCATTTTTGCTTCCGCAGCAAGCTTCTTCTCAAATTCTCTCTTTGCCTGCCTTATCAATGCCTTGCATTTGACTTGCCAGTGCTTGTGCTGTTTCCAGGTTTCATCGTTTGGCTCTTTTTTCCATTTCCTGAAAGATGCTTTTTTGGCAACAACAGCCTCTCTGACCTCACCTTTAAACCATGCTGGCAGTTTTTTGGACTTCCTTCCACTTTTCTTAAAGCGTGGAATACAGCTGGTCTGGGCTTCCAAGATAGTATTTTTCAACAACACCCAAGCTTGATGTACGTCTTTAACCTTTGCAACTGCTCCTTTTAGTTTTTTCTTAACTGTTTTCCTCATTTTATCATAGTCTCCCTTTTGAAAGTTAAAGGGTAGTACTGTGGATTTCCTTACTATCCCTCCTCCACTAATTAAATCAAAGGTGATCATGCTATGATCACTATTGCCAAGTGGCCCCAACACCCTTATCTCTTGCACTACATCTGGTGTTCCACTAAGGACTAGGTCTAATATTGCTTCCCCTCTGGTCGGTTCATGAACCAGCTGCTCCAAGAAGCAGTCATTTATTTCATCTAGGAACTTTATCTCCCTAGCATGTCCTGTTGTGACACTGACCCAGTCGATGCCGGGGTAATTGAAATCACCCATTATTATTACTGCACTGTAACTTTTGCTAGCTTCCTTGATTTCTTTGAGCATTTCATCATCCATTTGTTCATTCTGGCCAGGCGGACGATAGTACACCCCCACTGCCATTGCCTTCCCCTTTTTACATGGAATTTCAATCCATAGAGATTCTACAGCAAATTTTGTTTCTTGCAAAACTTTAATCCTTTCTGACTCAATGCCCTCTCTAACATAGATCGCAACCCCTCCACCAATTTGATCAGCTCTATCATTACGATATAGTTTGTACCCAGGTATCACAGTGTCCCACTGGTTGTCCTCCTTCCACCATGTCTCTGATATTCCAATCATATCTAACCTCTCGTTTAGTGCTATATATTCTAACTCTCCCATCTTGTTTTGTAGACTTCTAGCATTTGCATACAAGCATTTTAGAGACTGTATTTTATTCATATTAATTTGGCTATTGGTAGACATGGGTAATTTGGGATCTTTAAGCTCTTTCTGCTCCATACCCGAGGGCATTTGGGCTACTTTACTCTTTTTTGGAACCTCTCTGCTTTTTGTAGTATCCTTCAAGGATACATTCTTCCGAACCATGCGCTCTTGGGCGACTGTCGGCTTTCCCCTATTATCTAGTTTAAAAGCTGCTCTATCTCCTTTTTAAAGGTTAATGCCAGCAGCCTGGTTCCATCCCGGTTAAGGTGAAGCCCATCCCTTCGGAAGAGCCCCTTCTTTCCCCAGAATGTTCCCCAGTTCCTAACAAATCCGAACCCCCTCATCTCTGCACCATTGTCTCATCCACGCATTGAGACTCCGGAGCTCTGCCTGCCTTTTGGGTCCTGCACGTGGAACGGGAAGCATTTCGGAGAACGCTACCCTGGAAGTTCTGGATTTCAACTTCCTACCTAAAAGCCTAAATTTAGCTTCCAGAACCTCCCTACCACATTTTCCTATGTCATTGGTACCGACATGTACCAAGACAGCAGACTCCTCCCCAGCACTATCTAAGACCTTATCTAGGTGGCGTGTGAGGTCCGCTACCTTCGCACCAGGCAGGCATGTTACCAGGCGATCCTCACGTCCACCAGCCACCCAGCTATCTACATGCCTAATGATCGAATCACCAACTATAGCTGCTGTCCTAACCCTTCCCTCATGGGCACTTGGCCCTGGAGAAACCTCCTCGGTGCGAGAGGGGTTTACATCACCTGGAGGACAGGTCCTAGTTACAGGATCACTTCCTGCCACACCAGGGTGATGCTCTCCTGTCACGTGACCTCTCTCCTCCATGGCAACAGGGATGCTGCCAGACTGGAGGTGGGACTTCAGGACTATATCCCTGTAGGTCTCGTCTATGTACCTCTCTGTCTGTCTTATGTTTTCCAAGTCTGCTACTCTAGCCTCTAGAGAACGGACTCGTTCCCTGAGAGCAGAGAGCTCCTCGCACCTAGTGCACACGTAAGACCTCTCACCAGCTGGGAGAAAATCATACATGTGACACTCAATGCAAAAGACTGGAAAGCCCACATCCCGCTGCTGGACTGCTGTCTGCATCTTAGTTTTAAGTTTGTGTTTAGATCTTTAAGTTCTTTATGTACTAAAGGGTGCTATGGATATTTATACCACTAAAACTGTACCTAAGAAGTTTAATATACCTTGTTCACCAGAAGCTTAATTAATCTCAGGTCCTTAGTGTATGACTGATTTGGGTAATGAGCTTCACCTGAGAGCACCTCCTGTATTTTAAGTTGTGCAAGTACCTATAAAGCTGGGATTATCCCAGGGGAGGGTGGGTGTGGGGAGGGAGGGAGGGATATAACACTTATTAAAAAAGGGCTGCTACACAGTACCCTGTCCTGTGCTGCTGAGGTAAGCTATATTCTGATTTGATTTAAATTATAGCTCTTTGCTGCTGCTAGGCTCTAACCTATTATGAAATTTAAACTACAAGCTCTCTGCTGGATTCTAAATTTAACCAGAAAGCTCTCTTCTGTGTTTTAATTTGAAACTAAAAGTACTTTGCTGATGCTAGGCCCTGAGTGACTATGAAATTTAAACTACAGCTCCCTACTGGGTATGAAAGGTAACCAGAAAGTTCTCTTCTGTGTTTTAAATTGAATCTTAAACTGTTGCTACTAGGCCCTGACTGATTTAACAAAAAATAGTGGGTTCACAGATTAATTAGCTTTAAAAGAAAAAAAATTCCTTTCAGAAAAATTCCCAGAAGTATATACTCACAATTTCAGATTTCTCTCCAGAAGTAACAGCCCCCCTTTCTAGTCCTTCTAGTCCTTCTAGTCCATGCGGTAACTTGTCCCCAGCTTTCAAAGAAAGCCTTTGGGAGATGCACCACACATGCATGATCCCCTTCCAGCCTAGGGGTGCCATCTTGCCTCAGTATGATGACAGAGCTCAAGATGGCAAAAAAGAATAACGACCACGGGAAGGAGGGAGGGTTGAGGACTGATTCCTGTTGTCCCTGGAGAGCACCAGTTACAGGTGCGTAACTCTGCTTTCTCTGGGAACAAGCAAAAAGTCAGTTCTCACATATGGGACACCCCAGCTACAGGCTACCGAAAAACCTGTAAAAGCCACGGGTGACCAGAAAAGGTGAACCATGAGAAGCTACAACTGAGTCAAGGAACTAGCTTCCGGTAGCTGGAACACACCATAGAGCTGGAGGGAAGGAGTTGCCTTACACCCCAAAGAAATAACGGAGTACTGCCTGGCTGAAGGCACTGTCCCGGCGGGACTCCCTCTCCAGGCAGTAATGACCTGTAAAGGTATGGACAGAAGACAAGGTGGTAGCCTGGCAGATCTCTGCCAAAGGAACAGAGCGCAGGATCGTCATAGAGGCCGCCATGGTCGGATGCTGTGCACCGTAACTCGGCGTTCAATTGAGAGACCAGCCTGCTCGTCAGCTTAGGCGATGCAGTCTGCCACCCAAATGGACAAGGTATACTTAGAGAGCACTGTTCCCAGCCGATTTGGGTCATAGGAGATGAAGAGCTGTGAGGAGCAGCGGTGGATAGGGCTGGCGCTACCCAGTAAGCCAAGTAAGCGCGGCAGGAGGGTGCTGGCAGCAGGGGGGCGCCGATGCTAGCCGCCCACCATTCACTGCTTTAAAAAAGAAAGCAGCCGCGGGAACATTTCTCTGTTCCCCCGGCTCTGCTATCTTTTAAACTGCTGGACCGTGGCGTTTGCAGCAGTAATGAGCATTTCTTGTTTCTTGTAAGATACAGGAAATGCTTATTATTGCCTTTAGAAACTCCGCAACTCAGCAGTATGAATGACAACAGAGCCGCAGGAACAGAGAAATGTTCCAGCGGCTGCTTTCTTTTTTGAAGGACGAATCAGAGCAGACACTGGGGAGCTGGAAGGGAGCAGACACTAGGGAGCTGGAAGGGAGGGAGGGGGAGTGGAAGGGAGCAGACACTAGGGAGCTGGAAGGGAGCAGACATGGGGGGCTTCAAGGGAGCAGATACGGGGGGGGGGGAGCTGGAAGGGAGTAGACATGGGGAGCTACACGGGGGAGCTGGAAAGCAGCAGACATGGGGGGCTACAAGGGAGCAGATGGGGATGGGGCTGGAAGGTGGCTAGGTAATAGGAGGGAGGTTGGAAGAGAACTGACAGGGGGGGAAGGTGGGAGCTGGAAGGAAGCTCACATGCAGATGGCACTGGAAGGCAGATGGACAGAGGAGAGGGTGACTGGAAGGGAACTGACACAGGAGGGGGCATTGGGACTGGAAGTTCGCTGTTACCTGGGATGGTATTTGGACTAGAAGAGGCTGGACGATGGAAAAGGAGGGGGGCTGGAAGGGAATAGACACCAGTGGCGATGCTGGGAATGCAAGGGAGTTGACACTAGAAGCTACTGGGAGGGGTGGTTGTAAAGGGGGCTGATACTGGGGAGGGTTACTGGGACTGGAAAAAGGCTGCTGGAAGAAAATGAAGAAAGCAAAAGGAGAGACAGGAAATGGCAGATGGACTATAGACTGTAGAAAGAGAACTAAGAGAAGACAGAGGAAAACAGAAACCTCAGATCAGGACCAGCATGTTCAAAAATCGTCAAAGGTAGAAAAAATAATTTTATTTTCAATTTAGAGATTGGACTTTGTGCTACCTTTATATTTCATCTTTTATCTTGTGTGGCACTGCATGTGGAGTCTGGCTTCTTGGAGTTTCATTTTAAGTTTTGTCTACATATTTTTATTTTTACTTTAGGTTGTGGTCACTTATTCTGTACTTGGTGAGGGTCTGTGTTCTGAGTGTGTGACCAAGGCCAGATGTTCTGTTAACATGGAGTTTGTATGTAGGGACTGTACTATAGTAATTTGACTTGTACAGCTTTTCTAACAGGTGTATGGATGTTTTTGGGCCCATTGCAGTATTTATAGTGCTGCTTTTTTCTGGGTTGGCCCCCTATTGTATGAGTTTTGAAAGTGTATGCTGGTATGGTATGGTACATTTGGCTTTGTAGATCTTCAGTGACTTTTGCAGTGTTTTATATTAGTTCACAATATGCCTGGCACTGGAGAATGTTTGCTGTTGTTAGTGTGATGACCAGAATCAAATTTTATTTTTATTTTTTTGGACTATCACAGCCTGTTTGTATGATGCTAAGTATTTTTATTTTGGTCATGTATTTGCTCTTTTGCTGCAATTTTCTTACAACACTGGATTTGAAGGAGAAACACTAATATCGCCTGAAAAGAGTTCACAAAGTGGTTTTGGGAAAAAGGAGGGTAGGGTGACCCAACATTAATAATAATGAGGGAGGGGCGCTGATTTATAGGTTGCAGGGGGGTGCTAGAAACCCTAGCACCGGTCCTGGTGGTGGGCCTGGGAACACTGCAAATAGTAGGCCAGGATCCGCTTACGGTCCAGAGTGTGGAGAGCAGCCTCTGCCCTGTTAGCATGAGGTTGCGGGAAGAAGGTGAGGAGGATGAGGTGGAAAGGAGACACCATCTTAGGCAGAAACTTGGGGTGCGTGCACAGCATGACCCTGTTCTTGTGGAAACTTGTATAAGGTGGATGGGCCACCAGAGCCTGAAACTTGCTAAACCTGCGAGCAGAGGTAAACACCATGAAAAAAATACACCTTCCAGGAGAGATACTTTAGGTAGCAACAGCTGAGAGCCTTAAAAGGTGGCACGGTAAGTTTTGAGAGAACCATGTTGATCCCACTGTACCGCCGGGAGGTGGACGGGTGGCCTGGAGAGTAGTAGGCCCATGAGGAAGTGAGTCATGAGGGGCTGAGCAGAGAGGGGCTTGCCCTTGACAAGATTGTGGTGTGCCAAAAGTGCGATAAGTTGTAAGTAGGACAGGTGAAGCAGATACTGCAGCACCAGCTGGACAGAACAGGAGAAGGGTTTGATCTGCTTCTCCACGCACCACACAGAGAATTTCTGCCACTTGAAGGCATAGGCCTGGCAGGTCGAAGATTTGTGGGAGACCAGGAGGACCTCCTCCACCTCGCTCGAGAGATTTAAGTGGGCCAGGGCCACCCTTTCAGCAGCCAGGCTGTCAGAGCTAGGGATCCCAGATTGGGGTGTAGGAGAGAGCCATCCTCCTGTGAGAGCAGGCCCGTGGTGCATCCCAGAGGAACTGGGGGCACCTGGGATAGTCAGAGGAGCAGTGGGAACCATGGCAGCCGGGCCCACTGAAGGGCCATCACTGTGACTCTGTCGAGCTGGACCTGGAACAGCATTTTTGAGAGCAGCGGCGCGGGCGGGAAGGCGTAGAGGAGGTTTCCCGTCCATGGGATGAGGAACGCATCCACTGCAACCCATGAGGGATGTGACTGCCTAGAACATAAGATATGCCATACTGGGTCAGACCAAGGTCCATCAAGTCCAGTATCCTGTTTCCAACAGTGGCCAACCCAGGTCACAAGTATCTGGCAGTTTCCCCAAAAGACACAAGCTCCTCTCTAAAATACATTCTCTAAAATGCTTGTATGCAAATGCTAGAGGTCTAAAAAATAAGATGGGAGAGTTAGAATATATAGCACTAAATGAGAGATTAGATATGATTGGAATATCAGAGACATGGTGGAAGGAGGACAACCAGTGGGACACTGTGATACCTGGGTACATCGTAATGATAGAGCTGATCAAATTGGTGGAGGGGTTGCTCTCTATGTTAGAGAGGGCATTGAGTCAGAAAGGATTAAAGTTTTGCAGGAAACAAAATCTGCTGTAGAATCTATATGGATTGAAATTCCATGTAAAAGGGGGAAGGTGATGGCAGTGGGGGTGTACTATCGACCGCCTGGCCAGAATGACCAAATGGATGATGAAATGTTCAAAGAAATCAAGGAAGCTAACAAACGTTACAGCGCAATAATAATAATGGGTGATTTCAACTACCCCGGTATCGACTGGGTCAGTGTCACGTCAGGACATGCTAGGGAGATAAAGTTCCTAGATGAAATAAATGACTGCTTCTTGGAGCAGCTGGTTCATGAACCGACCAGAGAGGAAGCCATATTAGACTTAGTCCTTAGTGGAACACCAGATCTAGTGCAAGAGATAAGGGTGTTGGGGCCACTTGGCAATAGTGATCATAGCATGATTGCCTTTGATTTAATTAGTGGAGGAGGGATAGTAAGGAAATCCACAGTACTACCTTTTAACTTTTGAAAGGGAGACTATGATAAAATGAGGAAAACAGTTAAGAAAAAACTAAAAGAAGCAGTTGCAAAGGTTAAAGACGTACATCAGGCTTGGGTGTTGTTGAAAAATACTATCTTGGAAGCCCAGACCAGCTGTATTCCACGCTTTAAGAAAAGTGGAAGGAAGTCCAAAAAACTGCCAGCATGGTTTAAAGGTGAGGTCAGAGAGGCTGTTGTTGCCAAAAAAGCATCTTTCAGGAAATGGAAAAAAGAGCCAAACGACGAAACCTGGAAACAGCACAAGCACTGGCAAGTCAAATGCAAGGCATTGATAAGGCAGGGAAAGGGAGAATTTGAGAAGAAGCTTGCTGCGGAAGCAAAAACGCGAAGTAAAGACCTTTTCAAGTACATTCGTAGCAAAAAACCTGTGAGAGAGTCAGTTGGTCCATTAGATGATAAAGGGGTTAAAGGAGCACTAAGAGGCGACAAGGCGATAGCGGAGAGACTGAATGAATTCTTTGCTTCGGTCTTTACTGAGGAAGATGTAGGGATGTTACCCATGACTGAAGTGGTATTTAAAGGTGCGGAAGAATTGAAGGAAATATCGATACATCGGGAAGATGTATTACAACTATTAGATAAACTGAAGAGTAGCAAATCACCTGGGCCGGATGGTATACATCCAAGGGTGTTGAAAGAACTGAAATATGAGATTGCAGACCTGCTATTAGTAATCTGTGAACTATCATTAAAATCATCTCTAATACCTGAAGATTGGAGGATCGCCAATGTAACACCAATTTTTAAAAAAGGGTTCCAGGGGTGATCCGGGAAACTACAGACCGGTGAGCCTGACATCAGTACCGGGAAAAATGGTAGAAACCATCATAAAGAATAAAATTACTCAGCATGTAGATAGTCATGACCTAATGGGAGACAGCCAACATGGCTTTAGATAAGGAAGATCTTGTCTTACTAATCTGTTATGATTTTTTGAAGGAGTGAATAATCAGGAGGACAAAGGTGAGTCAGTTGATATTGTGTATCTGGACTTTCAGAAAGCCTTTGACAAGGTCCCTCATGAGAGACTTTTGGCAAAACTAAAGAGTCATGGGATAGGAGGCAGTGTACTATTGTGGATCAGGAACTGGTTAAAAGATTGAAAGTAGAGGGTAGGGCTAAATGGCCAATTTTCCCAATGGAGAAAGGTGAATAGTGGTGTACCCCAGGGATCTGTGCTGGGTCCGCTGCTTTTTGACATATTCATAAATGACCTGGAAAGTGGAATAACGAGTGAGGTTATCAAATTTGCAGATGACACAAAACTATTTAAAGTTGTTAAAACCCAAGAGGATTGTGGAAAATTGCAAGAGGATCTTGATAAATTGGAAGACTGGGCATCAAAATGGCAGATGAAATTTAAGGTGGACAAGTGCAAGGTTATGCACCTAGGGAAGAACAACCCAAACTATGGTTACATGATGCAAGGTTCCACATTAGGAACTACCACCCAGGAAAAAGATTTAGGCGTCATTGTGGATACCATGTTAAAACCTTCGGCCCAGTGTGCAGCAGCGGCCAAGAGAGCAAATAGAATGCTAGGTATGATAAGGAAAGGAATGGAAAATAAAACAAAAGATATTATAATGCCTCTATATCGTTCCATGGTGAGACCGCACCTTGAATATTGTGTGCAATTCTGGTCGCCGTATCTTAAAAAGGATATAGCGATTTTAGAAAAGGTTCAGAGAAGAGCCACCAAAATGGTAAAGGGGATGGAAGGATACTCCTATGAAGAAAGGCTAAAAAGGTTAGGGCTCTTTAACCTGGAAAAGAGACGGCTGAGGGGAGATATGATAGAAGTCTATAAATTAATGAACGGAGTGGAACGGGTAAACGTAGATCGATTGTTTACCTTATCAGAATATAGAAAGACTAGGGGACATGCAATGAAGCTACAGGGTAAACTATTTAAGACTAATAAAAGAAAATATTTTTTCACTCAACGTGTAATCAAACTCTGGAATTTGTTACCGGAGGATGTAGTAAAGGCTGTTAGTGTAGCTGGGTTTAAAAAAGGTTTGGACAAGTTCCTGGAGGAAAGGTTCATAAACCATTATTAAGAAGGGACCCAGGATATCAATGCTTGAACCAATACAAGCACTGTGGAACCTGTGTCCCTTGGGGAAACTGCTAGGTACATATGACCTAGATTGGCCACTGTTGGAAACAGAATACTGGCCTTGATGGACCTTGGTCTGACCCAGTATGGCATATCTTATGTAATGCTTGCATTGGGACAAGCAGTGGATTTCCTGGGCCCCCTTTAATAATTTTTTATTGACCTGTCCTCCAGGAACTTGTCCAAACCTTTTTTAAACCCAGCTACACTAACAGCCTTTATTACATCATCCGGTAATGAATTCCAGAGTTTGATTATGCGTCGTATGAAAAAATATTTTCTCTTATTAGTCTTATATGGGTTACCCTGTAGCTCCATTGCATGTCCCCTAGTCTTTCTACATTTTGATGGCGTAATCAATCGATCTACATTTACCCATTCCACTCCATTCATTAATTTATAGACCTCTATCATATCTCCCCTCAGCCGTCTCTTTTCCAGGTTGAAAAGCCCTAACCTTTTTAGCCTCTCCTCATAGGAGTATCCTTCCATTCCCTTTATCATTTTGGTGGCTCTTCTCTGTACCTTTTTTCAATTCTGCTATATCCTTAGAGCAGAAGCGTGGCAGCTAAGCATTGGCTGGGCTGGCAAAGCGGTATATCTGTGGGAGCTAGCTCGCAGGCCACCCGAGGGTCCAGCCGCCACTCGTGTGGTTGAAGGACCCGGCTGAGTCAGTCCGCCAGGGTGTTGTCCTGTCCTGAGAGATAGGCTGCCCACAGGAGCATCGCACTCTTGCTGGCAAAAGAGCAGAGGCTCACTGCCTTCCATCACAGAAGGGATAATCCCATACCTCTCTGCTTGTTGATACAGAAAATCGCCACATGTTGTCTGTCTGGATCAGTACCACTTGATGCAGCAAGTGGTGTTGAAAAGCCCAGAGAGCTAGCACTATGGCTCAAAGCTCCAGGAGGTTGTTCTGCCTGTGACCAACTGCCCTGAGTGCAGAGGTCATTGCAATGGGCTCCCCAGCTCAGTTTGGAAGCATCCGTGGTGAGGATCCTCTGGGGTGCGGGGGTCTGGAAGGGCATCCCGGCTTGTAGGTACTAGAGCTGTTGCCACCAGCCGAGGGAGTCAGCCAAAGGATGAGTCACATCCACTCTGTCCCACAGGTGCCCTGTTGCCTGAGACCACTGGGATTGGAGGACCCACTGAGCCGGCCGCATATGTAGGTGGGCAACTGGGGTGGCATGCATCGTGGATGCCATGTGACCCAGCAGGCAAAGCAGGAGGCAGGCAGATGCCGAGGAGTGACCCTGGACATGCCCTGCAAGCACCATGAGGCGCTGGGGTTATCTGGAGGGAGGAAGGCCTTGGCCTGGGTGGTGTCCAGCAGTGCTCCTATGAACTCCAGGCATTGTGCTAGAGGGAGGCATTGTGGGAGCTATGATGAATACCAAGTGCTCCAGAATGAGGATGGTGCAGGCCACCGCCTGATGAGCTATGGCATTGATACTGCCCTTTATGAGACAGTTCAGATAGAGGAAGATGAACACCCCCTGGAGACAAAGGAATGTGGCGACCACCACCAGGCACTTGGTAAATACCCTTGGGGCAGAGGCCAAACCGAAGAGTAGAACCCTGCACTGGCAGTGGCAGCCTCCTACCATGAGGTGGAGGTACTGCCTGTGAAGGGGATGGATGAGGATGTGAGTATATGATCCAAGGAGCATAGCCAGTGTCTCTGCTGGAGGTATGGCAGCAATGTTCCAAAAGAGAGTATTTTGAATTTCTCCCTCACCAGGAAGTGATTAAGGTCTTGCAGGTCTATAATGGGCTGGAACCCTCTGGTCCTTTTGGGTATCAGAAAGTAGAGGGAGTAGAACCCCTTGCCCCTGAGTGAAGGGGAATGGGTTCCACCGCTCTGTCTGCCAGAAGACTTGCGAGTTCAAGCCGAAGCAGGCCCCAGTGAAGGGGAGTCATAGGGGGCTCTCCTGGAAAGAATGGCAGGGGTGACTGATCGAGGTGGAGGAGGTAACCCTCCTTTACCACCTGTAGGGGGAGTAGCCTAGTAGTTAGAGCAACTGACTAGTATCCAGAAGATCAAGGGCTCAATTCCCATTGGCACTCCTTGTGACCTTGGGCAAGTCACTTTACCTTCTATTACCTCAGAAGAAAAGGCCTGGCAATCTACTTCCATTGATACATGTACATTACTAAGAAAACCCAGAGGCAGCTGGGTCACTAGGAGTCATCACTGACTTGATGACACTTAAAAAAAAAGGGCCCATGCATCAGTGGTGATGATGGACCACCTCTCAGCATAAAATACCAGATGCCCCCCCCCCATCTCCTGGGGAAGGGAGGAGTCTAAGGAGTCAAAAGCCTGCACCAGAGCCACAGTCTGTGGTTTGGGAGTCTTAGGCTTACAAGAGCATGCCCTTGCCCCTTGGCCTGCCAGCCCTGTTGGAGAGCTGGAAAGGCTGAGGGTAGTTTTTGTAAGCCTTCAGGTATAGGGGCTTTTTACCCAAAGCCTTCCTTCAGAACTTATTTGATAAACTGTCAATATTCAGCTCACAGTGCTTACATCCAACTCTGACGCAGCGTTGGGTTTCGAACACTGGCTGTAAACCCAGTTCTGCTTCAGGGAGTTAATACATCAATTCCATAATGCAAAATTGTATTTGTAATAACTGTAGAGATTGCAACATCTGTAAACACCCTTCAGCTTCCATCATGACATATTCATAAGTGATCTGGAAATGGGAATAACAAGGTGATCAAATTTGCAGATGACAAAGAATTGTTCAAAGTTGTTAAAACACAAGAGAATTGTGAAAAATTGCAAGAGGACCTTGATAAACTGGAAGACTGAATGTCCAAATGGCAGATGAAATTAAATGTGGACAAGTGCAAAGTTATGCACCTAGGAAAGAACAACCCAAACTATGGTTACACATGCAAGGTTCCATATTAGGAACCACCACCCTGGAAAAGAATTAAGGCGTCATCATGGATAACATGTTGAAACTTTCCGCCCAGTGTGCAGTGGTGGCTAAGAAAGCAAATAGAATGCTAGGTATCATAAGGAAAGGAATGGAGAATAAAACAAATGATATTATAGTGCCTTTGTATCGCTCCATGCTGTGACTGCACCTTGAAAATTGTGTGCAATTCTGGTCCCAAAGGGAGCCACCAGTACCTGCACACTATTGTATGAAGACCAACCAAGCAGGTACACAAAGACCGGCGACAATTAGGTTCGGATGTAAATTCTTTAATAGGCCTGCTCGTCTCTGCAGCTCTGTTTTCTTAGTCCACTGAGCCAGAGGTTGGTCATTCTGTTGCAGCAGGCACTCACTAAAATACTGCAGTTGGTGATTGCTTCTACTGGCACAAGACTCTTCTGGCTCCAATGCGCCTGGTGCACCTTCCACATACTACTGGCCATCACTGAATAGAGATGGCACGTCAAGCCAGATGTCAGCCACCTCTTCTTCCTCTGTGTTCTACTCGCTGATACCAACCTGTCCCTTCACGACTATAGCCTGATGCCCATCCTGGCTGGAAATTGTCTCAGTGTTGGTACCACACTCCCACATTCTGAAAGAGGGGTCCCTCTCCAGGGGTCTGGCCCCCAGTCTCAGCACTGCTTTCCTCCAGTAGATCATCACCAGAAGCCTCACCAGTAGAAAGGAAATCAAATGTGTTTCTTTCACTATGTGTCCTCCATATAGTTACCCACAGTGGTCTAATCCCTGTTTGCTCTTAACGTCTAAGATATACATTCCTGACCAGCTGTGCATAGTGGGTGGCTAAGGATGGCAAACTCAATGCTGGCCCATACACCTATGGCACCGACACTGCTCATGCCAACACAAACACCCCAAGAGCAAGGTTATATGATGATTCACTATGGGAAAAAGCAGAAAGAACAGCCCTCTCATGTCACATTCTCTGCATGTCCATAGCATGCAACATATTCCCTAGCTCACATTTGAAGTGAGTGCAACTGCAGTGGAGGATAGGAAGGTCACTTAAGCACATATAGCCATATTTCTCATGGACTTAGGCACATGCAGTGAGAACTGTTCAGACATGCCATGCATGGTGGCCACACCTCTAGGCTGAGCATGCCCTCTGAAGAAGGCCCATCCAGTGATGAAAGCTGTTGCACAAGAGGGTGGTAATGAGGCAGGGACCGAGTGATGGAACAATGGGCAGAGCAATCATCCCTACTCCATCGCTGGACATCACATCGGGACAACCGACAGCCCCATCGAGACCCCGGCAGCCTCCAGGAAGTCATCCCTGCTCCGATCCATCCAGCAACAAGGTGGTAAGCTCCACTCTTTCACTCTGATGTGATTGCCCCACGCCTGCTCTCACATTTAAAGCCGGAATACTAAGGAAGCGATCCTTTCCCTGCTCCATCACTGGACATTGCATCAGGACCACTGCCAGCCCCATGGAGACCCCAGCAGTCTCCAGGAAGTCGCCCCTGCTCCAATCCATCCAATAACAAGGTGGTGAGCTTCACCCTGTCGCGCTAACATGATTGCCCTGCACCTGTGCTCACATTTAAAGCCGGAATGTCATAGGCGTACTTGCACCTGGCGGGCCTGTGCCTAAGGGACACACTAAAGGGCCCTTAGATGTGGCCCTTGGAGTGACCGGGAGTGTCCATCCCTTCTCATGGACCTCGAAGGGTAAATCTACTGCTACTACTACTACTGAGCATGACAACAAAGCTATAGTATTGCCCACTCATTTAACTGTACAGCATAGAGGAGAATCACATTTCACCCTCTTCCAAGCCCAACGAAATACATTTGAAAGCACAGAATGTAGGTAAAATATTTCAAACATCTCAACAACACAGTGTCTGTGACCTCAGTCCTCCAGACCAAGATAGAATATACAAGAAAAGGTTTTCACACACTGGTTGCATATTCCTGCCTTCTCATAATAATAGCTGCAATCCTCACTGATGCAGCACTAACGGATCATTGTACATATATCCCTATCATATTCAATTCCAGACACTCCAGGCCATCTACCCAAACAATCCATGTACATATAAAACAAAACAGAAGAATCTCCAGGACTGTTAAGATCAATTTAGACAAGGGTCTTTCCCATGGACCAAACTATCCACCAGACTTGACCACAACCATTCAATGTGCCCTCATCAATGCACACTCTGCTTGCAACAAAGTCCATACATTAATAGACCTTATCCAGGACTATGAGATAGACAACCTTGGTATCACAGAAACCTGGTTCTCTGAGACCGAAGCCGTCCTCCTTAATCACCTTTGCCCATCCTTATATACAATCCATGACTGTAACAGAACAAGCAGCAGAGATGGGGAGGTCTGCATAGTTGCTAGATCCAACCTCAACCTCAAGACCTCAGAAATAAGTTCCACAGTCAACACTGATCTGCTTTTAGTAACAAATAACTCCTTCTCAATGTGCATAATTTACAGAGCTCCATATGCCACAGACCTAGCCACATGGTTGGAAATAGCTCGCTCGCTCACTCCCAATAACATAACGGCCCTTCATATTTCTCAGAGTCCTAAATCTCCCTGCCACCACCACCAAGCAAGCTGATTCATTTCTCAAAGCCATGGAAGCCCTCTGTTACACTCAAATTGTCTCCAACCCAACCTATTGCAAAGGTAACATACTAGAACTAATTGTTATTCCAGAAGCCCTCTCTGCATCATGCAACCACATAATCTTACCAGTACCTTGGTCAGACCATGCAGTCATACTATTCTCCATCCCCAGCAGACCCTACCAAACAGCGGATCACAGCACTCCATCAATCAACTGAAGATTCCGACAATTTGATGAAGAAACTTTCCTAAAAACCATAGTCCCACAACTTAAGCCTGCATGCATAGAAGAAAACCCAGAGAAGCAAAGATGAAACAATGGAATGAAATCATGACTCTTGCGGCCCTCACCCCACCAAGAAATAGCCCATCCAAACATGAACAGATAGCTCCATGGTTCTCAAAAGCTCTGCAAAAGCAAAACAGTGAGCTACAGCGTCTGGAACGAAAGTGGTGACACACCAATGCACCATTCCTTAAGGTCACCTACATGGAGAGGCACAGAAAATACTGCAAGGAAACCCAATGATGATAAAGGGAATACTTCGACAACATCATCACAAGCTCATTAAACAAACCTATGGAACTCTTTTCCATCGCAAAGGATCTTCTAAAGGAACCTAGTGAACAGACTTCACTGGAAAGTATATGCCCCCAAGAAATGGCTAACTACATCTGCTCCAAACACAAACCTACACTCTCCAAAAATCATCCTGCAACTACTTTGACTCATCAAAAAGCCTCCCAGAGCACTTGGTCGAAATTTGACTTACATCCAAGCAAAATACTGAAGACACAATAAAGACCTCAATACCACCACATCTGCACTTGACCCCTGCCCAGTCTCCTGGGTGAAGAGCACCAGAACTCAACTTAGTCCTTTCCTTCAGAGCATCATACAAATATCACTATCTAAAACATAGCTCAATCAAGCCTTTCCTAAAAAAACAAAACAGGAACATAGATTGCACCGCTCTTACCTCTTATAGGTCAATCTCATCTATTCCTTTCATATCAAAAATAACAGAAAGCGTAGTTACTCACCTGTAACAGGTGTTCTCCAAGGACAGCATGAATCAATCCTCACATATGGGTGATGTCGGCACCGACGGAGCCCTTGCGGAAGCATCCCCCCAGTTTTCAAAGAAAGCCTTTGGGAAATGCCACCACGCATGTGTGGTCCCTTTCCCACCCAAGGGTGCCATCTTGCTCAGTCAGATGACATAGCTAAAAGACGTCAAAAATAAAAGATGGTAAAGGAGCAACTCCAAGGAGAGGAGGGAGGGTTGTGAGGACTGATTCCTGCTGTCCCCAGAGAACACCAGTTACAGGTAACTATACTTTCTCTGGGAACAAGTAGGAAGTCAGTCCTCAAATATGGGACTCCCCAGTTATAGGCTACCGAAAGCAAAAACAGGGCTCCCTCATGGAAAGCTGCAAGCAGCAGCAATTAAGTACGTGTCCATAGACCAGAGTAGGACCCCTGTGTCCGAAGAAAACCAGCAATCCAATAGCCTGGTCGCAGGGTAGGAGTTGCCTAAACCCCGAAAAGATTACGGAGCACAGCCTGGCCAAAGGCACTGTCTCATCGGGACTCTCTTTCCAGGCAGTAATGGGCTGCAAACGAATGGACTGAAGACCAGGTGGCAGCCCGGCAGATGTCCACCATTGGGACAGAGCACAGGTTTGCTACCGAGGCCTCCATGGCCTGGACACAGTGTGCCATGACACGGCCTTCCAGTGGGAGCCCCGCCTGCTCATAGGCAAGGGCGATACAGTCCACCACTAGACTATGGGGTCATAGGAGACGAAAAGCTGAGTAGCTTTGTGGTGGCCCTAAGTGTGTTGAAGATAGGACAAAGCCCTCTTACAGTCCAAGATGTGAAGGACTGTCTCTGCCCGACTGGAGTGAGATCTTGGAAAGAAGGTAGGGAGTAGTACTTCCTGGTTGAGATGGAAGGGCGATACTACCTTCGGAAGGAATTTGGAGTGTGTGCGGAGCATCACTCTGTTATTGTAGAACCTAGTATAAGACACCTCTGTCACTAAGGCCTGAAGCTCGCTAACTCTGCAAGTGGAGGTGAGCGCAACCAGGAACGCCACCTTCCAAGAGAGGTAGCAAAGATAGCAGGTAGCCAGAGGCTCGAAGGGTAGGTGAGTGACCTGCCCCAACACTACACCGTGGTCCTATTCGGTTGCTGGAGGGCAAACCGGGGGTTTCGATAACAGCAGACCCCTAAGAAAGTCGGTCACCAATGGCTGAAGTGAGAGGGGCTTGCCATCCACTGGGTGGTGGTACACCGCCAGGGCACTAAGGTGCACACGGACAGAGTTAGACTTGAGCCCGGATTGTGAGAGGTGGAGAAGGAACTTTAATGTCAGTCCCACCGGGCAGGAGAACGGGTCAGGCCCATGCTCGGCACACAAGGCCGAAAACCTGCGCCACTTGAGGGCATAAGCCTTTCTAGTAGAGGCCTTGCAAAAGGCCAGTAGAATCTCTTACACCTCAACCAGGAGGTTGAAAGGGGCTAGAGTCACCCTTTCAGCAGCCATGCTGTCAGAGACAGAGATCCCAGGTTGGGGTGCAGAAGAAAGCCCTCTTCCTGAGACAGGAGTACCGGCGAGGTCCCCAAAGGGATGGGGGTCTCCACTGTTAATCAGAGGAGCAACGGGAGCCACGGTTGCCTGTGCCACCGAGGGGCTATCAGGATGAGCGAGACCCTGTCATGGAGGGTCCTGAACAAGGTTTTGGCAATCAACGGCATGAGGCCCTCCGACCATGAGAGAAGGAACACGTCTGCTGTCACTCTGGAGGGGTGGGCCTTTCAGGATCAGAAGCAGGGCAACTGGAAGTTGTCCGGGCTGGCGAACAGGTCAATCACGGTTTCCCCCCAGATCTGGAAGAGCCAGTCGGCCACACTGTGGTCCAGCTGCCACTCGTGCAGCTGGAGGAATCTGCTTAGCCTGTCGGCCAGGAGGTTGCTCTGGCCCTGTTGGATGGCATACGAGCAGAGGACCACTGCCTCCTGACAGAGGGCATGAGACCCCATGCCCCCTGTTTGTTCACATAGAACATTGCCACCTGTTGTCTGGCTGGTGACACAGGTGGTGTCAGAAAGCTCGCAGGGCTAAGTATATGGCCCGCAGCTCCAGGAGGTTGATCTGCTGGGTGCTCTTGCCTGGTGACTAGTTGTCCTGAGTGTGGAGCTCCCCGCAGTGGGCTCCCCAGCCGAGCAGGGAGGCATCCGTGGTGAGGACCCTTGAGGAGCTTGAGGCCTGAAAAGGCATGCCTGCCACGGGATGCTGGAGAGACTGCCACCAGACCAGGGAGTCTGCCAGTTGGTGGGTTACAGAGACTCTGTGTTGGAGGCGTCCCGTGGCCTGAGACCATTGGTCCCGGAGACAACACTGCGCCACCCTCATGAGGAGGCGAGCGTCCGGGGTGACATGGACCGTTGAAGCCATGTGCCCGAGAAGGCGCAGAAGGAACCGAGGGGGCACAGAGGGACGGTACTGTATGTCATGTGCCAGAGTTCTGAGACATTCGGCTTGGTCCCTGGGCAAGAAGGCCTTTGACTTGAGAGTGTCCAGCTTTGCCTCGATGAACTCCAGACACTGTGTCGGGAGGAGGTGAGACTTGAGGTAGTTTATGACAAAACCAAAGTGCTGCAGAACCTGGATGGTGCGTGCGGTGGCCTGCTGCACCTCTGAGGCCGGGCCTCCCCTTATGAGCCAGTCATCCAGGTAGGGAAGACAAAGACTCCCTGGAGATGGAGGAAGGCAGCCACGACTGCCAGGCACTTTGTGAAGATCCTTGGGGAAGAAGCCAAGCAGAAAGGGAGCAGCCTGTACTGAAAGTGCCTGCCCCCCACTATGAACCACAGGTACTGCCTGTGGTTGGGTAGATGAGGATGTGGGTATAGGCATCCTTGAGGTCTAAGGAGCATAGCCAATCTCTCTGTTGGAGGTAGTGCAGCAATGTTCCAAGGGAGAGTATCTTGAACATAAGAACATAAGATATGCCATACTGGGTCAGACCAAGGTCCATCAAGCCCAGTATCCTGTTTCCAACAGTGGGCAATCTAGGTCAGAAGTACCTAGCAGTCTCTCCAAAAGACACAGGTTCCTCAATGCTTGTATTGGGTCAATCAGTGATATCCTGGGTCCCTTTTAATAATGGTTTATGGACCTTTCCTCCAGGAACTTGTCCAAACCTTTTTTAAACCCAGCTACACTAGCAGCTTTTACTAGATCCTCCGGTAACAAATTCCAGACCACTCCATAGTCTTTATTACGCGTTTTTGCTTCCACAGCAAGTTTCTTCTCAAATTCTCTCTTTGCCTGCCTTATCAATGCCTTGCATTTAACTTGCCAGTGCTTGTGCTGTTTCCAGTTTTCTTCATTTGGCTCTTTTTTCCATTTCCTGAAAGATGCTTTTTTGGCAACAATAGCCTCTCTGACCTCACCTTTAAACCATGCTGGCAGTTTTTTGGACTTCCTTCCACTTTTCTTAAAGCGTGGAATACAGCTGTTCTGGGTTTCCAAGATAGTATTTTTAAACAACACTCAAGCTTGATGTCAGTCTTTGACCTTTGCAACTGCTCCTTTTAGTTTTTTCTTAACTATTTTCCTCATTTTATCATAGTCTCCCTTTTGAAAGTTAAAAGGTAGTACTGTGGATTTCCTTACCATCCCTCCTCCATTAATTAAATCAAATGCGATCATGCTATGATCACTATTGCCAAGTGGCCCCAACACTCTTATCTCTTGCACCAGATCGGTGTTCCACTAAGGACTAAGTCCAAAATGGCTTATTAAAAGCTGGCTGCTACACAGTAGCCTGTCCTGTGCTTCTAAGGTAATCTGTGACCAATCTCCAAGGGGAGTCCCAAAGCCCTTGCTTTGATAGAGGGAGTCTTGGGTTCTAAATTTAACCAGAAAGCTCTCTGCTGCGTTTTAAATTTAAACTGCAAACTCTTGCTGCTACTAGGCCCTGATTGATTTAACAATTACACTGGGTTCACAGATTAATCAGCTTTAATCTAAAGATTTCTTTTTTTCGCAAATTTAGAAAAATTCCCAGAAGCAAATACTTACAATTGCAGATCTCTCTCCAAACGTAGCAGTCCCCTTTTGTAGTCCTTCAAGACTGAGAAGCACAGAACTCTGGTTGAACTATTTATGCCTGCGCTTCTGAGGTAAGCTGTGACCAATTTCCTGAGTGATTAACAGTCCTTGCTTGATAGAGGGAGTCTTTCAAACTGATCCTTTGATCTGTCACCTGGCTTTAACACCTATTTAAAAAATTTCACAGATCTCTTGCTACCTATATAGAAGGCCTCTTTGTAAAGGTCTCTAGAAATAATTTATTGCTCAAGGAATACTGACCCTGTTTTGCCTTTTAAGCTAAGTTATATTCTGATGTGATTTAAATTAAAGCTCTTTGCTGCTACTAGGCCCTGACTGGAATTTGTTGAGGTTGTGCAGGTTCGATGGGCCTTAGGCCCCCCATTCGTTTTGGCACGAAGAAGTACCTGGAGCAGAACCCCTTGCCCTTGAGTTGGTGGGGCACCGGTTCCACCTTCTTGTCCTCGAGAAGACCTGCCAACTCCTCCAGTAGAAGGTCCCAGTGGAGGGGAGACCTGAGGGGCTCTCCCAGGAAATAAGGGGGAGGTGTCTAAGTCAGATGGAGGAGGTAACCCTCCTTGACCACTCGAAGTGATCAGGAATTGGTTGTGATGGTCAGCCATCTTTGGGCATATTGGGCCAGACGTCCCCCTGTGGGCTGCTGATCTCCTTGGGGTAGACAGGCTATGCTCAAGGAGCCAAACTCCCCCCTGACTGGGCTGGAACCGCTGCCTGGGGTTTTGGAGCCTTCTGCTTACAAGGACCGTGCCCATGTCCCTTTATTTATTTATTTACATTCTCTTATATACCGCACTATTCTGCATCAGTGCGGTTTACATTGAACAAACAAATTACATTGAACAGGGCATTATAACTTGGAGATAACTATTTTACAGGGAACATGGGCTATGGAGGGTTAAGTGGCTTGCCCAAGACCACAAGGAGCACCTGTGGGACTAGAAACCCCAGTCCTTCCGGCCCAAGGTTGCTGTCCTCTAGTGGGATTTGAACCCCCGACCTTCCGGCCTGAAGTACCTTGCCTCAACCACTAGGCCACTCCTCCAGCCTTGGCCTGCTGGCCCTGTTGGGGAACTGGGGAGGCCTGAAAAGGTGGGTAGTTTCTGTAAGCAGCCCTTTTCCTTAGGTAGAAGGACTTTTACCTCAGCCCTTCCGTTGAGGAGGGGCAGCAATCTTTTTTGAGAGACTGGTCCTCCTCATTATTATTATTATTAAAGACTTATAAAGCGCCGCAACATATGAAGCACTGTACAAACATAGAAGAGAGACAGTCCCTGCTCATCAGAGCTCACAATCTAATAACTCGGACTCCAGCTCGGCAGCCTTGTCGGTCATGGGTTTGCCAAAGAGATTCTCCCCTTGGCAGGAGACATCGACCAATTTGTCTGGAACCCACTGCTCAAGGTCAGACGACTGTAGACAAGCTTTGCGCCATGCACCGATGCCCACCACTGCTACTCAAGCCACCAACTCAAACCCATCATAGGCCACTCGAGATATGAATTTGGAGCACTCACGGACTGCCTTGGCCAGGTTTTTGAACCGCTGCAAGGGTTCCTTGGAGAGACCAGCTGAGAACCCGGCGAGTTCCTTCACCAGGTGTTTCAGGTACATGCCCATATACAGCTGGTAGGCCTGTATGCGACCGATGAGCATTAAGCCCTGGTAATACTTTCTGCCGAGAGCATCCAAGGTGTGGGTCTCCCTGCCTGGGGGCACCGAAGAGTGCATCTTCTGGCTTTTCAGTTGACGTATGGCCGACTCCACCAACATGGAGTATGTGGAAGCTGTGATTTCTGGATCCTGGGCTCCGGCAGTCAAGCCGTTTGCTCACCACCAGTACTGATGCTGGTGTCTCCCACATCCGGAGCATCAGCCGTTCCAGGATAGGAGGAATGGGCACTGAGAGCGATTCCCTTGGAGGAACCTCATACTGGAGGATTTCCAACTCATCTGCCCGAGGATCCTCCTCTGACTCCGTAGGGAACACCAGGGCCTTTGACATATCCTTGACAAATCAAGAAAGTCCATATCCTCCGGCGAGGACTGCCATCGAGGCTCCAAGATGGGAGAGTCGGTTGGAACATCATGATGGCGATGGGTGTCGGGAGACTCCTCATCTTCCATTGGAGTGGAGGAGTGGCCTAGTGGTTGGGGCAAGGTACTTCAGGACGGAAGGTCGGGGGTTCAAATCCCACTAGAGGACAGCAACCTTGGGCCGGAAGGACTGGGGTTTCTAGTCCCACAGGTGCTCCTTGTGGTCTTGGGCAAGCCACTTAACCCTCCATAGCCCAAGTTCCCTGTAAAATAGTTATCTCCAAGTTATAATGCCCTGTTCAATGTAATTTCAGTTTGTTCAATGTAAACCGCACTGATGCAGAATAGCGCGGTATATAAGAGAATGTAAATAAATAAATAAAATAAATCTCCCACTCGGAGTAGTCCGTCGAGGACTCATAGGAGGGCTGCTCAGCAGGCCTCAGGGCTCCCAGTGCTCCGTGGCTGGTGCCCAGCACATTTGCCAGCAATGACTGCAGTCCCATTGAGCGGAAATCAGATCATGACCTCGGCCGAGGATCGACTCGAGGCCGAAGGACCTCGAGGATCGGCTCAGCCTCCGGGGACATCTTGGACATTGAGGACCCGGTGGTCGGAGTAGATGAACCGGTCGTACCAGACAACAGCACCTGCTGCTGGTCCCTGAAGGCAGACAAACTGTGCTCCAGGGCTGCCATTCTGGACTCCAGGCCAGAAGGCTCCGCAGCCTTTGGCGTGGGCACTGAGGGATTCAGGCCCGATGCCAGTTACCCTGAAGGGGAATCCTTGACCAGAATGATGTCTGGAGATCAAGGCCAGTCTGAGGTCAAGTCATTTCGGGGACCTTTGCTGGCCGCTCCTTCTCCGATGTCTCGGACTGTGGGACCAGGCCCAGGGGCCACCCGGCCAGTCGGAACTGTCCAAGGACGCTGCCTTCAAGGGTTTCTTATTCTTCCTGGGTTCCCTCGAGGGAGACCCCCTTTCTGAGGACCCACGACAGGGCTCGGAAGGTTCCGCCCGAGGTGTTGAGACTTCAGGCGAGTCCCTGGCCTTCGGAGGCACCGAGAACTCGAGGAAAAACTTATCGTGCTGCTACTGGTGGCACTTGAGGGCCTTGCTGGACATCCTTTTGCAGAGACCGCAGGCTGCCGGGTTGTGGTCTGGCCCAAGGCAGCGGAGACAGCAGTCGTATGTGTCGGTAAAAGACACAATTTTTGAGCACAGATCACACTTTTTAAAGCCACTGGTTGCCATGGGGGAAAAAAGTACCCCTGCGAGGTCAAAGACTCGCTGGGCTGCGAGTTGGGAAAAAGGTCGCGAAGACGGCAGAGAATGAAAAAATGAAAAACTACAAAAAAATAGACCCACACTAGACACCAAGGCAACGAGGTTGGGTGGCGGAGATGAGTATGAAACTTGAAGAGACAAAATCAACTTTTTCCGGGGACAAGCCAGATGACCGTCTGAAGGGCTCTGTGGAAAAAAGGAGACTGAGCAAGATGGTACCATTGGGCGGGAAGGGGACCACGCATGCATGGTGGCATCTCCCAAAGGCTTTCTTTGAAAGCTGGGAGGATGCTTCCGCAAGAGCTCCATTGGTGTTGACGTCGCTCATATATGAGAACTGACATCCTGCTTGTTCCCAGAGAAAAAACAGTTCAGACGCAACTCCAAAATTACATTGATGACCATACCCCCTTAGTCCCCCACCAGCATGTTTTTTGACCAAATCACAGCGTCAAAACCCTCTTAATATCACTACTTAATACAATCCTCACCTGTGCTCAAACCACCTCTCAAGGCTTCCTACTTATATTCCTAGATATCTCTTCAGCCTTTGATTCCCTGCTGCCTCCTCAAATTCTTCAGAGACTTTACAACATCGGTCTTTGAGATACTACAATGAGCTGGTTCCAATCTTACTTTGATGATCGCATCCAGCAAGTAAAACTTGGAAATAATAACTCAAGCCCATTTCTCCAACGTCAAGGAGTGCCTCAAGGTTCATGCCTCTCAGTCTTCATCTTTAACATTTTCTTCCAACCTCTATGCGCAATATTCAAAGAACACAAGATCCATTATCAAATATATGCAGATGATATTATGTTCTATACCCCGTTTAACAAAAGAAAACCGGACTTCTGCAGCATATACATTTCTCTGACGTAAGACAATGGCTTAATCAATGCAGCCTCCTTATCAATCAAGAAAAGAAAGAAGCCCTGCATATATTTTCAGACCCATCCTTCTCGCCACCACGATTCCTGAGATTCAACAACTGTACCATCAGGGTTAAATCCAACGTTAAATATTGGATCAGTATCTAAACTTTCAGGCACACATAAAAAGAAAGTCAAACTTAGTATATTATAATCTGAGAACACTAAAGAACTTCCATCCTTAACTAAATCCTGACTTATTCTGAACGGAATGCCAATCGATAATCACACCCATTCTGGATTACTGTAATATCATATACCACGGTCTTCCCAAACAATCACTCCACCCTCTACAATTTGCCCAGAATACTGCAGCAAGAATAATCCAGAAAGCCCCCAGACAAGCACACATTACCCCTATATTGATGCAACTCCACTGGCTACTGATTCACTCTAGAACAAGATACAAAGCTATCATCATTACATTCAAAATCATTCACAACAGTTCTGCAACCTGTTTACAGCATCTGATATCAAGACCCAAAAATGAAAGGCTCTGTAGACAAGCCTCATCAAACTTGCTTAAAATCTTAACCCTAAAGACAAGGAACAAGCAATCTACTTGCAATTGGGTACTGCTCCTCTTTGCTCCCACTATCTCGAATGCCCTCCCCCCAGTGCTAAGAAATTGTCAGGATCTCTTGGTCTTCCGGAGAATACTGAAGACTTACCTATTCCTGGATCACTTCAACACTACTACACTTTCTGGAGCTCAGCCCAGCTTTGTCTCGGAACAGCCCATCACTTAATCACCCAAACAGGATATTCTAAATTCAGCAAATAAAATTGAATAAATTCCCCCGTTTGGTTGTAGATACTCCTCAGTTCAATGTACCCTAGTTTAACTTAGCACCTATGTTAAAGTTCAAGTTCAGTTATATATTACTCATGTTATGTTGCGTTTCAGTGTAAAACAGTGTGTACAAGCATACCCTGTATAGCTTCCATTTGATGTAAACTGCTTTGAACTGTAGAAAGGCGATATAGAAATAAATACATAAAAATAAATAAAATAAATAAGAGTGCTCTCCCCCCCACCCCCTACAGCTGCAGGCACATTCCAACTCAGCAGCTCCACCCATAATACTTGTAGGGTGCAGGCTACAGAATAACCTGAACCCTGGGGAACATCAGTGAGGATCACAACATTGTCACACACAGTGCTACATGGAGAAGACGCTGCTAGGTCTGCAGCCATACCATAGCAGCATCACAGGTGCTAAGAGGTGTGACCATAACATCGCATAGCATGACTACACTTTCGATAACTAGTGCCCACTTGTGTCCCGCTGCATGAACTATTTTACAGTCATGGCACAAACATTTCCACCATGGGTGAAGGCATTGATGAATGGGTGATTGGTGACCCCATGCCCCTACATCAGGTTTAGGAGCAGGGAAGGCTTCAACACTAGGTAGGAGAGCATGCAAGGAATACTAGAAATGGAAGACAAGGTATGCAGGAAATATTTATTGTGTTCCTGTGGCGTTCTGAAGGAGTTGTGGTTATCTATTCTCCTCACAGACTCCTCGTCAACAGTAGCAAGCAGCTACTGCTCCAGGTTGGTCAGGGCCTTTGGCCATCTATTTCGACTGGTCTCACAGGCCTTTTTTGAGGTCTTACTTTCACTCGGTTTGCAGTTTGTTGTGCTGTGAGGGCTTGTGTGCATCAGTGATGCTGAGAGCTAAGCTATCGGTAGTTTAACTACTGGCAGGGTCTCCCAAAATGGACAGGTCTTAGCTGAGGTGCCAGACTAAGACATACCACCCATCTGGGCAGCAGCAGAATGGAATGGTGTTGGCGGCGGAGGATCACATTTCTGTGACAATGGCAACAACGCTAGAATTACCTGCACAGAAGAAAGGCCTGGCAATCTACTTCCATATCTTGCCACGAAAACCAAATGGATAGTCACAACAAAACAAATTACATTATAGTGCTGGAAAATGAGACCCTCAAGTCGGAAGACACTCAACTGGCTACTGGGGAGAAGCTGAAGACTTTTCAGAGTAAAGCCAGCATTTATGATGTAGTTGGATCAAAGCACTTGGGATGTCTGACTGCTGATGTAGCTGTGCATGAAATGAGTCAGAAGCTGCAAAGATGTCTTACATATTGGGACATGGAACATACAAAGCATGAACCACATTTCGAAAGACAATGCCAGTTGCTTTCTGCCTCAGGGATAACTCCTCAGTAGGAAGAGGGCGTGCAGAAGTATAAATAACTCGTAAACTTTTTCCCTTCAATTTCAGCTGGCTAAGAAAAGTGAAATTAGACTTACCTGCTAATTGTTGTTCCTTGAGGAACTCCAGTCCAGTCCCGCACCTCTGGATAGTGTACCTCTTCCAGCAGCTTGGAGACTGAGAATGTCTTCTTTTGATGACACCAATACTAATACCGGTGGCAATGCCCACCAGCTTCCAGTAACCTATTGACAAAGCAGACTCACAGTAACAACAAATAAGTAGTTAATCATAACCCAACAAGGACCAAACTAACCTGGTGCCCCCCCCCCAAGGAGAAACCCTTTCACCCCCCAGAAGAGAGAAAGAGGCTTACCTGAGGAATCCCCAGCCGACGACAAGCTGCCAGCAAGAGAATGAACTCCCCCGTCTGCCCCTGAATGCTGAAAACCAGAGACTTCTAGCTTCCCTGGCTCCTCCATTGCCAGGAAGCCAATGGTCAGAGAACTGGTCCGATTTCCAACACTAGAACCCAGGTGGGATCCAGGACTGGACTGGAGTTCCTCAAGGAGCAACAATTAGCAGGTAAGTCTAATTTCGCTTTCCTTATCGTCCCTCCAGTCCAATCCCGCACCTCTGGGATATCACAGAGCAGTTATCTTAATGGGAGGGACATGCAGAACCAGCACGGAGCACCGCCGATCCAAAACAGGCATCCCCAGCAGCCTGGACATCCAGGCGATAATGTTTACTAAAAGTATGCAGCGAGGACCAGGTTGCCGCCCTGAAGATCTCCACCGGGGGCACCAAAATATACTCAGCCCACGAGGCCGCCTGAGCAATAGTGGAATGGGTGTGCAAACTCGCCGCCACCTGTTGACCCTGCAAGGTATATGCTGATGCGATAAACTCCTGGATCCATCTGGAAATGGAAGCCTTGGCAGCCACCTCGCCCCTGCACAGGCCCCCAAACAACAAAAACAAGCGATCCAATTTGTGTAAGGCCACTGTATCCTTCAAATAATGCTTGAGGGTCCTTCTAACATCCAACAAGCTTAGCATTTGGCTGGAGGCATCATTTCCTGATCTCCCCAGGACCGGCAGGGAAATGGGCTGATTCACATGAAATGCTGACACCACCTTAGGCAGAAAGGAAGGTACCAGCCGCAGAACCACCTTCTCCCGTGAGAAGGAAAGGAATGGCTCCCGGCACAACAAGGCCTGAAGCTCCAAAATCCTGCACGCGGAGCATATCACAACTAGGAAGACCATCTTGAGAGTTACGTCCTTCGCGAAGCCCGGCTCAAAGGTTCAAAGGGCTCCCTAGTCAGCACTGCTATGACCAAGTTGAGGTCCCACAGCGGAACCACTGCCCTTCACGGAGGGTGTAGGCGGGCTATCGCTCTCAGGAAGCGAACTACATCCAAGTGAGCCCCCAGCGGGACCCTTTGAACTTTTCTGCTAAGCCTTTATCAAAACCATCCTGCAAAAAGGCTAAGATCTCCAGAATGGAGGCCGCGGCAGGCTGTGCCTGCATATCTGCACACCAAGCCTCAAAGATACGCCATATCCGGATGTAGACGAGAGAGGCAGATCTCTTCCACGCCTTCAGCAAGGTTGAGATCACGGGTCCCGAGTAACCCTACTTCCTCAACCGTGCTCTTTCAAGGGTCAAGCCGTAAGTGAGAACTAAGCCACCTGAGGCATGCACACTGGACCTTGTGTCAGAAGGTCTTTTCGAGCCGGAAGGCGCCACGGCCAATCCACTAGGAGCTGCACTAGGTTGGCATACCATGGGCATCACGGCCAGTCCAGGGCAATCAGAATGATCCGACCCCGGTGCACCTCGATCTGCTGCACGACCCGGCCTATGAAAACCCACGGAGGAAAGATATAAAGAAGGCCCTCTGTAGGCCATTGCTGCAACAGGGCATCGAGACCCTCGGAAATCCTTTCCCATCTCCTCCTGAAGAAACAGCTGGCTTTCGCGGTGTTGAATGTTGCCATCAGGTCCATGACAGGCGCCTCCCATCTGCGCGCCACCTAAGCAAAGACCTCTTGGTGGAGTGCCCATTCCCCGGGATCCACACGAACCTGGCTGAGGTAGTCCACCGTCACGTTGTCAACTCCCACTATATGTGCCGCCGACAGAACCTGGAGGCGAATTTCGGCCCAGCTGAAATGCAGTTCTGCCTCCTCCTCCAGAGCCGTACTGCCTGTGCCTCCCGATGGCTGATGTAGGCCACCGTAGTTGCATTGTCCAAAAGGACCCTGACCGCTTTTCCTTAAGGCCCTGATTTGAAGGCGCTGAGCACCCAGGCTACTGCCCGCATCTCCAGCCTGTTGATCGACCAACCGGCCTCCGGCTCACTTCAGTGCCCCTGAGCAAAGTGCCCCTCTCAATGAGCCCCCTAACCTGCCAGACTGGCATTGGTCATCAACAGGATCCCTGTGGTGACTCGAGGGGCATGCCTGCTGCCAAATTCCCCAGACACAGTCACCACTCGAGCACCATCCTGACCACCACCCCCCCCCCCCGCAGCCGATGGAGCAAGGCCCTTTGCAGTGGGCGCATGTATGACCTCACTCATGGTACCACCTCTAGGGTGCTGCCATGGTTCCCAGCATCTGCAGATATTGCCAAGCCAGGAACTGATGCAGCAACTGCCATAACCCCTGAGCTCACTGCTCTAGTAGGAAGACTCTCCCCACTCAGGTGTCAAAGCGTGCTCCTAAATATTCCAGCTCCTGAGATGGAACCAAATGGCTCTTGGCCACGTTGACCATCCAGCCGAGACTTTCCAGAAGATGTACTACTCGTGATGTCACCTGCTCGCTCTCGTCCCTGGACTTTGCCTGAATCAGCAAGTCATCAATGTATGGGTGTACTAAAAAACCTCCTTGCGGAGCACCGCCGCTACCACCACCATGACCTTGATGAAGGTATGGGGAGCAGTTGCCAGGCCGAATGGCAAAGCCTGAAACTGGAAGTGTACCATCGCCATTGCAAACCGTAGAAACTGCTGGTGCTCTGGCCTGATGGGTATGTGGAGTTATGCCTCCGTGAGATCGAGGGACGTCAAAAACTCCCCCTTCCTTAACGCAACAATTATGGACTGCAACGTTTCCATGGGAAATTGTGGAACCCAAAGACAACGGTTCACCCACTTGAGATTTAGGATCGGGCGAAAGGAACTGTCCTTTTTGGGCACCACAAAGTAGATGGAGTATTGACCGCATCCGTACTGATCTCGGGGGATGGGGACCACCACTCTGAGCTGAAGCAGCCTTGACAGGGTGTCCCTTACTGCTGCCACCTTGCTTGGTGCATTGCAGGGGGACCTGACGAAAGCCTCGTCCACTGGCCGGGCCAACTTGAGGGCATATCCCTTGCAGAGGATCCCCAGAACCCACTGGTCAGACGTGATCTGAATCCAGGCAGGGTAAAACTCTTGCAGCCAACCCCCCACAGACTGCACCAGTGCCTGGGCCCTCCTCGCTTCATTGGGGCTTCTTGGGACCCGAGGGCAAGACGGCAGCAAATCTTCTGCCTACCCCTCAGAAACCCCACAATCCCCTGCCCTCAGGCAGGAAATTTACCCCTTTGGAAGGAACCAAAGTGTGATGTACAAAAACACCGTAAATCCCACGGCTGGCCCTGAGCCACAGACGTATAGCGGTTCTGCTTCTGCTTATCCTCTGGCAGACGTCCCCTCTTCGACTCTCCTACGTCCTTGACCAACTTGTCCAGATCCTCCCCAAAAAGTAATTTTCCCTTAAAGGGGAGCTTGCTAAGGCAGGACTTGGAGGAGCTGTCTGCTGCCCAATTTTGCAGCCAAAGGTAGCGGCGGGTCGCCACCACCGATGCCATGCTCTTAGCAAGCCCACGAATGAGATCATAGTGGATACTGGCGAGGAAAGCTGCCCCCGATTCCAGCTTGGCTCCTCTGCTGCCTTCTCCATTGTGTGGTCCCCTGGAAGTTGCAGCCGCTGCGACCAACGCAGGCAGGCCCTCGCTACCCAGACCCTGCAACATATGCTAAGTGCAGACCATTAGCGGGGTTTAGTAAAAGGGCCCCTATAACTAGTATGGCTCAGACCTGTGTGCCTAGTGCCCCCCCTCCCAAAATTACTTCTGGCTATGCCACTAGTAACTGATTAAAAGATCACCGACAGCTGAACTAAAACTCAGTCTTCTCAGTGGAAAAAGGTAATAGTGGAATTCTCACGGATTGGTGCTAGAACTGAACACATTTATAAATGATCTGAAAAAAAAGAATACACAAAATGATTCCAAGTTGTTAAAACATGAAGAGCCCGATTTTCATGTGCTGCTTCGGCGCATAGCCCGCCCGCCATCCATCTAACCCGGATATTCATATGCGGCCCTGGCATTGAAAATCCGGGTCTCGCTGTTCAACCCGGAAGCTGCAGGAGCTAGCCAGTTTGCACCGATTTTCAATGCTACCCGCTTAGCACCTGCACCTGAAAGATAGGCGAGGAAAAACCTTGCCTATCTTTAAGACACAGAGGGCTATGCGGATAGCATCGAAAAATCGGTGCTACCCGTTAAGCCCTTTCCTCCGCCCTCGCTTCTCCCCGGAATGCCCCTAACACGCCCCGATGCTAACCGCATAGGATCTGGGCACATTAGGGACATATGCAGGATTTTCAAAGGGCACTATCCATGTAGGTGCTTTTAGAAAATCCTGGTAAGGCGTTACACGAGTAACTAGGGCAGTTATCCATGTAAATGCCTTCAAAAACTTGGGCCCAAAATGTTTAATGTGGACAAGTGAAAAAAAGACGCAGAGAAGGAAAAAATAATTCTAACTATAGGTACAGGATGCTGGGCTCCCCTTTAGGAGTCACCTTCAGGAAAAGAGTGATGGTCAATAAAGCAAACAGAACGTTAAGAATTATTCAGAATGGAATGGAGAATATAACAGAATATCATAACGCCACTCTAACAGTGCATAATGTGTGCACTTCTGGTCAGTCCATCTCAAACAAGATGCAATAGAACTAGAAAAGATACAAAGAAAGACAACCAAACTGAAAGAGGGGATCCCCCATGCAGAAAGGCTAACAGGTTTGTGGAGAAGAGATGGCTATGAGGAGATATGATGTTGCTGTTGTTGTTAAGTGCTACAGAGTTGATGTTAACTCATAGTAACATAGTATATGACGACAGATAAAGACCAGTATGGTCCAGCTAGTCTACCCAGTAAAGTGGCTGGAGTGGTTGTAACTGCAGCTCTGTGCAGATCCCCTCCCCCCCCCATTAAAATATATTTAAGTTTGCTTTGATTTCATCCTCTTGATATAAAGGGATCCACTGTGTCTGTCCCATGCCATTTTGAATTTCATCACTGTATTTGCCTTAAGAACCTCCATCGGGAAGGCATTCCATGCATCTACCAATCCTTTCAGTGAAAAAGTATTTACTGATATTGCTTTTAAATTTACCACCTTGCAACTTCATCATATGCCCTCTAATTTTACAGCTTCCCCTTCTTTGAAAAAGGTTTGTTTGTTCATTGGTACCCTCTAAGTATTTAAAAGTCCGTATCATATCTCCCCTATCCCTCCTCTCCTCTAAGGTATACATATTTAGGTCTTCAAGTCTCTGGTTGCCTTCCTCTGAACCGTTTCAAGATTTTTTATGTCTTCTGTGAAATATGGTCTCCAAAACTGAACACAATACTCCAAGTGAGGCCTCAACAACGACTTGTACAGGGACATTAATACCTCCTTCTTTCTGCTGGTTATTCCTCTGTATATAGCCCAGCATCCTTCTGGCTTTAGCTACCGCCTTGTCGCATTGTTTTGCCACCTTGAGATTCTCAGACACTGGCACTCTGAGTCCATCTCTTAGTTCATGCAGACCAACCTCTCTCCCCCCATTGCATACAATTCCCTTGGATTTCTGCATCCCAAGTGCATGACTCTGCACTTCTTCACATTAAATCGTAACTGCCAAACATTAGACCATTCTTACAGCGTGTTTAGATCTTTCCTCATGTTTTCTGTATTCTTTTCTGTGTTCCTCTTTTTGAGATCTTCTGAATTTTGTGAAAGCTGCGTTTTTTTGCCTTTATTTATGCAGCCGCTTCTTTGGAGAACCATATAAGTTTCCTTTTTCTCTTGTTTTTCTTTTCTTTCCTTACATATATATCTGTTGCTTCTTTTATTGCCTCTTTTAGTTTAGCCCACTGCAATTTCAATCCCCTTATCTCCTCCTACCCTGCCAACTTCTCCTTCAGGTACTTTCCCATTTTACTGAAGTCAGAGTTTCTGAAGTACAAGACTTTGAGTTTGCTGTGATTGGACTCTGCCTTGACTTTTATCTCAAACCATACTGTGTGATGATCACTGCTGCTCAAATGGGCACCCACCCGGACATTCGGCATGCTATCTACGTTGGTGAGTTCTAAATCCAGCATCGAACCTTCCTGGTCAGTTCCATCACCAATTGTCTGAGCAATGCTTCTTGGAAGGCATCCACAAACGTTTTACTTCTTTCCAGATTTGGAGAAGGAATACTCCAAATTTACTACTATTACTACTGCATACACAAGGCGTACGCAGCGCTGCACAGACACATGTAAAAGATAGTCCCTACTCATCAGAGCTTACAGTCTAGTCAAGACGGACAACACAGTAGCTGTAGATATGGGATACAGCTAGGGGGAATGGTAAGGAAACACAAGGGAGATCAGATGAGTCAAGATCCAAAAGCGGCAGCGAAGAGGTGAGTTTTCAGCCTAGATTTGAAAAGAGTCAGAGAAGGCGCCTGATGTACAAACTCAGGTAGTTTATTCCAGGCATAAGGAGCAGCAAGGTGAAAGGAGCGAAGTCTGGAGTTAGCAATAGAAGAGAAGGGCACAGATGAGATTTGCCAGAAAAGCAGAGTTCCCGAGGAGTGGTGTAGGGAGAGATAAGAGAGGAAAGGTAGTGAGGAGTAATCCACATCTGGTAAAGTCACCCCATATGCTCACTTCCCTGTTCATAGCTACCTTTGCAGTATCAGTGATCCAGTCTCTATCCATTTCCTCGGTTTGAGTTGGAGGACTGTAGACTACACCAGTGTGGATAACTGTGCCATCTCCTCTTTCCAACACAATCTCCTCTTTCTGACCCTCTGTGGTATCCATAGCTGCTGTTATTGTATAGATCCATTGCATTGCTGGCCTTCCTCTTTTGCACTGACCTTCAATCTTGCCAATCATGTTGCATGATGTGTCCAAAGGATACAAGTTAAAGTCTTGTCATTTTGAGCTTCTAAAGAAAGCTTAGGTTTGATTTCCTCTAGTACTAACTGATTTGTTCTTTGGGCAGTCTATGGTATTCACTAGCATCATAATTCGAAGATATACTGTTTTTCTTCTTCACTGTCCATCCTTTGCATCCATATGACGTTATTGAAAATACCATGGCTTGGACAAGTTGAATATTTGTATGTAGAGAGATCTGTTTTACCAAGAGCAATGCGTTGTCAGATTTCTTGATTGCTTCTCAGTTTCTTATTGATTTTTGATCCAAGCAGGTTAAAGTTGTCTATATTTCTATTTCTTCTCCATCAAGGATGAAATGATTGAGGTCTTTAAAATCATGAATGCAGTCAAACAGGTAAATAAGGAATGGTTGTTTACTCTTTAAAATAATACTAAAACTAAGGGACACTCCATTAAATTAATAGGCAGCACGTTTAAAACAAATCGGAGGAAGTATTTTTTCACTCTGTGTACAATTAAGCTGTGGAATCTTTTGGATTTAAAAGGGTTCCTGGAAGAAAAGGTTCTG
The DNA here is from genome assembly GCA_033557465.1 of Ichthyophis bannanicus. Classification (NCBI taxonomy): domain Eukaryota; kingdom Metazoa; phylum Chordata; class Amphibia; order Gymnophiona; family Ichthyophiidae; genus Ichthyophis; species Ichthyophis bannanicus. Next base: position 100,795,026 of record CM066032.1, on the reverse strand, counting down.
GCAGAAAAGTTCATAAACCATTATTAATCATATGGGTTTGGGGAGGCCACCACTTATTCCGGGAAGTGAACAACAAGGAATGGACTTATTCTTTGGGATCCTGGTGCTTATAATTTGGACTGGCCACTGCTGGAGACAGGATGCTGGGCTTGATGGACCTTTGGCCTGACCCAGTACAGCACTTCTTATGTTCTTATTTCAAATCTGAACTTGTTATTGATTCATAATTACACAGTGATTCAATGTATTGGTGAATTCTTATCTGGAGTACTGTGTCCACTTCTGGAAGCCATACATCCAGCAAGATACAGACAGACGGCCCAACATTCAAAAGGATTTATCCATATTGCTCCGACCACTATATGGATAAGTCCCCAATCCATGAATTTTCAGCAGTGCTATCCTGAAAATTTTACAGACCACGCAAGCACTATCTGGATAGTACAAGACCAGAGTGAGGGCAGACTGTGGGTGTTCCACCTAACTGTACGGATACCCAGTAATATTCAGTGGCTAGCTCTAAAGCTATGTGCTTTAATTTAACCTTTGTCTACCTGGGAGCAGTGCACACAAATCTCTGTGAGAATGTGCTGTGCACGCCGATTACGAATTCTTATTGTATTCTTTTCAGAATTTGTTCATTGAGCCTAGAAGAAGGCTGATGCCAAAACATAAATATCAGGTCTGTTTTGATGAAAGATACTGCAGTCACATTTGAAGTTGACCTTGGTGTGGTTTAAGCATTTTTGGACATAACACTGAATAGATTACAGCCACTTTTAAAGTGGAACTTGGAGCGATTAGAGCACAAATGGACACAACACTGGATCAGAAAGCGTAGTTACTCACCTGTAACAGGTGTTCTCCAGGAGCAGCAGGAATCAGTCCTCACATATGGGTGACGTCGGCGCCGACGGAGCCCTCGCAGAGCAATTTTCCCCAGCTTTCACAGAAAGCCTTTGGGAATTGCAGCGCGCATGCGCGGTCGCCTTCCCGCCCAAGGGTGCCATCTTAGCCAGTCTGATGACATAGCTAAAAGACAGCATAAAAATTTGCAAAAAAACTTAAGCAGATGATTGCAACTCCACGGGGAGGAGGGAGGGTTGTGAGGACTGATTCCTGCTGCTCCTGGAGAACACCTGTTACAGGTGAGTAACTACGCTTTCTCCAGGACCAAGCAGGAAGTCAGTCCTCACATATGGGACTCCCAAGCTTAAGGCTACCGGAGACCCTAAGCACAAAAATGAGCTCCCTCTAGCTCAGCAGTACAGAAGGAAGGAATCTTCGCTGAATTATTACCCACCGGTAGCCCCCATCCGGGATGGAGGGTAGGAGTTGCTCAAACCTCGAAGAGATTTCGGAGGACTGCCTGTCCGAAAGCACTGTCCCTGCGGGACTCCCTCTCGAGACAGTAATGGACCGCAAAAGTCTGGCTCGAAGACCAAGTAGCGGCCCGGCAGATGTCTGCCAACGGAACAGAGCGGAGGTAAGCCACTGACGTAGCCTTCGCCCGAACACAATGAGCCATGACTCGACTTTCTAAGGAGAGTCCGGCTGCCCCATAAGCCCAAGCGATACAGTCAGCAACCCAGATGGACAGAGTACGCTTGGAGACCGGGAGCCCCAATTTATTGGGGCAAAAGACACAAAAAGCTGAGCAGCTTTACGGTGCTCCCGCGTAAGGTCAAGGTAGAAGTTCAATGCCCTTCTACAGTCCAGGGTATGCAGGACTCGTTCAGCTCGGCTGGAGTGAGGCCTGGGAAAGAAGGTTGGGAGTACCACCTCCTGATTGATGTGAAAAGGGGAGACAACTTTTGGAAGAAATTTTGGGTGAGTCCGTAGGACTACCCTATTTTTGTAGAACCGAGTGAAGGGAGGATCAGACACGAGGGCCTGCAATTCACTCACGCGTCTAGCGGAAGTTAGGGCTATCAGGAATAAGGTTTTCCACGAAAGAAAACGCAGAGAACAGGTAGCCATCGGTTCAAAAGGCAGACAGGTGATCCGCTGTAAAACCACATTCAGATCCCAGTCGGGTTCTGGCGGGCGCAGAGGTGGTTTAAGTAGAAGGAGACCTCGGAGAAACCGTGCTACGAGAGGGTCGCTGGAAAGAGGTCTGCCGTCCACCGGCACATGGTGTGCTGAAAGAGCACTAAGGTGGACTTTGACGGAGTTGGACTTAAGTCCCAGATTAGAGAGGTAGAGCAGGTACTGCAAGATCACCGACACCGAGCAGGAGAAGGGATCCTGAGACTGCTGTACACACCAAACGGAAAAGCGACGCCATTTAAGGGCGTAGCATTTGTGGGTAGAAGGTCGCCGAGAAGCTAGGACGACCTCTTCCACCTCTGCCGGCAGGAGAAGGGGAGCAAGGACTACCCTTTCAGCCGCCAGGCCATTAGGTTGAGAGATCTGAGGTTGGGGTGTAGCAGAGACCCCTGATCCTGTGTTAGGAGATCCGGTTGAAACCCCAGAGGGAACGGATCCTCCGCCGCTAATTGTAACAGGAGTGGGAACCACGGCTGTCTGGGCCAGCGAGGAGCCACCAGGATCATGGACGCTTTGTCCCGGAGAACCTTGAACAGAGTTCGAGAGACTAGCGGGATGGGAGGAAAAGCATAGAGAAGGCTTTCCGACCATGAGAGCAGAAAAGCATCTGCCGCTACCCGAAGGGGATGTGGCTGACGAGAGCAGAAGCGAGGAAGTTGCCGGTTGAGAGGACTGGCAAAGAGATCGATCGTGGGGAGGCCCCACTTCAGAAAGAGTTTCTGAACTACCAAGGGATCCAGACGCCACTCGTGCGGCTGGAGTATCCTGCTGAGTTTGTCCGCCAGGCAGTTTTCTTGGCCTGGGAGATAAACTGCTTTGAGAAGAATGCCGCGACTGACGGCCCAAGAGCAGAGCTTCTGAGCTTCTCGGCAGGGAAGGAAGGAGCCCGTGCCCCCCTGCTTGTTCACGTAGAACATGGCAACTTGATTGTCCGTCTGGACAAGGACGGACTGGTGAGAAGTCAGGTGGGAGAAAGCCTTGAGCGCCAGACGAATAGCTCGGAGCTCCAGGAAGTTGATCTGCTGAGCAGACTCCCACGCGGTCCAGAGACCTTGAGTACATGCCCCCTGGCAATGAGCTCCCCAACCCAGGAGGGAAGCATCGGTCGTCAGCACTTGAGCCGGCTGAGGCGACTGAAACGGCATTCCGAGTACCAGGTTCGGCCGATGAAGCCACCACTGTAGGGAAGAGGCCAGCGGTCTGGAGAGGCGCACTAAGTCGGCTAGTCCACCGGTGGCTTGTTGCCACTGCTGGCGAAGGCACCATTGAGCCGGCCGCATGTTCAGGCGAGCATTGGGGGTCACGTGGACGGTGGAAGCCATATGGCCGAGTAGTCTCAGGAAGCGCCTGGCGGAGACCAGGGACTGGCTGCGAAAATGGCCGGCTAGGTCCATGAGCCGTTGAGCCCTGTCGAGAGGCAGGAAAGCTCGAGCCTGAGGAGTGTGCAGCCTTGCGCCGATGAACTCGAGATCCTGTGAGGGGAGCAAAGTGGACTTTGCGAAGTTTATGACAAAGCCCAAGTACTGCAGCAGAGTCACCGTGCGGTGTGTGGCATTGGCGACTGCCGGAGAGGACGACGCTCTGATGAGCCAGTCGTCGAGGTACGGAAAGACATAGAGGCCGTGAAGCCTGAGATAGGCCGCCACCACCGCGAGACATTTTGTGAAGACTCGCGGTGCGGAGGATAGGCCAAAGGGCAGTACTCTGTACTGGTAGTGATTTCCTGCCACCACAAACCTTAGGTACTGGCGGTGGCTTGGGTGGATGAGGATGTGCGTGTAGGCATCCTTTAGATCCAAGGAGCATAGCCAATCTCCCTGCTGGAGGTAGGGCAGAAGGATTCCAAGGGTAAGCATCTTGAACTTTTCCCGCACAAGGAACTTGTTGAGGTTGCGCAAGTCCAGGATGGGTCTGAGGCCTCCTGTCCTTTTTGGTATTAGGAAATACCTGGAATAAAAGCCTTGACCTCTCAGGTGGTGGGGCACCGGTTTCCACAGCCTGGTCCTGAAGAAGACTTGCTAACTCCTGAAGGAGTAAGTCCCTGTGCAGAGGGAGTCGAGGAGGTTCTCCCGGAAAATAAGAGGGAGGGACCTGATGGAAGTGGAGAAGATATCCTTCTCGCACGACTTGAAGCACCCAGGCATCTGAAGTGACGTTGGACCACCTGTGGGCGAAGTGAACCAGCCGGCCTCCGGTGCTGGGAGGAACCAGCTGAGGGGGAGAGGCTATGCTGAGGAAGGCAAAAACCCCCACCCTGCTGAGCAGGGGCTGGTGGTGCAGGCTTGGGGGCTTGCTGCCTACGGGACCCGTTACCCCGTCCCTTGGCCTGCTGACCCTGTTGGGGAGCTGGAGGGGCCTGATATTGGGGGTAGTGTTTATAGGCAGCCGCCTTTCTCGGGTAAAAGGACTTCTTTCCCGAGCCCTTCTTTTTCTGGGAAGGGGCGGAGGTCTTCCTAGAAAGCCTGGTCCTGGTGAGAGTCTCCGTCTCGATTTGTGCAGCCTTTTCAGCCATGGGCTTGCCAAAGAGGTTCTCACCTCTGCAGGGGACATCGACCAACTTGTCCTGCACCCAAGGTTCAAGGTCAGATGACTGAAGCCAAGCCTGTCGGCGGGCACCGATGCCAGCTGCGGCCACACGAGCCGATGCTTCAAAGCCATCATAGGCTGCTCGGGACATGAATTTGGAGCATTCCCGTATACCAGTTGTTAAGGCTAGGAACCTCCGCAAAGGTTCCTCGGACAGTCCAGCGGAGAATCCGGCTAGCTCTTTAGCCAGGTCTCGGAGATACATGCCCATGTATAGCTGGTAGGTCTGGACACGACAAGCCAGCATAGAGCCCTGGAAACACTTCTTACCAAGGCCATCCAGGTTACGGGCCTCCCTGCCAGGAGGCACCGAGGAGTGCATTTTCTGGCTCTTAAGCCTATGCATGGCCGATTCCACTACCATGGAATGGTGTGGCAGCTGTGCTTTTTGGAAGCCAGGACTCTTGCGGACTCGATAGATGGAATCGACCCGCTTGCTCAAAACCGGCGACGAGGCCGGACTCTCCCACATGCGGAAGAGTAGTCGTTCCAGCATGGGAGGCACCGGTACAGTAAAGTGCTCCCGGGCGGGAGAGTCGTACTGAAGGGCGTCGAGCTCTTCGGCTCGAGGCTCCTCCTCGGGATCCGCAGGGAAGGCCAAAGCCTTGGCCATATCCCTGACGAAGTCCGAGAACCGGGCATCCTCCGGGGGGGACTGTTTCCGAGGTTCGGACTCAGGTGAGTCCGAGGGGACACACCGAGTCCGAAAGGAATCAGGTGACTCCTCCTCTTCAGACTCCCAGACCGACTCCGAGGAGGAATCAGTGGGGTCGGCTCGGGCAGGCGGAGGCGTCGGCCGCCCCGACGCCAAGGGAGTCGGCGGTGACGACCTCGGTCCCGAACGGGAGGCCGAGGGTGACCTCGACCGAGGATCGACTCGAGTTCGCATGGACTCGAGGATCGGCTCGGTCTCCGGGGTCGACTTAGACGTCGACGTCCCGGCGGTCGGGGCAGCGGCGCCAGCGAGGCTAGCGATCAGTGCCCGCTGCTGGTCCATGAAGGCAGATAGTCTGCTCTCCAAGGCCGTCAACCTGAGTCCGACCTCAGGTGACCCAGCAGCCCCCGACTCGGGCCCCGACGGCGTCGGGCCCGACGTCGGACCTCTCGGAGGCGAGTCCAGAAGGACCACAGGACTTACCCGAGCAGGCAACTCCGACTCCAGGCGAGGTCGCTTCGGGAGGTGCTCCTTCTCCAAAGACCCGGGACGGCTGTCGGGGCTATGCGACCTGGCCCTCGCGGAGCCAGGAGCGTCCACCGACGCCGCCCTCGCGGGTTTTGTCTTCCGTCGATGGTCTCCGGAGGGAGAACCCCTGTCGGAGGAGCTTCAGCGATGGTCAGAGCTGGAGCCTCTGGACGCCGAGGCCTCCGACGAGGTCCGGGTACGGCTGGGGTCAGCGAAGATTCTATCCCGCTGATGCCGCCGACTCCTCAACGCTTTGGAGGACATTTTGCCACAGGCTCCACAGATCATTTCTTCATGATCCGGGCCCAGGCAGCGGAGGCAATTATCGTGTGTGTCAGTGAGTGACATATTTCTGTCACACTGACCACACCGCTTGAAACCACTGGCAGCCATCGGGGAAAAAGGGCCCCTGCAAGGTCAAAGGACCGGGCTGCCAGTGAAAAAACCGAAAACGAAACTGACCAAAAATCAGAAAAACCGAAAAATAAGAGAAGGACTCGCAACGGCGTCGCGAGTCCAGGCAGGAAAACGACCGGCGTCGAACCGAATTGAAAAACGAGAAAACTCACGAAAATCAACTTTTTTAGCGGGGACAAGACGGGTACGTCTGTAGGGCTCCGCGGAAAAAAGAAGACTGGCTAAGACGGCACCCTTGGGCGGGAAGGCGACCGCGCATGCGCGCTGCAATTCCCAAAGGCTTTCTGTGAAAGCTGGGGAAAATTGCTCCGCGAGGGCTCCGTCGGCGCCGACGTCACCCATATGTGAGGACTGACTTCCTGCTTGGTCCTGGAGAAATAAGTGATATTTCAATTTTTGAGACAGATATAATGTTTTTGGGACTTCTGAGTTTATCACAGAATGCACAATAAAAGTGATTTCCACTTAGTAAGAGACATAAGAACATAAGAAATGCCATACTGGGTCAGGCCAAGGTCCATCAAGCCCAATATCCTGTTTCCAACAGTGGCCAATCCGGGTCACAAGTTCCTGGCAGATTCCCTAAAAGGCACACAGGTTCCACAATGCTTGTATTGGGTCAAGCAGTGAAATCCCGAGTCCCTTTTAATAATGGTTTATGGACCTTTCCTCCAGGAACTTGTCCAAACCTTTATTAAACCCAGCTACACTAACAGCTCTTACTACATGCCCCGGTAACAAATTCCAAAGTTTGATTACACGTTGAGCGAAAAAATATTTTCTCTTATTAATTTTAAATAGGTTACCCTGTAGCTTCATTGCATGTCCCCTAGTCTTTTTTATATTCTGATGACGTAAACAATCGATCTATGTTTACCCGTTCTGCTCCATTCATTAATTTATAGACCTCTATCATATCTCCCCTCAGCCATCTCTTTTCCAGGTTGAAGAGCCCTAACTTTTTTAGCCTCTCTTCATAGGAGTATCCTTCCATCCCCTTTACCATTTTGCTGGCTCTTCTCTGTATGTTTATGTTTATACATTTGATATACCGCTCAGGCCGAAGCATCAGAGCGGTTTACAATAATATATCATTTGAGAAAATATGAAAGGAACGCCATTTATGAGATAGGACAGAATAGAGGACAGACACAGTCAAAAAGATAAGAGGAGGAGAAAGAAAAGGAACAGCAGGTTACGATGATACACGAGCATGACAAACCAGTCCACATCTTTAGTGTAAACTTCAGAACAGACGCCAAGGACCAACGCCTAAGGGACGCACCAAAGGGCCCTCTGGCGAGGCCCTCAGGCGCAGGCCCGCAAGGCGCGGGCGCGCCCCTGAAGTGGTGGTTATCAGCCGTTGTTAAAAGAAGCTGATTGGCAGGTTGAAGGGGGAAGGGGGAAGGAGGGGCTCCTGCTCACACCTCCGGTGTAATCGCTGCTCTTCTGCACGCCCCTGTACCTTTTCTAATAACGCTATATCCTTTTTTAAGATATGGCGACCAGAATTGCATGCAATATTTAAGGTGCGGTCGCACCATGGAACAATACAGAGGCATTATAATATCCTTTGTTTTATTTTCCATGCCTTTCCTTATGATACCTAGCATTCTATTTGCTCTCTTGGCCGCCGCTGCACACTGGGCAGAGGGTTTTAACATGTTATCCACGATGACACCTAAATCTTTTTCCTGGGTGGTGGTTCCCAATGTTGAACCTTGCATTGTGTAACTATAGTTTGGGTTGTTCTTTCCTAGGTGCATAACTTTGCACTTGTCCACATTAAATTTCATCTGCCATTTGGATGCCCAGTCTTCCAATTTATCAAGATCCTCTTGCAATTTTCCACAATCCTCTTGGGTTTTAACAACGCATGATAACCACTCTGATTTGAACTTTGGGCATGTAATGGCATAGAAAAATTTGTATTAAATTAAATAAAAGTGTGATGTTGCCAGCGAATAATATATCTGCAAACTTTACTATTTCTGAGGCCCCTATATATATGTACCTTTGCAGTAAATAATTGGATATTATAAAGATTATTATTTGATCATTTGCTTTATATATTGCATTTATTTTTCTGGGGACATTGTCACGAGCATTAGTGTTAACAGAGGCAATAACAGAGACAGAATTTAACATGAGCTGGGTTAAACATGGGGGGAGGCCCTAACCATAAAGAAGCTGTAGCAGCCCCTGACATCAACAGGATTCTACAGCATGCAGTAGAACTGGATAGGCTGTGTGGTTTTTACTTGCCATCATACTCTATGTTTTTAGGAAAAAAAATGGAAATGTTTTCAGAAACACACAAATAGCATGAAGCAATTCCCATCCCACAAGAGATCATTTGTGATACTTTACTGAAGAGGGCCGCTTTGAGGGTTCTGGTGTACTGGAAGGGAGTCGCTTCCAGAGTTTTCATATTAACGCTTTAGCAACGAATACTTTAGCAGATATAGAGTCGTGCTACATTGTATCGTGAGTTTGGCTTTTCGACACCTTGATGACCTATCCAAGGAGAAAGTGTTCTTTAAAACATCAACCAACATGCCTATAATTCTGCTGGTAACATCTTTACTACTTATTTGCCAGTGCGGTGCCAGATAACATTAAGATCTGCCACAGAGGAGACACCTCTGAGGAAGTCAGCAGAAGTGATCCAAGGAAGCTAGAGGAGAGGTCAAATGTTGGGCAATTAAGATTCAATGCCAAAAAGTGCAAAGTCATAGAGTGAAATTAAACAAAGATCAGGCCAATTTATTCAGATGAAATGGAGTCAGCTGGTCACCCTAATGAGACTGGCATTTTTAAAGAAGAGAAAGTGATAGTAAGTACTCTGGGAATTACATTGAAATGCTGTTTCAAGAAATCATATGACAGGACACTCTAGGGAGGTCAACACAGGAGTCTCACCGAAAACATTTCTTATTAGAAAGTGTGGTAAGTACATGGAACAGCCTCCCAAGTGGAAATGCTGACGGCAAAGACAGTATTAAACTTCAAGAAAGCATCTGACAAATCAGGGTCAACAAATTCCAGGCCTCAAGTGCCTGGCCAGCAAGGCACCTAGAAAATTTGCTGTGGTGACCAGGATTTGCCTTCCACAAATGTTCCTGTTCGCAGTACCTGCCACTGCCAAACAGCCGCCTTGCTCGTGCCTGCAATGTGCAGCTCTCAGTGAGTAAGAGCATGATTTAGTAAGCTTTCTTCCCCGAAGAAGATACAGAAAGGGAAAACAGCCTTAGTAAATCAGGCCCTCATGCAGCTGCAACTTGCACAAGGAACTCCTAAAACTTTGGAGTCAGCATTTGGAAAGCTCTCAAACGTCCAGTTTCTCATATCTTCCCCCACTCTTTAAACTCAGTGAGGACGACAGAGAAGCTAAGGGTGTTTGCAACTGCTGGCTCCAAGGTTTTCAGAATGGTGCCTACTTCCAAGGCCAGGAATATGCACAAATGATCCCAAGTAGTGAAGAAATGAGAGAGGAACACCAGAGATCAACTGGGGTCTGTGACATTGCACCAGGGATGAAACTGAGCAGACTGTATGGGCCTCACAATCCTTATGTTCTGTTAAACTTCATATTCCTATATTTCACCATAACGTAATCTGAAAAATATTAAGCAATTCTGTATTTTACTGCTTCCCAGAGTGTCACGCTCTCAACCTTACAAGCATAGCATCTCTTTCTGACAGCAACTGTTGGATATCAAGATAGGCGTTACAGGCAGCTACCTAGGGCTGCGGATTATCTAGGGTGGCGATATCTATTTGCATTCTCCCACCTCATCCCCAAGTACCTTCAGCCATCTCCATCCACGTCCAGTATGATTTATTTCAGAATCAAAGAAGCCCTGCTGCAGCCTCTCCCTTCCTCCTACTGCTTGGGCTTCCTCTTTGGGAAGGAGGTTCATGATGGAGGAGGAGCCACGGGGACCCTGAAGCAGAATGCACTCAGTCCCTGCAAAGGCTCGCGCTCTCTCTCTCGTCATCCTGCCATGTGAACTTCCTGTTTGAATTTCAACCTTTTTAACCTCCCCCCCCCCGAAGTAGTTCTCAGCATCCACACAGAAATCCAAGGAGTTTAATGCCTTCTGCTACTCACTGCGTCCGGAGCGTGAAAGCGGCGCTTGTAATGGAGGTTGGGAGGTTGAGACCCTTCGTGATTTCCCTCCAGATCTTCTTGTTGATCACTTCCACCAGGCCTCCCTTCTCTGTCACCAGTCGGTACAGTGTGTAAAGGTCCAATACCTGCTTAGCCATGATAGGAATTCGATTCACCGGAGTACCTGGGGCAAAAGAAGTCAGGTTATATCCATAAAGGTATGCTACAAGTTCAAGGTTAGCAATCTCTCACAGCAAAGGCTCAACTCAACTATGTTTTCAACCTTTATCTTCCCGGGAGTTGTAAACTGTCCACTGACTCTCTTAGTTGCCGGCCTGCCCTCCAAGGCAGCTGGTTTTAACTCATGGATTGCTAACTTGTGCTCACTCAAGATGAAGAGTCACACAGAGAAGTCTTACACCGCTGGAAAGAGTCTTTAATCTCACAGCCACACCATGCTTACGCATAGATACAATATTTTAAGAATACGTTAGTATACAGGATGGAATACACTGAAAATATATTTAATCCTATTAGCCTACAAAGAAAATTAAAAGTATTATGCAGCTTTGATACTGACTCTTTTAATATGTTTTAAAACGAATTCCATGAATGTCAAAGTAGAGTGACAAATAACCTGAACACCTGCTGCTTGTTCAACAGCAGAAAGAGTAAGTGACCTTTGAAGCTAGTGACACATATAATTAATCTGATTGAATATCTGTGCTATTGATATGCTTTATTTGTGCTAGTCATGTTAATATTCAGGCTGTTATTTAATTCCTGTCCAGTCGGTGTACAGACATATAGGACAGATTGCTGAGAGTTGTTTATAAACTGCCAAGCGTGGTACCAGGATGCTAGGAACATGAATGCAGGCGCACCCCCACGCACATGCAGCAACATGGACGCGCTTCTCGACACAGTGCTGGATCCCTGCACGGACCCTGGTGTAACTTCATATGAGCTGTCACCAAGGTAGGACAGATATGTAGGAGTGCAGCAAGATCTCGTTAGTTATTATTAACCATATCTATTTATTTATCTATTTGTGACGTGCTTCGCCCAGGCCACTCTCCCCAAAGTTTAAGAACACCACAGAGGGAACTCTGGCAGAAACGTGTATACCCGCTGGTGCTAGCATGCTACCCATGGTGCTCTGTCAGTCGCTCGCCCCTGCTTTGTGCTTCTAAACTGAAATCAATTCCAATCACTCCGGCTCATTGACAGATCAGACCAGCTGCTAATACACAGACTAATTATTATATTCAGGTCCGACTTTGCCTGGCTCTTCTCTCACAACCTCTACTACGGAGAGTTAAGTGTTTGGGGGCTTGCATTTCCACTCCAGCAGCTGACAGTTCTTGATTAGACTGAGCTTGGATGGGACTAATCGATCGCAAAGAGCTGTAGGGGTCAGGAAGAGGGAATGGGAGCTGAAATGTTTTCTCTAGCTGAAATCCAAGGTTTGGCACTCTTAAATTATTTTCTTACATAGTATATGACGGCAAATAAAGACCAGTATGGTCCATCTAGTCTGCCCAGTAAGGTGGCTAGAGTGGTTGTACCCACCACTCCATTCAGATAGTCCTCCTCTATGCCTTTATTTAGGGTTGTACCTGTTGCTTCATGCAGGTCACCCCCTCTATTTGTTGAAGCATAAAAGATATTTAAGTGCGCTTTGATTTGATCCTCTTGCTATAAAATGATCCACTGTTTCTGTTCCATGCCATTTTGAATTCCATCACTTTTTGCCCCCACCTCCTCCATCAGAAGGGCATTCCAAGCATCCACCACCCTTTCAGTGAAAAGGCAGTTACCCAAGAGGAAGTGATGTCAGCCAGACTGATGGCTGCTTGAAGGCTCAGTTTCTGTACCCTGTGCGACCAAAAGCCGCATTTCAGTCGCAAACTTACCAGACAGGGCCAAAAGCAGGGCGGCCAAATAAGGAAGGTATCAGTGGGAAAATGGCAGCAAAGTTGGAAGTGGTGGATACGCGTGAAAAGCCACGGGCGTCCCAGCATCTACAAGGTAAGGCCGGCGCACATGCAGATTCTCCTAGCAACACGGTGTCCTTCAACTCTGATGCTGAAGATGGTGGCAACAGTGAGAGGTCTGGGTCGCCAAAATCAGAACAAGAGCTGCTCAAAAGGGAATTCCACCACGGCACTGAAGAAGTGGCTGCTGAGTTTCGGGCAACGTGGGAGGAGGTGCGCAGGAAAATTGAGGACCTGCATGGAGACGTCCATGAGTTGGGAGGCCAGGTGGAGGAAATTGAGACCAAGATGAAAGAGTACGCTGAAGCCCTAAATGATTTGCAATGTGCAGTTGATCGCCACAAACAGCAGGCAATGGAACTTACATGCAAACTGGACAATTTGGAGAACCATAGTAGGCGCAACAACGTGCGTAGCTTTGCATACCGGAGCCTGTTGGTGAGGGGCATGTTGACAAACTGGTGCGGGGCATATGTAAGGCCTTGTTGCAGGGTACCGAGGGCGAAGCTAGAGTGGAGACTATGGAAATTGAAAAGGCCCATAGAGCCTTGGGCAAACCTCCGGGAAACAAACCTCGAGATATCATTGTGAGGTTTCTCAGGTTTCAAAATATGGATTTAATACTGCACCATGGTCAAGAGAAAAAGATTCTGCCTTATCAGGATGTGCAACTGACCATTTATCACCTTCACGTTAACAAGGAGGCAAGAGATGAAGCCAGTCATTGATGTGCTGCTTAAAAAAACATTTACTACTCCTGGTCCTTCCCCTTTCTCATGACTTTTACCGTTGCTGGGAAGAAGACCTCTGTGAGATATCTGTCTGAAACTTGGCATGCACTCCCCCAGGCAGGCCTAGTGCAAAATGACTGAGACTCAGGAGATGTGGCTGTGCAAGTGGACTCGAGTTGGGGACAGGCGCACCCGATGGAACTTTCCGTGGTAGACATATTGCTGAAGATAGAGGTCTTGGCCTGCCGTCTTGCTTGATCTACACAGTTGTTCTTCTTAACTGGACTATGTTGTGGACTATATGGACTCTAAGGATTTTGGTTGCATAGCAGTTCTAATACTTGGAGAGCATGTGCTTGGGGATGAATGTTTACACAGAGACTGCATATAGCAAAAAACACTCTTTACATGCACCACTGTTGGGGCGGTATGGGGCTCCCAAACCTTACATGGTATTATGCAGCAGCACGAGCTCACACTGGAGTGGAGCGGATGAACCATGCTAGTGATAAGCGCTGGCTGCAGCTCAAGAGATCTTTGATAGGTACACTGGATTTCGGAACCCAGTTATGGTTGAGGGCAGGGCTGCATCTATAAGGGGGATGAGGGAACCCCTATGTGGAGCATATCGTTAAGTATTGGGACAGCTACGTTTGGCCAAAATGAGCATCTCTCATGCCTATGTCCCCAACTGTGAATAACTGGGCAATGGGCAAGGTGTTCAATCAAGCATATTCTGGCTCTTGAGGGAAGCAGGTTTGCGTAGGGTGGGTCAGTTATTTGAGAATGTCAGGCTCCTCTTTTTTTAAGGATTTGCAGGAGGAGTTTGGTTTGTCCTCCCAATCATGCATATTATCATGCTCAAGTGATCCAGTGAGTAAGGAAGAAAAAGATTAAAAGTCAGGTGGCCCAAATGTTGTCAAGTTTGGAGTCTTTATGTGAAGATCAGGTTACCACTTGGGGCTTGTTCTCTGCTCTCTATGCCCATAAGCAGGACTAGACATTTAAGGTGGGGAAGCATTGGGCTTACTGGGCCCGGGAGTTATAGTTGACGTATACATAGCAGCAGTGGGAACAAATTGAGGGTCAGCTTTGGTGGAGCTCTTTGGCAGTTAATGCCAGAGAGAGTAATTATAAAATATTATATGGATAGTATAGGACTGAGTAGGTTATGATGGCGTAGAAGTGGGCTGGCTGGAACACTGGGGCATATATGGTGGAGCTGCCCTAGAATTCAGGGGTACTGGAAGAGTATTCAGTATCGGGTAAAGCGATTAATTGGCAGGGATATCTACTGGGATTCAGGCATCTTCTTGTGTAGGACAACAGTGCCGGAAGCTAAAATACTGCAGTTAGCGCTGGTTAAGCATTGCATGAAAGCGGCTAAATTTAACCTGGCACTGGCCTGGAAACAGGTTGCGGTCCTGGCCTAATGGCTGGTCTGTATTTGGGATCTCTACAATATGGAGTGATCTGTCTCTGAAAGCTGGGGCAGGTGCATTTTGAACAGACCTGGGAATCCTTTGTGTTATTGTATAGTGTGCGTGAGACTTCCTGACGGTGAACTGAGTGAATTTGAGCTGGTGTTCCCTTTGGGGTTGGGGTATGGGGGATGTGGGGGCAGCTACGGGTAAGAAGGGGGAGGACGGGGAGGTTGGGAAGTTGGAGAAAGGGTCTGTTGGGTAGAAGATATGTTAGGGCTGGGGGGGGGGGTTCTTTGCAAAGCAAAGCTTTCTAACTTTACTATTGGTTGGTTTTTGCTATAAATTTTCCTTGCCTATTTATTACTTGTTTTATTCTCTTATACTACTGCTTGGGAACTGTGGTGTGTTAAGGTAACTGCACCAAGGGAGGAGGACAAATACAAAAGAACCAAAAAAAGAAGACTTGCTCTTCCTTTCACAGCCACCTTGACCTACAGTTTAGTGGCAAACAACCTAAATTTTGGTTAAAGTTTAGGAACATTTAGTTTGCCTACATTCCTTGCATAGCCTTTTAAAATCAGAAATCTGAGTGTGCATTCAGTTCATATAAGGTCTATAGGACAGGGACTCTTAAATTCACACCGACCCTACCTCTCACCCCACCCACCCCAGTGTTGCATTGCCTTATATAGTCATCATATAGATTGACATCTGTTCTTCAATTAGGTGTAACACCCACCTTTTCTCCTTGTCCTAGAACTGCTTTATAACCATCTTAATCAGCATTTTGTAAATTCAGTGCAATAGCTGTGGTGCCTTCATTCTAAGAAGAATCATTTGGAGCCTAAGAGCTTGCTCTGTATGTCTCAAGTTATCTGCTATGCATAAAGAATTCATTCTATTAAGGGTACAAATTGAAAAAAATCCACCACCGCTCCCACAAAAAATCAAACAGCCCAGGAATAAATGGATCACAGTGAGCACTGGTAGGCTGCAACCTGTAACACAGAGACACCCTCTCCATCAAGAAATATCCCTGCATAATGCCTTCTCTGCCTTGGAAAATGAGAGTGCCAATTAGTGGAAACCGAAGTGCCCTTAACCCTTTCCAGGCCGAGCCCAAAACTCTCGAGATCCAAATTTCTGACTAAATATTCATATCAAATGGTATATAATACATGACCATAGCAGAAGGAAAATCACTATTAGAACATATTGAATAAGATGGGTACAATTTTCCTGAAATATGCAAAAATTAACCCAGCTGCAGAATGTGGATTAAAAATTTAAAGTAGGTCTTCAAAGAGTTAAATGAGAAGGTTAATGCCCAATCTACTGGTAATGCAACAAATATGAAGAAAAAAATCACAAAACAGGAAACTACTACTACTTGGAGATTCCATCATCAGAGGCAGCAACTTGGGAACACAGTTCAAAGGAGAGAATATGGTCAAATGCCTCCCAGGCTCTTCAGCCAGCAGGAATATGAAGCAAATTGCTGGCATAGTTAGTGCAGAAAGTGAGCACTCCAAAATTGATGTTATTATCCACGTGGGTACAAATGATCTGGCTAGAAACAGTGCCTCTGCAGTTCAAAGGGACTTACAGATTCTGGATGAGAAACTCAAGCCCATGGTTAACACTGTAGCATTCTCAGAAGTTCTACCTATTCTTGATAAGGAGACAGAAAGGCTGCATCACAAAAACTACTTTAATACCTGGCTCCAAACCTGGTGCAAACAAGAAGGATTTAGATATATAGGCAACTGGGGAAACAGATGAAACAACAAGAGGCTATACTGTGCTGATGGACTACATCTCTCTGCTGTACGGAAAAGAATCCTAAGTGAAAAATTCAGGCAATATGTGGACCGGCATTTAAACTAGGGAAAGAGGGTGACGGATGGAGAAGAACAAGTTCAGGATGTCACTCCCGGCAAAAACACGGTAACATTGGAAACAGTCACACTATTAACCCACACTTTAGTGGCAACTGGGAAGAGGCATGTAGAACAAAATCCATGCAAAATACAGGCAAGCCATTCAACAAATACTGGAAAGCAATGAGGACAAATGCTTGAAGTGTAGCCCACAAGGTTCTTGACCTGGAAGCCCTAATGGTGGAAATGGACTTGGACACTGTGGGCATTGCAGAAACATGGTTTAACGAGTCACATGAATGGGATATAGCCATAGCTGGCTATAATTTATTTAGAAGAGATAAAGAAGGCAGAAAAGGAGGAGGAATAGCCCTATATGTCAAAAGCAATATTAAAGCTGCTGCAATGCAGGGGACATGGGGAAAAGAAGAAGCGCTGTGGATTGTGTTGGAAAGAGGAGATGGCACTATCATCCATACTGGTGAAGTCCACAGGCCTCCAACTCAAACCGAAGAAATTGAGAGTCTTGATTACTGATACTGCAAAGGTAGCCATGAAGGGGGAAGTAATCATACTGGGTGATTTTAATCTACCTAATGTGGATTGGAGTATTTCTTCTGCAAATCTGGAAAGAATTTAAAAAACTGTGGATGCCTTCCAAGATGTGTTACTTAGACAAATGGTGATGGTACCGACCAGAGAAAGTTCGATGCTGGATTTAGTACTCACCAACGGAGATAGCGTGTCGAATATCTGGGTGCATGCCCACATGAGCAGCAGCGATCATCACACAATGCGGTTTGAGATAAAAGCCAAGGCAGAGTCCAATCAGAGCAAGCTCAAATTCCTGGACTTCAAAACCCCTGACTTCAGTAAACTCTGAAGTAGGAGTTGGCAGGGTGCAGGGTCATGCTAAACTAAAGGAGGCAATAAAAGGGGCAAGAGATAAATATGTAAGGAAAGTAAACAAAACCTATATGGTTCTCCAAAGAAGTGGCTGCACAAATAAAAAAAACACAGCTTTCACAAAATTCAGAAGTTTGCAAACAGAGGAACACAGAAAAGAATACAGGATAAAGCTAAAAGAGACAAAGACAGAAATAAGGATAGCAAAAGCAAAGACATAAGAAAAGATGGCTAAAGATCTAAAGTGTCATGACAAAACGTTTTCAAGTATATTTGGGAGAAGAGGAAGATCAGAGGTGGAACAGCAAAACTCAAAAGTGCCAAAAATGGATTAGTGGAAAGTGACATTGAAAAAGCACAAATGCTAAATGCTTCTGTTCTCTTTTTACTAAAGAAAATCCTGGAGATGGACCACCTGTGATGGACAAATATACAAATGGGAATGGAGTAGATACTACACCATTCACAGAAGACTATGAACAGCTTGCAAAACTGAAAGTGGACAAGGCCATGGGACTGGATGGGATACATCCCAGGATACTGAAAGAGCTCAGAAAGGTTTTTGAAGGCCTTTAAAGGATGTTTTAATAGATCCTTGGAGACAGGAGAAATTCCGTAGAATGTGAAAAGGGCTGAGGTTGTACCTCTTCACAAAAGTGGTAATAGGGAAGAAGTGACAAGCTACAGGCCAGTAAGCCTTATCTCAGTGGTGGAAAAAGTAATGGAGGCGCTCCTGAAAGAGAGAATAGTGGATTTTCTCAAAACCAATAGGTTGCATGATCCAAGGCAACATACCTGGAAGTAGCGGTATATAAGTTTAAACTAAATAAATAAATAAATAAACATGGTTTTACCAAAGGACGATCATGCCAAATAAATCTGATTGAGTTCTTTGACTGGGTGACCATAGAACTAGATGGTAAACGGAACTGACTTGGATGAAAGGAAGGTGATTAGCGTTGTGCCCCAGGAATCGGTCCTTGGACTGGTAATGTTCAATGTATTTGTGAGATTGCTGAAAAACTGAAAGAAAAAGTCTGTCTTTTTGCAGATGACATGAAAATTTGCAACAGAGTAGACTTCCCTGAGGGAGTAGATACCATGAGGAAAGATCTACAAAAGCTGGAAGAATGGTCTAATGCTTGGCAGTTAAGATTTAATGTGAAGAAGTACAGTGTCATGCACTTTGGATGCAGAAATCCAAGGGAATTTGTAGGCGATAGGGGGCGAGAGGTTGGTGTGCATGGAACAGGAGAAGGACCTCGGAGTGATTTTTTCTGAGGATCTCAAGGTGGCAAAACACTGTGACAAGGCGGTGGCATAAGCCAGAAGGATGCTGGGTTGCATAAAAAGAGGAATTACCAGCAGGAAGAGGTACTAATGCCACTGTACAAGTCGCTAATGAGGCCTCACTTGAGTATCGTGTTCAGTTTTGGAGACCATATATCAAAAAGGATATAAAAAGACTGAAAATGGTTCAGAGGAGGGTGATCAAAATGATTTGGAGCCTGCGCCAGAAGATGTATGAGAAGAGACTTGAAAAACTAAATATGTATATGATAGAGGAGAGGAGGGATAAGGAAGATATGATACAGACCTTGAAATACTTTAAGAGCATTAACGAACAAACAAACCTTTTTCAAAGAAGCTGTAAAACTAGAGGGCATAACATGAAGCTGCAAGGGGGCAAACTGAAAGGCAACATCAGAAAATATTTTTTCACTGAAAGAGTGGTAGATGCTTTGAATGCCCTTCTGATGGTGATGGTGGGGCAAATACAGTGACAGAATTCAAAATGGCATGGGACAGATACAATGGATCCCTTTACAGTAACGGGATAAAATCAAAATAAAGACAACTATCTCTTATATCTTAACAAATAGGGGTGAGTTGCATGGAGTGGTGGGTACACCCCTAAACAAAGGCAAGGGGAGGGGTGACCTGCATGGAGCAGCAGGTGCCCCTACTCTTGCCACCTTGCTGGGCAGATTAGATGGGTCATGCTGATATTTATGTGCCGTCATATACTATACTAAAAATTGTTACAAAAATGAGGTTGACCATTTGGATTGGAACATTCTTGCTTGTAACTCTCCATGATAATTCAGTTATGGTACTGTTGGTAGGTAAATTTTGTTACGTGATTCAATAAAGCCTTTTATATATTAAAAAAATAAGGTAGTTACTCACCTGTAACAGGTGTTCTCTGTGGACAGCAGAAATTAGTCCTCACGTATGGGTCACATTCCCGATGAAGCCCCATGTGGGAACACTCCTCAGCTTCTATTGGAAGCTTTTGGCAGGCTCCACCTCACCTGCGACCCTCCTTCCTGCCTGCCACCATCTTGAATTAGTTTGATAACATAGCTGTAGTAGAAAACAACTCTTTGGGGAGGTGGGAGAATTGTGAATACTAATTCCTGCTGTTCACAAAGAACACCTGCTACAGTTGAATAACTACCTTTTCTCCATGGACAAGCAGAAATGAGTCCTCATGTAAGGGATTCCCAAGCTACAGGCTACTGAAAACTAAGAAGGCCACCGAGACTCTTACTACAGACAAAAAACATTGCTCTATTGAAAGGCTAGATAACAGTCTTCGTTATTAAGTATAGGAGGATAGTCTTCATTATAAAGCATATGAGAATTGACTTAAGGATCTTAATATGTATACGCTAGAGAAAAGGCAGGATAGAGGAGATATGATAGAGACATTTAAATACCTCTGTGGCATAAATGCACAAGAGGAGAGCCTCTTTCGATTGAAAGCAAGCTCTGCTATGAGGGGAGATAAGATGAGGGTGAAAGGGTATAGACTCAGGAGTAATATGCAAAAATATTTCTTTATGGAAAGAGTGGTAGATGCGTGGAATAGTCTCCCGGTGGAGGTGGTAGGGATGAGGACAGTATCTGAATTCAAAAAAGCACAGGACAAACACAGAGTATCTCAAAAGAAAAAAAACGGGACTATTGTAGTAGTTGGTATGGAAGGGCAAACTAGATAGGCCATGTGTTTTTTTTCTGCCGTCATGTTTCTATGTTTCAGTTTTACTACGGTTTGATCTAACTGCAGCCTTTGATTTGGCCGACCATGACATTCTGTTGGCTATTTTGACTACTGCAACGCCATCTTCCAAGGACTGCCACAATCCACGCTCCTACCTCTCCAAACAGCGTTCCATTCAACAGCAAGAATCCTACAGGCAGCAACGAGAACCAAACACATCACCCCAATACTCAGACAGCTGCACTGGTTCCCCCTCCAGAGCTGCATAACATACAAAACTGTCATACTAATTCATAAAGCAATCCACTCAGATCCCCCCACACACCTATGATCACTTATACAGCCCTCACAACCACATAGAGCTAGAAGGACCTTGACAATGAATACCCTCAACATTCCCCACATTGAAACATGGCATGCAAAATAGCTTTCCAACTCTACGCACCTTCCATGGAAAAGACTGTCAGACCAGCTCAGGAACACCACGGACCTCAAGACCTTCCACAAACATCTAAAGACACATCTGTTTACTGTACATTTCAACACAAGAGACTAACCCCCCCCCCCCCCCACGAAGAGCAATGCCCAACCAACTACCATTACTGTTGTATATAATCAAGCCTGTATATAGTTAAGAGCCAAAAGCTCATCGATTGCATGCTGTACATAGTTAATACCATTGTTTCTATGTAAGCTATGCTTCAGTTGTATGTAAACTGCCTTGACCCGGAGAAAGGCGGTATATAAATACAGCTAAATAAATAAATAAATCTTGGGATTTCAGGGGTAGTGTATAAGTGGTTTTCAGGTTTTTTAAAGAATAGGTCATATCAGGTCAGGATTGTTCAAGAGGATGGAGAGGCTGTTGTGGTGTTTCGCAGGGCTCCCCACTATCACCAGCACTTTTTAATATTCTTCTGTTAACATTAAGATAGTTTTGAGAGAAAACCAGCCTAAGTCATATACTTATGCAGAAGACATCTCTGTCTGTTGACATTTAATTCATTGTCAAGCGACTTCTACTCACAAATTAATAATACTCTACAGTTACTTGAGAGATGGACAAAGACTTTGTGAGTACAGTTAAATACATCTAAAACAAAGGCCTTGTGTTTTATTAATGCTAAACCGCTCCCTAATTCTTTAGTTGAGGCATTAGCATGATTAAATCTATCCTTTGATCCAGTACTTCGTGTTCTCGGAGTTTTACTGGATGAAAATCTATCATTTGAGGCGCATTTTAATTCTGTCGTAGCAAGGTCCTTTTTTAGATTATGTCAATTACATAGAATCAAACCTTTTTTCTCTGTAGATCACTTTCAGATCTTAGTTCACAGTACTATTCTTGCTTATTTGGACTATGGAAATCTTTCGTTTTTGAGCTGTTCGCAGAGACAGATGAAACGCTGTCACAGCCCCTCCCGGTGGCAGCGTGCTGAAGGGTCAGGGTGGACATTTATTGTTTGTTGAAGCCGGGAACTCTAACTTAGCTCAGGTGCATTATGGTCCTTGTAGTTCCCTTCTTTATAAAGAATAGTTGTGTGAGCCTTGTGCTGGGTTAAATATAAGGTTTTATTCCCTTGATGCGCTAAGGTTCTCCAAGAAGACAACAGAATTCACCTTATTTCAGGGTTTCTACCAAAGTATTTACAAAGTCCAAAACTGTTATAAGACCTTCACAGTCTTTTTCATTCAAGCAGGATATTTCAATATAAACAGGTTACATAAACACAAAAACAACTTCTTTTCAGCTCAACAAAGCAATGACATTTTTAGAGCATGTCTTATGCTATGGCTCTGTGAGAGATTCTATACTCTCAGCTACACATAGAGTACAGTCCATAGGATATTCAGGTAGCAAGGGTTCTGGTTCTACCAGGTCTGTTTGCATGTCCTCTTGATCAGATATGGTGTCTGCTAAGCCTGAGCTTTCCCTAGGCAAAACTGGTTGTACTTCAGTAGTTCTCTCCAAGACTTTCCAGCCTGGCTGGACCTGGTCTGGCAGACAATTAATATGGCTTTTATCTAGGAGCTTCTGCACAGGTTTCCAAAGCTTTCCCCAGCTTTGTTTCTCATATCTATGGCTCTCTGGATTACAAGCCTTTCTAGGACCTGGCACACATTCAGGAAAGGAGGTGTGAATGTACCTTTGTTCTCTGAGACGTGCGTTGCTGGTATTCCCTCCACCAGGCACTCTCCTGCTCACACTGTCTTCCCTGGAGACTTCTTTCTGGAGCTTTCCAGCATGGGCTTGTCCTTCCTGGAAGTTGTCCCTTCCTTGTAAAGACAGCAAGCTTAACTGCCTTTCCTTCCTTAGTTGGAGCTTTCCCCTTTCTCTCTCCTTAGTAGCAGGGGTTTCTGTTGCTCTCTGTATTTGTGGTCCTCTCTGCTCCTGTGGTCGTCTCTCTATTCGAGGTCCTCTCTGTATTGGTGCTCCTCCTTGTGTTAGTGCTCCTCTCTCTGTTGGCGCTCCTCTCTCTGTTGGCGCTCCTCTCTGTATTCTCCTGCTCGAGCACTGCTTATAAAGCCGTTTCTCTAGTGAGCTTTCTGGCCCTCTACTCAGGTGTGTTTGATTAGCTATTGCATCATTACAATCTGGGTGTGTCATCCTACCTTCTGCAGCCTCATGCCTACTCCCTCTAGCTGCACTTCTTGGTAACTGCATTCTCTGTAAATCAGTTTCTTTAAAAGAAACAGAGTTTTCTTCTAACTCCATAGCTTCAGTAGTGTCAGCTTCATCACAACGCCTGCAGCTTTGCCAAAATACTGCTGCATGACTTATATATCACATATCCAGATATACTCCAGTGACTCCATTGCTTCGTGAATTATATTGACTCAAGGTTCAGAATCGGGATAAATTTAAATTCTACACAATTCTTATACATTTTTAACGACTATGTACCCAAACAATTCTCCTCACTTTTGATCCCAAATCTAGCATCTAAATCCAAATGTTTACAGTCCTCTAGCATTATAATGTAAAGCTATTAGATAAAAATCTAGACTCAAACAAACAATTCCATATTTGACAGCAGAATTATGGCCAGAGTTGCAAAAAGAGATTAAATCTACCTTGTCCTTCTTACATTTTCGTAAAAGTTGAAAATTTTTGTTGTTTAACCCTGGAATTACCGAGATGTTTTGCACACACTGAATACCGTTGGGGTCATAAATGACCCCACGACAAATTTTAATTGTTAACCATGAAAAATGTAAACTAAACAGACAAAATATTATTCCAAATTAATTATTTATTATATGAAGTGTCACCCCTCCGTGCTGTGTACCTGTTGGTTGGGCAGGGCACTGCGCTGGGGCTTCAGTGTAACTGGCTCAATTAGCTGAGTAGGCCTTGCTTGGCCCTCTGGGAGTTGTAGTTGTGAGTTGCCAGTTAAAAATCAGTTGTGGAACGATGGTAAGGTTAACAAAGGATTTATTTCCCCTTCCAATAGGACTTTTTGTCGTGGTATAAACAAAAGGAAAACATAACCCTTCCTGGGCATATAATAAAGGAAAAATGGAACAAAAATAGCTTCTCTTCAGCTTCTTAACCAATAAAGCAAATGTACATCAAAACAGTCTTTCATAAGCACATACAAGCCCTTCTTTACAACGTTAGGCTTCAACAGCTCTTACTTCCCTTTATCTTAATGAGGAAATGCTGTCTGCTATTGAAATCGTGCAATCCATATATTCAGTGCTTGTCTCAGCTTCTGATGGCTCACATTGCATCGCTTCCTCACAAGCATTTAATATCTCTTTCCTTTCAGCATTTGGGACCTCTTCAAACCGTCTCCCTCTATTCTGACGTGACTCTCTTTCTCTCTCTGTGAGAGTGTGCTGAATACTATTACCACATTCACTGAACTGCCTTTGGTAAGAGCCTCTCCCCTGCTGGTGGTTGTTAGGTGAATTGTAGTATTCCCTTGCACCTCTATTAAGGTAAATAGGCTTACCTCTCTGCTCTGACTGGCTCAGGATCCTGTGTATGGCTGGAGTTTGAAACGGCAGTTTTGCAGAGACTCTGCTCCTTAAATCATTTCCAGAGATACTAGCCTCTTCAGGTAAAAAGCATTTAACCTTCTCATGCCTGGTATAAGGGTAACAAAACTTATCTGTTTCTCTTAAGCTGGCTTCATAAGGTTTTAGCGTTTCTGGGAACTGCTTCTTAAAGCCAAGCCCTGTGCTTCCCCTTTCAGGATGAAAGTAAAACTCTTCAGCTTTTACCTTTCTCCTCCCAGCTCCGTTCCAACCTGGGCTGTTTCCAACACTCTCTGGGCTCCTCTGATATCTGAGGCTTCCTCTCCTGGCTTTGCTACCTCCTCTGTAGCTCTTTTCACTTTTGCCGTTATCCTCACTTTCACACTCTGAGTCCAGCTGTCTTGGCTTCTCTCTCAAGCACTCATGATAATCATTCAAACTTCCATTCAGGCTTCCGTAGTGATTATCATGCAGGCTTTCTCCACAGCTCTCTCTCTGGCCCCTTCTCCAGCTCTCTCCACGACTCTGTCCACCTGTTTGTGAGCTGTGCTTATCTACGTACCTCCGAGCAGCACCTCCCCCCAGCTGACTTGCATCAGGTGATAACCTCCTAGCTTTCCTGCTGGCTGGGTGTGTCTCTCTGGCTTGTGACCACATTTGTTTCTGTTGCTCATAGCAACTTCCTGACATGTGCTTTCTTTTTTTTTTTTTTTTTCTTTTTTTTTTTATTGAGCTTTTTTAGTCATTACAACAACCAAAACGAGAAAGGAAAAAAAGTGTACACTTGTCAAGCAAACAATTAACACCATTCCCTGCCCATAAGGACATCCAGATTCAAACAACAAGGGTCACAATATAGCCCACATTATGGAAGCAAACTAACTAAAGTAATAAAGATAGTAAAAAACTAATTAAGAAAACAAGGCCGCAAGGCCAACAAAATGGAGGCAATTTCACATTGTAGACTGCGCATCCCTCACCCTGTCTTGCCGGTCTGAGAGAAATTTTTCCAAATGTGAGACATCCATGAAGATGTAAGAAACACCCTCATAGACAATCACACACTTACATGGAAATCGAAGGAAAAATGTAGCACCCAACGCCAGGACCCGGGGCTTAAAGGTCAAAAACTGCCGCCGGCGAAGTTGGGTGCTACGTGTGACATCAGGAAAAACATTAATCAATTGGCCACAGAACTTAGTAGCCTTAACTTTGAAAAAGGCTTTAAGGATCCGTTGTTTCGCTATCATAGACATAAAGGTCACTAGTAATGTGGCCCGTTGAGTAATTATATCCAGGGAATCCTCTAGGAATGCAGTCAAATTAGACACAGATGGTACAATCTCATCAAATGCCCCTTCCTCAGAGATAACCTTCTTGGACCTAGAGGGCACATAATAGATCTGAGAAATATCAATTGGATCAGAGATAGTTAACACCTCCTTAAAGTATTTGTCTAACAGAATTTTAGCAGAAAGAAGGGATGAAAAGGGGAAATTAAGGAAACGCAAATTATACATTCGGGAAGAGTTCTCAAGTGCTTCCAGCATGTGCTTTCTAAAAACGTCAGTGTCAGCCTGATCCACTGCTTCTCTGTCTATCTCCATGGGCTCTGCTGGGTCTGCTCTGCGATAGAAGGTTAAATGTTTTGAAATTTAATGCTTTATCATAAGATTACATGAAGAAGAGTTGCCATGAAAGCAGTTTTTGCATGCACTTGATGAACACAGTAAAGTACTACAGTCATTTGCATGAGACATGGACGGTTTTTGAATGTTCTTTGCAAACATTGCGCTTGCAGGAGGTGCAAACTATGTTGCTTTTCTTGTCTTTTTCTCTGGAACAGCAGTGACACCTTGCCCTTTTCTTTGGGATCCTGACATTGCAAACAGCATCAGTGGCTTCTTCAATGCTGGAAGAAGTCTCGCTGCAATTACTCTGAAGCAGCTGCTTTCCTAATTCCAAGAGGAATAGACGACGTCTGTGCTTTGACTTCGACTGCCATTCTGGATTTAGTGACATCCAAACAATGAAGGCGTTCAAAGCACTGATGTCCAACATGTTGTAGAAGATTGTCACTGGCCAGCGTCTTGTCATTTGTTTTGTGGTATACGTGCGCAACATTTGATCTGCCGTATCTACTCCACCTTTACTAGAATTATAGTCCAAGATCATGTGTGGTTTTTTTTGTCTGGACGTGTGTTATCTACTTCTTCTTGATTATGCAAACTGCTCAGAATAACAACCACTTTTCCTTTCTTCGGGCAATAGGAAACCAGAGTGGCGTCATCGCGAAAGGCAAACAGTGAAGTGAATACCTCTTGGCCCTTTGCTGTTACAAATTCTGGAGATAAGTCTTTTCTGTTCTTTCGAATTGTCCCCAAAAGTGTCATTTGTTTTTCTAGCAATTTCCGTGACAGGGATAAACTGCAGAAGAAATTGCCAACAGTAACATTTCTGCCAGATCGCGTCAATCCTTCAGTGAGTTGCAGCACAACCCTTTCACCCTGATTCGGTTCCATTTTGTCCAAGTTCTCTTCCTGTATATACTTGAAGACACAGAACATATGACGTTGCACTGTCACACAACATCCATAGCTTTATGCCATATGTCCCAGTTTTGCTGGGAATATATTGTCTGAATGGAACACGGCCACAAAATGTAAGCAGTTGCTCATCCACGGTAACATTTTCACCAGGAACAAAGGCGTCACTTAGAGTTGCTTCCCAGGTATCAAAAACGTGTCTGATTGGAGCAAGCTTATCCACGCCTCGTTGTTCACGTCTGTTGATTGCATCATCAAATCTGAGAGCACAAGAAATTTGCTGAAAACGGTTACGGGCCATATTTTTGCAGAAAACAGAACGACCATCTTCAAGGTTCCACAACTGAACTATGGATTCATTTTGGAACTTGTCCACGCCTGAGAGGATCAGAAGTCCAAGAAAACGTTGAAATTCTCCGTCTGTCAAATCTTTCCAGGTGTCGTCATAAATGTGTCTTCCTTGTTTGCTCGTCCACGTCATGATTTCATTCAATAAGTTCTTACTCATGAACAAGTGGAATGCTGTGAGAGGGCCATCAACATTTCGTACAGCATACCTTGTAGGACCTTGTTGTATGGGCATGACATTAGCTCTGGTGTATCTTCCAGCAGCTTGCTTTATAGGTTTCCTGTTCCATGATGTGGCATCCTTAGATAAATAGGCTTCAATGGCAACATTTGTGCTTATAGTTGAAGACCTCTTACCTCCTCTACGACCACAACTAAGATTCCTCACAGATGATACTGACACTGAGGGCTCCTGCCTTCTTCCCCGTCCAGCACAACCTCGACCTTTGCCTCGACCTGTAACTTGACTCTTTGCTGCAGGCGATGTTACCGGCTCAACATCAGTCTCACATTCACTTGGCGACCAACTGCTGTTGCCATCTGAATCATGACTGTCATCATCAGATTTATCGTCCGAACTTGGCTGATATGTTTCTTTGCTTACTGAATATGCTGCATCATCAGACGACTCAGAGCCGTCACTGTCAGCATCTCGTTGCAATATTTCTCTTACTTGGGCAGCTGAATACTTTCGTTTTGACATCATAAACAATAACCTAAAATAAACAAAGATAAAGTTGAATAAAACGCAAAGCAGTTTTACTATAGGTGTACAATAATCGTGATAAACGAGCTGAAAGCCTTTAGATTTCATCGGAAATAATGAGAGAATGTATGATATCAATTACAGAAAATGTATAATTTTCATAAGAGTACAAAAAATAAATGATACATATGATAAATACCTTTGTCAGATCAAAAAATTCACAAAACTGCAAATTTTATCACGATCCAAACTAGACGTAAGCAACTGGGGTCAAAAATGACCCCACTGGTACTCTGTGCTGCAATTCATCACTAGCGTCACCTAGCAGATGAAAATTATTCCTCTCATGGCGCAATATAAAGAGAATATTGACGTGAAAAGACATAAAAAGATTGCATTCTTGAACAACTAGTTTCCGAGATACATGTTGTGAAACTTGCAATGGGGTCACTTTTGACCCCATCGGTACTCCCAGGGTTAATAATTAACTCATTTCAGTCTTACACTAAGCAAAATTCGTTCTTGTTTACTGCACATTGTAATATGTGTTTCGCATGAAATTTTTTATGCTTTTTTTGTTTACCGCATTGAACCACTGGGTCTGGGAGCATAGCAATATATAAGCATAGATTAGATTAGATTAGATGGGGCAAACCTCAACTGCGACATGGCGAGAGGCTATTACCTTTCAACAATCAACTATGTAAAATAGAAGTAATTCTCTCTTCCTTTTTTAGTTTGGCAGCCTGGACAGAATAGAATGGACCTAGGCGGGATGGAGATAGACTCTGATCTCCAAATAGATTCTGGAGTACAGATTGGCCGAAGTTGCTGTCGTGTCGGGAATCCCCGTCTAGGCAGTAGTGAGATGTGAATGCGTGGACTGAAGACCACTTTGCAGCCCTGCAAATCTCTTCCATGGAGACTGAGCATAAGTTGGCCACCGAGGGACCCATAGTTAACTTAAGAATATAAGAACATAAAATATGCCAATCTGGGTCAGACCAAATTCCATCAAGCCCAGTATCCTGTTTCCAACAGTGGCCAATCTAGGTCACAAGTACATAGCAGCTTCCCCAGAAGACACAGGTTCCACAGTGCTTGTACTGGGGCAAGCAGTGGATTTATCGGGTCTCCTTTAATAATGGTTTATGGACATTTCCTCCAGGAACTTGTACAAACCTTTTTTAAACCCGGCTACACTTACATCTTTTACTACATCCTCCGGTAACAAATTCCAGAGTTTGATTACACGATGAGTGAAAAAATATTTTCTCTTATTACTCTTAAATAGGTTACACTGTAGCTTCATTGCATGTCCCTTAATCTTTCTATATTTTGATGGCATAAACAATCGATCTACGTTTACCCGTTCCACTGCATTCATTAATTTATAGACCTCTATCATATCTCCCCTTGGCCGTCTATTTTCCAGGTTGAAGAGCCCTAACCTTTGTAGCCTCTCCTCATAGGGGTATCCTTACATCCCCTTTACCATTTTGGTGGCTCTTCTCTGTACCTTTTCTAATTCCTCTATATCCTTTTTAAGATACGGTGACCAGAATTGCACACAATATTCAGGGTGCAGTTGCACCCTGGAACAATAAAGAGGCATTAAAATATCCTTTGTTTTATTTTCCATTCCTTTCCTTATGATACCTACCATTCTATTTGCTCTCTTGGCTGCCGCTGCACACTGGGTAGTGGGTTTAAAAATGTTATCCACGATGATGCCTAAATCTTTATCCTGGGTGGTGGTTGCCAATGTGGAGCCTTGCATCGTGTAACCATAGTTTGGTTGTTCTTTCCTAGGTGCATAACTTTGCACTTGTCCACATTAAATTTCATCTGCCATTTGGATGCCCTGTCTTCCAATTTATCAAGGTCCTCTAGCAATTTTCCGCATTCCTCATGGGTTTTAACAACTTTAAATAGTTTTGTGTCATCTGCAAATTTGATTAATTCACTTGTTATTCCCATTTCCATGTCATTTTCGCATATGTTAAAAAGCAGCGGAACCAGCACAGATCCCTGGGGTACTCTACTATTAACTTTTCTCCATGGCAAAATTGGCCATTTAGCCCTACCCTCTGCTTTCTATCTTTTAACTAGTTCCTGATCCACAATAGTACACTGCCTCCTAACCCATGACTTTTTAATTTCGCTAAGAGTCACTCATGAGGGATCTTGTCAAAGGCTTTCTGAAAATCCAGAAGCACTACATCAACCAACTCATCTTTGTCTACCAGTTTATTCATACCTTCAAAAAAACATAACAGATTAGTGAAACAAGACCTTCCTTGGCTAAAGCCACGTTGGCTGTCTCCCATTAAGCCATGACTACATGTTCAGTAATTTTGTTTTTTATAATGGTTTCTACCATTTATCCCGGTACTGACGTCAGGCTCACCGGTCTGTAGTTTCCCGGATCACCCCTGGAACCCTTTTTAAAAATTGGCGTTACATTGGCCATCCTCCAATCTTCAGGTATTACAGATGATTTTAATGATAATTCGCAGATTACTAAGAGTAGGTCTGCAATCTCATATTTCACTTCTTTCAACATCCTCGGATGTATACCATCCAATCCAGGTAATTTTTTCAGTTTATCAAATCGTTGCAATACATCTTCCTGGTGTATCGATATTTCTTTCAGTTCTTCTGCAGCATCACCTTTAAATACCATTTCAGTCATGGGTAACATCCCTACATCTTTATCAGTAAAGGCCGAAGCAAAGAATTCATTCAGTCTGTCCGCTATGGTCTTGTCCCCTCTTAGTGCCCCTTTTACCCCCTGTCATATAATGGTCCAACTGACTCTCTCACAGGTTTTTTGCTACAAATGTATTTGAAAAAGTCTTTATTACGAGTTTTTGCTTCCACAGCAAGCTTCTTCTCAAATTCTCTCTCTGCCTGCCTTATCAATGCCTTACATCTAACTTGCCAGTGCTTATATTCTTTCCAGTTTTCGTCATTTGGCTCCTTTTTCCATTTCCTGAAAGATGCTTTTTTGGCAACAACAGCCTCTCTGACCTCACCTTTAAACCATGCTGGCAGATTTTTGGACTTCCTTCTACTTTTCTTAAAGCGCGGAACACAGCTGGTCTGGGCTTCCAAGATAGTATTTTTAAACAACACCCACGCTTGATGTAAATCTTTAACCTTCGCAACTGCTCCTTTTAATTTTTTCTTAACTATTTTCCTCATTTTACCATAATCTCCCTTTTGAAAGTTAAAAGGTGGATTTCCTTGACATCCTTCCTCCATTTATTAAATCAAATGCGACCATGCTATGATCGCTATTGCCAAGTGGTCCCAACACCCTTATCTCTGGCAATAGTTCTGACATTGTGAGCTATGATATGACCCTCAATGCTCAGGCCTGCCTGGGCATAAGCGAAAGAGATGCAGTCTGAAAACCAAATTGAAAGAGAGTGCTTAAAAACGGCAGCCCATAGTTTATAGGGGTCAAAAGAAACAAAAAGCTGGATGGACTTTCTATTAGCTTTTGTCTGCTGCAAGTAGAGGTCTAAGACTCATTTGCAGTCCAACATGTGCAGTGCAGCTTCCTCTCTGTGGGCATGAGGCCTCCAGACAAATGTTGGAAGAACAAGTGACTGATTAAGTTGGAAATCCGATACCACTTTTGGAAGGAATTTAGGATGAATATGAAGGACCATACTATTATGGTGGAATTTGGTATAAGGTGGATGAACCACTAGAGCCTGAAACTCACTCACTCTGCATGCTGAACTGACCGCCACCAGAAATAATACCTTCCTGGTCAAGAACTTCAGAGGACAGGAATTGAGAGGCTCAAAGGGAGCTTTCATGAGCTATTCAAGAACCACATTAAGGTCCCAAGTCACTGCAGGAGACTTGTAGGGGGGCTTCAAAAGAGGCAAATCCCTCATAAAGTGAATAACTAAAGGCTTTACCAAGATGGACTTGCCTTCCATACTTCGATGGTAAGCTCTGGTCACACTGAGGTGGCCCCTGACAGATTGGACAGGTCCAGACTCAGAGAGGGGTAGAAGATATTCAAGCCGTTTTTGTGTGGAACAAATGAAAGGATCTAGGACTGGCCCTCACATCAGACAGCAAATCTCTTCTGTTTGCAGTAATAGGACTTTCTAATAGAGGCCCTCCTGGAGGCCAAAAGGACTTTGGTTATACTGTCTGGCACGTTGAGCTCAGACAATAATAGCTTCTCAACATCCATGTTGTGAGGGCCAAGGACCAGATGTTGGGGTGCAAAATCATCCCGCCATCCTGCGATATCAGATCTAGTGATTGGCCTAGTCAGAGCAGTTGCTGACTGGAGAGCTGCTGCAGGAGGGGATCAAGGCTGTCTGAGCCAGTAGGGAGTGATGAGCTTTAGGTGGGTCTTTGCAATGAGAGGTATTGGAGGATATACATACAGAAGACCCTCCCCCCAATGCAGGAGGAAAGCATCCGAGGCTAGTCTGCTGTGTGATCTTACTATGGAGCAGAAATAATCCACTTGGGCATCCTGTGGGATTGCGAACAGATCTATCAAGGAGGTGTTCCACTCCCGAAAGATGCAAAACGCAACTTCCCTGTCCAGCATACACTCATGTGGCTGAAGGAGTCGACTCAATCTGTCTGCCAGAGTGTTTTCCTCACCTGGCAGGTATGAGGCTCTCATGTCCATCCTGTGCGCAATGGCAAACTTCCACACCTGATTGTTTCCCAACACAGGAGGTACAAGCCCGTTCCTCCCTGCTTATTAATGTAAAACATGGTGATCTGATTGTCGGTTTGGATCAGAACAATTTGGTTAGCCAGTCAATCTCGAAAAGGAGTGGAGTGGCCTAGTGGTTGGGACAAGGTACTTCAGGCCGGAAGGTCGGGGGTTCAAATCCCACTAGAGGACAGCAACCTTGGGCCGGAAGGACTGGGGTTTCTAGTCCCACAGGTGCTCCTTGTGGTCTTGGGCAAGCCACTTAACCCTCCATAGCCCATGTTCCCTGTAAAATAGTTATCTCCAAGTTATAATGCCCTGTTCAATGTAATTTCAGTTTGTTCAATGTAAACAGCACTGATGCAGAATAGCACGGTATATAAGAGAAAAATAAATAAGAGAAAAAAAGAATTTGTCACTGCTCTTAGTTCCAAGAAGCTGACCTGATGAAGACTTTTTTGGATGGATTAATTGCCCTCGGTGTGCAACCCATCGAGATGAGCTTCATACCCCAGTTGGATGTGTCGGTCATCAGAAATCTTTGAGGTGGAGCAATATGAAAAGGAAGACCTTTGAGCAAATTGTGGTGGACTGTCCACCAGTACAATGACTGAATGAGAGGGGCAGTGACATATAGACGATTCCTAAGTCAACCCGTGGCCTGGGTCCACTAAGTCCTCAGAGTCCACTGAGCCTTCCTCATATGGAGGCGTGCTAAGAGTGTGATATGCACTGTAGAGGCCATGTGGCCTAGTATGGTCAGTTGAGTCTCCCGCACCATGTTGGCAAAATGTGCAGACGATCATGTAGAAGAAAGGCTCTCGCCTGAGTCATGTCGAGCAGGGCTCCAATGAATTCCAACTGCTGGGTGGGTTGAAGGTGGGACTTTGGGCAATTTATAATGAACCCTAGTAGTTCCAACACCCGAATGGTCAAGTGTGTTGATTCTTGAACCCTTTACGGAGTAGTATTCTTGATCAGCCAGTCTTCCAAATAGGGGAAGACAAACACTCTCAGCGTCCGCAGGTAAGCAACTACTACTGCAGGGCATTTTGTGAAGACATGAAATGCTGAGGCAAGGCCATATGGCAACACTCAGTACTGGAAGTGTTGTTCCCTCAGGACAAATCTGACATACTTTCTGTGGGCGGGATGTATCTGTATGTGGGTATACACATCTTTCAGATCAGGTAAGCATAGCCAATCTCCTTTTTGAAAGAAAGGAAGAAGGATGCCTAGAGAAATCATTCTGAACTTTTCTTTTACCAAGTTCAGGACTCTTAGGTCTAGGATGGGATGGTATCTCCCCGTTTTCTTGGAGATCAGGTTGTACCTGGAATAAAACCCCTGACCTCTTTGCTCTGGTGGCATAAGTTTGATCGCAAGCTCTGACAAGAGAGTGGTGATTTCTTTCTGAAGCAGTTCCTGATGCATAGGGTCGAGATGATGCACTCTCAAGGGGCAATTTGGTGGCAGTTCCAATAAATGAAGTTTGTAACCACTTTGGACCCATGAATCTGAGGTTAAAAGGAGCCACCTTTGTGCAAAAAGAATGAGCCTTCCCTCGACCAGAGGGTTTCCTACTGCAGTCATCAGAAGAGTGGCTATGCTTCAAATGATCCAGTCAAAACCCTACCCTGGGTTTTGGCTGAGGAGCCAGCTGGACCTTCCTAGGATTCTCTTGATGCTGCTGTTGGTGAAGAAACTGTTTGGGCTGGGAAGTCTGGGGCCCAGGGAAGTACCTACACCTCCGAGGGTAGTAGGTCTTTTTCTGCCACCCACCCTGGTACTTCCTATGGTAGGAGGCAGGCTCAGACGTATGTCTTAAGAATCTAGTGAGCGTGACATGTTGCTTCTCAATATAGCCGACCTTCTCTTCGACCTGTTCGCCAAAGAGATTTTCTCAATGGCATGGGACTTCCGCCAGCTTGTTCTGCATTGATTGTTCCAGGTCTGATGACTGGAGCCAGACGAATCTCCGGAAGGTGTAATAGGTTGCCCAGACCATGAACTTCCAGCAGCCCTTGCTGTGGGCCACTAGGGAACGATACTGGTTCACTTTCTCTCGAGGAAGAAACTGGGCTAGGTCAGCCAGGTCGCATATGATGCTCTTCAAGAACATGTCCATATAGAGCTGATAAGAGGCCACGTGGGCTACAAGCATGGGACCCTGAAAACATCTTCTCCCTAATGAGTCCAATATTCAAGCCTCCCTCCCTGGGGGCACTGAGGAATGAGTCTTAGTACTATTGATTCTCTTTAAGGAGGATTCAACCACCAATGAATGGTGTGGAAGCTGGGGCTTCTCGAATCTGGGAGCCTTCTGAACTCTGTACATAGAGTCAAGCCTTCTACTACCCGGAGGTACAATGAGGGGGGTTCTCCCACATTCTCATCTGTACATCATTCTCCCACATTCTCATCTGTACATCATTACCAATCTATATCAGTTCAGAAAGGCTCTCAAAACATACCTTTTCCGCCAATATTTCCCAGACAGCAACTGAACCAGATATCCCCTCCAAGAAATAACCCAATCTAGAAATGCCCGCACACTGCAATGTAGATAGATTATGTATATAGTTAACCCAGTTATCCAAGTTTGTACTCCTGTTCAATGTAAAACCTGACAGTTTGTCGTAATGGTCGTTTTGTTATGATGTAAACCGCGCTGATTCTAAATAGCGCGGTATATAAGAAACTGTAATAAATAAATAAATAAATAAAATACTCTCTGCAGAATGTGGTGCACGGGCACTGTCACCACCTCCTCAGCAGCCAAGGAGTACTGTAGGATTTCCAACTCTACTGCCCATGTCTCATCCTCAGTTTCCAAAGAAAAGGATATGGCCTTGGCCATGTCCCGTACAAGCTCCTGGAAGGTCATGTCCTCAGGAGGGGACTTACACCACTCATGAGGTGGAGAAGGGTTCGATGGGAGCTCAGAAGACCTGCCCTCCATCAAGTCCTCCGATTCCACATAGGTGTCCCAGCCTTCTGATTAAGACTCAGAGAGGAAGTCAAAGTACTTCTGAGTCTCTGCCCAAATATCTCTCCTACCCGAAGGGGATCTGGATCTCATCAGGAATGATGATGCACTGATACCCATTTAGACTTCAAAGGTGCATCGGACCCCAAAATGCTAGAAAGGGATATCGGCTGGGCAGGCATCGGTGTTGGGGGTCCTTCTATGCCCCAATGTTGATGCCTCTCCTGTAGGAAGGGCATACATCTTGAGGATGAGCTGTATGGTGGCTGTTGCTGATGCAGCTTATGTCGAGGCTCCGAAATGCTGCACCACCAACAGCACCACGATGCGTTCCTCGAGCACTTGCAGAAGGTGCTTCTCTATGGCTACCAATTTGGAAGGCTGTGAGACCTGAGCAACTTCAACCGATTTACCTGGTATCTGAACAGGGTATCAGCAGCTGGGTCTCGACTGTCAGGGCCCCTCCAATGTTCTAGAGGATGAATTCTCCTCTCTTCATGACACCTTCGAGGGGCACTCACCTGGACCCCCATCGCTCTAGGCACCATGCTTCAATGAGCTCTGACACTGATGCACCAGAGCCTTCACTCGGTGCTGGGTGCGATTACCCTTCAACGTTGAAGCAGATGAGGTCGAATCCTTCCTCATCTTTGGGGGAGATTGATCCATGGCCAATACTCCGGGGCACTATGAGTGCTCGGCTCCGATTGAGCCTGAGAACTCCTCAATGTCGATGTACTGCCAGTGTCTGATGCATCCTTGGAAGCCATAGAGACCAGTGCCATCAATGCCGAACTCTGGAAGACCAACATGTCAGACCACTAACAATGTGCTGACTGTGCCACATGAAAGGACAAACTACAATCTCCAAACTTGTACCCATGCATTTGAACTCTATGCCCCGTCCATATGGAACTCCCTCCCAACCAAAATCCAGAACAACAAGGACTTCTCCTCATTCAGAAAACAATTAAAGATCCACTTAAGAACACTTTGGGACTGATCTGAGTACCACCAATTGAACACATGACCATGCTGAACATCCGAGAAGTTTAGGACCGAAAGGCAAAGGAGAATTGTAAATATGTTAGGAAAACCTGATGTCGAATCAGGAACGTGAATAAGTTAAATCCCCCCCCCCCCCGTGAAGGCATAACCTCCCCCCCATAGACATGTTATGACCTGTTCAATGTATCTGTTGTTTTTTTATAAACCTCTTTGACCCGGTGAAAAGTGGTATATGAGCATAGCTAAATAAATAAATAAATGGATCGGACTTCTGTGCGCCAAAAAGTGATTTGTGCTGCTTCTCCCAACATTTGAGTCCTCTTCATGTTATCTGCAAACACAAATTACAAGAAGAGGGCTGATGATCAGGTCCAGCACTGCAGGTATCAGCTGTATGTATCCATGGCGGATATGGCCCTAGCACACTGGGAACATTTTTTGAACTCGCTGGCAGGTTTCTGGGACATGTCATCTGGAAAAATAGCCGCGGCGAAGTCAAACAGCTTGATATTGGAGGGTAAGGCCCAAACGGAGCACCGGGCCAGCCAGGTAGAGGTGCCACAGCGAAGAATAAAACAAACAATCGAGGGAGAATATCTCAAAGGGAAAAGAGAACTGCGATGGCAGGTGCCTAGGTGAAAAACCCAAAGCGCAAAAAATCCCCACAGGGGAGAAAGAAAGTTTACCAAGTGGAGGATAACTGGAACGTGTACATGGGGCTCCGTGGAAAACGAAAGACTGATTCAAGATGGCGAGTGTTCCCATGCAGGGCTCTGTCGTGGACATACCCATATATGAGAACTCATTCCTGCTTGTCTACAGAGAAAAAGTACTTTCTGAGGACACCATAACTAAGGGGTATGTTTACTAAACTGCGGTAATGTCACTCACGTTAGGTTCCCCGGTAAAGGTACAGATGCCCATATAAAGGCGTGGGTGGTGCATCGTTACAGCAAGCCTTATCAGCTAATGCACATTACAAGGCGCCTTAGACTAATGCGTGTTAGAGGGTGCCTTGTAAGGTGCCCTGTAAGTTGCCTCATAAGGCGCCCTATAGGGCTCCTTAGGCTAAGCGCCGTATTAGGCACCCTTGGACAAGGCACTGTAGAAGGCACCCTGGGCTATGGAACCATAGGTTAAGGTGGCCTAACAAGGTTACGGTGCCCTAGGTTAGTGTTCCCTAAGGGCTGCAAAGTGTCTCAGGATGACATGCATGACCTGTGAGGAACAGAGACAGATGTAGCCCTAACACTAGACAGAGCAGTCAGGAAAGGAAATGAACACTGGAGTGCTATGTGGCCTTTGTCAGCTGCTGTTATGCTGATTTCCGGTTTCTATGTTCCTATGTGCCACCTAGGCTTATGACCTAGATTGACCACTGTTGGAAACAGAATACTGGGCTTGATGGACCTTGGTCTGACCCAGTATGGCATATCTTATGTTCTTATGTACTGCCGTACTGCCTGAAAATCTAACTATGACCTGCCTCATTAAGTTTATCCACATAGGGCATGTATAACATCCAAAACAATCCTATTAGGATGATTGAATTACATTGCAGAACTTTACCTTGAATCTGTCAAAAAATAGAGAAAACAGATTTCTAAAGAAACGAGTACATAGAAATCGTTTGTGTAAAATAACTGTAAACCACTCCACATAATTACCTCGAAAAACTACATCAAGCATAATACTGCAACAGTAAAACTAATAAGTCTGATAATTCATTTTTGGAAAGAACGATCAGCTTACCGCAAGTAAAAGCGTTGTAGGTATAGCAGTAGTGAGATGCAAAGTAAAGACCCGTGTGTTTTTATGCCGGCGTTTTCCCGCCGCATAGAGGTGAAAGGTCAAATTGTAAAAAGGCCATCCCACGAAGAGAAAATAAACCAATAGTGTAAAATCTGCTGTCTAAGTGAAAAAAGAAAAGAAAAAAGAGAAAGAAAGAAGAAAGAAAAGAAAAAGAAGGAGGGGGAAGGGAGGGGGAAGTGGGAAAGGGGAGGGGGGGGATGGGAGGGGGAAGAAGGAAGAAGGGGAAGGGGGAAAAAAGAAGGGGGAGAGAGAAGAGGAGGAAGGGGGAGAGAGGGGGAGGAGGGAAATGGAGGAGGGAAAGGAGAAGGGGGAAGGAAGGGGGAGGAAAGAGGGGAGAGAAAAGGGGGGGAAGGGAAAAAAGGGGGAGGAAGGAAAAAGGGGAGGAAAAGGGGGTAGGAGGGGGAAGGAAAGGGGGAGGAAGGAGGGGGAGGGGGGAAAGGGGGGAGGGGGAAGGGGAAGGGGAAAGGGAAAAGGGAACAAGGAGATAAGGGGGAAAGGGGAAGGGGAGAGGAGGGGGAAGTGGGGAGGGAGAAAAGGGGTGAAGAGGGGGAAGGGGGAAGGAGAAAGAAGGGGGGAAGGAAAGGAAGAGGGGGAAGGAGGGGAAAAGGAAAAAAGAAAAAAAAAAGGAAGAGGGAAGAAAAATCATTACAGGAAAACAGATAAATCTATCTCTTGATTTAAACTTCGTGGATGCAAAGTGTGTAATTCATAAATTAAATGTTGTTCCATCCATAACAAAATGTTACTGATACTACCTCCCCGCCAATGAGGCCTAATAACCTTTAAAACAAGAAACCGGAGGTCTGTAACCGAATGATTAGCCTCCAACCAATGTTGTACCAAAGGTTTATCTACAGCCTTTCTACGAATAGAACTCTTATGCTCAGTAATCCTAGTCTTTAAGCTCCTTTCCATCTTACCAATGTAGCACAAATTACATGGACACATTATCAAATAAACAACATTAGTTGTATCACAATTGGAAGAGTTAAAAAGTGCTACTTTGTATAAAGAAACAGGATGTACAAATTCCTTTTTAGTTACCAATACATTTGCAGACACTCCACACTTCCCACACTTAAAATGGCCATATGCCTTTGGAATGAAGCAAGGTTTATTGAGGGCTGAGGGTACCAAAATATCACGAAGATTCGTGTTCCTCTTGTATGCCACCAAAAGTCTGGTATCTTTCAGAAAAGGTAAGGAATCTAGAATATACCATGCTTCTCGCAATATCCGAGTAATATCTCTAGAGTACTCTGAAAAGGTTAATGTGCACATTATGTTATTAGGATTCTTTGGAATATGACCCTTCAAAAGTGAAGTTCTATCTGAGGAACGTGCCCGATTGAATGTTTTTTCAATGCATTTTAATGGATATCCTCTTTCCAAAAACCTCTTGCTCATGTCCTTTGCATGAATCTCGAAATCAACTCAGTGGTACAAAGTCTACGGACCCTTAGAAACTGACTAGTGGGTAGGTTTTCCTTGAGAGACCGGTTATGAAAACTACTAAAATGTAAAAGAGAGTTCCTATCAGTAGGCTTTCTGTAAAGTGTGGTTATGAACTTATCTGAGGTATTTTTTGATCAAAATATCAAGGTACGAGATTTGTTCAGGATCACAAGTAAACTCAAACTGTAAGTGTTGATCAAGAGAATTGAGCCACTCAATAAATTGCAAATAAATGTGCATGTTCTCCGTCCCAGATGAAAAAAGATATCATCAATGTATCGTTTCCATAAATGAATTTGTTGCTGAAATGGATGAGTAGTCAAAAACATCTCTTCAAAATTTGAAACATAAAGATTAGCAACATCCGGCGTCATGGAGGAACCCTTGGCAACCCCTCTAATCTGATGATAAAAAAGGTCTTGAAAACAGAAGAAATTGTTTTTTAAGGCTGGTGTAGCAAGTGGGTATACGTACAACAAGGAAATCCACTGCAAAAGACTTTAACTTTCAAAAGCTCAGAGCTACAAAGATAGATGGTCCAGCTTAGAAAGATTACAGCTGAAAGACTTCCTCAGCTACAGCAGCGCGCAAGGACAACTGCACAAACTGGGTGATCTAAATGGCTCTCATCTGACATCTGCTACGTGACTAAATTCTGCGCATCAGCAGTAAAACCATTCCCCTTAAGGGTGACGTTTAATAAAGAGTTACAGCAGCTGAACTGGAAGAGTAGCCCCGTTGCTAGACAAGCAGGCTGAACATCAGAAAAGCCAGGATTCAAATCTGGCTTCTCTCAAAGACACCCTCCGTAACTACGGGCGTCACTTCACCCACTATTGTCTCAGGTATGAAACTTACACTATAACAGTCTGGGGATGGGGATATACCTACTGAACCAGCACTATAGGAGTGGAGGAGTAGCCTAATAGCTAAGAGCACTGGCTTAGGAGCCCAGAGACCAGGGTTTGAGTCCCACTAGCACTCCTTGTGGCCTTGGGCAAATCACTTAACCCTCCATTGCCTCAGGAAAAAATCAAAGTTATCAATGTCCCTGTTTAATGTATGTTACAATGTAAATTGCTTTTGACTGAAATGATAAAACCTGTTAAATAAATAACCTCTCCTTGTGCTTGGAAAGTCAGATTCAGTTAAGTTACCCTTTCTTCTCTAGTCTGGGGGAGCTGACTGACCAGCATGAGATCAGCAGTCCAAGGTAACCTAGCTATTGCTCTAGACTCATACTTCAACAGCCAAGCTTACCAGCAGCAGAATAGAGTAGGCTACTGGCTTTTGGGACCATGGTCTGAACATCTTTTGCCCCACAAAGCACCAGCAGCTATATAGGCCAGGCAGGCAAGGGCGGAAGTTGGTGTGGGCTCCTCCAACCACAAAGGTATTCTGCTGTCTCTGGCCCAGGCAACCACAGTAACATGCCCCATTCAAATAAATTTCCAAGTGGCCTCAGTGGCTGTATTTCTAGCCTGTTAACACTGCCTCCAAAAATGCTTGCCACGGTAGTTTGGTGCATCTGTTTCTAGCTGTGGAAGAGCAGCGTGGACAGCAAAGGTAATTTATAGAAATGAGATTGCCATCTGTGGCATGTCGGTGGTTCAGTTTCTAAGTCTTGTACAGGACGAAGGGTCAGCCGGACCGTTGGCCAGATAGTTCCCAAGCAGGCCCTTCCTCCATCCAAAAGGGGAACAAACAGTCTATAGTAGAGAAATAGAAACAAAAAAAAATCCCTGTTGAGATTTACACCTGCCCTAAGGCACACACAAGTGCCAGCCTGAGGGGGCAGAACAGGTTGATAGAACCCCCTCTTCTCACTCTCTTTGGACATCCTCTAACCCCAACACCCTCCAGACCCCTTCCAATCGCAACCCTGTTTGGCAGCTTGACCCTAGCAATAGTACCACAAGACTACCACTAGGGGTTAAACCTAGTGTAAACCCTAGCACGTGTACTTATGCCAGCTCTAGACTTGGTGTAAACTCACGTGCCTCGATTCGCAGGAAACACATAAGTCTGCACGCCTCCTGTCTGCATGTTCACGCTGAAAGTATGCGCCATCAGATTTGCACATATGTTAGAGATTAGTGACTTTCTAAAACACACCTGCAAGTGCCCATTTGCACACAGAGGTCATTTA
Organism: Ichthyophis bannanicus; assembly: GCA_033557465.1. Classification (NCBI taxonomy): domain Eukaryota; kingdom Metazoa; phylum Chordata; class Amphibia; order Gymnophiona; family Ichthyophiidae; genus Ichthyophis; species Ichthyophis bannanicus. The sequence continues at coordinate 100,753,030 of CM066032.1, read as the reverse complement.
AAATACCTGACTTGCACGCACTGATGGCGCATAACTTTACACAGCCGGTTCTGAAATTACCCCCACAGTGGCTGAGTATCGCCACTATATGTGTGGGTGACAGTGTCCATCGTATCTGTATATTTAGCGCCCCCCACCTAGCTGGATGGCAATGCCAGACATACATAGTTTTCTTAAGCTAGCATTTAAAAAGAGTTGATTGCTGCCAACACTGAATATTGTACCAAGTATTTTTAGTCAATTTTTAAATACATACAGCAGCACTGATTGGCCAAATTTACTACTACGGGCAAAGGTCAGTGTGTGAAAAACAGTGAGAAGTACAGTAAATGACATGCAGCATCTTTACACATTTCCTGAATAAAGGAATAGCCAAGGTGAGCTGTGGAAACTACAGACATACACTGAGGCAACAAAAATGTGGTTGCATGTACACAACACACATGGTTTTTTTGTACCATCAAGTCAGTGCTGACTCCTAGCAACCCAGCTACCTCTGGGTTTTCTTGGCAATATATCACTGGAAGTAGATTGTCAAGCCTTTTCTTCCAAGGTAATGGAGAGTAAAGTGATTCACCCAAGGTCACAAGGAGTACCAGTGGGAATCAAACCCTTGATCTTCTGGCTAGTAGGCAGTTGTTCTAACTGTTAAGCTACACCTCCACTCACATATGCACCTGAATTGGAAAGAATTCCATGAGCCTTACTCTGCATTCTTTCTCCACTTGTTTCATATGGCCTTTTAGAGACAGAACTACTTAGAGGTACATTGAAAGAACAAATTTTTAATTCTGAGTCTGTTAGGACCATAACAGCCAAAAAAGTACCAGGTAGATTTTCTGACATTTTTTTGTTGAGTCAATGTAAAAACTTGCACTCTCCCTCCCCATCTCCAAAGGTCTAACCCAGCACGCTTGCTCTTTCACTCTTCCCCCCACTCAGGTCCAACCACCATGGTCCAACCCCAGCTGCTTCTCCTTTTCCTTCCCACCTCTGAAGTTGCTGCCTCAGTCATGGACACCGCTGCCATACTGCCAACGCTCTTTTCTCCAGCCAATGTCACTGCTTTCTCCTGTCCCACATGGCCAATTTAGACATTAGTGTGATGCCCGTGTTGATAGCAACACTGACACTGCTTCTCCCTGCAGCCCAATGTGAGATGCCACTGAATTTGGAAATTTCCGAGTATGTCTAGAGACCTTGAGATTTCATTGAACTCCTGTAGTCTCAGGTATGGTTATCAATCTACTCAGCATCAACATTGATGCAGCTGGTATGCAAGACGACTCCTCCTGCCTGGGTCTTTTAGGACGGCAGATTTTAACGACATTGTCATCATAGTCCTTAGACTGAGCCAAAAAACTAGATTAATGTTGAAACTTCAATGGCAGAGCCTGGTGATTAACCCTGAAAGCTCTCACACTCTGCCTTTTTATTCAGAAGAGCGAGCGAGAAGTGGCCGTCCTTAGATTACAATCGTGCCTCAAACTCAGCTCAGAGGAGGAGGAGATAGTCTTTGACATCAAAGATTCTTTGGTTAAAGCAGTCAATTTCAATGATCTTTATGACACTGATGTTGATGTTGGCATCAGAGGCTAGTTTGGAAGAGTCTGTGGCCTTAAATGACATAATGAGACATGTTCAATTGTTAGACCAGCAATTGTGGCTAACACCTTTGTCTGTAAGATGGAGGACCCATGGTAAAGATACTTCCTGAAGAAACCTCACCTGGATGTGACACCACCAACCAGGTTGGGGATTTTAAAAGTTTGAAGATATGACTATAAGTTGGTAAATGAAGATACTTTGTAGAACATACTGAGTCTTCTGTATTGAATGATCGGGAAAGGTTAAAGAAACAACTGTGTCCAGATACGTGTGCACCGTTTTACTTCAGTCCATTGATATTGTTTTTAAGTACAAAGAAAATTCATAAAAGTGACTTCTGAGAACAAAAGGATGGGCAGTGATGAAGAGGATAAGTAATGTTAAAAAATCGTTATTTGTTTTGAGTATTTGGTTCACCCCTGTCCAGAGGCCGTTTCAAGGCGATGGTTACAATCACTAGGCTACTCCTTCACTCTGCTGAGTTCAGCCCCTTTGCTGCCTGTTTTAGTAAACAAAGATATACACAAAGACGTTTATTCACAGTGAAGATGTGATAGTGGAGCTGGACTTAGATTTAAGATATTAAGGGGCGTGGTTACTAAGATTTCAGCCTTAAAAATGAGTTCAGGGGTGGCGTTCCACCCATGCTACAAAATGGAGGCGTGTCCGGCATGTCCCCATGTACTAGCGCGGGTTTCGTGCCACCCCTGCGCACATTCCGTTTGGCACAATCAGCGCAGGTGCACTTAATGCCGCCCCCTGCAACGCATGCCATGATCTGCATGCCCCGCCCTAACCCACACGACACGACCGCAGGGGACTCGTGACTGAAATGAAGTGAAATAGTTCCTGTCTGGGACTGCATTCTGTCTTGTTCAAGGGAAAAAGACTGACTGAAGGGATCTTGATGGCACGCGGTCATGCAAAAGCAGAAATGTCTTTGAGGCTTTTCTAACACTAACTAACATGCTTTTCCTTCTCGGGGCCGTACGGTGATGTCTGTCACATTTGGGACTGATTTAGTTCTGCTTGTCCCTGGAGAAAGGTCAGAATTCTTGATGGGACTGATTTCCATGGCAACCGAGTGACTGGGCCCTAGCAGGACGTTGCAGCCTCTTTTTCACCCACTGCTCCTCCTTACGGACTCATTCAGCTCATCCCTCTAACTCCTTCGCTTACAAGGAAACTCTTTCTTTCTGCCTTTTACACCTGTTGCCGTCCTTCAAGCATGATGCATGATGCTGTTGCTCTCACTCCCTCCCTTGACCACTGTGATGCTTTCGCTCTCTCCCTCATGCCCCATTGACTTCTGCCCACCCTTCTTTCACTCTTGCTCCGAATCGCTCCCCTGATTCTAGATCTGGAGAAAAAGAGACAGTGGTGGAGGGAATGCTGTGAAGGAGTGTTCCACTTGTTGTTTTTTGCAGAGCCTGCCCTACCATTAGGAAAACTAGGCCAATGCCTAGGGCAGCACGATTTCAGTGGCAGTGTCGGAATTCAGCAGTAGTATAAAAGAGTTAGCACTCCCTACCTTTGCTACTTGTCACTGTCATCACCAATGCTGTTGCCACCCTCCTTAGCAGCACTAAAGATGACTCGGGGCAGCCAGAGTGTGTGCTCTAGGTCGGCCCTCTCTGAAACAGGAAGTTCGGGGGAGGAGCATAACTGAAGATTCACCTAGGGTGCCAGGTGCCCTTGGGACAGCCCTGATCTTCTGGTATTCATACAGTGCCCTAAATAAGGGTGTTGCAGAGGAAATTACATAAAGGTATAGTGAGCCCCTACCCTATTGAATTTACAGTGTACAATGCACCAGAGGCAACCAAAAACCAATTGAATGAATGAGAAACATCCGTATAAGGCTGGAGTGAAATTCTAGCAAATACACTTACCAGTGTAACACCAGTCCTCGCTGGCACAGTCATTGGATGAACCAGATAACATGAACACCTGTGTGTTATTAAAATTGCAAATAGAACGCAATAAAAGGGTTTCCTTTTGTCATCCTGCCACAAGGTGTCAGCACTGAATCATAAATCAATTTGAAGTATTAGTACTTCTCAACAAGACTGAAGACGAGTACTAGACAGTTCAGTCCGTCTGTCCAGAGAAATAATCATCTTGTTAAAGGAGACTAATTAGTTTTAAGTTTTGTTTCAGCACCAACCACAGTCATGGAATTTTCCAGTAGGAACCGATCAAAGGCTGAGCAGAGGTACAGGTGCCTTTTCTTCTCCATAATATACTGTATGTTGTGTTAAGGACAAACCTGAAGACTTGAAGAGTTCTGTGGAGCTCCAGGCTCAGGCATGACTGGAACTGCAAAAGTGTGTGTGGTCGACTCCTGCAACCCAACAGCTCCTGGGATTTCTTGGCAAGGTGCGAGCGGAAGTAGGTTGCCAGACCTTTACTGCACACACTGCGTTCAGTTGCTGCCATCCATGTACTGGCCAGGCCTCATCCTGCTTAGCTTCTGAGATCAGCCATAATCAGGCTCATCCGGGGCAGCAAAGCCATAGCGCAAAAATCTATTTTATAGGCAATTTAGAACCACTACATATATGTTTTATGCAGGGCCAGCCCATCCACTAGGCAAACTAGGAGATTGCCTAGAGTAGCAGACCCCCCGCCCCCCCCAGCATATATCTTCTCACTCAGGGGAGGGGGGTGGCATGGTGATGCCTCTGCTGCATCAAGCTTTAAAGTGCCCGTGCTAACACGCTCATGGCTTGCCGTTCCTGCCCCCTCTGATGCAACTTCCTGTTGGAGGGGGCAGGAGTGGCAGGAAGTTGCGTTTAAGGGAGGGTGACGTCATCCAACGGCGCCGTAGACGGAAAATACTCTCACTAGCCCAGAAGGCTTTAGCCTTCTGGGCTTGGCTACAAGCCCCACCTCCCGATCCGCCCCTAGCTGATCAGTCTTCGTCTTCCGCCTTGCCGAGTTAGACGTTTATTTTTTTACTCTCACCTCATCATGAAGAAACCTGGATTTAAGAAGTGCACCGCATGCTCCCGGAAAATGGCAAATTCTGATTCGCACCACCTTTGCCTGCGCTGCCTGGGGAAGGATCATGCCGTCCAAGACTGCTCCGCCTGCGGCCGCATGTCCCCGAGAGCTCTGAAGTATCGGTGGCATGCCTTAAGAGACTTCCTATCTCCGTCTACTGCTGCGAATGCTGTAACTCTGCAGGCGACCCAGGTACCACCGGTCCCTCTGCTCTCCGATGCCGCTGCCGCTCCGGCCGGGGACGCGCCTCTCTCGGCCTCTGTCCCCCGTCGTGATCCGGAGAATCTCCCAGCCACGTGTGTTCCTCTGGAGGCCTCCATCTTGCCGGCTCAGGCTCCTCCTCCTCACCCGGAACTTCCGTCATGCTCAATGACGACTTCCGGCCTCCCTGCTCTCAGTCTCCTTCGGCCCATACAGCACAGCCATGCAGATGCCGATACCAGCAGCAGCTACAGCTCTGACAGCTCTTCTGACCACCGGTGCGCCAGCAGACACAGGAGCCGCTCTGGGAGACGGCACAGGAAGCACAGACGATCCTCCCGAGATCGGAGCCGCGCACGGAGCAGGCACAGATCACATCGGCGCAATAAAGATACAGCACAGAGACACAGCGTCAGAAAGCACCACCGGTCCAGCAAACGGCGCAGACAAGCCCGTAGCACATCCCCACAGTACTATGGATCAAGGTACGCCAACGAAGGGGGCAGGCACAGCTCTCCCTACTCTGAGTCCTCTCGCTACAGCCACGAATCGCATGGCAACGGCTCATCTCTCAGTGGTGTGGATGAGTCTGCCCTCTACCTCTCTGATTCCTCAGCGCACGATTCATGCCAAGGACAGACCGCACAGTTGCCTTCAGTTACTGCACAGACTACTTCAGACCCCCCGATCTCAGGTACCATGGACATAGAAACATAGAAACATGATGACAGAAAAAGACCACAAGGCCTATCTAGTCTGTCCTTCCATAACAACAACTACAACAGTCCACTTTTTACCTTTAGAGATCCTCTGTGTTGGTCCCATGCTTTTTTGAATTCAGTTACTGTCCTCATCTCTACCACCTCCACTGGGAGACTATTCCACGGATCCACTACTCTTTCCGTAAAGAAATATTTCCGCATATCACTCCTGAATCTATCTCCCTTCACCCTCATCCCATGTCCCCTCGTAGCAGAACTTGCTTTCAATTGAAAGAGGCTCTCTCCCTGAACATTTATGCCACGGAGGTATTTAAACATCTCAATCATATCACCTCTATCCCACCTTTCCTCTAAGGTGTACATATTAAGATCCTTAAGTCTGTCCTCATATGCTTTATAATGAAGCCCATTAATCATTTTAGTAGCAACCCTCTGCACCGACTCCATCCTGTTCACATTCTTTTGAAGGTGCGGTCTCCAGAATTGCACACCATACTCCAAATGAGGTCGCACCAAAGACATGCTGGCACTTCTTAATGACATGCTGAAGCAATGGACTTCTACAATCTCAGGCATGGTCTCTCAGCACGCAATACCTTCAGAGCATCAAGAAGCCTCTTGCGCTACACACGCTAATGACGAGGCCTCTACGAACCAGAATCAGACCTCACAGGTCTCTGTTCCTGCTCAGCCACGCTTGCCTTCAACTAACAAGCCTGCGCAGGCCCTTAAGCACGGCACAGACTGCACAGTCGACTCCTCTCTGTCACACTCCACTTCCTTAGTGGACCAAGACAGCCACCCCGGGCCTCAAGATCCACCTGAGGACCTAACCTACCCAAAGTTCATAAATAAAGTCCTAGCAGCCCTATCAATCTCCGCCCCCGAGGGCGCTGACCGAAGCGACGAAGTCCAGGGAGCACTCAAGTTTGTTGACGTTCCCAAGGCTGCACCTGCCTTACCAGTGCACCAGCTCCTCCGGGATAACCTGCTGAAAACATGGATAACGCCGGCATCCAATCATCCTTGCCCTCGGAGAATGGACTCGAGGTACGTGGTCCAACCCATGCCGGGATTTGACAGACAGCATCTTCCCCACCAGTCCATTGTGGTAGAATCCGCCCTTAAGCGGAGTAAGTCCACGCGCACGTCCGTCAATGCGCCACCTGGTAAAGAAAACAAGCTTTTAGACGACATCGCAAAGCACGTCTACCAAGGCTCCATGTTGAATGCAAGAATAGCCGCTCACTTGTTTCAAATCGCCATCTACCAGGACACGCTAGTGGCCAACATAAAAATCGCCTCCAAAGGCTCAGATCTCCCAATGGCTCTCTCTACTGTCATCTCAGATCTCGAGGAATGCACCAAGCACCAGGGTCGTTCAGTTCACGACGCCTTCGAGACATCTTCCAAGGTGGCTGGAATCGCCATCTCCGCTAGACGGCTAGCCTGGCTCAGAGCCTCAGGTCTACAGACTGACTCCCATGAAAAACCCGCCGACGCACCTTGCACCGGCGACTCGCTCTTCGGCGACAAAGTCAAAGAGACAGTAAATGATATGCGTGAGCGCTGTACCACTCTCCAAACACTGGAAGAAGGGTCCGAGCACGCAAAACCCTACCGCAAGACCTCTTCCCATGGTCCATCAGGGTACAAGCGGTACAACTCTTACCGCAGAAGGCAGCAGCCCCGTTACAAACAACAGCACTACTCAGCACTGTATAGGCAGAAACCACGCCAGCGGGAGCGTACAATGAAGAAAGCACCCACCGTACCTGCAAAGAACAATCCGAGTTTTTGACTCACCCCCCTCCCAGCTACCGACCGGGGGCCGCTTATCTGCATTCCTACCCTCCTGGGAGAAAATCACGACAGACCAGTGGGTGCTCTCTATCATCGAACATGGCTACCGCATAAACTTCAAGGCTGCTCCACCTCTTCGTCCCCCTCCAGAGCGTATTCCACAACCACAACACACGAACGCTATGGACGCGGAAATCAAAGCATTGCTCGCATCCAGAGCGATCGAGTCTGTTCCCAGCAGCGAGATCAACAAAGGCTTCTACTCAAGATACTTCCTTGTCCCGAAGAAGTCTGGAGGCATATGCCCCATCCTCGACCTAAGGAAGCTCAACAAATGCATCACCAGGGAGAAGTTCAGGATGCACTCCCTGTCCACCATTCTTCCATTAATACAACCTCTGGAATGGCTGGCCGCCCTGGACCTACAGGATGCCTGCACGCACATCCTCTTGCACCTTCAACACAGGAAGTTCCTGAGGTTCAGAATAGCAGGGAATCACTATCAATACAGAGTGTTGCCCTTCGGACTGTCCCCTGCTCCCAGAGTGTTCACGAAATGTGTTGCGGTGGCCGCTGCCCATCTCCGCAAGTAGGGTGTGTGTGTCTTCCCCTACCTGGATGACTGGCTGTTCTCGGCTTGTCAGACGGCTGCCTAGGGTGAGAACTTACACAATCTTGACGATGCATATATTCATATGATTCTTGCAAGGTATTGTGGGTATTGTAGTTCATTCACTCCCAAACACAGCTGATGACAATAATTTGAGTTGTGAAACCAAGTGGTAAGATCAATAAAATACTTCTTTTATTGATGGGGTTTAATTCACCCAGCACATGTATGCTTGATAGCACTATAAATGAGGTTACTTGCTTGCAGTGTTTAAAGGGATAACAAAAAGTCACAAAGTAAACCAGAAAACAACCTTCAGCTTGTCAGGCAATTAGCTAATGTTTTCTTAGCAAATAATTACCAAATACAAAGGCACAAAGAAAAGAATAAACTTTGCTGGTTAGGTTAACTTCTGCTTATTTTCCACGCCGATCTCAGCAGTGATTCTCCCTTGCTCACACACACAATCAGGTGCAGCCCTAATTACTATCCATGGACCAGATGAAAGCCTTTAGCTGGCTGGTTGCTACTGTGTGAGCCCAAATCCTGCTTTAAGAGCTGTTTGCAGTGGAAATAAAGAACAAAGTTAGGTTTCTTTGTGATGGCTGATGTGTTTGCTCATAGAAAACTAGCAATAGCATTTAGATAAAGAACAGTCCATGTAAATAGTTTCATCTGCTGTATTTCCCCCTGCATCAACAATCATAGGGTCAATATCATACATTGGCACAGATGAGTCTTTCATTAAGGCACTATCATGAGAATGCTTATTCCCTTGCTGCCATTCTCTATTATAGATAGGGTCTGGATCAGTGTTCATACCTGAGCCTCTCCTGCTATCATTATTCCTCTCTGTATAGCCTGGCCAATATGTAATCCAATTCTGATGTCCAGCCTTCCAATCTTGATCCCTGGACACTGGATCTTCTCTCACATACCTTCTGGCCTTGGTCTGAAAGTCCCTTCCACATGCAGTCTTCTCTCTTCCAGGTAGCCACTGGTGATTCCTATCTCTGCCACTCCATTCCTCTGGCTGAATCCAGTCCAATGGACTCTGCTGGCCTTTGGAATACCTCCCAGTATGAGTACTGCCTTGGAATCTCCCAGACCTTCCAATGGCCTTTCTTCTCTTCCTTCCAGAGAGTTTCCTTCTCTCTCTATCTGCTTGGCTTGGCTTCTGTTTCTCCAGGTGATACTGGTGCTTGTAGCCGTTGCTGAAGCTCTCCCCTCTGTATCTCTTCCTGAAGCTGTTCTTCCAACCCTCTCTGAAGCTGTTATCTGAAGAATAATCCCTATTCTTATTCTTTCCTAATGTGTGCTGCTCCCTAACACAGTGCAGCTGTCTTGAATCAGGCCCTGCCCTTTGAGATGAGTGCTTAGGGATTACCTCATAGCTCTCTTGATTGCACACACATTTCCTCACTTCAGCCCCTCTCATGGCTGCTGGAAACCTGGTGCATTCTGGGACTGGTAGTCTTTTATGTGAAAACTCTGTTTTCTTGCTTCTACCAGAACTGACAGGTTGCTTGTTCAGAGTCACATCATCTTTTTTATAGCTCCTACCTGAGCTATGATAAGCTTCCTTATCACAGGCTCCAACTCGCAGCGAACTGCACATCGCAGTCAGAAAGGCCACCTCACTCCTTTCCGAGTTGGGCTTCCTGATCAACTACCAGAAGTCCCACTTCTCCCCTACTCAACAGCTGGAGTTCATCGGTGCACATATAGACACCATTCAGATAAGAGCCTTCCTGCCATGGAACAGAATAAGCACCATCATCACGCTAGCGCGAAAGGTCCTCAGCTCCCCACACACATCTGCTCGTGCGATCCTACGCCTTCTGGGCCATATGGCGGCCACCACCCACGTCCTCCCCTTCGCAAGGCTACGGATGCGGGTCCTCCAGTGGCACCTCCGCAGCCGCTGGCGCCAACACTCTCATCCCATGTCCGCTCCGATTCCCAGAGACCCCAGGACGGACGAAGCACTATGCTGGTGGACGAACCCCACCAATCTGTCCAAGGGCAAGCCTCTACAGGCTGCCCCCCCACGGAAATCACCATGACTACGGACGCCTCAGCGCTTGGGTGGGGAGCCCACTGCACGGGAGCTCACACTCAGGGATCTTGGGCCCCCCTGGAGAAGAACCTTCATATCAACGTCCTCGAGCTCAGAGCTGTCCGTCTAGCTCTACACGCCTTCCGAGACCGGGTTCAACAGAAAGTGGTCAAGGTCCTGACGGACAATCAAGTAACCATGTTCTACATAAACAAACAGGGAGGTACAGGCTCTCGTCCTCTGTGCAAAGAAGCCCTCCTCACCTGGCGCCTGGCCCTATCGCTCCAAAGCAGTCTCCAAGCTTGCTACCTGCCCGGAGCGGAAAACATTCTAGCAGATCGCCTAAGCAGGCAACTAAGCCCTCACGAGTGGACCCTCCACTCGGAGGTATCAGCATCCCTCTTCAGGGAATGGGGCCTCCCGCAGATCGACCTCTTTGCTTCACAAGAGAACACCAAATGCCGTCTCTTTTGCTCGAAGAGACCGTCCCAGCACAGGCTAGCAGCGGACGCCTTCGATGTGACGTGGGATCGATGGCACCTGGCCTATGCGTTCCCACCAACTCCGCTCATTGCACGGACTGTCCAACGCATCATCAGAGACCATGCCCTGGTCATCCTAGTGGTCCCATACTGGCCCAGACAGATCTGGTTCCCATTCTTGCATCGCCTCGCGCTGGAGCCCCCCCTTCGCCTTCCACAGCGATCGGACCTCCTCTCTCAAGACAACGGCACAATGCTCCACCCCAACCTGCGGATGCTGTCTCTGACGGCCTGGAAGCTGAAAGGATAGCTCTTGCTCCTTTCGACCTGCCCTCTGAGGTTCAGGACATCATCCTGGCAGCGCGGCGCCCTTCCACTAGGAAATCCTACAACCTCAAGTGGCGCCGTTTCAGTGTATGGTGTGCAGCGCATCAGCTTGACCCCTTTACGTGCCCGGTCCCAAAGCTTCTTCAATACCTGGCTTCCCTCACCGCGCTGGGCCTCAGGACCCAATCTATCAGGGTACATCTATCCGCCATTGCTGCTTTTCACCTACGCATTGGCGACTCTTCGGTGGCGGCTCTGCCTCTGGTTTCGAGCTTCATGAGGGGCTTGGCCAACCTGCATCCCCCGATTAGGGAACCCGTACCCTCTTGGGACCTGAACATTGTCCTTAATCAACTCACGCGGGAACCCTTCGAGCCCCTCCAATCATCGCACATGAAGTTCGCTTCATGGAAGACTCTGTTCCTCATCGCCATCACATCAGCCAGGAGGATCAGCGAGCTTCAAGCTCTCGTGGACTACGAACCTTACACCATCCTCCACCACGACCGTGCTGGTCTTAGGACACACCCCAAGTTTGTGCCTAAGGTGGCCACTGCATTCCACATCAACCAGTTCAGAAAATCCATAAAAACATATCTCTTCCTACAACACTTCTCTCAATATACTGACCCCCCTCCCACACAGACCATTGACCACGGCTAGCCAAATAAGCTCCTGAAATCTTACCACTTGATCTAGACCAGGCCTCACAAACCCTACCTTTAAAACTCAAGCATTTAAGAACCTATTGTAAATAATTGAAAATATCTGTTAATTGTTAATCCCTGTTATCCATGTTTTTATTCCCTGTTCTCTGTAAACTTAACATTTGTTTTTATGTTTAAGTACAAAACTTGTTAAAATGTAAACCGCGCTGATGTCAAAAGTGCGGTATATAAAAGCTGTTAAATAAAATAAATAAATAAATAAATAACCAGACCATCGAGCTGCCCAGCTTCCTGCCAGGCCCTCCTTCTGACCCTGATCAGCATCGCCTACGCATGCTCGACTGCGTCAGGGCCCTCCACTGTTACCTCAGCATGACTGCACCACTACGCAAAGGGTCACAGCTCTTCGTCTCTTACGACCCGAACAGGCCGGGTGTTCCTGTGTCCAAGCGCACATTGTCCAAGTGGATAACCACCTGCATATCCTTCTGTCTCTCCCTTGCGGGTTCGAGCCCCACCGCAGGAGTCCGGGCGCATCATCTAAGAGCGTTGGCCGCCTCCATAGCCAACCTGCGCGACATCCCAGTGCCCGAAATCTGCAAAGCGGCCACCTGGTCCTCGATCCAGACCTTCCAGAAACACTACTGCCTTGACAGGGCAGACCACGGGGGCGCTGCCTTCGGTCTAGCCGTGCTATCTGCACTCCCCTCTTGAAGGCCCATGCCTTCTCATAACTGTGACCTGGACCTGTGCTACCTGTTGCACGCACCAATGCACCTTATTGTCAGTTTTGCTTGCACTGTTTTTTGCACTGCACACTGTTATCACCTTAAGCCTGTTTTTTGCACAACTATGCTTAATCTTGTTTGCACAATGCTTTATGCGTGTTTTACGCGTTGCTTGCTATGTACTGTTGAAATCATTGTTATTGTGTGGCTTGGTTGTGTGATTTTGGTTCCCTTCTGGGCACCTTTTGAATGCATTCACCTGCGTTCGCCTATTAAACGCTTTGCACCCTACGACCCTTCGTGTCCTCCTTCACTGGGTGCCCAGAGGCTATCCCCGCCGCTACACAATTAGCTGGGGAGACCCCACTTGTGGCTGACTCATCCTGCTTGCCCTGGGAGAAAGCGTAGTTACTTACCTGTAACATGAGTTCTCCAGGGACAGCAGGATAAGTCAGCCACACTTTCCCTCCCTCCTCCCGGCGGGGATCTATCTATCCTTGCTATCCGCTATCCGCCTCCTAGCTCCTCTTGCCTCGGCTTGGGAAATCTGATCAGCTAGGGGCGGATCGGGAGGTGGGGCTAGTAGCCAAACCCAGAAGGCTAAAGCCTTCTGGGCTAGTGAGAGTATTTTCCGTCTACGGCGCCGTCGGATGACGTCACCCACTTGTGGCTGACTTATCCTGCTGTCCCTGGAGAACTCATGTTACAGGTAAGTAACTGCGCTATTTAGCTCACGCCTTTTCATCGGTAGCTCAAGATAAGTTGCATTCGGGTACGATGAGTACTTCCCTATCCCCGGAAAACTTATAATCTCAGGCGCCTAAGTGTCTTTATAAAATATTAGTGTAAGAAACAGAGATCCGCCTCCATTGCCGCCGCCGCCTTCCCTCTCCGGGACCTGCAGCCACGACAATGCCATGGAAACCGCGTTGCAGCACTTACCTAAACTCTCCGGAGCTGCGTTGCGGTTCCTGACTTCTAACTCCTGTCACTTCCGCCCCCCTCTGAAATCTGCGTCAGACAGGGGACAGATGTGGCAGGTCTTAGAAGGCAGGAACTGCAATGCAGCTCCGGAGAGTTTAGGTAAGCGCTGCGTTGCAGTTTCCATGGCATTCCCACGGCTGCAGGCCTTGGAGGACACCCCTGGAACGCTGGCACTCCAGGTCACCACCTAGTTTGCCTAAGGGTAGCACCAGCCCTGGCGTGGACATTTACACCTCCTTGAGATAAGGTATAAATAAATGCAAATAGAGTTCGCTATGCGCGTAGATTAAGGTGAATCATAGTCAGCACATGTATTTGTAAACTCCATCCATGCCCTGACTTTGCCTACTGGACATGCGCTCATGCCAACGGGTGTTCTTCTACGCTAGTTGGTATTTATAATAGACCATTTACGCATGAAAAAAGCTTTATAACATTACCCCCATAGTGCATCAGCAGTGCCACTAGCAAATGCATTTAGCCTAGTGGTTAGAGCACCAGGCTAAGGACCAGTGAAGCTGCCATTCAAATCCCATTAATACCCCCTGTGGCCTTGAGCAAATCACTTAACCCTCCATTGCCTGTGGTATAAACTTAGATTAAGCCATCCAGGGACAGGGCAATGGCTACTGGAAAGAGTGAGCGAAATACCTAAATTTATCATAAACAAACAGTTAGAACTACAGGTATTAAGAGTAGATAAGAAATAGACTCTTGAGGTGCTGTTAGTGCAGAAGTGGCCACATCCAGTCTCCACCCTCATCCCCCACTTAGCACAGGTCTTTTACTGCGGTTGCTTTTTAGTGCGTGCTAATCGTTAGCATGAACCTGCATTAATGGTTACCATGCAGCAAAACCCCTGCTAAGCGTTTAGTGCATTCTAGTAAACAAGCCCCTAAGCATAGGTGCCACGATTGGAGGTGCTAAACACAGTACAAATAACCCCTCCCTGGCACCCAGGGCTCACGGCTGCCATTTTGAACCCGGCGCTGTGATGGGCAGGAATGATTGAGGATCACTCCTGCCCGAAGACTCCTGGACCACCAATACCATTGAGAGATAGGCCCAGGGGGTCGTGATGAGGTGGGGGGGAGGTTGTTGAAGGGAGGAGAGGGGTACTATGGGTAAATGTGGAGGGATGAGGGATGTCAAGAGAGTGTTTTGTGGGTCAGGGGGGCATTATTTGGAGGAGGGTGCTGCTGAATATTTGCTAGCCCCTTTAAGGGTGCAGCTGAGAGCATCAGGTCGTGTATCTGAGGCCCAAAGTTCCCGATGGAAAATAATGCCATAGTTGGTGCTACTTATTCCATCTTCGAAGTGGATTAAGCAGCACGTCCCCTTTGACTCAGCACGACATACAAGGCCGTGACCTGAATCGGCCCCGCTCAGATCCCGCCCCCTCCCGGCTCTCCCCATCTTGCTGCTCAGGACATATGGGGAGAGCTGGAAGGGAAATCGGGCCCGGATGACTTGTGGGGCTGCACATCCCACCAGTTCCACAACCTGTGCCCCAGAATTGGGCACTTAATGTTATATAGCTAATTTATTTATTTATTTAGCTATATTTATATACCGCCTTTCACCGGGTCAAGATGGTTTACAGAGAACAAATGTGAAAATACATTATAACAACGTCTTAAACTATTTACATCATGCAGTTAATTTAAGTTCATAACTATATACAGTTATTAACTATAGTAATAATCATTTGGTTAAGTTCTTTCTGGGGGGAGCTGAAGTGCTCTGTGAATAGTGTGTCTTCAGATGTTTATCAGTATTTATATTCTTTCCTACTTTTTTCATTTAGTTCTGCTTTTCATTTTCTAAAGAATGCCTTTTTTGCTTTAATGACCTCTTTCGGAGCATTATTTATCCCCCCGGTAGATATTCATTCTACTTTGGACCTTTCTAATTTCTTGCATATACTTTATCTAGGATCCAAGATCATATTTTTAAACAATGTTCACAATACATGCAGACTTCTCACCCTTGTAATTGCTCTTTTTAGTGTCTTTCTATCTAGTTTCCTCATTTTATCATAGTCTTGCCTTTAAATTACAATTAATTTATGTATTACTGTCTCTCCAGTGAAACTCTCATATTTGATTGCGTTATGATCACTACTATCAAGCAACTCCACCAGATCCTGCATTCCAGTGCGAATCAGATCTAAAGTAGCTCCTGATCATAAGAGCAGAAGAAATGTCATTCTGGGTCAGACCAAGGTCCATCAAGCCCATATCCTGTTTCCAACAGTGGCCAATCCAGGTCACAAGTATCTGTCAGGTTCCCAAAAAGGTACACAGATTCCACAATGCATGTTCTGGGGTAAGCAGTGGATTCCCCAGATCTTCTTTAATAATGGTTTATGGACCTTTCCTCCAGAAACTTGTCCAAATCTTTTTTAAACCCATCTACCTAACAACTTTTACTACATCCTCCGGTAATGAATTCCAGAGTTTGATTATGCGTTGAGTGAAAAATAATTGTTTCCAATTAGTCTTAAATGGGTTAACTTCTTTGCATGTCCCCTAATCTTTCTACTTTGTGATGGCGAAAATAACCAATCTATGTTAACCCCTTCCACTCCATTCATTAATTTATAGACTTCTATCATATCTCCCCTCAGCCGTCTCTTTTCCAGGTTAAAGAGCCCTAACCTTTTCAGCCTCTCCTCATAGGGGTATCCTTCCATCCCCTTTACCATTTTGGTGGCTCTTCTCTGTACCTTTTCTAATTCTGCTATATCCTTTTTAAGATACGGCGACCAGAATTGCACACAATATTCAAGGCGTGGTCGTGCCATGGAAAGATTCAGAGGCATTATAATATCCTTTGTTTTATTCTCCATTCCTTTCCTTATGATACCTAGCATTCTATTTGCTTTATTGGCTGCCACTGCACACTGGGTGGAGAATTTCAATGTATTATCCACGATGACATCTGAATCTGCTTCCTAGGTGGTGGTTCCTAATGTGGAACCTTGCATCATGTAACCATAGTTTGGGTTTTTCTTTCCTAGGTGCATAATTTTGCACTTGTCCACATTAAATTTCATGTGCCATTTGGACGTCCAGTCTTCCAACTTATCAAAGTCCTCTTGCAATTTTTCACAATCCTCTTGTGTTTTAACAACTTTGAATAATTTTGTGTCATCTGCAAATTTGAGCACCTCACTCATTATTCCTATTTCCAGATCATTTATGAGTATGTTAAAAAATAGCGGACCCAGCACAGATCCCTGGGGTACACCACTATTCACCTTTCTTCATTGAGAAAATTTGCCTTTTAGCCCCATTCTCTGCTTTCTATCTTTTAACCAGTTCCTGATCCACAATAGTACATTGTCTCCAATCCCATGTCTTAATTTCGCTAAGAGTCTCTCATGAGGGACCTTGTCAAATTTCAAAACCAGATACACTATATCAACTGACTCCCCTTGGTCTACCTGTTTATTCACACCTTCTAAAACGTACAGCAGATTAGTAAGACAAGACTTTCCTTGGGTAAATCCATGTTGGCTTTCTCCCATTAAACTATGACTAACTACATGTTCAGTAATTTTATTCTTTACAATGGTTTCTACCATTTTGCCCGGTACTGACGTCAGGCTCACCGGTTTGTAATTTCCTGGATCACCCCTGGAACCCTTT
Organism: Ichthyophis bannanicus; assembly: GCA_033557465.1. Lineage (NCBI taxonomy): Eukaryota > Metazoa > Chordata > Amphibia > Gymnophiona > Ichthyophiidae > Ichthyophis > Ichthyophis bannanicus. Next base: position 100,736,179 of record CM066032.1, on the reverse strand, counting down.
TTGAAAACCGGTGTTATATTGGCCATTCTTTAATCTTCCATTACTACAGATGATCTTAATGATAGTTCAAGATCAAGTTGCTCCTTAAAGCAGTTATTTATGGTACCTAAAAAGCGTAACCTCCCTGACATGCCCTGATGAGACACTTGCCCAGTCGATACTGGGGTAATTGAAGTCCCATTATTACTGTGTTTCCACATTTAGGAGCTTATCTAATCTCCATTAGCATTTCATGATCTGACTCATCACTCTGGTCAGATGGATGATAGAAAACACCCACTGTTATACTCTTCCCACCATGCATGGAATTTCTATCCATAGTTATTCCAGAGTGCAGTTTGCTTTCTGCAGAACTGGTGTTTTATTTGGCTGTGGAATCCTTAACATATAGCAGGTACTTTCTGAGAAGTTGCCTATTTTAAATGCTAACAATGTGCGCATATATCATTGTTAGCATTTAGTCATTCATGCATGTAAGTGACCTCATCCATGGTTCAATGACCTCTGATAAAATACCGACCAGTACAAAAGTATGTACACTGTTTGCGTGGCGCGTACTTTCACTGGAGGCATGCACAAGGGTGGAATTTGGGAAGAGCATAGGCGGTGCGAGCAGGTACATGCACTGATTATAAAATACTATAATTGACGTGCATACTTGCAAAATGTAGGTGTGTTCATTTACACCAGCTCTAGGACTGGGGTTAAATGTTCACTCGCTGCCCCTTTACACTAGTATCTTATAAAGACTAGCAGGCGCCTACTTGTCTTTATAAAATAGGCTTAACTTAGGTGCCTTAAAAAGTGCTTTATCAAGGTGCACTATTATACAATTACCCTCCTAGTGCCACAGCACTGCTACTTCTCTGTCATTTCAATAATTTAATATCTTCTCGCTTATCCTTTTTCAGACAGGTCTCAGGGATGACTGTTTTGTAAGCTGCCATCTTATTTTTTAGCCTTCTGATATTTGCATACAGACACATAAATGCATTTTTTATCATTTTTGCAACCTGTTTACTATCTGGCATTGGCTTTTTCCAGGTCCTCGTTATCAGAACATCCTGAGTTCCCTTTTTTAATGCTATCCTTTGTAGATACCCTTCTCTGAACCATGTGCACCTGAGCAACTGCAGAAAGATGAAACTTCTAAATTAACTGTGAATCTTGCATTGCCCATACTCTACTCATCAGGTCTTATGTGGAGCCTCCCAGACTGAGACCTTGCAGTGTGGCTGTTATTGCAAGACTTCAGTCTGGAAAGTAACAGCCGCCAGGCCTGGTGGAAACTTAGACAGCATGGCAAACATATTAAAGTAAGTTTACCACTTTGCCTTACTGCCACTGCCTAGGCCTCCTTCCTGCCCATCCTCCCTGTGCAGAATTTACACCACTGCCTGTAAGTCTTCTTTATATACAACTGTAAATTTTCAGCAGCTAATTTTGTGCTTTCCAGATATTAGTTGTTCTTGCTGCCCAAAACAACCTCCTCCATCTTTTTCTGCTTTCTTTATTTTGTCAGTCCTTCCAAATCACATTGAACTCAGCCACCGCTGTAAATGGACTATGCAGAAACATTAGTGCATTGTTTGAGCCAGGGCCAGCCACTCCATTGAGCAAGAATTTTGTTTGCACAAGGCCCCACATTTCAGGGGGGCCCCGCGCAAACAACATCTTGAACACCGGCGGCAGGCAGGGCAGCTTTAGAGGGAGCCGGAGAGGCCCCGGCTCCCTCTAACACAGCGGTTCTCAACCTGTGGGTCACGACCCCCACGGGGGTCGCCACAGGATTTAGCAGGGGTCGCCTCACTCCGCCGTTAAAAAAAAAAAAAAAAAGCGCACAAGTTGCTGCCTCTGCTGAGTCCGCTTCTCAGCAGCGGCAAACTCACCGCTTCCCTTCTAATGCAGCCGCGGTTCCCTGCCTCTTAGGGAACCGCGGCTGTGCCTGCGAAACCGTTGCGGAGCCTTCCTGCCTCTCGACGGGCTCCGTGCAGCATTGTCCCACCTCCACCGGAAGTTGTTGACCACTTCCTTTGGAGGCGGGACAATGCTGCACAGAGCCTGTCAAGAGACGGAAAGGCTCCGCAACGGATTCACAGGCTCAGCCGTGGTTCCCTAAGAGGCAGGGAGCCGTGGCTGTAGAAGAAGAATAGGGTAGTAGCAGGCAGACAGGGAGAGGGGAGGAGGGGGCAGGGAACCTGCAACGGGGCTGACATGGGGGAGGGAGGGGGCTGACATGGAGGGATGGAGGGAGGGAGTGGGGCTGACATGGAGGGAGGGCTGACATGGACAGAGGGGGGCTGACATGGAGGGAGGGAGGGGGGCTGACATGGACGGAGGGGGGCTGACATGGATAGAGGGGGGGCTGACATGGACAGAGGGGAGAGACAGGGGGACATACTGGACAGACAGGGGATAAATGCTGGACAGAGGGGAGAGACAGTGCGGGTTAGGATTATAATGGGCAGATGGGGGGAGCTAGGACTGGTAATGGGTTGATTAGGGAAGGCTAGGACTGGGAATGGACTGATCAATGGGGGGTTGGGACTGGTAATGGGCTGATAGGGGGGTAGGACTGGTAATGGACTGATGGGGGGCTAGCATTGGAAATGAGCTGATCTGGGAGTTTAGGACTGGAAATGGGCTGATTAGAGGAGGCTAGGACTGGAAATGAGCTGATGGGGGGTTAGGACTGGTACTGGGCTGATTAGGGGAGGCTAGCACTGGTAAAGGGGTTGAGGGGGGACTAGCACTGGAAGTGAGCTGATTGGGGGGGCTTAGACTGGGAATGGGCTGATTGTGGGTAGGGGAGGATAGAGCTGCTGGCCCTGGAAGAAAACTGGGGGCTAAGGCTACAAATGGGCTGATACGAGGGGATGGGAGAATGGAACTGGAAGGGAGTGGATCTGAGAGGGGCTGCCATGGTCTGGTCAGTGGGGAAGGAGGGGGACTGGAAGGGAATGGACACCAGTGGCAGTCATGGGAATGCAAGTTGACATTGGAAGGTACTGAGAGTGAGGACTGGAAAGGGGCTGATACTGGGGAGGGTTACTGGGACTGGAAATAGGCTGATGGAAAGAAGTGAAGAAAACGAAAGAAGAGATTAAGAAATGGCAGATGGACTATAGACCACAGAAAGAGAGCTAAGAGAAGACGGGAAAGCAGAAGCCTCAGATTGGGACCAGCATGATCAGAGAATAAATTGGTCAAACAACAAAGGTAGAAAAAATAACTTTATTTCATATTAGTGATTTGACTACAAAATAATTATCTGTTATTCATATATGTGTAAATAGTTAAGATGGTTATCCAAGTTGAGCTACCTGTTATTTGTAATTACGGTTTAATCCCCCACCGTAAAATATCTCGATGTTCCATGTAAACCGCACTGATATCGAAGAGCGCGGTATATAAGATAAATAAATAAATAAATAATTTTGAAATCAAATATTGTTACTTTTTGTTGGGATTAATTATTGTGGTTTAAATAAGTAAATTTTATAAATAAAAACATAATGCAAAGGCCTATAATATATTAATAATTCAACAAAAGATTACAGCGACTGCGTTAACGGTAAAGGAAGAGAGATGCATTTGATTTTATCATTGGGGGTCATCATAAGTTGACCAATGGTAAAAGGGGTCACGGTACAAAAAAGGTTGAGAACCATTGCTCTAACAGCTGCCGAAGTGAAGCGCGTCTTTCCCCTTCACTTCAGCAGCTGTACTGATGTTTAGAAAGCTGCCGCGCTGAGCGCAGGAAACAAGTTGTTCCCTTTGACCTCAGCGCAGCAGCGTTCTAAACGTCAGTACAGCTGCTGAAGTGAAGGGAAAAGACGCGCTTCACTTCGGCAGCTGCAGAGGTGAGCCAGGGCCTCTCTGGCTCCCTCTTAGCTATCCGCGGAGCTCTTTGGGAGGGGAGGGGGGGTGCTTGGACTTGGACTGAAAATGGGCTGGGGAGGGGTTACTAGGACTGGAAATGGGCTGTGGGGGTTGCTAGGACTGAAAATGAGTTGGGGGTTGCTAGGACTGGGAATGGGCTGGGGGGTTACTAGAACTGGGAATGGGCTGTGGGTGGAGGGTTACTAGGACTGGAAATGGGTTGGGGGGTTGCTAGGACTGGAAATGGGCTAAGTGGAGGGGGAGATGAACTGCAAATAGCTGATGGGGAGGATGGCTTGGAATAGAACTGGGCTGTGAGAGGATGGAGCTAGGACTGGAAATGGACTTGTGAGGGAAGGTTTGAACTGGAAATAGCTGATGGGAAGGAGGGCTTAGACTGGAAATGGGCTGTTGGAGGGGAGCTAGGACAGGAAATGGGCTGATGGGGGGCTAGGACTGGAAATGGGCTGATGCGGGGACTAAAAGGGAGCGGATACTGGGTGGGGCTGGAACTAGAAGGGAGCTGATGTTGGGGGAGATTAGAATGGGATGGGGCTGGGAGAGTGAAATGGAGAGGGGAAAAATATTTTGTGGGAGGGAAGAAAAATCTACGATTGGCAGGGTATTGGGAGAGTAAGTGGGGATTGAGGATAGAGGGGTAACATTTGAGTGAATGAAAAAGAATAAAGAAAGAGATGGAGGAAAGAGCAAAAGTAGAAAGATTAGTATGTTAAAGCAGATGGAGAGAGAGAATGGAAAAAAACTAGAAGACAGAAGAAAGGACAAATGGACAGCAGACGATGGAGAGTTAGCAGAAGACACAAAGAAACCAGAAGAAAGTGGCTGGAGCAATTGCAACTGAAAAAAAATGCACAAAAGGTAGACAAATATCTCTTTATTGTGAATTTATTAACTGGAATATGTCAGTTCTGGGAAATGTGCATCATTAACGTCTGCACTTTGTTTAATACAAGAGGAAATTAATTTATAGTTTTATTTCTACAGTGTTGTTGTACATTCCAAGTTTGGCTTTTGTGGTTCCCAGTTTAATTATTGTCTTGCTGTTTCTAAATTGTGATTCCTTGTTCTTTGTTTGGTGATGGTCTGTGTTCTGCATGTGTAACCGAGTTGAGGTATTCTGTTTATGCAGTTTATATATGATAGTGCCACTTGTTCTCTATCTTCAATAGGAGATGTATTGGTATTTTCCAAGATGTATTGGTTTAATATTTTCAGTGTTTCCTTTTGATAGGTAGGGTATGGTGCTTTATGAGTCCTGGTAGTGCTGTTACGATACGGCGGGTTTGCTATGGGTTCTAAATGGGCAGTGTTTGTTTGTAGTAGTTCCTAATGTGCCTGGCGGTTGGCACTGGATTAAAGTAATGTAGAAATCTTTTAGTCTTTCTTTATCCATACACTAACGTTTAGTAAACATGCTTCTTAATGAGTATGTTAACATTATGCAAACATTTATGCAAATGAGGTCTCTTATGCAAATGGACCCTGCACCGAGTCTCCTCACATGGCCCCACACCCCCCTTGAGCCGCCCCTGGTTTGAGCATAGTTTGTGTGACATTCACACATACTTACCACCGTAGCAGAATGCAGAGAGGGGATTGGCGTGAGCGTTACTTCCGTACAAATGAATGTGCAGATAGTAGCGCGCCGCCTACTAAAATATATTCAAATGACATGGTAATGAGGTCATTAGCTATTCCGGCTAGATGCAAAGAATTACGCAGAAGAGCAAAAGGTTGAGCGCAGAGTTCACTAGCACCACCGTTCGAATGGCTGATAGGAAGTGAAGTAAATTTTGGTACGTGTAGGGAAGAAAACTTTGATGTGTGAAACTTTGGCTCTTACAGGAGAAACCAGATTGGTGTGCAGAAGAACAGAAATGTTTTCTGGTGTGGTTTACACACTGGTGGCTTTGCAGTCACCCATTCCTACAAAGTGTATTGGTGCCCTCCACAAATCCGTTTCGGGCACAGAACTTTCCCCACCTCCATGCCACCTTCCTCACCGCTATGCGGGTAAACAATTACTCTGCACGGAAAATTATTTTAAATTGTTATTTTAGATTTCGCTATAGATATGCCTCCGCTAGCACATACACGTTCTGCACATGCGTCTGGCGCTCATCACAAATTTAGCGCTGAAGCTTTGCCCACATCTCATTTTGCTTATAGCAACTTTTGCAGCACTCTCACGTTATAAAACTGCACACAACTCTAACGCCGGCTTTCTGTGTCGGCCTCTAAGAGCTTTCTGCCAGAGATCCATGGACTGTTGCTCCCCCAGGAATCTAGCTAAGGTAGACTCAAGAGCCTGTCCAGCAGGTGTCATTGTTGAGCAACAGCTAAGACTATCTCTCCATGGGAGCTGTCAACCCTTCATCCTCAGCATTCACAGCGTACAGCAGGCTTCCAGAGAATCACCGATTTCTGTTCACTTTAAACAGCTTCTCACTCAGATCTTTTACTATACTGAGAAAGAATTTAAAAAACAGCAACTGAATCTTCCCACCTTTCTTTCCCCTTCATGCTCTCTGGATATTTACAATCCAGATGTCTTCCGCCAGGAAAAGTCCTTCTCTATTCACAACTTTACACTGTCAATTAGAGCTTGTAATCTGTGCAGAAATGGCAATCTTTGTGTGTTTTTTAACAAAATGTCTGACCCACGGTAATTAACCTGTGCTTTTCCTTTGGAGTTTTATTGTGCTGACTGAATTTATGACAACAGCCTTCAATAGGCTGCGCAATTTACAGCGGGACATACCCCATAATTCCTAGAGGAGACAGAAGAAGAAAGACAAGAGTGCACATTTATACACTGTTAAAGCTGTCGGAGTCCTATCCACGCTGCCAAAACCATGCTCACTTGCTAAAATTTGCCCCCATTAAAAAAGGAGACATAAATAAGCAATGCTAGGAAAAATCCTTAGTTTTAAAGAATTATTATTTGAGAAGTAGTAGGAACAGGCTGTAAGTAAACTAGGCTTTCTTGGAGGTCACGTGATGTGGTGAGACCGAGCGGACGTTCAACACTCGAACTCTGGGTTCCCCTCGGCCCTGTTGAAGCTTAGAACCGTGTGGATAGCCGTAGCGCCAAGATAAAAGTGTCGGTGGAAGGACCGGAGAGCAGTGCACGCAGAGGTCGTAGCTGAGAAAGCATGGCTGCGGCGGTAAAAGCAGGCAGGAGAGAGAAGGAGTGAGCGGCGGGACAGCCCAAGATGGCGGACTTACCTCCAGCGCCGAACTCGCCCATCTCGCCAGCTTTTGTGGACGAGGTCTCTGCGGCGGTGTCCAGTGCACTGATGGCCCAATTTGAAGCTTTGCATAATAAAATGGACACGCTGCAGGAAACGATGAGCTCTTTAGGAAACCGGATGCAGGAGGCTGCATTGCAAGGAACGAGGAGGGACTGGAGGCCGTCACCCAGGAGGTACAACAGCTACGGACAGTGCTCCAGGCCCAGGCAGACAAGCTGGATGACCTGGAAAACAGGTACAGGAGGAACAGCCTCCATTTTTTGGGCATTCCAGATGGAGTCCTGGACAAAGAGCTCAAGGCTTATGTGGAGTCGTTGATTCGGCGGCTCCTGGAAGGGGGCGAAGAATGGGGGCCTGTCAAGCTGGGAAGAGTGCACAGTGGGGCCTAGGCAGCCCAAAGACCGCAGGCCTCGAGTAGTCCTTGCCAAATTTTTGGAATTCCCACAGAAAGAGGCCATGCTGCGAGCTGCTAGGAAGCTGGGGGTATGTGAGCAGGACAATGTTAAAATCAGAGTGGTGCAGGATTATTCAGTGGCCCTGAGTCAGCAGAGGCGAGCATATGCGCCCCTCTGTCAGAAGCTAGTAGATGCCAATATAAACTTTCTAGTCCAGTACCCCGCCAGGCTACATGTCACGTATGAGGGAGACGGTGGCGGCAGCAGTCCAGCATGTGGAAGAGGTCACGAGGAGAGCAGCAGGAGCAGCAGCATCGCTGACTGTGGCGGCACAGGGCAGCAGTTCCTGAGTTGAGCCTGAGGAAGGTGACTGCAGACAACACTAGAAGACGGAGAGGCTTGGTGCAGGAGAGACCCTAGGGGTGGAAAGTGGAAGCGGGCAGACTGGCTTTGGATCCACATGAGAGTCAGAGACACAGCTCTCCTATGGGGGACCTTTGGTAAGGGGGAGGCGGGGACACTGGGTTTCTTATGTTTGGGGTGTTATTGGATGTGCAACTGAATAGGACTGATGTTTGGGCCAGAACTGTATATGTATTGTGCTATGTTATCAGAGGGAACGGTTCTGTTTGCCTGCGGGTTCCTTTTTGTGCCTCCTCCTATGGAGGTGACTGTTATATGTTTCTTCCCCCTTTTTTCCTTCTCGTTTCACGTTCAAGGTATATGATGAGGATGGGGGGTAGGTAATACGATTAAGGGTTTAATGAGGGATGTTGTTAGGGCTGGGGAGGGGGGACCCAAGCACATCAGTGTGACCTTGAGAGGAGAGGAGGGGAGGAATAAAGAGGTAAGATGAGAAGGGATTGGTGGGAGAAGGGGGGTAGGGGCAATGGGAGGGGTCAGGGGAGGAGAGAGGGGGGCTGAGGGAGGGAGGGGGGAGGGTAGAGAAGGGTTCTTGCTGGAAGTGGAGGAGAATGAATGGGATAGGTGGGGGGATACAGGCGGGAATAGATAGCAGCCACAAAGTGTCAGTTAGAAGGGGACACAGGAACAAGAGAGATGGTATAGGAAGGCCTCAGGCTGGGGAGACCTCTCCTTTGACTAGTAGGTTGGCCGATGAGGGGGGACTTTTTTGGGAATTGCTGTTCTGAAGATCATCTCATGGAATGTGTGTGGGATAGGGACCCCTATCAAGCGATATAAATTACTGCGTGCCTTGGCTAGACAAAAATGTGATATTGCCATGCTACAGGAGACCCACCAGACTACCGAGGAACATCTGAAGCTGAAGAGGAACTGGGTGGGACAGGAGTGGGTTGCACCAGCGAAGGGAAAAAAAGGGTGGAGTGGTCATATTAATACACAAGCGGATTAGATTTGAGGTGGAGCGTGAATATGTGGACCCAGAGGGCCAATATGTGCTCTTGTATGGACTATTGGAAGGGCAGCCCATTGTGTTGGGGGATCTTTATAGCCCGAACGTGTTGGATCGGGCGCTATATGCTCGGTTGGCTTCTCGTGTGGAGCAACTGCCAGATGTCCCCTTGATTCTGGTCGGAGATTTTAATGGGGTGTTAGATGTTGAGTTGGATATGGCTAGGGGGAGAGGAGATGGGGCTAAGGCACAGACTACTAGAGCGTTGCAGGACCTGCAGCGACAGTTAGGGGTTGTGGACCCCTGGCGTCTGCTGCACCCGATGGACAGGGATTTTACTCATCAGTCCTGGGCCCATGGTTCGAGCGCTAGGATTGATTATATTCTGGTGTCAGAAAGGTTATTTGCTCGAGTGGACGATGCACAAATTGGCCCTACAGAGATCTTAGATCACGCCTTGATCTGGATAGGCTTAACATGGAATGACGTTACCTCGAAAACTAGAATATGGCGGTTCCCGCTGGATCTGTATAAGGATGCGGAGTTCCACATTTGTTTAAAGCAGTGCTGGAAGAGTTTGTAACTCACAATGAAAGGCACCAGGAGAACCCAGATTTGTTCTGGGAGACGGCAAAGGTGGTTTTACGTGGGGACATTATTGGGTATGTAGCACGAAAGAGGAAATTACTAACAGAACAGATTGTCTGCTTGGAAAAACAAGCGGTGAAAGATAGACGTAGATGGGTAGCAAATCCAGATGCGGTTACTAAAAGAAGACTCTGGGAGACCCAAACGGCCCTCAATGAGCTGCTCCACCGGAGGGCTAAGAAATCTTTTATGTACTATCGATATCAGCTTTATCGCTTTGGGGATAAACCCGGGAAACTCCTAGCACATTGCCTTCAAGGGAGTAGAGGCTCTTGTTCGGTAGCAGCTTGCGGGACGAACAGGGGAGGCTGCATAGAGAAAGTCGAGCGATTGCCCAAGTGTTCCGTTCCTTCTATCAACAGCTGTACTCGAAGAGGGAGGGATCTTTGCATTGTATGAAGCAGTATCTGCGTGAGGTGCAGACCCCCCGACTGACAGCGGATGAGAGGGCACAGTTGGATGCACCAATCACCTTTGAGGAGGTCCAACGGGTCATTCAGAAGGCGACATGTTACAGAGTACTGGGACCCGATGGATTGGGGGCTGAATTTTATAAGCTGTTAGGAGATTTAGTACCCCCCTCGCTGGTGGCGATGTATCATCAAAGAGTGGAGCAGGGAGGTTCTACATGGGGGGTAAATCATGCGCATATTATACTAATACCCAAACCCGGAAAGGATCATACGTTGGCGGCGTCTTATCGGCCCATCTCTCTGCTAAACTTTGACTTAAAGATGTTGGCTAAGATATTGGCTGATCACCTGGCTCCATTTATGGGGGAGCTGATACACGAGTCGCAAGTGGGTTTTGTGAAAGGACGGTACGAGGTGCGTAACCTTCGTAAAATTCTGGCATCATTGGAATGAGTCCGAGAGAGGGAACAGTAGTCACTATTGATCAGCTTTGACGCAGAAAAGGCTTTTGATCAAGTGAACTGGGACTATTTGAAATCGCTTTTACCACACTATGGGCTAGGCAGGGCCGGATTTACCTATACGCCCATTACGCCGTGGCGTAGGGCCCACAGCTGGCAAGGGCCCACAAAAATCGAACTAATTAGCTTTTTTTAAAAATAAAATTTTAAAAAAAACTGCTGGCTGCCGCCGCGGCAGCATGGACTGACCCGCGGGGCCCCCTCTGCAAGGTGAATCAATCGGTCGGTCCGTCCGTCCCTCCCTCCCTCCGTGCAGGCTTTGAGAGGCGCGAAGGGAGAGTGTCTCCCTCGCGTCTCTGTTAAGCCCGCAGGGGCTGATGGGAACGAATATTAGTGCGGAAGGCATGTCTGGTGGGTAAATGTATAAATGGAGAGAGCCTCTTGCTCCTACCTTTTGGGAGTGGCGTAATAGTTTCCATCAGTTGATGCTGTTGGAAAAAAGAGGAGCTAGCGGAAGCGTTAAACGCTGGGCCTCTTTCTTACTGATCTGGGAGCCATATATTCAACAACTAAGACCACAGGCTCGAAGTGCAGTGTTGCAGGTGGGGTAGGCGGGGGTTCTGGTCAATAGGCATGGGAGTAAAGGATGTGTTGTGGGGGGTGGGGGGTTTGTAGATGGGTATGTTCACTCCTGTGTTGTTTCTAAAGATAGTAAATAATGGGGGGAGAGGCTGCAAGGAGGGAGGGGGAGGGGGGGAGGGGAGGAGAGGGGAGGGAAGGGAAAGGGGGAGGGGAATAATGAAACTGGAAAATTTTTTGTACCTTTTAACTGTTGGCTTCAATGTTGGATGCGATGAATGAGCCCTGAGGCGGTGGATAAGAGGCAACCCTGCCTGAGGTTCTATGTATGTATTAGTAATGAGATGATAAGTGTTGTTGTGAATTAATAAACAGAGTTTCAAAAAAAAACTAGGCTTTCTTGAAGGGTGAGATAGCTGAAGACTTTGGGATGGCCTAATTGGGCACAGAGCCCACGAACCACCATAGCCAGTGGGTGACATCTAAAGGGGCTTCTTCCATAGGATGCTGGGGTATGCTGTGGGCGTGGATTCCATATCGCGTGATGCGATGGTGTCAAACTCCTGCATGCTGGCAAAGAATATGCAGTGGGCATAAATGTCATGATGTGTGATGTGACGTGGTGACGCCAAACTCCTGGATGCTGGCAAAGAATAAGAGATGGGCCTCGCTGGTGCTTGACTGGACCTGTGCTTGAGCGGACAGGGTACCCGAAAGATCGTTCCTGCAGAGATGAAAGTGACTGTGTATTAATGAGACCAAAGGGTTTTGTCTTTTTTGGTGACATGCATTAATGGGATGGAATCTGCGATATTTATTTATTTAATTTATATTTCTTATATACCGCGCTATTATAATCGGTGCGGTGTACAGTTGAACAAAATATACTACAATGCAACAGGAACATTGAGTTTACAATGAACAGGGGAAGTAAAACATGGAAGTAACGGGGGGAACTAATTACAAATATAGTACATTTTTATGTAGGAACTTTATCCGAGACATAAGGGAATCCGAGAAATGTAAGAGTCTTTACCAAGGCATATGCTCAGGAGTCAGGGTAGGGGCGGTGGGAGAACTGATTAACCATTCTCCTTGGGGGGCTGAGCAATGGGGAGGTTTGGGAAGGGAGGGGGAATGGCTATGTGTTTTCCAGAATTAGATTCTGCGTAGTGTTTCAGGAAGAGGTGGTGTTTGAGGGCTTTTCTAAATAACGTTAGATTTGTGATGGCTCGGATTTCAGTAGGGAGGGCATTCCAGGCCCTGGGTGCGAATATGGAGAAAGCCCTACTGGCAGTTGTCTTCGTGCATTTTGTCAGTATCTTTGGGACTTCAAGCGTATTCATCAATGTGGATCTCCTATATCTGCTGACCGGCATGCTGTGGATAAGTTTACTGTGCAAACAATAATGATGCTCTTAGGAAATGATGGCTTCCAGTTCATCGCAGTGGGTCACGTTTACCACATGGCAGGTATTGACACTTGCATGCATCATTACTACATGGGTAGCAAAATTAGCAGCTTTACCTCAATAAACAAATTACTAGTTTTCCCATTTTCTTCCTTCAGAAAGTTCATTTTCTGGCACAGTACATCGCCTTTTCTCCACTTCCTTGCAATTCAATCAGAAATTCATTCACAACTACCCATTTTAATAGACCTTCCTCCTCCCATAGTCATTGAAGCAATCAACCTGAGGCTGGGAGCCAAGTACCAAGTCTCCTACTGGCTCCAAGAATCACCATTATTGATAAGCATGACTCCCTCCCTCCATGGTATCCTCAGCCCTTGTTAACCCAACCAAAAGATCGAACCAACGGCCTTCCATATGGAAGTGCAAAAAGTCATTGAGCCACTGAACTGATCCAAGAAATTTTCTTCGTTGCAGTTGTAGCACGATATCAAAATGCTCTCTCGGTGGTTACAATGAGGCAGATTCTGGAGTCTCTGCTCCTAATATGACCTGTGAATGCTGTGATATAAGGGAGGATGGTCCTGCATGTCTGTCATTAGGCAGCGAGTGTATCCTTGTAAGATTTGATGGAAACCCTTGTAGACTGGGTTAAGTTTTGTGTGTGTTAGTAGGGAACATAGGAGGGGCTCAGGAGGAGAAAAGCGTAGTTACTCACCTGTAACAGGTGTTTTCCAGGGACAGCAGGAATCAGTCCTCACATATGGGTGACGTCGGCACTGACAGAGCCCGTGCAAAAGCATTTCCCCAGCATTCAAAGAAAGCCTTTGGGAGATGCATCACACATGCGTGGTCCCCTTCCCGCCCAACGATGCCATCTTGCCTCAGTCTAATGACATAGCTAAGATGGCAAAAATTAAAATACGGTAAAGAAGCAACTCCATGGGGAAGAGGAAGGATTGTGAGGACTGATTCCCGCTGTCTCCGGAGAGCACCTGTTACAGGTGAGTAACTACGCTTTCTCCAGGAACAAGCAGGAAGTCAATCCTCACATATAGGACTCCCTGGCTACAGGCTACCGAGAACCTGTACAAAGAGCCACAACAGCCAGAGAAGTGAACCATGAGCTGCAACAGTTAAGTCCCAACGTAGAGACTCTCGCAAGACCAAGTGTCTGGCGAGGAACTAGCACTCCAGTAGCCCAAACACAGAAGGGTCGGAAGGCAGGAGTTGTCTACACCCCGAAGAGATTATGGAGTATGGCCTGGTTGAATGTGCTGTCCCATTGGAACTACCTCTCCAGGCAGTAGTGAGCTGTGAAGATATGGACCGAAGACCAGGTGGTGGCCCGGCAGATTTCTGTCACAGGTACGGAATGCAGATTTGCTATAGAAGTAGCCATGGTGCACCGTGACCCGCTGGTCTAGTGAGATCCCAGCCTGCCCATAGACGAGGGCAATGCAGTCTGCCACCCAAATGGATAGAGTCTGCTTAGTCACTGGGAGCCCCAGAAGACTGGGGTCATGGGAGACAAAAAGCTGAGGGCTTTGCAGTGGCCCTGAGTTCATTCCAGATAGAAGGATGGGGCCCTTTTACAATCCAAAGTATGAAGGACAGTCTCCGCCTTGCTGGCGTGAGGCCTTGGAGGTGGACTAGGGACACTACTTTCGGCAGAAACTTGGGGTGTGTGTGGAGCAGAAGCAAGGCAACTGTGTGTTGTTCGGGCTAGCAAACATTTCCACTAGAGGGCCCCAGAGTCAAAAAAGCCGGGAGGCCACCCTGGGATCCAGGTGCCACTCATGTGTTTGGAGGACTTTGCTCAGCTTGTCTGCCAGGGCATTGTCCTGGCCCGGGAGGCAGACCGCCCTTAGGAGCATCCCATTGCATGTCGCATATGAGCAGAGGGCTACCGCCTCCTGGCAGAGTGAGTGTGACCCTGTGCCCCCTTGCTTGTTCATGTAGAACATTGTGACTTGATTGTCGGTCTGGATCAACACTGACTAGTGCTGCAGCCGGTGGCTGTGGGCTGTTGGGGACCTTCTGGTAGAGAGGAGGTCGTGCCCAAGAAGTCAAAAGCTCTCCCCAGATTAAGCAGGAGTCAGCGCCTGGTACTTGGGGGTTTTTTGTTTGTGGGGGCCATGCTCTTGTCCCTTGTGCTGTTGGCCTTGCTGCAGGGCCGAGAAGGTGTGGAACTGTGAGGCATTGCCACAACCTCCCTTTTTCCTCGGGAAGAAGGGCTTCTTCCCCGAGGCTTTTTTACAGGGCTGCACCGAGGTCTTTTTTGAGAGTCTTGTCCTTGTCAGGAACTCAGTCTCTATTTCAGCCACCTTGTCTGCCATGGGTTTCCTAAAGAGATTTTCTCTGATACAGGAGATAATGATAAGTTTATTCTGAACCCATTGTTTGAAGTTAGGCAACTGCAGCCATGCCTGGTGTCAGGCCTCGATGCCTGCAGCGGCTACTCTGGCTGAGAACTCAAAGCCATCTTAAGCTGCTTGGGATAAAAACTTCAAGCCCTCCTTGACCACGAGGCCAAAGATTTGAACCACTGAAGGGGTTCCCTGTCGAGGCCTGCCAAGAAGCCGGCAAACTCCCTCGCCAGTTCTTTGAGGTACATGCTGATGTACAGTTGGTAGGATTGGATTTGGCACGCAAGCATCAAGCTCTGGAAGGCCTTTCAGTCAAGGGCATCGAGGGTCCAGGCCTCACCGCTGGGGGGCACTGAAGAATGGGTCTTTTGACTCTTGAGTCTGCACAGAGCAGACTCAACAACCATTGAGTTGTGAGGAAGTTGAGTCTTCTGGAACCCAGGGCTTCGGCGGACTCGGTACATACAGTCAAGTCGCCTGCTGACGATGGGCACCAATGACAGTGTCTCCCACATATGGAGAAGGAGGAGCATGACGATCGGAGGAACAGGCAGATAAGGGCTTCCTTAGGGGGGGCCAGTTCCTCCATGCTCTGATCCTTCTTAGCCTTGGTCTCGATGGCAAGCACCTTAGTTATGCCCACAAAGTCAAGGAAAGCAATGTCCTCGGATGGGGAATGGCGCTGGGACATTAGGGGAGATGGGTCTGAGGGCACGTCTTGGTGTCCGGGGACTCCTCGTCTTTGGTCTCCCATTCAGACTCGAAGTCTGAGGATACGTCCAAGGCCCTGCAATCACCGTGGTCGAGGCCTGAGCCCAAAGGCCCACGACCTGCAGGCCCTGCAATCACCGTGGTCGAGGCCTGAGCCTAAAGGCCCATGACCTGCAGGGGACCTGCAGTTTGAACCGCATGCACTCGCCAAGAGGACCAGTGTCCCGAGGAATGGGATGGGGTCCTCATCCGATGGGTCACTCGAGGCTGGTGGCGCTTGAGGATCGGCTCAACGTCCAGGGAAACCCTCGATATCAAGGGTCCCATTGTCGGGGCAGATAAATCAGAGGAACCGGACATAAACGCCCACTGCATGGCCACGAAGGCAGATATACTGCTCTCTAAGGCTGCCATCCTGGTCTCCATGCCAGTTGGCTCTATAGCCTTCGACACAGGCACCGAAGACTTTGGGCCCAGCGTCGGTTCTGTTGAGGGGGGATCCTCGACAAGGATGGCCTTGGATGTCTGAGGCCAGTCGCCAGATACCAACGAGTCCTTCTGGAGCAGCTTGTGGGGCCCCTCAGACTAAGGCTGGGAACTGCAAGACCTGGAATGGGATTTTCCCTTCTTCCCGGATCCATTCTCTGAGGTGCTCTTTGAGGGTTTTGACTTATTGCATTCCACCTCCAGAGGATTTCCTCTCAGAGGACTCTGAGGCAGCCCAGGCCCCACAGGGCACCAAGGTACCAAAGGGGACCCTGGAGCGTGAGGTCACTGGAGACTCCAGTGCAGAGTTGGACTTGTGAAAGAACTGTTCCTACTGCAACTGACAGTTCTTGATGGCCTTTGTGGTCATGGTCTTGCAGAGTTTGCAGTCCAAGTTGTCATACTCTGGCCCAAGGCAGCAGAAGCAGCAGTCATGAGGGTCGGTGCAGGATATCATCTTACTGCACTGATCATACTCCTTGAAGCCGCTGGAGGCCATCAGGGAAAAAGAGGCCCTGCTGCCCGGCATGGATCCGAGGCCTGCGGCAATAAAGAGCACGAAGTGCCAGTCGAGGGATATCTCAAGAAAAAAAACAAAACGAAAAAAGGAACAAGCCTGAGGAGTGATGCTGAGGAGAGCTGGCTCGGGGTGGGAAAGGAACCGGTACGCGTACTGGACAAAAACAGGATAAAAAATACACTTTTTCTGGGGGAAACTGGACAGACATCCACAGGGTTCTGCGGAAAACAGGAGACTGAGGCAAGTTGGCACCCTTGGGAGGAAAGAGGACTACGCATGCGTGGCAACAATCCCAAAGGCTTTCTTTGAAAGCTGGGGAGATGCTTCCGCACCGGCTCCGTCAGTGCTGACATCACCCATATGTGAGGACTGGCTTGTTCCTGGAGAAAACATAGTTACTCACCTGTAACAGGTGATCTCCGGGAACAGCAGGAATTTCGTCTTCACAAATGGGTAACCTCGGTACCGACGGAGCCCGTGCGGGAACACTTCCCAGCATCCAATAGAAACATAGAAATATGATGACAGAAAAAGACCACATGGCCTATCTAGTCTGTCCTTCCATATCAACAACTACAACAGTCCCCTTTTTACCTTTAGAGATCCTCTGTGTTTGTCCCATGCTTTTTTGAATTCAGTTACTGTCCTCATCTCTACCACCTCCACTGGGAGACTATTCCACGGATCCACTACTCTTTCCGTAAAGAAATATTTCCGCATATCACTCCTGAATCTATCTCCCTTCACCCTCATCCCATGTCCCCTCGTAGCAGAACTTGCTTTCAATTGAAAGAGTCTCTCTCCCTGAACATTTATGCCACGGAGGTATTTAAACATCTCAATCATATCACCTCTATCCCGCCTTTCCTCAAAGGTGTACATATTAAGATCCTTAAGTCTGTCCACATATGCTTTATAATGAAGACCACTAATCATTTTAGTAGCCACCCTCTGCACCGACTCCATCCTGTTCACATCCTTTTGAAGGTGCGGTCTCCAGAATTGCACACTATACTCCAAATGAGGTCGCACCAAAGACTTATAGAGAGGCATTATCACCTCCTTTTTTCTGCTAGCCATTCCTCTCCGTATGCACCCAAGCATCCTTCTAGCTTTTGCCGTCACCTTTTCTACCTGTTTAGCTACTTTAAGATCATCAGACACAACCACGCCTAGGTCCCGCTCTTCTTTAGTGGACAAAAGTACTTCACCCCCTATATTATATTGCTCCCTTGGATTGCTGCAGCCCAAAAGCATGACCTTACATTTTTTAACATTAAATCCCAGCTGCCATTTTGGGACCATCCCACTGCGCCTGTGTAGCTGCCTTCCCGCCTTTCCAGCTCTCCCTCCTCAGCTGAGTTTGTAGCTGAGATAAAAGGAGAGAAGGATAAGAAGAGTAAAAAGTACAACTCCTAGGGGAGGAGGGTGGGTTGTGAAGACTAAATTCCTGCTGTTCCCAGAGATCACCTGTTACAGGTGAGTAACTACGCTACCTCCAAGAACAAGCAGGAATGTAGTCTTCACATATGGGACTCCCTAGCTCGGAGATGACCTCAGAGTGAGCTGTGGAGCACAGGCATAACTAAGTAGGTCATATATCCTCCAAGGATGTCTGATATCGAAACCCAGGATGGAGGGTAGGAGTTGATCTAAGTCTGAAAGAGATGCTGGAGAACAGCTTGGCCAAACAAGGCATCCCAGCGGGAGTCCTTGTCTAGGCAATAGTGTGCACAGAAGACCAAGTTGCTGCTTTGCATATCTCATCAATTGCTTTTTTTTTTGTGACATCAAGTCAGTGTTGACTCATAGCAACCCAGCTACTTCTGGGTTTTCTTGGCAATGTATCACTGGAAGTAGATTACCAGCCTTTTCTTCTGAGGCAATGGAGGGTAAAGTGACTTACCCAAAGTCACAAGGAGTGCCAGTGGGAATTGAACCCTTGATCTTTTGGGTACTAGACAGTTGTTCTAACCACTAGGCTACTCCTACAGAGTATAGATTTTCCATAGAGGTAGCCATGGCCCAAACATTATGTGTAGTGACATGACCCTCAAGAGAGAGCCCTGCACTTTCGTAAGCAAAGGAGATGAATTCCACTATCCATCTGGAGAGAGTTCACTTGGATACTGGCAATCCCAGGTGACTTGAGTCAAAGGCGATGAAAAACTGGGAAGCTTTTCTGTGCTCTCAAGTTCTCTGGAGATAAAAAGCCAAAGCACGTTTGCAATCCAGAGTGTGAAGGGTTGCTTCTGCCCTAGAGGAATGAGGTCTAGGGAAAAAGACAATGGGATAAAATGAATGGTTTAAATGGAAGGGCAAGACCACCTTTGGCATAAAGTGAGGATGAGTCCTAAGGACTACCTTATCATGGTGGAATTGTGTATAAGGAGGGTCAGCCACCAAAGCCTGGAGCTCACTAATGCAACTTGCTGAAGTGAGGGCAATAAGAAAGGTGATCTTCCAGGTGAGAAACTTCAGAGAAGTAGTGGCTAGAGGTTCAAATGGTGGCTTGAGAAGCTGTCCTAAAACAACATTAAGATCCCATGCCACTGGAGGGAGCTTAATGGGAGGTTTAGTTAATAGATGACCCCCTCATGAAGTGTGCTACAAGCGGCTGAGAAGAGATGGGCTGACCTTCTAAGGGCATGTGAGAGGCTGCAATTGCACTTAGGTGTACTCTTACCGAATTGGTTTTGAGTCCAGAAGAAGACAGGTGGAGGAGATATTCAAGTAATGCATTCACCGGAGCTGAGAATGGGTTAAGTGCCTTCTGCGAACACCAGAGAGAAAATCTACGCCACTTGAAGGCGTAGGAGCGCCCGGTGGAAGGCTTCCTAGAAGCTAAAAGGATATCCTTAACCTGTTGAGAGAGGTTAATGTCCCAGAAGGCTATGCCTTCAGCAGCCATGCTGTAAGATGGAGGGACTGTGGATTGGGATGGAGTAGCGTCCCCTCCTCCTGAGAGAGGAGATCTGCAGCAGACCCCAGATCTAAGGGCTGAGCTTGAGACAGACGTAGGACCAGATACCACGGCCAGCATGGGACTATGAGTATCATGTAGACCCTGTCTCTCTAGAGTTTGAAAAGAGTCTTGGGAATGAGGGGAATGAGAGGGAAGGCATATAGGAAGCCTTGACCCCAGTGAAGGTGAAAAGCATCTACCTGCTGGATGTCTGGTGCAGGAGTCCTGGAGCAGAAGCGAGGAAGCTTGGCATCTGAGGACTTGCAAACAGGTCTATCTCTGGGGTTCCCCAGATCTGAAAAATGTGAGTGACCTTGTCTGCATGGAGAGACCACTCATGGGGTAGAAGGACTTGACTCAGTTTGTCCGCCAAGACATTGTGTTTGCCTGGAAGATACACCACAAGTAGGTGAATGTGATGCTCTATGGCAAAAGACCACAGGTGCAGGGCTTCGCTGCAAAGGGTCCAAGAGCCTGTTCCACCCTGCTTGTTCAAGTAGGACATAGCTACTTGATTGTCCGTCTGGACTAGAACTGTGCGGAATCGAAGATGATCCTGGAACACTCTGAGAGCATTGTAAATGGCTCTGAATTCCAGCAGATCTATGTGGAGTTGTGACTCCTGATGAGACCAAAGTCCCTGAGTGGAGAGATTGTCCAGATGAGCTCCCCAGCCCAATTTGGATGCATCCATCGTCAGGATACATTGATGTGCTGGCATCTGAAAAGGTGACCCTACTAGGAGGTTTTCTGGGGATTGCCACCACTGGAGAGACGAGATTAGGTGGGTAGAGACCATTATTCTGTCTCCCAGGCGACCCGATGCCTGAGACCAATGGGAAGCCAGGGTCCATTGTGCAGCGTTCATATGTAGATGAGCATATGGAACAACATGTACTGTTGATGCCATATGACCCAGAAGTTGTAGCAGTTCTCGAGCAGTGAGAAAGTTCTTGAGGCATGCCTGAGATGCTAACTGATTTAGTCAAGCACAGCAGGCTTGGGGCAGAAATGCCTTTGATTGTTGAGTGTCTAGTAGAGCCCCTATGAACTCTAGAGTTTGAGAGGGAACGAGTTGGGACTTTGGAAGATTTATTACAAATTCCAAGTGTTGCAGCACTTGCATGGTGCACGAGAGGGAAAGACTGGCCTCTGGAGAGGTGGTTGCTCGAATGAGCCAGTCGTCTAAGTAAGGAAAGACAAATATCCCTAGAGTCCTTAGGAATGTGGCTACTACCGCCATGCACTTTGTGAAGACTCTTGGGGGCAGAGGAGAGGCCGAAAGGCAGGACTCTGTATTGCTAATGTCTCCCTTGAAACATGAAGCACAGGAACTTTCTGTGCTGTGAGTGAATAAGTATGTGAGTATATAAGTATGTGAGTATATGCCTCCTTTAGATCTAGAGAACAGAGGCAATCCTGACTGCGGAGACAGGGGAGAAGGGTTCCTAGGGAGATCATTTTGAATTTCTCCCGTAGTAGGTACATGTTAAGTTCTCTGAGTTCCAGAATGGGCCTGTACCCTCCTGTTCTCTTTGGAATGAGGAAGTATGGAGAATAAAAGCCCATTCCCTGCTGGGACGGTGAAGCCTCCTCTATTGCGCCCTGAGAGAGAAGGGAGGTAACCTCTTGCAACAACAGAGCAGTGAGAGGGGGCTGAGAGCGGAACTCTCTTGGAGGAGTCCAGGGGGGGGGCTGACTTTGTAGATGAAGCCTGTACCCCTCCCATACTATGGACAGTGTCCACTGCTCTGATGTGATAAGATGCCACCTGTGGGCAAAGTTACAAAGTCTGCCGGGGATGTGGACGGGATCTGGAACCTCCAGAGGCAGAACGGCTATGTTCTCCAGAAAGGAGTCAAAGACCCTGAGGAGGCTGGGTCTGCTGAGATGGCTGCGACTTAGGGGTCCGAGCCTTCTTTTGTTGTTCTGATGGCTGCTGCCCCTTCTGGGGAGCATGGTGTTGACACTGTACTGCAGGGGTGTAAAAAGGGTCGTACTTCTTCTTATTGAAAAAAGCTTTCTTTGCTGCCTTTTTCCTAGCTGGGTTGGCAGTAGATCTAGATACTCTATTAAGAGTGGTGTTCTCAGATTCTAACTGTGAGGCTTTCTCCTGCCAATCCTTTCAAAAAGGTTTTTCACTGGTGCAAGGGATATTACCCAGCTTATCTTGAATCCTACGTGCACCGATGCAGATAGATGAAGTTCTACTGATGCTCTCAAAACAGTCAAAAGTTGCCCTGTTAACAAACTTGAAACATTTTGAGCATGCTTTACAAGGGTGAGATAATCTGCTCTCTTGTCATCAGAGAGAAGAGGAGCCATTAACTCCAAATCCCTCGCCACCTCTCCTAGGAATATACTCATATAAAGTATGTAGGAACTGATCCTGGCCGATAACATGGAGGCCTGAAAACAATGTCGACCAAAGGTGTCGAGGGTTCTTGATTCCCTGCCTGGAGAGTTCAAGGAATGTGTCTTAGCACTCTTTATTTGACGGATTGCGATTCCACCACCATGGAATGGTGCGGTAATTGCGTCTTTTGAAAACCAGGACACTCCGGTACCCGGTACATGGTATCGAGTCGTCGAGTATGTGGAGAGATGGTTAGTGGTGTCTCCCACATACGAAGCATAAGGTCGTGAAGTATGTGATAACAGGGAGAGTAGCAGCTTCCTTTGGGGCTGTAGGATATTGAAGAATTTCAAGTCCTTCAGCCCTAGGTTCTTTCTCTGAAGTCACCATTATGGACAGACCCCGAGCAACATCACAAATGAAGTCTTGAAAAGACATGTCCTCTGGAGGGACATGTGACGTTGTGGAGACAGAGATGGGTCCTCCGGGAAAGTTCTCATTTCCTGGGTGTCGGTTGATTCATCATCCAACGAATCAGAGTCCGAAGACTCACAGTATCAACAGGCAGGGTGTTCTCGCTCTGAACATACTCAATACCAATCAAAGCTGGTAGATGATGCCTGCGATGCCGGCACCTTGGTACCAGAAACAGATTTGAGGACCGGTATGGGCGGTAGCGTGGTAAGCGGCAAAAAAGTCAATGCAGGCTCTTTCGGTACAGTAGCCGGTACCAATGCCTGAGGGATCGACTATAAAGGCTTTACTGGTACAGAGGCCGCCAGTAAGGCCACTAAGCTCTGCTCGATGGCCAGGATACGTTGATCCATGGAGCTTGCTAATGCTTGTGTATCGGAACCAGAATTGCAGGCCACGATCCCTGAGCATGGCACCAGGAGCTCTCCAGAGGTAGAGGCCACTGTTCCCTCTAAGCTGTGCGCGTGTGCGCGCGCACACACCTCGCCGAGCGAGCGCACATACTTTACAACAGAGCGCACAAAAATTACGGCTCAGATTCTGATAGAAAACAACAGAGACATCTTAAAATTTAAAAGTTATGATTGTAATTACTAGAAATTTCCCGCTTCATTTAGTAATCGTCTATTTTCATTTAATTTGATTAAAATCAATGTGGTGTACATACTGTATTCTGACGTGTAGTCAAATTTTAAAGTATATAACTCCGAGTGTCGTTATGTGGCGCACAGAAATTTAACCTTCCTTCAAAAGCTGCACACAGCTGATATTTTATGCGCACACAGCCTACAGAAAATTAGAGGGAACATTGGTAGAGGCCTCGGGAGCAGCCTGGGATCCCACTAAGGCAAGGATGGGCAATTCCGGCCCTCGTGCACCACAATCCAGCCTGGTTTTCATAATGTTGCTAATGAATATTCATGGACCTATTTCCATACAATGGAAGGCAGTGGATGCAAATAGATCTCATGAATATTCATTAGAGATATCATGAAAACCAGGCTGGATTGTGGTGCACGAGGGCCGGAATTGCGCACCCCTGCACTAAGGCTTTGGAGGCAAGGTCCTCCCGCCGGGGTTGTTTGGCTGGTGTCTCCCCCTCCAGGGCAAAGCCAGAGGCATCTCGATGCTTAGAAGGAGATCTACCCTTGGAGGGCTGGCCAGTCTTCGATGAAGACTTAGGTTTTGATACCTGAGATTCTTGGGAGGAAGATGAAGCTCTAGATCAGGGGTTCTCAACCCTGTCCTTGGGACCCATCGAGCCAGTCAGGTTTTCAGGATAACCACAATGAATATGTATGAGAGAGATTTGCATACACTGCCTCCATTATATGCAAATCTCTCCCATGCATATTCATTGTGGTTATCCTGAAAACCCGACTGGCTAGGTGGGTCCCGAAGACAGGGTTGAGAACCCCTGCTCTAGATGATGTCGATGCTTAAGATACTGCATCAGAGGCAAAGAGGGTGCCCAGCTTTGCAGCTCGGTTCTGTAGGCCTCTCTTTGTCATCTTCCTACAGAGAGGACATTCTGACAGTTGATGATCCTGTCCTAAGCATTTTAGACATCTGTCATGGGTGTCTGTGGCCAAAATGGTACTGCCACATTTGGAACACTTCTTAAAACGACTGGATGGTTTTTCCATTTTGTCTGTGACAAAAGGGGAGGCCTAAGCCTAAGATGGCATCGATGTGTCTGAAGGAAGAAAAGATTCCTTCCCTTACAGATTTTTTTTTTAAGAAAGAAAGCACCAACGGGGCCGGTACCAGCATTGACAGGAAGGCAGATGCAACCACAAAAAATAAGAAAGGACAAATTTTCTGCGGTGACAGGAATTGCTTCTTGTTGGCTCCGCGGAAAACGAAGAACTGAGGAGGGAGAGCTGGAAAGGTGGGAAGGCAGTTACACAGGCCAGTGGGATGTTCCCAAAAGCTTTCCTACTGGATGCTGGGGAGCGTTCCTGTACGGGCTCCGTCAGTACTGACGTTACCCATATGTGAAGACTACATTCCTGCTTGTTCCTGGAGATCAAGGAGTTGTCTCTCTGCAAGTTGTCTCTCTTGTATAGGAAGAGAAGCTGCCCTAGGTCGATTGTTCAGTACCTCCTTCCTTTGAGGCTTTCTTCTGGAACCAAACTAACAAAGACAAATTTAATTATTTATATCCCACACTATAACCATTTTCAATGGTGACTAAGCAGAAATACAGCGACAAAAAAGATCTCTTCCACTGTCTCTCTTCAAGTTGTCGTTCTTTCTTGTGCGTCTTTTTCCCACAGCCTTCTCCACAGGACATTTCATTAGAATCTTTTTCTTTCCTCTAACTGAGATCTCCTTTCTCAAAAATTCCTTGTCACTCCATTCATCTGAACTTTCTGATGTGGTATTTGCCACATTTAAAGATAAATGTATAATTGTGAGCTGTCTTGATTAAAATGTATTGGACTGGCCAAATATGAATATAGTAGATTAAAGAGCGATTCTCCCTAGGATCTTACAGTGCTGTCTGACCAGTGCTTCTTGCTCTCTGGATTTCCCCTCTCCAGACCATCTCTTACACAGCATTCCATAATATGGTAGTAATAATAATATTCTTAGTGCTATCACTACTACTAATCATTAGTATATAGTGTATAGTGCTACAAGGCAATGCAGCGCTGTACAAATAGATGTAGGAGACAGTCCTTGCTCATCAGAGCTTACAATCTAATCAAGACAAAACATCACAAAACTGGGGACCAGAGTAAAGTAAGATACACATAAGTAGTGAGCAATAGACTGAGGAGCATCAGGATCCAAAAGCAGTCTCAAAGAGGTGGGTTTTTAGCCTGGATTTGAATGAGGCTAGAGAAGGAGCCTGACATATGGACTCAGGTAGTTTGTTCCAGGCATATGGAACAGCAGGGTGGAAAGGACGAAGACTGGAGTTGGCAGTGGCAGTGAAGGGCACAGATAATGCTAGAGGAGAGTAGTTTGAGGAGGGGTGTAGAATGCTCTGGTATCATAGACATTTTCATAAAGGAAACCTGCTAGACCTTAAGTTCTCTTTCATCTATGAAGCAACAGTGAAAGACACATGAAGCAACAGTGAAAGACACATAAAGCAACAGTGAAAGGGAGGAGTGGTCTAGTGGTTAGGACAAGGTACTTCAGGCCAGAGGGCTGGGGGTTCAAGTCCCACCTGGGGACAGCAATCTCAGGCCGGAAGGTCTGGGATTTCTAGTCCTATAGGCACTCCTTGTGGTCTTGGGCAAGCCACTTAACCCTCCATTGCCCATGTTCCCTGTAAGTATTAGCATATGTGTCTCATATCCCCTCATGTTAAATGTATCCCCCAATTGACCGCTTTGACCCAGTGAAAAGCAGGATATAAATACAGCTAAATAAAATAAATAAATAAATTAAGATGTTGAAGTCTGATTTTTGCCTTAGGAAGCATGTCTGCTACTGTGTGACTAATGCCATAAGCGAGCGCGGGACTGGTGTTCAATCTGTGCCCAGGATGTGCCCATCTTACTAGCGCAGGTATCGTACTGCTACTATGTTCATTGTCCCTGGCGCGATCAATATGTGGGAGCACTTAATACCACCCACTGAGGAGGCGGTAAGTGCACATGCGCTAAATGCCACATCGATAGAAACTGTGCACCAATAGCACCCATGTTACCCGCAATGCAGATGCTCTTCCCAAGAATTGCACTACCCCCTAGGCTCAATTATTCACCCTTTTCAGACATTTCCTTAGACATGACAAACCACTCAGAAGAAATAAAAAAGTAATATGTTGACCAGCATGCTCCACTTTCACTGGGCAGCTTGTCGAAAGGAAATCATTTCAACCAGAAAACGGAGCAAAATTATCAGGAATGTGTTTCTGTTTGGAAAAGGAAGAGGCAATAGTGCGTCCAACTGTGTAATAGGGTGCACTACTCACGCATGCATGAACAGCGCATGTTATTGTGCAATAGTGTGCCATATTGCGCAATAGGGTCACTATTTAAAAAATGATGCACAGATGGGAAAAAAAAGAACCCCTCCCAACAAAATGAAAGAAAAATTATTTTTCATTCACACCCCTAGAAATTATGTCTCATCCTACCGACTTCAGAAAACATTGGTGACGAATACTGGAGAAATGAGTTGACAATGACATTCGCTGGGTACTGGGGCAAAGGCAGCCCCTGAGATGTACTCAAAAAAAAAAAGAGTAAAACACAAAGGGGTATATAGCATGGAATTAACAATGTGCTGTCTATTTTGGGTGCATGCCAGCTGTTGGTATGGCTCAACCCAAGCTGGTTAGTGTACAGATAATTGGGTCATGTTTACTAAGTTGCGCTATTAACACGCAAAGTTAAAAGGTTCTGGTGGATGGGGGGAGGCAGAACTTCTCAAGGCCTTCATTGGTTGACTCACAAAACTCTTACATGTCCAGAAGAACGCTCAGTTCACTTCAGAGGGGATGCTTTATTTCAAAACACCTTTATTCAGTAGTATCCCCCCAAATCAGCCATGTACAATAGAATAAACCAGAAAATGGACAAATATAGAAAGATAAGCCAATTAAGGTTCCAAATCCTGTAGTGATGTGTGAAGGAAGGCTTGAAAAAAGGGAAACATTTGGGATTATTTTTCTGCTTTTCCCCTTAAAAACGGAAGTGGAAAAACAATCCAGGATATTTAAAAAGAGATCTGGAGGCTTATACTGAAGTGCAGTGTCGAAAATCAAGCAATAGTTTATTTTATTTTCTTCTTTGATGTCACCATGCTTTTCTTCTCTGTTCAAGATATTTATCTTGAATATATTTTGTAGCCTGTTAAATTGTTTGAAAAGTCACCCATCCTTCATTTTTGGTTTCATTCTTTGTCGGAGGTATTTTTACTTTGGAGAAGTGTCCAAGATTTGCCTGCAAAAAATCTGGTAGCCTAAACAGAAGTGACCGATGAAGAAGAGGGGAAGGATCTATATGAAGCCACTGAGAACAAAGAGTATTATGCGGAGGCTGATGAAGGCAATCAACAAGAAATACACGAGGTTGACTGGCAAAAATCAACATCTTCACACTGACAGTAGAATTTGAAAACACTTCTGACCTTATTGGTACACAAAGATATGGATGTCATCCAGTTTGGAAAGGAACATCCAGTGGTTCCGTCTAAGTTGGGAGATGGTTAGATCAAAGCAGGTTGGACAAAAGAGAATAAGAGTCCAATCATTGACACAATATTGGATCATTAAAAGGCAGATCGACAACATCATTTGAGAAACAAGAGTATGTTCTGTCGGTGGAAAAAAAAAGCTGAAATTGCGTGAAGAGTCCATACAATCAGCAGTCATTCTGTATATGGAAAGACGTAGGGTATATAATACTACTACCACCAATCATTTGCATAGGACTACAAGGCACACAGAGTGGAGGAGTAGCCTAGTGGTTAGAACACTGGCTTGGATAACCAAGCAACCAGGGTTCAATTCCCACTGGCACTCCTTGTGGCCTTGGGCAAGTCACTTAACCCTCCACTGCCTCAGAAGAAAGGCCTGAGCCACAGTGACAGCATTTTTTCAACCACAGTTGCTGGATATTACGACTACTTGGCACTTGATACAGGGTTTTATCCCGAAACGTGCACGTCGTGCAAAGCAATCTTCTTGGGCAACGGTGTGGAATATATTTGTGGAACGTGGACTTTTTACAGATAAGTTACGTTTTTTACGCGATTTAGAAGGTGGAGAACCTCAATTTAAATAAAAGCAGCTTGCCGCTTGGTGGGGGTGGATTTCAGTTCCATCCCTCCTACGGCACGCTTCGACAAAAAATATAAAAACTTTTGGGACGGGTTTGATGGTGAATTCTATTTTGTATCAGAAGAAAGGCCTGTCAATCTGGTGACACTGCCAAGAAAACCCAGGAGCTTCTGGGTTGCCAGGAGTCAGGACTGACTTAAAGGCACACATTGCATTGCATTTACAAGTCACACAGAGACATGTAAGAGACAGTCCCTGCTCAACAGAAGTTACAATCTATTCAAAACAGACTTCAGACAAACAGGAGGGTTAGGATAGTTCAAGGAAAATGATAAAACACATAAAGGTGTTAAACAGGAGAATAAGGAGGTCAGGATCCAAAAGCAGCCTTGAAGAGGTGGGTTTCGTTTCTTTATTTATTTTTCTGGTTTTCTATATCGCTTTATCTGGGAATCAAAGCACTTTAACTTTGTTGCATAGAACACTTAAAACAGGGATACTATGTCTAATAAAGATTAACATATAACATTGTAATCAAAACGGGTTACATGGAGTTTTGAACTGGGAGAATAATATTCTAGCATTATTGCTGGATTGATGGGTTTTCTGTTGTAGCAATTTCCTGGAAGAGAGTATTTTCTGGGAGTACATGTAGATTCTGGTTTCTTTGGTGTCATATGGTTAGTCTTTGAAGTGCTCTCTGAATACGGAATGATGTAAGTTCATGTGTTTCTCTTAGGTTATCAGGAAGGGCATTCCAAAGGTCAGGTGCATGCATGGAGAAGGTTCTATTACGCTTTGTTTGACTGTCTTTGGTTACTTCAGGTGGTATGGTTAGCATGTTTTGCATACATTTATGTTTGCTTCTGGTGCCTATTGTTTCCTGGATGAGAGACTTTAAGTATGTTGATGATTGGTTGTGTATGATCTTGAATATATTCATCAATGATTTATATTTGATCCAGCATGTAAATGGTAGCCAGTGTAATTGTCTGAGTACTGATGTAATGTGGTTGCTTCTTGTCACGCCTACTATGATTCGGGCCGCAGTGTGTTGGGCCATTTGCAGCTGATGTAAGGTGTATTTGGGAAGTCCTTGATAGATATTATTGGCGAAGTCAAAGTGTGGAAAGATGAGAGCCTGGAATACCATGCAGAAGTCATATGTTGTTAGTAGTGATCATAGGTTCTGTAGGATTTTTATTTTGCTGTATATAGCTCTGGTGGTCTTGCTAATATGTGATGCTACGTTTAGGTATCTCACCTTTTGCTTGACTTCTAGTTCTGCATTGTTGACTCTTAGTGTTTTGGGAGGGAGGGGAGGTAAAAACATAGTTACTCACCTGTAGCAGGTGTTCTCCAGGAACAGCAGGAATCAGTCCTCACATATGGGTGCTGTCGGTACTGCTGGAGCCCGCGTGATAATCTCTTCCCAGCTTTCAAAGAAAGCCTTTGGGAGATCAACCACATATGTGTGGTCACCTTCCCGCCCAATAGAGCCATTTTCCTTCAGTTTAATAAAGCCCAAAAAATCCCCCAAAACAACTCCACAGAGAGGAGGGAGGGTTGTAAGCACTGTTCCCTCTAAGCTGTGCGCGTGTGCGCGCGCGCACACCTCGCCGAGCGAGCGCACATACTTTACAACAGAGCGCACAAAAACTATGCCTTTGATTCTGATAGAAAACAACACAGACGTCTTAAAATTTAAAAGTTATGATTGTAATTACTAGAAATTTCCCGCTTCATTTAGTAATCGTCTATTTTCATTTAATTTGATTAAAATCAATGTGGTGTACATACTGTATTCTGACGTGTAGTCACATTTTAAAGTATATAACTCCGAGTGACGTTATGTGGCGCACAAAAATTTAACTTTCCTTCAAAAGCTGCACACAGCTGATATTTTATGCGCACACAGCCTACAGAAAATTAGAGGGAACATTGGTTGTAAGTACTGATTCCTGCTGTTCTCAGAGAACACTTGCTACCAGGTGAGTAACTACGCTTTCTCCGGGAACAAGCAGGAAGTCAGTCCTCACATATGGGACTCCCCAGCTACAGGCTACCTAACCTGTAAAGAGCCACGGGTGACCCAAAAATCGAACCATGAATAGCAGCTGAAAGACGCTGACTAGCCCCAAGCATCAGCATCTGCAAAGGAATCAACTATCCGGTAGCCTGGACACACAGAAGGGCTGGAGGGAAGGAGTTGTATTAGTCTCCAAAGAGGTGCCGAAGAACAGACTGGCTGAAGGCGCTGTCCTGCTGGGAGGCCTCCTTGAGGCAGTAGTGAGCTGCGAAGGTATGGACTGAGGACTAGTGGCCGCTGGAGAAATCTCTGGCAGGGAGACACAGTGTAGATTAGCCACAGAGGCCACCGTAGTCCGAATGTTATGAGCTTGTCACATGATGCTCCAGAAAAAGGCCAGCCTGTCCACAAGCGAAGAAAATGCAGTTGGCCACCCAGGTGGAAAGGGTGTACTTAGAGACTGCCATACCAAGTCGGATGGGGTCATAAGAAACTAACAGTTGAGAGGATCGGTGATGAGCCTTCATCCGATTAAGGTAGAAAGTCAAGGCCGGTTTACAATCCAAAGTATGAAGAGAGGCTTCCGCCCTGCTGGAATGTGGCCTTGGAAAGAAAGTGGGAAGAATCACTTCCTGGTTGAGGTGGAAGGGGGAAACCACCTTAGGAAGAAACTTAGGGTGTATTTGGAGAACCACTCTGTTCCTATGAAACCTAGTGTAAGGCACACGAGCCACCAGCAATTGCAGTTCACTAACCCTGTGTGCTGATGTGAGTGCCACCAGAAAGACTACCTTCCACATAAAGTACTTGAGATGGCAGGAAGCCAGTCGTTCAAAAGGAGAGTCAATGAGCTTACCCAGAACCATGCTGAGGTCCCATGCCACTGCTGGTGGCTGAATGGGAGGCTGTGAGAGTAAAAGGCCCCACATGAAGCAGCCAATGAGAGGATGCACTGACAGGGAATGTCCATCCACCACATGATATTTTTATTTATTTATACTGTGCTCTTTAGAATCAGTGCAGTTTACATGTACACTAACAGGTACTTTTTATTCCCTTGTCCCTGAAGGGCTCACAATCTAAGTGTACCTGAGGCAATGGAGGGTTAAGTGGCTTGCCCAAGGCCACAAGAAGTGGCCATGGGACTAGAGACCCCAGTCCCTCCAGCCTGAAGTTGCTTGTCCCCATGCAGGAATTGAACCCCTGACCTTCTGGCCTGAGAAAACCTGTCCCAACCACTGAGCCACTCCTCCCTAGTAGGCAGCAAGGGAACTCAGGCATATGTGGATGGAATTGGATTTTAATCCAGCCCTGGAGAGGTGCAGAAGGTACTGCAGAATCACCGGAATGGGATAGGGTAATGGATTGAAACCTCTATCTGCACACCAGACTGAGAACCTGTTCCATTTGAAGGTGTATGCTTGCCTGGTGGAATCCTTGTGGGGCACGAGGAGGACATCCTGAATGTCCTTAGATAAGTGGTGCTGAGCAAGGGCTATCCTCTCAGCATCCACGCTGTCAAAGACTTGAGACTGAGATGCAGGAGAATTCCATCGTTCTGAGATATCAGATCCAGGGCAAAACCCAGAGGAATGGGCAGTGCCTGAGAAAGGTGGAGCAGCAGCGGATACCACGGCTGCCAGGCCAGCATAGGGTTATAAGGATCATTGTGGTCCCATCTGTCTGGACCTTGAAGATTGTCTTGGCCACCAGAGGAATGGGCAGATAAGCATACAGCAGGCCCTTGCCCTAGTGGAGGAGAAACACATTGGCTGCAAGGTGGTCCCAGCAAGGAATATTGGAACTGAACCTCAGCAGTTGAGCATTGTGCGGCCTGCCGAAGAGGTCCACTGCCAGGGTGCCCCACCTCCAAAATAGGTCCCAGGACACTGGCGGGCTGAGGGCAAACTTGTGAGGCTGCAGCACCCTGCTGAGCCGGTCCGCTAGGACATTTTCCTGCCCCAGAAGGTAGATGGCCCTGAGGAGCATACCTTGCTGCACAGCAAAATTCCAGAGCCTGATTGCTTCCCAATAGAGGAGGTAGGAGCCTGTTCCGCCCTGCTTGTTGATGTAAAACATCGCCATCTGATTGTCCAGGTGAACCAGGGCAACCTGATTCACCAGATAGTCCTGAAAGATCCGCAGGGCATTTGCAACCACTCAGAGCTTGAGGTTGGCTCTCCTCTGGCAACCAGAGACTTTGGGACTGGAACCCGTTCCAATGGACTTCCCAGCTGCGTTTGGAGGCATCTGTGGTGAGGACCTGCTGGTGCACAGGGTCCTGAAATGAGAGCCCTGCCAGAAGGTTGTGGGACCATCGCCACCAGGCGAAGGAGTAGGAGAGCAGCAGGGTGACCCGTATCCTGTCTGACAGGTACCCCGTTGCCTGCTTTCACTGAGTACAGAGAGTCCACTGGGCCCAATGCACGTGGAGATGGACCGAGGGTGTGACATGGACTGTCGAAGCCAAGTGTCCCATGAGGCGCAGCATTTGCTGAGTTAAGACAGTCAGAGAGGACTGGACCCCCTCCACCAAGATGGAGAGGCACTGAGCCCAGTGGGGCGGAAGAAAGATCCAAGCCTGAGTATTGAGGAGAGCTCTGATGAACTCCAGGTGCTGGGTGGGCTGCAGGTGGGATTTGGGATAGTTCACATGAAACCCAACGTCTCCAGAAGCTGGATGGTGCAACTTAGGGACTCTCGGACTTTATCTGGGGACCCTCCCCATATCAGTCGGTCATCCAGATAGGAGAAAACTAACATGCCCTGCAGCTGTAGGAAGGCAGCAACCACCGCCAGGCACTTGGTGAATACCCTGGGAGTGGATGCCAGACCGAATGGGAGGACCTGGTACTGGTAGTGACACCTCCGATGACAAAGCAGAGGTACTGCTAGTGCAAGAGGTTGATCAAGATGTGGGTATAGGCATCTTTGAAATGCAAGGAGCATAGCCAGTCTCCCCAGGAGAGGTAAGGCAATATGTTCCCTGTAAATAGTTAATACCACTGTTCCATGTAAAAGTTGTTCAATTGTTAACTGTAAACCACCCTTGATCTCTGAAAGGGGTGGTATAGAAGAAATGTATAAATAAATAAATAAATAAGGCAGCAACGTTCCAAGGGATACCATCTTGAACTTCTCCTTCACTAAGAAGTGGTTGAGATCCCGTAGGTCTTGAATGGGATGAAACCCGCCCATCATCTTGGGAACCAAGAAGTAGCAGGAGTAGAAACTTATGCCTCTTTGAGGCAAAGGGATGAGCACTACCACCTTGTCGGTGAAAACAGCCGCAAGCTCCCTTTGAAGGAGGTCCCGATGGTTGGGATCCAGAAGACGTTCCCCTAGGAAGAACAAGGGTGGTATCTGGTGGAAATGAAGGAGGTAGCCCTCCTTTACCACCTGAAGCACTCAGGTGTTGGTGGTAATGCTGTGCCACCGGTGGGCAGAGAAGGTGA
This sequence comes from Ichthyophis bannanicus, assembly GCA_033557465.1. Lineage (NCBI taxonomy): Eukaryota > Metazoa > Chordata > Amphibia > Gymnophiona > Ichthyophiidae > Ichthyophis > Ichthyophis bannanicus. Next base: position 100,702,628 of record CM066032.1, on the reverse strand, counting down.
GATATTCCCTTATGTGCTGTGATTCCTGACCTCCCGCAGGCAGAGGTGCTATGCCCCAGGAGTCAAACCTCCCCCCCCCCCCCAGGCTGTGACATAGGCACTGTTTGGGATTTGGGAGCTTTAGGCATACGTGGGCCCTACCCCTGGCCGGCTGCCCCTGTAGGGTAGCCTGACAGGACTGATAGGCCTGATATTAGGGGTACGTACTGTAGGCTTTCTTCTTTTTCAAGTAGAAGGAGCTTTCCCCGAAGCCTTCAGGAGGGAAGGATCAGTGGTCTTCTGAGAGAGCTTGGCTCTGGTCATCAGCTCAGTCTCCAACTCGGCAGCCTTGTCCATCATGGGAATGCCGAAGAGACCCTCCCGCGGCAGGGGACATCGACCAACTTGTCCTGAACCTATTGCTCCAGGTGTAAGGACTATAGCCATGCCAGGTGGCAGGAACTAATGCCCACCGCAGCCACTCTAGACACAAACTCAAAGCCGCCATAGGCCACTCTAGTCACATACTTGGAGCACTCCTTGACCGTGGTCACCAGGCCCTGGAAGCGCTGGAGGTGATCATTGGATAGCCCAGCTGAAAACTTGGTGAGCTCCTTCACCAAGTCCCTCAAGTACATGCCTATGTACAGCTGGTAAGCCTGGATACAGGCCATGAGCATCGAGCCCTGGAAATACCTCTTACCAAACCCATCCATGGTGCGGGCCTCCTGACCTAGGGGCACCGAGGAATGTGTCTTCTGGCTCTTGATCCAGCGCATGGCCAATTCCACCACCATGGAGTTGTGAGGTAATTGAGGGAAAAATGGCTCACTTGGGCAGGAAGGTGACCATGCATGTGTGGTTGATTTCCCAAAGACTTTCTTTGAAAGCTGGGGAGAGATTACTGCGCAGGCTCTGTCGGTGCTAACGTCACCCATATGTGAGGACTGACTTCCTGCTTGATCCCGGAGAATACTTTGTTTAAGGAAGAAGGTGCATATGGGTTGTACAAGTATATGTTGAAGAATAATGATGACAATGCCGAGCCTTGTGGAACACCTTGATGCTGCTTATATGGTGTTGATTTGTGTGATCCTACTTTCACCTGTTGACAGCGGTCTAATAGGTATGATTGAAACCAGTTGAGAGGGGTGCCATCAATTCCAATTACTCGGAATCTTGCTAGTAAGAGATTATGGGGAATGGAGTCAAATGCTGCAGCTATGTCAAAGAAGATTAGCATAAATCCCTGGTTGAGCTTCGCTATACCCTTCATGAGTTTTGAGTCTGGATGTGAAAAGGACCAGAGATGGAACCTGATGAACAGACTCAAGTAGTCTATTTCAGGCATATGGTGTGCAGCAAGGCGGAACAAACGGAGTCTGGAGTTGGCGGCAGAAAAGAAAGGGTGAGTATCAGTTACACATTAATGTAATGTTTGGGGACACTCTAGAAAAACAAATTCAAGATGGAAAGATTCATCAGAGGGCAGTACTGCAATGACTGCAGAATATTATAAAATTACCGGCTGCAAGAATTTGACCATTGACCATTGTCAAAATAGAGCATCAGACGAGCCAAATACAGGAAATTTTTGTTTGTTGTAAAATCGCTTACCAAATATGATTCTGTGATGGAAAACATTTCACCTGGGTAAAGAAACATGCAGACAAGGAGGGATGCCTCACCCTGTGCATACAGAAGGAGTTCATTTCACTGCTTAGAAAGGAGGTTTGAAGTGGAATGTGTGATGAGAGTCGCAAAGTAAAATATTTCTGGGATAATGATTGACTGAACATCAGATACATAACATATTGAACAGGTGCATCAAGTTATTTGTCTTAATTATGAGAAGAGACAAGTAGACATTTTTGAAGCCTTTCTGTGGTTTGCTGAATCATGCAGAAGGATGCAACTGGTTTTGAAATGTTAATTCTACATCTTGATTCAGGTTGCTGTTCTTTTGAAAACTATCAAAGTCAAATGTACCATCATGCAGCAGTCATGAGTAGTCACATCAGTGGTGTTCAGGCAAGCTGTTAAACTGAAACTGCAAAGCTGTATTTATTGTGTGTGATAACCATTCCCTGAATCTGGCTCGTGCGCATTAGGTTCTGTTAAGCCAACTGTTGTGTTCTTGGTGAGTCCTACCAGTTTCTAGAAAAGAAGGAAGGACAAGGTAGGTGTTTTTCTGAAGCACATGGATAATACGTTGAAACCCTCTACCCAGTGTGCAGCAGCGGCCAAGAAAGCAAACAGAATGCTAGGAATCATAAGGAAAGGAATGGAGAATAAAACCAAGGATATTATAATGACTCTGTACGAGTGTGGCCGCACCTTGAATATTGTGTGCAATTCTGGTCACTGTATCTTAAAAAGGATAAGCGGAATTAGAAAAGGTACAGAGAAGAGCCACCTAATTGGTAAAGGGGATGGAAGGATGAGGAAAGGTTTAAAAATTAGGCTCTTCAACTTGGAAGAAAGACGGCTGAGGGGAGATATGATAGAGGTCTATAAAATAATGAATGGAGTGGAACGGGTAAATGTAAATCAGTTGTTGACTCCTTCAAAAGACAGAAAGACTAGAGGACATGCAATGAGGCTACAATGTAGCCCATTTAAGACTAATAGGAGAAAATACTTTTTCACTCAACCTGTAATCAAATTCTGGAATTTATTACCAGAGGATGTACCGGTAGTAAAAGCTGTTAGTGTAGCTAAGTTTAAAAACATAGAAACATGATGGCAGAAAAAGACCATATGGCCTATCTAGTCTGCCCTTCCATATCAACTACAATAGTCCCCTTTTTTCCTTTAGAGATCTTCTATGTTTGTCCCATGCTTTCTTGAATTCAGATACCGTCCTTGTCTCTACTACCTCCACTGGGAGACTATTCCACACATCTACCACTCTTTCCGTAAAGAAATATGTATAAATATTTCTTTTCGGAAAGAGTGGTAGATGCGTGGAATAATCTCCACGGAAATCCACAACTTACCCTGGGATAAGCAATGTGGAATCTACGTACCTTTTTTGGAACCTGACAGATACTTGTGACCTGGACTGACCACTGTTGGAAACAGTGGAAACAGGATACTGGATTTGGTAGACCTTGGTCTGACCCAGTATGGCATATCTTATATTATGTCCTTAAGACAGAGTTCAATCAAGACCATAAACCTGGAGAGGCACTCCCACTGCTGCGTTCCCCCCCCCCCCCACAACCCCTCACTTCCTGTCGCTGTTGCTGCTCCCCTGCTCCTTGCAACAGGTAGAGCAGTAGATCACTTCATTGTGAGCTGCGCAGATGCACGGCCGTGCAAAGCTCACACTTGTACACACACAATTTCTTCTTTCCTGCACACACCTCGGACCACATGCTCAGCTCTCCTTGTCTAATATAACCTTCCCTCCACTTTATCCCCTTCCCACCTCAGTACAATCTTCTGTACCACTCGCAGAAGTCGAAAATCTGCCTTGAAGCAGCTGGCGGATACTATACCTCTGGGCAGTACAGGGATATGAACTGTGCCAGCCTCTCTGCCGGGCATCAGCTCTAATGGCTTTAAGCTACATGGGCTGACAGACATCGTGAATATTGCTACTATCTGATCATTTTTAGTTCCACCCCTGCTCCATACCAGACTCATTTCATGAGGATAGCGTGGGGCTGTTCAGTCACATATTCAGCCCCCTACTATGTGTATAAATGTTTAAAAACTACAGATAGAGGATGTATACAGATACCGATGCCCAATAGCTGTATAAATCCTTTTGAAAACTTCCCTATGTACAGTGCAATCTAGCGTGGAGTTGCCGTTATTTCAAAGCCATAAGAGAGCATATCCTTAGAACAGAAGAGGCCCTGAAGCAAGTCTTCACCCTCTGCTGCAGGAACCCCAGGAAGACTCAGGGGTTGCATGATGGTCCAGCAGTTTCGAGATGTGCCCTTCACTCGGTCTGGGTCTGGAATGAGGATCATATGTGTAACACAGAAACACCGGCATGTCCCAGTCTCCCCATTTGTGTCTGCCTACTGGGCTGCCAAGTTTCTTTCAAGATTATGATTTTTCAGCCACTTCTATAAATACTATAAGCATCTACATCTATTAGCTGCCTATTCAAAAAAAGAACATTTAAAGTCTTTGTGGGGTTGCGCTGCTAGCCTGTGGGTAGCTCAGCTCCTGGAGTAACCTTATCCAGGTGAACCTTTGACCTCCAGCCAGCAGATATCAGTAGGTACTACTCGGCTGACTGTCCGCCTTAGCCTGCTACTTCCCTTCTCAGACCATCTTGTTCCGTCTAAAATCTGTGTGTAAATCCTGCTCTGGCTAGACCTCTTTGCTGGAGCTTAGTCTGTCCAGTGTCATCTTGGACCATCTCAGACGGAGAAGCCAACTGTTACTGTTACCAAAGTGACTGTGCTTGCTAATTCCTTTTCCCTCCCATGCCGTTATTTTTGATTATTCTCATTGCCCCTTAAGGACTCAGCAAAATCCCCATTTCAGAACAACAATTCTGGCCTGGACTGATTCACGGAAAGCGATTGGAAGTGGAGTGACTGGAACAAGGGTGACAACAGCCAGGAACCCTAAAAATTCCCAGAGTTAAACCCGAAGAGGCAGTGCTACCTCACTGAAGTACCCCTGGTTTGCCACATAGATGTAAATAGCTGCTGTGAGTGTTCCCAGACCAGTAGGGGCTACAAGAGTTAACAGAAGATGAAGGAAAGTACAAATCAAAGCCTGGGAAGAACAGAATTAGAAAAATAAAATAGCCAAATAACAAAGGTACATATGCCAGGGCCAGTATTAGGCATAGCTGCCGCTCCCCCCCCCCCCCCCAACTGCCGCTGATTCCGTTTGGGGTGGGAGGTGGGCAGCGGCAGTATTTCCAAAGCTTTTTGCCACCACTTTTGGAAATACTGCTGCTGCCCATCTCCCCTCCCCCCCATAAACAGAGTCGGCAGCAGTTGGGGAGGGGGAGCGTCGCAGCTGCCCATGTGTGCCACTGCCGTCACCCTCCCAAGCTGGCCACCCTAGGCAGCCACCTAGCTTGCCTAGTGGACGGGCGGGCCCTGGCTGGGACCCAGAGTAGAAATCTGAGAGGGCAAAGGGCTGTATGTCTATTCTGTGCAACTGAGGCTGGGTACTCAGTTAGCACATAATTTCTAAGTAAGAAAGTGTAGTAATCTGGCTTTTTCAATTTTCCCAACAGGCGCACTGATGTTTTAGGGCTCAACGCAGTATTTATGGTGTTGCCTTTTCCTAGGAAGGGCCCTTGTTGCGTGAGTCTTGGAACTTGGTGCTGTAATGGTAGATTCACTCTAGGTTCTTGTGGTGATTTGTAGAGTTTTGTATTACTTCACAACAGGGCCGGTCCAACTACCAGGCAAACTAGGCAATCACCTAGGGCAGCAACCTCTGAGGGGAGGGGAAGCAGCAAAGAGCAGAGCATTCAAAGCTAAACAATAGAAATATAGAAATATGACGACAGAAAAAGACCACATGGCCTATCTATTCTGTCCTTCCATATCAACAACCAAAACAGTCCCCTTTTTACCTTTAGAGATCCTGTATGTTTGTACCATGCTTTTTTGAATTCAGATACTGTCCTCATCTCTACCACCTCCACTGGGAGACTATTCCATGGATCCACCACTCTTTCCATAAAGAAATATTTCCACATATCACTCTTGAATCTATCTCCCTTCACCCTCATCCCATGTCCCCTCGTAGCAGAACTTGCTTTCAATTGAAAGAGTCTCTCTCCCTGAACATTTATGCCACGGAGGTATTTAAACATCTCAATCATATCACCTCTATCCCGCCTTTCCTCTAAGGTGTACATATTAAGATCCTTAAGTCTGTCCTCATATGCTTTATAATGAAGACCGCTAATCATTTTAGTAGCCACCCTCTGCACCGACTCCATCCTGTTCACATCCTTTTGAAGGTGCAGTCTCCAGAATTGCACACTATACTCCAAATGAGGTCGCACCAAAGACTTATACAGAGGCACTATCACCTCCTTTTTTCTGCTAGCCATTCCTCTCCGTATGCACCCAAGCATCCTTCTAGCTTTTGCAGTCGCCTTTTCTACCTGTTTAGCTACTTTAAGATCATCAGACACAACCACGCCTAGGTCCCGCTCTTCTTTAGTGGACAAAAGTACTTCACCCCCTATACTATATTGTTCCCTTGGATTGTTGCAGCCCAAATGCATGACCTTACATTTTTTAACATTAAATCCCAGCTGCCAAATTCTAGACCATTATTCAAGCTTAGCTAGATCCCTCCTCATGTTATCTACACCTTCCTGGGTGTCTACTCTATTGCAGATTTTGGTATCATCCGCAAAGAGGCAAACCTTACCTGACAGCCCTTCCGCTATATCACTAACAAAGATGTTAAAAAGAATTGGACCAAGGACAGATCCCTGGGGCACACCACTGGTAACCTCCTTCTCCTCAGAGAGAGCTCCATTTACCTGTACTCTTTGTCGCCTCCCACCCAACCAATTTCTAACCCAAGCAGTAACTTTAGGGTCCATCCCTAGGGTGCTCAGTTTGTTTATAAGTCGCCTGTGAGGAACAGTGTCAAAGGCTTTACTGAAATCTAAATACACCACATCTAGAGCTCTCCCTCGGTCCAACTCCCTGGTCACCCAGTCAAAGAAATCAATCAGATTTGTCTGACAAGACCTGCCTCTGGTGAATCCATGCTGCCTCGGATCCTGTAATCCGCTGGACTCCAGAAACCTCACTATTTTCTCTTTCAATAGATTCTGACAGCCGATATGTGTGTGTATGTGTAAAGCTTAAGGTTTGCCTAGGGCGCCAACACCTTGAATCAACTCTGGGGCCGGCCCCTGCTCCATAATATGCCTGGTACCGAGAGGATTTATGTTGCTGTTGCTGGAATGTTACCAGATTATTTTGCAGGCAAATCTGGGGCACTTACCTGAAGGGGAGGAAGGAACACTTAGTTCCAGGTTTGAGCAACAAGGCATGGATGAGGGAAGAAGAGAGACGCATTTCCCCTGTTCTGTGGAAAATATAAAGATAATGGATGTAAATTCTAAAAACCGACAAATTCAAATCACTTAATTGAAAATACGTTTTTTCTACCCCGTCCGTCCCCATTGCTGGAATCATGGACAGGAGGTTACCAAGCAGGAGGGAGTTGGGGACACAGCTCTAAAATCAAGGACAATCCCCGAAAATCAGGGGCATCTGGTAACCGTGTTACTGAGATGAAACTAGAATCAGAAATCTTTTTTTTTTTTTGTATGGCAAGTTCTATAGGGAAAAGCCCTGTCTCTGCTCTGCATCCATTGTTAGGGAAGGGCCGGAGGGGGGGGACCGTGGATGCAGAATATCTGTTTGGGTTTAACACCGTATAGGGGAATATATGTGTGATGGGAAACTGAGAAGCGGGACTGTGGCTAAAATGGGGGCTGGACTGCAAACTCTTATACTTCACCCCACTGCTGATATCACTGCAGTTATTTTAGGGGGGGGGGGTGTGGACCAGGGAGTAGAGCATGGACAGCAGTAGGTGATGGGTTTTGCTCTTTCAATAGTTGATAGCCCTATTTGATTTCCCACTGAAAATCCTCTGAAACAACACTGAGGGAATTCTTAGAAGGCATCCAGGTGTACAGAGCTATCTCCGCTATCATTCTGCCTTTCTTTGGTTCTTCCGCCGTTCAGCAGTCCCCAACAGGACACCATAGGTGCTCGCATGTTTTGAAGACCTGGACCCCTTGCCCTTGGCTGCAGCAGAGCAAAAAGGCTCGTGAGTTCCCTCTCTTTTCGAGACTCTTCCCACTCAGGCCTGGAAGGGTCTCTGGTGCTTCTCGAAGGGAACACATTGGAGGTGATCCCCGGTGCACAGGTAGCAGAGTGAAACAAAATTTGTTTTCACTCCTTTAAGTGGCCATTTGAAATAGTGCATACTGCTACGTTATCATGAAAAAAACGATGTCTGTGCCCCAGCAAGATGCCAGGCTGCAATGAAAAAGCCCTGGCGCCAACTGATGAGAGCCCTGATGTTTATAGCTCGCCATGTCAGACCAGAGGACATAAGCAGCATTCTCCCAGCCCACCACTTTCCCAAAATTCATAAACAGAGGGCCATGATGTTTTTATAGCTGCCTAAACCAAGCTGTCACTTTTACAGCACCGTAAAACACGAAATTTATCGCCAGGCCCTGTTTACAAGAATCATGTAGCCAAAGGAATTTTGAAATATATATATCAGGAGGGAGCAATAGAGTTCCTGAGAAACAGAGAGGGGTTGTTTTTCTTAAATTATCATTATATTTATGTGATGTTTGTGATAAATTGTAAGTGTTCATTAAAGATAGAGACAGCTAACAAGTGTAGGGAGAGACTGTGTAACGTTATTCATTCAGCTCTGTCAGTGTACTTCACTCCAGCCTGGTGGTATAGCAAGGGTGGGGTGGTGGGTGCGGTCTGCCCGGGTGCTGGCCAGGAGGGAGGAGTCGAAATGCTGGACCACATGGTGAAGACGTGCACGGCAAACATACCTCAACATCCTTGCTGGCTTGTTAAGCCGCCTCTGCTCCAGGCCCAGTTGTTGTTCCCTCCCAAACTGCGAGACTTCGGTCTAGGAAGAAACAGCCACCGTGTGGGGGAGGAAGAGGGTGCTGCAAGGAGGGGAGGCATCAGCTTCGGGTGCCCAAGAGGTTTGGAACACCATTGCTCCGATCCTATAACACCTCTTGCTATGACAGTATTGAGATCCTCCAACACACAGCTCTGCCAATGCACCTCATTCTTGACCTGAAGTACCCCCTGCTATTCTATTATTGAGACTCTCACGTAAAACTGCCAATTCATTTCGTTCAAGCCCTGCAGCACCCCCTGCTATAACGGCTCTTCCAATACACCTCATTCTTGATTTGCAACGCCCCCTACTATTCTGTTACTGAGACCCACCCACAAACAATTTTACGAATGTCCCTCTTTCCCACCCTGAATTCTTCTCCCCCTCCTTCCCCCCAGTTATTCCAGTACTAAAGTCCACACAGAGCTCTGCCAATATACCTTAGCAAAGATCTGCATAATCCTCTGCAGTTCCATACACACACAGACCTCTGCCAATATACGTCAGTCTGGATTTGCACCATGTGATAGTTATAAAGGCATAGAGGGTATTTACACCTTCCAAATGAAAGATCTTGCATTTACAAGTGGAACTAGCGATTTCAGAAAGGGCTAAATGTAGAAAATGCAAGAGGGCATGTCAGGGACATGAGTAGAGCATGGCCTGGGTGAGTCAAAAATCTACATGCATGTTCCCCATTTCATATAGGGAATGCACAAGTCCATATCAAGATTTAGAGCTGCTCCCTAGCTAGCCCTTTCCAGGAGGGGTTGAGGGGTTTATTTGCATTCTCTTATATACTGCACTATTCTGCATCAGTGTGGTTTACATTGAACAAACTGAAATTACATTGAACAGGGCATTATAACTTGGAGATAACTATTTTACAGGGAACATGGGCTATGGAGAGTTAAGTGGCTTGCCCAAGACCACAAGGAGCACCTGTGGGACTAGAAACCCCAGTCCTTCTGGCCCAAGGTTGCTGTCCTCTAGTGGGATTTGAACCCCTGACCTTCTGGCCTGAAGTACCTTGTCCCAACCACTAGGCCACTCCTCCACTCTTCCTAATGCACTATAGTTATTCCGCCCTCCCCCCCAAAAGTGAGATAGTGACATTTATACATATAGGTTTCCAGACTACCAAGTTACATGCGTAAATTGCAAACTAACAACATCTAGTCCCCCAGGTAAGGTGCTGAGTTACCTCCATGATTTTTCCAGGTATGGATTTGTGTAATGGTTCCTCTAGCAAATACAATATATATGCACTGCTGCAGTTCCTTACAGCACATTTTAGAAACGCTTCCATTTTTGGTAGAGTCTTTTCTAAAATATTGCCGAAACTACATCCTGACCTCGGTGTCTCAATTCCTGTCTCCACATACCATCTAAAATTTGCCGCCTTACGATGCATCCAGTTACATACAGTACAGACCAACTCATATGTCTTCTAAAACAGACAAGCAAGCAAATATTCTATCAGGAAACAGATCGATTACAAAAGATAAAGAGACCAAACGTCTTGGATCTGCCCATTGGAAACCCTTCTGCTTCTTTCCTTTGTTGCCCACTTCCTTTATGCTCACCGATGCAGCAGAACTAGCAAGCCGCTTTCACTAATGAAAATGTCAGAATCTGGTCCAGCCACTCATGATCAGGACAAGAGACAAGATAGGGTTGGGCAAGTTGTATCCTTACAAAACAAAGCTCAGGTTCTGATTGAAATAGGGCCCCACAAGAGGAAGAATGTGCTAGGCCCCAAAAAATAAACATTAACAGCCCCCATTGTGATTCTCATTTTTATTGCATCGGTAGTAGACAAGCTTAAAGATTTTGAATGTGCCTCCTTATTAGTTATTCCCAAAATTCTAACAAAATTGGGGTGCCGCTGTGCTGATAAGAACATAAGAAATGCCATACTGGGTCAGACCAAGGTCCATCAAGCCCTGTATCTTGTTTCCAACAGTGGCCAATCTAGGTCACAAGTACCTGGCAGTTGCCAAAAAGGCACACAGGTTCCACAATGCTCATCCCGGCGTAAGCAGTGGATATCCCAGGTCCCCTTTAATAATGGTTTCTGGACCTTTCCCCCAGGATGTCCAAACCATTTTTAAACAGAGCTATACTAACAACTTTTACTATATCCTCTGGTAACACATTCCAGAATTTTATTACATGCTGAGTGAAACAATATTTTCTCTTATTAGTCTTAACTGGGTTGTAGCATCATTGCATGTCCTCTAGTCTTTTTACTTTTTGATGGCGTAAACAACCTATCTACATTTACCCGTTTCATTCCATTCATTAATTTATAAACCTCTATCATATCTCCTTTCAACCGTTTCTTTTCCAGGTTGAAGAGCCCAAACCCTTTATGCCTTTCCTCACAGGGGTATCCTTCCATCTCCTTTACCATTTTGGTGGCTCTTCTCTGAACCTTTTCTAATTCAGCTATATCCTTTAAGATATGGCGAACTCTACAGAGACATTATAATATCCTTTGTTTCATTCTCTATTCCTTTCCTTAGGATTCTAGCATTCTATTTGCTCTCTTGGCTGACGCTGCACACTGGGCGGAGGGTTTCAATGTGTTATCCATGATGACATGTGGAACCTTGCATCGTGTAATCATAGTTTGCCTGTTCTTTCCTAGGTGCATAACTTTGCACTTGTCCACATTAAATTTCATCTGCCAGTTGGTCATCCAGTCTTCCAATTTATCAAGATCTCCTTGCAATTTTTCCCCATCCTCTTGCGTTTCAACAACTTTGAATAATTTTGTGTCATCTGCAAATTTGATCACCTCACTCGTTATTCCCATTTCCAGGTCATTTATGAATATGTTAAAAAGCAGCGGGCCCAGCACAGATCCCAGGGGTACTCCACTATTCACCTTTCTCCATTGAGAAAATTGACCTTTTGGCCCTACCCTCTGCTTTCTATGTTTTTTATCTTTGTCATCAAGTATCAGTGAAGTCCGAATGTGGCATGAGCGGCTGAACAGCAAATCTTCATCAGAGCACTAGGCAGGCGTCATGCCGATACTGTACATGTAAAGAATGAATGTAGCACAGACCACTGAAAAGTGTGTTCTGGGCCAAAACCTTGTGACAGTGTGTCCATAACAAAAAGTATATACTTTTTCTCCAAAAGTATAGATTGATATGATATAAAATATACAAGGCCAACAATGAGACGTAGGAATAGGATTAAAGAAGGATGCAAATAGATTCTTTCTTCAGCCCCTCCCTCTACACACCACGTTGTCTTATGCTGTAGGTTTCAGCCCAGGCTCCAAGCCCCTATTCTTAACTTCATCCTTTTTCATTTTGCTGAGATAAGACTTTTGAGTTTTACTTTTTATGTTTTGTGAAAAAAAAAGGGCAGCCTCTTTGTTTCAGTAATGTGCACCCTATTCTTCACAGTTCCTGCTGACAAAGGAAAAACTGGTCTTTATTTCGAGCGTCTCTTTCACCCTTTCTGAATATGGGGAGGTGCCGCAGTTTGCTGAGTATTGAAAAGTCATATATTTTTGTTTTTAGAGACTGTCACACTGCTTTTCCACCTCAAATGAGACACTCACTCACCCGGCTTTTTCTGCTGTCTTAATTTATGTCCTGGATATTGGCTTGGCTTTTTCTCATAAAGGACTGAAAAATTAGAGGGTTTTTTTTCATCTGTGAGTTAATTTAAACTTTTTTTTCTTCTAGTTTTTGAAATGTTGTAAAAATGTCCTGTGCTAATTGATTTCCCACTCCTCCGTGCCCTGTGTTTGCCATCTCCTGCTATTATTCGATCTTTGTCTCTCTCGTGCTCTTTCCAGAATAGGCTTGTTTTATCCTCTGCAAAGTTTTGCTATGGGGTCCCGGTTGTTGCTTTTATATACGCTGTCCCTATTAGAAGCCAAATTGTGCTTATGAGATCTCAGTTCTGGATGTGCGTCAGGTTGCAATCAGTTAGAGTCTGGAATGCAACCAAACAAATCCTTCTGGACTCTGCTATCCTGGCTCTCTAAGGCCTGCCCTAGACCTTGTCTCGCTTTAGGTGTTTATGGAAGCGCTGCTTAGCAGCACCCCAAAAAATACTTGGATAATATTTTTGCACATGCTGGAGAGCCAGTGGGAGTCAGGAAGCTAAATCTTCTCACCAGTTAAGGCGCTAACTATACTTTTTTACTGCTGCTTCTAAATAGTAGCCATGTAAGAACAGCAAAAAGCTCCTACCACCTCCCTAATGCCAAAGGCAGCCTCACATACTGGAACAGCATCCATTGATGAGGCACCCTGGTGACCCCTGGGCCTGACTCCTTGTGTAGTCACTCATTTCACCAGCTTCTTCCAATGACCCTGAGGTCAATGACTATAACTTCCAATGACCATGTGTACATGACCGTGAAGTAGACGGGGGTGGGGGGGGGGGGAGATATAAATCCTGAGCTGACAGTGGAATGTTTACAGAGGAATCTTATAAAATCTGAGGGCACTATAAAATGCCAGTTGAGATAAAGAATCAAAAATTAAAGTGTGTGGAAAAAAGAATCCAAAGCGATATATAATGTTCTACTTTGACCATTACCACTTAGGAAATTAGATGATAGAATCATGGATCATTGCAAAACCTACTGGCCCAGCATGTGGCTGGGTTTAGAAATACTAATTCTCATTAAGAAATAAAGGTCAATAGATGAAAACTAATACATGTTTACTCGCCTAAGCTATGACTAGTTGCCAATAGTAGTAGCAGCCTACAACTCATTGTATATTTGAGGAGTGTAACTTGATGATTTCTTCTTAGACCTGAAAAAGAGAGAATGACTCTCGAAAGCTTGTCAGAGATACATTAAGGGACTCTTTTACTAAAGTGTACTGCGCTTTTGCACCTAACGCGTGAATAACATGTAAATTCACACGCACTGAGTGCAAAGCCACTGCATTAACTGTCGGAGGTATGGACAGCGTGTTCCCAGCAGTTAACGTGTGGCGCTGCACCACAACACAGGGTGCTATTTTCATGGGTGCACTTGCTTCCACCTATTGAGCTGGAGATGACTGCACCCGCGCTGACTGCAAGAGTGAGTTAGCAAGCGGTATTTAAACCGTCCTGACTACAAGGCGCTTATCATGCCCACTCTCTGAGTGATCCAGGCCTCATGGTGGATCCCAGACCAGGGGGCTACACATGTATTTGTAAAAAGAGGATAACATGCTGATGGCACTATCTTAGGAGAGATGTCATTAGAGAAAGCCCACGGTGTGGGAAACATTGGCATCCTTTCCTCTCTACCCTTCCTAAAGCGTGCCGGGGCTCTCAGGGAGCACTTAGGACTGGGGAGAGGAGGTCCATTGGCAAGAGGTGTGTCTTTGGGATTGCATTTATTACATAGCTAACGCTAGGGCAGTGGTTCAAGGAGCCAGGTAGAATAGGGGAGTGTATTTGGAGAAGAGAGTGCTGGCTAAGTGAATACTGGAAACAGATGGGGACAGAAACGGTCAACAAAGTCTATGGGAGTTCCATAGAGGAAGGCAAGGACAGCATCTCCCTCTTCACTCACCCAGCACAGCCTCAGTGACATGGGATGTGTGATGGCTGCCCCTGCCCCCTCTCATACCTTGTGCCAAGAAGATAAGGCACCCCAGGGTTACAAAGGTAAGCCACAAATACAAGCCACATATTAACAAAGAATATACTTCTAAACTAGAGCCATAAAGAATGGATTACTGAAAATATATATACAGTACCCGAATGTACACTGCTTTGACTGGTAGAAAAGTAGTATATAAGCCTAGTTAAATAAATAAATAAATACATAAGTTAGGAAACTGAAGGCATTCATTCAATTTGCTGAAACTATTTTAAATAGAGGGGAAAGATTAGTTACTCACCTGTAACAGGTGCTCTCCGGGGACAGCACGAATCAGTCCTCACATATGGGTGATGTCGGTGCCGACGGAGCCTGCGCAGAAGCATCTCCCCAGCTTTCAAACAAAGACTTTGGGAGATGCCACCATGCATGCATGATCCCCTTCCCGCTCAAGGGTGCCATCTTGCTCAGTCAGATGACATAGCTAGGAAGGCATAAAAATAAAATAGGGTAAAGGAGGCAACTCCAAGGGGAGGAGGGAGGGTTGTGAGAACTGATTCCTGCTGTCCCTGGAGAACACCTGTTACAGGTGGGTAACAACACTTTCTCCAGAAACAAGCAGGAAGTCAGTCCTCACATACAGGATTCCATAGCTCCAGGCTGCCGGGAGCCAAACCACGACAGCACCAGCAGTGATCATGGCAGGGTAGCCGCGAGTTGCAGAAGATGAGTCCCCGATTGTGAGATTCTGCAAGACCTAGTGTCCAGAGGGGCCATCACTCCGATAGCCTGAATACAGAAGGGTCGGAGGGCTGGAGTTGCGTATACCCCAAATAGATTGCGGAGTACCGCCTGGCCAAAGGCACTGTCCCGACAGGACTTGCCCTCCAGGCAGTAGTGAGCCGCGAATGTTTGAACTGAAGACCATGTGGCGGCCTTGCAGATCTCCGTCACTGGCACTGAGCGCAGGTTCGCCATT
Organism: Ichthyophis bannanicus; assembly: GCA_033557465.1. Lineage (NCBI taxonomy): Eukaryota > Metazoa > Chordata > Amphibia > Gymnophiona > Ichthyophiidae > Ichthyophis > Ichthyophis bannanicus. The sequence goes on along the minus strand of CM066032.1, from coordinate 100,687,455 downwards.
GTTCTCACGTGATGTGCTGTGATCCGGTCCCCCAGGGAGAGCCCAGCCCGCTCATAGGTGAGGGCAACACAGTCCACCACACAAGTGGACAGAGTTCACTTAGTCACTGGGAGCCCCAGTCTACTGGGGTTGTATGAAATAAAAAGGTTGAGAAGCTTTGAGGTGGCCCTCAGTCCGTTGAAGGTAGAAGGACAGGGCTCTTTTACAATCCAAAGTATGGAGTACATTCTCCTCCCACCCTGCATGAGGCCTGGCGAAGAAGGTGGGGAGAACCACCTCCTGATTGAGGTGAAAAGGAGATATCACCTTCTGGAGGAATTAGGGTGCGTGCGGAGCACCACTCTGTTCTTGTAGAACCTTGTATAAGGCGGCTCTGCCATCAGAGCTTGGAGCTCGCTTACTCTGCGAGCGATGTAAGTGCCATCAGGAAGGTGACCTTCTAAGACAGATACCACAAGTGGCAAGTGGCCAGAGGCTCGAATGGCGGTCTAGTGAGCTGCAAGAGCACCACGTTGAGGTCCCACTCCATCACCAGGGTTTTAGAAAGCAAGAGGCCCTGGAGGAATTGAGAGATCAAGGATTGAACCGAGAGGGATTTTCTCTCAATGGGGTGGTAGTGTGCTGTAATTGTGCTTAGTTGCACTCTGACTAAGTGGGACTTCAGTCCGGCCTGTGAGAAATGGAGCAGGTACTAGAGCACCACTTGCATGAGTCAGGAGAAGGGTTTTTCCTGCCTCTCTGTGCACCACACTGAGAACCAGCACCACTTACAGGTGTAACCTCATCTTGTGGAGGGCTTGTGGGAGGCCGACAAGACCTCCTCTCCTCTCGTGGAAGGTTAAAGGGAGCCAGAGTTACCCTTTTAGCAGCCATGCTGTTAATTTCAGGGACCCCAAGATGGGGTATAAGAGGGAGCCTTCTTTCTGAAACAGAAGGTCTGGTGCACAACCCAGCAGGACCAGGAGTGCTGCCTACAATTCGAGCAGTAGTGGGAACCAGGGTTGCCTGGGCCATCTGGGGGCAATTAGTATCAGTCATGCCCCCTCGTGTTGGACCTTGAAAAGGGTCCTGGCGAATAGTGGCGTTGGCGGAAAGGCATACAGGAAGCCTTCCATCCACGGGATTAGGAATGCACCTGATGCTACTCTCAATGGATGCGGTTGCCGTGAGCAAAAGCGGGGCAGCTGCATGAAGCCCAGGCTGGCAAAGAGGTCCATCAGGGGCAGCCCCCAGAGATGAAAGAGCCAAGAGGCTACTCTGGGGTTCAGATGCCACTCATGTGGCTGAAGGACTCTGCTCAGCCTGTCTGCCAGGGCATTGCAAGACACTTAGGAGCAGAGGGCTACCATCTCCTGGCAGGAGGAGGGAGGGTTGTGAGGACTGATTCCTGCAGTCCCTGGAGAACACCTGTTACAGGTGAGCAATGTTCCCTCTAATTTTCTGTAGGCTGTGTGCGCATAAAATATCAGCTGTGCGGCTTTTGAAGGAAGGTTACATTTTTTGTGCGCCACATAATGACACTCGGAGTTATGTACTTTAAACTTTGACTACACGTCAGAATACAGTATGTACACCACATTGATTGCACTAGAAAATATTGTAGAACTTGTGAAAACCATAAATACACAACAACTTTTAAATTTTAAGACGTCTGTGTTGTTTCCTATCAGAATCAGAACCGTAATTTTTGTGCGCTCTGTTGTAAAGTATGTGCGCTCGCTTGGCAAGGTGTGTGCGCGCGCACACACGCACAGCTTAGAGGGAACAGTGTAGGTGAGTAACTACGCTTTCTCCGGGAACAATCAGGAAGTCAGTCCTCACATATGGGACTCCCCAGCTACAGGCTACCAAAATCCCATAGCAAAAATAGGGCTCCCTCGTGGAGAGCCACAAGCAGCAGCAATTGCGTCTGTATAGATAGACCAACAGGACCCCTGTGTCTGAAACCAGCACTCCGTTGCCTGAACACAGAAGGGTCAGAGTCTAGGAGTTGCCTAGACTCCGAAAAGGTTATGGAACACGGCCTGGCCGAAGGCACTGTCCCATCGGGACTCTCTGTCCAGGCAGTAACGAGCTGCAAAGGTATGGACTGAAGACCAGGTGGTGGCCTGGCAGATGTCTGCTAGCGAGACCAAACGCAGGTTAGCTACTGAGGTCGCCATAGCCCTGACCCGGTGTGCTGTGACCCAGCCTTCCAACGGAAGCCTCGCCTCCTCGTAGGCAAGGGCAATACAGTCTGCCACCCATGTGGACAGCGTACACTTGGTCACCGCCTCCCCCAGCTTACCGGGGTCGTAAGAAAAGAAAAGCTGAGAGACTTTTCGGCAGCCCTGTGTGCATTGTATATAGAAGGACAAGGCCCTCTTACAGTCCAAGGTATGGAGGACAGTCTCTGCCCAACTGGCGTGCGGTCTGGGAAAGAAGGTAGGGAGGACCACCTCCTGGTTGAGGTGGAAGGAGGACACCATCTTCGGAAGGAATTTGAGGTGCATGCGAAGCACCACCCTGTTCTTATAAAACCTGGTGTAAGGCGTTTTCGCCATCAGGGTCTGGAGCTCGCTTACCCTTTGTGCAGAAGTGAATGCAACCAGGAAGACCACCTTCCAGGAGAGGTAGCAAAGATGGCAAGTAGTCAATGGCTCGAATGGTGGGCAAGTAAGCTACTCCAACACCACATTGAGATCCTATTTGGTCGCCGGAGGACAAACCGGGGGCTTAGACAGGAGCAGGCCCCATAGGAAGTGGGACACCACTGGATGGGCCGAGAGGGACTTCTCATCTACCTGGTAGTGATTCACTGCTAGTGCACTAAGGTGTACCCTAACAGAATTAGACTTGAGCTCTGAATGAGAGAGGTTTAGCAGGTACTGCAGTACCGTGACCACCGGGCAAGAGAAGGGGTCAGCCCCCCACTCAGTACACCAAAGTGAGAATCTGCGCCACTTAAAGGCATAGGCCCATCTGGTAGACGCCTTGCGTGAGGACAGCAAAACATCCTCCACCTCTCTGAGGAGGTGGAGTGGGGCTAGAGTTATCCTCTCAGCAGCCAAGCTGTCAGCGAAAGAGATCCCAGTTTGGGATGCAGGAGAGAGCCCCCTCCTGTGAAAGGAGTCGGGGAGTGTACACCAGGGGTATGGGGTCCTCCATCCCCAACTGCAGAAGCAGCGGAAACCACGGCTGCTTGGGCCACTGTGGAGCTACCAAGATGACCGAGGCCTTGTCGTGGAGGGTCTTGAACAGAGTCCTGGCAATCAGTGGTGTTGGAGGAAAGGCGTTCAGAAGTCCCTCTGACCATGAGACCAGGAAGGCATCGGCGGCCACCCTGGCGGGGTGAGGCTGCCAGGAACAGAAGCGGTGCAACTGGTGATTGTCCGGGCTTGCAAACAGGTCCATCACTGGTTCCCCCCAGGTTTGGAAAAGCCTGCTGGCTACTCCAGGGTCCAGCTGCCACTCATGCGGCTGGAGAATCCTGCTGAGTCTGTTGGCCAGAAAGATGTCTTGGCCTGGCAGGTACACTGCCCTGAGGAGGATGCCCTGCTGAATCACAAAAGAGCACAGGTCTAGCACCTCTTGATAGAGGGCACGGGATCCTGTGCCTCCCTGCTTGTTCACATAGAACATGGCCACCTGGTTGTCCGTCTGGACTAGGACTGACCTGTGGTCTAGCTGATGAAGAAAGGCCTTCAGGGCAAGGTGATTGGCTCACAGTTCCAGGAGATTGATCTGCTGAGCACTCTCGTCCAGAGACCAAGTGCCCTGGGTGCGGAAGCCCTCGCAATGGGCTCCCCAGCCCAGCAGGGAGGCATCCGTGGTGAGGACCCTCGAGTGGCTGGGGGTCTGGAAGGGCATGCTCGCCTCCAGGTGTCGTGGCGACTGCCACCAGACCAGAGACTTTGCCAGCTGGCGGTTCACTTGGACTCTGTCCTGGAGATGGCTAGTGGCCTGGGACCACTGGTCCCAGAGGCACCACTGTGCTATCCGCATGTGTAGACAGGCATCTAGAGTGACGTGGACCATGGAGGCCATGTGCCCGAGAAGGCACAGCAGATGCCTGGCAGACACTGAGGTACGGTGCTGCATGTTCCGGGCCAGAGACATGAATCAGGCTGCCCTGTCCGTGGGCAAGAAGGCTTTCGACCGAAGGGTGTCGAGACTTGCCCTGATGAACTCTAGCCCCTGTGTTGGACGAAGATTCGACTTGGGGTAGTTTATAATGAAACCCAACTGTTGCAGAATTTGGGTGGTGCTGCTGTTGCCTGCTGCACCTCGGGGGCCGTGGAGCCCCTGATGAACCATTTGTTGAGGTGGAGGAAGACAAAGACCCCCTGAAGCCTGAGAAAGGTAGTGAAAACTGCCAGACACTTTGTGAATACCCTGGGGGCCAAGGCAAGGCCAAAGGGTAGCATACTCTATTGGAAATGATTGCCTCCTACCACAAAGAGTAGGTATTGCCTGTGGTTTGGGTGGATTAGGATGTGTGTATAGGCATCCTTTAGGTCTAAGGAGCATAGCTAGTATCCCTGCTAGAGGTAAGGCAGCAATGTTCCAAGGAAGAGCATCTTGAACGTCTCCCTCACCAGGAATATGTTGAGGTTGCACAGGTCGAGGATGGGCCTTAGATCCCCTGTCCTCTTTGGCACGAGGAAGTACCTGGAGTAGAACCCTTTGCCCTTGAGATGGTGGGGCACCAGTTCCACCGCCCTGTCCTCGAGAAGCCCTGCCAACTCCTTCAGAATAAGGTCCCGATAGAGGGGAGACCTCAGGGACTCTCTCGGGAAGAAGGGGGGAGGTGTTTGGCTCAGATGGAGGAGGTAACCCTCCCTGACCACCCTTAGTTTTTTTTTTTTAATGTAATAAATTTTATTAGGCAGAATCAAACAACTTACAATTTACATCAGCAACAACTGTGATACCCCTCCTGTCGAGTATCCCCTCTTAATTCTCCGGTAAAAACACAGGATAAGGTATAAACCATCAACAATAAACAATCAAAGAGAAGTATTTAACCAAGCACTCTTAACCTAACCATGTAAACACCACATATTCTACCCAGTTATCCCTCCCCTTCCCCCCCCCCCCCTGCTGCCTCTATCTATCTGAAGGTGAGTGGAGGAAGAAGAAAAAGAAAAGAAAGAAGAGAATTAGTGACTGGGCAAAAATGGTAATTAACGAACAAGGTACAGGGAAAAGGAGTGCCATTATAGTGCGGACCATCCGCTAAGGGTTGTCTCAATTTAACCGCCTTCCTGAAACACCAAGCTCCATAGGGATTCCTCCAAGAAGGCCCGCCCCCGAACTGTAGCCGTAATCTTCTCCATTCGGTAGATCTCCCAGCATTTAGATCGCCACTCTGTAAGGGATGGGGCTCTACATCGTTTCCAAAAACGGGCAATCACCGATCTGGCCGCCAGTAGTAGCGACTGAAGCAGACGTTTCAAAGGGCCACTGAGATTGGAGTCAGAGAGACCCCAAAACACAGGACTCCATGTTCAGTGCCCACTAATATGACCTACCACCTCCCCCCAGAACCGCTGAATATGAGAGCAGTGCCACCACATATGATCAAAAGACCCTCGGCGTCCACAGAGGCGCCAGCAAAGCGGGTCATCAGCTCTATTCCAGCGAAAGAGGTCTAACGGCGTTATAGATAAGCGGTACAGTATCCGGAGTTGAGTGTGTATTAATCCCAGCAATAAGGAGCAGGAGTGTGAGTACGAGTAAACCTCAAGCCAAAACTCCTGGTCTTTCCCTGGTAAAGTCGCTTCCCATCTCTGTTGGGGAAATTTCAGCGCAGGTAGATCAGGGAGATCCGCCATTATATACCGGTACAGTCGAGCCACAAAAGCTTTGAGTTTCTCAGATACAAAAAGATCCTGTTCCCATCCCCTAGGATGTCGAAATATATCGGATATCTGGAATTGGGTTCTCAGACAATGAAGTAACTGGAAGACCTGAAATGAAGATAGAGGGAGGCCCATAACTTCCGCAAGCCTATCCTTCGAAGCCGGACACGCATTCTCGTATAAGGTGGATATTTTTGTCCTCAGAGTCTCGGCGTCTATATTCTTATGCATGGTTCTGATGATTCCTAAGGCCCCTAGGACAGTGAAGGGAGAAGCCAGAGCGGATATCCCCATCTAGTTGCATAACCGCTTCCAGGCCAACCCGCAGGGCCCAAGAAACACATGCGCCATCACCTGGGTGAGCTCTCGGGAATCACTAAGGAAGGGCACCGCTTCTAGTGGTGTCGGGTATATCCATTCCCTTTCTAATCGAACCCATTCTGCCCCTGAGTGAATTCTCCATAACAGTAACGATCTCAGACAAAAACAAGAATAATAGAGCTCCAGATCGGAAAGGCCTAACCCTCCCGCTCCCTTAGGGGTAGTAAGAATTCTCCAGCTGAGCAAGGGACCTTTTCCCAGCCACAAAAACCATGTCACAGCTCTCCGGAAGGATGTAAAAAACGTATTAGGGAGAGCAATAGGGAGTTGCATAAATAAAAAGAGTAATCTGGGTAGGACCAGCATCTTATAGGTATTAATACGTCCTAGCCAAGAGACCGAACACCGACTCCACCTTTCCATATCTCCGCGTACCGATTTCAGAAAGGGGAGATAATTCAGGCTGTACAGCTTCACTATGTCTCGGTGTATTACCACGCCCAGGTATCGGAAATGATCCACCACTGGGAGACTGACCTCATCCGGGAGAAGCACTTTAGCAGAGCGAGACAGACAGTTAAGTAGTGTAGACTTCTGTCTATTAATGGTGAATCCAGACACCGAAGAGAAACGGTCCAAGATATTTAAGATAATAGAGAGTGTTCTTGAGGGTTCCCTCAAATAGATTAATGTATCGTCCGCATATAAGGAGATAACATGCCATTCCGCACCCAGATAGATGCCGATGTCCTCTGCCCGTACTCGGATATTAGCTGCCAGGGGTTCCATTGCTAGGGCGAACAGCAGGGGCGAGAGAGGGCAGCCCTGTCTGGTGCCCCTTCGCAGACGGAAAGAAGGTGAACTTACACCGTTAACAGACACCACTGCCTGGGGATTGGCGTATAATGAAGCGATCCACGTACAGAAAACAGACCCAAAGCCGAACTCCTGAAGTACCCGTAAGAAGTAGGGCCATTCTAGCTTATCAAAAGCCTTCTCTGCGTCTAGCGACAAGATGGTGAACGAACCCTTCTTACGTTTAACCCCTTGTAGTACATTGATAAGTCTACGCACGTTTTCAAATCCGTATCTATGTTTTATGAACCCCGTTTGGTTAGGGTGGATGAGGTCTGTGACTAACGAGGCCAAGCGGTTAGCTAGAATGGTGGTGAAGATTTTGTAATCTAGATTTAGTAGAGATATTGGATGGTAGTTAGCACAATGTAAGGTATCCTTCCCACCTTTGGGGATTACCACAATGGTCGCATGATAAAAGGATTCGGGAAGTTTTTTTGTAGACAGGATCTCATTGAAAACTGTTAATAATAATAGGTTCTTCATTGTGTTTTGGACCTCTAGAAGTGTGAACGGACGGTCAAGCTGTTCTCTCCCTTCCGTTGATAATTGTGGGAGAGAAGCTTCCCTCAACCAGTTATCAATCTCAGCGGAGGATGCAGATGTCTCGCTAGTATAAAGCTGCTCATAAAAAGTGGCAAAGGTGGCCGCGATTTCCCTCGAGGTATGGCAAAGCTTATCCTGCGGGTATTTAATAGTATGCACCCTGTGTCGTTGCCTCTGCCTCTGCAGCTGCCACGTCAGCAGTTTGCCGGCCTTGTTACCCTGTTCATAGTAGCGCTGCTTCGTGCGCAAAAAAAGCGAGGCAATTCTGTCGGATTCCAACGCTGCCAGTTCCCCCCTACGGGAGGTCAACAATTTCCACACCTGCTCCCCTCCCCCCTTTCTGTGTTTACCTTCTAAGTCGAGTATTTCTTGTCTCAGCTCCTCCTGCCGGGCTGTCAGGCGTTTCTTGAAAGCACTTGATAAGGAAATGAGATGGCCTCGTAAGACTGCTTTCCCCGCGTCCCACAAGAGTGCCCTAGAGGTCTCCGGTGAGTCATTAAAATCTAGATATTCCTTCCAACGTTTACGAACCTCCGAGGCAAACTCCGGTTTGAGTAAGAGCCCTCTGGGCAAGGACCATCTCTGTCCTGGGGTGTCAGTCATCCCCCATTCGAGATCAATAGCAATAATAGCATGATCAGATGGGCCCATAGTCCCGATATCAGCATACTTTAACCACGGGATCTGAGATCTAGACAAAAACCACATGTCTATCCGAGAGTGACACCGGTGCGCCTGCGAGTAGAAGGTATAGTCCTTCTCCGAAGGGTGTAGCTGTCGCCAGCCATCAACCAGGTCAAACTGCGAAGCCCAGTCCACCAGTAGTTTCCCCAAAATGTTACCAGGGGTACGACTCCCTGAGCGATCCATCTCTGAGCAGGTACAATTAAAGTCCCCTCCTACAATTAAAGGCCCCTGACTAAATTTTTGAAGCGCTTTAGAGAGATCGATCAGGGAGCTGCCCACTACTGCGGGGGGAAGATATACATTGACAAGAGTAAGCGTTATCCCCTGAATAGAACCCACTAGGAGCAAGAACCGACCCTCCGGGTCTTTAAAGATATCAATCAACTGAAAGGCACAAGCAGAGGAGAACAAGATAGCTACCCCCCCCTTCCTAGTAGAGTAGTTGGACAAATAAATTTGTGGAAATCTACCTTTAGCCGAGTCAAAGTGATCATGATTAGACAGATGAGTTTCTTGGAGAAAGATTATCTCGGCTCTCTCTCTGCACAACTGATCTAGAACCCTTCTTCGCTTACACGGGTTGTTTAGTCCGTGCACATTCCAAGAAATAATTTTAACCATTCCCTATGTTTGAAAAAGCCCACTTATAAATCCTCAGTCTGAGTACCTCTTCCCTCCTTCCACTTACCCCCCTGGAATCAATACACCCCTCCTCCTCACTCCGGTCAGAAGAACCCCCCCCCCCCTCCTCTCCCTGTCGCCCTCCCCCCAACCCCCATCCCTCTCTCTTTCTTTCCCATCCCCATTCCCACCCCCCACCCCCACACATTCCTATAACTACAGGAAGTAAACCAGACCTGTGACAAGCACAGCAAGGATAACACTCCTAGTGTTCCCAGGGACGGCATAGGAATAGGAAGAACAACCGGTTCCCTCCCTAGCTTCCCCCATCCACCCCCCGGCAATAGGTAACTGAGACTACCTCTCCTTTAATCAACTTCAGCTGCTCACAGTGCGTTAAGTCAGCTGCATTCTCACCTCCTGCCAAAAAACTCCCCCCTGCTACCCCCTCCCCCCCCCTCTACCCTGCACACCCTCTGTCTAACTTCTATATCAGACAGGGAGACAGGAGGACAAAGGGAGAGAATGACAAGAGGAGGGAACTGAACAAGAAGACTCCCAGACACCTTTCCCTCAAGATGAGTGACAGTCCACATAAATCAGGTAGGATCGGAAGTGTCCATCTCCTTTAGCGGATTGGGATCCGCGTCCGAATTAGATGATTGTCGCGAGTTCGGAACCTTGCGCCTCTTTGGTAAGGACATCTCCCACTCTCCATTTGTGCTGCGCTTTCTAGTCGGGCGTTCGCCATGATGCATCAGGTCCAAGAGCTCCATAGCTACTAAGAGCTCCGTGATTTTCTGCGGGCAGTTGTTCCAGTTGAACAGCAAGGCGAAGGGGAACCCCCATCTATAAGCAATTTCTTGTTTTTGCAGCGCTTGGGTCAGGGGTTTGAAGCTCCGCCATCGCTCTAGGGTGTACTGTGACAGATCCTGGTATATCTGAAGCTCCTGACCTTTAAAATTTACTGAGCGCTTACCCCTGAGACTTCTCATCAGAGCTGTTTTATCGTCAAAGAAACTAAAGCAAGCTATCACTGCTCGTGGTTGTGTGTTGGAGGCTCTCCAGGCTCCCAAAGAGCGGTGCGCCCTTTCCAGTCTCACCGGTTTCGGGGCGTGTGGAACGCAGCATGCATAAACCTCTTGAACTAGGGCCACTGTGTTCTCCGCAGTCCCTGTTGACTCTGGGAGGCCAAAAATTCTTATATTGCTACGTCTCTGTCTGTTCTCAAGTTCATCTTGCCGCTCCTTTAAGTCCCTCGTGAGTTGATCAAGTTTCACCATTTTTGTCTGGAGGGCTATAGAAGTGTCCATTTGTTCCCCTATATTTAGCTCCGTCTGTGTCACCTTGTTATCCAGGGATCGTAATTCAGTACGGATGTCACTCACCGCTTTGGTAAAGTCTTGGCGGAAGAGCTTGAGCTCCTGAAGAATCTCCAAGAAATCGGCCTTCGTAACCGGCGCTTGCAGCCCTAGGCTGTCCGCCTTGGGGGCCGTTGTGGCGTCAGCCAGTTGGGTAGCTGGTGCAGTAAGGTTGTCCGAGGACCGAGCAAACTTAGCTAAGGATGCTGCGTGAGATTTTGCGGTTGCCATGGTGTGCAGGCGGCGTGAGTCTGTTGACCGCCCTTCTAGGAGAAGCGAACAGAACCCTCAAGAGATCAGTGGAGAAGTCAAATGGCGAGGCTCAAAAAAGTCAGTTAGTTAAAGGAGACTGATGTGAAGTTATGTTTCTGAAAAAATCGCAATACTGACATCTGCCACCAGAGGGCACTCTAAACTTCGATTCCCCCAGGTCCCATAGAGAAGGTAAAGACAATTGTTAGACACCTCCTGGGTCGGATCCGGCACCCACAGCAGCACACAAGGGTGGGATGTATTGCTGTCACCCCTCCGCTGGCAGTTCAGTACCCGGTCCAAGAATCGAGGTCTCAGGGAGCACCTCAGCAGAACCAGGAGGTTAAATGGAGCCCGATCCACAAGCGGCGGCCATTTTGGATTTCTTTATGTGTTCCAACTATGCATTCCACAGACCGCGGCCATTTGTATTGAGAGAGCATCAGAGGGCGCACAGCAGCCGGGAGCTGGATGTCGTCAGCACTTGTTTGCGTTCCAAGGGGAGCACAAAATCGTTTTCCCGCCACACCAGGACCTCCTTCTGCGTTCCACAGGGATCCCTCAGGTACACAACAAATGGCGGCAATGACTATCCACCGCTATGGCCATGAGATCCTCACCAACAACTCACCGCAGGCGTCCCAAAAACCCCTTGCAGTGCAGTGAATCTCAGGTTTCAGCAAAATGGGGTGAAATCTGTAGCAGAGATTGGGAACCCAGGACGCAGAGCTTGAAACGGTGGTACTCACAGCTGTTATCCTGATGAGCAGGCAGCGTGTGCGGTAGACTGCAGGGTCAGAGAAGAACAAGTCTGAATCTGTCAGTTAGAAGGCTTCAGTGGCTGCTCCATATCAAAGACTCTCAGTTTGTGCAACCCCAATTTTAGTTATTTGGTGCTGGGAGTTCCTCCGATTGATCCCCAAAGGGTCTCAGAATAGCAGAACGGGATTACATCCCAATCGGGCAAGAGGCAGGAGATTTATTCAAATCATCTTTGACAGCTAGCTTCGCATTGTAGCTGGAAGCATTCAAGTGCCAGAAAATCGCCGTTTCATAGCCCCAGATGGGGAAAGCAATGAGGAGCCTCAGAGGAGTGTGGCCATCTCGGCTGGGCTCACGAGCGCCCCCCCCCCCGACCACCCTTAGTGCCCAGGAGTCGGTGGTTATAGCCTCCCACCTGTGGGCATAAATAGTGAGGCGACCCCCTGTAGGCTGCTGATCCCCGTGAGGGTGAGGGGCTATGCTGTAGGAGTCAAAAAGCTCCCTCCTGGCTGGGCCAGAGCCGGAGCCTGGGGTTTGGGAGCCTTCTGCTTACGCGGGCCGCACCCTTGTCCCTTGGCCTACTGCCCTTGCTGGGGAACCAGGGAGGCCTGGTAAGGTGGGTAGTTTCGGTAAGCAGTTGATTTCCTCAGGTAAAAGGGCTTTTTACACGAGCCCTTCCGTCGGGGAGGGGCAGTGGTCTTCTTGGAGAGCCTAGTCCTCGTCATGAACTCGGTCTCCAGCTCTGCGGCCTTGTCGGTCATGGGTTTGCCAAAGAGGTTCTCCCCCTGGCAAGGGACATCAACCAATTTGTCCTGTACCCATTGCTCGAGGTCAGATGACTGGAGCCAAAGCTGGTGGCGTGCACCAATGCCTGCCACGGCTTCCCGGGCCGCTGACTCGAAACCATCATAGGCCACCCGAGACATAAATCTGGAGCACTCATGGACGGCTTTGAACAGGTTCTTGAACCGCTGCAAAGGTTCCTCAGAGAGGCCAGCTGAGTACCCGGCAAGTTCCTTTGCCAGGTCCCTCAGATACTCGGGCCCGACGCCGGCTTCCCTGGAGGGGATTTCTGGATGAGGACTGTGTCTAACTGGTGAGGCTGGTCCGCAGCTGGATCCTTCCGGGGGACCTTGGCCAGTCGCTCCCTCTCCAACGGCTCGAGCAAGCTCCTTCGAGGACTTCTTCCTCTTCGGTTCCCTTGAGGGAGACCCCCTCTCTGAGGACCCACGACGGGTGTTGAGGCCTCAGACAAGGTCCTGGCTCTCGGAGGCATCGGGGATTCGGGAAAAAATTTGTCATGCTGCTGCTGGCGGCTCTTTAAGGCCTTGGAAGACATCTTTTTGCAAAGGCCACAGACCACCGGGTTGTGGTCCGCACCGAGGCACCGGAGGCAGCAGTCATGTGTGTCGGTCAGAGACATTATTTTAGTGCACTGATCATATTTTTTAAAACCGCTGGTCGTCATAGGGGGAAAAAGAACCCCAGCAAGGTCGAAGACCTTTCGGGCTGCCAGCAGAGAAAAAGGCGCGAAGACGCCAAAAAAATCAAAACTTAAGTAAAAAAAGGAGTCAACCCCAATACCGAGGCACCGAGGTCGGCGGGCAGGAAAGGTATCGATGCAAAACTGGAGACGAGTAAGAAACTCAAGAAAAAAAATCAACTTTTTCCGGAGGAAAACAGACAACGTCTGGTGGGCTCCACGGAAGAAAAGGAGACTGAGCAAGATGGCATATGCGTGGTAGCAATTTCAAAGGCTTTCTTTTAAAGCTTGGGATTTTCTCCGTGCGGGCTCCGTCGGTGCCAACGTCACCCATATGTGAGGACTGACTTCCTGCTTGCTCCCGGAGGAAAGGCTTTTTCACTGGTGATTTTCTGCAGAGATGCCCTGAGGTCTTTTTGGAGAGCCTTTGTCAAGTCATAAACTCTGCCTCGATCGTGGCAGCCTTTTCAGACCCAGTTTGTCAAAAAGATTCTCCCCGGTACAGGGGACATTGAGTAGTTTGTCCTGGACCCACTGTTCGAGGTCAGACGATTGCAACCAGGCTTGGCGTTGGGCCCCGATGCCAGTGGCCATGACTTGAGCCGACGACTCGAAGCCGTCATAAGTTGCTCGAGAAAGGAACTTTGAGTAGTCCTGTACTGTCGAGGTCAGGGTCTTGAACTGCTGGAGTGGTTACTCTTTGAGGCCTGCTGAGAACCCAGCAAGCTCCTTGGCTAGTGCCTTGAGGTACATGCCGACATAGAGCTCATAGGCCTGGACTCTGCACCCTAGCATCAAGCCCTGGAAACATTTGCGCCCGAGGGCATCGAGGGTTCGAGCCTTCCTCCCGGGGGGACGGAGGAGTGGGTCTTCTGGCTCTTTAGTTTGTGCATGGTCAACTCGACAACCATGGAGTTATGCGTTTACTGGGTTTTGTGAAACCCTGGGCTCTTACGGACGCGGTACATCGTGTCGAGCCGGTGGCTGACAATGGGCACCTATGCCAGTGTTTCCCACATCCGGAGGAGCAGCTGCTCAAGAACAGGTTGCACCTGCACCGTGAGGGTCTCCCAGGGAGGGGCCTCATACTGAAGGATGAGAAATAATTTTGTGTCATCTGCAAATTTGATCACCTCACTCATTATTCCTATTTCCAGATCATTTATGAATATGTTAAAAAGCAGCGTGCCCAGCCCAGATCCCTGGGGTACTCCACTATTAACCTTTCTCCATTGAGAAAATTGGCCATTTAGTCCTTCTCTCTGCTTTTTATCTTAACCAGTTCCTAATCCACAATAATCCACTGCCTCCAATCCTGTGATTTATTAATTTCGCCAAGAGTCTCTCATGAGGAGCCTTGTCAAAGGCTTTCTGAAAATCCAGATGCACTATATCAATTGGCTCACTTTGTCTACCTGTTTATTCATACCTTCAAAAAAGGATAGCAGATTTGTAAGACAAGACTTTCCTTGCCTAAATCCATGCTGGCTTTCTTCCATTAAACCGTGACTCTCTATATGTTCAGAAATTTAATTCTTTATAATGGTTTCTACCATTTTGCTTGGTACTGACATCAGGCTCACTGGTCTGTAGTTTTCTAGATCACCCCTGGAACCCGTTTTATAAATTGGTGTTACATTGGCCATTCTACAATCTTTTGGTACTACAGATGAATTTAATAATAGTTCACAGATTACTAATAGTAGGTCTGCAATCTCATATATCAGTTTTTTCAACATCCTTGGATGTATACCATCTGGTCCAGGTGATTTGCTACTCTTCAGTTTATCAAATAGTTGTAATACATCTTCCCAGTTTATTGATATTTCTTTCAATTCTTCCAATACAGCACCTTTAAATAGCATTTCAGGCATGTGTAACTTCTCTACATCTTCTTCAGTAAAGACCAAAGCAAAGAATTCATTCAGTCTTTCTGTTATGGCCTTGTCCTCTCTTAGCGCTCTTTTTACCCCTCCATCATCTAATGGTCCAACTGCCTTTCTCACAGCTTTTTTGCTACGAATGTACTTGAAAAAGTTTTTATTATGCGTTTTTGCTTCTATGGCAAGCTTTTTTAAAAATTCTCTCTTTGCTTTCCTTATGTAGTGAAAGCTGTTAGTGCAGTTACACTAACAGCTTTTACTACATAAGGTAAGCAAAGAGAGAATTTGAAAAAAAAGCTTGCCATAGATGCAAAAACAGATTTGGACGAGTTTCTGGAGGAAAAGTCCATAAACCATTATCAAAGAGGACTGCTTACTCCTGGGACAAAAAGCATGGACTGTGTACAGTATACCTTTGGGAACCCGGCAGGTTCTTCAGACCTGGAATTGCCACAGTTGGAATCAGGATACTGAGCTTGATGGACCCTTGGTCTGACCCAGTATGGCATCTCTTATGTTCTTATGTCCTGACCTGAGTTAGAAGTTTAAACTTTTGAAAGCCAGTCATAAAATGCATTTAGCTCAATAAAAGGTATTGCCTTTTTTTCTTTATTTGTTTTTCTTCAGTATTTCTCAACTATTAAAGTGGACTAACACAGCACTAAACTACTTTAATAAAAATGAGAAAAAGCGCTAAAATAAACTTCCTAACACATACCTAGCACACAGGCTCAGCCCCCTACCATTAAATGAGACCCAAATACAACAGCAGTTACAGATTATCTTCTGCAGAGCCAAATTTAGATGTCAAATATTGCCTCTAAGCCTACTTAGGAAACAGCGCGGTCTTAATTTGTTTTCAAAATGCCAATAGATTTTTCTTCATATGCACTTTGCTTGGTAATTTATTCCAGATCTTTGCTGCTGAGAAATAGAATGCTTTATCCTTTCGTTTGGCCAAATACGTCAAACCATAGGAGTGAATTCCTAAAAAACAATCCGGAGTGGAATGCAGATGCGTATTAGGGATTCAACACTGCAGGCACAAGGACAACAATGTAGCTTACGGAAAATTCAAAGCTTCAAAACTTACAGCTAACCACTTACATTTTATTTTCTCCTGAATTGGCAACCAATGTAAACTTGCCAAAGAGGGGTGGGCAGTTTTTCTCCTCTTAGGCTTGTAACATGGGGGTAGTTAGTTAGTTAAAGTTTTATTTACTTGATATTCGCCTATGGCGGGAAGCAGCTAGGTGGTTAAGGAAGTTCTATTCAGGTACTGTATGCAAGTTATGTAAATTGCATATCAGAGACATGTACAGCCAAGAAAAATTCAGTTCATTTTCATTTTTTCATGCATTTTTCCTGATTTTCTGGTGTGTTTTTTTGTTCGTTCACACAACCATTTTAATAGGGAATTCTTAGCGTGCTCTAAATTGATTTAGCACACACCGACAAATTAAGACATGTGGAGTTGATAAAAAGTGTGATAAATCAAGTTAGTGCACACTAAAGAGGTCTTTTACTAAAAGGCACTAGGGTGTTGCACCTAATGTGCCAATAGCTCTCAAAATATGGCACCTTAGGTTGAACACCGCTGCGTTAACTGTCGGGGGTATGAACAGCCTTTTCCCAGCAGTTAACGTGGAGTCTTGTCCCCTAACGCATGCCACATTAATACAGGTGCACTTAACTCCACTTATTGAGGTAGCATTAGGTGGACCCATGCTAATCATGTGGAACGCATTTAGCGCATGGTGTGCGCCCCATGCTAACTGCGCAGAGCTCACCATACCCACCCTCCTCTTCTAACCTGCTCATTCGCATCCCTAATGCAGGATGCACAGTTAGCACAGGCATTGACCGTCCAAGGTGCGCTATTAGTGTGTGTCAGACATGCATCCTTTAGTAAAAGACCCCCTAAATATTTTAAGGTGCCTTAACGAACTGAAGGCACACTAATGAATGTACAACCCTATTGCATATGATACACTCATTTGACCGGTGTAGCCATGTATAAATCATTGCAATAGTCCAAAGTACTAAGAACTATAGTTTGCATAGCTGTACAGAATGCTTAAGAATCAATATAAGGTTTAAATCTCTTGACCATATGCAAATCTACTAAAAGTCAATTTTGTTACATAGGACAGTTGTTCTTGCCTGATCCCTTTTTGTCTCAGTTAGACACCTAAAGATTTAAGAGAATGTCTTATAGGGATCACATCAACCATGGGCTGTTACCGAACATCCATTCAACTTCCTTCACTAAAACCTAAATGTCCTGGGGCTTTATAATCATTCCACTTGCTGTCATCCAACTGAAAATTTGGGAAAAGAAGATGCTTACATTTTTTTATTGTTTGCCCTTCATCCCATTGCAACACAACTAGCAGTTATATATCATAGCATATGCAAAAAAATGAATACCAAAAGAATGCACTATATCCCCCTGATGGTCTCAAAAATATTAAAACACATGGGAGATAATGGAAAGCCTTGAGGCATTCCACAATTTAGTGTTTGAGTCTCTAACAAAGTCCTCCAAAGAAACCCCTAAATGAAAAAAACGATTTAATCCAAAGTAGCCTGGCAAGACTGAAGGCCAACGCAAAAGAGGAAGGCCAACAATGCAAAGGATCGATACAATAACGGCAGCTATAGATCCCACTCTGTCAACAATTAGCTGCCAGACTGAAGACTAAGCACAATTTAGGACAATTATTCAGAAGGTCACCATGTGTCGACATCGACTCTATGGCACGTAACAAACTGTGTCAAGGCCTTTCCCAAGATACCCAGCTGTGAGCATCCTGCAAGTAAGAAGATGGGATCTACCACATCAAAGGTTGATGATAAGTCTAAAGCTATTAAAATAACTGGAACACTCTTGTCCAAGTGGTCAGGGTGAGACATGCTCAATTTCACTGGTATTTTACAAAACGCTGTGCCAAAAGCGAAGCCTTTTGTAAAATATGTATAGGGATGTGTGTCTGCACAGTGCTACATACACCACGTAGTGCTACACAAATGATAAGAGTAGTACTTGCATTGTCAGCAGGAACAGCCATTTTGCAAGTATACACATGCACAGACATGTGACTTCAACTCGACAGCTTCCATGTGGAAATGCCAGCACTTATAGATGCAGTAATGGGGCCACTTTACACACCTGTACGCCTAAGTGCTGCCAACTAGAGAAGTGTGACGCTGCAGGTTGACAGCAGTCATTGCAACAGCCTGATCTTCCTCCCAGCAAAAGGGAAAATCATGGCAGGGAGGAAAGAGGAGGGCTAGGGAAAGACCCTGGGGAAAAGGTCAGGGCTCCACCATTGCTGTTCACTCTCCTTCTGGGCCCCTGGGTCATAGCTATCAGTCAGGGGACAGCTGGGAGGAGGCGAGGAGTTCCTAGGCCAACCACTTGGTGATTTTACTTCCTCTACAACATGTGGACCAGGAGTATCCTTGACTGAAGTGGAGTCCTGTGAACTGGAGCTGATGGAAACTGAACGAACCCCAATGGAACCCCTGTAACATGGTACTGAACCTACAGACCGGTCACTAAGCAGGAGCCGTGCTGGCTTTTGTGCCTCTGTTTAAACAGAGCTGTTCTGTCATAGGACAGTCTGTGGGTGGGGCAAGCCGAAAACTGAGATCTTGCTTGCCAGAGGGTGGCGACTGTCTTCTCTGCTAAGCCTAAGTGGCAGAGGGACAGAGCAGCAAGCAGTCTGGTAAAGAGTTTGAGAGTACCATTGCCAAAGTCTGAGAATGACTGGTGTACAAGCATTAGTTGTTATAGGGACTATTCTGAGATCTGCAAGTCTGAAAAAGAGTCAAGTGCCAAGGAAAAGAAGTGGTCACCAGGAAAATCCGGACTGGATTGGTTCTCTTCGGCTTCCCAAACCCTGGAGAGCACAGGTACCTGAGCCAGAGGACTGGGCTAGAGATGATGCGATCTGGGTTGGGCTTTGTCGTGAAAATGGTTTTAGCTAGTTGTCATAGAAGGAGTTAAGAACTGAGGATAATTACTGTTTGCAGGACCAGGAAAGAAAACCATGGAATGGACTCCCCTGAATTCTGTTTTGTCTTCTTTTAAAGTCCAGGAAAGCTACCTGCAGAGGCCAAGTGCTTATATGGGGAACTATAACAGAGGAAGAATTAAGCCGTTGATGCTGTAAATAATATCTGGATATAGAACAGGCTCAAAGGCTTGCATTGGACCCCAGCAGTAAGTCTCTTGATCAACCTGTCTCCACTGACAAGAGCCTTGATTAACATTATTAATGTTTCTTTGTTAATGACTCTTTGGGGTTGAGTCTCCACCATATCTAGTCAGAATGACACACACAGTAAAGGGCGGTATATCAAGTGCCTAAAACCTAAGCAAACCTAAAGAACAGCCGAGTCTAGGTCGCCTGCTCAGCACATACAGTCCAGATGACAAAAGCCATAATTTTTTTTTTTGATTGGAGGCAGAAAGGGGAAATAGGGAAAATAAGGAGAATTATTCTCTTAGTAGCTGGAGTAAATCCCTGGCTGAAACAAGCACTATTTGAAAATCTGTGCATGCCTCTGAGGTGGTGCAAAACTGATAGTGAAATCTGTTAGAATATTTCTACATTCCCCTTGTAAGATGGGGAATAGATGTATATATTGTTGTCGTGCCCAAAACATACCCCTTTGAACTCTCTCCACCTCAGGAGATCTATCTACAGGTGTAAGTAGCAGCTTTCTGAAACATATTAACCAGTTAACCAAGTTATAAACCCTGTTTCTTGTAAGTACAGTTCAGACGCCGTCTTCACTGTACAAAATTGCTCTAATGTAAACCGAGCTGATTTTAAAGAGCGCGGTATAGAAAAACCTAAAATAAATAAATAAATAAATATTTATGTAAATCAACACATTTAAATGCCTCTATTTTCACATATGAATACTTCCCACTAGCACTCCTTGTGGCCTTGGGCAAGTTACTTAACCCTCCATTGCCTCAGAAGAATCCAAGTTATCAATGTCCCTGTTTAATGTACATAACCCAGTTTAAGTTACAACGTAAACCGCTTTGACTGAAATGATAAAGCGGCATTAAAAAACCTATTGAATAAATTAAATAAATAAGATGACTTCCAGTGTGTACTAATGTTCACTTCTGAAGGGAGAGAGAACAAATGCCTCTCCCCAGGTCTTGTTGAGCACCTTCTCGTGGTGCTCTTGCTGCATGACATCTATAACAAATCTCAACAAGGCAACCACCACAAATGAAGCACGGTGAGAAGGAAAAAGAACATTTTTTACCACCCATATGTTATCCAGGATGAAAAGGTGCCTACTCGTAGCCTAAGAACTAGGACTAACGATGGTGGTAGCAATGGAGCAGAACCTTCAGATAACGACAAAACCCCTGACAAAGCTGTAGGCCATGCTAAACCTCTTCATGGAGCCAATCATAGAGCAGGAGATGAACTACAAAACGTACAAAAAAGTTAAGGGGGTCTTTTCGACAGGACTTACATAGCTAGCAGGACAAGCAAACTGGATAAGTTCCACTGAGGGGCATGTTCAGTGACAAGGGCTGAACAGCATTGCTGAATATCCCCTCTGAACATCTTGGCACTGTCTGCAGGCACAGCTGGGGCAGAACTGGTATTTATCCAGATAGTAGCTGCATAGCTTAGCACAGTGCCTATCCGGATACTGGCGCTTAATATCCGGATACAGTATTTGTTGACTGTGGTGATTGGCATTTAAAAAAAACACTGCCCGCTATGGTTTGAATATTTCATAGTTAAGTGGACCTCCTAAGCCAAGAACGAGATAAAGTACTGCTATGTTTATGTCACAAACCCTGAATTTAAATCTAGAGACTATATAAAGAAAGTACACCGAAAAATGGGAGAACGAGCCAAATTCTGAAAGCTTCAAAAAGGCAGCTGATGCAAATTTGAGATCTCCATGTTAGATATATCAAAGAAAAGAAGTAACTGAGAGACGATGCAGAGAGAGAAAGAGAGAGAGAAAAAAACAGACAGAGAGGAATACATGAAGAAAGGTACCAGAAAAGCCAAGAAGCATAAGAAGAAAGGTACCAGAAGAGTCAATAAAGCATCAGAACAAATGTACTAGAACCGCCAAGGAGCACCAGAAGAACTAAGAAAGCATCAGAAGAAACGTACTAGAACGGTCAAAGCAATTGGATGAGGCAAGAGGTCAGATACCCATGAAAGATAAGGGTGCAACACCGGAGGACAAGAGCAATTTAAGACAGACCAGGGAGCAGAATGAAGAGGAAGGAGATCAGGAGATAAAGGAGTTGGCAGTTGATCTCCTGGCCTATATGAAGATGGATATGTATGCTAGGATCCACGACAACAAAAGCCTACCTAGGTCAAACCTGACTCAAAGTGAAAAGCATGCTAAGTAAAATCAACATGACCATAGCCTACATAAAGGAACCCCCTATTGGCATCATAAAAATAACCTGGATACAATATTGTGCAGCAAAATTCCTTACTGAGAGAATCCTATCAACAAAGACATAAGGCCAGAACACAAGGGGAAAAATAATATGTCCTTCTTGGAAAAAGCTTACGGAAGGAAAAATCAAATCACTGCGTTCAGAAGTGTCATTGATAGGCAAGTACTTCAAGGAATCGAACTCGCCAAAGGTAATGAAGGAGATCCAAAACATCAAGCTGAAACATGCTGCATTAACAGAAGATCTTAGATACAAACTGAAAGTAGTAGCAGAAGCACAGAGACTGTGGGGAAATTAGGAAAACAGAGCGGAAAGGAGTTTCTAGAAGACATTATGATATGAGGCTGAAAGGACGAAGACTTAGGAATAACATCAGATAATATTTCTTTGTAGAAAGGCCAATGGATGCATGGAACAGCCATCCAGTTGGGATAGTGGAGGCAAACCCCCCCCCTCCTAAAAAACAGAATTCAGGAAAACATTGATTAAGCACAGAGAATCCCTAAGCTACCAAGATGTGAAGGGAAAGACAGATCATCAACAGTCATTTGAGGTCTAAGGCAACATATCGGGGAAAAAAAGGGGGAGGTTCATTTCTTTGGTGTGGGATGGGGTTGGTTTGGAGTATGGGTTGGATTGGGTTTTGGGGTGGCTGTTTCTTTTGTTTTCAGTTTGGCATTTTATTGTTGTAATCTTATTGAATGATTCCTATCAAATCATGTAGTATAATAAGGCTTTGAAATAAATAAACTCAATGGGGCCGATATCTAGCAGTGGTGGTCAGTGCTTTTAAAGAGCCTGGATGCTGTTGCTTTAATTAAAACCGGAATCTAGTGCCGGAGCTTATCTGACGTCCAGCACCGAATATCCAGTTTCACTGGACAGAGTGCTTGCTATCCAGTTAGCAGTGATATTCAGCCAGTAACTGGACCGCATAAACCAGATGGCATTAGGAGAGCCATTGACCCGTCCTATCTTTATACGGTTTGGCAGTTGAATATCGCCGCCATCTGGATAGCTGCCAGGACCACCTTCTGGACAGTTGCACTGAATAGTCATTTAGCAGATCCTGATAACTAGTTAAACTCTTCTGAATATCTCCCTCGATAAGCCTTACTGTCCTTAAAAGGTTTGGACAAGTTCCAGGAGGAAAGGTCCATAAACCATTATTAAGAAGGGACCCAGGATATCAATGCTTGACCCAGTACAAGCATTGTGGAGCCTGTGTCTCTTGGGGAAACTGCTAGGTACGTATGACCTAGATTGGCCACCGTTGGAAACAGGATACTGGGCTTGATGGACCTCGGTCTGACCCAGTATGGCATTTCTTATGTTCTTATGAGACCTCAGATTTTACGTTTCTATACCGTACATAAGGGTGAGTCTCACGGCACCTTACACTCTAAAGAAGGATAAGTCACGCAGCAGTCTGCCCCACTGTAGACATATAGAAGGATGAATCCTGATGTGTGCAATATAGAATGGGACACAATGCAACGCTATGCGCCTTCCTGTACTGTAGAGAGGGGAAAGCTACATAGCGTTCTGCCCCACTGCATAAAATGCGGAAGGATGCGTTAGGACTATGTTATACAGAGAGCAGAACATGTCCTACTCAATGCTGCACAAGCTATGGTGGATTCTGTTTATCAGAATAAGCATGATGCTTCTTTCTAAGAAGTAATGAAATCTGGTTATTTTGCTTCCGAGTACATTTATCATTGCCTCCCGTCTGTCCTCATTAGAAGAATCCTTTGCTTGACAGGGAACTAACAGAAAACTATATTTTTTACACAGTTCTGAAGTCAGGCAGTAATAAGCGCTCAATATTATTCACACGCGCGGCTGCTGCATTATATTTTTGCACCTTTCCTGGGGTTGTTCCTCTCCAATTCTCTGATGTCACTGTGGAGCAGCGGTGGGACAGCCCATCGCATCATAAATGGATCGGTCCTACCATTTCCCGGCAAGAGTGCATCCTCTTCCATTTCAGGTTGTGGGATATATGACATGGTGCCAGTTGCTACCCTGTCTTTTGGATTACTTCTGGTTTTTCCTTGTAGGAAATATATATCTTGTTTAGTATAAATCTTGTTTAAACACAACATATATTTTAAAAAGAATCATTATTTAACTGAAACCTTTGGGCCCGATATTCAAAAGGGTTTAACACAGCTAGCAGACGGGAATATTCCGCAGCACTAATACGATTAGTCCTCTAGCTTGCTGCTGAATATCCCCCCGTTTGTTTTTAAAGTATTATTCCTTTGGCCTGGCTGTTTCCTCCTATTCTTTTGTGCCTTCAGATCATTCAGATCTGGTCTTTGCTGGGTAACAGTGCCATAAGCTTTCATTCACATCTGCCCAGAATATTTCCCCTGTTTATAGCATCTTCCCTGTCCCAGTCACTGCAGTGACTATCCCCGGCCCTGAGCTCAGATTGTAGTGTATCCCCTAAATCTGACCATCAGCAATCGCTGTTAAGTGCTAGCTTTGTGAATGCAATCTCCACAGCATGCCCAGGGAACAGAAGTCTGGGGAATTGAACCTAGGTTGCCTGCACAGTCAACTGTAACCTTTCAGCTGATGAAGAACACTACTCCATGGTAGATTTATTTGCCATTCAGCAAGGGCAAGAGAGAGCCTTTTTTTCTCTGTTAAAATTCCTCTTCTCTTTCTTTACCACAAGAGATAAGACTAGAGTTATACAGGCCTTGCTCTAGCAAATATTCCATCCCCTGATTCCTTTTCAAGACCTTCAGTCTTCTCTAATCCAATTTCAATATAGCCACCTCTGACCACCCTCCCTCAGCAGTATGTGTTAAACCAGACGCAGATCGCTGGAGTGGGATTGATTGGAACTCTTCTTAAAGGGCCGGGGCTGCCTTCTTTTTATCCCTACCTCCGTTCTTAACCTAATGAAGCACGTTTTCATTAATCTTTGCAGCCATTGCACCATTTGTTCAGAAAAGATGGCTGGTCCCCTGTCTCCCTGACAAAGGAACCTGTCTTCCGAACCTCAGAATAATAGCATTAAACTAATTTGCCTGCAGATCTTTACAAAGTGCATTCATGGGAGATATCCATTCTGGGCTACAATTAGCCAAGAAATTGATTTATGAAGAAAAATTATCAGTAGACGTTGCATGCACCTCTAATGGTGTAACTCTGAAGAAAAAGAAAATAAGTAACTGGGTGAGAAGGAAAAAAGAAAGAGCACAAGAGACAGGGGGCATGAGTCAGACTGCTCGAGAGACAGACGCTGGGATGTACAGAGAGTAAGAGACTGACCATGGGATAAAGAGACAACCCGAGAGGCAGCAAAAGCATGGGACATAGAGGCAGCAGAAGAGAAAACATACAAGAACGTTTGGGAGGTGGAAAGAGAGAAACAGAAAGCACAAGGCAGAAAGAGACAACCTGAGAAACTGAAAGAGAAGGATTAGACTGTTGCTTCCTGGACCATGCAAAACAAACTCTGGACCTGAAGTGGCAGCAAGAATTAAATGGTGACATTCATGTATCCTGTGATGGATGTAATAAGTGGCTCGGAGGAGTAGCCTAATGGTTAGAGCACTGGCTTGGGCACCAAGAAGCCAGAGCTCAATTCCCACCAGCACTCCTTGTGGCCTTGGGCAAGTCACTCAACCCTCCATTGCTCAGAAAAATCCAAGTTATCAATGTCCCTGTTTAATGTACATTACCAAGTTTAAGTTACAATGTAAATGCCACCCTCTGCACCGACTCCATCCTGTTTATATCCTTTTGAAGGTACGGTCTCCAGAATTGCACACAATATTCCAAATGAGGTCGCACCAAAAACTTATACAGAGGCACTATCACCTCCTTTTGTCTGCTAGCCATTCCTCTCCGTATGCACCCAAGCATCCTTCTAGCTTTTGCTGTCACCTTTTCTACCTGTTTAGCTACTTTAAGATCATCAGACACAACCACGCCTAGGTCCCGCTCTTCTTTAGTGGACAAAAGTACTTCACCCCTTATACTATATTGCTCCCTTGGATTGCTGCAGCCCAAATTAATGACCTTACATTTTTTAACATTAAATCCCAGCTACCAAATTCTAGACCCCTCCTCATGTTATCTACACCTTCCTGGGTGTCTACTCTATTGCAGATTTTGGTATCATCCACAAAGAGGCAAACATTACCAGACAGCCCTTCCGCTATATCACCAACAAATATGTTAAAAAGAATCGGACCAAGGACAGATCCCTGGGGCACACCACTGGTAACTTCCTTCTCCTCAGAGTGAGCTCATGTAGATAGTCATGGCTTAATGAGAGAAAGCCAACATGGCTTTAGCCAAGGAAGGTCTTGTCTTACTAATCTGTTTTTTTGAAGGTGTGAATAAACAGGTAGACAAAGGTGAGACGACTGATATAGTGTATGGGGATTTTCAGAAAGCCTATGACAAGGTCCCTCATGAGAGACTTTTGGCGAAATTAAAAAAATCATGGGATAGGAGGCAGTGGATTATTGTGGATTAGGAACTGGTTAAAAGATAAAAAGCAGAGGGTAGGTCTAAATGGCCAATTTACCCAATGGAGAAAGGTGAATAGTGGAGTACCCCAGGGATCTGTGCTGGGTCCACTGCTTTTTAACATATTGATAAATGACCTGGAAATGGGAATAATGAGTGAGGTAATCAAATATGCATATGACACTAAACTATTCAAAGTTGTTAAAACCCTTAAGGATTGTGGAAAATTGCAAGAGGACCTTGATAAATTGGAAGACTGGGCATCCAAATGGCAGATGAAATTTAGGGGCTTGTTTACAAAGCCGCGGTAGTGGTTTCCGATCGTTATCAGAGCCGTGGCCCCATTGATTTCAATGGGGCTGCGGCTCCGATAAAGATTGGAAACCGCTACCGCGGCTTTGTAAACAAGCCTCTTAATGTGTTCAAGTGCAAAGTTATGCACTTAGGAAAGAACAACCCAAACTATGGTTACACGATGCAAGGTTCCACATTAGGAACCAGCACCCAGGAAAAAGATTTAGGTGTCATCCTGGATAACATGTTGAAATCCTTGCCCAGTCTGCAGCAGTGGCCAAGAGAGCAAATAGAATGCTAGGTATCATAAGGAAAGGAATGGAAAATAAAACAAAGGATATTATAATGCCTCTGTATTGTTCCATGATGTGACTGTAACTTGAATATTGTGTGCAATTCTGGTTGCCGTATCTTAAAAAGGATATAGCGTTATTAGAAAAGATACAGAGAAAAGCCACCAAAATGGTAAAGGGGATGGAAGGATACTCCTATGAAGAGAGGCCCAAAAAAGTTAGGACTCTTCAATCTGGAAAAGAGACGGCTGAGGGGAGATATGATAGAGATCTATAAGTTAATGAATGGAGTGGAATGGGTAAACGTAGATCAAAATATGCCATCAAAATATAGAAAGACTAGGGGACATGCAATGAAGCTACAGGGTAACCTATTTAAGGCTAATAAGAGAAAATATTATTTCACTCAACGTGCAATCAAACTCTGGAATTTGTTACCGGAGGATGTAGTAAAAGCTGTTAGTGTAGCTGGGTTTAAAAAAGGTTTGGACAAGTTCCTGGAGGAAAGGTCCATAAACCATTATTAAAAGGGACCTGGGATATCACTGCTTGACCCAATTCAAGCATTGTGGAACCTGTGTCTTTTGGGGAAACTGCTAGGTACTTGTGACCTAGATTGGCCACTGTTGGAAACAGGATACTGGGCTTGATGGACCTTGGTTTGACCCAGTTTGGCATATCTTATGTTCTTATGTTCCCATCCTTGTTTATATTCTACTTATTTTTTAATTCCATTACTGCTTTTGTCTCCACTGCCTTTTCTGGAAAGGCATTCAAGACACCTACTGACCTTTCTGCAAAAAAATGTTTCCTGACATTCCTCCTTGCTCCTTCGTATCATGTCCCCAAGTTTTACAGCTTCCTTTCTTTTGGAAAAAGTTTGTTACCTGAGCATTAATACCATTCAAGTATTTAAATGCCTCTATCTCCCTTGTTCCTCTCTAGATGCAATGCAATGTGTGCCTTTGCGTCAATGCTGGCTCCTGACGATCCAGCAGCTCCTGGGTTTTCTTGGCAGTGTGACTGGAAGTAGATTGCCAGGCCTTTCTTATCTATTTATTTATTTAGTTTTTCTATACCGTCCCTTCCAACGATCAGGGGCGGTTTACATTGAACAGTAAAACTTCATTACAGGGAACATTTTGAACTATATTACAAATATTCAAACTATTTACATACCAGTGAACACATATACAAAAGCATAGGGGTAGCTGGTTCTTTTAACTATATACAAGGCCTTGTGATTGGGGGGACATGAGGGAGGGGTTATGATATTTGCAAGGGTGGGGATAGGTTAGAAGTAGGGAAAGGATTGTTGAACGTGGAAGTGTTAAATATTCAGTGAATAGTATGTTTTTAATTCCTTTCGGAAAGTCACTTGGTCCTTGATCGCTCTGATTGCATCAGAGAGAGTATTCCAAAGGGTGTGTACTATGAATCTGAAGGCCCTATTGCTGATTGTTTGGTTTTACGAATTATGGAGGGTATTGTTAGGAGGTTCTGGGTGTTTTTTCGCCTAACTCTGGTGTCGGTTTGTGGCTGTATTGTGGTTGATAGATAAGAGAGGGCGATACCACTGTGAAATTTGAAAGTGGTAACTATTAACTTATATTTTATTCGGCTGGCTATGGGGAGCCAGTGAAGGTTATAGAGTATTGGGGTAATGTGGTCAGTTAGGTGAGACTTAAAGATGAATCTCGCTGTTACATTCTGGGCTTGTTGGAGTGTGTGAAGAGTTTTTTTGGGGAGACTGTGGAGAAGACCGTTGCAGTTGTCGAAGTGTGGGGTGATTAGAGCTTGGACTACTATTCTAAAGCCATGGATGTCCAGAATAGATCGGAGGTGCTGTATGATTTTTAGTTTTATGAAAATCAACCTAGCAGTATGCTTGATTTGTGATGTCATATTGAGAGCTCTGTCAATAATAACATCTAGGTATTTTACCTCTTGCTTGACTGGTATATTAATACTGTGTAAGCTGATGGTAGTGCGGGGTGTGAAATTCTGATTTCTTGTGGTGAATAGGATTTCTTCCAAGCCAATGGAGGGTTAAGTGACATGCCCAAGGCCACAAGGAGTGCAAGTGCGAATCAAACTCTGGTCTCTTGGTTACCAAGCCACTGCTCTAACCATTAAGCTACTCCACTCTGTTCCTCTAGATATACTTTTTTTTTTTTTACATGTCGTCAAGTCAATGCTGACTCCTGGTGACCCAGCAGCTCTTGGGTTTTCTTGACAAGGTATGACCAAAGGTCGAGTGCTAGGCCTTTTCAACGAAGGGCAGAGTAACTTGCCCAAGCTTTCAAAGAGGGCCAGTGGGAATCAAACTCAGATTTGGGTAACAGGCCATTGCCATAACCACTACTTCTCTACTCTATAGATTTAGGCCTTCAAATTTTTTCTGATATCTCTTTTAAGGCAGATCTCACATCATGATTTTCCGACCTCTGGAGCACTTCTGGTTTGGAAATGTTATAATAGGCAAGATATATTTTTCATAATAATAATAATAATAGATCATCCATTGGAATGTATGTAAAAAATATGGTATTCATGTTGAGAAAAACCTCTGGGAACATGCTGAAGAGAAGACTGTAGAAAATGAAATGGTCAAGATCCTGTGGGACTTCCACATAAAAACAGACAGGCATTTAGAACTCAATACGCCTGATATTACTGTTATAGAAATGAAAAAAGTATGGTTTATAGACATGGCAATCCCAGGTGATACCCAAATTGAGGACAAAGAACAAAATAAACTGAAAAAATACAGAGACCTCCAGAATGAAGTTGAGAAGCTTTGGAAGAAAAAAATCTACTGTAATACCAGTTGTGGTTGGAGCTCTTGGAGCTATATCTCTTACATTTTTATAAATTTTGGACATACAGGACTTGACTTCACAAATCCTACACAGGATTACTTGCACCAATACCTGCCCAATTGCTAGATTAGAATCCAAATCACAGAATTAAAACCTGCCCTATAATAATATTTTTACTGAGATAATGCCTCCAGAATTGAACCCAGTATACATGGCATTATGTTTATGTTTATTAAAATGTTCTACACTGTCCTTCTCCAAGAGCTGCAGAGCAGTTTAAAATTTAAAATTTAAGAATCAAACTGAAAGGAACACCAATAAAATATAGGACAGAATAATCAAGCCATATGAATGAAACGTAAGACAAAGAAAACATAATATACAATGCAGCAAAAGAATAATACAGAAAAAATAATCACAAAGCACACAAAAATAAACAAAACACAACACCTTCTCCTGGTTATGCCCCTCTCTATGCAGCCCAGCATTTCTCTGGATGCCCCCCCCCCTCCATTTTATCACATTATTTGCTACCTTGAGATCATAAGACAGTATCACCCTGAGGTCTTTCTGCTGGCCTGTGCACATCAATCAGCTTCTCACTCTCTATCATGTACAGCTCCTTTGGATTTCTGCATCCCAAATACATCACTTTGCATTTCCTTGTATTAAAGCTTAATGCCAAAACATTCAATTTGTTTTTCAGTTTTTGTAAATCACTTCTCATGTTGTCTTCTCACTCCCGGGGCGTCCATTCTGTTACAATCTTCATGTCGTCTTCAAGAACACAAACTTTTCATTCTAACTCTTCAGCAATATCACTCACAAAGGTAATGAACTGATTCAGTCAAGAACCAATCCCTATAGCACTCCACTACTCACCTTTCTCTCTTCCGAGTAAATACTGTCTATCACTAACCTCTATATTCTGTCAGTCAACCAATTTCTAATCCAGTTCACCACCATGAGAACCACTCCTAGGCTGCTCAGTTTATTTATGAGCCTCCTATGAGGAAGAATATTGAATATCTGATATCGACCTAACTATAGAGAACTGGAACCAAACAATCCAAGAAGCAGCTACACCTACTCAAACAATCCAGAAGAAAAAGAAAGAATCACAAAAATGGTACACTAAAGACATCGCCCTGCTAAAAAAGCAAATACGTAAACAAGAAAAACAAAATCGCAAGACAACAAAACCAAATATATTACTTTACTTAATAAATATAAAGACGCAATCAACAACTCAAAAAGAGAATACTACTCCAAATTAATAAATCTTGCTCTCAACCGACCAAGAGAACTCTTCTCAATCGTAAAAACACTAACAAAACCATTTAACCCAGAACCGAACCAAGACATTATAAGCATACAAACCTTAGCATCTCATTTTGCTGAAAAACTAAAGGTAAAACCTCACTCTCCAACCACCACGATAGAATATATACATGACAGTAACTATGAATGGACAACCTTTCACAAGGCTGAACGAAAACACATCCTTAATATTATAACAATGATCAACACTACAACCTCCCCACTTGACCCATGCCCGGTGTCATGGATCAAGTATACTAAGGACTTCCTAGCAGAAAACATCCAACACATAGTAAACCAATCTCTCTCACAAGGAACTATGCCCAACGCCCTAAAGCTCTCCTCGATCCGTCCCATAATAAAAAACAATAAGCTTGACCCAAAGGATCCCAACTCTTACAGGCCAATAGCTAGCATACCTCTAATCGCTAAAATAATAGAAAAAAACATACAACTCCAACTACAGGACTACATAGATGAGCACAAACTCCTTGATGCACATCAATTTGGATTCCGCCCCTCCCATGGAGTTGAAACCCTCCTAATCGCTCTGACAGACCTCCTCATCAGAGGCACTAATGAAAACAGCAAAGGTTTCCTTCTCCACTTCATAGACCTATCCGCTGCATTTGACAGCATCAATCACAAAACACTCATCAACAGACTAGAAAACTTAAAAATAGGAGGGACAGTCCTTGAATGGTTCAAATCATACATTTCACACAGATTAATACGGATACAATTAGGTAAAGAAACATCAGAAACTTTCCCTCAAGGTCAAGGTATTCCTCAAGGATCAGCCCTCTCCGCCCTCCTCTTCAATCTATACCTCCAGTCAATTACAAACATATTCAAGAAGTATAAAGTCAACCATTTCATATACGCAGATGATATCATGCTTGCCATCTCCATAAACCCCAAAAACCCCAAATATGATGCCTTACTCCAGTGCATGAGTGAGACTACAATATGGCTTGAAGACAATCACCTAAGCATCAACCTCAAAAAAACAGAAGCAATGTTCATAACGAGAAAACCTGACACTGACTATAACTACCCTACTACAATCACAATAAGTAACACACCAATACCTGTAAAAAAGGAGGTAAAGTACCTTGGTATTATTCTGGACCACTCACTCACCATGCTCCCACACATAAAACATACAGTAAAAACAATATTCTATAAACTCAAGACAATACAACATCTGAGACTCCTACTCAACACACATGATTTTAGATCAGTAGTCAACTCCCTCATCACCCCCCACTTCGACTACTGTAATAGTCTCCTAAACGGCTTACCACTAAAAAGCATATACCTCCTCCAAAGGGCCCAAAACATATGCGCCAAGATGGTTACAAAAGCTAAACTAACAGACCATGTGACCCCTATACTTTTAGACCTACATTGGCTCCCCATATGCAGCCGAATAAAATATAAAATCCTCCTAACTACTTTTAAACTCATCAATAACATCTCTCCCTCACAATTATCAACACTAATACAACACCCATCAGAAACTAGAACGCGCAGACAGAACGCAACCCACTCCCTCAACATAAAGACAAACTTTAGAAAAACCAAAGCAACAACAAGCGATAGAGCCTTCTCCTTTGCTGCCCCTACCCTTTGGAATGAAATTCCATTAACCCTCCGCATGATAAAGGACCTCCACCAATTCAAGAAGGAATTAAAAACATACCTTTTTACAAAACACTTTGAGATCCCCTACCAACAAAAAACCTCTCCAAGACAATCTCAAAAAAATATCCACAGTCCTCAAGACAGAACAAATGACTAACACAAGAAAGATACTTACCTTAATATACACAACACCCAAACGATTTACCCAAACTGACAGCTATTTCACTAATGTAAATAACTTATGTTAATTAACTATGTTATGCTCAATGTTTCATAACCTGTATATAAGTTTTAAAAAAGTGTTATTGTTAACGTTAAAATATGTTCCATGTAACAAAACGTGTATATAGTGCGGCGACCCTGACCGGCTCAAGGGGTTAAGGACATGAGCAGCCGCTGTACTTCGTGAGGGAAGGAGGAAACCTTTGCCCCCAGGAATGCTGGGAGTTGTAGTTCCAGTTCTTCTCACTCCGAATTAAGAAACTGTAGTTGTGGTTTCTTTATAATAAGTATTTTATTAAAGCAAAAAGGTTAATGTTCCATCACATGCAAACAAGGGTGCTTCAAAAAGGCAAACAGAAACTTCAGGTTAAATGCAACTCAAAATACAAATGCTGCTTTTTCTCTTTCCAGCAAATTGCTCTCTTTTGCCTCCAGAGGTCAGTTGGCTTCACTGCACCTCTTACAGCCACAGTTACTTTCACTATGCTGAGAATCAGGTGGAGGTAATTAGAACTTCCATTTTCACGGCAATACAAGAGCTTTACAGAACTCAGCTCACACACGATAAAGGCAGTTCCCTTCAGCTTGGCTTTCCTATACAACAGAATGTACAGTCCATTTGTTCACACTCAGGTATGCTTGTATTTCCCTGGGTTACTCCTTCCTTCAAGCTGTGCTGAATTATTTGCCTCTTGTGATACTAGCTGTTTTCTAGCCTGTAAGTCTAAAAACTGTTGGAAGCTCTGAAGTAGCAATTCAGCCTGTTCCTTATGAGAGAGGGCACTACTATCTGCTATAGCTTTTCCCTTCTGCTCAAGGCTGTTTGTCTTCTCTTCCTTTAAGATAAAGGTATTAGGATAATTGCTAGTTTCTTTAGCAATTGACTCATAGGAGGAAGAATTATCTCTATATTCAGCTTGGCAGCCGGGTGGCCAATTACTCACTGTTTGTGCAGCACTTCTGCCTGCAGATGGCTCCCAGGCTCTCCAGCTGATCTGTTTGTTGCTCTCCGGCACAAACGACGTTTCAGGGAATGATTGCTCTTTCACCTGTGCTTGTCCTGAAGTCTTTCTCCCCCAAGGCGATGCCTTCCAAGGGCTATCCACTTCAAGGTTAAATCCTCTCTGCGTGGGACTTCTGCTTATTTCCCTGGAATAGGATTGTGCAGGTTTTCTTCTTATGCCAGGTTCCAAAGTATCTTTAATCACTCCACTGGCTTTCCAACCATCTCCTTGTTTCTTCTTCCAATATTCCTTCCTTCCTTTACCTCCTGTATTCCTTGTACTTCTTGTACTCCTTGTACCACCTCCACTCGTGCTTCCTCTACTCGGGTCTCTTATCCGTCCTCCACTCGGATCTCTTATCCGTCCTTCACTCGGATCTCTTATCCGTCGCTCCTCTTCAGAGCCATGCTCTGGTTTAAATGTACATTCTCTTTTGGACACGCCCCTTCCTAGGGCTGGGTGTGCCCAATCAGAACTGCAGGGCTCCTCCCCTGGGCTGGTCTCCCTACTCAGCTCTGAGGAATAGAGTCTCTCTTTTCCTTTGCCCTGTCATTTTGGTATAAATCCTGCTGACCCTCAGGATTTTCTACTATCTCCATAGGCTCAGGAGGGCGCTGTTCACCACAGATCCCCCCCCTTAAGATATCACGGGCTGGCTTCTGACCAGAGGCACAGCACGTGATTCTACTCCGGGGTCTGGCGTTGACCTGTGCGTTCTTCATCCTTTTCCCGTCTTGCACTACGGTAGCTACTTGAGCTAGGGCTGTTCTATCGTGCCAAGGCTTCAGAAGGTTAATATGATACACTTGTGTGCGTCCTGTCTGATTCTTCACGAGATAGGACACTGGACCGACTGGTCGGACCACGGTACATGGGCCTTTCCACCGGCTCTCGAATTTCGGATCAGGGCCCGACACCATCACAATAACCCTGTCTCCCACGGCTAACTGGCGTGGCCGTGTGCCTTGGTCATAGTAGTCTTTCTGTCGTCGCTGATTATGTCTTAAGTTGACTTCCGCCTGGGTGATCAGGTCTGTCTTGCCTGGCATGGGTGTGAGGACATCCTGGTACCTTGTCCGTAGCTGGACCAACTCTTGTTTCTGGGTCCACGACAAGTCTTCATCCATTCTAGGCTCAGGGTGGCTTTTACAGACTGCGATTTGCGGCCCTAGGTCTTCCTCTTCCTTTTCTTCTACCATCGCAGCTAGAGCTTGGAAGCTGGTACCCCCCGTTGACCCGAATCCACCTGCTCCTCGAGCCGTTGTAGATAAGCTGGATACTTCTTCCAGCGGAGGCAGACCTACACGCTCGCAGATTAGTTGAGCTACTCGGTCTCCAACCTGGATTTTAAAGTCCTCCTTGCCGAAGTTGAACATAAGAATTTTAATAGACCCCCTATAATCCGGGTCTATCACTCCGGCTCCTATGTCCAGAAAATGTTTCACGGCGAGTCCCGATCGTGGGGCTATTCGGCCGTAGCATCCTAGTGGCATTTCCATTTGTAGAGCAGTATCTATCAATGCCTTCCCTTGCTTAGGCACTATGACCTCCTCAGCACTACAGAGGTCATAACCTGCTGAGTTACTTGAAGCTCTCCTAGGGAGTTGCGCATTAGGGTTCAGTTTGCAGAATCTCAGCACAAATACCGGTTTCTTCACCATTTCTTCCCTTGGAGGCGGTATTTTCCCTTTTTGCCTTTTTAGGTGAGCAAACAAAGGACTAGGCACTATGCTTTTCCTAGTGGCTTGGGTTGGAGCTTCTACCGGGGATTCTCTGGTAGCTTCTTGCTCTTTCAAAATTAAGCCTTGTTCCACTCCTTTATGGAAGTGTGGCCAGTCTTTACCCAAAACTAGGTTATGAGGTAGCTTGGGGACTACTGCAATGGGGATTTTCTTCAGCACACCTAGTGCTTTCACCTGTAGACTGTATACAGGGTATAGCGACGTACCACCATGTACACAGCGTATCTTCACATTTCGAACAGGCTGAATCGCTATCCCTGTTGCCTGGATTTGCCGCCACAGCGCCTTGGAGAGCATTGTTTGCTCTGCGCCAGAATCAAGTATCGCAGTGGTGGCAATCCCCTGCACCTCGACCTCTATAAGAAACCCTTCACGAGCTTTATGTGCACTCTCTGCTACTAAGGCAGTCTTAAAGCAATTTCTCTGTATATGCCCTTCTCGGCCACATTTAAAACATTTGCCAGGCTGAAACCTAGCCTTTACAGTCGGCATACACATTCTGCTTGCACCATATTGAAATTTCCCCTTCCTTTCTGATTCCGTGATTGCTGCCCCCTTTAACTCACTATTGCTTTCAAGAGGCATTGCTTTGGCCTGTAAGAAGCGTTCCGTGAGGTCCACTGCCTCATGTGGGGTTTTGCAGCTTTGCAGAATCAGGAAGGTCTTTATTTCATCTGGTATAGCGTTCATATATTGCTCTAGCACTAAGCTTTCTAGTATGGACTCTTTAGTCCTATGCTCCGGATTAAGCCATTTATTCAACAATGTGCTTATCCTATACACTAGGGCTTTTGGTGACTCACCCTGTTTTAACCTCACCGCTCGCAAGAGATTATGGTAGGCTAGCGGCGTAAGGCCTAGCCTTTCCCGGACCGCTTTCTTCACCTCCCCATAATTTCCGGCAAGGTCAGGTGGCATGCTCCTGTAGGCCGCCATTGCTTCTCCTGTGAGGGAAGCTGCGAACCTGATGGCCCAATATTCCTCTGGCCATGCACTCAACTGTGCTACCCTTTCAAAACTTTCAATAAAATTGTCAATGTCATCATTGTCCTTTAACTGACCAAAGTTAAACATAGTCTCTGCGCCTAAACCATGCGCAACCATAGGAGCTGAACCTGGAGGTACGGTCGGTTTCTCCTTTGGCATCTTCTGCTCGGCTACCCAGTTTTTCAGCATGTCCAGGAGGGGTTGCTGCTGAGCCTGTATGGCAGCGGCAGTCTGCTCTTGAAACTCTAGACTCAGGTCTCGCTGTTTTTCAAGTTGGGTTGCCATCCACTTGAATACTTCTGCTGCTTCCAGCGACATCTTTGCTATCTGTGAATGCAAACAGAGAGAAAAAAAAACCAAGTGCGATTCCTCACACACACCAAAAAAAAAAAAAAACACTTTTACTTTTTTTTTTTTTTTTTTTTTTTCACTAGCTGGCCAACACCCTCAGCCCTGTATCCTTTCCCTTTCCCAGGTGGATACCTATTACCTGGCTCAGGTGTTGCGTCACGCTTTCACAGCCTTCGTTGCAGCTGGCACACCGATGCTGGGACTGTCTCCTTCCTCTCAGGATGGTCTGCAATCGGTTCCTTCTTATAGTTGCTCCTTTGAAGTTTCTTTCTCTGCACGGCACCTTGCGCATGCGTGGAAGATATCCTGCCAACTACGCCAACTTGCGGCGACCCTGCCCGGCTCAAGGGGTTAAGGACATGAGCAGCCGCTGTACTTCGTGAGGGAAGGAGGAAACCTTTGCCCCCAGGAATGCTGGGAGTTGTAGTTCCAGTTCTTCTCACTCCGAATTAAGAAACTGTAGTTGTGGTTTCTTTATAATAAGTATTTTATTAAAGCAAAAAGGTTAATGTTCCATCACATGCAAACAAGGGTGCTTCAAAAAGGCAAACAGAAACTTCAGGTTAAATGCAACTCAAAATACAAATGCTGCTTTTTCTCTTTCCAGCAAATTGCTCTCTTTTGCCTCCAGAGGTCAGTTGGCTTCACTGCACCTCTTACAGCCA
The DNA here is from genome assembly GCA_033557465.1 of Ichthyophis bannanicus. Classification (NCBI taxonomy): domain Eukaryota; kingdom Metazoa; phylum Chordata; class Amphibia; order Gymnophiona; family Ichthyophiidae; genus Ichthyophis; species Ichthyophis bannanicus. The sequence goes on along the minus strand of CM066032.1, from coordinate 100,650,519 downwards.
CAGTTACTTTCACTATGCTGAGAATCAGGTGGAGGTAATTAGAACTTCCATTTTCACGGCAATACAAGAGCTTTACAGAACTCAGCTCACACACGATAAAGGCAGTTCCCTTCAGCTTGGCTTTCCTATACAACAGAATGTACAGTCCATTTGTTCACACTCAGGTATGCTTGTATTTCCCTGGGTTACTCCTTCAAGCTGTGCTGAATTATTTGCCTCTTGTGATACTAGCTGTTTTCTAGCCTGTAAGTCTAAAAACTGTTGGAAGCTCTGAAGTAGCAATTCAGCCTGTTCCTTATGAGAGAGGGCACTACTATCTGCTATAGCTTTTCCCTTCTGCTCAAGGCTGTTTGTCTTCTCTTCCTTTAAGATAAAGGTATTAGGATAATTGCTAGTTTCTTTAGCAATTGACTCATAGGAGGAAGAATTATCTCTATATTCAGCTTGGCAGCCGGGTGGCCAATTACTCACTGTTTGTGCAGCACTTCTGCCTGCAGATGGCTCCCAGGCTCTCCAGCTGATCTGTTTGTTGCTCTCCGGCACAAACGACGTTTCAGGGAATGATTGCTCTTTCACCTGTGCTTGTCCTGAAGTCTTTCTCCCCCAAGGCGATGCCTTCCAAGGGCTATCCACTTCAAGGTTAAATCCTCTCTGCGTGGGACTTCTGCTTATTTCCCTGGAATAGGATTGTGCAGGTTTTCTTCTTATGCCAGGTTCCAAAGTATCTTTAATCACTCCACTGGCTTTCCAACCATCTCCTTGTTTCTTCTTCCAATATTCCTTCCTTCCTTTACCTCCTGTATTCCTTGTACTTCTTGTACTCCTTGTACCACCTCCACTCGTGCTTCCTCTACTCGGGTCTCTTATCCGTCCTCCACTCGGATCTCTTATCCGTCCTTCACTCGGATCTCTTATCCGTCGCTCCTCTTCAGAGCCATGCTCTGGTTTAAATGTACATTCTCTTTTGGACACGCCCCTTCCTAGGGCTGGGTGTGCCCAATCAGAACTGCAGGGCTCCTCCCCTGGGCTGGTCTCCCTACTCAGCTCTGAGGAATAGAGTCTCTCTTTTTCCTTTGCCCTGTCATTTTGGTATAAATCCTGCTGACCCTCAGGATTTTCTACTATCTCCATAGGCTCAGGAGGGCGCTGTTCACCACAATAGTTAAAACATGTTCCATGTAAAATATACGAAAGTATGTTAATTCTTGTTCAATGTAAACCGCCCCTGATCTCTGGAAGGGGCGGTATAGAAGAAACTGTTAAATAAATAAATAAATAAGAATATTGAATGCTTTGCTGAAATCCAAATGGACCACATTCACTCCATGCCCTTAATCTAGTTCTCTAGATAGAGAATTATTTTTCTTTCTGTAGCATCTCCATTACTTTTCCACCACTGAAGGATGACTTACCGGCCTCCAGTTTCTAACCTTCTCTCTGTTACCCCTTTTTGTGAAGAGGGATCACATAAACCCTTCTCCAATTCCCTGGAACCTCTCCCATCTCCGAAGATCTATTAAGCATCTTTCAGTGGACTCGCCAAGAACTCTGAGTTCCCTTAGTACCCTGTATCTCATCCGGCCCCAAGGCTTTTTCCATTTTAATTTTACTTTTAATTCAGTTACCTTTGGTTAATTGGCAATCAGGGATTAGTTCCCTTTAGTTAGGAGCAAATTTCCTTATTTACAGTAATTTTAAATTTGAGCCTGGCTCTTTAAATTAGTAGCAGCTCTTGCCTTCCCTCCTTCTCAGTTCTTTTCACTTGCTACAGGCATTTGCCGGTGCAGATCTCTCTCCCTTGACTGTACGGGAGAGAGCTCCAGGACCTGTACAGCCACACTGAAGCTGTGTGAGACGGAGCCTCTCCGTTGCTGCGGGATTTTAATTTTACTCTGTGGAACCGGCTGAGCGATCCTCGCCACGGCTGCCAGGCGCATCAGCACGGCTTGAGGATCGGAGGAATTCAAGGTGGTAGGAGCAGGCTGTGTGGCTTTCTGCCCTGCAGGTAAGGCCTTCGGGCTCTGTCGGTCTACTGAGGCCTCCTTTTTGCAGCGGCTGTTGTTCTTGGCGCCAAAATTCTTTGGCGAAGGGGAGGCCATTTTCTCTCTAGGTATTTGGACCACATGGCGAGAGCTGCAGGGAGCTGCCTGTGTGAGGAAGACAACAGGCAGAATAGCTAGATTTTTTGGCCTAGTGTTTCTTTCTTTTGTTTGTAGGATTTTTGAGGCTTGGGGGGGGTTCCTCAGCCTTAAGGGGGCTGTTGTCAGTCCTCTTTATTTTTAAGTTTATTCTTAGTTTTATAGGACAGCAGTTTTGGCATTGATCTCTGATACCACATGTTCTTTCTCTCCTAATCATGTCTCTGAGGAGCATCTGTTAAGTCTCAGGATATTAGGCAACTTGCCAGTTTTTAGGTTCAAGAGCAGAGCCCTAACTTGTAGTTGGAAGGAGGGACAGCCTGGAAGTGTGCTTTTATGTATGTTTTATGTTCAACCTATGCTCGTTCACATTATGAATCATCTGGTAATCGACGAGGCAATTCTAGAAGGGGTAGAAGATCCCGATGGTCCTATCAGCAGGAATTTTGGGAGGGTCCAGACACCAGGTCCAGAACATCCAGAACGAGCATAGGTTGATTGACATGTTCCTGTAGAATATGTGTCAGTAGAATCATCAGAGCTAATAGCAAATGTCACCCGTTTTGAGGAAAACTGCTCAGGCGGTGACATCCATTTGTAAACACAATTGTTATCATAGTCAGACCTGTCCCGTTTGAATTTTTTGATTTTCAAACTGCGGATATGATCTCTAAAGGCAGCTAGTTGTTTCTCTGTTTCAACCCATTCAGCCTGAAAACTCTGGGTCTCTTGAAATACAAGAGGCCAATTTTCGGGATCTTATAGTTAGATCCACCTCTCCTATAGACCGTCTGCCTACTTTTCATGATGATCCGGGCCATTTCCAATGTGGATCTTGCCGTTACTGTAGGGGTTCCCTTACAGGTTTATCATGGTTTGACATCCACACTTCTCGCGTACACAATTCCAAATGGCATACCACCTGTCAGTCGAATCATGTGATATATTTAATCATTTGCCCATGTTCTCTTTACTATGTGGGTCGCACCACTCGAGCTTTGAAGGTGCGCTTGGGAGAACATTTCTCACGTCTACACACCAAAACACTTACTGCTCCGTTAGTGGAGCATTGTCTTAATCATGCACATACTTTTGATCAACTGCGTTGGCGCATACCATCGGATCCAAGAAGAGGCAATCGGATCTTCAAGTTACAAAAGTTGGAACAACGCTGGATCTATAAATTGAATACGGTCTCTCCATGGGTTCTTAATGCAATGCTTGAATGGCACAGCATTCTCTGACTGCATTGTCCTATTGTATTTGTCATGACTTGATTGACAGTACCTTATTCCATTCAAAATTGGGGATTCCCTTTCCCATAGGGTTTTCTCCGTTTGGATTGGTTGTAGAGTGACTACAAGAATTTGATTGAATGATCACATTTTCTCTTCATCAGCATTGACATCAGACGCTGTTTTATGAAATGCTGAATGGTTTCTTCGGATTCACTGCAGCTTTTGGTGATTACAGGAATTCTTTAACCTGAGGCAGGGTCGTCATTTTGGAGACCCAAAATGTGACACGTTATTACAATTGGATACCTCTGCTTCACAAGCTCGGAAAAAGCAAAGATAAGTGTTAAGCTTTTGCTCACTCTAAAAAATAGAATTAAAAGGAGCAACCACAGTGAGAGGATGGTTTTCCTTCCGTCTGCTTTTGTCATGGTTGCTCCGACAAAAAGAAACGTTTTTCACTTGATATCAGGTCAGGGTTCTGTTGTATTGATTGTTTAGTTTATTCCTGATGAGGGCTTTTTGCCTTAGAGAAGAGCAGGCAAACTGCCTGCTTCACATAAAATGAAGAAATCATTTCAGGGAAGAAGGAAGGCACATGCTAAAGGGAAACAGTCTCCTCAGAAAAAGATAGGCAAGGATCTTGCCAAAACAGAGCCAACAGCTCAGAATCCTCCTTGAAGAACAAATCACAATCAAGATGACCATCTTGAGTGTCAAATCCTTCAGAGTAGTGTGCTTCAATGGTTCAAAGAGCTCAGACATCAGGGCCCCAAGCACCAGACACAGGTCCAGGAAGGGACCACAGACCGGAGGGGAGGACGCAGGCACCAAACCCCCTGAAGAAGGCAGAAAACTTCCGGGTGTAAAGCTAGAGACTTACCAGTCAATAGACCTCAGAAACAGGCCAAAGCTGCCACCTGAACCTTCAGGGAGCTAAGAGAAAAGGCCCTTCTCCAGACTGTCCTGCAGAAAAGGCCAACAGAGATGGTACCTTGGCCGCCTCAGAGTCAGCTGCCATGCACTGCACCTGCACTCAAGGCACCAGACCCGCACTTATGCAAGATTGGTAGACCTCCTTTGGGCTCTGAGCAGAGTAGAAAACCAACACTGGAAAGTAGCCCATACACACTAACCATCTCGTTACAGGAATCAAGCCATAAGCAAGAAGGGAGCCAGATCCTCCAGGACAAGCAGCCCTCGACACAAATGGCCCCGAGAAGGAGACAAGCAAAGAGGTGGCATTTGCAAAAGCCTCATCGGATCTCCAAATCATGCTCTCCTCAGCAAACCCAGTGCCACCAGAATAATCCTTCTTGGGTGGCACTCCATATGCTGAATCACACACCCCATCAGGGGCCATGGAGGAAACACATACAACAGGTGTTGATCTGATCAAGTTTGAACTAGGGCACCGATGCCCTCGGACCCCATCTTCGAGTGGTGACTGAAGAAGCGGCACACTTTAGCAGTGGAGAGGGTCACCATCAGATCCCTCTCGGGGTTACCCCTGCAGCGCAGAAACAACTGAAGCACCTCCTGACACAACTTCCACTCTCCTGGAACTAAAAAGTGCCGGCTGAGAAAATCCGTTTCCACAGTATCCAACTTGACAATGTGCCAAGCCAACAAACTAGGAACTTCTTCGCCACTTAGGCAAACAGGAGAGCTATCTCCAGGGCTACCCCAGCATTCCTCATGCTGCCTTGCCAATTGATAAAAGTCATCACTGTGACATTGTCCAAGAACACTCAAATCGCCCGGCCCTCAACCAGGGGCCAAAAATGCAGAAGAGCCAACCTAATGGCCCTCGCCTCAAGGCAGTTGATGGACCACTCTGTCTCCCTGTGGTCCCAATAGCAATGAGTCGTTTGGCCTTGGCAATGGGCTTCCCAGCCCGAGAGACTGGCATCTGTCATCAGAAGAATCCATGAACAATTGTCCAACGGCAAGGCTTTCCTCAGAAAACTGTGGCCTGGAGGGTGTCTAGCCAGGCTCCAATGAACTCCAGACACTGGGTCAGGAGGAGGTGAGACTTGGGTAGTTTATGACAAATCCCAGATGTTGTAGGACGCTGATGGTATAGGCCATGGCCTGCTGCACCTCTGTGGCCGAGCACCCTCTGCTGAGCCAGTCATCCAGGTAGGGGAAGACGAAGGCTCCTTTAAGATAGAGATGGGCTGTGACCACCACTAGGCACTTGGTAAAGACCCTTGGGGTGGAAGCCAGGCCAAAAGATAGGACCCTGTATTGGTAGTTGGCATCTCCCACCATGAACCTGAGGTATTGCCTGTGGCTGGGATGGATGAAGATTTGTGTATATGCATACTTTAAGTCCAAGATGCATAGCCAGTCGCCCTTCTGGAGGTATGGCAGCAACGTCCCAAGGGAGAACATCTTGAACTTCTACCTCACCAGGAACCTGTTCAGGTTCCACAGGTCTAGGATGGGCCTTAGGCCACCTGTTCTTTTTGGTATGAGGAAGTACCTGGAGTAGAACCCTCTGCCCCAAAGATGTGGGGGTACGGGTTTCACTGCCTTGTCCTCGAGAAGGCCTGCGAGCTCCTGCAGTAGCAAGGTCTAATGGAGGGGAGTCCTGGTGGGCTTTCCCGGAAAGAATGGAGGGGGAGTCTGCTCCAAATGAACGAGGTAGCCCTCCCTGACCACCTGGATGGCCTACTGTGGGCTGCTGGGGTGGGCCTCCTAGGGATGGAGAGGCTATGCCCAAGAAGTCAAAAATGCTCACCAGGCTGTGCTGGAGCTGGTGCCTGGGTTTTGGAAGGCTTCTGCTTACAAGGGCCATGCCCTTGTCCCTTGGCCTACTGACCATGCTGGGGCGGCCTGATGCATAGGGTAGTTTCCTTAAGCCCTTCCTTAAGTAAGGGGGCTTTTACTTGGGGCCTTCCGTCAGGTTTTCTTGGAGAGCCTAGTCCTCGTTAGGAACTTGGACTCCAACTCTACAGCCTTATCCATCATGGGTTTTCCAAAGAGGTTCTCTCCTTGGAAGGGATGTCAACTAATCTGTTCTTAACCCATTGCTCCAAGTCGGAAGACTGTAGCCAAGCCTGAAGTTGGGCACTTATACCACAGCAGCTACTCTAGCCGCTGACTTGAAGCAGTTATAGGCTGCTCTAGTCATAAATTTGGAGCACTTTCTGACAGCAGAAGACAGGCTCCAGAACCACTGGAGGGGTTCCTGGGAGAGAACAGCCGAGAACCCGGCAAGTTCCTTTGCCAGGTCCCTCAAGTATATGCCCATGTACAGCTTGTATGCCTGGATCAGGCCAATGAGCATTGAGCCCTGGTAGCACTTTCTGCCCAGGGCATTCAACGTACTGACCTCTCTGCCCGGGGGCACCGAGAAGAGCGTCTTCTGGCTCTTGAGCTGTCGCATGGCTGACTCCACCACCATGGAGTTGTGTGGCAGTTGTGCTTTCTGGAAGCCTGGGCTCCGGCAGACCCGATACATCAAGTCCAGCCGTCTCTTCACAATAGGCACCGATGCCGGTGTTTCCCACATGTGGAGGAGCAGTTATTCCAGGATCGAGGGGACAGGCACTGTAAGTGCTTCCTTTGGAGGCACCTCGTATTGGAGGATCTTGAAATTCTCCATGCAGGGGTCCTCCTCTGACTCGGTGTCGAACGATAATGCCTTTGACATGTCCCGCGCAAAGTCAAGGAAGGCCTTATCCTCAGGTGGGGACCGGCATTAGGTCTCAGAGGGAGAAGGGTCCGAAGGCACATTGCAGTAGTGATAGGTGTCCGACGTTTCCTCGTCCTTGGTCTCCCAGTCTGACTTATAATCTGTGGAAGAGTCGAGGTTGGGCCTGGTTGTGAAGTCAGGCCCTGAGCCTGACTGTCCATGCCCCTCGGAGACTCTGCAGGAGGAGCCGCAACCACTCATCAGGGAAGCCCTTGATCCCAAAGAATGGGACTGGGATTGGGATCGATGTCGAGGATTGACTCGAGGCAGATGGCGCTCAAGGATCAGCTCAACATCCGAGGAAGTCCTCGGGCTCGAGGCCCCAATGGTCTGGGCAGATGACTCAGCAGAACCGGATATCAAGGCCCGCTGCTGGTCTCTGAAGGCAGACAGGCTGTGCTACAAAGCCGCCATTCTAATCTCCAGTCCAGATGGCTCCGCAGCCTTCAGCGCGGGCACCGAAGGTCTCGGGGCCGGCGCCGGCTCCAATGAGGGGGAGTCCTCAACCAGGATGGTCTCGGGGGTCCAAGGCTGGTCACTGGAGGCCAATACTTTTTTTGGGGCAACCTTGGTAGGCCACTCCCACTCCAATCCCTCGGACTCGCGGCATGGACTGTGGGACCTGGCGCGGGACTTACCTGCCTTTCCCGATTGTCCACGGACACTGGCCTTGAGGATTTCTTCTTTTTCTTGTGCTCCACCTCCAGGGTGCTGCTCTCAGAGGACCCATGGCCTTGGTCAGAGGCAGCGGTGTCACTTCGGGACTCCGGGGTCCCAGATGAGCCTTGGAGCATGGTATTTCTGGAGACTGCAGTGCAGAATCTGACCTTTGGAAGATGTTGTCATGCTGCTGCTGATGACTCTTAATGGCCTTGGTGGCCATCTTTTTACAGAGGCCACAATCGAAGGGGTCGTGGTCTGCCCCAAGGCAGCAGAAGCACTAGTCGTGTGTGTCAGTAAGGGACATGGTCCGTGAACACCGAACACACTTCTTGAAGCCACTGACAGAGGACATGGGGAAAAAGGGCCTCACAAAGATGAAGACATGATGCTCTGCCAGTGAAAAGGGCGCGAAACCGTGCCGGTCAAAAAAGTAAGGAAAAAATGAACCCAAGGCGACATGCCACGGCAATCAAGCCCAGGGGCAGGAAAGGGAACTGGTGCAACCAGGGAAGATAACTTTCAAGAGGAAAAAACTGACTCTTTTTCCAGGGAAATCAGACACACATACTGTGGGCTCGGAGACTGAGGCAAAATAGTACCACTGGACAGGAAGGGGACCACGCATGCATGGTGCATCCAAAGGCGCAGAGCTCTGTCAGCACTGAAGTCACTCATATGTGAGGACTGACTTCCTGCTTGTTCCCGGAGAATTCCAGAGTTTGATTACACGTTGAGTGAAGAAATATTTTCTCAGATTAATCTTAAAGTTGCTACATTATCGCTTCATTGCGTGTCCCTTAGTCTTTCTACTTTTTGAAGGAGTAAACAACCGATCTACATTTATCCATTCTACTCCATTCATTATTTTATAGACCTCTATCATATCTCTCCTCAACCATCTCTCTTCCAGGCTGAAGAGCCCTAACCTTTTAAGCCTTTCCTCGTAGGGATATCTTTCCATCCCCTTTACCATTTCTGTTGCTTTTCTCTGTGCCTTTTCAAATTCTGCTATATCTTTTTTAAGATATATCCTTTTGAAGAGGATGGGTTTGAATCCTCGAGATGAGTAACTATCGGCCTATGTCCTCCTTGCCAAACTTTTGGAAAAGTCTGTTTTAAGTCGATCCATGCCAGTTTGTTTTTTGTCAGGCCCAGAGTACTAAGACGCTGTTGTTGTCGATTACTGATATTTTGAAACGTGGTTTAGATCAGGATCACTCTTTTTTTAGATCTAAAGGCAGCTTTTGATATGATTAACCACATGCTATTGGTACAGCATTTCAGTGCTCTGGGCCTCTCAGGGTCTCTTTTGGCCTGGTTTGAATCTTATTTGAGTAGCAGACAATAGGAGGTTTTAATTGATAACAAGGTGTTAGCAAGACGAGAGGCGGGGATTGGAGTCACACAGGGCTCTTCCCTATCTACCGTTTTATTTAATTTGTTTTTTGCTTCCCCTCTGTAAATTGCTGAGGACAATGTAGGTGACATGTGCAGTTTAGGCGGATGATATTCAGTTGCTTGTTGAATGGGATAATCCAGCTGTAGGCAATATGGGAAGATTACAGACTGTTATGGAAGCAATTTCTAGCTGGATGGGTGCTAATGGACTGACCTTGAACATCCAAAAAAACAAGTTACCTTTTGTGAGCAGAAGAACCTTGGACCTTTTTCCTTCTCATTTGTCCATCTTAGGTTACTCTCTTAAGGTTTATAAACAAGTTAAAAGTTTAGAGGTTATATTGGACTCGGATTTATCTTTTCAGAATTATATCTGCCATCTGATAAAAGTTTTGTTTTTTAAATTACGAATGTTAGTACAAGTGAAGTGTGGACTTGCCAGCGTATAGGTTAAGGGCATTGCAAGTAATCCAGAACGTGGCAGCTCGATTACTTGTAGGTTTTCAAGATCAGCTCATGTGTCTCCCGTCCTTAAACAGATTCATTGAATGCCAGTAGAGCAAAGGATCTGATATAAGGTCTTCTTGTTGCTATTTAAGATTCTGCATGGAGCTTCAAGTTATTATCCATCCTCTGTGGTTGAAATATACTCACCCGTACGATACCTTCGGTATCAGGGTTCTGCATTAGCCTCCGTCCATTATGAAGAATTCAGGCAACGAAGTTTCACCATTGTCAGACCTATGCATCAGAATCAGCTTCCTGGCTATATACGTACAGAAGCCAATTTGGTGCGTTTTCGGAAGTACATCAAGACTCGCCTGTTTCCGGAAGCCTTTTGACTTAGGGTTTATCTTCGGATTTGACATCTCTGATGGAACTTTTGGTTATGCTGTTTGACCGTTTGATCATTTTATTTGTTTAATTGTGATCTTGTATTGGTTGTTGTTCTAAACCACCTAGTTTTAGGAGGTATAAACATTTTGTTACCATTAAACAATATGGTGACTAGAATTGCACTCAATATTCAAGGTGTAGTTGCACCATGGAGTGATACAGGGGCATTATAATATTCATCGTTTTATTCTCCATTCCTTTCCTTATGATTCCCAGCATTCTATTTGCTCTCTTGGCCGCCGCTGCACACTGGGTAGAAAGTTTCAACGTATTATCCATGATGATGCCTAAATTCTTTTCCTGGGTGGTAGTTCCTAATGTGGAACCTTGCATCGTGTAACCATAGTTTGGGTTGTTCTTCCCTAGGTGCATAACTTTGCACTTGTCCACATTAAATTTCATCTGCCCTTTTGATGCCCAGTCTTCCAATTTATCAAGATCCTCTTGCAGTTTTCCACAATCCTCTTGGGTTTTAACAACTTTAAATAGTTTTGTGTCATCTGCAAATTTGATAACCTCACTTGTTATTCCCCTTTCCAGGTCATTTAATATGTCAAAAAGCAGCGGACCCAGCACAGATCCCTGGGGTACACCACTGTTCACCTTTCTCCATTGGGAAAATTGGCCATTTAGCCCAACCCTCTGCTTTCTATCTTTTAACCAGTTCCTGATCCACAATAGTACACTGCCTCCTATCCCATGACTCTTTAGTTTTGCCAAAAGTCTCTGATGAGGGACCTTGTCAAAGGCTTTCTGAAAAGTCTTCAGCTCATCCCCAGTAGCCAGTTGAGTGCTTTACAACCTGGGGTCTCATCTTTCAGCACTATAGTGCAATTTGTTTTGTTGCGACTATCCAATGGGTTTTCATGGCAAGATACGGAAGTAGATTGCCAGGCCTTTCTTTTGTGCAGGTAATTCTAGTATTGTTGCCATTGTCACAGAAATGTGATCCTCCGCTGCCAACACTGTCCTCATTCTGCTGCTGCCCAGCTGTTTGTCTTGGTCTGGCACCTCAGCTGAGACCTGTCCATCTTGGGAGACCCTGCCAGTAGTTAAGCTTCCAATAGCTTAGCTCTCAGCATCATTGATGCACACAAGCCCTCACAGCACGACAAGCTGCAAACCAATAAAACAGGAACATTTCAAGGATATGTGGGTTGATGGCTGATCTCATTCATCAGCTTCACTGCCTAAACCCCAGATATGTTGCCAGTCCCACCACATGTGTTTGAAGGAGTCCTCATCAGTCTGCCTTCTGATGAAATGTTATGTTATATAAGACAGATACAGAATCCTATACTGTGTGTTTTGATGTGAGGTACAAACAGCTAAAAACATATTTACTTCCATGAATATCAGGCCTATATGTTTGTAGCTGTTTGTACCTCACATCAAAACACACAGTATTGGATTCTGTATCTGTCTTATCTGAGTCCAGCAGTATAACATAAGATTTCATCAGAGGATAGAGTGATGAGGATGTGGTGGGACTGGCAACATATCTGGGGTTTAGGCAGTGAAGCTGAAGACTGAGATCAGTCAGTCTACGCCTTCTACTACTACTACTGAGCATTTGTATAGCGCTACCAGTCGAACGCAGCGCTGCACAGACCTTCTCCCCCCTCCCCCCCCTTTGAAATTTTCCTGTTTTATTGCTGGGATATAATTCTGAAGCTAGGCCTTTATTTATTCACAGAAAAACATTTAGCAGACCGTTGTTTGTGACTAAAGTTAGGGCTAAAGTTGTTTGTGACTAAAGTTAGGGCAGCTTAAAAGTGGAAATATGTTGCTGTCCCCCATCCCTTTCCTCAGACTAACAAATTGGCAATTTGGCGACTTTTCAGAGACTGTACATCTGACTTTTTAGATCAAAGATGAGCTGCCTGTGCTCCGAGCTATTTGGGGAGTTTGCAGAACACAGGGCTGTTTTAAAAATGTAATAGCTTAACTGAGGTATTTTCATTTTTCTTTGTAGTGTATTGGTTATCTTTTTTTCCTATTCTAGTTTGTCTCGTTTATAGCACCGAACAGCTGATGGACTAACTCAGTTATCGATTTGACACAGGTTGTTTTTTGGGGATTTAGCTCATACCTTTTCAATTCATGCTCAAGGCGGTTTTACATTCAGGTATAGTAGGTGTTTCCCTGTCCAAGGAGGGTTACAATCTAAGTCTGCACTTGATGCAATGGAGAGTTAAGTGAATTGCTCTAAGGCACAAGGAGCTTCAGCAAAACATGAATCCTGACTTCACTGGTTCTTAGTCCACTGCTCCAACCACTAGGCTACTCTTCTGCACCACTTTGAGGTATATGTTTTGAAGTGTGCAATGGACCTTTTGGTACCTCCTATCTTAGGGCTATTCATTGTGGAGGATACCTTGAAAGCTAGACTGTCTGGGGCTGCCCCAGGACAGGTTTGGAACTCACTGGTCTCTCGCATGGCATTTCAGAAGAGGCACATTGATCCAAGAGGGAGACCGGCTCTTATGTTTTGATGACATCCTGCGCCCGTTAAGCGATGTGTTGTTCATTGTGTCACTGTATTGACTTGTGTGTATCTTGTGCAGCACTCTGCACTGTCAGCATCCTATAACCACGAGCTAGTATCAGGGTAATAAGAGCTCACGGGGCTAGTCTTCCTCCCTGCCCCCACCTCCTACTTTTGCCCACAGCATTTCCCTAATTGTTTCCTGCTGTTAAAAGGACAGTGTCAACATTTCCTCTGGATTAGCAGTGGGTTTGGCGAGCTGGCTAATGCTCTCAGGGCCATTAGATGCCTTGATTGTTTTTAGAGGGCTTTGAGGAAGAGGAAGGAGAGGGGGGCAGGGAAGGAGAGCCGTATCTAGCTTCGACCAGCTTTTTTCCTCTTCTGATTCAGGCCGCTATAAGAAGGTGTGCTGAGCCTGGTCCGCTCTTCATTTTAATGATTTCTTACGGTTTTTAACTCACAAAAATGGTATGTTTAACACAAAAAATAATTTGTGCTAAAATGGGTGCACAGCATGCAAATCCCATTTAAATACATAAATGAAAGGATTAGCTGTTACTCCCCAGGGTACAGAGGTGCCTTAAGGCTATAAAGGTTTAGCTCCTGCGTCTTTTATAATGCTGGAAATCTAACTTCTGGGTCAGAAGTGGAGTAAAGTTAGCTCACATTTCTGGGATTAGTATAGTTGATGGTGCTATGCCGCGCGGGAGTTCCTGGATGTGGGAAGTTCCTGTTTAAGAATTAATAACCTGCAGCTTCTGAGGGGAGCATGGAAAAGAGAATTTGCTGCATTAGAAACTCAGGACACTTAACACACTTTCATGATATTTTATTCCCCGGGGAATCTTTTTTTTTTTCAAGAAAACTGAGGATTTGCTGATCCCATAGAGTTTTGCCAGGTTTAAAACAAAGTGGAAGAAGAAGGCCTGAAAATTGTATTTATTTGTTTATTCAAATTTGATTTACCACCTTATCATAAATGAAATTGATCAATCGCTAAATGTGAGCAACATTCTCCTATCCCACCCCTCGCCCACTTACCCCAGTACCTGCTTTTCTTAATCTTCCAAGGGCATAAACCTGATGTTGCTCAATCAAATTTGTTTTGTAATCTAAGGGTTTGGAGGATGTATTACAATAATAAAAGTGCTCTACACATAAACAGACATGGAGGCACATTTTAGAGAGCATATGGAGATAGAAAGTCAGATATCAAGGCTGTGTTGTGTACAATTTCGGCGTAGAGCCTTTTCTAAAATGCACATAAGGACGTGCAGGAGAGTATGCGTATGTGCCGATGCGTGAAGCCAAAGGAGCCTTTTTACAAATCTACATGTGGGAAAAATCAACGGAGGAATCACGGAAACGTGACTATGTAAATGCCAAGCTTACACAGAGAAGTTGATATTTTACAACTTGCACACGTAAGAGCTGGCACGCACATGTTTATTTGGGCCAATTTGCATACCAATACTTGTAAATACCATTACTTAACGACAGAGGCCGTGATCTTCATTTGATTAGAATTTGGGGAGGGAAATAAACAATGGGAGATTAAGGACGATAATCCCTTTAATCTCTCTGGTAAAGGACTGGCCAAAACAAGCACTTTTTAAAAACCTAAACAAGCCAGGGAGTAGGTAGATTTTTCACCTCTCCCCCCCCCCCCCCGCCACTCCCTAACTACTCCCCCAGCTTGCCCCCTTGCAAAGTAAGGACATCCTTGTGTAAATTCCTCCCTTTCTAAAATGGCCATTTACCCGTGGATGCCATTTCCATGTGTAAATACCCAATTTTTCACATGGAAACTGCAAATGAGACTTATGTAATAACTCTGGTGCAGTAATCCTAAATCAGACTATCTAGAAGTTTAAAGCTTATGTCATCTGTTTACAACTCTGCATTGAAAGAGGAGTTGAGGCACGTTGAGGATGAGCTGGCAAAATTAAGAGAGACTCCCCAACTATACACCTAGAATTTCTGCTCCCATTCCCACAAAGGACAGATAAAGCCAGGAATAGAATGGGCTGTAGTAGGACAAGATCTCTGATACAGAGACTCTCTTCGCAAACATATTCCATACAAAATGTCTTCAGGGTATTGGAAACAGATAATTCTTCGGAAACAACATCTGAAGTGAAATCAGAAATGAAGAAAGATACCAACAGTGCAAAACCACTTACAGTATGATCTGTGTCAAAATGTCCCGAAACAGAAACCTCCTTCTGCTAGGAAACTGCTATCAAGGGCATTAATTTGGCTGTACAGTTGAGGGAAAACAAAAAGGTCAAATGCCTACTGGGAGCCTTAGCTAGCAGGAATGCACATCAAATTCTTACTGCTCTCAGAGAGCTCTGCTCTAGATGTTATAACCTACTTGTGGACCAACGCCTGGTTGGAAATGAAGTATTAGAGTTCCAGTATATAGGCAAGGACAGCCCAAGGATTTCGGCCACCCCAGGCAGGAGTCCCGGCCATCATGAGCCGCCACCCCACACTGAGCCATGCCACACTACCGCCAGCCCCTGTTGAAGCCACTGATTCAGTTTTTTGGGGGCCGGTAGCAGTGGTAGCAGTTTAGAAGAAGCAGCTTTATGCCGCCGCTTTGATGCCTGTGGCAGGCCACGTTTTTCGGCACACATGACTTGCTGCTTCTGACCCCCCCCCCCCCTCCGACAGGAAGTTGCGTCAGACGGGGGTCAAAAGCGGCAGGCCACGTGTATCACTGTAGGAGGCCCCCTAGCCTGCCTAGTGGATGGACCGGCCCTGAATAGAGGGGATGGATGGTCTTTGACACCTGTCAAAGACTTTAGCTATTTCAGAGCACTGTCAGTTCCTGGAAAGGGAGGGGAAAAGCTATCTCATATTTGGAAGCAAAAAGGCTCTACAGCAGTGATGGCCTACATCTCTCTGTCTCTAGAAAAAGGATCCTGCATACATGATTAAACGAAAGGCAGTTACCGTAATCAAATTGAATAAACATAAACACTAGAAATTCAGATCATATATTGACAGGAATTTAAACTAAAGGAAAGGAATCACAGATGAAAGCCTACTGATTCAAACCGTCATCCTCTGAAAAGCAAAGGAAGATGGGGAAAATCATGAAAGATGATCATTTAATTAGACAACTCTTGAACAACAGGGTTGACGATGAAGAGAGGTGAACTGAAACGGAAGGATGAGAGATTGATAGTTGCAGCCCAGGACAGCAGATTACAGACAAGATGGTTTATAGCGAGCACTGAAAAAACTGGCAACACAGGCATTTGTCGATTCTGTAAAAAGACCTGGAAACAGTGACTCACCTCATACTGTAACTGGCTGTGAAGTTCTGCATGCAAAAAATGTCTATACAGAAAGACACAACAAAGTAGCACTTACATTGGAAACTCGGTAAACGCTGCAACATCACTGTGCCTGAAAAGCACTGGGGTCATGACCCTAAGAGAATTACAGAGAATGAAGAGGTTATGATCACTGGGGACATTCCCATTCTGAAAGATAAGAAACTGGATGCGAGGAAACCCAACATAGTGGTAGAGGAGAAAAACACCAGAATGGTATTGACAATAGAGGCGTCGGTTCCGAGTGATTATTCTGTGAATCGCATGGAGAGGGAGAAGCACCAAAAAATGCAATCAGAGACCAAGAAAATGTGGCAGAAAGATACAGAAATATTTTTCCCATTGTACTGGGAGCCACAGGCTTGATAAAGAAGAATTTCCAAATACATCCTGACAAACCACCCATACACGTTACACCTTACGAACTCCAGAAGGAAGCTCTCTTTGGCACGATGCAAATACTACACCGAGCATTAGCAGTAAATTTGATAGACCGAGATCATACTCCACATACCCTGGCTTAGAAGTGAGGTTCATGACTGTCATGGTATGCGCAAGAGTAACCCATATGGAGAAATTGCTCCTAGACGAACAGAGGAGGTATCAGGATACGCAGCATTTAAGCTAGAAAAGCGGAAGCTATAAGTATGAATGCACATAGTCTGGGCAATGAAACCGCAGATCTGATAGCACTGATGGTGGTGATAGACTTTGATGCATTTGCTATCAAGAAATGTGCTTCAATAGGGCTATTTCTATACTAGGATATCATCTGTTAAGGAAGGATAACAACTGCAGAAAGGTGGAGTGGCACCTACATCTACACCAGAGTAAATTTTCGATCAATAGGATCCCCTAACTATAAACCACCTCTTGAGGTTTTAAGATCATATCCTTGTTGAAGGGATCAACCATAAATACAGTGTTTTGCCTGGTAATTCAAAGCATTTCCGACTTCTTGGGGTTTAATTTGTGCCTACTGTATGTCAGCTAGTTTGCTACCTCCATTAAACAAGCATTTAGTTGGCTACCCTCACCCATATGTTAGTATAGGTAAGCCCATTTTGCAGGGAATTCCTTGAAAAAGCTGCTGCCCTCTTCAGAGGCTGGAAGCTCATTGCGATGTCTGGAATGTAGATTGTAGGATGGCGTTAGCGTAGCTCTTTCTCCACACCCTCTCGATGTTTGTCTTGACAAAACAAGCATTTTTCAGATGCTTGTGAATGCCAGGAACAGGTATAACCTTAGGTGCGACTCCGGACGTCCAGGACGTTTTCTGAGATCAGCAGGGATGTCCAGGTTCTTGGGAACGTCTCAGCCACATCTCTGCCACACCCCTATTCAGACTTGGATGTCCTTGCATTGGGGGCGTCCACGGGACCAGCTTCTAAAATGTCTCTGGAGACGACTCTATGCTTTGGATGTCGCTATGCCCATTTTCAGACAACCAAAACACGAATAGGACATCCAAAATAACCCCCTTAATCATTAACCACGAATCACACCACATAACCTAGTTTACCCAGTATATGAATACAAGCGTGCTAGGTGTACTGGAGTTCTCCCATTTCAACAAATGAACTAAACTAAACTAAGCCTGAGGAGTTCAAATTGAGATTAAATTTAAGCCACACATGAAAACCCAATACTTCATATTTCATATAGACAAGGAGAAAGCAATGAAATAAACAATTCCTCTATTTTGTTTTGTTTTGTTTTCTTATTGCCATCTGAACTAGCTTAATCCAGCAGTAACCCACCCCATAGATCATTCCCCCAACCCGACCTACTGTAACAACCAGTCACATCTTAACATCAAATCTTTCATCAATTAGTATTAACAACAGACTGTCCAATCAATGCTATTATTTAATCCTTCTTGTTCCAGTGTTCTAAGCTCAAAAATGCATTGTTCGGGAATTAGAAGCAGTCTACCCTGATCGTTAGAACGGACATGAGCAATACAGAAAGAGCAGTGATCATAGAAAGTATGCCCTTGATCTATACAGTGCTTCACCATAGTGCTTCCAGTATATTCTTGCTCATGTGTTCAGCCATCCACACTCAAGAGGATCATTGTCTTCCCAATATAAAGTTTCTTGCAGGGGCAAATAATGATATAAACTATGTAAGTGGAATCGCAAGAAGTGGCCTATTGCAAAGAATAGTTTTTCTGGTTATTGTTACATTTAAAACTACCAGTTTAACATGTGATATCGCAAATCTGATAGTGGTCACATCTTTTATGTCCATCTGGATGATTACTCTCACTCTGATCCATAACAATTTGACCCTAATTGTAGTGTAAAGGTGGTACCTGATGTTATCGTGCTGCATGACCTCAGCAAATGGTGCCATGTACATGTTTAAAAGGACTGGGGACATCTGTGAACCCTCTAGTACTGCACAAGCCAAAACCCTAACATCTGAGCTGGTACTGCCCCGGCATGCGCAACTTCTCCTGTCTGTAAACAATGACCTAAATCAGTTGAGTGCAGTATATCTAATACCAATAGTCCTAATAAGCTTCAGAAGTATGAGTTGCAGGTCTGTTGTACTGAATGCGCCAGATAAGACCAGAAAGATAAGATACTGCTGTCCACTAAAAATATCCATATTATAGCTCTTGACATTTAGTTGGGAGTTAGATTGAAAAGTGGTGTCATCAGCACTTCTTGGTATTAAATCCTGAGCCCGCCTTTACTAGCAATTCCTATCTTAAAAGAGTGGCCAATGCAGATCCTAGCGGAAGATGTAAGTCTTGAAGTATGCTGCAATGCCCAATTAGTACTTATGCCGCAAACTGGCAAGGTAGTTTGTTCTTGTTTTCACTAATTGCAATTAATCCGGAAATTGCATCCCTTTTAGGACAGTCCAATTAAAATAGTTCATGTCTGTGTGTGTAGCAAAATATGACCTTGAGAATACTGGATATCCCGGAATTTAAAGACTGCCTTAAAAATCGATTTGCTGCTTTAGATACAAATGACAGAGCTCCAGAAGAGTTATGGAATGACATCAAGACGGTTGTGTTGAAAGAAAATGAGAAGTCTCTACAAAAGGTGAAAAAGCAAAAACAGTCAAAATGAATGACCAAAGAAACTCTGAAAATTGCCCAGAAACGCAGAGAAGCTAAAGCCAAAGGAGAAAGGCAATCACATAACCCAACCGAGATTTCCAACCTGCAGCAAGACAAGACAAGGAGAAGTATACAACGACCCATGCAAGGAAATAGAACCAGAAACTATTAGAGGAAGAACAAGATCAGCTTTCCTAAAACTACAAGAGTTAAAGAAAAAATTCCAGCCTCTAAATGGAATGTTACAAGATGCTCAAGGATCCATGTTGAATGATGCTGAGAAAATCAAGAAAAAATAGAAAGAATATTATATGATAAAGATCAAGTGGACCAACAGTTGTTTCACCCTGTATCTTATGATCCGGAATCATTGGTGATGAAAGAAGAAGTTGAAGCAGCATTGAAAGCCTTATCAAAGAACAAAGCACCAGGCATTGATGGCATTCCCATTAAGTATTACAACAATTGGATGCGGCTGTTAACATACTTACAAGACTCTGCCAGGAAATTTGGAAGACAACATCATGGCCAACTGACTGGAAAAGATCTGTGTATATACCAATACTAAAGAAAGGTGATCCAACTGACTCTGGAAATTATCGCACAATTGCTCCTATCCCACATGCCAGCAAGATTCTACTGAAGATTATTCAGCAGACTGCAACCATACCTGGAACGAGAACTACATGAAGTGCAAGCAGGGTTCAGGAAAGGACGAGAAACGAGAGACATCATTGTGGATATGAGATGGATCCTGGAAAAGACAAAAGAATACCAAAAGGATAGTTAGTCCAAGTTGCCACACCCTGTTTTTTGTAAGTCCAGTTTGGGAGCCGCCTGTACTGTACAAACCTGCTGTTAACTGTAAACCGAGTTGACTTTAAAAAGCGCGGTATAGAAAAGACGTTAAATAAATAAAAATAAAATAAGTATATATATGTGTTTTATTGACTACAGCAAGGCTTTTGACTGTGTAAACCATGAGAAACTCTGGGCCACATTAAGAAGTATGGGTATACCAGAAGAAGCAACAGTTCGAACAGAACAAGGAGAAACCGAATTGTTTAAAATCAGCAAAGGTGTTTGACAAGGCTGCATACTTTCCCCTAACCTGTTTAATTTATATGCAGATCAAATCATCAGAGAAGCAGGACTGTATGAAGACAACCAAGGTGTGAAAATTGGTGGAAGACTCATCAACAACCTGATGATACCATATTACTGGCTGACAGTGAAGGCGATATAAAATATTTGCTTCTCAAGAGCAGGGAACGTAGTGTTAAAATGGGCCTGCGCCTTAATGTAAAGAAGACAAAGATCCTGACAACTGGCAAAATCAATAATTTCTTCATTGCTGGAGAAGAAATTGAAATAGTTGACAACTTTAGCCTACTTGGATCAACAATCAATAAAGAAACGACATGCAGTCAAGAAATCTGATGATGCTTTACTCTTGGCTATGAAGGACCTCAAGATTCTCAAGAGCAGAGATGTCTAGACAAGATTCTCAAGAGCAGAGATGTCTCTCTACATACAATGATTTGACTTGTCCAAGCCATGGTATTTTCAATTACGTCATATGGATGCGAAAGCTGGACAGTGAAAAAGATAGACAGGAAGAAAATTGATGACTTTGAATTATGGTGCTGGTGATGAATACTGCATATACCATGGACTGCTTGAAGAACAAATCAGTCAAGAGGAGATCAAACCTTAGCTTTCTTTAGAAGCTCAGATGACAAGACTTTGACTTTCATACTTTGAACACATCATGCGAAGAGAGAGTTTGTTAGAGAAAGACATCATGCTTGGCAAGGTTGAAGTTCAACGTAAAAGAGGAAGGACAGCAGTGAGATGGATCAATACAGTAACAGCAGCTATGGGTGTCACTTTATCAACAATCAGCCACCTGACTGAAGACCGAACATAGTTTAGGTCAACTATCCAGAGGGTCACCATGAGTCAACACCAATTCAATGGCACTTAACAACAACTGGATAAGAGCCCACATAAAGTTAGGTCATCTATCTGGAAAGCGCTGAATACCGATCAGCACTGAACCTGGATAATAAGCGCCAGAAGATCTCCAGTTTCCAGGACTAAATATATAGTTTCACTTTTGCCCATGGTGGCCGGGCACTTTAAAAGCGCTAACTGATAAGATATGATAGAGGTCTATAAATTAATAAATAGAGTGGAAAGGATAAACGTAGATTGGTTATTTACACCATCAACAAGTAGAAAGACTAGGGGGACACGCAATGAAGCTACAATGTATCCTATTTAAGACTAATAAGAGAAAATATATTTTCACGCACCACATAGTCAAACTCTGGAATTTGTTACCGGAGGATGTAATAAAAGCTGTTAATGTAGCTGAGTTTAAAAAGGTTTTGGACAAGTCCCTGGAGGAAAGGTGCATAAACCAGTATTAAAGAGGACCAGGGAAATCTAATGCTTACCCTGGGACAAACATTTTCGAACCTGTGTACCTTTTTGGGAACCTGCCAGGTATTTGTGACCTGGATTGGGCACTGTTGGAAACAGGATACTGGACTTGATATACCTTGGTCTGACCTAGTATGGCATTTCTTATGTTCTTATGCTGTGGGCTGAATATCAGGTCTGTAATTTTCCAGTCTTGGATAACCATACCCCAACATCTCTGTCTTATTGAACCTGGTATCTGAGTTTGGCGAAGCTAAACTTAGGGATTAATATTTTATATAACCTACAAACAATGGGCCTGTTATTTGGTGGTGGCATCTGCCAAATAAAGTGAAACACTGGTACTTCATTTAGTGGCATGATCTCGTATTTAACTAGTGCTACTGAATATACTGATTTCTATATTAATTTGTATTTTGCTCACACTCTTTCAGTTTGAGCTTAAGGTACTTACTTCCCTGTCCCTAGAGAGCTTATAATCTAAGGGGCTGATGCAGAAAACCTTAGTGTAGCATTTTTCTGGGACTTTTCCCGCACTAGGCTTGTTCTCTAATGCAGAAAGCAAGCCAGCACCAGAAGAATGCCAAAAACAACAACCACCGTGCTAAATTGCAGCACACTGGGCATCCAAATCGCATGCAAATCGCTGAATACTTAATTGCACCTGATGTAAAAAAAATACAGGAAATCGCATGCAAATCGCTGAATACTTAATTGCACCTGATGTAAAAAAAATACAGTTTTTTTTACAGTTTTTTAACACTGGATCTTCATGTCAACTTCAGGCAAGTGTAAAGATTCAACCAGGAGCAAAACCATCATCTGAGATGAAGTTTGACACTTTACCACAGAAGATCCAGGCATTGTGGTAGGCACTGTCGGGGAGCTGGTGCCCCCTCGGACACCCACCCCCTGAAAGAAATGTAAAGATCTAGTGGCTCCGCAGCCCCAATCCCCTCCCACCCATCCAAAAAAAGACCTGGTGACTCAGTGGCCCCGAAACCCTTCGACCCCCAGCACCTTAAATGTTAGGGCAGAAATATTGCTAACATGTTGCTACCCTTGCGCCGCCATCTTGAAAAATGGCAGCACCCAGCTCCGCGCGGTGCAACCTGGGATACACCAGAGGGGTCAGAATGCCATATAAGATGAAAGGTGACATTTTACTTAACAGATAATGTCCTTTCCTTGAGTCCTGCTAGATCAGTCCAGATAAGTGGGTTGTGCTGCCCTACCAGCAGATTGGTGGAGACAAAGATCAATGAAAAGCCTTGGTTTCAATGACATCACTTCCATGCCTCTTTCAGCCTCAGTAACCAGAGGTCTCTCTTCAGTAGTCGTCCCAAAGAATATGGGAGATACAGAATAAGCCTCACATAACCTCACTTGTGGGCAACAATAAGTACTCAACCGTAACAAACTATGTACAGGAAAGTAGAAGATGAATCTGCAGAACCAAGTATAAAATCATGGCAGACCCAAGATTACCACAGCAGAAAAAAACAGAGCAATACAGCTTCAGGGGAGGCCCTGGACTGGTCTAGCAAGACTCATTATCTGGTAAGTAAAATGTCACCATCCATATCATCTTGCTAGACCAGTCCAGACAAGTGGGATATACCAAAGCTAGGCGGGAAGAAGATACAGCAGTTCGCAAAACTCATGACAATATTTCTTTGTCTCCAGAAACGGTGGATGGATTTTCTCCTCTGTGTAGAAAATTTGAAGATTGAAAGGAAAAGAGATTCATTAAACACTCGTGAACAACCACCTCAAGCCCTAAAGTGGTTACTTGCTCACTTGAGTGCAACATGGGAGGCTCCACTAGACTGAGGTCTTTTTGGTAGCCATAGAAGGAGGGAAAATTGGTTCATCTCCACGTCCTTATCATGTTAAGGGCAACTTGGAAAGATTAATCAGAAGAGTCCCAGACAACAGATCAAGGAGGACACATCACCAAAACTCCCTTGCAACCTCTATGATATCTACGGACACCTCTCAGAATGCACTACATAGAGTGTTCGAACTCTACTTACCATCCCTACGGAACTCCCTTCCACACCAACTCAGAGCAACTAATGATATTACAGATTTCAGGAAATACTTGAAAACACATCTATTTACTGAGCACTTCAATACCATACTACTCAAGTAATAGTACCGGCTATTGCAGCATATAGACAACTGGTAAAATCCTAAGCCTCTGTTTGAGTTTAAGCTCCCGTGTAAATAGTTAAAATGTTATCTGTTATTTGCGGCGTCTCTTTCATTCAGAAACTTTAACGTGGAGACGCGGGCAGCAACAACTATAACACTAAGAAGAATCTCCTGATGAAAGTATCATACTGTAACGCTTTAAAGACGCTGCAGTTGAGCGTCGGGAATTGCTTCTAATAGTGGTCTATAAGTTTGACAGATTAATGCTTTTAAATGACAAGAAATGTTTGATTGAGACAAGTGGATAATCAAGATATTTTTGAATAATATGTTTTAAGATCAAATTTAAAATTAAAGAAGATATTGGAGAAGAACTTTTTGTCCACTTTGTTTAAAAGACAGAAATTGTCCGAAACCATAACAGGAAGTTAATGTGGTTCACTACTACCAAGTGAAGACAACTTTGAACGTATGAATTTTGATCTGTTATTTGTAAGCACTGTTGATATTTGACATTGTAAATAGTTCTGAGGAAAAGTTCCATGTAAGCAAAGTTATGTTCACTGTAAACCGCCTTGAGAATCTGAAAGGTGGTATATTAACCCTTTCCAGGCCGAGCCCAAAACTCTCGGGATCCAAAATTCTGACTAAATATTCCTATCAAATAGTATATAATACATGACCATAGCAGAAGGAAAATCACTATTAGTACATATTGAATAAGACGGGTACAATTTTCCTGAAATATGCAAAAATTAACCCGGCTGCAGAATGTGGATTAAAAATTTAAAGTAGGCATTCAAAGGGTTAAAAATGTTAAATAAATAAAAAAATAAGCATGCGGTTGGGTGGGAAAGGCACCAGGTTCACGAGTCGCATAGGGCGCATTTCTAGCTTGGTACAGTCCTATTGGAGGATATACACACAGAAGGCCATCCTCCCATTCTAGAAGGAAGGCATTAGAGGCTAGTTTACTGTAAGTCCCTCTCCTGGAACAGAACTGAGGAACTTTCTTGTTCTGGGGAGAAATGAATAGGTCTATCGTAGGTGTTCCCCACTTGTGAACTATCCTTTCCACTAGTCTCAAGCCAGGGAACATTCTTGATTATAGTATTCAGCTTGTTTTAACCATGGACACTTCGAAACTGAGTTTGGCTTCACACTCAGGAACTTTGGTCTGCTGAGAGTTTTATCAAAGTACTCTCAGCAGCAGGGCTTAATTTGTAAATAAAAAGGAAGTGGAACTGTGTAGGCGAGGCTGTGAGTAAGGTTGTGGGCAGGGCCAGGTCCAGGAGTGACATCACATCCCAAACACACGGTGTTTCAACATGGTGATGATGGGGAATGAAGAAGCAGTCAAATACCTCAAAATATAAGTAATGCAAAAGAAACAACCCTTTTCATAAGAAATAGTTCTCTAGAGCAAGAGATCACAGTATAAGCCTTCAAGAGGTAGATTCAGAAGAAACATCAGAAGATATTTCATCCTTAAAAGGTGGTATCAGCATCAGCTCATACTATCCTGACCTGAGGAAGAAGGTTTTAACCTTTGAAAGCTAGTCTACAAATGTATTAAGTTAGTCCAATAAAAAGGTATCACCTTATTTTCCTTTGTTTTTCTTTTTATTTAACAAGCAGAAATAGGGCATTTCTTTAGGGTCCACCATGCAAAAAAAGAGTAGTTACTCACCTGTAACAGGTGTTCTCCAGGAGCAGCAGGAATCAGTCCTCACTTATGGGTGACGTCGCCGACGGAGCCCTCGCAGAGCAATTTCCCCAGCTTTCGAAGAAAGCTTTTGGGATTGCAGCGCGCATGCGCGGTCCCCTTCCCGCCCGAGGGTGCCATCTTGCTCAGTCAGATGACATAGCGAAGACAGCAAAACAGAACAGAATGACTGCAACTCCAAGGGGAGGAGGGAGGGTAATGAGGACTGATTCCTGCTGCTCCTGGAGAACACCTGTTACAGGTGAGTAACTACTCTTTCTCCAGGACCAAGCAGGAAGTCAGTCCTCACTTATGGGACTCCCAAGCTCAAGGCTACCAGAGGCCTTAAGCTGAAAATGAGCTCCCCCAAGCTCAACAGCACAGAAAGAAGGAATCTTCTCTGAATACGCATCCGGCCGGTAGCCAAACACTGGGGCCGGAGGGTAGGAGTTGCCTAAACCTCAAAGAGATTGTGGAGGACTGCCTGTCCGAAAGCACTGTCCCGGCGGGACTCCCTTCCAGGCAGTAATGAGCCGCAAAAGTCTGGCTTGAAGACCAAGTAGCAGCCCGGCAGATGTCTGCCAACGGAACAGAGCGGAGGTGAGCAACTGACGCAGCCTTCGCCCTGACACGGTGCGCCGTGACTCGACTCTCTAAGGAGAGGCTGACTGCCCCATAAGCCCAGGCGATACAGTCAGCTACCCATATGGACAAAGTACGCTTGGAGACAGGAACCCCTAACCGATTGGGGTCAAAAGATACGAAAAGCTGAGCAGCTTTTCTATGCTCACGCGTACGATCAAGGTAGAAAGACAAGGCTCTTCGACAGTCCAGGGTATGCAGAACAGTCTCAGCTCGTCTGTTATGCGGCCTGGGAAAAAAGGTCGGAAGAACCACCTCTTGATTGATGTGGAAAGAGGAAACCACCTTCGGGAGAAACTTAGGGTGTGTCCGTAAGACAACCCTATTCTTGTAGAACTTAATATAAGGGGGCTCCAACACTAGGGCCTGTAGTTCACTAACGCGCCTAGCGGAGGTAAGGGCCACCAAGAAGAGAGTTTTCCATGAGAGGAAACGAAGGGAGCAGGTAGCCATGGGTTCAAAAGGCGAGCAAGTAAGCCTTTGTAAAACCACATTGAGATCCCAGTTGGGAGCTGGAGGGCGCAACGGGGGCTTAAGCAGGAGCAGGCCCCTGAGGAAACGCGCCACCAAGGGGTGCGAGGAAAGAGGTTGGCCCTCCACCGGCGAGTGATGCGCAGAGAGAGCACTGAGGTGGACTCTGACCGAGTTGGATTTGAGGCCTAGATCGGAGAGGTGAAGCAAATATTGCAGTACCACCGATACTAAGCAGGCGAAGGGGTCCTCAGAGCGCTGAGAACACCAGACCGAGAAGCGGCGCCATTTAAGGGCATAAGATTTCCGGGTGGAAGGTCGCCGAGACGCCAGGATGACAGCCTCCACCTCCGGAGGAAGTAAGAGCGGAGCTAGGACTACCCTTTCAGCAGCCAGGCCATCAGATGAAGGGCCTGGAGGTTGGAGTGTAGAAGAGTGCCCTGATCCTGAGTCAGGAGATCGGGCTGAAACCCCAGAGAAAGAGCGGTGTCCACCGCTAGCTGCAGGAGCAGAGGGAACCAGGGTTGTCTCGGCCACCTGGGCGCTACCAAAATCACGGAGGCCCTGTCCTGGACAACTTTGAACAGCGTCCGGGACACAAGTGGTGTGGGAGGAAAGGCATACAGTAGGCCCGTGGACCACGAGATGAGGAAAGCATCCGGCGCTACCCTGAGAGGATGCGGATGCTGAGAGCAGAACCTGGGCAGTTGCCGGTTCAGAGGACTGGCAAAGAGATCCACGGTGGGGAGGCCCCACCGGCGGAAGATCTGCCGGGCAACTAAGGGGTGCAACCTCCATTCGTGTGGCTGCAGAATCCGGCTCAGTTTGTCGGCCAGGCAATTGTCCTGTCCGGGCAGGTAAACAGCCTTGAGGAGGATGCCGTGGTTGACTGCCCACGAGCAGAGTCTCCGAGCCTCCTGACAGAGAAGGAGGGAGCCTGTGCCCCCCTGTTTGTTCACGTAGAACATGGCAACCTGATTGTCCGTCTGCACCAGTACAGACTGACGAGAAGTGAGGTGAGAAAAGGTCCGCAGAGCTAGGCGGATTGCCCGCAGCTCCAGGAAGTTTATCTGTTGAGCCGCCTCCCAAGGGGTCCAAAGGCCTTGGGTGCGTGCTCCCTGGCAATGCGCTCCCCATCCCAGGAGAGAGGCATCTGTCGTGAGTACCTGGGAGGGTGTGGGAGGCTGAAAAGGCATGCTGAGCATTAGGTTGGGCAGATGAAGCCACCATTGCAGAGAGGAGACCAGACGGTCGGAGACCTGTAGCAGGTCCGTCAGACTCCCTGTGGCCTGGTGCCATTGAGTACGAAGGCTCCACTGAACAGGCCGCATATGCAGGCGGGCATTCGGGGCGACATGGACCGTGGAGGCCATATGACCGAGCAGCTGCAGGAATCGCCGGGCCGGTGCCGGGGATGCGCTGTGGAACCTGCCGGCCAGCGTTATGAGCCGGTCGGCTCGCTCCCGTCCAGCCGTGCCCCTATGAACTCGAGATCCTGAGAGGGGCGCAGCGTGGACTTTCCGAAGTTTATGACGAAGCCCAAGTGCTGAAGCAAAGCCACTGTGCGTTGAGTGGCTTGAGTGACCTCTACGGAGGACTGTGTCCGTATGAGCCAGTCGTCCAGGTAGGGGAAGACGAAGAGGCCTTGAAGCCTCAGAAAGGCCGCCACCACTGCCAGGCATTTTGTGAACACCCTGGGAGCGGAGGCCAGCCCGAAGGGCAGCACGCGGTACTGATAATGCCTTCCCGCCACCACAAATCTCAGATATTGTCGGTGGTCCGGATGGATAAGGATGTGGGTATAGGCATCCTTTAGGTCCAAGGAGCATAGCCAATCTCCCTGCTGGAGGTAGGGCAGCAGGATTCCAAGGGTAAGCATCCTGAACTTTTCCCGCTGCAGGAACTTGTTGAGGTCGCGTAGGTCCAGGATGGGTCTGAGGCCTCCTGATCGCTTTGGCACCGGGAAGTACCTCGAGTAGAACCCTTGGCCCCAGAGGTGTTGGGGTACTGGCTCCACAGCCTGCTCCTCCAGCAGACCCTGCAGCTCCTGAAGGAGTAAGTCCCTGTGCAGAGGGGGCCTTGGAGGCTCCCCTGGGAAGTAGGGAGGAGGCACCTGGTGAAAATGGAGGAGGTAGCCCTTTTGAACCACCTGCAGCACCCAGGAATCGGAGGTTATGGCTGACCACCTGTGGGCAAAGTGGATCAGCCTGCCCCCCGTGCAGGGTAGAGGGGCTATGCTGGCATAGTCAAAAAAACCCACCCTGCTGAGCAGGGGGCTGTGTAGTGGGCTTAGGGGCCCTCGGCTTACGGGGTCCACTGCCCTGACTCTTAGCCTGCTGACCCCGATTGGGAACTGCAGACGCTTGGTATTGAAGGTGCTGTGGCTTATAGGCGGGCACCTTCCTCGGGTAAAAGGGTTTTTTCCCCGAGCCCTTCCTCTTTTGAGAGGGAGTAGAGGTCTGTCTGGATAAGCGAGTCCTAGTGAGAGTCTCGGACTCGAGTTCCGCCGCCCTATCAGCCATGGGCTTGCCAAAGAGGTTTTCACCTCTGCACGGGACATCGACCAACTTGTCCTGTACCCACGGCTCGAGGTCGGATGACTGAAGCCAGGCCTGTCGGCGGGCACCGATGCCGGCTCCTGCAACTCGGGCCGACGCCTCGAAGCCATCGAGAAATAAACTTCGAGCACTCTCAAATACTATCGGACAAGGTCTGGAACCTCTGCAAGGGTTCCTCGGAGAGACCAGCTGAGAACCCGGTGATTTCTTTTGCCAGGTCTCGGAGGAACATGCCCATATATAGCTGGTATGTCTGGACTCGGCAGGCCATCATGGAGCCCTGGAAGCACTTCCTACCGAGGGCATCCAGGTTACGGGCCTCCTTACCCGGCGGCACCGAGGAGTGCATCTTCTGACTCTTAAGCCGATGCATGGCCAATTCCACAACCATAGAGTGGTGCGGCAATTGCGCCTTTTGGAACCCGGGGCTCTTGCGGACTCGATACAGCGAATCGACCCGCTTGCTCAGCACCGGCGTCGATGCCGGGCATTCCCACATGCGAAAGAGCAGCCGCTCCAGCATAGGGGGAACCGGTACAGTAAAGGCCTCCTTCGGGGGAGAGTCATACTGGAGGGCCTCGAACTCCTCGGCGCGGGGCTCCTCCTCGGGATCCGCGGGGAAGGCCAACGCCTTGGCCATATCCCTCACAAAATCGGAGAAGCGGGTATCCTCCGGAGGGGATCGCCTCCGAAGCTCCGACTCGGGCGAGTCGGAGGGGATGCACCGGGTCTGAAAAGAACCTGGCAATTCGTCCCCTTCCGTGTCCCAGCCCGACACCTCCGTGGAGGAGTCGAGAGGGTCCGTGCGGGCGAGGGTTCGCCCCGACGCCGAAGCCGGCGTCGACGACCCCGGTCCCGAATGTGAGGCCAAGGGAGACCTCGACCGAGGATCGACTCGAGCACGTGTGGACTCGAGGATCGACTCGGCCGCCGGTGTCGACTTGGGCGTCGACATCCCGGTGGTCGGGGCAGATGCACTGGCGAAGCCGGTCATCAATGCCCGCTGCTGGTCCAAGAAGACAGTGATACTGCGCTCCAAGGATGTCAATCTGAGACCAAACTCAGAAGACCCGGCAGCCTCCGACTCGGGCCCCGACGGCGTCGGGCCCGACATCGGTTCCGGAGGGGAGTCCAGGAGGACTATAGCACTCACGTGTCCAGATGGCTCCACTTCTAGGCGGGGAAGTTTGAGAGGTCTCTCTGCCTCTGAGGGCTCAGGGCAGCTGACAGGGCTAAGCGACCCGGCCTTCAAGGGACCAGGTGCGTCCTCCGATGATGCCCGAGAGAGTTTCTTCTTCCGACGATGTTCCCTGTCGGGGGACCCCCGCTCAGAGGAACTCCGATGATACTCGTGGCCGGAGCCACGAGACGTCGAAGCCTCCGACGGGGTCTGGGCCTGACCGGACTCGGGGTCAGAGAAGATTCGTTCCTTTTGTGACTGCCGACTCCTCAGAGACTTTGAGGACAGTCTGCTGCATGGACCGCCACCCGTCGAGTCATGGTTGGGTCCGAGGCAACGGAGGCAGTAGTCATGCATGTCAGTAAGGGACATCAGTTTGGAACAACGACCACATTTTTTAAACCTGCTGGCAGCCATTGGGGGAAAAAGGGCCCCGGCAAGGTCGAAGGACCGCGCCGCCAGGGGAGAAGAAGAAAGTGGCGGGAACGCCAGTTAGAAGGACAAAACTGAAAAAAGGGGATGTGAACGGACTCGATAAGGGTATCGAGGCCAGGCGGGGGGGACACGCGAACCGAGAAAAAACAAACTAAAGAAATGAATCAACTTTTTCAGCGGCGATAACAAACTACGTCTGTAGGGCTCCGCGGAAAGAAGAAGACTGAGCAAGATGGCACCCTCGGGCGGGAAGGGGACCGCGCATGCGCGCTGCAATCCCAAAGGCTTTCTTCGAAAGCTGGGGAAATTGCTCCGCGAGGGCTCCGTCGGCGACGTCACCCATAAGTGAGGACTGACTTCCTGCTTGGTCCTGGAGAATAGAAATTACACTTACCTGGTAATTGTTGTTCCTTGAGGAACTCCAGTTCAGTCCTTCACCTCTGGGTAGTGCACCTCCTCCTGCAGCTTGAAGACTGGGCATGTCAAATTTGTGACATCACTGGATGTATCCTCCTGATCTCTCCCATCAGCCCCAGTGAACTATTGACAAAGGAGCAACAAATAAGTAGCTAAAGCATTAATTACAACTTTAAACTTAATAATTAACTTTTAAAACTAAAGCACTCTAAAAATAAGGGAGAAAACAACAACCTCCTCCTTGTCCTTTCTTCTTCCCCCAAGATCAGAGTAAGACAGAAAGGAAGAAAGAAAGAAGTCAGACAGGTCAGAGAAAAAGAAACACTGCGATTTCCGTAATATCTAAAACTATTACACTCTTAGAAACCGACCCCCCCCCCCCCCCAAACTGACGGCCAACTGCTGAATTGATCATCCCCAGGCGGGATTGAGGACTGAACTGGAGTTCCTCAAGGAACAACAATTACCAGGTAAGTGTAATTTCTATTTCCTTATCGTTCCTCCAGTTCAGTCCTCCACCTCTGGGTTGTAACAGAGCAGTAATCATTGGGAGGGACCTTTCCACCCGGATCGCAGTACCGTCGACCCGAAACAGGCATCACCCGCCGCCTGCACATCTAGGCGATAATGCTTGCTGAAAGCATGGAGAGACGACCAAGTCGCCGCTCTGCAAATCTCCAAAGGCGGGACCAAACTGTGCTCCGCCCAAGATATTGCTTGCGCCCTAGTAGAATGAGCCCGTAAGCCAACCGGTACCGGACAGCCTTGCAAGATATGTTGTTGTTGTTGTTAAGTGCCGTCGAGTCGGAGTCGACTCATGGCGACCCTCTGGATAGCTATCCTAAATTGTGTTCGGTCTTCAGTCAGGTAGCTCATTGTTGACAGACTGGTACCCGTAGCTGCTGTTATTGTATCGATCCATCTCATTGCTGGCCTTCCTCTTTTGCGTTGACCTTCTATCTTGCCAAGCATAATGTCTTTCTCTAATGATCTCTCTCTTCGCATGATGTGTCCAAAGTATGACAGTCGAAGTCTTGTCATCTGAGCTTCTAAAGAAAGCTTAGGTTTGATCTCCTCTAGTACCGACTGGTTTGTTCTTCGGGCAGTCCATGGTATACACAGTATTCGCCGCCAGCACCATAATTCAAAGGCATCAATTTTCTTCCTCTCTATCTTTTTCACTGTCCAGCTTTCACATCCATATGATATTATTGAAAATACCATGGCTTGAACAAGTCGAATCTTTGTATGGAGAGAGACATCTCTGCTCTTGAGAATCTTATCTAGGTCTTTCATAGCCATTCTGCCAAGAGCAATGCGTCGTCTGATTTCTTGACTGCTTGTTGCTTCTTTATTGATAGTTGATCCAAGTAGGTTAAAGTTGTTCACAATTTCAATTTCTTCTCCTTCAACGATGAACCTGTTGATTATGCCAGTTGTCATGATCTTTGTCTTCAATACATTAAGGTGCTGGCCCATTTTGAGACTATGTTCTTTGATTGTGAGAAGCAAATGTTTCAGATCATCTTCACTTTCAGCCAGTAATGTGGTATCATCAGCATAGCGAAGGTTGTTGATGAGTCTTCCACCAATCTTCACACCTCTGTTGTCTTCATACAATCCTGCTTCTCTGATGATTTGTTCTGCATATACATTAAACAGGTAGGGGGAAAGTATGCAGCCTTGTCTTACACCTTTGCTTATTTTAAACCATTCTGTTTCTCCTTGTTCCGTTCAAACTGTTGCTTCTTGATCAATGTACAGATTGCGCAAGAGAACGATCAGGTGTTCTGGTATACCCATGCTTCTTAATGTGGCCCAGAGTTTCTCATGGTTTACACAGTCAAAAGCCTTGCTATAGTCGATAAAGCACAAATAGATATCCTTTTGGTATTCTTTAGTCTTTTCAAGGATCCATCTCACATCCGCAATGATGTCTCTCGTTCCTCGCCCTTTCCTGAACCCTGCTTGCACTTCAGGTAGTTCTTGTTCCAGGTATGGTTGTAGTCTCTTTTGAATAATCTTCAGTAGAATCTTGCTGGCATGTGGGATCAGAGCGATTGTGCGATAATTTTCACAGTCAGTTGGATCACCTTTCTTTAGTATTGGTATAAACACAGATCTTTTCCAGTCAGTTGGCCATGATGTTGTCTTCCATATTTCTTGGCAGAGCCTTGTGAGTACGGTAACAGCTGCATCAGATTGCTGCAATACTTCTATGGGAATGCTATCAATGCGTGGTGCTTTGTTCTTTGATAAGGCTTTCAATGCTGCTTCAACTTCTTCTTTCATCACCAATGGTTCCCGATCATAAGGTACAGGTTGAAACGGCTGTTGGTCCACTTAATCTTTATCATATAAAAACTCTGTATATTCCTTCCACCTTTTCTTGATCTTCTCAGCATCATTCAACATAGAACCTTGAGCATCTTGTAACATTCCAATTCGAGGCTGGAACTTTTTCTTTAACTCTTGTAGCTTTAGGAAAGCCGATCTTGTTCTTCCTCTAATAGTTTCTGCTTCTATTTCCTTGCAAGTGTCATTATTTATTTTTTATTTATTTATTTATTTAACTGTATTTATATCCCGTTTTTCACCGGGTCAAAGCGGTGGGCCATATAACCAGGGGAGGGAATCAAATGTGGGGGGGGGGGGGCCATCACCGGGGGTTCAACATTGATGATTTTTGGGTGGACATAGTATAGTACTTTTCCTTGTCCTGTCTTGCTGCACGTTGGAAATCTCTGTTGAGTTCTGCGATTGTCTTTCTTTCTCCTCTGGCTTTAGCTTCTCTGCGTTTCTGGGCAATTTTCAGAGTTTCTTCCGTCATCCATTTTGGCCGTTTTTGCTTTTTCACCTTTTGTAGAGACTTCTCGCTTTCTTCCAACACAGCCTTCTTGATGTCATTCCATAACTCTTCCGGAGCTCTGTCATTTGTATCTAAAGCAGCAAATCTATTTTGCAGGCAGTCTTTAAATTCCAGTGGTATATTCTCAAGGTCATATTTTGCTGCATTCATGAGTGGTTTGCTCTTTTTCAACTTTAGCTTGAGTTTGCATACTAGTAGTTGATGATCTGTACCACAGTCAGCTCCAGGTTTTGTCTTTGTTGATGTTACAGAGCTTTTCCATCGTTGACTTCCACATATGTAGTCAGTTTGATTTTTATATAATCCATTCGGTGAAGTCCATGTGTACAGTCGCCGCTTGTGTTGCTGGAAGAAGGTGTTTGAGATGAATAGATCATTGGTCTTGCAGAATTCTATCAGTCTTTCTCCAGCTTCATTTCTGTTGCCAAGTCCATATTTTCCAACTACTCTGCCTTCTTCTTTGTTGCCAACCTTTGCGTTCCAGTCACCCATGACTATCAGGATATCCTGTTTGCATGTTCTGTCAATTTCAGCTTGTACTTGTTCATAGAACTCTTCAATTTCATTCTCTTCTGCAGCTGTTGTTGGGGCATATACTTGAATTATAGTTGTGTTGATAGGCAATCCTCGTAGACGAATAGAGATTAAGCGTTCGCTGACTGCATTGTATTTCATTACAGTTCTTGCAAGTTTCTTCTTTATTATAAATGCAACACCATTTCTTCTTTGTCTTTCATTTCCAGCATAGTAGACCATGTGATCATCTGATGCAAAGTGCCCCATGCCAGTCCATTTCAGTTCGCTGACACCCAACAGATCAAGTTGTACACGTTCCATTTCATTCTTGACCACCTCAAACTTCCCATGGTTCATGCTTCGTATGTTTCATGTTCCAATGTGTAAGACATCTTTACAGCTTCTGACTCTCATTTCATGCGCAGCTACATCAGCAGTCAGACTTCCCGAGGGCTTTGATCCAACCACATCATAAATGCTGGCTTTACTCTGAAAAGTCTTCAGCTCTTCCCCAGTAGCTAGTTGAGTGCCTTCTGACCTGGGGGTCTCATCTTCCAGCACCATAGCACAATTTGTTTTGTTGTAACTATCCATTGGGTTTTCATGGCAAGATACAGAAGTAGATTGCCGGGCCTTTCTTCCGCGCAGTTTAAGTTTGGTGTTGTTGCCGTTGTCACAAAAATGTGATCCTCCGCCATCAACACTGTCCCATTCTGCTGCTGCCCAGATGGGTGGTTTGTCTTGGTCTGGCACCTCAGCTGAGACCTGTCCATCTTGGGAGACTCTGCCAGTAGTTAAACTACCGATAGTTTACCTCTCAGCATCACTGATGCACGCAAGCCCTCACAGCACGACAAGCTGCAAACCAAGTGCAAGATATACGCTGATGCTATTGCTTCCCAGACCCATCTGGAAATTGAAGCTTTAGCTACTGTCTCACCTTTATAGGGGCCTCCAAAGAGAATGAATAGACGTTCAGACTTACGAAAGTTCTCCGAAACCTTCAAATATTGACGCAGAACTCTCTTTATGTCCAAATCGACGTAGACTACGGTCTGATACGCTTTCTTCCGAAGCAGCCAATACTGGTAACGACACTGACTGATTCAAGTGAAAATGTGAAACTATCTTAGGCAGAAACGACGGAACTGGACGCAACACGACCTTTTCCCTAGAAAAAAAACAAAAATGGCTCTCGGCAAGACAACGCCTGCAGCTCCGAGACTCGCCGAGCTGAACAAATAGCTACTAGAAACACTGTCTTTAAGGTCAAATCTTTGACTGAAGCCTGTGATAAGGGCTCAAAGGATTCCCTAGTTAATGCTCCTAACACCAAACTGAGGTCCCACGGAGGTCCCACTATTCTGCGAGAGGGCCTTATTCTAGAGACCGCTTTTAGAAAACTCACCACATCAATGTGAGAGCCCAAGGAAACTCCCTGAACCCTGCCTCTACAGCAAGCCAGAGCTGGCAGCTGGACTCTTAACGAACTGGCCACCAAGCCCTTATCAAAACCATCCTGTAAGAAACTTAATACCAAAGGCACCGAAACCGTGGCAGCACGGACCTGTCACCTCGAACACCAGTACTCAAATATACGCCATATTCGTACATATGCTAGGGATGTGGCACGCTTTCTGGCACGAAGCAAGGTCGCAATAACGGCTCCCGAATAACCTTTTTTCCTTAACCTCGCCCTTTCAATGGCCAAGCCGTATGCGAGAACCGATCCACCTGAGGCATCCGCAGTGGACTCTGCCTCAATAGATTCTCCATTGCCGGCAACCTCCAAAGATCTCCGTCGATAAGCCAGACCAAATCGGCATACCACAGCCATCTCGGCCAATCCGGTTCTACTAACAGCACCCTGCCTGGATAAGCTTCGATGCGCTGAACCACTCGTCCTATGAGCGCCCACAGGGGAAAGAAATAGAGGAGACCAGATGACAGCCAACGTTGCATCAGGGCGACGACCCCTTCCGACATCCTCTCTCACCTTCGGCTGAAGAAGTGATTCGCCTTGGCTGAGTAAAATGTCGCCATGAGATCCATGATCGGCGGCCCCCATCTGTGGACTAACTGAGCAAACACGTCCGGATGGAGCTCCCATTCCCCGGCATCCACCCAGACTCTGCTCAGAAAATCTGCCATCACATTGTCCGTTCCTGTGATGTGCGCCGCCAAGATCGCCTGGATTCGAAGTTCCACCCAGGCGAACAGCGCCTCTGCTTCCTCTTCCATGGCAGCGTTTCCCGTTCCGCCCTGCCGATTGATGTAAGCCACCGTTGCGGAATTGTCCGACAGCACTCACACTGCCTGACCTTTTACCTCGGCTTCAAAAGCTTGAAGTGCTAGAGCCACCGCCCATAGCTCTAGCCGGCTGATCGACCACTGGGTCTCCCGGGCGCTCCAAGTCCCTTGTGTGAAGAGATCCCCGTAATGTGCTCTCCATCCAATGAGGTTCGCATCTGTCAGCACTGGAAGCCATTGAGGTTGCTCCAGGGGCAAGCCCACCTCCAGATTTCCTGGGCAAAGCCACCACTGGAGAGATCGCCTGACTCAAATAGGACAGGGGAGACGTCTGCTCAGAGCATCATCCTGATGAGACCAACGCCGCAACAACGACTTCTGCAATGGGTGCAGGTGAGCTCTGGATCAAGGCACCACCTCTAGGGTTGCCGCCATTGTATCGAGCACTCGAATATAGGTCCACACTGATGGTGCCAGATTGGACATGAATCTGTGCACTAATTGTCGAAGAGCTTGCGCTCGGC
This sequence comes from Ichthyophis bannanicus, assembly GCA_033557465.1. Lineage (NCBI taxonomy): Eukaryota > Metazoa > Chordata > Amphibia > Gymnophiona > Ichthyophiidae > Ichthyophis > Ichthyophis bannanicus. The sequence goes on along the minus strand of CM066032.1, from coordinate 100,613,399 downwards.
GGTCTGGCAAGAACACAGCTCCCCACTGCGTGTCGAAGCATACTCCCAAGTACTCTAGAATCTGTGACGGGACTAAGCTGCTCTTGGCAAAATTGACTACCCAGCCGAGGCTCTGCAGTAACTTCACAACCTTGTCCGTCACCTGCGCGCTCTCGACCTTGGACTTTGCCCGAATCAACCAACCAATCGTCTAGATAAGGGTGTACTAAAATTCCTTCCTTCTGCAGCGCCGCCGCAACCACCACCATGACCTTGGTGAAGGTATGCAGAGCTGTCGCTGGACCGAAGGGCAAAGCCTGAAATTGGTAATGTCCCCACAGTAGAGCAAACCTCAAAAAAATCTTTGATGAGCTTCTCTGATCGGGATGTGTAAATACGCCTCGGTAAGGTCTAGGGAGGTCAAAAATTCCCCCTGCCGAACCGCCACTATTACCAAACGCAAGGTTTGCATCCGGAAGCGAGGCACTTGAAGACAACGGTTCACTCTTTTTAAGTCCAGGATAGGCTGGAGTGAGCCTTCTTTCTTTGGCACCACAAAATAAATGGAATAACGACCGATGTCGAAATCCACCGGAGGCACTGGTACCACAGCTCCCAACTGCAAAAGACGATCCAATGTTTACCGCACTGACAACGTTTTCTGCCGGCCTCTGCAAGGGGAACGTACGAATGAATCTAGTATGGGACGAGCCAGTTTGAGAGCATAACCTTCCCATATTATTTCCAACAACCATTGGTCGGAAGTTATTTGGACCCAGGCATGAAGGAACTCCCGAAGTACACCTCCAATCTTTTGACTTCCCACCTGGGCCCACCTCGTTTCATTGTGACTTTCGAGCCGACTTTGCAGTGGTTGCTGCAAAACCTCTACCTGCTCCCCGAAACCCACGAAATCTCTGGGCTCTAGAAGCAAATCTTCCTCTTTGGAAGCCTCCTAACTGAGAAGTACGAAACCTCCGGAAATCTCGAAATCTCACACCGACGGTAGCTTAGGCTTGTCCTCCGGCAGTCTGCCACCTTTGGATTCTCCCAAATCCTTAACCAGTTTTTCCAGATCTTCCTCAAACAACAACTTTCCTTTAAAGGGAAGCTTGCTGAGGCGCGCTTTAGAAGAACCATCGGCCGACCAATTCCATAGCCACAGGTAATACCAAGCAGCTACCAATGAGGACATACTATTTGCTAATGCTCTAATCAAATTGTAGTGAACATCTGCCAAATACGCCAAACCCGATTCCAGCCTTGTCACCTCCAACAATTGCTCCTGTTCCGGTTGAACAGACTGCCGTAAGCGTTGAGACCACCGCAGACAAGCTCTCGCTACCCAAGCCCCACAAATGGAAGCTTGCAACAACAGAGCGTTCCCCTCAAAGGCTTGTTTCAACAAACTATCCACCTTCCTGTCTTGTGCATCCTTCAAGGCTGCGCTTCCTTCCACAGGAATAGTGGTCTTCTTAGTGATCGCTGACACCGCCGCATCTATCCGTGGGGACCGAAACCTTTCCTTTTCCTTGTCCGCCAAGGGGAAGAGTCTGTTAATTGTTCTCACCACTCTGAGTCCCGCTTCTGGGAGATCCCATTCATCCTGGTTCATACAATCCACCACCCGGTGAACAGGGAACACCACCTGAGATTGCCGCACTGCTTGAATGAGAGGGGCCTCCAAACCCTCTTCCTCCAACGGTTGGATCGAACTCAGGTTGAGCGTCTGAAGGGACTCTGTAGTGAGTGCCGTAAGCTCATCCTTCCAGAAGACCCGGATTATCCTCGCCTGATCCTCTGGCTCTGGAATCTCGCCTTCTTCCAGCTCGTCCAGCCCCGATTCGAGATCCAACCCGGCCTCCTCCATCTCGGGCCATTCCCTATCTGAGAACGGAAGGTCAAGAGGTCTCGTCCTCTTAAGGGCTGAGAAGCGCGGGAAACAGCCCGGGCCTGAATTCGGCTCTGCTTCGCCAAAACTTCTGCTTCCCGCTCAATACCCCGCCAAAAGAACTTAACCGTAGAATGAAGACACTCACCTCCGGAGGAGACTACAGCCCCACTACACTCTCTCTCTGCCGGTCCGCCCTGCATGCCGCCCTGCAAACCGCTATGCTGCTCGTCCCCGCTGCGAGCAGCGTTCGCGGTGAGGGCTGACCTCTCTACGTCACCGGCTCTCCCCAATGCCCCGAGCGATCTGAGACAGCAGCGAGCCTGTCAATCTCTCCCCTGCCGGGCTCCCCTCCGTGCAGTCTAGGAGGGGAGAGCCGTCCCAAGGAAGCGCAGGCAGAAAGAAATGGGAGACAGAGAACAAGAATGGCACCAGATCGAGGCTGAACCTGTCTGGTATTTTTTTTTAAAGGTATAGCACCCCCAAATGAAGAAATAGAAATAGACAGTGATCAAATAAAAATTTAAACTCTGCTATCTAACTAATGCTCCTTATCCGTTCCTCAAGTGAGCCCAGCACCTAGGCTCATTAAGTCCTCCTGTTGCATGGAGACTGGACACACTGGGGCTGATGGGAGAGACCAGCAGGATACATCCAGTGATGTCACGAATTTGATATGCCCAGTCTCCAAGCTGCAGGAGGAGGTGTACTACCCAGAGGTGGAGGACTGAACTGGAGGAACAATAAGGAATAAATACATAAATAAAATTTGATTTTGGTGTAATCTCAGTAAGAGAAACATAAATCCTCTCCACTACCAGGGCATTTTGTAAAGTAATAAAAACACTACAAAAGTCATTCAGGATCCATACAGCAAATTTACCATACTGTAACAGCACTAACTTACACAAGTCACATAACAAGGCTCTATTTAGGAAAAGGCAGCGCCATAAATAATGTAGTGGACCCTATTACATCAATACACCTATTGGGAAATTGAACAAGTCAGATTACTTCAGATGCCTAGATAGAAATGTCATGTACAGAACACCTGGCCTTGATCACACACTCAGACAGACATTCACCAAATAAAGGATAAGCAACCACAAACTTAAAATAAAAATATGTAGCCAGAAATTAAATTGAAACACCAAGAAGTTACACTCTATATGTAGCACAACACCAGAGAAATAGAGAATAAAGCATTTCCCTGCACTCTTAAAATATAAAGACCGCAGTTGTGAATTCCCAAAACTGGCATATTCCAATCGCTCCATTAAAAATAAAATTCTTTTTCTACCTTTGATGTCTGGCCATTTTATGTTTCTAATCGTGTTGGTACCAGTCTTTTCTTTCTGCTTTCCTCTGTCTTCTCTTAACTCTCTTGCCAGAGTCTCCAGTTCATCTGCTACTACTTCTCCAGTTGTCTGTCTTCATTTGTTACACCTATCTTTAATATTTATCTTTCTCTTTCAGCTTTCTTCCATTTATTTTTCTGCCTTTATCCACTTAGATTTCACTCAAAATCTCCCTCTTTCTAATGCATCTACCTACAGCTTTCCATCTCTTCTTCTTTCCCAGTCCTTTGCAAACTCTCTCCTCTCTCCTACCCTTCAAGCAGCATCTTCTGTCTTTCTCTCCCACCCTTCATCCAGCATCCCCTTCTTCTCCCACCTTTTGTCCAGCATCTTCTCTCCCTTCCCATCCTTTGTCCAGCATCTTCTCTCTCTGACCTCTCGACCATTTGTCCAGCATATTTTTTCTCAACCCCCTTCATCCAGCATCTCTCATTTGTCTCATGTGACCAGTATCCGCCTTCTATGTCTCTATCCCCCTGCTGAGTGCAGTATCTCCCCATTTCCTTATTGCCCCTCATGCCTAGCATCCTCCCTCTCTCTCTATATCCATCCTTCTATGTCCAGCATCTCTAGTGCCCTGCCCCCCACCCCCATGTCAGCATTTTCTATCACCCTACCCTCCCAGTGTCCAGCATACCCTCTTTGTATCCTTCCCCCCCAATGCCAGCATCACCCCCTCTCGTCATACTCCTACCCCAATGCCCAGTATCTGCCCTATCTCCCTATTCCCCAATGCCAGCATCACCCCCTCTTCATACTCTTACCCCAATGCCCAGTATCTGCCCTATCTCCCTATTCCCCAATGCCAGCATCACCCCCTCTCTTCATACTCCTCCCCCAATGCCCAGTATCTGCCCTACCTCCCTATTCCCCTGATGTCCAGCATTCCCTTTGTCTGTCTCTATCCCCCTCTTATATTCATTATCCCCTTCTGTCTTGTTATATCGTTCCCCCTGGTCCAGCATCTTCTGCCTTCCTATCCCCAATCCCCCCCCCCCCCCCATGTCCAGGATTTCCACTGTCACTCAACCCCTCCCTCCTGGTATTCCTCTGTGTCTTTATCTGTCTATTGTGGTCTCTATCCCCACCCATATTCATCACTGCCCCCTCCTAATCTAGCATCTCCTCTTTCTTTTCCTCTTCCCCAAGTCAGCATCTTCCTCCCCCCTCCCAGTACCTCTTGTTTTGGTCTCCCATACTGATCCAGCATCTCCCTTCTATATCCAACATCCCCTCCTTTGTCCTCCAAGCAAGTTTCTCTCTCACCTGATCCAGGATTTCCTCTTCCCTGCCCCCGCACCGATTGGGTGTTCATCTTGTCTTTTTCTCTCTGCTGCCTGCCATGCCGCTTCTGCTTCCCTGGACACGCGGCAGCAGCAAATGAGAAAGAAAGCACGGGGCCATCAAGCTTGCATGCGCCTCCCGCCCCTTCAGAAACAGGAAGTGTTCATCAGAGGGGCGGGACTAGCAGAGCCTTAGAGAAGCGCGCACATTCAACAGCCCCACGCCTTCTCTCTTGGCGCTGCCACACATCCAGGAAGGAGTCAGCGCATTGCAAGCAGCAGAGAGAAGAAAAAAATGCATGCAGCATGCAGCAGCAGCTGCAGTGGAGGAGATGACAGCGAATGATGGTAGCCTCAGTGGAAGCAACCAGGATAGAATCTGATGTTACTTCCTTTAGGAGGCTCAAGAAGTTCTGGCACAAATTAAGCCCTGCTCAGCGGACAAATTTAGTGGTGTTTCAATTAGATGTAGTTTGTAGTATTTCTGGATGAGATCCCAGATGTTGGAGGTTAGACTGGGCCAACAGATTTCGTATAAGCTTTGCTTTCCTCCAACCAGTAGATTGTCTAAAATGGAAACTGGGATACCGGTTATGTCTTTCTGGACTCTGGAGCCAGTTGAATCCCTCTAACTATTTTGGGCTGAAGAGCTGTATCTGGGATGAGAGTAAGGTCCCTATTGCACTTGGTAGGATAGAGGGGGAGGAGAATATCTCCTTTTCTGAGGGCAATATGCTCTTATTTAATAAAATTTAATTTAATTGTTTGCAGCTTGTCGTGCTGTGAGGGCTTGTGTGCATCAGTGATGCTGAGAGCTAAACTATCCGTAGTTTAACTACTGGCAGGGTCTCCCAAGATGGATAGGTCTCAGCTGAGGTGCCAGACTAAGACAAACCACCCATCTGGGCAGCAGCAGAATGGGATAGTGTTGACGGCAGAGGATCACATTTCTGTGACAACGGCAACAACACCAAACTTAAACTGTGCGGAAGAAAGGCCCGGCAATCTACTTCTGTATCTTGCCATGAAAACCCAATGGATAGTTACAACAAAACAAATTGTGCTATAGTGCTGGAAGATGAGACCCCCAGCTCGGAAGGCACTCAACTAGCTACTGGGGAAGAGCTGAAGACTTTTCAGAGTAAAGCCAGCATTTATGATGTGGTTGGATCAAAGCCCTCGGGACGTCTGACTGCTGATGTAGCTGCGCATGAAATGAGAGTCAGAAGCTGTAAAGATGTCTTACGCATTGGAACATGGAACGTACGAAGCATGAACCAAGGGAAGTTGGAGGTGGTCAAGAATGAAATGGAACGTGTACAACTTGATCTGTTGGGTGTCAGCGAACTGAAATGGACTGGCATCGGGCACTTTGCATCAGATGATCACATGGTCTACTATGCTGGAAATGAAAGACAAAGAAGAAATGGTGTTGCATTTATAATAAAGAAGAAACTTGCAAGAACTGTAATGAAATACAATGCAGTCAGCGAACGCTTAATCTCTATTCGTCTACAACCATACCTGGAACAAGAACTACCTGAAGTGCAAGCAGGGTTCAGGAAAGGGCGAGGAACGAGAGACATCATTGCGGATGTGAGATGGATCTTTGAAAAGACTAAAGAATACCAAAAGGATATCTATTTGTGCTTTATCGACTATAGCAAGGCTTTTGACTGTGTAAACCATGAGAAACTCTGGGCCACATTAAGAAGCATGGGTATATCAGAACACCTGATCGTTCTCTTACACAATCTGTACATTGAACAAGAAGCAACAGTTTGAACGGAACAAGGAGAAACAGAATGGTTTAAAATAAGCAAAGGTGTAAGACAAGGCTGCATACTTTCCCCCTACCTGTTTAATTTATATGCAGAACAAATCATCAGAGAAGCAGGATTGCATGAAGACAACAGAGGTGTGAAGATTGGTGGAAGACTCATCAACAACCTTCGCTATGCTGATGATACCACATTACTGGCTGAAAGTGAAGATGATCTGAAACATTTGTTTCTCACAATCAAAGAACATAGTCTCAAAATGGGCCTGCACCTTAATGTAAAGAAGACAAAGATCTTGACAACTGGCATAATCAACAGGTTCATCGTTGAAGGAGAAGAAATTGAAATTGTGAACAACTTTAACCTACTTGGATCAACTATCAATAAAGAAGCAACAAGCAGTCAAGAAATCAGACGACGCATTGCTCTTGGCAGAATGGCTATGAAAGACCTAGATAAGATTCTCAAGAGCAGAGATGTCTCTCTCCAAACAAAGATTTGACTTGTTCAAGCGATGGTATTTTCAATAAATAGTAATTACACTTACCTGGTAATTGTAGTTCCTTGAGTGACGACAGCTTAGTCCTCTACTGATGGATAGTGCACCTCCTCCTGCAGCTTGAAGACTGGACCAATCAAATTTCAGCATCACCGAAGGTAGCGTACTGGCATCCCTCTATAGCCCCAGTGAACTATTGACAAAGCAGACTCAACAAAACAAATGCAAGAACAGTTAGCTAACCTTATATAACATTTTTATTTATCTTTGCAAGGGAAAGAAAGGTGGAAACTTCCCCAAAATAGAAACAGAAGAAAGAAATCACCTCTAAAAGGTAAAGATTCCCCTGCTTGCCAAACCACAACCAGGCAGCGAGAGAAAAGAGCAGACAGAGTACAAAGCGAATCAGAGCACACGTCCCATGCGACATACTCACCTGTACCGACAGCCGACAAAAGCTAACGCGTGCCGCGCCTAATCCTCACCCCAAGGGCGGGACGGAGGACTAAGCTGTCGTCACTCAAGGAACTACAATTACCAGGTAAGTGTAATTACTATTTCCTTAGCGTTCCTCCAGCTTAGTCCACTACTGATGGGATGTAACAGAGCAGTACTAACGGGAGGGACCCTGCCAGCCGGCACGCAAAACAGCTGACCCAAAACAGGCATCCGCTGCCGCCAGCACATCAAGCCGATAGTGCTTACTGAAAGTATGCATAGACGACCACGTCGCCACCTTACAAATTTCGACTGGCGGGACCAGACTGTGCTCAGCCCAGGACGCAGCCTGCGCTCTAGTAGAATGAGCTCTTAGCCCCACCGGAGCCGGGCGCCCCTGCAACATGTAAGCCGAGACAATGGCTTCTTTAACCCATCTGCAAATGGATGCTTTTGCCACCGCTTCCCCTTTCCTGGGACCCCCAAACAGCACAAACAAGCGATCCGATTTGCGGAAGGGCTCGGTGACCTTCAAATAACGACGTAACATTCTCTTAATATACAAGCGACTAAGGCCACGATCAGAAGCCTGCTCTCCCGCTGCTCGCAAGACCGGAAGAGAGACCTCCTGATTCACATGAAAGGGAGAAGAGACCTTCGGCAGAAAGGAAGGCACTGGTCGGAGCACCACTTTGTGATCCGAAAAACAGAGGAAGGGCTCCCTACAAGAAAGGGCCTGAAGCTCCGAAATACGGCGCGCTGAAGAAATCGCCACTAGAAACACCGTCTTAAGAGTCAAATCCTTCACTGAAACTTGGGAGAAAGGCTCAAACGGAGCTCTGCCGAGCGCCCGTAATACCAAGTTGAGATCCCACGGTGGGATGGAAATCCGACGCGCCGGACGCATTCTGGAAACCGCCTTCAGAAAACGCCCGACGTCGGCATGCTCCCCGAGAGGCACGCCCTGGACCTTACCTCTGTAACAGGCCAGAGCCGCCAACTGCACTCTTAAGGAACTTGCCGCCAGTCCCTTAACAAAGCCATCCTGTAAAAATTCCAATACCACTGGAATCGATGCCGTAGCAGCGCGGATCTGACGCCTCGAACACCAGTCCTCGAAGATTTGCCAAACGCGGACGTAAGCAAGGGAGGTCGACCGCTTACGCGCCTGTAGTAGAGTCGCCACGACGGCCTTAGAATATCCTTTTCTTCTTAGCCGCACCCTTTCAATGGCCAAGCCGTAAGCGAGAATCTCTCCACTCGCGGCATGAGGAGCGGACCCTGAACCAGAAGCTTCGGGGATATCGGGAGCCGCCACGGAGTCCCGTCCAGCAAGCGCACTAGATCTGCATACCACGGATGCCTGGGCCAATCCGGCGCTATCAGTAGCACCTGGCCCTGGTGTGCTTCGATTCGCTGAATCACTCGCCCTATGAGCGCCCACGGAGGAAATACGTAGAGCAGACCCGACGAGGGCCACGGTCGCATGAGGGCATCGAGCCCCTCTGACATGGGCTCCCGTCTCCTGCTGAAGAACCGCGACACTTTCGCAGAGTGAAACGTTGCCATGAGATCCATGATCGGTGCACCCCACCGAGACACTAGTTGTTCGAACACCGAGGGATGCAGCTCCCATTCTCCGGCATCCACTTGATTCCTGCTGAGAAAATCCGCCGTCACGTTGTCTTTCCCGGCTATGTGCGCTGCGGAGATCGCCTGCAACCGTGGTTCTATCCAGGCGAACAGCCGCTGGGACTCCTCCTCCATGCCTGCGCTTCCGGTACCGCCCTGTCGATTTATGTAAGCTACGGTCGCGGCATTGTCGGAAAGTACCCGCACCGCACGGCGCATGACCTGCCTTTCGAAGCTCTGTAGCGCCAGAAACACCGCTCTCAGCTCCAAGCGGTTGATCGCCCAACCGCTCTCCTCCGGGGACCAGAGTCCCTGCGCAAAGTCCACTCCGCAATGAGCTCCCCAGCCCGTGAGACTGGCATCTGTCAACAGCGGAGTCCAGTCTGGCTGCTCCAACGGCATCCCCGCCTGAAGGGAGGCTGGCCGAAGCCACCATCGCAGGTCCCGCCTGACCTGCGGTGGGCAGGGCAGCCGCATGCTCAAGGGATCGAACTGATTGGACCAGCGGTGGAGCAGGGCCCGCTGCAACGATCGCATGTGAAACCTGGCCCAAGGCACCACTTCCAACGCTGCCACCATCGTCCCCAACACCTAAAGATATTTCCACGCCGACGGGGCTGCGAGCTTCCGAAAGTCCCGTACCAGACCCCGAAGAGCTAGGGCCCTCCGTTCTGTTAGAAACACCGACCCTTTGCGAGTATCGAATAGTACTCCCAAGTACTCGAGAGACTGAGTCGGCGTTAGATGACTTTTGACCGGGTTGACCACCCAGCCCAGGGACTGTAGCAGATCGACGACCTTCCTTGTGGCCTGCACGCTCTCGGCCTGTGACTTTGCTCGGATCAGCCAATTGTCCAGGTACGGATGGACTAAAGACTCCCTCCTTGTGCAACGCCGCTGCCACCACCACCATTATCTTGGTGAACACGCGCGGCGCTGTTGCCAGCCCAAAGGGCAGGGCCTGGAACTGGTAGTGTCCCCAAGGGAGTGCGAAGCGCAGAAATTTTTGGTGAGACTCCCTGATGGGAATATGGAGATAAGCTTCTGTGAGATCGAGAGACATCAAAAACTCTCCCTGACGAACTGCGACAATAACCGAACGAAGGGTTTCCATACGAAAATGCTGTACCCGGAGATAGTGATTCACCCCTTTGAGATCCAGAATGGGGCGAAGAGTGCCATCCTTCTTTGGCACCACAAAATAAATTGAATAACGCCCCTTGCAGAGTTCTGCCGGCGGAACTGGAACGACCGCTCCTAACCGCAAAAGACGGTCCAGCGTTTGCCGCACCTGAAGCGCCTTCTGGGGACCCCTGCAGGGGGACTCCACGAACGAATCTAGAACCGGCTGCGTGAGATCTAACGCATAGCCCTCGCGAATGATCTCCAACACCCAGAGATCGGATGTGATGTGGGTCCAGGCAGAAAAGAAACTCCGAAGACGACCACCGATCGGTTGCAATTCTGCCGGGACCCGCCGCCCTTCATTGGGACTTCCGGAGGGCTGTCGGGGCCGCCGCTGCGAATCCACGACTGGCGCCGCGAAACCCTCGAAACCCTTGGGCTCGAGACACAAACCGTCCTCTTTAGGATCCCGCAAAACGGGGCGACCGAAACCTCCGAAAGTCTCGAGACTGCCCCCGAAAGGACAAAGCGGGTTTACCCCTTTTTGGCCTATCTTCCGGCAATCTGCCGCCTTTAGAGTCCCCCAAGTCCTTAACCAACTTATCCAGGTCCTCACCAAACAAGAGCTTCCCCTTAAACGGGAGCTTGCCTAGACGCCACTTAGAAGAGCCATCCGCTGCCCAATTCTTCAGCCAGAGACCTACGCGCCGCTACCAAGGAACCCATACTATTGGAGAGGGCCCTGATGAGGTCGTACTGTACATCCGCCAAATAGGCCGATCCAGACTCTAAGCGCTGGAGCTCTCGCACCTCGTCGGGCTCAAAGGACGCAGACTGCTGCAGGCGCTGAACCCAGCGAAGACAGGCCCGAGCGACCCAAGCCCCACAAATGGAGGCCTGCAACGCCACTGCGTCCGCCTCAAAAGATTGCTTCAAGAATCCGTCCATTTTTCTATCTGACGCTTCTTTCAAGGCCGCAGCACCTTCCACTGGGATCGTGGTTTTCTTAGTGACCGCGGAAACCGCAGCGTCAATCTTTGGAGAACGAAACCTGTACTTATCTTTTTCTGACAGTGGATACAGCTTGTTCATGATCTTCATCCCTTTCAGTCCGGACTCGGGATTATCCCACTCCGTCTGAATCATCTGATCAATAACCTTATGGATAGGAAACACCACGTGTGTCTGACGGACCGCCTGAATAATGGGATCTGCGCCATCTTTGTCCTCGGCCGGCTGCTCAGCAGATATCCGAAGCGTCTGAAGAGCCTCCGCAATAAGGGCCGGCAACTCTTCCCGGCGAAAAACTCTTATGATTTTTGCCTGATCCTCAGGCTCAGGGATTTCCCCGTCCTCTAACTCCTCCATTTCCGTATCTACATCCAAGTCGGCTTCCGCCCCCTCCTGCCAGTCCGTCTCGGAGAGAACAGGCTCGACCGCACGTGTCCTTTTGGCCGGCCGCACTGTAACAGATTCGCGCTCTGCTATACCAGCCCGCGCGCTAGATGAAGGAAGGGACAGGGACCCTGCCACGAAGCCCTGCCGTCTGCGACAAAACGCCTGATGCATAAGCAGGACAAAATCAGGAGAAAAATCATCCATCTGCAGCGCGTTGCCAAGATCAGAATGCGTGCCCGAAGCGCCCAAGGGTGGTTCAGCTGCTGGAGCTGAAGGCCCCGCTACAGGCTCTGCACTCTCTGTACCCGTGAGGGCTGCAGGGGCAACCGGTGTCATGGAAATCTCTAACTGCTGCTCCATGCTAAGTGAGACTGACGCACAGCGTTGACAGATGCCTGACTCTGTGCCCGCGCCTCTACGAGAGCCACAGACGACGCACTGGGATCCGGCTGACATGGAACCACTCAAAAATGTACGGCCCCTGGGGCCTTGGACACCCGGAAGAATGGGACCCGGGAGACAGTCTTGGCCTAAACTTAAAAAAGAGCTGCCGATCTCCTGCTTCGTGTATGAGTGATTAAAGCATTTATTTAAGCAATCAGTGGCTTACATCCGCGGGAGGCCGTGCTCCGGAAATACCCGCTAAAGAGGGGAAACCCTAGCAAAACACCTGTCAGTGAACCCCGAGCACAACGCTAATGAATGGGCAGCCTGACAGCGAGAGAAAACCCCCGAACTAAGAAACAACAAAGAGGCAACAAATACCTTGTAAAACCGCCCAGGCCGCGGTCCAGAGACGAACGCCGCTCCGGGGAACCGCGCTGAGGCCGCTCGTGCCAAAGGAGCTGCGAGCGCCACGTGTTCAAAATGGCCGCGGCGCCTCACAGTATTTTGGCGCGCTGCTCCTGCTCGCTCTCCTGAGCCGTAGCGCCAGTCAATTTAGATAACGGGTTGTACCGTGCTATGACTCCACTGCCCCGCAAATCAAGGAGCAGAGCGAGAAAATAGCCTTGAGCACTAGACCGGGCGACTGGCTCTGCGGGCAGGGAAACAAACAGCCTAAAGATGCTGTCCCCCAAGCCACAGGTTCTCACCTCTTAGAAAGCGCGCCGCCGGCAGCCCGATCAAGGAGCTCTGCCCCGAACAGCCTAGGGACTAGAGATCCTTAAGCAGCAGAAAACACAAAGAAAATATAAAGAAAATATGCAGACGGCTGTGGCAAGGCAGGAGGGAGACCTCTCTACTGGAGCCCCGGGATCAAAACAAAAACTGTTGTACTTCTTTTTTTTTTTTTTAAAGGAACAGTACAACAAAAGAGTCCAAACAGCTAAATCATAAGGAAATGAAATAACAAATGACCATCAAATAAAATTAAAAGGTTAGCTAAGTATCTTGCTGCTGAACTGTATCCCTAGTGAGCCCAGAACCTAAGCTCACTACGTCCTCTAGCTGCATGAAGACTGGACACACTGGGGCTATAGAGGGATGCCAGTACGCTACCTCCGGTGATGCTGAAATTTGATTGGTCCAGTCTTCAAGCTGCAGGAGGAGGTGCACTACCCATCAGTAGAGGACTAAGCTGGAGGAACGCTAAGGAACATCAAATGGATGTGAAAGCTGGACAGTGAAAAAGACAGACAGGAAGAAAATTGATGCCTTTGAATTATGGTGCTGGCGGCGAATACTGTGTATACCATGGACTGCCCGAAGAACAAACTAGTCGGTACTAGAGGAGATCAAACCTAAGCTTTCTTTAGAAGCTCAGATGACAAGACTTCGACTTTCATACTTTGGACACATCATGCGAAGAGACAGATCATTAGAGAAAGACATCATGCTTGGCAAGATAGAAGGTCAATGCAAAAGAGGAAGGCCAGCAATGAGATGGATCAATACAATAACAGCAGCTACGGGTACCAGTCTGTCAACAATGAGCAGCCTGACTGAAGACCGAACACAATTTAGGATAGCTATCCAGAGGGTCGCCATGAGTCAACTCCGACTCGACGGCACTTAACAACAACAATTTAATTGAATACAGCCATTTATAGCAGCCTATACAATAAAGTTCTAGGTGGATTACAGAATATCTAAAGATACAATCACCTAGCAATTCTACAAAATTGCAGACAATCATACAGTCAGCATAAATCTAACAAGAACTTCCTAAATAAATTAGTTTTTAATGATTTTCTAAACAATATGTAATTTGAAAGTCCTACTTTCTCTAAGCAAACCACTCCATTCAACGGCAGCAATATAAGCAAACAGTAATTCCAATGACTGTTCACTGAAGAAACTGCTAAAGAATTTCTGTTAACCAGCCGAGAGATTCTTGAAGCCTGCATCCCTGGTCCATTCCAGGGCTTTCTAGCTGCAGGTTCCAGGTCTGTGCCTCTGTCTACCAGAGTTCCTGCTCTGACTCCATATCTGTTCCAGCTCTTATGACCTGTAAGTTCTAGATCCGGGCCTCTGAATGAGTGCAGCTCCTGATGCCTGGCTGTTTCCTATCCTGTGTATGGCCCAGTCTGAGTGCCCATGTCCTGGTCACAGCCCAGCCCCAAGCCCTGTCAGCATCATAGAATTGGTAACCTGATACACAGCTCCTGTTAGATACCATGAATCTGTGAATTCTGTTGCGTATCTCATCACTGACTTGGGACAAGGACACGCAAAGAGAAACTAAAGAATCTAGGCTGCTTGGTGTCCTTTAATCTACTTGCTTCAAGATGCTGCGTTAATTTTTTCTTCAGTATTATTTCCACAGCTTTGTCTAATAATTAAGTTAGACAAGCAATTGTGCATTTGCCCCTCACCCCTTCATTCCACTTTTGTGCAATGGGGCAACATCTGCTCTCTTTTAGTCCCTTGGAGCCTCCACTGTCTTCAAGGACACGTTGGGTGGAGCTGGTGAGAGGTGCAGTCAGTAGCTTCCTGAACCCTTTATCACTGTGGGACTTGGGTCTCCTAATATCAGAATGACAGTAGAATGCAGATGTGCCGCAGAAAGGATGTGGTGAGGCACTGGAGATCTGAAGCCCCAGTGGAGATACGATACAGATCTTTAAATATTTAAAGGGTATTAATGAACAAACAAACCCTTTTCAAAGAAAGGGAAGCTGTAAAACTAGAGGGCATATGATGAAGCTGCAAGGCGGTAAACTTAAAAGCAACATCAGGAAATACTTTTTTCACTGAAAGGATGGTGGATGCCATCCCAGTGGGGGTGAAGGGGGCAAATACAGTGACAGAATTCAAATTGGCATGGGACAGATACAGTGGACTTCTTTATAGCAAGAGGATGAAATCAAAGCAAACTTAAATATCTGTTATACTTCAATAAATCGAGGGGGGCTGACTTGCACGGAGTGGCAGGTACAACCCTAAACATAGCAGTTACAACCACTCTAGCCATCTTACTGGGCAGACTAGCTTGATCATACTGGTCTTTATGTGCCGTCATATACTACAGTATGTTACTATGTGGCTGTTGGGGTGACAGTGAGGTCTGATTTGCTGCAGAGAAGACATCATCAAAACCTTCTAAAAAAGATGGAATTTCTAGCCCAGGAGACCCAGATCTGGGGCTTCTGCTATCAGGTAATGGTGGAGTTCAGGTGTGCTTCAGAGGGAGTGTATTCGGGGCCACTGCAAGGATAAGAGGTGCCCAAGCAAGTCTTCAATCTTGCCGCCCTCCCCTGCTTCCACCCCACTCCCATTGCTCCATGCAAATAGGAATTCAGTGTCGGAGGGGCAGAAGCAGTAGGTCACATTGAGCAGGAAGAACAATGCAGCGTCAGAAAGTTCAGGTAAGCATTGCGCTGCCACCACTTCAGGTCTTGGAGTAGGGCAGCAGCAGTGGCAATTAATGCTCACGGAATGTTGGCACTCTAGGCAACCACCTATGTTGCCTGTTGGATTGCGCCGGCCCTGGGTGGGCTAAGGTACTGGGGGTTTGGATCTTTTGACACTGGTTCAATAGTGGAGTTCACTTGTACTGCAGATCGAACGTGTTGAGGCACCAGGGATTTGGTGCTTTTGCTATTGGGATGACAGTGGAATTCAAGTTTGCTGCAGAGGGGATGTGCTGAGGTACTGGGGATTTGGGTCTCTTGATGTGTATGGCTATAGTATGTATGTGCACGTATTTACACTGTTTATGCCTATGTGTCTGTATAGAGCGTGTGGTTTTACACAGTGTGTGTGTTGTGTGTGTGTGGTAGACTGTACAGCCTTATATGCAGCTCCCCACAGAGGGTCTCATATTATGTAAGAAGGACCCCCTCCTCGCATACTTCCTTCTCATCTCACCACCTCCTGCCCTCTCTTGACACCTATAACCACCACCATGCCAACACCCAGATGTTGACTAGATCCTAAAAACCTTGTGAAACTGGCTGGAACATTTTCTTTGAAAATGGATACTACTGTTTCAGCTTTTGTGACCAAGCCCTAGCCTACTTGGCAGCCGGTGATTAATGACGTTCGGAGTCAGAGGCCACAACAGAGTTCACTGACCTCTTCGTTCCTAATGGGGCCTCCAAATCTTATAGCAGAAATTCACTTTCAAGCTGCCCGGCTGCTGGGCTTTTCCCGGCTGGGGAGCCACTGTGGACAAGCACTTCACATGTGAATAATTTGGAGAAAGTTCTGACTGAGCAACTCTTATGAATCTGAGAACGGGAGATGCTTGTGTGTGAGGAGGGAGGAGGGGGGTAACCTGAGCTAACCCTGAGGGCAACAGCAGGAGATCAATATACATAAGTGACTTCAGGAAAATTCAGCCAAAATGTGTTGGCTTATTTGGAGTGAAGTGTGGAGGGAACAACTCCCTGTCTCTGCTGACCCCCCAAATGCAGTTTTACTCATAAAGTGCAGATAAAATGAGGGTAATTTTATAGCAGGGTGCCTAGTTTGAGAGGGCAAGTAGGCGCCCATGTGTCTTTATAAAATACTAGCGTTAAGAGGCAGAGATCATACCTTAATTGCAGGTTTATGTTAATGTTTATTTAAAATTTGCTATGCTGCCTAGTACCCAGAAGATCAAGGGTTTGATTCCCACTGGCACTGCTTGTGACTTTGGGCAAGTCACTTTACCCTCCATTGCCTCAGAAGAAAAGGCTGGCAATCTACTTCCGGTGATACATTGCCAAGACAACCCAGAGGCAGCCTGGTTGCCAAGAGTCAGCACTGACTTGACAGCACTAAAAAAAAAAAAAAAAAATACTGCTTTTCATTCACACATCAAAACAGTCATGAGGTTTATAGTTTATTAAAATTTGATTTCAAATTAAAAACAGAGCAGTTTACAAAAAACAATAAAAGAAATTGTAGAAGTCCAAAATTGGAATAGCTAGGAATAGAAACACACTCATGCAAGAGAGGGAGAAAAGGTAGACATGAGTGTGGAAGAAAGTGCAGGACAATCGACAACAGTCAGCTCCAACGACAGCTGCAAAGCCTTCTCAAAGAGGTACGTTCTCAGAACGGATTTAAACGGCTTATAGGCCAGAGCAGGAGTAAATTAACATGCTTAAAGTAGGCTAGATCTGATTTTTAGGCTTCCTCTACAGTGTCTGGTTACAGCTTCAATTCTGTAATAGATTTTCCTCTCTGGGGAGTTGCAGCATGTACAAGGGAGCTCACTGGTTAGTACTTTCACGTGTTGGGTCTGTTACCAGTTGCCTGAATAGTTCTCCCTGTAGAGAATCCAGGATCTCCTTACTTCTAGATGTTACTGCAGCAGGAATGTGCCAATCAACATCTGGCATATGGAAATCCCCTGTCAGTAGCACTTCCCCTTTCCTGGCAGTGCTGTGTAGGTCTTCAATTAACTCTCTGTCCACCTCTTCCTCCTGTGAGGGAGGTCTGTATATCACACCAATGCAAAAAGATTTGTCTTTCCCTCTTTCTAGTTTAACCCACAGTGCCTCCTCTCTCCCTTTTAAGCTCTGTAATTCCAAAGCTTTAATAGTAGTTTTTACATATAGTGCCACTCCTCCTCCCCTTCTTCCTACCCTGTCCTTTCTGAATAAAGTATAGCCTGGTATATTTACATCCCAATCATGGTTTTCTGTGAACCATATTTCTGTAACTGCCACTAAATCCAAGTCAGCCACTCCCACCAAAGCTTCAACTTCAGGGATCTTATTTCCCATGCTACGGGCATTTATACACACTGCTTTCCATATGTTACCCCTGTTACCCATTTCCATAAAGGTATTTAATGTTTCACTTACCTGGGGGCTTTCTTCACCCATCCCCAACGAATCTAGTTTAAAGCCCTCTTCACTAGATTAGCCAGCTTCCCTAATGAAAATCCTCTAGTCACAGCTTTAACATGGGGAACAGTTTGAAGGCAAAACAGGCATTTCTGATCCTTGTTGCCCACCTCCCTGGACAAGCCTCCTTCCCTGTTTCCCAAGTTTTGGACTCTTTTTGGTTTGTTTCACACACATGTGATAGAAAGAATCGTTTAAGGCATGTTAGAACTTTTCAACATGTGAAAATCAATTTTATGCACTTTAATGCAAAAGTGAACAGATGCTAAATCAATTTGGTGAGTGCTAATTTTTTAAGGTGCACTAAGAAATCAAGGGCATGCTAACAAATGCCAGACAGACCCTTGGTTCACACCTCTCGCTACTTCACTCAGTCATTCGTTCATTTAAAACATTTCCAGCCCACCTATTACGTCACTAGTAGGTGGGTTACAGCTTGCACGCATATTATAATAGACTGGCAATTGAGGCATCAATTAAAATTAACACTTAAATTGTAGGGCAGAGTCTAATCATATGCTGCCTGAAACAAGGAAGTCTTTGGCTTCTTTCTAAATACTAAAAAGTCTCTGGCTACTTTATCCATGAAGTAGATATTGATAACACAGAAGACAGCTCATTGCTCTGCATACTAGAGAGACCGCTGGAATCGCGGATAAACGTTCTTGGCTGGATCAGGGAGTACATCCACAAATATAGTACTGCCAAAGAGTGCCTACTTCTGCAAAGATCACTGTTCACTCCTATAACTCAGATTATGATCCTCATATGCAGTCATACTTAAGCAGTGAGTCTATACTTTTCAGTTTTTTTTAAAGTGAGCAATCTCAGGCATGGAGTACAAAAGGGCACAGTATGTAAATGCCAAAAGACAAACTGCCCCCTCCCTCCCCGAAAACACACAGGCACCCAGGGTCAGCTTATGAGGTGAGTCAGAGAGGCACTGGCTCAGGGCCACCACAATAGGGCTGCAGAAAGCCTGCTCACTGGCTCGCTTCCAGCCAGCACCACAACTTGAGTATAGCACAGCTGTAGGAGCAAAGGTAAATGCTCTCGCAGCTGTGCTGAGCATTAATGCAGCTGCAGGAACAAAACCAAATGCTCCCACGGCTGTGTTGCTGCAGGGAGGTGGGAAGGATGACTAATACTGGGGCAGTGGGGGGGGGGCAGGAAAGGGCTGGAGGACTGGAAATGGGCTGATTCTCAGACAGGGGGCTGGGGGGACTGGCAATGGCTGCTACAGGGGCTGGGAGGCTAACTGACACTAACACTGGGTTGATACTGGGAATGGGGCACTGGAACTGGAAATGGGCTGATACAGGGCTGGGGAGACTGGAAATAGGCTGATACTGGGAATGGGGGCTGGAAATGGGCTGATAGAGGGCTGGGGGCTTGTACTGAAAATGGGCTGAACCTGGGGCTGGGGGGCTGATACTGGAAACGGACTGATATTGTGATTGGAGGGAATAGAAATGGACTGATATTGGGGCCGGGGAGACTGGAAATGGGCTGGGACTGGAAGGGAGCTAATTCTAGGGCTTTGGTCATGGGATTGAAGGGGAGCTAATGCTGTCAAATGCTAGTGTCATAGTAGAAAAAAGAGGGAGATGCTGGGGGAGTGAGAATGGAGAGGGAGACAGATACTGTGGGGAGTGAGGAAGAAGCAAAGTCATCCAAGGGAAGGTTGAGAGGGAGGGTTTAAGAACGCATGCTGAAGTAAGAAGGCGGAAAGACAAAGTTAATGAATATTGGAGAAGGAAGTAAATGGGTGGCTGCTGGGGAAGGAGAGTAGGAGGCAGGAGGGCAGGTACTAGGGTCACAGGATGTGGGAAAGCAGGGACTTTGACAGGTGGAGACTAAGATTATGAGAGGAAACAGAAGAAAGACTCTTAGGCTGGGTATTGGGATTTTAAGTGGGGACTCGGGGTCTTAGATGGGATCGTGAGCAGGAACTTGGGAGTTGCTTGGGGGATCGTGGGTACTAAGAAATTGACCAGAGATTAAGAGGACAGTGGGGACAAGGTGATTTGGCAAGCAGGATGAGTAGGATTGTAAGACCAAGTGCAGAAATATGGGGAGGGGAGAAGGTTTGAAGGACCTGGAGGGGTTGGAGCAGTTGAAAAGGACAGAGTGCTATGGAGTGGATGAGAACCATAGCAAGGGACAGGTCTTGAAGCAGGTGAAAGAGGGCAGAGATGGGAGAAGTGAAAGTGGAAATGGAAGCCTGGATGGGGGCAAGACATAAGAAACTGCCTGGAGGTGGAGAGATAATAAGTGTTAGGGAATGAGCTGGGGCTAGTAAAAGGATGAGAACCAGAAGGTGGTAAAAGAGACTGGGGAGCAGATGAGTACACAGGGAGGAAATGGCGGACTAGAAAGTGGGTGAAAGAAAGGAGAGGGGGTAGGATGATGGCAAAGGAATGAGACAGATGTGGAATGGAAGGACTAGGGAAATAAGATTAGGAAATGAAAAGCTGGTAAGCAGCTGAAGGTGAAAAGTGGAAGACTGAAGATTGTAGGAAGGAGAAAGAGGAATGGAATGAAGCTACGTGTATAGTTAGGTAAAAGGCTCAATGTCAGAGAAAGATGTAGTGAAGGAAAGGACAAAGAAGACAGGGAACGTGAAGAAACAGAAAATGGAAATGGGAACTTGGAAAAAGACTTAGAAGAAAACCAACAAGAGGAAGTAGTAAAGAGAGACTGGGACCAACTCAACTGGAAAAATAAGATGATAAGACAATAAAGGTACTAAAGAGCGTCAGTCTTTAGAGAATAAAATATGTCAGCTTTGAAAACGTGCATAGTTCATTACAGGAGGAAATGCATTTCTGTTTCTCTTTCTTCCATGTTTCACAGCTTGGTGTCTGATTTTGGGGTTTGCTATTTCAATTTTTGTCTTTTGTAGTTTCTTATTCTTTAATTGGTGATGGTCTCTATTTTCCATGTGCAGCCTACATAAGGAATTCTGTTAACATGTAGGTTCTCTCTAGGAATCTATAGTAGTTCAGCCTGTTCTCTTTCCCAATTGGGGGTTAGTAGTGTTCTAGAATATTTGCAATGCTGATTTTCCATAGGTAGGGTTAGTGCAGTTTGAGTTCTTGATGCTGGTGTTGTTGTTGGGTGTCCATTTGCAGGGTTTTGTGGTTTGATGCTCAATGTCTAGCTGTGCAGGGAGTTAGTGGCGTTGTCACTGATTGAGCTAGAATTTCAAGAATATTTTGGTATATTGAGATGTAAAGTGAAACACCTTAGCTCTGCTCTACATCTGTTGTTGGGAGAGTTTTATTGGTGAGTCTGGAAGTGTTCCATATGAATGAATAATTATGCCCTATCAGAGAGATATCCAAAGGCAATTAGGCATTCGCTGGCAAGTGCATAAGTATTCTAACCATGTCTTTTAAAACAATATGCAGATAATATCAAGCTTTTAAATTGCAGAAGGTGACATTAGGTTTTATCTGCTAATTTTCTTTCCTTGAGTCCCTTCAGCCCAGTCCAGACACATGGGTTATGCTCACCTACTGACAGACAGAAACTGAGAACCACTGGTTTGATATCACCCTTATAAAGGCCCTGTACAGAGACTCCTCAGATCAGATTTAGGGGAGTCCAACGTTCCAAGGTTACCTGAGGATAAACGGAATGCAGCGAAGTCTGCTCCTGCATTTCAAGGGCGTTTTCGGGATTTCCAGAAGTTTCGTCCTATGAGCTTTGGGCCTCCCCAAAGGTCGCATTATCTTCCTTGAGGCCATTCCTTTCAAGGTGGTCAGAGGGGTGATAGAGATGTACCATCCGGAGCTTCTGGTAGTTCCACTCCGACATGCCCATTGCCCACAGCCCTGTACCACATACACACAGACACTCACTGTCTGAAGATATCTATATATTTATGTCTAACAAAATGCCTCAGACAGCTCCTGCTACCTTAAAAAGACACACTTTATCATCTATCTTCTAAACTCTTCGCCTCTTCACGCCCCACAGACATATATGAGTTTGGAAATGGGGGAAGGGGAAATGTTGTTTTGTCACACTATTAGTGTGCCCCTTCAACTTGCTCTTTTTTCTCTCAGACAGAACCACTGAATTTAAGCTGCTGAGCTTCTCTTTAATCTGTCCTAAGACAAGTCAGAATTCAGAAAGTGCCCTACCTATAACAGGAAAATGAGCATAAAGAAGTGTCATGAGATTTATATTCTCCCTCGGCCAGATGCACAATGAGGAAAAATGTTATAGCTGCAGTAGGATATTGCCCGGGGTCAGCTCCAATAGTAGATTTAAACTGGCAAACTTTCTGGCAGCCCAGGAGTCTGTTGTGAGGATAAAATTATCAACTCCAAAGCACTCCCAGCCCAGGGAACAGGATATGCAGTTCCCAAGATGAAATCAGACCTAACCTGCTAATTACCGTTCCTTGAATCCCTCTAGTCCAGTCCAGATGCATGGGTTGTGTCCCCAACCAGCAGATGGAGACTGAGCATGACCAGATTTGCTGATGTCACCTATTAAGGGCACTGTGCATCAGGAAGCTGGCCAGTACTGGCGTTTCAAAGAAGAGTTTAAGCCAACACAGACTGGTTCCAACCTAAAAATATATCTCAAGGAAGAGGTCCCCAAACCCTCTCAGGACCTTCGACCAGGATCAGCAAGACCCTAGATGACTGCCAGACAAGTGTCGCCCCCCCCCCCCCCACCAGACTTATCCTTCTTTCTATGTTCTCTTTTTTTTCCTGCTTTGCTTTTTTTTCCATCTTTTCATTACTTCACTTTCCTTTCATCAGCGTAGAAAGAGTCCCTGCACTCAGGAGCCCATCTAGAATCGACCGCAACAGACAGACTGGACGACCCTAAGAGGGAGGGTTCTGGACCTGATTGGAGGGATTAAAGGAAAGATAATTATCAGGTATGGTCTAATTTCACCTTCCATATCATCCCTCCAATCCAGTCCAGACGCATGGGATGTACCACAGCAGTGTCTTCTACTGGGAGGGACCCGTGAGGCTGACCTGTAACACTCGTGCCCCGAACCAAGCCTCCTCCCAGCCCCCAATATCGCAGTAATAATGCCGCACAAAGGTATGCAGCGATGCCCAAGTAGCCACCCTATGAATCTTCCTGGGTGGCACCAAATAGAGTGGGCACACAGTTGCGGTGGAACTGGCCTGAGCCTCAAAACATATGCCACTGAAATAGCGTCATTCAGCCATCATGCTACGGATGCCTTTGAAACTGCTGTTCCCTGTCAGGTCCCTCAGAAAAGGAAAAAGAAACAGTCGGACTTGCTGAACGCTACCATCCATTTCCGATATTGCCAGAGTACCCATTTGGCAACAAGCAACCGCAGCTTCTTGCTGTCCCCTGAAGACCCTAACCCTTCACATGAAAAAAGGTCACCATTTTGGGAAAGAAGGAAGGCACCGTCCACAACACCATGTTTTTCAGATGGAAGACCAGGAAGAGTTCACGGCAAGACAACACCTGCAGCTCCGAGATGCGCCTGGTGGAGCAGATAGCCACCAAAAACAGCGTTCTTAAGGTGAAATCCTTCAAGGACACCTCCTTCAATGGTTTGGATTGTGAACATAAGAACATAAGATATGCCATACTGGGTCAGACCAAGGCCCATCAAGCCCAGTATCTTGTTTCCAACAGTGGCTAATCTAGGTCATACGTACCTAGCAGTTTCCCCAAAAGACACAGGTTCCACAATGCTTGTATTGGGTCAAGCATTGATATCCTGGGTCCCTTCTTAATAATGGTTTATGGACCTTTCCTCCAGGAACTTGTCCAAACCTTTTTTAAACCCAGCTACACTAACCGCCTTTACTACATCCTCCGGTAACAAATTCCAGAGTTTGATTACACGTTGAGTGAAAAAATATTTTCTTTTATTAGTCTTAAATAGTTTACCCTGTAGCTTCATTGCATGTCCCCTAGTCTTTCTATATTCTGATAACATAAACAATCGATCTACGTTTAGCCGTTCCACTCCGTTCATTAAGTTATAGATTTCTGTCATATCTCCCCTCAGCCTTCTCTTTTCCAGGTTAAAGAGCCCTAACCTTTTTAGCCTTTCTTCATAGGAGTGGCCCTGTAAGTACTGACAGCACCAAGTTCAAATCCCAAAGTGGAACCAACAACCTCCAAGGTGGCAAAACCTGCCTCACAGCCCCGAGAAAACGAACGACATTCGGATGCACAGCCAGCGATGTACCCCGAATCCGACCACGACAGCAGGCCAAAGCTGCCACCTGCATCTACAGTGAGCCAAGAGCCAGGCCCTTATCAAGCCCGGCCTGCAGAAATCTGCTCTATGCCTGCCACTTTCTTTCCAGGAACATCTTGTTCCTGCCCAGGATCTGTATATAAACCCAGTTTTGGTCAGTCCTCTTTGCCAGAG
Organism: Ichthyophis bannanicus; assembly: GCA_033557465.1. Taxonomy (NCBI): domain Eukaryota; kingdom Metazoa; phylum Chordata; class Amphibia; order Gymnophiona; family Ichthyophiidae; genus Ichthyophis; species Ichthyophis bannanicus. The sequence continues at coordinate 100,589,334 of CM066032.1, read as the reverse complement.
CCTGGTCAGTACATAGGTGTCATCTTGTGCTTTGGTTCTCTGCTACACTTCTGATCCTGTTTCACATTGTTGGATGTTTCTAGATCCTGCATCAGCTTCTTGGCTTTACTCCTGCCTTACTCCTGTTTGATGAGTGGCATGTACTTATATTTTCTGTCTCCTCCAGAGTGCTTCTGGTTTCTGGTTCTCATCTTGAGTCCTAGTTGATGTCTTCCAGCACTGGAGTACTCAATTCAAAGAGAAGATAGTTGTTACAGGCAGAAGACCCAATCTTAACCAACCCTCGATCCGGGGTGCCCTATCCTGTGGAGAACCTGTGGACCTTGCCTACTCACCATTCTTGGGTGTTCTCTACTGATAAGAACCTAACCATCCAGTGAAGAATCAAGGAAAAGCATCTCTCTAGTAATTGTCTTCAAACGTTCTAGGGACTGAGAGGATGAACCACCAGCTTCAACACTACCTACTCATGCAGCAGCAGCTACTTAAACTAACATAATGTGTGTTTTTAAGGAATTTTGTCTTTCTTCCACAACCAGGCACAAGCTAAGGATTCTTTGCAGAAGTCTCTTACTACATCGCCTCAGATCACTCTGGCTTAAAGATCATGGGACCCTTTTCTGCATCAAGAGGAATCTAAATTATTGGTTAATCGTTCAGACTCAGATGAGTCACCTAGGGGTTGATCCAGGCAATCTCCAGAAGGATTTGCGTTTTTACCAGAGGATTTCATAGATTTGCCTTATTACCAGGAGTTTCCATGACAAGCAGATGAGGAATTCTCTACGGGTCTATCATCTGACCCTCCTTGATGTCAGAAAAGAAAATACCTTTTATTATCCAAAAAAACCCAGAACCAATGTGTTTTGCTTCTTAAAATATTTAGATGTGCCTAAGGAAATAGCAGAAGTCCAAGTACACAAATTGTTTATAGACCTCCAGGCAACAACTCGGCAAATTCTGCCATTCGTTCTTATAGTCTCCAAGAAAACTGCTATAAAATATAAAGTTCAGCCTGTTCCTGGTTTTAACAAAACCCAGCTAGCACATCACTGAGTACTGGTGGAGTCAGTGATGAGAAAAGCAAAGAGGTCAGCAGACTTGTCCAGTAGCTTCCTGGAAGGGATTCTACTGCGTAGTAACACCTCCTCACCTCATGAACTGTCCCACAGTATCACTTTTCCCGCTTGACTTCATTATTTCGGCTGTGCAGTCACTGACAGCCTTCAGTTCAGAATAAGCTCAAAACACACAAAAACAAAGCAATATCTTTCCCTAGCCTGGCTTAACTAGCTCCGCTGTGTAGTAGACCCTGCAAATTCTGGTTTTTATTACAGTAAGTGATAGACCCCTTAATGAGTTCTGCCTTTTAGTCACCTGTGACCTGGGTTCTCCTTTACTCATATTCAGGGGCTGATGCAGAAAGCGTGTGTTAAGGTTCTGTGCACAGTTCAGCACAGGGTGTCCTAAACCACGAATAAGAGAAAAATTGCTCCCCGGGGTAGTAAGCAAAAAGAATGCAAATAGGCTGTGCGCAAAAACCATGTGCTAACGTGAGAAAGCATGTCAGATATCTGTGCACATAGGTCTGTGTTAGCAGCAGCTGTATTTGTCACACAAGAAAATCGTATGTGCACCCAGAGTAGTATCCACATACATCTGCACATGTGCAGGAATGTTACTCTGTGTATACATTGTTTGTAGTACTGTTATTTATGCATATGCAAATCTGAAGTGCCGATACACAATTTTTAAAAACACCGATTTTGTTAACAGTCCAGCATTTCTTTTTCCAGCACAACCCACTCCCTCAGCACCTCCTTCTCAAGAAAGCTAGCAAAACTTGTGAGATCCTGTATGCTTGAGGTAAAGAGAAGAAACAGACATAAATTCCTCACTAGCATCTGGGCGAGACCAACTACCAAGCAAGCTAGGCAGTCGCCTAGGGCAGCGTTTTTCAACCACTGTGCCGCGGCACACTAGTGTGCCGTGAGATATTGTCTGGTGTGCCGTGGGAAAAATTCCAATTTCATCCGTAACATGTGGCCTCGGCTCACAAATTAGGGTTGCCAACCGGCCGGTTTTCAGCCGGCCTGGCCGGTTTTTCCATGGCCAGGCCGGCTGCCGGCACAGTTGTAAAACCGGCCATTGAAAAGCCGGTTTTTTGCTCTGGCCGCAAGATCGGGAGCGGCCAGAGCAAAAAACCGGCTTTTGTGCCGAAGTCCGCGGCGCGAACGCGATCGCGATTCCCTATCGCAGTGCAGCCGCTGGTTCTGCTTTGTACAGAGCAGCGGCTGCACTACACTTACATTGAAAAGTAAAGAGAAACTGTGTCAGGAGCCCTCCGATCATGCAGAGCCCGAGGAAGTGATGTCATGGGGGCGGGCTCCTCACAGGCTGTCTTTCCTTTTCAAATTAACTTTAGCTGCAATAAAGTTAATTTGAAAAGGAAAGACAGCCTGTGAGGAGCCCGCCCCCATGACATCACTTCCTCGGGCTCTGCGATGACCGGAGGGCTCCTGACACAGTTTCTCTTTACTTTTCAATGTAAGTGTAGTGCAGCCGCTGCTCTGTACAAAGCAGAAGCAGCGGCTTGGGCAGAGGGGGGTGTGTGTGTGTGTGAGTGAACCAGCAAGGGGGGGGGAGTGTGAGTGAACCAGCAAGGGGGGGGAGTGGGAGTGAACCAGCAGTGGAGGGGGGGTGGTGTGAGTGAAACAGAAAGGGTGCGGGCGATGGTGTGAGTGAACCAGCAGGGGAGGGGGGATAAGTGAGTGAGTGACCCAGCAGGAGGGGTGAGTAAGTGACAGGGGGGTGGGTGAGTGAACCAGCAGTGGAGGGGGGGGGGGTGGTGTGAGTGAACCAGCAGGGGAGGGGGGTTGGTGTGAACCAGCAGGGGAGGGGGGTTGGTGTGAGTGTTTGATTCCTATTCAAGAGAATTACTTTATATATAGTCAATATAGGCACAGAGGTAAATTTTTTTAACATTTTCTAATGGTGGTGTGCCTCGTGATTTTTTTCATGAAAAAAGTGTGCCTTTGCACAAAAAAGGTTGAAAAACACTGGCCTAGGGTGGCAGCTTCCGGTGGGGGGGGGGGGGGGGGAGTGAGGGGGCAAAGAGCTGTGGCTAAACAATAGATTCTGATGATCAGGGGTGGCATAAAGTTTAAGGGTTGCCTAGGATGCCAACACCTTGAATGAACTCTGGGGCCGACCCTGACTGCTGAACAACAAGCTAACCCTTTATTCCTCCTCAGACCACGCATTAAAAAAAACCCCGGTGTTGCGCTCACCCTTCTGCGCACTTCTCTGCATTTGCACTGAACAGCTAATTGCTTCATTTCCATGGTTTTAAATGTGCTGTGCACTGCTGTTTGCTTGAGGCTTTGGGAAAAGTTAACTTGTGCGTAGAACTTCTTTCTGCATTGTCAGCACATAAAATTACATGCAAAATCTGAGTCAACCTGTGCGTGAAGCCTGGCGCACTTTACTGCATAAGCCTATTAGAGTCTCCCTCCTACAGCCCCTTGGGAACTCTAGTTCTCCCATTGGCTCTTCCTTCTTCCTGCTCCTTTCCTTTTATGGAACGTAGATTCCATGACGCATGCTAAGTCTAGACAGGAAGAAAGATTTTTGACATTGCTATGTTGGTCTCTAGAAGAGCAGTTCATCATGTTGCAGTGCATGGAGGATAATAGTTGGAATGGTCAGCTATCCTGATAAGAGCCACTGAATATCTTTATTGACCACATTGGCACTCTGGGCACAACAGGAGCAGAATCGGCAAATATCCGTATAAAGGTGGCATTCAGCATTGCTATACAGACGATTATCAGGATTACTCGGGACAGCAAAAGAACGGTTCTCATGGTATAAATGGACATCACCTTTACCAGTGGTTCTCAACCCAGTCTTCTGGACACACCAAGCCTGTCGCGTTTTCAGGACCTTCACAATGAATATGTATGAGATGGATTTTCATGCATCTCAAATTGCCCGCAAATCTATCTTATGCATATTCGTGGCAGATATTCTGTGACTGGGTATGTTCTGAGGACTGAGTTGAGAACCGCTGACAGTAGCAAAGAGATAATAGACCACCAAAGCAACAATCTCAGAAGCCACAAAAACAATCATCATCTTTTGGACTCACCACGATGACCACAGTCACATCTCGCAAGCCACAAGATTCTGCCCTATCGGTAGAAAGTCGGTTGAGATACCTTTTCAAAGAATGGATGCTTATCAGCACAAAGCCATGTGCGCTGAGTATTATCAAGAGAGGTTGCCATCTCAGGGTCCATTCTTTCCCTTCTTCCCACCCACACATTTCCTGTCACATCAAGTCATCTAGACTGGTTTTCCTGCAGTAGTTAATTCAAAATTTGCTAAGTGCAGAAGCAAAAGAGGGGGTTCTGTTCCTATTGCTTTCTCGTCCCAAAAGAAATAGGAGAACTGATACTCATCCTAGATTTTTGAGATTTCAACAAATCCCTTTAGTAAGGAAAATTCAAGATGAACTCCCTAGCAACCATCCTTTCTTTTCGTTGACCTGAAGACTGGCGAAGTTTGCAAGACTTCAAAGTTGCTTTAATTCACATATCCATTTACCAAAACTTCTGCAAGTATCTTCTTAGGCACTCAGAACAAGCCTCTCTTAAGCCTATTTTAGAAAGAAAAACAGGTGCCTTCTTTTCTTTATAAAGTAGGAGTGTAAGGGAGCTGAAAACATGCTTTAAATCTAGGTGCAAGCACTTATACAAGCCCTTGGGCTGCTATAAATGCCCGCACCTAGATTTCTAAAGGGCATGCATAAATTATAACATTTTAGAACTTATGTGCGTAAATTTGCACTCCACCCATCTGTGTGCCCTCAGCGATAGTATGCACCTTCGGTCTAATGCGCATACTTACAAAATAGTGAATGACCAAAGTATGCACGTAAAGGCCCGCCCATGCACGTATGCCACTGAATACACATGACCTGCTCGCATTGATGGCGCATAACTTTATGCGGATCCTTATAAATGACCTCGTATCTGTGCAGGTGCTTCCATTTCGCCTGGCAACAAAACCATGAGTTTTCACCAAGTGCTTAGCAGTGATAGTAGCACATTTCACAAGCTAGAGATACAAGATTTCTCCCATCTAGACGAGGAGTGTCAAACATAAGCATATAAGAAACGCCATCCTAGGTCAGACCATCTAACCTAATATACTATTTCCAATAGTGGCCAATCCATATCACACTTACCTATCGGGATCCCAAAAGGCACACAGATTCCATGCTGCTTTTTCCAGAGGTAAGCGGTGGATTTCCATGGTTCTGTTTAATAATGGTTTATGGATTTTTCTCCAGGAAATTGTCCAAACCTCTTTTAAACCAAGCTACACAAACAGCTTTTAATACGTCCTCTGGTAACGAATTCCAGAATTTGATTACGCACTGAGTGAAAAAATATGTCTCCCAATTAGTCTTAAATATGCTACCTTGTAGCTTCATTGTGTGTCCTCTAGTCTTTCTTATTGAAGGAGTAAACAATCTATCTAGGTTTACCTGTTCCACTCCACTCATTATTTTATAAACTTCTATCATATCTCCCCTCAGCCTTTTCCAAGCTGAAGATCGGTAACCTTCTAAGCCTTTCCTCATAGGGATATCCTTCCATCCCCTTTGCCATTTTTCTGGCTCTTCTCTGTACCATTTCTAATTACGCTATATCCTTTTTAGATACGGTGACCAGAGCTGCACACTGTTGAGAGGGACTTGAAATGGGGTACCAGAGCCCTCTGAAAGGGTTAATATGGAGAATGGCTTAGAATGTGCTGGCAGGTTCACTAGCAGCCTGGAGAAATATGTGTACCCAAACCCAAGGCCATGTTTAGCAGAACAAGACAGAATGTTTTTGCTTCTCCTAATTCAGCTGAACTATATGTCTGTGCTTACTTTGACCTATAACATAACTTGTAACACGTAGATAAACAAGTGATGCTGAAGCTTGATGTAGAACTGAATTTGTACCATGTAGCGGCTTTCTCTCAATAAATGAGATGCTCTGGCCTAGCAAGGATGAGGGGATTTACAAGAACTGTGCAAATTTGCAGGACTGTGGGCCCCTCCCTTAAGGCCTTGAGTAGTACTGTTTTTAACATAATTCTCTGTATTTTCTTTTTATTTGATTCCTCCTTATTTGCATTTGAATTTACAGAATTGAAGCCAAAGAACCAAGGTCAGTTATTTGGTAGCCCGGTCAGAAGTAGGCCACAGGTAGAATAGATATCTTTCACACATAATATTCAAGGTGCGGTCGCACCATGGAGTGATAAGCATAGTTACTTTCCTGTAACAGGTATTCTCTGGAGACAGCAGGAATCAGTCCTCATATTTGGGTGATGTTGGCACCGATGGAACCCGCGCAGTAACCTCTCCCCAGCTTTCAAAGAAAGCCTTTGGGAGATGTACCACACATGTGTGGTCCCCTTCCCACCTAAGGGTGCCATCTTGCCTCAATATGATAACATAGCTCAAGACAGCAAAAAGAAAAGCATCTCCATTGGGAGGAGGGAAGGATGTGAGGACTGATTCCTGCTGTCCCCGGAGAACACCTGTTACAGGTAAGTAACTATGTTTTCTATGTTAGAAAATAGTGAGATTTCTGGAGTCCAGCGGATTACAGGATCCGAGGCAGCATGGATTCACCTGAGGCAGGTCTTGTCAGACAAATCTGATTGATTTCTTTGACTGGGTGACCAGGGAGTTGGACCGAGGGAGAGCTCTAGATGTGGTGTATTTAGATTTCAGTAAAGCCTTTGACACTGTTCCTCACAGGCAACTTATAAACAAACTGAGCACCCTAGGGATGGACCCTAAAGTTACTGCTTGGGTTAGAAATTGGTTGGGTGGGAGGCGACAGAGTACAGGTAAATGGAGCTCACTCTGAGGAGAAGGATGTTACCAGTGGTGTGCCCCAGGGATCTGTCCTTGGTCCGATTCTTTTTAACATCTTTGTTAGTGATATAGCGTAAGGGCTGTCGGGTAAGGTTTGCCTCGTTGCAGATGATAGCAAAATCTGCAATAGAATAGACACCCAGGAAGGTGTCGATAACATGAGGAGGGATCTAGCTAAGCTTGAAGAATGGTCTAGAATTTGGCAGCTGGGATTTAATGTTAAAAAATGTGAGGTCATGCATTTGGGCTGCAGCAATCCAAGGGAGCAATATAGTATAGGAGGTGAAGTACTTTTGTCCACTAAAGAAGAGCGGGACCTAGGCGTGGTTGTGTCTGATGATCTTAAAGTAGCTAAACAGTTAGAAAAGGCGACGGCAAAAGCTAGAAGAATGCTTGGGTGCATACAGAGAGGAATGGCTAGCAGAAAAAAGGAGATGATAGTGCATCTGTATAAGTCTTTGGTGTGACTTCATTTGGAGTATAGTGTGCAATTCTGGAGACCGCACCTTCAAAAGGATGTGAACAGGATGGAGTCGGTGCAGAGGGTGGCTACTAAAATTATTAGTGGTCTTCATTATAAAGCATATGAGGACAGACTGAAGGATCTTAATATGTACACCTTAGAGGAAAGGCGGGATAGAGGCGATATGATTGAGATGTTTAAATACCTTCATGGCATAAATGTTCAGGTGGAGAGCCTCTTTCAATTGAAAGCAAGTTCTGCTACAAGGGGACATGGGATGAGGGTGAAGGGGGATAGATTCAGGAGTGATATGCGGAAATATTTCTTTACGGAAAGAGTGGTAGATCCATGGAATAGTCTCCCAGTGGAGTTGGTAGAGATGAGGACAGTAACTGAATTCAAAAAAGCATGGGACAAACACAGAAGATTTCTAAAGGAAAAAAGGGGACTGTTGCAGTTGTTGATATGGAAGGTCAGACTAGATATGCCATGTGGTCTTTTTCTGTCATCATATTTCTATGTTTCTATGTTTCTCTGGGAACAAGCAGGAAGCTAATCCTCACATATGGGACTCCCTAGCTACAGGCTACCGAAAAAAAATGTAAAAAGCCATGGGAGACCAGAAAAAGGTGAACCGCAAGAAGAAGCAACTGAGTTAAAGACACCAGACCCACAAGCTGCCCCAATTGTCAATCAAGGAACCAGTTCTCCGGTAGCCTGAATACACTGAAGGGCCAGAGGGCAGGAGTTGCCTTGCACCCCAAACAAGTGATGGAGTACTGCCTGGCCAAAGGCACTGTCTCATCAGGACTCCCTCTCCAGGCAGTAATGAGCTGCGAAGGTATGGACTGAGAACCAGCTGGCGGCCCGACAGATCTCTACCAAGGGGATAGAAGGCAGATTTGCCACAGAGACCGCCATGACCCGGATGCTATGTGTCGTGACTGGATGCTCCAGCGAGAGACCGGCCTACTTGTAAGCGAAGGCAAAGCAGTCTGCAACCCAAGTGGACAGGGTATGCTTACAGACCGCTGTCCCCAGCCAATTTTGGTCATAAGAGACGAAGATCTGTGAGAAGCAAAGGTGGGTCTGAGTATGCTTCAGGTAGGACAGGGCCCGCTTACAGTACAGGGTATAGAGAGCCACCCTGCCAGAGTGGGGGCATGGAAAGAATGTAGGAAGCACCAACTCTTGGTTGAGTTGGAATGGGGACACCACCTTTGGGAGAAATTTAGAGTGCCCGACATATCAATTTGTGTCTCTACAAGGAAAACCCTCATCATCCCATATGCCAGAACCAAAGTCAACCAACAAGCCTGTACCCATGCATTCCAATTCTATATGCCTTCAATATGGAATATACTACCAGACCCACTAAGAAACACCACTGACCTCAGCACTTTTCAGAAAGCACCTAAAGACTCACCTCTTCTCAGAGCATTTTAGCCCACCACATAATCCCCCAGGACCACTATGACTGAAGCATAATGTATATAGGTTCCCCCCAAGTGTAACTAAACCCTGAAATGTAAACTCTGTACATAGTTGAATAACACTATATATCTAATGCATGCTGTATATACTTCCAGGTCCACTGTAAAAAAAAAATGTTAATACCCTTGTTCCAATGTAAACTGCTTTTACCTGGTAAAAAGTGATTTATCAATCTAGTTAAATAAATAAATTGTAGAACCTCATATAAGGTGAGTGAACCACCAGGGCCTGGAGCTCGCTGACTCTGCGAGCTGAGGTGAGCACCACAAGGAAGAACACCTTCCAGGATAAATACTTAAAGTGGCATGAGCCAAGAGGCTCGAACGCTGGTGCAGTGAGTTTTGAGAGAACTATATTGAAGTGTCACTCTGCCTCCAGGGGGCGAACAGGTGGCTTAGAGAGTAGTAGGTCCCACAAGAATTGAATCACGAGGGGCTAAGTGGACAGGGGCAGATGATGATGCGTTGAAAGTGCGCAGTGGTGTACTCTGACGGAGCTGGACTTTGGCCCTGCCTGGGACAGGTGAAGCAAGTATTGGAGGACCAGCTGGATCGAACAGGTTAACCTGCCTCTCTGCACACCAAACCGAGAACCTTCGCCACTTGAAGGCGTAGGCCCGGTGGAAGGAAAGCTTGCGAGAATCCAAAATAATTGCTTCCACCTTGCTGGAGAGACCGAGGTGGCCAAGGCTACCCTTTCAGCAACCAAGATGTCAGAGACAGGGACCCCAAGTTGGGGTGCAGGAGTGAGTCATCCTCCTGCAAGAGCAGGTCTGGGTCACTACTATGGTGAAGACTCCCCTCCAGAGGAAATGGAGATAGGGGAAAATCCTGATAGAAGGGATGACACACACAGGATTTCCAAAACTGACTTGGAAAAAACACAGTTATCGGCTGAGCTGAAGACAAGCCCCAGCCCAGGGGAGGAGTTAGGCTTCAGCACTGATTGGGCACGCCCAGGGGAACGACAGGGAGTGCTGGGAAATGAAGCCCTTTTTAAATCCTCAGACAGGATTGACAGAGGAGGCAGCAAGGCTGGCAAAGGAGGCAGCAAGGCTGGCAAGGCAGGCAGCAAGGCTGACAAGGAGAGGAGCAAGAAACGAAGCAGACGAGAAGCAGCTTCCAGTGCACGTTGGTCTTCAGGAGGAACTTGGAATCAAAGGGGAAAAACGCTAGAATCCTGGGAGAAGACAGAACCCTGGAACAGTAAGCCTTGGAGCCCAATATACTCTCAAGGAGATCCTTACTACACGGTAGAGCCTAAACGTGGGAAGGCTAACAAACCCAGCTCTTGGAGAAAAGGTATTTTGTCTGGTGGCGAGCAGTGCTATAAAAGCCAGGAACCAAAACAGGAAAGAAGTTTTTCTGAGAGAAATTCCCCTAGCAGAAGAACTAGCCATAAGGCTCCTGAGTTTCTAGAGAGGAGAGAGTCCTGGAAGAAAGGTGCCTGTTCTTATGCCAACGTCTCTGATAAAGGTAAAGCTGAATTTCCTAATTGTAATGCCTTGCTGGAGAAACCCTTTTATTGTGCTGACCTCCCTAAGCCAAACTCTGCAACAGGAGCAGATAGTGAGTGGGGGAAGGGTGTGACCCTTACCGGAGACTATCAAGCAGCTAAAGAGCAGCTACAGACTGAATTGCTTCTAAAAGAATTTCAGCAATTTCTGGAGCTAAAGTCAGGGAAACATAAGAAACCTGATGAAGAGAACAATTGCCTTAGCCCAGATGAATGTAGGCAGACAGATAATGATGCGCCTACCTTGAATTATGATCCTTGTGCAATGGATTGCTCTTTATGTTTTAGAGAGTAACAGTGTAAAGAAGCATCTGGAGTTTGTATGAGAAGAATACAAAACGTTTGCTATACCTGTTGCCTAGTAGTGAAAGTTCACAAATTGTTTTCACCTGTTTCTGTAAAGCCACGCTGTGAGGAGAACAGCTGTTACTGTGAGGCTGCAATAATCCCAAGCAACCACACGAGGCAAAACTGAGTAAAAGCTACCGTGACTGTGTAAAGCTGAGTTAAAGCTATTTGATTTCAGTTGTTTTCCTGACCTCCTGATTTCACCTTTATGTTGCAAGTTGCACCTTTACATTATGCACCTTTGAATTGTAATGCGTTGAAAATATCCCCACAACAAATAAATTTCTTGCAAGCCTTATCACTCGAGTCACAACTACAACTTTCATCCCTAAAGAAAAAAAACACGTGCACTACGAATCCCAGCATTCAGAGGGATCAGTACCACCTTTATTCATAAGGGACATTATATAAGGCCACTCCTGCCTGTAAGCTCTAGGGCCCAGGCAGGAGCATCGCACTACCCAGAGGGACTGGGGGCTCCTGGAACAGGCAAAGGAGCAGCGGGAACCATGACTGCCGGGCCCACCAAGGGCCACAAGTATCAGTGTGGCTCTGTCAAGCTGGACCTTGCACAGGACTTTGGCAATCAGTGGTGTGGCAGGAAGGTATAGAGGAGGCCCTCCGTCCACCAGATGAGGAACGTATATGCCACCACCTACGAAGGATGCAGCTGCCTGGAGCAAAAGCGAGTCAGCTGAGCATTGGTTTGGCTGGTGAAAAGGTACACCTGTGGAAGCCCCTAGAGATGGAACCGTCAATTGGCTACCTTGGGGTTGATTTGCCAGCTGAGCTGGTCTGCCAGGAGTTTGAACTGGCCCGGGAGGTAGATTGCCTGCAGGAGCTGCTGCTAGTGAAGGAACAGAGGCTGACCTCCTCTCGGCACAGGAAGAACGACCTCGTCCCTCCTTGTTGATGTCAAACATCACCACCTGGTTGTCGGTCTGGATCAGGAACGCTTGATGTTGAAGGTGGTGTCAGAAAGTCCGGAGGGTAAGTGCTACCGCTCAGAACTCCAGAAGGTTTGTCTGTTGGAGGCTCTCCTCCTGCGTCCAGCTACCCTGCGTTTGGAGGTTGCCGCAATGGGCTCCCCAGGCCAGCTTGGAGGCATCCATGGTGAGGATCCTCTGAAGGGCGGAGACCTGGAAGGGCATTCCGGCCTGGAAGGGCATTCTGTCACCAGTCAAGGGAGTCAGCCAGAGAGTGGGTCTCGACCACTCTGTACTGCAGGCGCCCTGTTGCTTGCAACCACTGGGAGCTGAGAGCCCACTGGGGCGGCTGCATGTGCAGGCGGGTTTCTGGGGTGACATTCACCATGGACGCCATATGGCCCAGAAGGTGAAGCAGGAGGTGGGCAGAGGCCAAGAACTAACCCTGGACATGCCCTGTGAGTGCCTGGAGGTGCTGGACCCTGTCCGGAGGAAGGAAGGCCTTGGCCTGGATGGTGTCCAGCCTTGCCCCTATGAACTCCAGGCCTTGCATTGGATGGAGATGGGACTTTGGGTAGTTTATGATGAATCCCAGATGTTCCAGAATGAGGATGGTGCAGGCCATCACCTGGCGGGTTTCTGCGGTGGTGACGCCCTTTATGAGCCAGTCGTTCAGGTACGAGAAGACGAACACCCCCTGGAGAAACAGGAAGGCAGTGACCTTTGCTAAGCACTTGGTGCAGACCCTGGGAGTGGAGGCCAGACCGAAAGGGAGAACCCTGTATTGCTAGTGGCAGCCTCTCACCATGAAGTGGAGGTACTGCCTGTGAAGGCGGTGGATAAGGATGTGCGTGTAGTCATCCTTTAGATCCAAGGAGCATAGCCAGAGGTACGGCAGCAATGTTCCAAGGGAGAACATCTTGAATTTCTCCCTCACTAGGAACCTGTTGAGGTCTTGCAGGTCTAGGATAGGCCAAAACCCCCGGTCCTTTTGGGCACCACAAAGTAGAAGGAGTAAAAGCCTTTGCCTTTGGGTTTGAGAGGGATGGGTTCCACTGCCTTGTGCCATGAGGTTTGCGAGTTCCTGCTGAAGTAGGTCCCAGTGAAGGGGATTCATTGGGAGCTCCCCTGGAAAGAACGGCAGGGGCGTCTGTTTGAGGTGAAGGAGGTATCCCTCCTTCACCACCTGCAAGGCCCACCCGCCTGTGGAAAGAGATAGATGCTGCATCACAATGGGACATGGGAAAGAGAGGGTAGAAGCTGGATCACAAAGGCCAATACACAGTCTACGTACACTTTTTATATTGCACAAAACTGTTGGGAATAGTCATAAGCAAAAGAACTATGGGGTCTCTGTACTAAAGCGCAGTAAGGTTTTGCACTTACTATACAGTAGGTGCAAAAATTAAGGTGCGGTAAGTGCAATGCCTGTGCAGTATCTGTTAGGAGCGTGCCCGACATCTGCAATTACCACACAGGGCAGACATTTAGCACACGATAAATGCATTGGCAGATAGCGTAGTAAATGCATCCGTGCTATATGCATGCAGTAACCACAACCCGCTGCTATAAAAAATATAAAACAATCCTCCAGTCAGCATTTCCACCAGTCCACCCTCTCAATCAGAATCTCTACCCACTCCACAATCCCCCCTACCAGCATTTACTGGGGGTCTTCCCTGGTGGGTTTGTGGTGGGGAAATGCAGGAGCAATTCTTCAATGCTCCTGTCCTGTTGCCGACTCAGGGTCAAAATGGTGATAGTTTTGGCCTTAATAGTATATCAAGTCATAATTTACAGCCCATTTAAGACAAGTGTCTATATTTACATGGGGCTTAATTTCTGGAACAGCCTGGAATGCAGTTCCCTCGCTTTTTTTCAGACTCGAGAACAGCAGGGTTGTTCTCCTCCAGTCCTACACTATCAACTTTGATTAAGCCTGGCAATAGTGGACAAGTCCTTCTTTGCTCTCCACTCACCTTTATACAACTTGCTGCTCCTCCCAGTGCTGCCCCCCCCCCCCTTTACTTGTAAGCTTATGGACTGGGACTATGGTTCCATCTAGGCACAAGCACCTTCTGCTTCCCTCTCACTGCTGGCCATGCGAATGAAACATGTAATGTCTGAATCGTGGGGCCATGTATCTATGGAGCCCTGCATGGTTCAAACATCATGTGTTTGAACGACAGGGCCTGCATGATTCAGACTGAAAGTGTTGAACTGCAGGCCTCCGTAGGTGCATAGCCGTGCAGTTCAGACATCCATGTTTCATTTACTATTTTGCATCCTGCAATCCATGCCGCAGCTCAAGCTCACACTCCCATGGGAAACCCATTGAGTGACACCACCCTGAAGGAGCCCACCACTGGGAGCCAGAGGAAGAGAAAGAACCCAAGGAAGAAAAAGAAGGCAGGAGGCAGGGAGAGCTGGAGACGGCGGTGCAGGAGGACAAGCAGAGGCAGGGAGATCCCTCTGCACACTGCAGCTAGCAGAAAAATGATGCACAAGCAGGTGGGAGAGGAGGAAAAGGCACCCGGAGAAAGGACAGAAGATGCGGGGCTGAGCAGTACTACAGCCAAACAGAGAATCAAACCAAAGAGAAGCTTTTCTGCGGCAAGACATTTGTATAAGTATTAACATCAGTACCCGCAGAACTTTAAGGATTCTCCATGTCTAAACGACTTATGGAATGTCTGATTTTATTTGAAGAAAAGTCCCTTGAAACCCAATGGTGTTTAAATTGAAGAAATCCTAAGTAAATGAAAGGATGATTATGGCAAATTGGAATATAACCATATTTCCAAGCAATGGCTCTTCCCACTTAGAGCAGAGGTTATCAACCTAGTCTTCGGGACACAGCTACTAGCCAGTTGGGTTTCAGGATAACCACAATGAATATGCATGAAAGAGATTTGCATACAATGGAGGCAGCGCATGCAAATCTCTCTCATGCATATTCATTGTGGTTATCTTGACAACCTGACTGGTTAAGTGTGTCTCAAGGATTGGGTTGAGAACCACTGGCTTAGAGAATAAGGCTTGAACTTCTATGCTAAAAGGTTAACCATTTATGAGACTGAGGAATTCAAACTAGCAATTAAGAGGTTCCTTTTGGCCTACAAAATGATATTAGAATTTTTTGGCATAAAGCCAATGATTAAAATAGGGAATGTAACCAGAACTGCCAACTAGGGTTGCCAACTGGCTCCAGATGTGCCCGACAGGCTTGATCCAGTCCCGGGTTTACTCCATTGCATGCAAGGACACATAGTTCTAATTTCCCCATTGCACTCCACAAGAAAAGCAAGACTACAAGTCCCTGCTTGCAATGGGGTAAACACAGGACTGGATCAAGCCTGTCGGGTGCATCTGGAGCCAGTTGACAACCCTACTGCCAACTGGCAAGAAAGATTTCGCTATCTGAATGAGTCCCAAGACAGCTATCTAAGAATAACTCATATATTAAAAGGTCTTGGCGAACAAGGGAATGAGGATTTCAGACTATCTGCAGTGAAACCGTTTCTCCAGGAGACCCTTGTTGAAAGTACAATACCAAACATTGAGCAGAATGCTTCAGAATATTTCATATACACAGTTAAAGACTGAAGGACTTGAAGGACCAGAAAGGGGGCCTGTTACTTCTGGAGAGAAATCTGCAACTGTGAGTATATACTTCTGGTAATTTTCTAAAAAGAATTCTTTGTTTTAAAGCTACTTAATCTGTGAACCCACTGTTTTTTGTTGGATCAGTTAGGGCCTAGTAACAGCAATTAAAGTTTGCATTTAAAACACAGAGGAGAGCTTTCTGGTTACATTTCATACCCAGCAGAGAGCTTGTAGTTTAAATTTAATAGTCACTCAGGGCCAAGTAACAGCAAAGTACTTTTAGTTTAAATTTAACACACAGAAGAGAGCTTTCTGGTTAAATTTAGTACCCAGCAGAGAGCTTGTAGTTTACATTTCATAAGAAGTTAGAGCCTAGCAGCAGCTAAGAGCTATAATTTAAATCAAATCAGAATTTAGCTTACCTCAGCAGCACAAGACAGGGTACTGTGTAGCAGCCCTCTTTTAATAAGCGTTATTTCCCTCCCTCCCTCCCCACACCCACCCACCCTCCCCTGGGATAATCGTAGCTTAATAGGTACTTACACATCTTAAAAGACAGGAGGTGCTTTCAGGTGAAGCTCATTACCCAAATCAGTCATACACTAAGGACCTGAGATTAATTAAGCTTCAGGTGAACAAGGTATATTAAACGTATTAGGTACAGTTTTATTGGTATAAATACCCATAGCAATCCCTAGTAAGTAAGAACTTAAAGATCTAGACACAAACTTAAAACTAAGATGCAGGCAGCAGTCCAGCAGCGGGATGGGGGCTTTCCAGTCTTTTGCATTGAGTGTCACATGTATGATTTTCTCCCAGTTGGTGAGAGGTCTTACGTGTGCACTAGGTGCAAGGAGCTCTTTGCTCTCAGGGAACAAGTCCATTCTCTAGAGGCTAAAGTAGCAGACTTGGAAAACATAAGACAGACAGAAAGGTACATAGACGAGACCTACAGGGATATAGTCCTGAAGTCCCACCTCCAGTCTGGCAGCACCCCTGTTGCCATGGAGGAGAGAGGTCACGTGACAGGAGAGCATCACCCTGGTGTGGCAGGAAGTGATCCTGTAACTAGGACCTGTCCTCCAGGTGATGTAAAACCCTCTCACACCGAGGAAGTTTCTCCAGGGCCATGTGCCCATGAGGGAAGGGCTAGGACAGCCGTTATAGTTGGTGATTTGATCATTAGGCATGTAGATAGCTGGGTGGCTGGTGGACGTGAGGATCGCTTGGTAACATGCCTGCCTGGTGCGAAGGTAGCGGACCTCACACGCCACCTAGATAAGGTCTTAGATAGTGCTGGGGAGGAGTCTGCTGTCTTGGTACATGTCGGTACCAATGACATAGGAAAATGTGGTAGGGAGGTTCTGGAGGCAAAATTTAGGCTTTTAAGTAGGAAGTTGAAATCCAGAACTTCCAGGGTAGCATTCTCCGAAATGCTTCCTGTTCCACGCGAAGGACCCAAAAGGCAGGCAGAGCTCCGGAGTCTCAATGCGTGGATGAGACAATGGTGCAGAGATGAGGGTTTTGGATTTGTTAGGAACTGGGGAACATTCTGGAGAAAGGAGGGGCTCTTCCGAAGGGATGGAACCAGGCTGCTGGCATTAACCTTTAAAAAGGAGATAGAGCAGCTTTTAAACTAGATATTAGGGGAAAGCCGACAGTCGCCCAAGAGCGGATGGTTCGGAAGAATGTATCCTTGAAGGATACTACCAAAAGCAGAGAGGTTCCACAAAAGAGTAAAGTAGCCCAAATGCCCTCAAGTATGGAGCAGACAGAGCTTAAAGATCCCAATTTACCCATGTCTAACAATAGCCAAATTAACATGAATAAAATACATTCTCTAAAATGCTTGTATGCAAATGCTAGAAGTCTAAAGAATAAGATGGGAGAGTTAGAATATATAGCACTAAATGAAAGGTTAGATATGATTGGAATATCAGAGACATGGTGGAAGGAGGACAACCAGTGGGACACTGTGATACCTGGGTACAAACTATATCGTAATGATAGAGCTGATCAAATTGGTGGAGGGGTTGCGCTCTATGTTAGAGAGGGCATTGACTCAGAAAGGATTAAAGTTTTGCAGGAAACAAAATCTGCTGAAGAATCTATATGGATTGAAATTCCATATAAAAGGGGGAAGTCAATGGCAGTGGGGGTGTACTATCGAGCACCTGACAAGAATGACCAAATGGATGATGAAATGCTCAAAGAAATCAAGGAAGCTAACAAAAGTTACAGCACAGTAATAATAATGGGTGATTTCAATTACCCCGGTATCGACTGGGTCAGTGTCACGTCAGGACATGCTAGGGAGATAAAGTTCCTAGATGAAATAAATGACTGCTTCTTGGAGCAGCTGGTTCATGAACCAACTAGAGGGGAAGCCATATTAGACCTAGTCCTTAGTGGAACACCAGATCTAGTGCAAGAGATAAGGGTGTTGGCGCCACTTGGCAATAGTGATCATAGTATGATCGCCTTTGATTTAATTAGTGGAGGAGGGATAGTAAGGAAATCCACAGTACTACCTTTTAACTTTCGAAAGGGAGACTATGATAAAATGAGGAAAACAGTTAAGAAAAAACTAAAAGGAGCAGTTGCGAAGGTTAAAGACGTACATCAAGCTTGGGTGTTGTTGAAAAATACTATCTTGGAAGCCCAGACCAGCTGTATCCCACGCTTTAAAAGAAGTGTAAGGAAGTCAAAAAACTGACAGCATGGTTTAAAGGTGAGGTCAGAGAGGCTGTTGTTGCCAAAAAAGCATCTTTCAGGAAATGGAAAAAAGAGCCAAACGACGAAACCTGGAAACAGCACAAACACTGGCAAGTCAAATGCAAGGCATTGATAAGGCAGGCAAAGAGAGAATTTGAGAAGAAGCTTGCTGCGGAAGCAAAAACGCGAAATAAAGACCTTTTCAAGTACATTCGTAGCAAAAAACCTGTGAGAGAGTCAGTTGGTCCATTAGATGATAAAGGGGTTAAAGGAGCACTAAGAGGCGACAAGGCGATAGCGGAGAGACTGAATGAATTCTTTGCTTCGGTCTTTACTGAGGAAGATGTAGGGATGTTACCCATGACTGAAGTGGTATTTAAAGGTGCAGAAGAATTGAAGGAAATATCGATACATCGCGAAGATGTCTTACAACTATTAGATAAACTGAAGAGTAGCAAATCACCTGGGCCGGATGGTATACATCCAAGGGTGTTGAAAGAACTGAAATATGAGATTGCAGAACTGCTATCAGTAATCTGTGAACTATCATTAAAATCATCTCTAATACCTGAAGATTGGAGGATCGCCAATGTAACACCAATTTTTAAAAAGGGTTCCAGGGGTGATCCGGGAAACTACAGACCGGTGAGCCTGACGTCAGTACCAGGAAAAATGGTAGAAACCATCATAAAGAATAAAATTACTCAGCATGTAGATAGTCACAACCTAATGAGAGACAGCCAACATGGCTTTAGACAAGAAAGATCTTGTCTTACTAATCTGTTATGTTTTTTTGAAGGAGTGAATAAACAGGTGGACAAAGGTGAGTCGGTTGATATTGTGTATCTGGACTTTCAGAAAGCCTTTGACAAGGTCCCTCATCAGAGACTTTTGGCAAAACTAAAGAGTCATGGGATAGGAGGCAGTGTACTATTGTGGATCAGGAACTGGTTAAAGGATAGAAAGCAGAGGGTAGGGCTAAATGGCCAATTTTCCCAATGGAGAAAGGTGAATAGTGGTGTACCCCAGGGATCTGTGCTGGGTCCGCTGCTTTTTGACATATTCATAAATGACCTGGAAAGTGGAATAACGAGTGAGGTTATCAAATTTGCAGATGACACAAAACTATTTAAAGTTGTTAAAACCCAAGAGGATTGTGAAAAATTGCAAGAGGATCTTGATAAATTGGAAGACTGGGCATCAAAATGGTAGATGAAATTTAATGTGGACAAATGCAAGGTTATGCACCTAGGGAAGAACAACCCAAACTATGGTTACACGATGCAAGGTTTCCACATTAGGAACCACCACCCAGGAAAAAGATTTAGGCGTCATTGTGGATACCATGTTAAAACCCTCGGCCCAGTGTGCAGCGGCGGCCAAGAGAGCAAATAGAATGCTAGGTATGATAAGGAAAGGAATGGAAAATAAAACAAAAGATATTATAATGCCTCTATATCGTTCCATGGTGAGACCGCACCTTGAATATTGTGTGCAATCCTGGTCGCCGTATCTTAAAAAGGATATAGCGATTTTAGAAAAGGTACAGAGAAGAGCCACCAAAATGGTAAAGGGGATGGAAGGATACTCCTATGAAGAAAGGCTAAAAAGGTTAGGGCTCTTTAACCTGGAAAAGAGACGGCTGAGGGGAGATATGATAGAAGTCTATAAATTAATGAACGGAGTGGAACGGGTAAACATAGATCGATTGTTTACCTTATCAGAATATAGAAAGACTAGGGGACATGCAATGAAGCTACAGGGTAAACTATTTAAGACTAATAAAAGAAAATATTTTTTCACTCAACGTGTAATCAAACTCTGGAATTTGTTACCGGAGGATGTAGTAAAGGCTGTTAGTGTAGCTGGGTTTAAAAAAGGTTTGGACAAGTTCCTGGAGGAAAGGTCCATAAACCATTATTAAGAAGTGACCGAAGATATCAATGCTTGACCCAGTAGAAGCATTGTGGAACTTGTGTCTCTTGGGGAAACTGCTAGGTACATATGACCTACATTGGCCACTGTTGGAAACAGAATACTGGGCTTGATGGACCTTGGTCTGACCCAGTATGGCATATCTTATGTTCTTATATGTTCTTATGAAGGGAAAGGAGGAAACTTCTGTGGTTCAACATTACAAACTTTCCAACCATTTTACCTGGGGCCCTCCAAAGAAAACAAAACCCCAGGAAAATAACATGAGTGAAAAAATGATCTCTTTGTTTGCCCTTCACAGTCCAATACAAATGCAGACAAGATCAAAGGATACTAACTGGCACATCCATTCTTGTGAGCTTACAGGTCCACTGCTGTCTGCTGGGCCACGCAGGCCCTTACCAAGGGCTGTGCAAATATGGAAGAGGCACTGATGTGATCACTGGGGCATCCAGGAGGTTCAAAAAGAGGAAGTTGTAATTATTCAAAGTTGTTAAAACCCATGAGGATTGTGAAAAATTGCAAGAGGACCTTGATAAATTGGAAGACTGGACATCCAAACAGCAGATAAAATTTAATGAGGACAAGAGCAAAGTTATGCACCTAGGAAAGAACAACCCAAACTATGGTTACACGATGCAAGGTTACACATTGGGAACTACCACCCAGGAAAAGGATTCAGGCATCATCGTGGATAAAATACTGAAACCCTCCACCCTGTGTGCAGTAGCGGCCAAGAAAGCAAATAGAATGCTAGGAATCATAAGGAAAGGAATGGAGAATAAAACGAAGGATATTATAATGCCTCTTTATCGTTCCATGGTGTGACCGCATCTTGAATATTGTGTGCGATTCTGGTCGCTGTATCTTAAAAATGGAAATTACACATACCTGGTAATTGTAGTTCCTGGAGGGTCCAGTTTAGTCCTCCACATCCGGGTAGTGCACCTCCTCCCGCAGCCAGGAGACTGGACCAATCAAAATCCTGCCATGTATGATGTATGCAGTCGGAGCTCCCATCAGCCCCCAGTAAACTAGTAACAAAGCAGACTTAAAGAAGCAACACGTGAGACTATGAAAAAAAATACATATTGAAAACCAACTAGACCCCCCAGAACGAAATGAATACACCGGCTCCCTCCCCAAACGAGGAAGCCAGAACGCTACACAGCGCTTCTACCCGCACTCCAGAAGAAAAAGACAGTTGAGTTCGGGCAAAAGAGGAAAAGGAAAGAAGGACGCCTGCCAGACGAGCGCTCCGTCCGCAACACCAAAAAAGCGCGCCGCAAGCGAATCTGAGATATGGGAGGGAAGGAGGACTAAACTGGACCCTCCAGGAACTACAATTACCAGGTATGTGTAATTTCCATTTCCTGAGCGGTCCTCCAGTTTAGTCCTCCACATCCGGGATGTAACAGAGCAGTCAACACCGGGCGGGACCTTGCCATCCAGCGCGCAGCACTGAAGAACCAAAACGAGAATCCTGAGCGGCAAGCACATCCAAGCGGTAATGCTTACTGAAGGCATGCAGCGTGGACCACGTAGACGCTTTACAGATCTCCGCAGGAGGAACCAGACTATGTTCCGCCCAAGAGGTCGCTTGAGCCCTGGTCGAGTGGGCGCGTATACCCGCCGGGACCGGTTGATGCTGCAAAAGATACGCTGAAGCAATCGCCTCTTTAATCCACCGAGAAATAGAGGCCTTAGCAGCCGCTTCACCACGCCGTGCCCCTCCAAAGAGCACGAAGAGACGGTCAGTTTTTCGAAAAGACTCAGACACTTTCAAGTAACGACGAAGAACGCGCCGGACATCCAGACAGTGAAGGCCACTGCTAGCAGGGCTCTCCGGACCAGCCCGCAGAACCGGAAGAAACACCGCCTGATTCAAGTGAAAAGGCGATACCACTTTGGGCAAGAAAAAGGGAACCGGCCAAAGCACTACACGATCCCTAGAGATGGATAAGAAAGGCTCCCTGCACGAGAGCGCTTGCAATTCGGAAATACGCCTCGCCGAGCAGATGGCCACCAGAAAAACGGTCTTCAGGGTCAGATCCTTAAGAGACGCCCGTCGGAGAGGTTCAAAAGGTTCGCGAACCAGTGCTCGCAACACCAAGTTTAAATCCCAGGAAGGAATAGACACCCGACGCGAAGGTCGCAAACGAAAAACGGCTTTGAGAAAACGCAGTACGTCGGGGTGAGACCCTAGGCTAACACCCAGCACTTTGCCTCTGTAACAAGCAATAGCCGCCAGCTGAACTTTGAGAGAACTGGCCGCAAGACCCTTATCGAACCCATCCTGTAAAAAACTGAGTACCACGGGCACGGATGTTGTCGCCGCACGGATCCCACGCCGGGAACACCAGTCTTCAAAAATCCTCCATACCCGAACATATGCGAGAGAGGTGGAAGTCTTTCGTGCTTGAAGAAGAGTGGAAACCACTGCAGGGGAATAACCCCGCTTTCTCAGCCGAGCCCTTTCAATGGCCAAACCGTAAGCGAGAACCGATCCACTTGGGGCATCCGAAGAGGACCCTGAAGCAGAAGATCCGGTAACGGTGGCAGATGCCAGGGAACCCCGTCGCGCAACCGCACCAAGTCCGCGAACCACTGTCGGCGGGGCCAATCCGGAGCAATCAGTAATACTCGCCACCGGTGAGCCTCGATGCGCTGAATGACTCGGCCGATTAGCGCCCAAGGAGGAAAGACATAAAGGAGACCGCCCTCTGGCCACGGCTGGAGAAGGGCATCGATCCCCTCCGACATGCGCTCCCTGCGCCTGCTGAAGAAGCGTCCGGTTTTCGCCGACTGAAACGTCGCCATGAGGTCCATGACGGGCGGCCCCCAGCGACGAACTATTTGGGAGTAAATCTGCGGGTTCAGTTCCCATTCCCCGGGATCCACCCGCACCCTGCTTAGAAAATCTGCTGTCACGTTGTCCCATCCTGCGATATGTGCTGCCGAGATGGCCGGTAGCCGGGACTGGACCCAATTGAACAAAGCCGCCGCTTCGGCCTCCAGAGCCACACTTCCGGTGCCCCCCTGGCGGTTGATGTAGGCCACGGTCGCCGAGTTGTCCGAGAGAACCCGCAACGGTCGCCCCGCCACCAATTCTTCGAAGGCAAGCAGGGCGAGTCGCACTGCTCGCAGTTCGAGACGGTTGATCGACCAAGAGGCCTCGAGGAGAGACCACGTCCCCTGAGCAAAGCGGCTCTCGCAATGGGCTCCCCAGCCTGACAGACTGGCATCCGTGAGGAACGGAACCCACAGAGGCGTCTCCAACGGAAGCCCCTTCATCAGGTTCTCCGAGCTCAGCCACCACCGGAGCGAGCGACGCACCGTTCTCGGGCAGGGTAATCTCCTGTTCAACGAGTCGAACTGGTTGGACCAGCGCCGCAACAGGGCGCTCTGGAGTGGTCGCATGTGAGAACGTGCCCATGGCACTACTTCCAGGGTCGCTGCCATAGTGCCGAGTAGCCGAAGGTACCACCAGGCGGATGGAGCGGGCATTGCTAGGAAAGCGCGCACCAGGCCCCTTAATGCTAGGACACGGCGCTCCGGCAAGCACACCAACCCCCGCGCTGTGTCGAAGTGAACCCCGAGATATTCTAGGGACTGAGTCGGCGTCAAGTGACTCTTCTTGTCGTTGACCACCCAGCCGAGAGATTGCAGAAGAGTAACCACTCTGTCCGTGACGTGCACACTCTCGTCTCTGGACTTCGCGCGAATCAACCAATCGTCGAGGTACGGGTGAACCAAGATGCCTTCCCGTCGCAAGGCCGCCGCAACCACCACCATAACTTTCGTGAAGGTGCGAGGCGCGGTAGCTAGCCCAAAGGGCAGGGCCTGAAACTGAAAGTGTCCCCACGGAAAAGCAAAGCGAAGGAACTTTTGATGAGACGGCCGAATAGGAATGTGTAGATAGGCCTCCGTGAGGTCAAGGGACGTGAGAAACTCTCCGCGACGTACTGCCACAATGACTGACCGTAAGGTTTCCATTCGGAAATGAGGAACTCTGAGAACACGGTTCACCCCCTTGAGGTCCAGGATGGGGCGAAGCGACCCGTCTTTCTTTGGCACCACAAAATAAATGGAGTAGTGACCTATGCCGCGCTCGGCAGGCGGGACAGGAATAACGGCTCCCAAGGCTAAAAGGCGGCGTAACGTTAATCGGATCGCCTCTAGTTTCTGCTCGCCCTTGCAGGGGGAGAGAACAAAGGAATTGGGGAGCGGGCGAGCAAACTCCAGCGCGTAGCCTTCTCCCACGATCTCCAGCACCCACTGATCGGATGTAATTCGGGCCCAAGAGGAAAGGAAATCGCGCAAGCGACCCCCAATGATTAGAGGTCTCTCCGGAGCCCGCCTCGCTTCATTGTGGCTTGCGACTAAAGGAAGAAACGGAGGAGGCAGAAGCACCCGAGAAGCCTCGGCCCGCTCCTCGAAACCCACGAAATCCTTGGGATCTGGAACCAAAACGGCCGCATTGGGAAGACCAGAGGCGGGAAGAACGAAATCTGCGAAAGTCCCGAAAGTGACCCCGCGTGGGCGGAGCGGTCCTACTGAGTTTCGGCTTATCCTCCGGTAGCCTACCACCCTTAGACTCACCGAGGTCCTTAACCAACTTATCCAGGGCTTCACCAAACAATAATCTGCCCTTAAAAGGAAGTTTACTGAGGCGGGATTTGGAAGAGCCGTCGGCCGCCCAGTTCCTCAACCAAATAGATCTGCGAGCCGCCACTAACGAAGCCATGCTATTCGCCAAAGTCCTGATCAAATCATAATGCACATCGGCTAGGTACGCTGACCCCGATTCCAGACGTGTCAGCTGCAGCAAACCCTGAGGGTCTAAGCCAGACAGCGACCGCAGTTGCTGAGCCCAGCGCAAACAGGCCCTGGCGACCCACGCGCCGCAGATAGAAGCCTGCAAGGATAAAGCATTGGTATCAAAGGCTTGTTTCAACAAGTTATCCACCTTCTTGTCCTGCGCATCCTTCAGGGCAGCACTGCCCTCAACTGGAATGGTGGTCTTTTTTGTAACTGCCGAAACAGCTGCATCGACACGCGGCGACTTAAACTTATCCTTGTCCTTGTCGGCTAAGGGGTACAGCCGGTTCATAGTCCGTATCCCCTTCAGCCCAGAGTCAGGCTGATCCCACTCAGTCTGAATCATTTGCTCTACCACACGGTGCACTGGGAACACCACTTGAGAATCTCGCACGGCTTGTATGAGCGGATCTTCCAAGCCTTCCTCCTCCAGAGGCCGAGCTACCGCTAGATTTAGGGTCTGGAGGGACTCCGTGATCAGAGGAACCAGCTCTTCCCTACGAAACACCCGAATAATTCGGGCCTGATCCTCAGGCTCCGGAATTTCACCATCTTCCAACTCCTCAGGATCAGCATCCGGTTCCAGATCTGCCTCCAACTCCTGCCAAGGCAGATCTTCCGGTTCCGGTTCCTGGTCCATAGTCCGAAGGCGCTTTGCCGCAGGCTGAGAAGCAAGCCGGGGCTCCCCTGCCGAGCCGGGGGGGGAGCGAAGCAGACAAGGAATCCGGAAGCTTGCCAGAACGGCTTAAGCGGAATGCCTGGTGCATAAGAAGAACAAACTCCGGGGAAAAACCCCCGGAAGGGCATTCCGCAGTCTCCAGTAAAGAAGCACCAGCTAGCCCTTTAGGCAGGGTTGCTGAAGTAGAGGGCAGTGGGCCAGGCGTGGGCTCTCCCTCTGGCAAGACCGGGGAGCCGACAGCGTCAGGAATGTCTTTCAACTCCACCTGATGCTCTACGGCCGCAGGAACGGAGGCACAGCCCCGACAGATTCCAGACTCAGCCACCGCTCCCTTGCGCGATCCGCAGATCATGCACTGCGGCTTAGCGGCCATTCCAGCGTAGGAGTAGCTGTAGAAACCAAATTCTGCCCTAAGGCACCCCCAAGGAAAGGAAAAACAAAAAACTTCCCGTGCCTGTGAACTTTTTTTCTTTTTTTTTTGTTTAAAAGGTATCTGGTCAGCAAGCAGAGATGTAGGCCAGTAAATTCACCACGTTAAAACCCCGAAAAAATGCAAGGGGGACCCGTGCACATCTAAATTTGCCCCCAAGAAACAGCAAAATAAACCCAAAATGGCCGCCGGCAGTCTTTACCGGCACAGGAAAAAAGGCGCGAAAATCCACGGAGGAGAAGAACGGGTAAGAGCGCAGAAAAATACAGAACTAAATAAATAAAGAACGAAATAAATAAATAAAACCCGCGAGTAGCGCCGACTAGCAACCCGCCGAAGGAGACGGAGCTCTGCTGAAACCCGGCTCCCTGACCAAATCGGGAGCGGAAATCAACCCGCGGACTTACCAGCAGGCAGGGCAAGACTGAAACGGGACCGCAGGAGCTCAGAGACCAGCGAAAGGAGAAGGGAGATATGGCCCAAGGCAGCTCTGTTCCCCGTGCAGTCAAGGGAAAGATGCAGCCTGACAGACTGCTAAAACCTCCGGAGTGAAGGCAGAAGTCTTATGCAGTTCTGGTTCCTTACTACCGGCCTGCCCCCTAGTGGGCTTTACACAGAATTAAATGAAATGAAATTAAATTAAATTAAATTAAAGGGACAGCTACCTGAAAAAAGAAAAGGGAAAACAGGAAACAAAGCAAAACCCTCTATAACTAAAATCCCCAGTGTTGCTCCCCAAAATGATCCTAAGTGAGCCTGTACCAGGCACACACGTCCTCCAGCTGCAAGGAGACTGGACACACTGGGGGCTGATGGGAGCTCCGACTGCATACATCATACATGGCAGGATTTTGATTGGTCCAGTCTCCTGGCTGCGGGAGGAGGTGCACTACTCGGATGTGGAGGACTAAACTGGAGGACCGCTCAGGAAAGGATATAGCATTATTAGAGAAGAGCCTCGAAAATGGTAAAGGGGATGGATGGATACCTCTATGAAGAGAGGCTAAAAAGGTTAGGGCTCTTCAACCTGGAAAAGAGATGGCTGAGGGGAGGTATGATAGAAGTCCATAAATTAATGAATGGAGTGGAATAGGTAAACGTAGATCGATTGTTTACGCCATCAAAATTTAGAAAGACTAGGGGACATGCAATGAAGCTACAGCGTAACCCATATAAAACTAATAAGAGAAAATATTTTTTCACTCAACACGTAATCAAACTCTGGAATTCATTACCGGAGGATGTAGTAAAAGCTGTTAGTATAGCTGGATTTAAAAAAGGTTTGGACAAGTTCCTGGAGGAAAGGTCCATAAACCATGATCTGGTGGACTGGAGGAAGTGAGTGGTAGTGAAAAGGAATGGAGGTACTGTGGAGGGGTAAGGGAGAGAAGAAGGGTACGTCTCAGAAGGGGGTGAGTGAGGATGGAAGTGGGAATGAAAGAATGGTGAAAGAGGGGCAATTGGAGGCTGAGTAAATGGTAAGAGATAGAAGAAGGGCCTGGACACAAGGGAAGGAACAAGTTACAGGGTAGAGTGGGCTTCATGAGGGGATGAGAGGCAGCAGATGGTGACTGAGAAGGGCAGTATAGAGGACGGAAATGAGGAACTGGGAAGTGCATGAAAGATGGAGGTCATATTGGAGAATGAGGAAGGAGAGAGACAGTGGCAATGGGAGTGCTGGAGAGTGGATGAAAGGGAAATGGCTGGTAGGTAGGTGAGAGTTGAAAATAGGAGGACTACAGAGTGAGAGAAAGGGGGGCTATAATCAGAGGTGAATAGATATAGAAGCAGAGAAGAGAAAAATAGGGAAAAAACATAAAAAAGATCTTTGTCAGACAGATATAAAGAAAGAAGGAAAACCAATAATAAGAGAGAGGAGAAATGGAAAGGCAAACTGCAAAGATCTCAGGGGAAGACCGACACCAGAAAAGTGGACGGACAGGCAAGAACTAAACCAGTTAGAAAAAAATGCCCCAACACAGGTAAAAAAGAAAAAAAAATGTTTCAATTTGTAAGGACTGGAATGTGTTAGCTCTTTGGGAAATGTGTATATCTTCTCTTTTTGTGAACAGCAGAGGACGGGCATTGCTGTTTTCTCTTCTTCCAGTATTGCACTGCTCATAGAGCCTCGCTTTTTGGTGTTTTTATTTCAGTTTCGTTTGCATGTTTCTGTGTCTATTTTGTGGCTCTTTATTTGCATTAGGTAAGGCTCTGTCCACGTTCTCGTGCCCTGTTATAAAATTACTTCCCACAGGTTTTTCTATTATGATTTGCCAACAGCAAGATTTCTTTGGATCAGCAGAACGGAAATACCCGTAACTAAAGAAACAAGTTGAAAAGTGTGACACAGTGGCTCATTTCCACCATTTTCAGAATCAGGCATGTGAGGGGTTCATGTGTGTCTCATAGCAAGTTTTGGGAGGTGCGGCATATGTGGGGGTGTGTGTGTCTTGAGGGGTGAGTGAATGTGTGCACATGAGTGTTTGTGTCATGTGGAGTGTTGGAAGGTGTATAAGTGTGTGTGTCTGCGTGATGGGAAGTGTCAAAGACCGTATGCATGTGTGCGTGTGCGTACCATAGGAAATGTCAGGGGCTTCGTGTGTGTGTGTCATGCGGAATGTCAGAGAGTTTTTTGTGAGTGTATGCCAATGTTCCCCCAAAGTTTATCTGCTTCATATCTCTCCCCACTTTATATCGACACTTTATTCAGTCTCCCTGGGGTCTGTGAAAATATTTCATCCAGCTGGGTGAAAACTGCCCCATCCCCTCTCACCACCCAGGAAAAAGATTTAGGTGTCAATGTGGATAATACGTTGAAACCCTCTGCCCAGTGTGCAGCAGCAACCAAGAAAGCAAATAGAATGCAAGGCATCATTAGGAGAGAAATGTAGAATACAACCAAGGATATTATAATGCCTCTGTACCGTTCCATGGTGCGACTGCAGCTTGAATATTGTGTGCAATTCTGGTCACCTTATCTTAAAAAGGATATAGCTGAATTAGAAAAGGTTCAGAGAAGAGCCACAAAAATGGTAATGGTAATGGAAGGATACCCCTATGAGGAGAGGCTTAAAAGATGGGACTCTTCACCCTGGAAAAGAGACGCTGAGGGGGGATATGATAGAGGTCTATAAATTAATGAATGAAGTGGAATGGGTAAACGTAGATTGGTTGTTTACACCATCACAAAGTAGAAAGGCTAGAGGACACGCAATGAAGCTACAATGCAATCCATTTAAGACTAATAAGAGAAAATATCTTTCAGTCAATGCGTAATCAAACTCTGGAATTCGAAACCGGAGGATGTAGTAAAAGCTGTTAGTGTAGCTGGTTTTAAAAAAGGTTTGGACAAGTTCCTGGAGGAAAGATCCATAAACCATTATTAGCGAACCTGGAAAATAGCATAGTTACTCACCTGTAACAGGTGTTCTCCGGGGACAAAAGGAATCAGTCCTCACATATGGGTGATGTCAGTGCCAAAGGAGCCCATGCGGAAGGATCTCCCCAGCTTTCAAAGAAAGCCTTTGAGAGATGCACCATGCATGCATGGTCCTCTTCCCACCCAAGTGTGCCATCCTGCCTCAGTCTAATGATCTAGCTAAGATGGTAAAAATAAAATACGGTAAAGAAACAACTCCAAGGGGAGGAAGGAAGATTGTAAGGACTGATTCCTGCTGTCCCCGGAGAACACCTGTTACAGTTGAGTAGCTACGCTTTCTCCAGGAACAAGCAGGAAGTCAGTCCTCACATATAGGACTCCCCAGCTACAGGCTACTAAGGACCTGTACAAAATACTATGAGTGACCAGAGAAAGTGAGCCGTGAGCTGCAGTAGTTGAGTCCCAACTGAGAGACTCTCGTAAGACCCAAGTGTCCAACGGGGATCCAGCACTCCGGTAGCCTGAATACAGAAGGGTCAGAGGGCAGGAGTTGCCTACACCCCGAAGAGATTATGGAGTATGGTCTGGTTGAAGGTGCTGTCCTGTCGGGACTCCCTCTCCTGGCAGTAGAGTGCTGTGAAGGTATGGACTGAAGACCAGGGGGGCAGCCTGGCAGATTTCCATCATGGCTACGGAATGCATATTTGGCATGAAGGTAGCCATGGCCCTGATGCGACGTGCCATGACCCGGTGGTCCAGAGAGATCCCAGCCTGCTCAGTGGTGAGGGCAATGCAGTACACCTCCCAAGTGGACAGAGCTCGCTTGGTCACTGGAAGTGCCATTCAACTGGGATCATAGGAGACAAAAAGCTGAGGCGCTTTGCGGTGGCCCTGAGTCTGTTGCAGGTAGAAAGACAGGATCCTCTTACAATGCAGATTATGGAGAACAGTCTCCGCCTTGCCAGAATGAGGCCTGGGAAAGAAGGTGGGGACCACCACCTCCAGAGTGAATCGGAAGGGGGAAACCACCTTTGGCAGAAACGTGGGGTGTGTGCGGAGCACTCTGTTCTTGTAGAACCTTGTGTAGGGAGGCTCTGCCATCAGAGCCTGGTGCTCCCTGACCCTGTAAGCCAATGTGAGTGCCACAAGAAAGACAACCTTCCAGGAGAGGTACCGCAGGTGGCAAGTAGCCAGGGGCTCAAACGGCGGCTTAGTGAGCTGTGAGAGCACCACATTGAGATCCCATTCCGCCGCTGGTGGGCAGACGGAGGTGCTTGGACAACATAAGGCCCTGCAAGAAACAAGAAACAAGGGGCTGAGCCGAGAGGGGCTTGCCCTCGATTGAGTAGTGGTGCGCCGCAATAGCACTCGGGTGAACTCTGACTGAGTTGGACTTCAGTCCACCTGGGACAGGTGGAGTAGGTACTGGAGCACCAGCTGCACTGAGTAAGAGAACAGGTTCGCCTGCCTCTCGATGCACCATACCAAAAATCGATGCCCTTCTCATGGAGGCCTTGTGGGAGGCCAGAAGGACGTCCTCCACATCTCGTGGGATGTTGAAAGGAGCTAGAGCTACCCTTTCAGCAGCCAAGCCATGAGCCATGGAATAAGGAACGCATCCGCCGCCACCTGGGATGAGTACAGCTGGTGGGAGCAAAAGCGGGGCAACTGCATGTTGTCCGGGCTGGTGAACAGGTTCACTAGGGGGACGCCCCAGAGTCGGAAAAGCCGGGAGGCCACTCTGGGGTCCGGGCAACACTCATGCAGCTGGAGGACTCTGCTCAGTCTGTCTGCCAGGGCATTATCCAGGCACAGAAGGTAGACCATCCACAGGAGCATGCCATTGTGTGTCACATTTGAGCAGAGGGATACTGTCTTCTGGCAGAGGGAGTACGACCCCATGCCCCCTTGTTTGTTGACATAGAACATTGCAACTTGGTTGTCCGTCTGGACCAGCACCGACTGGTGCTGCAACTGATGGCGAAAGGTTCAGAGCGCCAGAAATATCGCCCAGAGCTCTAGGAAGTTGATCTGCAACTGGCACTCCATCAGGGACCAACTGCCTTGAGTGCGGAGGTCCTCGCAATGAGCTCCCCATCCCCACAGGGAGGCGTCCGTACTAAAGACCCTCTTGGTGGTGGGTGCCTCGAAGGGCATCCCAACCTGAAGGTGGCAGGGGAATCTTCCACCAGTCGAAGGAGTCCGCCAGCTGGTGGGTCAATTTTACCCTGTCTCAAAGCCTGTCCGTGGCTTGTGTCCACTGGGAGTGGAGGCACCACTGAGCCACCCTGATGGCAGGTGGGCATACGGGGTAATGTGGACCATGGAGGCCATGTGGCCCAGCAAGTAGAGGAGAAGGCGAGTAGGCACTGACTGGCGGTGCTGCACCTCTGCAGCTAGTGCCCTGAGGCATTCTGTCCTCTCCGGAGAGAGAAATGCCTTGGCCTGGAGGGTGTCTAGCTGAACCCTTAAGAACTCCAGGCACTGAACCGGAGAGAGGTGGGACTTGGAGTAGTTGATGACGAACCCCAGATGCTGCAGGATGTGGATGGTGTGCTTGGTAGTGTGGTTACCTCTGCAGCTGTGCCTCCCCTTATAAGCCAGTCATCCAGGTAGGGAAAGACGAAGGCCCCTTGGAGACGAAGATGGGCTGCAACCACCGCTAGGTATTGTTGGTGGTTGGGATGGATCAGGATGTGTGTATAAGCATCCTTCAGGTCTAAGAAGCATAGCCATTCTCCATGCTGGAGGTAGGTAAAGGTGTTCCATAGGAGAGCATCTTGAACTTCTCCCTCACCAGAAATCTGTTCAAATCCACAAGTCCAGGATGGGAATGAAGAAATATCTGGAGTAGAAGCTTTTGCCCCAAAGATGTTTAGGCACTGGCTCCTCTGCCTTGTCCTTGAGGAGGCCTGTGAGCTCGGTGAGGAACAGAGTCTGGTGAAGGAGAGGCCTTACAGGTTCTCCTGGGAAGAATGAGGGTGGCATCTGTTGCAGATGGAGGAGGTAACCCTGACTAACTACTTGCAATACCTAGGAATTGGTGGTGATTGAGGACCACCTATGGGCAAACAGGACCAGACGCCCCCCTGAGGGCTGCTGAGGGCCTCCTGGGGGGGAGGAAGCCATACCTAGAGTCAAAAACTCCCTCTGGGCTGGGTTGGGGCCGGTGCCTGGGTCTCAGAGGTCTTAGGCTTGCAGGGGCATTGCCTTGCTCCTTGGATTGTCGTCCCTGCTGTGGGGCCAAAAAGACCTGGTACTGTGGGGCATTACCAAAATTCCCCTTTTTTCTCAGGAAGAAAGGCTTTTTCCCCAAGGCTTTCTTATGGGGATGGGACTGGGACCTTGTGTGCTGCCAATGGCTCTCTCGAGGCCAGTGGCGCTCGAGGATCAGCTCAATGACTGGGGAAGACCTCAAGGTTGAGGGTCCAGTCGGGGCGGATGAACCTGAGGAACTCAACATCAATACCTGCTGCTGGGCCAGGAGGGAAGTGATACTGCGTTCCAAGGCCGCCATCCTGGTCTCCATGCCAGATGGCTCCGCAGCCTTCGACACGAGCACCGATGGCTTCGGCCCGGTGTCAGTTCTGTCAAGGGGGAGTCCTTGACCAGGATGGCCTTGGAGGTCTGAGGCCAGTTACCCGATGCTGACAACTTCTCTGGGGCAGCTTGTGATGCCACTCCCACTCCAACCTCTCGGACTCAAGCTGGGAACTATGGGACCTGATGTTGGATTTGCCCACTTTTCCAGATCTGTCCTCTGAAGCGGTCTTCAAGGGTTTCGAGCTCTTGCATTCCACCTCCAGGGGGTTCCTCTCTGAGAACCCGCAGCCATGGGACTCCGGGGCAGCTCCGGCATCTCGGGGAACTGGGGTACTGGAGCGTGATGTCATCAGGGACTCGGGCGCAGAGTTGAATTTATGGAAGAATGTCTCATGCTGCAACTGACGGCTCTTGATGGCCTTTGCGGACATGGTCTTGAAAGGTCGCAGCCTGAGTTGTCATGGTCCAGCCCAAGGCTACAGAGGCAGCAGTCATATGGATCAGTGAGGGACATTATCTTACTGCACCGATCACATTTTCTGAAGCCGCTGGAGGCCATGGGGAAAAATGGGCCCTTCAACCCGGGCGAGGGCCCGAGGCCTACCGGCCAAAAAGAGGTGCGAAGCGATGGTCAAGGGATACCTCAAGAAAAACAAGAAAATGAATCTGAGGGGCAAGCCGAGGCAAGTTGGCTTAGGGGCAGGAAGAGGAACTGGTACACATACCGGAAGAGGATTTTTTAAGACAAAAAGAGACACTGTTTCCGGGGAAACGGGACAGACGTCCAGTGGGCTCCGCAGAAAAAAGGAGACTGAGGCAAGATGGCATCCTTGGGTGGGAAGGGGACCACGTATGTGTGGTGCATCTCCCAAAGGCTTTCTTTGAAAGCTGGGGAGATGCTTCCACACAGGCTCTGTCGGCGCCAACATCACTCATGTATGAGGACTGACTTCTTACTTGTTCCTGGAGAACTACTGCTTGCCCCGGGACCTGTGTGCCTCTTTGGGAACCTGCCAGTACTTGTGGCCTGGATTGGCCACCATTGGAACAGGATACTGGGCTTGATGGATCTTGGTCTGAAACAGTAAGACATTTCTTATGTTATGTTCCTTTTGTGACATGTATCTATATAGTGCCTAACTTGTGGTTAAGCCAGTAAGTGTTTATTGGGTAAAATTTACGTGCATACCTGTGCATTCCACCCACTCCGCATGCAAACTCTACCCAGGCACAAACACACAGTGAAAGTACGCACCATCGGGCTAATGTACTCGTACCTACTTATAAAATCGTAAGCGGCTAAAGTATGCATAAATGCAAATTTACCCATGCAAACTCACTAGAATACCATGATTTACATGAATAGATAGAACATAACTTTACACAGCCCCTTACAAAATTACCCCCTTCTATGTCTTTGGCCTTTCATAGTAATGTATAGCATCAGACATTCATATTTCTCTCATTTCTCTAATCCTCTAGACTAAAGCTATTGAAAAAAAGGGAAAAAAACAAACCAGCTAAGAGGCACCGTAGTTCTACGTGCCAAAGTAACTTTATAGTTGGGAGCACTAGTTAGCTGATGTGAGGACAGAGGGCAAAGTGGGCATTATTTCTGACCTTCACCTAGTCTGAAATAACAACCT
The DNA here is from genome assembly GCA_033557465.1 of Ichthyophis bannanicus. NCBI lineage: Eukaryota > Metazoa > Chordata > Amphibia > Gymnophiona > Ichthyophiidae > Ichthyophis > Ichthyophis bannanicus. The sequence goes on along the minus strand of CM066032.1, from coordinate 100,554,888 downwards.
TCTGACATATGCTTTTCAAAAAGGAGCAACAGAAACGTTCAATAATCCTGGAAATCACATCTTCCAATAGAGAACTCTTTAGGGCACTATTTATAAAACAAATATACGTGTCCATTGTTAATGGTACTCATAGGTTAACATAAAATACCAGTCCCGCATCAATCACAAAATACAGCAGAAATTGTCTTCTGCAAATAAAAAAAACCTCCTTTATGGCAATGTTCCTATAAAATCTGATTTATAGCCTCTATCACTATAAATCTGACTTTATTGGAACACATGGAATAGGTGAAATACATCAGTAGAGGTTTATGTTTAGTGAAGGGAGAAGGCGAGAAGGGAGGATATGGGAAGGGAAAGGTTGAGAGGAGATGGTGCGGAGGAAGGAAAGGATGCAAGGGGAAGAAGGGATAGGATATGAGGAAATGAGGGCAAGTAAGTGCCTATTTTGGGGCTAATTTATAAAAACACTTAGGTGCCTGTGTGTCTTTATAAAATCCCAGCACTAATCATGCAGAAATTGTGACTAAAATGGACCCTGCAGAGGGTATAGAGGAGATTAAAGAAATGAGAGGTGAACCAAAGTGAAGGAGATGAGAGCGCGGAGAGATCGACTGGTGGGAACACTGGGAGAGGATTGATATTGGCTGGTATGGAATTGAAGGAAAATGTCTATTTTGGACAGAGTGTATGAAGACAAGGAACTAGGGGAAGAGAGAGTGTTTAAGGAACAGTATGTGTGGTGACGTGCTGAGGGACAGAGCGAGACGAGCTTAGAGAGAGAGCGTAGTGGAGTAGACTATATGAGTTACTCTGAATGTGCCTCAACAGCCAGGCCCAGAGCATCATTGAAGGGGGAATCCTCAGGCCAGTGGTGCCATTGGAAGGAGACCACTGATCTGTTCACATTGCCTGACAATGGTCTTGGCTCTCACGCTGACGTTATTTGGTCCAATTGGCACGTGCATGAAAAGTAGTGAAGTTCATTGAAGTTGTTGAAGCCTCACTCTAAAGTTACAGGAAGCCATTGTTACCTTTGAGAACAATGATTTCTTGTTGATGCTTTTTCATTAGATATGCAGCAGAATAGTTTGCAATACAGCACATTAAAATGTTAATTTGAATTCATCCATATCATCACGGTACGTGACCAACAGAACTTTAGAGAATCAAGAAAGATAGGTGAGATACCATTTGTTCATTCGCCAGAACCACTCACATAATCTATGAATATGACGTTATGGGCCATATTCATCAAAGAAAATTCTGTGGCTCAGTCATTATGAAATGCCTATTGCATGTTTGCAAGTTCTGATTCTATCATTTCTCATTGCTTTGTGCCCAAGAAGCAGATATTATCTCCTAAGAAAATAATATCTGAGAAAATTTAAAAAAAAGATGTGCAGCCCAGTTTTGTATTGGCTGTCTAGGTAGGAACTGGGGCATCCACATTAGGACATGCACAATTTCCTGTGTATTTTACAAAAGACTTGCTCAATGTGAAGCTTTGTTAAACACGTGTAAACATGTGGGAAATACATACATGGAATGCAGCATGCACAGTGCAAACAGACATTTTAGAAAGGAACATATCAAGAGTGGTATCACTCGGAGTTTTTAATGTGCAAATGCAGGGCCGGATTTAAGATTTTGGCACTCATAGACAAGACCAGGCGGCAAATCTCAGAGTGGGGTTGTGGAGGGGAGGGTATCAGAGATCCCAAAGACTGGAGAGCTAGGAACAGACAATTAAGGAGCTGAGCGAAAAAACATTTTTTATATAATTTTTGGGGTGGTTTCAAGCAGCAGAGAGGTAAGCACAAATCTCTGAAAAGTCCTAGGGCCAAACAAGCAATTAGCTGACACATAAGCCTGCCTCACAGCAGGGGTAAATGCCAGCATAAGTTTTTTTAGGTATGTCTATTGCCATTACAAAATCAGAAATACACACACATTTATGACCTGCCCGAATCACACTCAAAATGTGGTTCCTTTGAAACCGTGGAGATCTCCAAAACTGCTCTTTGCATGTGTAGGGCAGAAAGACCTCCTAAAATGACATCAGTTGCTATGTTTCTGCACAGTAGTAAACAGGTTCACTAGAAGGAACAGGTTAATCTGTTCACCAGTGAGTATCAAGGTAATATCGACTACACTAATAAAGGAAACTAGCTCCAGCCAGATCAACCAACATTCACGGCAAGAGAAAACTAAACTTCAAACTTTACTTCTCTCGGGAAACTGGTATTGACCTGTTTATATGTAGGGAGTTATTGTTAATACTCTAATTACAAGTAAATGCACGAAGGGCCTGAAAATTAGTCATTAGCTATTATCTGTGAGACCTCGAGGAGAGTGGCCGAGGTCCCAAAAGATTGGAAATGGGCAAAGGTGATGCCGATCTTAAAGAAAAAAAAGAGGACAAAAGGAGAGTGCCCTGGAAATCAGTCCAACGTGAAAGCTCAAGATGTTAACAAGGTGTTAAACAAAACCAACAGAGGTTTGCTCTCTCACCAACTTCATTGTTCTTTATGACACAATAATAGATCTTGCAGCTAAGGAGGGACAGTAACCTAAGACATGTTTGGGGACGACAGTGGTGGCAGTGGCTAACCGCTATCGCTTTATTTAAACCCAGATATTCAACCAGGAAAATATCAAGTGTCTGGCGCTGAATATCTGGGCTGGTCAGGGCATCGCTAGCTGACTAGCGGCGATATTCAGCCATAGCTGGATAGCGAAAAGCAGTTAAAGTTAGGACAGCCAGCACCATCCCCACAGACTGCCCTGGTTATCCTCGGACGGTTTTTTTTATGCGGTCTGTGGTAATATTTGACTGCACTATCCGGATAGAGCTACTGAATATCAAGCCAGGGCCGGCGCAATGAGTTGAGGCGCCCTAGGCGATCTTCATCCCTTGCACCCTCATCCCCCTGTGGTGCTCATTTGCCACCGCCGCTGCCATCCTCCTCTGGGACCTACAGAAACAGCCCCACGGCGCTTACCTTAAAACTTCAGCTTTTGTCCCCTCAGACTACCCAATGCCGACTTCCTGTTTGCAAATGGGAAGTCAGCACTGGGTGTCGGAATGGGCAGAAACAAACAGCCCCATGGTGCGGAGGTTTAAGGCAAGCAATGCAGGGCTGTTTGTGGTCACTGCCATAGCTGCAGGTGCCAGAGAGGGGCAGCAATGGGCACCGGACAGGGAGGCGCAAGGGATGAGGTTCGCCTAGGGTGCCTCCTCTCCTTGAGCCGGTCCTGTATGATGACCATGGGGCAATTTTAGCAATGAAAATTTGCCTGTACTCAGTACCACTAAGTATCTGCTCAAAAAAAGCCCTGTATATATAGCACATCTCATAATTTTGCACACGTGCAGGATAATTCTGTATACTCCTACGCAGGCAACGCATGGTACCACGTGTTCAGTTCAGGCCCACTTTATAAATTAACACGTGCACAGGCGCTTTGCCTTATAGAAGAGGGGTGTACAATGTGCTTGAGGTTTATGCCTTCTCAACAGCAAGTGTAACTCGTCATGCCTAGACTGTCAACCTGAAGCGTGTAAGTCATAGTATTTTATAACTTGCGTGTGTCAGTGGAGCTCGTGCCTATGCTCTGCCCAAGCACCACCCTTAAGGATGTCAACTACTGCTCCAGAGTATCCATTCTTAGGCAGCTTTCACCTCTGAAGGACCAGACCATAAGCAAGAGTGAATGGGGTCTTCCATAACCAGAGGAACCTACTGCTTAAATCCCCTCTCCTGAGATAGAAATAGTGGGAATCCGCCAACAGGCTCAACAAGTCTGGCACCACTAGAATTACCAAGTCCAGGTGAGACCAAATTCTGTGAAGAAGTTGGCTCACCAAGGGCTACAGGGGAGAGATATACACGAGCCCCTTTTGGGGCTACTTCTAACAAAGTGAATCCAAGACTAATGCCCGCAGTTCCTTTCTGCAGCTGAAAATTTTTATTTATTTATTTATTTAGTAAATACTTGTATACCGCTGTTTCCTACGATCAACAGCGGTTTACTTTACAGAAATCATAATGCATTGTATAATACATTGAGATTTTTAGTTTTACATTTTGATTAGACAATGATTTACGTAACGCGGGATAAACAGTTGGATACAATATACAGTTGATTATTATAGCACACAGATCAGGGTATACATTTGATTTCAGTAGGTTGGGGGGCCAAATATACATTATATACAATGTTGACTTCCAAAGAGTACAGGCTAACACATGACTATATGCTATTAGATTTTATGCTGTCGTGGGCGGTAAAGTTCATCTGGTTGAGGTAGGGTATTGCGGTTAGATCAGGTTGTAGTGGGTTTGAAACAGATATGTTTTAAGCTTTCGTCTAAATTCAGTCAGGCTGTTTGTGAGTCTTAATTCATGCGGTAGTTGGTTCCATTGAATTGGCGCTGTGTATGTGAATGCCCGCTTGCTTGTTTCGGCTTTGACAGATCGAATGGTTTTTGACCTTAGCATTCCCTTGAGTGACCATCAGATCGAACACTGGCAGGCTCCATCTCCACACGCTGAGATCAAATGCATAAGTGCTTAGCTCTCACTCGTCAGGATCCACGGTGTTTAACTCAAGAAGTCAGTCAAGGATTTATGCATCATCATGTATATTGCCAAGAAAGCAAACAGAATGCTAGGAATCATAAGGAAAGGAATGGAAAATACAAAAAAGGATATTATAATGCCTTTATCGTTCCATGGTGCGACCTCACTTTGAATAGAAACATAGAAACATGATGACAGAAAAAGACCACATGGCCTATCTAGTCTGTCCTTCCATAACAACAACTACAACAGTCCACTTTTTACCTTTAGAGATCCTCTGTGTTGGTCCCATGCTTTTTTGAATTCAGTTACTGTCCTCATCTCTACCACCTCCACTGGGAGACTATTCCATGGATCCACTACTCTTTCTGTAAAGAAATATTTCCGCATATCACTCCTGAATCTATCTCCCTTCACCCTCATCCCATGTCCCCTCGTAGCAGAACTTGCTTTCAATTGAAAGAGGCTCTCTCCCTGAACATTTATGCCACGGAGGTATTTAAACATCTCAATCATATCACCTCTATCCCGCCTTTCCTCTAAGGTGTACATATTAAGATCCTTCAGTCTGTCCTCATATGCTTTATAATGAAGCCCATTAATCATTTTAGTAGCAACCCTCTGCACCGACTCCATCCTGTTCACATCCTTTTGAAGGTGCGGTCTCCAGAATTGCACACCATACTCCAAATAAGGTTGCACCAAAGACTTATACAGAGGCATTATCACCTCCTTTTTTCTGCTAGCCATTCCTCTCCTTATGCTCCCAAGTATCCTTCTAGTTTTTGCCGTCGCCGTTTCTACCTGTTTAGCTACTTTAAGATCATCAGACACAACCACGCCTAGGTCCCGCTCTTCTTTAGTGGACAAAAGTACTTCCCCTCCTATACTGTATTGCTCCCTTGGATTGCTGCAGCCCAAATGCATGACCTTACATTTTTTAACATTAAATCCCAGCTGCCAAATTCTAGACCATTCTTCAAGCTTAGCTAGATCCCTCCTCATGTTATCTACACCTTCCTGGGTGTCTACTCTATTGCAGATTTTGGTATCATCTGCAAAGAGGCAAACCTCACCCGACAGCTCTTCCGCTATATCACTAACAAAGATGTTAAAAAGAATCGGACCAAGGACAGATCCCTGGGGCACACCACTGGTAACATCCTTCTCCTCAGAGTGAGCTCCATTTACTTGTACTCTTTGTCGCCTCCCACCCAACCAATTTCTAACCCAAGCAGTAACTTTAGGGTCCATCCCTAGGGTGCTCAGTTTGTTTATAAGTCACCTGTGAGGAACAGTGTCAAAGGCTTTACTGAAATCTAAATACACCACATCTAGAGCTCTCCCTCGGTCCAACTCCCTGGTCACCCAGTCAAAGAAATCAATCAGATTTGTCTGACAAGACCTGCCTCTGGTGAATCCATGCTGCCTCGGATCCTGTAATCCGCTGGACTCCAGAAACCTCACTATTTTCTCTTTCAGCAGCGTTTCCAATAATTTACTCACCACCGAAGTTAAACTAACCGGCCTGTAGTTTTCAACCACATCCTTCCTTCCGCTTTTGTGTAAAGGCACCACATGAGCCTCTCTCCAGTCCTTTGGCACCACTCCCGACTCCAACGAGGCATTGAAAAGGTCAGTCAGTGGAGTTGCTAGAACGTCCCCAAGTTCCTTCAGTATTCTAGGGTGTATCCCATCCGTTCCCATCGCTTTGTCTACTTTAAGTTGAGCTAGTTTCTCACGAACACAGTCTTCTGAAAATTGTGTCTTCTGTTCTTATTTGTGGGTGTTTTCTGAGGTCCTGCTCCTGGTTCTTCATCTGTGAACACAGAACAAAAATATTTGTTAAGCAATTCCGCTTTATCCTTATCAGCTTCTACATATTCCCCCCCTGCACCCTTGAGTCTGACAATACCACTTTTGCCCTTCCTCTTCTCACTAATATATCTGAAAAATGTCTTATCCCCCCCATTTTATTGCATTGGCTATTTCCTCCTCCTTTTGAATCTTTGCCTTCTTGACTACTTTGCTAGCTTCTCTAAGTTTTTCCAAATACAGATGCCTGTCTTCCTCTCTCTGTGATCTCTTGTATTTCATGAAAGCCTCCCTCTTTTTCTTCACTTTTTCAGCTACTTCCTTAGAAAACTATAACGGTCTCCTGCTCCTTTTGCCTTTATTTACCATTTTAACAAAAAGGTTGGTTGCCTTTAAAATACCCCCTTTCAGTTTTGCCCACTGTTTTTCTACATCCCCCAGCTGTTCCCATCCCACTAACGACTCCCTGAGATATTGGCCCATCTTCACAAAGTTAGTCTTCCTAAAGTCAAAGATCCTCACCTTGGAATGGATTCTAACAGCCCTAGTCCTAATACTGAACCACACCATCTGGTGATCACTGGATGCAAAATGATCTCCCACTACAACATCAGAAACACTTTCACCATTGGTAAGCACCAAGTCCAGTATGGCCCCTTCACGTGTGGGGTCTGTTACCAATTGCCTGAATAGTTCTCCCTGTAGGAGGAGTGGCCTAGTGGTTGGGGCAAGGTACTTCAGGCCGGAAGGTCGGGGGTTCAAATCCCACTAGAGGACAGCAACCTTGGGCCGGAAGGACTGGGGTTTCTAGTCCCACAGGTGCTCTTTGTGGTCTTGGGCAAGCCACTTAACCCTCCATAGCCCATGTTCCCTGTAAAATAGTTCTCTCCAAGTTACAATGCCCTGTTCAATGTAATTTCAGTTTGTTCAATGTAAACCGCACTGATGCAGAATAGCGTGGTATATAAGAGAATGTAAATAAATAAATAATACTTCTAGATGATACTGCAGCAGGAATATGCCAATCAACATCTGGCATATTGAAATCTCCTATCAGTAGCACTTCCCCTTTCCTAGCAATGCTGCGTATGTCTTCAATTAACTCTCTGTCCACCTCTTCCTCTTGTGAGGGAGGTCTGTATATCACACCAATGCAAATAGATTTCTCTTTCCCTCTTTCTAGTTTAACCCACAATGCCTCCTCTCTCCCTTTTAAGCTCTGTAATTCCAAAGCTTTAATAGTAGTTTTTACATATAGTGCCACTCCTCCTCCCCTTCTTCCTACCCTGTCCTTTCTGAATAAAGTATAGCCAGGTATAGTTACATCCCAGTCATGGTTTTCTGTGAACCATGTTTCTGTAACTGCCACTAAATCCAAGTCAGCCACTCCCACCAAAGCTTCAACTTCAGGGATCTTATTTCCCATGCTACGGGCATTAATACACACTGCTTTCCATATGTTACCCCTGTTACCCATTTCCATAAAGGTATTTAATGTATCACCTACCTGGGGGCTTTCACTTACCTGAGGGCTTTCTTCACCCATCCCCAACGAATCTAGTTTAAAGCCCTCTTCAGTAGATTAGTCAGTTTACTACCAAGATGCGTTGACCTTTCTTGGACAATGCTGGGGATATTCATACCAGGCTCATATCTGGCCACAGGTACTGAATGGTACTGGTGTGCCCATTTAGCTAAACTGGCTAAAGCTAGGCCAGCCTTTAAAGTGCTTAACTTTAGCTGGTTTAAAATAACCAGCCAGTGGCTGAATATCGCCGCTGACCGGTCATATCGCATGCCGCCTCTAGAATGCCCGGATGCTATGCGCTTAGCATTGGGGCACTGAGCGGCATTAGGATGGCATATTCTTTTCAATTAACTTCCCTGGGGCATAATGCCACGAAGGCCAAGGGTGAGCTTGCTCCCTCACCCTCATGCTGCTTGCACACCTCCGTTCTGATACAATAGCTTCTTCACGAGATGAAAGGGGAGTCGGTGCCCTAGTCAGTCTTGAAATCCTACCCCCCCCCCCCCAGCAATCTCCATCTATTGGTCTGCTTTTTGCTGCCCTGCAGAGGTTGCTGTCCTATGCGATCACAGAGCTCCTAATGTTCGGTCCAGACCACATACAACAAGTTTGCCGCCAATCTTTCTATCAGGCCAGGGTGCAGGAAGCAAAATCTCTGCGTTTGCCTCGAATGCCTTACCCTAACTGCCTACCCTTGGCACTTGCCTTATTGCCTGATGATTTGGGCCGGACATGGAGATGCCTACCCCTTAACCCGAAAGTAACGACTTTGAGACCCATCTCTCTACCAAACCAGGGTGCTGGGAATACATTCCTTACCTCTTGCATTGTCTGCTAGTGCCCTCCATTGTACATGTATCAGGCCAAAGAGGACCTGTTCAAGGAGGTCATGATATGTATCAGGTGTAGGCACCTTTCCAGGCCATGCTTGATCATTCAGTTTAACCATATTAGTTGCACCAACATGGCGGGGAAGACTCAGTTTCCCTCGGTCATGAAGCTCTGGTCTCCCTCAGGGCACTCGGTTGGTGCGGAGTAGCACTACGAACATCGTTATTGGTCTTGAACTGTACCCCTGCTGTCAATCCCACGTCCCTCATGCTGGCCTCCATAGTGCCCACAGTGCTCTTGTCCCTAAGCTCCAGTGATAGCATGCATCCCGAGTGTTATGGTTGCTGAGGGTCCCTCTCAATTACTTGACACTGCCCTGGCTCGGTCCCAGCCTATAGGTATATAACCAGAGGTGGGACTTTCACTTATGCTGCTGGATCCATGCAACTCTGAGCCCACCCACGCTATGAGAAGTATGAGGCTCGCACCCCAGGAAATACGGTCTCATCTGGTATCAGTCCACACAGAGTGGGTTTAGGAAGTTGGTACCTTATGCTTGTTACCTCGGGCTATGTACTTTGACATCAATCAGTGAAGTTAGAGTTCAACTTCTGATGAAGACCACTGAACTGAAGCTTTGCCGAGATGATTTTTCTCTCTGCTAGGAAGTTTGTTTGACCCTATGGTCTACCTTGACTCCTGGGGTGTGGGCTGATTACTTCTATGGAGTTTTCACTGCCTATTTTCCCACCTCAGGATCTACTGAAAGGCCAGTACATGTCTGAATAAAAGGTCATGGGTCTGCTCCCCACCTCCCTGGCCTCTCTGAGCAGCGCCTCTGGCAGTTTCTGAAAGCCATACAATCTCTCTGCAACTATCCTATAGAGGTTCTATATGGGTATACGTTCAGACTTGGCACCTGTCTCAATGAAGCTTAAGAGTGATCAAAATCTGGAATTCATAACCAGAGAAAGTAAGAACTGTTAGAGTTGCTGGATTAAAATAAATGAATGAATGAATGAAGGTGGAGCAAGTTCCGGGAGGAAAAGTCCATAACAACTTTGGAGTGGAGGAGTGGCCTAGTGGTTGGGGCAGGGTACTTCGGGCCGGAAGGTTGGGGGTTCAAATCCCACTAGAGGACAGCAACCTAGGGCCGGAAGGACTGGGGTTTCTAGTCCCACAGGTGCTCCTTGTGGTCTTGGGCAAGCCACTTAACCCTCCATAGCCCATGTTCTCTGTGTGCTGTGCTTTCCTGTCTAATCAATGTGTTTATACCTCAAAAATTTCCTGTCATAATTTGACAATTTCCAATCTGTAATCAAACCACTGCTGATCGCTGGAAGTAGCGGTATACAAATGTATACTAAATAAATAAATAAACCATTATAAAAGAGGACCATGGAAATCTACCACATACCCCAAGATGAGGAATGTGGAATCTGTGTACCTTTTTGGGAACCTGACAGGTGCTTTTGAACTCTTTGGGAACCTGTCAATTGCTCATGACCTAGATTGGCTACTGTTTGAAACAGGATACTGGGCCTGATGGACCTTGTCTGACCCAGCAGAGCATGTCTTATGTTCTGAGGTTCCTATAGGGGACCTCACCAGTCAATGAACATTTTCCAGCCCAGATCTTTTCATGTACCTTCGAACCTCCGGGAGCTCAACTGTCTATGACCCCTTTTCCCAGTCCAGAACATCTCATGCATTTTCAAGCCTCCCACCGCATGGGGAGGGGGTCCTTATCAAGCCTGCCTGCTCAGTGTAGGCACAGCGAATAAATCATGCATGGTGGCATCCCATTCCCTGCAAAAGCACAGTACCATGACTGCCTCCTGCGACTGGTCCAGGCAAAAGCACAACCCTTCCCCCAGGCCACCAGGAAACAGTACAAGGAGTGAAGTGAAAAAAAAAAATCCACACAAACATAGAAAATCAACAAATCTTTTAATAGTCAAGACTCGACATGGCCGTGTTTCAGTGTGTGCCTTCTTCAGGGGTGAAACAGATGTGAACCCACATAAGCTATAGCGTGGGTACAGCTGGTAAATGGTTAAAAACACTCCCAATGGGCTAAACAAGCATTTAAATAAGAGGCACCACTTTTTAGTCCTGACAAGACGCTAATGGTGCCAGTCTTGTGCACAAAGATGTGTGGGTAGGTGTATATGTGTACACATTTATACCCGGTGGTTTAGCTGCTCAACGATGGACTATTATGTATAGAGCTTCTGAAGCAACCCCACTGTTGTAGACTAAAAGGCCATCAGAACCCCCTGCCCCCTCCCCCCTTTACCATCCTACACTGGTAATCCCTCTTATCTCAAAGGGGTTCCAGGTTTCAGTAACCTGTTTCCAAACGTCAACCAGTCTGCTCACTATGGGCCCAATTCAGAGACACGGGTTAAGGGGCTGCACATCCGGATCCTATTCTCTCTCCTGCTCTCCCTGCACATTCTAAGCAGTAGGACGAGGATAGCCGGCGAAGGACGGGGGTCAGGGCGGAGTGGTCATGGCCCTGTATGTCCTGCGGAGTCCGTGGGGACATGCTGCTTATTCCACCTCAAAGGTGGAATAAGCAGCACTGACCCGGCAATCAGGCCCGAGGATCCCTCCCCAGCTGGCCAGCGTGGGTCGGGCAGTGAGGAAGAGGGGGGCTGAGCCGCGGCAGCCAGGAAAGCCTGTGTGGAGAATGTCCCCGCAGGCAGGCAGGTGCATGCCGGGCTATCCTCGGGCCCGATTCTGCATGCCACGGGAACATTTTGTTCCTGTGGTAAAGAATCGGGGCCTAATGACCCCATCCTATATGCAGATGTCCGGACGGCCCGGATGTGCCCCTCTGTGACTCGAGCTCTATACCTCCCAGACCGCCTAGCCAGAGCTCACCATACTTCCCAGACTGCCTAGTTCCTAAGTAGCTCATCTTCTCTGCCAGGGAGGGACGGGCAGGGCTTGCATCCCTCCGGAGTGCATACCAAAAAAAATAAGTATATTTTCAAACTGGGACATGACATCCAATATGCCATTCTACTCACAGCTAAAGTATAAGGCTGTCCCCATTGCCCCGGAGGTTAACTGTTAACTTCAGAAAGCAGCAACAAAACTCAGGTTGGGGGATAATACTCTGCCTCCTTATGAGCTAGATATTCACAGAACAGCTTCTTCACTTTTTCTGTCTAGCCATATGCATGCTCTTACAGGAGAAGAGGTCCCCAACCTGTCCTATGGACCCCACACTCAGTCGGCCTTTCAAGATACCTCCAGTTATGCGTGGCAACTTCTTCTTTCCTTAGGCGTAGGACCGTGCGGGGCCGTTTAAAATGCTGCTACATTGGTTCTGCTTGCTGTGGAGATCGGAGCGGTGGAGGGGTGATGTCGACAGCGGAGGTTGTGAGTGGGAGCTTAAACACCTGGTGGTATGATATCTACCTCTTCAGATGCTATGTGGAGCATTTCTTCTTGTCTCCTCTATTCCTTTAACTATCACTGTATCTCTTATTCTGTCCTATCTAATTAATGGCGTTCTTTTCATATTTTCTATAACTTTTATGTAATATTGTAAACCGCTCTGATGCTTTGGCTTGAGCGGTATATCAAATGTAATAAACATAAACATAACAGTTAAGCTCTGGGTTCTCAGCATTTCTTGGTCTTGGACCTCAAGTGCTCTACTGTCTCCTCAGGTAATAAACATTAATAAACTATAAGGTGGTACTTTGTTAATGGACAAACTTAGCGAACTAAGTGGAAGCCCTTTCTATCACTGCATTACATGCCAGGTAGATCAATAGCCAGCTCTGCACCCTTCAGCGACATTCAAAACATCTCACTTTATTAAACAGAGTAGGCACACAGAGACACCACAGTCCATAGCATGGCAGAAAGGGCAATTAATATTGATAAAACACTTTTGAACTGGTTTGATGATACTGTGCAAATAACACTTAACCTCTATTGCCTCTTAATTCTTTAATGCTGCTCCTGCCGAGTTATCCAACACCCACCGGTGCACTGAAAGGCCCACATACTCATACCCCAGGGTACTGTATTTGAGACATTTAGGATGGAGAATTCAATCAGGTTATTTGCTTTCCTAAAACTTAGGGTTGCCAACATTTAAACATTTTTTAAATGTTAAAAATAGTCCAGCCACCAGCTCCCTCCTCAACCTCACCCCATATCCTCCCCATCCACTTCTCTGTTTCCTCGGACGTTTTCTAATAGAGCAGAGGCTGATCCTAAGCCCATCGGTGCAAGCAAAAGCGACAAACCTTCATGAGATGTGTGGGCCAAGGACTGAGCTAATATCCATGTAGCTTACAGGCTCTGTCTCCTAGAGGAGAGCCAGGAAGGGGCTGGGCGACGGCAGGGCTAGAAAGCAGAGCACATGTGCATGGCCCCCAGCCCGCAAGTCTCACTTCTACAACTGGGTTTAGGATCTGCTGAGTTTTTCTAGCTCTTTCTCTTTCTCTATCTCCCCCTCTACCCTCACCCCTACCTCAACAGTGAAGGTTTGAGCACTCTCCCAGTCCCTGACAGACCCTGCAAAAATCAAAGAAATTACCACAACCCTTTCACTGCCTTTCAAAAAATGACAAGGACAAAGCGCTGCTATTCAGTTGTGTCACATCCTGCATATGAAGAAAGTGCTTGCCAGGAATTGCCATGGGGAAATACATGCGAGGATAGCAGCTAGTGATCCTGACGGCCATGAATAATCATGTTACGAACCAAAATAATAGATCTTATTTTCTCCTAAAGTGGAACATGACTCTTTAAACAGCTAGAGGGTTGTAAGGAAAAGCGGCCTCGGAACAGTCATCCACACCTGTCTGAAATTCAACAAGCCGCTTGGCTATTTCATAACACTTGCTGTTGTGGGTTGTGTTATTTTAACTAACCGATCAACCAGTTCTAATGGAACTTTCCATTAAGAAATTGAATTCTCATAGCAGTGCTGAGCCGCTAAGATCCTAGGAGGGCAGCTCTGGCTCAGCAGGGCGTTCAGAGAGCCAATTAAAGGTGGCAGACCAATCAGTGCTGGAGGCTGAGCTGGTGTGAATGTGAAACACTGATCCCAGGGGGTCTGCCTGTGGGGCACAATCATCAGGACAGGATGCTAATTAGAACATTGGCATGGAAAGGCTGAAAAAATCCATCATGTATAGCAGAGGAATACTTAGTGCATGCATGTCTATATTAAGAACAAAAGTATAGATGCTAATGTCAGAGAGATACCTACCAGTCTCTCACTTTCTATGTGTATGTGCACAGATATATATATGCATACATAATAGCGGAAGGGTTTTGTCTGTCTGTCTGTCCACACAGGTGTACATGCATGCTGTTGGCACGTGTTTACCACACCACGCTCACCCTCCCACACCTTGTTGTGGGAGCACAAGGTCAACTAGAAGCCAGCAGAGGTTCTCACCCCCCCCCAAATCCCCCGCCAGTCTCTACGTGCAAAGACTGGCCCAAGCACCACATGAGGAAGCACTGGCAGAGTTTCTCACTGCCCCACGAGCAAAGACGATTCTGGACCAGAGAAGTGGCCTCCTCAGTGAATGAAAGCAAGGGGGAAGCTACAAGGCTATTAGGGGCCCTAGGCAAAACTTCAGCCTTACGTCACCTCCCCCCCCCCCCCCAAGATTTTGAAAATTGAAGTCAACAATCACGATCCTACCACTACCTCTCTCAAAACAATCCTGCAAAAATACATAAATGGGCGACATACTCTTAAATATTCAGCTTTTTTTTGTTTGTATGTGTGCCTGCTTTCCCTGACCGCTCGTTGGGTCTGCACTGCTATCAGGATCTATAGGTTCGCTTTAACAGCTGCTGCTCTTTGCTGCTCCTTAGAAACTGCTGCCCTAGGTGACTGCCTAGTCTTGCCTAATGGTTGGGCTGGTCCTGAGGAAAGGGGGAAGGAAGGAGAGTGCAAGGAAAGGGAGGTGGCAAGGGGGACCATAGAAAGGAGGAGAGGGGAAAGGGGGATAGAATGGCAGATTGCAAAAGGAAGGGGAAGAGGGGGAAAGTACAAGGGAGGGGGGCAGTGCAAGGAAGAGGGAAAGGATGAACAGATCATGAGAACACGGAAAGAGGGGGAAAGGAACACTAACCAACACATACTCAGATATACACACCCTCCCAGACAGAGGTCCCTCTGCTGAGTTACAGTGGGTTCACACCAGTATATACAATTTGTTTGTAAAATACATTTTAAAAATCTAGCATGTTAATTTGTCAGAAAGAATCGCTGTAATCATATGTCAAAATCTTTTGTGCACAATCAACACATCACAGGGCACTGACCAATGGTAGAGCACCTTTGACAATGCTTGATGACATCACAATGTCCTCTAGTCTCCAGGAAACTACCAGCTGAATCAGTTCAATGGTAAAAGAAAGGATTGAATAGCAATTGTTCCTTTTGTATTTCAAAAGTGAAATCTTATGGTTATTTCTGGTCATAAGGCAGTAACACATTGCAAGGTGTGTGTTAAAGGATGCTTGTGGTGCTGCAAGGCACATGCAGGACATGCGTCAAAAGGTGAAATTAGGCTTACCTGCTAACTGTTGTTCCTTAAGGAACTCCAGTCTAGTCCCGGAATCTCTGGGGTTTAGTACGTCCTCTCGCAGCTTGGAGACTGAGCATGCCACTCTTTTGATGACACCAGTATAAGTAGCCCAGGCACCGCCTCCTTGTTCAGTAACCTATTGACAAAGCAGACTCACCAGAGCAATAAGTAGATAAAGCGTAGTTACTCACCTGTAACAGGTGTTCTCCAGGAGCAGCAGGAATCAGTCCTCACTTATGGGTGACGTCGGCGCCGACGGAGCCCTCGCGGAGCAATTTTCCCCAGCTTTCAAAGAAAGCCTTTGGGAATTGCAGCGCGCATGCGCGGTCCTCTTCCCGCCCAAGGGTGCCATCTTAGCCAGTCAGATGACATAGCTAAAAAAAAGACAGCATAAAAAATTTGCAAAAAGAACATAAGCAGACGATTGCAACTCCAAGGGGAGGAGGGAGGGTAGTGAGGACTGATTCCTGCTGCTCCTGGAGAACACCTGTTACAGGTGAGTAACTACGCTTTCTCCAGGACCAAGCAGGAAGTCAGTCCTCACTTATGGGACTCCCAAGCTCAAGGCTACCGGAGACCCTAAGCACAAAAATGAGCTCCCTCTAGCTCAGCAGCACAGAAGGAAAGAATCTTCGCTGAATTATCACCCACCGGTAGCCCACATCCGGGATGGAGGGTAGGAGTTGCTCAGACCTCAAAGAGATTACGGAGGACTGCCTGTCCGAAAGCACTGTCCCTGCGGGACTCCCTCTCGAGACAGTAATGGACCGCAAAAGTCTGGCTCGAAGACCAAGTAGCGGCCCGGCAGATGTCTGCCAGCGGAACAGAGCGGAGGTAAGCCACTGACGTGGCCTTTGCCCGAACGCAATGAGCCGTGACTCGATTTTCTAAGGAGAGTCCGGCTGCCCCATAAGCCCAAGAGATACAGTCCGCAACCCAGATGGACAGAGTACGCTTGGAGACCGGGAGCCACAATTTATTGGGGTCAAAAGACACCAACAGCTGAGCAGCTTTACGGTGCTCCCGCGTACGGTCAAGGTAGAAGTTCAATGCCCTTCTACAGTCCAGGGTATGGAGGACCGTTTCAGCTCGGCTGGAGTGTGGTCTGGGAAAGAAGGTTGGAAGTACCACCTCCTGATTGATGTGAAAAGGGGAGACCACTTTTGGAAGAAATTTAGGGTGAGTCCGTAAGACTACCCTATTTTTGTAGAACCGAGTGTAAGGGGGATCAGACACGAGGGCCTGCAATTCACTTACGCGTCTAGCGGAAGTGAGGGCTATCAAGAACAGTGTTTTCCAAGACAGAAAACGGAGAGAACAGGTAGCCATAGGTTCAAAAGGCGGACAGGTGATCCGCTGCAAAACCACATTCAGGTCCCAGTCAGGCGCTGGCGGGCGCAGAGGTGGTTTAAGTAGAAGGAGACCTCGGAGAAACCTCGCTACGAGAGGGTCGCTGGAGAGAGGTCTACCGTCCACCGGCACATGATGTGCCGAAAGAGCACTGAGGTGAACTTTGACGGAGTTGGACTTAAGTCCCAGATCAGAGAGGTGTAGCAAGTACTGCAAGATCACCGACACCGGGCAGGAGAAGGGATCCTGAGACTGTTGGGTACACCAGACGGCAAAGCGACGCCATTTAAGGGCGTAGCATTTGCGGGTAGAAGGCCGTCGCGAAGCCAAGACGACCTCCTCCACCTCTGCCGGCAGGAGAAGGGGAGCAAGGACTACCCTCTCAGCAGCCAGGCCATGAGGTTGAGAGACCTGAGGTTGGGGTGTAGTAGAGACCCCTGATCCTGAGTGAGGAGATCCGGTTGTACCCCCAGGGGGAATGGATCCTCCACCGCTAATTGCAGTAGGAGCGGAAACCACGGCTGTCTGGGCCAGCGAGGGGCCACCAGGATCATGAAGGCTTTGTCTCGGAGAACCTTGAAAAGAGTCCGAGAGACTAGCGGGATGGGAGGGAAAGCGTACAGAGGGCTCCCCGACCATGAGAGTAGAAAAGCGTCCGCCGCAACCCGACGGGGGTGTGGCTGACGAGAGCAGAAGCGAGGAAGCTGCCGGTTGTGAGGACTGGCAAAGAGATCCACCGTGGGGAGGCCCCACTTTAGGAAGAGCTTCTGAACTACCAAGGGATCCAGACGCCACTCGTGCGGCTGGAGGATTCTGCTGAGTTTGTCCGCCAGGCAATTCTCTTGGCCCGGGAGATAAACTGCCTTGAGGAGAATGCCGTGACTGACGGCCCAAGAGCAGAGCTTCTGTGCCTCCCGGCAGAGGAGGAAGGAGCCCGTGCCCCCCTGCTTGTTCACGTAGAACATGGCAACTTGATTGTCCGTCTGGACAAGGACGGACTGGTGGGAAGTCAGGTGGGAGAAAGCCTTGAGAGCCAGGCGGATCGCCCTGAGCTCCAGGAAGTTGATCTGTTGAGCAGACTCCCACGTTGTCCAGAGGCCCTGAGTACGTGCTCCTTGGCAATGTGCTCCCCAGCCCAGGAGGGATGCATCCGTGGTCAGCACACGGGTCGGCTGAGGTGACTGGAAAGGCATTCCGAATATCAGGTTCGGATGCCGAAGCCACCACCGGAGAGACGAGATCAGCGGCTCGGAGACGCGCACTAGGTCTGCTAGGCCGCCTGTGGCTTGTCGCCACTGCTGGCGGAGACACCATTGAGCAGGCCGCATATTCAGGCGGGCATTGGGGGTCACATGGACGGTGGAAGCCATATGGCCGAGCAGTCTCAGGAAGCGCCTGGCGGAGACCAGGGGCTGGCTGCGAAAACGGTTGGCTAGGTCCATGAGCCGTTGAGCCCTGTCGAGCGGTAGGTACGCTCGTGCCTGAGGAGTGTGGAGCCTTGCGCCGATGAACTCGAGATCCTGTGAGGGGAGCAAAGTGGACTTTGCGAAATTTATAACAAAGCCCAAGTACTGCAGAAGAGTCACCGTGCGGCGTGTGGCGCTGGTGACCTCCGGAGCGGACGCCGCTCTGATGAGCCAGTCGTCGAGGTACGGAAAGACATATAGGCCGTGAAGCCAGAGATGGGCCGCCACCACCGCGAGACATTTTGTGAAGACACGCGGTGCGGAGGACAGGCCAAAGGGCAGTACTCTGTACTGGTAATGATTTCCTGCCACCACAAACCTTAGGTATTGGCGGTGGCTTGGGTGGATGAGGATGTGCGTGTAGGCATCCTTTAGATCCAAGGAGCATAGCCTATCTCCCTGCTGGAGGTAGGGCAGAAGGATTCCAAGGGTAAGCATTTTGAACTTCTCCCGCACAAGGAACTTGTTGAGGTTGCGCAAGTCCAGGATGGGTCTGAGGCCTCCTGTTCTCTTTGGTATTAGAAAATACCTGGAATAAAAGCCTTGACCTCTCAGGTGGTGTGGCACCGGTTCCACCGCCTGTTCCTGTAGAAGACCTGCTAACTCCTGAAGGAGTAATTCCCTGTGCAGAGGGGGTCGGGGAGGTTCTCCCGGAAAATAGGAGGGAGGGACCTGGTGGAAGTGGAGAAGATAGCCTTCTCGCACGACTTGAAGCACCCAGGCATCTGCGGTGATGCTGGACCACCTGTGGGTGAAGTGAACCAGCCGGCCTCCGGTGCTGGGAGGAACCAGCGGGGGGGGGGAGAGGCTATGCTTAGTGAGTCAAAAACCCCCACCCTGCTGAGCAGGGGCTGGTGGTGCAGGCTTGGGGGCCTGCTGCCTACGGGACCCGTTACCCCGTCCCTTGGCCTGCTGGCCCTGTTGGGGAGCTGCAGGGGCCTGATAATGGGGGTATTGTTTGTAGGCAGCCGCCTTCCTCGGGTAAAAGGACTTTTTCCCCGAGCCCTTCTTTTTCTGGGAAGGGGCAGAGGTCTTCCTAGAAAGCCTGGTCCTGGTGAGAGTCTCAGTCTCAATTTGTGCAGCCTTTTCAGCCATGGGCTTGCCAAAGAGGTTTTCGCCTCGGCAGGGGACATCGACCAACTTGTCCTGCACCCAGGGCTCAAGGTCTGACGACTGAAGCCAAGCCTGTCGGCGGGCACCGATGCCGGCTGCGGCCACTCGAGCCGATGCTTCAAAGCCATCATAGGCTGCTCGGGACATGAACTTTGAGCATTCCCGAATGCCAGTGGACAAGGCCAGGAACTTCCGCAAGGGTTCCTCGGACAAACCAGCGGAGAATCCGGCTAGCTCTTTAGCCAGATCTCGGAGATACATGCCCATGTATAGCTGGTAAGTCTGGACACGACATGCGAGCATAGAGCCCTGGAAACACTTCTTACCAAGGCCATCCAGGTTACGGGCCTCCCTGCCAGGAGGCACCGAGGAGTGCATCTTCTGGCTCTTAAGATGATGCATGGCCGATTCCACTACCATGGAATGGTGTGGTAGCTGTGCCTTTTGAAAGCCAGGGCTCTTGCGGACTCGATAGATAGAATCGACCCGCTTGCTCAGGACCGGCGAGGAGGCCGGACTCTCCCACATGCGGAAGAGTAGTCGTTCCAGCATAGGAGGAACCGGTACAGTAAAGTGTTCCCTTGCGGGAGAGTCATACTGGAGGGCGTCGAGCTCTTCGGCTCGAGGCTCCTCCTCGGGGTCCGCAGGGAAGGCCAAAGCCTTGGCCATATCCCTGACGAAGTCCGAGAACCGGGCATCCTCCGGGGGGGACTGCTTCCGAGGCTCGGACTCCGGTGAGTCTGAGGGGACACACCGAGTCCGGAAAGAATCAGGCGACTCTTCCTCTTCAGACTCCCAGACCGACTCCGACGAGGACTCGGTGGGGTCGGCCCGGGCAGGGCGCGGCGCCTGCCGCCCCGATGCCGAGGGAGTCGGCGTCGGCGACCTCGGTCCCGAACGGGAGGCCGAGGGTGACCTCGACCGAGGATCGACTCGAGTTCGCATCGACTCGAGGATCGGCTCGGTCTCCGGGGTCGACTTGGACGTCGACGTCCCGGCGGTCGGGGCAGCGGCGCCAGCGAGGCCAGCGAGCAGTGCCCGCTGCTGGTCCATGAAGGCAGACAGTCTGCTCTCCAAGGCCGTCAACCTGAGTCCGAGCTCAGGTGACCCAGCAGCCCCCGACTCGGGCCCCGACGGCGTCGGGCCCGACGTCGGCTGTCGCGGAGGCGAGTCCAGAAGGACCACAGGACTTACCCGAGCAGGCATCTCCGACTCCAGGCGAGGTCGCTTCGTGAGGTGCTCCTTCTCCAAGGACCCGGGGCGGCTGTCGGGGCTATGCGACCTGGCCCTCGCGGAACCAGGAGCGTCCACCGACGCCGCCCTCGCGGGTTTCACCTTCCGCCGATGGTCCCCGGAGGGAGAGCCCCTGTCGGAGGAACTCCGGTGACGGTCCGAGCTGGAGCCTTTGGACGCGGAGGCCTCCGACGAGGTCCGGGTACGGCTGGGGTCAGCGAAGATCCTATCACGCTGATGCCGCCGACTTCTCAACGCTTTGGAGGACATTTTGCCGCAGGGCCCACAGATCAGTTCCTCATGATCCGGGCCCAGGCAGCGGAGGCAAAAGTCGTGTGTGTCAGTTAGTGACATATTTCGGTCACACTGACCACACCGCTTAAAACCACTGGCAGCCATCGGGGGAAAAAGGGCCCCTGCGAGGTCAAAGGACCGGGCTGCCAGGGAAAAATCGAAAACGAAAGCTGACTAAGTCAGAAAAACCGAAAAAAAGGAAGAGGACTCGTGACCGGCGTCGCGAGTCCGGGCGGGAAAAAGACCGGCGTCGAACCGAAGGAAAATAAAATAAAATAATGAAGAAATATCGACTTTTTCGCGGGGACAAGACGGGGACGTCTGTAGGGCTCCGCGGAAAAAAGAAGACTGGCTAAGATGGCACCCTTGGGCGGGAAGAGGACCGCGCATGCGCGCTGCAATTCCCAAAGGCTTTCTTTGAAAGCTGGGGAAAATTGCTCCGCGAGGGCTCCGTCGGCGCCGACGTCACCCATAAGTGAGGACTGACTTCCTGCTTGGTCCTGGAGAACCACTTTAAAACTCTTAAAACTTAACTATTGCACCAAAGTACTGGTGCAACTCTGATTGTGATAAGAGCCCCTACCGTGAGACTCTCATACCAGTGCTTTCCCCTCCCTATATGCCACTTCTTTAAGAAAGAGAGAGAAAGCTTCACCCCCACCAACCTCCCAAATTCCTATCCGCAACACAGCTCTTTCTACCGGACCTTCAATCTCCGATCCTTTGCTTCAGGCTGTCCCTCGGCAGGCAATATCAGGGAGGGATACGGGACTAGACTGGAGTTCCTTTAGGAAGAACAATTTGCAGGTAAAGCACAGTTACTTACCTGTAACAGGTGATCTCTGGGAACAGCAGGAATAAGTCTTCACATATGGGTATCGTCGGTACCGACGGAGCCTGCATGGGAACGCTCCCCAGCGTCCAAAAGGAAAACTTTTGGGAGCATCCCACAGCACCTGCGCGCTGCCTTCCCGCCTTTCCCAACCGCCTCTCTCCAGTTCGAGTTTTAAGCTGAGACAAAGAGAGAGAGAGAGGAAAGGAAAGATAGATAGAGAGATACAACTCCTAGGGGAGGTGGGTGGGTTGTGAAGACTTATTCCTGCTGTTCCAGAGATCACCTGTTACAGGTAAGTAACTGTGCTATCTCCAGGAACAAGCAGGAATGAGTCTTCACATATGGGGACTACCCAGCTAGAGATGCCAGGGAGATCCCCAAGGTTGTGAGTCCCTGAGAAGGGCTCTACCTCCCTCCATGGATCTCGGGCATCCAACCAGGGATGGGGGGTAGGAGTTGTTTAAGCATGCAACAGGTGTTTAAGAACAGCCTGACCAAACAAGGCATCCCGGCGGGAGTCCTTGTCCAAGCAGTAATGGGCTGTAAAGGTATGAACCGAGGCCCAGGTGGCCGCTCGACAGATTTGGTCGATAGACACAGAGTTTAGATGAGCCATAGAGGTTGCCATGGCCCTCACATTGTGAGCTGTGACATGGCCCTCTAGAGAAAGGTTCTTACTCTGGTAGGCGAAAGAAATACACTGAGCAATCCAATTGGACAGAGTTCTCTTAGAGACTGGAAGTCCTAAATGAGAGGGATCAAGAGCAACAAAGAGTTGAGAGGACTTTCTATGTTGCTGTGTCCTTTGTAAGTAAAAAGCGAGCGCTCTTTTACAATCCATGGTATAGAGATTCCTCTCTGCACTTGATGCATGAGGTCCTGGAAAAAGACAGGTAAATACACCTCTTGATTTAGATGAAAAGGTGAAACCACTTTAGGCATAAAGTGTGGATTGGTCCTGAGGACTACCTTGTCATGATGGAACACTGTATAAGGAGGATTAGCCACCAAGGCTTGCAGCTCACTGATGCGGCGAGCTGAAATGACTGCAATGAGAAAAATAACCCTCCAGGAAAGAAATTTCAAGGAGGTAGTGGCTAAGGGTTCAAAGGGTGGCTTCATAAGCTGGCCAAGAACCAGATTCAAGTCCCATGCCACTGGAGGTGGTCTAATGGGAGGTTTAGTCAAAAGAAGGCCTCTCATGAATCTTGCTATAAGAGGATGAGAGGAAATAGGCTGTCCATTGAGAGGCTTAAGGGATGCTACAATAGCACTCAAATGGACTCTTACTGAATTCGTTTTAAGGCCTGCATGGGATAAATGCAGCAAATACTCTAGTAAATAATTCAGAGGTATTGCAAGAGGGTTAAGACCCTTCTCTGCACACCAAATGGTAAACCTTTTCCATTTAAAAGCATAGGAACGTCTAGTGGAAGGCTTTCTGGAAGCACGAAGGATATCCTTCACCTGCTGAGAAAGATGCAAATCTTGAAGGTCTAGGCCTTCAGCAACCAGGCCCTGAGATGAAGAGACTGGGGATTTGGGTGTCACAACGTTCCCTCCTCCTGGGACAGGAGGTCTGGAGCAGATCCCAAGTCCAGGGAGGGAGCTTGAGAGAGATGAAGAAATAGAGGGTACCACACTTGGCGTGGCCAACGTGGAGCTATGAGGATCATAGACCCCCTGTCTCTCTGAAGCTTGAACAGTGTCTTGGGAATTAGGGGAATGGGTGGAAAGGCATAGAGGAAGTCTTGCCCCCAATGAAGGAGGAAGGCATCCCTGGCCTGAACTCCCTGACACGGAATCCTGGAACAGAACCGGGGAGGTTTGGCATTCCACGGACTTGCAAACAGGTCTATGTCTGGGGTTCCCCAAATTTGAAAGATCCTGGTTATCTGGTCCCCATGGAGGGACCATTCGTGTGGAAGCAGAACTCGACTGAGTCTGTCTGCCCAAGAGTTTTGAACCCCTGGAAGATACACTGCCATGAGATGAATTTGATGCTCTCTGGCGAAGGCCCACAATCTCAGAGCTTCGTTGCAAAGCAACAGAGAGCCAGTCCCCACCCTGCTTGTTCACGTAGAACATGGCTACTTGGTTGTCCGTGTGGATGAGGACTGTCTTGTAGCTGAGCAGGGTGTGGAAGACTCTGAGAGCTAGAAAAATTGCTCTGAGCTCTAAGAGGTTGATATGTAGAGATGTCTCCTGTGGAGACCAGATGCCCTGGGTGGAGAGATCTTGTAGATGAGCCCCCCAACCCTTTGGGGAGGCATCTGTTGTGAGGATTTCTTGGGGTAACACCTGTTGAAAGGGGGACCCCAGCAAAAGATTTTGGGTGGACTTCCACCACTGGAGAGAGCAAAAAAGGCGACTGGAAGTTGCTATTTTGTCTGACAGGCACCCTGATGCCTGGGTCCATTGGGTGGACAAAGTCCATTGAGCTGGTCCTTTGGGTGGACAAAGTCCATTGAGCTGCCCTCATGTGAAGGCGAGCATAAGGGACCACATGCACAGTGGATGCCATGTGGCCTAACAGTTGTAACATCTCTCGAGCAGTTAAATGGGACTTTAACTGAATCTGGGAGGCTAATTGCACCAAGCGTAGGCAACGGGCCTGGGGAAGATAGGCCCTTGCAGTGGTGGTATCCAGTAAGGCCCCTATGAACTCCAGAGATTGAGTAGGGGTGAGATTGGATTTTGGGATGTTTATTACAAGTCCCAGATATTGAAGGATACGGCTTGTGCAGGCCAGGGAAGCCTAGGCCTCTGACTGGGATGGAGCTCGGATGAGCCAGTCATCCAGATATGGGAATACAAATATTCCTAGAGTGCGTAGAAATGCAGCTACTACTGCCATGCATTTTGCGAACACCCTTGGGGCAGAGGCCAGACCGAAGGGAAGCACTCTGTATTGATAGTGCTTTCCTTGGAAAAGGAACCGAAGGAACCTTCTGTGTGTTGGATGGATGAGGACATGGGTGTACGCATCCTTGAGATCTAGAGAACAAAGCCAGTCCTGACTCTGGAGGTATGGAAGGAGAGTACCGAGAGAAGTCATCTTGAATTTCTCCTTGCACAGAAACTTGTTCAATTCTCTGAGATCTAAAATGGGTCTGTAGCCCCCTGTTTTCTTTGGGATGAGAAAGTAGGGGGAGTAGAACCCTGAGTCCTGTTGAAGAAGGGGTACTTCTTCTATTGCCCCTTGGGCAAGAAGGGTAGCAATCTCCTGACCCAGAAGGTCGAGGAGAGATGTTGGAGAATTGAACTGTCTCACCATGGTGTGAGGGGGAAGGTTTAAGAAATGAAGCTTGTACCCTTCCCTTATGATGGAGAGGGTCCATTGCTCTGCTGTGATTTGTTCCCATCTGGGAGCAAAGTGAGCTAATCTTCCTGGAATGGTGAAAGGCTCTGGATGTTCTAGAGCCAGAAAGGCTAAGTTCTCTAGTTGTAAATCAAAGGCCATGAGGAGGCTGAGGCAGTTGGGCCGTAGTAATCCTAGCAGCCTTAGGCTTGGCCTGTTTCGGTTGTTGCTGTCTCTTTGTAGCAAAACGACCTGCAGAAGATGCCTGCTGACCATAAGCAGAATAATATTTCCCTTTTTTTGGGAAAAAAACCTTTTTGAACAACCTTTTCTTAAAAGGAGCAGAAGTAGACTTTGAAAGTCTATCTAAAGCAGAATTTTCAGCATCCATCTGGGTGGCCTTTGCTTGCCAATCTTTGCCAAAAAGGTTTTCACCTGTACAAGGAAGGTTTCCAAGTCCATCCTGAACCCAGGGTTCCAAATCAGAAGCTTGTAACCAAGCAACTCTGCGTGCACCTATGGCAATAGCCGAGGCTCTGCTAGCACCTTCAAAAGAGTCAAAGGCTGCACGGTTGGAAAACTTGGAAATATCCTGGGCATGTTTAAGCCAGGTGAGAAACTCTTCCCTTTTATCTTCTGAAATAAAAGGAGACAAAGTTTAGAGATGATCTGTAACTTCTTTTAGAAACATCCCCATATAAAGAATATAGGAGTTGATTCTGGCAACAAGCATATTGGCCTGGAAAATTCTCCTGCCAAAGGCATCTAAGGTCCTGCATTCTCTTCCTGGAGGAGTAGAAGAGTGCCTTTTTGTACTCTTGATCTTTTTCATAGCAGACTCCACTACAATGGAGTGGTGAGGAAGCTGAGTCTTATGAAAGCCAGGACAAGGAGGAACACGATACATGGTGTCCAACCTACGAGAATGAGGGGAGGTGGTGAGAGAAGTCTCCCATATGCCCAACATGTGATCATAAAGAATCTCATGTATTGGTAAAGTGGCTGCCTCTTTAGGAACCTTAGGATATTGTAAAATATCTAATTTTTTGGCTCTAGGCTCTGTCTCAGGGGCCACTGAGATGGAAAGGCCCCTGGCCACTTCCCTAATGAAGTCTTGAAAAGACAAGTCCTCTGGAGGAGACATTCTCCTTTTTGGAGAAGAGGGCTCCTGAGGAAGGATCACCGATGCTTCGATAGAGGCCTCTGATTCATCAGAGTCTTCAGAGGAATCGAAGTATCGCCTGTCTGGATGCTCCTACAGAGCCCGATACGCGTACCGGGTGGTATCGACATCGGGAGTGATCGGTACCGATTCGGTACCGATGGGCATCACAGAACAGTGTACCGCTGCAGTCGACACCGAAGCCGATGTCGATGCAATCGGTACCGGTACCGGAACCAATATCGGTGCCGGTACCGACAACGGAGTTTGTTGCGGTACCGAAGGCGTCGCAGCTTGTATGAATGCCGTGATGGCACGCTGCATGGTCAGAATATTCTGATCCATCGACGCCACCAATGTCTGGATGTCGGTACCAGTGGGAACCACCGGTACCCCAGAACATGGCAACAGGTGATCGGTCGTGGCCGAGCCATCGATGTCAACCTGTGACCCCATAGATAAAGCTTTGGAAGCCGGAGCCTCCCGCCGGGGTAATTTTGCCGGTGCGGATTCCTCGAGAGCAAGCCCGGAGGCATCTCGATACTTAGAGGGAGATCTACTCTTCGAGGACCGTCTGGACTTAAGTTTGGTTACCTGAGATCCATGGGAGGAAGAAGAAGCCCTGGAAGATGTCTATGCCACCGAAGCTGCATCAGAAGGAAACAGGGTACTGAGCTTGGCTGCTCGATTCTGTAGACCTCTTTTAGACATCATGGAACAGGACTCACAATCTGTAATGGAATGGTCAGGACCTAAAAATTTTAGACACCAGTC
Source organism: Ichthyophis bannanicus (assembly GCA_033557465.1). NCBI lineage: Eukaryota > Metazoa > Chordata > Amphibia > Gymnophiona > Ichthyophiidae > Ichthyophis > Ichthyophis bannanicus. The sequence continues at coordinate 100,528,016 of CM066032.1, read as the reverse complement.
ATGGGTGTCGGTGACAGAAATAGTGCCGCTGCACTTCGTGCACTTTTTAAACCCGGAGGCGGGCTTTTCCATGAGGAAAACTTTTCGTAGGCCTAAGGCCACAGAAAGAAAAAATGCACTGAAGTGAGAAAAACAGTAGTTATTTTTATTTATTTATTTTTTTTAGAATAAAGAAAGAAAAGACTGGCGGTACCGGTCCGGTGTCGAGAAGGCAGACATGCAACCAAAGAAAAAAAGAAAATAAGAAATTCTTCAGCGGTGACAGGAACACGACCTGCTGGCTCAGCGGAAAAGAAGAACTGGAGAGAGGCGGTTGGGAAAGGCGGGAAGGCAGCGCGCAGGCGCTGTGGGATGCTCCCAAAAGCTTTCCTTTTCGACGCTGGGGAGCGTTCCCGCGCAGGCTCCATCGGTACCGACGATACCCATATGTGAAGACTCATTCCTGCTTGTTCCTGGAGATGCCTAATTTCACCTTCCTTAATGTCCCTCCAGTCTAGTCCCGGAATCTCTGGGGATGTAACAGAGCAGTAAACCTCAACGGGAGGGGCCTGCAAGACCAGCCTGAAGAACCGCTGATCCAAACCTAGCATCCCCTTCCACCTGAACATCAATATGGTAATGCTTAACAAAAGTATGCAACGATGACCAATTCGCAGCCTTACAGATCTCCGCTGCTGGCACTAAACTCAATTCTGCCCAAGAGGCCGCCTGCGCTCTAGTCGAATGAGCTTTTAAACCCTTTGGCACAACCTTACCTTTCAATATATAAGCCGACGCAATAGCTTCCTTAATCCACCTAGCAATTAACGCCTTAGAAGCTGGTTCTCCACGCTTAGGACCGCCAAATAACACAAACAACCTGTCGGTCTTACGGATCGTTGCTGTCCTATGCATATATTTTCACAAGGCCCTACTGACATCTAAACGATGTAGCCGAGACTTCATCTTATCCTTACTTGCTTTTTCAAACACTGGTAAAGTCACCACCTGATTAACGTGAAACGCCGAAACTACCTTGGGCAAGAAAGACGGAACCGTCCTTAATACTACCTTGTTGCTATCAAAGCACAAAAAAGGTTCCTTACACGATAACGCCTGCAATTCCGAAATTCTTCGAGCCGAAGAAATTGCAACCAAAAACACTACCTTTAAGGTCAGATCCTTCATTGTCGCCTGAGCTAAAGGCTCAAACGGCTCCTGCACCAGCGCTTCCAACACCACATTCAGATCCCAGACCGGAACCGCTGCTCTGCAAGGCGGTCTCAATAGCGTCATTGCTCTTAGAAATCTTTTCACATCCGGATGCGATCCCAGCGTCATTCCAAGCACCTTTCCTCGAAAACATGAAAGGGCCGCCAACTGCACCCTCAACGAGGCTGCCACAAGACCTTTATCAAAACCATCTTGTAGGAACGCCAAGATCTGTGGAACCGAGGCCCACAACACTGTAACACGGTGGCCCTCGCACCAAAACTCAAAGATCCGCCAAACCCAGATATATGCCATCGAAGTAGATCTCTGCCTGGACCTTAACAACGTTGAAATAACTGCCGCCGAGTAACCTCTGGCTTTTAGCCTTGCCCTCTCAAGAGCCAAGCCGTAAGCGAGAACCGATCCACCTGCGGCATTGTTAACGGGCCCTGCCTTAGCAGATCCCCCCTGTTAGGCAGTCTCCATGGCGGCTCCACCAGGAGACGCATTAAGTCGGCATACCAAGGCCTCCTTGGCCAATACGGTGCCACAAGGATTACCAGTCCCTTGTGCCGCTCTATGCGCTGTAGGACTCGCCCTATGAGCACCCAAGGTGGAAATACGTACAGAAGTCGATCCTCTGGCCACCTCTGCAGAAAAGCATCCAAACCTTCCGACATCCTCTCTCTTCTTCTGCTGTAAAACCTCTCCACCTTTGCTGACCTGAACGTTGCCATCAGGTCCATGCTTGGCAGCCCCCATCGCTGCACCAGTAGATCGAAGACTTCCTGATGAAGGACCCACTCCCCTGGGTCCACTTTGACTCGACTTAGAAAATCGGCAGCCACGTTGTCCACGCCCGCTACATGTGCTGCCGATAACGCTTCCAGGTGCGCCTCTGCCCAACTGAGCAACTCGTCCGCTTCGTCTTCGAGAGCCACGCTGCTTGTGCCCCCCTGACGATTAATGTACGCCACCGCCGTGGCATTGTCCGACAGCACTCTGACTGCACTGCCCTGCAGTCTCTTCTGAAAAGCCGCCAGTGCTAAAGTGACTGCCCTCAACTCCAACCTGTTGATTGACCACGTCTTTTCCTGATCCATCCATTGACCCTGGGCATACTGGCCCTCGAAGTGCGCTCCCCAGCTGAACAGACTGGCATCCATCATCAGTGGCTTCCAATCTGGCGATTCCAGAGGCATCCCCTGTTCTACAGAACCTGGAAGAAGCCACCACTGCAGAGCCTGCCACGTTTCCGGTGGACACACCAACCTTTGGGATAAACGATCCGACTGATGTGACCATCTCCTGAGTAGAGCCCTCTGCAGCGGTCTCATGTGAGCCCTGGCCCACATCACCACCTCTAGCGTGGCCGCCATCGTTCCCAACAGCTGTAAATAGTGCCACGCTGTTGGAGGTCTTCACGCCAGAAAAGCCTGTACCAACATCCTCAGCTTTTGAATCCTGAGTTGCGGTAGATACACTCTGCCTTTGCCTGTATGAAATCGAGCCCCCACTCCTGCGATGACTGCAGCTTGCTCTTTGCCACATTCACCACCCAACCTAGGGACTGCAGAAATTGCACCACCTGACGTGTGGCCACCAAGCTTTCCTCTTTTGACTTTGCTCGAATCAACCAATCATCTAGATAAGGGTGCACCAAGACTCCCTCCTTTCGCAACGCAGCCGCCACCACCACCATGACTTTGGTGAATGTCCTCGGCGCTGTCGCCAACCCAAAAGGCATCGCTTGAAATTGAAAATGCCCCATTGGGACTGCAAAGCGAAGGAATCTTTGATGTGCCACCCTGATCGATATGTGTAAATATGCTTCCGAGAGATCTAAAGATGTGAGAAATTTGCCTTGTCGAACCACCGCTATCACTGATCGCAGTGTCTCCATGCGAAAGTGGGAGACCCTGAGGCATCTGTTTACTCTTTTGAGATCCAGTATGGGCCTCAGGGTCCCCTCCTTTTTTGGCACCACGAAATAGATCGAGTACCGACCGGAACTGCACTAGTTCGGCGGTACTGGCACCACCGCTCTGAGAGCTAACAACCTTTCCAGCGTTTCTTGAACTGCCAGTAGCCGCGATCTCTTTCTGCAGGGAGACTGGACAAAAGAGTCTTTCATCGGACATTGGAACTTGAGTGCATAATCCCTCTGCACGACCTCCAACACCCACTGATCCGAGGTAATTTGGGCCCAGGCCAGAACGAACTCCCTTAATCGACCTCCCACGGGCACTAATCCCGCCTGGACCCCCTCACTTCATTGTGGCTTTTTAAGGATTGGGGAGGAAGTGGCTCCAAAACCTATCCCCGCTCCTCTGAATCCTCGAAACCCTGAGGATCTATACTGAAAACGTCCTCTCTGAACCTGCCCAAATCTGGACTGACGAAAACTCCTAAACTCTCTCTGCTGGCTCCTGGAGGCCGGTATAGAACGCCCCTGCTTCTGCTTGTCCTCTGGCAACCTGCCCCCTTTAGACTCCCCTAAGTCTTCTACAAGCTTGTCTAGATCAAAGAGGAGTTTCCCCCCTAAAGGGGAGCTTTCCTAGTCTCGCTTTAGAGGCTGCATCTGCCACCCAATTACGGAGCCAAAGGTATCTACGTGCAGCCACCACCGAAGCCATACTTTTTGCTAACCCGCGAATAAGATCATACTGACTATCTGCCAAATAAGCCGCTCCGGATTCCATTCAGGCCACCTCCTTGACTGCCCCTTCTACCTGCAAACCCTTAAGCCTCTGGGACCACCTAAGGCACGCCCTTGCCACCCACGCTTCACAAATGGAAGCATGCATGAAAAGAGCATTAACCTCAAACACCTGCTTTAATAGTGTATCCAACCGCTTGTCCTGCGCATCTTTAAGCGCGGCACTTCCCTCTACCGGTATTGTCGTCTTTTTAGTAACTGCCAACACAGCCGCATCTACCTTAGGAGCCTTAAAAAGCTCCCTATCCAGTTCTTGCAATGGATACAACCGCGTTAGCACTCTGGAACCCTTGAGCCCTGCCTCCGGCGTATCCCACTCCTCCTGAATCATCCCCTTAAATACTCTATGAACCGGGAATGCCCTCTGCGATTTTCTTATCGCCTGCAATAAAGGATCCTCCAACGAGGTATCCTCCATCTGTCCTGCTGCTGGCATATTCAAGGCTTTCAGCGTCTCTGTAATCAACGCTGAAAGTTCTTCTCTCCGGAATACCCAGACCACTCTCGCCTAGTCCTCTGGTTCCGCTAATTCTCCTTCCTCCAACTCAGGATCTATGTCCGAATCTTCCAAGAGCTCGGAGCGTTCCTCAGCAATCACTTCCATGTCAGCTCTCTCCGACAGCAGTTTAGCCTTTTTATGCGGGACGCCTACCGTCCCCAATTCCAATGGAGCTCCCTGACGCTTAGCTCCCTTACCTAACTCCTCCGTGGCTCCTGCCCCACTAGCTCCAGCCACGAAGAAAGCCTGTTGTAAGAGTGTCAAAACCTGCTGTGAAAATATTGCTGCCAAACCACCTGGCATAGACTGTTGTGTCAAGGGAAGATCCTGAGCTGAGGACGGCCCCGGCATCAGCTCTGCAGGCAGTAGCATGGTCTCTGTAGGGTCTGCTGGCCCCTCAACCTCTTTTGCCAGCTCTCCCTCACTGTGCTCCGCCATGTCCGTCATTGAGGCTTCGTGCGCACACCTTCTGCACACCCCTGCCTCAGAAAGGGACCCCCTCCGGACCCCACACAGAAGACAGCGAGGTCTAGAAGTCATAAAGAAGAGAGCACTGCACCTCAAAACGCCAAACACCAACTCTTTTTTGTTGTTGTTTTTTTAAACTGACCACCAGTAGCGTTGGACCAGAAACACTGCTTCCCCCTTGGGAAAAAAGGAACAATCCCTTTCAGAATCTTAGCAACGGCCCCAAAACTAAACGGCTCTTCGTTCCCACGCAAAAACCACGCGGCCCAATGACCTAATCACCACGTTACCGGCGCCTGTGTCTCCTCCTCTAAACATCAAACACTTGCAATCCCGCAGCTCCTTACCTCCCCGGAGCCTCTCCCTTACCGTGGCTCCCCTCGGCAAGTGAAAGACACCAGCTTTGCATATTTCAAAAAATCGCCACGTTGCCTGTCGGCAGGGCCTCTGTCCGGCTCCTGCTCCCGCTCTGTCTGCTCTGCTGGTGTGCGCGGCTTCAGCGGCGGACCTCAACGGCTCCTCACCCTACTCGTGGGATCGGCACCAGAGGACCCCAGCAGAGCCCCCTCACTCTTCCCTGCCCTCCAGAGTCACTGCAGAGAAGGGGTGGGCCGGGGGACAATCTTTCTCAACTCTTCCAAAAACCGCAGGCAAATCTCCCCAATATCGCTGATTTAAAGGCAAAGTAGCCCCTTTTCTTTTTTTTTAAACAAACAACTACTCTATTGCTGCTTAATAATTACTCCAGTGAGTCCCTAACCTCTGGGCTAACATCTCCTTCCGCTGCTTGGAGACTGAGAACTGAACAAGGAGGCGGTGCCTGGGCTACTTACACTGGTGTCATCTAAAGAGTGGCATGCTCAGTCTCCAAGCTGCAGGAGGACGTACTAAACCCCAGAGATTCCGGGACTAGACTGGAGGGATGTTAAGGAACCGCTCTCAAAGGACAGCACCCTGGCGAAGTTGTCACTGGACCAAACCTGGAGCCCTGATGAAGGGCCGTACTGAGGGATGTGCAAGTGGTGTGGACACAAGGGCACAAGTACAGAAATGGCACCGATGTCATCACTCTGATTCTAGGAAGCTCGACTAAAACGAATTCCTGAACGCAGCTGGGTGGATGGGGGGCACCACGTTCACCAGTCGCACATGGTGCATTGTTAGCTTGGTACAGTCCTGTCCTGGTGTTGCGGCAATAGTCAAAAGAGTGAAAGAAACTACTGACGTGCACTGACTTACTGAATGTGCTTTTAACAAGTTCCCCCTTTACCCTTGTTTCTAGCAGCCATGATTTCTGTTCTCTTTAATACATACATTTTCCAATGGCGCCTTGAATTAGTACATACAAGGTTATATGACTAAGCATACTGTACAATAGAATACTAACCTGTAAAAAGCACAGTATGAGCTATTGCCTGCAGAACTGTACATGTAGCAGGCAATGGCCTAGAGGGTGATGTCCATTGCCTATATTATATCAGATCTGTAATTATCATACAGTAAGACTGTCACATTGGATGAATATTGGCCTCCTGGGCAGAGAACAGTGAATTCCTAAGCCATTATTCCCTCAGCAGGGCAACTAGGGCAGCAGGCCCTCCTCCCAGCAAAGCAGCAGTTCATTGCTGCCCTGCCCACCATGCCACCCACCCTCCCGTCATCTATCTTCTCACCTGGGGGAGGGAGGGCAGCATGGCGATGCCACCACTGTGTCGGGCTTTAAAGTGCCCATGCTAGCACGCTCATAGCCTGCCGCTCCTGCCCCTTCCAAAAGGAAGTTGCATCGGAGGGGGACAGCAGGCCATGAGAACTCTAGTGTGGGCACTTTAAAGCCCAACACAGGAGAGGCATCGCTGTTCCGCCTCCTCCCCTCAGGTGAGATGATTGATACCTGGGGGGGGTGAGGAGTGGCATGGCGGTGCCATAATCTTTGGGGAGGCGGCATGGAGGGTCTGTCTAGGGTAGTAGAGACCCTTGGGGCAGCCCTGGCCTTTGGCCTTGGGCAACAAGATCCTTCCACTGGATCTAGCTCTGTAGAAACTGTGGTGTGTTCCACTTCGTACCAATAGAGTCCGTGCTGAAATTAGATATGTCTAGTTAGTCTCCTTTTACAGAATTGTCCTTTAATCAGTCCACATCAGGCTGTGTGGCAGAGAGGACGGTCGTTTTAGCCATTGTTTGGCCTGCTAAGCTGCTGTAACATAAGCTGATATAATTAGTTCCAAAGGGGACATAGTAAAGACCTCTGTAATCTAATTTATACCAAACTGCTGCTTTACAAATATGTTTGTGGACGAGAGCATACTCTAATAACAAGCCATATAAACACAGTCTGATCTTACATGTGGAAGGCGGAAAGCTTTAAGAAAGCTTTCTGTCGGCTTTCCCTCAATATCTAGTTTAAAAGCTGCTCTCTCTCCTTTTGAAAGGTTAGTGCCAGCAGCCTGGCTCCACTGTGTTAAGATGGAACTTATCCTTCCGGAAAAAGCTCCTTCTTCCCCAGAATGCTGCCCAGTTCCTAACAGATCTAAAGCCTTCTTCCCTGTGCTACCATCTCATCCACTGATGAGACTATAGAGCATCGCCTACCTCTTGAGTCCTGCCTAGGATAGAATTGACACTATCTGCCCCAGATCTTCCCTGCAGAGGTGAATTAGTCCTGATTTTGCTTCTCTAGTTCCAGGACTTGAACAGATTTTAAGGGACTGAACAGTAGCCTACCGAATCATTGCAAATAAAGACCAGTTGGACTATACTGTCTGCCCCAGCCATTCACGTCTCCAATTTTCTACCACTGCGGATAGATGAGAAAATAAATGCTCATACTTAAACCAATATCTGCTCCCACCTGCCCAATCTCTCAACACATTTCCATCACTGCCCCTATATCTCTCCCAAGCATCCTTATTAATAATATTATTATTATTATTATTCTACATTTATACAGCGCTACCAGCCACAGTAGTGCTGTAGAAACACAGATGAAAACAGGCCCTGCTCGTTAGAGTTTACAGTCTCATCAAGACAAGCAAGACAAAGGAGGAGTAGGGAAGAGAGACAAACAACAAAGGAAACACAAGGAATAAAGGTTAAAATTACAGCTACTCCTCGTAGGCTATTCCCTCCATCTTAGAACATAAGAACATAACGTATGCCATACTGGGTCTGACCAAGGTCCATCAAGCCCAGTATCCAAAAAGACACAAAGGTTCCACAATGCTTGTATTGGGGCAAGCAGTGGATTTCCCAGATCCTCTTTAATAATGGTTTATGAACCTTTCCTCCAGGAACTTGTCCAATCCTTTTTTAAACCTAACTACACTAACAGCTTTCACTACATCCTCCGGTAACAAATTCCAGAGTTTGATTACGTGTTGAATGAAAACATATTTCTCTTATTAGTCTTAAATGGATTACACTGTAACATCATTGCATGTCCCCTAGTCTTTCTACTTTTTGATGGCGTAAACAACCGATCTATGTTTACCCGTTCCACTCCATTCATTAATATATATACCTCTATCATATTTCCCCTCAGCTGTCTATTTTCCAGGTTGTAGAACCCTAGCTTTTTCAGCCTCTCCTCATAGGGGTATCCTTCCATACCCTCTCCATTTTGGTGGCTCTTCTCTGCCCTTTCTAATTCTGCTATATTCTTTTTAAGATACGGCAACCACAACAGCACACAATATTCAAGGTGCGGTCGCACGATGGAATGATACAGAGGCATTATAATATCCTTTGTTTTATTCTCCATTCCTTTCCTTATGATACCTAGCATTCTATTTGCCTTAATGGCCACCGCTGCACACTGGGTGGAGGGTTTCAACATGTTATCCACTATGACACTAAGGGGCTTGTTTACAAAGCCATGGTAGTGGTTTCCGATCGTTATTGGAGCCACGGCCCCATTGAAATCAATGGGGCCGCGGCTCCGATAACGATCGGAAACCACTACCGCGGCTTTGTAAACAAGCCCCTAAATCTTTTTCCTGGGTGGTGGTTCCTAATGTGGAAGCTTGCATTGTGTAACCATAGTTTGGGATGTTCTTTCCTAGGTGCATAACTTTGCACTTGTCCACATTAAATTTCATCTGCCATTTAAATGTCCAGTCTTTCAATTTATCAAGGCACTCTTGAAATTTTTCACAATCCTCTTGGGTTTTAACAATTTTGAATAATTTTGTGTCATCTGCAAATATGATTACCTCACTCGTTATTCCCATTTCCAGGTCATTTATGAATATGTTAAAAAGCAGCAGACCCAGCAGAGATTCCTAGGGTACTCCACTATTCATCTTTCTCCATTGGGAAAATTGGCCATTTAACCCTACTCTCTGCTTTCTATCTTTTAACCAGTTCCTGATCCACAATAGTACACTGCCTCCTATCCCATGACTTTTTAGTTTTGTCAAAGTCTCTGATGAGGGGCCTTGTCAAAGGCTTTCTGAAAGTCCAGATACACTATATTAACTGACTCACCTTTGCCTACTTCTTTATTCATGCCTTCAAAAAAACATAACAGATTAGTAAGACAAGATCTTCCTTGTCTAAAGCCATGTTGGCTGTCTCCAATTAAGCCATGACTATATACAGTACATGTTGAGTAATTTTGTTCTTTATGATTGTTTCTACAATTTTTCCCGGTTCTGACATCAGGCTCACCGGTCTGTAGTTTCCCAGATCACCCCTGGAACCCTTTTTAAAAATTGGCATTACATTGGCGATCCTCCAATCTTCAGATATTATAGATGATTTTAATGATAGTTCACAGATTACTAATAGCAGGTCTGCAATCTCATATTTCAGTTCTTTCAACACCCTTGGATGTATACCATCCGGTCCAGGTGATTTGCTATTCTTCATTTTATCAAATAGTTGTAAAACATCTTCCCGGTGTATTGATATTTCTTTCAATTCTTCCGCAGTATCACCTTTAAATACCACTTCAGTCATGGGTAACATCCCTACATCTTCCACAGTAAAGACCGAAGCAAAGAATTCATTCAGTCTTTCCGCTAAAGCCTTGTCCCCTCTTACTGCCCCTTTTACCCCTTTATCATCTAATGGTCCAATTGACTCTCTCACAGGTTTTGTACTTGAAAAAGTCTTTATTACGCGTTTTTGCTTCCACAGCAAGTTTCTTCTCAAAAAGAGGCCTTCCAGTAAGGAAGCAAAAGATCTGTGAAGTTGTCTTAAATAGGTGTTAAAAGCAAATGACCAGATCAAAGGGTTAATTTGAAAGGACCCCTCTATCAAACTAAGGGCTGTGTGAATCACCCAGGAAATTGGTAAGTCATTACCTTAGAAGCACAGGTCAGGGTACTGTGTAGCAAGCCACCTTTATTAAATCTTTTTCCCTCCCACCACCCGCACGGTCCACCGCCTTTCTCATGGCTCTCCGGCGCGCTTCAAACCGGTCATTTCTGCCTCCCCCGCGCAGCCTCCATCTTCCTCTCTCTGCTGCCAGCCGCACCTTCCCGCCCTCGCGCTCAGCCGGCAGCGAGGTGGGAAAACCTGAACAGACAGGCCCCGATGGTCCCCTGGCTCCAGAGAAGCTTTTTCATTGTCAGCCAGGCCAATTATTCTTCCAGCTGCAGGAAGCCTCCTCCTAACTTCCCAATCCCGCTAACGGAGGTGGGGGAGGCAGTCTCACACAGTTCCCAATCAAAAAAAAACAACTGAAAACCAACAAAATAATTAAAGTAAATCAGATTAATTAAATCAATTTAAATTAAACCAAAATAAAGAGCCTATAAAGACCTAAGTGTCTCTCCAGTAAGCCTAAGATCTGGCTTACTGCTTCCTTCAGCTGCTTGGAGACTGAGTATACTGGAGCTGATAGGAGGTGCCAGGGGTATATATAGCCTACAGTCATCAAAAAGATGACTTACTCAGTCTCCAAGCTTCTGGAAGAGGAGCACAACCCAGAGGAAAGGGACTGGACTGGAGGGACGCTTAGAAACTATGGTTACACAATGCAAGGTTCCACATTGGGAACCACCACCCAGGAAAAAGATTTAGGTGTCATCGTGGATAACATGTTAAAACCCTCCGCCCAGTGTGCAGCGGCGGCCAAGAGAGCAAATAGAATGCTAGGTATCATAAGGAAAGGAATAGAAAATAAAACAAAGGATATTATAATGCCTCTGTATCGTTCCATGGTGCGACCGCACCTTGAATATAATTCTGGTCACTGTATCTTAAAAAGGATATAGCGTTATTAGAAAAGGTACAGAGAAGAGCCACTAAAATGGTAAAGGGAATGGAAGGATATTCTTATGAAGAGATGCCAAAAAGGTCAGGGCTCTTCAATCTGGAAAAGAGACAACTGAGGGGAGATATGATAGAAGTCTATAAATTATTGAACGGAGTGGAACGGGTAAACGTAGATCGACTGTTTACGTTATCAGAATATAGGAAGACTAGGGGACATGCAATGAAGCTACAGGGTAAACTATTTAAGACTAATAAAAGAAAATATTTTTTCACTCAACATGTAATCAAACTCTGGAATTTGTTACCAGAGGATGTAGTAAAGGCTGTTAGTGTAGCTTGGTTTAAAAAAGGTTTGGACAAGTTCCTGAAGGAAGGGTCCATAAACCATTATTAAAAGGGACCCAGGATATCACTGCTTAACCCAATACAAGCATTGAGGAACCTGTGTCTTTTGGGGAGACTGCTAGGTACGTATGACCTAGATTGGCCACTGTTGGAAACATGATACTCGGCTTGATGGACCTTGGTCTGACCCAGTATGGCATATCTTATGTTTTTACGTTCTTATGTCACTTGAAACAAATTTCTTTCTTTCTACTTAGAGATTATTTATTCTACTTGTATGGTAAACTATACTCTGATTTGATTTAAATAAAAAGTTCTCTTGAAACACATTTATTTCAGTGATTATTTACTCTATTTTACTTTCTATGCTAAGCTGTACTCTGATTTGATTTAAATGAAAAGCTCTCTGGTGGTACTAAGACCTGACTGACTTCGCAAAAACACTGAACTCTAAAATACATACATTTATCAGCTTTAACCCAAAGAATTCCCTTTTCCCCCAAGATTTAGAGTGTATCTTAGAAGCCTGATGCCACTATGCCACTGTTAGGACCTGAATTCAGTAATAACCTTATCTACTAATCAAACATAGGGAGGCCCATGGTCAAGGGGAAAGGGGGAGAGAGGAGCAAACTGCAAAAGGGAGGGGAAAAGGGGGAAAGTCTCCTAAGGGATGGTATTTGCAATACTGGAGATTTTCAAAGATGTTTGCTGGAGATACGGACACAATGGGGCCCTTTTACTAACAGGTGCTAGGGTGTTGTACCTAATGCGTCGAAAGCACTGAAACGATGGCGTATTCGGTGCAACACCACTGCATTAACCATCGGGGGTGTGGAAAGCATTTCCCCAGCAGTTATCGCGGAGCACTTTCCCCTAACACGAGCGGCATTAGAGCAGGTGCACTTAACTCCATCTGTTGAGGTGGTATTAGGTGATCCCTTGCTAATGCAGTCAGCGCGCCGTGTGAACACAGCACTAACTGCGCTGAGCTTACTACGCCCACTTTCCGCCCTTAACCCGCCCACTCACAACCCTAACACAGGTTGCACAGTTACTGTGGGAATCATCCTGCGTTAAATGTCACGGCCCTAGCAACGTGGGTCCCAGCGTGCCTTCAATGCGCACCACAACATGTGCTGTCAGTTAGCACCTGTTAGTAAAAGACCCCAATGTGTGGTCTTCCTGACGCTCTGTACACTAGATACTCCTGCAACGTGCACATGGGGGGCTTAAGAATGGTGATGATGGGAGCATATGTAATTGCAAGGCTCCTAACAGAAATGGGTCTCCCTCTCACGCCTACCAACCTAGATAAGGCTCCTTGAGTTGGATCACTGAAACACAAGAAAACATTTGATATCTTCCAAGAGGCATATTCGGTAAGTACCAGACAGTGATGTCAGAATCTCCTGGACCGCAGCACGGGATGGCCCGAGCCTTAGGGAAAATGTTAATATGCATATCCAAACATAATGGAGTCTGCAACTGTGACTGGAGGGTGGAGGGGGGAGGTCAAGAAAGGGCCACAATTGGCTTATGCATCGCATGCAGAGCCACACCAGAGGAATATGACCGTTGCTTTTTTACAGATTACTAGTGGAAGATCTCCATGATTCTATTCTTTGGCTGCTGTTTAGTATGCTTTGCTTACAGTATCACTAACAAAGAATGCTAGAAACAGAGAAAAATATCTACGGGTCTTTGTGCTACCTGCACAGAGCTTCCTGATGACAATCAGTCCAGCAGCATCTCCAGGCATTCAAAATTAACAATACCTCTTCAGATGTAAAAAGACATATTTCAAGCACTCTTATTTCAAAATAAATGAAACAAAGAGGCAAATCTGATCTCATTATTTTTATAATCAGGGACAAAGTTATTTAAACTATATTTTGCTAAAAGCTACTGTTTAAAAATGACATTTGAAAAATATTTTACAATAACTCAGTCAAGAATTGAAATTCTAAAATCTCATGTCAGGGGAATGATCTCAGCACTGACTGGTCAAATACAGAATAGGGCAGTACATAGCGACCTCCAGGGCCTCTCTCATCTGCGCATGCAAAACACAGACCTTAGGGGATTATTCTGTTTTCTATATTTTAGTCTGACAGTTTCCTCCTGTTTAAAGCTTTGGTCATCCAGCTCTATCAGGACTCTGTCCAGCTCTTGTAGGTTAGTTTGACCTATTGTCATGGGTGTGTCCCCCTCCCTCTCATGTTTTGCAAGTGCAGTTGTCAGAAGGAGATGGAAGTTGTGCTATGCTATTCCCTTCCTCAGTGTGCGGTTAGCCCAACATGTTTTAATGTATTTGTCCTTGTCCTAAGTGTTTTTTAGAATATGCATTGTATCTGTTATTCTGTTTTTAACATGGTTCTGTAAACTGCCTTGATGGAGTTTAACTTTCAAAATGCATTATATGAAATACAAGATAAATGAATAAACCTGCCCCCAGATAGGGCTGTCGTTTCATGAGCCTTCATTCAAAGCTAGTTGGGTTATTTCCCCCCTATTTACGTCAGCTCTCTTCCAGCCCATTATCAGCGCTCTGAGCCTCTGACTGATATAAACAGGCTACAGGTCTCCCTGGAACCTGGCATAAGTATGTGGCCGCGCCCGCCATCGGCTGTCAATGCTGCGCAATGGCCCAGGCGCCATCCCTCTCAGGGGCCATGTGTGCTGCCGTTCCCCAGCCCCAGACTCCACTTCATCTCCAGCTCTAATCCTGGCTTCCTCATTGCAGATAATAATGTATTTCCACCATGGCAGCAAAAGCCTTTCAGGAACAGAAACAAGTGAACTTTTAAAGCGCAAAGTGTACTGCACGCTCCGTTTGCCAATTCTTGATCAATGCTATCACTTTACAGGAGCTGGTAAAAATCTCTGAAACAGAAGCCAGTCTGGCCTTATCTCGGGAGGCCTTCTTCCAGAACGGCATTTATAGTGATCAATTGACTCTCACGGCAGGGGGAAGCAGTCCGGAGGGCTCCAATTTATTTCATTTCCCTTGGAGAGGTGCACAAAAGCTAAGTAAGATGTGGGCAGAAAGTGGGAAAAAGCACACAGAGAGAACGCTAGTTAATTAGTGTCCTTATCTGCCTTTCTCTGAATGAAGATTTAGTTAATTAGCACTGGAGAGGGCGAGATAATGAGAGGCCTAGGACAGCTCATGAATCTTCTGTCAGCCTCTCTTCTGACTGATAACTTTCAGAGCAGTCCATTCCTTTTTATCTTTTTTGGAATGATAAGAAGATTTTGCCCCATTTCCTTTCACTACCTACCTGCCCTCTGATGTTTCTGACTCTTTCACCCCTCCCCGCTTCTATCCCTCTCTTTCCTGCCCCTTTCCCAATCAATCCCCCATGGATGAAAGTAATATGGACATTTGTTTTAGTGTCTACATGTTAAGCAGAGATAAAAAGGATTGGGGCGATCTTGCCAGGTGTAGCAGCCTTCATTCCTCCAGCCTACAGGTCAAAATGTCAAAGTTTCTAGAATGGGGCCTCTACAAAGCTGCTCCTCCCCAACCCGTCACTACATCTTAAGTATTATGTAATATAGATTGCAAGTTTTACCTTCCCTGTATCTTACCCCCCTCCCCCCCCCATTAAATGCTGTTTATAATTTAGTTGTATCTGTATAAAGTTGCCTGAACATGTTTTGAATTGTTCCATGTCAACCGTTTTCATTTTTGTTCCATGTAAACCACTTGGTTTGCAGCTTGTCGTGCTGTGAGGGCTTGCGTGCATCAGTGATGCTGAGAGCTAAACTATCGGTAGTTTAACTACTGGCAGGGTCTCCCAAAATGGTCAGGTCTCAGCTGAGGTGCCAGACCAAGACAAACCACCCATCTGGGCAGCAGCAGAATAGGAGAGTGTTGACGGCGGAGGATCACATTTTTGTGACAACGGCAACAACACCAAACTTAAACTGCGCGGAAGAAAGGCCCAGCAATCTACTTCTGTATCTTGCCATGAAAACCCAATGGATAGTTACAACAAAACAAATTGTGCTATGGTGCTGAAAGATGAGACCCCCAGGTCAGAAGGCACTCAACTAGCTACTGGGGAAGAGCTGAAGACTTTTCAGAGTAAAGCCAGCATTTATGATGTGGTTGGATCAAAGCCCTTGGGAAGTCTGACTGCTGATGTAGCTGCGCATGAAATGAGAGTCAGAAGCTGTAAAGATGTCTTACACATTGGAACATGGAACGTACGAAGCATGAACCAAGGGAAGTTGGAGGTGGTCAAGAATGAAATGGAGCGTGTACAACTTGATCTGTTGGGTGTCAGCGAACTGAAATGGACTGGCATGGGGCACTTTGCATCAGATGATCACATGGTCTACTATGCTGGAAATGAAAGACAAAGAAGAAATGGTGTTGCATTTATAATAAAGAAGAAACTTGCAAGAACTGTAATGAAATACAATGCAGTCAGCGAACGCTTAATCTCTATTCGTCTACGAGGATTGCCTATCAACACAACTATAATTCAAGTATATGCCCCAACAACAGCTACAGAAGAGAATGAAATTGAAGAGTTCTATGAACAAGTACAAGCTGAAATTGACAGAACATGCAAACAGGATATCCTGATAGTCATGGGTGACTGGAACACAAAAGTTGGCAACAAAGAAGAAGGCAAAGTAGTTGGAAAATATGGACTTGGCAACAGAAATGAAGCTGGAGAAAGACTGATAGAATTCTGCAAGAACAACGATCTATTCATCTCAAACACCTTCTTCCAGCAACACAAGCGGCGACTGTACACATGGACTTCACCCAATGGATTATATAAAAATCAAATTGACTACATATGTGGAAGTCAACGATGGAAAAGCTCTGTAACATCAACAAAGACAAAACCTGGAGCTGACTGTGGTACAGATCATCAACTACTAGTATGCAAACTCAAGCTAAAGTTGAAAAAGAGCAAACCACTCATGAATGCAGCAAAATATGACCTTGAGAATATACCACTGGAATTTAAAGACTGCCTGCAAAATAGATTTGCTGCTTTAGATACAAATGACAGAGCTCCGGAAGAGTTATGGAATGACATCAAGAAGGTTGTGTTGGAAGAAAGCGAGAAGTCTCTACAAAAGGTGAAAAAGCAAAAACAGCCAAAATGGATGACGGAAGATACTCTGAAAATTGCCCAGAAACGCAGAGAAGCTAAAGACAGAGGAGAAAGAAAGACAATCACAGAACTCAACAGAGATTTCCAACGTGCAGCAAGACAGGACAAGGAAAAGTACCACAATGACACTTGCAAGGAAATAGAAGCAGAAACTATTAGAGGAAGAACAAGATCGGCTTTCCTAAAGCTACGAGAGTTAAAGAAAAAGTTCCAGCCTCGAATTGGAATGTTACAAGATTCTCAAGGTTCTATGTTGAATGATGCTGAGAAGATCAAGAAAAGGTGGAAGGAATATACAGAGTTTTTATATGATAAAGATCAAGTGGACCAACAGCCGTTTCAACCTGTACCTTATGATCGGGAACCATTGGTGATGAAAGAAGAAGTTGAAGCAGCATTGAAAGCCTTATCAAAGAACAAAGCACCAGGCATTGATAGCATTCCCATAGAGGTATTGCAGCAATCTGATGCAGCTGTTACCGTACTCACAAGACTCTGCCAAGAAATATGGAAGACAACATCATGGCCAACTGACTGGAAAAGATCTGTGTTTATACCAATACTAAAGAAAGGTGATCCAACTGACTGTGGAAATTATCGCACAATCGCTCTGATCCCACATGCCAGCAAGATTCTACTGAAGATTATTCAAAAGAGATTACAACCATACCTGGAACAAGAACTACCTG
This sequence comes from Ichthyophis bannanicus, assembly GCA_033557465.1. Taxonomy (NCBI): domain Eukaryota; kingdom Metazoa; phylum Chordata; class Amphibia; order Gymnophiona; family Ichthyophiidae; genus Ichthyophis; species Ichthyophis bannanicus. Next base: position 100,510,742 of record CM066032.1, on the reverse strand, counting down.
AAGTGCAAGCAGGATTCAGGAAAGGGCGAGGAACGAGAGACATCATTGCGGATGTGAGATGGATCCTTGAAAAGACTAAAGAATACCAAAAGGATATCTATTTGTACTTTATCGACTATAGCAAGGCTTTTGACTGTGTAAACCATGAGAAACTCTGGGCCACATTAAGAAGCATGGGTATACCAGAACACCTGATTGTTCTCTTGCGCAATCTGTACATTGATCAAGAAGCAACAGTTCGAACGGAACAAGGAGAAACAGAATGGTTTAAAATAAGCAAAGGTGTAAGACAAGGCTGCATACTTTCCCCCTACCTGTTTAATTTGTATGCAGAACAAATCATCAGAGAAGCAGGATTGTATGAAGACAACAGAGGTGTGAAGATTGGTGGAAGAGTCATCAACAACCTTCGCTATGCTGATGATACCACATTACTGGCTGAAAGTGAAGATGATCTGAATCATTTGCTTCTCACAATCAAAGAACATAGTCTCAAAATGGACCTGCACCTTAATGTAAAGAAGACAAAGATCATGACAACTGGCATAATCAATAGGTTCATCGTTGAAGGAGAAGAAATTGAAATTGTGAACAACTTTAACCTACTTGGATCAACTCTCAAATAAAGAAGCAACAAGCAGTCAAGAAATCAGACGATGCATTGCTCTTGGCAGAATGGCTATGAAAGACCTAGATAAGATTCTCATGAGCAGAGATGTCTCTCTCCATACAAAGATTCAACTTGTTCAAGCCATGGTATTTTCAATAACATCATATGGATGTGAAAGCTGGACAGTGAAAAAGACAAACAGGAAGAAAATTGAGCCTTTGAATTATGGTGCTGGTGGCGAATACTGTGTATACCATGGACTGCCCGAAGAACAAACCAGTCGGTACTAGAGGAGATCAAACCTAAGCTTTCTTTAGAAGCTCAGATGACAAGACTTCGACTTTCATACTTTGGACACATCATGCGAAGAGAGAGATCATTAGAGAAAGACATTATGCTTGGCAAGATAGAAAGTCAACGCAAAAAAGGAAGGCCAGCAATGAGATGGATCGATACAATAACAGCAGCTACGGGTACCAGTCTGTCAACAATGAGCCGCCTGACTGGAGACCGAACACAATTTAGGATAGCTATCCAGAGGGTCGCCATGAGTCGACTCCGACTCAACGGCACTTAACAACAACAACAAACCATTTTGCCTGGTAGAAAAACAATATATTAAAAACAGTTAAATAAATAAATAAATACAGTATCTGTGTATGATGGGGAAGGTTCTGGAATCTTCTAAGTTCACGCTGAGTATAAATGTGATATAATGGATGTGCCCTTATGGTTATTAAAACATGGTGGGAGCTCGCTGACTAAATGTTAGATAGTACTATCTTAAAGCCCTGCAAAGGGTGCTGGAGAGATTAGATTTAGACGATCCCTGAAAGGACTGACCCTTCTTGGTTTTAGAATCATAGGAAGAAGAGACCACACCAGAATCCTTACCAGCTTGAAAGCGCCCCCGCACTCCCTGCTGAGTCCTACATGAGGAACCCTTATGACCTTTGGGCTTATCCTCTGGGAGCCTCTGCAGACAAGCTTCTCCAAAGTCCTTCACAAGCCTTCCAAGTCCTTCCTAAAGGACAGCCTGCCCTTAAAAGGGAGTTTACTCATATGCAGTATGGACGTTGCATCTACTGCTCAATTCTGGAACCAGAGCCATCTGTGGGCTACCACAAAAGCAGTTGTGGCCTTAGAGGAGCTCTGATAAAGTTGTATAGGGCATCCACAATAAACGCTGCTCTGGACTCTAACTTGCTACATTTAGACTGGCAATTGTTGGATCCAATGCAAGAGCACTTGGGCCATTAGCCCATGCAAAGAGCTGTCTGAGTGCTCATAACCAAAGCCAAGAAGACATTTTTGAGGAGAGCTTCCACTCTCCTATCATGGGTTTGCTTTGGCATAGTCCCACCTTCAACTGGGCAAATCGCTTAACCCTCCAATGCCTCAGAAAATTCCAAGTTATCAATGTCCTTGTTTAATGTACATTACCAAGTTTAAGTAACAATGTAAACAGCTTTGATTGAAATGATAAAGCAGTATAAAAGACCTAATAAATAAATGAATGCTTCTTGGAATAGCTGGTTCGTAAACCAACACGAGGGGAAGCTATTTTGGATTTAGTCCTTAGTGGAACACAGGATCTGGTGCAAGAGATAAGGGTGTTGGGTCCACTTGGCAATAGTGATCATAGCATGATCACATTTGATTACTAAATGGAAGGAAGATGGCAAAGAAATCCACAGAACTATCTTTTAACTTTGAAAAGGGAGACTATGATAAAATGAGGAAAATAGTTAAGATAAAACTAAAAGGAGCAGCTCCAAAAGTTAAAGATTTGCATCAAGCATGGGCGCTGTTTAAAAATACTATCTTGGAAGCCCAGGCCAGGTGTAGTCCCCGCTTTATGAAAAGTGGAAGGAAGGCCAAGAAACTACCAGCATTTCCAGCCCTATCCTAGCCTCCATCAGCCCATTTCCAGTCCTATGCTAGCCCCCCATCAGCCCATTTCCAGTCCAAGCCTTCCCCCCCACAATCAGCCTATTTCCAGTCCTAGCCCTCCCATCAGCCCACTTCCAATCCTAGCACCCCCATCAGCCATTTCCAGTCCTACCCTAGCCCCCTATCAGCCCATTTCCAGTCCAAGCCCCGCCAATCAGTCTATTTCCAGTCCTAGCCCCCCCCATCAGCCCATTTCTAGTACTATCCTAGCCCCGCCCCCCCTGAAGAGCCCCTCACATGTCTGATCGGCTTGAGATGGAGCCAGGGAGACCTGAAGCCTCGGTTCACCTCTGCACAGCGCCAGAGTGAAGAGCAGCTTGCTCCTTCACTCCAGCAGCTGTGTTCTCCTGAAGCACATGGGCATGCCGAGGTTAAAAGGCATTTCCTGTTTCCCGGCACTCAGAGCACTTCAGGAGAACACAACTGCTGGATGCCGCTCTTCATTCCGGCGCTGTACAGAGGTGAGCTGGGGCTTCAAGCCTCCCCGGCTCCCTCTGAAGCCGGCAGGCCCTGCAAACCGAACACCATGTGCAGAATGGAGTTGGCTGGCGCCCCTTGAAGCACGGAGCCCTGTGCGAACAACATTCTTGCTAAATGGACAGGCTGGCCCTGGATAGAGATCTATAAATTAATAAATGGAGTGGAAAAGGTAAATGCAGATCGATTGTTGACACCATCAAAAAGTAGAAAGACTAGGGGACATGCAATGAAGCTACAGTGTAACCCGTTTAAGAATAATAAGAGAAAATATTTTTTCACTCAACACATAATCAAACTCCAGAATTCGTTACCGTGGGATGTAGTAAAAGCTATTAGTGTAGCTGGGTTAAAAAAAGGTTGGGACAAGTTCCTGGAGGAAAGGTCCATAAACCATTAAATCCACTGCTTGCCCCAATACAAGCTTTGTGGAACCTGTGTGTCTTTTTGAGAAACTGCTAGGTACTTATGACCTGGATTAGCCACTGTTGTTAACAGGATACTGGGCTTAATGGACCTTGGTCTGACCCAGTATGGCATTTCTTATATTCTTACTGATCCTGGAGGAAGAGGAGGATTCAGAACCTTGAACCTCAGGAGTTGGATCCAGGAGAGCCAGGGTTCAAGGAAGGAAGCACCTGCAGTCTGTGCTAGTGATCTGCCTCTAGAGAAGAAGACAGACAGAAAGTATAGGACATGCAGAGAGAGAATGGATAACACTGGAGTCCTCAGCTTAGGAGAAGAATGTTTCAGAACTAGAAATTAAAGCACACGAAACACAACTGGAGCAAAGGAACCATGTTGTATTATATTAAAATGTCAAAGGTGATATAGAGAGTAGGAAACAGTGAGATATAGAAATGAACCATTAGATGGCATCAATATAAGTTAACATCTATAACAGAGAATACCAGTAAGAGGAGGAGGGTAGAGGATAAAGGCGGAAAGGTGAACTGTACGTTTTACTATTTTTACATTCTGAATGGCTATCAAATCTTTTTGTTTTATTTATTTATTTATGTAGTGTCTCTTTTATACTGTGCTATTTAAAATCAGGGCGGTTTACATACAACAGTAACTTATACAGTGCGGCCTAGGCTGCCCTGTATTTACAATGAAACAGGTGCTGTAACTTGGACATCGCTAGGGTAACTATTTACAGGTTGGAAATCAAGTCAAGGTCCGTGCAGGACTATTGTTGGGTAGAGTAACTCGTTACAAAAGTGAGGGCCATATACATGCTGCTATTTACAAGGTATGCATGGTCGATAATGGCGCCCCTGGGTGTGGTTGCCTCATCGCGTGCTGGGTGTGCTAGTGGGGCAGACCTGGTGGAGGGGAGACTTTCAGTAAATTTTAGTGGTGGAAGGGAGACTTTCAGTAAATTTTAGTGTTTCAGAACAAAATCTGGAATGGGCTATGAGCTTGCAAAAGTGAAAGTGCTAGTCCCATTCCAGAACTCGGAGATACTAAGGATGGTAGACTTAAGAAAGACAATACTGCCACCCATGAAGTGTGTGCTCCTGGTTTCCCTGTAATCTGTGCCCCATGAGAGACCCCAGACCAGGGTCCCACATTATCTTTCCCCCAGACCATTTATCCTTGTCCTCCCTTTTCTGTTTCTGTGAATACCACTGTCATCCTCCAGACTCCTCTGCCCATAACCTTGGTGTCATCATCAACTTTTTTTTGTTTCTCTACACACATTCAACACACATCTTTCTCTGTAACATCACCAAAATACATCCCTTCCTTTCTAAACATACTTTCAAAACCTTTATCCGTTCTCTCGCCACCTGCTACTTAAGAGTACAGCAACCTGCCCCTCAAAAATCTCAGAAAAAAACATCTCTCTCCACTTCGATCTATTCAAAATCCAGCTGCATGTCTTATCTTTGGCCAGTGTAGGCACCTATATAGCCCCTCTTCTCAAGTCCTTAATCACTTGCAAGTGCATTCATTCTGCAGCTCTTCACTACCCATGTCCTCTTATCTCTCCCAACACCCCTTGTGAGCTCCTCTCATCAGGAAAGTGAAATTAGACTTTACCTGCTAATTTTCTTTCCTGTAGTCCCTCCAGTCCAGTTCAGAAGAGTGGGTTATGCATGTCAACCAGCAGGCGGAGACTGAGAAATACTTTCTCAGTGCAGTATAAATAGCCTGTGCCTACTGACTGAACCAGTATTAGATACTTACCAAGCAGAACACAAGGCCAGGGCTCCAATGCCACCACACACAGGTCACTGCTAACAGAACCAAGGGGCACCCTGGCCTTGCATCACGCATCCCTGCAATTATACAGGGACCTCTATTACAAAAGAGAGACACTAGCTACCAAGTGTCCCCCAATACTTCCTCCAAGGAAGCTCAAATTACTCAAAATAAAAATTCTGTTGTGCACTGAAAAATTGTACCATTCCTTCTTTTTTTTTTTTGACACCTTCAACCTGGAAAAGAGACGGCCGAGGGGAGATATGATAGAGGTCTATAAATTAATGAATGGAGTGGAACGGGTAAACGCAGATCGATTGTTTATGCCGTCAAAATATAGAAAGACTAGGGGGCATGCAATGAAGCTATAGGGTAATCTATTTAATATTAATAAGAGAAAATATTTTTTCACTCAGCGTGTAATCAAACTCTGGAATTTGCTACAGGAGGATGTAGTAAAAGCTGTTAGTGTAAATCATCAATGTTGCCTCCCTGGTGATGGCCCCACCCTTATACTTAATTTCCCCACCCTTGTATGTAACACCGCTTTGACCCGGTGAAAAGCGGGATATAAATACAGTTAAATAAATAAACGGATTTAAAAAAGGTTTGGACAAGTTTCTGTAGGAAAGGTCCGTAAACCATTATTAAAGCGGACCCAGAATATTCACTGCTTGACCCACTACAAGCATTGCGGAACCTGTGTCTTTTGGGGAAACTGCTAGATACTTGTGACTAGATTGGCCACTGTTGGAAACAGGATACTGGGTTTGATGGACCTTCGTCTGACCCAATATGGCATATTTTATGTTATGTTCTTATGTTGGGTTGCATACAAAGAGGAATTATCATTAGAAAGGAAGAGGTACTAATGCTACAGTACAAGTCGCTGGTAAGGCCTCACTTGGAATATTGTGTTCTGTTTTGGAGATCATATCTCACAAAAGATATAAAAAGACTGGAAACGGTTCAGAGGAAGGTGACCAAAATGGTTTGGAACTCTTATGAGAAGAGACTTCAAGGCCTAAATATGTACACTCTGGAGGAGAGAAGGGACAGGGGAGATATGATTCAGATCCTTAAATACTTAAAGAGTATAACAAATGAACAAAAATATCTTCCAAAGACAGTGAAGCGGTAAAACTAGATGGCATAACATGAAGCTGCAAGGGGGTAAATTGAAAGGCAATGTCAGAAAATACTTTTTCACTGAAAGGGTGGTGGATGCTTGGAATGCCTTCCGGATGGAATTGGTGGGGGCAAATACAGTGACAGAATTCAAAATGGCTTGGGACAGTCACAGTTGGATCCCTTTATATCTTACCGGACGATCTCAAGCCTGCCATTTATCTCAAAAATCATTAAAAAAGTGGTACAAAAACAACTGCAGGATCACATGGACCTACACGCTCTGCTGGACACGCACCAGCATGGCTTCAAACCACAACGTAGAAACTCTACTCACCTCCCTCTTCGACAACTTCCTGAGAGGACTGGATAATATAAAAAAACGGTTTCCTACTAATTTTCATTGACATCTCGACTGCCTTTGACACAGTATCACACTCCATACCATTACAGCGACTCCAAGAAATTGGACTACGCAACAACACACTGAAATGGTTCACCTCCTACCTAAGCAACCGAACACAGCAAGTAAAATGCGGAGAGGAAAAGTCAACCCAGTTTCCCACCACGCAAGGAATACCACAGGGTTCAGTCTATCATCAATACTATTCAACATCTATATCCAACCCATATGCAATATCATCAGACAACACAACATACAATACCACCTATACGCAGACGATATCATGGTGTACACTCTAATTTACCTGAGAACCCCCGACATAACACCAATGACCGAGTGCCATGAACACCTGGCTTGCCAACCTTAACCTCAAGGTGAACTTTGATAAAACTGAAGAAATGTTCATTTCCAGGAGCACAACATTAAGAACATAAGATATGCCATACTGGGTCAGACCAAGGTCCATCAAGCCCAGTATTCTGTTTCCAACAGTGGCCAATCTAGGTCATATGTACCTAGCAGTTTCCCCAAGGGACACAGGTTCCACAATGCTTGTATTGGTTCAAGCATTGATATCCTGGGTCCCTTCTTAATAATGGTTTATGGACCTTTCCTCCAGGAACTTGTCCAAACCTTTTTTAAAACCAACTACACTAACAGCCTTTACTACATCCTCCGGTAACAAATTCCAGAGTTTGATTACTCGTTGAGTGAAAAAATATTTTCTTTTATTAGTCTTAAATAGTTTACCCTGTAGCTTCATTGCATGTCCCCTAGTCTTTCTATATTCTGATAAGGTAAACAATCGATCTACGTTTACCCGTTCCACTCCGTTCATTAATTTATAGACTTCTATCATATCTCCCCTCAGCCGTCTCTTTTCCAGGTTAAAGAGCCCTAACCTTTTAAGCCTTTCTTCATAGGAGTATCCTTCCATCCCCTTTACCATTTTGGTGGCTCTTCTCTGAACCTTTTCTAAAATCGTTATATCCTTTTTAAGATACGGCGACCAGAATTGCACACAATATTCAAGGTGCGGTCTCACCATGGAACGATACAGAGGCATTATAATATCTTTTGTTTTATTTTCCATTCCTTTCCTTATCATGCCTAGCATTCTATTTGCTCTCTTGGCCGCCGCTGCACACTGGGCCGAGGGTTTTAACATGGTATCCACAATGACGCCTAAATCTTTTTCCTCGGTGGTGGTTCCTAATGTGGAACCTTGCATCGTGTAACCATAGTTTGGGTTGTTCTTCCCTAGGTGCATAACCTTGCACTTGTCCACATTAAATTTCATCTGCCATTTTGATGCCCAGTCTTCCAATTTATCAAGATCCTCTTGCAGTTCTCCACAATCCTCTTGGGTTTTAACAACTTTAAATAGTTTTGTGTCATCTGCAAATTTGATAACCTCACTCGTTATTCCACTTTCCAGGTCATTTATGAATATGTCAAAAAGCAGCGGACCCAGCACAGATCCCTGGGGTACACCACTATTCACCTCTCTCCATTGGGAAAATTGGCCATTTAGCCCTACCCTCTGCTTTCTATCTTTTAACCAGTTCCTGATCCACAATAGTACACTGCCTCCTATCCCATGACTCTAGTTTTGCCAAAAGTCTCTGATGAGGGACCTTGTCAAAGGCTTTCTGAAAGTCCAGATACACAATATCAACCGACTCACCTTTGTCCACCTGATTATTCACTCCTTCAAAAAAACATAACAGATTAGTAAGACAAGATCTTCCTTGTCTAAAGCCATGTTGGCTGTCTCCCATTAGGTCATGACTATCTACATGCTGAGTAATTTTATTCTTTATGATGGTTTCTACCATTTTTCCCAGTACTGATGTCAGGCTCACCGGTCTGTAGTTTCCCGGATCATCCCTGGAACCCTTTTTAAAAATTGGTGTTACATTGGCGATCCTCCAATCTTCAGGTATTAGAGATGATTTTAATGATAGTTCACAGATTACTAATAGCAGGTCTGCAATCTCATATTTCAGTTCTTTCAACACCCTTGGATGTATACCATCCGGCCCAGGTGATTTGCTACTCTTCAGTTTATCTAATAGTTGTAATACATCTTCCCGATGTATCGATATTTCCTTCAATTCTTCTGCACCTTTAAATACCACTTCAGTCATGGTTAACATCCCTACATCTTCCTCAGTAAAGACTGAAGCAAAGAATTCATTCTGTCTCTCCGCTATCGCCTTGTCGCCTCTTAGTGCTCCTTTAACCCCTTTATCATCTAATGGACCAACTGACTCTCTCACAGGTTTTTTGCTACGAATGTACTTGAAAAGGTCTTTACTTCGCGTTTTTGCTTCCGCAGCAAGCTTCTTCTCAAATTCTCCCTTTGCCTGCCTTATCAATGCCTTGCATTTGACTTGTCAGTGCTTGTGTTGTTTCCAGGTTTCATAGTTTGGCTCTTTTTTCCATTTCCTGAAAGATGCTTTTTTGGCAACAACAGCCTCTCTGACCTCACCTTTAAACCATGCTGGCAGTTTTTTGGACTTCCTTCCACTTTTCTTAAAGCGTGGAATACAGCTGGTCTGGGCTTCCAAGATAGTATTTTTCAACAACAGCCAAGCCTGATGTACGTTTTTAACCTTTGCAACTGCTCCTTTTAGTTTTTTCTTAACTGTTTTCCTCATTTTATCATAGTCTCCCTTTCGAAAGTTAAAAGGTAGTACTGTGGATTTCCTTACTATCCCTCCTCCACTAATTAAATCAAAGGCGATCATGCTATGATCACTATTGCCAAGTGGCCCCAACAACCTTATCTCTTGCACTAGATCTGGTGTTCCAGTAAGGACTAGGTCTAATATGGCTTCCCCTCTGGTCGGTTCATGAACCAGCTGCTCCAAGAAGCAGTCATTTATTTCATCTAGGAACTTTATATCCCTAGCATGTCCTGACGTGACACTGACCCAGTCGATACCGGGGTAGTTGAAATCACCCATTATTATTACTGTGCTGTGACTTTTATTAGCTTCCTTGATTTCTTTGAGCATTTCATCATCCATTTGGTCATTCTGGCCAGGCGCTCGATAGTACACCCCCACTGCCATTGCCTTGCCCCTTTTACATGGAATTTCAATCCATATAGATTCTACAGCAGATTTTGCTTCCTGCAAAACTTTAATCCTTTCTGACTCAATGCCCTCTCTAACATAGAGAGCAACCCCTCCACCAATTTGATCAGCTCTATCATTTCAATATAGTTTGTACCCAGGTATCACAGTGTCCCACTGGTTGTCTTCCTTCCACCATGTCTCTGATATTCCAATCATATCTAACCTTTCATTTAGTGCTATATATTCTAACTCTCCCATCTTATTTTTTAGACTTCTAGCATTTTCATACAAGCATTTTAGAGAATGTATTTTATTCATATTAATTTGGCTATTGTTAGACATGGGTAATTTGGGATCTTTAAGCTCTGTCTGCTCCATACTTGAGGGCATTTGGGCTACTTTACTCTTTTGTGGAACCTCTCTGCTTTTGGTAGTATCCTTCAAAGATACATTCTTCCGAACCATCCGCTCTTGGGCGACTGTCGGCTTTCCCCTAATATCTAGTTTAAAAGCTGCTCTATCTCCTTTTTAAAGGTTAATGCCAGCAGCCTGGTTTCATCCCGGTTAAGGTGAAGCCCATCCCTTCGAAAGAGCCCCTCCTTTCCCCAGAATGTTCCCCAGTTCCTAACAAATCCAAACCCCTCATCTCTGCACCATTGTCTCATCCACGCATTGAGACTCCGGAGCTCTGCCTGCCTTTTGGGTCCTGCGCGTGGAACAGGAAGCATTTCAGAGGATGCTACCCTGGACGTTCTGGATTTCAACTTCCTACCTAAAAGCCTAAATTTAGCCTCCAGAACCTCCCTACCACATTTTCCTATGTCATTGGTACCGACATGTACCAAGACAGCAGACTCCTCCCCAGCACTATCTAAGACCTTATCTAAGTGGTGCGTGAAGTCCGCTACCTTCGCACCAGGCAGGCATGTTACCAGGCGATCCTCACGTCCACCAGCCACCCAGCTATCTACATGCCTAATGATCGAATCACCAACTATAACGGCTGTCCTAACCCTTCTCTCATGGGCACATGGCCCTGGAGAAACGTCCTCGGTGCGAGAGGGTTTTACATCACCTGGAGGACAGGTCCTAGTTACAGGATCACTTCCTGCCACACCAGGGTGATGCTCTCCTGTCACGTGACCGTTCAAGCCAACCCAAGAAATTAACATACTACACAGGACAATAACAACAAAGGATGAAGTAAAGTATCTAGGTGTCACCCTGGACAAGAACCTGAATTTCCAATCCCACATAAACAAGACTGCAGCGAAAGCATACCACCATTTAAAGATCATCAGACGACTCAAACCAATCCTCAGCCAAGACAGTATAGGGGTGATGCCAGGCAGTCATCACACCTATACTGGATTATGGGAATTCATTATACCAAGGCTTACCCAAGCAAACTGTGCACCCGCTTCAAATGGTGCAAAATACGGCAGCTCGCATAATCACAGGCACAGCCAAATACGTGCACATAACACCAGTGCTTTGACAGTTGCACTGACTACCTATAATTGCACGGGCAAGATTCAAGGCGACTCTAACCATCTTCAAGATCATACACCACTGCTCAGCAGAAGTTCTACAGACCATGATAATCAAAGACACGAGCAGCAGACCCAGACGAACCCAAGGCAGCAATAAACTCCGCACCCCAGACGGATACCACAGGATGAAGCAAGCAACTTCCAGAAGGGCGGTATCACTCTCAGCGACGGACCTATGGAACTCTCTCCCAGATGATCTAAGGGTACAAACGACCTCAAGGACCTCCACAAATCACTTAAAACCTACCTGTTCATGGATGCATTTGAACAAGCACCATAACTCCCACTCACTGCCGATACAGACACCGAAAACCTACAACTCAGATCTGGGCTCAACCCCCAGAATTATATGTCTGTCTTGTCACCCTCTGTTGAATGTAGACCCCTGTTATGTCCCTAACCACTTTGATTGTAGGATAAGGTGGTATAAAAAACTGACTAAATAAATAAATAAATAAATAGCAACAGGATAAAATCGAAATAAACATAACTATCTCATATCTCAACAAATAGTGGTGACCAACACGGAGTGGTGGGTACACCCCTAAACAAAGGTATGGGAAGGGGTGATCTGCATGGAGCGTCAGGTGCACCTGCTCTTGCAGCCTTGCTGGGCAGACTAGATGGACCATGCTGGTCTTTATCTGCTGTCATATACTATATTACTATGTTCTGTCGCCTATGCAGAACCGGAACGCAAACCAGGAAAAAAGACACTTTTAAGGATATTTTTTAGAGGATTTTTCCAGGGAAACAGGACAAGCGTCCATTGGGCTCCGCGGAAAAAAGGATACTGAGCAAGATGTAAGCCTTGATCAGGAAGGGGACCATGCATACATGGTAGCATTCCCAAAGGTTTTCTGTGAAAGCTGGGGAAATGCTCCGCAAGGGCTCCGTCGGCGCCGATGTCACCCATATGTGAGGACTGATTTGCTGCTTGTTCCTGGAGAAGGAAGGAACTATTTGCAGGACCACCTTTCTCCTTAGAGAAAACCAGGAAGGGCTCCTTGCAAGACAACGTCTGGAGCTCTGAGATCTGTCGGGCAGAACAAATGGCCACCAGGAAGACCATCTTCAGGGTCAAAACCTTGAGGGATGCTACCCGAAGCGGTTCGAAGGGTAGACATCAGAGAGCATTTAAGGTCAAGTTGAGGTCCCAAGCTGGAATCAGTAGCCTACTCGGGAGGCAGTGGTGTTTAACCCCCACAAAAATAAAAATTACATCTAAGTGGGCTGCTAGGAACACTCCCTGCATGCACCCCTGATAACAAGCCAATGCTGCTACCTGCACCTGCAACGAACCCAGCGCTAGGCTCTTGTCCAGACCTCAATGGAGAAAACTCAAAATAGCAGATACAGGCATCCCAAAGGGACGGATGTCCCGGTCTGCGCACCAGGCTTCAAAGAGTCACCAAACCCTTACATATGCCATGGAGGTAGAGCATTGCCATGCTTGCAACAAGGTCACTAACACGGGCTTTGAATAACCGTGGCATCTCAGCCACACCCTTTCAAGACCCAGGCCATAAACAGGACTGATCCACTGCCGCATGCACACAGGACCCTGAGTCAGAAGGTCCAGCACCTGCGGTAGTCAAAATAGCTCATCCGCCAGAAGCTGCACTAAATTTGCATACAAGGGAGCCGAGACCAGTCCAGTGCAATCAGCAGCACCTGGTTCCCATATGCCTCTATGCACTGGATCATCCGACCGATGAGGGCCCAGGGTACAAAGACATACATCAGCCCCCTCCAGGGCCATGACTGAACGAGAATGTAGAGGCCCTCGGCTGTGGAGGACCGACGTCAGCTGAAAAACCGTGATACCTTGGCATTTTCTAGTCACGACATCAGATCCATTACCAGCATCCCCCAACACTCCACTAGGGAGTGGAACACCTTATCTGAGAGGGACCACTCCCCCGGCTCCAGGGTGTGGCAACTCAAGTAATCCACCTGCGCATTCGCCATCTCAGCAACATGTGCTGCTGACAGGGCCATGAGATTCTGCTCGGCCCAGCTGAGGATTGCCTCTGCCGCCACTTGGGAGCTCCGAGTGCCTCCCTGATGATTGATGTATGCCATAGTGGTCCAACAGGACCTGCACCGCTTGGCGATGTACTAGCAGAATGAAAACCTCCAGTGCCAGACACACAGCCCATGACTCTAGCTGGCTGATGGGCCAGATCTGCTCCCCGGCCAACCACTAACCCTGTGCTACCTGCGCCAGATGGTGTCCCCACCAGCAAGAGAGGCTAGCATCTGTTGGTGGCTTCCAGGTTCACTGGGTCCAGCCACCAACCTAAGCTGGTCTGGACTACTTTAAGCAAAAAGAGACGCACTTCGATTTACTGTTCCAACGGGGACCAATGGACCAAGAGATGTGTCTGTAATGCCCGCATGTGAAAGCGGGCCCAAGGGACCAACTCCAGGGAGGCTGCCATGAAGCCGAACATCTGGAGATAGTCCCAGGCACATGGACACAACACCTGGTAGATTACCTGAACCTGAGTCTGCAGTTTCGTTACATGACCTTCTGGGAGAAAAAACATCCCCTGGCACATTTCGAGGTTAGATAGTCCAAGGACTGGGAGGGCTGCAACTGGTTCTTGTGAAGGTTCACTACCTACCCTAATTCCTGCAGGCAATGAACCACCGTCATCATCGAGTGCTCACTCTCTTCGAGAGTCTTCCCCCGGATCAACCAGTTTTTCTGCTTGTGGAGATAGGCCACCATGAACACTGGGACCTTGGTGAAGATCCGGGGAGCTGTGGCTTGTCCGAAGATCTGGGGAGCTGTGGCTTGTCCGAAGAGCAATGCCTGAAACTGGAAGTGCGCTCTGGGATCTGCAAAGCGAAGAAAATGCTGATGCTCTGGGCATATCAGGATGTTCAGAAGCCTCTGTGAGGTCCATGAAGGTAAGAAATTTGCCCTGGTGCACGGCCACAATTATGGACCACAAGGTTAGCATGTGAAAACGTGGTGCCCTGAGGTACTTGTTGACCTCTTTGAGGTCCAGAATGGGCCACCAGGACCCCTCCTTCTTAAGGCAGTATGAAGTAAATGGGGTATCAGCCCAGGCCACACTCGGAACATGGGGCTAGCACTACCGCTTTGAGTTCCAACAAGTGCTCCAGCGTTTCCTCCACTGCACTTTCTTTGTGGGCTGATCCGCAAGGGGAGAACATGAAGAGATTAGGCAATTGGTTGCCTCTCCGTTTCCGGTTCCAGCATAAATTCCTCATTTTGACACATAGAGCCATCTACACATCCACTCCTCTTTATCTATCTAACCTCATTTCTCTTCACACTCCATACCGCCAGCTTCGTTCTCTGCATGCCAATCGCTTGTCCTTACCCTCTCTGTCTCAGGCACGTTTAGAACAAACCTGTCACTCGGCCTTCTTTTTTCTCAGCCCCGCACTCTGGAATGCCTTGCCACCCTCCCTCCGTCTGGAATCCTCATATCCTAAGTTTAAAGAGTTACTGAAAACTCATTTACTCCAACAAGCCTTTGACCTCCCTCCTAACTTCCCACCCTGAGTATTTGTCAGTTTGTGTCTGGTGTAGTTATTTGTGTTTCTTGCACTGTCCTTTCCCTCTTTCATATTTTACCATGGCGTTCCTTTTCCATAGTTTAGTAGCGTGGACCTTTTTTATTTATTGTAAACCGCTTTAATGTTCTGGCCAAAGCGGTATATAAAATGGAGAAATAAATAAATAAAAATAAATGAAAAATAAATGGCCGGGTGAACTCGAGGGCATAGCCCTCACAAAACATCTCCAAGACTCAGGTGTCAGTGGTGATCTGGGCTCAAGCAGGAAGGAAACGCTATAGGCAGCCGCCCACCAGCTGTGCTCCTGCCAGGGCTCCCACACCTTCATTTCAAGGTTTTGGGAGCAGCTGGGGTGGCAGAGATGAACCCCTGCCCACCCCGAGCTCCCCCTCGAAAGGACAAGCCTCACTGCAAAAAATGAGTCCATTGGGAATTCTCCCTACAAGAGGGCCAGTATCCCTGAAAACTGCCACCGCGGCTCCAGACTGGGCCATCTCTGCCCATTTTAGGCTCATCTTCTGGCAAACCAGGCATCTTGGATTCTCCCAGGGTCTTGACCAATTTATCCAAGTCATCCCCAAAGAGTAATTTGCCTGCAAAGGAAAGCTTTGTGAGTTTCATTTTGTAAGCAACATCCGCCAACCAATTACATAGCCACAACAGGCAGTAAGCCGCCACCACCATGACCATACTCTTGGCAGACACTCACAACAACTCATACAGCAAGCCTGCCAGGTAAGCTGTCTCGAATTCCAGACGGGCATCTGCCATCCGC
Source organism: Ichthyophis bannanicus (assembly GCA_033557465.1). NCBI lineage: Eukaryota > Metazoa > Chordata > Amphibia > Gymnophiona > Ichthyophiidae > Ichthyophis > Ichthyophis bannanicus. The sequence goes on along the minus strand of CM066032.1, from coordinate 100,494,988 downwards.
CTGGGGCTCTGTCTCTGTCTGGAGGATCTTGCGACCAGTGGAGACAAGTGCAGACCACATAAGCCCCACAAATAGCATCTTGGAGTCCCAGGGCCAAAACCCCAAAGGCCTGCTTGAGCAATGCCTCCATGCAGTGGTACTGTGGGTCCTTGAAGGCCAGTATGGTAGTCTTTCGTGTGATCGCTGCCACTACGGCATCCACCTTAGGAAGGCACAACATCTCCTTCTCCTCTAGAGGGAGAGAATAAAACTGAGCCATGCCCTTTCCCACCTGGATTCCCACGTCTGGGTGATCTACTCATCTATCATGGCCTGCAGGGCCCTATAGACCGAGAAGGACTGTGAAGGCCAGTGGATCCTGTCCCAGATCCTCAATGCGTAGAGCTGCAAGCAATTCTGTAATTACGGCAGGAAGCTCATCACAATGAAAAACCTGGATGGCGGAAGGATCCTCCAACCCAAGGAGCTCACCCTCCTCCAGCTTCTCCAGGTCCAGGTCCAGGTCCAGGAGGTCCACAGAGCCCTCCAAGGAGATAAGAAAACCTGAATCACACTCCCCATTCCAACACTCCCACCCTTAGGACACTTGGGCAAGACAGATTCCATGCCCCACCCCAAGGGGGCCAGGACAGATGCTCCCACAACACCCTGCTTCATTAAGAAAGCACAATGCATTAAAAGTACAAACTCGGGGGAGAAAGGGGTTTCTCCTGTCCACCCTGCACTGGCAGCCTGGCCAGGGACATTGCTCCCCGCAAAAATCATGGGTTTTTAGAAGTACCGGAGGCCCCAGATCTTTCTCCACCATCTCGCGTGCATTTTCCAAAATGGTGGTGGTTCCCACTAAAACCGCAGGACCGCCATCATCACCCGCAGCCTCCCCATGGCCTAAAACCTTCCCAGCCTCCTCCTCGAACCCATCCTGGGCCCCCATGAGGTCCTCTGTCAATTCACCTAATTTGCGGCAGTTGCGGCACAGCCTGATGTCAGAAAGCTGTGCTCGGTGGCTGCCGCACAAAGCACACAGGCCCCAATTCATGCGGTCATGGTATGCTCTGCCTTCTCCCAGCTGATCCACAACAAACAACCATCGGAAAACCCTCCGAGGCCCGCAGGACTTATCCAGGGTGCCTTCTCCGCAGGGCTGTGTGCCTGCCTTGATATCTCTTTGTCTTTTTTTTTTAAACAACTTTAACGCTACTTAGAGCAGTGTAAGGCAGGCAGGCCAATAGCTACTACCCCAGACCACTCCCAAAGGTTGGGGAGGTGGAAAGGAGGGAGTCAGGCAGAGAGTGCTCTGGGAGGGAGGCACCCGAAACCTCTAGATTCTGAACCCTTGGCCCAAGCTTCTCCTTTCTGCTCCTGAGACCTCAAGCAAAGCTCCACAGTCTAGTCCAGGCTATGCACATCATCTGCTGGAGACTGAGAAATACTGGCTCAGTCAGTGGGCACAGGCTATTTATACTGCACTAAGAAAGTGTTCCTTAGTCTCTACCTGCTGGTTGGCATGAATAACCCAGTTGTCTGGAACGGACTGGAGGGACGCCCTGGAAGTCACTCTTATCTATACTGTCCTCCTCTACCATCAACCCACAGCTCTGCGCAGTCCACCTTGCAATGCTGTATATTTGGAAGAGACTCCTTAAATTGATGAGTCCCGCTCCATCCCTGGCCTTATGCCAATCCAGTCTAAAAATCCACCTTCTTGAGGCTGCTTTTAAAACTTAATCCTTCTTCATCCCGATCATCATTTTGTTGGTTTCAACTAGTTTCTTAAGAAATGAAATTCTTGAAGTCTCTTTGATCCTCTAAGTAGAAGGGACTGTCTCATGTACAGCTCTGTGTACGCCTGGTAGCACTTTACAAATAAATACAGTTAATGTACAAATAAAACGATACATGCTGAACAGTGGAATCAAAACAAAACTTAGCGAAAGAATAATGACGGTGTAGTAACTGGCAATCCCTTGAGATGCAAAGGGTTAAGAGAACAATCCAGAATAGATTAGGATTGAGTTCCTGTCATAGAATCTAAAACAGAATCCTGCAGGCTGTCAGGCTTGTATGGTTGATAGCTGAGAGATATCCCTTAACCAGAGCAAGACGGATGGAAACAGTGATGAAACAGTAAACTGGAGATGTTACCGTGAGATGGGATTTATAGCATGACACCCTAAACCAGGGATAACACAGCAAGGTATGACTTTAATATAAAGTTATAATCCAATGATGATACAGTGTTTGTCCCTACTCTCATTCCTCTCCCTTAGATAGATTCTGCATGCCGGCAGCTTTCTCCATGAGGCGCTCTGTGCATTGAAATTCCTCACCGAACCTGGGCCTTTAAATCCGATCTAGGCTTGCATTTTTCTGTTAATTAGCAAAACATTAACCTCTGCCTGGGGTTTATTTAGTATTGAGCTGTGTGTTCATTAATCCAGATCCCAGCAAGGAACTCTAATTAATACACTGCAGATAATGGGCTCACTGCAGTACGTAAGTATTTCTGGAACTTTTTAATTGTTCCAAATAGCACGGGAAGGCTGGCGGTGAAGAATGGGGATGGGGGAACCGGCACGCAAGAAGGGAGAGGTGAAGGTCACAGGTTAAAGAATGTATTGACCCATCTCAATTGCTATATCTTTCTATTTATGCAAGAAAAGCAGCAACTGATTTCCAATATGCTGTGCACAGGTGCCGTGGCCTGTCAAATATTAACCCCTTGCCTGCCAGATGTGGTTATGTAGGAGGGATGAGCTCTCTCTATTAATGATGAGGATTACAGAGTAACATCAAGGTACACGGGATTCTACAGGACGTGGACATTAATAGCAGGCATAGAGGTGGCCGTATCGCTAGCCAGAAGGGCTTACAATCTCAGGGGGCATATTCAAACTGTCTTAGCTGGTTACTAGAGCTACCAAATAGCTAAAACACGCTCAGCCCGATATTCAGCAGCACTAATCGGTTAGTGCTACTGAATAATCCCACAGACTGCATAACAAATGTCCAGTTAAAACCAAGCAGTCTGTGGGAGGATGGGGGGCGTTAACAAATGGCGTGGAGGCCAATGCTAATCGGGGCATGTCCGGGCCGTCCGGACGTCCAAAATCTGGACGGCCCAGATAGGCACCCGATTCTGCTCCTGCGGGAGCTAGATGACACTGCAGGAGCAGAATTGGGGCATAGGGCCTGGACGTTCTGGACGTGCCCCGATTCAGGCCTGCTAGATGTGCACAAATCCACTTGGCTAGTCCAACTGGGCTCCTGCATGGAGCCGCGGTGCCATGGTATCCTGTCGCCATGGCACCACGGCTCCATACAGGAGCCTCGATTGCCGCACTGCTCGCAAAGGTCTTTTTCCCCGCTGCCCAACCCCCAATCGGGCTGGGATCGGGCTGCGGGGAACCCTCTCCCCTGCTCACCTCGTCCTGGCATGGATGTCCTCTGCCATTGGACATATATCCCTGCTAAATGCTGCTCAGAATCTACCCCTATCCGATTAGAGGCAATATTCAGCTGCTAACCAGAGAGCTTAACCAACTACAGTTCGGACAGGTGACTAGCTGCTGTCCAGAGATCCTGGATATTCAGCAACAGAAACTGGATAAATTCTGCTACTGAATATCTGACTCTTATTAAGTGATGGCAGTCACCGCCGTTGAATATTCCTCCCTCAGTGATATTGCGAGGTGACCAAATGGGAGCTGGGAAATGAAGCCAGGGCAAAGAATCCTATTGATCAGATCGTGCAACCCCTTCCATACTCTCCATGCGCCTTTCGACAAATTAAGAACGTACACGGGCAAGAAAAAGCTTGTTAGTTGTCTTTTTTCACAAATGTTCCCACATTCTGAATGTTTTTTGATTAATTGCACACATTTGTTTTAATGGGGAAATTTTAGTGCGCACTAAATTGATTTAACACTCAGTAACTGATGAATTAAGGCACACTAAGTTGTTTGGGGGTAATTTTATAGTAGTCCACCTAAATTTATGCGTGAACAATGCGCATAAATCTAGGTGTGGGGGGGGGGGGGTAGATATTCAGTGGCAGCAGCTAACACTGATAAATCGTCTAGCCACCGGTGCTGAACTCTAAACCTGGATATTCAATGCCGGGGCTACGTCCAGTCTCTGGCATTGAATATCGAGGTTGGATGGATAGCATGGAAGTTAACCAGGCTGTGGCGATATTCAGCATCGGGGCATTCAGTGGCGGCACCTGGGCATATTCCGTAGCACTAACTGTGTTACTAACATTGCATATCCTGCTCGCCATGATTAACGTGGTTAGCTGGTCTGCCAATCATGTTAATCACTTTGAAAATCTCCCCTAAGTATTTTAGTCATATATAGAAAAATAGAAACATGATGGCAGAAAAAGACAACATGGCCTATCTAGTCTGCCCTTCCATATTACCCACTACAAGAGACCGCTCTTTTCCCCCTAGAGATCCTCTGTGTTTGTCCCATGCTTCTTTGAATTCAGATACTGTCCTGTAAAATAGTTATCTCCAAGTTATAATGCCCTGTTCAATGTAATTTCAGTTTGTTCAATGTAAACCGCACTGATGCAGAATAGCGCGGTATATAAGAGAATGTAAATAAATAAATAAAATCTCTACCACCTCCATTGGGAGACTATTTCACGCATCTACCACTCTTTCCATAAAGAAATATCAATGCATATTACTCCTGAGTCTATCCTCTTTCACCCTATGTCCCCTCGTAGCAGAGCTTTCATTCAATCTAAAGAGGCCCTCCACCTGTGCATTTATGCTATGGAGATATTTAAACATCTCTATCATATCACCTCTATCCTGCCTTTCCTCTAAAGCATACATATTAAGATCCTTAAGTCTGTCCTCATATGCTTTATAATGAAGACCACTAACCATTTTAGTAGCCACCCTCTGCACCGATTCCAACCTGTTTATATCCTTTTGAAGGTGCAGTCTCCAGAACTGCACACAATACTCCAAATGAGGTCGCACCAAAGACTTATACAGAGGCACTATCACCTCCTTTCTTCTGCTGGCCATTCCTCTCCCTATGCACCCAAGCATCCTTCTAGCTTTCACCATTGCCTTTTCTACCTGTTTAGCTACTTTAAGATCATCAGACACAATCATGCCCAGGTCCTGCTCTTCTTTTGTGGACAGAAGTACTCCCATCCCCTACATTGTACCTTTGGATTTTTGCAGTACATATGTATGACCCTGCATTTTTTTAGCATTAAATCTCAGCTGCCAAATTCTAGACCATTCTTCAACCTTAGCTAGATCCCTTCTCATGTTATCTACACCTTCCTGGGTGTCTACTCTATTGCAGATTTTGGTATCATCCGCAAACAAGCAAATCTTACCCAACAGCCATTCTGCTATATCACTAATAAAGATGTTAAAAAGAATCGGACCAAGGACAGATCCCTTGGGCACACCACTGGTAACCTCCTTTTCCTCAGAGTGAACTCCATTTACTTGTACTCTTTGTCGCCTCCCACCCAACCAATTTCTAACCCAAGCAGTAACTTTAGGGTCCATCCCTAGGGTGCTCAGTTTGTTTATAAGTCGCCTGTGAGGAACAGTGTCAAAGGCTTTACTGAAATCTAAATACACCACATCTAGGGCTCTCCCTCAGTCCAACTCCCTGATCACCCAGTCAAAGAAATCAATCAGATTTATCTGACAAGACCTGCCTCTGGTGAATCCATGCTGCCTCGGATCCGATAATCCATTGGACTCCAGAAATCTCACTATTTTCTCTTTGAGCAGCGTTTCCAATAATTTACTCACCAGAGAGATTAGACTAACTGGCCTGTAGTTTTCAACCACATCCTTACTTCCACTTTTGTGTAAAGGGACCACATGTGCCTCTCTCCAGTCCTCTGACACCTCTCCCGCCTCCAAAGAGGCATTGAAAAGGTCAGTCAGTGGAGCCGCTAGAACGTCCCCAAGTTCCCTCAGTATTCTCAGGTGTATCCCATCTGGTCCCGTCGCTTTGCTACTTTTAATTTAGCTAGTTCCTCTCAAAAACAGTCTTCTGAAAATTGTTTGAGATCCCAGTCGCTTCTGTTCCTATTTGTGGGTGTTTTCTAAGGTCCTGTTCCTGTGAGCACAGAATAGAAATACTTGTTAAGCAATTCCGCTTTATCCTCATCAGCTTCTACATATTCCTTCCCTTCACCCTTGAGTCTGACAATACCACTTTTGCCCTTCCTCTTCTCACTAACATATCTGAAAAATGTCTTATCCCCCATTTTATTGCATTGGCTATTTCTTCTTCTTTTAGTATCTCTGCTTTCCGGACTACTTTGCTAGCTTCTCTAAAATTTTCCAAATATAGATGGATGTCTTCTTTTCTGTGATCTCTTGTATTTCATGAAAGCTTCCTTCTTTTTCTTCACCTTTTCAGCTACTTCTTTTGAGAACAATAGTGGCCTCCTTTTCCTTTTACCTTTATTTTCCTTTCTAACAAAAAGGTTGGTTGCCCTTTGAGTTTTGCCCACTGTTTTTCTACATTCTCCAGCTGTTCCCATCCCACTAATGACTCCTTGAGGTATCGGCCCATCTTGGCAAAGTTAGTTTTTCTAAAATCTAAGACCCTCGCTTTTGAATGGATTTCAACAGCCATAGTCCTAATACTGAACCACACCATCTAGTGATCACTGGATGCGAGATGATCTCCCACAGTAACATCAGAAACACTTTCACCATTGGTAAGCACCAAGTCTAGTATGGCCCCTTCACATGTGTGTTCTCTACCAGTTGCCTGAATAGTTCTCCCTGCAGAGAATCCAGGATCTCCTTACTTCTAGATGACACTGCAGCACGGATGTGCCAATCCACATCCGGAATATTGAAATCACCTATCAATAGCACTTCCCCTTTCCTAGCAATGCTGCGTTTGTCTTCTAATAAATCTCCATCTACTTCTTCTCCCTGTGAGGGAGGTCTGTATATCACGCCAATGCAGACTGATTTCTCTTTCGCTCATTATAGTTTAACTCACAGTGCCTCCTCTCTCCCTTTAAGCCCTGTAATTCTATAGCTTTAATATTATTTTTTTACATATACTGCCACTCCTCCTCCCCTTCCTCCTCCCCTATCCTTCTGGATTAAGGTATAGCCTGGTATAATTACATCCCAGTCATGGTTGTCCGTGAACCATGTCTCTGTAACCGCCACAAAATCGAAGTCCGCCTCTCCCATTAAATCTCAGATCTTATTTCCCATGCTACGGGCATTTATACACACCTGTTTCCATATGTTGCCCCTTTTACCCATTTCTATAGAGCTATTTAATGTTTCACTTAGATAGGGGCTTTCTTCACCCATCTGCAACAAATCTAGTTTAAAGCCCTGTTCAGTAGGTTAGCCAGACTGCTACTGAAGACATGTTGACCCTTCTTGGACAGATGGATGCCATCTCTGCTCTGCAGCCATTGGAACATCATCCCATGGTCCAGGAAACCAAATATGTGTGTAAGTAGCTACTTATGCAACTTCTATTACTTCTACTTATCATTTGTATAGTGTTACAAGGCTTACACAGTCTTTACACTGTGAACGTGCACAGGGGTGGAGTTCGGGCGGAGTGCAAAGTCACATGCACAAATTATGTAATAGTACAATCTAAGCACATTTCTTGCAAATCTAGGCACATGTATTAACACCATCCCCAGGGCTCATTTAAGTGATCACGCTCTAACTCAACATGCGTTTTCGACCATTTACACCCATGTTTTATAAAGTCAAGTACGCAGGTATTTGTACTTGATGTTATAAAATAAGTATGAAATATGCATTGAAAAACACACCTTTGCAGGAGTCTAGAAAATTTATCTCCACATGTATGTTACATCAATTTAGCGCATAATACATTTTTTAAGGTGCACTAATGAACCAAACGCACACTAATGAAAGCACACCCCTAAAACAAATCACTGATTCTCCCTATACTAAAACAAAGCTTGTAAGATCTTAGGGGAACAGCTTGTACAGCTAGGATTTATCTATAAGAACATAAGAAATGCTATACTGGGTCAGGATAATGGTCCATCAAGCCCAGTATCCTGCTTCCAACAGTGGCTAATCCAGGTCATAAGTACCTGGCAGGATCCCAAACGGTCCCTTTTTAAATGTGGTGAGGGTTGCCCTACAGGGCACACAAAATAATTTGTAAAAATGCAATAAAATGAGGCTATTAACCTGTAGCAAGTGTTCTCTGTGGATAGCAAGATAAGTCCTCACATATGGGTGACATCTCCAACAGAGCCCCACAAGGGAACTTCATCAGCTCCTTCTAGAAGCTTTTAAAAAGTTCACTATGTATGTGTGCCCATTCTCACCTGCCGCCGCTGCACCTGAGGACCTCAGTCACATACCAAATTTAGCCTAACAACTCCAAGAAGAGCAGGGTGGGTTGTGAGGACTTGTCTTGTTATTCATGAAGAACACTTGATATAGGCAAGTAACTTCTTTTTCTCTGTGGACAAGCAGGATAAGTCCTCACTGATGGGAATCCTTAACTACAGATTGCCTCAAAAGAAAAAATAAGAAGCACTAACATCGCAACAAGATGACAGCAACTGAAGAACTGTTTTTGTTGGCAACAGGCCTTTTCAACATTTTTAGGTTTTTATTTTAGTGCAACTAGGCCCTCTTTTCTGTTCAGAGGGCCAAAGTGGGAATGGAGTTGGATTCTAAATCTCACACAGATTCTGAAAACTAGACTGACTGAAACAGCTGCTGCGCCAGGAGTCCCTCTCCCAACAGTAGTGAGATGTGAATTTGTGGACTGAGGTCCAGGTCGCAGCCCTGCATATCTCTTCCATGGAGGCTGACCTCAGGTGGGCTACTAATGCAGCCATGGCTTGGACATTATAAGCTGTGACATGACCTGCAAGCGTTAGACCTGCCTGGGCAGATGCAATCTGTAGCCCTTTTCTAAAGTGTACAGCAGCCCCCGCTCTTTCTAAGGGCTTTAGCCTGCTCCACGAAGAAGGCCAATGATCTCTTGCAGTCCACCGTGTGCAGCGCACTTTCCCTTTTGTGAACATGGGGTCTTGGGAAAAATATAGGTAGACAATTGACTGGTTCAGGTGGAAGTCCAAAATCGCCTTTGGAAGGAATTTAGGATTAGTACGCAGCACCATCCTATTATGAAAAGCTTAGTGTAGAGTGGATCCGCCAATAGAGCCTAGAGATCGCTAACTGTGCATGCTGATGTAACCACTACCAAAAATAGGACCTTCCAGGTCAGAAACATCAGTCCACAGATTTCTAGTGGCTTTCATCAGCTCAGTTAAAACCACCCTGAGATCCCAATTCACTGAAGGCAGCTTTAGGGGAGGCTGCAAAAGAAGCAAGCCCTGAATGATACAAACAACTAAAGGCTGTAGAGAGATAGGTGTCCCTTCTACATGGTGGTAAGTGCCAATTGCACTAAGGTTGACCCTTATGGAGTTGGTCTTGAGACTAGATTGCTAGCAGTTCAGAAGGCATTCAAGCAGTTTTTGTTTGGGACATGCAACAGGATATAAGGCCTAATCCTCACACTTGAAGACAAACCTCCGTCACCTGAAGATATAAGATCTCCTGTTGGAAACCCTCCTGGAAGACAAGAGGACACTGACTACTTCAACTAGCAGGATCAAAGAATTGAATTCTAGCCTCTCGACATCCAAGCTGTAGGAACTCTGTTAAGGTATATCCTGTTGTTGTTGTTGTTGTTAAGTGCTGTCGAGTCGGAGTCGACTCATGGTGACCCTCTGGATAGCTATCCTAAATTGTTGACAGACTGGTACCCATAGCTGCTGTTATTGTATCAATCCATCTCATTGCTGGCCTTCCTCTTTTGTGTTGACCTTCTATCTTGCCAAGCATGATGTCTTTCTCTAATGATCTCTCTCTTCGCATGATGTGTCCAAAGTATGAAAGTCGAAGTCTTGTCATCTGAGCTTCTAAAGAAAGCTTAGGTTTGATCTCCTCTAGTACCGACTGGTTTGTTCTTCGGGCAGTCCATGGTATACACAGTATTCGCCGCCAGCACCATAATTCAAAGGCATCAATTTTCTTCCTGTCTATCTTTTTCACTGTCCAGCTTTCACATCCATATGATGTTATTGAAAATACTATGGCTTGAACAAGTCGAATCTTTGTATGGAGAGAGACATCTCTGCTCTTGAGAATCTAATCTAGGTCTTTCATAGCCATTCTGCCAAGAGCAATGCATCGTCTAATTTCTTGACTGCTTGTTGCTTCTTTCTTGATAGTTGATACAAGTAGGATAAAGTTGCTCACGATTTCAATTTCTTCTCCTTCAATGATGAACCTGTTGATTATGCCAGTTCTCATGATCTTTGACTTCTTTACATTAAGGTGCAGGCCCATTTTGAGACCATGTTCTTTGATTGTGAGAAGCAAATGTTTCAGATCATCTTCACTTTCAGCCAGTAATGTGGTATCATCAGCATAGCAAAGGTTGTTGATGATTCTTCCACCAATCTTCACACCCCTATTGTCTTCATACAATCCTGCTTTACTGATGATTTGTTCTGCATATAAATTAAACAGGTTGGGGGAAGGTATGCAGCCTTGTTTTACACCTTTGCTTATTTTAAACCATTCTGTTTCTCGTTCCGTTCGAACTGCTGCTTCTTGTTCAATGTACAGATTGTGCAAGAGAACGATCAGGTGTTCTGGTATACCCATGCTTCTTAATGTGGCCCAGAGTTTCTCATGGTTTACACAGTCAAAACATAAGAACATAAGATATGCCATACTGGGTCAGACCAAGGTCCATCAAGCCCAGTATCCTGTTTCCAACAGTGGCCAATGTAGGTCATACGTACCTAGCAGTTTCCACAAAAGACACAGGTTCCACAATGCTTGCACTGGGTCAAGCAATGATATCCTGGGTCCCTTCTTAATAATGGTTTATGGACCTTTCCTCCAGGAGCTTGTCCAAGCCTTTTTTAAACCCAGCTACACTAAAAGCCCTGCTATAGTCAATAAAGCACAAATAGATATCCTTTTGGTATTCTTTAGTCTTTTCAAGGATCCATCTCACATCCGCAATGATGTCTCTCGTTCCTCGCCCTTTCCTGAACCCTACTTGCACTTCAGGTAGTTCTTGTTCCAGGTATGGTTGTAGTCTCTTTTGAATAATCTTCAGTAGATTCTTGCTGGCATGTGGGATCAGAGCGATTGTGTGATAATTTCCACAGTCAGTTGGATCACCTTTCTTTAGTATTGGTATAAATGCAGATCTTTTCCAGTCAGTTGGCCATGATGTTGTCTTCCAAATTTCCTGGCAGAGTCTTGTAAGTATGGTAACAGCTGCATCAGATTGCTGTAATACTTCTATGGGAATGCCATCAATGCCTGGTGCTTTGTTCTTTGATAAGGCTTTCAATGCTGCTTCAACTTCTTCTTTCATCACCAATGGTTCCCGATCATAAGTTACAGGTTGAAACGGCTGTTGGTCCACTTCATCTTTATCATATAAAAACTCTGTATATTCCTTCCACCTTTTCTTGATCTTCTCAGCATCATTCAACATAGAACCTTGAGCATCTTGTAACATTCCAATTCGAGGCTGGAACTTTTTCTTTAACTCTCGTAGCTTTAGGAAAGCCGATCTTGTTCTTTCTCTAATAGTTTCTGCTTCTATTTCCTTGCATGTGTCATTGTAGTACTTTTCCTTGTCCTGTCTTGCTGCACGTTGGAAATCTTTGTTGAGTTCTGTGATTGTCTTTCTTTCTCCTCTGGCTTTAACTTCTCTGCGTTTCTGGGCAATTTTCAGAGTTTCTTCTGTCATTCATTTTGGCCATTTTTGCTTTTTCACCTTTTGAAGAGACTTCTCGCTTTCTTCCAACACAACCTTCTTGATGTCATTCCATAACTCTTCTGGAGCTCTGTCATTTGTATCTAAAACAGCAAATCGATTTTGCAGGCAGTCTTTAAATTCCAGTGGTATATTCTCAAGGTCATATTTTGCTGCATTCATGAGTGGTTTGCTCTTTTTCAACTTTAGCTTGAGTTTGCATACTAGTAGTTGATGATCTGCACCACAGTTAGCTCCAGGTTTTGTCTTTGTTGATGTTACAGAGCTTTTCCATCATTGACTTCCACAGATGTAGTCAATTTGATTTTTATACAATCCAGTGGGTGAAGTCCATGTGTACAGTCGCCGCTTGTGTTGCTGGAAGAAGGTGTTTGAGATGAATAGATCGTTGGTCTTGCAGAATTCTATCAGTCTTTCTCCAGCTTCATTTCTGTTGCCAAGTCCATATTTTCCAACTACTTTGCCTTCTTTCTTGCCAACTTTTGCGTTCCAGTCATCCATGACTATCGGGATATCCTGTTTGCATGTTCTGTCAATTTCAGCTTGTACTTGTTCATAGAACTCTTCAATTTCATTCTCTTCTGCAGCTGTTGTTGGGGCATATACTTGAATTATAGTTGTGTTGATAGGCATTCCTCATAGACGAATAGTTTGCTGACTGCATTGTATTTCATTACAGATCTTGTAAGTTTCTTCTTTCTTATAAATGCAACACCATTTCTTCTTTGTCTTTCATTTCCAGCATAGTAGACCATGTGATCATCTGATGCAAAGTACCCAATGCCAGTCTATTTCAGTTCGCTGACACCCAACAGATCAAGTTTTACACGTTCCATTTCATTCTTGACTACCTCCAACTTCCCTTGGTTCATGCTTCGTGCGTTCCATGTTCCAATGTGTAAGACATCTTTACAGTTTCTGACTCTCATTTCATGCGCAGCTATATCAGCAGTCAGACGACCCGAGGGCTTTGATCCAACCACATCATAAATGCTGGCTTTACTCTGAAAAGTCTTCAGCTCCTTCCCAGTAGCTAGTTGAATGCCTTCCGACCTGGGGGTCTCATCTTCCAGCACTATAGCACAATTTGTTTTGTTGTAACTATCCATTAGGTTTTCATGGCAAGATACAGAAGTAGATTGCCAGGCCTTTCCTCCGTGCAGTTTAAGTTTGGTGTTGTTGCCATTGTCACAGAAATATGATCCTCTGCCATCAACACTATCCCATTCTGCTGCTGCCCAGATGGATGGTTTGTCTTGGTCTGGCACCTCAGCTGAGAGGTGCCCATCTTGGGAGACCCTGCCAGTTAAACTACCGATAGTTTAGCTCTCAGCATCACTGATGCACACAAGCCCTCACAGCACGACAAGCTGCAAACCAAGTGAGGGAGATAGATCCTAACTGGCTTTAATTTAAGTGCAAGCTTTATACTAACTGGCTTTAATTTATCTGAAGGCTGGCTTGTTACACTAAGCCCCAGCTGGCTGTAATTTCACTGAATGCTATTTTTTTATACTAAGGGCCTGATTCTGGCAGGTCCCTTCTCCTAGACCAGCAATTTTCAACATTTTTCATCTCACGGCACACTGACAAGGTGTTATAATTGCCAAGGCACACCATCAGTTTTTTAAAGATATATTTTATTATTTAAAAAACGAGTATTACAATTTCTCTTCCCATCAGCCCCCACGGGCTTAACAGAGCCGCGAAAGGGAAACTAGTCCCTTCGCGCTCTGAAAGCTGGCGCGTGTGACTGCCGCTGGAAAGAGAGAGCTGATACAGGGGAGGGCAGGCTCTGCCGGGCACAGGGGGGGCCCCGCGGCACACTCGATTCTGCCGCGGTGGCCCCGGAAGCGGCAGCAGACAGCTTTTTTTTATTTTAAATTTTCCCTGGGCTGGGCTGGGCTGGATGGGGGGGTTAGGAGTGGTGATGGGTGATGGGCACTGGGGGTTAGGAGTGGTGATGGGCGCTGGGGGGGGTTAGGAGTGGTGATGGGTGATGGGCGCTGGGGGGGTGGTTAGGAGTGGTGATGGGCGCTGGGGGGGTTAGGAGTGGTGATGGGCGCTGGGGGGGGTTAGGAGTGGTGATGGGCTATGGGGGGGCTTAAACTAAAAATTGGGTCATGGGGGATTAGGACTGGAAATGGGCTGGTGGGATTAAAACTGGAATTTGATTGATGGGGGGTTAGGACTGGTAATGGGCTATGGGGGGGCTAAAACTAAAAATTGGGTGATGGGGGATTAGGACTGGAAATGGGCTGGTGGGATTAGGACTGGAAGTGGGTTGATGGGGGGTTAGGACTGGTAATGGGCTATGGGGGGCTTAAACTAAAAATTGGGTGATGGGGATTAGGACTGGAAATGGGCTGGTGGGATTAGGACTGGGAATGGGCTGATGGGGAGGTTAGGACTGGTAATGGGCTATGGGGGGGCTTAAACTGAAAATTGGGTGATGGGGGATTAGGACTGGAAATGGGCTGGTGGGATTAGGACTGGGAGTGGGCTATGGGGGGCTAGGACTGGTAATGGGTTGGGGGGGTTGCTAGGACTGGAAATGGGCTGAGTGGAAGGGGGCTAGAACTGCAAATAGCTCGTGGGGAGGGCGCTAGGAATGGACATGGGCTGAGGGGAAGGGGGGGCCTTGAACTGCAAATAGCTGATGGGGACGGGGCTTGGAATGGAAATGGGCTGAGGGGAAGTGGGGGGGCTTGAACTGCAAATAGCTGATGGGGAGGGGGACTTGGAATGGAAATGGGCTGAGTGGAAGGGGGTTGAACTGCAAATAGCTGATGGGAAGGGGGGCTTGGAATGGGCTCTTAGGGGAGGGAGCTAGGACAGGTAATGGGCTGATGGAGGGGCTAGGATAGGACTTGGAATTGGGAGTTGGGGGGAGCTAAGATTGGAAATGGGCTGTGGTGGGGGCTTGGATGGAAATGGACTCATGGAGGGGCTAGAACTGGAAGTAGGCTCATGGGGGGCTTGGATTAGAAATGGGCTGAGTGGAGGGGAGCTAGGATTTAACATGGGCTGATGGTGGGGCTAGGAAAGGACTAGAAATGGGCTGATGGGAGGCTGGTATTGGAAATGAGCTGATGAAGGGACTCGGATAGGACTGGAAATGGATGGGGGAGCTAGGACTGGAAATGGACTGATGGGGGGCCAGGACTGGAAATGGGCTGATGTGGGGACTAGAAGGGAGCGGATACTGGGTGGGGCTGGAACTAAAAGGGAGCTGATGTTGGGGGAGATTAGAAGGGGATGGGGCTGGGAGAGTGAAATGGAGAGGGGAAAAATATTTTGTGTGGGAGGGAAGAAAAATGTACAATTGGCCGGGTATTGGGAGACTAAGTGGGGATTGAGGATGGAGGGGTAAAATTTGAGAGGATGAAATAGGAATGAGGAAAGAGCAAAAGGAGAAAGATTATTATGTTAAAGCAGATGTAGAGAGAGAATGGAAAAAAACTAGAAGAGAAGAAAGGACAAATGGACAGCAGACGATGGAGAGATAGCAGAAGACACAAATAAACCAGAAGAAAGTGGCTGGAACAATTGCAACTGAAAAAAAAATGCACAAAAGGTACAAAGTTATCTCTTTATTTTGAATTTATTAACTGGAATATGTCAGCTCTGGGAAATGTGCATCATTAATGTCTGTGCTTTGTTTAGTACAAGAGGAAATTAATTTATAGTTTTATTTCTACATTGTTGTACATTCCAAGTTTGGCTTTTAGGGTTCCCAGTTTAATTATTGTCTTCCTGTTTTTAAATTATGATTCCTTGTTTGGTGATGGTCTATGTTCTGCATGTGTAACTGAGCTGAGGTATTCTGTTTATGTAATTCCTATTTGACATTGTCACTTGTTCTCTTTCCCCAGTAGGTCATGTATTGTTATTCTCTGAAATGTATTGGTTTAATATTTGCAGTGTTGCCTTTTGATAGGTAGGGTATGGTGCTTTGTGAGTCCTGGTAGTGCTGTTAGGATACGGTGGGTTTGCTATGGGTTCTAAATGGGCAGTGTTTGTAGTAGTTCCTAATGTGCCTGGCGGTTGGCACTGGATTATAGTAATGTAGAAATCTTTGTCTTTCTTTATCCATACACTCATGAAGAGGCATGTTTACTAAAAGTTAGTGTATGGTAACATTATGCAAATATTTATGCAAATGAGGACCCACACCGAGTCTCCGCACATGGCCCCGCACCCCCCTTGGGCCGCCCCTGTTGACAAGCATACCCTCGAGTCCCCCCCCCCCCCAGTGTTTGAAGCCACAACCTGTTCTTGCTCTTCATTGTCTTCATAACAGTGAAACCAGCCTCACATAGATAAGATGTTGAGAAAGGAAGAAGTGTTTTACTCACCATCTCTGTCGTGTTGGGGTATTCCTCTCGAAGAAACAACCAGAATGAGGCCATATCTGTTGATGAGTGTTTCCGTTTCAGTCCTCTGTTATTTCCGATTTCCATGAGCTCGTCTTGTTCTGCAACAGTTAATTCTGCTGACTCGCATACAAACGGATCTCTCACCCAATGCGAGGAAGATGCATCAAGTGACGGGAAATACATGGAATAACCCACTCAAGCCCAAAAACAGCTGACTGAAGAATGACACTGCTTTTGCCCTCCCTTAAACTCTCCCAATGGCCCAATAATAAATGACTCTCCCCCAAACTCCCAAAGCATACCTCTGAACCATTCGCAGCACACCAAAGTGCTGCTACGCAACCATTGAAAATCGCTATTGCAGACTCTTCACCAAATCACTTTTCTGGGTGTCCAAGTGTGGATAACCCCCCTGCTTCTTTTCTTCAAGGGCCCCAGAGTGAGTACTCCTGCAACACACTATCACAGGACACAATTCCTAAAAATCACAAAATTTGCCTAGTACTTAGACGAAGTATCTTCACTATCAGTGCTTCTGAATGTCCTCCCAAAACCCTAAATCATTTTCAAAATCGAATCCCTCGATTGCGACACATTAACTATGTCACACAAGGATTCCCCAAGCTCTTCTTTCGATGTTTTTATAATCCATATACGACATGGATGAGCATAAGATATAGTATTACTCATTTTAATCACAATCTCAAATAGTTCTTCATAAGTATGCTCACAAAAGCTTCCTGCTGCGTCCGATGGAGAATCGATAGGACAAGTGCAAATCTAATAACGGAAAAGCACACAAGAGGTCGACGAAATGAGTTACCTGAATCAGATAATGTGGCTTTCCCTGAAGCTGACCTGTACAAAACTGATTGTTCAAAACATGACATTGTTTCAGAGATAATGTAGTAATTATACTGAAGAAAAAGCTATGAGGAGTGTGTTCAACAGAGGCGGCCACTGCTGGCCATCCTTGCTTTAAATTATGCCCAGATATTCAATGCCGGGGATATATCCAGCCATTGGCACTGAATATCTGGGTTGTCAAGTTAGTTTTTTAGCTAAATGGTCAACGGCGATATTCAGCTGCTGGCCGGATAACTAAACTGGCTAAAGTTAAGCAAGCCTGTTTCCTTCCTAACTTCAGCCAGTTTAAGTTAACCGGCCAGCAGAAAAATATCACCGCTGGCCAGTTGACTCTAGAGCCACCCTTGAACTCCCCAATACTAGCCAGTTAGTATCGAGGCATACAAATTGGTTGGCAAGAGATATTCAGTGGTACTAAACAATTTAGTGCCAGTCACTAACCCGCTAACCACGGTTTATCCAGTCAGCAGATCTGATAACTGGTTAAATCGCTTTGAATATGCCTCCCTACAAGTTTTACATCTGAATTTTCTCAATTGTGGTGACTCTGTAGCTTTTCTCTAGGAACTGGATGAACAGCTGCATGCAATGTTTCCCAGCAAACTATATCTCACTACCCCGCTATCTCACCTGTAGCAAGGGCAGCTTGCTTAAAATCTACATGCACCTTCCACTTTTGATTCAAATACATCCGCCGAATATTGTGTGAAATGTGTGTTTACCATAGGATTCTTGGAGCAAAACCTGTATCGTTGTAACTAATACACAAGGTCAATTCATAGCACTATTAACATTCTGGTAAAATATTCCTCTCTCTCTTTTTTTCTATAAATTCCTGTACATTGCAAGCTCTGAACTATATAGCTCTTTACTGTCTATCAACATAGTCTTACACCAATTCCGGTCTTCCTTTCTCAATTCTTTCTTAGCAACAGTAAGTTCTCAACAAAACTATGAGATGCCATAATTTCTCTGTGGACTAGTCACGTACCAGTTTTCAGTCAGTCACATCACTGGACTGGTTGCAGAAAGAACATGCCATGTGGCATAGATAGATATGCCTGTGGATGGACTCCCTTGCTGTAAGGTAGTGGGAGGGGAGACCTGGACTGAGCCCTAGACTGGGTGCAGAAAAAAGGACAGTCCTGCTGGTCCCATGGTGGTCTGAGGACTTAATCACATGCAATATATTTGGGATTGTTGAAAATAAAAAGGCATAAGGAAAGTAACCTGTACTGCACGGCAGGTACAACCCACCCCCAAAAGAAGAAACCCTGGGTGGGGAAAGCAACCTACTCTGCACTGCAGGTTCTGCCCTAGCAACCCTGTTGGGATGTCTTTAGCTGCCATGTTGCTATGTGATTGCTAACATTTTCGAATCCACGCTATCCCATGTTCATGCAGCTGTTCAATTTCCCTTGAAATGTACCCCTCAGTCAGGGAAGGTGCAGAGAATGTGATAAGCGCCCGGTCGGATGCCAGGTGTATATGCAAATCACCAAAAGTGCACGTACTCACTAACTGATCTGGTACAAAACCTTCTGATGGGGTGGGGTAGCAATCGATTGCTTAAAACCCAAAGCAGCCACTGCCCACAGATCTCATTAACGGCAGAGATAAAGGAGATTAATGTCTGCAAGCATCTGTGATAAATTAAAATCTACATAAGATTTCCACTGCATCTGATAACTCCAGTTCTGCTTGTCCAGGAGGGCGTCAGACTTCGCCATCTAAATCCAATCTAAATATTTACATTTCTTCCCCTACTTTTATTGGCCTACATTTGTCTTTCATTACTTACAAAACTCCACCTCTTCATCTCCTCTTTCTGGGGTAATGAACGCACAGCACGTAGAAGTTGGTATACATAACCAATAAAGTAATAAAACATCCAATTCCAGCAGCCACCATTCACTATACCTAAAGGGGGGGGGGGTTAGAAGCCCTGTTGGCATGCGTGATTGCGAGAGAAAAACGTGGAAGCCACATCCACATGGAAAACGTGATTTTGGAAATGCTAAACATTTTTCCTGTGTGTGGCTTAGTGTTCCTTGCAGCCTCTGTGTGTATGGGTGTGTGTCTCATTGTTCCCTGCTGCACTGCTGTACTTGTGTCTCTGTGTAGGTCCCTGCTGCCCGTGTGTGTGTGTGTGTGTAGGTACTGTACATAGTCTGTGTAGTCGGTGTGGGTGGAGGAAGTCAGTGGGGTGGGTGGGGTAGAGAGAATCAAGTCTGAACAGATGCTTTGCACAGGCCATGCAGAATGAGGCCCGCCAGGAACACAGGAGAGCCATCAGGAGGCATCCAAGTATCCATATCAGAAGGTCTACAGACCCATGTTCTAGACCTTATTGATGAGCAGTGCTTCACCAGGTTCTACAATCTCTACCAGAAACTAGAGCTGCTCTTCCACTCCACTACACAGAGGGGACTGCCCAAGCCCATTCATCTGAAGGTCAGCACAGCCCTCGCCTTCCTAGCCGCTGATGGTTTCCAGTCTGTGTTGGCAGTCACAGCCAGTCAGCCATCTCACAGCTCTTGAGGTCCTTTCTCATCCACACAGCACAATATGTAGCCTTCCCTCAGATGGTGCAGCAGTGGCAACTAACCATGGCCCAGTTCTATGAGGTGGAAAGATTCCCATCTATACTGGGGGTCATCGATTGTACACATGTGGCCATCAGGCCCCCACGAGGGAGGAAGGCCATCTACCGCAACAGGAATGCATTCCTTTCACTGAACATGTAGGTAGTCTACAAAGCACAGGTGGAGATAAATTATGTCTTTCTGAGATTCCCAGGTTCCTGCAATGAGTCATGCATCCTAATCTACTCTGGCATCTACAAGAGATTCAAAATCACCCCTGGATGGCTGCTAAGTAAGTCCTGATCCATCCCACTTAACCAACTGCACATGCAGTGCTAGGAGGTCCTGGCGATCCCTGGTAGCTGCAACAATTGGCAAAGAGGGCCCATGGTTGCAGTGAACCAGCACATCAAATACCCCGGTGCTAGACTGTAATCTGTTCCAAATCTCTCTCCGCCCACACAGGTAGATTTTGGGGGCGGAGTAGTTTGTGGGAGTTGTGGTAGGGTAGTTTTTGTAGGTAAGACATTTTGTGGCGGAGTAGAATAGTTGCAGGATGTGTTGGGGGATGGTGTAGTTGAGGGGCAGTAGAACAGTCGCAGGACTGATTATTTTTTCCACTGTGGCAGTTTGTGGGGTGGGGTGCAGTTATGGGGGATATTTTTGGAGGAGACAGTTTGGAGAGTGTTGGGGCAGTTGCAGCAGGTGTTTTTTTTTTTGCGTGGGGCAGTTTCCAGGGCAGTGGGGCAGTTGTGGCAGGATATTTGGGGGAAGGGTGGGTCAGTTTGCAGGGTGATGAGACAGTTGCGGGGAGGGGGGGTTAGTTTTTGGGGATGGGGTAGTTGACAGGTAGTTGACTGCTGGGGCAGTTTTTGGGGTGCAGATCAGTTGTGGGGTATACTTTCTGGGGATGGGCAATTTGCAGAGCGGTGAGGCAGTTGTGGAGAGTATTTTTGCATGGTGGGAAAGGCAACTGTGAGGGAGCATTTTTTGGTGATGGGAAAAGTTTGGCAGAGGGCAGTGTTTGGTGGTGGAGGCTTTATGGGGGGTTGGGAGAGTACAGAACAGGAAGAGGGAGTTTGAAAGGAGCAATTACCTAATTGTTATGTTTCACTGTATGTAAGTTCCTATGCTACAGAAGTTGGAACTACTTCTTCCATAAAACTTCCCTGGACTAGTTTTCTGGGGGGTTTATTTCTCTGGAGACCCCAGTCTAATTTCATTTTCAAATTTTCTGCGTCTTTCTAGCAGATTTTTATCACATGTGAAGTTTCGTCCCATTCTGTTAAATTTTTGGAGAGTTATTTTGTCCCCAGACAGACAGACATTCTCAACCCCTTTTATATAATTCTTTCCAACTTCCTTTGCGTTGGAAAGAATAAAAACACATGAAAAATAAATTACAGTGACATTTAAGCAATTTACCGCATCAAAAAAGGAAAATGACTCACTTAACAGCTCTCTCACACCAACCCCAAGACAAGCTGCTTCATGGGGTTTACAAACACACATCTAACAAATGTTAAGAAATCTAAAATTAGATACAAAATAATCCTTCTAATTTTAGCAGCAGGGTACAAACATATAACACACAATTCACATAAAAAAATGAATAATGGCAAACAATGCCAATTACTCTAATCCAGAATTTAAACCGAAAACCAGAGGCACCCAAAAACTAGGTATGTGCAGAGCAATATCGCCTGTGTTTAGGCTACATAAGTTCCTACGTTTAGCCTCTTTCATAAGGACCAAAGACAGCAATGTGTCTTTATAAAATACTAGGAGTAAACCAGCAGAAATAGCGGCTCGTTTGAAGCCATGGACATTTGCACTTGCTTGGATATCGGCGCTAAATCTGCGTATTTAGTGTAGTTACCTCTAACAGGTGTTCTCCAGGGACAGCAGGAATCAGTCCTCACTTATAGGAAGTCAGTCCTCACTTATGGGTGACGTCGGCACCAACGGAGCCCGCACGAAGCAATTCCCCAGCTTTCAAAGAAAGCCTTTGGGATTGCTGCCATGCATGCATGGTCCTCTTCCCGCCCAAGGGTGCCATCTTGCTCAGTCAGGTCCCTTAGATCGAGCCCTACTAAGCAGATGGCAAGGGAAGGACAAAAATTCAGCAACTCATCAGGGGAGGTGGGAGGGTAGTGAAGACTGATTCCTGCTGTCCCTGGAGAACACCTGTTACAGTTGAGTAACTACACTTTCTCCAGGAACAAGCAGAAAGTCAGTCCTCACTTATGGGACTCCCTAGCTACAGGCTACCAAACCTGTAACCAAAAAACACCCCCGTGAGGCCATGAGCAGAAGCCAAAGCCCGAAGAAGCCCGAGTCCTCAGGTCCCCAGGGTGAAGCCCTCGGTAGCCGTGAAGAAGGGTCGGAGGGCAGGAGTTTCTTATACCCCGAACAGGTTACGGAGAACAGCCTGGCTGAAGGCGTTATCCCGGCGGGACTCCCTCTCCAGGCAGTAGTGGGGAGCGAAGGTGTTCGTGGAAGACCAGGTCGCCACCTGGCAGATGTCCATCAGGGGCAAGGAGCACAGTGAGGCCAACGAGGCAGCTTTTGCTCAGACCCTGTGTGCAGTTATTCGACGATCCAGTGGGACGCTCGCCTTTGCATGGGCGAAAGCGATGCAGTCCGCCACCCAAACCGAGAGGGTGCGCTTGGTGACTGCTTGCCCCACTCTATTGGGCTCATAGGTCACGAAAAGCCTGTCAGGCTTGCTATGAGTCTGGGTACGCTGCAAATAAAAGGCGAGAGCCAGTTTGCCGTCAAGGGTGTGGAGACCCGCTGATGCCTGGTTGGCGTGGGGCCTCGGGAAGAAAGTCGGCAACATTATCTCTTGGTTGAGATGGATGTCTGAAACAACCTTAGGTAGGAATTTAGGGTGAGTACAGAGGACCACTCTGTTCTGATAAAACCTGGTGTAAGGGGCACCAGCCATGAGAGCCTAGAGCTCACTGACTCGGCGGGCCGAGGTCAGCGCCACCAGGAAGGCCATCTTCCGGGAAAGGTGCCGGAGCAAACACGTCGCCATCGGCTCGAAGGGCGGACGGGTGAGCTGTGTGAGTACCACATTTAAGTCCCATTCCGCCGGAGGAGGACGGATGGGCGGCTTGGATAGCAGAAGACCCCACAAGCAGGGGTTTTCCCTCAATGGGAAGGTGATTAGCCGAGATGGCGCTCAAATGAACTCTGCAGAGTTCCACTTCAGCCTTTCCCTTGAGAGGTGGAGGAAGTACTGGAGGACCCACCGAACAGGACACAAAAAGGGGTCAATCTGGTGCTCCGAGCACCAGACGGAGAAGCGTTTCCATTTAAAGGCATAAGCTCGCCTAGTGGAGTCCTTCCTCGAGACGAGGAGGACTTCCTCGACCTCCTTCAGAAGGGCCAGAGAGGTTAGGGAGAACTGTTCAGCCACCAGGCTGTGAGGGATAGGGAGGTTAGGTTCAGGTGCAGCACCCAACCCTCCTCCTCCTGCATTAGCAGACCCCTGGCAGAGCCCAGGTGAACTGGAGGTTCCGACAACAGCCGGAGCAGGAACAGGAACCAAGGCTGCCGAGGCCATGAGGGGGCCATGAGAATCAGCAATGCTCCATCCCGCTGAGCCTTGAACAGAGTCCTCACAATGAGGGGGAAAGGAGGGAATGCATAGAGAAGACTGGAGGACCAGTCCAGGAGAAATGCATCGGGGCCCTCCTTGCTCGGGTGCGGCACCGGCCCGCAAAAGCGGGGGAGCTGCCTGTTCTGGGGATTGGCAAAGAGGTCTATCACCAGAGTCCCCCAGCGGAGAAACAGCCAGTCTGCTACTCTGGGATCCAGCTGCCATTCATGGAGGCAAAGGATTCTGCTCACTCTGTCCGCTAGGCCATTCTCCTGACCCGGAAGGTACGTTGCCCTGAGGGACATCCTCTATCGGGCAGTGAAAGAGCAGATGAGGACCGCTTCCCACAGAGGGAGCATGATCCCGTGCCTCCCTCCTTGTTGATGTAGAACATCGCTACACGGTTGTCGGTCTGGACTAGAACCGACCTCCCACTGAGGTGTTCCTAGAAAGCCCCCAGGGTCCACCGAATGGCCCGGAGTTCGAGCAGGTTTATCTGCTGCTGGGACTCCTCGGGTGACCATTGTCCCTGCATGCAGAGTGGTCCGCAATGGGCTCCCCACCCCAACAGGGAAGCATCTGACGTCAGCACCACATCGTGCAGTGGGGCCTGAAAGGGCAATCCCCGGAGGTTGCAGGGGTTTTGCCACCAGCTCAGGGACAAGCAGAGCTCGGGGTCCCTGAGGTGTCCGAGGGACTGGCTCCATTGAGCACTGAGACACCACTGAGCCGTATGCATGTGCAGGTGGGCGTGAGGAACCACATGTGGCCCAGGAGACATAGCATGGCCCGAGTGATGACCTGGTGAGTGCTTTGGACGCAAGCTGCCAGAGCTCAGAGGCGGGTGGAGTGATCCATTGGCAAGAAGGCGATCGCCTGCTGAGTATCGAGGTGTGCCCCGATGAACTCGAGAGCCTGCACCGGCTCGAGGTGAGACTTCGGGTAGTTGACCAAGAACCCTAAGCTCTCCAAGAGGAGGACAGTGTGTGACATCGCTCGCCAAGCCTCCTCAGCCGAGGAGCCCGTAACAAGCCAGTCATCGATGTAGGGAAAGACCAGCATGCCCTGGCGCCGAAGGTAAGCGGTGACCATGACAAGGCACTTTGTGAAGACCAGTGGTACAGACGCAAGGCCGAAGGGGAGCACCCTGTACTGGAAGTGCTCTCCCTGCACCCTGAAACGCAGATACTGCCTGTGTAGGGGTGGATTAAGATGTGTGCGTAAGCGTCCTTTAGATCCAAGGAGCATAGCCAGTTGCCCTGCCGGAGGAAGGGCAGCAGAACACCAAGAGATAACATCTTGAATTTCTCCCACACCAGGAACTTGTTTAGCCTGCAGAGGTCGAGGATGGGCCGCAGATCCCGCACCTGGTTTTTCTAATCATCGAGCCGGTCCTGCCTTTCACAACTCTTCTAGACTGGTCACTGTGTGGATAGTGATAGTCCTCAGTCAGGGGCTATGTACCAGAGCTTCTTCCAGAACTCTAGAACCATAGATAGACCCTAAATCCAAAAACTGCATGATGACAGAGACTCTCTTCCCTCTAACCTTCATGGGCTGTGAATGCTACCTATAGAGAATCTCCAGTTCCAGCCAGCCTCAGGAGCAAAGACTCTTACCAGGGAATCAAACCCAGGGTCTCTCCAGAGTGGCCTGCAGTCATCGGCCTGGCTCAGCTGGTATGCTATGAAATTTTTTATGCTATCTTTTTGTTTACTGGTTATCCTAGTGTGGGTTTTAAATGAATTAGCGTGTGGGACAGCAGCACTACTAGTATGATTTAGTGGATCTTTCTTTCACCAGCACGGAGTGGTGGCTTTTTTGACCTTTAGGTCCCCTTTGACAGTGCTGTCCTTCTGCCATTTCCACCCATACCACTGAGAAAGCGAAGGTTTTAATAATAGACACTTGTGCACTGAAAATATCAAGATGACCGTCGGTACGCCATAGTACCAGATTCTACAGGAGTTTAATTCCATGGCCATAAATGCCTGTATCCTTCCTCCTGCATACTAGAAGGAGAGCTCTGTCAGCCCTGGGAATACCATACGTCATCCATTCACATTGTTAGGAATGCCTTTGCATCCCGTTTATGACTTCCTGCTTTTCTGCAGGCACATCCTGTCCCTAAAATACCTTTCAGAGTGATTTCCTCCCATGCCAAGAAGAAAAATAAGCCCTGCTTGGTTCCCTTTTCTAGCTTCAGTTTGTTTTTCTAAGGAATTTCAGGCTTTATTCAAGATGATCTCCCATTTTGTGCCTATAGAAAAAATAATATTGAAAAGGACCCCTTGTATTTAGTATTACAAGTATAACAGGTTGGCTTCATGTCACAACCAAAATATTGGAATTTTTTAATATGCCCTAGAACACTTCATACTAGCACAGCCATCAAACATATGAAAGGAAAAGTACCTCAGTACTATATAGCATAAAACTGATTTAGATGTAGTACATCATGAGGCCCTCACTTGGTTTGCAGCTTGTCGTGCTGTGAGGGCTTGTGTGCATCCGTGATGCTGAGAGCTAAACTATCGGTAGTTTAACTACTGGCAGGGTCTCCCAAGATGGACAGGTCTCAGCTGAGATGCCAGACCAAGACAAACCACCCATCTGGGCAGCAGCAGAATGGGATAGTGTTGATGGCGGAGGATCACATTTCTGTGACAAAGGCAACAACACCAAACTTAAACTGCGCGGAAGAAAGGCCCGGCAATCTACTTCTGTATCCTGCCATGAAAACCCTATGGATAGTTACAACAAAACAAATTGTGCTGTAGTGCTGGAAGATGAGACCCCCAGGTTGGAAGGCACTCAACTAGCTACTGGGGAAGAGCTGAAGACTTTTCAGAGTAAAGCCAGCATTTATGATGTGGGTGGATCAAAGCCCTCGGGACGTCTGACTGCTGATGTAGCTGCGCATGAAATGAGAGTCAGAAGCTGTAAAGATGTCTTACACATTGGAACATGGAACGTACGAAGCATGAACCAGGGAAGTTGGAGGTGGTCAAGAATGAAATGGAACGTGTACAGCTTGATCTGTTGGGTGTCAGCGAACTGAAATGGACTGGCATCGGGCACTTTGCATCAGATGATCACATGGTCTACTATGCTGGAAATGAAAGACAAAGAAGAAATGGTGTTGCATTTATAACAAAGAAGAAACTTGCAAGAACTGTTATGAAATACAATGAAGTCAGCGAACGCTTAATCTCTATTCGTCTATCAACACAACTATAATTCAAGTATATGCCCCAACAACAGCTGCAGAAGAGAATGAAATTGAAGAGTTCTATGAACAAGTACAAGCTGAAATTGACAGAACATGCAAACAGGATATCCTGATAGTCATGGGTGATTGGAAAGCAAAGGTTGGCAACAAAGAAGAAGACAAAGTAGTTGGAAAATATGGACTTGGCAACAGAAATGAAGCTGGAGAAAGACTGATAGAATTCTACAAGACCAACGATCTATTCATCTCAAACACCTTCTTCCAGCAACACAAGCGGCGACTGTACACATGGACTTCACCCAATGGATTGTATAAAAATCAAATTGACTATATCTGTGGAAGTCAACGATGGAAAAGCTCTATAACATCAACAAAGACAAAACCTGGAGCTGACTGTGGTACAGATCATCAACTACTAGTATGCAAACTCAAGCTAAAGCTGAAAAAGAGCAAACCACTCATGAATGCAGCAAAATATGACCTTGAGAATATACCACTGGAATTTAAAGACTGCCTGCAAAATCGATTTGCTGCTTTAGATACAAATGATAGAGTTCCAGAAGAGTTATGGAATGACATCAAGAAGGTTGTGTTGGAAGAAAGCGAGAAGTCTCTACAAAAGGTAAAAAAGAAAAAACAGCCAAAATGGATGACGGAAGAAACTCTGAAAATTGCCCAGAAACGCAGAGAAGCTAAAGCCAGAGGAGAAAGAAAGACAATCACAGAACTCAACAGAGATTTCCAACGTGCAGCAAGACAGGACAAGGAAAAGTACTACAATGACGCATGCAAGGAAATAGAAGCAGAAACTATTAGAGGAAGAACAAGATCAGCTTTCCTAAAGCTACGAGAGTTAAAGAAAAAGTTCCAGCCTCGAATTGGAATGTTACAAGATGCTCAAGGTTCTATGTTGAATGATGCTGAGAAGATCAAGAAAAGATGGAAGGAATATACAGAGTTTTTATATGATAAAGATCAAGTGGACCAACAGCCGTTTCAACCCGTACCTTATGATCTGGAACCATTGGTGATGAAAGAAGAAGTTGAAGCAGCATTGAAAGCCTTATCAAAGAACAAAGCACCAGGCATTGATTGCATTCCCATAGAAGTATTACAGCAATCTGATGCAGCTGTTACCGTACTTACAAGGCTCTGCCAAGAAATATGGAAGACAGCATCATGGCCAACTGACTGGAAAAGATCTGTGTTTATACCAGTACTAAAGAAAGGTGATCCAACTGACTGTGGAAATTATCGCACAATCGCTCTGATCCCACATGCCAGCAAAATTCTGCTGAAGATTATTCAAAAGAGACTACAATCATACCTGGAAAAAGAACTAACTGAAGTGCAAGCAGGGTTCAGAAAAGGGCGAGGAACGAGAGACATCATTGCGGATGTGAGATGGATCCTTGAAAAGACTAAAGAATACCAAAAGGATATCTATTTGTGCTTTATCGACTATAGCAAAGCTTTTGACTGTGTAAACCATGAGAAACTCTGGGCCACATTAAGAAGCATGGGTATACCAGAACACCTGATCGTTCTCTTGCACTATCTGTACATTGATCAAGAAGCAACAGTTCGAACGGAACAAGGAGAAACAGAATGGTTTAAAATAAGCAAAGGTGTAAGACAAGGCTGCATACTTTCCCCCTACCTGTTTAATTTATATGCAGAACAAATCATCAGAGAAGCAGGATTGTATGAAGACAAGAGAGGTGTGAAGATTGGTGGAAGACTCATCAACAACCTTCGCTATGCTGATGATACCACATTACTGGCGGAAAGCGAAGATGATCTGAAACATTTGCTTCTCACAATCAAAGAACATAGTCTCAAAATGGGCCTGCACCTTAATGTAAAGAAGACAAAGATCATGACAACTGGCATAATCAACAGGTTCATCATCGAAGGAGAAGAAATTGAAATTGTGAATAACTTTAACCTATTTGGATCAACTATCAATAAAGAAGCAACAAGCAGTCAAGAAATCAGACGACGCATTGCTCTTGGCAGAATGGCTATGAAAGACCTAGATAAGATTCTCAAGAGCAGAGATGTCTCTCTCCATACAAAGATTCGACTTGTTCAAGCCATGGTATTTTCAATAACATCATATGGATGTGAAAGCTGGACAGTGAAAAAGATAGACAGGAAGAAAATTGATGCCTTTGAATTATGGTGCTGGCGGCGAATACTGTGTATACCATGGACTGCCCGAAGAACAAACCAGTCTGTACTAGAGGAGATCAAACCTAAGCTTTCTTTAGAAGCTCAGATGACAAGACTTCGACTTTCATACTTTGGACACATCATGCGGAGAGAGAGATCATTAGAGAAAGACATCATGCTTGGCAAGATAGAAGGTCAACGCAAAAGAGGAAGGCCAGCAATGAGATGGATCGATACAATAATAGCAGCTACGGATACCAGTCTGTTAACAATGAGCCGCCTGACTGAAGATCGAACACAATTTAGGATAGCTATCCAGAGGGTCGCCATGAGTCGACTCCGACTCAACGGCACTTAACAACAACAACATCATGAGGCATAAGAAACCTTCCATCCGCCAATCAGGGCCAGCCCCCGAGTTGGTTTCAGATGTTGGCGCCTGAGGTAAACTTTAAGCTTTACACCCCCACTGACTAGCTTTGAATGCCTGATTTTTGCTTCCCCTCAGAATTGCAACCCTACGCAGTTGTCTAGTTTGCCTAATGGTTGCCCCAGCCCTGCCCCCAATTCAAATACCTTTTATTAAACACATGAATAGTTAAATGGGGTTATGTTAAACATCTTGTTCTTCATACTCCAGCTTTCACTTTGACGTTGAGAGCATTTTGTATAAGATGCGTCAGTGTTCATTTTGCAAACTAAAAAACATAAGAACATAAGATATGCCATAGTGGGTCAGACCAAGGTCCATAAAGCCCAGTATCCTGTTTCCAACAGTGGCCAATCTAGGTCATATGTACCTAGCAGTTTTCCCAAATGGCACAGGTTCCACAATGCTTGTATTGGGTCAAGCAGCGATATCCTGGGTCCCTTTTTAATAATGGTTTATGGACCTCTCTTCCGGGAACTTGTCCAAATCTTTTTTAAACCCACCTACACTAACAGCCTTTACTGCATCCTCCAGTAACAAATTCCAGAGTTTGATTACACGTTGAGTAAAAAAATATTTTATTTTATTAGTCTTAAATAGTTTACCCTGTAGCTTCATTGCATGTCCCCTAGTCTTTCTATATTCTGATAAAGTAAACAATCAATCTACGTTTACCCGTTCCACTCCGTTCATTAATTTATAGACTTCTATCATATCTCCCCTCAGCTGTCTCTTTTCCAGGTTAAAGAGCCCTAACCTTTTTAGCCTTTCTTCATAGGAGTATCCTTCCATCCCCTTTACCATTTTGGTGGCTCTTCTCTGAACCTTTTCTAATAACTCTATATCCTTTTTAAGATACATTGACCAGAATTGTATTCAAGGTGCGGTCGCACCATGGAACGATACAGAGGCATTATAATATCCTTTGTTTTATTTTCCATTCCTTTCCTTATGATACCTAGCATTCTATTTGCTCTCTTGGCTGCCACTGCACACTGGGCTGAGGGTTTTAACATGCTATCCACGATGATGCCTAAATCTTTTTCCTAGGTTGTGGTTCCCAATGTGGAACCTTGCATTGTGTAACCATAGTTTGGGTTGTTCTTTCCTAGGTGCATAACTTTGCACTTATCCACATTAAATTTCATCTGCCATTTGGATGCCCAGTCTTCCAATCTATCAAGATCCTCTTGCAATTTTACACAATCCTCTTGGGTTTTAACAACTTTAAATAGTTTTGTGTCATCTACAAATTTGATAAGCTCACTCATTATTCCCTTTTCCAGGTCATTTATGAATATGTCAAAAAGCAGCGGACCCAGCACAGATCCCTGGGGTACTCCACTGTTCACCTTTTTCCACTGGGAAAACTGGCCATTTAGCCCTACCCTCTGCTTTCTATCCTTTAACCAGTTCCTGATCCACAATAGTACACTGCCTCCTATCCCATGACTTTTTAGTTTTGCCAAAAGTCTCTGATGAGGGACCTTGTAAAAGGCTTTCTGAAAGTCCAGATACACTATATCAACCGACTCACCTTTGTATACCTGTTTATTCACACCTTCAAAAAAACATAACAGATTACTAAGACAAGATATTCCTTGTCTAAATTAATTTTGGCTGTCTCCCATTAGGCCATGGCTATCTACATGCTGAGTAATTTTGTTCTTTATGATGGTTTCTACCATTTTTCCCGGTACTGACTTCAGGCTCACTGGTCTGTAGTTTCCCGGATCACCCCTGGAGCCCTTTTTAAAAATTGGCGTCACATTGGCAATCCTCCAGTCTTCAGGTATTACAGATGATTTTAATGATTTTGACAACAGCAAAAAGGGCATTCAGATTTTACACCCCAAGATGTTGGAACGCACTACCATCAGACATTCGTGCAATCATTGACCTAACCCAGTTCAGGAAAGCACTCAAATATCACCCGTTCCTCAAATACTACCCATCCAGCAATACGCCAAGCCAAATCCACCAACAAAAGTAGCTGCACCATCATTACCAATTAGCCTCATCAACTTTCTCGGAGCGATATCTAGGATCATTATGCATTATCATGATGACTGTATGTAAATAAGTTTTGTAAATAGTTTCCCTATGTTACCCAAGTTTGTACACCTGTTCTCTGTAAACACAGAATAGCTTGTTGCTCTGTGATTTTGTTTCATGTGAACCGCGCTGATACCGAATAGCGTGGTATATAAAAGATTGTAATAAATAAATAAATAATGAAAGTTCACAGATTACTAATAGCAGGTCTGCAATCTCATATTTCAGTTCTTTCAACACCCTTGGATGTATACCATCCGGCCCAGGTGATTTGCTACTCTTCAGTTTATCAAATAGTTGTAATACATCTTCCCGGTGTAGCGATATTTCTTTCAATTCCTCTGCAGTATCACCTTTAAATACCACTTCAGTCATGGGTAACATCCCTACATCTTCCTCAGTAAAGACCAAAGCAAAGAATTCATTCAGTCTCTCCGCTATAGCTTTGTCCCCTCTTACTGCCCCTTTTACCCCTCTATCATCTAATGGTCCAATTGACTCTCTCACAGGTTTTCTGCTACGAATGTACTTGAAAAAGTCTTTACTACACATTTTTGCTTCTGTAGCAAGTTTCTTCTCAAATTCTCTCTTTGCCTGCCTTATCAATGCCTTGAATTTAACTTGCCAGTGTTTGTGCTGTTTCCAGTTTTCGTCATTTGGCTCTTTTTTTCCCATTTCCTGAAAGATGCTTTTTTGGCAACAACAGCCT
This sequence comes from Ichthyophis bannanicus, assembly GCA_033557465.1. Classification (NCBI taxonomy): domain Eukaryota; kingdom Metazoa; phylum Chordata; class Amphibia; order Gymnophiona; family Ichthyophiidae; genus Ichthyophis; species Ichthyophis bannanicus. The sequence goes on along the minus strand of CM066032.1, from coordinate 100,463,093 downwards.
CTCTGATCTCACCTTTAAACCATGCTGGCAGTTTTTTGGACTTCCTTCCACTTTTCTCAATCCGTGGAATACAGCTGGTCTGGGCTTCCAATATAGTATTTTTAAACAACACCCAAGCTTGATGTAAGTCTTTAACCTTTGCAACTGCTCCTTTTAGTTTTTTCTTAACTATTTTCCTCATTTTATCATAGTCTCCCTTTCAAAAGTTAAAAAGTAGTACTATGGATTTCCTTATCATCCCTCCTCAATTGAAAAGGACAGATAAAGTTCTTGCTAAGACAGAGCCTCCAGCTCAGAGATCTGCCCTGCAGAACAAATTGCAACCAAGAAGACAGTCTTGACCAAGAAATTCTTCAAGGTGGCACGCTTCAACGACTCAAAGGGGGTCACCATCAGAGCCCTAAGCACCAGAGACAGATCGCACAAATAGGAATCACAGAACGAAGTGGAGGACACAGATGTTGAATCCCTTGGAGAAAGCGGGAGATGTCTGGGTGCAAGTCCAAGGACTTGCTCGCCACTGGACCATGGAAACAGGCCAAAGCTGCCACCTGAACCTTCAGGAAGCTAAGAGAGATGCTCTTCTCTAGGCCATCCTGCAGAAAAGCCAACAGGGAGAACACATTGGCCGTCTCAGGAGCCAAGTGCCGCATGTCACACCAGCGCTCAAAGAGGCACCATATCCGTACACATGCTAGCTGCTAGCTTGGTAGACCTCCTCTGCGCACCAAGTATGGTAGAAGTTACAGCTGGACAGTAGCCCTTACACGCTAGCAGTCTCTTTTCAAGAGCCATGCCATAAGTGAAAAGGGAGCTGGGTCTTCCAAGACAATCGGTCACTGTTGCAATAGCCCCCGAGATGGAGGCAGTTGAAGGGAAGGCACTTGAAGGAGCCATATCAGGTCTCCGAACCATGCTCTCCATGGCCAATTCAGAACCACCAGAACAGTCCTGCCTGGGTGGCATTCTATATGCGGAATCACATGCCTCACCAGGGGCCACTGAGGAAACACGTACAGCAGCCGATGATGGGGCGAAGGCTGGGTCAGAGCACTGTCATCCTCAGACCCTATCTCCGTGTGACAATTGAAAAAGTGGCACACTTTGGCATTGGAGCGGGTCACCATCAGATCCATTTCAGGACTACCCCAACAGCGTTGAATCAATTGAAATATTTCTTGACTCAACTACCACTCGCCAAGATTCAGAGTTTGCTAGTTGAGGAAGTCTGCTTCCCTGTTGCCCAATCAGGCAATGTGCTGAGCCAACAAGGCTAGGACGTTCTTCTCCACCCAAGCAAACAGGAGATTCATATCCAGGGACACTCTGGAGCTTCTTGTGCCACCCTGCCAATTGACATAAGCCACTGCTATGGCATTGTCTGAAAACACTCGAACTGTCCGGCACTTGACCAGGGGCTGGAAATGCAGAAGAGCCAACATGATGGTCCTTGCCTCGAGGCGGTTGATAGAACACACCGCTTCCCTGTGGTTCCAATGGCCCTGGACCGTATGGTCTTGGCTCCTGCATCTGTTGTCAGCAGGATCCAGAAGAAACCGTCCAGTGGAACACCCTTCCTCAAATGACAGGGCTGCTACCACCACCACAGGCTGGACTTCACCATCAATGGCAGAGGGAGACTGCGCTCGAATGCCTGAGAACTCAGGGACCATCACGTCTACAAGGACCACTGGAGTGGTCGCATGTGAGCATGTGCCCATGGGGTCATCTCTATGGTCGCTGCCATCAATCCAAAGAGCTGAAGGTAATCTCAGACTCTGGGGGCCTGCTGCGCACAGAACATAACTAGGCAATTCAATAGTCTTTTGACTTTCTCCTCTGGCAGGAAACTTCTGCCCACTTGAGTGTCAAAACATGCCACTGGAAACTCCAAGGGCTGCGAAGGCAAAAGCTGGCTTTTTTCCTGATTGAATACCCAGCTGAGGCTTTCAAGAAGGACACCACTTGGGCCATCACCCGAGAAGCTTCCAACAGGGAAAGGGATCGGATGAGCCAGATGTCCATATAGGGATGGACAAAGATCCATTAGCACCGCAGCACCACAGCTGCTACCACCATGAATTTGTAGAATGTCCTTGGGGCAGTGGAAAGCCCAAAAGGAAGGGTGGCAAACTGATAATGAGAGCCAAGCACGGCAAAACACAGATACCTCTACTGGTCCGCCTGGACTGGGATATGGAAATACGCCTCGGCCAGATCCAGAGAAGCAAGGAATTCTCCTTGGTGCACTGCTTGAATCATGGAGTGCAAGGATTCCATTAGAAAGTGCAGGATGCGCAAGTGCTGGTTGACCCCTTTGAGGTCCAGGATGCACCAGAACGAACTGTTCTTCCTTGGCATCACAAAGTAGATGGAATATCTGCTCTTGCCCCACTTGTCTGGGGGGATGGACCCCCACCCCCTTTAGGCAAAGCAACTTATCCAAGATGGTCCAGACCGTGGTACCTTTGACTGCAGACCTACATGGGGAGATGATGAAGGCATTGGGAATCTGCTCCTTGAATTCCAGGGCATAGAAGAATTGAATGGTGTCTAGCACCTAGCAATCCTTGGAAAGAGAAAAGAGAGCCCAATGATGAAAACAGAAAACAACATAAGCAATGACAAGTTAGATGCAAGACATTGATAAGGCAAGTAAAGAGAGAATTTGAAAAAAAGCTTGCTGTGGAAGCAAAAACGCATAATAGAAACTTTTTCAGATACATTTGTAGCAAAAAAAACTGTGAGAAAGTCAGTTGGACCACTGGAAGATAGAGGAGTAAAAGGGGCGCTAAGGGAGGACAAGACCATAGCAAAGACATTGAATTAATTTTTTACTTCTGTCTTTTCGGAAGAACGTGTAGGGAAGTTTCCCATACCAGAAATGGTACTTAAAGGTGATGTATCGGAAGAATTGAAAAGAATATTGATAAACTGGGATGATGTATTACAACTATTTGATAAACTAAAGAGTAGCAAATCACCTGGACCAGATGGTATATATCCAAGGGTGTTGAAAGAACTGAAATATGAGATTACAGACCTACTATTAGTAATCTGTGAACTATCATTAAAATTATCTGTAGTACCGGAAGATTGGAGAATGGCCAATTTAAAAGCAGTTTTTAAACCAGGTTCCACAGGTGGCATGGCCTAGTGGTTGGGGCAAGTTACCTGAGTCCAGATGGCCAGGGGGTCAAATCCTGCTAGAGGACAACAACCTTGGGCCAGAAGGACTGGGGTTTCTAGTCCCACAGGTACTCCTTGTGGCCTTGACAAGCTACTTAACCCTCAGTTGCCTTGGGTACAAAAACAGATTATGAGCCCTTTGGGGACAAGGAAAAAATATGTATACACTACATGAATATACACTGCTTTGACTGGCAGAAAAGCAGTATATAAGTCTAGTTAAATAAAAAATAACTACAGGCTAATGCCTGGCAAGATGGTAGAAACCATCATAAAGAATAAAATTACTAAACAGGTAGCCAAGGAAAATCTTGTCTTGCAAATGCAATGTGTGCCTTCAAGTCAGTCCTGACTCCTGGCGACCCAGAAGCTCCTGGGTTTTCTTGGCAGTGTCACTGGAAGTAGATTGCCAGGCCTTTCTTCTGAGGCAATGGAGGGTTAAGTGACTTGCCCAAGGCCACAAGGAGTGCTAGTGGGAATCAAACCCTGGTTGCTTGGATACCAAGCCAGTGTTCTAACCACTAGCCTACTCCATCTTACTAATCTGTTACATTTTTTGAAAGTGTGAATAAACTGGTAGACAAAGGTGAGCCAGTTGATATAGTGTATCTGAATTTTCAGAAAGTCTTTGACAAGGTCCCTCATGAGAGACTCATGGCAATGTGTTGCTGTGGACCAGGAACTAGTTAAAAGATAGAAAGCAGAGAGTAGGGCTAAATGGCCAATTTTCTCACTGGAGAAAGGTGAATAGCGGAGTACCCCAGGGATCTGTGCTTGTCCCACTGCTTTTTAACATATTCCTAAATGACCTGGAAACGGAAATGAGTAAGGTGATCACATTTTCAGATGACACAAAATTATTCAAAGTTGTTAAAACACAAAAGGATTTTGAAAAATTGCAAGAGGACCTTGATAAATTGGAAGACTGGACGTCCAAATGGCAAAAATTTAATGTGGACAAGTGCAAAGTTATGCACCTAGGAAAGAACAGCCCAAGCTATGGTTACACGATGCAAGGTTCCACATTAGGATCCACCATCCAGGAAAAAGATTTAAACGTCATCATGGATAATACTTTAAAACCTCCGCCCGATGTGCAGCAGCAGCCAAGAAAGCAAATAGAATGCTAGGTATCATAAGGAAAGGAATGGAGAATAAAAGGAAGGTTATTATAATGCCTCTGTTTTGTTCCATGGTGCGACCGTACCTTGAATATTGTGTGCAATTCTGGTTGCCATATCTTAAAAAGGATATCGCGTTATTAGAAAAGGTACAGAGAAGAACCGCCAAAATGGCAAAGGGGATGGAAGGCTACCCCTATGAAGAGAGGCTAAAAAGGTTAGGGCTCTTCAATTTGGAAAAGAGACGGCTGAGAGAAGATATGATAGAGGTCTATAAATTAATGAACTGAGTGGAACGGTTGTTTACACCATCAAAAAGTAGAAAGACTAGGGGGCACAGAATGAAGCTATAATGTAGCCCATTTAAGACTAATAAAAGAAAAACAATTTTCACTGAATCAAACTCTGGAATTCGTTATTGGAGGATATAGTAAAAGCTGTTAGTGTAGCTGGGTTTAAAAAAGGTTTGGACAAGTTCCTGGAGGAAAGGTCCATAAACCATTATTAAAGAAGACTCAGATAATCCATTGTTTGCCCCAATACAAGCATTATGGAACCTGTGTGCCTTTTTGGGAACCTGCTAGGTACTTGTGTCCTGGATTGGTCACTGTTGGAAACAGGATACTGGACTTGATGGACCTTGGTCTGACACAGTATGGCATTATCTTATGTTCTTAGGATCCAAAAGCATTGCAGGGGTGAAGCGAGATAATATGGTATAAACTCTGATATGAAAGGGATGCAGGGAATGATTGGCATGCAGAAGCAACAACTCAGAAGCAGGGGCCAGTCCTGTTGCTTTGATTTGCATATCTTTGCCTCTGCTTCACATAGGGACATGAAAATACAACAGATGACCAATACAAGGCGTACTGAACATGGAAGGAGAAAGATGCAACAAATGTATCTTGGCGGGGGGGGGGAGTATTGCAAGTGTCTAGGATTGCCACTGCACCCCAGATGCATCAAATCAGCTGATTCAATCCTCACTGTGTCCTCCTTTGCATGCAGGGAATTGTAGCTCTGATTTCCTCTTGGAAATTAATGGGAAAATGTGAACCAGAAATCCATGCATTCCATGAGGCAATACCAGGACTGGATTCACCCATTTTGTTCACCTGGAGTGAGGTGGCAATCCTAGAGCCACCTAAAAAGCTAACCCCATACACTTTTTGCATAGATAGAGAACAGGCGCTTATTGGACCAGAACAGGAACCTCATGGTGTCCCTGCTGACAGTGGATAAAAAATACTTCTGTGAGACTGATTTCTGATTTGAGGTTTAGAGATTATGTCTCTCCTTATCTAAACTCACTTCATTGGCTACCGATTGAGAAACGCTGTATTTCCAAAATGCTTCTCTTGGCTTTTAAATATTTTCATGGCCAGCTTCCAGGCTATGTTGTAAATAAACTGCAGAAGTATATCCCAGCCCGTACTCTGAGGTCTCAATCAGATGGTTTGTTAGTGGTTCCCTCTTACAAACAATTTCACCTTGAATGTGCACGTCGCAATCCTTATTCATGTTCTTTGCCATTACTATGGAATGGAATACCAAAAATATACCAAATATACCGTTCTATGGACAATCTGTATTCAGAAGGTGATAAAAACAGCTTTTTCCTAAGATATTGGACATTGTAAGATCTTGTAAATTAAGTAATGTCCTGTACTATCACAAATATCAAATAAATAAAAACTCTTACTTCGACAGTACCGTTAACAATGGTGGGGAGGAGGTGAGACCTGAAGATGGGGAGAAAAAGGGTTGCATAAGAAACAGGTACAGGAAACTGAAAGGGGGAGAAGATCCTACAGAAGGAGGTGGTGATGGGGAATAGAGGAAAGATAAGCGGGGTGAAATGGTGAAGAAACAAAATGAACGAATAACTGATATAGAAAAGAAGGAGGAGATGGACTGAAAAGGTGATAGTGAGGAAAGAGAGCAAGAGAGATGCAAATAGGGGTGGCGGACTGGAAAAGTGATGAACTAATCTGAAACTTCAAGGACTAGGGATGATTCATTATTGGATCATTTTTTGTTGGTGGGGGAGGGGGGGTTCTGGATAACTTTGGATTATTTTTTAGTTTGTTTCAGAAGTTAATGCACTTAAAATATTTTCAAAACATATCAAAGTGTTTTAACAAACAAAAATCAACTTTACCAGTTCAATTTATCTGAGAACAGGAGGAAAATCTTAACAAAGGAGGTTTCAAACCTTCTGAAATCCAACTGGTTGTTATTTTTTTCTTTGCTTGACCTTTTCTCTTTGAAGCATCTTTTCCTCCTGCCTTTTAATCTGATTGCAAATATGCATGTGGGAGGCTGACCAAACCTGTCAGTCCTGTTCTGTACACATCTGTGTATATCGAACACTAAAACAGTGATATAAAACAATTCACAATAGCGACAACTGCCAGAAAAGGGGTCCAGGCTGGTAATTTCGCAGCACTGACAAGTTGACACGGCTCACACAAGCTATGAGCCGCTGGGGACTCACTGGTTTGGGGAGGCTGAAGCAGAAAGTGGGGGAAGTGGGGATGGGGAAGAGAGCTGCACAGACTTTCTCTCTTCCTTCACACCCCCTCCCCTAGGGAACTACTTTCTAATTCATTCATATTCCCTATCGGATAATAAACTAGTTTCCAACCTTTGCGGTCACTGGTCTGATTTCCTCTCTCTGCATCTTTTTCTTTCATTCTTTACCCTTCCCTCTATTTCTTTCTTTTTTCTCTCTGATATCATCCTTCCTTTTGTTTCTTTTCTGTTTCTTCCTTTTGTATAATTTTTTCTTTAGCAGTGGAAACTTTGGTACTTTTCTGTCTCCTTCACCTGTTTGTTATTGTTTTTCTCCTCTTCCTGCTCTCTTTCTACCATTCCTCCTCCTGTTTCTCCCCACCTCAGGCCAGGTTCCTCTCCTCCATTTCTGCCATCCCTGGTCTTCTTCTTTCCTCTCACTCCTTTTTTCTTCTTCCTCATACACTCCTCCACAATCCACTCCCCTCCTACCTCGTGCTCTCTCCTCTCTTCCCTCAGTCTTGCTTCTTCACATTGCTCAAAGCAGTATGAAGTGGAGGTATTCTGTTCTATCTGGCTAGTTGTTCTTTATGAACCTGTCCTCCGTAAACTCGTCCAGACCTTGTTTAAGCTCTGCTACGTCACTAGCCTTGACCATGTTCCAAGCCTGGATTTAGGCATAGGCAATACAGACAGGTGCCTCCCGCGCCAAATTCCAATAGACGCCCAGCTGTTGCTATGACTTGATCCGCCCTCTTACCTCCGCCACTATACTGCCCCTCCACCGCAGCCAGCCATGCTTCTCTGTTAAGCAACTCTGCAGGCCAGGGCCTCCGGCACTCGTGCTCTGACAGGCCGCATGATGCCTTGCATGAGTTTCTATGGTGTCAGGAAGCTCGTGCTAGGGGCAGGGTGCTGGAAGCTACCAAAGCCAGAAGCACTGCTGGCTGCTGTGGGGGGAAGAGGCTGGATCCAGGCAAGGGTGACTTGGAGGGGGAAAAGAAATAGTGGAGACCTTCTGTGTTTGTCCCATGCTTTCATGAATTCAGAGACAGTTCTCGTCTCCACCACCTTTGCTGGGAAGCTGTTCCATGCATCTAACACCCTTTCCATAAAGAAATATCTCTTTTTATCCTCTTACTCACATCCTATGACCCTCAGGCCAGCATCACCTAACAAATGACCTGTTCATTATAGAGATAAGAACACAGACAGCCTCAGCGTCACGATCCACCGTCTTAGTGCAGTAACCGAGCATTTGAATATGGCAACACAGGGTTCTACATCGACTGAGGGTTACACAAAAGTCAACTCAAAGACTAGTCCTCAGTACCTGTAGTAGAAATAATCTTTCCTCTTTCCTCCTCCCCTCGAGCTTCAGTCTGTCACTTCTCCAGTGACCTTGAGCACCACTGGCCCTGGAACCCAGCACACAAATGTTATAAGCTTGGGAAAATGTGACATTACCCAGAATTGGTGAACCGAAAGGGAGAGAGAGGCTCAGTGCTAGCAACACAAGGTCTCCAAGGTTGGCTTTTCACTGCAGGGACACCCGAAGAGAAATGACAATGGTATTAACTTGATAATACGAAGAAACGGCAGCAGGTCACTATGCACATTCCACAAGATTTGTAAATAAAGACTTAGTGCCTCAGGTCTTATTGCATGCTAAAATTCAAACACGAGCCGAAAAGTGAAATAAAAAAATTCCAAAGGAAGGGAAGGGAAACATTCCTTTCTTCCTTTCGTCTCTCCAGACTCGTAAATAGAACGAAGAAAACAAAAAAGAGAAAAATAACAATCGATAAAAGAAGTGGGGAGTGCTGCATGAGAAGCCTACAGCGGTACAAGAGTAACAAGGAAAGATATTAAGATATTAAAGAGGCCTGGGCAGAGACCGCTCCCCAGAGCTCTCTGTCAACACCTTACAGAATTTAAGGAGCTGTTAGCGATGATTATTACCGGAGGAGCCTGTCACAGGCCAGACAAACAGCTCTGGCACAACTTACTGCAAGTCGGCCTACTCTGCTTCTGAAGGCCGAGGGAGACTGATGGGGCACACGGGGGCAGAGTGTAACTTTAAGATGGGCCCCCTACACTCCCAGTGCATCCTCTCCAGCGCCCTCATAGACAGTTTCATTAACACTGACAATGCAAATACGCACAGCTAACACACACCAGACTGCCAGTCCCTCAGAGGCACACACCCTCATCATACAATGGGACGCACGGTGCTACCAGTGATGAAACCCAGTGTGCTGCCAAGCCCTGGTTCACACACACACACACACACCATACTTCCAGGTGCTGGGACACACAGACATACACAGACACTGTGCAAACGGTGCTGAATCACCCCATGATGCCAGGCCCTGGGTCACTCAGAAACACAAACATCAGACATGTGTCGCTGCATTAGCTCCACTCACACACTTGTAGCATCCATTCTCGCGCATGTTCTGGCACCATCGGACTCACGCTGGTATTCCATTTTTCTTCCAATTCGTCTGCCGGCTCCCTCTCCCCACCAGTGCCCACCTCCGCAGCTCCGCTGCCACTGCCGGGACCTGCACTACTGTCTAGCTCCCTCCCCTCACCTTTGCCCACCTCCACCGCCACTGTTGGAAGCTGCAGTAGCGGCAAACAGCATAAAAAACTGAGTAGAGCCTGCAAGTTCATCCATGCACATTGTACAGGGCTCTGCAGGTCTCGCACCTCAGAAACAGGAAGTTTATGTTGGAAGGGACAGGACCAACAGAGTCCTGAGCAATGCCATTGAACGAACTTGCAGGCTCTGCTCAGTTTTTTGTGTTATTTGCTGCTGTCATGGTTCCTGGCAGCGGCAGTGGAAGTGAGCACTGCTGGGAGGAGGGAGCTAGACATTGTCCTAGGGAAGAGGAGAGGCTTGATGGGGGCTGGGAGGAGATGGCGGACATGGGGGATACTATTCTAATGACGTGGGGGGGAGGAAAGCATAATTACTCACCTGTAACAGATGTTCTCTAGGGACAGCAGGACTCAGTCCTCACTTATGGGTGACGTCGACAATGATGGATCCCATGCGGTAACCTTTCCCCAGCTTTCAAAGAAAGCCTTTGGGAGATGAACCACACATGCGTGGTCCCTTTCCCACCTAGGGGTGCCATCTTGCCTCAGTATGATGATATAGCTCAAGATGGCAAAAACGAATAACAGCTCCAGGAGGAAGGGTTGAGGACTGATTCCTGCTATCCCTGGAGAACACCTGTTATAGGTGAGTAACTATGCTTTCTCTGGGAACAAACAGGAAGTAAGTCCTCACATATGGGATTTCCCAGCTACAGGCTACCGAAAAAACCTGTAAAAGCCACAGATGACCAGAAAAAGGTGAACTGTGAGAAGCAGCAATGGAATCAAAGAACAACAGACCCACGAGCAGCCCCATGCATCAAGCGAGGAACCAGTTATCTGGTAGCCTGAACACACCAAAGGGCTGGAGGGCAGGTGTTGCCTTACACCCCAAACAAATGATGGCGTACTGCCTGGCCAAAGGCACTGTCCCAGTGGAACTCCCTCTCCAGGCAGTAATGAGCTGTGAAGGTATGGACTGAGGACCAGGTGGCGGCCCAGCAGATCTCCGACAATGGAACGGAGCACAGGTTCGCCACAGAGGTCACCATGGCCTGGACGCTGTGTGCCATGATACAGCACTTCAGCAAGAGACCAGCCTGCTCAGGCAAAGATGATCCAGTCCGCCACCAATGTTCCCTCTAATTTTCTGTAGGCTGTGTGCGCATAAAATATCAGCTGTGCAGCTTTTAAAGGAAGGTTAAATTTTTGTGCGCCACATAACGACACTTGGAGTTATATACTTTAAAATTTGACTACACGTCAGAATACAGTATGTACACCACATTGAGTGCACTAGAAAATATTGTAGAACTTGTGAAAACCGTAAATACACAGCAACTTTTAAATTTTAAGACGTCTGTGTTGTTTTCTATCAGAATCAGAACCGTAATTTTTGTGCGCTCTGTTGTAAAGTATGTGCGCTCGCTCGGCGAGGTGTGTGCGTGCGCACACGCACACAGCTTAGAGGGAACAGTGTCCGCCACCCAAATGGACAGATGTGCTTAGAAACCGCTGTTCCCAACCAATTTGGGTTGTAGGAGATGAAAAGCTATGAGAAGCTCTAGTGGGCTTGGGTACGCTCCAGATAGTAGGCCAGGGCCCGCTTACAGTCCAGAGTGTGAAGAGCAGTCTCCGCCCTGTTAGCGTGAGGCCGTGGGAAGAAGGTGGGGAGCACCACCTCTTGGTTGAGATGGAATGGAGATGCCACATTAGGCAGAAACTTGGGGTGCATGTGGAGCACGACCCTATTCTTGTGGAACCTCATATAAGGTGAATGGGCTACCAGAGCCTGGAGCTCACTAGCCCTGTGAGCAGAGGTGAGTGCCACGAGGAAGACTACCTTCCAAAAGAGATATCTGATATGGCAAGAGCTGAGAGGCTCGAAAGGTGGTGTCTGTGAGTTTTGAGAGAACCACATCGAGATCCTACTCCACTGCTGGGGGGCAAATGGATGGCCTTGAGAGTAGTAGGCCCTCAGGAAGTGAGTTGCGAGGGGCTGAGCGGAGAGGGACTTGCCCTCAACAAGATGGTTGTGCGCCAAGAGTGCGCTAAGTTGTACTCTAATGGAGATGGACTTCAGCCCTGCCTGAGACAGGTGAAGCAGGTACTGCAGCACCAGCTGAACTGACAGGAGAAGGGGTTGATCTGCTTTTTGGAACGCCACACAGAGAATCTTTGTCACTTGAATGCATAGGCTCAGTGAGTGGCAGTTTTGCAGGAGGCCAGAAGAACCTCCCCCACCTCGCCTTAGAGATTGAAGTGGGCAAAGGCTACCTTTTCAGCAGCCAGGTCATCAGAGTCAGGGACCCCAGATTGGGGTGCAGGAGAGAGCCATCCTTCTGTGAGAACAGGCCCAGGGCACACCCCAGCGGAACTGGGGGTGCCTGGATAGGCAGAGGAGCAGGGGGAACCATAGCCTATGCATTCCATTCCTATGCATTGATACCCCACTTGTATATAGTTACAACTGTTTTTGAGACAGTACTTCTGTTTAAATTGTTACTCAATCTGTGTTAGTTGATTTATTGAATTAATCCGCACAGTTTATATATACACTTTGTTGATCAAGTTAAGATGTTCTATGTAAAAAGTTATAATTGTTCTATGTAAAACAAGCTCTGCATTGTTAATTGTTGTTAATTGTACACCGCAACTGATCGCTGGAAGATGCGGTATATAAATAAGTGTTAAATAAATAAATAAAAATATAGCCACCTGGACCACTGAGGGGCCATCAATATCAAGGTGGCTCTGTCGAGCTGGACCTTGAATAGGGTCTTGGCAATCAGTGGTGTGGGCGGGAAGGTGTAGAGGAGGCCCCTGTCCACGAAATGAGGAATGCATCTACCACCACCTGCGAGGGATCTGATTGCCTGGAGCAGAAGTGAGATATCTGAGCATTGGCTGGGCTGGTGAAGAGGTCTATCTGCAGAGACACAAGAGTTGGAAGAGCCGGCTGGCCACCTGGGGGTCCAGCCACCACTCATGCGGATAGAGGACTCGACTGAGCCAGTCCACCAGACATTGTCCTGGCCTGGGAGATAGACTGCCCACAGGAGCATTCTGTTGTCACTGGCGAAAGAGCAGAGGCTCATCGCCATCTGGCACAGGAGGGATGATCTCGTACCTCCCTGTTTGTTGATGATCACATAACTCCCACCTTAAAACAACTGCATTGGCTCTCATCAAATACAAGACGCACCTGCTAACCCACAAAGCTATCAACAGCAACCCTATGTCCCACCTACGCACACTACTCCAAATTCCGCAACATAACCACGCAAGATGGCAAACTGCCATGAACACCCGAATCATCCCCCATGCAAGAACAAGATCAACTCAACAAACCTGCGCTCAAGCCTTTGAACTGTATGCATCATCAGCCTGGAATGTACTACTGGACACACTACGAACCGTCACAAACCTATCAACATTCTGAAAACACCTAAAATCCCTCTTGTTTATCGAACACTTTGGCCCCTTACCCACCCCCCATCAAGATCCAACAACAACAATAAACAACAAAAACATAAGAAAAACCAAACTTTGATACACTACGCTGCACCTAACCTGACCTCATGTAAATAATGAAAAATGTTTAGAAGCATTTACTTAACTGTACATAAATGTAATTTGTTATCTGTACATAACTTTGATTTGTTCAATGTAACTCTTAAATACAGTTTAAATGTAAACTGCCTTGAACATGGTGAAAGGCGGTATATAAACCTTGCTACATAAATAAATGTAGAACATCGCCATCTGGTTGTCAGTCTAGATCTGTACTGCTTGATACCGTAGATGGTGGTGAAAGGCCCCGAGGACTATCACTATGGCTTGGAACTCCAGGAGGTTGATCTGCTGGAGGCTCTATGCCTGTGACCAACTCCCTGAGTGCGGAGATTGTTGCAATGGGCTCCTCAGCCCAGTTTGGAGCGTCCATGATAAGGATCTTCTGGGGGGTGGGTGCCTGGAAGGGCATCTCAGTCTGTAGGTGTTGGAGCTGTTGCCACCAGTCGAGGGAGTCGGCCAGAGAACAGGTCACATATACTGTGTTCCACAAGAGACCCTGTTGCTTGAGACCATTGGGAGCGTAGGGCCCACTGAGCTGGCCACATATGTAGGTGGGCATCTGGCATGACATGCACCATGGACACCATGTGACCCAGCAGGCGAAACAAAAAGTGGGCAGACACCTGGACATTCCCTGCAAGTATCTTGAGGCGCTGGGCCCTGTCTGGAGAGAGGAAGGCCCTGGCCTGGATGGTATCCAGCAGCACCCCTATGAACTCCTGGTGCTGTGCTACCCTTGATGAGCCACTCTTCCAGGTGGAGGAAGACGAACACCCCCTGGAACTGCAAGAAGGCGGTGACCACCGCTAGGCACTTGGTGAGTACTCTCGGGGTGGAGGCCAGACCAAAGGGTAGAATCCTGTACTGGTAGTGGCTGCCTCCTACCATGAAGTGGAGGTACTACCTGTGAAGGGGATGCATGAGGATGTGCATATACATATCCTTTAGACCCAAGGATCATAGCCAGTCTCCCCTACCAGAGGTATGGCAGCAATGTCCCTAGGGAGAGCATTTTTTTTTATTTATAATTTATAAAGAATTTTACATTCCCAATCTGTACATCCATATAGCTAACATCAAAACCTAAGCTACACCAAACATAACCTTCTGTATGTTTACATAATATAAGCATCTACACATAACACTATTAACATATAATACCTCTATACTGGATTATTAGCATTCTTAGTTGCTCTTCGTGATATGTTCCTCCAAACCCCCCCCCCCCCATGGGTCTCTGCCGTGCTTCTTGCTATCCTCGTAACTAAATATTGCATTTCCCACTTTATATAATTTTGCCAAGTTTTTAAGAACTGTTGTGACCTAGAATTCTTCATAGCTGTTAGTTTACACATTAAGTATATGTTTCCCATGTAGGCCCTATATTCCTCTAAGGTGGGAGGCTCAGTTTTCTTCCATTATCTTGCCACTAATATTCTAAGGGCCACATAGCCCATGTTTAGAAAACCCCCTTCTGCTTTGTTTAATATTGTTGGTTTCAAGCCCAGCAATACAAAACCAGGCTGGGGGGTTATTTCTTTCCCCAAAATTTCAGTGATTTGCCTAAAGACCGCGTTCCACACCGGTCCAACTTTTTTACAATTCCACCAGATATGGAAGTAGGTCCCTCTTTCCCCACACTGTTTCCAACAAAGATCATCAGCTTGTTTGTGCATTAAATGTAATTTATCGGGAGTTAAATGCCATTGATATATTGTTTTATAATTATTCTCTATTAAGTTAGCGGCCAGCAGGTCCTTATAGTGGCTATTATATATCTGCTCCCATGTAGAGTCTTTGCATACCACCCAATATCCACCTCCCAGCGGCGTTGAAACATTGTCTTGGTACTTCCCTTTGCCATCATGATGTAAAATTTCACCAACACCCCTGCCCTATCAGAAATAGCATTTCTACCGATGTGGGATCTCCGCTCAGTTCTGGCAGGATCCTATGTTGTACAAATGTCCTTATCCTCTAGCTGATATTCCTTAATCAATGTCCCAAAAGTCTTCATCTTTTTCCCTTCTAGTAACTGTCCTATCCTTATCAAACCATTCCTCTCCCATCTCTCAAAACCATTTTTCCCTCTAGGTTCCCCCTAATAGGTATCAACCGGGAGAACTCACTCTTTCCTAACCATATGCTCCTCCATTTGTATCACATCAAATTGACATATGGATTGTTTCCCTTATATTGAGTTCCGCTGACCTTCGGAACCCATAGAATCTCTCCCAGCGAGGCTCCTCTCAGGCCAGCCGTTTCCATCTGGACCCATTCCTTTGTCTCCTGCACCCCCCAATCCATAGTTGCTTGTAGATGGGCCACCTCCAAGTATCTAGTCAGATCTGGGGTTGCCATACCTCCCTGCTACCTCCATCTTGTAAGAATCTTCCAGGACTACTCTTGTGGTTTTCCCTCCCGCTATAAAACGCATTATAATCCTTTGTAGCTGCACTATACAGTTATTTGGCACTTTTATAGGGAGCGTAGTGAAAAGGTACAGCAATTTTGGCAATGTTACCATTTTAATCGCGGCTATCCTTCCCATCCAAAACAATTCTTTACTCCCCCACACTTCCAATTAATTTTTACAGCAAAAGAAAGTTCTCCCCAAATAGATCTGCCAAATTCGGTGTTAAATGTACCCCCAAGTATTTTATATTCTGTTTGGCCCACCGGAAGGAAAATATATTCTTACGCTGTACTTGTAGATCTGTCGGGACCAAGATGTTTAATATTTCTGATTTCGTAGCATTCATTTTAAAACCTGAGATCTCCCCTTATTCTATCAGTTCACCCATCAAGGCTCCAGCAGATTTGTAAGCATAAGCAGCAGATCATCCGCAAATAAGGAGACTTTGTTCTCTAGGTGATTCCATGCTATCCCTCGTATCTTTCGACATTCTCGCACCCATTGGGCCAATGGCTCCATGGAAAGAATGAAAAGTAGTGGAGACAGGGAACATCCCTGGCAAGTTCCCCTGGATAATTTAAAAGCCTCAGTATATTACCCATTGATTTGTATTTTAGCCAGGGGTTAGTTATATATAGCCTTAATCCAATTCAGATAGTACCCCCCCTAACCCCACCCCCTCCAACACCTGAAATAAAAAGGGCCAGGATACGCGATCAAAAGCTTTTTCAGCATCTATCGCTAGGAGTAGCACCCGCTCCCTCTCCTCTTCTCCTTTCGACATCACATTCAATACTTTCCTTATATTATCAGAGGTTTGACGCCCCAGTTACAATCCCGGATTGATTTTCATGGATTAATTTAGGCATATATGGTAATAACCTATTGGCCAAGATCTTAGTAAATAGTTTGAAATCAGTGCCCAGTAGCGATATAGGTCTATATGACCCACACAAATTGGGGTACTTGCCTTCTTTTGGTAGGATGGTGACGCCTGCTGTCCGCATCGACTCAGGGAGTTTTGTTCCCTCTTTAAATTAATTATAAAGGCGTGTTAATGGCTCAGCTAATATGGTGCTGAATACTTTACAGAATTTATTTGTGAACCCATCCATACCAGGGGCTTTATGAGGAGGTAGGGTTTTTATAACTTCAACTACTTCCTGCACAGATATAGGTTTGGATATTTGCTCTGTTTCATTCTTAGCCAAGCTAGGCAGGTGCATCTGTTATAGGTACTTTTTAATCCTCTCCACTGGGTTGATTTGTTCTGGAGTGTATAGATCTGTGTAAAATTCCACAAACCTTGCCTGTATTTCCTCCAGTTTACGTACTTCCCGCCCCTGCGCATCTCGTATTTTAGTTATAAAATTCCTCGTCTGGTGCTGTTTAAGTTTGTGGGCCAATAATCAACTCGACTTACTACCCAATTTCAAAAACTGCTGTTTCAGTTTATCTTGGGCGAATCTGATTTCTGCCAGTTCCCCAAATTTCCTAGCTTATGTCTCATAGTTGTCAGTTCTTGTACTGCTCTCGCTTCCAATCTCCCCTGCTTATGAAGTTTCTCCCAGTTCCTTATCTTATTATGCAACACTTCTTTTTTCCCTTCCTTTACTTAAAACATACGAACATAAGATATGCCATACTGGGTAAAACCAAGGTCCATCAAGCCCAGTATCCTGTTTCCAACAGTGGCCAATCTACATAAGAACATAAGATATGCCATACTGGGTCAGACCAAGGTCCATCAAGCCCAGTATTCTGTTTCCAACAGTGGCCAATCTAGGTCATACGTACCTAGCAGTTTCCCCAAGGGACACAGGTTAATTATCATACGTACCTAGCAATTTCCCCAAAAGACACAGGTTCCACAATACTTGTATTGGGTCAAGCAGTGATATCCTGGGTCATTTTTTAATAATGGTTTATGGACATTTCCTCCAGGAACTTATCCAAATCTTTTTTAAACCCAGCTACACTAACAGCTTTTACTACATCCTCCGGTAAGAAATTCCAGAGTTTGATTACACGTTGAGTGAAAACATATTTTCTCTTATTTGTCTTGAATAGTTTACCCTACCCTCATTGCATGTCACCTAGTCTTTCTATATTCTGATGACGTAAACAATCGATCGACGTTTACCCGTTCCACTCCGTTCATTATTTTATAGACATCTATCATATCTCCCCTCATCCGTCTCTTTTCAAGGTTAAAGAGCCCTAACCTTTTTAGCCTTGCTTCATAGGGGTATCCTTCAATCCCCTTTATCAATTTGGTGGCTCTTCTCTGAACCTTTTCTAATAATGCTATAACTTTTTTAAGATATGGCGACCAGAATTGCACACAATATTCAAGTTGCGATAGCACCATGGAACGATACAGAGGCATTATAATATCATTTGTTTTATTTTCCATTCCTTTCCTTATGATACCTAGCATTCTATTTGCTCTCTTGGCCGCCGCTGCACACTGGGTGGAGGGTTTTAACATGTTATCCACAATGACGCTTAAATCTTTTTCCTGGGTGGTGGCTCCTAATGTGGAACCTTGCATCGTGTAACCATAGTTTGGGTTGTTCTTCCCTTGGTGCATAACTTTGCACTTGTCCACATTAAATTTCATCTGCCATTTTGATGCCCAGTCTTCCAATTTATCAAGATCCTCTTGCAATTTTCCACAATCCTCATGGGTTTTAACAACTTTAAATAGTTTTGTGTCATCTGAAAATTTGATAATCTCACTCATTATTCCTTTTTCCAGATCATTTATGAATATCTCAAAAAACAGCGGACCCAGCACAGATCCCTGGGGTACACCACTATTCACCTTTCTTCTTTGGGAAAATTGGCCATTTAGCCCTACCCTCTGCTTTCTATCTTTTATTCAGTTCCTGATCCACAGTAGTACACTGCCTCCTATCCCATGACTCTTCAGTTTTGCCAAAAGTCTCTGATGAGGGACCTTGTCAAAGGCTTTCTGAAAGTCCAGATACACTATATCAACCGACTCACCTTTGTATACCTGTTTATTCACACCTTCAAAAAAACATAACAGATTAGTAAGACAAGATCTTCCTTGTCTAAAGCCATGTTGGCTGTCTCCCATTAAGCCATGACTATCTACATGTTCAGCAATTTTGTTCTTTATGATGGTTTCTACCATTTTTCCCGGTACTGATATCAGGCTCACCGATCTGTAGTTTCCCAGATCACCCCTGGAACCCTTTTTAAAAATTGGTGTTACATTGGCGATCCTCCAATCTTCAGATATTACAGATGATTTTAATGATAGTTCACAGACTACTAATAGCAGGTCTGCAATCTCATATTTCAGTTCTTTCAGCACCCTTGGATGTATATCTACTACTACTACTACTACTACTATTCAGGACTTATAAAGCGCCACGCACACAGTGCTGTACAGCTAACCTACAAGAAGAGGTAGCCAACATACAAGAAACAGTCCCTGCCCATTAGAGTCATGCTCATCAGGGCTTACAATCTAATCATCCGGTCCAGGTGATTTGCTACTCTTCAGTTTATCAAATAGGTGTAATACATCTTCCTGATGTATCGATAATTCTTCCTCACCTTTAAATACCACTTCAATCATGGGTAACATCCCTACATCTTCCTCAGTAAAGACAGAAGCAAAGAATTCATTCAGTCTCTCCACTATCGCCTTGTTGCCTCTTAGTGCCCCTTTAACCCCTCTATCATCTAATGGACCAACTGACTCTCTCACACCAGATCTGGTGTTCCGCTAAGGACTAGGTCCAATATGGCTTCCCCTCTGGTTGGTTCATGAACCAACTGCTCCAGGAAGCAGTCATTTATTTCATCTAGGAACTTTATCTACCTAGTATGTCCTGCCGTAACACTGACCAAGTCGATACCGGGATAATTGAAATCACCCATTATTATTATTGTGCTGTAACTTTTGTTAGCTGCCTTGATTTCTTTGAGCATTTCATCATCCATTTGTTCATTCTGGCCAAGCGGTCAATGGTACACCTCCACTGCCATAGCCTTCCCCTTTTTACATGGAATTTCAATCCATAGAGGTTCTACTGCAAATTTTGTTTCCTGTAAAACTTTAATCCTTTCTGAGTCAATGACCTCTCTAACATAGAGAGCAACCCCTCCACCAATTTGATTGGCTCTATCATTACGATATAGTTTGTTCCCAGGTATCACAGTGTCCCACTGGTTGTCGTCCTTCCACCATGTCTCTGAGATTCCAATCATATCTAACTTCTCATTTAGTGCTATATATTCTAACTCTCCCATCTTATTTTTTAGACTTCTAGCATTTGCATACAAGCATTTTAGAGACTGTATTTTATTCATATTAATCTGGCTATTGGTAGGCATGGGTAATTTGGAATCTTTAAGCTCTGTCTGCTCCATACTCAAGGGCATTTGGGCTACTTTACTCTTTTTTGGAACCTCACTGCTTTTGGTAGTATCCTTCAAGGATACATTGTTCAGAACCATGCACGCTTGGGCCACTGTCGACTTTCTCCTCTTATCTAGTTTAAAAGCTGTTCTATCTCTTTTTTAAAGGTTAATGCCAGCAGCCTGGTTCCATCCTGGTTAAGGTGAAGCCCATCCCTTCGGAAGAGCACCTCCTTTCCCCAGAATGTTCCCCAGTTCCTAACAAATCCAAAACCCTCATCCTTGCACCATCGTCTCATCCATGCATTGAGACTCCGGAGCTCTGCCTGCCCTTTGGGTCCTGCGCGTGGAACGGGAAGCATTTCGGAGAAAGCTACCCTGGAAGTTCTGGATTTCAACTTCCTACTTAAAAGCCTAAATTTAGCCTCCAGACCTCCCTACCACATTTCCTATGTCATTGGTACCGACATGTACCAAGACAGCAGACTCCTCCCCAGCACTATCTAAGACCTTATCTAGGTGGCGCATGAGGTCCGCTACCTTCACATCAGGCAGTCATGTTACCAGGCGATCCTCACGTCCATCAGCCACCCAGCTATCTACATGCCTAATGATCGAATCACCAACTATAACAGTTTTCCTAACCCTTCTCTCATGGGTACATGGCCCTGGAGAAACTTCCTCGGTGCGAGAGGGCTTTACATCACTCGGAGGACAGGTCCTAGTTACAGGATCACTTCCTGCCACACCAGGGTGATGCTTTCTTGATATGGGTTCCTATCGCTATTAAATTTCCCCGTACTACTGCTTTAAGGCATTCCCATAAGGTTTCTATTTTACAGCCATCCACATCATTTATCTCTAGGTAAGTTGTTATCGTGCTTTGCACTTGATGGACAATCTCAGCACTATCCAAAAGGGACTCATTAAGTGTCCATCCTCTTCTCTTTCCCTTTCCTTTCCCTGCCCAAACGTCTATCCACACTGGAGCATGATCAGACGATGTCCTTTCACCAATTTCACTAGATTCTACATTCTGTATCATGGTCCTGTCAACCCAAACCATATCCAGTCTAAAGAAAGATCTTTGTGCAGGGGAATAGAAAGTGTAATCTTTAGTACGCCCCTTTAATTCTCGCCATGTATCCACCACCCCCAAATTTTTCCCCATAAATTTCAATTTCTTCCTGCTATTTGCACTGCCCAGCATGTCCCCCTTAGAGGTGTCCAAGGATGGGTTGACTGACAAATTGAAGTCCCTTCTTACAATCAAATGACCTTCAGCAAACTGAGAGACAAGGGGAGTCAATGTTTCATAGAAGGCACCTTGTGCAGTGTTGGGCCCATATATATTTACCAAAGTATAAATTTGCTCCTGATACATTATTTTTTTAAAAAAGGTACTGGTTCTCTCTATCATTCTGTACAGCAATCACCTTGTGGGGAAGTTACGTAGCTACTAGGATTCCCATGCCCCCTTTCTTTTGCTCTATCCGGTTGGATGAGAACCATTGGCCCTGATATTTCTTATATGCTAGACTCCATTCATCGCACTTTCTCAAATGGGTTTCCTGGATGAATATAATATCACCTTTAAGTCAATTTATTTCTTTATACATTCTTTGCCGCTTTATAGGGGAGTTTAAAACCTGTACATTCATGGTCACCACACGTATTTTAGACATTTAACACCCTTCGCATTACCTACGCATACTTTTGCTGTTGGGCAGAGATCCATTACCTTCCCTTTCTCTTTATTCCTCCCTCCCTCCCCCCCCCCCCCCAACCCCTCTCCTTCTTCTCTTCCATCCTTTCCTCTCTGTAGAGGCATGAGTCATCAATCGGCATCCAAAAAAGAAAAACTTACACATAAAGCTCTATCCCCCTCTCACCTTATTTCTTACTTTCCTCCTCATTTTTATATATATTGCACTCCATTATCTCTATAGTGCCCCTGATTTACAAATAGCTTCCCTGCCCAATCGCCAGTCCAAACCTTTTTTTCCCCCCAATGTCTCTTTCATCCTCTATCTTCTTGCTTTGGCGTATTCTTCTTCCTCTAACGGCGTAGTCGACAATTGCCCTGAGGTGCTTGCTGCCAGTCACTTTCACCTCTTTGTATTCTCAAAGTTTTTGTAATTGGAGCTTGGCTGGCATCTGGTACTTCAGCCTAGCCTGCCTCCCTCATTGCTCTAGCGGCATCTTTTGTGGTGTTTGCATATGTAGTCACTCCAGCGATACTAAACTGTAGGCTGAAGGGAAACAACCATTTATATTTTATCTGTCCATCTCTTAGCCGCTTGATGATCATTGAGAACTCCCGTCTCTTCCGCTTTGTTATAGAAGGCAGGTCTGCATAGATCTCTATGGAATGATTCTTCCATTGAAGCTTGTTTACTTTCTTAGCAGCTTCCATCACTGCTGCTTTTGTAGAGTATTCATGGAAGCAAGCTACAATGTCTCCTATGCGTCCGTCCTGTTTAGGGCCCAACGCTCTATGTGCACGATCCAATTTAAGGCAATAACCGATCGCTTCCAACCCTGCTTCTTGCAGGATACTTGCACAGAGCTGTTCCACCAATATTTTACAATCCAAATATTCTTCACTTTCAGGGACACCTCGTATTCATATATTGGATCGCCGTGCTCTGTTTTCTAGATCCTCCAGTTTGGACCATATGTCCTTTTGCGCACCCTCCATGCTGTCCATTTTTTCTTGGATAGTATGTATCTCTCCCTCCTGCCCCTCGAGTTTGTTCTCCACCTCCTCAAGCCACTGTCCTACTTCCCGCATGTCCATCCGCCACCCTTCCAGCCAGGTTTGCACCTCAGTTTTAAATGCTGAAAGGTCCTGTCTTATGGCTCCAAACGAGTCTTTTAACTCTCCTCTCAGAGCATCATTTTCTCCCCCTTTTCGATATTCTTCGGGGAGGCCGTATCCTCATCACTCGTGGCACTACCAGGTACCATTTTATTTTTCCCGGAGGTGCTGTTAGTTGCAGTTTTGTACGCAAATTTTAAAGATCCGTGGCTCCCTTCCATAGCGCCATTCACCATACCTTCAGTGGGTCCATTGCGGCCACTCTGCAGGGAAACCCTCACTCTGGAATGCCTATTTTTTGGGGTTTAACACGAATGCCAACGGAGCTCAACAGTTAAGCTGCTGCCATGGTCGATGACATCACTTCCTCCCCCCAAGGGAGAGCATTTTGAACTTCTCCCTCTCCAGGAACCGGATGAGGTCCCACAGGTCTAAAATGGGCCAAAACCTCCAGTCCTTTTGGGTACCAGACAGTAACGGGAGTAGAAACTCTTGCCCCTGAGGTGGAGGGGGACAGGTTCCACTGCCCTGTCTGACAGAAGACCTGCATGTTCCTGCTGAAGCACGTCCCGGTTAAGGGGAGTCATAGGGGGCTCTCCTAGAAAAAATGGCAGGGGCATCTGTTCAAAGTGGAGGAGGTAACCCTCCCTCACCACCTGTAGGGCCCATGCATCGGTGGTGATGGCGGACCACTGGTCAGTGTAAAATACCAGACACCCCCTCTTATGCTACAGGGCAGGACCTCCTGGTTATGCGCAAGGAGTCAAAAGCCCCCTCCAGGTTGTGCCGGAGACGTGGTCTGTGGTTTTGGGGTTTTAGGCTTACAAGGGTCGTGCCCTTGTCCCTTGGCCTGCTGGCCCTGTTGGGGAGCTGGGAAGGCCGAGTACTGAGGGTAGATTCTGTAAGCCTTCCTCTGCTTCTGGTATAGGGGATTTTTACCTGATGCCTTCCTTCGGGAAGTTTCAGCAGTCTTTTTGGAGAGCCTAGTCCTGGTCATGAACTCAGACTCCAGCTCGGTGGCCTTGTCCATCATTGGCTTGGGACATTGATTAACTTATCCTGCACCCACTGCTCCAAGTTGGAAGACTGTAGCCAGGCCTGGCAGCGGGCAATAATGCCTACCGTGGCTACTTTAGCTGCCGACTTGAAGCCGTCATAAGCCGCCCGAGTCATAAATTTGGAGCACTCTTTCACTGTGGCAATCAGGGTCCAGAACCACTGGAGAGGTTCCTCGGAAAGAACAGTCGAGGACCCATGTCCCTCAAGTACATGCCCATGTACAGCTGGTATGCCTGGATCCAGCTGATGAGCACTGAACCCTGGAAGCATTTCCTGCCCAGAACATCCATGACATGGGCCTCCCTGCACAGAGGCACCGAGGTTTGCTTTTTCTGGCTCTTGAGCCTACGCATGGCCTACCATGGAGTTGTGAGGCAGTTGAGTTTTTTGGAAGCCAGGGCTCCGGTGAACTCAGTCCAGCCACCTGTTCACAATGGGCACTGAGGCTGGTGTTTCCCACATACGGAAAAGCAGCCATTCCAAGATGGGGGGAATGGGCACCATGAGTGCCTCCTTGGGTGGAGCCTCACACTTGAGAATCTCAAGGTCCTCCACAAGAGGCTCCTCCTTGGACTTGGTAGTGAAGGCAAGGGCCTTCGCCATACCCTGGATGAAGTCCAGAAAGGTCAGGTACTCGGAGGGGGGGGGGGTTCTGAAGGCGTGTCCCTGTGGAGAAGAGTATCTAGGGACTCGTCATCCTCAGTCTCCCACTTTGACCCAGAGTCGGAGGAGATCTCGAGGGTCCTCCTGGCTTTGGGCTCGCATCCCAGCCCAAACAGCCCAGGGCCCCCCATGTGCCTGTGCTCCGAGTTGGGAGCGCTGTGCGGGGAAGTCCTTGGCCCCAAGTGGAACTGGGACTAGTGCAGAGGGGTCTCTTGAGGCCAGTGGCACTTGACAATCAGCTCCACCTCCAGGGACTCCACTGTTGTGGAGGAGCTGGTAGTCGGGAGTGATGACCCAGAGGAACTGGGCATCAGAGCCTGCTGTTGGGCCATGAAGGCAGGTAAGCTGCATTGCAAGGCCGCCATCCAGGCCTTGAGGTCAGAAAACTCTGCAGTCATTGGCACGGGCACCGAAGACCTCAGGCCCAGCACCATCGAGGGGGTGTCCTCAATGAGGATAGCCTCAGAGGACCAAGACCAATCTCCAGATGCTGATGGCATCTTCTTCCCGCCGGGGCAGCTTCAAGGGTCACTCCCAGCCATTATCCTCAGCCTTGCATCGAAGGCTCCAAAGCCAGGTACCATGGGACTTGCCCATGGCCCAGGACTCATCACTCGACGAGGCCATTGACGACATCCAGCTCTTCGAGGGGCGACTCTACCCGAAGGAGCCCCAGTTCGATGCCCCATGACCTCTGTACTGGCCCTTGAGGGCGCTGGTCCCGCGGACGACTCCAGGGCTAAGTCAGTCTTATGAAAAATCGACTCGTGCTGCTTCTTATGGCCTCGGAGGGCCTTGGGGGTCATCTGCTAGCAGAGACCAAATTCCAAGGCATCATGATCTGCCTGAGGCACTGAAGGCAACAATCATGCAGATCCATGTGCAACATATTATGTGTACAACGGTCGCAAGGCTTGAAGCCACTGACCGAGGCCATGGCGGGGAATTCGGCCCCCACAAGGTCGATCTCTCTTGGCCCAGCCAGAAAGGGCACGAAACCCCGTGCACCAGAGAAAGAAACCGAGGGGCAACAAAAAAGAACCTGAGAAAAACCATGAAGCGAGAACACCCCTATGTGAGGACTGACTTCTTGCTTGTTCCCAGAGAATAGGGATACAATTAGGAGGTGATGATGGACATGGGGGAGGGATGCTGAAGAGAGGAAATAAGGTGACAGGGAGATGTTGGACATGAGTGAATAGGGTCACAGGAGGGGATCAGATGCTGAACATAGGGGAGGAGGTGACAGGAAGATGCTGGTACCTGCATCTGGAGGTTTAGGGACACAGAGGAGGTTACAGAGACACAGAGGGAATGCTAAACATGTGTGGGGGAGGATTAAGGTGACAGGATAGATCCTGGATGCAAGGGGAACAGGGACACACAGAGGCGAGTTGTTGGATAGAGGGGATAGGGACACTTCGATTCCTTCAATTCTTTCACCTTGCTGCTCCTCATGCCTGGAACAAACTACCTGAGTCTGTGCATCAGGCTTCATCCTTGGCCCTTTTCAAATCCAGGCTGAAAACTCACCTCTTCAAGGTCGCTTTTGGATCCTGATCCGCTTAGTCTCCTGTGTTTCCTTACCACTTCCTTAGATGTATCCTTGTCCTCAGCTGGTGTGTTGTCTGCCTTGACTAGATTGTAAGTTCTAGGGAACAACGTGTCTGTACAGCGCTGCATAAGCCTTGTAGCACTATACAGCGTAGTTACTCACCTGTAACAGGTGTTCTCCAGGAGCAGCAGGAATCAGTCCTCACTTATGGGTGACGTCGGCGCCGACGGAGCCCTCGCGGAGCAATTTTCCCCAGCTTTCAAAGAAAGCCTTTGGGAATTGCAGCGCGCATGCGCGGTCGTCTTCCCGCCCGAGGGTGCCATCTTAGCCAGTCAGATGACATAGCTAAAAAAGACAGCATAAAAATTTGCAAAAAGAACATAAGCAGACGATTTCAACTCCAAGGGGAGGAGGGAGGGTAGTGAGGACTGATTCCTGCTGCTCCTGGAGAACACCTGTTACAGGTGAGTAACTACGCTTTCTCCAGGACCAAGCAGGAAGTCAGTCCTCACTTATGGGACTCCCAAGCTCAAGGCTACCGGAGACCCTAAGCACAAAAAAGAGCTCCCTCTAGCTCAGCAGCACAGAAGGATAGAATCTTCGCTGAATTATCACCCACCGGTAGCCCACATCCGGGATGGAGGGTAGGAGTTGCTCAGACCTCAAAGAGATTACGGAGGACTGCCTGTCCGAAAGCACTGTCCCTACGGGACTCCCTCTCGAGACAGTAATGGACCGCAAAAGTCTGGCTCGAAGACCAAGTAGCGGCCCGGCAGATGTCTGCCAGCGGAACAGAGCGGAGGTAAGCCACTGACGTGGCCTTTGCCCGAACGCAATGAGCCGTGACTCTACTTTCTAAGGAGAGTCCGGCTGCCCCATAAGCCCAAGAGATACAGTCCGCAACCCAGATGGACAGAGTACGCTTGGAGACCGGGAGCCCCAATCTATTGGGGTCAAAAGACACAAAAAGCTGAGCAGCTTTACGGTGCTCCCGCGTACGGTCAAGGTAGAAGTTCAGAGCCCTTCTACAGTCCAGGGTATGGAGGACCGTCTCAGCTCGGCTGGAGTGTGGTCTGGGAAAGAAGGTTGGAAGTACCACCTCCTGATTGATGTGAAAAGGGGAGACCACTTTAGGCAGAAATTTCGGATGAGTCCGTAGGACCACCCTATTCTTGTAGAACCTAGTGTAAGGGGGATCAGACACGAGGGCCTGCAATTCACTTACGCGTCTAGCGGAAGTGAGGGCTATCAAGAACAGTGTTTTCCAAGACAGAAAACGGAGAGAACAGGTAGCCATAGGTTCAAAAGGCGGACAGGTGATCCGCTGCAAAACCACATTCAGGTCCCAGTCAGGCGCTGGCGGGCGCAGAGGTGGTTTGAGTAGAAGGAGACCTCGGAGAAACCTCGCTACGAGAGGGTCATTGGAGAGAGGTCTGCCGTCCACCGGCACATGATGTGCTGAAAGAGCACTGAGGTGAACCTTGACGGAGTTGGACTTAAGTCCCAGATTAGAGAGGTGCAGCAAGTACTGCAAGATCACCGACACCGGGCAGGAGAAGGGATCCTGAGACTGTTGGGTACACCAGACTGCAAAGCGACGCCATTTAAGGGCGTAGCATTTGCGGGTGGAAGGCCGTCGCGAAGCCAAGACGACCTCCTCCACCTCCGCCGGCAGGAGAAGGGGAGCAAGGACTACCCTCTCAGCAGCCAGGCCATGAGGTTGAGAGACCTGAGGTTGGGGTGCAGGAGGGACCCCTGATCCTGAGTGAGGAGATCCGGTTGTACCCCCAGAGGGATTGGATCCTCCACCGCCAGTTGCAGCAGGAGCGGAAACCACGGCTGCCTGGGCCAGCGAGGGGCCACCAGGATCATGAAGGCTTTTTCTCGGAGAACCTTGAAAAGAGTCCGAGAGACTAGCGGGATGGGAGGGAAAGCGTACAGAAGGCTCCCCGACCACGAGATCAGAAAGGCGTCCGCCGCAACCCGAAGGGGGTGTGGCTGACGAGAGCAGAAGCGAGGAAGCTGCCGGTTGTGAGGACTGGCAAAGAGATCCACCGTGGGGAGACCCCACTTGAGGAAGAGCTTCTGAACTACCAAGGGATCCAGACGCCACTCGTGCGGCTGGAGGACCCTGCTGAGTTTGTCTGCAAGGCAATTCTCTTGGCCCGGGAGATAAACTGCCTTGAGGAGAATGCCGTGACTGACGGCCCAAGAGCAGAGCTTCTGTGCCTCCCGGCAGAGGAGGAAGGAGCCCGTGCCCCCCTGCTTGTTCACGTAGAACATGGCAACTTGATTGTCCGTCTGGACAAGGACGGACTGTTGGGAAGTCAGGTGGGAGAAGGCCTTGAGAGCTAGGCGGATCGCCCTGAGCCCCAGGAAGTTGATCTGCTGAGCAGACTCCCACGTGGACCAGAGGCCCTGAGTACATGCCTCTTGGCAATGTGCTCCCCAGCCCAGGAGGGATGCATCGGTGGTTAGCACCCGGGTCGGCTGAGGTGACTGGAAAGGCATTCCGAATATCAGGTTCGGCTGCCGGAGCCACCACCGGAGGGACGAGACCAGCGGCTCG
Source organism: Ichthyophis bannanicus (assembly GCA_033557465.1). Classification (NCBI taxonomy): domain Eukaryota; kingdom Metazoa; phylum Chordata; class Amphibia; order Gymnophiona; family Ichthyophiidae; genus Ichthyophis; species Ichthyophis bannanicus. Next base: position 100,434,602 of record CM066032.1, on the reverse strand, counting down.
GAGACGCGCACTAGGTCTGCTAGGCCGCCCGTGGCTTGTCGCCACTGCTGGCGGAGACACCATTGAGCAGACCGCATATTCAGGCGGGCATTGGGGGTCACATGGACGGTGGAAGCCATATGGCCGAGCAGTCTCAGGAAGCGCCTGGCGGAGACCAGGGGCTGGCTGCGAAAGCGGTCGGCTAAGTCCATGAGCCGTTGAGCCCTGTCGAGCGGTAGGTACGCTCGCGCCTGAGGAGTGTGCAGCCTTGCGCCGATGAACTCGAGATCCTGTGAGGGGAGCAAAGTGGACTTTGCGAAGTTTATAACAAAGCCCAAGTGCTGCAGCAGAGTCACCGTGCGGCACGTGGCGTTGGTGACCTCCTGAGCGGACGCTGCTCTGATGAGCCAGTCGTCGAGGTACGGAAAGACATAGAGGCCGTGAAGCCGGAGATGGGCCGCCACGACCGCGAGACATTTTGTGAAGACTCGCGGTGCGGAGGACAGGCCAAAGGGCAGTACTCTGTACTGGTAATGATTTCCTGCCACCACAAACCTTAGGTATTGGCAGTGGCTTGGGTGGATGAGGATGTGCGTGTAGGCATCCTTTAGATCCAAGGAGCATAGCCAATCTCCCTGCTGGAGGTAGGGCAGAAGGATTCCAAGGGTAAGCATTTTGAACTTCTCCCGCACAAGGAACTTGTTGAGGTTGCGCAAGTCCAGGATGGGTCTGAGGCCCCCTGTTCTCTTTGGTATCAGAAAATACCTTGAATAAAAGCCTTGACCTCTCAGGTGGTGTGGCACCGGTTCCACCGCCTGTTCCTGCAGAAGACCTGCTAACTCCTGAAGGAGCAACTCCCTGTGCAGAGGGGGGCGCGGAGGTTCTCCCGGAAAATAGGAGGGAGGGACCTGATGGAAGTGGAGAAGGTAGCCTTCTCGCACGACCTGAAGCACCCAGGCATCTGCGGTGATGCTGGACCACCTGTGGGCGAAGTGAACCAGCCGGCCTCCGGTGCTGGGAGGAACCAGCGGGGGGGGAGAGGCTATGCTGAGCGAGTCAAAAGCCCCCACCCTGCTGAGCAGGGGCTGGTGGTGCAGGCTTGGGGGCTTGCTGCCTACGGGACCCGTTACCCCGTCCCTTGGCCTGCTGGCCCTGTTGGGGAGCTGCAGGGGCCTGATAATGGGGGTAATGTTTGTAGGCAGCCGCCTTCCTCGGGTAAAAGGACATTTTCCCCGAGCCCTTCTTTTTCTGGGAAGGGGCGGAGGTCTTCCTAGAAAGCCTGGTCCTGGTGAGAGTCTCAGTCTCAATTTGTGCAGCCTTTTCCGCCATGGGCTTGCCAAAGAGGTTTTCGCCTCGGCAGGGGACATCGACCAACTTGTCCTGTACCCAGGGCTCAAGGTCTGACGACTGAAGCCAAGCCTGTCGGCGGGCACCGATGCCGGCTGCGGCCACTCGAGCCGAGGCTTCAAAGCCATCATAGGCTGCTCGGGACATGAACTTTGAGCATTCCCGAATGCCCGTGGACAAGGCTAGGAACCTCCGCAAGGGCTCCTCGGAGAGACCAGCGGAGAATCCGGCTAGCTCTTTAGCCAGATCCCGGAGATACATGCCCATGTATAGCTGATAAGTCTGGACACGACATGCGAGCATAGAGCCCTGGAAGCACTTCTTGCCAAGGCCATCCAGGTTACGGGCCTCCCTTCCAGGAGGCACCGAGGAGTGCATCTTCTGGCTCTTAAGACGATGCATGGCCGATTCCACTACCATGGAATGGTGTGGCAGCTGTGCCTTTTGAAAGCCAGGGCTCTTGCGGACCCGATAGATAGAATCGACCCGCTTGCTCAGGACCGGCGCGGAGGCCGGACTCTCCCACATGCGGAAGAGTAATCGTTCCAGCATAGGAGGAACCGGCACAGTAAAGTGTTCCCTCGCGGGAGAGTCATACTGGAGGGCGTCGAGCTCTTCGGCTCGAGGCTCCTCCTCGGGATCCGCAGGGAAGGCCAAAGCCTTGGCCATATCCCTAACGAAGTCCGAGAACCGGGCATCCTCCGGGGGGGACTGCTTCCGAGGCTCGGACTCCGGTGAGTCCGATGGGACACACCGAGTCCGGAAAGAATCAGGTGACTCTTCCTCCTCAGACTCCCAGACCGACTCCGACGAGGACTCGGTGGGGTCGGCCCGGGCAGGGTGCGGCGCCAGCCGCCCCGACGCCGAGGGAGTCGGCGTCGGCGACCTCGGTCCCGAACGGGAGGCCGAGGGTGACCTCGACCGAGGATCGACTCGAGTTCTCATCGACTCGAGGATCGGCTCGGTCTCCGGGGTCGACTTGGACGTCGACGTCCCGGCGGTCGGGGCAGCGGCGCCAGCGAAGCCAGCGAGCAGTGCCCTCTGCTGGTCCATGAAGGCAGACAGTCTGCTCTCCAAGGCCGTCAACCTGAGTCCGAGCTCAGGTGACCCAGCAGCCCCCGACTCGGGCCCCGACGGCGTCGGGCCCGACGTCGGCTGTCGCGGAGGCGAGTCCAGAAGGACCACAGAACTTACCCGGGCAGGCATCTCCGACTCCAGGCGAGGTCGCTTCGGGATGTGTTCCTTCTCCAAGGACCCGGGGCGGCTGTCGGGGCTATGCGACCTGGCCCTCGCGGAACCAGGAGCGTCCACCGACGCCGCCCTCGCGGGTTTTTTCCTTCCGACGATGGTCCCCGGAGGGAGATCCCCGGTCGGAGGAGCTCCGGCGACGGTCCGAGCTGGAGCCTTTCGACGCGGAGGCCTCCGACGAGGTCCGGGTACGGCTGGGGTCAGCGAAGATTCTCTCACGCTGATGCCGCCGACTTCTCAATGCCTTTGAGGACAGTTTGCTGCAGGGCCCACAGATCAGTTCCTCATGATCCGGGCCCAGGCAGCGGAGGCAAAAGTCGTGTGTGTCGGTTAGTGACATATTTCGGTCACACCGACCACACCACTTAAACCCACTGGCAGCCATCGGGGGAAAAAGGGCCCCTGCGAGGTCAAAGGACCGGGCTGCCAGGGAAACCGAAAACGAAAGCTGACTAAGTCAGAAAAACCGAAAAAAGTAAGAGGACTCGAGACCGGCGTCGCGAGTCCGGGCGGGAAAACGATCGGCGTCGAACCGAAAGAAAAAAGGATAAAATAAAGAAGAAAATCAACTTTTTCGCGGGGACAAGACGGGGACGTCTGTAGGGCTCCGCGGAAAAAGAAGACTGGCTAAGATGGCACCCTCGGGCGGGAAGACGACCGCGCATGCGCGCTGCAATTCCCAAAGGCTTTCTTTGAAAGCTGGGGAAAATTGCTCCGCGAGGGCTCCGTCGGCGCCGACGTCACCCATAAGTGAGGACTGACTTCCTGCTTGGTCCTGGAGAACAATGGTCACTAATAGTAGTAGTAGTAGGTGACTGCTGGACATTGGGGGGATGCTAGTCATGGGGGACATAAAGACATAGCAGAGGTCATGGGTGTAAGTAAGAAGATAGCTTGGAGAAAACCACAGAGTTGGGGAGAGAGAGAAGAGATATTGAACGGAGGGGAGAGAGAGTGTGAGCTGGAAGGGAGGGTCAGAATGAGACGAAATGCTTAAGGAGAGGAAAAGAGGGAGGAGATGCTGGGGGTGGGGTCGGGGGAGATTGGAGAATAAGGCAGTGGGGAATGGGAGAGCCAAGGTAAGATGGACAGTTGTACGTAGATGCAGCAAAAAGAAGATTGAAGACTGCATTTTAAGGAGTGAAATCTGAGAGCCTAGAGAAACAGAAAAACAAATGAAAGGAAAGAGCAATGTCAGAGATGGATATAAAGGAGGAAATGAAGACAGGAGAGGAGAGAATTGGGCAAATGGACTGGAACCCCTAGAGAGAAAGTTAAGAGAAGACAAAAAGCACAATCCAGAGACTGAGGTCAACACTAGAAAAATAAAATGGCTGAACAACAAAGGTAGAAAAAAAATGTATTTGTAATTTCTTGATTGGAATAGATCCGTTTTTGGAATTTACATCACCTGCTATTTTAATATTTGGCGCAGTACCGGGGTGGTGGAGAGGGGGATGCAGTGCCATTTCTATTTCTCTGGTGTTGCACACTTAGGGTTGCCAACTGGCTCCAGATGCACCCGACAGGCTTGATCCAGTCCTGGGTTTACCACATTGCATGCAGGGACATGTAGTTTTGTTTTTCTTATAGAGTGCAATGGAGAAATCAGAACTACATGTCCCTGCATGCAATGGGGTAAACACAGGAATGGATCAAGCCTGTCGGGCGCATCTGGAGCCAGTTGGCAACCCTAGTTGCACTGCGTACAGAGTCTGGCTTCTTGGGATTTTAGTTTAATTTTTGTCTACATATTTCTATAGTCAGTGTGTGCTCTCTGTTTAGAATATGTGTCTAAGGCAGGTATTCTGTCAGCAGTGAGTGTCATGTAAGGGATCTGTAGTAATGTGGCTTGTTTAATGTTCTCAACAGGTGGTGCTGACGTATTAACGGTGTTGCCTTTTTCTAGGTAAGCCCTCAATGGTGCGGTTATGCAATGGTAGATTTGTTCTATCCAGATCGACTTTTATAGGGTTTTGTCTTACTTCATAACACACATGGAACTGGAGAAGTTGTTGTTGCAATCAGACTTTTTTCGTATGGTGAGCTCTACAGGAAAATGCTAAAATATAACCATAAAAATATCATCAATTTGTGGTGCTCCTTTCATTTGCAAAGCTATACAACTTGCAGATCTTTCCAAATGAATACCATGAATGCGCTGTGAGAAAAACCTCACTCATTCGCCTTCAGTCTCACTCACTGGAAAGGTAAATCTCACTCTTTGGAATGGGTCACCCTTGACATCTCTGAAACACCTCTGAGACAGTTTTCCATGAAACCGCTGCAATAGCAGGTCTTTTGAGCTCTCAGGCAACCATTACTCTGCAGGTCAGTCATGGGAAAAGACATTTTCCCCCTTAGCACCGGCTGAAACTTCAGAGGGAAGCATAGATCCCCCTCCCCAGATAGCCCGGGACAGTGGTTGGCAGAATAACAGACCACACCCACATATATACACTATACTGCTTAAACACCGTCCCCGAGATGTATACAAACACACACACACATACACCATACCTTGGGAAACAGACAGAAACACACTGTACACTGAAGCACGCTGCCCTTCCAGACAGATACACACACACTTCCAGACCCTGTATTACACCATTCAGACAGAGCTTAATCACCCACAAAAGCACCCATACTTCGTTTCCCAGGAGCCAGATGATTAAAGAAGTGGGCTGAGAACCAAGGCCGCTCAGGGTTCAAATGCAGCTGCCCTGCCTTGTGATCTTGCACAAGTCATTTAATCCTCCTCTGTCTCAGGTACCAAATAAACAGATTGTCAGCCCTCTGGGGACTGGAAAATACCTGCTGTATCTGAACGTAATTGATCTTTTTATTCTTTTTACTAACTCTGTACACCGCCATGCTGCTACTTGTGAAAGGCGGTTAAGCAAATTTTGAAATAAACATAAACAAAACCATCTTGAGCTACTTACTATTAGTCGTTGATGCTCCTGGCTCAAGTCTTTCTACTGCTATTTAAGTATTTGTTTGTCTTTTTTTTTTTCAAATCCAGCATACCTGTCCTCACTTGGTTTGCAGCTTGTCGTGCTGTGAGGGCTTGTGTGCATCAGTGATGCTGAGAGCTAAACTATCGGTAGTTTAACTACTGGCAGGGTCTCCCAAGATGGACAGGACTCAGCTGAGATGCCAGACCAAGGCAAACCACCCATCTGGGCAGCAGCAGAATGGGATAGTGTTGACAGCGGAGGATCACATTTCTGTGACAACGGCAACAACACCAAACTTAAACTGCACGGAAGAAAAGCCTGGAAATCTACTTCTGTATCTTGCCATGAAAACCCAATGGATAGTTACAACAAAACAAATTGTGCTGTAGTGCTGGAAGATGAGAGCCCCAGGTTGGAAGGCACTCAACTAGCTACAGGGGAAGAGCTGAAGACTTTACAGAGTAAAGCCAGCATTTATGATGTGGTTGGATCAAAGCCCTCGGGACGTCTGACTGCTGATGTAGCTGCACATGAAATGAGAGTCAGAAGCTGTAAAGATGTATTACACATTGGAACATGGAACGTACGAAGCATGAACCAAGGGAAGTTGGAGGTGGTCAAGAATGAAATGGAACGCGTACAACTTGATCTGTTGGGTGTCAGCGAACTGAAATGGACTGGCATCGGGCACTTTGCATCAGATGATCACATGGTCTACTATGCTGGAAATGAAAGACAAAGAAGAAATGGTGTTGCATTTATAATAAAGAAGAAACTTGCAAGAACTGTAATGAAATACAATGCAGTCAGCGAATGCTTAATCTCTATTCGTCTACGAGGAATGCCTATCAACACAACTATAATTCAAGTATATGCCCCAACAACAGCTGCAGAAGAGACTGAAATTGAAGAGTTCTATGAACAAGTACAAGCTGAAATTGACAGAACATGCAAACAGGATATCCTGATAGTCACGGGTGATTGGAACGCAAAGGTTGGCAACAAAGAAGAAGACAAAGTAGTTGGAAATTATGGACTTGGCAACAGAAATGAAGCTGGAGAAAGACTGATAGAATTCTGCAAGACCAGCGATCTATTCATCTCAAACACCATCTTCCAGCAACACAAGTGGCAACTGTACACATGGACTTCACCCAATGGATTGTATAAAAATCAAATTGACTACATCTGTGGAAGTCAACGATGGAAAAGCTCTATAACATCAACAAAGACAAAACCTGGAGCTGACTGTGGTACAGATCATCAACTACTAGTATGCAAACTCAAGCTAAAGCTGAAAAAGAGCAAACCACTCATTAATGCAGCAAAATATGACCTTGAGAATATACCACTGGAATTTAAAGACTGCCTGCAAAATCAATTTGCTGCTTTAGATACAAATGATAGAGTTCCAGAAGAGTTATGGAATGACATCAAGAAGGTTGTGTTGGAATAAAGCGAGAAGTCTCTACAAAAGGTAAAAAAGAAAAAACGGCCAAAATGGATGACGGAAGAAACTCTGAAAATTGCCCAGAAACGCAGAGAAGCTAAAGCCAGAGGAGAAAGAAAGACAATCACAGAACTCAACAGAGATTTCCAACGTGCAGCAAGACAGGACAAGGAAAAGTACTACAATGACGCATGCAAGGAAATAGAAGCAGAAACTATTACAGGAAGAACAAGATCGGCTTTCCTAAAGCTACGAGAGTTAAAGAAAAAGTTCCAGCCTCGAATTGGAATGTTACAAGATGCTCAAGGTTCTATGTTGAATGATGCTGAGAAGATCAAGAAAAGATGGAAGGAATATACAGAGTTTTTATATGATAAAAATCAAGTGGACCAACAGCCGTTTCAACCTGTACCTTATGATCGGGAACCATTGGCGATGAAAGAAGAAGTGGAAGCAGCTTTGAAAGACTTATCAAAGAACAAAGCACCAGGCATTGATAGCATTCCCATAGAAGTATTACAGCAATCTGATGCAGCTGTTATCGTACTTACAAGGCTCTGCCAAGAAATATGGAAGACAACATCATGGCCAACTGACTGGAAAAGATCTGTGTTTATATCAATACTAAAGAAAGGTGATCCAACTGACTGTGGAAATTATCGCACAATCGCTCTGATCCCACATGCCAGCAAGATTCTACTGAAGATTATTCAAAAGAGACTACAATCATACCTGGAACAAGAACTACCTGAAGTGCAAGCAGGGTTCAGAAAAGGGCGAGGAACGAGAGACATCATTGCGGATGTGAGATGGATCCTTGAAAAGACTAAAGAATACCAAAAGGATATCTATTTGTGCTTTATCGACTATAGCAAAGCTTTTGACTGTGTAAACCATGAGAAACTCTGGGCCACATTAAGAAGCATGGGTATACCAGAACACCTGATCATTCTCTTGCACAATCTGTACATTGATCAAGAAGCAACAGTTCGAACGGAACAAGGAGAAACAGAATGGTTTAAAATAAGCAAAGGTATAAGACAAGGCTGCATACTTTCCCCCTACCTGTTTAATTTATATGCAGAACAAATCATCAGAGAAGCAGGATTGTTTGAAGACAACAGAGGTATGAAGATTGGTGGAAGACTCATCAACAACCTTCGCTATGCTGATGATACCACATTACTGGCTGAAAGTGAAGATGATCTGAAACATTTGCTTCTCACAGTCAAAGAACATAGTCTGAAAATGGGCCTGCACCTTAATGTAAAGAAGACAAAGATCATGACAACTGGCATAATCAACAGGTTCATCGTCGAAGAAGAAGAAATTGAAATTGTGAATAACTTTAACCTACTTGGATCAACTATCAATAAAGAAGCAACAAGCAGTCAAGAAATCAGATGATGCATTGCTCTTGGCAGAATGGCTATGAAAGACCTAGATAAGATTCTCAAGAGCAGAGATGTCTCTCTCCATACAAAGATTCGACTTGTTCAAGCCATGGTATTTTCAATAACATCATATGGATGTGAAAGCTGGACAGTGAAAAAGATAGGAAGAAAACTGATGCCTTTGAATTATGGTGCTGGCGGCGAATACTGTGTATACCATGGACTGCCCGAAGAACAAACCAGTCTGTACTAGAGGAGATCAAACCTAAGCTTTCTTTAGAAGCTCAGATGACAAGACTTCGACTTTCATACTTTGGACACATCATGCGGAGAGAGAGATCATTAGAGAAAGACATCATGCTTGGCAAGATAGAAGGTCAACGCAAAAGAGGAAGGCCAGCAATGAGATGGATCGATACAATAACAGCAGCTACGGGTACCAGTCTGTCAACAATGAGCCGCCTGACTGAAGACCGAACACAATTTAGGATAGCTATCCAGAGGGTCGCCATGAGTCGACTCCGACTCGACGGCACTTAACAACAACAAACAACATAGGGCCTGATATTTCAACCATTAGGTGATGGTAAGGCGGGAAAAAAACAGCCTTACCCATGTAAGTGGCGCATATCTGGATATCTGGCATCTTCAGTCGACCAGTGAGGGATGAATAACATAAGAACATAAGAAGTGCCAAAGTGAGTCAAACCAACGTCCATCAAACCCAGTATCCTGTTTCCACATGTCCCTGGCAGGCTCCCAAAAAGGTACACAGGTTCCACAATGCTTGTCCCAGGGTAAGCAGTGGATTTCCCAGGTCCTCTTTAATAATAGTTTATGGACCTTTCCTCCAGGAACTTGTCCAAACCTTTTTTAAACCCAGCTACATTAACAGCTTTTACTTTATCCTCTGGTAATGAATTTGAGTTTGATTACACATTGAGTGAAAAAATATCTTCTCTTATTAGTCTTAAATGTGCTACATTATAGCTTCACTGCGTGTCCTCTAGTCTTTCTACTTTTTGATGGAGTAAACAACCGATCTACATTTAGCCATTCCACTTATTCATTAATTTATAGACCTTTATCACATCTCCCCTCAGCCATCTTTTTTCCAAGTTGAAGAACCCTAACCTTTTAAGCTTTTCCTCATACGGGTATCCTTCAATCCTCATTACCATTTTGGTGGCTCTTCTCTGTACCTTTTCTAATTCTGCTATATCCTTTTTAAGCTATGGCGACCAGAACTGCACACAATATTCAAGGTGCAGTCACACCATGGAACGATACAGAGGCATTATAACATATTATCCACGATGATGCCTAAATCTTTTTCCTGCGTGGTGGTTCCTAATGTGGAACCTTGCATCATGTAACTGTAGTTTGGGTTGTTCTTTCCTAGGTGCATAACTTTGCATTTGTCCATATTAAATTTCATCTGTCATCTGGACGTCCAGCCTTCCAGTTTATCAAGGTCCTGTGATCAACTGTCAGTATTCACATGACTTAAATCAACCAATGAAAGATGGCTTTAATGTTTAAAATGGCCACATTCGCTCTCTGTTCCATTTTCACAATGGCAAAGACCATCAGAGACCATCAGAAATGGAAATTACACTTACCTGGTAATTGTTGTTCCTTGAGTAACTACAGTTTAGTCCTCCACCTCTGGGTAGTGTACCTCCTCCTGCAGCTTGGAGACTGGGCATGTCAAAATCATGACATCACTGGATATACCCTGCTGGTCTCTCCCATCAGTCCCCAGTGAACTATTGACAAAGCAGACTCAAAGGAGCAACAAATAAGTAGCTATCATATGCCAAACAATCTTAACATCACTGAACACATAAACTGACGTATTGAACTACGAAACCAATTGGGGGGGGGGGTTTGTTCACTTTATTGACCTTCTCGTTTCCCCTCTATGCCTAGTCAAAAACAAGGGAAAGCAGAGTAGACAGAACAAAGAGATAACAAATAGAGACCAATAAGACTCAATTAAAGTCTCCACTCACCTGCAGTCTTGCACTTCTCCCAACGGAACCAGCACTGCAAACCAATCCATCCCCGGGCAGGAATGAGGACTAAACTGTAGTTACTCAAGGAACAACAATTACCAGGTAAGTGTAATTTCCATTTCCTTATCGTCCTTACAGTTTAGTCCTCCACCTCTGGGATGTAAAAGAGCAGTAATCATTGGGAGGGCCCGTTCCAGCCAGAACGCAACACCGCCGCCCCGAAACAGGCATCATTTGCCGCCAAGACACCCAGGCAGTAGTGTCTACTGAGAGTATGAAGGGAAGACCAGGTGGCCACTCTACAAATTTCCACCACTGGAACCAAACTGTGCTCCACCCGGGAAGCCGCTTGCGCTCTAGTAGAGTGAGCTCTTAAGCCTGCTGGTACTGGACGACCTTGCAGCAGATATGCTGACGCAATTGCCTCCTTAATCCATCTGGAAATGGAGGCTTTCGCAGCTGCCTCCCCTTTGCAGGGGCCTCCAAACAACACGAAAAGATGATCCGATTTGAGAAAATTCTCCGAAACTTTTAAATACTGCCGCAACACCCTTTTGATGTCTAAATGGCGTAAACTATGGTCCGAAACTTCCCCCTCCACCGAGCTCAAAGTCGGCAGAGAGACCGTTTGGTTTAGATGAAACGGAGATACCACCTTAGGCAAAAACGATGGCACTGTTTGCAACACCACCTTTTCCCTGGAAAAAGTAAAGAACAGCTCTCGACAAGACAGCGCCTGTAACTCCGAAATTCGCCTCGCTGAGCAGATGGTTACCAAAAACACTGTCTTTAAGGTTAAATCTTTAACCAACGCCTGGTGTAACGGCTCAAATGATTTCTTAGCCAACGCTCCTAAAACCAGGTTGAGATCCCACGGCGGAACCGTGATCCTACGTGAAGGCCGCAGCCTGTATACAGCCTTAAGAAACCGCAAGACATCTGCATGCACACCTAGAGCGACTCTCTGGACCTTACTTCTATAGCATGACAGCGCCGCTAACTGAACTCTCAAGGAACTGGCTGCCAGGACTTTATCAAACCCGTCCTGCAGGAAACTTAACACCAAAGGAATGGATACTGTAGCCGCGTGTACCTGCCTTCACGAACACCAATCCTCGAAAATACGCCATATGCGCACATATGCCAGAGACGTAGACTTTTTTCTCGCTCTCAGCAAAGTAGTGATGACTGCTGCCGAATAACCTTTCTTCCTCAACCTTGCCCTTTCAATGGCCATACCGTAAGCGAGAACTGGTCCACCTGAGGCATTCGCAGCAGACCCTGTAGCAACAGATTCTCCAATGCCGGTAACCTCCAGGGATCCCCGTAGAGTAACCGAATGAGATCGGCATACCATGGGCGCCATGGCCAGTCTGGGGCGACCAACAACACTTTCCCCCGATGCGCTTCAATGCGCTGCACCACTCAACCTATGAGCACCCACGGAGGAAAGACATAAAGGAGACCTGATGATGGCCATCGTTGTATCAGGGCGTCGATACCTTCCGACATCCTCTCGCGTCGTCTGCTGTAGAAGCGACCCGATTTCGCTGACTGAAACGTCGCCATAGGATCCATTATCAGCGGCCCCCATTTGTGCACTATCTGAGCAAACACGGCCGGATACAACTCCCATTCTCTGGCATCTAATCTGACTCTGCTGAGGAAGTCTGCTGTCACATTGTCCTTCCCTGCAATATGTGCTGCCGAAATCGCCGGCAGTCGAGGCTCTATCCAGGCAAACAGATCGTCTGCTTCGGCTTCTATGGCTACGCTTCTGGTTCCGCCCTGTCGATTGATGTAGGCCACCGTCGCTGAGTTGTCCGACAAAACTCGCACCGCCTGACCTGACACCGTAGCTTCAAATGCCTGCAGCGGACCGCTCTCAATTCCAGCCGATTGATTGACCACTGGCTCTCCTGTGCATTCCAAATGCCCTGCGCAAAAAGATCTCCGCAATGTGCTCCCCATCCTGCTAGGCTCGCGTCCATTAGTAAGGGAAGCCACTCCGGTTGTTCCAGAGGCATCCCCGCTGCCAGAGATCCCGGCAACAGCCACCAACGTAGTGACTGCCGAACCCGAGGGGGGGGACAGGGAAGGCGCTTGTTCAACGAGCCAGACTGGTGAGACAACCCACGAAGCAATGCTCTCTGAAGAGGCTGCATATGCCAACACGGCTCTGAAGTTGCGCACCAAACGCTGAAGCACCTGTACACGATGAGTCGGCAGAAACACCACTCTTTTCTTGGTGTCGAACCGCACACCCAGATACTCGAGCTCCTGGGACGGCACTAAGTGACTCTTGGTCGCATTGACCACCCATCCGAGATCCTGTAGGAACTTCACCACCTTGCCCATAACCCGGACACTCTGACTTCGCCCGAATCAGCCAATCGTCGAGATAAGGGTGGACCAGAATGCCTTCCTTCCGCAATGCTGCTGCCACCACTACCATGATCTTGGTGAACGGCAAGGGGAGAGCGAACGGCAGAAACGTTTGATGAACATCCCTGATGGGAATGTGCAAATATGCTTCTGTGAGATCGAGAGAAGTCAAGTACTCCCCTTGACGAACCGCTACAATGACCGATCTTAGCATTTCCACCCAGAAATGCGGTACCCGGAGACAGCGATTCACGCCTTTTAAATCTAGAATGGGACGGAGCGAGCCGTCTTTCTTTGGCACCATGAAATAGATGGAGTAGCGACCCAATCCGTAGTCCCCCGAAGAACCGGCACTACTGCTCCCAACTTTAAGAGCCGGTCTAACGTACGACGAATCGCCAGGGTCTTTTGCTGGCCTCTGCAGGAAGACATCACAAACGAGTCCCGCACGGGCTTTGCCAGTTCCAGTGCGTAACCGTTGCGAATGATCTCCAACACCCACTGATCGGACGTGATTTGGGTCCAGGCGGAAAGGAATCCCCGAAGACGTCCCCCTATAGGAAGACTTTCCGCTGGGACCCGCCTCCTTTCATTGTGGTTTTCGAGTAGACGTTGCGGAAGCCGATGCAAATCCTCTATTTGCTCCCCAAAACCCACGAAACCCCTGGGCTCTAGAAACAAATCTTCCTCTTTGAAAACCGCCGAAACGGGAAGTACGAAACCTCCAGAAATCTCGAAACTGCCCCCGAAAGGCCGGCACAGATTTCCCGTTTAGGTTTATCCTCCGGAAGCCTTCCACCCTTAGACTCACCTAAATCCTTAACCAACTTGTCAAGATCATCTCCAAACAGCAACTTGCCTTTAAAGGGAAGCTTACCGAGATGCACCTTAGACGAACCGTCTGCCGCCCAATTCCGTAACCACAAGGACCTCCGAGCGGCGATCAATGACGCTATGCTATTCGCCAGCGTTCTGATCAAGTCATAGTGCACGTCTGCCAGATACGCCGAACCAGACTCTAGCTGATCTATCTGTCTTACACTCTCCTGCTCTAGTTGCGGTGCCTGGCGTAAATGCTGCGACCATCTGAGACATGCTCTAGCCACTCAAGCCCTACAGATAGAGGCCTTAAAGCCAAGGCGTTCGCCTCAAAAGATTGCTTCAACAAACTATTGACCTTTCTATCCTGCGCATCCTTTAACGCCGTGCTACCTTCCAGCGGGATAGTGGTCTTTTTGGTGACCACAGAGACTGCCGCATCCACGTGCAGAGACCGAAATGGTTTCTTGTCCTTATCCGCAAGGGGACAGAGACGGTTCATGGTCCTAACCCCTCGTAGACCTGCCTCCGGCTGATCCCACTCCTCCTGGATCATCCGGTCCACCACTCTGTGTACTGGAAACACCACCTGGGTCTGCCACACTGCCTGGATAATGGGATCTTCTACTTCCTCGTCTTCCGGTGGTTGCGCTGTAGCCAGATTCAGCGTTTGGAGAGATTCCGTGATAAGCGCCATTAACTTGGATAGCATAAATAGTTAACATGCTATTCAAGTTAATCTCCCTGTCATCTGTAATTTACGGTGTAACCCCACCGTAAAACTTTTGCCTTTTGTGTAAATAGTTAACATGTTATCCAGGTTAATCTCCCTGTTATCTGTAATTTACGGTATAACCCCACCGTAAAACTTCTTTGATGTTCCATGTAAACCGCACTGATGTCGAATAGCGCGGTATATAAAAGTATTAAATAAAGAAATAAAATAAATAAATAAATAAGCTCATCTTTCCGGAAAATGCAAATGATCTTCGCTTGATCCTCAGGTTCCAGGATTTCACCTTCCTCCAATTCATCCGCACCGGTTTCCAGATCAACTTCTGCTTCATCTGCATCGTGCCACTCTAACTCTGAGGAAGCAAGCTCCCTGATCTTTGCCCTCTTCGGGACCTTCGGAAGAACGCTATCCAACTCCCCTACGTGTGAGTGCTGCCCGGGCAATGTCATCGGCAATGGCTCAGGCACCTTCCCCTGACGCCTCAAACAGAATGCCTGATGCATGATTAATTCAAAATCCGGACAGAAGTCACCTAGCTGTGGCCCTGAGCGTACTGCGGTTAACTCACTAGAGGGCCCAGGCATATCCTCCTGAGAAGGCCCTGGCGGCAATACTAACTGCATGTCCTGTCCGGCTGCCGCCAAAGCAGCCAACGAATCCATAATTACCGCATGCTCCATCTGCTGCTCTACAGTGGTGGACACCGATGCACAGCCCTGACAGATGCCAGTGTCAGCTACAGTACCCCGGCAGGACCCGCAGACCACACACTGTGGCTACGAGGACATTGACACAGCCTCTTTTTTTTTTTTTGTGGTAAATCAAATCACATAAAGAAATTTCAACATAACATTGAAAGGAAAAATGAAAGTAAAATGAATAGCAAAGCGAAGTATCTAACAAAACTGCTGCCCAAAGCAATAAAAGTTGCCTAAAAAAATCTAAAGAAAGACCGCTGAGCAACTTGCTGCCTGACCCCCACACGCGGGCCGCTGTGCCCTCACCACGCGGCCTAAACGTGCAATAAAATGGCCGCCCTGTCGCCCAGTGAAATTTGGCACCAAAAGGCAAAAGCCGCAGCCAACGCGCTCCCCACAGCACGGCCGAGCCCGAAGGCCTTACCTGAAGTGCAGACGCACCCTTACAGTCTGCTCCCGCTCCCGGTAAGCGATCAGCCCTGCAAGCCGTGCAGCCGTGATCGGCAACGGCGAGGGCTGCCCTGCCGACTTCACTGACGACAGCCTGGACCCCGCAACCCGAAGTTCCTCCGACGCACACAGATTCTGTGTGTGTGTGTGTCTGTGGCTTCCCGGGTCCCGGAGCTCTCTCCCATACAGCCAAGGGAGAGAGATCCGACCGGTGAAGTACTTCAGAAAAAAAAAAGTAAATGACCGATAGAATAGGGGGAGTGGGCACTGCTAAAAACAACTTAAAGGGACAGCTCTCTGAAAACACCTGCACTGAAACCAATTTATTCCTCATAACTAAAGAGCTTTTAAACTCCCCCTTGCCAATCAAAAATTAAAGGAAAGTAAATTTGAATATAAATTTAAATCTAATATGGCCCGACTAAATGCTCCTTATCTGTTCCTCCAAGTGAGCCCAGACCACAGGCTCACTACGTCCTCCAGCTGCATGGAGACTGGACACACTGGGGGCTGATGGGAGAGACCAGCAGGGTATATCCAGTGATGTCATGATTTTGACATGCCCAGTCTCCAAGCTGCAGGAGGAGGTACACTACCCAGAGGTGGAGGACTAAACTGTAGGGACGATAAGGAAAGGCCATTATCACCAAACATCAAGCTTCAAAGGGGTACAAAGCCATCTCCAAAGACCTTGGGATTCCTATGTCTACAGTTTGCCATGTCTTCTGCCCATGGAACTCCCAGGATGTGGTGGGAAGAGGAAAATTAATCCAAGAAGCCTTCAAAGATTAGTGCGAACTGTTGGAAAAACACCACGTACAACATCCAAAAAGCTTAAGGCTGACCTGGAGCAATTGGGAGTGGTGGTTTCAACCCACACCATACTTTACACACTAAACAAAGAAGGACTTAATGGGCAAAGGCCAAGGAGGACTCCACTGCGCAAAGACAGATATAAAAAGGCACGCCTGATCTTTGCCCAAACTCACCTTGAAAAACCACAATCCTTCTGGGAAAATGTTCTGTTGATAGATAAAACCAAACTTGAGTTCTTTGGCAATGAAGACCAGTGATACATTTACAGCAAAGAAATGACGTTTATAAGGAAAAAAAACATCCTTCCTACAGTTAAATATGGTGGAGGTTCCATAATGTTGTTTTGCTGCCTTAGGAAGTGGAGGCCTGGAACATATTAAAGGAATCATTAAGTCAGAGGACTACCAAGGTATTTTGGAGCAAAATGTGCTACTTAATGTCAGAAAGCTAGGTCTGGGTCGAAGGTCATGGGTCCTCCAGCAGGACAATGACCCAAAAACATACATCCAAAAGTACAAAAAATGGTTAAAAAGGAAAAAAAATAGACTGTTTTAAACTGGCCAGCAATGAGTCCTGATCTCAATCCAACTGCGAACCTTTGGAAAGAACTGAAATCTGACATTGGTAAAAGGAATCCTGGAAACATTCATGAGTTGGAACAAATCGCAGTTGAAGAGTGGGAGGACCTACCAGCAGACAGATGTAGGAAACTTATAGATGGCTACAAGAAACATTTGGAGGCTGTTATCACTGCCAAGGGTTGGGAAATCAAATATTAGTGAAGGGTGCCATTAATCCTGTCCAGATCATATTTGCTTTTTTTCTCAGAAATTACTACATCTACCTTGCACAGACATCTTTTTTTTTGTTGTATACCTTTGGACATACTATTATTTCTCAAGATATTGTACACAACAAACCTAAAATGCAAGGGTGCCTATAATGTTGACTGTGTAGCAAAGCTTACTGCAAGTGGATGGTATCAAAGGAAACTTAAATAACTTCAAGACTTCAAAAACAGAGGTTAACTACACAGAGCGGTGCATAGAACCCTAAATAAAGGCATTGGGGGGTGACCTGCATGGAGTGGTGGGTACGAGCCTAAACAAAGGTAAAGAGAGGGGTGGCCTGCACAGAGCGGCGGGTACAAATCTAGCCACCTCACTGGCCAGACGGGATGGACCATGCTGGTCCTTGTCTGCCAGCATTTACTACAGTATGTTACAATGAGAAAGGAGTTGAGCTGCTTATAATACAGTAATATTATAGACCTTATGGTTTTCAGAAAAGAACTCAAGACACATCTATTCCAGTGTCAATACAATTTGATGTAAATCCCAGGGGTCGACAAGATGTCACACAATGAAACATGGATACTGTTATGTAAAAATGTAAAAATGTACATATGTAAATTCTGTCCCCTCCTCTTAAGACCTATTTACTGTGTGCTGTGCTTTCCCTTCAAATTAATGTGTTTATACCCCACGATTCTGTCATGATTTGACTATTTCCAATCTGTAATCAAACTGCTACTGATCGCTGGAAGTAGCGGTATACAAATGTATACTAAATAAATAAATAAAATAAATAAATATTGTTGTCTCTGACAGTTTTGTATTTCTGCTGTAGTTATCAGCAACTTCTTTAAGTAAACCCTTTGGTTCGGAATACAAATTCTGGACTGAACACTGTTATTTGGAGAAAGGGAAGAGGAGTGAGTGGAGTTTAAGTGCCAAAGGCCACCCAGTGTATACTGGTCCCACTTCAAGAACCCTAACGTATCCTCAAGAGACTGAAAGACAGCACTGCTCTTGGAAGTTGTGACTACTGTCTAACAAACAATGTGCATAGCCGTTTTAAGGACTCACACAGAGGCAGGGGTTACAAAAAGGATGTACCTGAAGTAATGGAGGGCTAACTGACTTACATGGGATTTGAATGCTCGCTTTCTTTGTTCTCAGTCCACTACTTTAACCATCTGGCTACTGGGAAACTAGATGTGGATGCATGTGTGGTTAAGTAACTTGCCCAAGGCCACAAGACGGGTCAGTGGGCCTGGAATGCCAGCTTCCCTGGTTCCCAGCCTGCTGCTCAAACCACTAGGCCACTCCTCCATTGCCGTAATAGCTGTAATTTAAACAACACTCTACGCACAATCATTTTCACATGAAGTTTGAATGTCAGGCTTGAAACATAGTAAATTTACAGATTTCCTGCTTCATAACACTACTACCATTCAACATTTATATAGGGCTAAAGGTATACACACAACACTGTACCGACACTTAGCAGCTGATTTTACACATGTAAAGTGTGTTTATGTGTGGAAATCAGCATGCACGTGTAAGCAGCAATTTTAGAAAAGATGCTCTTTGTATGTACATCCCATGGCACACAGAGATTTCAAGGTGTGTTCTGGGTGGTCTTTCAAAGTATATGTGTACTGCACATTTTAGAACAGCAATACATGCACACCTTG
Organism: Ichthyophis bannanicus; assembly: GCA_033557465.1. Lineage (NCBI taxonomy): Eukaryota > Metazoa > Chordata > Amphibia > Gymnophiona > Ichthyophiidae > Ichthyophis > Ichthyophis bannanicus. The sequence goes on along the minus strand of CM066032.1, from coordinate 100,415,823 downwards.
GAAACTTTCCTCGGCAACATTTACATCTGCTCCAAACCATGCATTACTCCCAGCAAATTTCTTGCTTGGATTTGGGGTTTGGATGAGTCTGAGGGGGAAACTAGCTTGGCTTTGATCTTTCTTATATGAGAGCAAAACACATAGTAACGTAGTATATGACAGCAGATAAAGACCAGTATGGTCCATCTAGTCTGCCCAGCAAGGCGGCAAGAGTAGGTGCACCTGCCGCTCCATGCAGGTCACCTCTCTCCATACCTTTGTTTAGGGGTGTACCCACCGCTCTGTGTAGGTCACCCCTATTTGTTCAGATATAAGAGATAGTTGTGCTTATTTTGATTTTATCCTGTTGCTATAAAGGGATCCACTATGTCTGTCCCAAACCATTTTGAATTCTGTCACTGTATTTACCCTCACCACTTCCATCGGGAGGGCTTCCAAGCATCCACCACCCTTTCAGTGAAAAAATATTTCCTGACATTGCCTTTCAGTTTGCCCCCTTGCAGCTTCATGTCATGCCCTCTAGTTTTACAGCTTCCCCGTCTTTGGAAGAGGTTTGTTTGTCCATTAATACTCTTTAAGTATTTAAAGTACAATCATCTGGTGATATGTCCACTTGGTGCATGTTGAAGACTAGAGTACCTTAGAGGTCTGTATTATCGGCTATGTTATTGAATATCTATATAGCACCGCTGTGTAAGATCTTTGATGTTTTAGATGTGACTTACTGAATGTATGCAGACGATGAGGAAGAGGTATTAATGCCACTGTATAAGTCGCTGGTGAGGCCACACTTGCAATATTGTGTTCAGCTTTGCAGACCATATCTCCCAAAGGATATAAAAGACTGGAAATGGTTCAGAGGAAGGCAACAAAAATGATTTGGAGCCTGCGTCAGAAGCCTTATGAGAATAGACTTGAAGACCTAAATATGTACACTCTGGAGGAGAGGAGGGACAGGGGAGATATGATTCAGACCTTCAAATACTTAAAGAGAAATAATGAACAAACAAACCTCTTCCAAAGACGGGGAAGCTGTAAAACTAGAGGGCATAACATGAAGCTGCAAGGTGCTAAACTGAAAGGCAATGTCAGGATATACTTTTTCAATGAAAGGGTGGTGGATGCTTGGAATGCCCTCCCGATGGAAGCAGTGGGGGCAAATACAGTGGCAGAATTCAAAATGGCATGGGACAGACACAGTGGATCTCTTTATAGCAACAGGATAAAATCAAAATAAACATAACTCTTATATCTCAACAAATAGGGGTGACCTACACAGAGCGGTTGCTATACCCCTAAACAAAGGCATGGGGAGGGGTGATCTGCACAGAGCGGCAAGTGCACCTACTCTTACCGCCATGCTGGGCAGACTAGATAGACCATGCTGGTCTTTATCTGCTTACTATGATACTATGATGTACAGTTTCTTGTTCCAATGTCTCAATTGCTAGAAGATTCGTTAAAATTTGTCTCTTTTTGTATTAACAACATTCACACATGGATATTATAGAATAAGTTGGCACTTAATGTAAATAAGACCGAGGTCTTATATCTTTTGTGGAGCTTACCAGGACCAGTTTCTATTGCCTGTAATCAGAATACTGAGCATTTTGTTGTCTGTAGTACGTGATCTTGGGATCCAACTTGACACTCAACTAAGTTTTAGGTCACATATTCAGAAGCTAGTAAAGGCAGCTTATGATAAAACGTTTAAAAACTTTTCTAACTCCTGTGAATTTTCGTACAATTATTCAGACACTATCTTTTTCTGCCTTTTATTATTATAATAGTAAATTGTTAGGTCTTCCTGCAAGATCAATTCATCCACTAAAATTGGAACAAAATTTTGCTGCAGGTCTATTGACAGGTTGTAACAGATCAGCAGATGTGTCTTTACAATTGTTTAATTTGCAATGGTTACCTATAAAGTACAGAATACAATATAAGATATTAATTATTGTATTTAAGTGTATACATCATCAGGCTCCAATTAGCCTTTCATGTCTTTTGTGCACATAGGGCCCGATTCTGTCCCGGATGTAGATCCCCTCTGTGCGTCCAGTCTGAATAGGGCGCAGAGAGGGGATTGCGATTCTGATCCCGCGGGACTAGACATGCCCCGCAGGATCAGAATCACGAACGGTCCTTCATGTGCAGGCCAGGACGATTCTGTCCGGCCTGCACGTGCAGGACTGCACCCGGCTAACTCAGTCAGGGCTTTTAAATGGAGCCACGATGCCGGCCGCCAAGAAGAAGAGTTTATTTCCCGAAGCCAGACCACCGATCTGGTCTCCTAAGGCCAGGGTCGGGCTGCGGGGAATAAACTCTGGCCACCCCAGCCCCATCTGTGCCCCAGCAGCAGAAAAAACAAACGTCCAGGGAAGGTGTTTCCCCAGACATTTTGCCGACCCCGGACATACAAGTCCAAGATTAGAATCGGCCCTGTACGTCTGGGGCCGGCGACCGCACACTGCCCGTCCACTCTCCGCCCCTGTGCCACCCATTCCCCGCCCCCGTCTAACTTCCCCGCACAACCGGTGGGCAGTCCATCCCCATTATTCTCAGAATAACCCCCATATTATCCAAGTAGATCTTTGTGTTTGCAAAATGCTAATATATTTTCAGACCTTGAGGAATATAATGTTCTCCATGAGTGCTCCGGTATTGTGGAACTCTCTGCTGCATGAATTAAGAAAAATCTCAAAATTATTTTTTTTCGGCATAAACTGAAGGCTTTTCTCTTCAAACAGGCTTTCCCATTGTTGACTGGTGTATGGAATTGTAAATGCCATTGTTAAATGGAATGAGAGTGATTTTCATTTGTTAGAATGTTTTAATAAAAATTTCCTCGGCAACATTTACATCTGCTTCAAACCACGCATGAGAATAGACTTGTGTATTGTCTCATGATTATGAGTGTTTATTGTATTCCACTGTGTTAGCGCGTGGATTATACATTCTTTAAAATAAATAATAATTGTACCTACTTCTCTGAGGTTCAAAACCACCTCGAAGAGCAAACGGTTTGAGTTTTAAAGGACAGCTCCTTAATCGGTTTCCCGCAGATGTCCAGATTTCTAAAATCCACCACTTGCAAATAAGTAGAACCACTTCAGGGACGGCTGTCCCAACATACCAGCCCAGTTGATCGCTCTCATACCGGCCCATCCCCTCACCTTGCTTTGCTCCACCAGTCCGCCAGAAAGATCATCGTGGTCTGGCATGGCCTGGTCTGCAGAAAAGTAAAAAATAAAGCGTAGGGCCTCTGAGCCGCTGCAAGACTCATGGCCCTGCCATGTTCCCTCCCCCTCTTTCGGCATAAACTTCCTGTATTAAAAACAGTAAAACCTGGAAGAACACTGCAGACCCTCCAGAATAAGGTCCACTTGTGAAGCCTACATGGGAGCACGCTCTATAGTAAGTAGGGCTGCCATAGTATCCTGAATAAGAATGGAAAGGTTCTCCCTGTGAAATGGAGATTACGCATGGATCTTCACCTTCCACCAGGGGAAGCTCCCCCTCATCCATTGACTTATCCCCTGGAGAAAGGGATTACTCTTCTTCTCCTAACCAACCTCCATAGGGTTAAGGTGGGGCTCCTGGAGGAATGAAAGGGCAAAGGAGCAGAATGGGGGTGCTTAACCCCCTTACCACCAGTGGGAGAGGTGCCAGAGGGCCCCAGCTCCCTTGTAGGGGAGGCCTAGGCCTTTGATCCCTGTCAGGGGGGGCTGCCGAGCAGCTGTGGGCTCTTTCAGAAGCTGCTGCTGAAATCCGGCTGTAAAGGGACCATGGGCCCCTAGAGGGCCTGGGGGGCCTGACAGCTTGAGCATGCTGCCTCTTTATCATGCCCCTCCCCCTCCACCAAGACTGTGCAGCCATGTAAGATGATCGCCGTTTCCTGCAGGCAGGAAAATCCTTGAAGGATCTGGCAGAGACATTCAAATTGGCATTGGGCCCCCCATCAGGGGGGAGGGTGTCCTGAAAGTGCCAATAAAAGGGACTCCGAGGCATCCCATCGCACTGTGGAGCAGAGCCTCAGGAGGTGCAGCGTTGAGCACCTGGCACTGGGGCAGAGATCCATGGAACAAAAAGAAAAAAAAAATACAAGATTAAAGAACTGCCAAAAAGCAAGGCAAAACACACAGCAAGAAAAGAACCCCCAAAAAACAATCCCAGTGCTTGTGAGGCCAGCTGGAGAAACCTGCTGCCTACATAGCAGAGACTCTTTCTTCTGTTTTTGTTGTTTGAATTTCAGGCTGCTTTTCCAAGTAGCCAAAAAGAGCAAACTAGAAAACTGATTGGAAACAACAGAAAATAGAAAACAATGTTGAAAAAAGCTCAGCAAACAGAGAGAGGACAGCAAGAGGGAAAGGAAGCCTGGGTCCAAACTTACCCCCCCCCCCCCCCCAGGCCCCATGGGATTCTCCTGTCTTCTCTCTGGCCCACCAGTGCTGGAACACATGGGTAACAGCCCTGGACATAGGGCAGTTGCCGGCTTGACGAGACAAGGATGTACCTGAGCTACAAGCACACGTTGGGCCTACAGGTATCAATCACATAGGCCAAAGGACGGTAGTCTGGGCCAGGGGAGGTAGACCAATCTGCACTGCTACACCAGTCCAAACACCTTGCCACCAGTTGGAGGCAGAGAAATACTGGCTTTTCTCAGTGCTGCACCAGCGTATATCAGAGATGCCAAGGGTGAATCATCCTAAAGAGTGAAATTTACCACCCCAGAGAGTAAGACTGAAATCCAAAGAGTGAGATTTTTTTAAGCCGATGCATCCTGCCACTGAAAAAAAGCAGCATAAAATGTGATTTGCTTTTCTGTGAAGTCTCTGAAAAGATAGGTGAAATTAGACTTACCTGCTAATTGTTGTTCCTTGAGGAACTCCAGTCCAGTCACGAACCTCTGGAGTTTAGCACCTCCTCCAGCAGCTTGGAGACTGAGCAACGTCATTCTTTTGATGACACTGGTACAAATACCCGAGGGACCGCCTCCTCGCTCCACTAACCTATTGACAAAGCAGACTCACCGGAGCAACAATTAAGTAGCAAACATCCCTAACAAACTTTAACAAAAGAAAACTATTAACCAAGCAAGGGAAAATGAGCCCTTTTCTTTAATCTTTTCCAAAACAGAGCTCCTACTATCTTTGCCTTGCTAAGGTCCGCCCTCCTCCTTAACAGAGGCTCAAGACCCCATTAGAATCCCCATTCACTTACCATCCCCTTATGGACTGTAACCCTTATAGCTGCTTCTCCATCTTACCATGTAGAATACCATACCTCTTCGCTTCAGGCCCTAGTCCAAAAGACAGAATATTAGGGAGGGATGCGGGACTGGACTGGAGTTTCTCAAGGACCAACAATTAGCAGGTAAGTCTAATTTCACCTTCCTTATCGTCCCTCCAATCCAGTCCCGAACCTCTGGGGATGTAACAGAGCAGTGATAATCTTCAACGGGAGGGACCAGCTAGACCAGCCTGAAGCACCGCTAATCCAAAAGAGGTATCCCTTTCCGCCTGAACATCCAGACAAAGGAATTTAAAGATGACCAAGTAGCCGCCTTACAGATCTCAACAGCTGGCACTAAACTACACTCGGCCCACGACGCCGCTTGTGCCCTAGTTGAATACGCTCTAAGCCCTTCTGGTACTGTCTTGCCCTTCAACAGGTACACTGACTCTTTAGCCTCTTTGAGCCATCTGGCAATAGAAGCTTTGGAAGCTGCTTCCCCTTTTCTTGCCCCTCCAAACAGAACAAACAGCCTCTCCGTATTGCGGAACCCCGCTGTCCTCCGCATATACTTTTTCAATGCCCTACGTACATCTAAGAGATGTAGCTTTCCCGAATCTGCCTCCTTGCTACCGCCCTCAAATACTGGCAAAGAAACAACCTGATTCACATGAAAAGCCAACACCACCTTGGGCAAAAAGGACAGCACTGGCCTCAACACCACTTTCTTATCGTAAAAGGACAGAAAAGGCTTTCTGCAGGACAAAGCCTGTAACTCTGAAATCCTCTGAGCAGAACATATATCCACTAGAAAAACCACTTTGACAATAAGGTCTTTTATCGATGCCCTCGACAAAGGCTCGAACGGCTCGCATACCAATGCCTCCAGTACCAAATGTAGATCCCACGTCGGAATCGTCAGCCTACATGGCGGCCTCAAAAGAGACACCGCTCTCAAAAAACGTTTAACATCAGGGTGCACTCCTAGCACCTCCCCTTTTATCTTGCCTCTATAACAGGAGAGTGCCACCAACTGAACTCTCAACGACGCAGCGGCTAAGCCTTTCTCAAACCCATCCTGCAAAAAAGACAGAATCTGTGAGACCGAAGCTTTCAATGCTTCCACGCCTTTACCGGCACACCACGATTCGAACAGCCGCCAGATACGAACATACGCCAAGGAGGCTGACCTCCACCTTGTCCTCAACAAGGTAGACATCACCGCTGAGGAGTACCCTCTGGCTCTCAGCCTCGCCCTCTCAAGAGCCAAGCCGTAAGCGAGAATCAATCCACCTGAGGCATGTGCAATGGACCCTGTAATAACAGGTCCCCTTGAATCGGTAGTTGCCATGGCCGGTCCACTAAGAGCCTTATCAGATCCGCATACCATGGCCGTCTTGGCCAATCCAGTGCTATCAATATTACCTGTCCTCTGCATACCTCTATTTGCTGTAGGACATGACCTATCAACACCCACGGTGGAAACACGTACAGGAGTTGTTCTTCTGCCCACCTCTGTATGAGAGCATCTAGGCCTTCCGACATTCTCTCTCGCCTTCGGCTGAAGAATCAGTTGGCCTTTGCTGACTCAAAAGTTGCCATCAAATCTATTACTGGCGTTCCCCAATGGCGCACTACCATCTCGAACACCTCCGGATGCAGGATCCACTCTCCTGGGTCTACCTTGACCCGACTCAAAAAATCAGCCTCCACATTGTCTACCCCTGCAACATGTGACGCCGACAAGGCCACCAAATTCACCTCAGCCCAATCGAACAGCTGTTCGACCTTGGCTTCCAGTGAGACACTGCTTGTGCCCCCTTGGCGATTGATGTAGGCCACTGCGGTTGTGTTGTTGGAAAGCACCCGAATGGCCTTTCCCTGAAGGTAAGGGTGAAAAGTTTGCAGTGCTAGCGTTACCACTCTCAATTCCAATCTGTTGATTGACCAAACCTTTTACCGCTCGTTCCATTGTCCTTGAACGAATCGTCCTTCGAAGTGAGCTCCCCAGCCTATGAGACTGGCATCTGTCGTTAAAGGAATCCAAGCAGGTGATTCCAAGGGCATTCCCTCTTCCAGACCCCCTGGCCGTAACCACCACTGGAGAGCCTGATGCGTCTCCGACGGACAGGGCAGTCTCCGAGATAGGGGGTCCTCTTGGTGCAATGCTCTCTGCAATGGACACATGTGGGCTCTTGCCCACGGAACTAGCTCGAGCGTCGCCGCCATAGTACCGAGCAACTGTAGATAATGCCATGCGGAGGGATTCGTTTTCCCCAGGAAACTGCGGATCAGTTTTCTTAACCCTAGCGCCTGCAGCTGAGGCAGAAACACCTTTCCTACGTTTGTATCGAAGCGAGCTCCCAGGTATTCTAGGCTCTGCGATAGGCTCAACCTGCTCTTCGCCACCCAACCAAGACTCTGTAGTAACTCTACCACTCTGGCTGTTGCCAACTCGCTCTCTTTCTTGGATTTCGCACAAATCAACCAGTCGTCCAGATAAGGGTGAACTAACATTCCTTCCTTTCGCAATGCCGCCGCTACTATCACCATCACCTTGGTGAAAGTTCATGGAGCCGTCACCAAGCCGAACGGTAACGCCCGTAACTGAAAATGTCCCATGGGAACTGCAAATCTGAGAAACCTCTGATGTTCCAGTCGAATCGGAATGTGCAGGTAAACTTCCAACAAATCCAGAAATGTAAGAAACTCTTCTTTTCTTACCACCATGATGACAGACCTCAGTGTCTCCATATGAAAATGAGTCACACGAAGACAGCGATTTACTGTCTGGAGATCCAAAATTGTGCGATAAGATCCTTCCTTTTTCGGTACCACAAAGTATATGGAGTATCGACCGCAGCCAAACTGGTCTGGCGGTACCGGCACTACGGCGTTCAGGTTCAGTAGTCTTTGCAAGCTCTCTCGTACTGCTTTGCACTTAACGCGTGCCTTGCAAGGAGATTGAACGTAAAAATTGACCACTGGGTGTTGAAACTCCAGAGCATATCCTTCTCGAATGACCTCCAACACCCACTAATCTGATGTGATTTGGACCCAGGCCGGATAAAAATCCCGCAGACAACCTCCCACGGACACCTGTCCTGTCTGGGCCCTCCTGGCTTCATTGTGACTTCTTAAGGTTCGAGGAAGATGAGGCGGCAAATCCCCTGCCTGCCTCTCAAAATCCCCGAAACCCCTGGTTCCTATAAGGGAAACATCCTCTCTGAAATTGGCCGAACAGCGGGGAACAGAAACGGCAAAAGTCCCTCTGCTGACCCTTGGTCGTCGCAGCCGGATGCCCCTGCTTCTGCTTGTCCTCAGGCAGCAGTCTGCCTTTGGACTCCCCTAGATCTTTTACCAGCTTATCTAATTCTTCACCAAAAAAGAAGCTTACCCCTGAAAGGGAGTTTACCAAGCCTTGCTTTGGAAGAACCATCTGCCACCCAATTATGCAACCACAGATACCTCCTTGCTGCAATTACCGAAGCCATACTCTTCGACAACCCTTGAATAAGGTCATAATGAATGTCAGCCAAATAAGCCTCCTAGGACTCTAACCTGAACGCCTCTCCAGCTGACTCCTCCATCTACTCTCCCTGAACCCGCTGAGACCAGCGAAGACAGGTTCTGGCCACCCATGCTCCACAAATAGAAGCTTGAATGGATAACGCATTGACATTAAACACCTGTTTCAACAAGGTGTCCAGCTTTCTGTCTTGGGCATCCTTAAGAGCGGCACTGCCTTCCACAGGAATTGTAGTCTTCTTGGTAACCGCTGCATCCACCTTGGGAGACCTAAACAATTCCCGATCCTGGTCCACCAAAGGGTAAAGGTGGGCCATAACCCTGGACCCCTTAAGTCCTGCCTCGGGCATGTCCCATTCTTCCTGAATCATCTCCCGCACAACTCTGTGCACCATAGAGGCCCTTTGCGTCTTCCGAAAGGCCTGCAACAATGGGTCCTCTAAGTTGGAATCCTCCGCCGGCCCCGTGGCTGGCATATTAAGTGCCTTGAGCGTCTCAGCAATCAGCGCCAGTAACTCGTCTCATCAGAAAACACGAACCACTCTAGCTTCGTCATCCTGCTTCGTGAGTTCTCCTTTCTCTAACTCATCCTCCAGCTCTAAATCTGGATCCACATCCTCTGAGTGGACCTCTTCTGAGGTCACCAACTGTTCCTGCCGCTCCTTCACGCCCCTAGGCTTCTTTGAAGGAACTGCACTCGCTTCTAATCCCAGGGGAGCTCCCACCTGGTTCCCCCTCGGTGGAACCGGTTTCTGGGCCTTTCTGACCGTCACCGAAGGCCTGCCAAAGCAGAGTCACAAACTCTGGCGATAACAACGCCACCAATCCTCTTGGAAAAATTGCCTGTGAAAGGAGGGAAATCCGGAGTGGAGGAAGGTCCTGCCACTGGCTCCAGAGATGGCAAAGCGGGTGACACAGCCTCCGGCAGAGATAAGGATGTCCCTTTTTGACTCTCAGTACAAATTCGTGGTATCAAGGAAGGAGAACTTTATTGCACACAACTTTAGCCCAAACGCCCGACACAGGCCGTGTTTCGAATCCTCTTCCTCAGGGGAATTCAGGCGTACTACATCCGTAAAAACATGAACAAACAATAAATAGAAAAATATAGTTCATAAAAACATCACAATCACTCAAGGATAAAAACTATACAAAAAAACAACAAATGAACAAATTAAAACCGTGATAAAAACATAAAACTCAATAATAAATAATCCAAGACATTAATAAAAATGAAAATGTTGGAATGCCCAAAAACAAAGTGCCGTAAATATGTGTACAATAATAAAAACATCAGATATAAACATAAATACAAACAATAATAAAATGTAACCTATGATAACTTACCTTACCAACAGGTTCAGAGCGATTGTATAAACTCTGTGCTAAAAAGGAGAGAAAGAGAAGAGCCGGTATCAAGAACCATTATCAGCTAACGAAGCAGGAGTGATGAAAAAGAATTGGTTTTCTTTTTAGCACAGAGTTTATACAATCGTTCTGAACCTGTTGGTAAGGTACTGTTTTTTTAAAGTTTTAAGAGAACTTAAAGGTTCCCTTTAGTTATCACACCCCTTTTTGTGCCTTTGTGTTCTTCTTATAAGTTATCATAGGTTACATTTTATTATTGTTTGTATTTATGTTTATATCTGATGTTTTTATTATTGTACACATATTTATGGCACTTTGTTTTTGGGCATTCCAACATTTTCATTTTTATTAATGTGATGGGGAGGGAGGAAGGGATACCTTAATTCCAGGTTTGAGTAACATGACATGGAGGGGGAAAGGGTAATTGTCTTACCCCCCCCCCCCATATGTATCCCATGACAGCAACCACATCACTTCCAAGCAGACAAATCAACAGAGAAATATAAACAGGGATGTATTCCCCTGTACTGTGCAAAATATAAAGGTAATGGATGTAAATTCTAAAAACTGACATATACAGATCACTAAACTGAAAAAAAATGTTTCCTTCTATCCCCTCTGTCCTCATCGCTGGAATTGGGGACAGAAGGCTACCAACCGGTAGGAGTCAGGAACAGAGCTTTAAAATCAGCGACAATCCCCGAAAATGGGGGACATCTGGTAACCTTAAACTAGTATCTGTTGCCATAGCCAGGGCTAGATTACTTTACCCTCCATTGCCTTGTAAGAAAAGGCCTGGTAATCTACTTCCAGTCATACAGTACCTGGCTAAGAAAACCCAGGGACTGCTGGGTTGCCAGGAGTCAGCATTAAAAAAACCCAACCATACAACATAGAGATATACACTCACACTGGCAATGCAGATAGAAACAGACTGGTGTGTGTATGCACAAGGATGGAAAAGAATTGCAAAAGCCGTGCTCTGCATACTGGTTTAAAGTCTGCATCCAGGATCTCATGAAAGCAGGAGGTCTCTGCCTGCAGCCGGACCATGCAACGTGCTGTGACTCAGCTGTTCCTGTCACCTATGGCAGACAGCTGATAGAGTGCAGTCAAATCATGTGTTAGATTTACTGTGCTTTAATTCAGTGTTATATCACTTACTCTGCTCTGATTTCACTGCTGTTTATAGCCCTCACAAGAAGTATTTATAACACTCTGATATTTACATCGCTGATACGATATACAGTGCATCACCTAACAATCGCTGCCCTGACTATAATCGCTCACATCTGCTCAGGTTTGCATCACTGCGCAGTTCAGATTATTTTACACAACTAACTTCACTTCTGCTGCTGTTTACATCTGTGATTGCAAGTATTTCTGACAGGCCATTGTAATCATTCATACCACACGGTATAGCCTGACATATAATATTCTGTTACGGGGTTTTCCTTTCACAAGTCCTGCAACGTCTATACACATTCCGAACAACTTATGTGAGATCGATTGTGCTAATTTTGCGTTTTATCATACATCTTGTTTCTTCATTGTGTAACAGCAGCCCCTGGCAACAGCTCAGAGAGGCAGGAGCCCACAGCAACAGTGTTAGTGTCATGGAAACAGTATGCTGCGGGAAATGGGAGAGAAACTAACCCACAGCCACCGAGGTAGTGAACAATGACTGACGAGACTGGCGGGGAATGGAGGCAGATCCAGGATCCTCTAAACTGCCCTCTCTGCACCCTGTTCAGTGAACTCTAAGAGCCGTAAACCATGAGACCTCAGTTGTGAGACCAATCCGAGTCCCGCCTACATGCTAAAAACATAAGAATGTAAGACATGCTGGGCTAGGTCAGACCAAGGGTCCATCAAGCCCCGCATCCTGTCTCTGACACTACCCAACATGGATCAGTTGGAAGTCTCTAGCAGATTCTAATACAGAAACAAATTCCATGTTGCCCGTTCCCTGAAGCAGAGACACTCCACTCTCTCTGGCTAATAACTGATACTTAATTTATTTATCTGTATTTATATCCCACTTTTCACCAGGTCAAAGTGGTCAGTTGGGGGATAAATTTAACACAAGGGGATATGAGATGCATACACTAATACTTACAGGGAACATAGGCAATGAAGGGTTGAGTGGCTTGCCCAAGACCACAAGGAGTGCCTATAGGACTAGAAATCCCAGTCCCTCTGGCCTGAGATTGCTGTCCCCAGGTGGGACTTGAACCCCCAGCCCTCTGGCCTGAAGTACTTTGTCCTAACCACTAGACCACTCCTCCCTCTAATACTGAATCTGTCCTTCATAACTTTGTCCAATACAAGGTATGGCAGCCTTCAAACTACGAGATACCGCATTTTCTTCAGAACTTCCACAGCTAAAATGCCACAGGGGTTCTCATACCTAGATCCAAACACAGACAGGTTCATGTAGAATAGAGTGATCTATTACTAAGGCTCCCACCTAAATGATGGGGTAAACATCAAGCAGCAGGAGCTGAGTAGCCAACAAGACAGAAACATTGCACGAAGCAGTTGATCAATGACCTGTTGGTGGGAAATAGCTAATTCGTGAGGCTCTATTTAGATCACAGTTTGGTGGAGATTGAGGTATCGTATAATACTGAGTTTCTACTGCCATGACAGTCTTATCTGTTACTAATTATTATTAAATTCCCTTTAACACCAGTAAAAGAAAGAAATGTTCCTGAGCTTGCATCTTCATGCAAAACTCTCAAAGACAGCTGGACCTTAAAATACAACAACATAGTAGATACCAGCAGTATCACCTACTCTGCCTCATAGTCCTCATGTATGTCTATATTGGTCTAAGTATATCTCCCAGCTCTCAGCCTACAAATATGAACCCCGACAAGATATTGCTGTTTACCCAAGTCAGATTTACTGCCTCACCACTGAATCCGCCACCATTTCTGGGCAGATGAATATCGAGGTTCCCATACCTAAACCAACACTTAAGCTCCCCGTTTCTTTTCACCCAGCCTCTCAATAACCTTTGCATCTGTCCCAAGCACGCTAAATTCTGTCATGGTATTGATTTTAGGATGTTTCCAGCATCCCCTACCCTTATTTTACTCAGACTTTATGCTGTAAGAACAGAAGAGGAGAAAGCCATTTGAACAGGGCACTAGAGAGCACGCTGAGTTTCTGCTGAAAAGTATTGAGAAAAATAATTAGAAATCAATTGCTAAGTAAAAATAATAATCAATTTGCCGGTAAAACATGTATTTATGTTATTTCTTAGAGCACTCTTCCAAAAAGTCATCATCTACTGTGATCTGAGGTAAGCAGATTAAATAGTCACAACAGTAACTGAAAACCCATCTATGGGCAGGCACACAAACACACACACACGTATACATCAACACACTCCTTTCTCGCCTTCCCCTTAGCAACATTAATTATGGCATATATCGTTGACACCGGACCTAGTTCCAGTTGGACAGGTTGATCCAGTCTTGGTCTAACCACATTCCAGAGCATCCCAAGACTTGTTCGCCTATAAATACAATATAATATAATAATGGGATGTGCTGTTAAGAAAGCTAGACTCAGATTAGCCAGGTGAGGCTGGCTTGAATCACATCAAAATGAAGAAGCATGTTTATTAAGCTGTGTTAACCATTAGCGCAGGGCTTGTCGCTCTCTAAGGGCACCACACACAGTGCTAAAACCCCCACACTCACCAAGCAGCGCCCAACTGGGCGTGGAATGGGCAGGTTTAGGGTGGAACATGGATGTTGCTGGCGTGTTACGATTAGCACAGGCATTGTGAGCACACAATAAATGCGAATGTTGCCACTGGCGTGAGTGCACGTAACACCGCCTCAATGGGTGACATTAAGCACACCGACGTGCCAGATGGCGGAGTGCTACACTTTAGCATTGCATTATCAGTAGGGGGACGAATTCACCGCCCCCCCAACAAATACTAGCATCAGCCTCTGCACAATCTCGTGCTACCGGGGTGCGGGTTAGTAAGTGTGAACCTAAGGAGGGAGCATCTACTAGTTACTAGTAAGATGCACGGAGAAAGCCTCTGCAAGATCATAGCACAACACAACATCCAATATGCACTATATGCCGACGACATCATGGTTTACACCCAAATTGACTTAGACAAGCCTCACTATGCACCTATAACCAACTGCCTCCATGACTTATCCCGTTGGCTATCTAACAACAACCTGAAGATCAACTATAAGAAAACTGAAGCCTTGTTCGTCACACGCAGCAACAATTTCACCCCCACCCCCCCAGCATGTTAACCTCATCAATGAATCCATCCCCATCAAAGAGGAGATAAAATACCTGGGAATAATCCTAGAAAAGAACATGAACTTCCACTCCCACATCGCCAGAACTACAAAGAATGCATACCACAAACTGGCCATCATTCGACGGCTAAAGCCCATACTAAGCCAAGACCATTTCAGGACAGTCTGTCAAGCAATAATAAATAGAAATTACACTTACCTGGTAATTGTGGTTCCTTGAGTAACTCCAGTTTAGTCCTCCACCTCTGGGCTGTGCACCTCCTCCTGCAGCTTGGAGACTGGGCATGTCAAAGTCGTGACATCACTGGATATAGCCTGCTGGTATCTCCCATCAGCCCCAGTATACTATTGACAAAGCAAACTCAAAGGAACAACAAATAAGTAGAATAACTTTAACTGCACTATCCAACCCTCAACCTGAGGGACCTTCACAACCTTATTATTATTATTAATTTTTTTTTTTTATGTTCACGTTTCTCTTATTCTTTCACTTTCCCTGTGCCATCCCCTCACTTAAATAAGAGAGAAGGAAGGAACAGCTCAGAGAGGAATACTCACTGTGATCCAGAGTCTGAAAGGTTTTCTCATTCCTTTAAATTGATGCTCCACTCCATCTGAAAATAATCTCTGAAAAAATCACCCCTCGTAACCAAACTGTATTCTACTCAGAATGTCGTGTGTGCTCCAGTAGAGTGAACCCTTAAGCCCACTGGTCCTGGACAAGCTAGCAAAATATAGGCCGACGCACTCGTCTCTTCCATTCCCCTGGCGATGAACGCCATCGCCATTGCTTCCCCTTTGCGGGAACTCCCGACTAGGACCAATAGACGGTCGTACTTGCGGAGACTGTGAAACCTTTAAATGCTGCCGTAGCACTCTCTCTATGTCCAAGTGGTGCAAACTACGGTCCGAGACGTTCTCCTCCGCCGAACCTAGAGCTAGAAGAGAAACCGTTTGATTTAGGAGAAATGGAAAAAAAACCACCTTCGGCCAAAATGACCGAACTAGTCGCAACGCCAGCCCTTTCTCCGGAAAGGACATAAAAGGGTTCTCTACCCGACAGGGACTGCAATTCCAAAATTTACCTCACCGAGCAGATGTCTACCAAAAACACTGTCTTCAAAGCTAAATCCTTACCAGACGCCTGGCATAACGGCTCAAAAGGTTTCCTGAACTAATGCCCCGAAAACCACGTTAATATCCCACGGCGAAGCCAATATCCTACACCACGGCCGCAGCCTGGATACCACTTTGAGAAACGCAGCTCATCTGCGTGAGACCCTAGGGCCACCCCCGGAACTTTGCCTCTATAGCAAGAGAGAGCTCCTAATGGAATAATTAAAGAACTGGCTGCCAGCCCCTTATCAAATCCATCATGCAGGAAACTCAACCCTAAGGGCCGGAAAACTGCATCCGCGCGTATTTGCCGCTGGGGACACAGTCCTCAAAATACACCCTATGCGCACATATGCGAGAGCCGTGTACTTATTCCTCGCTTAAAGTAAAGACATAATTGACCGCACCTGAATAACCTTATCTCCTTAACCTTGCCCTTTCCATGGCCAAACTATAAGCAAGATCCGAGCTAACTGGGGCATTCAAAGCGTACTCTGCCGCAACAGAGCCAGCAATACCAATAACCTTCAAGGATTCTTGTCGAGCTGTCAAACTAGAGTGACATACCATGGGTGTGTCGACCAGCCTGAGACCCCCGACAGCGCTCTTCCCCGATGAGCTCCTATGCGCGGAATCACTTGCGCCCTGATCGCCCACGAGGTGAAGACCTAAAAGAGCCCTGACGTTGTCCACTGTTGCATCAGGACGTCGATCCCCTCCGACCTCTACTGGAAGGTAGCCATGAGAGCCATCCGCAATGCCCCCCCCCCCCCCACCTGCGGGGAATTTTTTTTTTTCCATATTGAAAACACGTACGGTCATAGCTTCCATTCCCCCGGTAGCCATCCGGGCCCTGCTGAAAAGGTCCGTCATCAGATTGTCCTTTCTTGCAATGTGCGCCGTCAAGATTGCGTGTAGTCTTTGTTTCTATGATGGATAAAGATAGAGTTCTTCGTGCTTATTTAAAAAAAAAAGAATGATAAGTTTTGTGGACAGACCATACAAATATTTCCAGACGTTTCTAGAGAAACCCAGCGCCGACGTAAGTCTTTTTTGGACATGCGTCCCCATGTTCTTGCTTTGGGGGCTTCTTTTTATTTAAAATTTCCATGTAAATGCCATGTTTTGTATCAGGGGAAAAGATATGTATTTGTTGAAGTAGAACAGTTAACTGTATTTTTGGAGGGTAAGACTTAATGGCTCTTTCTTTAGTGTTGGTCTTTTCTTTTTCCTTTATTAGATTCACTGATATGTGAAATAGAGTTTGATTTATATTTCAGGAATCATTCAGGTTCTGAGTGTTGTATTATTTTGGCATCTCCTTGATGAGTATCAGGATGCATTTCAATGTAATTCTTTATGTTATCTTGTATTGATAATGGCTATTACCTTTGTGTTATTTTTTGTATTGTTAAGAAAATTCAATAAAAAATAAAAAAAAAGATTGCATGTAGTCGAGGCTCTAACCAAGTGAACAGCATCTTTGCTTCCTCTTCCATGGTCATGTTGCCTGTTCTGCCTTGCCGATCGATGTATGCCATTGTTGCGGAGTTGGCCGATAGTGCCCGCACCGCTCGGGCAGTCACTGTAGCACCGGACCTCTGAAGCGCAAGCAATACTGCTCTGAGTTCTAGTCCGCCGATTGACCATCTGCTCTCATGTCCAGTCCAAGAGCGTTGAGCGTAGAGATCTTCGCAATGCCCTCCGCAGCCCGTGAGACTTGCAGCTGTGACTAAGGGAATCCACTCCGGTTGTTCTTGAGGTATGCCCGATTTCCGAGATTCCAGAACCAGTCACCACCGAAGCGACTGTCTGGACCAGGAAGGATCAGAAAGATGTCTGTTTAGAGAGGCGGACTGGTGCGAGCAACAGCGAAGCAGCGCTCTCTGAAATGGCCTCTTAAGAAATTTGGCCCATGGCACTACCCCCAGGGTCGCTGCCTTCTGCCCCCTTACCTGCAGGTAACTCCATTCTGAGGGTGCCGGAGCAGACATGAACTGACACACCAGCTGTCGAAAGACTTGAACCGGACGGCCCAGCGGATACCCCACTCCTCTTTGAGTGTCGAAATGCCCCCCCCCCCCCCAGATATTTGAGGTCCTGGGATGCATCCAGACGACTCCTGGTCATATTGACTACCAAGCCGAGACTTTGCCGAAACTACACCACTCTGTCTGTGACCTGCAGACATTCGACCTGTGATTTCGCGTGACTCACCAGACGACAAGATAGATATGAACTAGAATGCCGCCCCTTCGCTGTGCTGCCGATACCACTACCATCATCTTGGTAAACGTGCCCAGCGCCATCGTCAGACCGAAAGGCAATGCCTGGAACTGATATTATCCCCGGGAAACGCAAATCCCTGGAACTTTAGAAGATCCGCTCGGCTTGGAACATGTAACCACGGTTCCGTGAGATCGCGGAAAGTCAAGAAGCCTTCTTGGCAAACCTCCAGAATGACCGACCGCCAGGCTTCCCACCGGAACTGCCTAACCGAAAGCCATGATTCACTCCGTTTAGGCCAAAAGTGGACGAAGGGATCCATCTTTCTGTGGCCTCCCGAAACAAACGATGAATGACCGACGCCGTAACCTGATAGCGGCCCCGGCACCCCTGCTACCAACTGCAGTAGGAAATAGAAGGACCGACACACCGCCAGCGACTTCTGCCAACCATTGCAACTGCCAGACCACGAAGAGATAGAGCACGGTATGCAGCCACCTGAATCGGAGCCTGCCACAGTGCGGGCAAACCCCCGCACTACCTATTAGGTGCGGTTCTACACCCTCAGGTCCACATGGGTTTAACCCCCTCCTTTCTTGGGTGCCTAAAGGAAGCAGCCACCAGAGAATAAAACAGGCCAGAGCAAACTCTGTCAATGTAAAGCAGTCTCCCCCAAGAGGGCTAGAAGCAGATTTCTTCCCCCAATCCAGTTATTATCAGTTATTTTATTATATTTTCAGCCCTCTAGAGCACTGTGTGAATCTGTGCCCCTGAGAGAGACAATCGTCTTTGAAAGCCTCCCAATAACCAGCTAAGAAAAGGCCATATGACATAATTCAATGGTATTCCAGTTTCACCAACTGACCGATTTATCAGAGTTGCGCTGTTTTTCCTGTATTCTACTTCCTCAAATAGTGTTTTGTTTTGTTTTTTTGAAATTTGAATTTGGCCTTAAAGCTCCTGCAGGGCACGCCTGGAGCAGAGTTTGCTTAGCAGCCTTGCAGCCATCCTAGAGCCCATATATACAGGACATCTGAAAGGAAGGCCCCAAATCATTAAGACAGCGTGTAATTCTTTTAGAATATCCCTGTTGTCTTCAACTATAGTATTTGGGACATGCCCGCACACCAATTCCAACATTTCTTCTTTAAATGTAATGTAGAAGCTTGCCGACATGCCTGGTGTCGCTGTCTAGGAGGAAGACTCCTTATCTGAAGACTCCCTCTACATGTCACCAAATATGCCACCTGTGATTGATCAGGCATTGACCTGTACATGCCTAGTCCATGCAAAGAGAGCTAAAAATGTGCCTGTACCTGGAAATAAATTACTGCCATATCCACACCCTGTGTGAATCACTAAGTATTCATGCTCTATTTACACTGTGTGCTACAGAATTGCCAACCTATTCTAGGCCATTGAAAGGATTTGAGCCAAGCAAATTAGTAATGTAGTGTGCTGAGGATTCCTGGGCTTCTGCTCTTAAAAGAATCAGACCATAGTGTTTAGAACTTGCAAACCAAAAATGACTCGAGCTCTCCCTGAATGGTTGAAGTTAGACAGTTTGCAGGCATGAGCCTAGCTAAGCCAAAATTGCTTGTATGCTTAACTGTTGCCCATGCTTTGCACCCCTTGCTTCTCCATCAACTTTACAGCTACAGACAAAGATTGGGGGGGGGGGGGCATAGCTCTTTAACCCCCCACATGCACTTGTAAACCTCTTGTTATATTCAGTGCTCCTCTGTGTCGGGTGTGGTCACACGTACAATCCAATCTCAAGCAACGGATCACACAGATTTAAAATTCAAAGTGCCATTATCTGTGACACAGGGGAAGGGAGACCTATTATATATATGAAGCACAGCATTTAACTGCTGCAGATCTGCAGTCCAATGACACGCAGACCCCTTCAACAGCTCCATGCAAGAAAGAAAAAAAAAGGACAGATAAACCTAAATATCGTTAATTCCTGTCTCTGCTGGGGGACTTCTTCATTGCATCTACCTCGTTGTTTTGTTTTTTTTAATCTCTTCTAAGGGTCCACGAGACAAATGAAAGAAAACTCCAAAGGTCCAGAACTGCCCTGCATTAAATCAAATTAATGAAATAGCTTGCCTTCAGCCCCTGGAACAAAACGTGCCTTCCATGCTGGGCCCGCGCAATTCACCGCACTGTGGCTGGCACAGGGCGTTTTGCTATCCCTCCCTGCCCCAGCGCATGCTGCGACACTGAATCGCCACGTGGTAGCGCCATGAGGGGAAAATGGTCGCCCGTGCAGCCAGGACCGTTTTGACGCCGAAACATCTGAGAAGCAGCCAGGTCTTACTGCGCCATGCGCAGCCCCGACGCTCCTCACGGCACCAACCCAAAAAAGGATGCCAACAACCTCCACGCTTACTAGCTCGATGATCTGCCCTGCAAGCCGCGACAACCCTCAGCCAAGGGCGAGCAATATCGGCGACGAGAGCTGCCTGTCGGGGCTCGTGCGCCTGAGTCGACGTCTCCCGGCAAACTGAGGATCAGACAGCCGAAGGATATCCGCCTTGCAGAGCTCTCCCCCGTACAATCCAGGGGGAGTAAGTGACCCGGCTAGAGTGACAGGCCGAGGAAGAGCTTTTTTTTTTGTTTGTTTTAAAGAGACAGATATCAAGGCAAAATAAAGAAAGTATAGGGACCAAAATAAAGTTATCCCCTAAAATCTAACTAAATTGTTCCTTATCCGTTCCTCAAGTGAGTCCAGCACCTAGGCTCACTAAGTCCTCCTGCTGCATGGAGACTGGACACACTGGGGCTGATGGGAGATACCAGCAGGCTATATCCAGTGATGTCACGACTTTGACATGCCCAGTCTCCAAGTTGCAGGAGGAGGTGCATAACCCAGAGGTGGAGGACTAAACTGGAGGAACGATAAGGAACACCAATTCTGGATTACTGCAACTCCATTCACCTCGGACTGCCTGCATCAACTACTCGCCCCCTACAGATGGTACAGAATACGGCTGCTCATATCCTCACAGGCTCAGCAAGACACCTACACATCACTCCTATCCTGTGCCAACTACACTGGCTACCCATCACGCTCAGAATCAAATTCAAATCAGCCCTCATCCTTTTCAAAATCCAATGCAACCTGGCACCGAACACCCTCAAGGACTTGATTAAGACACAGGCTGACACTAGGCCCAGAAGTAGACCAATGATGAACATTCTCCAGACACCGGCCTCATACCGCAAAGCAATGAGCTCGACTTCCAAGAGGGCACTGTCGCTTGCTGCCCCCTCCCTGTGGAACTCACTCCCCCAGGACATCAGGACTACTACAGACGCGAAGGACTTCAAGACTTGACTGAAGACCTTCCTATTTGCGGACTACTTTGGGACAATCACTTAGTCCACTCCTCCCTCAGTAAGGCCCCCTACTCCTGCATCCCCCCTGCTGTATATAACTCTCTCTAATGTATATACATTTCCCTTTTGCTGTATATCTGTATTTCTATGCATCCCCCTCTTGCTGTACATACCTCTCTTATTTTGTAATTAATTGTAAATAGTGTGGTACCGCAGACCCTATGCAAACAGAAAAAAAGGTTTTAAATTCAGAAAAAAGATTCCAACACCAGATGCGACATTACGAGGAGCCAGATAGGGGGAGCAAGAGAGACCTTCCAGGGCCTAGAGAGCCGCACCCCAGAGCTTGTGATGTGATGCCGGCCAACAGCCAATCCAGAAAAGGGGGAGTTCCTTTTAAGAAAGGCTGGGAAATTGGAAAAGGGAGGAGAAGGAGTTCTTGGCAAAGAGACTCAGGGAGTTCGGTGCAACAAGACAGAAGGAGTTCTTGGCAAAGAGACACTGGGAGGAAAGGTACCCGGAGAGAAACAGAAGTCAGAGTCTTAGCTGATGGAACGGTGCCAGCGGACTCAGGGCCCTGTGGAAGTTACCAGAAGGAAGATGAAGCCATCTCCATAGGAGGTAACACTCTTTGTTCAAGGAGAGAGAGGTATGGGTGTGAAAGGGAGATAACTCCACCCGAAGGCCAGCTGGACAGTGGGAAGCCTGCTAACTGAGTAAGGCTGAATTGCAGCAGGACTAGGCCTCAAGCCTCAGCTCACTGGGATAGGCCCAGAGAAAAAGGTAATCCACATTTTTCTACTACTAACCGTTATAACCTGGTGACACAGGGAGCACAGGAAACAAGGGAGTGTTCTCCTCATCAAGCTGTTTGTAAAGCAAGACACAAGCTTTTATCAAATGAAAGACTGTTTAAGGAAAGGCCCAGGGACAAAAGAGGTTGTTCTCATAGCAAGCATGCACATGACCGAGGCCTAAACTTAAGCCCAGAGCATTGGAGGCTGGTACAAACTTTATATGAAAAGCCTCATCATATTCCACCGGATTATATTGATACAGAGTCACAGCTTTCAGATCCTCAGCCCATGCAGGTGGAATTTACCGAGGACCCTTCCGAAATGGCAATGGATTGTAGCTACTGTCAGGCAGGAAGCCTAGAATCCCTGCCTAGTGTCTAGAGCCATGCTCAGCAAACAGAGACTGTGTGTTTCATATGTATAAATTCCTGTGAAGATAACAGAGGATAAAGCAATAACTGTTTATGTTTCTTTCTACCTGAAGTAAGGTTGCTTTGTGTTGATGTAGATTCCAATATTTGAATCTTTGTGCATTAAGGGAAATAAAAAGCCTTTCTTTCCCTACTCTCGGACTTTGTATTCATTTGAGGCTTTGGTACACGGAAGGCCACTGGGAACAGAATACCCAGACCCCGCACCCAAGGACCAACTCAAACTTAAAAATATAACTCATGTCCACCCGACCTGCCTTAACAACCCCTGGCCACTAGGGCGGCGGTGCGACAATAGGCATCCCTGTACTCCCTCCAATGTTCTGGTCATTTTGTTATACTGTAAACCGCGCTGATACCGAATAGTGCGGTATATAAGAAATAGTAAGAAATAAATAAATAAAATAAATACTTTCCCCCCATCATCCCCCCCTCCTGCAAAGTCCTCCTCAGAAACAGCTCCCTCCCTCCCTCCCCCCCTTAAGCGTCCCCCATAGTGCCCCGTTATAGCTTCCCTCAATCCAATGTACACTGAAATTAAGAGTTAGTTACGCTGTTGTGTAGATATGTCAACTTATCTGTAAACCGCTCTGATTAAAGGATGGAGCGGTATATAAAACGTGATGAATAAAATAAATAAATAAACATTTGTTGGTGTGGACCTTAAAGTTAGCAGGAGATGTTCAAGCACCATAAAATTCCAGGTCTGTCCTTCGAGAGTCTAAATGTTGCTTCCATAATGAGCTTGAACTTGTAACTCAGGTTTCCAGCATCACTAGTCCACTAAGCTGCGAAATTCACAATTTTTGCTTTGTTTCATGGATCTTTATAAGCAGTGAGTGCATGCCAACAGCAAATTATTTCGTTGCCCTTGAACATTAGAAAACTGGCCCCCTTTTCTTCCTTGGTTCACTTGCGTGGCCAAATCAAATTTTAAAGTTCATCTTATCATGCTTCCCAGACCTGTAACACACTATGAACTCCAGAGGAAGCCATCTTTGGCGTATGGCAGGTATTAAGCATTGACTTATACCTGCCTCCATTAGTTTTAGTTTTCTACGCCTGCCCACAGCAACCCAACTTATACATAATGTAGCACATCACCTTCTATTAACATCTCTTGCATCCATGAATTACCTATTCCCCCCCCCTTCCCGATGTACAGTATTAGTCCAGCAGCCTCCAAATATCACACAGGATCTTATTTGCATAAATGCTTTTGCTGTTATCCACAGACCTAATTTTCAATATTATAAGGCTTACAGGAGCTATTGCATTCCTGTGATGCTGTTCATGATGATGCCCAACTCTGCCCATGGACACTACTGTCTTGCAAGTTGGGCTCCAGAAATGGGGGCAATGCAGGAGCTAAAACAATGTCTTATAGGAAAAGAGGGAGTAGAGAAAGCACCAGTTGGGATGTGTTCCTGGCACCGCAGAGCCAGAAGCCTTCTTTACCTCTTTCTAATGTAATGATTCTTCTCTAGAAAGCCATGAGTCAAGTCAACCCTATCACCGTTTCTCCTAAAATGACAGGTAGGCATCAGACTCACCCCGCTTCTGCATAAAACTGAAGAGATCATCTAGGAACTCTTTCCGCTTGGGGTCATCATCGAGTTCGTACAGCTGAAAAGAAGGACAAAGAAAAGATCAATAGGACGGAAATTGAATGAAAGATGTACTACTTAGCATGAACCCAACATTAGGTATGGCTGAAATGTGAAGGGGATGACTTGATTAAAAAGGGGTTTAAAAAAGGTTTGGACAAGTTCCTGGAGGAAAGGTCCATAAACCATTATTAAGAAGGGACCCAGGATATCAATGCTTGACCCAGTACAAGCATTGCGGAACCTGTGTCTTTTGGGGAAACTGCTAGCTACGTATGACCTAGATTGGCCACTGTTGGAAACAGGATACTGGGCTTGATGGACCTTGGTCTGACCCAGTATGGCATATCTTATGTTCTTATAAAGCGTTTTCTGAGCGTAAAGACTGTTTTACATGCAGGAAAGGCTTTTATGAAATTGCATGACTGCATACATAAGTAAAATGCATGCGCCTACTATTATGTGGCTTGCGTGTAAGCGCTTCCTGGAGCGTAGTTTGGGCAGAGTGAAGGTGGAATCGCAGTGTGTGCACATATTTTAGAAAAGGTGTGAGTAGATGCAAAGAGTACATGCACATATTTACACCTTCTGAGCAGGAGCAAACGCCTGCACCAGAATTTGTTAGCTACTGGGTCTGGGAACCTATTTTATACAGGCATATAGACATCTATGTTGCTTTTATAAAATAAGCTAATAGGTGGTTTTTTGGGACTTCTCACACAGGCAATCCTGTTATAAAATCAATAAATGAGAGTCTTCATTTATAAAGTGTCTTTCTAAATAGAGACCTCTGATAGTAGAATTTATTTACAGTATTTGTTTTTATTTTAATTTAAAAGATTTATAGCCCGGTGATCCATCATCCTCAGTGGGATACAATTAACATACATAATCTTAAAGCATACAGAAACATAAATGATTTAAAATAGAACAATAACATCTCATGGCACATACATTTCATAGCAAATGAAAAAGAAGGAAACCTCCAAAAACAATGATGCAAATCAAAACAGATGAAGATGAAGAAAAACAATGGCTGCAAGTAATCCAAAAAGGCATAAATAAAGCGCCTTTTTGGACTACTTGTGGCCATTGTTTTCCTCCATCTTTGTTTGATTTGACCCCTATCTCATTAACATTGAGTTCTTCTCTAAACAACGAAGCCTTAAGCAGCCCCCTAAAGTAAATACATGTTATATAATTCTCAAAGAAAATTCAACTGATGCCTCCGCAGTCTTGGGCCTACTTCTTGGGCCCTACTTCTTGTTCTCATAGGTTTAGCAGCACGAAGAGAGGGGCCCTCCAGCAGATGCTCGTTCTGGGCACCCACACGATGTTCTGACTGATGATATGACAATGGAGTGATTATGATCCATGGAAGGTTCAGGTGTACAAAGTTTTATACCAACTGTAATGCTTTTAGGTGAGATGCAGGGACATTACAGTAATCTAATGGAGTCAATACTATTCATTGCAGCACCATCCTAAAATCATGAGTTAAGATACGGCCAAAGTTTCTGTGATTTTATTAGTGCAATTTTTTAGTGAGGGTCTTCAGTTGTGAGTGAAAAATTAGCTTGGAATCAATCACTATGCCAAGGCGTCATACCGCCTTCTTGACCTTAACAGTACAATCCTCAGTTTTAATCACCTAAGACAGATCATACCCCTACTACTACGACTGCTATTATTATTAATCATTTATATAGTGCTACAAGGAGCACACAGCGCTGTACAAACATATAAAGAAGGCAGTCCCTGCTTGTAGAGCCGGCAATCTAATCAAGACAGTCAGAACAATACAAGAGAAACAAGGGGAGTTCAAATAGGGAAGGAGACACAAGCAGAAATCCAAATTCGGCCTCAAAGAGATAAGCTTTTAGCATGGACTTGAAGAAGGGGAGAGAAGAGACTTGCCATAAAGATAGAGGACGTTTGTTCCATGCATACGGAGCAGCAAGATGAAAAGATTGAAGTCTGGAGTTTGCAGAAGAAAAGGGCATAGATAGAAGAAAGCCAGAGGATGAGCGGAGTTCACGAGGAAAGTTGTAGGGAGAGAGAAGAGAGGACAGGTAATAAGGTGCAGTAGAGTGAATGCATTTATATGTTAGAAGGAGAAGTTTGAATTGGATACAGAAACGGAAAGGGAGTCGTGAAGTCATTTTAGAAGAGGAGTTATATGTATTGTGTCTGATGGAAGATTAGCTGTGCAGCAGAGTTCTGGATAGACTGAAGAGGAGAGAGATGACATTGAGGGAGACCAGCAAGGAGCAGGCTGTATATGCAAAAGGGGGTGGAGGAGCGGTTACAGCGAGGTGGTGGTATTTTTCCCACCCCCTTTTGTATATACAGCTCCGACAAAAATGTATTCTTATTGGTAAGCTTTACTGCTGATATTTCTCTGGACTTATTTTTTTTGTTTCATTTATAACCCATAGCAAACCCGCCGTATCATAACAGCACTACCAGGACTCACAAAGCACCAAACCCTACCTATCAAAAGGCAACCCTGCGAATATTAAACCAATACATCTCAGAAAATACCAATACATCTCCTACTGGGGAAAGAGAACAAGTTGCACTATCAAACAGAAACTATAAGAACGGAATACCTCAGCTCGGTTACACAAAGAAAGAACAAGCCCCCCTCCCATCAGCCCATTTCCAGCCCAAGCCCCCATCAGCCCATATCCAGTCCAAGCTCCTCCCATCAGTCCATTTCCAACCCTAGCACCCCATCAATCATTTCCAGTCCTATCCTAGCCCTCCAGCAGCCCATTTCCAGTCCAAGCCCCCCATCAGCCATTTCCAGTCTTATCCTAGCCTCCATTGGTCCATTTCCAGTCCAAGCCCCCCATCAGCCATTTCCAGTCTTATCCTAGCCTCCATCAGTCCATTTCCAGTCCAAGCCCCCCATCAGCCCATTTCCAATCTTAGCCCCCCCAACAGCCTATTTCTAGTCCTATCCTAACCCCCCCACCCCCCATGAGCCCTGCGCCTGTCTGAGTGGCTTCAGAGGGAGCCGGGTTGGCCCGAAGCCCTGGCTCACCTCTGCAAAGCACTGGAGTGAAGAGCAGCATGTTCCTTCACTCCCGCTGTGTTCTTGTGAAGTGTGCTGAGTGCCAGGAAAGGTCAAATGGAATTCCTTGTTTCCTGGCACTCATGCACTTCACGAGAACACAGTGCCGACTTCAGAGGGAGCCGGGGAGGCCCGCCCGAGGCCCTGGCTCACCTCTGCACAGTGTTCTTTCGCTCTGGCAACTATGCAGAGGTGAGCCGGGGACTCGGGCGGGCCTCCCCGGCTCCCTCTGAAGTCGGCACTGCAAAGTGAACACCATGTGAGAATGAAATTCACGCAGAGCCCTGTGCGAACAACATTCTCGCACAATGGACAGGCCAGCCCTGCTTACTTCCCTAGTTCTCCCATTCTCTCTCTCATTCCTTTCCCTGTCTCGTACTTCCCTTGTCTTTCAGACACTTTCTAGCCACCCAGTTCCATACTCTGTACTCTTTGCCTCTCATTACCTTACCAAACTCAGCTCCTTTGTTGTTCCTCATCCCCTCTCTACCTCCAGTCATAGGTGCCAACTTTTCAAAATGATTAGGGGGGCTAAACACAACATAAATTATATCCATCCATGTACCTAATGAAGGAACTTATTCAATACTGGGCGTGCTCAGTACCCACTGCGCTCACAGAGCTGACATCTAAGCCTTCCTCCCCCCCCCCCCCACCCCCAGCATCTTTCCACCCACCTCATTCTCAAGTATTCATTTACACTGCCTTTCCTCCATCTTAACCTCAGAAGCCAACCCTCTGCCCCTCTATCTTCATCTTGAGTGGAGGAGTGGCCTAGTGGTTGGGGCAAGGTACTTCAGGCTGGAAGGTCAGGGGTTCAAATCCCACTAGAGGACAGCAACCTTGGGCTGGAAGGACTGGGTTTTCTAGTCCCACAGGTACTCCTTGTGGTCTTGGGCAAGCCACTTAACCCTCCATAGCCCATGTTCCCTGTAAAATAGTTATCTCCAAGTTATAATGCCCTGTTCAATGTAATTTCAGTTTGTTCAATGTAAACTGCACTGATGCAAAATAGCATGGTATATAAGAGAATGTAAATAAATAAATCTTTCCCTGCATATGCACTTGCTTCTCCCTCCCCTATAATATATGACCCCCAGCAGCCCCCTTCTGCCATATCCAGTCCCAGCCCTGTTCTTCCAGTCTCTGCCCCTGAGTAGACCCCAGCGCCAACATCATACTTAGCACTGGTTCCCCTTCTCCCCCTCCTAGCATTAGACTCCTTCTCTCTCCACCCCTTAGCATCTTCCCTCCTCTCCCATCAGCAACCCCAGTGTCAGCCCTCAGTCCCCTTCTGACAGCCCAAGTCCCTGGTTTGCACCCTAGCCCCCTTCTCCCAGTGTTAGCTACCAGATCCCTTGCCCCCAGTCTCCATCTCATCCACCACCTCCCAGTATTACACTCCAGCCCCTACATGAGCGCCCAGTCTCTACTTCCCAGCCCTAGTCCTTGCATTAGCCCCCAGCCCCTTCTCCCAGTCCCAGCATTATCCTGGCCTTAGATCCTCTTCTCACAATCCTATCTGAAGTGCCAGCCCTTTCCACCTACCTTGGCAGCAGATCTAAATGTCCTGCAAAGTAGCAAGAGCTTGTTTTTTTCACTCCCACCGATCTGCCTGCTCTTTAAAGCCGGAACCATCAAAAATGGATGAAAAGTAGTTCTTTTTTTCTTGCACGACAACCTGCAACTCTGCTTCTGACGGCCGGACCACTGAAAGTAGATGGAAACTAGTGTTGCGCAAGAAACATTTAATATTTTCCATCCATTTTCAGCGGTGTCAGCGCCCAGTGGCAGGAAAGAGCAGGCAAAGTGGTGGGTGTGAAAATACAAGCTCTCGTCGCTTTGTGAAGTATTTAAATGTACTGACTGGGTGGCAGGGAGCAACAAGGCACAGCGGGATCTGAAACTCTGGCGGCGGCAGCAGCTCAGGTGGACAGAAGAAAAAGGAAATTGGGGACTCTGCAGATGGAGTGGGGACTCCTTCTCAATGGGGCCTGTGCAAAAATCACACCAACACACAGCAGAGAGAAGAGGATTCTTGCCACGATTGCAGCAGGGGGGCGCCGGCGAGCCAATCATCTGCTATTTAAAGCTGGCAACATGTTGGGTAAGCGGCTGCTGCACTCCTTTACTTTAAATTGCAGATGATTTGCTGTACCCCCTGCCCCGCTTACCACGTAGTACCAGACCTGCCCCGGCTCACCTCTGCACAGTGTTCCTTCACTCTGGCAGCTGTGCAGAGGTGAGTCGGGGCTTCGGGCAGGCCTCCCCGGCTCCCTCTGAAGCCGGCACTGCAAAGCGAACACCATGTAAGAATGATGTTCGCGTGGGGCTCCCTGAAATGTGGGGCCCTGTTCGAACAACATTCTCGCACAATGGATGGGCCGGCCCTGCACCCTGAAGAGATTATGGAGTACGGCCTGGCCAAAGGCGCTGTCCTGTCAGGACTCCCTCTCCAGGCAGTAGTGAGCTGCGAAGGTATAGAATGAAGACCAGGTGGCAGCCTGGAAGATTTCTGTCACAGGGCGGAATGCAGATTTACCATGGAAGTAGCCATGGCCCTGACATGGTGTGCCATGACCCTCTGGTCCAGTGAGATCCCTGCTTACTTGTAGGCAAGGATAATGCAGTTCGCCACCCAAGTGGACAGAGTTCACTGGGCGACCCAGATGGCTGGTGTCATAGGATACGAAAAGCCGTGGTAGGACTGGGCTTTCTTACAATCCATATTGTGGAGAATAGTCTCAGAAAGAAGGCGTGAGGCCTCAGAAAGAAGGTAGGGAGTGCCCCATCTGGTTGAGGTGGAATGGCGGCACCACCTTTGACAGAAACTTGGGATGTGTGCACAGCAACACCCTGTTCTTGTAGAACGTGTAGGGCTGTTCCGCCATCAGAGCCTGGAATTCACTGACTCGGCGACCTTCCAGGACAGGTACCAGAGGTGGCAGGTAGCTAGAGGCTCAAATGGAGGCTTAATGAGCTGCGATAGCACCACACTGAGATCCTACTACGCCACTGGAGGGCAGACAGGGGGGTTTGGATAACATGAGGCACCACAGGAATCGGGACACAAGGGGCTGAGCTGAGAGGTGTTTTCCCTCAATGGAATGGTGATGCGCTGCGATGGCACTCAGGTTTACTCTGACCAAATTGGACTTCAGTCCTATCAGCATGCTGATGTATGCTGACAAGTCCCACCTGCAATAGGTGAAGCAGATACTGGAGTACCACTTGTACTGAGCAGGAAAACAGGTTCGCCCACCTTTCCGCACACCACACCAAGAATCAGCGCCACTTGAAGGCATACACCCTTCTTGTGGAGGCCTTACGAGAGGCCAGAAGAATCTCTTCCACATCCAGTGGAAGGTTGAAGGAGGCTAATGCTACCCTTTCAGCAGCCAAGCCATGAGTGATCAGGCTGGGATGTAGGAGACAGCCCTGCTCCTGTGAGAGTAGCCCTGCTCCTGTGAGAGTAGCCCTGCAGCTTGGCCCAGGGGAATTGGCGACACCGCCGATAGGGAGAAGAGCAGTGGGAACCAGGGTTGCCTGGGCCATCGATGGGCTATCAGCATTAGCGATGCTCTGTCGTACTGGACCTTGAATAATGTCTTGGCTACCAGCCGTGTCAGTGGGAAGGCAGACAGGAGGCCTTCCGTCCATGGGATGAGGAATGCATCCATTGCCACCTGGATGGGTGTGGCTGGTGGGAGCAGAACAGGGGCAACTGTATATTGTCCAGACTGGCAAACAGGTCGAGGGAATGCCCTAGAGACAAAACAACCATGAGGCTACTACTGGATCCAGGTGCCACTCGTGTGGCTGGAGGACCCTGCTCAGTTTGTCCGCCAGGGCATTGTCCTGGACCAAGAGGTACACCGCCCTTAGGAGCATCCCTCTGCATGCAGCATAGAAGTAGAGGGCTACCGCTTCCTAGCAGAGGGGGTACAACCCTGTTCTCCCCTGTTTGTTCACATAGAACATTGCAACCTGATTGTCGGTCTGGATCAGCACCAAGTGGTGTTGGAGTTGGTGGTGGAAGGCTCGGAGAGCTAGGTATATTGCCCAGAGCTCTAGCAGGTTGATTTGCATCCAGGATTTCCTCGGGGGCCTTCAGCCTTGTGTCTGGAGGCTCCCGCAATGTGCTCCCCAGCCCATTAGAGAGCCATCTGTGGTGAGGACTTTCTGAGGGTTGGGTGCCTGGAAGGGCATCCCGGCCTGAAGGTGACATGTGATCTGCAATCATCGGAGGGAGTCTGTCAGCTGACGGGTCACTTTCACTCTGTTCCTGAGCCTGCCTGTGGCTTGTGTTCAGTGAGAGCGAAGGCACCACTGGGCTGCCCTCATGTGCAGGTGGGCATATGGGGTCACATGAATTGTGGAGGCCATATGTCCCAACAGGCAGAGTAGGAGCTGGGCAGGTAGCGTCTGGCGTCGGTGTACCTCTGCAGCTAACCCCCTGAGGCATTCTGACCTCTTCCAAGAGAGGAAGGCTTTTGCCTGGAGGGTATCTAGTTGTGCCCCTATAAACACTGAGCACTGGGCCGGAATGAAGTGGGACTTGGGGTAGTTTATGATGAAACCCAGGTGCTGCAGGGCATTGATGGTGCACCTGGTGGCGCATTGTGCCTCTGCAGTTGAGTCCCCCTTTATGAGCCAGTCATCCACATAAGGGAAGATGAAGGCCCCTTGGAGACAGAGGTAGGCTGCGACTACCACGAGGCACTTTGTAAAGACCTTGGTAATGAGGCCAGAATGAAGGGCAGCACCCTGTATTGGTAGTGTTGTCCCCCCACCACAAACTGGAGGTATTTTCTGTGGCTGGGTTGAATTAGGATGCGAGTGTAGGCAGTCTTTAGGTCTAAGGAGCATAGCCAATCTCTCTGCTGGAGGAATGGCAGTAGTGTCCCAAGGGAGAGCATCTTGAACCTCTCCCTGATCAGGAACCTGTTGAGGTCTCGCAGGTCCAGGATGAGCCTGAGACCCCTGTCCTCTTGGGGATGAGTAAATACCTGGAGTAGAAGCCTGTGCCCCAGAGAGGTTTCGGCACTGGCTCCACTGCTTTGTCGTTGATTAGGCCTGCTAACTCAGTGAGGAGAAGGGTCTGGTGAAGGAGAGGCCTGGTGAGTTCTCCTGGAAAGTATAAGGGTGGCACCCATTGTAGGTGGAGGAGGTAGCCCTCCTTGACTATTTGTAGCACCCAGGTATCAGTGGTGATGGCTGTCCACTTGTGGACAAACAGGGCTAGGTGCCCCCCTGTGGGCAGCAGGGGGACCCCCTGGGGGGTAGCAAGATCGCACCCAGGCAGTCAAAAGCTCCCCCCAGGCTGGGCCAGAGCTGGCACCTGGGGTATCAGGGCCTTTTGTTTTCTGGGGCCATGTCTCTGGCCTTTTTGTTGCTGGCCCTGTTGAGAGGCCAGGAAGGCCTGGAAGTGCGGTGACCCACTAAAGCCCCCTTTCTTCCTCCGGAAGAAGGGCTTTTTCCCCGGGGCTTTCTTCCAGGGTTGCACCAAGGTCTTCTTTGAGAGCCTGGTTCTCGTCACAAACTCGCTCTCTATCTCCGTTGCCTTGTCTGCCTGGGCTTCCCAAATAGGTTCTCTCCCATGCAGGGGACATCAATCAGTTTGTTCTACACCCATTGTTCCAGGTCAGACAACTGCAATCATGCCTGGCGTATTGTCCCGATACCTGTGGCAGCCACCTTGGCCAATGACTCAAAGCCATTGTAGGTTGCTCTGGACAAAAGCTTCAAGCATTCTTTTACCGCCAAGGTCAGGGTCTTGAACCTCTGTAGGGCTTCCCCATTGAGGCCTGCTGAGAATCCACCAAGCTCTTTCGACAGTTCCTTTAGGTACATGCTGATGTAGAGCTGGTAGGACTGGATCTGGCCTATTAGCATCGAGCTCTGAAAGGCCTTCTGGCCGAGGGCGTCGAGAGTTCGGGTCTCTCTGCTGGGCAGCACTGACGAATGGGTTTTTTGGCTTTTAAGCCGGCGCATGGCTGGATCCGCGACCATGGAGTTGTGAGGAAGCTGGGTCTTTTGGAACACAGGGCTTTGGCATACCCGATACATGGTATCTAGGTACATACTGACTATTGGTACAGACGCCAGTGTTTCCCACATCCGAAGGAGGTGGCGGTTGAGGATCAGGGCACCGGGACCATAATGATTTCCTTCGGGGTGCCTCATATTGCAGTATCTCCAATTCCTCGGTGCGAGGGTCCTCCTCAGCCTTGGTTTCGATAGTGAGAGCTTTGGAAATGTCCCGCACAAAATTGAGGAATGTGACATCATCGGGCAGGGAACAGCATTGGGTCATCGGGGGAGATGGGTCCGAGGGTATGTCTCAGTGTTGCCTTATGTCCGGGGACTCTTCGTCCTCGGTCTCCCATTTAGACTCGAAGTCCAAGTATGAGTCCGACACCACACAATTACCTCGATCGAGGACTGCTCCCAGTGGTCTGCGACCTCCAGAGGATCATTGGTCCAAGGTGCGATCAGAATGCCGAACCCGGAAAGCGAATCGGAATCGCATCGATCGGTGCCGCAGGCATCGAGGACCCCCGAGAACGAAACTCGGTGAAGGGGGAGACACCCGACACTGGCGACGACGGTGGGAGATAGGCACCGCTAGACACCGGGACCCCTCTCGAGTCTGTCTTACCGAGAGGAAAACCCCTCCAGGGCTTACTAACCGGCCCCGAGGGTACCCAGGTAACCCGACGACGAGCCCCGGCGGGGAGTGAAACGCACAACCCCGGTGCCGACGCCGGGGCATCGGCGCTTCTTGACGCCGGAACCAACCCCGCTGTTGGCCGGGACGACGGAAAACCCGGCTGGGTCGAATCGATCGAAGTCCCCGAGGCCCCCCTTCTAGCGACGAGTGGAGCACTCGACATCCGCATCGATGCCGGGGGATCGCCCGTCTGGGACAGATCGATAGGTCCCAAAGGTACCGGGGGAGCCAGGCGGCGATCCCTGGTGAGGAGTGGAGCACTCAACACCGATGCCGGCGCCGGGGAGGCGGTGCCGTTCAAAGCCGGTACCACCCCCGCGCAGGACTTGGATGCAGGAAAGCCAGTCCGGGCTGAATCGATCGGCCCCGAAGGTACCGAGGGCACCAGATGATAATCCCCGGCGAAGAGTGAGACACTCGACACCGACGCCGATGCCGAGGAATCGGTACCGCCCGAAGCGGGTACCACCTCCGCGCATGGCTGGGATGTAGAAACGCCAGACTGGGTCAAGACGATCGGCCCCGAAGGTGCTGAGGACACCAGCTGACGATCCCTGGCGAAGAGTGGAACACTTGACGCCGATGCCGGGGAATTGGCACCGCTCGAAGCGGATACCACCCTCGAGCATGGCTCGGGAATGTTCTGTGAGGAGCGAACCCCAGGAACAACCCGAAACCCCGCGGATGCTCTGGAGCCCGAAGACTCCCGCCGGGGTTTATTTGCCAAGGAGGACTTGAGGGGGAGGCCGGAGCCATCGTCATGCCGCGCATGAGACTCACCCCTCAAGACTTGGCTAGTCTTAACAGACTGTTGTGTGGTTACCTGATCCTGGAGAGAAGAGAAAACCGATGACCGCACCTTAGGAGGAAAGACGTCATCGAGGGACACCCGAAAAATGGAAGGTCTTCTCCCGATACTGAAGCCCGGAGGACCGGGGGAAAAAGGATCAGGGCCCAAACAGGAGAGGCACCAGGCATTGGAGTCTAAGTAAAAAATGAAGTCTCCACAGTGAGGGCACTTCTTAGGGGAAGAAGGCTCCATGCTGGAAAGCCCGGTAGGCCTCAGAAGGACCAGAGGGAAAGAAGTTCCCTCAAGTGATTAAAAGAAGAAAAAGCACCGGTGGTGCCCGTGTCGGCGGGAAAAAAGGCCGCGACCACAAGAAACAAGAAAAGGAAAATGAAAGAAAAAATGTTTCTGCGGTAGCAGGAGGTACGTCCTGCTTGTTCCGCGGAAACCGAAAAACTGGGGAGAGGCAGTAGGAAGGGCGGGAAGCCACCGCGCAGGCACGAGGGGTGCTCCCAAAGGCTTTGTGTTTGGATGCTGGGGAGCATTCCCGTGCGGGCTCCGTTGGCGACATCTCCCACATGTGAAGACTCATTCCTGCTTGTTCCTGGAGATAAAGTGTTCTATATGGACAAAATATAAATAATTAAATAATAAAAAAAAGAGGGTGATAAATTAATAAATAAGTAAAGTTTCCTAGGCTAAAAGATAATATAAAACTGGAAGATAAAAATGAGAACTAAAAGCCATGTTGCAAAAGGCAAAATTATGTATAAAAAATTATCCAAATATCATTCTTAAACCGTGGGTATCCACAAGGGCATACCTATATCCAAGAAGCTCGTGTAAAATTCGCAATTTAAAAATTATGTGAAAAATAGTGAGTCACATGTCAGTACATCAAAACCGAACCACACATGAATAGGTTGCCATGGGTCTATATGTGTAAAACAGTTATATAAAATGGAAAATATGTCAAAACGATACAAATGAATAAAAAGTTAAAAAGGTGATAGAGAAATAAATAAGTAAATGTCCTAAACTAAATGGATGATAAAAATAGGAATAAAAGCCATGTTTCAAAAAGCAAAATTATGTATAAAAAAATCATCCAAATGTCAATGTTAAATCGCAAGTGTCCAAAGGGTATAACTAAATCCAAGAAATTCATGTTAAAGTAGTAGTAAGAGAACTGTATAAGAAAAAAGGAGGATAACCACATTAAAACGGACACGAAGTGAATGGGTTCCCATGTATAAAACTATTGTATGAAAATACATCAGTGATAAATAGTACTGTGGAAGAGACATAAAAATGTATATAAAAGCAGGCATCCACCAAAAAGGAAAACCTCAACTTAAAGATGTATATAGTTTTGTTACAAGAAGATTATTCAGGTTTTTGAAGTTATAATGTTACTGTTGACATTTTGCAAGTTCTTTATATAAGTTGAAGTTTATTGTAAACCGACTTGATTGAATGAAAAGGCGGTATAGAAAAGCTGTTAAATAAATAAAAATGATTTGAAATAGTGTCCAATTAGGGAACCCTAATTAACCAAATAAATGAAACCAACAGGGCACAAATATAAAAAGGAACCATACACCAGGGTCAGGATCAAGGGATCATAAAAAACTGGTCCCTCTCACAAAAATGAAACAATGAAAAATTAAGTAATGAAAGAATTAAATATTAAATAAATAAACAATTATATAAAACCGCATAAAGCATTAAAAGCGTGAATGCTAGAAATGATGCTGGACATCTGTATACACATTTTCGGACGTCCAAATCACGAATAAGGCTTGTAAAATGACCACCATAGGCGCCTATGTGGCCCTTCCACTAAAGTATGGTATGTTATTCCACTTACTGCACATTAATCAGTGCAAAGACCATGCGCTGTCAGAGGTGTGGCCAGCACGTCCCTGACAGTTACCGCACAGTTAGTGTGGGTGCACTTAACACTTCTTCTTGAGGTGACGTTAAGTGCACCTGTGTTAACAGCAAAACTGACAGCGTTCATAAGTACCATGAGCTAACTGAAATGCCGAGTTCACACCCAGAGCCGGCTCAGTCCACAGCCCTTTGCACTTTACCACTCTGGCTGTTTTTACTGCACAGTAACCATTTGCGTGAGCCCACACTAACTGGACTGTACATGCATGTTGACTGCTTAGCACACTTTTGTGAAAGGGCCCCTATGTGTCTTTACAAAATAGACATTTTCCTGCCCAATTAACCAGGCAACCTATTATAAAATTATCCTCTAAAGATCCGCATGTCTGAAAAACACTCCCTCACACGTGCAAATCACATCTTCGTCCAAAGAGCTATTTTAAAAACACCCAAATATACGTATGTCCAGCACGATCACGTCCATGTTGCATGGGGGCATGGCAGAAGCGTGTCCAAGGTGGCAACAAAAAGATCCACATGTATCTCTGATTTCACAACAGCGCTGCACGTTTAGATACGGTAGTGGACATGTCCATATTTAGGCCTGATCCTCGGCACGAACGGACATTCAAAAAGTGCTTTTTTTCGGCCAGCTCTCGACAGTAGGGATGAGAGAGCCATTCCCTTTTATTGCCCTAATAAATTTCTCCCCCTCAAAGAAGGTTTTCAGCAAAATATCACAGCCTACTTGCATACTGCCATGCGCTGTATGTCTCCATTTGTAAAATGGCAGGCTCGGACGTGTATGTTGCGCGATATCCATGTGCACATTCTGAAATGTTGGCTTGGCCACGTCTATGTTGTCCATACTTCCCATGTGCACGTTTCTAAAATCAGCCATCTCTCTGCACAGCCCCATTATCCGAACCGTGGCAGAGATGTTTATCTTTCAATGCAGGGATAGGTCGATTTCAGAACACACTTAGTACACGTGTCTACCTACTCTACTGCCCCTCTTACAGGATTTCAGCCTTTCTAAATTATGCCTTCGGAAATATAGTTTTCAACTGGCTTTTGTTTTTCTTTTAGCTCCATCGGTACAATTCCTTTGGGTTTTAGATGATGTCCCTCTTTCTCACAACAAACAAGCACAGCATCCTAATTCTAGTTTAATTAATTATTTTTTTTATTTACATTCTCTTATATACTGTGCTATTCTGCATCAGTGCAGTTTACATTGAACAAACTGAAATTACATTGAACAGGGCATTATAACTTGGAGATAACTATTTTAGAGGGAACATGGGCAATGGAGGGTTAAGTGGCTTGCCCAAGACCACAAGGAGCACCTGTGGGACTAGAAACCCCAGTCCTTCCAGCCCAAGGTTGCTATCCTCTAGTGGGATTTGAACCCCTGACCTTCTGGCCTGAAGTACCTTGTCCCAACCACTAGGCCACTCCTCCACTCCAGTTTAACATACTGGTTTAGCAATCTATTAAAATTATTTCAGATTTGGGGATTTTTGGCAGGAGCTTTAGGCCGTCCTGGAATTTACTAGACTAGCCTAGCCAATCCTGCCAACTGAACTGCCATATTTTTGCAACTTGACCAAAGAGGAAAATAAACATAAAACCAGACAGATCAAATGCAAAAGTCATCCAACCACTAGACTAGATTTGAATCACAAAGTAAACCAAATTAAATTCCACTACAAGCTCAGAGGTTACTCGGTGTCCGGCCTTTCCTTGAATCTCCTATTACAAAAAATATATACTTTGGGGTCTTTAATAATCTATTCCTTTGTGAATAGCTAAGACCTAGTTCAAAAGAAAATTTACTGAGTCAAAGGCTTTCTGTGATAAAATGACATTTCAAAAAAGCAAAGATCAATCCATAGGGATCTATTCTTATGGAATCAAGAAAAACTGCCTGGTTGAGCCATTTAAAAATTAACTAAGTAACGATACAGTGGATGACCTGGATTAAGGCCAGTTTCCATGTGAAAAAGATGGACAAGGCAAAGACCACAAGCACGAGGATACAAATGATGATTTGGCAAGGTACTGACTATTGAAGGAGAACTTTGACCCAAATGTGGTAGAAGAAAAAGCCACTATCAATATTAAACATGAATAAGACACCAGGGATAGATGTATTTCACTACAGACAGTCCCGAATCTCAGGAATGCAACAAGTAAATCATTGTATATACTAGAGATGTGCATTGACTGAAACAAAATGAGACATGTAAACAACATTTCATATTTTTGTTTTCTGAACGAAAATGGAAGAACCCCCACCCCACCCAATTTCATCACTCCCTGTCTTTCGTTAACAGCGTGCACTATTGATCAATACTGCGTGCTATGGGCAAATGGAGTGCAGTGTTGAGCCACAGTGTACACAATTTGTTTTGTTGTGACTATCCAATGGGTTTTTTGTGGCAGGATACGGAAGTAGATTGTCGGGTCTTTCTTCCACAAAGATAATGCCAGTGCTGTAGCCGTTGTCACAGAAATGTGATTCTCCGCCATCCGTCTCCATCTTTGAACATTAATATTATACTGATCAGAACTATCTCGCAACCATATCTCACAGAGGATATAAAAAGACTGAAACGATTCAGAGGAAGGCGACCAAAATGATTTGGTGCCTGCGCCAGAAGACATATGAGAAGAGACTTGAAGACCTAAATATGTACACCCTGGAGGAGAGGAGGGACAGGGGGATATGATTCAGACCTTTAAATACTTAAAGAGAATAAATGAACAAACAAACCTCTTCCAAAAACGGGGAAGATGTAAAACTAGAGGGCATAACATGAAGCTGCAAAGGGGTAAACTGAAAGGCAACGTCAGGAAATACTTTTTCACTGAAAGGGTGGTGGCTGCTGGGAATGCCCTCCTGATGGAGGTGGTGGGGGCAAATACGGTGACAGAATTCAAAAATGACATGGGACTGATAGCTAAAAAGTGATCCAAGATGGCCACTCGACCCACACGGCTGTGAGCTGCTTTCCTATGCCGAAGCGAAAGGGGAAGCTAAGGGGGGACCCTCCCCAGCCCAAGCAGCCCTCTTCTGCGACTGTTTCCAAGCTTGATCCAATGGATACCTTTCTGCAGCAGCACGGTGAGACCCGGTTGGTTTCCGGAGTTACCCCGCTTGTGTCAACGCCAAGACCGGAGAGTTTGGCGTCTTCCTCTGGGTTCGATCTCACTCCGGATCTGCAAAAAACGCCCGCACTCCCTGCAGACCTTCTGAGCCTTAGTGCTTCTGGAGAGGTGCGATCCGAAAAGGTCAGCGCCGTTTCTTCAGTTGGAGGGAAGGCTACGGTCTCAAACTCGGTGGTTCTGGGGTCAGCGTCTGAGGGAGGTGAAAGGGACGCGGCAGTCGAGCAGCAAGTTCCCAGGGATTTTAAATCTTCTTCGGGAGAGAGGAGAAATTTGGTATTGCCTAGATTGGCCACTGTTGGAAACAGGATACTGGGCTTGATGGACCTTGGTCTGACCCAGTATGGCATATCTTATGTTCTTATGCTTCCTGTGCTCTCATCTGAACTACCCCTTCTGGAGCCCTTCTCCTTGGAGCGTCCTGAACATATTACTCTTGACTCTATTTGGATGGCACTGACAAAGTTTGGTGAGTGTTTAGTATCCCAAACTAATGCTACTTTGAAGCTAATCCAGGAAAACGAAGTGAAAGTCCAGAACTGTCAGGACTCTGTGTCTCTTTTACAATTTCAAGCTTTGCTTATGGATAATAAAGTTATACAACTGGAGGACAAATTTAATGATGTATGTAAAGATATGCTTGGAGTTAAATTTAAAATGGAAATGTTGGAAAACCAGAATAGGGCAATAAATATTAGGCTATTGAATTTTCCTCGGTCACCAATGGTTACTCCCCGTTATATTTTTAAAGCATATCTGATAGAGGTTCTGAATGTTCCTGAGGAATCACATCCTCCGCTTTCAAAAATTTATTACCTTCCCACTGGGAAAAAAACTATAGGACCAACTGGGGGTTCTCCAGTTGACGAGAGGAGGCACTAGATGTTTTAAATCTTTCTGAGATTCTCAATACAACTGTATCTGATAGGGTGGTTCCTGCCACTTTGTTGATTTCACTGGCTCTTGTGTCTGACCAGGAGTGGCTATTAAGAATGTATTTCAAAGAAACGTACAGTTTTGTTTAAAGGGTTAACTATTCGAATGTTCCCTGATTTATCTCGGGAAACGCAAAAATGGAGAAAAGAGTTTCTGCTGCTAAAGCCTGGGGTGATACAGGTGTTTCCATTTCAAGTATGATTGCTTGTAAATTTTGTTGAAATCTAAATTTAAAAAAAATGATATGGGACAGATACAGCGGATCCCTTTATAGCAACAGGATAAAATCAAAATAAACTTAACTATCTCTTATATCTCAACAAATAGGGTGACCTACACGGAGTGGTGGGCACATCCCTAAACAAAGGCATGGGGAGGGGTGACCTGCACAGAGCGGCAGGTGCACCTACTTCTGCAACCTTGCTGGGCAGATTAGATGGACTATGCTGGTCTTTATCTGCCGTCATATACTATGTTACTATGTAACGACAGAGCAGAATGATTGCTCGTATGCACCACATAGAATTCCAGCACATGCGCACAAGTGCCTTTTGTGTACAGGATAGAGGTGTTGCTAACACAGACACCTGTGCATATGTGCCTGGATTGTTCTCATGGTTCAGAGTAGACTTTTTGCTCACAGCTTATTTGCATGCTGTTTACTTACAAAATCGCTGTGCAGAACTTCCTCACTAAATCTGCATTTGGAAACCCTGAGATCTTGCTAATCGGATATGTCCAAATGAGAAAGATTTTCAGTGATTCTGTCTGGATAACAATCTGCATAACTTGGAACAGAAAAAAAGTTGACTTAAATGCTTATGCGGATTGTCTATCCAGATAGAAACATAGAAACATAACAGCAGAAAAAGACCGCATGGTCTATCTAGTCTGCCCTGCCATATCAACTACAGTGCCTTGTGAAAGTATTCATCCCCTCGGTGTTTGTCCTGTTTTGTCACATTATAACCTGGAATTAAAATGGAGATTTGGGGGTTAGCACCATGTGATTTACACGATCAGGCTTATTCAGTCCCAGACGCAGATCCCCTCTGTATGTCCAGTCTGAACTGGACGTACAGAGGGGATCGCAATTCTGATCCTGCGGGGCATGTCTAGCTCCGCGGGATCAGAATCGTGAACAGTCCTGTGTGTGCAGGCCAGGACTGCGATTCAGCCCAGCCTGCACATACAGGACTGTACCTGGCTAACTCAGTGAAGGCTCTTCAATGGAGCCGCGGCACCATGGCGTCATGTTCCCATGGCACCGCAGCTCCATTGAAGAGCTGTGACGCCAGCTGCTGGACTTCAGGGCTTCATTCCCTGCAGCCCAACCCCCGATCCAGCCTCCTAAGGCCAGGGCGGGCTACGGGGAATGCCTTTAGGCCCTCCCTGCCCAATCCAAGCTACAGGCTGCCGAAGAAAAAAGGTCCAGAGAAGTTATTCCACCTCAAAGGTGGAATAACTTCCCCGCACAAGTCGCCGGCCCTGGATGTACAGGGCCAACATTAAAATTGGGCCTGTACATCCAGGGCCGGCAACCGCTCACCACCCACCCAGACTCCACTCCCAAACCGCCCCTTCCCCGCCTCCGTCAAACAACCGGCAGGGACGTTAGACACAGTCGGAGAAAGCACGAATAGCGGAGGTGGCACAGAATCGGGCCCAATATGCCTACCACTTTGAAGGTGCAAAATATCCTTTATTCTGACACAAACAATAATTAAGACAAAAAAAAAAGCAGAAATTGCACGTAGAGCCACCTTCTGCTGCAATTACAGCTGCAAGTCTCTTGGGGTATGTCTCTATTAGTTTAGCACAGCACATCTAGCCACTGGGATTTTCACCTATTCCTCAAGGCAAAACTGCTCCATCTCCTTCAAGTAAAATGGGTTGCCTTGGTGTACAGGAATCTTCAAGTCATGCCACAGATTCTCAATTGGATTGAGGTCTGGGTTTTGACTAGGTCATTCCAAAACATTTAAATGTTTCCCTTTAAACCAGCTTTAACAGTATGTTTAGGGTCATTGTCCTGCTGGAAGGTGAAGCTTCGTCCCATTCTCAAATCTGTGGCAGACTGAAACAGGTGTTCCTCAAGAATTGTCCTGAATTTAGGTGCCATCTATCTTTCCTTCAATCCTGACCAGTTTTCTTGTTCCTGCGGATGAAAAACATCCCCACAGCATGATGTTGCCACCACCATGTTGCCCCGTGGAAATGGTGTTCTTGAGGTGATGGGAAATGCTGGTTTGAGCCACACATGGCATTTCCCATGATGGTCAAAAAGTTCAATTTTCATCTCATCTGATCAGAGAACCTTCCTCCATGTGTTTGGGGAGTCCGCCACATATTGTTGTGCAAACTCCAAACGTGTTTTCTTATTTCTTTTTTTTAAACAATGACTTTTTTCTGGCCACTCTTCCATAAAGCTCAGCTCTGTGGAATGTATGGCTTAAAGTGATCCTTTGGACAGATACTCCCATCTCCGCTGTAGAACTTTGTAGCTCCTTCAGTGTTATCCTTGGTGTCTTTGTGGCATCTCAGATTAATGCCCTCCTTGCCTGGTCTCTTGAGTTTTGGTGGGCGGCCTTCTCTTGTCAGGTTTGTAGTGGTGCCATATTCTTTCCATTTTGTTATAATGGATTTAAGGGTGCTCTGTGGGATATTCAGAATTTGGAATATTTTTTTATAACGCAACCCTGATCTATATTGACCTGTTTGGAGTGCTCCTTGGTCTTCATGTTGCTTGCTTAGTGGTGTTGCAGAGTCAAGGGCCTTTCAGAACAGGTATATTTATACAGGCATCATGTGACAGATCATGTGACAGTGACTGCATACAGGTGGACCCTAATCAACTAATTATGTGACTTCTGAGGTGAATTGGTTGGACCAAATCGTATTTAGGGATTTCATAACAATCCCTATGAATACATACACACTCACAACTTTTCAGTTTTTACTTGATTTATTTATATATACAAGGTATTTTATTGTCATTCCACTTCACCAATTTGGACAATACCTAACATCCCAATGAACCTCCATTTTCATTTGACTGTAATGCGACAAAGATGGATTAAAAACAGAGGGGATGAATACTTTCACAAGGCACTGTACAATAGTTCCCTTTTTACCTTTAGAGACCCTCTGTGTTTGTCCCATGCTTTTTTTATGACTTTATCTTTATTGAAATTTTTTTCAACCACTGGTCCAATAACATTATACATCAAACTACAACTCAACCACATATAAGACCATTACATCACACTCCAGAACTTGTAAAAACTTTTCTTTTTCCATTCCCTCTATAATTACTCTTTAAGCAAAACCAATTTGCTATCTGTTATCTGGTCATGGTTCATCTCCCGAACTACAGCCCCCCCTTCCTATCCCCCCTTTTCTCCCTACTCTTCGCTTTTGAAATATTCCAATAAGGGTTTCCATTGTTTATCAAAATTAGCGTCCTTGTCCCTACGTAATGCTGTTAGGCGTTCCATAGTTACAATCTTGCGAAGCCTGGCCAACCAGGAGTCTATCCCTGGTGGTTGTTTCTGCTTCCATCTCCACGCTATTTCACATCTGGCTGCAATAAGACAGGCCCGCACTGGCTTACACCATTGAGTTGAGATCGTGTCTGGCCATACTCCCAAGAGGAATAGCATGGGGCACAATGTAACGCTCAGTCCGAAAATAGCTTGTATCTGATCTCTAATATGCTCCCAATATCCTTGGACTATGTTACAATCCCACCGCATGTGTATATACGTCCCTTGACCCCCACATCCCCGCCAACAGCGGTTAGAAGCTCCAGGAAACATCTGACTATATCTAGAGGGGGTGTAATACCATTGCATCAAAATCTTATATGTATTTTCTTTAATTAACGTACAAATAGAAGACC
Source organism: Ichthyophis bannanicus (assembly GCA_033557465.1). Classification (NCBI taxonomy): domain Eukaryota; kingdom Metazoa; phylum Chordata; class Amphibia; order Gymnophiona; family Ichthyophiidae; genus Ichthyophis; species Ichthyophis bannanicus. Next base: position 100,371,357 of record CM066032.1, on the reverse strand, counting down.
TCCTGGCCCCTTTAAATATGTTATTCCAATCCTGCTCTCCCCATCTCACCCCTAGATCCCTTTCCCAGTCCACCATATAGCAAAATTTCCTCCCCTTCCCCCCTCGGGAGGCACAGACTGGCATATAAGGCCCGTATCAGGCCCCCAGATTGGTGATGCCCTCACCAATGTTCCCTCTAATTTTCTGGAGGCTGTGTGCACATAAAATATCAGCTGTGCAGCTTTTGAAGGAAGGTTAAATTTTTGTGCACCACATAACAACACTCGGAGTTATATACTTTAAAATTTGACTACACGTCAGAATACAGTATATACACCACATTGATTTTAATCAAATTAAATGAAAATATGCGATTACTAAATGAAGAAGAAAATTTCTAGTAATTACAATAACAACTTTTAAATTTTAAGATGTCTGTGCTGTTTTCTATCAGAATCAGAACCGTAATTTTTGTGTGCTCTGTTGTAAAGTATGTGCACTCGCTCGGCGAGGTGTGCGCGCGCGCACACGCGCACAGCTTAGAGGGGACAGTGGCCCCCACCATAGCCCTTCAATATCATTAAGCCCGTCTTTAATAGTGTCCTTATTATGTTTTTGTTGTAAAAAATGAACTACTTGTAAATATGCAAAAAAATCCCGAGTTCCCAACTGATACTCCTCTTGTAACTGAGTAAATTGTTTCAGTTCCCCCGAATCGAGCAAATTCATAAAACTTTCCAGCCCCTTCTCCACCCAATGCCTAAATACCCCTTCCCTCCCTGGTCCAAAAGTCTGGGTATGGGCTATGGGTGCCAACATAGAGATCGAATGTGCTGGCCGGGAATTCACTCTCTGCCACCCTCTCTGCCATTCTTCCCACAGATGTCGAAGGTAGGGATTTGCCGTCCAATCCCTTCTTAAAGTTCCCTTCATCAACCATGGAAGAAACCTCAAGCTATACTCCCCCACCCAGAACTGTTCGATGGGCCAGAATCGTTTAGTCTCCCCAGACTCCCTCCAATCCATTGCCTGTCTCATTTGCACCGCTAGGTAGTAGACCCCAATCACGGGCATTCCCAACCCCCCTTCTTTCGTGATACTATACAGCACTTTTCGTGCTATCCTAGGTGGCCTATGCCGCCACACAAATAAAAACATCTTTCTTTGTAATTTCTGCAATACCAATCTCGGCATTTTCAATGGTAGAACCTGGAAAAAATACAGCAGACGTGGAAGGACTACCATTTGCTATCCGCCCGAGCCAGAAAAATTCCTCCCTGTGCCATTTCTCCAGATCCTTTTCTATCTAGGCAATCAAAGGGGGATAGTTTGCCCCATACACTCCCTGATACTCTCGGGTAAGCTGAACCCCGAGATATTTAATCGACCTCTGGGCCTAGCGAAAATTAAAATTTTTTTGAAGATGCTGCTGTGAGCCTCCTGTTAGAGACACACTCAGGGCCTCCGTTTTATCCCAATTAATTTTAAATCCGGACATCCTGCCAAACAACTTCAATTCTGCCATAAATATAGGCAGCGCCATTAATGGCTGAGTGATAAACAACAAGATGTCATCCACAAATAAAGCTACTTTATGCTCGTCTTCCCCAATTTGTATTCCTGTCGAATCCCTATTTCATCGCAACCGTTCAGCCAGCGGCTCCATCACTAGAGCGAAGATCAATGGAGATAAGGGGCCCCCCTGCCGTGTATCCCTCGCTAGTAGAAAAAATTCCGAGTACCTCCCATTTATCTTCACCACTGCTACCGGTTTCTCATATAGAGCCTGGATCCACGACATAAGTCACGGTCCCATCCCCAACTTACGCAAAACTGAGAGCATAAACCCCCCACTCGACCCTATCAACGGCCTTTTCTGCATCGATCGCCAATAATAACATTTCCTTCTTTATTTTATTGGCCGTCCACATAACCTGAAGGGCCCGCCAAATATTGTTGCCCGTATTCCATCCCTGAATGAAACCAGTTTGATCTGGATGTACCAACCTTGGTAATACCCGTCCTAACCGATGAGCCAGGATTTTTGCTAATATCTTGCCATCGGTATTTAAAAGGGAGATAGGCCTATAAGACCCACATACTGCCAGATCTCTTCCTGACTTTGGGATGACCGATATTCCTGCCTGTCTCATTAATGGCGCTAACTGGCTCCCTTGCAACACCTCATTATATAGCCTCTGTAACACCGGGCCCACTGTTCCCCAAATTTTTTATAAAAGGCCGCAGGTAAGCCATCTAAACCTGGGGATTTATTTATTGCCAACTCTCTTATTACCTTTTTTATCTCTCCCAATCCTATCCTCTCATCTATCAGCTCCCTTTCAGCCTCAGTGAGCTGTTTCAATCCTCCCCCCCTCCTTCAGATAGTCCTCCACCTCTGCCACCGAACTCCTGCTTTCACTGGTATACAACCTCTTGTAGTATTGCATAAACTGCTCTCTAATTCCCCCGGTCTGAAAAATCAATTGGTCTCCCGAACCCTTAATTTTTACTATATTAGTCCGTCGCTCGCGTTCTCACAACTTCCTAGCAAGGAGTGTACTCGCCTTATTATTAAACTCGTAATACTGTTGATTTACTCATTGCAGCTGATACCGTATTGTCGCCAACCGTAGCTCTACTAGTTCAGCCCTGGCTTGTTCTAGTTTCCGACGGATCTTTAAATCCCCTCCCCTCTTATGTTGTTGATCTAATTCTGTAATTAATCGTAACAAACTTCTAGCTCTACCCTCTCTATCACGCTTTTTCCGAGCTCCCCATTTCAATAATATACCCCTTATGACCGCTTTCAACCCGTCCCATAGAATCCCTCTTGACACTTCCCCCATATCATTCACTGCCAGATAATTAGTAATTTCTTCCTCTACCTCCAATACTATCTTTTTATCATGCAACAAACTTTCATTAAGTCTCCAAAAAGTTTGACCTCCCCGTTCCACTCTTCCCAAAAATTCCGCCCAAATCGGCCCATGATTCATCCACGTTAGCGGTTCAATCTCCATCCGCAATACTTTTTGGGACCATGACTCATCTCCCAAAAAGAGATTGATCCTGCTATAACTTTGGTGCACACTCAAATAGTATGTATAATCTTTTCTTTGTGGGTATATATGACGCAATAAATCCTGAAGCCTAAAGCGACTTAGTAACTCAACTAAACTATCCCTCACCTTACTCCCCCCTCTACTCCCTAACCCTGATCTATCCAAATGGGGATTCAAAATCTCCCCCCAAAAGCAAGGCTCCGTGGACTTTATCTTCTAACCAATCTCCAAGTTGCTCCCAAAAGCCTGTCCCCGACTCGTTTGGACCATAGATATTTACAAATGTAACCTCCTGACCCTGTAGCTCCTCCGATACCAACAACACCCTCCCTTTAATCCCTTTTATCACCCCTCCCATTTGGAAGGCAACATCTCCCCGAATTAAAATCGCTACACCCACCTTTTTAGACGTGCCTTCAGCATTAAATAACATGTGGGCAAACGCCCCACTTAGCAATAGGTGTTCATCTTTTGGTAACAAATGCGTTTCTTGTAGAAACACTACTTGCCATTGCCAGCTCTGTACCTCCCTAAGGAGCATTTTCCGTTTCTGTGGGATATTCAACCCCCTAACATTAAGAGATCCAATTCTAAGTCCAGCCATCTTGACCCCCAGAAAGTCCGCCTTTACTCCTATTTCTCTCTTGTATGCTCTCTCCTTTACTACCCCACCCGCTCTCAGTTTCGGTTCCCCTTCGCTCTGCCCCCCATCCCCCCATCTTCCCCCCTTTACCTGCCAACTCTCCCCCTCTCCCCCACCTCCCTACCTGCAGACCATTTTCCTGAGACTCCTATCCTAGAGGACATAACCCCCACCTCCTGGGACCCCTCTACTCTCCTATAATTGGCCTCCTTCCCCGTCATAAGCTCCTTCCCCTTCCCCCCCATTACCCCCTTTATTTTATCGCTTGAACTTTTCAACATTGCAACAGTAACTTGCTAAGATTAACATCAATCACAACAACTAGCATTCCCCTTTGAGAATGCCATTCAGCGCCCCTTGGCCAGGAGAGGAAAAGAGGAGCCAAGCTCACATAACGCTAATATCACCTCCGTTTCCTCTCCCCCACCAACCAAGCCTTCCCCTCCTTGGCAAATATTTTATTCAGTATCTCCACTCCCTCAGTTCAAGTGGTCACTACAGAGGCGCTGCTGCTCTCACCCTCCTTCCTTGTCGCGCTGTCCCTCGAGAGGCATCGCAGGCGGTGGCCCTTCTCCGGGATCCGTTGCCATTTTAATTTATCTAGCAAGTTCGCCTGATTTCTTTCCAGATCCGGACAACTCTGACTTATCTGCGGTAAATTGGGTGCGTTGTTCTTCTCCAAAATCTCCCATGCTTCCATCTCAGTCCTTATTCTCTTAGTCAGTCCCTTAATTTCAAACTGTATCCCAAATGGGAAGAGCCATTTATATTTAATGTTTTCCTGCCGTAGATGCGTAGTCACAGGTCTCATGGCTCTTCTGCGTTGTAAAGTAGAAGGCGCCAAGTCCTGAAAAATCTCCACTGTTACATTTTCCTAAACCATCTTGCTCTTCTTTGCTGCTGCTTTCATAATCTCTTCTTTTAGCTGATAGCTAGAGAGGCACGCTTTAATGTCTCTTGGCCGTGCTCCTAGCTGGGGTCCCAGAGCTCTGTGCGCTCTTTCTAATCCGATATCCAGCTGCGCTTCTGCTGGGTCCACACCTCCATCCCGTAGCTGGGCTGCACAAATTTCTTTAACTACTTGTCCCGCCTTCTGAAATTTGGCACCCTCCGGGACCCTCTGGATCCTGATGTTGCAGCGTCGCGATCGATTCTCTAAATCCTCCATCTTATCTCTCAGCTCATCCCTCTCTTTCTGCCAACTGATAATGGACTCCTGCGCGCTTTGCGCCGCCATCACCACCTCTTCCACATGGTCCTCCAGGCAATCTACCCTTTGACCCAATGCTTGTAAGTCTTGCCGCAGTTCTTTAACAACTTCCTTTACTTCTGTTTTCCCTGCAATTACTTCTTTCTTAATCTCTTTATACCAGCGCCAAAGATTACCCCTCGTGCATTGCTCCTCCGCGTTTTCAGGCTCCTCTTCCGTGTCCGTATCGATCCGCTCTCCTTGATCACTCTGCGTCGATAACGGTGCATAGGAGGATCGAAACTTATCCAGTTTTTTCCTCACTGACATCGTGAGCTACTCCACCTCGTTCTCCCCCATGTAGATGTCGAGAGAGGGGCCAAATGCATCGGCTATTAGCAATTATTCTCTCCGTCCCGAAGAGAGCTCTGTTCTCAGGCAGCCATTCCAGTTGGTGATGTCACGTCCTCTCGTCCCATGCTTTTTTGAATTCAGATACTGTCGTCGTCTTTACCACGTCCAGTAGGAGACTATTCCACACATCTATCACTCTTTCCATGAAGAAATATTTCCGCATATTACTCCTGAGTCTATCCCCTTTCACCCTCATCCGATGTTCTCTCGTAGCAGAGTTTGCTCTCAACTGAAAGAGACTCTCCTCCTGTGCATTTATGCTATTGGAGGTATTTAAACATCTCTATCATATCTCCTCTATCCTGCCTTTCTTCTAAAGCAGTGGTTCTTAAGCTAGTCCTCTGGGACCCCCAGGCCAGTAAGATTTTCAGGATATCCACAATGAATATGCATGAGATAGATCTGCCTATAATGGAAGCAGTGCATGCAAATCTATCTCATGCATATTCATTGTGGATATCCTGAAAATCTGACTGGCCTGGGGGTCCCAGAGGACTGGGATGAGAACCACTGCTTAAAGAATACATATTAAGATCTTTAAATCTGTCCTCATATGCTTTATAATGAAGACCACTAACCATTTTAGTAGCCACCCTCTGCACCGACTCCATCCTGTTCTCCAGAATTGCACACAATACTCCAAATGAGATTGCACCAGAGACTTATACAGGGGCACTATCACCTCCTTTTTTTCTGCTGGCCATTCCTCTCCCTATGCACAAGCATCCTTCTGGCTTTCACTATTGCCTTTTCTATCTCTTTAGCTACTTTAAGATCGTCAGACACAATCATGCCCAGGTCCTGCTCTGTACTTCACCCTCTACACTGTTCCGCTCTCTTGGATTTTTGCAGCCCAAATGCATGACCCTGCATTTTTTAACATTAAATCTCAGCTGCCAAATTCTAGACCATTCTTCAAGCTTGGCTAGATCTCTCATCATGTTATCTACTCCTTCCTGGGCATCTACGCTATTGCAAATTTTGGTATCTTCCACAAACAGGCAAACCTTACCCAACAGCCCTTCCGCAATATCACTAACAAAGATGTTAAAAAGAATCAGATCAAGGACAGATCCCTGCGGCGCACCACTGGTGACCTCCTTCTCCTCAGAGTGAGCTCCATTTACCTGTACCCTTTGCCAACTTCCACTCAACTAATTTCTAACCCAGTCAGTCAGTTTAAGGTCCAACCCTAGGGTGCTCAGTTTGTTTATAGGTTGTCCTTGCGGAACAGTATTGAAGTCTTTACAGAAATCTAAGTACACCATATGTATAGATAACAGGTGCGTATCGGCAGAATCCAGATATTGCTAGTGCTGAGTGAAAATTTTGACATTGGGTACCAGCCAGTATCTAGATATTGGTGTTGAATATCAAGAGTATATTTAACCGTATTGGCACTACTGTTAAATATCAACCCAATTTTATTTACAGTCTTCTGGTGTGGATAGTGGGTTTGTAGAAGTGGCTCTGTGCTCAGAGGAAAAGGGTGAGAGACACTGGGAGAGTAGAGTATACATTCAGAGAATCAGGGCCTCGAAGAGCAGTCGTCGTTCCCCTGTCCCTCAGAATTCCAACACAAAGAAGTAAGGAGAGATCTCTCCTCCACACATCTATAGATACCTGAAGCTGCAGCGCACAGTGGCCCTGGAGACTGGCTACACAAATAAGGTGTACAGCAGGGTAAGGAGAAGAGGGTAGGTGTTGGCTGTCATTTCGGCTCTCTTAACCAGGAAAGATGGCATTTTGTGATGTAAGACTTTAGCCAAGAAGGGAGAAAGCCCAATTTTGTATAGATCATCTAAGTTGGAAAAGTGTTGTCCAAGTTGGGATGTCTACAGTTTGCGGCAACCTATTTTTCAAAAGGCTTGATGAATGTGGAGCCTTTTATAAAATTTGTGTAAGACCACAGTAAAAATACATGTGGCATGTACAACAGAAGAGCCATTTTGGGCATCACTCAGGACTTCATACATGGAAGTACCAGCTGCTACATGCATTAAATACTACAGCTTGCCAATTAAGGAACCAAGCTCCAAAACTCATTGTTTTAAAACTTTGTGGTGGCTTTAAACATCAGAGAGGTAAGACCAGCTGCCCTCTCAATCACATCGCCACACTCCAGGTCCAAACGAGCAGTTAGGTGACACTTATGCATGGCTTAGTGCTTGTGGAAATGCTGCAGGAGAAATTATTTGAAGCGTCCAAAAGTCCAAAAGGGAGTATTGAATTTACAAAAACCCCTTTGCCAGCATCTTTCTTTGCTGCAAACTGAAATAAATTCTCTTTTGCAAGTAAATACTATCGAGAAGGTACCGATTCTGGAAAGAGACTAGTGATTTTACTCAACGTACTTCCATATCCCTCCCAAATCAGGGGGTCTACTCCAATTCTGGATCTTCAGAATTTAAATCTCTTTGTCAAGAAGGAGAAATTTAAGATGAGCTTCCTACTCCTGTCTCAAAATGAATGACTCACATCCCTCGATCTGAAAAATAATTTTGTCCACATACCCATTCATCCCAACCACTGGAAGTTCCTCATATTCACTTTTCAGGAGCAACACTACTATCTAGTTCTTCCATTCACCTTTTGTCAGCTCTCAGAGTTTTTGCAAAATATCTAGCTGTGGCAGTGGCTCAACTTCGCAAACAATGTACCTTTTGTATTTCCATACCTCGACGATTGGTTAATTTCAGCATACTCAATTCAGTCAGCTCGCCAGTCTCTGTGCACTGTGATTCATACTTTAGAGAGCATCAGATTGCTCATAAGAACATAAGAAATGCCATACTGGGTCCGATCAAGATCCATCAAGCCCAGTATCCTGTTTCCAACAGAGGCCAATCCAGGTCACAGGTACCTAGCAAGTCAAAAATGATCAAAAATCCACTCTTCTGCCTACACAAACCATAGACTTCCTAGGTGCCCAAATAAACACTCAATGGGCCATAGTTTTTCTGCCACAGAGTAGAATTGTGCCAACCATCACATTGTGTCATCAAATGTGTTCATCCAAAAAAATTCCAGCCCGTGTCATCCTGTGATTTGGGCCTCATGGTGGCAACGATCAACATTTCTCCATATGCAAGACTGCACATGAGGGAGCTGCAATGGCAATTAATGTTCCAAAAGAACCAATTTCATCAGTCTCTCACACACAGAATTTCAGTAAATCCAAAAATAAGGCTATCCCTGAGCTGGTAGCAAAACTCATCAATCCCAAGAAAGGATGTTCTTTCCAAAAGTAGCGGCATCAAACTGTCCTGACGATGGATGCATCTGCAGAGGGACAAGAAGCTCACTTACTTCACCTGCCTACTCGAGGATATTGAACAGAAAGAGAGAGATCATTCCACATCAATCAACTAGAACTCCATGTAGGTTGTCCTCATTCAAATGGACAATCAGGTGTTGATGTTTTACAACAACGAGGGAGGATTCCACAATCTCAATGAAGGCAACCCCCCAAGCAATATATCTGCTGGGAGGCATAAATCATTTGGCAGACAAACTCAGCCGCAGACTAGACCTATACAGGTCCATACGGTTGCCCAAAATCTGTTTGTGAAATGGGGATTTCCAGAAATAGATTTATTTGTGACAGAGCTCAATACAAAATGTCAAAATTTTTTTTGATGAAACCAGTTCCTCACAGGTTGACTCACGATGCCTTTTCAATTTCATGGAGACATGGCTTTATTTTTATGCCTTTCCTTCCACTCCCCTCAAGCAAGAGTGAAACGGAATCTTGTTTTGTCTCATCTAAGTTGTTATCATGCTACATTCTATATTGTAAACTGCTTACATATTATTCTTGATCTGTGCTATATCAAATGAATGAACTTCAAACTATAATTAAACGCATACTTGAAATTTGTGCGTGGGTATAGATGTGTTTAGTAGTGGCTTTTCTAAAATCGTTACTTAAATGTAGATGCCCACTTACATGTGTAAACCAGCCTTTTACAGGTTTAAATGGCACCTAGCCCTTCTAAAGTGACTAACAGAGCCTCACACCTAGGTTGAGACCAGAGCTGATCACACTGTTAGCAGCCCTCGTGCTGCTGCAGTTTTTCATTTCCTGAGAACGGACTCAAAACCAGCCTTAAAATGGTTAATGCTATCAGAATAGGCAGCACAAAGGTTAAAAATCCATTTCTGGCAAGAGGAAAACAAACAAAAGCCAGCACAACTGGGCAAATACTGCATAAGAGAAAACACACTCCTGGGCTCTGCTGACTCACTGAATTTCAGAACTTGCAATGAGGTAATAGTGCGGTTTAAGAGTGTGAAGCAATCGAAGCCTACAGAGACAAATGATGCCGTTAAGAGCGGAGCTGTCATCCTGTGAAGGTGTTACCTCACAATGAGAGGGAATTAAAGGGTCTGAGAACTGTTAAATCTGTAGCGATCTCCAGAGCACCCAGGCTAAAGTGACGTTAACTTTAGTTTTCATACAAAATGGATGTCTCCCAGGGCCCAGAGCACTGGGAACACCTAATCCGGAAATTCTTTTGTTGGTTCTGTACTACATTTAGTGCTTGGGAAAGATTCCACAGTGACATGACTGGAGGCCAAAAGTACTTTATTTATCCACAGAACAGGTATGACATGAGTAGCAGCAGCAGTGGAAGCTTCCCTCACACACACACACATATACACACACTCTGCCCACCACAGGGCAGGTAGAGCACAGACAGCAGATGCCTGTGCAATCTGGTCTTTGCTGAGCTCACCTCTAGCAGAACAGTTAAACTGTGAGGGGGGGTTTCTATGATGCACATCCTGACCAAGTCACTAAACCCTCTGTTGCCTCAGGTACAAAAACAGAGATTGTGAGCCCTTCGGGGACAAGGGAAAAATATATATATGCACAGTACCTGAATGTACACCGCTTTGACTGGTAGAAAAGCGGTATATAAGCCTAGTTAAATAAATAAAATAAAGAACTAAATTTGGCGGTTCACAGAAATGGCTTTCAGATAGAATCTCGGCTGCTTTTGACACTGTCAACCACAACATCCTACTGCAACGCCTTCAATCCACTGGCATTCAAGGCACCGTTCTAAAATGGTTTACAACATACCTTACCAAGAGTTGAAAGTCGGTTCAAAACACATCCACCCCTCTCGAACAAACTCAAGGGGTACCTCAAGGTTCCATCCTATCTGCGCTCCTCTTCACCATCTACCTTCAACCTCTCTGCTCCATCATCAAATCCCACAACCGTAAATTTCATATCTACGCAGATGATATCATGCTTTATGAACCATTCAACAAAGAACAACCCTCCTTCACCGATTATAAAAACTGCCTCGCCGAGGTGTCCAACTGGCTAAAAGACAATAATCTGACAATAAATTACCAACAACGAACTTCTATTTATAAGAAATGACAACACATTCTCTCCACCAGCCACCCTAACACTAAACAACACCCAAGTACAAGTTCAACCAGAAGTAAAATACCTTGGCATCATCTTAGATCAATACCTCTCCTTCAAACAGCAAATAAACAAAACTGCAAAAACCATTTACTTTAAAACTAAAACCATGTAATGCCTCAGACCTCTCTTGGATCCCTCAGACTACCGCACCACACACCAAGCAATAATCCTCCCCCCATATGGACTACTGCAACTCCATATACCAGGGCCTCCCATAAAATACACTACTTCCACTACGCACTGCGTTACCTATAACAGAGCGCATTCTAAAAGGAGCCTCAAGACTCAACCATATGACACCCATCTTCAAGCAACTGCATTCGCTGCCAATAACAAGCCAAATAAAATACAACTTCCTCTGAGAACTGCTGTGCTGTTGGGAGTGGGAGCAAGCTCCTCCCTGCCTTGTTTCATCTGCTGGCTTTAAAAGTCAAACGTGCTTAAGGAGTGTCTGCGCCTTGCGGGCCTGCACTGAGAGCCTCGCCAGAGGGCCCTTTGGCGTGGCTCTTAGGCGGGGCACAAGGCGGTAAGCTTGGCATTTAATATCTTTTGGCAGCGGTTCTTCTTTAGGAGGATTTAAGTTGATGTTGGAGTAGTTCTCTTACCTCTTCTGAGGGGTACTGAGGCATCCATCTGCCGACCAGACTTGATGTCCAGAGAGGTATGCTGTCTGCCTGGTGCCAAGATCCAAAATGTTACGGAGAGTTTGCCGAGACTCATCAAGCCCACTGACTATTACCCAATGTTGCTAATCCATGTTGGAACAAATGATACTGCCAGGTATACCTCGGAACGTATCAAAAGTGACTTCATGGCTCTGGGACAGAGGGTGAAGCAGGTAGGTGCACAGGTGGTGTTCTCTTCAATCCTCCCTGTTGAGGGTAAAGGCCAAGGCAGAGAGGCTCGCATCCTGGAGATTAATGCATGGCTGCGTGGATGGTGTCTTCTAGAGCGTTTTGGTTTCCTAGACCATGGGATGCTGTTCCAAGGGTTGCAAAGCAGAGATGGCATCCATCTGTCCAAGAAAGGTCAACGCATCTTTGGTAGTAGACTGGCTAATCTACTGAAGAGGGCTTTAAACTAGATTCATTGGGGATGGGTGAAGAAAGCCCCCAGGTAAGTGAAAGCCCCCAGGTAAGTGATACATTAAATACCTTTATGGAAATGGGTAACAGGGGTAACATATGGAAAGCAGTGTGTATTAATGCCCGTAGCATGGGAAATAAGATCTCTGAAGTTGAAGCTTTGGTGGGAGTGGCTGACTTGGATTTAGTGGCAGTTACAGAAACATGGTTCACAGAAAACCATGACTGGGATGTAACTATACCTGGCTATACTTTATTCAGAAAGGACAGGGTAGGAAGAAGGGGAGGAGGAGTGGCACTATATGTAAAAACTACTATTAAAGCTTTGGAATTACGGAGCTTAAAAGGGAGAGAGGAGGCATTGTGGGTTAAACTAGAAAGAGGGAAAGAGAAATCTATTTACATTGGTGTGCTATACAGACCTCCCTCACAAGAGGAAGAGGTGGACAGAGTTAATTGAAGACATACGCAGCATTGCCAGGAAAGGGGAAGTGCTACTGCTAGGAGATTTCAATATGCCAGATGTTGATTGGCACATTCCTGCTGCAGTATCATCTAGGAGTAAGGAGATCCTGGATTCTCTACAGGGAGAACTATTCAGGCAATTGGTAACAGACCCCACACGTGAAGGGGCCATACTGGACTTGGTGCTTACCAATGGTGAAAGTGTTTCTGATGTTGTAGTGGGAGATCATTTTGCATCCAGTGATCACCAGATGGTGTGGTTCAGTATTAGGACTAGGGCTGTTAAAATCCATTCCAAGGTGAAGATCTTAGACTTTAGGAAGACTAACTTTGCAAAGATGGGCCAATACCTCAGGGAGTTGTTAGTGGGATGGGAACAACTGGGGGATGTAGAAAAACAGTGGGCAAAACTGAAAGGGGGTATTTTAAAGGCAACCAACCTTTTTGTTAAAAAGGTAAATAAAGACAAAAGGAACAGGAGACCGCTATGGTTTTCAAAGGAAGTAGCTGAAAAAGTGAAGAAAAAGAGGGAGGCCTTCATGAAATACAAGAGATCACAGAGAGAGGAAGACAGGCATCTGTATTTGGAAAAACTTAGAGAAGCTAGCAAAGTAGTCAAGAAGGCAAAGATTCAAAAGGAGGAGGAAATAGCCAATGCAATAAAATGGGGGGATAAGACATTTTTCAGATATATTAGTGAGAAGAGGAAGGGCAAAAGTGGTATTGTCAGACTCAAGGGTGCAGGGGGGGAATATGTAGAAGCTGATAAGGATAAAGCGGAATTGCTTAACAAATATTTCTGTTCTGTGTTCACAGATGAAGAACCAGGAGCAGGACCTCAGAAAACACCCACAAATAAGAACAGAAGCGAGGGACATCTTGAACAATTTTCAGAAGACTGTGTTCATGAGAAACTAGCTCAACTTAAAGTAGACAAAGCGATGGGACCGGATGGGATACACCCTAGAATACTGAGGGAACTTGGGGACGTTCTAGCAACTCCACTGACTGACCTTTTCAATGCCTCATTGGAGTCGGGAGTGGTGCCAAAGGACTGGAGAGAGGCTCATGTGGTGCCTTTACACAAAAGCGGTAGTAAGGATGTGGTTGAAAACTACAGGCCGGTTAGTTTAACTTCAGTGGTAAGTAAATTAATGGAAACGCTGTTGAAAGAGAAAATAGTGAGGTTTCTGGAGTCCAGCGGATTACAGGATCCGAGGCAGCATGGATTCACCAGAGGCAGGTCTTGTCAGACATATCTGATTGATTTCTTTGACTGGGTGACTAGGGAGTTGGACCACGGGAGAGCTCTAGATGTGGTGTATTTAGATTTCAGGAAAGCCTTTGACACTGTTCCTCACAGGCGACTTATAAACAAACTGAGCACCCTAGGGATGGACCCTAAAGTTACTGCTTGGGTTAGAAATTGGTTGGGTGGGAGGCGACAAAGAGTACAAGTAAATGGAGCTCACTCTGAGGAGAAGGATGTTACCAGTGGTGTGCCCCAGGGATCTGTCCTTGGTCCGATTCTTTTTAACATCTTTGTTAGTGATATAGCGGAAGGGCTGTCGGGTAAGGTTTGCCTCTTTGCGGATGATACCAAAATCTGCAATAGAGTAGACACCCAGGAAGGTGTAGATAACATGAGGAGGGATCTAGCTAAGCATGAAGAATGGTCTAGAATTTGGCAACTGGGATTTAATGTTAAAAAATGTAAGGTCATGCATTTGGGCTGCAGCAATCCAAGGGAGCAATACAGTATAGGAGGTGAAGTACTTTTGTCCACTAAAGAAGAGCGGGACCTAGGCGTAGTTGTGTCCGATGATCTTAAAGTAGCTAAACAGGTAGAAAAGGCGACAGCAAAAGCTAGAAGGATGCTCGGATGCATACGGAGAGGAATGGCTAGCAGAAAAAAGGAGGTGATAATGCCTCTGTATAAGTCTTTGGTGCGACCTCATTTGGAGTATGGTGTGCAATTCTGGAGACCGCACCTTCAAAAGGATGTGAACAGGATGGAGTCGGTGCAGAGGGTTGCTACTAAGATGATTAGTGGTCTTCATTATAAAGCATATGAGGACAGATTTAAGGATCTTAATATGTACACCTTAGAGGAAAGGCGGGATAGAGGTGATATGATTGAGATGTTTAAATACCTCCGTGGCATAAATGTTCAGGGAGAGAGCCTCTTTCAATTGAAAGCAAGTTCTGCGACGAGGGGACATGGGATGAGGGTGAAGGGAGATAGATTCAGGAGTGATATGCGGAAATATTTCTTTACGGAAAGAGTAGTGGATCCGTGGAATAGTCTCCCAGTGGAGGTGGTAGAGATGAGGACAGTAACTGAATTCAAAAAAGCATGGGACCAACACAGAGGATCTCTAAAGGTAAAAAGTGGACTGTTGTAGTTGTTGTTATGGAAGGACAGACTAGATGGGCCTTGTGGTCTTTTTCTGTCATCATGTTTCTAGTTCGTTCTGGCCTTTGCTTCCATTGGTTTAGTTTTTTTAGATGCCTAAACAGAAAGCTAAAGGTAGGGGAGATATTTTTTCCACTCCTGTTGCTATACCAATGGGTCAACGTGCCATGGATGATTTTGTACAGAAAAAGTATTTGGGTGAACCCATTGTCAGGGTTAGGGACAGCCACGATTTGGGCAGTGATGTTTCGCTGAGCCCGCTTGGCCCTTCCAATCCTTCTGCCCCTGGGGATGCTGAGGGTAACACACCTGGTGTGGTTTCAGATGCAGCTACTCAGCAGTCCGTGGCCTCAGCACTGGTTGTGCTGGTGGTCAGTGGTAATGGGTCCAACTGCCCCCAGGTAGGAGGTTTACCCCCCCCCCCCCCCCCCCCCCCGTTCAGGAAAGTATGATGATCCAGGATCTTCCTCCACTTGTGAGACCAAAGGAGGTTACCTGGACTCCATTTGGGATGCAATACAGTCACTCGATCGGGTTTGTGCTGGGGTATTGGAGGCTTCTGCTCCCTCCGCTTTTAGATTGGAGGGGGTGGAGGCGAAGGTGCTCCAACAGCAAGCACAATTGGATGGACTCAAGGTTAAAACTCAGCATTTGCAGGATCAGCAAGGGGTCCCAGCTAAGGATGGTTTGGTTTTCCAGCATAAAATTGAAAACTTGGAAAATCAACAGAGAAACTTAAATCTTCGCTTACCAAATTTTCCACAGCTTTCATTGTGCTTCTCTAGGGACCTGTTCATTAGGTTCCTTAAGGAGCTGTTAACTATCCCAAGTCTGGGATCCCTCCTCTTCAAAAGATTTATTTTCTCCCCTCAATGATTGGTAAGGACGCTTTGCAGAAAGCTGATATCTCTCAGGTAGAGGTGTCTTCTGACTCCTTGAACTTGGGGAATCTGTCTGAGTTGTTAGAGCAGCCTACTGAGGTGGTTGAAGCCCAGACTACTTTGTTGGTATCTTTTGTATTTCTTCAGGATAAGGAAGTGTTACTGCAAATGTATTTTTTAAAAAATCTGATGTTTCTTTTTTGGGGGGTAGGGTATAGATCTTCCCAGATGTGTCCAGATGGACTCAGTCTAGACGGAAAAAATTTCTGGAACTTCGTACTGAGGTTTTAGCTTTGGGCGCGAGTATCCAGTTGAGATTTTCTTGTAAATGTGTACTTGGGTATCAGAATAAGATTTTTCATTTCTTCGAGACATCTCAACTGCATTTTTCTTAGATGCTAAGCAATTGTGAATTTACCTTATGGCAGTACTGTGGGCTTTATAAGTTGTATTCGCTTTACATTCTACATTTTCTTTTTAATATTTTTCTGTGTTTGTAACCATTCTCCTACGGTGTATACTGTTCTTGAATCTTCCCTTTTTTCTTTATTTTTTCTTTATTGTTCTACTGTGGACTGCTAACATACTATCATGTTATTGGTTACTTTATGTTCTTTTGTGCTTATTTTTACACGTACATGATGGATTGTGGTATTCTTTATTCAAGGTTCTTGGTTTATTGTAAAATTTAATTAAATATAAAATGAAAAAAAAAATACAGGTCCCTCCTTCTAACTCACAAAACCATCTACTCACCCTCAGATACATACCTCCACACATTGCTCCAAACTCAACAACCCAACAGAGCCAGACGAACATCCACGAAAAACACTCACATCATCCCCCACACTAAAACCAAATACAACCAACAAGCCTGTAGACAAGCCTTCCAACTTTACGTCCCCTCTATCTGGAATACACTTCCAAACACAGTAAGAAACACCACTGATCTCTGTGCCTTCCGAAAACAACTAACCCTCCTCTTCTCAGAACATTTTAACCCAACAACATACCCCCCATTACCCCCCCTCGTACCAACTGTATACTATGAAAAATTATAACAACCAAGAATTATTATCAATTGTACACAGGCAACTGTTAAATGTAACATGTTTACATTGTATATAGTTTGCATGTTCAATGTAAACCAGATGGTATATTTATGTTATATGTAAACTGCTTTGACCTGGAGAAAACCGGTATATAAACACTGCTAAATAAATAAATAAATAGACCCTGTACCAAATCCTCCACACCATAAGTTCAGTCCTCGAAGGCTGCAAACAGGTCAGGTTTTCAGGCTATCCTTAATGAATATGCATGAAGTAGATTTGCATACAACAAAGGTGGACGCAAGCCCCATATGAAGCGAACAACTAGGGGCTGGAGAGATGGGTTTCACTTCTACACGCTGGTGGTAAGTGCTAATTGCACTGAGCTGTACCCTTACTGAGATAGTCTTTAGACCAGATTCTGACAAATGCAGAAGGCATTCAAGTAGGTTTTGCATGGGACGAATAAAAGGATCTAGGGCCCTTCCATCACATCCTATGGCAAACCTCTTCCATTTAAGACTGTACGACCTCCTAGTGGAATCTCTCCTGGGAAGCCAGAAGAACATTGGCTACCACAATTGGCATATTCAAAGAGGATAAATTCAGTCCTTCAACATCCAAGCTGTGAAGGCCAGGAACCTGATGTTGGGATGCAACAGTGTTCCTCAGTCCTGCCTGATTAGAGTTGGCAAAATGCCTAGTTGAAGTAGCTCCCTAGCCAAGAGGTTCAGAAAGCGGGAGCTAGTGCTGTCTCGGCTATAGAATCATATTGCCTCCATTGTCTCTGATTTTCAGGAGAGTTTTAACTTGCATCTCCCCAGTCTCTTTAAACAAATGGTGATGGAACCGACCAAGGAGAGCTCCGTGCTGGTTTTAGTGCTCACCAATGGAGATAGCATGTCGAATATCCAGGTGGATGCCCATGTGAGCAGCAGAAATCATCACACAGTGTGTTCTGAGATGAAAGCCAATCACAGCAAGCTCAAAGTCCTAGAATTCAAAAATACTGACTTCAGTAAAATAGCAAAGTATCTGAAGGAGGAGTTGGCAGGGTGGGAGGGGATAAGAGAAGTGGAATTGCAATGGGCTAAACTGAAAGAGGCAATAAAAGGGGCAACAGATACATATGTAAGAAAAGTAAATAAAAACAAGAGGAAAATGAAACTTATTTGGTTCTCCAAAGAAGTGGCTGCACAAATAAAAGCAAAAAACACAGTTTTCACAAAATTCAGAACCTCGCAAACAGAGGAACACAGAAAAGAATACAGGATCAAATTAAAGGAGACCAGAAGAGAAATAAAGATAGAAAATCAAAGGCAGAAGAAAAGTTGGCTAAAGATGTGAAGTGTGGCGACAAAAGTTTTCAGGTATTTTTGGAAGAGGAGGAAAATCAGAGGTGGAATTGCAGCACTCAAAAGTGCTGGGAATGGATTCGTGGAAAGTGACATTGAAAAAGTAAAAATGCTAAACAAACACTTCTGCTCTGTTTTCACTAGAGAAAATCCCGAAGAAGGATCACCTGTGATTGACAAATATACAAATGGGAATGGAGTAGATACCACACCATTCACAGAAGATGATGTGTTAGAACAGCTTGCAAAACTGAAAGTGGATAAGGCCATGGGACCGGACGGGATAAGAACATAAGAACATAAGATATGCCATACTGGGTCAGACCAAGGTCCATCAAGCCCAGTATCCTGTTTCCAACAGTGGTCAATCTAGGTCATAAGTACCTAGCATTTTCCCCAAAAGACACAGGTTCCACAATGCTTGTACTGGGTCAAGCATTGATATCCTGGGTCCCTTCTTAATAATGGTTTATGGACCTTTCCTCCAGAAACTTGTCCAAACCTTTTTTAAACCCAGCTACACTAACAGCCTTTACTACATCCTCCGGTAACAAATTCCAGAGTTTGATTGCACGCTGAGTAAAAAAATATTTTCTTTTATTAGTCTTAAATAGTTTAACCTGTAGCTTCATTGCATGTCCCCTAGTCTTTCTATATTCTGATAACTTAAACAATCGATCTACGTTTACCCGTTCCACTCCATTCATTAATTTATAGACTTCTATCATATCTCCCCTCAGCCGTCTCTTTTCCAGGTTAAAGAGCCCTAACCTTTTTAGCCTTTCTTCATAGGAGTATCCTTCCATCCCCTTTACCATTTTGGTGGCTCTTCTCTGAACCTTTTCTAATAATGCTATATCCTTTTTAAGATACGGTGACCAGAACTGCACACAATATTCAAGCTGCGGTCTCACCATGGAACGATATAGAGGCATTATAATATCTTTTGTTTTATTTTCCATTCCTTTCCTTATGATACCTAGCATTCTATTTGCTCTCTTGGCCGCCGCTGCACACTGGGCCGAGGGTTTTAACATGTTATCCACAATGACGCCTAAATCTTTTTCCTGGGTGGTGGTTCCTAATGTGGAACCTTGCATCGTGTAACCATAGTTTGGGTTGTTCTTCCCTAGGTGCATAACTTTGCACTTGTCCACACTAAATTCCATCTGCCATTTTGATGCCCAGTCTTCCAATTTATCAAGATCCTCTTGCAATTTTCCACAATCCTCTTGGGTTTTAACAACTTTAAATAGTTTTGTGTCATCTGCAAATTTGATAACCTCACTTGTTGTTCCCCTTTCCAGGTCATTTAATATGTCAAAAAGCAGCGGACCCAGCACAGATCCCTGGGGTACACCACTATTCACCTTTCTCCACTGGGAAAATTGGCCATTTAGCCCTTCCCTATGCTTTCTATCTTTTAACCAGTTCCTGATCCACAATAGTACACCGCCTCCTATCCCATGACACTTTAGTTTTGCCAAAAGTCTCTTGTCAAAGGCTTTCTGAAAGTCCAGATACACTATATCAACCGACTCACCTTTGTCCACCTCTTTATTCACACCTTCAAAAAAAACCATAACAGATTAATAAGACAAGACCTTCCTTGTCTAAAGCCATGTTGGCTGTCTCCCATTAGGCCATGACCAATGTTCCTTCTAATTTTCTATAGGCTGTGTGCGCATAAAATATCAGCTGTGCAGCTTTTGAAGGAAGGTTAAAGTTTTGTGCGCCACATAACGACACTCGGAGTTATATACTTTAAAATTTGACTGCACGTCAGAATACAGTATGTACACCACATTGATTTTAATCAAATTAAATGAAAATAGACGATTACTAAATGAAGCGGAAAATTTCTAGTAATTACAAACGCAACTTTTAAATTTTAAGACGTCTGCGTTGTTTTCTATTAGAATCAGAACCGTAATTTTTGTGCGCTCTGTTGTAAAGTGTGTGCTCGCTCGGCGAGGTGTGTACGCACGTACACACGTACAGCTTAGAGGGAACAGTGGCCATGACTATCTACATGCTGAGTAATTTTGTTCTTTATAATGGTTTCTACCATTTTTCCCGGTACTGACGTCAGGCTCACCGGTCTGTAGTTTCCCGGATCACCACTGGAACCCCTTTTTAAAAATTGGCGTTACATTGGCGATCCTCCAATCTTCTTGTATTACAGATGATTTTAATGAAAATTCACAGATTACTAATAGCAGGTCTGCAATCTCATATTTCAGTTCTTTCAACACCCTTGGATGTATACCATCCAGCCCAGGTGATTTGCTACTCTTCAGTTTATCTAATAGTTGTAAAACCTCTTCCCGATGTATCGATATTTCCTTCAATTCTTCCGCACTTCAGTCATGGGTAACATCCCTACATCTTCCCCAGTAAAGAACAAAGCAAAGAATTCATTCAGTCTCTCCGCTATCGCCTTGTCGCCTCTTAGTGCCCCTTTAACCCCTCTATCATCTAATGGATCAACTGATAGATCCCAGGATACTGAAAGAGCTCAGAAAGATTCTTGCAGGGCCTTTAAAGGATGGTTTTAATAGATCCTTAGAGACAAAAGCAGTTCCACAGGACTGGAGAAGGGATGATGTGGTACCTCTTCACAAAAGTGGTAATTGGGAAGAAATGACAAACTACAGGCCAGTAAGCCTTACCTCAGTGGTGGGAAAAGTAATGGAAGCGCTCCTGAAAGAGCGAATATTGGACTTCCTCAAACCAGCAGGTTGCATGATCCGAGGCAACATGGTTTTACCAAAGGACGATCTTGCCAAACAAATCTGATTGAGTTCTTTGACTGGGTGACCAGAAAACTAGATCAAGGGCATGCAATGGATGTGATTTACCTAGATTTTGGCAAAGTCTTTAATATTGTTCCTCATAGGAGGCTTATCAATAAACTCAACAGCTTGGGGATGGGTCTTAAGGTGGTGAATTGGATCAGAAATTGGTTGACTGACAGATGACAGAAGGTGACAGTAAAGGGAACTCTCGGATGAAAGGAAGGTGATTAGCGGTGTACCCCAGGGTTCGGTCCTCGGACCGATACTGTTCAATATATTTGTGAGTGATATTGCTGAAAGGCTGAATGGAAAAGTCTGTTTCTTTGCAGATGACACCAATATTTGAAACAGAGTGGACTCCCCTGAGGGAGTGGAGAACATGTGGAAAGGTCTACAAAAGCTGGAAGAATGGTCTAATGCTTGGCAGTTAAGATTTAATGTGAAGCAGTGCAGTGTCATGCACTTGGGATGCAGAAATACAAGGGAAATGTACGCAATAGGGGGCAAGAGGTTGGTGTGCACAGACCAGGAGACGGACCTCGCGGTGATTGTTTCTGAGGACCTCAAGGTGGCAAAACAGTGCGACAAGGAAGTGGCAAAAGTCAGAAGGATGCTGGGTTGCATACAAAGAGGAATTGCTAGCAGAAAGGAAGAAGTACTAATGCCACTGTACAAGTTGCTGGTGAGGCCTCACTTGGAATATTGTGTTCAGTTTTGGAAACCATATCTCATAAAGGATATAAAAAGACTGGAAACAGTTCACAGGAAGGCGACCAAAATGATTTGGAACCTGGGTCAGAAGACTTATGAGAAGAGACTTGAAGACCTAAATATGTACACTATGGAGGAGAGGAGGGACAGGGGAGATATGATTCAGACCTTGAATTACTTAAAGAATATTTATGAATAAACAAACCTCTTCCAAAGACGGGGAAGCTGTAAAACCAGAGGGATAACATGAAGCTGCAAGGGGGTAAACTGAAAGGCAATGTCAGGAAATACCTTTTCACTGAAAGGGTGGTGGATGCTTGGAATGCCCTCCCGAAGGATGTTGTAGGGGCAAACACAGTGACAGAATTCAAAATGGCATGGGACAGACACAGTG
The DNA here is from genome assembly GCA_033557465.1 of Ichthyophis bannanicus. NCBI lineage: Eukaryota > Metazoa > Chordata > Amphibia > Gymnophiona > Ichthyophiidae > Ichthyophis > Ichthyophis bannanicus. The sequence continues at coordinate 100,349,460 of CM066032.1, read as the reverse complement.
AATCCCTTTATAGCAACAGGATAAAATCAAAATAAACATAATTATCTCTTATATCTCAGCAAATAGGGGTGGCCTACACAGAGCGGTGGGTACACCCCTAAACAAAGTTATTGGGAGAGGTGACCTGCACGGAGCGGCAGGTGCACCTACTCTTGCCGCCTTGCTGGGCAGACTAGAAGGACCATACTGGTCTTTATCTGCCGTCATATACTATGTTACTATGTTATCACATCCAATGTTCCCCCATACACTCCCAGAAGCTTTTCATGTTTAATGGGACCCTGAAGGGAGGTTGAGCCCTCCACCATTTTGTCCATCTGAGACAAGACAGACTGTTCGAACACTCCTATAGAACTCCATATTTCTCCCCAAGTTACCTCTTCAGAGTTATTTCTCGCCTCCTGTAAAGTGCATGCTGATTTAGCTACCCCAGAGAACATAAGATATGCCATACTGAGTCAGGCCAAAGGACCATCAAGCCCAGCATCCTGTTTCCAACAGTGGTCAGTCTAGATCACAAGTACCTGTCAGGTTCCCAAAAGGAAGACAAATTCCATGCTGCTTGTCCCAGGGATAAGCAGTGGATTTCTCTGGTGCACTTTAATAATGGCTTATGGACTTTCTTCCAGGAACTTGTCCAAACCTCTTTTAAACCCAGCTACACTAACAGCTTTTACTACATCCTCTGGCATCAAATTCCAGATTTTAATTACAGATTGAGTGAAAAACTATTGTCTCCAATTAGTCTAGAATGTACTACATTGTATCTTCATTATGAGGCCTCTAGTCTTTCTATTTCTTGAAGGAGTAAATAGCCAATCTATGTATAGCCATTCCAGTCCATTCATTTTTTTTGTAGACTTCTGTCATATCTCCTCTCAGTTATCTCTTTTCTAATTTGAAGAGCCCTTTCTTCTTAGGGGAAACTCTCTTTCTTCCAGCCTTTTGGGGGACCTCCTCTCCTTTTCCTGCCCATCCACATCAGACTTTGACAGGGAATCCACAGGAACAGCTGGTCTCACCTCTGGGGCCATCCAACAATGCAATTCAGCTATTATAGCACTATCTGTGCCTCGGTGTCTTTCACCGCCCCAAGTAATGCTGCATTTCTGGATCTAGGAGGGGTCTCACACTGCTTGGGACTCAGCAAGACTTCCCAAATGCTGAGGATGGGTCCTTCACAGTCAAGCTCTTTTTCCCGAGATATAACTCCAGTTGCAGGAAGTGAAACTTTGCTTATAGTCTACTGGCGGAGAAAAAAAGGTGACATTTTATTTACCAGTTAATGTCCTTTCCTTGAGTTCTGCCTGACCAGTCCAGACGAGTGGGTTGTGTTCCCCTACCAGCAAAATGGTGGAGACAAAGAACCTTTGAAAAGCCAAGGTTTCAGTGACATCACTCCTATGACTTAATTCGCTTCAGTCACCAGAGGTCTTTCAGTATTCATCCCAAAGTATATGGGAGAACCATGGCAAGCCTCACACAATCTCAATCATGGGCAACAATGAGTAATCAACAGTAGAGAAATATGTACAGGAAAGCACAAACAGAAGACTGTCAGTAGAAGATGAATAGAAGAAGACTGTCAGTAGAAGATGCAGAGCCATATATAAAAATCATAGTGGACCCAGGTATACCACAGCAGAAGAACAGAGCACAACAGTTTTGGGGCAAGCCCTGGACTGGTCCAGCAGGTCTCAAGGAAAGGACATTAACTGGTAAGTAAAATGTCACTTTCCAGATCGTCGTGCTAGATCAGTCCAGACAAATGGGATGCACCAAAGCTACAACTCCACTGGGTGAGAAGACACAGCAGCTCGCAAAACTCTTGAGCCAAAGGCTGTGTCCACCTGCACAAGGACATCCAAGTGGTAATGCTTGACAAAAGTATAAAGTGATGCCCATGTTGTTGCCCAACAAATGTCTGCAAAGGCTACCGAGCTCCGCTCCACCTACAAGGATGCCTGCACTCGGGAAGAATGGGCGTGCAAACCCTCTGGAACTGTCCAATTCAGCAAAAGATATGCTGAGGCAATGGCCTCCTTAATCCAGCACCCCAAAGTCGAATTAGCCACTGTGTCACCCTTGTGTGGGCCAGCAAACAGCACAAAAAGATGATCAGACTTACAAAAGGAATTTATAACCTCCAAGTACCGGAGAAGCACCCTCCGGACATCCACAAGGCGAAGATCCTTATCCTTCCGGCGACACTGCTCCTTAGAAAAGGAGAGCAGGCAGACCACCTGGTTCATATGAAAGGGAGAAAGCACCTTAGGCAAGAAGGAAGGCACAGGATAAATGGAAACAGCCTCCTTTGAAAAGGACAAATAAGGATCTTGGCAAGACAAAGCCTGCATCTTGGAAACAAATCACGATAAAGAAGACCATCTTGAGCATCAAATCCTTCAAAGTTGCATGTGTCAGTGGCTCAAAGGGTTCCAATATCAGGATCCTGAGCTCCAGACCTAGATCCCAGGAAGGGATCACAGACCAAAGGGGAGTACCCAGATGCCGAACAACCTGGAGTAAGTGTGAGACATCCGGGTGCAAGGCTAGAGACTTAACCAGCCACTGGACCTTGGAAACAGGCCAAAGCTGCCACCTGAACTTTCAGGGAGCTAATGGAAAGGCCCTTCTCCAGGCCATCCTGTAGAAAGGCCAACAGAGATGGCACCTTTGCTGCCTTAGGAGCCAAGTGCTGAGCGCTGCACAATCACCCAATGAAGCACTAAACCCACCGTGACCTGTGCATCCACTTTGGGAATAGCAAACCACTCAATGCACTCCTTCTCCTGGAGAGTGTAGATCTTTTTACACACCCTTAATCACTTAGTTGGGGAGTCGGGAGAGTCCCACTCCAACCGGATCATTTCCTTGATCACCTCTCATAACAGGAAGACAGTAGTGGATTTCCACACCCCTTGAAGAAGCGGGTGCACTTTTGACGCCTGCTCCGTGCTAAAAGCATCCATCAAATTTAAGGCGGATGAGCCCCTGGCAACTAACACCGCAAGCTCCTACTTCCAGAATATGTGGATCACTCCGGCCTCTTCGCAATCTTCTGAAGGCGAAAGTACTTCTTCATCCATGTTACAGCCCAGTACCAAGCCATCTGAATCCAAGTCATAATCAAAATCTTAAACAACTCCCAGCTGTTCCCCATCTTCAGTGATGCTTAGCCAAAGGCAATCGAACAGGGCTCCCACTCTCAGCCTGCCCTGAATTTCTATACCAGAAGGACCAGACCTATAGCTAAAAGGAAACAAACTCTAGGCAGGACAATACAGAGTCCAGAAGCTCTCCTCTTGGAAATGACCCCCCTACACGAGGGGGCACAGCCGCCACAGACCCCTTAGAGGCTCACAGCAAGATCACCGGAACCTCCGACTGGCTGGACATCCTTACCCATAACGTCACCTATCCTGAGGTAGGTAAGGATGCAGTTAGGCAGGCAAGGCCAGACTAACTTCATCCTTCGGCTGAGAGAGGGGGAGCAGGCCCTCCAAGGATGACTCAGAAGTTGCCATGCAAGAAGACCAGAGTCCAGAATCCGGAGATGAGGTGGTCAAACAATGTTTCCAGGAAGAAGACATAGAGAGTTAAGGCATATATCATAACAGCGTGCCCTAAGGCCACGGCAGCTTGATGGCATGCATTAACTATGCTTTTACTGCGATGCTCGTTAATTGCATTTATACTGCGACATGTGTTACAGACGTTAGGGTAAGAACGTGCATTGGAGCTGCCAGGGCCCCGCTGGACACAATACATGGTGTCCAGGCATCGGCTAACTATCGGCACTGACACCAGTGTCTCCCACATCTGAAGGAGGAGTCACCCAAAGATGGTGGAGATGGGGCCATCAGGGCCTCCATAGGTGGAGCCTCATACTGGAGGATTTTGAGCTCCTCCGTGCGAGGGTCCTCCTCCGACTCCATGGTGAGAGACAAGGCCTTCGCCATGTCCCAGACAAACTCGAGGAACAGGGTGTCCTCAGGAGGGGACCAGCGTCTCAATGTCGAGGGAGATGGGTCCGAGGGGAGATCGCAGTGTGCACGCGTCTCCGGGGAAGCTGCGTCCTCGGACTCCCAGTTCAAGTAGTCCGTCAAGGACTTGAGGGCTGATGGCTTTTGAGGCATTGGGCTTGGATTGGGTCTTCGGTGACACATAGCTGTTGCTTGGCCGGAACCACAAGCATTTGTCGAGGAGGATCTCGCTTCCGAGGACCGGGAGCAGGATCGAGAACCCTTGCCGAGGATCAGCTCGAGGCTCAGGGCTCTCGAGGATCGCATCTGCAGCCTCGGGAGTCCTCAACATCGAGGTCCCTACGGTCTCGATGTGAGCACTGGCGGAGCTGGGCATCGATGCTTGCTGCAAGGCAAGGAAAGCAGTACTGCGTTCCAATGCCATCATCTTGGCTTCCCACTCAGGAGTTGCAGCCTTCGATGCAGACACCGGGGTGACCAGGTCCGGAGTCAGTGAGGAGAGGGAATCTTTGATGGGATGAGCCTCGGGGGACCATGATCCATTGCCGGAGGCCTCAGCATCTATTCTGGGCACATTCACCGGCCACTCCCGCTCCTCCAATACCCTCTGTGGACTGTAGGACCTTGCACAGGACTTACCGTGTGTGTCCAATTCCCAGGAAGAAGTCCTCAAGGATTTCTTCTTCATCTGGCACTCTCGCTCCAGAGAACCCTTGTCAGAGTGTCTGCGGACCCGATTGGGTGCTGTGGGGGCTTTACACGACTCCGAGGATTCGTGTGGGGCCTTAGAGTGTGAAACTACTGGGGACATCGGGGCTGAATCTGACCTGTGGAAGATGTTGTCCTTCTTCTGCCAACAAGTTTGGATGGCCTTAGCAGACATCTTTTTGCACAGGGCGCAAACCTCTGCGTCATGGTTGGTACCTAGACACCCGAGGCAGTAGTCAGGTGTATTGGTTAGGGACATGTTCTTTGCGCATTGAACACACTTTTTGAACCCACTGGCCACTGGGGAAAAAAGGACCCCTGCGAGGTCAAAGACCCTTGACGTGGCCAGCGGTTAGGAAAGGCGCAAAACTGCGCTGGAGAAAAAAAATGGTTCTGACACTCGAAGCCGAGGCAACGGGGCTTGGAAGCAGGAAAGGGACCGGTGCTAACGGGAGAAGGAAATGCACTTTAACGCACAAGAAAATCAACTTTTTTCCGTGGAAAGAAGATGGACGATTGGAGGGCTCCGCGGAAAAAGAGGGACTGAGTAAGATGGCACCCTTGGGAGGGAAGGGGACCAGGCATGCGGGTGGCATATCCCAAAGGCTTTCTTTGAAAGCTGGGAGATGCTTCCATGGGGCTCCGTCAGCAACAACATCATCCATATGTGAGGACTGACTTCCTGCTTGTTCCTGGAGAAAGTCCTTTAGGGATTTATTTTCCTGCACCTGCCTTTAATAGAGCAGGATGACAGGATGGCTGTGGGCTGTGTTTGTTTAGCAACCCTCCACCTGCATGAATATTTAAAGCCAAAGACAGCTTCTGGAGTACAACAACAAGCTGGGGGATGGGAGGTTGGTTGTTTTATGAGTAATGTTAATATTTTCTCCCTCGGTTTGCACAGGGGGGGGGGCTATTTTATACACTTAAAACCTAGATTTTTGATTTTTGTTTCTTCTAGTTTTGAGGCTGAGAGGGGTGTAAATTACCTGAGTCTATAGCTCGATGCCAGCGGCTGCAAACTGAGCTGTCCTGATTTTTACCACGATGCACCTCTGGACTCAGAGGGGTTAATTTTATAAGCAAGTTGAGCATGTACGCAGCAGTGGGAGGGTACGTTTATAAACTCTGATGCAGATATTCGGGGCCTAACTTATAAAGTGAAGTTACGTATGTATTTTACTTTATAAAAGAGAGGTTGAAATATATTATTAAAAATGTAAAAGATGGAAGTTATTTGCTAACTTGTTGAGAGCATTGTATCTCTGTTGGAAAATGACGTGATAACGCTGTTTGGTGTGGCTCTTACATAGTAACATAGTATAAGATGGCAGATAAAGACCAGTATGGCCCTATCTAGTCTACCCAATAAGGCGGCTAGAGTAGTTATATCTGCTGCTCCATGCAGGTCACACTGCCCCCCCCCCCCCTCTATTTGTTGAAGTAGAAAAGATAGATAAGTTTGCTTTGATTTCATTCTCTTGCTGTAAAGGATCCACTGTGTCTGTCCCATGCCATTTTGAATTCTGTCACTGGATTTGCCCCCACCACTTCCATCCGAAGGGCATTCCAGGCATCTACCACCCTTTCAGTGAAAAACTATTTCCCGACATTCCTTTTACGTTTACCTCCTTGCAGCTTCAATTTATGCCTTCTAGTTCTTCAACTTCCCTTTCTTTGAAAAAGGTTTGTTCATTAATACTCTTTTAAGTATTTAAAGGTCTGAATCATATCTCCCCTGTCCCTCCTCTCCTCCAAAGTGTACATATTTAGGTCTTCAAGTCTCTTCTCATACATCTTCTGACGCAGGCTCCAAATCACTTTGACAACCTTCCTCTGAACAGTTTCCAGTCTTTTTATATCTTTTGAGATACGGTCTCCAAAACTGAGCACAAAACTCCAAGTGAGGCCTCCAAGTGGGGCTGTTCTTTGAGGTGCATTGCGTGCTTAATAAAGAGATTTCAACTTAAAATAGAGCTTTAAAGGTGCGCCTCAGGTCTAACTGTGGTGGTTAAATGCCCCGCCTAGACTGTTCAGTAACATGAGCATAAATTTAGGTTCCGCCCATGTTCCACTCCTGTGGACACCCAAACCAAAAGCAGACACAACAGAATTTGCATACACGCTTACAGAATAGCAGCCACCTAACGCACACGCGCTTAAGCGCCCATTCTCACAATAAGTCCTTTCAAATAGAGAGTCAGCACAAAACTAGTGTGTAACTCCATGTGGCCTTTATAAATATCAGGCCCTGTATGTGCTCAAGTAGGAACTGCTAAACTTGCCCGTGTTCACTGTTCCCTCTAAGCTGTGCACGTGTGCGCGTGCACACACCTCACCGAGCGAGCACACATACTTTACAACAGAGCGCACAAAAATTACAGCTCTGATTCTGATAGAAAACAACACAGACGTCTTAAAATTTAAAAGTTATGATTGTAATTACTAGAAATTTCCCGTTTCATTTAGTAATCGTCTATTTTCATTTAATTTGATTAAAATCAATGTGATGTACATACTGTATTCTGACGTGTCGTCAAATTTTAAAGTATATAACTCAGAGTGTCGTTATGTGGCGCACAAAAATTTAACCTTCCTTCAAAAGCTGCACACAGCTGATATTTTATGCGCACACAGCCTACAGAAAATTAGAGGGAACATTGCCCGTGTTTTACCTGAATCAGGTGTTCCGAAAACATGGCACTTACCTCTATGGCAAAATACATGTAGGGGCAGAGAGGGCGGGGCCGACACTCAAGCAAATATTTTATAAAAAACATTTACATGCACATAGAGTTGCACCACCTTTGTGTGGCAGTTTTACAGTAAACTGTTTTATAAAGATACACAGACTCGTATGTTAATGGCCTGGCTCAGTGTGTCCTTGATAACATGGAACTTTCCGGTCACCTCAGGCACAAGCAGCCGTGGCAGAAAGAGTACGGGAGTCCAGCCTTGGTTCATACAAGATGTGGAAAACAGAGAACTAGACATGCCTGTAAACACACACCATTACCAGTTAGATCTACATCTTATCAGATATTTTATTTACTCAGAGCTCTCCTTCAAAACTCTCTCTTTCTGTTGGCACACAGAGCCTTCCGTTGCCATTTTCCAGGAATATTTACTCAGCCGTGGAGTGTCAACTTAGACCAAAAACAGAACAGGCGAGGAAAAGCATAATTAGGAAATGCAGGCAGGACCATCCTGCCGTACTCTATAAGATCCTGAATCCCTGCAATGATTCGCTACAGCCTGGACTGACTGGGGAGAAGGAAATGGACGAAGATAATGTCATTACATTCCCAGCTCTTCCACACGGAAGACGATTGAACCAAGTCTCATGAATTTACAGGTTGAATTCCAGCCTTAGCATTCTCCGGTTTTATCTTCCAGTAACTTGAGTAGGAAACTCATCCTGGCCTTGGGATTTGTGTGCTAAGTGTGTGTGCTCTCTGAAATACTATACCTGTAGTACTCAAGGTGGCTTTTAAGAGAAGATGGGGTACCTTCTGAAGTGTCCATATAAAAGTAGAGCCATCCCCTGAAATAAGGCAAAGAACCTTTCCAGCCCTGGTGCTGATGGTTTTGCTGGGGGTGGGCTACAGGAGGAGGTGATAAGTCATTCTAGGCTATTTCTACTTGCCACAATTCTTTCAAACACAAAAGACAAACTGAATCCACTGAAAAATCCCCCTCGCCGCTCTTTATTCACTCAGAAAGAACTATATTCTTTTCAGGGTAGTCTAGTAGCTTATGCATCCTAAAGTGCCTTCCTTTTCCATTATTAATGCAGTTTGCTTCTAAATTTTAGTGGCCAGTAAAAAAACTGAAACTCTAGCACAAGAGGGCCAGGCAAAGAATTATTCTCACTCACATTATGCCCCAAGTACTTACCTGTGCTGTCTTTGCTGTTCCAATACTGACACCCCCAAGCAGCTCTGCTAATGAAACTCTCATGGTCCTGCAGCACCCTCTGCTAATGTTCCTTATTCCTGCAACGCACCTTGCATTCCAGTACTGAGACCCCCACGCCGTTCTAACCATGCACCTCTCTCTCACAGCATGCCAGACTATTCCAATACTGACACTCCCGCACTGCTGCCAAAAGAGCGCGGGACAAAGTTATTAAAAAGCAAAAGACTGGAAGGAACTTAGAAGAAACTGCGGTGAATTTGAATATCCCGTGGGGCACTGTTAAGTCCATCATTGTAATGTAAAATCAGTTTGGTATCATCAAGAGACCGCCTCAAAGACCCAAAGCGTGTTCCAAAGGCTTTAGCCATGGGTTTATTTAGTTATTTTTATTGTATTTATTTTAAAAAATGTATATTCCGCACTAACACCTAGGTGGATAACAAAAAATATATGTAAAATTTACACCTAAAAACAATAACTGACATAACATGAACATGCCTCAAAAACATATAAACCTGGCCTGATTACCTTAAAAGAACTACAAATGCCCTTGGCTAAGATTGATGTGAACTTGGGGGGGGGCACCCTCCTCCCCCTACACATATTGAACCATGCGCAGGAACTAGTCTTGTTGGGCTTCCTGGCGCCTCTTCCGTACTTGTACCCTCTACATCCACACCGCTCACACAACCTCTGGTACCACCCTGGATGTACCACAGTACTTGCAAAGAAACACTACAGACACATGGAAGCAGGTTTTGTGATCTGATGAGACCAAAATGGAACATTTGGTCCCAGTGCTAAGCGATTTCTGTGATGCAAAATAAACACAGAGCATTGCTCTGCCAAGTCAGTCCGGTCCCCTTGTTTTCATTGAACCCATACATTGAAAGTGTGGAAAGAGAGGCTGCAATACATTAGCTGACAGGGCCTGGGCCTGGGATTAGTGCAGTCAGTGTGGTCTGGAAAACCTTGGTAGACTCTGCCACTCCTGCTCTCACGAAACCCCATTCCACTGCATTCATTTACTTTCCCAGTGCAGCAACAGAATCACTTCAAGGAGTTTCTGAAAAGCAGAGATGATCAAGGCGGCGGAAGCAGCGGGCATTAATTATAAGTGGCACAGCATTCCATTTTTAGGTCTTGCACACAATCTGATTCATAAAAGCTGTGGCCCCTGCTCGGGATATGGTGCAGGAGCTGGAAGCAGCAATACTTGGCACATGTCAGGATAGGCAAAATCCTTCAGTCCCTGGTGCTCTTTTCCTGCCTTGCTATCACACCTATCAATTTTCCTAAAATTAATTACTACACTATTTTCTCTCCTACCCAGTGCCCATGTGGCTGATTCCACCCCGTCCCTCTGGGGTGCGAATCAGGAGATTGTTGGGCCTGGGCAGGGCTGTAGTACTATGGCCAGAGAGCCAGCAGAACTAGCCAATACGAGTCATCAGCAAGCAATCTCCCATCACACCCTCCCCCTGTTTGAGTTTATTGTGGAGATAAACTTTGCAACTGCACCAAAGTTATTTCCAAGGATTTGTTAATCAAATTCCCCTCCGATCAAACTGAGTCAGCACGGTCCCCTCCGGCACCCTAGCGCACAGCAACTGGAAACTCATTTTATATTCAAATGAGGTAGGTCAGCCGGAAGGGGGGAGCAAGGGGGTTTACTTTGAGAAGCAGCTCCTTCATTTGCCATGGGCAGATGTGGGGGGTGGGGGGAGAGTGAAGAAGGGACAGCTGAGACTGATTTGTGTATACATTAGAGGAATCAAGAAATTTCTGTTTAAATCTCAAAACACTACCTATGGGCCATGGCAAGTCCCAGAAAGTTATGAAAACTAAGTCTATGTGATACTTTAACATCTGTCTATATGATCTTAACCACTGCCTCCCCTTTCCAAGACAGAAAATATTCATTAGATTCAGATTCTATAAACTTTATTGGCATGACAATAAAGTTATATATTAAAAGGGGTAATTTTCTGTTTGAGCAAGGAGCTTTCTACTCCTTTGAAAAATGAGGGGGCCGCTGGAGGGCAAAGGTACACGCTGCAGGGGGTAAAGTGCTGAGGGACTTTCAAAATGAAATCTCTGGATGTACTTTAGTCTCTACTACTACAACTTCTTATCATTTATGTAGCACTACAAGGCATATGCAGCACTATACAGAGACATGTCAGAGATAGTCCCTTCTCCTAAGAGCTTAGGACCCGATTTTTGAAAGGCATTTACATGGTTTACAGTCTTTACCTTAACCCTTAGTGGTGCATATGTTTCTATGGAATTCATGTTCATATGACTCTATGGGGCTTGTTTACAAAGCCGCGGTAGCGGTTTGCGATCGTAATCGGAGCCGCGGCCCCATTGATTTCAATGGGGCCGCGGCTGCGATTGCGATCGCGAACCACTACCGCGGCTTTGTAAACAAGCCCCTATGTAGCAAGATTTGTAAATAGTTTACCCCTGTTATCCAAGTTATTTGCCCTGTAATTTGTAAACTCATACGTGTTAATTGTACTGAGCATTTTTGTTCCAAGTAAACCGCGCTGATGCTGAATAGTGCGGTATATAAGAGACTGTAAATAAATAAATAATAATTTACTCACAAATGGAGAAAAGAGGGGGGAGTCATTTTACACTAGTAAATAAATTTCTCTGCATAAAGAAATTTTGGAAAATTTCCACTTTTGGCTAAACAGGATAAAAAACTAGAGAAAACCAAAGGAAAACATTGTTGTTGTTAAGTGCCATCAAGTCAGTGTCGACTCATGGTGACTCTCTGGAAAGTTGTCCTAAACTGTGTTCGGTCATTATTGACAGACTGGCACCCGTAGCTGCTGTTATTGTATCGATCATCTCATTGCTGGCCTTCCTTTTTTGCGTTGACCTTCTACCTTGCCAAGCATGGTAGACCTTCTACCTTTGCCAATGCCATTCTTCAAGGTCTCCCTCAGTCAACACTGAATCCGTTGCAACTTGCCATGAATGCCGCCGCCAGAGTCTTAGTTGGAGCATCAAGAAGCGACCACATAATGCCTATCTTACTGAAGCTCCACTGGCTCCCCATACATGGTAGACTTGTGTTCAAGTCCTTGCTACTCACATTCAAAGCCATCAATGGAATCACCTCCTCTTCACTAACTGATCTCATTTAGCTCATCCCCCCCACAACAGAACAAGAAGAATCGCATCTACAAATGCGCTGGTAATCCCAAAGGCATCAACAAAATGCACATTAGCAACCTCAAACAGGGCTTTCAGTATCTATGCCCCAAAATGCTGGAACTCATTACCACCAGGCATCCGTGTGCTTACTGATTTAACACAATTCAGAAAGGCTTTCAAATTCCATTTATTTCTCGATTACTATCAGATTAACCTGACCCCAACTTAACTGTACCTCCTCCTCTCTATCTTACCATGTTAAAATAGCATCCTAAATCTTAGCATACAACTCGTACATATGTAAGTAGCTCCAGTTTATATCTCCCTATGTTATCCAAGTTGTTGCTCCTGTTCGCTGTAAAACCAAACAATTTGTTATGGTCATTTGTTGTATGTAAACCGTGCTGATGAGAAATAGTGCGGTATATAAGAAATTGTAATAAAATAAATAATAATAAATAAATGATGTCTTTTTCTAATGATCTCTCTCTTCGCATGATGTGTCCAAAGTATGAAAGTCGAAGTCTTGTCATCTGAGCTTCTAAAGAAAGCTTAGGTTTGATCTCCTCTAGTACTGACTGGTTTGTTCTTTGGCAGTCCATGGTATACACAGTATTCGTCGCCAGCACCATAATTCAAAAACATCAATTTTCTTCCTGTCTATCTTTTTCACTGTCCAACGTTTGCATCCATATGAACAAGTCGAAACTTTGTATGGAGAGAGACATCTCTGCTCTTGAGAATCTTGTCTAGGTCCTTCCTAGCCATTCTGCCAAGAGCAATGCATCGTCTGATTTCTTGACTGCTGGTTGTTTCTTTATTGATAGTTAATCCAAGTAGGTTAAAATTATCCACTCTTTCAATTTCTTCTCCATCAATGATAAACTTATTGATTTTTCCAGTTGTCAGGATCTTTGTCTTCTTTGCATTAAGGCGCAGGCCCATTTTAAGACTATGTTCCTTGATTTTAAGAAGCAAATGTTTCAGATTGTCTTCACTTTCAGTCAGTAATGTGGTATCATCAGCATAGCGAAGGTTGTTGATGAGTCTCCAACCAATCTTCATACCTCGGTTGTCTTCATACAATCCTGCTTCTCTGAAGATTTATTCTACATATAAATTAAAGAGGCGGGGGGGGGGAAGTATGCAGCTTTTTCGTACACCTTTGCTGATTTTAAACCATTCTGTTTTTTGTTCCATTCGAACTGTTGCTTCTTGATTAATGTAAAGATTGTGCAAGAGAACTATCAGGTGTTCTGGTATACCCATGCTTCTTAATGTGGCCCAGAGTTTCTCATGGGTTACACAGTCAAAAGCCTTGCTGTAGTCAATAAAACACAAATAGATATCCTTTTGGTATTCTTTAGTATTTTCAAGAATCCATCTCACATCCGCGATGAAGCCTCTCGTTCCTCACCCTTTCCTGAATCCTGCTTGCACTTCAGGCAGTTCTCGTTCCAGGTATGTTTGTAGTCGCTGCTGAATAATCTTCCATAGAATCTTGCTGGCACGTGGAATCAGAGCAATTGTGTGATAATTTCCACAGTCAGTTGGATCACCTTTTTTAGTATTGGTATAAACACAGGTCTTTTCCTGTCAGTTGGCCATAAATAGAAATTACACTTACCTGGTAATTGTTGTACATTTAGTGACTTCAGTTTAGTCCTCTACCTCTGGGTAGTGTACCTCCTCCTGCAGCTTGGAGACTGGGCATGTCAAATTTGTGATATCACTGGATATAGCCTGCTGGTCTCTCCCATCAGCCCCCAGTGTGTCCAGCCTCCATGCAGCAGGAGGACGTAGTGAGCCTATGTTCTGGGCTCACTTGAGGAACAGATAAGAAGCAATTTAGTTAGGGTTTCTAAATTTTAAATTACCCTGTGTCCCATTTAAATTGGCAAGGATTAATCACTTAGTTCAATTGCTTATCTTAGTTCATAATTTTAATTGAATCCTTACTTTGTGGATCGGTCCCTTTGGGAAAAAAAAAAAGAAGCCTCTGTCTAGCTTTCTTGCCTTTGGCTGTTTGCTTGTTCACTTTCCTCTCCAGATAGGATCTCTCCCCCTGGACTATACGGGGGAGAGCTCCGTGGGCTGTACCTGCACTCCCTCTCCCTCTCGGGGTGCGAGCATCGGCAGTTCTACTCCCGGATGGCATTGGTGTCTCTGCATCTGGGGAAGCAGCTCTCGCCGCATTGGCAGCTCGGGGCAGCACCGAGCTACTTCGCGGCTTGAGAGGCTGCGCTTGTTAAGGTGAGAGCCGGCCTTGCTGAAGGTTCCATGACGCAGGTAAGGCCCTCGGGTTTGAAGTGGTACACTGCCCTGTTTAGCTGAGGGAGCATTTTGGCACCAAATCCGACCCGACGGAGCTCGGCGCCATTTTCTTCATTGCTTCAGAACCGCGTGGCTTAAGTGCAGCGGCCCGCGGTTGGGGAAGGCATAGGGAGACAAGCAGTCTTCAGTACTTTAGGGCAGTTTCATTCAATTTAATTTCTGTTTCTTTTTATTTTGGGTCCCTTCAGTCAGTCCGCGGCATCTTGGAGGGGTTATATTTACTTATTTATTTATTTGTTTTTGTTTGGAGCCTCTTTTAAAAAAAAGACGAGAAATAATCATATTAGGGAGAAATAGCTTTTTCTTCATTCTGATTTTTGTTCTTGACAAACCAGTTGGTGGAGATTCAGCTGATGTCATCACGGACACAGTGTGTGGCCTGCAGTACCCGCAGAGGCACGGCAGCTGACACCGGTATCTGCCGCAGCTGTGCTGCTGTCTCTACCAGTGTGGAGCAGCAGATGGAGAATGCTATGGTTTCTGATGCCCGGAGTCTGCTGGCTACGGCCGCAGAGGAGGCACTGAGGGTCATACTGCCAGGGTCTTCTCAGGCGGACTTTGCGGGGCCTTCAGGTGCATCACTTATGGTAGATTCAGGACCGCAACTAGGGGATTTCTGCCCAGATTTTGTGTTAATTATGCATCAGGCGTTCTGTTTGAGGCGTCAGGGAAAGTTGCCTGAGCCCTTGCCGATTGCAAATCCTATGCAGCACCTCCAATCTGGGTAGCAGGGTGGTGCTTCTCCGAGACCTCTGAAGAGGTCGAAGTCTCGTGACCTTTCCTCCACAGAGTTCGAGTGGCACGAGACAGATGAGGCCGAAGTAGAACTCGAGGCCAGTATGGACGAATTGGAAGAAGGTGAAATCCCTGAGCCTGAGGACCAGGCGAAAATTATTTGGGTATTCCGAAAGGATGAGCTGACGGCCCTTATCACAGAATCCCTACAGATGCTGAATCTCGCTAGGGCACAGCCTGTAGAAGAAGAGGAAGTGGAAGATCCCATCATTCAAGCGGTGAGACAGTCCCAGGTGGTGTTCCCCGTTCACTGGGTGGTAGATCGGATGATTCAGGAAGAGTGGGACCAGCCCGAGGCCGGACTAAGAGGGGTCCAGACCATGAACAGACTCTATCCCTTAGCAGATAAGGACAAAGAGAGATTCTGTTCCCCACAAGTTGATGCGGCCGTCTCGGCAGTCACAAAAAAGACCACTATCCCGGTGGAAGGTAGCGCGGCTTTAAAAGATGCGCAGGATGGATTTTTGAAACAATCCTTTGAAGCTAACACTGTATCTTTACAGGCTTCCATTTGTGGAGCTTGGGTGGCGAGAGCATGTCTCAGATGGTTTCAACACTTATGCCAGACTCCGCAACTAGAACAGGACAGTATCAGGGAGCTGGATTGTCTAGAGTCTGGTTCGGCGTATTTGGCTGATGTGCACTACGACTTGATCAGAGCACTGGCAAATAGTATGGCTTCATTGGTTGCTGCCCGGAGATCCTTGTGGTTGTGGAATTGGGCGGCTGATGGCTCGTCAAAGTCGCGTCTCAGTAAGCTTCCGTTTAAAGGTAGGTTGTTATTTGGAGAAGATCTTGACAAGTTGGTTAAGGAGTTAGAAGAGTCCAAGGCAATGTTCCCTCTAATTCTCTGTAGGCTGTGTGCGCATAAAATATCAGCTGTGCAGCTTTTGAAGGAAGGTTTAATTTTTGTGCGCCACATAACGACACTCGGAGTTAAATACTTTAAAATTTGACTACACATCAGAATACAGTATATACACCACATTGATTGCACTAGAAAATATTGTAGAACTTGTGAAAACTGTAAACACACAACAACTTTTAAATTTTAAGATGTCTGTGTTGTTTTCTATCAGAATCAGAACTGCAATTTTTGTGCGCTCTGTTGTAAAGTATGTGCGCTCGCTCGGCGAGATGTGTGCGTGCACACACGCGCACAGCTTAGAGGGAACAGTGGTCCAAGGGCGGAAGGCTTCCAGAGGACAAACCTAGGCAAGGGAAATCTTTGCCGGCCTTTCGAGGTCAGTTTAGAGATTTCAGGAGATTTCGCACATCTCGCTTGGGTGGTTTCCAAAGGGGGAGATTTGCTTCTAGAGGCCAGGGGTTTCAGGGGTTTCGAGGAGCAAATAGAGGCTACGCAGCAGCTTCCGCAGCGACAGCTCGTAAACCCCAATGAAATGTGGCGGGTCCAGGTGGGAAGCCAACCGATAGGGGGACGGCTTCGGGAGTTTCTTCCTGCCTGGACCCAAATAACATCCGACCAGTGGGTGTTGGTGATCATTCGTGAGGGTTATACGCTGGAATTGGCAAAGTCGGTGCTGGACTCGTTTGTGATGTCTCCCTGCAAAGGTCAACAAAGAACACTAGCGGTTCATCGTATGTTATATCGGCTGTTACAGTTGGGAGCCATCGCACCGGTTCCTATAGCGGACTACGGAGTAGGTCACTACTCCATTTATTTCGTAGTGCCAAAGGGCTGATGGGAGAGACCAGCAGGCTATATCCAGTGATGTCACATATTTGACATGCCCAGTCTCCAAGCTGCAGGAGGAGGTATACTACCCAGAGGTAGAGGACTAAACTGGAGGAACGATAAGGAATATTGTTTTCCAAATTTCCTGGCAGAGCCTTGTAAGTATGGTAACAGCTGCATCAGATTGCTGTAATACTTCAATGGAAATGCCATCAATGCTGGTGCTTTGTTCTTTGATAAGGCTTTCAATGCTTCTTCAACTTCTTTTTTCATCACCAATGGTTCCTGGCCATAAGGTACAAGTTGAAATGGTTGTTGGTCCACTTGATCTTTATCATATAATTTATTTATTTTTATTTATTTGAACATACTTTTATACCGCCCCTTCCCAAGATCAGAGGCGGTTTACATTACAACAAAACTGAACTTGAACTTGTACACAGAACAGTATAAATGCACAAAACCTTTAGTAATTACATAGAGTTGTACTGGGAAGTACATCAATTAACTATTTACAACCAACTATGTACGGTAGGAATTAATTACAAAGTTAGCATTTTTATTGGTAACTCTGTATATTCTGAATCGGTTGATGAGGCAGTAACTTCCTACAATGCTGCACTCGCCTCTGCTCTGGATGCTTTTGTTGTGCCCATGCCACGTCCTATGAAGCCCTAGCTGTTTTCCACTACCCACTATCTACATACCTGTGCCCGTTCAGCTGAGTGCGCTTGGCTCAAATTCCGCACGCTTGTGGACTTTCTACACTGCAAATTCATTCTTGTCTCTTTCCATTCAGCCATAGCACTTGCCAAACAAGACTATTATGTCCATCTGACTAACTCTCTTGCCTATGACCCTCACCATCTCTTTACAACTGTCAACTCTCTCCTCAAGATGCCTCTGCCTCTGACCCCTCCTCCCCTTTCTGCACAAACCCTGGCTAACTATTTCCATGACAAGATCCACAAGATCACCCTCCAATTCCCCACGATGTCAGCTACCTCCCCTCCTCCCCCTCTCTGCTCCCTACTCCCCCCCCCCAACCTCTGCTACCCCTTCTTCCTTTTCTGTTATCTCTGAGGAGGAATCCATACACCTTCTTTCCTCCTCCAGACTCACTGCCTTCTCCTCTGATCCTATTCCCACCTGTCTCCTAAGCCCCATCTCCTCCACTCCATCTCTCATATCCTCAACCTATCGCTCTCCACTGCAACTGTCCCTGCATCCTTCAAGCATGCTGTGGTAACACCTCTCCTCAAGAAACCCTCACTAGATCCTACCTGTCCTTCTAATTATCGACCATCTCCCTCTTCCCCTTCATTTCTAAACTACTTGAATGTGCAGTTCACCGCCATTGCCTCGTCTTTCTCTCCTCTCAAGCCTTCCTGGATCCTTTACAATCTGGCTTTCATCCTTTACATTCGACTGAAATGGCACTTGTCAAAGTCTCCAACGACTTGTTCCTGACAAAATCCAAGGACCTTTACTCAATCCTCATCCTTCTTGACCTTTCCCTTTGCTTTTGACACTGTTGACAACAACCTTCTCCTCGATACTTTGTCCTCGCTTGGTTTTAAAGGCTCTGTACTATCCTCTGGTTCTCTTCTTACCTCTCCCATCGCTCTTTCAGTGTTTGTTCTGGTGGATCCTCCTCTGCTGCTATCCCACTCTCAGTTAGTGTACCCCAAGGGTCTGTCTTTGGTCCACTCCTTTTCTCTCTCTATACCCAGTCCCTTGGTGCACACATCTCTTCCCATGGCTTTCAGTACCATCTTTACACTGATGACTCCCAGATCTACCTCTCTACACCTGAAATCTCTCCAGCAATCCAGGCCCGGATCTCTGCCTGCCTTTCTGACATTGCTGCTTGGATGTCTAACCGCCGCTTGAAATTGAACATGGCCAAAACTGAGCGTCTTATTTTTCCCGCTAAACCCTCCTCTCCCCTTCCTCCTTTCTCAGTCTCTGTGGATAACTCTCTATTCCTCCATGTTTCCTCAGCTCACAACCTTGTGGTCATCTTTGACTCCTCTCTCTACTTCTCCACATACTTCCATCTGATAGCTAAAGCCTGCCTTTTCTTTCTCTATAACATCAACAAAATCTGCCCATTCTTTTCTGAACACACTACTAAGACACTTATTTATTTTATTTATTTGTTTATTTATTAATATTTCTTATATACCGCACTATTTGCTATCAGCGTGGTTTACATGGAACATAAACATCCGACAATATACATATGTCTGGTCGATTACATTTAACAGGAAATAAATTATTTAACATTTTTTATATATCGCCTTTCATAATCTCAAGGCGATTTACACAGAACAAAACTTTGTTTACATCAAACTTATTCAAAACTATATTACATCATTTGGTTTGCATAGAACTTTTCAAACTATATATAGCTGTGTTTACTGTATTTATATTTAACTATTTAACTATTTACAGAAGTTTTGCTTGCTTGGTGCCTGGATTCGGTCTGTGAGGTAGAAGGCAGTTCATTATGAAGATGGTGGGCTGTAGAAGTATTCAGTAAATAGGTGTGTTTTCAAGAGCTTCCTGAAGGTAGAAACGTCTGTGGTGGCTCTCAGGTGGTGGGGGAGGGAATTCCAGAGTGAGGGGGTGTAGATCTCGAAGGCTCTCTTTAGAGTATTCTGGGATATTCCTGTGTGGGATGTGGAGCTTGCAAGTGAATTTTGATGCTGTGTTCTTCGTGTCCTGTTGTCAGGAGTTTTTCGGATTAGTTCATTTAGGCAACCGGCAGATTGGTTATTTTGAATTCTGAATGCTAGCATTATGTCTTTATATTTTATTCTGGAGGTGATGGGGAGCCAAAGGAGGGATTTGAGGATTGTGGTGATGTGGTCATGTTTGCTGGATCCTGTGATTAGGCGAGCTGCTGCGTTCTGGGCTAGCTGTAAGGCGTGGATTGAGCTCTTTGGAAGGCCATGTAGAATTAGGTTACAGTAATCGAGGAGTGGTGTGATGAGCGCTTGACATGGTTCTGCTCGAGCAGTGGACGTAGGTTTTGCAAGTGTTTCATCTTGTAGCATATTTTGGAGGTGGTCTTGCTGATGTGAGTCTGAAGATTGAGTCTTTGGTCGAGGTGAATTCCTAGGTATTTTACCTCATTTTTTACGGGGGTTGATCTGGTTCCAATTGTTATGCTGTCTGGGGGTTTGAATGAGGAGTTCTTTGTGATGATGAGGGCTTCTGATTTCTTGTAATTGATCTCAAGGCTCCTTAATGTTAACCATTTGGTTATTGCTGTCATGCAGGATGAGATGGTGGAGTAGTCGGGGTTCTTTGTGTCTAGAGCGGTGTAGATCATTAGGTCATCCGCATATAGGTGGTAGTGAATGTTGTAGGTTTGTAGTATTCTGTAAACTGGTTGTAGGTACAGGTTGAAGAGTAAAGCTGAGAGGGAAGATCCTTGGAAAAGGCCTTGTTTTGGGGAGAAGGATCTCGATACATTGTGATTTATCTTGACTCAGGATTGTCTGTCTGTAAGGTAAGAGCAGAACCAAGCCAGGGGTGTGCCGCTTACTCCTATTTTGGATAGCCTATCTAGTAGTGTGTGGTGATTTATTGAGTCAAAGGCAGCAGTTATGTCGATAAAGATGAGGACGAAGCCTTTCTTGATGTCTTTCATTCCTTTTATTACTGTGTTTAGAAGGGAGGTCAATAGTGTCTTGACTCCGTGGTTCTCTCGGAACCCGTGTTGTTGTGGGTCGAGTGGGGCAGTAGTGTCTACATGGTCCTGGAGCTGGTGTTATACGTTTTTCTCAATCAGCTTGGCTAATAAGGAGATGCTGGATATGGGTCGATAAGAAGCAGGAGAGGTTGAGTCAGAGGTGTTGTTTTTCAGCAGTGGTCTGATGGATGAGGTTTTCAGGGAAGGAGTCATAGTTCCCTGTGAAAGAGAGGAGTTAATTATCTTGCAAAGTGTTGGGGCTAGTTCTTGCGCCATTGCCTTTTTCCATGGGGCTGGGCAAGGATCCAGCAGTGAAGTGGAGGTGTTCAGGGATTTGAGCAAATTGATGCAGTGGCTTTTTGTGACTTGGTAAAAAGAGGTCCAGTTATTGTGTCGGATTTGGATGGAAGGAGGTGTCGAGGGTTGGTTAAGGGGAGGTTGTGGTTGTGCTAGCTTGCCGTGAAGGTATGAGGCATAAGTCTCTGGTGTCAGGTCGATGGAGTCCTGGCTTTGTGGAGTCCTGGAGAGTGCCTTCACGATGGTGAACAGCTCTCTTGGGCGATTTAAGGAAGCCATTATGAGGTTTGTGTGGTGTTGTCTCTTGTGAGTGGATATTAACTCATTGTATTCTTGCTGTTTTTTCAGATATTCTTGTTGGTCATGTTGTGATTTTGTCTTCCTCCATCATCTTTCTAGCTTCCTTAAATAAGTTTTTCTGGTGAGTACCAAGGGGCCTTTCTTCCGCGCATGGAGGCTCTTGTCATCGGGGGTGCGGAGGCGACTTGTGAGATGGTGTGGTTCCAATTGTCAATCAGTGCTGGGAGGTCCAATGGGCTAGCTTCGAGTTGGGGTAAAATTTGGTTGATGAGTGTGTCTTTGTTGAATCTTTGAAATGCCTGTGAGGGTTTGTATGGCATATGTTAGGATGCTTGGGTCTGTGGGAGATGTTGAAGAAGACAGCATAGTGGTCTGACCATGAAACAGGTGTTACATGATGATTAAACTGAGGGTTTACAGTGAGTATTGTAGAAGGTATGAAGACTAGGTCTAAAGTGTTACCGGCCCTGTGTGTCTGGGTTGAGACTATCTGAGAGAGATCCAAAGCAGATAAAGCATCTAGGAATGCTGTGGCGTGAGCTGCAGTTATGGAGGTGAGGTTGAAATCACCTAGGATTATGGGTAGTTTGCCTTTGCTGGTATATCTGGTGGCTAATTTGATTATGGTAGAGAGATCTTCCGGGTTGGCTGTAGGAGCTCTATAGATTAGGCATATTATCAGCTCTTTGTTTTCCAAGGATATAGAGTTGAGTGTGGGGGTAGAGATCTTGTTAGTGGTTTTGAGGTTCAGCTGTTTGTCGGTTATGATAAGTTCTCCTCCTCCTCTACGACCTTCTCTGGTTGCCTGGTGGGCTTCCATGTGGGGTGGGGCTAGTTGGTTTAGTAAGATGGAGTCTGCTTCGGTACGCCAAGATTCAGTTATGCACATTATTTTTACTTCATGGTCGAGAATGTAGTCTGAGATGGTGTGGGTCTTGTTGTGGATGCAGCGGGTGTTTATTAGTGAGCATTTCGTTGCTGGGGTCAGTTGTTTGGGTGTTGGGTTCGCCCAGATGTTTGAGTTTGATTGTACCTAGATGAGTCTGCTCGGCTTCCTTTGTGTGCTGGAGAAGAGAGGCTGGTTGGTCAGTAGAAGTCTCGGTCTATAGAGTATTGGAATTGTTTTGTTCCAGTTGTGTGTCGCTTTAGATGGCTTGAGCAGCAGTGTGGCTATGAGGGAGAGGAGTAATGAAGCTTGGACCCACCTCATGGTTGTTGTATCGTGATGTTTTCTGATTTGATGAGATCAGCTTATAATGAGTTGGGCTTTAGCTTGGAGCTTATAGGATGGGCTGCTTCTCTGCTGCTTCTCTGGGTAGCGTTCTCATGCTTGTGTGAATTCACGTGCAAAGTGCGGTGGTCCTTGGCGTTTGTTTAAGTGGCTGCGGCTAAAGAGGAGAGGAGGAGGCCAGTAGTGTGCTTACATGCTGAGCTCCGGTCAGAGGAGTGAAGGAGGGGGAGAGTTTTTAGGTACTTGAATTACTGAAGGATGTTGAAACGTGTGCCGGTATTTGGAGCTGAGTTCTTCGGTTCTGGGTCTTCTTGGATTCACAGTGCCCCGCCTACCTCAGGCGTGGGCCCGCTAGGCGCGGGCGTGCCCGATGGCGCTGCCACTGCTAAAATCCCTCGTTGGAGGCCCTGATCCCTGGAACAAACTACCTGAGTTCCTTATCCCTCGAACAAACTACCTGAGTCTGTACGTCGGGTGCCTTCTCTGGCCCTTTCAAATCTAAGCCGAAACTCACCTCTTTGCTGCTGCTTTCGGATCTTGACTTACCTGATCTCCTTTGTGTTTCCTTACCATTTCCCCTAGATGCATCCTATGTCTACCGCTACTGTGTTGTCTGTCTTGACTAGATTGTAAGCTCTGATGAGCAGGGACAGTCTTTTACATGTGTCAGTGCAGCACTGTGTATGTCTTGTAACTCTATACAAATGCTCAGTAGTAGTAGTAGTAGTAGTAGTAAGAGGGTTGGACCTATGCATAAGCATTTAGCACCCGTTCAAGTTCTTTCTCAGCCCCCGGAAGAAGCATATTTGAGCTCCGCCCCCTCCGCCTAACCTTTTGTTATCCTCTGTGGTGGTTTCCTTGGTTCTCCTGTAGATACTTCTTCACCCCACGATGATTCATGTAAATTACCCCAGCCTGTATATCTACCGGAGGTAGACGCCTCCAGTTGATCAGGATGTGATTTAAAAGATCTCGGATTAAGACTGGGTTCACAAGTACTGCTGCCTGTTTATGTGAGTTTTCACAAGAGTCTGTTAAGTCTCAGGAGGTAGAAAGAGATAGGTAAGTCCCTTAAGAAGCTTGATGGGTGTTAGCAGACATATTTGCAGAATGCAGTACTGAATATTAAAGATTCTATACTACTCCACGGTAAGCTAGATACTGAATACTGGAAATTTTTTTTTTTTTTAATTTATAGCATTTTAAACACAAATACAAGAAGTTCACAGAACAATCTTGGAGAAAAAGAGCAAATACAATTAGTAAATAACACAGCAAGAAAAATACAAGTTAGCAATACTGAAAACAGCAACAATGTATTTGCTCACACTAGCCCACAAATACGGAGAGGTGGAAAAAAAAAAAAAAGAAACTGATACAATTTAAGCACCAAGAAAACAAGCAATCAGGGCAACCGATAACCCGGGGTACACATTAAGCGAGCTCAGGGGAGGCCCCTATAGAGGATTCCAGCCGGCGAGCTGAAATAAAAGCTACCAATTGAGAGGGGTCATAAAAAATATAAGAAACAGAGTGATATTTCACTAAACATTTACAAGGATGTTTCAGGAAAAACAGGCCCCCCAACTGTAGAACTCCAGAACGCAATATAAGAAATTCTCTACGCTGCCTCTGAGTTTCTCTAGATAGGTCCGGATAAATCCGGACCAACAAACCTTTAAAAGGCAATTTCCGCTTCCGAAAGAAAAGCCTCAGTAACCACTCTTTATCTGACAATAATGCAAAAGTAATTAGCAAAGCAGAAGGAACAGAAGGCTCACTAGAAGAATTTTCCAACAAGTCAGTAACATTCAAAACATTTGCCTGATCTAGATCCCCATCAATATTCACTAACCCAGGTGAAAGCTTCCCCTTAGGCAAATAATAAATCTTTACCAAAGGTGGCACTAACCCAGCACCTCTACCAACTATTGCTTAAACATATCCCGTGGGGTCACAGAAGAAATTCTAGGAAAATTAATTAATCTTAAATTATTAGCCCTTGATAGATTATCCAAATGTTCTAACTTAACATTCACCGCAGAAAAGTTCTTTTTCAACGTATCAGACTGTTCTTCCAAAGCATCCACTTTCCTCCGATACTCCCCAACTTCTAATTGCAAACCTTCCACCTTCTTCTCCATATTCTCCAAAGCCACCACTGAATCATTCATCTTCTGAGTTACAGATGCAATCCTTGGGGCCAAGGCTTCTCCCAGGGAGAGAATAGCTTGCCAGATAGACTCCAGGGTGAAACTGGGCGGCCGCTTCATAGAAAACACAAAAGCAGAGTCCAGAGGCACCGCGGCTTCCATTCCTGTCGTCGGCTCACCTCGGGACAGCTCGGGAGCAATCAGCCCCGAGTTCTCCTCCCCAATCGGCGTCGAAGTTGGAAATGTGCTGTGCAGCCCGTCAGCTACACTCCCAATGCCCCTCTGTCCTAAAGCTTCGGGTCCTCTCAAAGCTTTATCTAACTCCTCCATCGAGGAGGGGTCAAGCTCCAGAAAACCAACAGGAAGAGGCTGGTTCCGCTGTATCTTCGGCGCTGGGCTCAGCGGGGACAGAGATGAATTCGACGCAGCTGTTGAGCCATCCGGCTCCTGTACAGCTGCAGCTCGAAAAACTTCCCCACCAGACACCGGGTCGCGAGCCGTGCGACGAACAAAAGTGTCCAAAGGACCCAAGGCAACTGGCGTAGAGGTAACAGAGGGCTGAGAGGGCTTACCACCCCCTTTCCCCTTACGCTTCCTCCCCATAGAAAGCACGAACTCACTCAGTACAAACGGCTGCCGCCATCTTGGATTCACACCTCCCGAATACTGGAAAATTTATCTAGAGAAAGGAACTTGCGTTTTTTTTAATTTTCTTCAAACTCATCTCCTCTCTCCAGAAATACTTGTTAAAAAGTATCTTAGTGAAATTCTAAGAGTTCCTTCAGATATTTCCTTTGATAAGGTTTCTTACCTCCCTGATAAATGGAAGATCCTAATCCCACTGAGGGTGAAACAGGTGTTTTACACTCTAATGTTACTCAATACATTTTTTAGAGGATTCTACAGACTGGATAACAAAAAGAGCCACCCTGATGGTAACGGTCACCTTGCTTAGAGATTGATAAGATGAAGGTCCTCACAGCTTATTTTAAGAACAAAAAGACTGTTTTCTGTGGCGATAAATTGCTGGTACTGTATTCCCTGATGTAACTAGGAATACTCAGCTCCGCAGGAAACAATTTCTTGCATTGAGACCACAGGTGCCGACCCTTGGGGTTACCTTCTATCTCCGCTTTCCATGCAAATGTATTATTACCTATTTAGGCAATTCTTATTTGTTTCAAGAAAGTATGCAGTTGGAAAGGTTTTGGCCGATAGGAAGGACAGTGGCAGTGTAATAAGTAGTACCACATGTTTGGTCTTTGCCTTGTAATAGTTTTTTGGATTTTGTCTATATGATCCAGATTTCCCCGTAATGTGGGCTGTACAAACGTTTAAACATGTTTTCTTCAGTTGTGGTGCATTTGTGTATATTCCTTTTTTTTTTTGCTGGTTTTCCTGTGCTTTTTGGGAAATATAAGTTTTACTTTAGATTGCACTAAAAATAAAATTTAAAACAAAATGTGGGCAATTTCAATTTTCTGGTGATTTCCGGTCACATTACATTTCTGGCCTGGGGCAGGGCACAGCCAATTGCTGTTTCTCTCAGGATTACACATGGATTTTCCGGTTCATTCTTTCACTGGAAGTCTTTGATTTTCTCTGTCGGCTTTGGGAAATGTGCCTCTGTGCAGTACAGGAGGAAATGTATTTCTATTTTAGTATTAGGTAAGGGTCTGTCTATGCTCGGCGTGGGTGCCTCAGGCCAGCCATTCTGCTAACGTGTAGTTCCTGTAGAGAGGTATTCAGCAGCCCGGCTCGTTCCGTTTTCTCAGCAGGAGGTACAGGACCGGTGCAAGGTTCTTAGACGCCCTAGGTAAACCTTCAGTCTTGTTGCCCCCTCACAATTAGCTTTTAGACCCCTAGCATCCTCCCCCAATTATTTAATAATTAAATTCAGTCTTAATCATCTCAACACCATCCCTCCCAGAAACTCCTATAAAACACATATTTGGACATCATATTTTCTAATATTTAATTTTGCTTTGCAAATATCTATATAACGAGGGAAATTTCCAATGGCTACTTAGAAGGATAAATAGACTATTTATAAATTGCCCATTCTTCCTGCAGGTAATGAGTCTTTGTGTGGCTATTAGGCTTTTAGGCGTCATTGTGGATAACATGTTAAAACCCTCGGCCCAGTGTGCAGCGGCGGCCAAGAGAGCAAATAGAATGCTAGGTATGATAAGGAAAGGAATGGAAAATAAAACAAAAGATATTATAATGCCTCTGTATCGTTCCATGCTGAGACCGCACCTTGAATATTGTGTGCAATTCTGGTCGCCGTATCATAAAAAAGATAAAGCATTATTAGAAAAGGTTCAGAGAAGAGCCACCAAAATGGTAAAGGGGATGGAAGGATACCCCTATGAAGAAAGGCTAAAAAGGTTAGGGCTCTTTAACCTGGAAAAGAAATGGCTGAGGGGAGATATGATAGAGGTCTATAAATTAATGAATGGAGTGGAACTGGTAAACGTAGATCGACTGTTTACGTTATCAGAATATAGGAAGACTAGGGGACATGCAACGAAGCTACAGGGTAAACTATTTAAGACAAATAAGAGAAAATATTTTTTCACTCAAGGTGTAATCAAACTCTGGAATTTGTTACCGGAGGATGTAGTAAAGGCTGTTAGTGTAGCTGGGTTTAAAAAAGGTTTGGACAAGTTCCTGCAGGAAAGGTCCATAAATCATTATTAAAAAGGGACCCAGGATATCACTGCTTGACCCAATACAAGCATTGTGGAACCTGTGTCTTTTGGGGAAACTGCTACGTACGTATGACCTAGACTGGCCACTGTTGGAAACAGGATACTGGGCTTGATGGACCTTGGTCTGACCCAGTATAGCATATCTTATGTTCTTATGATGCTTTTCTTTTGCTTTGACTGTAATCACTTTTTGCTGCCCCTCAGAAGTTGCTGCCCTAAGCTGCTGCCTAGGTTGCCCAGTGGTTGGGCTGGCCCTGAGGAGGTGAAGTGGTGTTTTTTAGGGCCTGTTGTGATTCTTTGGTATGTCTGGTGTTTTTGCTGTTTGAGTCCTGGCAGTCTATGCTCTTCTGGTACTGAAAGCCTGCTATATACTGTACATGCTGAGTTATGTATTTTGTAGAGTCTGTATTACTTCACAGAATGCCTGGTAGTGGAGGAAGTTTGTGTCTCTTTTACTGAAGCACCACGAGAATATGAAACTGTCCTTTTTGGATGTAATAGGGGGAAACATCTAGTTCTGCTTTGCATCCATTGTTAGAGAGGTTTCCAAGGGGGTAATTTCAGAAACCTGTTTCCCAGTTTTACATGTGAAAAGGGCCTTTGATAAAACTGAGGGTGTCTACCTTTGATCGATCTGCCCGTAGGTATTCCTGGAGGCTTAGTGAGAATGCAGCAGAGGTATGATGTATGCGTGGAATTTATACTACGTGCGCAAGTCACAGATGTAGCAACGCACACGTTCACATCTTTCTTGCGGCACATGTAAACTGTTGGGGATGGTTCTGGCAGCCTGATTTATAAAGGCACATAGAGGGTAATTTTAGAAGGCGCTGCCTAAAGTGATGTGACTTTATGCATGTAAATCATGGTACTTTAGAGATTTAGGAGCATCACTGGTATTGATGTGTCTAACTGATGTGACCGCTATTCTGAAGGTATGTGTGTCGGTCCTATGGCGTGTACTTTCACTGTATGTGTCTAGGTAGCGTCTGGGCGAACATGGGCACAGCACACAAGTACACACGCAAATTATAAAATACTATGATTTATGCATGTCCTTTAGAAATCTAGCCGTGGCCACTTACTACAGTTCTAGCGCTGGCATAAGTGATCACGCCTTAGATTAACATGTATTTTTGGCCACCTTTGCTGATATTCTATAAAGAAAAATAGACACCGACTTATTTTTATAAAATAGGCTTGACATAGATGTGAGATAGATCCTTGAAAAAACAAAAGACTAGCAAAAAGATATCGACATGTGTTTCATTGACTACAGCAAGGCCTTTGATTGTATAGATCAAGGGTCTCCAATTCCAGTCCTGGAGGGCCGCAAACCACTCAGGTTTTCAGGCTGTCCCTAATGAATATGCATGAGATATATTTGCATGTACTGCTCCATTGTATTCTAATCTATCTCATGCATATTCATTAGGAACATCCTGAAAACCTGACTGGTTTGCGGCCTTCCAGGACCGGAACTGGAGACCCCTGGCATAGATCATGAAAAATTCTAGGCCACATTAAGAAGCATGGGTACACCAGAACTCCAGATAGTTCTCATGCACAACCTTAAATTGAACAAGAAGCAACAGTTTGAACAGAACAAGGAGAAACAGAATGGTTTAAAATCAGCAAAGATGTGCGACAAGGCTGTATACATTCCCCCTACCTGTGTTTAATTTATATGGAGAACAAATCATCAGAGAAACAGGACTGTATGAAGACAACCGAGGAGTGAAGATTTGTGGAAAACTCAACAACAACCTTCACTATGTTGACTAAACCACATTACTAGCTGAAAGTGAAGATGATCTGAAACATCTGTTTATCAAGATCAAGGAACATAGGGCTCAATATTCAAAGGCAGTTACACGGCTTACAGACCTGTAACCTGTGGAACTGCCTCTAAGTGGGATATTCAGCTGCATTAATACGGTTAGTGCCGCTGAATATCCCTGGATACCGTCGCTATCTGCCCCAGTGCTACATGATTAGCATCGGGATGTTCTGGGGACGGTACCAATTTCTAACCAGTCATTGGCGATATTGAGCCACTGCCCACTTAGCGACCTGGGGGTAAAGATAAGCGTGATAAAAGCTGGCCTATCTTTATCCACGGGAGCTAATCAGGCAGCGGCTCAATATCGCCAATGACCGGTTAGCTTCCAGGCTGTGCCCATGGCTGGAAGCTAACACGTTCAGCGGCAATGGCGAGGCGCTTTAATCGCACTAGCTGCCGCCACTGAATATCGGGCCCATCGTCTTAAAATGGGCCTGCACCTTAACAAGAAGAAGACAAAGATCCTGATAATTGGCAAAATCAATAAGTTCTTCCTTGATGGAGAAAAAATAGAAATAATAGACAACTTAAACTTGCTTGGATCAGTAATCGATAATGAAACAACGAGCAGTCAAGAAATCCAGCGACACCTTGCTTTTGGCAGAAGGGCTATGAAGGACCTGGATAAGATGCTCAAGTGCAGAGAGGTATTCAATTCGTCCAAGCCTATTTTCAATTATGTCATATGGATGCAAAAGTTGGACGATGAAGAAGGAAAAAAGGAAGAAAATTGACTTATGGTTTTGGTGGTGGTAAGGAATACTGTGTATACCATGGACTGCTCGAAGAACAAATCAATCAGTCCTAGAGGAGATCAAACCTAAGCTTTTCTTAAAAGTTCAAATGACAAGACTTCGACCTTCATATTTTGGACACATCATGCAAAGAGAAAGATTTTTAGAGAAAGACATCATGCTTGGTAAAGTTGAGGGTCTACACAAAAGAGGAAGGCTAGCAATGCAATGAATCAATACAATAATAGCAACTATGGATAGACTGAGCAGAATTTAGGACAACTATGCATAGGGTCGCCATGAGCAACATGACTCGACGGCACTTACCAACAACACTGGTGTGTGAAAACGCATGTTAACTAGATGGGACTTTATGAAAAGACCCTCATAGACATCTATGTGTCCTTAAATAGGCTTAAAATAAGTGGCTTATTTGGACTTCTCACATAGGTGTCCTGTCATAAAATTAACCCCCATATGTCTGTTTGGAAAAATAGAGAAGTAGGGTTTCTACTGGGGTTCTGTTCCATTCTATAGAGTAGTGGTTCTCAACCCAGTCCTTTGGGATCCCCCAGGCCAGTCAGGTTTTCAGGATATCCACAATGAATATGCATGAGATGGATCTGCATGCACTGTTTCCATTGTATGCAGATCTACCTCATGAATATTCATTGTGGATACCCTGAAAACCCAACTGGACTAAGGGTCCCAGAGGACTGGGTTGAGAACCACTGCTGTTGAGCTTTGGGATCATGACAGACCCTAGACCTCACTCCCATGTAAGAGGATTGGTTGAATAATGCTATCAAATCATTTTAACAGTTTTTCTGGGGGATGTATTTATTTATTTTTTATCTACATGTCCACTTTTTAAAATCTGTTGACAAAATTATCTAAGGTGTAATGAGGCCTTACTTGTTAATTGCCTTTCCTTGAATCCCTCCAGTCCAGGCCAGATGCCTCTCAACCAGCAGGTGGAGATTGAGCAACACAAGCTTGCTGATGCCACCTATTAAGGGTGCTGTGCCTCACCAGGCTGGTCAGTAGAGGAGTATCAAAGCAGGGGAGCAAACTCTATTACCAAACAGTCTCCCTAACAGTCCAACAGGCTCGCTCTGCTGGCCCAAGACCGAAGACCAAATTTTCTTTTTTTTATTAAGCCATAGATCAGAGAATATGCTCATTGTACTGGTTTCCCTTGTGTGTCCCTCATGCTGGTGGCCCACTGGGGAACCGCCGCTATGCCAGTCCTTTAGACTCCGAGCCTCCTCTTAAGGCATACAGTACTCATATGAAAACAGATAGACCAGAAGAGCACAACAGGGTGGGTTCTGGCCTGGACTGGAGGGATTCAAGGAAAGGCAATTAGCAGGTAAGGCATAATTACACCTTCCATATCATCCCTCCAGTCCAGGCCAGATGCATTGGATATAGCATAGCAGTAACCTTTAACTGCGGGGTGCACAAGACCGGCCTGGAGCACTCCTGCCCCAAAGCATGCATCTTTCCATGCCCAGAGATCCAACCAATAATGCTTGGTAAAGGCATGCAACGACGACCACGTCACTCTGCAGATTTCTCCCAGAGGGACCAACCCGGCCTCCACCCAGGAGGCTGCTTGAGCCCTTGTCAAGTGTGCCTGCAGCCCTGCCCAGCAGCGCAAAAATACGCTAAAGTGATTGCCTCCTTCAGCCAACAGGCGATGGTCTCCTAGGAGGCTGCCTCCCCTTGATGACCCCCGCCAAAGAAGATGAAGAGACGATCCAAACGCCAGAAGGCCTCTGTCCGCTTCAAGTAGTGGTGCAGGACTCGCTTGGTGTCCAACCGGCGCAAGCAGGACCCTTCTCCTGCCATTACCTCATTCTGCAATATTGGCAGCGTGACAGGCTGATTAACATGGAATACCAAGACTACCTTGGGTAAAAAGGAAGGTACCATTCTCAGGACCACTTTCTCTGAGTGGAACAATAGGAATGGCTCCCTACACAAGAGGGTCTGTAGCTCCGAAATTCTCCTAGCTGAGCATATGGCTACCAGGAATACTGTCTTCAACGTCACATCCTTAATAGATGCTTCTCTCAAGGGCTCAAAGGAGACCTTAACAAGAGCCCTCAGAACAAGATTCAGGACCCAGACAGGTGCCACCGGACACCTTCAAGAACCTTGCTATGTCCAGATGTGCCACAGTGGAAATTCCTTTAATCCTTCCTCAGTAACACACCAGGGCTACGATCTGGACCTGTAGAGACCGGAACATCAACTCCTTATCTAGACCGCCTTGCAAGAAGGACAAAATCAGATGGATGGGAGCCACTAAGGCTACCACCCCCTTTCTTCGCACCAGCCCTCGAGCACTCTCCAAACCCACAAGTAGGAGATACATGTCGATCTCTTGCGGGACTTGAGGAGCATAGCCACCACCCTAGGCAGGTAGCCCCTCCGAGTCAGCCATGCCCATTCAAGGGCCATGCCATAAGTAAGAAGTGCTCCACCTGGGGCATGCAAAGGGGTCCCTACCATAGCAATCCCGGCCTTGCCAGGAGCCTCCATGGTGCACCTCCCCAGAGCCGCTCCAGGTTCGCGTACCATGGTCTCTATCCTGTGCAAAATCTGACCTATCAACGGCCAAGGCAGGAACACATATAGGAGTCCTTCCTGCGGCCACTGCTGGATTAGGGCATCGAGACCCTTGGACATCCTTTCCTTCCACTGGCTGAGGAAAAGTGCCGCCTTGGCTTTGGCTGCCGTCACCATAAAATCCATCACTGGCTGCCCCCAGCGACTCACAATTCCCTGAAAATCATCATCTTCCAGCACCCATTCCACTGGGTCTTCTCTGTACCGGCTGAGAAAATCTGCCTGGATGTTCTCCTTTCCGGCCACATGGGCTGCCGATAGGGCTGACAGATGTTCTTCTGCCTACAGCATCTTCCATCAGTGGCGCGCTGGCAGTGCCTCCCTGACGGTTGATGTATGCGACTGCTGTGACATTGTCCGAAAAGACTCGCACCGGCTGTCCCTCCAGGAGAGCGTCAAACTGGCAGAGGGCCCGCACTACGGCCTGCTGCTCTAACTTATTGATTGACCAAGTGGCATCCTCTTCTGACTAGAGGCCCTGAGCGAAGCTGTCCTGACGATGTGACCCCACCTGAGAAGATTGGCATCGGTGGTGACCGTTATCCACACTGGAGACTCGAGAGGAAAACCTGCCATCAGAGTCATCTCTGCGTCCCACCATATCAGGCTGTGCCTGACCTCCTCTGAGCAGGGAAGGTGTTGCGACAGAGGATCCGACTGTGGAGACCAATGGGACAGGAGGACATGTTGTAGTGGGCGCGTATGGGCCCTTGCCCACGGCATCAACTATCGCTTTGTATTGTTGTATTAGATTGTAAACTCGGATGAGTATTAAATTGTAAGCTCGGATGAGCATCACTCTGAGCAGGGACTGTCTATTATATGTATATCTTTATATGCATGTTTTACCTGTACAGCGCTGCATGCTCGGCGCTATATAAGTGCTAAATAGTAGTAGTAGTAGATGATCACTGCCATGGTGCCCAAGAGCTGCAGGTAGTGCCACGCTGTGGGGCTCTCGAGGTGGGTAAATTGCCTGACCTGCTCCTGTAGCTTGTTCACTCTCTCTGGGGGGAGAGACACTCATCCTCTGGCAGTGTTGAAATGCGCTCCTATGTAAGTCAACTTCCGGGAGGGCTATAGGCAGCTCTTCTTGAAGTTGACTACCCAACCCAAGCTCTGAAGGAAATCCACCACTCTCTTGGTGGACCACACACTCTTCGAATGACTTTGCCCTGATGAAGCCGGCTGTCGAGGTACAGATGCACTAGCGCTCCTTCCCACCATAAGGCGGCAGCTGACACCACCATCACTTTCGTGAAGGTTAGGCTTGAAATTGAAAGTGCCTCATAGGGTCCGCAAACTGGAGAAAATACTGATGTCCCTCCCGAATGGGGATATGCAAGTATGCCTCTGACAGATCCAGAGAGGTCATAAATTTGACCTCAAGGTCTCCATACAGAAGCACAGCAACTGTAACACTTGGTTCAAGTGCTTGAGGTCCAAGATGGCCCGAAAGAAGCCCTCCTTCTTTGGGACCACAAAATAAATCGAGTACCAACTGGACCCTTGTTGCTCTATGGGTATCGGACAGACCGCCTTCATACTTGGACAGGGTGATTCTCACTGCCTCTCTCTTTGATACCGATTTGCATGGAGAGACTACAAAGGCATGGAAGTGGGTGCGCCAACTCCAGGGCGTAACCTTCTCATATGTCCTCGAGCACCCACTGATCCTATGTGATGTGGGCCTAGGCGGAGGCGAACAACCGGAGCCTTCCTCTGATCTCTGCCTCCTCCTGAACCTGCCTTGCTTCATTGTGGTTTCCTAGAGGGATTCGAGGCCGAGGCAGGGAAACCTCTGCCCGAACCCCAGGTCCGAAAGGACCAACCCCCACGCAAAGAAAAGCATCCCCTCTGAAAGGGGGTAAAGCAGATTACCTTGAACCTCCTGAAGTCCCTAGGCTGCTCCCTAGGTGTCGAAAGAGTTTTGGCCCCTCTTGGTGCTGTCCTCCAGAAGCTGGGACCCTTTTGTGTCCCCGAGGTCCTTAGCCAACTTCTCCAAGGCCTCTCCAAACAGGAGCTTTCCCCGGAAGGGCAACTGAGAGAGACGTATCTTGGAGGAAACATCTGCGGACCAATTCCTCAGCCAGAGCAAGCGACGCGCTGCCACGGCCGAGGTCATTGCCTTGGAAACTGTACAAACCTGATCATAACAGATGTCCACTAGGTAGGCTGTATCCGATTCCAGCATGGAGGCCTCATTCCTGGCACCTTCTACTGGGAGGGCCTGCACTCAGCGCAGACAGGCCCTTGCCACATAGGTGCTACAGATGGAGGTCTGCAGAGCAATGGCATTGGCTTCAAAGAGCTGCTTCATTATAGCCCCCAACCACCGGTCCTGCGAGTCCTTGAGAGCCGCTCCGCCTTCCACCGGAATGGTGGTCTTTTTAGTGACCGCTGTAACTAAGGCATCCACCTTAGGGAATCTCAAAACCTCTTTCTCCTTTGGGGCCAGCAAGTACAGGTGGGACAAAGTCCTCCCGCCTCTCAAGTTGGCCTTCGGAAGCTCCCATTCGGCCTCAATCATATGTAATGTCCTTGTGGACCTGGAAAAAAATCTTGCAGAGCCCTGATCCCTTGGATCAAAGGATCCTCCAGCGGCGACTCCTCTGCTGGAGTTCCAGCCTTTAAATTCAACGCCCCTAGGGAGCAGGCAATGAGTGCAAGGAGCTCTTCCCTGCAGAACAACCTGATCACCGCAAGTTCATTGGAGGTTGTATGGTCCTCTGCTTCTGCTTCTGTCCCCCATGACTCCTCCCAGTCCTCCGTGGCCACCTACGCCACCCCCTCCGAAGCTACAGAGGCTGGGGATTGGGCCTGAGGGTGGAGTCCCCCTAAAGAGCGCAGCCTCTTGGCCAACTGTGGACCCTCCTTCCGGAGCCGGGAGCTCCAGAGTCCTTAGCCCTGAGGACACTGCCACTACTGGTGCTATCTGTGGGCTCTCTAGTGTTCTCTGGTTCAAGCAAAAGGTTTAATGTAGCAGAAGCACAAATTCTGGGGAAAATGGTAGATCCGGACCCGCCAACGACTGTTCAGGAGGCACCCTGTGCTTTTTCCCCTTCTTTGAGCCCTCTGTGGACAAAGACTGAGCCGCCTTCTTCTTTCCCATCTCCTCAAGTTCCGAGAAGAAACAGAGGTTTGCGATGTCAAGGCCTTGGTGAGATCCCCAAGTGCTGCTGCCTGAGACGCGCAAAGGGCCTGCTCTGCCATCCTGCTCTCCTTGGAGCACAGGCGGCAGAGACCAGCTGGAGACACTGAGCCCCTGCGCACACCGCATGCACAGGCTCGCCTGCTGACATTGGAACCTTGAAAACCGGACAGAGATTTAAAGAACAAACACCGCTCAGAGGCTCACACACACGTGCATCAGCCGCAAGATGGGAAACGGGCTCTACCAGAAGGAGAGACTCGGGGGCCCCGAAGTGTCCACCTCATCACTCCTGAGGCTGTCACCAATCTGGGATGGTTTGCAGCACTCGGGGGTAAATTTGAGCCCATCTATTTGTGACAATAATCCCCAAAGATACTTCCCTTTATTTTTTTTCGACCCCTCACAGGGTTCTCAGCCAGACAGACTTAAGCACTTCTCAAGTATTAATCCTTGCCCATCAACCAAGGAGCCGCATCACAGCCCTCTTAGACTGAAGAGTACTAGCCTGATACCCCAGATCCGCTCAACCCAGGGTCTCTGCCACGGTTAGCCAGGGAACCTTCCAGACGATGCAGATGAACAGCAGTGTCCCTCACCTGCTGGAGACTGAGCAAATACTGACCAGCCTGGTGATGCACAGCATCCTTAATAGGTGACATCAGCAAGCTTGTGTTGCTCAGTCTCCACCTGCTGGTTGAGGGGCACAACCCATGCGTCTGGCCTGGACTGGAGGGATGATATGGAAAACTACGTTAAAAAACTTCAACATTAAACAATCTTAGACATAATACATAATCATAAATATAACTTGACCTTATATTCGCCCCAAAAGATATAATCAATGCTTCTTTCAAGACTGACCCCACTGTGAGTCCGGTACCATGGTCCGACCACAGCTTGATAATCTTCCAGATACCATCATACCAAATACAAAATGTGAACCAGACCACAAGTGAACCTACAGTCTCACTCACAAAACGGTTCCGGCAATTCAACTTGGAGGAAATCATGAGGGGAATTCAACCGCTCCAAAACCCCCACTCTCTTTGCCTTGATGACATGATCACCTCATGGAATGCATGCCTTGATGCCGAAGCCAAAATATCTTCCCCCAAAAAGGTCTTAAGAACAAGGAAAAAGGCACCGTGGTTCTCCCACGAACTCCGATCATCACTTCTTAAACTCAGAAGACTCGAGAGATCATGGCGACGATCCCGGTCAACAGAAAAACTTGCTCTGTACAATGAACATCTCAAAAAACACCGAGCTGACGTAACAGCAAGAATGAAACAATTTCATGCAGAGATACTACAACGTTCTCTAAACAAGCCTCATGAACTCTTTGGCTTAGTTAATTCCTTAGCAAAAGAGCCTTCCTCTACACAACCAGACCTCCCTGACCCCCAAGAATATGTTGATTTTCTGCGTACCAAGGCAAATCAGTCAAATACCCCTACCTCAAATATTTCCCCCCTAGCGAACCAACCACTTACCGCAACAACTGTCACCAACCACGCCATCACTGAGTTCTCTGCCCCATCGGCAAAAAACATACAGGACATCATCTCCTCCATAAACACCACTACTGCACCAAATGACCCATGTCCAGCGTTTTGGATAAAAACTCTGCGGACCGAACTCAGCCCTTTCCTCTCGAAACTCATTACACTATCTTTCTCAACTGGTACATTCCCCAAAAGCCTAAAACAGACAGCGATAAGACCACTGCTGATAAATAGCAAACTTGACCCAGCACGAGTGGACTCCTTCAGGCCGATTTCTAGTATCCCTCTTCTGGCGAAAATCATAGAGAAGGTTGTTCAACAACAACTCCATCATCATATTGAAATGTCTGCACCCCTTGACCCCTGCCAACATGGCTTTCGGGAATCGCATGGGGTAGAAACTCTCCTAACCACGCTATTCAATACGCTCATCATTGGATTGGACAACATTAAACAAGGGTTCGCAATGATCTTCCTTGATATCGCAGCAACCTTTGACACGGTATGTCATGAAATACTCCTTTCCCGACTTAGCAAGAAGGGCATTCAAGGAAATGCATTAAATTGGTGTGCATCATATTTAACAGATCGCTGGCAATATGTACGCTCCGGCCCCTCCACATCCGCACCTTTTCTCCAAGAAAAAGGCGTTCCCCAAGGATCGTCGCTGTCTGCACTGCTTTTCAACATTTACATGCAGCCCTTATGTAACCTCATCCGCTCCTTCCATATTAACTACCTGATCTACGCCGATGATGTCCTCCTCTACATGCCTTTCCTTTTGGACAAACCAGACCTTGCACCCATCTCTGCCTGTTTTGATGCGGTCACCGATTGGCTACATACACAGAAGCTAAAAATAAACTTTAAAAAAACAGAGGTCCTTTTCCTCTCAAGAAATTCATCATTTATCCCACCTAGCTCCCTGAAGGTTCGAGATGCTGAACTCACAAGCAAACCATCAATTCGGTATTTATTTACATTCTCTTATAAACCGCGCTATTCTGCATCAGTGCGGTTTACATTGAACAAACTAAAATTACATTGAACAGGGCATTATAACTTGGAAATAACTATTTTACAGGGAACATGGGCTATGGAGGGTTAAGTGGCTTGCCCAAGACCACAAGGAGCACCTGTGGGACTAGAAACCCCAGTCCTTCCGGCCCAAGGTTGCTGTCCTCTAGTGGGATTTGAACCCCTTACCTTCCGGCCTGAAGTACCTTGCCCCAACCACTAGGCCACTCCTCCACTCCTTGGTATTATCCTCGACCAACAGCTGAATATGAAGAGCCAAATAAGCAATATGGTAAAAGCAGTCTACAACAAAATCAGAACACTTCGCCACCTGAGACAGCTCCTGGAACCAGAAGACTTTCGATCTGTCTACCAAGCTCTGGTGACACCGCATTTTGATTATGCAAACGCCATATTACACGGCCTTCCTAAAGCCACCATAACCCCGCTGCAACTAGCCATGAACGCAGCAGCTAGAATTCTGCAAGGGGCATCAAGGAAGGACCATATAACACCAATACTAAAACAACTACACTGGCTTCCAATCCAAACCAGGATAACCTTCAAGGTGCTGATGCTTACATTTAAAGCCATTAACAACTGCTCCTCCACATCAATCACAGATCTTATCCAGGTTACACCCCCCAATAGAGCGAGAAGATCAGCTGCTATAAACACATTGATTCTACCAAAGCAGTTAACAAAATGCTCACAAGCTGCCAGTTCCAGAGCTTTTCCGCTGTATGCACCTACCTCCTGGAATGCCCTCCCCCCCACTATCAGAGCTATCAAGGTCATCTCCCAATTTAGGAAGGCACTTAAACATCATCTCTTCCTACAATACTACACCACAATACTACACCACACATCAGAGCAACCTCCAATTTGAGCCAGTTCAGGAAAGCCTTAAAACACTTTCTCTTTATCAAACACCTCACTGACTGCCCCGAACCCCAGCCACCAATTATGATCAGTACCCGATAACTCCATATGACATGTATATAGTTACCTATTCAACACTACGCATATGTATATAGTTTTCCCGGTTATCCAAGTTACTTGTTCCTGTTCAATGTAATGACCTGACTTTTGTTTATTGTCAGATACTGTTTGTTTTATGTGAACCGCGCTGATCGCAAATAGTGCGGTATATAAGAAATGAAAATAAATAAATAAAAATAAATAAATACACTGACCAAGGTCACTCCCCACAGCAAACCACGCCCAGCGACCCACATCAACAACCCATCAGTTGCAACCAAGTAAGACAGAAACCGAGCATGTCGGACACCGAACCTCCCGACAAATAGTAACCCTTCTCACACTAATATCAGCCAACACGCAGCTTAGCCGATAGGCACTGTGAGTCCTTTCCAAATGTATGCTGTAATTTACCTATATATTTATTTATTTTATTTACATTCTCTTATATACCGCGCTATTCTGCATCAGTGCGGTGTACATTGAACAAACTGAAATTACATTGAACAGGGCATTATAACTTGGAGATAACTATTTTACAGGGAACATGGGCTATGGAGGGTTAAGTGGCTTGCCCAAGACCACAAGGAGCATCTGTGGGACTAGAAACCCCAGTCCTTCCGGCCCAAGGTTGCTGTCCTCTAGTGGGATTTGAACCCCTGACCTTCCGGCCTGAAGTATATATAGTTGTATATATAGTTGTATATAATGACCCTGTTATTATTACCTGTTCATATACCCTTGTTATATTGTAAATCATGTTATCTGTACATATACCCACGTTATATTGTAAATCCAGGGCAGATCCTCTGTGCTGGACAGTTGTGTTTTGATGTAAACCGCACTGATGCAAAAGAGCGCGGTATATAAGAAAGTTAAATAAATAAATAACACAAACACATACCATACTAGCCAAGCATTTCTTTATTGCACTGAAGGCCTTTAGAGTTTTTTCTTCTATCATCTTTACAACCAGTTTAAACTTACACCTGCGGGCTGGTTGGTGTTTCCAATGATACAGTAAATACAATGTACTTCTATGCCAAACATTTTCTGTTCAGTTCCCAAGTTGAGACTTTCGCTCCCTGGGTCAACTTGGGGGAGAGAGTTCCAGCCATTGCGTGAATGACACCTGTACAGCTGATTAGAAACTCATGATGTGAACGCCATCTGTCCTCTTGCACAGGCATGTTAAAAAAACGATGGTCCAACTGACCGTGTGTCTGTATATGACCTTAGGAGAGGGATATAAAAATGGTGGGGGGGGTGGGGTGAAGGCCTATTGTGACGGTTTTCAGCCTGGCTCTGACTTGAGCTCAAGAAATGGGAGAATGGGAGGAGAACACTGGCAGGTTTAAAAATGAAAATCCTGATTCACTTGGTGACAAGGCAAGGTGGGTGCTGTATATTCCAGGGAACACTCTACTACATGCTTATTTTCTGGCAATCCTTTTGGCATTTTCTGCAAAATGATAGTTTTGTCTTTTGCGGGTCTCTAGTAGGTTCAGTTTTTGCGGCAGACCTTCTGGAGTTGGGGATACAATAAGATCTTTGCCTATGCTAGGCATTTGGTTTCTGACTCATTTTCAGTCCGATTTTGCATACGATATTTAGGTAGGGATTGGAACCTCCAAGATGGGACATTCACAGTTCAATGAGTATTTTACAAAAGGCTTGCTGAACACAGAGCCTTATGGAAAATACACATAAAGGTGCTGGACGATACATATGCAAGTGCCGTCGCATCCAAACCTCTCTGGGTCTCTCTTGTCAAACACTCTGGATCCTTTTCTCTAGTACTGGGCCAGAAGGAACAGAATGAAGCAGCCCCCCCCCTCCCCCCGATAAAGTGCAGCCTTTGCTTCTAAAGCTGGTGTTCAAAAAAATGAGCAGTTCCAAACAGGTAGGTGCCGATTTTATAACCTACAGGTGCAAATGCCAGATGTTTTTATTATTATTATTAGAGTCTCTTTTATACCGCGCTATTCAGCATCAGTGCGGTTTACAATGAACAATAAAATACACATTTCCGATGGTACTTTGTGTTTACAGTTGAACAGGTAATGCAACTTGGATAACAGGTAACTATTTACAATTTAAGACATAATTGGGAACTCTTTTGACTTCAGTCAAGGGGGTTCTGAGAGGCTTGTGAGGATGGTGCAGCGTCCACATTGGCTTCTGGGTAAAACTGGAGGAAGAGGTGAAGTTTTAAGGCCTTTCTGAACTGGAGGTGGCCTTGTAAATGCCACGGAGTTTTATTTATTTACTTGACAACTTTTATAAACCGCTTTTCCTTAAATCAAAGCGGTCTACCGATAACCATAACAACTTTACATATTGACTCTAATCTCAACAGAGAAGCACATGAGATACAAAATAAATAGAATAAAAAAAACCAGACAAACCTTTTACATGATGCATTTGAAGTTATACATTAGGAGCTTAACTCTTAGTCTTGCCTGATTTAAGCAAGGTTTGCGAAAGGAGAATCGTGGTCAGTGTGAGTTACGCCATTGGTTGAGCTGCCATGCTATGTTTTGCCTCCAAAGTGCTCTTTAAATAGTAGAGTTTTTATTTTCTTGCAAAATGCTGTGAGGTCTGAGATAACTTTTTTTTTTTAATTTGTATTTATTGAAGTTTCAATTTACAAACTTAAACAATACACACAGTCAACACTGTAGAACCAATCCAACTCCCCCCTCTAACTACCTTCCTACAATCTCCCTCTCTTCATCCCCCCTCCCTACCTAACCAACCCCTAGCCCCCTCCCCCCCCCCCCCCGCCTCCTTGTGGATCCGTGACCTACAAACCAAAATTTGGGTACGTTGCTGTCAAACCAGCTGCAAGATCGTGCATATAGCCTACAGTTTACCAAACTTTTGCCTTAGCCACATATTCATCTAAATACCACCATTTGCCTTTAGCTGGGCGCCTACGCTGCCCTATGTCTACTTGCACACTCAGAGTATTCCTGAAACTTCTCTGAGCTGCCACCTTCTCATATACCTTTTCGTACTTGGCAAATACACACACTAAGTTCCACCACTGATGACTATCTAACTTTGTGAGTCTTTCTAGTGGTTCATTATCACTTTTAGGGCAATTGCCATCAAAAAGTTAAACACAAAAAACTTCTCTTTAGTCATCCCTACCAAATCAGCTCTAGACCGTAGAATGACTATCTTCCAAGACAGCGGAGCTTGCAACTCCAAAATATGTTGAATCTTGTCCCATACCTGGTGCCAAAAGTTTTGAACGAGAAGACACTCAAATGTCATATGCCTTAGTGTCAAAATTGGTCTTCTTCTTGAACGTAATGGGATACTATATAACAGGGATGCGTTCAATTACAACAAAAGAACTTTTGGTATTTTTTGTTTTGTGTTATTATCTGGCACTCACGGTTTCCATAGGTCTCAGTTGTCTTGTGGCTAAACCTTAAGACTCCCGTCTGCTGGCTAAAGCCTTGATCACATCAATGACTTTTCATCAAAGGAAACCTTTTTGTGATTTTTCAAAATGTCCCAGCCAAACGTTCTTTTACAAACAGGATATCAGTGAATGTGAGCTCATAGATCATACTAGTGTCTTTTTTCTAAGAAGAATCCAACTAGTTTAATAAACTTTAAAGCTGCACTTAGCTGAAAATTTCTTCAACGTATCCTGAAGTTCACGGCTCTGGCTGGACACTTGCAATCTTTGATCCCAACGCTCCCACGGGGTACCGCTGCGGCGTTTCACAGTCGCCAGTTTCCTCAGGGGATCTGCTGTTAGTGCTCTAAATTACAAAACCAAAACAGTGCTTAACTGATAAACTATGTGCCCACAAGTTTTAGCCACAAGACAACTGAGACCTATGGAAACCGTGAGTGCCAGATAAAACACAAAACAAAAAATACCAAAAGTTCTTTTGTTGTAATTGAACGCATCCCTGTTATATAATATGCCTTAGTGTGCCCGGGGTCTGACCACAGGTCCAGCATCTGCTGCCAACTTTGGGATCCCACTTAGTAAGTCGAACAGGGGTAATAAATGCCCAATGTGTCAAGAAATACAAGGATTGAGTTATCGCAGCAGCCCGTGATACTCTATTCACCCGATTCCAAATCTCTTCCCAGTCTTGTTGCGCTATTTTGGTTTATAATTCTTTTTCCCAGTTTTCCTTTACCCTCTCCAAGCGAGAGGGAATCCCATCCCTTAGCAACGCATAGAAATTAGACGATGCTCCCTTCTGACTTACACACAGTTCCGCCACCACTTGTAGCCCCCAATCTGGCTCCAGTGTTTGGACTACAAACCCTGCTTTGGACAGGCAATACCTTAATTGGATCCATTGAAATTGACAACAACCCGGGAGCTTGAAATCACGCTGCAAATCCCCGAAGGCCTT
The DNA here is from genome assembly GCA_033557465.1 of Ichthyophis bannanicus. Taxonomy (NCBI): domain Eukaryota; kingdom Metazoa; phylum Chordata; class Amphibia; order Gymnophiona; family Ichthyophiidae; genus Ichthyophis; species Ichthyophis bannanicus. The sequence continues at coordinate 100,306,189 of CM066032.1, read as the reverse complement.
CCATGAATGGGAAGAGACTAGCTGGCCCACCGTCCAGATACCGCTTTTCTGCCACTTCTCCCACGAAATTACTTTTTTGTTTATTTTAAGGCGAGGATTATACCATAGAGGGAGCGACAGCGAGGGGGGGGTTATCCTTGTCCATCAATTGCGCTAGTACCTGAAACGCATCCTGTGTTGCAGTAATTATTCTACCTGCTGGGGAAGAGTCTGGAAATCTCATGCCGACCAATAGTGCTAACGGAACAGGCGCCGTTCTCCTCTTTTCAATTTCTAACCACACTGGATTTGACTCTCCCTCCTCATACACCAACCAACGAGCCCCTTGCTTGAGCTGAAACGCAAGATGATACTTCTTAAAATCCGGGAACTGCACCCCTCCCCATTCCTTCTTAGCTTTTAACTTACTGGTTGCTATTCTTGGGGGTTTACCTAGCCATAGAAAATTCACCAGTACACGCTCGATGGAACTATAAATATTTGCTGGCAACGAAATAGGTAGCATCTCCAAAATGTAGTTGACCTTTGGAGCCAATACCATCTTTATGGATTCCAAACACCCCCACCAAGAGAGATGTAGAGGGGACCATTGCATCTTGAACCCCTGGACCATCTCTCTTAAAACATTTGAATTTACCCTAACAGTCTCATCCAGACTGGGGCAGTATCGGACTCCCAAATATTTAATCTCAGACGACACCCATCTGAACGGGAAAGAATTGGCCAAATCCTTACTAGTCAGCTTATTCATTGGAAATGCCACTGATTTCGACCAATTTATCTTATATCCTGAAAGATGCGAATAGCTGTCTATCAGCTCTAACACTTTTCCTACTGAATCGGGATGAACAAAGAGCAGAAGATCATCCGCATATGCCGAGATTTTTATCTGCAACTCCGCTACTGCAACTCCTCGGATCTCTTTGGCTTGTCTGATCAGTATCGCCAAAGGTTCCAGCGTCAAATTGAAGAGCAAGGGAGAAAGTGGGCAGCCCTGTCTGGTGCTCTGAGAGTGTCTGGTTAGCAAAAATATGAGCTGACAGGCTTGTGTACAGAACCCGAACCATTCGAATAAATTTGGTCTGAGATAACTTATTTTTTCCAGCAGTGCATTGCAAAGTCCTGTGGTGTATAAGGAGAAAGCACGTGAGCATTTAGTTTGGTTACTCTTATTTTTTTCCAGTGGTATGGTGAAGGTGTTCCTTGTGCGACATTCCTGGCTCTGTTGTATGGTGGATTGTAGAAAAGTTGAGGTTAGACTATCTGTTATTTTGAAAATGGTTATTAGGGCTTATCAGGTACGCATGTAGATTCTGAGCCCTTCAGGAACGAGGGAATATATACAGTACCTGATTGTTAACCGCCTATCATGCGTTCACAGATGGGTGGTATATAAATGTCTTAAGAGAATCGAATAGAATAGGACTTATTAAGGTTATTAGAATTAAACACAATTGCCCGTTTAAATCAGTTGTGCAAACCCCAGGTCCAAACGAGAAGTTAGCTGACGTCCAGTGTTTTTTAAAAGTACTGTATCATGGATTGCTGTTGCAAAATTTGAAACATATGCATAATTTTCTACCCCACCCCAAAACACGCCCCCATGGAAACTGGGATCTACACAGGTAAACAGCGGCTTTCTAAAATAGCTATTTATACAAACTGGTCATTTACATGTGCAAGCAATGCTATTTATGGATGCAAAAGCCGCACAAGCCTTCTAAAATGAACTCCGTATTTTAAGTCCAGGGGCAGAGGATCTGCCTAGTATTATGGAGAATTCTTTGATGCATGTGTGAAAGAGTTGGGTTCAGGTTACATCCCCAAGCTGTACAAGCTGTCTGTGTGCTTGTTCTTTACCTATCTCTGCATGAATATATGAAATTAATTATATCACACTTCCTCCCCCAGTTCCACTTTTCAGTAGTTTAAAGCCAGGGTGCCGTATATTAACTTTAATTAATGCATCTACTTTCAGGAGCTCAGAATTTTTTTTCATCCAAAGTCCACCTGGATTTGGAGGAGACACTTCTTGTGGGAGGGTGACACAGAAGTTAGGGCACAGAACTGAAAACCTGTTGACTCCAGGTTCCAATCCCCACTTGCGTCTCCCGCACCGCCTGAATGAGAGGGTCTTCCAGCACCTCCTCCTCCGCCGGTTGGGTGGCAGACAAATTGAGGGCTTGAAGACGCCCAGCCAGGATTCGGACTTCAAAGTTTTCAAGCCTAGACCCATAAGGTCCCGGTGACAGGACATGTGCATTGTCTTTAAGCGGCTATAGACACATATACTTTCTAAAGATAGTAAGTAAAGAGCACAGAATAATTCTACATGAGCTGAGCTTGAGTTGAAGGTCTCTTTGCATTGTTGTTCTTGTTGTATTGTGTGTCGTCAAGTTGATGTTCACTCTTGCATTAACTTAATTAAATCTGTTATTTTAATTCAGGAAAATGGTATGATCCTGTCCTATTGGGAGACTGTAATTGTTCAGCCCAGTAGTGGGTGCACTAGATTCCCAGAAAGTTTCTGGAGACTTATTCTCTAGGAGGGCTGAGAGAACCACTTGCAATGAAGATGTCTGAGGAACCAGTACACGAGGAGAGTTAATGTTCAAGGAGTCTGAACCCCCGCCACCCAATCTTTCCAGTAGACCTGCAGATGGGACCTGTAAGGGGAAAGCTCTGAGCACTGGTTTACCTGAGCTACCAGTCTATGTGCTCTTGTGGGGGTAAAGGAAGCAGCCCCAAATTTCTGGCAGAGTGCAAAGACAATAGCACACTGGTGGATCTATCTATGTGAGCTGGGCATAGATGGCACCCTTCTTGTGCCCTCCATGAAAGCTCAATTCTGAACTCAGAAAGAGGCAGCCAGCATCTTGGTTCTGAGGAACCGAGAGTGAGAAGTCATCTGCTCAACAAGAATATCACCAGTGACAGGAGATACAGAAAGATGGTCTATTTTTTCTGTTTAAATAGCTGCAATGGAGGTAAGCTGTAAGGGTGTCTTAAAGATCCTTACTAAGGAGATATGTACTCCCACAGAAACTCACAGCTGTGAGATCAGAGGAACTGTTGTGAGTTAAACACGCCCAACGAGGAGGTATATGAAGTTTGATATAGAGAAGAAAGAGCAGAGCTGTTTCTTGGTCTTTCCCTTACGGAGCTGGAGCTACAAGAGAGAGAGAGAGAATTGGAGCACTGAGCAGTCAGGCAGGGCTCTAAGCAAGAATCTTTGCAAGATCCTCTGTGAAGGGAAGTCTGTCCCAGGTTTTTTGCTCATCTGCAAATCACCCAAACTTGAAGGGGGGAGGGGGAAGTGTGGAGAGACTCAGGAGAAGAGAGTGTCCAGTGCTGAGTTCTGAAAAAACTACTGCAAAGACCTAAGGGCCGGCCCGTCCACTAGGTGATCTGGGCGGCCGACCCAGGTGGGTGGCTTTGTGCTGCCTCTTTGTTGCCTGCGGCATGCCATGTGCTTCAGCACACATGATCTGCCGCTTCTGATCCCCCTCCGACGCAGCTTACTGTCAAAAGGGGGTCAGAAGCGGCAGGCCATGTGTGCTGAAGCACATGGTCAGCTGTGGGCAACAAGGCGGCGGCACAAAGCTGCCGCTTTTAAAATACCCCTGCTGCCACCGCTGCCGGACACCTCCTCTCCCCCAAGATGGAACTGATGACAGCAGGGGGCAGCGGCGCGGCCAGGGTTTCTGCCTGGGGTGGACAACAACTCCCCAATCCCCATTCTGGAGTGCAGAAGTAGCCTAAGGGTTAAAGCAAAGGCTTGAGAACCAGGGAAGCTCAAGATTCAAATCCCACTGATGCTCTTTGTGCTCTGGCACAAGCCACGTGACCCACTATTACCTCAGGCACAAAGTTAGACTGTAAGCTCTCTGGGGACACTGTAACTTGAGCTACTTTTGAAAAAGGTGTGAGCGAAATCCAAAGTCGCCCTCTACTGCTGAATACTCTTGATCTTTCCTCTGCTCCCCCATTCCCCTAAGTCTCTGCCCAATCCTCAATCGACCAGAAGCAATCTCTCCTCTAGCTAAGTGCTACTGTTGAAATCTTTCTGCTCTGAATAGCAACATTAGAAGCGACAACCATCGGGAGGCAGGTTACTTTCCTGTATCCATTCTTCTACCAGCCTGGGTCACGAGTACAGGATCAAGAGGAAGAATAGTAGGGATGGAGGGAGGGGCTGTTTGTTGTGCGGGATTAGCTGGAGGGACAGGAAGAGAGACAAGATCATGTGGGGGAGTATGAGACTTTAAGCCCTGCTACCAGGGAAAAGCAGGCTGCAGGAAACTCGCGGTGTAGTAAAATATTTCAGACATGCAAACCATAAGGATACTAGGTAAGAAAAGTGAACTCTGGCAGGTGTGAGACTGGGCCCCGCTTATACACTACCTGCTCATTTGTATTCTCGCTTCCATGTCCGTTCTCCTTCTTCCTTTTCCTCTAGCGCTCAGAGCGCCATCACACGTGCTTCCCAGAAGGCTCTGCAGGAGAGTTTCGGGCTTGGGTTCTCTTACCCTTCACCCAGCTCCGTCTTCCTGCTCTGTTGTATTTTCAGCTTCATCTGAGCCAGGGCTGGGATCTGGTGTCACGAGCCTTCATTCACAACTACTTGGAGAATTTTCCCCTAATTCTTGTTCTCCGTTCTCTCCCTCTCCCTTCGCTACTGCCCTTGCCCCCAACATGCCTAGCCGGGTCACTGCAGCGACAGTCCTAGGCCAGATCCCTGCAACCATTTATTTATTTATTTATTACATTTTCTTTTATACCGCGCTATTTAAGATCAGTGCGGTTTACAATAAACATTGAATCTACACATCTCAGTTTAGTGATTTGTGCTTACAATAAACAGGTAAAAATAACTCGGGTGTACAATGAACAAGTTTCTTAACAGGGAGAACAGGGAGAACAATAACTATATACAGGGAGAACAATAAAGCGTAGTTACTCACCTGTAACAGGTGTTCTCCAGGAGCAGCAGGAATCAGTCCTCACTTATGGGTGACGTCGGCGCCGACGGAGCCCTCGCGGAGCAATTTTCCCCAGCTTTCAAAGAAAGCCTTTGGGAATTGCAGCGCGCATGCGCGGTCGTCTTCCCGCCCGAGGGTGCCATCTTAGCCAGTCAGATGACATAGCTAAAAAAGACAGCATAAAAATTTGCAAAAAGAACATAAGCAGACGATTGCAACTCCAAGGGGAGGAGGGAGGGTAGTGAGGACTGATTCCTGCTGCTCCTGGAGAACACCTGTTACAGGTGAGTAACTATGCTTTCTCCAGGACCAAGCAGGAAGTCAGTCCTCACTTATGGGACTCCCAAGCTCAAGGCTACCGGAGACCTTAAGCACAAAAATGAGCTCCCTCTAGCTCAGCAGCACAGAAGGATAGAATCTTCGCTGAATTATCACCCACCGGTAGCCCACATCCGGGATGGAGGGTAGGAGTTGCTCAGACCTCAAAGAGATTACGGAGGACCGCCTGTCCGAAAGCACTGTCCCTACGGGACTCCCTCTCGAGACAGTAATGGACCGCAAAAGTCTGGCTCGAAGACCAAGTAGCGGCCCGGCAGATGTCTGCCAGCGGAACAGAGCGGAGGTAAGCCACTGACGTGGCCTTTGCCCGAACGCAATGAGCCGTGACTCGACTTTCTAAGGAGAGTCCGGCTGCCCCATAAGCCCAAGAGATACAGTCCGCAACCCAGATGGACAGAGTACGCTTGGAGACCGGAAGCCCCAATTTATTGGGGTCAAAAGACACAAAAAGCTGAGCAGCTTTACGGTGCTCCCGCGTACGGTCAAGGTAGAAGTTCAATGCCCTTCTACAGTCCAGGGTATGGAGGACCGTCTCAGCTCGGCTGGAGTGTGGTCTGGGAAAGAAGGTTGGAAGTACCACCTCCTGATTGATGTGAAAAGGGGAGACCACTTTAGGCAGAAATTTCGGGTGAGTCCGTAGGACTACCCTATTCTTGTAGAACCTAGTGTAAGGGGGATCAGACACGAGGGCCTGCAATTCACTTACGCGTCTAGCGGAAGTGAGGGCTATCAAGAACAGTGTTTTCCAAGACAGAAAACGGAGAGAACAGGTAGCCATAGGTTCAAAAGGCGGACAGGTGATCCGCTGCAAAACCACATTCAGGTCCCAGTCAGGCGCTGGCGGGCGCAGAGGTGGTTTAAGTAGAAGGAGACCTCGGAGAAACCTCGCTACGAGAGGGTCGTTGGAGAGAGGTCTGCCGTCCACCGGCACATGATGTGCTGAAAGAGCACTGAGGTGAACTTTGACGGAGTTGGATTTAAGTCCCAGATTAGAGAGGTGCAGCAAGTACTGCAAGATCACCGACACCGGGCAGGAGAAGGGATCCTGAGACTGTTGGGTACACCAGACTGCAAAGCGACGCCATTTAAGGGCGTAGCATTTGCGGGTGGAAGGCCGTCGCGAAGCCAAGACGACCTCCTCCACCTCCGCCGGCAGGAGAAGGGGAGCAAGGACTACCCTCTCAGCAGCCAGGCCATGAGGTTGAGAGACCTGAGGTTGGGGTGCAGTAGGGACCCCTGATCCTGAGTGAGGAGATCCGGTTGTACCCCCAGAGGGATTGGATCCTCCACCGCCAGTTGCAGCAGGAGCGGAAACCACGGCTGTCTGGGCCAGCGAGGGGCCACCAGGATCATGAAGGCTTTGTCTCGGAGAACCTTGAAAAGAGTCCGAGAGACTAGCGGGATGGGAGGGAAAGCGTACAGAAGGCTCCCCGACCATGAGATCAGAAAGGCGTCCGCCGCAACCCAAAGGGGGTGTGGCTGACGAGAGCAGAAGCGAGGAAGCTGCCGGTTGTGAGGACTGGCAAAGAGATCCACCGTGGGGAGGCCCCACTCGAGGAAGAGCTTCTGAACTACCAAGGGATCCAGACGCCACTCGTGCGGCTGGAGGACCCTGCTGAGTTTGTCCGCAAGGCAATTTTCTTGGCCCGGGAGATAAACTGCCTTGAGGAGAATGCCGTGACTGACGGCCCAAGAGCAGAGCTTCTGTGCCTCCCGGCAGAGGAGGAAGGAGCCCGTGCCCACCTGCTTGTTCACGTAGAACATGGCAACTTGATTGTCCGTCTGGACAAGGACGGACTGGTGGGAAGTCAGGTGGGAGAAGGCCTTGAGAGCTAGGCGGATCGCCCTGAGCTCCAGGAAGTTGATCTGCTGAGCAGACTCCCACGTGGTCCAGAGGCCCTGAGTACGTGCCTCTTGGCAATGTGCTCCCCAGCCCAGGAGGGATGCATCGGTGGTCAGCACCCGGGTCGGCTGAGGTGACTGGAAAGGCATTCCGAATATTAGGTTCGGCTGCCGGAGCCACCACCGGAGAGACGAGATCAGCGGCTCGGAGACGCGCACTAGGTCTGCTAGGCCGCCTGTGGCTTGCCGCCACTGCTGGCGGAGACACCATTGAGCAGACCGCATATTCAGGCGGGCATTGGGGGTCACATGGACGGTGGAAGCCATATGGCCGAGTAGTCTCAGGAAGCGCCTGGCGGAGACCAGGGGCTGGCTGCGAAAGCGGTCGGCTAGGTCCATGAGCCGTTGAGCCCTGTCGAGCGGTAGGTATGCTCGCGCCTGAGGAGTGTGCAGTCTTGCGCCGATGAACTCGAGATCCTGTGAGGGGAGCAAAGTGGACTTTGCGAAGTTTATAACAAAGCCCAAGTGCTGCAGAAGAGTCACCGTGCGGCGCGTGGCGTCGGTGACCTCCCGAGCGGACGCTGCTCTGATGAGCCAGTCGTCGAGGTACGGAAAGACATAGAGGCCGTGAAGCCGGAGATGGGCCGCCACGACCGCGAGACATTTTGTGAAGACTCGCGGTGCGGAGGACAGGCCAAAGGGCAGTACTCTGTACTGGTAATGATTTCCTGCCACCACAAACCGTAGGTATTGGCGGTGGCTTGGGTGGATGAGGATGTGCGTGTAGGCATCCTTTAGATCCAAGGAGCATAGCCAATCTCCCTGCTGGAGGTAGGGCAGAAGGATTCCAAGGGTAAGCATTTTGAACTTCTCCCGCACAAGGAACTTGTTGAGGTTGCGCAAGTCCAGGATGGGTCTGAGGCCCCCTGTTCTCTTTGGTATCAGAAAATACCTGGAATAAAAGCCTTGACCTCTCAGGTGGTGTGGCACCGGTTCCACCGCCTGTTCCTGCAGAAGACCCGCTAACTCCTGAAGGAGTAATTCCCTGTGCAGAGGGGGTCGCGGAGGTTCCCCCGGAAAATAGGAGGGAGGAACCTGGTGGAAGTGGAGAAGATAGCCTTCTCGCACGACTTGAAGCACCCAGGCATCCGCGGTGATGCTGGACCACCTGTGGGCGAAGTGAACCAGCCGGCCACCGGTGCTGGGAGGAACCAGCGGGGGGGAAAGGCTATGCTGTGTGAGTCAAAAACCCCCACCCTGCTGAGCAGGGGCTGGTGGTGCAGGCTTGGGGGTTTGCTGCCTACGGGACCCGTTACCCCGTCCCTTGGCCTGCTGGCCCTGTTGGGGAGCTGCAGGGGCCTGATAATGGGGGTATTGTTTGTAGGCAGCCGCCTTCCTCGGGTAAAAGGACTTTTTCCCCGAGCCCTTCTTTTTCTGGGAAGGGGCGGAGGTCTTCCTAGAAAGCCTGGTCCTGGTGAGAGTCTCAGTCTCAATTTGCGCAGCCTTTTCCGCCATGGGCTTGCCAAAGAGGTTTTCGCCTCGGCAGGGGACATCGACCAACTTGTCCTGCACCCAGGGCTCAAGGTCTGATGACTGAAGCCAAGCCTGTCGGCGGGCACCGATGCCGGCTGCGGCCACTCGAGCCGATGCTTCAAAGCCATCATAGGCTGCTCGGGACATGAACTTTGAGCATTCCCGAATGCCAGTGGACAAGGCTAGGAACCTCCGCAAGGGTTCCTCGGACAGACCAGCGGAGAATCCGGCTAGCTCTTTAGCCAGATCCCGGAGATACATGCCCATGTATAGCTGGTAAGTCTGGACACGACATGCGAGCATAGAGCCCTGGAAACACTTCTTGCCAAGGCCATCCAGGTTACGGGCCTCCCTTCCAGGAGGCACCGAGGAGTGCATCTTCTGGCTCTTAAGACGATGCATGGCCGATTCCACTACCATGGAATGGTGTGGCAGCTGTGCCTTTTGAAAGCCAGGGCTCTTTCGGACTCGATAGATAGAATCGACCCGCTTGCTCAGGACCGGCGAGGAGGCCGGACTCTCCCACATGCGGAAGAGTAGTCGTTCCAGCATAGGAGGAACCGGTACAGTAAAGTGTTCCCTCGCGGGAGAATCATACTGGAGGGCGTCGAGCTCTTCGGCTCGAGGCTCCTCCTCGGGATCCGTTAGGAAGGCCAAAGCCTTGGCCATATCCCTAACGAAGTCCGAGAACCGGGCATCCTCCGGGGGGGACTGCTTCCGAGGCTCGGACTCCGGTGAGTCCGATGGGACACACCGAGTCCGGAAAGAATCAGGCGACTCTTCCTCCTCAAACTCCCAGACCGACTCTGACGAGGACTCGGTGGGGTCGGCCCGGGCAGGGTGCGGCGCCAGCCGCCCTGACGCCGAGGGAGTCGGCGTCGGCGACCTCGGTCCCGAACGGGAGGCCGAGGGTGACCTCGACCGAGGATCGACTCGAGTTCTCATCGACTCGAGGATCGGCTCGGTCTCCGGGGTCGACTTGGACGTCGACGTCCCGGCGGTCGGGGCAGCGGCGCCAGCGAAGCCAGCGAGCAGTGCCCTCTGCTGGTCCATGAAGGCAGACAGTCTGCTCTCCAAGGCCGTCAACCTGAGTCCGAGCTCAGGTGACCCAGCAGCCCCCGACTCGGGCCCCGACGGCGTCGGGCCCGACGTCGGCTGTCGCGGAGGCGAGTCCAGAAGGACCACAGGACTTACCCGGGCAGGCATCTCCGACTCCAGGCGAGGTCGCTTCGGGATGTGTTCCTTCTCCAAGGACCCGGGGCGGCTGTCGGGGCTATGCGACCTGGCCCTCGCGGAACCAGGAGCGTCCACCGACGCCGCCCTCGCGGGTTTCACCTTCCGACTATGGTCCCCGGAGGGAGAACCCCGGTCGGAGGAACTCCGGCGACGGTCCGAGCTGGAGCCTTTCGACACGGAGGCCTCCGACGAGGTCCGGGTACGGCTGGGGTCAGCGAAGATTCTCTCACGCTGATGCCGCCGACTTCTCAACGCCTTTGAGGACATTTTGCTGCAGGGCCCACAGATCAGTTCCTCATGATCCGGGCCCAGGCAGCGGAGGCAAAAGTCGTGTGTGTCAGTTAGTGACATATTTCGGTCACACCGACCACACCACTTAAACCCACTGGCAGCCATCGGGGGAAAAAGGGCCCCTGCGAGGTCAAAGGACCGGGCTGCCAGGGAAAAACCGAAAACGAAAGCTGACTAAGTCAGAAAAACCGAAAAAAGTAAGAGGATTCGTGACCGGCGTCGCGAGTCCGGGCGGGAAAAAGATCGGTGTCGAACCGAAGGAAAAAAGGATAAAATAAAGAAGAAAATCGACTTTTTCGCGGGGACAAGACGGGGACGTCTGTAGGGCTCCGCGGAAAAAAGAAGACTGGCTAAGATGGCACCCTCGGGCGGGAAGACGACCGCGCATGCGCGCTGCAATTCCCAAAGGCTTTCTTTGAAAGCTGGGGAAAATTGCTCCGCGAGGGCTCCGTCGGCGCCGACGTCACCCATAAGTGAGGACTGACTTCCTGCTTGGTCCTGGAGAACTATATAACCATGGGCTCGGAATCCAGCCACCAGGTGTCACTTTAAGCAATGACTCCCCCCATGTCCTGGGCGCCTTGAACGTCGCCTCCACAATACCCCAAGCTCCCGCTGATCCTGAGAGTAGAAGGCAGGAACCAGGCAGGATCTTTGTACAGCAGTGTGCAGGACGTTCCACCTGAGCCACTGGGCTGCTCCAGATTAATGTTATTTTAACATGCATTGAAGCCTACGACAGCACTAACACCCCTTAGAAGCAATTTTTCTGGATAAAATGGTCTTTCAAAAAATAGCCCTCCTCTGCCTGGCTAAAAAATGGAGAAATTAGACCACTCCCGCTAATTTTATTTCCTTAAATCCCTCTAGCCCAGTCCAGAGTGAATTTACACGATCCTGCCAGCAGATGGGGACTGAGAAACACTGGTTTGCTGATGTCACCTTATAAGGGTTCTGTGCAGTCTGAAGCTAGCCAATATTTCTATAACAAAGAAGACTAACCAAGTTAACCAATTTAACCCTCTATTAACTTTGCATAGAGGACTTGAAACCCCAGAGGCATGCCCAAATGTCCCTTCAGAACCTACAAGAGAACAATCAAGGCGAACAAGGAAGAGGTATTGTACATCTCATTCCTTGTGGACCACCGTCTCAACAAGAACCCATTGAACGAGATACAGATAGGTAAACTCCACGGTGGGCATGGACTGCAATGGAGGGATTCAAGGAAAGAAAATTTGCTTGTTCTCCTTCATCATCCCTCTAGTCCAGTCCAGATGTGTGGGCAGTACTAAAGCAGTTCCTAATGTTGGGAAAAGGTGGAAGGAATATACAGAGAAGGAAAGAAAAGGTGGAAGGAATATACAGAGTTTTTATATGATAAAGATCAAGTGGACCAACAGCCGTTTCAACCGATACCTTATGATCAGGAACCATTGGTGATGAAAGAAGAAGTTGAAGCAGCATTGAAAGACTTATCAAAGAACAAAGCACCAGGCATTGATAGCATTCCCATAGAAGTATTGCAGCAATCTGATGCAGCTGTTACCGTACTTACAAGGCTCTGCCAAGAAATATGGACGACAACATCATGGCCAACTGACTGGAAAAGATCTGTGTTTATACCAATACTAAAGAAAGGTGATCCAACTGACTGTGGAAATTATCGCACAATCGCTCTGATCCCACATGCCAGCAAGATTCTACTGAAGATTATTCAAAAGAGACTACAGCCATACCTAGAACAAGAACTACCTGAAGTGCAAGCAGGGTTCAGGAAAGGGCGAGGAACGAGAGACATCATTGCGGATGTGAGATGGATCCTTGAAAAGACTAAAGAATACCAAAAGGATATCTATTTGTGCTTTATCGACTATAGCAAGGCTTTTGACTGTGTAAACCATGAGAAACTCTGGGCCACATTAAGAAGCATGGGTATACCAGAACACCTGATCGTTCTCTTGCGCAATCTGTACATTGATCAAGAAGCAACAGTTCGAACGGAACAAGGAGAAACAGAATGGTTTAAAATAAGCAAAGGTGTAAGACAAGGCTGCATACTTTCCCCCTACCTGTTTAATTTATATGCAGAACAAATCATCAGAGAAGCAGGATTGTATGAAGACAACAGAGGTGTGAAGATTGGTGGAAGACTCATCAACAACCTTCGCTATGCTGATGATACCACACTACTGGCAGAAAGTGAAGATGATCTGAAACATTTGCTTCTCACAATCAAAGAACATAGTCTCAAAATGGGCCTGCACCTTAATGTAAAGAAGACAAAGATCATGACAACTGGCATAATCAACAGGTTCATCGTTGAAGGAGAAGAAATTGAAATCGTGAACAACTTTAACCTACTTGGATCAACTATCAATAAAGAAGCAACAAGCAGTCAAGAAATCAGACGACGCATTGCTCTTGGCAGAATGGCTATGAAAGACCTAGATAAGATTCTCAAGAGCAGAGATGTCTCTCTCCATACAAAGATTCGACTTGTTCATGCCATGGTATTTTCAATAACATCATATGGATGTGAAAGCTGGACAGTGAAAAAGACAGACAGGAAGAAAATTGATGCCTTTGAATTATGGTGCTGGCGGCGAATACTGTGTATACCATGGACTGCCCGAAGAACAAACCAGTCGGTACTAGAGGAGATCAAACCTAAGCTTTCTTTAGAAGCTCAGATGACAAGACTTCGACTTTCATACTTCGGACACATCATGCGAAGAGAGAGATCATTAGAGAAAGACATCATGCTTGGAAAGATAGAAGGTCAACGCAAAAGAGGAAGGCCAGCAATGAGATGGATCGCTACAATAACAGCAGCTACGGGTACCAGTCTGTCAACAATGAGCCGCCTGACTGAAGACCGAACACAATTTAGGATAGCTATCCAGAGGGTCGCCATGAGTCGACTCCGACTCGACGGCACTTAACAACAACAACAATGTTGGGAAGGAACAAACCCAACTGCCAGACCCACTAGCCAAATGTTGCATCCTGCCTGGCTTGCATGTCCAATCTACGGTGACAGACAAAAGAATACTGGTAAGATAATGACATCACCCTACAAATCTCCAGAAGATGCCCAGGACAAAGCCTGCACCCTTGTTGAATGAGCTCTCAGCTTCCTTGACACAGATCAGCCCTGCCCAATATTAGCAACAGAGATTGCCTCCATGGCTGTCTGGAATTCTTCAGGGCCACTAACACCTGCGAAATCAGGGCTGGTAACTCATTCTTATGGAATATGCATACCACCACGGAGTCTTCTCCTGGAAGTATTTCTCCTTCCTCTGTAAGCCCATAGGGCCCTTCAATCAGATCCAAAGAGTTATCCATGTCCTCTACCAGGTTTCTCCAAGCTCCCTTTGCACTCATGGTTGGAGCCCTGGACACGGGCATAGGGCCACAAGGCCCAGTCCCCACGCTCTGCTTCTTCATGCAAAATGTCTGATACAGAGCCGTTCTTCCTCTAAGCCCCTTGTTTCAGTGGGCTCAGGACTGGCAGACCCACATGCAGGCCCTGACCAGCCTCAGAGGAGGTCAAACTGACGGTATTCACTGCCAATGCAGAAGCTTCAGGAGTCACAGGCAAACTGTCCTTCTGCCACATGCCTTCTGCACCGCCATTGATCTCAGCCTCCCCACTGCTAGCGCTAAATGTAATTTGATCCCCCAATGCTATCCACAGTTCAAGACACAGCTTTCCCTCACAGCCACAGCAATATCCAGCAGGACCGAGCTGACTCCGGCAGCTCCCACTGGCTATGCTGCAATGGTTGTGCTCGGCCTGGCTCATGACATGCTGAGGGCTGGTCTCCCTCCAACCCAGCCACACTCACCTGCAGGTATTCAAATCAATTTACTCTCTCCCTGCTGCTGCTCTAAGCCCCCATGAGCTGAGCTGCTACACTGCTCTGCTGCTCTTTTGCCAAGGAATTGACTCTTGCAACTGCACCTCCTGGCCTCTTCCCAAAATTTGCAAAGTAGGAAAGAAGAACTGAGACAAATCCTACTACTCCAACGGAAATCACCAGGAGCAAGTAAGAATGGAGAGAGACAGAGGGAGAGAGATGGGAGGAGAGGGGGGAGGGGGGGAAGTGACCCAGAGCACTGGGTTCTACACCCTAGGATACAGCCAACCCAGCACTTCGGGCCTTCTTTGCCAACCCCTGTTCACAGATTAGATAGAAATAATTTGGATACTGAGATTTCTGCCATCCAGCCTCCAACTATACAGGTCCATACAACCTCCATCTGCTGCAGACTGAGAAATACTGATTAGCTGTAGACTGCACAGTAGGGTGTGTCAATTTTGGACATGTCATAATTTTAAAAAGCACTAGTGAAAAAATGGTACAGTTTCATGTGGCAAAATCAACAACCAGCTTTACATTTTGTGTAATACCTACCTGTACACAAATTATGCAAAAATATATAAATTGCTGTTGGAAATTGGACCTGTGTCACATAGCAGATGGCTTACAACAGCTCTCAGGTTCATGAGAATATGGCTTTCCAAGCATAATCTGAAAGGGAAGAACCTGAAAAACAAAGAATGATTGTAGAGTTCTGTGTTGGGGTTTACATGGTGAACTGGTTGACTATATAAATAGCAATTGGACATAAGGTCCCAGGCATCTCCTTTTCCAGCTGCAACTGTTGAAAGAACAGTGTGAAGAGGTAAGGAAGATGGCCATGCCTACAGTGAGAAGGTCAGTTTGGTATGGTTACAATGAGTCTGTTCCTCAAGCTATGTTGTGCAGTGAAGAGGAACAGGAGAGAGGAGATGCAGTGGAGAATTACTGAAGATCAGAGCTGAACGAGATGAGAAGTCTCAGCTTGGAGACAGGAGTGTGAGACCCAGGAAAACACCATCCATCAACAGAGTCAACTATGCTCACCCAATTACTTGACCGAAGCTCCGGAGTCTCCGAGCCTCCTCTTACCTGTACCATAACAGCAGCAGAGATCAAGGCATTTCTGAGCAAGCCTATGGTGGTTCCAGACCGGCCATCACACACCCAGTCCATAGAAAGGTGTGTAAAAAGGACAACTGCTGGTCATGTGTACAATCAGGAGAGGAGGGAACATTATGTTAGGGGTCAGATGGTCAGCAGGCAGCTCATGAGATGAAACAGAAGCAAACAAGATATGGCTTCTTTGCTGGATTTTTAAATAACATTAAATTAACTGCATAAATGATGTTTTAAAGACAATTATGTGGCTACAGGTGTTATTCAGACTATTTTTGTAGGTTAAGACTCACTTTAAGCAGTTTCTGAAGATAGCTTTAGATTCAGCATGCAAAACTGCATAATTTGGTCACTAGTAGTTTGTAAAGTTTGGAATGATAAAAATCTACCCCTAAAATTGACACGCACTACTGCACAGGACCCTTATAGGGTGATGTCAGCAAACGAGTGCTTCTCAATCTCCACCTGCTGGCAGGAAGCATAAACCTACCCGTCTGGACTGCACTGGAGGGATGATTAGGAAACTCGGGCCTTCGATGGTATGTGCACGTCTAGCTCCCTTAGAAAGAGGTGCTGCTGTGGACGTGTTTAGATCAGGAGAAGAAAACGGCGCGGCTGGGCACATTTAAAAGTATACACGCTATTCCCTCTTTCTCCACCCACACAAATAGCAAAGTATACAGGTTCATTTTACTGCACGCCCTTCATGCCAGCTGATTTTCAAAAGTAAAGTACCAGGTGAGTTATTCTTTGAAAATTAGATATGAAGCATGCCCAGCAAAAGTATTGGTATAATTGGCAACTACATGGCCTGTTTGAAAATTGCTTCCTTAATATTCAGATTTTGTTTGTCTGGGTCATAACCAAGAATATTGAACAAAGGAGCTCTGCGCTATCTGCCGCTCCTCGAAAAAGAGATTTAAACCGGGACACTAACTAGACCTGAACAGAAAGGCTGCGTGCAGACTGGAATATACAACAGGGACACTTATAAGGAGTTTGTTTTCAGCACTATGCTATGGGAGTTTGCTTTCGTTTGAGCCACTGAGTGTGTAAGGAAAGCGTTGGCCAAAATAAGTCCTGTGAGCATCCCACGCACCATCCTCCAGGACAGGCCGGCCATTACTACTTTCTCGCTTCTGGTCTCTTGTAGATAAAAACGGCAAAGGGCGCACCAGGAGCTCTGTCGTTTCCTTCAAGTCTCTACTTCCATGGAACGGGCAGAAGACCTTTGGAGGGAGGGAGGGAGGGTGGGTGTCCAAGTGCTAAGTGAGACCATGGTAAAGGTAATGAGTACCCTTAATCTCCAGCTGTCTGCCACATTCAGACTGCATCAATGCGCTTATCCCTGTCTCTGCATCAAATATTTATTGACTCCCTGCTGTCAGCTTGTAAAGGTCAAAGGTCCTACCCGGAGTGCAGCTGGGGAGGGCAGGAGATCCGCTGCTCTAATTAGCTGGGGCTCTCTTCCGGCATTAGCTAAAGCTGCTCCCCTGGGCTCTGAAAGCTTGGCATTGGCTTCCATCCTCATTTTACATGAACCCATTAAACAGGACAAAATTACTCGTGACTTTGACACACCTACTGGAGGCCACTGGGACATCTGCGATGTGTTGCGCGCATGCTCACTGGACATTAACATTACTCAGCTGACAGAGTTGCTGGCAGCCAGTCACTTTGGCTGCAAGTCTTAAAAGCCAACTAGGATGATCCCTGCCACACATCCCCACTTAATCATAAATGAAAACAAGCAGCCACAACTCGGCCGGGATCACACTTGAGTAAAAAGGACTAGAAGCTCCCACCATGCAGCTTTTTTTCTTTTTTAAATTCTTATTTTGTAATCTTAAGGTTTTGAAGCGATTCACAGCCTAATGATAGGAGCATTTGATCTGTGGGCAGAGTCTCTCTTGCTGCTGGGGCGCTACCTCCAGAACGTTGCAGAACACAGGGAAGATAATTATATAATGCACATCTGGTTTAACGTGCATTTTGGCGTGCGTATTTTGTATCTACTTGATAAAGTAAAGCACATGTGTATTTTACTTTAGAAAATGGTGCATAAGTGGTACAAGCACGCATTATAGCTAGGTACAAGCACTGCGGCTGGTGTAAACGCTTGCGCCTCGATTTTGCAAGAAAGCATGTAAATTACAGCGTTTTATAATTTACGTGTGCAAATGTGTTCACTGCCCATGCTCCTCTTAAATTCCGCCCTTGTGCACGCCCACAGTGAAAGTACACGCCATCAGTCCAATGCACATACTTTCAGAATAGCGACCGACTACATTACACATGCAAGGGGTCCTTTACACGCATAAACCACTAAAATACCATGAGTAATGCATGTATATAAGTGTGGAAATGTAGATGTGTCTTATAAAATTACCCCCAAAATGTTCTAAACTTCCCAGAATCCCATCTCTGTTCCTTAAGTCACTGACTGGCCGCCCACCTCCGTACTGGATCTTCTTCACCCTGTTCAGAACACTATCAGGGTCATTCTGAAGCATAATGGACGTCCCGTTGTACAGGGAAGTTAGATGGGGGCGGGAAAGGGGCAGAGCAGGGAAGGAGTTAGGGTGGGTGGCCCCGAATGTACAGGGCCAATTCCAATGTTGGCCCTGTACGTCTGGGGCTGGCGGCCGTTACAGGGAACTTACTCCACCTCTGAGGTAGCCTTGGGAGGACAGACCAGGGGTCAGGCTACGGGAAATGCACTTTTTGTCCAGCAACCAGGGATCGTGGCTTTTGAATGGAGCCATGGTGCCATGGCAACATGGCACTGCATTCAAAAACCCCGACTGAGCTATCCGGGCAAGGCCTGAACATACAGGCCTGGACGCGATTCTGATCCAGCAAACTCTGTGCGTCCGGTTCCGACCAGGTGCACAGAGGGCCAGGACATCCAGGTCTGAATTGGGCCCTATGGGAGTTAACTGAAAATGAGATACTTTGTGGCCAGGTGTGTGGTTTTGATGAAACACTGGATTGTGAGATGTACTCCAGGACACGCTGTTGGTCAGGGCTTGAGTCTTGTGTTGTGGGGAAAGAAGAGAAGGAAAGAGGCGTTGGATGGAGGATGACTCCTAGGCCAGCAATGACTTCTAGTCTTACAAAACAGAAGTGATGGGTTCTCAAACCTGTCCTGGCAATCCCATAAACAGATGGGTCTTCAGAATATCCGCAATGATTATGCATTAGGAGGCCGATGCAGAAAGCCAGCTCTGAAGTCGCACGCTATTAACGAATTATGCCTCTATGCAGCGCACCAATAGCGCGTGACTTCAGCACCAGCATGCAGAAAGGGGTGCATATGCAAATTAGCCACACATTAAGCTGTGGCGCAAATGTTAGCGCTAAACTGGGAGAGCAAGCCAAACACATGCACACAGAATTCGGCTAAAGTTTGACATGCTCTCCCTGAGGAACTCTCGGTGCTCCCGACATTATTTTGATGGCATTGGGGGTTTTCCCCAATGTCTGGATCATCTGAGATGAAATGTCAAACTTCCCCTCAGATGATCCAGGCATCGGGGAAAGACCCTGATGCCATCAAAATACTGTCCGAGGGCCAGTGTCCCCGACACAAAGTTCCTGACAGAAACCAAATCCCTGGTGGCCCAGCAGCCCCAACCCCCCACCCACCCACCCAATTAAAAATTACCCTGGTGGCCCAGTTGCCCCAAACCCCCCACCCCCACCCAGTACCATTACGATGGAGCGGGAGCATTGCCCATGTGCTCCCATCCATGCGCCATCTTGAAAAATGGCTACACCTGCCCCCGCGCAGGTTCAGATTGCTATATATAGCAGTCTGACCCCACCTGGTGCAACGCTTGGGGCCAGATGATCCAGACATCAGTGAAAGCTCCCGATGCCATCAAAATACTGTTGGGGGCACGCGCAAGACGTTTAAGCCACTTCAGACCCAGGCGTAGCGATATTGGTGCTTTGGCTGGTTACGTAATCCTCTGTCTCTCTGCGTCGGACGCAGACAGCATTAGCAAGCCGTTTTAATACGCACAGCTCATTTGAATATGATTGGCGTTACTGTGTGCGCTCGCTTTGCTGTTTACTTTGCTGTTTACTGTTTACTATATATAATATAATGTTGATTGTACATAGTTATCCCTGTTATTCCATGTTATATATGCCCCGTTCTCTGTAAACTCAATGTTGCCTGTATGCATTGCAGTATATTTTGTTCAATGTAAACCGCGCTGATTTTAATAGCGCGGTATAGAAGAGATGTTAAATAAATAAATAAAATAAATAAATACTCGTGCATCAGTCTCTTTTCTGCATTTGGGCTGTTGGAAGTTGTGCTTGTAAGTTGTGTTATCTGCACGCAAATTAAACATTGGCCTTTCTGCATCGCCCGTACATGGAGGCTCAGTGTATACAATTTATCTGACACCTATTGATTGTGGATATCCTAAAAATCTGACTGCCTGCAGGGTGTTTTACAGTACTTTCCTTCCGCCCTCAGCCAGTAAGGAAACTTCACAAAAAAATCCATGGCTACGCTTTTCTGTTTGGCTATCAGCTACAAATTGTACATCCAGACTGGGTTACAAACCCCTGGAACCTTGCTGCCAGTTTGTACAGTAGTTCTTCTATTAATGGTGCTCCAGACATAAAGACATGTGTGTGACATGTGTGTGACATGTTGTTTCCACACAACAGTTGTCAAACTGGAGTAACTAGTCTGACATGGCTCATGTCCTCGGAACAGCAGGTAGCCAGACAGCCCCCAATCCCAGCTTTATGGGGCTGATTTAGCACTTCGTTCTACTTAAAAAAAATCCTAGCTCAGGTTTAACACCACAAAAGCATTTTCTTGGTGGAATACTGGAAATGTAAAACCCACGGAGAGAGAGAGAGAGACAAAGTGGGTTTATCATTCTGTGTGTGTGCAGTCAATAGGGGAATTGTTATTAAACTAGTGCCCTTGCAACCCCAGCCATAACGTCTTGCCTTCCTTAATCCTTCCTCTCTGTGCAACAGCATGCAACCCCTTCCCTCCCTGCCAGCCAGTAACAAGTGGTTAAACTCCTTCTTCTGTAATCCAGCCCCTCTTGGCTGCACAAGTAAAACGTGCATCTGCGATAAGTGTGAGAAAGATTGAAAGAGACATGCTTCCTTGTTAACTAAACATGTCTCATTATCTCAGCTTCCGAAGCAGCGGAGCCCAGCGGCAGCTTCTAAAAGATGGGCTCTGAGCCAGCTGGCCACACGCCAGGCCCAGCCCAGGTCACTCTCTTCTCTCCTCGGCTCTTTGCTCTGGGCTTCCCACTGCTCCTCCGCAGACATTCCCCGGCTCACCCGGCGGTGCTGCCAGGGCTGGCTGCCATCCACCAGACAAGACGGCTGCCAGCCAGTCCTAAAGGCAGGAGCTGCTGTGTGTGTGGGGCACGAGAGCAAGCTGCCTGCCAACACTCTTACAAAGCAGGACACGCTCTAAGAGACGTGAGAGTTCTGGGGCATACTGGTTTGCTTTGCTTTTTCATGGCTGCCGAATTGGCTGTAACAATTCCTTGGCCTCTTTTCAGCTGGGTTCATAGTTCAGGGGAGGGGGCACAATCATCAGACAAGAGTAGGCAGCCTCCTAGAGAGCAAAGAGTGGTAGCGCTCTAAGCAAAACACTAGATCCTGGAAGCCACACAAGCTGAAAGATCACTCAGCACATTCTTTAAAGAGCAGGCACAAACTCACATGCAAAGCAAAGTTAAGTTTACTGATGCCCAATTCTGCGTTTTTATAGCATTATTGGGGGTGGGGGCTTGGGATGATCGTGACTGCTGAGTTTAATTATCAGACTCTCAGGTGCAGGGGATGGGAAGGCCCCCAGGACCTTGCACCAACCATGGTTCAGGCACAGAGTCATGAGCTGAGGACGGTCCTTTCCTGTCCCTAGGGCAGGAATTTAGGAGTACGCAACATCGGTAACTATTCAAGGCACCAAATTTTGACGGCATCAAATACCCAGACCAGAGAGGAGCCAGAAGGGTACCACTGGTACTACAGCTTCCCTCTGCGGGCTCCCCAGTCATCTCTGACCCCATCCCTCCCCGACTGCCTGGCATCTGCAGTCTGGTCATGCCTGTGAGAGCCAAAATCTTAAAACCAGCCTTGTCTGCCCCTTTGGCAGTATGGGGGAGGAGGGGAGCTAACATCCCATCACCTGAACCACTGAGAAGACAAAACCACTTGGACCCTGGCCAAACCACAAGGATTCAACAGTTCATGTGTAAAGAAAAAACAGTTTTATGAAATTCTGATTGGATTAGGGTTATCACCTCACCCAGGTCAGTCCGGGTTTTGCCACTTTGCATGTGATAAGCTATGCATGCAGTTCAGTAAAACCAGGACCGGATCAAGGTCTTCATGTTGATGTGGGTGAGATGCCAACCCTAGATGGGCTCTTCTTTGCAAGGGGAATTCTTATTATGGGGATTAAATTAATGGGGAGGAGCAAGATGGGATACTGAAAAGCTGTTCTTATAAGAGGAATAGGTGCAACAGGGTCAAATGCAATGGGACCATGACAAACTGTTGCTATATCAAGCAATACTCTCCTAGGAAGCAATAGTCTGGACTTTACTAGTACTACTACAAGTTACCATCTTTATATATAAGAGACAGTCACAACTGGGGACTTTAGAAAAGATGTTTTTGAGAAATGTACTACCCTGGTGTGCAGCGGTGGGTACAGAAATATTTCTAGTATGTTTCTGGACAATTTTTGGATTTTCTGAAATTTTCAGACATTTTCTATTCATTCCAAAAATTATTATTATTATTATTATTTAATTTATATTCCACTCTATCCTCAGCTGTGGAAGAGGCTGGTAACTACCGATCGATTAGTCTGATCTCTGTGATAAAAAACAGAGGATGGTGCGGTTTCTAGAATCCTAGGGATTACAGGGTTCGAGACTGCGCGGCTTTACTAGAAGTACGTCTTGTCAGACAAACATGATCAATGTCTTTGCCTCAGAGACCAGAGAACTTGATAGGGGGAAAACACTACATCCATTGATCATTTTAGTAGCCACCCTCTGGGCTGACTCCATCCTGTTCATACCTTTTGGAGGGTGCATCCTCCAGAGCTGTACGCAGTATTCCAAGTAAGGCCTCACTAGAAGCTTGTATAAAGGCGCTATCCTTTGTCCACTGGCTATTCTTCTCCATATGCCCCCAGTGACCCAAGCGTCCTTATGGCTTTTGCTGTTACCTTTACTACAGGAGTGGAGGAGTTGCCTAGTGGTTGGGGCAAGGTACTTCAGACCAGAAGGTCAGGGGTTCAAATCCCACTAAAGGACAGCAACCTTGGGCCGGAAGGACTGGAGTTTCTAGTCCCACAGGTGCTCCTTGTGGTCTTGGGCAAGCCACTTAACCCTCCATAGCCCATGTTCCCTGTAAACAGTTATCTCCAAGTTATAATGCCCTGTTCAATGTAATTTCAGTTTGTTCAATGTAAACCGCACTGATGCAGAATAGTGCAGTATATAAGAGAATGTAAATAAAATAAAATAAACGTCTGGCCATCTTAAGAAAATCAGAAACAATCACCCCCAGGTCCTGCTATTCTTTCTTGAACCAAAGAACTTCACCTGCTATATTGTACGGCTTCTTTGGGTTTTTGTCATGCAATGCACAACCTTGTATTTTTTAGGATTACATCTTAGCCGCCAAATTCTCAACTATTCTTCAAGCTTTGCTAGATCCCTCCTCATGTTATCCACACCTTCCTGGGTGTCTACCCTGTTGCACATTTTGGTAACATCTGCAAAGAGACACATTTCCCCACAGACCTTCTGCAGTATCCGAGTGGAGGAATAGCCTAATGGTTGGCACAGTGTCTTAGGAACTAAGCTGCTAGGGTGTGATTCCCACTAGCACACCTTGTGACCTTGGGCAAGTCACTTAACCTCCATTGCCTCAGAAAAATCCAAGTTATCAATGTCCCTGTTTAATGTACATTACCAAGTTTAAGTTTCAATGTAAACCGCTTTGATTGAAATGATAAAGCAGAATATAAAAGAGAGAGAAGGGTGAAGAGTAAACGTATTAGAAAGAGAGAGAGACAGGTGAAGGGTGGGGTTATATTAAAAAGAGAGAGAGACTGGGTGAAGTATTAGGAGATATTAGAAAGAGAAAAAGAGCCTGGAGGGGAGTCAGACCATAATGATATGTGAAGCACAGACACAACTGCCCCCCTGCTTCACCTGTCGAGGAGGTGCTCGCGGACAGCGTGCTTTGGAAGGAAGATCGCTGGCTTCTACCAATGATGTGCAGCGACACCTTCAAGCAGTGCTTCTCTTGGAAAAGTCCTTGGTGTGCCTTGGTGGTGACAGGTAGGGGCATGGCTAGACATGGATTCACGCGTGTGTTGCCCCATGTCTACTGGACAGTGCCCCAGAGAATAGCCCTCTGCTTCCAACTCCAGCCTCTTCTCTCAGTGTCAGGGTCTAGAGAACGGGACGGGAGAGAGAAGCCTGAAGCCCCTCTCATTATTCGGGGAGTAGAGGGGGTATGACTGGAGCACAGCAAAGGGAGAATCTCCCTGCTCCAGCCTCTTTTTTTTCTGTCATAGAAGCAGAAAAAAAAACATTTTATTTTCCATTTAGTGAGTAGAATATGCAGTTAAGCATGTGCATTTTGGGCTTGTTTGGGCGCCTAAAAATGAAAAGTGCGCTCAGATTGCTTGTGCATTCATATATCTATGAATCAACACAGATACAATTGATATGCATGCATAAAAAGCCATAGCACACATGCAATTACAACAAATGCACACAAAAAACAATATAAAACATACAAAAATGCCTTCTGTTTTAAACAGACTCACATTTTTGGGGGCCTGCACATGCCTAGTAGCTCTTTGGCTTCTAGAAATCTGGTAGCCTTTACCACCCTCCTTCTCTCCCACTGGTAGGAGGCTCATAGTGCTTCCTGCCTGTATTTGTCTTTTGTTTGCTTCAGTCTGATGTCCGAACCTATGACCTTAAATGTTCACGCACCAGATTAAAGCAAGCAGAACGAGACACACAGGCAAGAAGTGCTGCTGTCCTTCTGCAAATGGGAGGGTCTGAGAGTGAGGGCCATGTCAAATTGGGTTTGGTGTACCGCAAGGATTGAATGAACTCAAAAGTATGCCACCAAATAAAAACTGTTGAGAAGCATGCCTTAAGGGACTGATTTACTAAACTTTCTTTGCCCGTGGACACAGAATAGATCGACATGACAGTACTTAACAACAGCTTCTAAAAGGGCTGCTGCTGATCTTGCAGGGGATTACCCTCCCCCAAAAGAACTACACCTTGAGGGGGTTGGTGGTGGACATGCAAGAGAGGCTCCAGTCACTGGCTGTCAAGTTTTTGGATTGGCTTCTAGAGTCAACGAAAATTTATCGAAGCCTGCTGTAAGCAAACATGAAAAAGAGATGGAGAGAGAATTGATCCCTGCGGGACCCCTGAAAGAACCATCTTCCACTCAGATACTTACTCCCTTATCCAAACTTGCTGCTGTTTATCTTCAAAATGATGCACACAGTCAATTCATGTCCTCTGATGAACTATGTCAAATGCTGAGGCTATATCCCACACTATCAATAGAAATACTCGTCCCCTATCCAGCCCTCTTCAGGGTGCAAAGTCTACCCACAGAGACAGGCACACCTGTTCCGGAGCAGACCCAAAAATATGCCTGCGGCTGCTGGTTGCACATATCAGCAGCAATTTGAGAATAAAAGGAATCTGTATGTGGACTTTCCCTTTCTAAAACTGCAACGTTTAGACTAGACCTGCCATATCCACCTAGGTGCAGAGTTGCCAAGTTCCCCAGTTCCAGGAGTGAGATTTTAAGCCAGTCCTGGATTTCTGACAGTCTCATCCTGGTGCATTATGGGACCTACAGCTAGGGGCATAGATCTTGAACACCCTATTAGATGTCGTCTGGGTGCACTTCGTTTTTTCCTTTGGGATCATCAGTGTATTGGTAGCTGTAGATCTTCTGGACCTGTTAGGAGGTGTGAGATGTATTAACTCAGTGATGGAGGTGGAGGGTTGATTGTTTATGGCCTTGAAGGTCATTACTAGGATCTTGTAATGTAGTCTGCCATGGATTGGTAACCAGTGGAGTTTCTTCAGGATAGGTGTAATGTGGTCTGTTCTTGAGACTCCGTATAGAACTCTCGCGGCTGCATTCATTGCAAGCTGGAGTGGGTTTAGCGATGCTTGCGGGAGCCCATATAGGATTGCGTTAGCGTAATCAAACTGTGGGATTACTAGGGCTTGATAAATTGTTCGAAAGTCGACGGGGTCCAGTAGAGGTTGTAGATGCCGTAGTGTCCGTATTTTATGGTATATTGTCTTGGCTGTGTTTCTTATGTGGGTTTTCATGTCCAGCCGTTGGTCCAAGGTGACACCTAGGTAACGGATTGTGGGTTTGGCTATCAGCTCGGCGTTCTTCACCTTTAATGAAGATGGGGGAGTGAATCCTTGGTTCCTTGTGATGAAGAGGACGTCTGTCTTGTGGTAGATTCTGAGATTTTGCGTATGGAGCCAGTCAGCAACTGCGTCGAAGCAGCTTGTTAGTGGGGAGAAGTCTGGCTGGTCCGTTGCAAATGGCATGTATAATAGAACATCATCTGCGTATACCAGGCAGGCGACATTGAATGAGCAGATCATGGTGCCAGTTCTCACGTGTTGCCATCTGTTGGACAGGTAAGATTTGCACCAGCTTAGAGCTGTGTCCTGTATTCCCTTTTCCTCGAGACGTCCCAGGAGTATCTCGTGGCTTACGGAGTCAAAAGCCGCTGCGATATCCAGAAAGATAAGGGTGAATCCTTGTCGAATGTTGTCAATTCCCGATGCAGATGGAGGTATGCTTCAATCTTTGTGGGAAGGATCCCGTTGAGAATGACTGATCCATGATTTTATTCAGGAACTGGCTGTGATCGCAACGTAGTTCTCTTATCCAAAACGCTGGACAGGGATCATTTGGTGCAGTAGTGGTGTTGATGGAGGCGATGGTGTCCTCAATCTCTCTCTTTGACATGGTGGCGAATTTGGTCAGTGGCATTAGGTGGGGCGGCTTGTGTAGCGGTGTGTGGTTTGTGGGACTTGTGGTCTTGTCAGTCTGGAGCATTTTTGATTGTATATAGTCTGCATAAGCCTGTGGTTGTGGCATGTATGGTTGGTCTGGGGCCGGTTCTCTTGTTAAGGTCTTCACTATATCGAAGAGGTCGTGTGGCTTGTTCATTGAGCGCTTCAGGAAGTCCGTATGGAATTGCTTCCTTCTCTCCATTATTGCTTCTCGGTGCTTTTTTAGGTGTAAGCTATATGCACTCTGTGCTTCGGTGGAGCGTGATCGGCGCCATCGTCTCTCAAGCTTGCATAGATGGAGGAGTGATAATCGCAGTTCAGAGGAATACCATGGTGCGGGCTCTCATCTCCTTGGGGGTCTGTTCGTGGTTGGGAGCTGAGCAATGGAGCTGAGGCTGTTGTCCCAGCTAGCGATCATTTCATCCAGGTTAGGGGCTGTGGCGTTGAGGAGTGGCATGACTATCTCCAGTATTTCCTCTTTGACAAAGGATTGAAATCGTCTTGCTGATGTTTTGGAGAAAACAGTAGCTCTGTTGGTGTTCTGACTGAGATGGTGAGCAGGTATTTGGAATCTAATCAAGCTGTGGTCGGACCAGGATACTGGTGTTATAGACAGCGCCAAGTCATGGGTTGATTCCACAGATGTTTGTGGGGCAAATACCAGGTCCAATTTGTTTCCTCTCATGTGTGTGGGTGCATTGACTAGTTGTTTGTATCCCAGTTCGTCGAGTGCTTCGAGGAAGGCTGTGGCTTGGGTATCAAGTAGAGTAGGCAGGTTGAAGTCGCCTAATAGCCAGTTTGGGCATCGTGGATTACTGGTGTTGCAGGCGAGGTCGATTATTGTCGAGAGATTGTCTGGTGATGCCACTGATGCTCTATAGAGTAGGTTGATTGTACAATGATTGTTGGCTATGATGACTGTGTCTAAGTGGGCTGTGCTGGTGGCGTTGATCAGTTGAAATTGTAGCTCTGTTTTGGCGAGGATGAGCGCTCCTCCACCTCTCTGCTTAGCTCTGTGGCAGGAGTGGAGTGAGAAATTGGGGGGTAATATCTGGTCGAGCAGAACGGTGTCACAGTCAGATAGCCATGTTTCTGTGATCATTAGGATGTCCAGGTCATGGCGGGTTATCAAATCAGTAACCACTGGCCATTTTGTGCGGATTGATCGGGCATTGATGAGGGCACACTTCAGCAACTGCGGGTGCTGGTGTTTCTCAATGAGGGGCTTTTTGGAGTGTTGTAATGAGATGTGTAATATGTGGGAGTGAAGTGGCTTCTGTTGAAGAGTGGTGAGGATTTCCTGCCCATCTCTTCCCATCGCTCCGTAAAATTGGTATAAGATTGGAGACTGGGTTAAGGGCATGTGATCCAATGGGTAGACCAGTGAGGAGGTAGAACTGGCTATTGCTATGATTGGGTACATGCAGTGGCCCTGGGCCGCAAACCCCACCCACAAGCTATGCCTCCTTCAGCTTGAGACAGACTTGGGGCCCCCTATGGCTTGGAGGCCCAGGGCAATTGCTATCCCGTAACACTGGCCCTGCTTGAGTATGTGTCTGCATTCAAAGGCCTACGGTGTATACAGTGCTTCAGGGAAATAGTAAAAAGAGGTAGTGTGAGGGTGATGGTGATGGGGGAGCTAGGAAGGGGAGAAACGATGCACATGGTGGAGAGAAGGGGTTAGGAGAGCCATGTTGGAACGGAGGAGAAGGGAAGATGAGGGGAGAGGAAATGCTGGATACCTGTGGCAGGACAGGAAGAGACAGAGAGTTGCTGGCCTCCTTGGGGGAAGTAGGGAAGAGAACTGTAGGGAGATGCTGGCCACTTTGGAGAGGGGGGTAACTGAAGTCAAGAGGGGAAAAACGCTGGGTTGGAAAGTGGTAGGCAGATACAGTAAAAAGAAGGAAACAGGATTAGATAGTAAGAAAGAGGAATGACATTGAGTTGACAGACAGAAAAGTACATGGAAGAAAGTTAAAAGGAAAAAGTCTATCAGAGATGGAAGGAAGTGAAGAAGGCAGGAGGGAAGAGAAGTAGCAGATGGACTAGAAAGCAAAAGCGAGTTAATAGAAGACAGCGGAAAGCAAAAACTAGAAACTGGGGCCAGACAACAAAGGTAGAAAAAAGAATTCCATTTTCATTTTCAAATTAGTGCTTGGAATCAGGCTTTGGAATTTACATACTCTGTTTTTTAGCACAGAGGCATCTCCAAATCTTTATATTTTTATGGTGTTTACTGCATGCAGAGTATGGTTTCTTGGGGTTTCAGTTGAATTTCTCTCTCCATATTTCTATTTTTAGTTGTTCAGCTGTACTTGATAAGGGTCATTCAGTGTTCTGCATGTGTGATGGAGGCCATGTGTTCTGTTAACTTGGAGTTTTTACGTAGGAATCTCTACTGTAGCAATTTGTCTTTTCCGTTTTTCCGAATATGTGTATGGATGCTTTAGGGCTCTCAGCAACATTTATAGTGTTGCTCTTTTCTGGGTAGGCTCAAGGTGATATGGGAAGCAAAAATGGAAGTTGCCTTAGGTGTAGCTATTAAGGATCACTGGGGGTGGGGGGAGTGGGAAGCTTTCTTTTCCCATGGAAAACTTTGAATCGGACTAGTCAGGACTCATTGGTTTCCTATCACATTATAAACTCTAAAAATGTTACAGCTTGATGACTAGCAGGACCAATGTTCCCTCTAATTTTCTGTAGGCTGTGTGCGCATAAAATATCAGCTGTGTGCAGCTTTTGAAGGAAGGTTAAATTTTTGTGCGCCACATAATGACACTCGGAGTTATATACTTTAAAATTTGACTACACGTCAGAATACAGTATGTACACCACATTGATTTTAATCAAATTAAATGAAAATAGATGATTACTAAATGAAGCGGGAAATTTCTAGTAATTACAATCATAACTTTTAAATTTTAAGACGTCTGTGTTGTTTTCTATCAGAATCAGAGCTGTAATTTTTGTGCGTTCTGTTGTAAAGTATGTGCGCTCGCTCGGCGAGGTGTGTGCACGCGCACAGCTTAGAGGGAACAGTGAGCAGGACTCAACAAATAAATGTACTTTCTGTCACATTATAAATTCTTAACATTTACAGCCTGGTCACCCATCCGTCCCTTCCCCCTCCCCTTATGTAATGCTGTATAGATCCCTGTATATATTTTGGTATCACTGTCAAAAAAGATGAAAACACACTCCACCTATATCAAAAAATTGTTATTCATAACCTCCAATTCAACATCATTTCTTTGTATACTTCTTTAACACACAGAGGAGGTCTCAGACCTGGTGGGCATTTATAAAGGCATATGGAAAACCATATACCATTGCCCTGTTGCATCAACGACCACTCTATGTGAAACAGCACATAACAATATGTAGAAACAAACAGCAGATCATATCATCATAACTTAACTTCTGTAGAAAAATCTCTTGGGCATGTGTTTAGTGACTTAAGATGCTCTTCCATTGACGAAGTAATGGCAGGAAGAGCGGGGAAGTCAAGGGAACATACCTTACTTTGGTGCGAGCAATGCTGGATCTTTTGTTTGCAGACGGTAGCGCCGGGTGGTCTAAATGTGCAGATTGATTGGGGAGTTTGTGCTTAACAGGTTCTATGAGGAGCCCTCTAGGTAGGGAAATCCCTGTGACGTCATTGGTAGAGCATGCTCAACAGGTTCTCCTCTAGAGTCCACCTGCGCGGCATTTTTTGAGGAGAACCAGTTATGTTGAAGAGCGGCTGGGTTATGAATGTTTGTGCTGCATAATGTTGGTATAGGGTAAGTGGAACTCGATGAGTTTATTAGAGATGGTTATGAGAATGTTCAGTGAGGTTGGTTTTTAAGTTTTTAAGTTTGTTTTCTTTCTTTGTCAACAGCCCCTCAAAATCCCCTGACGAAGCTTTCTAGCGAAACGCTCGAAGGGCGCCAAAGTGAGGTGTTGGGGAAGAGGAACAGATCTTATTACTTTTCAGTATTTTTCTACAGAAGTTAAGTTATGATGATATGATCTGCTGTTTGTTTCTACATATTGTTATGTGCTGTTTCACAAAGAGTGGTCGTTGATGCAACAGGGCAATGGTATGTGGTTTTCCATAAGCCTTTATAAATGCCCGCCGGGTCTGAGACCTCCTCTGTGTGTTAAAGACGTATACAAAGAAACAGTGTTGAATTGAAGATTATGAATTCGTCATAACAAGTTTTTGATAAAGGTGGAGTGTGTTTTCATCTTTTTTGACAGTGTTTCCCACTACAGAAGTGACCTTAATAGCATTATAGTTTGGTATCAACTTCTGTTGCTCTTACTGTCCTGACCAAAGGTCTACCGAGCCCAGCCAACAGACTGGTGTGTTATAACCTGACATTTTTCAGTTTGTTTTTTGTTTATTTTGTAAATGTGTATATTGTGGACAAAGTTTCCTAAACGTTAGCATTCACTATCTGCTGCAGTACCCATGTTATTCTATGGGCACGGTGGCAGACCGCACACGGTACTATATATTTATATGTTCAGCAATTGATTTCATGTTGCAGACTGTTTACCTGAAAATCAGTCAACAGATGCACTCTAAGGTTCATACTCGTGTTTGCTTAGTGCCCACCCATGTTACCTCTGGGCCGCCTCAAAAACTCAGGTCTGGCTACGCCTCTGGTGTAAAGACATACAGAGAAGTGCTGTGTGTGTTTATCTTTATACCAAGTCTGAATATACAGTTTAGTAAGGCCACCTGACAAGGCCATTGCAAGGTCATTAAGCCCCCTAGGTGAACCTTCAGCTTTGTGCCCTGCCTTCCCCCTTTGAAAGCTCAGGCCTCTAGGATCATCCCCCTTCCAGCTCCAGAGATTTTGATTGTTAAACTCAACAGTCATGGTTATTACAGTTGGATTATTTTTCTCTCACTTTGCACAGGTCCACATTAACTAGCAGTTGGAATTTAGACTCCCAGTTTCCACGTCTTGTAAGGTTCTCTTGCAATTCCTCACAATCCTCACAAAGGAGTGGAGGAGTGGCCTAGTGGTTGGGGCAAGGCACTTCAGGCCGGAAGGTCAGGGGTTCAAATCCCACTAGAGGACAGCAACCTTGGGCCGGAAGGACTGGGGTTTCTAGTCCCACAGGTGCTCCTTGTGGTCTTGGGTGAGCCACTTAACCCTCCATAGCCCATGTTCCCTGTAAAATAGTTATCTCCAAGTTATAATGCCCTGTTCAATGTAATTTCAGTTTGTTCAATGTAAACCGCACTGATGCAGAATAGCATGGTATATAAGAGAATGTAAATAAATAAATAAAATCCACTCATGATCTAACAACTTTGAACAACCCAAACTATGGTTCCACAATGCAAGGTTCCACATTAGGAACCACCACCAAGGAAAAAGATTTAGGCATCATCGTGGATAACATGTTGAAACGCTCCGCCCAGTGTGCAGTAGCAGCCAAGAGAGCAAATAGAATGCTAGGTATCATAAGGAAAGGAATGGAGAATAAAACAAAGGATATTATAATGCCTCTGTATCATTCCATGGTGCAACCGCACCTTGGATATTATGTGCAATTCTGGTCACCATATCTTTAAAAGGATATAACGTTATTCGAAAAGGTACAGAGAAGAGCCACCAAAATGGTAAAAGGGGATGGAAGGATACCCCTATGAAGAGAGGCTAAAAAGGTTAGGACTCTTCAACCTGGAAAAGAGACGGCTGAGGGAAGATATGATAGAGGTCTATAAATGAATTAATAGAGTGGAACAGGTAAATGTAGATCAATTGTTTACACCGTCAAAATATAGAAAGACTAGGGGACACGCAATGAAGCTAACAGGATAACCTATTTAAGACGAATAAGAGAAAATATTTTTTCACTCAACGTGTAATCAAACTCTGGAATTTGTTACCGGAGGATGTAGTAAAAGCTGTTAGTGTAGCTGGGTTTAACAAAGGTTTGGACAAGCTCCTGGAGGAAAGGTCCATAAACCATTATTAAAGGGGACCTGGGATATCCACTGCTTGACCCACAACAAGCATTGTGGAACCTGTGTCTTTTGGGGAAACTACTAGGTACTTATGACCTAGATTGGCCACTGTTGGAAACAGGATACTGAGCTTGATGGACCTTGGTCTGACCCAGTATGGCATATCTTATGTTCTAATTTTGTGTCATCTGTGAATCTGATCACCTCACTCATCATTTACAAATATGTCAAAAAGCACCAATCCCCGTATGGATCCCTACACCATTCCACCTAGCACTGTTGAAAAAACTGATCATTTACCCAACTCTGTTTCCAATCTTTTGACTTTTTATTTGGTCCATAATTAGCCACTGCCTCCTATACTATGACTCTTTAATTTTAGCAGGGATCTCTTTTGAGGATCCAGGACATTATGAAACACCTTCTGAAAATTCACGTACACTATGTCAACTTACTCTTATCCACAGATTTATTAACCTCTTCAGAAAAATCAAACAGACTTCCTGCTGCTAAATCCACATTGGTTCTACCCCATTAAGTCATGCCTATTCATATATTTGCTTTTCAGAATGACTTCCATCATTCTGCCCAGCAACAACACCACACTCACGAGGTTATAGTTTCTCAGATTCCCCTGGAGCCCTATTTAAACACCGGTATTACAATGACCATCCTCCAATCCTGAAGTGCTACAGAGTATTTTAATGATAGGCTACAGATTAGCAATAATGCAATTTCATTTTCGAATTCTTTCCGAACCTCGGGGTATATACCATCTGGACTAGGTGACTTGCTATACCTTTGTTTGTTATTTTCCTCTCTTGCATCTTCCAGGTTCACAGTGATTAGATTCAGTTCCTCTAAATCATCGCCATCGACGACTGTTTCTGGCATGGGGATCTCTCCAATATCCACCTCAGTAAAGAATGGAACAAATAATTTGTTTTATATTTTTCTGCTATGGCCTACTTTTTGCAACTCGTCAAGAGTAAGCAAATTCAGACCGGCTAGAAATAAATCCAGAAAATGATTTTAAAAAAACAAAGTCATGTTAAGAAGCAGTACATGGCCTGGCTCTATACTGTACCCAGGTAGCATTAAAGCACTGCTGGTTCACTGCAGCTGCTCAGTGGCGACTGGGAGAGAGGGCAGCAATTTAGGAAACTGCCTAGTCTGCCTGTCTGTTAAGACAGCCCTGGCTAAAGATGCAAAGGAGGAGAAAAAGAAAGGGAAAAATCCAGGCTAAAACCAAGAAACAGAACAAAACAAAATGCACTTGCTTTGCTTTTTCTTCCAAAACCAAAAAAACACAAAATACTTTCTCTATATATTTATATATGTAATCCTGGTTTAGTGGATGGAGTTTTTAACCACTCTGAAGAGGTCACTTTAGAGAAAAAATGAGGCTCTGATAGCTGAGGGAGACAAGGTCCTTGCTCAGGAGCAGTGGAAGGGCTTTTTTTTAGGGAGGGGGCTCCAAGCACTACCCCAAGCTCCGCCCTAACTCTGACCAAGCCCTGCCCCTATGGGCAGAAACCCTTCCTGTTCGCAGACAGGAAGGGTCTTTAATGTGATGGCAAAATTAGATGTTCCCTGCTAATTGTCTTTCCTTGAGTCCTTCTAGTCCAGTCCAGCACGCTTGTGTTGCCACCCTCCTTCAGCAGCTGAGGACTAAGCATGCTGAAACTTCGAACTGCACCAGTAGAAGAGCTCCCCTTGGAATCACTAGAATCAGTATCCTATTGACAAAGCAGAACTGAAACAATTAACAAGAACTGACCAATTGCAGCCAGCACTACCTAAGCAGCCATGTAACATGTTTTTACTGGAAAACAAAAGGGACACCAATCCCTTCCTCGAACTATGTACAACCCCCCAACGGTATGGAGAGTGAAGCCGAAGCGGATCTGACCTGTCAACTCTGCCTTTTTTGAAGGGACCCCAAAATGTAACTGATATACTTCTTCCCATAAGGTCCCCTCGAACCGGACATACTCCCCTTGCGGCCATGTGAAATTAGATCAGGGTGGGTCCTGGACTGGAGGGACTCAAGGAAAGAAAATTAGCAGGTAAGATCTAATTTTGTCTTCCATATCGTCCCTCCAGTCCAGCCCAGCATGTTTGAGGTGTACCAGAGCAGTAACTAACTATGGGAGGGACCCGCGAGTGCGGCCTGAAGCACCACCACACCAAAACGCACGTCACCCGCCACTTGCACATCAAGATGATAATGATGCGTGAAGATATGCAGTGAAGACCACATCACCGCCCGACATATCTCTATGGGTGGGACCAGTCTATATTCTGTCCAGAAGGCTGCTTGCGCCCTTGTAGAGTAAGCAAGAAGACCCAGTAGAACCATCTTCCCTGTCGGCAGATACGCTGAGGCAATCGTCCCCCTATACCCAGTGGGTAATGGACGCTTCAGAGGCCACCTCCCTTTACGCAGCACCCCATGGAGGACAAATAATCTATCCATTTTGCGAAAGGACTCCATCAGCTTCAAGAAATGTTTAAGTGCCCTGCGTACACCCAGCAAGTAAAGTTGCCTGCCTTCCTCTGAGCCCTCCTTCCTAGCGACCACAGGCAGTGACATCGTCTGGTTCAAATGGAAACTTGACACCTTTGGAAGTAAGGACAGCACAGTGCACAACACTACCTTCTCCTAGGACAAAACCAAGTACGGTTCTTTGCAAGAGAAGGCCTGCAGCTCTGCCACTTGACGAGCTGAGCCAATTGCCACAAAAAAAGGTTAGTTCAGAGTTAGATCTCGCAATGACGCCTGGCCCAGCAGCTGTGTCAGACCGTTGAGCACCAGGTTCAAATCCCATGGTGACACCCCTGGCTGCCTAGGTGGACTGATCAGCTTAACTGCTTGCAGAAAATGAGCCACCTCTGGGTGTGCTCTGAGTGAACAGCCCTGCACCTGCCCCTGAAAGCAGGAGAGGGCAGTTATTTGCACCCTCAGAGACCCCAAGGCCAGACCTTTCTTCAATCCCCTTTGCAAAAATGCCAGGATCTCTGGGATGGAAGCTGAAAGGGGACGGCACTCTGGTGTCCAAACATCAAAGATGTGCCACACTCTGATGTAAGCCATCGAGGTGGTTCACTTCAGTGCTTGGAGCAGAGTGGAAATCACCGCTGCTGAGTACCCTTTGTGTCTCAAGCATGCCCTCTCAAGAGCCATGCTGTATGCAAGAACTGATCCACTTGCGGCATGGGATGCAGTAGCTCTTCTAAGGTGGATCTATGGTCCCACGTTAGAAGAGCTACTGCCAGATATAGATACAACAACCTTATGATTTCTGTTATGCAACTCTGCTATACCTCGCACTGCTACACTGTACCTGTATATAGTTAAATGTATTAACTGCCCCATGTAATCTTCCAAATTGCAATACCCTGTTCCATGTAAAAGCATGTTGCTATGTTGTTCTATGTAAACCGCTTTGAATTAACGATAAGGCGGTATAAAAAAACTGTTAAGTAAATCTTTGCAGGGAGACTGTTGCCTGCCAGCTGCAATCATTGCAAAGACCCTTTTTATTTTACTGTTTTATCATTTCAGTCAAAGTCATTTACATTATAACTTGGTAATGTACATTAAACAGGGAGATTGATAAGTTTGACTTTTCTGAGGCAATGGAGGGTTAAGTGACTCACCCAAGGTCACAAGGAGTGCTAGTGGGAATCAAATGCTGGTCATTTGGGTCCCAAGCCAGTGCTCTAACCATTAGGCTACTCCTCCACTCAGAGTCCTGTGGAGCAGACAGGAAAGGTCTTTGCAGTGATCATGGCTGGCAGACAATAGGCTGTCCGCAGGGATCCTATCCCCCATGGGCAAAAGAAGAGAAGCTGTGATCGCAACAAAGACCCTTCCTGTCTGCCTGCGGGGATCCGATCTCTCGTGGGCAGACAGGAAGAGACTTTTCTTCTTCTACTTGTGGGGGATAAGATCCCCGTGGGCAGCCTGCCACCTGCCATGCTGCGAGTTTTGGTGGGAGCAGGGCCCATGTGGCCTACCCCTTTCCAACACCCATGCCCTCGCTGCCTGACTATTCATGCACAATTTCTTCACTTTCTTTATCGCTTCACTGTCCTGAAGGAGCCTGATCTTGGTTGGCTTCAGAAGCTAAGCAGATTTGGGCCTGGCTGGTACTTGGGATGGGAGACCACCTTGGAATATCAGTGTCTGTGGATTTACTGCATGGAAGAAAGGCCTGGCAATCTACTTCCAGTCACACCCTACCATAAAAGTCCAGGGGTTACAGGCACATGTTCGTCAACAACAAAAGCAGACAGCTGTATCTTCTTCATAAAGAATCACCTTTACTGATTAAAGTTTGTCCCAAAAAATTAGGAGGCTGGAGAACTGAAATGGAGGAAGGGCTAGCCCAAGAGTCATTGCCACCGATTCCATGGGCAGGGTTGTGGGGTGGCAGCAGCAACAGCCCCCAGCAGGCTGTGTGCTTCAGCACACATGGCCTGCCGCTTCTGACCCTCTGATGACACAACTTCCCGCCTAGTGGATGGGCCGGCCCTGAGGGAGGGAGCAAATGTTGGGGGAAGGGGAGAAAGGTTTGCTGCTACATTAAGATTAGGGCTTCTAGTGCTCAGGGATATTAACTTGGCAATCTGCAGAGCCCAACAGAAGCTGCAAGAAGCACTATCTTCTTAAAAAAAAACACAGAGATACCACTATGTTGCTGCCAATAGCACAGAGCTCCCCTTGCAAAGTAAACTCACCAAAAAGCAGAGCCCCGGCTGTGGTGCATTGTTACTATACTTCTGGGGAAAAGCTACAATAAAACCTTTTAAATTTTGTATCTTCCGGTCAGAATGTTTTGTGTTTTGAAGTTTAAATTAATTACACTTAAAGACAGAGATGCCAAGGATGAACCATCCAAAGAGTGAGATTTACCGCCTCAGAGAGTGAGACTGAAGTCCAAAGAGAGAGATTTTCTTCAGAAGGTGCAACCGGGGTATAAATCTTGAAAGATTTAAATATACTATTGCTTTCCAAATGAATAAAAGAAGCATAAAATAATATTTGCTTTTATTTGAAGCTTGTGTAAGGATACGTAGAGGCAATATGGGTAAATTCTGTGGGCTTAAAATCTCTCTGCACTCAGTGGCTAAACGTACTGCGTGTTTCACATCACCCCTACTTGTAGCTAAAGGGGAACGGGATGGCGCAGGAGAGGGCAGTACACGGGAGAGTGAGCTTAGATTTCTTCCTAATGGCTGGGGCACTCGGCTTTTCTCCTCTTCCTCCTCTGTCTCTCAGGAAAGCAACGATCACGATCAGTGTATTGGCATTGAGGATCTAACGTCTGAGATAAGAGGCTGCTTTAGGATCCTGATGCCCCTCACTCTCTTGTTCACCACTTAAGTGTATCTTCCCATACTCTAGTCCCCAGCTTTGTGATGTTCTTCGTCTTGATCAGATTATACGCTCTGATGAGCAGGGACTGTATCTTACATCTATATGTACAGCGCTACGTATGCCTTGTAGCACTAGTAATCATTTATATAGCGCTACAAGGCTCATGCAGCAATGTACAGACACATATAAACCATAAAACCATATAATAAGACGGTCCCTGCTCACCAGAGCTTACAATCTAATCAAGAGAGACAGTACAATAGATGAGAACAAGGGTGCAGTAGGGAAGGGCAATGAGACAGAAGGAGAACAAAGGATTAAGATCCCAAAGCGGCCTGAAAGAGGTGAGCCTTTAGCATGGATTTGAAAGTGATAAGTAGTAGTCGAAGTAATGATGTGAGAGTGAGAGAGCCTTCAAATGAGTGTGACATACTCCTAATGAGCGAGACTTGGCATCTCTGTAAAGAGAGTGATTAGAGTGATCGTATATTATATTTTATATTATATAATATATTATTATGGCAAATATAGCATGCAGCATTTTAAACTATTGTGTGGAGAATGTCCTCAAGAATAAAATGTATACATGTATATATTTATTTTATAGAGTTAAAAAAGGCTACTTTACTCACAGCCTGTAGCCTTGGCAAGATTTCGGCCTGTGGCTTGGCACAAGATGGAGCGGAACTTGGAAACTCTCAGATTTCATTCTTTGGGCCTCAGCCAGCTGTCTCTGGACTGCTTCCAGGTTACGCTTGTGTTTTCATTCTGCAATGAGTTCGTCATCACACTCAGCTTGGAAAGCAGCCAGTGAAGCCCAAAACTGGCAGGTCTTCCCCGTCCGGCTGTTGCAGCGCTGCACCAGGTGCCATTGGGAAGGGCGGTCAGTGCAATCAGTCATCTTCACGTGGCCCAGTTCACACAAGCTGCTCATCTCTGCATTTCAGTCATCTTAAAAAATGGAATCGCTGTACTCTCTGCGCAGGAACCTTGTACCGATAAAACCTAATTTTAAATTGTCATTGTTTTTTTTTTTAACTACTGTCAAGATCCTGCATGTTGGAAACATGGATCGTATCATAAACTCTGCGGCATGTATGCTGTACAAACCCATGGCATCGCACTACATACAAAGTAACTTGTGACCCTGTCTTTTAACACAACTGCTCTCAGGTACGTAAGGATGGGAGAGATTCCAGAACAACTGATTCCAAAATGAAGGGCATGTACTGCCCTTCCGTGGAGTTCAGAGCTCTCTAGATCCCAGCGACCCCAGGACTGGCTCCATGCTAGCCACAGTAAGGCACTGCATAAAATCAGAAAACACTTTTGGTTTCATTGCAGTTAGGCTGCTGTTGCCAGACACGCGATGATGGTCTCAGCTGCCAACACTTCTCCTTTAAGTTTTTGTGCTGGAACCTAGACAACTCGGCTGCTTCACCGCAGAATGTTGCAACAGTCTCTAAAGGGCAATTCTGACAGAGAAAAAGGAAGCGCTGTTACGTAATCGCTAGGCCTGGGTAGTGCCACCTGGCCATTCATTCCAGTCGCCTTTCCTCCCCTGCCCCCTCAAATCCCCCCTCCCCACTTCCCAGGCATGATATCTGTGCTAGCTCTCTCCACGGTTCAGTGTAGCAGTTGATTTCAACACCGTGCAAATGACTGCAACTGTGAACGTTTTTCTAACTTGTTTGCGGTTCCACTGTAAGTTACTGTACAAAAACAGATTAATTCGTCAGCATAGGCAGAGGAAAGGAAGGGGAGGGGTATCAAAAGGGATTGCAGACCCTCTCCCCTAATAAATTATTGATTATTGTAATATTATGAGTGTTGTTCTCCGCCTTGGGCTCTAATCGGGAAAGGCAGATTACAAATAATAAACAAATGGGGAAAGCATGCAGAGCGAGGCAGCTGGAATTCTGACCAACATAAACTGTAACTCGGAAGGTCCATGTAGCCCCCAAAGCCTGGGCTACCGTAGAACAATGCTTAACACCCTACGACTAACTCCCCCCATTTTGGTCTGTACATAGTAGCTGAGTTAGGAATGTTCTTTCCACTAGATTACCTCTAGGTTTCTGTTTTACCTGAGTTTTACTGTCACTCATATTCTCATTAACTTATTACCTTATAATTTTCTTGCATTTATTTTATTTTACTTTCATCTTATGTTGCATTTAATATGTTAGTTCTCTGTTATATGTAATTCATTGCTTTGCTCACTGTAAACCGCTTTGATTTATTGATAAGGCGGTAAAAAAACCCATGCAAATAAATAAATGTCTCATGGAATTCTTTACAATCCCTCTGTGTGTGTGTGTGCGTGTGTCTTGTATATGTGTGCATATATCTGTTTTGTATGTTCATCTGTTGTGTTTGTGTATTTTGGGGGACTGGTATTTCTATGCTTGCTTGTATATATCAGCATATGTTTGTGTGTCACTGCATACTTGCATGTATGTGCCTACGTGGACATGTTAGTAGGTGTGTATCTATTTATATCTACACTGTTTCTCTGTGTGTCTGTGCTTGGGAGAGGAGATGAGGAAAGACTGTTTGACAGGTGCAAATCCACAATTGCCATGTACCATGAATCAGTATTTGTGCCCTGCAGCTGTTGGAACAGCTTTTCCTATAGGAATGCACTGAGCAGAGCCTGTGTTAGACATACTGGGGCCCAGGACAGAAATTAAAGATGCCCCCCCCCCCCCCACACACACACTCCTCTACTACTATTACACAATACAACATAAAATGACTTTTATTCAGGAGAAAGACATAAGAACACATTTCTTCTACAGTATGAAACAAAATCACTTAGGAGTAAAGTGAGCCTTTCTAACTTTTGCAGAAGCAAAAGCTTGAAAAGTCCAACTTGCGACAAATTTCTTGTTCAATTAAGATCTCAGCCAGACCATTCAGATGATCTTGTAACATAATTGAACACAAACACTTTAGTTAAGCATGAGAAGACGACTACAGGTATTGTCAGAAGCAGCCGCAATGCAATGCTTAAATTTGGGTACAGATCCAATAACGTTTCAGTACAGATGTCGTTTAACATCTGCAGAGGTAAATTATATCTCAGCTGGCAAGACATTCACAGCAGTGCATAGCTCAAGATTTCAAGTCTTCTGCATCAATGTCACTTTCTCTTAATGTGTTTGCACCTATAACCTTCTTCATCTCCTTGGTGGGAAAAAATAAAACCAAAACAAAGAAAAATTCCAGCTGAGAAAACCTCTCATTCAAGCTAGTAACCGCAGTATCAATCAGTGGAAAAAAAACATCGCGCTTTAACTTTTCCTCTGCAGAAACACCATCTTCGTCCATCGGTTTCTTCGTTTGGCTTCTATTTTTGGGAAAAGTTAGTTCCAATCTGCTCTGAGATTTCCCATGCAGAGGCATATGTTGAGGGAAACCCATTTTGCCTGCAATTTTTCAAAAATGTTAGCACTGATTCTTGTTTCATTTTGAAGAACATCCATTCCAACAGTGGGGGTCTTAAGGAGTTTGCTTGTGCGGTTGATATGGAACAAAACATCATACCATGCAATAATACAGATTAAACTGCCCTGACTAGATCACTCATGCAAAGCTCTGTGCCTCTGTGACTGTCATACCAACTCGTTTCTCAACGGCATGGTCTATTAATGCTTCAAGAGCAGAATATACTTCCATTAGGTGGTATTGAAGCATCTTAACACTGTAAATATGAGACTCTCAACGAGTATCTGACAGTGGTTTGACGGTAAGCTGGGCAATATGCTGTTTAAGCATAGTTACTCACCTCTAACAGGTTTTCTCTGGGGAAAGCAGGAATCAGTTCTCACATATCAGTGACGTTGGCATTGTCAGAGCCTGCGTGGTTTCACTCCCCAGCTTTCAAAGAAAGCTTTTGGGAGTTAGACTGCGCATGCGTGTCACCTTCCTGCCCAAGGTGCCATCTTACCTCAGTAGGTGACATAGCTTAATCAAACATAAAAAAATGAAAAAACAACTCCATGGGGAGAAGGGAAGGTTGTAAGGACTAATTCCTGGTGTCCCTGGAGAACACCTGCTACAGGGAACAAGCACGAAGTCAGTACTAACATATGGGACTCCCAAGCTACAGTCTACTGAAAAAACCTGTAGGAGCCATGGGCGACCCAAAAGGTGAACCATGAAGGGCAGCAAGGAGCGCTGAGTGGCTTGAAGTCCAGTGATACACGCTCAACTTTGACGAAGGAATCACCTTTCCGGTAGCCTGGACATCAAGGCCGGAGGGAAGGAGTTGCACTATTCCTCAAACAGGTGATGCTGCAAAGGTATGGACTGAAGACCAGATGGCAGCCCGGCAGATGTCCAGCAGACAGATCGAACACAGGTGAGCCACCGAAGCCGCCATGGTGTGCACATTCTGCATGGTAACATGATGCTCCATGGAGAGTTCAGCCTGCTCACAGGTGAACAAGATGCAGACTGCTACCCAGGTAGACAAGGTACACGTAGAAACCGCAACCCCGAACTTGTTGATGTCATAGGAGACAGACAGTTGCGATGAGCGGCGATAGGGTTGTGTCTTCTGGAGGAAGAAGGACAGTGCCCTTTTTCAATCCAGGGTGTGTAGCAAAGCCTCTGCTTGGGACGTGTGAGGCCTAGGGAAGAAGGTGGGGAGAACACGTGAGGACCGGCACCACTACCTCCGAACTGTTTCTACAAAAACAGAGCGTGCTACAGGGGTCCTCGCTATCGGCATTAATGTTTAACATATACATGCAGCCCATCTGTGTCCTGATCAGATCGTTAAACGTCGCCTGTCTAGCATACGCAGACAATATCCTGCTATACATGCCATTTGCAACGGACCAGCCAGATTTCTCCCCATTAACAAGCAGTTTCAACGCAGCTGCGGACTGGCTACATATGCAAAACCTTCGAATCAACCATAACAAGACAGACATCCTCTTCATTACGAGGAACCAAGACTTCACTCCCCCACCCTCATTAAAAGTGAAGAACGCAGAGCTGATAGCCAAATCCACAATCCACTACCTAGGTATCACTCTGGACCAATGGCTTGACATGAAAACCCACATTAGAAACACAGTAAAGACAATTTACCACAAAATACGAACACTTCGGCATCTACGGCCACTACTTGACCCCACCAACTTTCGAAAATCTACCAAACCCTAGTAATACCACACTTCGATTACGCTAACGCAATCCTATATGGACTCCCACAAGCAACGCTAAACCCACTCCAGCTTGCAATGAACTCAGCCGCAAGAGTTCTATACGGAGTATCAAGGACGGACCACATCACACCAATCCTGAAGAAACTCCACTGGTTACCTATACAAGCCAGACTGCATTACAAGATCTTAGTTATGACCTTCAAAGCCTTAAACAA
Source organism: Ichthyophis bannanicus (assembly GCA_033557465.1). Classification (NCBI taxonomy): domain Eukaryota; kingdom Metazoa; phylum Chordata; class Amphibia; order Gymnophiona; family Ichthyophiidae; genus Ichthyophis; species Ichthyophis bannanicus. Next base: position 100,263,112 of record CM066032.1, on the reverse strand, counting down.
GCAGCCTCCCACATCTATCTCCGAGATGATCCACCTTACACCCCCTAACAGAAACAGAAGATCCACAGCGGTTAACACCCTGATAACCCCAAAAGACATAATGAAATGCACAAAGGCGACAGCTAACAGGGCCTTCACGATCTACGCTCCTAGAGCTTGGAATGCCCTCCCCACAGACATGCGAGGCATCACTAACCTGACTCAATTCAAAAAGGCACTGAAGCATCACCTGTTCATAAGACACTACCCAGAAACCATCGGTAGAAATCAGACAGCAAACACTCTCAGCAGCCACCACCATCCCCCCAATAACACATCCAGCATGAAAAAGGACAGCCAGCTCAACCTATCCAGTCTGGAATAGTCGACAGTGGAAAGTAGAAGCATTAATGTATATAGACTGTAGAAAGTTACCCCAGTTTTATCCAAGTTTTAGTTCCTGTTTACTGTAAATACAAGGCAGTCCGACTGCATTGTATAAGGTTCTGTTAACTGAACACCGCACTGATATGAATAGCGTGGTATAGAAGAGACGTTAAATAAATAAATAAATAAAAACCTCCTCTTGGTTCATGTGAAAAGCAGACACCACCTTCGGTAGGAATTTCAGGTGGGTCTAGAGAACAACCCTGTTTCTATGGAATCTGGTGTAGGGGCACCAACGCCTGCAGTTCACTAACCCTCCTGGCAGAAGTGAGTGCTACCAGGAACACTACTTTCCATGTCAAGAATTTGAGAAGGCAGATAGCCAGAGGCTCAAAGGGGGGAGCCATAAGCTTCCCGAGGACAACGATCAGATCCCATGCTACCGGCAGTGGGCAGAGGGGGGACCATGAGAGAAAAAGTCCCTTCATGAGGCAGCTCACAAGGGGGTGCACAGAGGCAGGCTGGCCATCAACAAGGTGATGATGTGCCACTAGGGCACAGAGGTATACTCTGATGGAATTAGACTTCAGACCAGCCCAGGACAGGTGCAGAAGATATAGCAGTCTGTCCTGCACCGAACAAGAGAAAGAGTTAAGATTTCTGTCAGTGCACCAAACAGGGAATTGATGCCCTTAAAAGAATACGCGTGCTGTGTCGAGTCTTTGCACGATGCCAACAGGATGTCCTCCACTTCTTAGGAAAGGTGATGATGTGCTTGAGCTAGCCATTCAGCATCCACGTCATCAGGGCGAAGGACTGGAGATTGGGATGGAGAAGGATCCCACCCTCCTGTGAGAGCAAATTTGGGTCCTGACCCAGAGGTATGGGGGCCGCTTGGGACAGCTGTAGGAGCAGAAGGAACCAACACCTGTCCGACTGAACTTTGAGCAAGGTCTTGGGAACCAGCGGAGTAGGTGGGTATGCATACAACAGACTCCCAGACCAAGACAGGAGAAAAGCATTCACCGCCACTCATTCTGGAGCCAGCCTCCAGGAGCAGAAGAGTGGTAACTGTGCATTCTCGGAGCTGGCAAAGAGATCTAACACCGAGGTCCCCCAATGCCAAAAAAGGGAGTTGGCCACCTCTGGGCTGAGGCACCACTCGTGGGGCTGAAGGACTCTGCTGAGTCAATCTCCAGAATACCTTTGCATGGTAGGTAGATCACAGGAGGATCATGCCCTTCTCCGTGGCGAAGATCCACAGGCGAACTGCCTCCAAACAGAGGTGGTACAGGTCCCTACCTCCCTGCTTGTTGATGTAAAACATCACTACTTGGTTGTCCATCTGTACAAGCACAACCTGGCCCACCAAGTAGGTCTGGAACACCAGGAGGGTGTTTGTCACCACTGTGAGTTCCAGGAGGTTAATCTAGAGGGCACCTTCCTCCCGAGTCCATGCACCCTGCGACTGCAGGCTATCGTACTGGGTTCCCCAGTCAAGTTTGGAAGTGTCCGTGGTCAGAATGCATTGGACCAGTGGACCCTGCAAGGGAAGGCCAGACACGAGGTTCTGTCCATTCTGTCACCAGGCGAGACAGGCTGCCAGGGATTGGGTGATCTGGACACGATCCTCCATTTGGCCCGTTGCCTGAGTCCATTGAGAGCTGAGGGTCCACTGAGCTTGCTGCATCTGGAGACAGGCCTACGGGGTTACGTGAACCGTCAAGGTCATGTGCCCCAAGAGGCATAGCAGGAGACAAGTGGACGTCGATGAGCGACCCTGAACATCTCTTGCTAGGGTTGCCAGACACTGCGCCCAGTCTAGAGGGAAGAAGGCTCTGGCCTGGGTCGAGTCCAGAAGGGACTATGAACTCCAGGTTCTGGGTCAGGAGCAGATGCGATTTTGGAAAGTTGATCACAAACCCCAGATGTTGCAGCATCAGTATGGTGCACTGGGCCATGTTGGCGTGCCTTCTCTGGTGAGTTGTCTTTCAGAAGTCAGTCATCCAGATAAAGGAAGATGAAGACTCCCTGTAAGCATAGGTCAGCAGCCACCACCGCCAGGCATTTAGTGAACACTCTGGGGGACGAGGAGAGGTCGAAGGGGAGCACCCTGTACTGGTAGTGGCAGCCTCCGATGACAAAGAGGAGGTACTGGTGGTGCAGGAGATGGATCAAGATGTGGGTATAGGCATCTTTGAAATCCAAGGAGCATGGCCAATCTCCTCGCACGAAGTAAGGCAGCAATATTCCAAGGGATAGCATCTTGAACTTCTCCTTGACCGGAAAGCAGTTCAGGTCCCACAGATCCAGGATGGGCAGGAAGCTGCCTGTCTTTTTTGGGATGAGGAAGTACCGGGAGTAGAACACCTTGCTCTAGAAGGGCTGAGGTACTGGCTTCACTGCCCAATCCTCAAATAGAGACTCGAGTTCCTTCTGCAGGAGCTCTCTGTACAGGGAAGTCATGGAAAGTTCCCCTGGAAAAAAGGGATGAGGCATCTGGTCGAAGTGCTGAAGGTAATCTTCCCACACCTGCAGCACCCAAGTGTCAATGGTGATTCCCAGCCAGAGGTGTGCAAAGTGGACCTGCCATCCTCCCATGTGCCTTGGGCCCTGGCCCTCTGGGAGAAGACAGGCTATGCCCAAGGAGTACAAAAAAAACCCCAGGCTGTGGCTGGGGCGCTGTTTGGGGCTGGGGGATTTCTGCTTACAGGGGCTGTGCCCCTGGCCCTTGGCCTGCTGACCCTGTTGGGGAGCTTGATAGGCTGGAAACTGGGGACATTTTCTGTAAGCGTTCTTGGCCTTTGGGTGGAAGGCTTTTTCCATGGAGCCTTCTGATGAGAAGGGTCAGCTGTCTTCTGGGATAGCCTAGTCCTGGTCAAGAACTCTGTCTCCAATTCAGCTGCCTTGTCGGTCATGGGCTTTCCGAAGAGGTTCTCGCCTCAGCACCCATTGCTCCAAGTCCGAGGACTGTAGCCAAGACAGGCGGCGGGCACTAATGCCCACTATAGCTACATGAGCTAGACTCAAAGCTGTCAAAGGCTGTGTGAGTCTGGAATTTGGAGCATTCCTTGACTGAGCAAATGAGGGTCTGGAAGTGCTGAAGAGGTTCACCCATCAGTCCAGCTGAGAACCCGACGAGCTCTTCCGTCATTTCCCTCAGTTACAGGCCAATTTACAGCTGGTAACCTGGATTTGGGCTGCGAGCATCGAGCCCTGGTAGCACTTTCTGCCAAAGCAGAAAGTACGGGCCTCCTTACCAGGATGCACCGAGGGGTGCGTCTTCTGACTCTTTATCCAACACATGGCCGGCAGCTGTGTCTTCTGGAAGACGTGGCTCTTGCCAACTTGATACTGGGAATCGAGTCACTGGCTCACTATTGGCATCATCACCAGAATCTCCCACATCCTGAACAGCAAGCACTCCAGGATGGGGGGAATTGGCACCATCAGAGCCTCCTTTGGAGGGGCCTCATACTGGAGAATCTTGAAGTCCTCAGCATGAGGCTCGTCCTCCGGCTCCACCACAAAGGCCAGAGCCTGCAACATCCCCTAGACAAAGTCAAGAAACATGAGTCCTTGGGCGGGGACCTCTGGTGCTCCTGAGGGGAGAGATGGCTCAGAGGGGACATCCCTGTGCAGCACGGTGTCAGGTGAATCGGAGCTGGATGAGACCTCGAGTCCTGGGCAGGCATCAGGTCGATGAGCCGCCAATGCCGAGGAAGAGCAATGTTCCTGATACGCCAACCCCAAGGTACTTGGGAGCGAGTCGCGCCTCGAGTAGGAGGCCAACCGCCACAGCACTGAACAGGCAAACCGCTCCAGCACCGGCTGGACGTCCTCTGAGGAGGTTCTCGTGGTAGAGGGTCCCGTTGTCGGCACCGAGGACCAAGAGACTCTGGGCATTGGGCCCTGCTTTGCTTCAAGGAAGGCAGCCAGGTTGCATTACAAGGCTGCCATCCTGGCCTCAATGCCAGTAGGCTTCGCAGTGGCCAGTTCGGGCTTCAATGGAATCAAGCCCAAAGCTGGCTCCCTCGAAGGGGAATCACCAATGGTGATCACATTGGAGGACCCGGCCCGATCCTCCAACAGAATATAAGAACATAAGAACATAAGATATGCCATACTGAGTCAGACCAAGGTCCATCGAGCCCAGTATCCTATTTCCAACAGTGGCCAATCTAGGTCATACGTACCTAGCAGTTTCCCCAAAAGACACAGGTTCTGCAATGCTTGTACTAGGTCAAGCATTGATATCCTGGGTCCCTTCTTAATAATGGTTTATGGACCTTTCCTCCAGGAACTTGTCCAACCCTTTTTTAAACCCAGCTACACTAACAGCCTTTACTACATCCTCCGGTAACAAATTCCAGAGTTTGATTACACGTTGAGTGAAAAAATATTTTCTTTTATTAGTCTTAAATAGTTTACCCCGTAGCTTCATTGCATGTCCCCTAGTCTTTCTATATTCTGATAACGTAGACAGTCGATCTACGCTTACCCGTTCCACTCCGTTCATTAATTTATAGACTTCTATCATATCTCCCCTCAGCCGTCTCTTTTCCAGGTTAAAGAGCCCTAACCTTTTTAGCCTTTCTTCATAGGAGTATCCTTCCATCCCCTTTACCATTTTGGTGGCTCTTCTCTGAACCTTTTCTAATAACGCTATATCCTTTTTAAGATACGGCAGCCAGAATTGCACACAATATTCAAGGTGCGGTCTCACCATGGAACGGTATAGAGGCATTATAATATCTTTTGTTTTATTTTCCATTCCTTTCCTTATGATACCTAGCATTCTATTTGCTCTCTTGGCTGCCGCTGCACACTGGGCCGAGGGTTTTAACATGTTATCCACAATGACGCCTAAATCTTTTTCCTGGGTGGTGGTTCCTAATGTGGAACCTTGCATCGTGTAACCATAGTTTGGGTTGTTCTTCCCTAGGTGCATAACTTTGCACTTGTCCACATTAAATTTCATCTGCCATTTTGATGCCCAGTCTTCCAATTTATCAAGATCCTCTTGCAATTTTCCACAATCCTCTTGGGTTTTAACAACTTTAAATAGTTTTGTGTCATCTGCAAATTTGATAACCTCACTCGTTATTCCACTTTCCAGGTCATTTATGAATATGTCAAAAAGCAGCAGACCCAGCACAGATCCCTGGGGTACACCACTATTCACCTTTCTCCATTGGGAGAATTGGCCATTTAGACCAACCCTCTGCTTTCTATCTTTTAACCAGTTCCTGATCCACAGTAGTACACTGCCTCCTATCCCATGACTCTTTAGTTTTGCCAAAAGTCTCTGATGAGGGAACTTGTCAAAGGCTTTCTGAAAGTCCAGATACACTATATCAACCGACTCACCTTTGTCCACCTGTTTATTCACACTTTCAAAAAAACATAACAGATTAGTAAGACAAGACCTTCCTTGTCTAAAGCCATGTTGGCTGTCTCCCATTAGGCCATGACTATCTACATGCTGAGTAATTTTATTCTTTATGATGGTTTCTATCATTTTTCCCGGTACTGACATGAGGCTCACCGGTCTGTAGTTTCCCGGATCACCCCTCGAACCCTTTTTAAAAATTGGTGTTACATTGGCGATCCGCCAATCTTCAGGTATTAGAGATGATTTTAATGATAGTTCACAGATTACTAATAGCAGGTCTGCAATCTCATATTTCTGTTCTTTCAACACCCTTGGATGTATACCATCCGGCCCAGGTGATTTGCTACTCTTCAGTTTATCTAACAGTTGTAATACATCTTCCCGATGTATCGATATTTCCTTCAATTCTTCCGCACCTTTAAATACCACTTCAGTCATGGGTAACATCCCTACATCTTCCTCAGTAAAGACCGAAGAAAGAATTCATTCAGTCTCTCCGCTATCGCCTTGTCGCCTCTTAGTGCCCCTTTAACTCCTCTATCATCTAATGGTCCAACTGACTCTCTCACAGGTTTTTTGCTACGAATGTACTTGAAAAAAAATCTTTATTTCGTGTTTTTGCTTCCGCAGCAAGCTTCTTCTCAAATTCTCCCTTTGCCTTCTTTATCAATGCCTTGCATTTGACCTGCCAGTGCTTGTGCTGTTTCCAGGTTTCATCGTTTGGCTCTTTTTTTCCATTTCCTGAAAGATGCTTTTTTGGCAACAACAGCCTCTCTGACCTCACCTTTAAACCATGCTGGCAGTTTTTTGGACTTCCTTCCACTTTTCTTAAAGCGTGGAATACAGCTGGTCTGGGCTTCCAAGATAGTATTTTTCAACAACACCCAAGCTTGATGTAAGTCTTTAACCTTTGCAACTGCTCCTTTTAGTTTTTTCTTAACTATTTTCCTCATTTTATCATAGTCTCCCTTTCGAAAGTTAAAAGGTAGTACTGTGGATTTCCTTACTATCCCTCATGCCCAGTGACTTGGATTAAGGCAACAAAGTCAAACTTCATCCCAACCATACACAACATAGTGCAAGGTGCACTAACGCAAGGAATAATGCCAGAACAGCTAAAACTCACCACAATAAGACCTATACCAAAGAAATCCCCTCTCGACAAGGGCAACCCAGCAGCATACAGACCGATTTCAAGCATCCCCCTCCTCGCAAAGATAATTGAAAAGGCAGTACAGCATTAGCTCCAAGAACACATAGACAACCACTCTCAGCTAGACATCAATCAACATGGCTTCCGCCCCAACCACGGAGTCGAAACGCTCCTGTTATACCTATTTAACGACATACTACACACCATAGACAACAGAAAGCACGGAGTTCTCATGATCTTCATTGACAGTTCATCAGCATTTGACACAGTGGACCATGGAACCCTACTAGCAAGACTACAGAACATCGGACTGCACGGAACCACTCTCAGGTGGTTCCAATCCTATCTAACAGACAGACAGATACAGGTTAAGATCGGAACCAACACATCCCAACCAATAAAGGTCACACAAGGAGTACTGCAAGGATCTGCCCTATCGGCTCTCTCATTCAACCTCTATATCCAGCCTATATGCAACAACAATAAGAGACCACAAGATAAAATACACCATATATGCTGATGATATAATGATCTACACTCCATTCACGCTTGACAACCCAGACCACACAAAGATAACAGAATGCCTCTGTCACATGAACAGATGGTTCCAAGACAACAACATGACCATAAACTACAACAAGACCGAGGCCCTAATCATCACACAAAATGAAAACTTCATCCCTCCAATCAACAAGATAGACAACACAACCATACCCATACAACCAGAAGTGAAATACCTCGGAGTGACGCTAGACAAAGAGCTGAACCTGCAGGCGCACATCAGCAGAACCACCAAAAACGCATATCACAGGATGAGCCTAGTACGACGCCTCAAGCCCTTACTATCACAGGAGCACTTCCGCACAGTATGCCAGGCTCTACTACCCCAATACTAGACTTCTGCAACCCAATATATCTCGGCCTAACAAAGCAGACCCTAAGACCACTACAGCTGGCACAAAACACAGCAGCACGCATAATAGCTGGCACCACAAGAAACGAACACATCACACCCACTCTAAAAGATCTCCACTGGTTACCAATCAGCTCACGCATCAAATACAAAACAGTCATTAACTTATTCAAAATCAAACACCAATTATCAGCATTCAGCCTACATCCACTCATCCAACCAGACAACAACGCAAGACCGAGGAGGAGGGGTACAGCCAACCGCGTTAACACACCAAAAGACATAAACAAGATACACAAAAGACACTGAGAAATGAGCCATATCAACGGCAGCACCTTCAATCTGGAACTCACTCCCCGATGAACTTCGCTCAAGAATGGACATTAAAGACTTTAGGAAGCTGCTCAAGACTACCCTATTCAGGGAGCACTACGGGGATGTCACCTAAGCAACCCAATGGACAACAACAGAATCAAACCCCCATCCCCCCCCCAACTCACACAAATTTGAATGCAAATTTATGTTGTACATAGTATTGTATATAGCGCACACTGTAAATAGACCCACAAGAATCAACGACACACTACAACTACACACACGCACCGACCATTGCATGCCCACACTTAACACATTGTCTGTCGACTGTTTGCTGTGCGGGCTGCCTTGATTGAAGGATAAGGCGGGATAGAAATCAATTTAAATAAAAAAAATAAAATAAACATGGTATGAGTCTCCTCCCACCAGGATAGCTTTGACAGCCGCTCCCAGTCATCACCCTTGGCTTCACATTGAAGATTCCGAGTCCGGATGCATGAAGTCTTATCCCCGGCAACAGGATCGGACTTTGATGCAGACGGACAACTCCCGGTCTGAGGCTCCGAAACCTTGGGGCTTGGATCGAGCACATGCATGCGACATTGAGTTGTCAGATGCAGTTCCTGAGGGCAGCAATTCCGTACTCTATGCCGGCTCCACAACATTTGAGCCAAACACCTCCCCCCGCTGCTTTTCACGATTCCTCCGGCTCTTGCTTGACATCTGCAGGTAGAATAGGCAAGTGGAGTTGTCGTGATCCGCACCGAGGCATTTGCCACAGTCCTAAAAAAACACTGACCAAAGACATAGCGGGGAAAACGGCGCCTACGCGATGAAATTCAGACGTCTTGGTCAGGTAGGGTGAGAGAAAAAACCCATGCAACAAAAAGCAAAAGGAAAAGGAGAACCTGAGAAAATGTGATGCTAAGGTGAGGGCAGACTCGGGCAGCGAGAAGGTGATTGAATACCAACTGGTAGAAAAATGAGCGCAAAAAAACACTAAATAAAAAAGAAGGAAAATCCACTTTATTGGGGATGAGAGACAGGACATCTGCAGGGCTCCACGGAAAAAGAAGACTGAGGTAAGATGGCACTCTTTGGCGGGAAGGTGACCACACATGCACGGTCTAACTCCCAAAGGCTTTCTTTGAAAGCTGGGGAGTGAATCTGTGCGGGCTCTGTCGATGCTAACATCACCCATATGTGAGGACTGATTCCTGCTTGTTCCCAGAGAAAGTACAGACCAGCGCTGAGCAGAAGAACTGAAAACCAATGAACAGGTGCGAGCTAAATCAACATGAATTACTTTATTTCTATATCTCTTTTCTAATTGCAGTGTACAGCGAAAGGTGAGAGAGAGGGAGATATGATAGAGATATTTAAATACCTCCATGGTATAAATTCACAGGAGGAGAGCTTCTTTCAGTTGAAAGGAAACTCTGAAGAGGCCATGGGATAACGGCAAAAGCGCATAAATTCAGGAGTAATCTATAGAAATATTTCTTTATGGGCTTCAAGCAGAGATGGTGGAGACAAGAACTATTTCTGAATTCAAGAATGCATGGGCCAAGCACAGAGGAACTTTAAGAGAGGAAGGACTGTAGAGCTTAGTAGCTGGTGTGGATGGGAGACTGGATAGGCCATTTGGTCTTTATCTGCTGTCATTTTCTATGTTTCTAGGTGAATCTTCGACCTGTTAGCTTCAAGGCATTTCCTCTACTCTTGCCGCAACAGAGCAACTCGCTCTCTTTTCCTCTGTCTCTTCCTCCCTTCTGGTCCCCATTAAGACCCAGCCACTCACTTTTTTAGCCACTGTCCCTCCCTGCTGGTTCCATCTTGATGCAGCCAGTCCCTCCCTCTTGCTCCCATGCAACTCAGTCACTCACTCACACTGCGCTGTCCCTCCTTCCTAGTCCCCATCATAATGCAGTCGCTAGCTCTCTTTGCCACTGTCTGCCCCTCCCTCCCAGATCCCATCATGACAAAGTCATTAGCTATTTTATTTATTTATAAATTGTCTTTTCTTTTAATTTACACTTTGTTAACGGTTTTAATTTTAACAATACAAATAAATCAAAAACAAGAAATGTTTAAAACTTAATATAAAAAAAACAAATTGCCAATCACAGCCCACATCACCAGTGAAGGACAATAAAAAAAGGAGAGCACCAAATGGAAACATTCAACCCCCAAACCCACTCCAAAGTCCTTTTGCCTTCTTTAATAAAGAGGTGCAAAACTGTGAGTTCAGTTCCACACAAGAGGGGCAGTAAAATCTCTCTTCCTCCTTTTCTGTCCTCATAGAGCGGTGGGAAAGAATTTGATCAGCAGCGCGGGTTGCATTTTCATGCCCTGAAGAGCCTATGTGCGTTCATTTCTAGATGTAATATCTTCTTCCTAGAGGCACTGGTGAGCAGGGAAGGTGAAGGCAGCCGCCGGCATGAATACTATTCAGTGCAGCTTTTTTGTTTTTTTGTACATGTCGATCTGCTGGACCAGCAGGAAATGAATGGGCTGGGGTAACCATTTAAATCTGCTGCCCAGATGGGTGGTTTGTCTTGGTCTGGCACCTCAGCTGAGACCTGTCCATCTTGGGAGACCCTGCCAGTAGTTAAACTACCGATAGTTTAGCTCTCAGCATCACTGATGCACACAAGCCCTCACAGCACAAGCTGCAAACCAAGTGAGAGTCTCAAATGATATGGTATTGTAAACCGCTCTGATGCCTTGGCCTGAGCGGTATATCAAATGATTAAACATAAACATAAACTTAACTTGTACAGCACTGGAATTTCCTCCAGCTCACTTCCTGGCTTCCTCTATATGACTACAGCAGCATTCCAGTGCCCACTCCCTACAGCCTTCCCACTGGCTGGATCCTACACAGAGTCTGTGACTAGAGCAGCATTCCAGTGCTCCACCCCCACAGCCTTCCCATTGGCTGGATCCTACCCACAGTCTGTGACTAGAGCAGCATTCCAGTGCTCCACCCCCACAGCCTTCCCATTGGCTGGATCCTACACACAGTCTGTGACTAGAGCAGCATTCCAGTGCTCCACCCCCACAGCCTTTCCATTGGCTGGATCCCACACACAGTCGGTAACTAGAGCAGCATTCCAGTGCTCCACCCCCACAATCTTCCCATTGGCTAGATCCTACCCATAGTCTCTGCAGCTACTTAGATTGACAGCAGGAAGGGCAGTCTCACACGTCACTAACACATGTTGGAAGATTAGAAAATTGCAGATAGAGATTTTAAATTCTGAAAAATATCCAGAAATGTTTCAAGCTTTCAGACATCAATGTAAAAATTAGTAAAATCCTGAAAAACGCTAGACAGTTGTGAATCCTGATCTCCTGAATACAGAACTCATTTGACACAGCCCTCCTAAATTGGGACCCTAGGTATGTCTAGCTTGCCAGTGCCTTAATGTAGCCCTGCCCATGGCAATAGAATTATTTGGCAGTACCATCCTGTCCACTAAGAGGCTGCCTAGGGCAGCAGACCATGGTAGGCGACCTGACTCCATTTTGAAAGCAGCGGCTTTGTGCTGCCACTTTCAAAACAGAGTCAAGTCATGGCCGCCCCTGAATCTACCTCTTCCATCTTGCAGCAGCAGCGGCACAAAACAGAGTTGGGCTGCTGCTGCCGCAAGATGAGAAAATGGATTTGGGGGGGCAGCGGGGGCACGACAGCAGCATCAGCAAGGGAGGGCGACAGTGGGAAGGGGATGCCAGTGACAGGGGTGGTGACAGTGGCAGCAGGAGAGGGTGGCAGTGGGAAGGGGATGTTAGCAGCAGGGGGGTGATGGCGGCAGCGGCAGAAGGGGAGGGCGGCAGTGGGAAGGGGATGCCAATGACAGGGGGAGTGGCAGCGGCAGCAACAGCAGGGGGAGGGCAGTAGTTGCCAGGGGATGCCAGCGGCAGGGGGGATGGTGGCAGCAGCTGCAGAGGGAGGGTGGCAGTGGGAGAGTGATGCCAGCAGCAGGGGGTGGTGGCAGCAGCACCAGGGAGGGCAACAGTTGGAGGAGGATGCCAGTGGCAGGGGGTGTGGCGGCAGCAGCAACAGGGAGGGCAGCAGTGGGAGGGGGATGCCAGTGGCAGGGGGTGTGGTGGCAGCAGCAACAGGGGGAGGCAGCAGAGGGAGGGGGATGCCAGTTGAGGAGGGGGGTGGCGGTAGCAGCAGCAGTGGGAGGGGGATGCCAGTGGCAGGGAGGGTGGTGGCAGCAGCAGCAGGGGGTGGGCATCAATGGGAGGAGGATGCCAGCAGCAGGGTGGGTGGCGGCAGCAGCAGCAGGGAGAGGGCGGCAGTGGGAGGTAATGGCAGCAGCAGCAGGGGAAGACAGCAGTGGAAGGGAGATGCCAGCAGCAGGGTGGGTAGCAGCAGCAGCAGGGAGAGGGCGGCAGTGGGAGGGGGGATGCCAGTTGCAGTGGGAGGTAATGGCAGCAGCAGCAGGGGAAGACAGCAGTGGAAGGGGGATGCCAGCAGCAGGGGGGTGGCACCAGCAGGAGCTGGGGGCGGCGCTGCGGGAGCTTCTGCCTGGGGCGGCAGAAACCCATGGGCCACCCTTGGCCAGTATACATAGCAACCACTAAGAAAACAGTAAAATTCAGACATTAGCTTCACAGTAAAATTAACAGCAAATACAAATGAAATCTATATGTGCATAATTTGAACTGCAGTACATGGCAGCTAAGGCATTATTAGTAATCCCTGTAGCTGAGGGTGGTGCAGAATTCTGTGGTTATGCAGTTTCGGGGGAGTGCGGTCAAATGAGGAGTAGTTTAGGGGGTAAGGTATTCTGCAGGGTGGAGTGCAGTTGAAGGGATGAGTAGATTTTGTGGGTGGTAGATCTTTGGGGTGGGGAAAATGTTGGGGGGAGGATAACTGGCAAGATGGTAACACAGGGGTAGGGTTTCAGGGTGGGGCAGTGTGCAGAACAGTGGGACAATTGTGTGGGGTAATTTTATGGGTGAGGCAATTTGCGGGATGGTAGGGGAGTTGTGTGTCTTTTTCCCATTTTTCCCACCTGCCAAGTTAAAATTTTCCATTCGGCTGAATTTTCGGAGAGTTATTTTGTCGTCCACAGACAGACAGACATTCTTGACACCTTTTATATAATTCTTTTCAACTTTCTTTGGGCTGGAAAGAATTAAAATGCATATATGGCAATATCGGTCTGTCTCTTATTTTTCCACTAAATGCCGTAGGTGAAAGCGAGGCTGAAGAAATGGTGCTGGAACGGCACGAAGAGTCGGCCACTGAAGGGCATGCAAATCACTGAGCACGCCCAATGAATGTGAGGCTCTCGGGGTGCTCCAGATGCACCTGACAAACCTGATCTAGTCCTGGGTTTACCCCATTGCATGCAGGGACTCATAGTCATGCTTTTCTTACGGCATGCAATTGAGAAATCAGAACTACATATCCCTGTATGCAACGGGAGTAAACCCAAGACTGGATCAAGCCTGTTGGGCACATCAGGAGCCAGATGGCAACTCTATGTGGTGCCTCTGGTCAGCAGACAGTCTGTCAGGATAACAAATATCATATGTGCAATCTTCATGTCTTTCTGAAGAAGACCCTGCCCAAACATCAACCTATCAAGCTGAAATGCACTGCAGTTAGGGTTAGGGTTGCCAACTGGCTCCAGATGCGCCCGACAAGCTTGATCCAGTCCTGGGTCTACCCCATTGCATGCAGGGACATGTAGTCTTGTTTTTCCTATGGAGTGCAATGGAGAAATCAGAACTACATGTCCCTGCATGCAATGGGGTAAACCCAGGACTGGATCAAGCCTGTCGGGCGCATCTGGAGCCAGTTGGTAACCGTAGTTAGGGTTGCCAACTGGCTCCAGATGCGCCCGACAGGCTTGATCCAGTCCTGGGTTTACTCCTTGCATGCAGGGACATGTAGTTCCGATTTCTCCATTGCACTCCATAAGAAAAGCAAGACTACAAGTCCCTGCATGCAATGGGGTAAACACAGAACTGGATCAAGCCTGTCGGGAGCATCAGGAGCCAGTTGGCAACCCTAACTGCAGTCCAAGTGATTTAAAGCAGAATGCTGAAAATGGACACATTTTTCTTGAGAGAAAAGGAAAAAAAACAAGCATCAGAGAACAGGGAAGAGATGTGGGAAGATGTGGGAACTCAAAAACTGTGACAGAAGAATTGCCATCTTCAGTGGGACTAGGCTAAGTGCTCACCAAAACAGGCCTGGCTTTCAGAATAGGCAAAATATGCAAATTAAGTAGGGTTACCAACTGGCTCCAGATGCGCCCGACAGGCTTGATCCAGTTCTGGATTTACCCTATTGCATGCAGGGACATGTAGTTCTGATTTTTCCATTACACTCCATAAGAAAAACAAGACTACATGTCCCTGCATGCAATGGGGTAGACCCAGGACTGGATCAAGCTTGTCGGGCGCATCTGGAGCCAGTTGGCAACCCTAAAATTAAGAGGCTTTTCAAACTAACTACACACAAATATATCTTAACTATTTACCGGGGGTATCCTGAGAGGAAGCCATGAACCTGGAAACGAGAACCACGGTTCATCTCAATGGCTTCCCACCTGAAATTCAACATAGAGTGACTGACATAAGTCCAGGTCAACTGGCTTATATCAAACACTCTTACATACTGTCTGTTTATTTCTGTTTTTCATAATTTCCTATATCACATTGTAATCTGGCAAGGATAAGTTTGCTTTGGATTGATGGTCACCAGACCTAAAGGTTACTCCTGCTTGGCCTTCAAAGGGTGCTAAGGAGTTATGATGCTTACGTCTTTCTTATAAAGTACGCATGGGGTGCCATCACTGCAATCTCCCAATCCCTAGATCTAAGGAGGCGCATCAAAGTTTGAAATATGCATATTAATTACGGTTAAGAACGTATCATAAGAGGGAAGCATCCAGGAATACTTATATTTTGGGCTGTTAACCTAAAATAATTTTAAGTAAACAGTGACTGCAAGTAGAGATCTACCAGTGACCAGTTGAGGGATGAAAAGGGAACAAGGGTAGATTGTATTTATTTTTTAATGTATTTTGCCCATCCTGACATGATAAGTCCCAGGATGTGTTAAAATCAATATACAAAAAACATAAAACACAATCCTATTATAATCCGAAGCCACTCTCAGATCCCCCCCCCCCCCCAAAGCCACTAATAAAGTGTTACAAGGACCTAAACGAGGAGGAGAGCAAGGTAAAATCAGCTTTAAAAAGGCTGAGACACAGGCAAGGAAGGCGTCTATAGACCTACCCTCAACACATACATTGGGATCCATGCATGGTACCCTCAGGCTGCCGCACTTGGATGAAGACAGACAGAAGCAACACAAACCCGTTGTGCTGTCCTTCTCATTCATCACCACAACGATGGATAACAAGCCGTACCTGTTCTTGTCACCTCTCTATAAACCCAACATCTTCTATGATCAATCAAACCTAAAAATACATTCCAGTGCGACAACAGCACTGCGGGGATGAGAACAACTTGGTTGTGATCAGAAGAACTAAACATGTTATAGGCAAACTGTTCAGGAAGTGTCGCCGTACTCATCTGAAGTTCATGATGGCCAGCTCGTCGGGCTCCTGATCCCCAGATATTGCATAGATTGATGCATTGTAGCTATTAAAGTTTCAAACCATGGGTGCATATATGTAGCATGACATTTGATGTGTTAGAATTGTTATCAAAGACTGCAACCCTTCAGAAAGAGAGCATGTATCACCGCAAGAAAGGAGACAAACAGAAATGAAAAGAAAGAGACAACCAGAAAGGAAGAAAGGAAGATGTAGAAATGGGGAGGAGAGACTTACAAACATGGAGTGAAGGAAGAGGAGAAAGAAAGGGAAAGGAAAGCCTATAGGTAGACACAAAGTGTGAGGGAAAGGAAAAAGGAGAGAGAAGCAAAAAAAGAAGGGAGACTTTTAGAGAGGAAGACCTAGGAAAGGGACAACAGAGAAGGAGAAAGAAGAGATAGGAAGTCACAGAGATGGGAAGAGAGAGAAAGAAAGAAGGTAGGGGAGTCAAACTGAGAGAAATGGAGAACGACAGACGATTGAGCAAACAGAAAAAAGAAAAGTCATACACATCGAATCAGGGCCAGACTTCCACTAGGTGGCTGCCTAGGGTGGCATACCTCTGTGAACAGCAGAGCACGGTGCTCGCGACAGGCTATGTGCTTCACTGAGCCATCCCACCCCCCACCAACCCAACTGGCTGGGCCAGCCCTGCATCAGACATAGCAAAGGTCTGTCTCTAAGCATGAAATGAAAGAAACCCCTTGATAAATTAAACATCTAGGGCCCTGAAGAGATAACCTGGATATTCAATGCTGCGGCCATATGCCGCCCTGGCACTGAATATCCTGGTTTGCCCCCAGTCTCTGCCACCGCAGCAGCTAACCACGCAGCGGCGATATTGAGCCACTGCCCAGTTGGCTTCCACGGGTAAATATAGGCCAGCTTTTGCTGCACCTATCTTTACCCATGGGTCACTAACCAGGCAGCGGTGCAATATCACCGCTGCCCGGTTAGCGACAGATGCCACCTCCAAAATGCCCACGACATGCCCTGATGATACATGGTTAGCATCAAGGTGTGTAGCGGTGTTAATCGAGGATATTCAGCGGAATCTGAATATCTCTCAGTCTACAGGTGTGTATATGTATGTGTGTGTATGTGTGTATGTGTGTGTATGTGTGTATGTGTTTGTGTCTGTGTTTGCTCTGTGTGTGGATCTCACAGTTAAACCACAGGATGCCACTGTCTCAAGGCAACAGGCATCGCTGTGTTTCTCCACCATGAACAGGCAGCATACATGCCAACCAGAAGTAAAGTATATGCTTTAGTCACTGGGCATCACTACATACAGCATAGGCGGCAGGTGGACCTCTGGGCCATGACCCAATATAGCATCAACAATTAGAAAAATTAAGGGCAAGGCTGAAAATTGGTTTGTCTGGCCTCTCCAGGCAAAAGGTTGTTCCGCTACCCCTGGTACTATATAGCAACCATTAAACACACTATAAAGAAAAAGTTCCAGCCTCGAATTGGAATGTTACAAGATGCTCAAGGTTCTATGTTGAATGATGCTGAGAAGATCAAGAAAAGGTGGAAGGAATATACAGAGTTTTTATATGATAAAGATCAAGTGGACCAACAGCCGTTTCAACCTATACCTTATGATCAGGAACCATTGGTGATGAAAGAAGAAGTTGAAGCAGCATTGAAAGCCTTATCAAAGAACAAAGCACCAGGCATTGATAGCATTCCCATAGAAGTATTACAGCAATCTGATGCAGCTGTTACCGTACTTAAAGGCTCTGCCAAGAAATATGGAAGACAACATCATGGCCAACTGACTGGAAAAGATCTGTGTTTATACCAATACTAAAGAAAGGTGATCCAACGGACTGTGGAAATTATCGCACAATCGCTCTGATCCCACATGCCAGCAAGATTCTACTGAAGATTATTCAAAAGAGACTACAGCCATACCTAGAACAAGAACTACCTGAAGTGCAAGCAGGGTTCAGGAAAGGACGAGGAACGAGAGACATCATTGCGGATGTGAGATGGATCCTTGAAAAGACTAAAGAATACCAAAAGGATATCTATTTGTGCTTTATCGACTATAGCAAGGCTTTTGACTGTGTAAACCATGAGAAACTCTGGGCCACGTTAAGAAGCATGGGTATACCAGAACACCTGATCGTTCTCTTGCGCAATCTGTACATTGATCAAGAAGCAACAGTTCGAACGGAACAAGGAGAAACAGAATGGTTTAAAATAAGCAAAGGTGTAAGACAAGGCTGCATACTTTCCCCCTACCTGTTTAATTTATATGCAGAACAAATCATCAGAGAAGCAGGACTGTATGAAGACCACAGAGGTGTGAAGATTGGTGGAAGACTCATCAACAACCTTCGCTATGCTGATGATACCACATTACTGGCTGAAAGTGAAGATGATCTGAAACATTTGCTTCTCACAATCAAAGAACATAGTCTCAAAATGGGCCTGCACCTTAATGTAAAGAAGACAAAGATCATGACAACTGGCATAATCAACAGGTTCATCGTTGAAGGAGAAGAAATTGAAATCGTGAACAACTTTAACCTACTTGGATCAACTATCAATAAAGAAGCAACAAGCAGTCAAGAAATCAGACGACGCATTGCTCTTGGCAGAATGGCTATGAAAGACCTAGATAAGATTCTCAAGAGCAGAGATGTCTCTCTCCATACAAAGATTCGACTTGTTCAAGCCATGGTATTTTCAATAACATCATATGGATGTGAAAGCTGGACAGTGAAAAAGACAGACAGGAAGAAAATTGATGCCTTTGAATTATGGTGCTGGCGGCGAATACTGTGTATACCATGGACTGCCCGAAGAACAAACCAGTCGGTACTAGAGGAGATCAAACCTAAGCTTTCTTTAGAAGCTCAGATGACAAGACTTCGACTTTCATACTTCGGACACATCATGCGAAGAGAAAGATCATTAGAGAAAGACATCATGCTTGGCAAGATAGAAGGTCAACGCAAAAGAGGAAGGCCAGCAATGAGATGGATCGCTACAATAACAGCAGCTACGGGTACCAGTCTGTCAACAATGAGCCGCCTGACTGAAGACCGAACACAATTTAGGATAGCTATCCAGAGGGTCGCCATGAGTCGACTCCGACTCGACGGCACTTAACAACAACAACAAAGTTTCAGTCACTAGGTCTCACAGTAGAATTTACAGCAAAGAAAATGAAATACACATCAGAATCATAACAGATCTCAGACCTAAGGGAGTTCTTTGGGCACAATTTTCTATCATGCAATGATATGGCTAAAGTTAGATTAATATCCTTGACGGCTAAATTCCAGATGATGTATAAGGAAATGAATAGGTTAAAGGGAGATATTATTTTCCTCCAAGAGACCCATTTAAGAGTACGAGATGAACGAAGATTGGCAAACAATAAATATCAGGCACAAGGGTATGCTTCCAACCATATAGAAAAAAAGAAAGGGGGCACTGGAATATTACTTGTGTGCCACTTCCAACAGCAAGGGATGGTGGTGAAGGGAGACAGAGAAGAATGAACAACTCCTACTTTTGGCGGATGACACGGAAAAGACCTTTGACCGAGTGTCTTGGCCTTTCCTCTTCCAGATATTGAGGAAACTGGGGATTGGAGAAAACTATTTTAGTTGGATTAAGATATTATAGAACCAATCACAAGCGAGTCTGAGAATTAATGGAGAATACATGAAACCCTTTGAGTTAGACCGTGGAACACGCCAAGGCTGCCCGATATCCCCAATACTATTTGTACTATCTATGGAACCATTAGCCCAATGGGTGAGAGTGTGTGAGGTGATTTGGGGAGTCAAATGGGGCCAACAGGAAAATAAAGTTTAATTATTTGCTGACAATTTGTTGTTTATGCTCACCTCTCCTGTGCAGTCCTTGAAAGCCTTAACTGAGGAATTGGATGCATAAGGAGGGATCTCAGGATTCAGAATGAATGCCACCAAGCCTGAAATATTAAATGTTTCTCTCCCACGGGATTTTTGTTCTCGGATTAAAAGGGAATTCCCCTTTCTTGGGCTAAACAGAGCATCAGATATTTGGGTGCCCACCGAACATCAACCCTCAAGGATCTCTTTGGCGTTAATTTCCTCCCACTAGAGAAGACTATCATGAGGGAACTTGATGAGTGGATGGGGAAGGGATTGTCATGGATGGGTAGAATTGCTTCTATTAAAATGAAGATAGTACCATGGCTATTATATCTATTTATAACTTTACCCATAAGTCCAGCGGATTACAGGATCCGACACAGCATGGATTCACCAGAGTTAGGTCTTGTCAGACAAATCTGATTGATTTCTTTGACTAGGTGACCAGGGAGTTGGACGGAGGGAGAGTCCTAGATGTGGTGTATTTAGATTTCAGTAAAGCCTTTGACACCGTTCCTCACAGGCGACTTATAAACAAACAGAGCACCTTAGGGATGGACCCTAAAGTTACTGCTTGGGTTAGAAATTGGTTGGGTGGGAGGCAACAAAGAGTACAGGTAAATGGAGCTCACTCTGAGGAGAAGGATGTTACCAGTGGTGTACCCCAGGGATCTGTCCTTGGTCCAATTCTTTTTAACATCTTTGTTAGTGATATAGCGGAAGGGCTGTTGGGTAAGGTTTGCCTCTTTGCGGATGATACCAAAATCTGCAATAGAGTAGACACCCAGGAAGGTGTAGATAACATGAGGAGGGATTATTATTATTTTATTATTTATTCACATTTATATACCGCATCTTCCAAGAGTTCAGTTGCGGTTTACAGTTAACAATAATTAACAAATCAAGTTTGTTTTACATGGAGCATTGCAATAATACAGAACTTATTTACAAGGAACATCATATAAAGTATAGAACAAACAATGTGGTATAATACCGAACAGTGTGGAAACTATATACAAGTTATATATGAATATATTTATACATGGATTACATGGGGGAGGTCAGAAGATCATCATTGGAGAGTGCTATCTGTATAGGTTAAAGGTTTATTGCATAGAGCAACCGGATTGTCTATTTAACCTTTGTCTATTGTAGATATTGAGTTATTTATGTTATAATGTTTGGCGAACAGATAGGTTTTCAGTTTCTTGCGTAGTTCTGTGATCTCTGTTAGCTTTCGTAGCTCCTCTGGAAGGGAATTCCAGATAGTAGGGGCTATGTGCGAAAATGCTCTATTGTTTGTTGATTTGTGGGCTTTTGTGAAATCTTTCGGGATTTTTAATCTGCATAGTTGTCCTTTTCTGTGTGTAGGCTTAGCTGATTCTTTGTGTATTAAGTTACATAACATGGGTGGGGCCAAAGCATATAAGGCTTTGAATGTTGTTATTATTGTTTTGTAGATTATTCTACTTTGAATTGGTAACCAATGAAGGGAGACTAGTATTGGTGATATGTGTTGAAGGGAATTGATTTTCAATGTGATTCTAGCTGCAGCATTTTGTGCGAATTGCAATCGTTTTATACTTTGTTTTGTTAAGCCTATTAGGATTAGATTGGCAAAGTCAAAGTGTGGGGTTATTGTAGCTTGTATTATGTTGATAAAGTCCTGTGTGAAAACTAGTGGATGAAGTTGTTTAAGGGTTTTAAGTTTGAAATAGATTTTCTTTATGGTATTGCTGATGTGAGTTTCCATCGTAAGGTGTGTATCTAGCATGACACCTAGATATCTTAGGGATGGATCTAGCAAAGCTTGAAGAATGGTCTAGAATTTGGCAGCTGGGATTTAATGTTAAAAAATGTAAGGTCATGCATTTGGGCTGCAGCAATCCAAGGGAGCAATATAGTATAGTGTGAAGTACTTTTGTCCACTAAAGAAGAGCGGGACCTAGGCGTGGTTGTGTCTGATGATCTTAAAGTAGCTAAACAGGTAGAAAAAGCGATGGCAAAAGCTAGAAGGATGCTTGGGTGCATAGGGAGAGGAATGGCTAGCAGAAAAAAGGAGGTGATAGTGCCTCTGTATAAGTCTTTGGTGTGACCTCATTTGGAGTATAGTGTGCAATTCTGGAGACCGCACCTTCAAAAGGATATAAACAGGATGGAGTCAGTACAGATGGTGGCTACTAAAATGGTTAGTTGTCTTCATTATAAAGCACATGAGGACAGACTTAAGGATCTTAATATGTACACCTTAGAGGAAAGGCGGGATAGAGGTGATATGATTGTGATGTTTAAATACCTCCGTGGCATAAATGTACAGGGGGAGAGCCTCTTTCAATTGAAAGCAAGTTCTGCTACGAGGGGACGTGGGATGAGGGTGAACGGGGATAGATTCAGGAGTGATATGTGGAAATATTTCTTTATGGAAAGAGTGGTGGATCCATGGAATAGTCTCCCAGTGGAGGTGGTAGAGATGAGGACATAGTAACATAGTAACATAGTAAGTGACGGCAGATAAAGACCAGCATGGTCCATCTAGTCTGCCCAGCAATATGGCATGAGTAGGTGCACCTGTCGCTCTGTGCAGGCCACCCCTCCCCATGTTTTGTTTTTGTTTAGGGGTGAACCCACCACTCCATGTAGGACACCCTTATTTGTTGAGACGCTAGATAGTTCAGAGGTTAGATGGTACCATTTATTTTGCTTTTATCCTGTTGCTGTAAAGGGATCCACTGTGTTTGTCCCATGCCATTTTGAATTCCATCACCGTGTTTGCCCCCACCACTTCCATCGGGAGGGCATTCCAAGCATCCACCACCCTTTCAGTGAAGAAATATTTCCTGACATTGCCTTTCAATTTACCACCTTGCAGCTTCATGTTATGCCCTCTAGTTTTACAGCTTCTCCGTTATTGGAAGAGCTTTGTTTGTTCATCATTTCTCTTTAAGTATTTAAAGGTCTGAATCATATCTCCCCTGTCCCTCCTCTCCTCCAAAGTGTGTACATATTTAGGTCTTCAAGTCTCTTCTCATAAGGCTTCTGACGCAGGCTCCAAATCATTTTGGTCGCCTTTCTCTGAACAGTTTCCAGTCTTTTTACATCTTTTGCAAGATATGGTCTCCAAAACAGAACACAGTATTCCAAGTGAGGCCTCACCAGTGACTTATACAGTGGCATTAGTACCTCTTCCTTTCTACTGGTAATTCCTCTTTGTATGCAGCCCAACATCCTCCTGGCTTTTGCCACCGCCTTGTCGCACTGTTTTGCCACCTTGAGATCATCAGAGATAATCACACCAAGGTCTTTCTCCTGAACCGTGCATACCAACCTCTCACCCCCTATCGTGTACTTTTCCCTTGGATTTCTGCTACCCAAGTGCATGACACTGCACTTTTTCACATTAAATCGTAGTTGCCAAGCATTAGACCAGTCTTCCAGCTTTTGTAGATTTATTTATTTATTTTATTTATTTAGCTGCATTTATATCCCGCTTTTCACCGGGTCAAAGTGTTTGGGGGATACGTTTAACACGAGAGGATTTGAGACACATACACTAATACTTACAGGGAACATAGGCAATGGAGGGTTAAGTGGCTTGCCCAAGACCACAAGGAGCACCTGTGGGACTAGAAACCCCAGTCCTTCCGGCCCAAGGTTGCTGTCCTCTAGTGGGATTTGAACCACCAACCTTCCGGCCTATGGTACCTTGCCCCAACCACTAGGCCACTCCTCCCTCATGTAGATCTTTCCTCATATTAACCACTCCCTCGGGGGAGTCCACTCTGTTGCAAATTTTTGTGTCATCTGCAAAAAGACAGACTTTTCCATTCAGTCCTTCAGCAATATCACTCACAAATATATTGAACAGTGCCGGGCCCAGGACCGAACCCTGAGGCACCCCGCTAATCACCTTCCTCTCATCCGAGTGAGCTCCATGTACCATCACCTTCTGTTGTCTGTCAGTCAACCAATTTCTAATCCAGTTTACTATCTTGGGACCCATCCACAAGCTACTGAATTTATTGACAAGCCTCCTATGAGGAACAGTATCAAAGGCTTTGCTGAAATCCAGATAGATGACATCCATTGCATGCCCCAGATCTAGTTCCTTGGTCACCCAATCAAAGAACTTAATCAGATTTGTTTGGCAAGACCATCCTTCGGTAAAACCATGTTGCCTTGGATCTTGCAACCTGTTGGTTTTGAGAAAGTTCACTATTCGCTCTTTCAGGAGCACCTCCATTACTTTTCCCGCCACCGAGGTAAGGCTCACGGGCCTGTAATTTGACACTTCTTCCCTGTCACCACTTTTGTGTAGAGGTACAACATTAGCCATTCTCCAGTCCTGAGGAATGACTCCTGTTTCCAAGGATCTGTTGAAGACATCCTTTAACGGTCCTGCAAGAACCTCTCTGAGCTCTTTCAGTATCCTGGGATGTATCCCATCTGGTCCCATGGCTTTGTCCACTTTCAGTTTAGCAAGTTGTTCTAACACCTCATCTTCTGTGAATGGTGTGGTATCTACTTCATTCCTATTTTTATATTTGGGAGTCACAGCTGGTCCATCTCCAGGATCTTCTTTAGTAAAAACAGAGCAGAAGTATTTGTTTAGCAATTTTGCTTTTTCAGTGTCACTTTCCATGAGTCCTTTCCCAGCACTTCTGAGTCCTGCAATTCCAACTCTGATCTTCGTCCTTTCCTGAATATACCTGAAGAAAGTTTTGTAGCCACCTTTTACATCTTTAGCCATCTTTTCCTTTGCCTTTGATTTTGCTATCTTTATTTCTCTTTTTGACTCTTTGAGCTTGATCCTGTATTCATTTCTGTGTTCTTCTGTTTGCAAGCTTTTGAATTTTGCGAAAGCTGTATTTTTTGCCTTTATTTGAGCAGCCACCTCTTTGGAAAACCAAAGAGGTTTCCTTCTCCTCTTGTTTTTATTTATTTTTCTTACATATTTATCTGTTGCCCCTTTTAT
Source organism: Ichthyophis bannanicus (assembly GCA_033557465.1). Classification (NCBI taxonomy): domain Eukaryota; kingdom Metazoa; phylum Chordata; class Amphibia; order Gymnophiona; family Ichthyophiidae; genus Ichthyophis; species Ichthyophis bannanicus. The sequence goes on along the minus strand of CM066032.1, from coordinate 100,238,522 downwards.
TGCCGCCTTTAATTTAGTCCATTGCAATTCCACTTCACTTATCTCCTTCCACCCCGTCATCTCCTCCTTTAAGTACTCGGCCATTTTATTGAAGTCAGTGTTTTTGAAGTTTAGGACTTTGAGCTTGCTATGATTGGCCTGTACCATGGCTTTTATCTCAAACCACACCGTGTGATGGTCGCTGTTGCTCACAGGGGCACTCACGCAGACATTCGACACGTTATCACTGTTGGTGAGCACTACATCCAGCGTTGAGCTTTCCCTGGTTGGTTCCATCACCATTTGTCTAAGTAATGCATCTTGGAGAGCATCCACAATTTTTTTGCTTCTTTCCAGATGTGCAGAAGGAGTAATCCAATCCACATCACGTAGATTAAAGTCACCCAATATGATTGCTTCCCCCTTTGTTGCTATCTTGGCAATATCTATAATCAATTCGTTATCTCTCTCTTCAATTTGAGTCGGAGGTCTGTAGACTACAGCAATATGGATGACAGTGCCATCTCCTCTTTCCAATGCAATCCAGAGCGCTTCTTCTTTTCCCCATGTTCCCTGCATTTCAGTAGCTTTAATATTGCTTTTGACATACAAGGCTACTCCTCCTCCTTTTCCATTTTCTCTGTCTCTTCTGAATAGATTATAGCCAGCTATGGCTATATCCCAATCATGCGATTCATTAAACCATGTTTCTGTAATGGCCACGGTGTCCAAATCCGTTTCCACCATTAGGGCTTCCAGGTCTGGAATTTTTTTGGCTAAGCTTCGAGCATTTGTGCTCATTGCTTTTCAGCATTTATCTGGCTTGTGTGTATTTAGCATTGATTTTATTCTGCCCACTTCTTCCCACTTGTTTTTGATGTGTGGTTTAAGAGTGTGGCTATTTCTGATGTTGTTCTGCTTTTGCAGGGGGTGGCATGCAGATGTTGACCTTCCACATCCGTCACCCCCTTTTCCTAGTTTAAATGCATATCCACATACTGCGTGAATTTTTCACTTAGGTTTCTTTTCCCTGCGACAGAGAGATGTAGTCCATCAGCACAGTATAGTCTCTTGTTGGTCCATCTGTTGCCCCAGTTGCCAATAAATCTGAATCCTTCTTGTTTGCACCAGGTCTGGAGCCATGTATTAAATCTGTTAATGCGATGCAGCCTTTTTGTCCCCTTACCAAGAACAGGTAGAACTTCTGAGAATGCGTTAACAATGGGCTTGAGTTTCTCTCCCAGAGATTGGAAGTCCTTTTGGGCTGTAGAGGCACTGTTTCTAGCCAGGTCATTTGTGCCCAAGTGGATAATAACATCAGGTTTGGAGTGTTCACTTTTTGTGCTAAGTATTTCAACAACTTGGTTTGTATTCCTGCTGGCTGAAGAGCCTGGTAGGCAAATGACTATCATCTCTCCTTTGAACTGTGTTCCCAAGTTGGTGCCTCTGATAATGGAATCTCCAAGTAGTAATAGTTTTCTGTTTGGTGAGGTTTTTTCATATTTGGTGCTTTAGCAGGAGATTGTCTGACTCATTTAAGGGCCCTTCAGTTTCTTTGGATTGGGCATCCTCATTAGCCAAGGCAGAGAAGGCATTTTGCAGGGATATCTCTTGATGTGTAGGATGTCTCTGCGTTACAGGTCGCAATCTTCCGGAACCCACTGTGATCCATTTGTTCCTGGGGTGTTTGATTCTTTGTGGGAGCGGTGGTGGACTTTGTTCAATTTGTATCCTAGAAGAGGTGTGCTTCATTGCAGCCAGTTCCTCCCTCAGTAGAGACACTTCTTTATGCATGGCTGCTAGGTCTTTCCTTAGTAGAGTCAGTTCTTCATGCATGGCAGCTGACTTTAGGCATATAGGACAAGCTCTTAGGCTCCAAATGATTCTGCTTTGAATGAAAGTACCACAGTTATTGCACTGAATACACGACATGTTGATTAAGCAGTCCCAGAAGAGGAAGAATAATAATAAGAAAAGTTGAAGATGTGGGCATTACCCAAGTTAGGAACGACAGATGGCACGTATGTGACCACTATATAGGCAATGAAGCCCCTGGGATGGGTGGGGTGAGGGGTAGGGTGAGCGGGAACCTAAGTGTCTCTGGCCAGTAGGCTGTTCCTGAACAGTGGGCACACAGCAAAGGAGTAGGTAAGGGAACCCACCAAGAAGGGCAAATAGATAGATAAATATGTGGAGACAAACAAACAGACAGACAGATATAACTCACAGTTTAGCAGCAAATTCAGCAAAAATCACTTTTTGGGAGAGCCCTGGAAAGCACTCCTCTTCTCAAGGAACAGAAGGGCAATCAGAAGGACAGTATCTGAATTCAAAAAAGCATGGGACAAATACAGAGGATCTCTAAAGGAAAAAAGGGGACTGTTGTAGTTGTTGATATGGAAGGACAGACTAGATAGGCCATGTGGTCTTTTTCTATTGTCATATTTCTATGTTTCTAATTTATTTATTTTGCTGTATTTATATCCTGCTTTTCACTGGGTGAAAGTGGTCAATTGGGGGATACATTTAACATGGGGGGATATGAGACACATATGCTAATGCTTCCAGGGAACATGGGCAATGGAGGGTTGGGTGGCTTGCCCAAGAGCACAAGGAGTGCCTATAGGACTAGAAATCCAAGTTCCTCCAGCCTGAGATTGCTGTCCCCAGGTGGGATTTGAACCCCTGGCTTTCTGGCCTGAGGTACCTTGTCCTAACCACTAGGCCACTCCCCCCCAGAAATGCCTAGAAAGAATGTAATGATGGATCATATGATTCATCTGGAAGGGTAAGACAGTTAGAGTAGCTTGGAGAATTAAACAAAAAAAAAAAGAATACATCCAGAAGGAACCCAGGGGTAAACTGGAAATTAATCCATGGAGTCAAAGAATCCCAGACTGATATCTAACAGTCTACAGGTCTCTCGATGCAGGTGATGTGAAGATTCATGTGTTAATCACCATAAAAAGCTGAATAGAAATGGTATGGATGGGAGGCTAGCTAGGAGGCATGTAAAAGAACATTGCTTCCCATCTCACTTTTACCAAGAGCATCTAGATAATCCTCAAGAAATCTGAAATCATGTTCTCTGGAGAGAGGAATCAAAACTGAACATTTTGGTCACAATAACAAACGTTTTGTTTGGTGAAAACCTAATCCTTTTTGCCCAAAGTAAGAACCTCATCCTGACTGTCAAGCATGATGATGGAGCTATAGTGTCATGCCATGGGCAGGGCTGGCGCTCTATTATAAGAACTAGGCAGTTGCCTAGAACACAAGACCTCCGGGGCAACCATTGCCACCGCAATGGCTCAGAAACCGTGGCACAGCTTACCTAAATGCTCTTGCGCTGTGTCACAGTTTCTGTTTTCTGCTATCTGCCGCTTCTGCCTCCCTCCGACGCAGACTTCTGTTTTGCATAAACTGGAAGTCTGCATCGAAGGGGAGTGGAAGCGGAGGATAGTGGAAGACAGAGACCACCAGACAGCACCAGAGCATTGACGTAACTGCTGTGTCATGGTTTCTGAACCACTGCAAGTCCTGGGGAGATGGCAACGGGGGTGGGGAGGCAGCATGGGAGCAGCAGGATGGAGGGTCCATCTCAGGCACCTCCAATCCTTGCACCGGCCCTGGCTGTGGGGATGCTTTTCTGAATCAAGGCCTGGATGACTTGCCATGATTGAGGGAACTATGAATTCTGATTTATTTCAGAAAACTCTAGAGAGTAATGTCAGGGCTTCTGTCCATCAGCTGAAGCTGGGCTGAGCATAGATCATGCAGCAAAAAAGGACCCTAAACTCTGAAGCAAATCTACCTCAGAATGAATGACGAAGAGAGTTTACGTTTTGGATTCGCCAAGTCAAAATCCCAACCTAAATGTTACTAAAATTCCAAGTACTCATCACCCCTCACTTTGATTATGCAAACATCATTCTCTATGGTCTTCCAGAGTATGCAATTCACTCCCTTCAACTGGCTATGAATACAGCAGCTCGAACCTTGGTTGAAGCCTCTAGATATGAGCATGTTACCCCAATCCTAAAACAGCTCCACTGGCTCCCCATTCTCGATCGTCTCAAATTTAAGGCTCTCATCATGTCATTCAAAATTCTACACAACCTCTCCGCTCCTGCCCTGAATGAGATTCTACAATGGACACCAGACAACAGAGCAAGAAGATCAACCATGTCAAACGTTCTATCAGTTCCTTCTATTATAAGAAAAAGTTCCCAATTTGTGAATGCTCGAGCATTCAAATTCTATGCACTATCTCTCTGGAACACTCTCCCCCCAATCTGTGCCAGCTCTGACCTATCTACATTCAGAAAATTCCTGAAGACACATCTGTTTCAACTATATTATGAGCACATAACATAGATCACTCACACTACCACATCCCCTCAGCTAAAACCTCATATTTTCCATTAGGTTCTATGGTATTCATTGGACAACTTTAATGTATATAGTTCCCTGTTACGATCCAAGTTATACCGACCCAAATATTCTGCACTGTTACGCTCTAATACAATTGAACTTGTTCTATGTAATTATTCTTGTTCCCCTAGATTGTGCTATGGTAGTTGTTGATGTTTTCAAAACTTGTTCTATGTAATTTCTCTTCTTGTTCTTTGTAAACCGCACTGAATGTAAAATAGCGCAGTATATAAAACTAAACAAATAAATACTAAAATATTTTGGCAAGATCTGAAGCCTACTTTTCATTCGACCTCAAATATCACAGAATATAAACAGACCTGTATGGAAGAATGGGCCAAAATTCCTCAAGGGCAATGTGAGAGACCGATCATATGTTAAAGGAAGGGTTTACTTGAACAACAGGAAAAGCTTGCATTTCGGTGGATGATGCCAAAATCTGCAACAAGGTACACAGCCTGGAAGGTGTGAAAAAGATGAAGAGAGGTCTAGCGAAGCTTGATGAATGAACTAGATTTTAGAAACTAAGATGTAATGCTAAAAAATGCAGGGTCATGCGTCTGGGCTGCAAAAGCTCAAGAGAGTAGCACAATATACAGGGGGGGGGGGGGGGGGGTGAGATTCTAAAGCCAGAAGGATACTAGTGTGCATAGCGAGAGGAATGGCCTGCAGGAAAAAGGGGGCAATATTGTTTCGGCATATCGTCTTTGAGGAGACCTCATTTAGAGTACTACCGGTATATACAATTCTGGAAATTGCACAAAGCATATGGGGACAAAGAAGCTCTCAATATGTATTATTTGGGAAAAAGATAAGATAGGGGAGATACAATAGAGACTACAGGAGGTGGATGAAGATCACTGGTGCTGTGTGCATGTCAGCACTGTTGTATAATGTGAGAGGAGGAGAAGGGATTACTGTGGGAGGGATGCGGATTATCAGTGCTGTCTGCATCTCACTGTTTACTATAATTCAAGAGAGGAGGAAGAGGAGGAGGAAGAATTATCCATAATGTGTCACCAAATTGAAAAAAAATCAATTCATTTGGGGTGATCTGCCTCAGAGCTTGTTCACTAGACCAGCCCTCTAAGTGGTGAGGTTTTGGTCCAGAGTCTAGGGTTCCTTGCACTGCAGAATGTAAGCTTCCATCTCTTGGACTGTGTCACAGAGGTCTGAAGACCTTCTCTCCCTGAGCTTATCTGCAAAGGAATCAAAAAATAGAACAAAAATAAAGGAAGCCGGGGAGAGGGAAGATGCCTGGGCCCTTATGGACCCCCATTAGGGGCCCCAAAGGGTCCTCCTAATCACCTTTTCTGCCCAGTGGTGCTGGAACCCATGGGTAACAGCACTGGACCTAGGCACTCTCAGGCTCAAGACAAGAGTGTACCCAAATTTCAAGCATCTGACAGACCTAGGGCTCAGAACACAGGCCACAAGAACTTGATCTGGGCAGGGGATATAGGCCTATCTTCAACTGCTGCACCATACATGTCACCATCTGCTGGAGGCAGAGAATACTGGCAGATCTCAGTGCTGCACCATCATTTATACTGGTGATGATGTCACTGACAGTTTGCTCTAGCCTGCCTCCATCTGCTGGCTGGGATCAGGGGCAGCTCAAAGCAATCTGCTGCCTGAGGTGAGGGATGAGATGGGGGGGGGGGGGATCTTTCTCAAAACTCCAGTCAGGGACTGAACCAAACCAAAAAGCCGATTAGATAATATGGAGGAAATGCAAGATGTTCGCACACCAAGGAACTAAAAGAAAGAGCAACAGCAACAGCAGTTTATAACTCCAAATTATAATTCATTTGTATGCGTTATGGTGCTTACTTTTTCTTTTTGAACATATAGTTTGCATTCTAGACATCATTGCGGATGTGAGATGGATCCTCTAAAAGACTAAAGAATACCAAAAGGATATCTATTTGTGCTTTATTAACTACAGCAAGGCTTTTGACTGTGTAAACCATGAGAAACTCTGGGCCACATTAAGAAGCATGGGTATACCAGAACACCTGATCGTTCTCTTGCACAAACTTTACATTGATCAAGAAGAAACAGTTCGAATGGAACAAGGAGAAACAATGGTTTAAATTCAGCAAAGGTGTATGACAAGGCTGCATACGTTCCCCCTACCTGTTTAATTTATATGCAGAACAATTCATCAAAGAAGCAGGACAAGACTTCCGGTCTAGCCACGGAGAAGTGCGGACGTGCGTGAAAGAGCTCTCCGCTCGCCCGGAAAACTTCGGGTAGAAACAGCCCCTAACTGCCCCGAGATCATGCCGAAGGTGTTGAAATCTAAGCCAACGAATCCGATTAAAGATATGTACGCGGCGAAAGCGGGAGGTGGGAAAGTTGCAACGGCCGGATCGCGCGCGCTGCAGGCGCCGGTGTCTCCCAGCGGATCCGACATCCCCGAAGTGGGAGAGGGCGAGGATGCCCCCCCCGTCCAAGTTGGAGGCCGTATTGAGAGAAATTAGAGATTCTAAGGATGAGATTGTGGAGTCTCTCAGAAGCTGGAGGAAAAATTCGCTGATCTGGGGCACCGGTTGGAGGAAGTCGAAGCTCGGGTGAGTCAGACGGAGGACTCCCAGGCCGCGCTGCAGCGCACGGTGGAATCTTTGCAGCAGCAACTCAGCTGGTTACACGCTAAGACTGAGGATATGGAGAATCGGGACCGGCGGTCCAATCTGCGCATTTTTGGTGTGCCGGAGGGTGTCGAAGGCGGGGACCCTCTTGGATTTGTGGCAGAGATGTTGGAGACATGTTTCCCCGGGGCCCCGTCTGTTCCAGCTTTTGAGATAGAGAGGGCGCACAGAGAGTTGCGGCCTAAGCATGGGGCGTCGGGACCGCCACGTGCGTTTATTGTTAAGCTCCTCCGATTCCAAGACAGAGAGCATGTGATACGAGCAGCCCGAAAATCTAAATTTGTGAACTTCAAGGACTGGAAGGTCTATGTATTCCCAGACCTGGCTTCTGAGACTGTTAAACGCAGGAAGGACCTGATTAAATGGAAGGAAAGTCTGGCCCGGAGAGGCGTGCAGGTGGCGATCTGGTATCCGACCAAAATCACCATGTTGGTGAACGGCTCGCGGCGTTTCTTTGCTTCGAAGGAGGCTGTGGAGAAGTTCCTGAAAGAAGGGGAGTCTTGCAGGAGAGCGGGAGCCCTCGCCGCGGAGTAGCCCTGCGGTAGGGGATGAGAGGGCAGAACTGCTGGGCCCGTCGTGAGAAGATCACTGGACTGGATTTTGGGACTTTGGTGGAGGGTGATATGCCTGGGGGACTTGCGGGCTGCAGGGGTGCTTTCTGGGGAGGAAATTGAGAGGGGGTGCTGAGGGATTTGATGTTTGATTTGATGTTGGGTTTTTGGGGCTGTGAATGTGGGTAGTATCCCCCTGGTCTGGCGACCCGGGTAGAGGGGAAGGGACGGGGGGAGTGTGAGGGTGGGGTATGTGATGATGGGTTGCTGGGGGGGGCAGGGGGGGAAGGGCGGGAAAGCGGAGGGTGGAAAGTGGAGAAGGCTAGTGGGGGTCGTTATGCTTAAAAATTGTGGCGTGAGAGGGAGCATGGCACATGGGTTGAGTGTTGATTGTTTGTTCATTCTTGGTTGTTTGTTCTGTGTGTGGATGATGTCTATGACCCAGTCGGTGGGCCAGCTGGGCTTGGAGGAAGGCTGATGGCTAGGTCTGGGGTCGGGGGCCTAAAGGTTGCCTCCTACAATGTCAGAGGGTTTAACAGCCCGATTAAACGGAAAAGGGTCCTTGCTCAACTAAATAGGCAGCGCATGGATGTGGCTTTGATTCAGGAGACACATTTGACGCTGGCTGAGCAAGAGAAGCTAAAGACCCAAGGCTTTGAACAGGTGTTCAGTTCGCCCTATAACTCCAAGAAACGTGGGGTGGTGATCCTGGTACACAAGCGGGTTAGATTTATCCCATATGAGAGTGGGGGTGACGACGAGGGAAGGGTGGTTTGGGTGGTGGGGAGGGTTGATCTGCGGGAGGTCACCTTCCTTAATGTCTACGCTCCTAAAGGGCGAAAGGGGTCCTTCTTTGCAGAAGCGCTTAGGGCTTTTCGTGGTAAAGCTAAGGGGGACTGGATTATGGGGGGGGGACATGAACTGTGTGGTGGGGGAGAAGGACAGGTCCAATTTTTGCCAAAGTCGGCATGGGAAGGAGGGTAAGGAGCTTGAGAAGTGTTTGCTGGATTTTGCATTGGTAGATATTTGGAGGTGGGAGAATCCGGGGGGACGGGAATACACTTGTTACTCGGCAAAGCAGGAGGCTTATTCGAGGTTGGACCTCCTTCTTGGGAGACGGGATCAATTGGGGGTGTTGTTGAATGTTCAGATCCTCCCGATCACTCTGTCTGACCATGGGATGATGGTGGGGGAGTGGTTGGGGAAAGGGGGGGGAGGGGGTGGAGGGGTAACGTGTCCTTGTATCAATCTAAGGAAGGGCAGAATATACTTCGGAAGGCGTGGCGGGACTATCTAAAGTGGAATGACCAGGGAGACGTGGCGGATGCCACGGTCTGGGACGCAGGGAAGGCCTACATGCGGGGAATAATGATCCAACTGGGGAGTCAGCGGAAACGGGAGCGGGAAGCGCAGCGCCAGCAGATGATGCAGGAACTGGCGCAGCTGCAGGCTGAACATAGCCGAGGGGGGTCCCAGGCGGTGCAGCAGAGGCTGGTGGGGCTCAGGGCTAAGCTTAACTCTTTGGATTCGGAGGAGGTGGAGCGGATGATGAGGGCCACTAAGCGGAACTTTATGGAGGGTGGGAATAGGGCGGGGAAACTGCTTGCGCGTCAACTACAAAGGAAGCGGGAGAGTAGGATAGTCCGAGAGATTGTTGGGGGGAAGGGGGAGCGAGCGGTGGCCAGTAGGGATATCTGTGCCGCCTTCTGGCGGTTTTATGAGGAGTTATATACGTGGCAGGAAGGGAATTGTCTGGAGAAGATAGAGGAGTACCTGGGGGATATTGAGTTCCCCAGGGTGGAAGTGGACACGGCGCGCTGGTTAGGGAGGCTGATTACTGTGCAGGAGGTATTGGATGGGATTAAGAATTTGCCCAAAGGCAAAGCGGCAGGGGAGGATGGTTTCCAGGCGGAATATTATCATATGATGCGGGAGGAGGTGGCCCCGTTTCTGTCACGGTTGTTCTCCGGTCTGTTAAAGGGGGAGGGTCTTCCGGAGTCGATGGCGCAGGCCAATATTGTGGTTCTCCCTAAGGAGGGCCGCCCTCCGGAGAGATGTGAGAATTATCGCCCCATTGCTCTACTTAATAGTGATGCTAAATTATATGCCAAGATACTGGCGAGGAGATTAGAGGATATCTTGCCGGGTTTAATTCACCCGGATCAAACAGGGTTTATAAAAGGTAGATGGATCGCGGATAATGTGCGGAGGGCAGTAGGGTTGCTCCAGTCTGTCCGGGATCGCAAGTCCCCAGCGCTCTGTGTGGCGTTGGACGCAGAAAAAGCGTTCGATAGGGTGGAGTGGGGGTTCTTGTTTCAGGTCATGGGGCGGATGGGGCTGGGAGCCGGATTTATTCAGGGGGTGCGGGCGCTGTATCAGAGACTGGCGGCGCGCATATGGGTGAATGACCAGGTGTCGGACCGGTTTTATTTGCAGAGGGGAACGCGGCAGGGTTGCCCTTTGTCGCCCCTCTTATTTGCCATAGTGATTGAGGCCCTAGCGATTAGGGTTCGAGCCCAGGATCGGATCCGGCCGGTGGTGGTCGGTGCGGCAGCCCACAAGATTTTACTCTATGCGGATGGTACGCTGATCTTTATGTCCCACCCGGAGGAATCTCTGCCCGCTCTGCTGTTGGAGTTGGAGAGATTTGGGGCGGTGTCGGGCTTCAAGGTGAACTTGTCTAAAATGGAGGCCATGGCCCTGGGGGGGTTGCAGAAGGAGGACTTACCCGCATTTCCGTTTCGGTGGGCGAAAGGGGCTATTAAATACTTGGGGGTGCGTATAGCTGAGGATCCCGCTAAGCTGTTTGAGTTGAATTACCGGACGTTGATGGGGCAGATTTCGTCGCTGCTGGATGGCTGGGCTTCCTTGCAACTTAGTTGGTGGGGACGGGTGGAAGTGCTTAAAATGACTGTAGTACCGAAATTTTTGTTTCTCTTCTCGCAACTGCCCATCCGGATACCGGGGAAACTGTTGAAACAATGGGAGAGTCGGTTATTGAGGTTTGTATGGGGGGGGGGGAAAAGGCAAGGATCGGGCACGGTGGTCTTCTCCCATCCAAAGAACAGGGTGGGGTTCGGCTCCCATCGTTGAAGTGGTACCACCAGGCCTGTATCTTGAGGGCATGGCGGGACCATTCTAGAGGGGAGGGGGCAATGGCCTGGGTGGAGCTGGAGAGGTCGGTGTTGGGCGCACTCTCTTGGGCGAAATGGATGGTGGACGGGGAGGAGGGAGGGGGGAGGAAATGCAAGCTTGGACATCCCTTTTTGGAGGCTATGGCTGAGGTTAGTGTCCAGGGTAAGAGACGGGGGTGGTTTCCCAGCCCCTTTTCTCCATGGTCCACCATCGGGGAATTCCTCCCCATTGGAAAGGTGGGGTGGGTACGGAAAGGGCGGCAATTGGTAGATGGGCGGTTAGACAAGCTCCAGGACTTTGTGGTGGAAGGAGTCATTCGGTCCCATAGTGATTTGGAGGGTAGGGTACAGGAGAAAATACCCTTCTACCAGTATTTTCAGCTGCGCCATCTCCTCATGAGTGGGGACGTGATAGCACAGATTTGTACAGTCAGTACGCCGATGGAGCAGGTGGTGTACCAAGGGACGGGGGATAAAGGGCTTCTAGCAAAGATTTATAATGTTTTGCTGCGGGAGTGTGTTGAGAGTGGTCAGCCCTTACATCAGGCGCGGTGGCATAGGTGGCTGGGGAAGAGCTGGGGGAGGAGGTTTGGGCCAGGATTTATGCGGGGCTGCACCGGTGTACCTGGGTGTCCTCCTGGCGGCAAACCCAACTGCAAATACTACATGGGGCTTACTGTACTCCCCGGCAGTTGTATTTGGCAGGAGGGTTGCCCTCGGATAAATGTTGGCGAGGCTGTGGAGGGATCGGGGGTTCCTTCACATGTTGTGGGATTGCCCGGTGATTCAAGCCTTTTGGGAGCGGGTGCGGGGAAGAATTGGGGGGGGCGCTAGGAGACAGGAAGGGGCAAAGAGCACAACGTGACAGCCCGGCCTGGCTGTTTGGCTCACTAGGTGGGTCCGGGAAGGGGAAATGGCGGGAGTTGTTAGAAGAGAAGCTGCGCTTGGCTGCCAGAGTGGCAATTGCTGGGAAGTGGAGGAGTGTGACTGGTCCCACTGAGATGGACTGGGAGGCCAAGCTGGAAGCAGCAGTACGTTTTGATCTGCTGACGTACCGGTTGCGGGGGAAAGAATGGCTGTTTCATAAGATTTGGGATGTTTACTTGGATGGGGGGCTGGGATATAGACGGGGCTCACGGAGGAGATCTGACCATATAACACCCATCATGAAAGAACTGCATTGGTTACCATTACATGCCAGAATCCAGTATAAGTCTTTAGTCCTTACTTTCAAGGCACTAAATAACTACCCCCCTACGCCAATCAGCAAGCTCATCCATGGCACCCTGGTAAACAGAATTAGGAGTACCACATCAATGTTCACCTTAATTGTCCCAAAAATAATAACGAAGTGCACTAAGGCCACCTCCAACAGGGCCTTCTCCTTATTTGCTCCTCTAAACTGGAATGCACTACCTCACGAAATCCGTGCTATCAAAAACCTAATCCTATTCAGAAAAGCATTGAAATACCACCTGTTCACAAAATGCTACCCAGAAGTCAACCTAGTCACTAACAAAACTACCACCTCAATACAACCTGAAAAGGGCTAGTTGGTCAACCTTCTCTCTAGTCTTATTAGTGAACCACATTGTAACATCCAATCGAGTTTGATATTACTGTATATACCATTAAGTTAATCTGTACATAGTTCCCCCGGTTGTCCTATTGTTGAAGTTCCCTGTTCAATGTAAAACTCAATGTTACTTGTATGCATTGTAGTATGTTCTTGTTCTATGTACACCGCACTGATTATAATAGCGCGGTATAAAAGAATTGTTAAATAAATAAATAAATAAAATAAATAAATAAATAAATAAAAATATGAGGTTTTTGTGTTTTTTTTTAGGTTCTATTCTTTTGTTTTGTGCAGTATGCAGGTTTCTTTTGGGCGTATTTCTGTTACGATATGTTATACTGTGCTAATGACAACAGGATGCAACGGGCAGGTACACAGGGGGGAATTTGCCTGTATGTGGGGGTGTTTAAGAGGTAAGAGGGTGTTGCATAGATGATGGGAAGGGGTGTACCATGTGGGTAGAGCTTTTCTTGTATTAGCAATCACCTGAAGGGGTGAAGATGGTGGGGGGGGGGAGAGGGTTGTTCCTTGTTCTTTGTAGTTGTATTGGAAATACCTTCTAATATCCTGTCGGTCACAATGCTTAATAAAACATGTTTAAAAAAAAAAAAAAAGAAGCAGGACAACAGAGGTGTGAAGATTGGTGGAAGACTCATCAACAACCTTCGCTATGCTGATGATACCACATTACTGACTGAAAGTGAAGACAATCTGAAACATTTGCTTCTCAAGATCAAGAAACATAGTCCTAACATGGGCCTGAACCTTAATGTAAAGAAGACAAAGATCCTGGCAACTGGCAAAATCAATAAGTTCATTGTTGATGCAGAAGAAATTGAAATAGTGGACAACTTTTATTTATTTTACATTCTCTTTAACCTAACTTTAACCACCCCTAAACAAAGACATGGGGAGGGGTGGCCTGCACAGAGCGACAGGTGCACCTACTCTTGCCGTATTGCTGGGCAGACTGGATGGACCATGCTGGTCTTTATCTGCTGTCATTTACTATGTTACTATGTTACTTGGATCAACTATCAATAAAGAAGCAACAAGCAGTCAAGAAATCAGACGACGCATTGCTCTTGGCAGAATGGCTATGAAAGCCCTAAATAAAATTCTCAAGAGCAGAGATGTCTCTCTCCATACAAAGATTTGACTTGTTGAAGCCATGGTATTTTCAATAGTGTCATATGGATGCAAAGGTTGGACAGTGAAAAAGATAGGAAGAATGTTTATGCCTTTGAATTATGATGCCGGCGACGAATATTGTGTATACCATGGACTACTTGAAGAACAAACCAATCAGTACTAGAGGAGATCAAACCTAAGCTTTCTTTAAAAGCTCAGATGACAAGACTTCAACTTTCATACTTTGGACATATCATGCGAAGAGAGAGATCATTAGAGAAAGACACAATGCTTGGCAAGATAGAAGGTCAACGTAAAAGAGGAAGGCCAGCAATGAGGCGGCTCGATACAATAACAGCAACTATGGATGCCACTCTATCAACAATGAACCGCCTGACTGAAGAATGAACACAGTTTAGGACAACTATCCGGATGGTCACAGTCAGTCAATACCGACTTGACAGCACTTAAAAATAACGATTCATAGAAACAGTAAGTCTGTGAGGCAGCAGCTTGTTTTTATTTTGATAGCTGTGAAAGGAACCATAAAATATTATTTTACTAAAATATGAAATATAAAATATAAGACCTTGAGATGTATTTCCTAATTCTAAGCTACTACTATATAATAAGGCAACAAAATGAAAACAAGTTTCAGCCTCCAAATATCACTATTACTTTTGCTAAAGCCAAGACCAAGAGAGGATTACGTTTAAAAGGTACATAGAGGGTCATTTACTAACAGTTAAATGCATTTTTTTAACCAAGGGCACATTGCATAATATGGGTCTTGTGGAAAACATGCCCACTGCACACTATTAGTAAAAGCCCCCTAGTAGGAAAAAGCGTAGTTACTCACCTGTAACAGGTGTTCTCCAGGAGCAGCAGGAATCAGTCCTCACTTATGGGTGACGTCGGCGCCGACGGAGCCCTCGCGGAGCAATTTTCCCCAGCTTTCAAAGAAAGCCTTTGGGAATTGCAGCGCGCATGCGCGGTCGTCTTCCCGCCCGAGGGTGCCATCTTAGCCAGTCAGATGACATAGCTAAAAAAGACAGCATAAAAATTTGCAAAAGAACATAAGCAGACGATTGCAACTCCAAGGGGAGGAGGGAGGGTAGTGAGGACTGATTCCTGCTGCTCCTGGAGAACACCTGTTACAGGTGAGTAACTACGCTTTCTCCAGGACCAAGCAGGAAGTCAGTCCTCACTTATGGGACTCCCAAGCTCAAGGCTACCGGAGACCCTAAGCACAAAAAAGAGCTCCCTCTAGCTCAGCAGCACAGAAGGAAAGAATCTTCGCTGAATTATCACCCACCGGTAGCCCACATCCGGGATGGAGGGTAGGAGTTGCTCAGACCTCAAAGAGATTACGGAGGACTGCCTGTCCGAAAGCACTGTCCCTGCGGGACTCCCTCTCGAGACAGTAATGGACCGCAAAAGTCTGGCTCGAAGACCAAGTAGCGGCCCGGCAGATGTCTGCCAGCGGGACAGAGCGGAGGTAAGCCACTGACGTAGCCTTTGCCCGAACGCAATGAGCCGTGACTCGACTTTCTAAGGAGAGTCCGGCTGCCCCATAAGCCCAAGAGATACAGTCCGCAACCCAGATGGACAGAGTACGCTTGGAGACCGGGAGCCCCAATTTATTGGGGTCAAAAGACACAAAAAGCTGAGCAGCTTTACGGTGCTCCCGCGTACGGTCAAGGTAGAAGTTCAAAGCCCTTCTACAGTCCAGGGTATGGAGGACCGTTTCAGCTCGGCTGGAGTGTGGTCTGGGAAAGAAGGTTGGAAGTACCACCTCCTGATTGATATGAAAAGGGGAGACCACTTTTGGAAGAAATTTCGGGTGAGTCCGTAGGACTACCCTATTTTTGTAGAACCGAGTGTAAGGGGGATCAGACACGAGGGCCTGCAATTCACTTACGCGTCTAGCGGAAGTGAGGGCTATCAAGAACAGTGTTTTCCAAGACAGAAAACGGAGAGAACAGGTAGCCATAGGTTCAAAAGGCGGACAGGTGATCCGCTGCAAAACCACATTCAGGTCCCAGTCAGGCGCTGGCGGGCGCAGAGGTGGTTTAAGTAGAAGGAGACCTCGGAGAAACCTCGCTACGAGAGGGTCGTTGGAGAGAGGTCTGCCGTCCACCGGCACATGATGTGCTGAAAGAGCACTAAGGTGAACTTTGACGGAGTTGGACTTAAGTCCCAGATTAGAGAGGTGTAGCAAGTATTGCAAGATCACCGACACCGGGCAGGAGAAGGGATCCTGAGACTGTTGGGTACACCAGACGGCAAAGCGATGCCATTTAAGGGCGTAGCATTTGCGGGTAGAAGGGCGTCGCGAAGCTAAGACGACCTCCTCCACCTCCGCCGGCAGGAGAAGGGGAGCAAGGACTACCCTCTCAGCAGCCAGGCCATGAGGTTGAGAGACCTGAGGTTGGGGTGTAGAGACCCCTGATCCTGAGTGAGGAGATCCGGTTGTACCCCCAGAGGGAATGGATCCTCCACCGCTAATTGCAGTAGGAGCGGAAACCATGGCTGTCTGGGCCAGCGAGGGGCCACCAGGATCATGAAGGCGTTGTCTCGGAGCACCTTGAAAAGAGTCCGAGAGACTAGCGGGATGGGAGGGAAAGCGTACAGAAGGCTCCCCGACCATGAAATCAGGAAAGCGTCCGCCGCAACCCGAAGGGGGTGTGGCTGACGAGAGCAGAAGCGAGGAAGCTGCCGGTTGTGAGGACTGGCAAAGAGATCCACCGTGGGGAGGCCCCACTTTAGGAAGAGCTTCTGAACTACCAAGGGATCCAGACGCCACTCGTGCGGCTGGAGGGTCCTGCTGAGTTTGTCCGCCAGGCAATTCTCTTGGCCCGGGAGATAAACTGCCTTGAGGAGAATGCCGTGACTGACGGCCCAAGAGCAGAGCTTCTGCGCCTCCCGGCAGAGGAGGAAGGAGCCCGTGCCCCCCTGCTTGTTCACGTAGAACATGGCAACTTGATTGTCCGTCTGGACAAGGACGGACTGGTGAGAAGTCAGGTGGGAGAAGGCTTTGAGAGCCAGGCGGATCGCCCTGAGCTCCAGGAAGTTGATCTGCTGAGCAGACTCCCACGTGGTCCAAAGGCCCTGAGTACGTGCCCCTTGGCAATGTGCTCCCCAGCCCAGGAGGGATGCATCCGTGGTCAGCACCCGGGTCGGCTGAGGTGACTGGAAAGGCATTCCGAATATCAGGTTCGGCTGCCGAAGCCACCACCGAAGAGACGAGATCAGCGGCTCGGAGACGCGCACCAGGTCTGCTAGGCCGCCGGTGGCTTGTCGCCACTGCTGGCGGAGACACCATTGAGCAGGCCGCATATTCAGGCGGGCATTGGGGGTCACATGGACGGTGGAAGCCATATGGCCAAGCAGTCTCAGGAAGCGCCTGGCGGAGACCAGGGGCTGGCTGCGAAAACGGTCGGCTAGGTCCATGAGCCATTGAGCCCTGTCAAGCGGTAGGTATGCTCGCGCCTGAGGAGTGTGCAGCCTTCCGCCGATGAACTCGAGATCCTGCGAGGGGAGGAAAGTGGACTTTGCGAAGTTTATAACAAAGCCCAAGTGCTGCAGAAGAGTCACCGTGCGGCGCGTGGCGTCGGTGACCTCCCGAGCGGACGCTGCTCTGATGAGCCAGTCGTCGAGGTACGGAAAGACATAGAGGCCGTGAAGCCGGAGATGGGCCGCCACCACCGCGAGACATTTTGTGAAGACTCGCGGCGCGGAGGACAGGCCAAAGGGGAGTACTCTGTACTGGTAATGATTTCCTGCCACCACAAACCTTAGGTATTGGCGGTGGCTTGGGTGGATGAGGATGTGCGTGTAGGCATCCTTTAGATCCAAGGAGCATAGCCAATCTCCCTGCTGGAGGTAGGGCAGAAGGATTCCAAGGGTAAGCATTTTGAACTTCTCCCGCACAAGGAACTTGTTGAGGTTGCGCAAGTCCAGGATGGGTCTGAGGCCCCCTGTTCTCTTTGGTATTAGAAAATACCTGGAATAAAAACCTTGACCTCTCAGGTGGTGTGGCACCGGTTCCACCGCCTGTTCCTGCAGAAGACCTGCTAACTCCTGAAGGAGTAATTCCCTGTGCAGAGGGGGTCGTGGAGGTTCTCCCGGAAAATAGGAGGGAGGGACCTGGTGGAAGTGGAGAAGATAGCCTTCCCGCACGACTTGAAGCACCCAGGCATCTGCGGTGATGCTGGACCACCTGTGGGCGAAGTGAACCAGCCGGCCTCCGGTGCTGGGAGGAACCAGCGGGGGGGGAGAGGCTATGCTTTGCGAGTCAAAAACCCCCACCCTGCTGAGCAGGGGCTGGTGGTGCAGGCTTGGGGGCTTGCTGCCTACGGGACCCGTTACCCCGTCCCTTGGCCTGCTGGCCCTGTTGGGGAGCTGCAGGGGCCTGGTAGTGGGGGTATTGTTTGTAGGCAGCCGCCTTCCTCGGGTAAAAGGACTTTTTCCCCGAGCCCTTCTTTTTCTGGGAAGGGGCGGAGGTCTTCCTAGAAAGCCTGGTCCTGGTGAGAGTCTCAGTCTCAATTTGCGCAGCCTTTTCCGCCATGGGCTTGCCAAAGAGGTTTTCCCCTCGGCAGGGGACATCGACCAACTTGTCCTGCACCCAGGGCTCAAGGTCTGACGACTGAAGCCAAGCCTGTCGGCGGGCACCGATGCCGGCTGCGGCCACTCGAGCCGATGCTTCAAAGCCATCATAGGCTGCTCGGGACATGAACTTAGAGCATTCCCGAATGCCAGTGGACAAGGCCAGGAACCTCCGCAAGGGTTCCTCGGACAAACCAGCGGAGAATCCGGCTAGCTCTTTAGCCAGATCCCGGAGATACATGCCCATGTATAGCTGGTAAGCCTGGACACGACATGCGAGCATAGAGCCCTGGAAACACTTCTTGCCAAGGCCATCCAGGTTACGGGCCTCCCTGCCAGGAGGCACCGAGGAGTGCATCTTCTGGCTCTTAAGACGATGCATGGCCGATTCCACTACCATGGAATGGTGTGGCAGCTGTGCCTTTTGAAAGCCAGGGCTTTTGCGGACTCGATAGATAGAATCGACCCGCTTGCTCAGGACCGGCGAGGAGGCCGGACTCTCCCACATGCGGAAGAGTAGTCGTTCCAGCATAGGAGGAACCGGTACAGTAAAGTGTTCCCTCGCGGGAGAGTCATACTGGAGGGCGTCGAGCTCTTCGGCTCGAGGCTCCTCCTCGGGATCCGCAGGGAAGGCCAAAGCCTTGGCCATATCCCTAACGAAGTCCGAGAACCGGGCATCCTCCGGGGGGGACTGCTTCCGAGGCTCGGACTCCGGTGAGTCCAATGGGACACACCGAGTCCGGAAAGAATCAGGCGACTCTTCCTCCTCAGACTCCCAGACCGACTCCGACGAGGACTCGGTGGGGTCGGCCCGGGCAGGGCGCGGCGCCAGCCGCCCCGACGCCGAGGGAGTCGGCGTCGGCGACCTCGGTCCCGAACGGGAGGCCGAGGGTGACCTCGACCGAGGATCGACTCGAGTTCTCATCGACTCGAGGATCGGCTCGGTCTCCGGGGTCGACTTGGACGTCGACGTCCCGGCGGTCGGGGCAGCGGCGCCAGCGAGGCCAGCGAGCAGTGCCCTCTGCTGGTCCATGAAGGCAGACAGTCTGCTCTCCAAGGCCGTCAACCTGAGTCCGAGCTCAGGTGACCCAGCAGCCCCCGACTCGGGCCCCGACGGCGTCGGGCCCGACGTCGGCTGTCGCGGAGGCGAGTCCAGAAGGACCACAGGACTTACCCGAGCAGGCATCTCCGACTCCAGGCGAGGTCGCTTCGGGATGTGTTCCTTCTCCAAGGACCCGGGGCGGCTGTCGGGGCTATGTGACCTGGCCCTCGCGGAACCAGGAGCGTCCACCGACGCCGCCCTCGCGGGTTTCACCTTCCGACGATGGTCCCCGGAGGGAGAACCCCGGTCGGAGGAACTCCGGCGACGGTCCGAGCTGGAGCCTTTTGACGCGGAGGCCTCCGACGAGGTCCGGGTACGGCTGGGGTCAGCGAAGATTCTCTCACGCTGATGCCGCCGACTTCTCAACGCCTTTGAGGACATTTTGCTGCAGGGCCCACAGATCAGTTCCTCATGATCCGGGCCCAGGCAGCGGAGGCAAAAGTCGTGTGTGTCAGTTAGTGACATATTTCGGTCACACTGACCACACCGCTTAAACCCACTTGCAGCCATCGGGGGAAAAAGGGCCCCTGCGAGGTCAAAGGACCGGGCTGCCAGGGAAAAAGCGAAAACGAAAGCTGACAAAGTCAGAAAAACCGAAAAAAGTAAGAGGACTCGTGACCGGCGTCGCGAGTCCGGGCGGGAAAAAGATCGGCGTCGAACCGAAGGAAAAAGAATAAAATAATGAAGAAAATCGACTTTTTCGCGGGGACAAGACGGGGACGTCTGTAGGGCTCCGCGGAAAAAAGAAGACTGGCTAAGATGGCACCCTCGGGCGGGAAGACGACCGCGCATGCGCGCTGCAATTCCCAAAGGCTTTCTTTGAAAGCTGGGGAAAATTGCTCCGCGAGGGCTCCGTCGGCGCCGACGTCACCCATAAGTGAGGACTGACTTCCTGCTTGGTCCTGGAGAAAAGCCAAAATCAGGCACAGGGGCTGCTGATTGTTTCCACCTTCCTTGTACATACAATTACAGACTAATACCACACGCCCACACCTTCTCATCTCCCCAAAATTGCGGTATAGCCTACCTCGTCCTCTTTCATCACTAGCATTGCAGTCATCTAGCTGGTTGCAGATTTTAGCAGCTTCAATACAGTGTCCACTGTCGCACTTAAAGAGCTGGGGTGCAGAAGTTGCTTCAGGAGACTGTGTTTATTTCTGATTTCGCTGCTTTTGGCCTGCCACTGCCTTCCCGCTGTTTTTTTTCCACTCATGCTAGTCCGAGCAAGAAAAAAAGTGGTGGGATGGCAGTGGCAGGCCAGAGGCGGCAAAATCAGAAATAAACACAGCTGCTATTGGTTGCTCCAGGCAGCAGTTTCAAGGCGGTGGCACTAGGGTGAGATCCCTGCGGGCAGACAAGGGATCGTGGCCATCAGGGCATACTGTTTGAGGGAGCAATGCCGCCCTTCATGCCCCCAAACTAGGCCGATGGGTGCAGCAACACTCTCCCCTACACCCACTTATGCTGGTGCTAGTATGGCAACTGTCAGGGGCTTCCGACTCTAACCATTTTAGCTCTATAGGCGTCGGCAGTGGCAGGCCCCCGAGGATTGCGGCCTTAAAAAAAAAAAAAAAAACACAAAACAAAACCACAGGTTGTGCAGTCTTCAGATTCTTGCGAGCATGAGGGCCTGGCCGGTCTCGGATCGCAGGGCCCCTCACACACACAGGAATCTGAAGCCTGCACAGCCCTGCGGTTTTGTTTTTCTAAGTCCGTGATCCTCGGAGGCCTGTCTCTGCCGACGCTGACAGAGTTAAAGTGGCAAGGAGATGAAACTTTGATCTTGGATTTTCTTTTGTTTTGGGCAGCATGAGGAGGAGGCTGCCACTGTTGCTTCTGCGCATCTGCCCATGGGCTTGGGATCCCTGCGGGCAGTCACCAGTTCTCCTGCCCGCTTCTGCCCGTGGGGCTTGGGATCCCCGCGGGCTGTCAGTAGCACACCGGAAGTCACGGCTGTATTTATGGGTTTCCTCCAGGTGGCAGTTTTAAGGGGGCGGCACTCCAGCATTCATGGCTGTATTTATTTCTGATTTTGCCACCTCTGGCCTGCCACTGCCTTCCCGCTGCTTTTTTCTTGTTCGGACGAGCTTGAGTGGGAAAAGAGCAGCAGGAAGGCAGCGGCAGCCCAGAGGCGGCAAAATCAGAAATAAACACAGCCGGTGTGCCGCCCCCTAGAAACTGCCGCCTGAGGCAACCGTCTCAGTGGCCTAATGATAGAAGCGCCCCTGGCTGGGATGCATACCCCTCTCGTCTGGCCTGGTCTAGCATAAGGAAAGGAAAGGGCATTTACGTGTTGGCAGTTTGTGGCTGTGACTATGGGCATGTAGACTTCTCTTTCCCTTACCCCTCTGTACTCACTGCCTGTCCCTTTCATCCTCTTGCAATAATTACTCCCTACCCTTCACCACCTCCCTCTCCTCCTTTCCCGCCACCCAACCTTGCACTCTGTCTTCTTTCCCCACCACCCCTTTTCACTCCTTCCCTCCCTTCTTGCATGTTCTCTCTCCCTTCTTGCCCCACCCAAGCATTTTCTCAATTGCTTTCCTCTCCCTCTACTTTTCTCTCTCACTGCACGTCCTCCCTTTCCTTCCCTTATGTTCTGCCTTTTCTCCTTACTTTCCTATCCCTTCCTTTAAGCTCTGCCCCCTCACCCTTCCCAACTGTTTTTTTTCTCTCTCTAACCCCAGCCCATTAGACCGCTCCCTCTCCCTGCCTCTTCTTAGAAACTCGGCCAATCTTTGGCAGTTCTTTCCCTCCTCTCTACCTCTTCAGATGCATATGGATACATAGATAAACAAGCATCTCCCTAGTAAAAATTATTGCCTAAGCCAAACGTGAAGAGGTGAAAAAGCCTCTGTACAGGTCATTAGCAAGACTTCATCTCAGAACAAATAGAGATAGGCAAGAGAAAGACAACTGAAATAGTGTTGGGTCTGTATAATCCAACAGGAAGAGAGAAATAGGGGAAATATGATACAAACATCCCAATACCTGAAAGGTATTAATGCAAAAATTGCCCTTTTCCAAAGGAAAGAATGTGGTAGAACTAGTGGTCGTGATATGAACTCCAAGCAGAAGGACTAAGCAACCAAGGGAAATAGTTTTTCACAGAAGGGGGTAGTGATGCATGGAATGGACTCTTGAAGGAATTCAAAATGGTGTTGGACAAACACAAAGGATTTCTTAAGGGCACGAGGATGGAAGCGAAGCAGAACAGCAATAAAACAATTATACTGCTCTTCCCAAAAAGGGACAGATGTAATCTACACAGAGCAGCAGTTAGGACCACAAGCCAAGGGCATGAGAGTAACCTAATCAAAGAGGCAGCTACAACCCTGGATGGACCTCATTTACGATGTTGCTATATTTAATTAGGATAGCATCTAATCCCTGATCTGCCTCTATCTGTTAAACCTTCTGCAAGTCGCTTTGAGGATAAATTTATAAAGTCACGCCTAGTAACCCTGCGATTTCAGGTGTCTAGTTTTCTTTATAGGATTCTAGCATAAGCGGCAAAATGCGCACGTTAATCTAGGACGTGCTCATTTATGCTTGCCCTAGAGATGGTGAAACGCCCGCATCTTAAGTCCTAAAAAATGCACCTAAATTACAGAATTTTATAATTTATGCACCTACTTGTGCGCTCTGCCTATGCCCTCTACAAACACCGCCCATGTGCATGCCCACAGAGAAAGAACATACTACTGGGGCGACAAGCATACGTTCAGAATACCGACCGCCTCAGTTATGCGTGTATATGCATATATAATCAAAATACTGTGATTTACATTCATTGAGGTCACATAACTTTAGGAGGAGCATTATAAATTACCCTCTAACATCCTTGCCATAGTTTAGGTTAGTTTGGTTTATTCAACAGTAACCAGGATCAGACAACAAGCTCCTGCTAAAATCCAGATGTTTTGGGGCTGAAGGAGCAGCCTAGTGGTTAGCACACCGTTCAGTTCCCACTAGTGCTCCTTGTGGCCTTGGGCAAGCCACTTAACCCTCCATTGCCTCAGAAGAAAGGCCTGGCAATCTACTTCTAGTCACACTGCCAAAAAAACCCCAGGAGCTGCTGGGTCAGCATTGACTCACAGGCCCACAGTGCGAAACCTGGCAATAGAGCCATGCACTAAAGCTCAGTGCACAGTTTCCTTACGCAGGCATCATGCAAAGGTTTTGCTCTCCATTGCTGTAAGTAAAAATCATGCAAAGAAGCTGGTTACAAAAAGCCTGCCCTAAGCAAGAAGTGCACACCGGATGCATGCACACAAGGGTCTATGCTAGCGGCAGCTATATCTTGCGCACAAAAAAATTCTATCGCATTTGCGCACATGTGCTGGAATGCTCTCGCTCATAAAAATCGATATTCTTCATAGAATGTCTGCGTGTTGTCGATTCAGCCGAGGAAGGCCCCAGAGCTGGACCATACCATTTGTAGACCAGCCCCTCTGCAGGAACCTCCCCTGCCGCAAACAAAAATGGCAGACTTCCCCTGATGACAAGCCGTGACTGCCAGCATAGATTATGCATGCCGGAGAGGCCGACCACATGCAACCCGACATCCGTGCAGATCACCTGCGCTACCTGATAAGCACGAGGAGGGGAAGCCGCCTGAGACCACGAGGAGGGGAAAACAGGAAGAAAGCCCAGCCCCGAGTCGCACACCCTTAAGGGACTGAGCCTCTTACTGCATCAGTTGCTTTTACCGCACAATCCCTCCTGACTCAACTGACCAACAGGACCACAAAAGAAATCAGTACCATGGAAGCAAACTGGTGCTCCCAGGATCCTGTAGCTAACAGAGACAGGGGCTCTATGTGGGATGGGGGAAGGAACCTGGGGCTCCCAGGTATACCCCGTAGATCAGTTCCAACCCCCTTGAGGCCTGGACCCAGGGCAGGCTCTGCCCCACCAGCCCTGTCTTACTTTCTAAAACAAACTTCTGCTGCTCCGGCCTGCACAAGGAGGGTACAGGGAAGTCTCTGCTTCTTAACTAATAACCCCCTTCTTTCTGTCTTGTCCATTCTTTTTTTTTTTTTGAGTCCTAACAGGGAGACCAGTACGCAAGCGCTCTTCACTCAGCTGCTGAGAACTGAGAGACTGGGGCATAGAGCTGAGGTTAGAGCTCTTGTACTGCATCATCAAAAGTGTGCCATGCTCAGTTCTCAGCTGCTGGTGAATAGTGACAACCCATGCAAACTGGACTGGCCTGGAATCCCATAGTATTCATATGAACACTAGACTACCCCTTCCCTCCATGCAAGTATTCCACTCGTTTCATTCCCTGCAGTTTTCTCCCAGATACGCCTACAGCTAGTCCCTCCTTCCAATATTTACTTGTAAAAATAAAAATGGTATTTTTCCAAAACAATAATAAAACAAAACTGAAACAGCCAGCTGCAGGGCAAAAAACAGAACAGTGTCGCAAGGGAAAAAAATATTGTACGAATTTATGAAAGCCAGCATTAAAACTAACATTACAGGTACTGTGCTGTTTTCAGCTTCAGCAGTGTGACAAGCCCTTAAAACCAGAGCCCAGATGATTTCCGAGCTGGAACTCCAGCACTGCTGAGCCAACTCACCCTATCTATATACGAAATCTACACACATCCACTATTTACAATACAATCCAGGTACAGAAACCCCAAAAACCTCCATAAGTACCCAAAGCACAAAGAAGTGTAGCCCAGCAATATGCTCCAGAAATACCCTGTAAGGAGAACGTACTGTGCCCAAATCATGGTCTAGAGCAGAGGTTCCCAGTCTTTTGGGTTGTGCGGACCCCATATTAATCTCCAAAAAGTTCAGGAACTCTCAATTCATTCCCACCACTCTTGCCATACTCCCTCCCCTCACTGCCAAGCTTGCCCCCACTAGCCTTCTATATTTCCCTTCCTCTTCCTACCGGTATCTCCACCAGTCTCTCTCTCCCTTCAGCTAGCCCCCACCAGCCTCAATCTCTCTCTCTCTCTCACCAGCCAATTTCCTCCAGTCTCTCTCTCTTGCCTTCAGCCAATCCCACTAGATTCTCTCTCTTTTTTACTCTGTGTCCTACCGACCCCCCCCCCCCCCCAGTAATGGTCACACAGACCCTCCAGGGGTTCAGAGACCATAGGTTGGGAACCACTGATATAGAGAGTTCTGAGAGAGAGGAGGTATGCACTCCTGAATATTTTGCCTCTAACACCCATGTTAGTGATCAGATTCCCCTAGAACCAACAAAACTGGCCTAAGATAGTCTGAATATGCTAGATCTGGGAACTAATCAGGCTAAGGTTTAGCTAGTATCTGGATAGGGGACCATCATGTGCTGTAGGCTATAGAAAGCTATAGCACACCCCTGCCAACATTCTCTCACGTGAAGGTCATAGCCAATGTAATGAGGACATGACTGTCTGACCCTTGGCCTTCAGAAACAGGAAAACACAACTATTCTCTGGAAGAGTGGATCCTAACATCTTCCTCTAGATGGGATGGCAGCTCGGAATCAGGTATTTCCGTGCGGGGCAGCGACTCTAGTTAGAGAATGGAAAAAAATAAAGTTACTGCTGTCTAACTCTGCTGAGCAATCAAGCAGTACTCCAGTGCTAAAGGGAAGATCGCCTGCAAAGTAAGGAGAAGTTTCTCCGTGGCTATACCACAGTGGCCTATATAAAGGAACACTTCCCTAATAGCTTTGGAAGGGTGAAAAGATCAAACTTCTGAAAGTATTTGAAAAGTATTAAAGGGTAGTGGTAACCAAGCCGCCGTGGGTTCTTCCCCCTGTTTGGGTCACGGTGATACAATGGGGTTTCTGTTAATGTTATTGGGTAAAATGTTTGTGGACCCTGCTGTCTTTCCAAGGGGTACACACAAGCGGCTTTTTACCACAGTGCCCATAATCCCACTTCTTTAAAGCTCTGTTACAGAATGAGTAAGCCCTTGTTCAACAAAAAAATGCATTATTTTTATCCTTTTTTCTCTTGAAGTCTGTGGTGTGTAGAGAAGGAGAGGGAAGAGTCAAAGATGGCTTCAAGGTTGCGAGATGAGGAAACAGGGAGGGGTAGAGTGTTACCCACAGAACTAGAGTAAGGAGGAAGAGGGCAATGAGTTTAGGGGGAAAAATAAGCAGCTCAGTTTTGGCCATGTTCAATTTCAGACGGTGGCAAGACATCCAGACAGCAATGAACAAAGAACATAAGATATGCCACGCTGGGTCAGACCAAGGTCCATCGAGCCCAGTATCCTGTTTCTAACAGTGGCCAATCCAGGTCACAAGTACCTGGCAGGTTCCCAAAAAGGTACACAGATTCCACAGTGCTCGTCCTGGGGTAAGCAGTGGATTTTCTGGGTTCTCTGTAATAATGTTTCCTTCAGGAATTGTCCAAACCTTTGTTAAACCCAGCTAAACTAACAGCTTTTACCACATCCTCCGTTAACAAATTCCAGAGCTTGATTAAGCATTGAGTAAAAATATTTACTCTTAGTCTTAAATGGGTTACATTGTAGCTTCATTGCGTGTCATCTAGTCTTTCTACTTTTTGATGGCATAAACAACCAATCTACATTTAGCCACTCCACTCCATTCATTAATTTATAGACCTCTATCATATCCACCCTCAGCTGTCTTTTCCAAGTTGAAGAGCCCCAACCTTTTACGTCTTCCATCCCCCTTAACAGTTTTGTTGCAGTTCTCTGCACCTTTTCTAATTCTGCTATATCCTTTTTAAGATATAGTGACCAGAACTGCACACAGAGGCATTATAATATCCTTTGTTTTAATTCTCCATTCCTTTCCTTAAGATTCCTAGTATTCTATTTGCTTTCTTGGCCGCCGCTGCACAGTGGGTGGAGGCTTTCAACGTATCATCCATGATGATTCCTAAAGCTTTTTCCTGGGTGGTGTTTTCTAAGGTGGCACCTTGCATGGTACATAACTTTGCAGAATTGCTTGATCTGCAAGTTTAATGCTGGCATCATCTTGTCACAGGAAGCAATGTTGCATGGTTCAGGCTTTTGTTTCTGAGCAGGCCCCAGGCACCAGCCCTACACATATGAGTGCTGGCACCCAGGGGTGGCCCAAGGGGGGTGCGGGGCCATGTGCGGAGATTAATTATCATTTGCATAGGGAGTCTCATTTACATAAATATTTGTATAATGTTAAGATGACTTTTTAGTAAACATACTTCTTAATGAGTGTTTGGATAAAGAAAGACTAACAGATTTCTACGTTACTATATTCCAGTGCCAACCACCAGGCCCATTAGGAAGTACTATAAACACTGACCATTTAGAATTCATAGCAAATAGTGAAATTAGACTTACCTGCTAATTGTAGTTCCTTGAGGAACTCCAGTTCAGTCCTCCACCACTGGGTAGTGCACGTTCTCCTGCAGCATGGAGACTGGACAACTCAAAAGAATGACCTCACTGGATATATGCTGCTGACCTCTCCCATCAGCTCAGTGTCCTATTAACAAAGCAGACTCAAAGGAGCAACAAATAAGTAGCTAAAGCATCAACCAAAACAAACAAAATCAACCAAACTCCCTTAAATAAAGGGATAACTATCACTGATAACAGCCCCTTTCCTCTGGCACCCCAACAGAGAGAAGTCAGGGAGACAGAAAGAAAGAAGTCAAGAAGACAAGAGAACCAGAGAAGAAGACCCCTCCTGATGCTGACAGAGCCAAAGGTTCTTACCCTTCATGATCCTGAAACTCCTACATACCGCACTGACCTGTGAACAAATCATCCCCGGGCGGGAATGAGGACTGAACTGGAGTTCCTCAAGGAACTACAATTAGCAGGTAAGTCTAATTTCACTTTCCTTATCGGTCCTCCAGTTCAGTCCTCCACCAATGGGATGTACCAGAGCAGTATTTATTGGGAGGGACCTGAACACCCGGATCACAAAACCGCCAACCCGAAACAGGCATCATTGGCCGCCTGGACTCCAGACGATAGTGCTTACTGAAGGTATGCAGGAACGACCAAGTGGCCGCCTTGCAAATCTCTACCGGAGGCACTAAACTGTACTCTGCCCAGGAAGTCACCTGCGCTCTAGTAGAGTGAGCCTGCAAGCCCACAGGCACCTGACGACCCTGCAAAATGTACATGGACGCAATCGCTTCCTGAATCCATCTGGAAATTGAGGCCTTTGCTGCTGCCTCTCCTCTCTGAGGTCCGCCAAACAAGATGAATAAGCGTTCAGACTTACGAAAAGCTTCCGAAACCTTTAGATACTGGCGAAGGGCCCTCTTCAAGTCCAAGCAATGCAGCCTACGGTCCGAGGAGCTAGCTCCAGACTCTCCCAACACTGGAAGCGACACCGACTGAATCAAGTGAAAAGAGGAGACCACCTTTGGTAAAAAGGACAGGACAGGCCGCAAGACTACCTTTTCCTTAGATAAAGATAAGAACGGCTCTTGACAGGATAGGGCCT
The DNA here is from genome assembly GCA_033557465.1 of Ichthyophis bannanicus. Classification (NCBI taxonomy): domain Eukaryota; kingdom Metazoa; phylum Chordata; class Amphibia; order Gymnophiona; family Ichthyophiidae; genus Ichthyophis; species Ichthyophis bannanicus. The sequence continues at coordinate 100,209,920 of CM066032.1, read as the reverse complement.
GGAGCTCTGACACTCGTCTTGCCGAACAAATGGCCACTAAGAATACTGTCTTCAAGGTTATTTATTTATTTACATTCTCTTATATACCGTGCTATTCTGCATCAGTGTGGTTTACATTGAACAAACTGAAATTACATTGAACAGGGCATTATAACTTGGAGAAAACTATTTTACAGGGAACATGGGCTATGGAGGGTTAAGTGGCTTGCCCAAGACCACAAGGAGCACCTGTGGGACTAGAAACCCCAGTCCTTCTGGCCCAAAGTTGCTGTGCTCTAGTGGGATTTGAACCCCTGACCTTCTGGCCTGAAGTACCTTGCCCCAACCACTAGGCCACTCCCCACTCCACTAAGGTTAAGTCCTTAACTGAAGCTTGAGGCAGGGGTTCGAACGATTCCCTGGATAAAGCCCCCAAAACCATATTGAGATCCCATGGAGGCACAATCACCCTACGAGCTGGCCGTAACCTGGAGACCGCTTTGAAAAAACGAACGTGGATGTGGACGCCCAAGGCTACTCCCTGGACTTTGCCTCTATAGCAAGAGATGGCCGCTAGCTGAACTCTTAGGGAACTGGCCGCCAAGCCTTTATCAAATCCATCTTGGAGAAAATCGAGCACCCTTGGAACCAAAATTGCAGAAGATTGCACTTGGCGCTGGGAACACCAGTCCTCAAATATACGCCATATCCGCACATAAGCTAGGGATGTAGACTTCTTCCTTGCCTTGAGTAAAGTCGCAATAACCGCTCCAGAGTAACCTTTCCTTCTTAATCACGCCCTTTCAATGGCCAGGCCGTAAGCGAGAACCGATCCACCTGTGGCATTCGGAGCGGACCCTGCATCAAGAGATCCTCCCTTGTGGGAAGTCTTCAAGGGTTCCCGTCGAGAAGACGGACAAGATCGCCATACCACGGGTGCCTCGGCCAGTGCAGGGCCACCAGAACCACTCTCCCTCGATGAGCTTCGATGCGTTGAATTACTCGACCTATGAGTGCCCACGGAGGAAGACATAGAGCAGGTCCTGTGCTGGCCAATTCTGTAACAGGGCGTCGATTCCTTTCGACATTCTTTCTCTTCTTCTCCTGAAGAACCAACTGGTTTTGGCCGACTGGAAGGTTGCCATGAGATCCATGATCGGTGGACCCCACCTGCGGACTATCCGTGCAAAGACTTCCGGATGCAGCTCCCATTCCCCCGCATCCATCCGGACTCTGCTGAGGAAGTCCGCCATCACATTGTCCATCCCTGCAATGTGTGCCGCCGAGATCGACTGTAACCGGGGCTCCGCCCAGGCAAACAGAGCCTCTGCCTCCTCCTCCATGGCCAAGCTCCCCGTACCGCCCTGCCGACTGAGGTAGGCCACCGTCGCTGAATTGTCCGACAGTACTCGCACTGCTTGGTCTTGCAGCACCACTTCGAAGGCCTGCAATGCTAGAAATACTGCTCTGAGTTCAAGACGGTTGATAGACCACTGAACCTCCTGCCCGTTCCAGGTTCCCTGACCGAAGAGATCTCTGCAGTGTGCTCCCCAACCTGCAAGAATGGCGTCCGTCAAGACCGGTATCCATTGGGGCTGCTCTAGCGGAAGGCCGGCCACCAAGCGGGCCAGACAGAGCCACCATCGAAGGGACTGCCTGACTTTCAGTGGGCAGGGAAGACGTCTGTTCAGGGAGTCGCGCTGGTGCGACCATCAACAGAGTAATGACCTTTGTAGAGGCTGCATGTGGGCTCTTGCCCAAGGGACGACCTCCAGAGTTGCTGCCATTGTTCCTAGTAACTGAAGATAGCTCCGAGCCGCAAGTATCGAAGCGCACCCCCAGGTACTCCAGCTCCTGGGACGGGACTAGATGGCTTTTGGAGGCATTGACCACCCAACCAAGATCTTGAAGGAACCTGACTACCTTATCCATAGCCTGAACACTCTCGGTCTCGGATTTCGCCCGGATCAGCCAATCGTCGAGATAAGGGTGCACCAAGATCCCTTCCTTTCTCAGAGCTGCCGCTACCACTACGATGACCTTGGTGAATATGTGCGGCACCGTTGCTAGCCCAAAGGGCAAGGGTTGAAACTGAAAATGTCCCCACAGAAGTGCAAACCTGAGAAACCTTTGATGAGCTGGTCTGATGGGGATATGTAAATACGCGTTGGTGAGATCTAAGGAAGTCAGGAACTCCCCTTGTCGTACCGCCACTATTACCAAATGCAGGGTTTCCATTCGGAAGTGCGGAACCCGCAGGCAGCAATTCACACCTTTGAGGTCTAGAATGGGCCGTAATGCACCGTCTTTCTTGGGTATTATAAAATAAATAGAGTAATAACTGACGCCGTAGTCCTTCTGCGGTACCGGCACCACAGCTCCCAATTGCAAGAGCCAATCTACGGTTTACCTTACTATGAGCATCTTTTGCCGTCACCTGCAAGGCGACAACACGAACGAGTCTAGAATTGGACGAGCTAGTTCTAGTGCATAGCCTTCGCAAATTATCTCCAGTACCCACTGATCTGAAGTTACTTGGACCCAAGCAGGAAGAAACTCCCGAAGACATCCCCCTATCAGTCGAATTCCCACCTGGGTCTGTCTCGCTTCATTGTGGCTTTCGGCCGGGAGTGGTAGAGGAGGAGGATGTGAAACCCCTGCCTACCCCTCGGAAACCACGAAACTCCTGGGATCTTGAAAGAAACCTTCCTCTTTGAAATCCGCCGAGGCGGGAAGTCTGAAACCTCCTGAAGTCCCTAGGCTGGCCCCGCAAAGCCAGGAGGGACCTGCCCTGCTTAGGCTTGTCCTCCGGTAACCTGCCACCCTTGGACTCCCCTAGATCCTTAACCAACTTGTCGTGATCTTCCCCAAACAATAGTTTTCCTTTGAATGGAAGCTTACTGAGCCGTGACTTAGAGGAGCCATCCGCCGCCCAATTCCTTAACACAGGTGATGGCGTGTGGCAACAAGGGAGGCCATGCTATTAGCCAACGTCCTAATTAAATTGTAATGCACATCCGCAAGGTATGCTGAACCGGATTTTAGGCGTGTCTCTTCTACCATGCGCTCCTGTGACTGTGCCAGGAATTGCTGCAAGCGCTGTGACCAACGGAGGCATGCTCTCGCCACCCACACTCTGCATATGGAAGCCTGCAAGGCCAGAGCATTGACCTCAAAGGCCTGCTTCAACAGGCCATCCACCTTCCTGTCCTGCATATCTTTCAACGCTGCGCTCCCTTTACTGGGATAGTCGTCTTTTTTGTGACCATTGACACTGCTGCATCCACCCGCGGTAAGCGAAACCTCTCCTTTTCCTTGTCAGCTAGGGGATAGAGCCTATTCATAGCCCTAATACCGCGCAGTCCTGCTTCCAGCAGATCCCATTCATCCTGGATCATCCGGTTGACTACCCTGTGGACCGGGAACACTGCCTGAGTTTGCGGCACAGCCTGGATGAGAGGATCCTCCAGGACCTCCTCCTCTGCCGGCTGTACGGGAGCTAGGTTGAGTGCCTGAAGAGAGTCCGTAATAAGCACTGTCAGCTCTTCCTTCCGGAATACCCGGATGATTCTTGCCTGGTCCTCAGGCTTGGGAATCTCCCCCTCTTCTAGTTCTTCCATTCCAGACTCAGGCTCAAACTCCAACCAAATCAAACAAATTACAGAGGGAAAGAAAATTAAAACTACTAATCTAAGCTGCTCCTTAGCTGTTCCTCTAGAGTGAGCCTAGCACCTAGGCTCACTACGTTCTCCTGCTGCATGGAGACTGGACACACTGGGGCTGATGGGAGAGGTCAGCATCATATATCCAGTGAGGTCATAGTTTTGACTTGTCCAGTCTCCATGCTGCAGGAGAACATGCACTACCCAGTGGTGGAGGACTGAACTGGAGGACCGATAAGGAACCACCATATCATAACAGCACTGCCAGGACTCACAAGGCACCAAACCCTACCTATCAAAAGGCAGCACTGCAAATATTAAACCAATATATCTCTGAGAATACTAATGCATCTCCTACTGGGGAAAGAGAACAAGTGGCACGGTCAAATAGAAACTACATGAACAGAATACCTCAGCTTGGCTAAAATGCAGAACACAGACCATCACCAAAGAACAAGGGATCACAATTTAGAAATAGGAAGACAATAATTAAACTGGGAACCCCAAACGCCAAACTTGGGATGTACAACACTGGAGAAATAAAACTATAAATTAATTTCCTCTTGTACTAAACAAAACACAAAAGATGTTAACGATGCACATTTCCCAGAGCTGATATATTCCAGTTAATAAATTCAAAATAAAAAAGTATTTTTCTACCTTTTGTTGTTTGTGCATTTTCTTTTTCAGTTGAAATTGCTCCAGTCACTTTCTTCTGGTTTCTTCGTGTCTTCTGCAAGCTATCCATTTGTCCTTTCTACTCTTTTAGATTATTTTCCATTTTCTTTCTCTTATATCTGCTTTAACATACTGATCTTTCCCCTTTTGCTCTTTCCCCCATTTCTTTCCTTATTCCTTTATCATCCACTCAAATTTCACCCTTCCATTCTCAATCCCCACTTACTCTCCCAATACCCAGCCCATCGTAGACTTTTCTTCCCTCCCACACAAAATATCTTTTCCCCTCTCCATTCTCATTCCCCATCCCCTTCTAGTCCTCTCCCAAAATCAGCTCCCTTATAGTTCTAGACCCACCCAGCATCCGCCCTCTTCTAGTCCCATTCTCCCAAGCCTCCACATCAGCCCATTTCCAATCCTAGCCCCCTATATGCTCTTTTCCAGTACCATTCCAGCCCCCATCAGCCCATTTCCACTCCAAGCTCCCCATCAGCCCTTTTCCAACTTCCTCCAGCCCGCTTCCAGTCCTATTCCAGCCCTCATCAGCCCATTTCCAGTCCTATTCCAGCCCATCAGCCCATTTCCACTCCAAGCTCCCCATCAGCCCTATTCCAACTTCCTCCAGCCCGCTTCCAGTCCTATTCCAGCCCCCATCAGCCCATTTCCAGTCCTATTCCAGCCCATCACCCATTTGCAATCCACGTTCCCCCCATCAGCCCATTTCTAGTCCTAGCCCCCATATGCTCTTTTTTAGTTCCATTCCAGTCCCCCATCAGCCCATTTCCAAATCCAAGCTCCCCCATCAGCCAATTTCCAATCCTAGCCCTCGTCAGCCCACTTCCAGTTCTATTCCAGCCCCCACCAGCCCATTTTCCAATCCTAATCCAGCCCATTTCCAATTTTAGCCCTCCCATCACAGCCCATTTCCAGTCCTAGCCCCCCCCCCACCATCACAGCCCATTTCCAGTCCACGTTTCCCTCCCACCATCACAGCCCATTTCCAGTCCTAGCCCCCCCCCACCACAGCCCATTTCCAGTCTGTTCCCCCCATCATCATAGCCCATTTTGTCCCTTCCCCCCCACCATCACAGCCCATTTGCAGTCCTATCCCCCCCGCACCATCACAGCCCATTTGCAGTCCATTCCCCCTCGCACCATCACAGCCCATTTGCAATCTGTTCCCCCCCCCCACCATCACAGCCCATTTGCAGTCCGTTCCCCCACACCATCACAGCCCATTTGCAGTCCTTTCCCCCCCCACATCAAAGCCCATTTGCTGTCCATTCCCCCCACCATCACAGCCCATTTGCAGTCCGTTCCCCCCACCATCACAGCCCATTTGCAATCTGCTCCCCCCCTCCACCATCACAGCCCATTTGCAGTCCGTTCGTCCCCACCATCACAGCCCATTTGCAGTCCTATCCCCCCCACCATCACAGCCCATTTGCAGTCCGTTCCCCCAATCACAGCCCATCCAGTCCTAGCCCCCCTCCTCCAAAGAGCCCTGCGGCCATCTAAGGGGCTGCAGAGGGAGCCGGGGAAGCCCGCGCAAGGCCAGCGTGAAGAGCCTTTTCCTTCACACGGGCAGCTGTTTCAGTGAAGCCGCGAATGCCGGGAAAGGTTAAAGGGCTTTCCCGGTGCCTCTGCAGCTGTCCATTCTGCAGGGATGGAGTTTGCACGGGGCCCCCTGAAGCGCGGGGCCCTGTGCGAACAACATTCTCACTCAATTGACGGGCCGACCCTGCCGGCATCTTTTGTTTTAGGAAAAATGCACTGTCTATCACGATAGTCTCATCGTCAGTCCTTAATGATTCTAGTTTTGCAATCAGTGTTTTATAATCAGTATCAAAAATTAGCAGGATATAAAGGAACTACTACTACTCATCATTTATATAGCGCTACTAGGCACACACAGCGCTGTACAAATACACAAAAAGAGACAGTCCCTGCTCCACAGAGCTTACAATCTGCTAAGACAGACAAACAGAACAAGGGAATTCTTGGGGAAATGATTAAAATACAAACAGGTGAAGGCAGAAGGATAAGGGGTCAGGATCCAAAGGCAGCCTCGAAGAGATGAGTTTTTAGCCTGGATTTGAACAGAACCAGAGATGGAGCCCAATGTACCGACTCAGGTAGTCTATTCCAGGCATACGGCGCAGCAAGGTGGAAGGGATGGAGCCTGGAGTTGGCAGTAGAAGAGAAGGGCATGGATAAGAGTGATCTGCTTGATGAGCGGAGTCCTGAGGAAGGGTATAGGGAGAAATAAGATAGGAGAGGTCATAAGACCCTACAGAATGAATGCATTGGTAGATCAGAAGTTTGAACTCTATGTGGAAACAGATAGGGAGCCAATGACGTAACTTGAAAAGAGGGGTTAGGGGAACAGTGTTAATCAATGCCAAAATTTAAAGCAGACATATTATTTTCTCCCAGGGCAAGCAGGATGAGTCAGCCACAAGTGGTGAAGTCATCTGATGGCGCCAGAGACAGAGTACTCTCACTAGCCCAGAGGGCTTTAGCCCCCTGGGCATGACCACTAGCCCCACCTCCAGGTCCGCCCCTAGCTGGCCAGTCTTCGTCTTCCGCCTTGCCAGTAAGACGTTTTTTATTTTGCTCTCACCTTGTTCACCATGAAGAAACCTGGATTCAAAAAATGCCCAGCCTGCTCCAGGAAAATGGCCAATTCGGACTCCCACCATCTCTGCCTACGCTGCCTGGGAAGCGATCACGCCGTGGAAAACTGCTCTGCTTGTGGCCGCATGTCCCCCTGGGCTCTGAAGTCACACCGGCATGCCCTCAAGGACTTTCTGGCTCCCGCTGTTGTTGTGAGTACTCCCGCTGCCGCTGTGAGCTCTCCCACCTTTGCTGCCTCTTCTGGTGCCGCCGTGGTTGCTCCGGCCGGGGACGCGCTGTTTTCGGCCTCCGTTCCCCGCCGCGATGTCTTCTCCCCTCCGGAGACGTGTGTCCCGATGAAGGCTTCCATCTTGCCTGCAGCTTCCTCCTCCTCCCTGCTTCCTGCAGCTACGATGATGACTTCCTGTCCTCCTGGGCCCGCCTCTTCCCGGCGCAGCCTCCCCGGAGCAGATGTCCACGGCGCTGACTACCTGCCCCTTACAAGTCATGCTGCCCGACGCGAAGAACATCAGCGCAGACCCCACAAACGGCGCAGACATTCTCCCGATCGCCGGAGCCGCTCGAGGAGGCGGAGCCGCTCCCGGAGACAGCACCGACAAGCAGGCAGGAAGCAGAGCAGCCGGCGCAGACACGGATGCTCTCAGAGCCATCAGCAGAGCAGACCCAGGCACAAGGACTGCAGACGGCGCAGGGACAGCAGCTCCAGTTCGGAGTCATCACACTACCGCGGCAAGAGACTTAGGCACTGCAGCCACAGTTCCTCTCACTCCCGAGGCTCTCTCTCCAGCAGCTCTAACCAGCGCACCCCTTCATCTGCCAACTCTGTCTATGTGGCTTCCTGCAGCTCTGATGACTCCGAGCTCTGCCTCCCCGCATCCCCTGTGCTGACAGCCCCTCATGAAGAGGCCAGCCGACCCCTCCAAGGCAACGCTCAGGTGCATGCGGCTCTACCCTCCCAAGGAGCCCCAGACACCCTGCTACTCCTTAAGGACATGCTTCAACAGTGGACGTCAGCGCTCTCCAACCTGTCCTCCCACCAGGCGCAGCCCCTAGCATCACCGGCAGCAGCTACCAACCAGCCACAGGTCCCACTACTGCTGGAGCAGGAACCCACACCGGCCGCCCCGGCCAGCCTGGGGCAGTCTCAGCTTCAAGCGCCCTGATGACCCTTCGCTATCACGGACCTCCTCTCATGCTGACCAGGACAACCACTCTGGACCACCCGATCCCCCTGAGGACTTGACCTACGCAAAATTCATCCGGAAAGTCCTCGCAGCTTTATCCATCACCCCCGCTGATGCCGTAGATCAACGTGATGAGGTTCAAAGCGCCCTCAAGTTCGTGGATTCCCCCAAGGCCATTTCGGCCCTACCGGTCCACCAGCTCCTCCGTGAGAACCTTACAAGACTATGGCAGACTCCTGCGTCCAACCACTCATGTCCCCAGAAATTGGACTCCAAGTATGTGGTCCAGCCTGTCCCAGGATTTGACAAGCAACACTTACCCCACCAATCCATCGTGGTGGAATCCGCCCTCAAGCGGTCTAAATCCTCGCGCACCTCTACCAATGCCCCTCCCGGGAAGGACAACAAGCTTCTAGACGATGTTGCAAAGCGGATCTACCAAGGATCTATGCTGAACGCCAGGATCTCCGCACATCTTTTTCAACACGCCATCTACCAGGACACCTTGCTGGCCAACATAAGAACCGCCGCCAAGGACACAGAACTTCCACCGGCACTCCTATCTGCCCTTGCTGACCTTGAGGAATGCACCAAACACCAAGGTCGTGCTGCACATGACGCCTTTGAGACAGCCTCCAGAGTGGCTGGGACTGCCATCTCCGCACGCCGGCTTGCTTGGCTCAGGGCCTCAGGCCTGCAGGCTGACTCTCATGACAAGCTCGCTGACACACCCTGCACAGGCGACTCTCTCTTTGGCGACAAAGTCAAGGAAACAGTGATCGACATGCGCGAGCGCTGCACCACACTCAAGACTCTGGAGGAGGGCTCCGAGCGCTCAAAACCCTACCGCAAAGGAACCTTTCACGGCCCATCTGCTCCTAAGCGCTATAACTCCTACCACAGGTGGCAGCAGTAGCCACGCTATAAACAGCAGCATTATCAATCCTCGTATAGGCAGAAACCACGCCAACGGGAGCGCACATCAAAGAAAGCACCCCCTGCACCTGCCAAAAGCAACCCTAGCTTTTGACTCACCGCCCTGCCAGCACCTTCCGACAGGGGGATGCTTATCGGCCTTCCTTCACTCCTGGGAGCAGATAACTACGGACAAATGGGTCCTCTCTGTCATCAAACAAGGCTATCACATAAACTTCTCCTCAAAGCCACCTGCGCGTCCACCTTCAGTGAGCACCATTCCCCCACAGCATCTACAGGCCATGGCTTCAGAGCTCCAGGCATTGCTTGCCTCCAGGGCCATCGAGCCTGTCCCCCCCGGCGAGACCAACAAGGGGTTTTACTCCAGATACTTCCTGGTTCCCAAGAGGTCGGGGGGCATGCGACCCATCCTCGACCTACGGAAGCTCAACAAGTGCATAGTCAAGGAGAGGTTCAGGATGCACTCCCTGTCCACCATCCTGCCCCTCATTCAACCTATGGAGTGGCTTGCCTCCCTGGACCTTCAGGATGCATACACGCACATTCCCATGCATCCTCATCACAAGAAATTCCTGCGATTCAAGGTAGCGGGGAAGCACTACCAATACAGGGTGCTACCTTTCGGACTGTCATCTGCTCCAAGAGTATTCACCAAGTGCGTAGCGGTGGCTGCCGCACACCTCCGCAAGCAAGGGGTATGCGTCTTCCCCTACCTGGACAATTGGCTTTTCTCAGCCCCCTCCCCTGCAGAGCTGCGGATGGCTGTCAAGAAGGCCACCGCCCTCCTCTCCTCTCTGGGATTCCTTGTCAACTACCCGAAGTCCCATCTCTCCCCCACTCAGCGTCTGGAGTTCATTGACGCTCGAATCGACACCACGCAATCCAAGGCCTTCCTGCCTCGGAACAGAAAGCAGGCCATCAGCGCACTCGCCCTGCGAGCCCTCAACTCCACGCACTCCTCCGCTCGAGCGATACTTCGTCTTCTGGGATACATGGCAGCCGCCACACATGTCCTTCCCATGGCGAGACTACGGATGCGTGTTCTCCAGTGGCACCTCCGCACCCATTGGTGCCAACACACCCATCCCTTGTCCTCCCTGATCCCCAGGGACCCCCAGGCAACCAAGGCGATCCGCTGGTGGACACACTCCACCAATTTAGCACAGGGCAAGTGACTGCAGGCCCTGACCCCTCAAATCACCGTGACCACGGATGCTTCAGCTCTAGGATGGGGAGCCCACTGTGCGGGCACGCACACCCAAGGATCATGGTCCATCGCCGAGAGGGACCTCCACATCAACGTCCTCGAGCTCAGAGCTGTCCGCCTTGCCCTCCTAGCCTTCCAGGACCTGGTCAGGGGAAAAACAATCAAGATACAGACGGACAACCAAGTCACCATGTTTTACATAAACAAACAGGGAGGCACGGGTTCTCGAACCCTGTGCAGGGAGGCCCTCCTCACCTGGCACCTAGCCCTCTCGCTCCAATGCAGCCTCCAGGCCTGCTACCTACCGGGAGAGGAGAACGTGCTGGCAGATCGCCTCAGCAGACAGCTAAGCCCTCACGAATGGACACTCTACGAAGACGTGTCATCCTTCCTCTTCAGGGAGTGGGGCCTCCCCTAGATCAATCTCTTTGCCTCACAGGAGAATGCCAAATGCAACCTCTTTTGCTCCAAAAGGCCGTCCCCGCAAAGACTAGCGGCGGACGCCTTTGACGTGACCTGGAATCAATGGCACCTGGCCTACGCGTTCCCGCCAACTCCTCTCATTGCACGGACACTCCAGCGGATCATCAGGGACCGGGCCCGGGTCATCTTGGTGGCCCCCTTCTGGCCCAGGCAAATATGGTTCCCCTACCTACAATGCCTAGCAGTGGTTCCTCCAATCCGGCTCCCCCCGCGACCAGACCTTCTCTCGCAGGACGGCGGCACGATGCTCCACCCCAACCTGCGGACGCTATCACTATCGGCCTGGAAGCTGAAAGGCTAGCTCTGGCCCCCTTCAACCTGACAACCGAGGTCCAGCAGATCATACTGGCGGCCCGGTGCCCTTCCACCAGGAAGTCATACAGCCTCAAGTGGCGGCGTTTCTCCAGCTGGTGCGCCGCCCACCACCTCGACCCCCTTTCTTGCCCGGCGCCTCAGCTCCTGCAATACCTTGCATCACTCTCTTCGCTCGGCCTCAAGACCCAGTCCATCAAGGTCCACCTGTCCGCCATCGCGGCCTTTCATCACCGCGTTGGGGACTCCTCCATAGCAGCATTGCCCATCATAGCCCGCTTCATGAAAGGATTATCTAATCTACGCCCTCCGCTCAGGGAGCCCGTGCCCGCCTGGGACCTTAACGTCGTCCTCAATCAGCTCATGGAGGAGCCTTTCGAGCCTCTACAGTCGGCAGACTTGAAATTTGTCTCCTGGAAAACACTGTTCCTCGTCGCTATCACTTCAGCCAGGCGGATCAGTGAAATGCATGCCCTCGTGGCTTACCCGCCCTACACCATCCTTCACCTCGACCGCGTCTGCCTTCGGACACACCCCAAGTTCGTCCCCAAGGTGGTGTCCGCCTTCCACATCAATCAAACCATTGAGCTGCCCTGCTTCCTCCCGGGGCCACACTCCAACGCGGATCAACAACACCTGCACACACTGGACTGTGTCAGGGCCCTACGGTGCTACCTCAATAGAACCTCAACACTGCGCAAGGGGTCTCAGCTTTTCATCTCATACGACCCTAACAAGCCCGGCCTACCCGTGTCCAAGCGCACACTCTCCGGCTGGATTTCCGCCTGCATCGCCTTCTGCCTCTCACCCGCTGGAGCGAGCCCCTCCGCAGGTATCACAGCACATCACCTGCGGGCGTTGGCCGCCACCATCGCCAACCTTCAGTCCATGCCTATACCTGACATCTGCAAAGCCACAACGTGGTCCTCCGTGCAGACCTTCCAGAGGCACTACTGCCTCGACAGAGCCAATCACGGGGGCTCCGCATTCGGGCTAGCAGTGCTGTCTGCTGCCTCCTCTCCTTGCCAGGACAGGAACATGTGACTCCGCTGATCTGTATTTTGATCTGTATCTATTGCCATGCCCTACGGCTATCAGTGTTGGTTGCTCAGATTGCCCTATCCAGTGATTGTGACCTATCACCTTTGTTGTTGCACCTTGTTGTTCTTGTGATCGATGACACTGCACTTTATTGCCTGTTGATTTTTGTTGCCGTTACTGCACCTTATGCCCTATTGTTACTGGTTGCTGTGCACTATTCCTGCTGTTCTGCACTTCGTGCCTTAAACTCACTTGTTGTCACTGCACTGTTTTTGACTAAGAGCACTGTTTGCCTATTTGCACATTAAAACGTATTGCACCTCACGGTCATGCGTGTCCACGTTTCTTCAGACCTTCCCCGCCGCTGCATGTGTAGCTGGGGAGACACCACTTGTGGCTGACTCATCCTGCTTGCCCTGGGAGAAAATCGAGTTACTTACCTGTAACGTGAGTTCTCCAGGGACAGCAGGATAAGTCAGCCACACCTTCCCACCCTCCTCCCCGGCGGGGACCTCCTGTCTCTCGCTATCCACCTCCTAGCCTGAATACCGCGTCAGCTTGGAAAACCTGGCCAGCTAGGGGCGGACCTGGAGGTGGGACTAGTGGTCATGCCCAGGGGGCTAAAGCCCTCTGGGCTAGTGAGAGTACTCCGTCTCTGGCGCCGTCGGATGACGTCACCACTTGTGGCTGACTTATCCTGCTGTCCCTGGAGAACTCACGTTACAGGTAAGTAACTCGGTTTAAACATTCATCTACATCTGTCCCCAATGTTTTTGAATCTGCAGTACATGCAGGTTTATATTCATGTTAGTTTAAACATTTACTATACCTCCTTATATTGCAAATATCAAAGTGGTGTATAAATGTAAATTAGGAAACAAGGAAAGGAACTCCCTAATAACAAAAGGAGTAAAGAATAAAGAAAGTAAGATGGGAAGGGTAGAGAAGATTCCAACCCCCAGCATTTCTCTAAATTCACCAAATTCCTTTCTCTAAGCAAGTCCTATACCCTAATCTTTCTGCAAAACCACAAACGGCTACTATTTCCCTGTTTAGTATGGGAGGAGGGTCAGAAAGGGAAAAGGAGATCTTACTAGCCATGGGGGAGGGGAGCCAATTCAGTATCAGTACCTAAAGCATTCAGGGGGGGCACCAAACCCTCAAAATGATAATTACACTTACCTGGTAATTGTAGTTCCTTGAGTGACAACAGTTCAGTCCTCTACCTCTGGGTTGTCAACCTCCTCCTGCAGCTTTGGAGACTGGTACGTCAGAATCATGACATCACTGTACATATCCTGCTGCCCTCTCTTCTTAGATCCAGTGTGAACTATTAACAAAGCAGACTCAAAGGAGCAACAAATAAGTAGCAGGAATCGTCAACGTAACCGAAACTAAACTACCAGCAACCCCATTGAACCCTTTTTTTTTTTAGGCAAGGCTTTCTTACACCCTTCACTGCCATATAGCGTGTAAAATCCAATAAAGAAATGAGAGTAAAGATGAACAACTGTAAACAGACTTACCTGTAGACTAGCTTTCCTTGTTAACCACTAGCAACTCCTTCTGAAATATTTGGGGAGGGATGGAGGACTGAACTGTCGTCACTCAAGGAACTACAGGTAAGTGTAATTATCATTTCCTTATCATTCCTCCAGTTCAGTCCTCTACCTCTGGGATGTACCAGAGCAGTAATTATTGGGAGGGCCCCTTCCAGCCGGCACGTAACACAGCCGAGCCGAAACAAGCATCATTAGTAGCTGCCATGTCAAGACGGTAATGCCAACTAAAAGTATGTAGCGACGACCGAGTCGCTGCCCTACAAATTTCCCCAGGCGGAACCAAACTGTGTTCCGCCCAGGAAGACGCCTGCGCTCTGGTGGAATGAGTTCGCAGACCCGCGGGCACCGACCGCCCCTGGAGCAGATAGGTAGAAGCAATCGCCTCACGAATCCACCTCGCAATGGAAGCCTTAGCCGCCGCCTCTCCTTTGCGCACACCGCCAAACAACACGAAAAGCCGATCGGACTTACAAAAAGACTCCGTAACCTTCAAATAACGCCGCAGCACCCGTTTTACATCCAAACGGCAAAAGCTGCGGTCCTGGCCGCCTCCATCCAACAAACCGAGCACAGGCAAAGACACCGACAGGTTCAAGTGAAACGGTGACACCACCTTAGGCAAAAAGGATGGAACCGGACGCAGGACTACCTTCTCCCTCGAGAAAGACAAAAACGGTTCCCTACAAGACAAGGCTTGTAGCTCCGAAATGCGCCTAGCTGAACAAATCGCTACCAGGAAAACTGTCTTTAGCGTCAAGTCCTTCACCGAAGCCTGGAGTAAAGGTTCAAAGGGCGGTCTAGTTAATGCAGTTAACACCAAATTGAGATCCCAAGGCGGAATCATCACCCTATGCGACGGCCGTAATCTAGAAACTGCCTTGAGAAACCGCAACACATCCGCATGGACTACTAGGGCAACTCCCTGAATCTTTCCACGATAACAGGAAAGGGCTGCCACTTGAACGCGCAAAGAACTGGCTGCAAGACCTTTCTCAAAGCCGTCTTGAAGAAAACCCAAGATAGACGGGATGGAAACTGAAGACGCCCGGATCTGACGTCTCGAACACCAATCTTCAAAGATACGCCAGATGCGCACATACGCCAACGAAGTTGATTGTTTCCTGGCTTTCAGTAACGTAGCCACCACCGGTGCCGAACAGCCCTTCTTCCTTAGCCGCGCCCTCTCAATGGCCATACCGTAAGCGAGAATCGATCCACCTGAGGCATGAAGAGAGGCCCTTGCAGCAACAGGTCCGCCCGAACCGGCAGCCGCCAAGGCTCCCCGTCCAGAAGACGCACCAAGTCGGCGTACCACGGACGTCTCGGCCAATCGGGCGCCACCAGTAGCACCCGTCCTGGATGAGCCTCGATTCGCTGAATCACCCGGCCGATCAAGGCCCACGGAGGAAAAACATACAGGAGTTCCGAGGACGGCCACTGATGCAATAGCGCGTCTATTCCTTCCGACATTCTTTCTCGCCTTCTGCTGAAGAACCGGTTGGCTTTTGCTGACTGGAAGGTTGCCATCAAATCCATCACTGGCGTCCCCCACGAAACACTATTTGATCGAAAACGTCGGGATGCAGTTCCCATTCCCCTGCATCTACTCGCACTCTGCTGAGGTAGTCGGACATCACTTTGTCCTTTCCTGCTATGTGCGCTGCCGAGATCGCTGTCAATCGACTCTCTACCCAAGCAAACAGCTGGTCCGCCTCTTCTTCCATGGCGGTACTCCCCGTGCTGCCCCGGCGATTGATGTAGGCAACGGTTGCAGAGTTGTCGGATAGGACTCGAATCGCCCGACCGACCAACGCCTCCTCGAATGCCTGGAGCGCCGGAATACTGCTCAAAGCTCCAGACGATTTATCGACCATGAAGCCTCCAGGGGCGACCAAGTACCCTGCGCAAACCTGTGTTCGCAGTGGGCTCCCCAGCCCGCCATGCTGGCGTCCATCAACAACAGAATCCACTCCGGCTGTTCCAGCGGCATTCCGGCCGACAGCGACGACGGAAGCAGCCACCACCGAAGAGACTGCCTGACCTTGACCGGGCAGGGAAGCCGCTTGCTCAAAGGATCGGACTGATGCGACCAGCGGCGTAGCAGAGCCCTCTGCAGCAGGCGCATATGAACTTTGGCCCAAGGCACGGCCTCCAGCGTCGCCGCCATTGTCCCCAGCACTCGAAGATAATCCCATGCCGACGGCGCTGGAGTGGCTCTGAACTTGCGCACCAGGCCCCAAAGCGCCAGAGCCCTCCTGTGCGGCAAAAACACCTGGCCCTTCTTCATGTCGAAGCGGACTCTCAGATACTCGAGGTCCTGAGAGGGTCGCAAACGGCTCTTGGCCGGATTGACCACCCAACCAAGACTCTTCAAAACCTTTACTACTCTGCACGTCACCTGGATGCTTTCTGCCTCCGTCTTGGCCCGAATTAACCAATCGTCGAGGTACGGGTGAACGAGAATCCCTTCCTTGCGCAATGCCGCCGCCACCACCACCATAATCTTGGTGAAAGTTCGCGGTGCCGTAGCTAGACCGAAGGGCAACGCTTGGAACTGATAGTGACCCCAAGGAAAGGCGAATCTTAGCCACCTTTGATGAGCTGCCCGGATGGGGATGTGCAAGTACGCTTCCGTAAGATCCAGGGATGTCAAAAACTCTCCCTGACGCACCGCTACAATGACGGACCGTAGGGTTTCGATCCGGAAATGCGGTACTCGCAGGCAGCGGTTTACGCCTTTGAGATCCAAAATGGGCCACAATGCTCCGCCCTTCTTTGGCACCACGAAATAAATAGAGTACCGACCCACGCCGTACTCTGCTTTCGGTACTTCCACAACAGCTCCCAATTGCAGAAGACGGTCCAAAGTATGATGGATCGCTAGAGTCTTCTTCGGGCCCCTGCAAGGGGACATGACGAAGGAGTCTCGCAAGGGACACGCTAATTCTAGGGCATATCCCTGACGAATGACCTCCAACACCCACCGGTCGGAAGTGACGTGGGTCCAAGCAGAAAGAAACTCCTGCAACCGCCCGCCTATGGGAGTGCTGACCGCCGGGACCTGCCTCATCTCATTGTGGTCTACGAGCTGCTGAGGCAGGGCTGGAGGAGAATCCTCTATTCGCTCCTCGAAACCCCCAAAATCCCTGAGCCCGTGACGGAAACCGCCCCCGCTGGAATCCGCCGAACCGTGACCCACGAAATCTTCTGAAATCTCGAAACTGACCTCGAAAGCCCAGGCCGGACTTTCCCTGTTTTGGTTTATCCTCAGGCAGCCTACCACCTTTGGACTCCCCGAGGTCCTTCACCAACTTATCGAGATCCTCGCCAAACAGCAACTTTCCCTTAAAGGGAAGTTTGCTGAGTGGGGACTTGGAAGAACCATCTGCCGCCCAATTCCGCAACCAAACCGATCTGCGAGCGGCCACCACCGAAGACGTGCTATTCGCAAGAGCTCTGATCAAATCATAATGAACGTCCGCGAGATAAGCTGTTCCGGACTCTAGACGCCCCAGCTCCTTGAGCTCCTCCACATCCAGGTGTGGGGATTGGTGCAGCCGCTGGACCCAACGCAAGCACGCTCGAACCACCCAAGCTCCACAAATGGAAGCTTGCAGAGAAATCGAATCCGCCTCAAAGGTCTGCTTCAGCAAACCGTCCACTTTACGATCTTGAGCATCTTTCAAGGCAGCACTGCCTTCTACCGGAATGGTGGTCTTTTTAGTAACCGCCGACACCACCGCGTCTATCCGCGGTGCTCGGAACCGTTCCTTGTCCTTATCGGCTAGAGGGTACAGCCTATTCATAGTGCGTATCCCTCTGAGCCCCGACTCCGGATGATCCCATTCCTCTTGGATCATTCTGTCTACTACTCTGTGTACTGGAAAGGCTACCTGATTCTGTCGAACCGCTTGAATTACCGGATCTTCAATCTCCTCCTCCGCGGCCGGAGGCGCCGCGAGATTCAACATCTGCATCGATTCTGTGATCAAGGCCGAAAGCTCCTCTCTACGAAAGACCCTAATGATCTTAGCCTGATCCTCGGGCTCCGGAATTTCACCTTCTTCGAGATCCTGAGCCCCCTCTTCGCGCTCCCAGTCCAGATCCTCACCTTCTGGCCAGTCGCTTTCCGCAGAAGACGCAGCTTGAGCCCGCGCTCTCTTAGGTGCCGACGGCGTGTCCCCTACACCGACAAACCCTTCGATCTGATGCGAGGGAACGGAAGCGGGCAATGCTCCCGGCATCTTACCTTGACGTTGCAAACAAAAGGCCTGATGCATCATTAAAATGAAATCAGGGCAAAAATCGCCTAGGGCCATGGACGGATCCGCTGACAAGACCCCAGCTGATCCTGTCGCGACCTCCCCCGCGGGGCCTTGCCCAGATGGCTGCAGAGGCTCAGCTGCCGCCCCAGACGGCGCCACTTGTACCTCCGGAGCCTCTTTATCTTCCAACTGCTGCTCCACCGAAGAAGACAGCGTTGCACAGCCGCGGCACACGCCTGAATCAGCCACCATGCCCCTACGGGTGCCACAGACAAGGCACTGAGGACGTGCCACCATAAGGGAGGTAAACACACTAAATAAGTGAGATACACCCAAGTCTTTCAAGATTATTCCTATTCCTACGAAAACTGCGTTTAGATTTATGTATTTATTATGATTAATATTATTATTAGTAGCAGTTTTTAAACACTCATTAAAATCCGGAATGCCCAGAAAGCTCCTGACTGTGTAGCCCCGTTGCCACTGAAGACACTAGGAGGGACCCCTCCCCCCCTTAGCGACTACCACGCGAGGGAAAAAAACAAAAAAGGAAACTAAAACGCTAACAACGAGGGAATTAGAAACGAAAGAAAGAAAGAAGGCAATCCCCACTGCTTAAAACAGGCTACAACTGCACAGCCCGAGGGAATTCAGCACGTTAGGCAGCCACAAGGTAACCTAAAATGGCCGCCGGCAGTCCGGGAGGAGGAAAGAGCGCCAAAGTGCCCTGAAGCCTGACAAAACCTCCCCCCCCCCCTCCTTCGAGCACAGCCTGTAACTTGTTGTATGCTTACCGGCCAGGTCTGCCTCGATCCACCGAAATGCTCCTAATCACCGGAGCAAGCAGCGGCACGCTGATAAGGGACTGCACTGCTATGTGCTGCTGCTAAGCCGGCGACCCGAAACCGCGGCTATGCAGACAGCGTGGCTCGGGAAAATGAGCGCCGCCAGAGAAGGGCTCTCCCCCGTAGAGTCCGGGGGGAGAGATCTCCCAGCCACCGGCAGAATAACCAACAAGACTTCTGCCCTGCAGCTCTGCCTATTACAGAATAGTCGAACTTCTTATCCCTTCCTTGGTTTTAATTGAAGTAGATACTTAATTATATTAACAGGGAGAAAGCAAGAACATCAAACGCCGAGGCTTACTGCAATTTCCCCCCCCCCCTTTTTTTTTTAAAGGAATAGTACCCAAATTGAATAAATCAAAGATTCCCAACTACACTATACTATACTAGAAGCTCCTTATCTGTTCCTCTAGTGAGCCCCTGACAAGGCTCACAACGTCCTCCTTGCTGCATGGAGACTGGTCACACTGGATCTAAGAAAAGAGGGCAGCAGGATATGTACAGTGATGTCATGATTCTGACGTACCAGTCTCCAAAGCTGCAGGAGGAGGTTGACAACCCAGAGGTAGAGGACTGAACTGGAGGAACGATAAGGAATTATGCTTATGACTGATGACATCATTTCTCTCAGTCATGTGTGTCTGACTCATTCCTAGGAGAAACTGCATAGTAAGGTTTACGCCATCCATTTATCGCACACCAAAACACTTACTGTAAAATCAAGGAAACCAATAACATAAAATGACACCAATAACAATCAAAACAATAAACTGAAAAGTGTACACTTGCACTGTGACGTAATGGTGCGTTTCCTCCATTCACAGATTCAGGCGTGTCTGTGTGGGGGTTTGTTTGAAACAGCCATGGTAAAGTGGGTCTCAGAAGGGAAGAAGGGGGTGTGCAAGTCAACATGTGAGCATAGTGAGGGTAGTGAATGATGGTATGGTGTAATTAGGCCTTACCTGCTAATTGACTTTCCTTGAGTTCCTCCAGTTCAGTCCCATACTTGTGCATTGTTACCCCCTCACAACAGCTTGGAGACTGAGCATGTCATGTTTTCATGACATCAGCAAGAATAACTAGCTGGCACCTCCCACCAGCCTCCAGTATCCTATTGGCAAAGCAGACTCACAGGAGAAATAAGTAAGAAAAACATGCTGATCAAAAACAGAACAAAATATGTCTATCCCCAACAGTTTACAAAAACTATACCCCCCCCCCCTTAGCAAGTAAAACTGATCTCTAATCATCGGAGTACTACAAACTTACTTGAAAACTGGGTGTGCTGTTCTCTCCAGGCGCTCTGCCTACCCCTTGAGGACACTTCATCATTTCCACCCCTCACCCGAAGGGAAGCACATGCGCTAATGGTTCCATGTTCCTACCTCTGGACCCAGGAAATAAGATGGACTTCTTCAGTCCCAGGAACAGCGATTTACCAGTAACCAATAATGAGAGAGGGTTTGGGCCTGGACTGGAGGAACTCAAGGAAAGTCAATTAGCAGGTAAGGCCTAATTTCATCTTCCTCCGCGCCCCTCCAGTCCAGTCACGCACTTGTGGGATGTACCATAACAGTACTAATCTTGGGAGGGACCTACGAGCCCAGCCTAAAGCACTGCTGAACCAAACCACACGTCCCCCACTGCCTGCACATCCAGATGATAAGGCTTTACGAAAGTGTGCAAGGATGACCAAGTCACCGCCCTGAAGATATCTACTGACGGCACCAAACAGGATGCCGCTCATGATGCTGCCTGAGCCCAGTTGGAGTGGACAACTCCCTGTAGTGCAAAATATAAGCAGACAAAATGGAAGCCTTGGAAGCAGCCTTGCCTTTGCACTGACTTCCAACCAAAACAAAGAGACGATCGGAATTGCGAAAGGGCTCTGTTCTTTTCAAATAACGCTTTAATATGTGGTGCACATCCAGGGGATGCAAGAGAGAATCCACCTCCTCCCCTCCAGCCCCAGAAAATACTGGAAGCATCACGGACTGATTGAGATGAAACACCAACACCACCTTGGGCAGCACAGTCTTCTTCCTGGATAGAGAGAAAAAAGGAGGATGACATGACAGAGCCTGCAGCTCCGAAATCCTCTTAGCAGAACAAATTGCCACCAAAACGACGGTCTTCAAAGTCAGGTCTTTCACAGTGCAAGTGCTGAGTGGCTCAAACGGCGCCTCTGTCAATACTTATAGAGCAAGATTAAGATCCCAAAAAGGAACCATCGCCCACACCGGCAGATGGACCTGCTTTACCGCCTGCAGGAAACGGACAACTTCAGGGTGCATCACCAGGAACACTCCCTGGACTCTACCACAATACCAGGTTATCGCTGCCACCTGCACACGAAGAGAACTGTAAACCTTTGTCCAACCCCACCTGTAAGAAGGCGAGAATATCCAGCACCAAGACTGAGAGAGAATGACACGTGTGCTCCCCGAACCAGGCCTCAAAGACTCTCCACACCTGCACATAGGCAAGGGAAGTGGAGCGCTTATGAGCCTTTAACAGCGTTGAAATAACCGCAGCCGAATAGCCCCTTCTTCTCAACCAAGTCATCTCAAGAGCCAGGCTGTAAGTGAGAATCGATCCACTTGAGGCATCAGAATTGGACCCGGCACCAGCAGGTCGCCTCGAACTACCAGATGGCATGGATGATCTACTGCCAGCTAGATCAGATCGGCATACCATGGACAACGTGGCCAATTTGGTGCAATCAGGATGGCGAGGTCCCAATGTGCTTCGATCCTTTGCACCTCATGCCCAATCAGCGCCCATGGGGGAAACACATACAGAAGGCCTTCTTCTGGCCACCTCTGCACCAGCACGTCAACCTCCTCCGACATGCACTCTTGTTTCTGGCTGAAAAATCAAGCTGGCTTCGCGGACTCGAAGGTCACCTTCAGGTCCATGACCGGCTGACCCGAACGCCCAACCAACTGAGCAAAGACTGCCGTGTTGAGTGTCCATTCGCTAGGATCCAGACAAACCTGACTGAGGTAGTCGGCTGCCAGATTCTCCTTTCCGACAACATGATTGGCCAAGAGCGCCAATAGATTGTCCTTTGCCCATTCCAGTAACGGTTCAACCTCCAACTGTGCACTGCTTGTGCCCCCTTGCCAATTGTTGTAAGCCATCGTGGTGGCATTGTCCAAAAAGACTCTCACTGCCTTTCCTTGCAGGAAGGGCTGAAACATTTGCAGCACCAGATAGACCCTCTTATTTCTAATCGCTTGATGGGCCATGCACTCTCCTGCGGGGACCAGAGACTCTGGTTATCTGTGCCTTGCAATAAACCCCCCAGCCTGACAGGCTTTCATCCTTTGTCACCGGGATCCAATGCAGCGTCTCCAGGGGTATCCAAAAAGCTTGTCAGAACACAGTCACCAACTGAGGGCCATCTGCACCGACCTCGAGCAAGGTAAAGGCTGTGACAGCTGGGAGTACTGCACCAACCACCTTCACAACAACGCCCTCTGCAATGGTCTCATAAGAGCCCTCGCCCAAGGCACCATCTTGATGGAAGCAGCCATGGAGCTGAAAACTCACCTCTTCCCTGCCGCTTTCGGATCTCGACTCATCTGATCTCCTTACCATTCCCCCTAGATGTATCCCATATCTACAGCTACTGTTGTAAGTTCTGATAAGCAGGATCTGTCTTTTACATGTGTCTGTGCAGCGCTGCATACATCTTGTAGAGCTATACAAATGTTCAGTAGTAGTAGTTGAATGACAATCCCCTGACAGGTGAGGGATCTCCGACCCTCCTGCAGATCCCATCCTTCTGGTCGAGCGCTCCTCTTGCAGATCCTCCTCAGTGGACCTGGACTCCGCCTCACAGCCATGACAGAAACCTGCAGTGGAGACAAAGCCCTATAGGACCCACATGCCATACATGTGGACCTGGAAGGCATGCCATCCACCAAAAAACAACAACCACCAGTAGAATTGCCAAGTCGCAATCCACTGGTTATTTATTTATTTAACTATATTGATATACCACTTTTTGCCAGGTCAAAGCGGTTTCCATAGAACAAAACATTTTACATTGAACATTTGTTATACAAGAAACATCGTATCATTTGAACATTCAAATATGTTTTCTATTATAACCTTTTAATATTTAATTAATATAAATAACTATTAACATTTTAGCTGATACATACATACTATTCACATTCAAGGGTTTATTGTGGTTGAGTTGTGTAGTTTTCGAAGTTAAGTAGGGAGTCCAAAGTGTTCTGTGAATAGGTAGGTCTTTAGGTGTTTGCAGAATGCAGGGAGGTTGGTGATGTTTCTTAGGGTATACGGGAGAGAGTTCCATAGGGAGGGGGCGTACAGCTCAATTGCTCTGTGACATGTTTGTTGATTGTAATGTTTGGTTTGTGGTATGCTGAGTTTACTGATTGTTGTTTGTCTTCGTGGTCTGGATGTTTGTGGTTTCTGTAGTAGGGATTTGAGACAAGTTTCTTGTTGGGAGTGAAGTGCATTGTGTGTGAGAAGGAAGCATTTGTAATTTATTCTGCTGGTAAGTGGCAAACAGTGTAATTGCTTTAGGATGGGGGTGATATGATCGTATTTATTTGCAACTTGTATGGTACGTGCAGCAGTGTGTAGGGCAGTTTGTAGAGGGAGGAGTATTGACTGAGATAGTCCTTGGTAGATATTGTTACAGAAGTCTGTGTGAGGGAATATGAGGGTTTGCAGTGCGGATCTGAACTCTGTTTGTTCTAGAACTAGTCTAAGTCTCTGTAGGGTCTTTGTTTTAAAGTAGATTGTCCTTGCTGTCATTGCTATTTGGGTTTTGAAGGATAGTTGCTGGTCAATTGTGATGCCGAGGAATTTCAGATCAGTTTTTACAGTTATTGGTATATTGTTTAGTTTTATAGTAGGTGGGGGAGCGAAGGAGGTATTTCTTGTAATGAACATAGCTTCTGTCTTCTTTAAGTTGATGGATAATATAGTAACATAGTATATGATGGCAGATAAAGACCGGTATGGTCCATCTAGTCTGCCCAGCAAAGCGGCAAGAGGTTCAGGTCACCCCTCCCCATGCCTTTGTTTAGGGGTGTGCTCACCACTCCGTGTAGGTCAACCCTATTAGTTGAGATATAAGAGATAGTTACGTTTGTTTTGATTTTATCCTGTCGCTATAAAGGGATCCACTGTGTCTCTCCCATGCCATTTTGAATTCTGTCATTGTATTTGCCTCTACCACTTCCATCAGGAGGGCACTCCAAGCATCCACCACCCTTTCAGTGAAAAAGTATTTCCTGATATTGCCTTTCAGTTTACCCTCTTGCAGCTTCATGTTATGCCCTCTGGTTTTACAGCTTCCCCATTTTTTGAAGAGGTTTGTTTGTTCATTAATACTCTTTAAGTATTTAAAGGTCTGAATCATATCTCCCCTGTCCCTCCTCTCCTCCAGAGTGTACATATTGAGGTCTTCAAGTCTCTTCTCATACGTCTTCTGACGCAGGCTCCAAAACATTTTGGTCGCCTTCCACTGAACCCTTTCCAATCTTTTTATGTCCTTTGCAAGATACGGTCTCCAAAACTGAACACAATATTCCAAGTGAGGCCTCACCAGTGACTTATACAGTGGCATTAGTACCTCTTCCTTTCTGCTCGTAATTCCTCTCTGTATGCAACCCAGCATCCTTCTGATTTGGCCACTGCCTTGTCGCACTGTTTTGCTACCTTGAGACTCTCAGAAACAATCACTCTGAGGTCCTTCTCCTGGTCCATCGCATACAATTCCCTTGGATTTCTGCTTCCCAAGTGCATGACACTGCACTTCTTCACAATAAATCTTAACTGCCAAGCACTAGACCATTCTTCCAGCTTTTGTAGCTCTTTCCTCATGTTATCCACTCCCTCAGGAAAGTCCACTATGCTGCAAATTTTCGTGTGATCTGCAAAAAGACAGACGTTTCCATTCAGTCCTTCAGCAATATCACTCACAAATACATTGAACAGTACCGGTCCCAGGACTGATCCCTGGGGCACGCCACTAATCACATTCCTTTCATCGAGTGAGTTCCGTTTATTGTCACCTTCTGTCATCTGTCAGTCAACCAATTTCTGATCCAGTTCACCATCTTGGGATCCATCCCCAAGCTGTTGAGTTTATTGATAAGCCTCCTATGAGGAACAGTATCAAAGGCTTTGCTGAAATCTAGGTAGATCACATCCATCGCAAGCCCTTGATCTAGTTCTCTGGTCACCCAGTCAAAGAAGTCAATCAGATTTGTTTGGCAAGATCATCCTTTGGTAAAACCATGTTGCCTCGGATCATGCAACCTGTTGGCTCCGAGAAAGTCCACTATTCGCCCTTTCACAAGCGCCTCCATTACCTTTCCTACTATCGAGGTAAGGCTTACTGGCCTGTAGTTTGTCACTTCTTCCCTACTGCCACTTTTGTGAAGAGGTACCACATCAGCTCTTCTCCAGTCCTGTGGAACTTCTCCTGTCTCCAAGGATCTTTAAAAACATCCTTTAATGGCCCTGCAAGAACCTCTCTGAGCTCTTTCAGTATCCTGGGTTGTATCCCATCTGGTCCCATGGCCTTATCCACTTTCAGTTTTGCAAGCTGCTCTAACACATCATCTTCTGTGAATGGTGTGGAAACTATTCCATTCCCATTTGTATATTTGTCAATCACAGGTAATCCTTCTCCAGGATTTTCTCCAGTAAAAACAGAGCATAAGTATTTGTTTAGCATTTTCACTTTTTCAATGTCACTTTCCAAAAATCTGTTCCCAGTACCTTTGAGTCCTGCAGTTGCATCTCTGATTTTCCTCCTCTCTCAAATATACCTGAAAAAAGTCTTGTCACCACACTTCACATCTTAGGTATCTTTTCTTCTGCCTTTGATTTTGCTTTCCTTATTTCTCTTTTTGTCTCTTTTAGTTTGATCTTGTATTCTTTTCTGTGTTCCTCTGTTTGCGAGGTTCTGAATTTTGTGAAAGCTGTGTTTTTTGCCTTTACTTGTGCAGTCACTTCTTTGGAGAACCAAATAGCTTTCCTTTTCCTCTTGTTTTTATTTACTTTCCTTATGTATCTGTTGCCCCTTTTATTGCCTCCTTTAGTTTAGCCCATTGCAATTCCACTTCCCTTTTCCCCTCCCACCCTGCCTACTCTTCCTTGAGGTACTTGGCCATTTTACTGAAGTCAGTGTTTTTGAAGTCTAGGACTTTGAGCTTGCTGTGATTGGACTCCACCTTGGCTTTTATCGCAAACCATACCGTGTGATGATTGCTGCTGCTCACATGGGCACCCACCCAGATATTTGACACGCTTTCTCCACTGGTTAGCACTACAACCAGCACCGAGCTCTCCCTGGTCGGTTCCATCACCATTTGTCTAAGTAATGCATCTCAGAAGGCATCCACAATTTTTTTTACTTCTTTTCATATTTGCAGAATACTCCAGTCCACATCAGGTAGATTAAAGTCACCCAATATGATCTTTGCAATATCAGCAATCAATTCACTATCCATTTCTTCGGTTTGAGTTGGAGGACTGTAGACTACAGCAGTATGGATGACAGTGCCATCTCCTCTTTCCAACACAATCCACAGCGCTTCTTCTTTTCCCCATGTCCCCTGCATTTCAGCAGCTTTAATATTGCTTTACACATATAGGGCTACTCCTCCTCCTTTTCTACCCTTTCTAGCTCTTCTAAATAGATTATAGTCATCTATGGCTAAATCCCATTCATGTGACTCTTTAAACCATGTTTCTGTAATGGTCACAATGTCCAAGTCCATTTCCACCATGAGGGCTTCCAGGTCAGGAACTTTGTTGGCTAGACTTCGAGCATTTGTGCTCATTGCTTTCCAGTATTTGTTGACTGGCTTGCCTGTGTTTTGCATGGATTTTGTTCTACACGCCTCTTCCCACTTGCCACTGATGTGTGGTTTAAAAGTGTGGCTGTTTCCAATGTCATATTGCTTTTGCATTGCATAAACAACTTTAGTACATGGCTCCAAACCTGGTGCAAACAAGAAGGATTTAGAAATATAGGCGACTGAGGAAACAGATGGATCAACAAGAGTCTGTACTGTGCTGATGGACTACATCTCTCCATCACAGGGAAAAGGATCCTAAGTGAAAAGTTCAGGCAGTATGTGGATTTGTCCTTCTGCTCCCTTATCAAGAACAGGCAGGACTTCTGAGAATGCTATAGTGTTAACAATGGGCTTGAGATTCTCTTCCAGAGTCTGGAAGTCCCTTTGAACTGCTGAGGCACTGTTTCTAGCCAGGTCATTTGTACCCAGGTGGATGATGACATCAGTTTTGCAGTGCTCACTTTCTGCACTAACTATACCAACAATTTGGTTTGTATTCCTGCTGGCTGAAGAGTCTGGGAAGTATTTGACCATCTTCTCTCTTTTGAACTGTGTTTCCAAGTTGGTGCCTCTGATGATGAAATCTCCAAGTAGTAGTAGTTTTCTGTTTTGTGATTTTTTTTTCCTATTTGGTGCATTATCAGTAGATTCGGCATTGAGTCTTTTATTTAAGGGCACTTCATTTTCCATGAATTGGGAACCCTCATTATCCAAGGCAGAAAAGGCATTATGCAGGGACATCTCTTGATGTACGAGGGAGTACCCAAAAAAACCAGGAATAACATTGCCGTGGGCGGAGCTTGTGTAGTACGCACTTCTGCCGCTAGGCGTGTATAGTGCAACTCATTGTCAGTTCAGTGCCGCCTGTGTTGTCGACCTGGCTTGTTCTGTTCATCTGCAGTGATTGTTTTTGCTAGCGCTGTTTTGTTCTTGTTTCTTTTTTTATGATGACAAGTTTAAGTGAACAACGTGCAGCTGTGAAATTTTGTTTTCTACTCGGTAAAAATGCTGCTGAAACTGTTTTAATGTTGAAAACAGCTTATCAAGATGACGCTATGGGAAAAAGTCAAGTGTACCAGTGGTTTGCTCGGTTTAAAAATGGCGACATGTCGATTGATGACAAACCTCGTTCTGGGCGTCCATCAACTGCCCGAATCGACGAAAATATTGAAAAAATTAGAGAGCTTGTGCTCACAGACCGTCGACAATTGATCAGCTGTCAGAGATTAGTGGGTTATCCTGGAGCTCGATTCAGCGAATTTTAACGGAAGATTTGGGAATGAAAAGGGTTGCTGCCAAGTTTATTCCTCGGGTTCTGACTGACAATCAAAAGGAACATCGAGTTGAAACATGTCGTGTTTTGAAACAACAGCTTGAAACTGATCCAGATTGTCTGTCAAAGGTCATTACAGGTGATGAGTCATGATGCTATGGTTACGACCCAGAAACAAAGCAACAGTCAAGCCAATGGAAGACGTCATCGTCACCCCGTCCAAAAAAATGTCGTCAAGTCAAATCAAACATCAAAACAATGCTGATTTGCTTTTTTGATGCCAAGGGGGTAGTTCATTCAGAGTTTGTTCCCCCAGGTCAGACCGTCAATCAAACCTTTTATTTGGAAGTTTTAAGAAGATTGCGCAACAGTGTTCGTCAAAAAAGACCCGATTTGTGGCAGACAGGAGACTGATTCTTCCACCACGACAACGCATCTGCACACACAGCCATCTCTGTTAGACAGTTTTTGGCTAAAAATGGCATGGTTCCGCTGCCCCACGCACCTTACTCGCCTGACCTGGCTCCGTGCGACTTTTTCTTATTTCCACGCATGAAAAGGGGCATGAAAGGACACTGATTTGACAACATTGAAGAAGTCAAGAAAAAAAAAGAGGGAGGAACTGTCAGCCGTTTCTAAAGATGACTACAAAAAATGTTTCGAACAGTGGAAGCACCGGTGGGACAAATGTATCAGTTGTAATGGAGAGTATTTTGAAGGGGATAAGGTTGTTTTGTAAAGAATTTGAAATAAATAGCTTTTAAAAAATAATTCCTGTTTTTTTTGGGTACCCCCTCGTATAGGGTATCTCTGCGTAACAGGTCGCAACCTACCAGAGCCCATTGTGATCCATTTGTTCCTGGGTTATTTGATTCTTTGTGGGAGTGGTGGTGGATTTTGTTCAGTTTGTACTGTAGAGGAGGTGTGTTTAATTGCACTAATTCTTCCCTTAGTAGAGTCAATTCTTTATGCATTGCAGCTAACTTGAGGCATATAGGACAAGCTCTTAGGTTCCAAATGATTCTTCTCAGAATGAAAGCACCACAGTTATTGCATTGAATACACGACATGCTGATTTAGCTGTCCTAGGAGGAGAAAAGGTGTTTGTAACAGCTAATTAAAGGACAGATGTCAATTTACATGATGACTATATAGGCAATGTAACCCTGGTGTGGGTGGGGTGAGGGATAGGGTGGGCAGGAACTTAAGTGTCCCTGGCCAGTAGACCTTATATGAACTAAGGGCACACTCAGATATCTGATTTAAAGGTTATGCAAGGAATTTAGGCAGTCTGAATAGTCCTAAAAAACTATATCCAAAAGTTAAAGTTTATATTAAAAACAGGCAATTGTAAAGTCTGAAAGCCTTAGCTGAGTGTGTAGTCTCCTGAAGCTGTGATGAGCAGACCGGTTCTGGTCTAGATAGGTTGTTAGTTGAGAGCCAGTGCATGACTTCTGTAAAACAGTAATGAATCTGTAATGAGGTTGATTGGAAAGGACTGGACAGTACAGCATGATATCATCGATGTATATGTGATAGTGGATGTTGTATTTTCTGATTATTGAGCATAGGAGTTGCAGGTATAGGTTAAAGAGGGCTGCAGAAAGGGCGGAGCCTTGAGATACCCCTTGTGTTTGCTGGAAGGGTTCAGATGTGCTTGTGCCAATTTATATTTGTTGTTTTCTCTCTATAAGATACGATTTAAACCATTTGAGAACTGTGTGCTGGATTCCAAATAGTTCTAGCCTTTGTAGTAAGATGTTGTGGTTGACTATGTCGAATGCTGAGCAGATGTCAAGGAATAGTAGGTTCGTGTATGATTTTGAATTCCCTTGGTTATGGTGTCAACAAGGCAGGTCATGAAAGTATCAACACCATGTAGTGGGCGAAATCCATGTTGTTGGGGATCCAGTAGATGTTTTTCGTCAATATGGTTTTGTAGTTGGATCTGTACAGTTTTCTCTCAGTTATCAATCAGTTGTCTTGGTGAAGCTGCACCCAGCACTGAAGGGATGCTATAATCACTGACGTCCTGCACTGCCGCACTCCCTCTAACACGATAAGCAGTTTTTTGGGGTTTTTTTGTTTTAGTAAGGGAAGCCCCCAACAATAAAAGCAAGCAGCAAAACAAAAAAAATACGAGGGAAGGCCCCTGCAGCATATGAAATCCGCTCCCGAGCCTCCCCCTTGTGCAGTCACTAAACTGGTGGCTTTTCCCGCACTGCGCGGGAATCCCCGCCATAGCAACGCAGCACTGTTAAAACCAGCGCAGCCCCCAGAAGTCCAGATTATCCCCTCAGATGAGTATCTGTGACTGGCCAATCCAGAGAATGCAGGAAATACCCCCTGCACTCAGGGTGCCGCCCACAGACAGCCTCCCGCTAAACCGCTCAGCCTGCACTTACCAGCTTCGGTGGTGTCGGGACCTGAGCAGCGTGCTGAGTGGAAGTTCGCCCTGCTTTTACCCATGGCTCCGAAGCCACCGATCAGTCCTTCTGCCTGCAACAGAAATGCTACTGGGGAGGAGAAAAGCTCTTTTTTTTTTCACTCCCCAGAGTTAAAGGGCCAGCTCTCCACTAAACCATCTCAAAACAAGGGAACCAGCAACCAACTTGAAATCCCTTAATTGTCCCTACAGTGAGTCCCAGCATATGGGATCACACCTCTCCAGCTGCTTGGAGACTGAGATACTGGAGGCTGGTGGGAAGTGTCAGCTAATTATCCATGCTGATGTCATGAAAACATGACATGCTCAGTCTCCAAGCTGCTGTGAGGGGGTGACAACCCACAAGTGCGGGACTGGACTGGAGAGACAAGAAGGAAATGTGAGTTATGTGGAATGAAATGTATAACGCAATAGGCAGAGTTGAGCAATTTATCTGTGAGGATGTGAACAAGGGATCAGACTGGAGGGATGTATTTGCACGTGTGCAGGGCCAGCGCTATCATCAGGCAAACTAGGTGGTCACCTAGAGGGCCGGCCTTCTGGGGGCACCCACTGCCACCGCTGCCGCTCCTCTCCAAGGCCAGCTACAGCAGCAATGGCAAAGGAAATGTGACACAGCACTTACCAAAGGCTCTGGCACTCAGTCGCGGTTTCTGGCTGCTATTACAGTATTGGCTGCTTCCACTTCCCCTTCAATGACCAGAAGTCTGCATCGGAGGGGGACGGAAGTGGCCAATAATAGCAGCCAAAAACCACAACTCAGTGCTGATCGCAGTTCCTTTGCCATTGCCACCACTGCTGGCCCCAGGGAGGGGCATCAGCAGCAGCAAATTGGGTGGGGGCAGCAGGATGGGGGGTCCTGCTGAGGGTACTTCCAATCCTTGCACCAGCCCCGCAAGTATGTTATTGCTACTGGTGTGTGTTGGCGGTGTGTGCTTTTAGGCGGTTTGTGTTGACAGCTATGTATATGTCAGTCATGGGTGTGTCTTGTGGCTGTGCATGTGTACGTGTGTGTCATGGGGAGTGTTAGGTTTGTGTGTGTGTCATGGGGAATGTTTGGGGTGCATGTGCGTGTGTGTGTCATGGGATGCATGCATGTTTGTTTATTGTCATGGGGGTGTTTGGGTTGTATGCACATGTGTGTGTATGTGTGTATATGTCATAGGGTGTGTCAGGGGTGTGTGTGTGATGGGGGGATGGAGGCAGTGCATGCAAATCCCTCTAATGCATATTCACTGTGGTTATCCTGAAAGCCTGACTGGCTGGGTCTGCCCCGAGGACTGGGTTAAGAGGCTCTGCTCTAGGGGCATCATTTCACTGTGAAGCTAACTGGTCACTGCTGATGTCTCCTGCAGCCTTCTAAAATAAAATCTAGTGCTGCTTGAATACAGCCACCAACATATGTTTCTGCTTTCCATCCTGACAGTGCAGAGACACTGCCATCATGTCACAGCCAGGGCCAGCCAACCATTAGGCAAGACAAGGCAGTCGCCTAGGGTGTCAGCTTCCAAGGAGCAGCAAAGAGAAGCAGCCGTCAAAGCAAACCAAAATATTCTGACAGCCTCACAAACTCATAGAGCCACCAGCACATTCCTTTACCTGCAGGGAGAGAGGGCACGCACGCACACACTTACAAAGCAAAGTTTAATATTTAAAAGTATGCTGTCCAATTATGCATTTTTACGGGATTGCCTGTGGGAGGAGTGTTAGGATGACCCACGATTGTTGAGCTTAATTATCAAAATCTGGTGGGGGGAGGAAGCGTACATCTGATGGTTTGTCTAGGGCAACCAATACCCTTCCACCAGCCCTGGTCATAGCACAATTTTTTTTCTTGCTTAATACTGAAGCACTTTAACCCTTGACTACAGCAGCAAAGGAAGCATAACTGACAAGGAATACCGTGGTTTGTAGATCCAGAAAAGTGTTGCAAGTTTAAATAAATTTTGCTGAGTGTCCTGAAGATAGAATCTATTATTGCCTGGTTGTTTAATCAATGTGGGCTAGTTTGAAAACTCAGTACCAGCGTAGCATGCAGAATATACGGAAGTAACAGGGTGAAAATCACTTTACTTTCCCTGAGAACTGCTTAACTTGCGTGCTTGTACCAGGGTCCCTCAGGGGTCTAATATTATCTCACTCTCTATTTAACACATATATGTCCTTTAGCAAGGTCAATGGGAGTGGAGGAATAGCCTAGTGGCTAGTGCACTGGCTTAATTGCCAAGAAACCAGGGTTCAATTCCCCATTGTGGCTTTGGGCAAGTCACTTAGTCCTCCAAGATCTGACAGTCTGCTTCCAGTAACACTGCCAAGAAAATCTAGGAGCTGCTGAGTCAGCATTGACTTGACAACATTGAAGAGAAGGCCATCAAGAGTTTTGGATTGAAATATCTGACACACACAGACATTTTTCAAATCTGTGGCAGGTTGTGTACTGCCCATCACAAAAATGTTGGAAATCTTACTTGCATAATAAGTGGTTAACACATAACATGCTGTGTCTAAATTATTGCAAAACATAAATGACCTGGTTGCATCTTCTTTCACTGTCTGTTCAGCTATTAAGATAAAAGAAAGAAGATTAAACAACTTCCCAGAAAGTAAATGTTCTAGGAGGAGTTTGAGATGGTTCTCTCTGCATTGCCTACCGAAAACATTAAATTCCAAAACCCCCTTCCACTATCTATAACTACTCAAAAACAAGGGAGGATAACAAAAATGTATAAATCTCTCAATTCCAAGACCCCACGATTCTTAGCAAAGAGATTTATATATTTTTTGTTAGTCTCTCTACATGACAGCATGTGGATGGTAATATCACAACGTAGCGCCTACATAAGGCACATTTTCAGCGCCTATTTCATGACTATTTTATAGTCAAGCACACACACACTTGCCTTTATAAGATAGTAGCATAACTGGAAGAGAATGTGCCTTAAGTTAACTTTTTGCAAGTAGATGCATAAATTATACTATTTTATAATCAACACATGTACTTGTTGGCACAAACTCTGTCCATGCCCACAGTGAAAACTCACGCAATGCAAACAATGTGTCTACTTTCCCACTAGTCGGTAATTTATACAGTAAGAGGTCATTGTTGCATGTAGGTGGTCACATATGCCCCAAATTACTAAAATACTGACATTTATGCACATTGTCGGTGCCTAAAACTAGGCATCTCCTTATAAAACGACCCTCCAATGACCTACCTTTTCCATCTCTGGATTATCCAGAATTTCTTACATTTTTTGGACAATATTTAGTAATGATAGTCAATCCTTTAATCTCAGCTAGACTCTTGGAGTCGATATTCAGCCCTTGGCGGTCAGCATTGTTCAAATGCCTAGCCACCAAGGGCAAAAATGAAACTGGATATTAGCGCTTGAGCCTGTCGGGCATTGAACATCCGGTTTCACAGTTCACACCTTTTGCTAACTAGTTAGTGGCGATATTCAACCTATCTTAACTTTATGCAGCTACCTATCCTGTTAGCAGGCTAAATATCACCACTAACCAGATAGGCACCAGAACCACCCGTGGATTGCCCAGCACTAAATGGATTTTGCCAAGGCGGTTGATGAGAATATTCAACAGCACTATCCCATTAATGCCGCTGAATATCTATTCGGCGGGACTCATGCAATCTGTAGCTCCTTCCGCTGGGCTGGCACAGGTTAGACCTAAGACATTTTATTTTGAAACTCTTTTGGACGGAATGGCTTGTCTGGAACATTCTCCATCTCTAGAACATTCTCCATCAAGACAAATGAAAGATATCATGGATAAATTTGAGGGTTCCTTACATCAACAGGTTGTGCTTCGGTAAGATATAACTGAGGGTAGATAGAGCTACCTTGATAGAAGAAAAGATTAAAGTGTCACAAGACAGAGAAGCTTCACAAGAAGATAGGGTCCCTTGAGAATTCTGTCACGCAGTGCAATCTGTGCTTGTTGGATTTTCCTCCTGTCCCCACCACCTTACTGATGGAAATGTTTAAAAAATTTGTGGTTATCGTTTTGAAAGTTCTATTCAAATCTGTCCCTCCTCTGTCTAGGGCATATTATTTACCTCAAGCAAAAAAGAAGGAATCCTTATTCTCCTGTTTAATCGCTTCAGTGTGTTTGTTCTGTTGGTCTGTCTTGAATAGATTGTAAGGAGCACTTTCTCCAAACAGGTTAGTTTTGGGCATTAAAGCTGCTTTTTTAAGCCCCTGAAGAAGCCTTTTTTGAGGTGAAACGAAGATCTTTGTCGGGTTGGGCTGCCGATGACTTATGGAATTATG
Organism: Ichthyophis bannanicus; assembly: GCA_033557465.1. Taxonomy (NCBI): domain Eukaryota; kingdom Metazoa; phylum Chordata; class Amphibia; order Gymnophiona; family Ichthyophiidae; genus Ichthyophis; species Ichthyophis bannanicus. Next base: position 100,175,262 of record CM066032.1, on the reverse strand, counting down.
AGAGCTTCACGCGACAGATAAGTGCTTATAGATCATACTGCATACTATTCAGATGTATTTGCTACCGCATGCCTTCTGTTGTTGCAGGGTTTGTGGAGAAGCGTTTTGCTGCAAGTTCTTTTCGAGCATGTTGACGAAAGCTTGCTTTGCATATTTTCGAGATACTGTTAAAGGCTCAGTTTCTAGAATGATTTACACTAATATATGTTATAAATCTTGAAAAGTACTTTTATAGATTGTAAAGCTAATGTTAATGTTAAAAACGGAGGGGGTTGGAGACCAGTGATGTGAGTATCTTGCTATTCCCTTTTTATTGGTCAGAATGGTGATATCGCAGTTGATCATAACCTCTTCATTCTCTGTAATTATTTTAGGGTCACATTCCCAGTGCTTTTCAGGCAGAGTAATATAGGGGTATGTTTACTAAACAACGGTAGCGGACTCCATGTGATACTGGAGCCGCGGCCACATTGATTTCAATGGGGTCGGGGCTCCGATATCGCACAAAGTCCGCTACCGCCGTTTAGTAAACATACCCCATAGTGTTTACAGAATTTCCAATGGATGAGACATATTACTTTGTTGTGCCTTTCTGTACAGAAATTTTCCGTCATCAGAACTTCACAGCCAGCTATGAGGTATGTCAATGTTTCCAGCTCTGTCTTACAGAATCGACATATGTCTGTTTTGCCAGTTTTCTCAGTGCTCGGTGTAAAGCATAATCTGCTGTCCTGGGCTGTAACTATCAACCTCTCATCCTTCGGTTTCAGTTCACCTCTCCTTAACCATTCATGTGCCCGTTCTTGATCGGCGAAGGGTTCGTGGAGTAACACTTTCTATTTCACACTGTATTTGTGTATTTGCCACTTGTTTTTCCTCATTTACTGATCTAATTCTTTGAAGAGTTTTTTCTCTTGTTTTGCAAGGAGGAGTAGCCGCCTAGTGTTTAGGGCACCAACTGGCACTCCTTGTGCCCTTGGACAAGTCACTTAACTCTCCATTACCTCGGAAAAAAAGGCATGGCAATCTTCTTCTGTCCACAGTGTCAAGGAACTGCTAGACTGCCAGGAGTCAGCATTGACTCAAAGGCACTCATTGCATTGCATTTTTTGGACACACACACACAAGTGATTTGTGTGCACTTGAAATGTTTAGGCACCCACAAGAACAGAATTCACATCCCTTCTTGATGGACCTTGGTCTGAATCAGCATGGCTTTTCCATATGTTCTAATCCTTTTCAGCAGCTGATTCCATATGACAGAACACAGTAGTTGTGCATCTAAATATGGCGCCAATATTCTCATTTCTACTGAGGAAATGCATTCAGTGATGTCTGCCTGCACTGGCCATAGACCAGAGGATGGTATACCTAGACATGGCTCTCTTGCTTCAGTTTATGTATTTTAGTCCTTTTGACTTTGCTTTTCTGTGCTTTTATAACAGTCAAGATTTTTGCATTTGTAAAAAAAACATATGCAAATATTTCCAGAACATATATTAATGCATCACTAACAATAAACAGTGCTTCCCACAGAAGGCAGCTTCATGAGTGACAAGCGTGACCTAGTACACCGAATCTCCTAGGCTCACTACTGCTCTGGACTGGAAATTTAAAAAGACACGTGATATAAATGAACTGAAATGTACATATAACTCCCCTTCATCCTACCATCCTGTTACTATGTTTTGTCCTTTGTACAACAGTGTGCTTCATCTGGCCCTGTTATGGCCTTTGAATGGTAGAAAGACAATATAAAAATAAGGTAAATAAATAAATGAATCGTGTCATACACTACCGCGCTACTGATCTTCCAGAGCATTATGGAGAGAAGTGCCTCCAAGCTGCACCTTTAGCATCAAATCTTCTATCCCATCTGCGTTTCACTGCTCAGAAATATTCATAGTGTAGCAGGACACCACAATATTCCCTCTACGTTTAAAAAGAGGACAATTCTCCCATCTCTGTTCCTAATGTGACCTGTGGGTGCTGTGATGTAATGGAGAATGGGCAATGGGGATATTACTGTGAGGCCTGGAGGGAATTATTTAAAGCCTTGTATATAGGGGCCGGCTTTTCTTCTTTCTGGAAGTTGTTGGCTTGTTGGGAGGGAGTCCAGGGGGCTCATAAGGAGAAGCAGGGGGTTGTCTCTTTTCATGACAGTAAGAGTACAGTTCGGTCGCAAGACCTCAGCAGTGACCCCAGGGTTGACTAGAGAACCAGCTCTCCAGTAGTCTGGACACACAGAAAGCTGGAGGGCAGGAGTTGCCTTAAACCCCAAACAAATGACAGAGTATCTCCTAGCCGAAGACGCTGTCCCTCCGGGACTCCTCCTCCAAACAGTAATGCACTGTGAGGGTGTGAACTGAGGACCAGATGGAGGCCCGTCAGATTTCCAGCAAAGGAACTGCACCGTGACATGATGCTCCAGCGAAAGACCAGCCTGACCATAGATGAAGGCAATTCAGTCTGCCACCCGGGTGGACAGAGTACGCTTGGAGACCGCACACCCAGAAGATTAGAGTCGTAAGAGATGAAGAGCTGTGAGAAGCGGCGATGGAATTCAGTCTTTTCCAAATAATAGGCTAATGCCTGTTTACAGTCTAGCATATGGAGAGCGGCCTCCACCCTACTGGTGTGAGGGTGTGGGAAAAAGGTGGGAAACACCACCTCCTGGTAGAGGTGGAATGGGGCGACCACCTTAGGGAGGAACTTAGGGTGCATCCGGAGCACCACCCAGTTCCTGTAAAAACTGGTGTAGGGGACATGAGCCATCAAAGCCTGGAGCTCATTGACTGTGCAGGCAGACCTGTGCGCCACAAGGAAGACCACCTTCTAGGACAGATATTTGAGGTGATAGAAATTCAGAGGCTCAAGGGGTGAAGTGATGAGCTTCGAGAGGACCACACTGAGATCCCACACTGCTACCGCTGGACGAATGTAAGGTCAAAAGAGCAGGAGGCCCCTCTGGAAGTGAGCCTCAAGAGGCTGAGTGGAGAGAGATTTCCCCTCAATGAGCTGATGGTACGCAGATAGCATACTGAGGTGAACCTTGATGGAGTTAGACTTCGGGCCAGCGTTAGGCAGGTGCAGCAGATCCATCCTGCTGGTGCTGCAGTAACAGGAGAGGGGATTGGCAACCTTCTCCACACACCAAAACGAAGAGCGACACCACTTGAAGGTGTATGCCCTCCAGGTGGAGGCCAGCAGGATCTCCTCCACTTCTCTAAGCAGGTCAAACTGGGCCAAGGCTACCCTTTCAGCAACCAGGCCATCAGGGCCAGGGACCCCAGGTTGGGGTGCAGGAGAGAGCCATCCTCCTGCAAGAGCAGGTCCGGAGTGCTCCCCAGAGAGACTAGGGGCACACAAGACAGGCTGAGGAGCAGTGGAAACCATGGCTGCCTAGGCCATCGGGGGGCTATAAGGATCAGGGTGGCCCAGTCAAGCTGGATTTTGAAGAGGGTCTTGGCAATAAGCAGCGTGGGAGGGAAGGCATAGAGAAGACCTTCAGTCCACAGAATGAGAAATGCATCAGCTGCCACCTGGAAGGGGTGCAGTGCTCTGGAGCAGAAGTGGGCCATCTGAGCATTGGCCAGGCTGGTGAAGAGAACCACCACAAGCAGGCTCCCATTGTGGAACAATCGGTTGGCCACCTGCGGATCGAGTTGTCACTCATGGGGCTGGAGAACCCAGCTCAGATGGTCTGCCAGAACAGTGTCCTGGCCAGGGAGGTACACTACCCAGAGGAGCATTGCGCTTTTGCTGGTGAAAGTTCAGAGATAGACTGCTTCCGAGCACAGGAGGGATGATCCCATGCCAGCAACTCAGATGCATTGTAGGTGGCACAAATCATGTACTTTGAGCAGTCTTTACCATGGCCCACCAGGGTGCGGAAGGAATCAAGGATTGAGGGTTCACCAAGGGCGCCTCATATCCTAACACTGGCCCTGTCTCTCATTTACTATCCAGGGTTTCCATCAAACCCTCCTCCAGGAGCCTGCCTCTAATTCCCCTCCCCCAAGGAAAGTGTTCCTGACTTTTAAGTGTCTTAGGCAGGGCAAGAACAACTAGCGCAGGGCTCCTGACAATCTTACAGGGCTCAGAGTAGCTATTGCCTGTCACAACATGGACTCTATATAACATGGGGATGTAATGTGCACCAGCAGCTCCTGAGTTTTCGTGGACCTCACATGCCACCTAGACAAGGTTTTAGATACTGCTGGGGAGGAGTCTGATGTCTTGGTACATGTTGGCACCGGTGACATAGAAAAGTGTGGGAGGGAGGTTCTGGAGGTGAAATTTAGGCTTTTAGATAGGAAGTTGAAATCCAGAACTTCCAGAGTAGCATTCTCTGAAATGCTTCTCGTTCCACACGCAGGACCCAAAAGTCAGGCAGAGCTCCGGAGTCTCAATGCGTGGATGAGACGATGGTGCAAAGAAGAGGTTTTGGGATTTGTTAGGAACTGGACAACAATCTGGGGAAGAGAAGGGCTTTTCCGAAAGGAGGAGCTCCACCTTAACCGGGATGGAACCAGGCTGCTGGCATTAATCTTTAAAAAGGAGATAGAGCAGCTTTTAAACTAGATAATAGGGGAAAGCTGACAGTCGCCTGGGAGTGCAAGGTTTGGGAAAAGAGGGAAGATAGGACATTCCGATGGAGAGGTTCCAATAAAGAAAAAAGTAACCCAGATGCCCTTAAGTACAGAGCTGAAAGATAACCAAATTCATATGAATAAAATACAACCTCTAAAATGCTTGTATCCAAATTATAGAAGTCTAAAAAATAAGACGGGAGAGCTGACTGATTTCTTTGACTGGGTGACCAAGGGGCAGGACCGAGGGAGAGACCTAGATGTGGTTGACACCGTTCCACAAAGGCGACTTATAAACAAACTGAGCACCCTAGGGATTGACTCTAAAGTTACTGCTTGTGTAAGAAATTGGTTGAGAGCACGGGACAAACACAGAAGATCTCTAAAGGAAAAAAAGGGACAATATTAATTGATATGGAAGGGCAGACTAGATAGGTCACATGGTCTTTTTCTGAGGACATGTTTCTGTGTAAATACAAACAAACATCCTGAGATGTCTCTATACAGATGCCAGAAGCCTGAAAAATAAGATGAGAGTTAGATAGATATAATAGGCTTCTTGGAGACCTGGTGGAAGAAGGATAACCAAACGGACACTGTGATACAAGAGTACAAACTATATTGCAATGATTGGATGGATCAAATTGGTGAATAGGTGGCGCAATATGTTAAAATGGGCACTGAATCAATCAGAATAAACGTTCTGCAGGAAACAAAATGCACCAGTGAATATTCATGGACAGAAATTCCATGTGTGAAGGAGAAGAAAATAGTGGTAAGGGTATACTACCATCCACCTGCAGAGAAACAGCAGACAGATGATGAAATGCTATCAGAAATTAGGGAAGCTTAGAAATTTGGCAATAATAATGGGAGATTTTAATTACCTCTGTTGGCTGGATAAATGTTACATCAGGACATGCTAGGGAGATAATGTTCCTAGATGAAATAAATGATTGCTTCAAGGAGCAGTGGGTTCGGGAACCGACTAGACCAGATGCTATCTTGTTACTACGGTGTGCTAACGTCAACGCATATGAATTCACCATTACTGCATATTATTAGTAACTAGGTTCCAATGAATAATATGGGATCTGTGTTAAAATCATGTTTGTTAATGGTGAATTAATATGCGTTGACATTAGTGTCGTAGTAGCTAGACCCCTTAGTCCTTTGTGGAACATAGGATTTGGTACAAGAGCTAACTGTGTTGGGATCCCTTGGAACTAGTGATCCATATGATCAAATTTCACATAATAATTGGAGTGAGTACACAAAAGAAATTTACTATATCTCCATGTAATTTGTAAAAGGGAGACTACAATAATATGAGGAAAATAGCAGAAAACTCAAATGAGCAGCAAAAGTCAAGTGTTTATATTAGGCATAGATATTGTTTACAAATACAGTCTTGGAAGCCCAGAACAGATATATCTCACACATTATCTTAGTCCGGAGGGACTGGGGTTTCTAGTCCTATAGGAACTCCTTGTGGCCTTTGGCAAGCCACTTAACACTCTATTAGGTACACATAGATGATGAGCCCTTTGGGGACAAGGAAATATATCCAGTACCTGTTTGTAGTGATTACATAATGTAAACCGCTTTGATTGTAGGATAAGGCGGTATAGAAAACTGGTTAAATAAATAAAGAAATAATTATGAAAGATGGAAGGAAGGCCAAACCACAGCTAGCATGGTTAAAAAGTGAAGTAAATGAGGCTATTAGAGCCAAAAAAACATTGGACCCAATATTCAAAAGGGTTTATACAGTTAGTAGGAACTGCTAACTGCATAAACCTCTCTGAGCCTGACATTCAACGGCACTGTCTTGGGTGGTCCCGGCACCTTCAGTTGTAGTCAACAATATTAGCACTCTTGCAGTTCAACATTTTAATGTCCATTATCTCACAAAAAAAGTGGCCAGTGGAATGACTTTGGACTATATATGCACACATATTTGACACATAAAAAAATCAAATAAAACAGGAACAAATAAAAAAGGAAATAGTATAAAAACTGGGACATTGCCAGGAAATGATTATTGTGTTCCAAAAATCCTCCGGTCTCTATTAGAGTGTACACAATCCAAAAAATTCTAAAGAAACACTCAAATAAAACAAAAAACAAATTGATCTACAAATGTGGTATAATTCTTCAAACCAACTTCATACTGTATTCATATTCAAAATATTCTAATATAGAGGAAGGTCTCAGTACCAGAGGGCCGGTGCTTTCCATGATTACAAGTCACTCAATCACAAACACCAATAATCATAGGCCCATTTCACATCAACGACCTCCTCTATATGAATCCCCAAAACAGGTAAAGGAAAGCCGTAAAAAACTGACTCATCTTGCAACATTTGCGGTTTAATACGGTCAGTCCAACCCCGACGCCTCAGATCAAAGTGCTTACAAGCGTTTCGCGAATCACATCGCTTCTTCAGGGGGACACTAATAACAAAAACAAAAACATACAACATTCCATATATACAATAAATTTATCCAAAGACATACCTACATAAAAACATTTCAACATTTAAAAACTCCCTCACTCACCCTATAGATATCAAGGCTCCCTACGCGTAACAACCAGCTGCATTGCTATCGGCTCTATTTAAACCAGCCTATGAGTTCTGTACCAACGTGGTGCTTTTGTCTTGACCAGGTGATAGTGGGACGTGATGGTCATACTCGGGAACAAACTTTAGTGGTGTGTGAGCAAAGGTGGATTTATATGGTTGGTACGGTAATCCCGGATGGCTTGCATGCTCAGATTGAATGGGGCAGTTGTATTTAAGTTGTTAATGCAAGTTTGGTGGAGAGAGGGTGGAGTTAGCTGTTTTGAAGGCCTCGTGTTCTGATAGGACAGGAGATATTTAAAAATAGGTGCTTTGGAGTCGGATGCATGCGCGTTGGTACAGAACTCACAGGCTGGTTTAAATAGAGCCAATAGCAATGCAGCTGGTTGTTACGCGTAGGGAGCCTTGATATCTATAGGGTGAGTGAGGGAGTTTTTAAATGTTGAAATGTTTTTATGTAGGTATGTCTTTGGATAAATTTATTGTATATATGGAATGTTGTATGTTTTTGTTTTTGTTATTAGTGTCCCCCCTGAAGAAGCGATGTGATTCGCAAAACGGTTGTAAGCGCTTTGATCTGAGGCGTCGGGATTGGACTGACCATATTAAACCGCAAATGTTGCAAGTTGAGTCAGTTATTTACAGCTTTCCTTTACCTATTTTCGGGATTTATATAGAGGAGGTTGTTGATGTGAAATGGGCCTATGATGATTATTGGTGTTTGTGATTGAGTGACTTGTAATCATGGAAAGCACAGGCCCTCTGGTACTGGGACCTTCCTCTATATTAGAATATTTTGAATATGAATACAATATGAAGTTGGTTTGAAGAATTATACCACATTTGTAGATCAATTTGTTTTTTGTTTTATTTGAGTGTTTCTTTAGAATTTTTAGGACATGATTATTGGCACCCTTATAAACAATACAAATCAGTTTGAACAGAAGAACCACATTCTCATTGCAGTAAAAGACGCACCTGTGATTGATTGTCAGTACTCACATGACTTGAATCAACCAATTAATGATGGGGCTAATGCTTAAAATGGCCACATTCACTCCCTGTACCATTTTCACAATTGTAAAGACAAGAGAGCTGCCTGAGACCATCAGAAAAATCATATCACAAAACATCAAATTCAAGGTACAAGGCCATCTCCAAAGACCTTGGGATTCTTGTATTCACAGTTCACAACGTTATTAAGAAGTTTTCTGTTCATGGAACTGTCAAGAATCTCCCAGGACATGGTGGAAAGAAGAAAATGAATCCAAGAATTCTTTGAAGGTTATTGTGAACTGTTGGAAAAACACCATGTACAACATCCAAAGAGCTTAAGGCTGACCTGGAGCAATCTGGAATGGTGATTTCAATCTGCATCATATGCTGTGCACTAAACAAAGAAGGACTTCACGGACAAAGGCCAAAGAGGACCCCATTATTCAAAAACAGACATAAAAAGGCATGCCTAATCTTTGCACAAACCTACTTTGAGAAACCACAGTCCTTCTTGGAAAATGTTCCATGGACAGATGAAACCAAACATGAGCTCTTTGACAAGGCAGACCAGTGATACATTTACAGGCGAGGAAATGAAGCATATAAGGGAAAAAACACCCTTCCTACAGTCAAATATGGTGGAGGTTCCATAATGTTGTGAGGCTGTTTTGCTGCCTCAGAAACTGGAGGCCTGGAACATATTAAAGGAATCATGAAGTCGGAGGACTACCAAGGAATTTTGTAGCGAAATGTGCTACCTAGTCTCAGAAAGCTAGGTCTGGGTCAAAAGTCATGGGTCCTCCAGCAGGATAATGACCCAAAACATACATCCAAAAGTAAAAAAGAATGGTTAAAAAGGAAAAAATGGACTATTTTAAACTGGCCAGCAATGAGTCCTGATCTCAATCCAATTGAGAACCTTTGGAAAGAGCAGAAATCTGCCATCAGTAAAAGGAACCCTGGAAACATTCATGAGCTGGAACAAATTTATTTTTATTTAACATTTCTTATATACCGCCTTTCATGATATCAAGGTGGTTTACATTGAACAAGGCATTATAACTTGGAGATAACTATTTTACAGGGAATGTGGGCAATGGAGGGTTAAGTGGTTTGCTCAAGACCACAAGGAGCACCTGTGGGACTAGAAACCCCAGTCCTGGCCAAAGGTTGCTGTCCTCTAGTGGGATTTGAACCTCCAACCTTCTGGCCTGAGGTACCTTGCCCCAACCATGAGGCCACTCTTCCACTTAAAATTGCAGTTGAAGAGTGGGAGAAACTACCAGCAGACAGATGTACGAAAATTAGAGATGGCTACAAGAAGCGTTTCGAGGCTGTTGTCGCTGCCAAGGATTGTGCAATCAAATATTAATGAATGGTGCCATTATTCCTGTCCAGGTCATATTTAGTTTTTTTCTCAAAAATTACTATGTCTAAATTGCACAGACATCCCTTTTTTGTTGTATACCTTTGAACATACTATTAAAATATTATGATGACATACATTTGCAATATTTCCAATCATTTCTCAAGATATTGTAGACAACATACTTAAAATGCAAAAAGGGTGTCAGTAATGTTGGCCACAACTGTATCTGGTCAGTGATGATTTTCAGCCCATTAACTGGATAGGTAATTGCATAAAGTTAGGAGAAGTCAATGGCTGTCCCTATCTTTATATGGTTTTGCTATCTGGTTAGTGGTTGAATATCATCGCTGACCAGATAGTAAAGGAGGACAGTGGCAAAACCAGATATTCAGCACCCGGCACCGAATATCAAGTTTCATTTTTGCCCGCGGCGGACAGCCTCTTAACAAGCACTGATTGCCATGAGCTGAATATTGGACCCATCTTTCAAAAAATGGAAAAAGGAACCCGATAAAGAAAATAGAAAATAGCATCAATACTGGCAAGTTAAATGCAAAGCATTGATAAGGAAGTCTAAAAGAAAATGTGAAAAGAAGCTTGCCACAGAGACAAAAACTCATAACATAAACTTTGTCAGGGTACATTCGAAGCAAGAAGCCAGTGAAGGAGTCAGATGGACCATTAGATGATCAAGGGGTAAAAGGAGCACTCAAGGAGGATATAGCTGAAAGACTACCGGCCCCTAGAACGTGCTATCTGCTGCATGGCCCATTTTATTCCTATTGAATTAAGCCGAAATTAAGCAGCCAGATAATATCATGATACCATTTGCCAAGGAGGTGGAATTTAAGTTTCTGGTATCAGTAAAAGCAGACAAGACAACAGAAACACCTGTCTGCTTACTGGGTCTTGGCATTAGGGACCCAGAAAACTGGAAGCCAACAGGCGCATTTTAGACAGCGCGAGGAGAACAGAACGGAGACGCTGAAGTTGTGATGTCCACAGTTCCGGCAGCATTTTAGAAAAGGCTGTGCTAAATGCAGAGCCTGTTCTAAAACAGTGCAGGAGGGCATGTGTATTCGCCAATATGTGGAACCAGAGGGCCCAATTTGCAACTCTACAGGTGGGAAAAATCAGTGAGAGAAGCTCAGCAATTTCCACCTGTAGGTGCCGACACTTACACATCTATGTGGGCCACTTTGCAAACCTACACGTATAAATTCTACCAATTAAACACAGATACTACTACCTTTATCTAATTACAATTTGGAGGGGGAAATAAACAATAAGGGATTAAACGGGATAATCCCCTTAATATCTCTTGTAAGGAGCTGCCGAAACAAGCAGGGAGCAGCTGTAAATCCCGATGTAGACAACTGCAGTCATACATGTATATTCCCTATATGAAATGGGGAATACTTGTGTAGATATTTGACTGCCCAGGCCACTCCTTAACCATGCCCCCGACAGACACCCTTGCAATTTCTACAAGGTGAGGACCAGGATCAGTGCAATGATGTGAGGCACCGCGGCACCCCCTGCTCCAGCTCCCGGCCCCTCCCCAGCCCCCACTGCTACCACTGGCGCCCTTCTCCAGGACCTGCAGAGGCAGCAATGGCTTTGAAGAGCCCCACAGCGTTTACCTAAACCAATGGGACTGCTTGCACTGCCCCCCCCCCCCCCGATGCTGACATCCTTTTGCATAGAGATGAAGCGCATAATAAGCAAGGGGTGGCAGTGGCTGCAATGGGCCACCCCTTGACCACTAGCACTCTAGGCGGATGCCTAGTTTGCCTAATGATCACGACGGCCCTGGTAAGAACATCCACATGTAAACTGAACCCTTTCTAAACTTGCCATTTCCACATGTAAATGCCTGATTTTATACATGGAAATTGGAGACAGGGCTTATTTTAGATGCCTTATTCACAATCTCTTTTCTTTCGAAAATCCTGGAAAAATTGGTATTCTATCAACTCTCTCAACATCTTGAGCATACTAATTTCCTACATCTACGTCAAGTGGGCTTTTGGGTTAGTCACAGCACGGAAAACCATTCTGTTGTCAGTTCTCAATGAACACAGGCTTCTTTGGATATGGGTAACATCTCGCTGGCTGTCTCTCTAGATCTCTCCTGTGCTTTTGATCTTATTAACCACTCTCTTCTGCTATCATGTCTCACCTCTGCCAGATTGAGCTCCATGGTTCTACATTGGTTTCACTCTTTCCTCACATCACACTATTATTATGTGTCTTTCCAGGCCTCATGCGCCTCTCTTTTTCCCCTTTCTTGTGGAGTCTCTCAAGAGTCTGTTCTAACATATTCCTTGCCCCGCTTGCTACTCTTATTCAGAAGCAAGACGTGCCTGCGTATTTTTACACGGACGACATCCTGCTGCTATTCCATACCCATCCCACTTCACTGGTTCGCACCTTTATTAATTCGTGTTTATCCTTGCTGTTTCCTCTAACTGCCTGAAACGTAACCCTTTCAAAAATCTCTGAAATTTTGCTTACTGGGTCCTCTACTCCACCCTCTGTGTGACCTTCTCTTGACGGTTTCCCTGACTGTTGCCCCTTCTTTCAAATATCTCGGTGTCACTCTGGATTCATCTCTTACCTTCCACTTGCACATCAGCAATGGTGTTAGGTGGGCATTCTTCACATTTCACCAGATTCGTTCCGTCCGGCCCTTCCTTTCTTTTTCTTCCATTATCACTCTCCTACTGTCTCTGGTTATTTCAAGACTCAACTATTGTAATGTTATTTATTCTGGCTTACCTCAATATGAAATCAAATGTCTTCAGTCTGTTCAAAATACTGAAATCCGCTTTTTTCATCATGCCACCTGACACAAACATGTCTGTTTCGCTGCTCTCAATTTAAACTTGCCCATAAGATTATGAATTCTGGTACCCCTGCCTATCTTTCTTCCTGTCTCATCCCATATGCTTCTTCTCGGGTCCTTCACTGCATTCACACTTATTGACTTCACTTGCTTTTCCCGTCACGGGACTACCTTGAATCAAGCTGACACGCGGCATTCTTTTTCCTTGGTCCCAATCTTTGGAAGTCCCTCTCCGCTGACCTTTGACTTGAGCCCTCTTTCCCTAAGTTTAAGGCTTCCTTGAAAACCTACCTACTTCAATTTGCATATGTCCCTCACTCATAGCCTGCTCTGGATTCTGCCTCCCCCTTCCCTTACCCTACCCTTTCTTGTTGGTACCTTAACTTTCCTGCTCTACTCGTTTTAATGGCTTTATGTTTCTTTCCTAGTTAATTTGATTTTAATGTACACCACCCTGATATTACAAAGGGCAGTATATCAAGTTTTTAATAAACCATAAACTGTAAGGGAGTTATATTGCTTTTTAAGGTATTATACCGTGAAGCCCCTATCTATCTGAAATCTGCCATGTCCGATTATGAGCCAGTAGCTATGAATCATCATGCCGAAACCCGCTATCACTCTTTTTCAGTACCTGGTCCAGTGTTGCAGAATTCTTTCCCAGAGGCTATTAGGCTAGAAAGAGATCTACTGAGCTTCAGGAAGAATGTGAAGGTTCACTTCTGCCCACTTGTATTCAGCTTCAAGTAACATCATGCTAATTTTTTATATGGGGCCCTCATTCTACTACACCGCAACTATTGCTACTTATCATTCCTACAGCGCTACTAAGCATACACAGCGTGGTACACATACACAAAAGAAATAGTCCCCAAACAGGGGACTAGGGTAATGATTAAAAGGCATATGGGTGTAAACAGGAGGAAAGGGGGGTCAGGATCTAAAAGCAGCCTCAACGAAATGAGTTTTTAGCCTGGATTTAAATTGGATCAGAAATGGGGCCTGACAAACGAGCTCGGATAGTCTATTCCAGGCAAGCTGGCAGTGGAAAGGCTTAGATAAAAGTGATTTGCTTGATGAGAGGAACTGCAGAGCAGGGGTGTAGAGATAAGAGAAGAGGCCTAATGAGGAGCTGAAGAATGAATGCACTTGCAGGTGAGTAGGAGAAGTTTGAACTTTATGTGGAAACGGATATTACTATTTATGATTTGTATTGCACAACAATGGGAACCAATGAAGTGACTTGAAAAGTGGAGTTACGTGAGCGTAGCAACACCGGCGGCAGATTATCCATGCAACTGAGTTCTGAACAGATTGAAAGGGAGAAAGATGGTTCAATAAGAGAGCAGCTGGGAGCCAGGTGCAATATTCTATTACTGATATTGCCGGTCTGTGAGCAGTTCTTACTGATGTTTTATTTGACTCTGTAATTGTTCTCATACTTTTGTTTTTATATTTTATTCTATATTATCTGTCTGATGCTTGTAGACCTGATTTACAGTTCATGTGTTTGGTTGTACCCTGCACAGAACGGTGGATGGGTGAGTTAAAAGTCTTCTTAAATAAATAAATAAAGCTGACGGGGTACATCCCAAAATGCTAAATAAAGGAAGCGCTGACAGTACCTTCATGGTTCTGTCCAAATCATCATTTGAAACATTAGAGGTTCCAAGAGATCTGAGGACAAAGGCGCAAGGGCGGGGACAACGAGGAAGTAGGAAACCTACAGACCTGTTAGGTTGATGTGTCATGACATTTCAAATGACTGCACGTTCCTAGTGGTTTCCAGAACTGAACACTGTAGTCAAGCATCGGGCCCGTCACATGTACTTTCAGTGTGGGTGCATACATGGGCGAAGCATGAGCAGAATGCATATTTACGCAGTGTTTTATACAATATGGCCAAAGTGCCCTAACATAGGCGCGATTATTTACAAAGCTCTAGAGATGGTACAAAGGACCGTGGCTTTATTTACATGTTACTTACACTGCTATCCTATATCCTACATATGTCACTTACACTGCAGACACTTACACTGCTATCCTATAAACTCAGATCCATGTAGAATACATGCAATTAGCGCGTGTAAATACACGCCTTATTCTGGCTGCCCTTACGGAATTTCCTTCTCGGTGTCAAGTCACTGCATTGACTGTTAGCATGGGCATGTACTGTTACCGCACGCTAATGCCCACGTTGCTTGTTTAAGAGTCCCTTAGTGGCAGAGGGAAAAGGAAGGGAAGGGACGGAGATGTCCCTAGATGATATAAGATCAGCAACAGCACAGTGAGCAGAAACAAATGAGCAGACTGGGTGGAAAGAGCAGTCCTTATCTAACGACATCTTCAAGGTTTCTACACAGGGACACTCATCAGTTTGGGGAACAGGTAATCAGATAACTCCAAGTCAAAGGAACATAACAAGCCCATAGCAGTCTTAGTCCATGTTATCTCTGAGCTCGTAGGTCCGGTTTGCCAAGACCAGTAGTGCCAGAAGTGCCGATAGACACTGGGGTAAGGCTGGAGTGGCCTGGCTGCCTTTTAATCTATGGCGTTATCTGGACATCTCATAAATAATCCATATTCTAGTACCGGGCATTCTTTAAAATAAGCCAGTATGTGCCATTTTGAAATTATTCTGAAAAATATCAATAAAACTCAGGAACATTATATGCCTTATGCGGCTGATGCCCGTTTAAGGAGTGAGAAAAGAAGTTCCCCAGCGAATGTCACAAATACCTAGCACCTGTCATTACAGAATTCTCCCACTTCCGCGGGGCAGCTGTACCTCCCATTCCCCCTACCTCACTTCCTGTAAGTCTGTTTGGCTACAGTCACCTCTCAAACAAATGATCTAAACATTTCAGCACTATTTGGCACCTACAGACCTGGCAACTTATTTGCTGAGAATGAGAATAACTTGGATTTTAAGAGTACAGCTTATCTAAACAGGACCCCTGGGTGTTTTATAATGCAATAGCAGAGAACCATGCACAAGAGGCCGGGCAAAGCCAGAAGTGGAACTGAACCTTAGGGAGATAAAGTGGCTTAGCTAAGTTCACACAGAGTGGCAGAGCTGGGATTAGAACTAAGATAGAGGAAGATAGGAAAGGTAATTTTCTAACAGGCCACCTAAAATGTAAGCTGTATATATACACACATCTACGTCTGCAGTTTAGTGCATATAAATTTCCCAGCTCATTTGATGCAAATACGTGTGTATTTTCTAAAGTATCTGCTTGATATTAAGCTACCATGGTCAGCGTTTTTCAAAATACCAGCCATGGTGGTTAAATGGAAATTACACTTACCTGGTAATTGTGGTTCATTGAGGAACTCCAGTTCAGTCCTCCACCTCTGGGTTGTGTACCTCCTCCTGCAGCTTGGAGACTGGGCATGTCAAAATCGTGACATCACTGAAAATCACTGGTCTCTCCCATCAGCCCCAGTGAACTATTGACAAAGCACACTCAAAGGAGCAACAAATAAGTAGCTATGACATTAAGTATAAACTTGTATTAAAATCTGACCATATATAAACGCTAACTATATGAAAATGAACTCCCCCCCCCCCCAATAAAACAGAAACTGTTCTTGCACCTCTCCCCTTCGGCCCATTCAGAATTAGAAAGGAGAGCAAGAAAACTCAGAAACAAATAGAAGGGATGAAGGCACTCAAAACCCCGTAACAACCATACCTAGCGGTAATCTTACTCTTCTCATAACTGACCATCCACCGCCCACCATATCACCTCGGGCGGGAATGAGGACTGAACTGGAGTTCTTCAAGGAACCACAATTACCAGGTAAGTGTAATTTCCATTTCCTTATCGTTCCTTCAGTTCAGTCCTCCACCTCTGGGATGTAACAGAGCAGTAATCATTGGGGGGGGGACCTTTCCAGCCGGCTTTCAAGACCGCCGACCCGAAACAGTCATCATTTGCCACCGACACATCCAGGCGGTAGTGCTTACTGAAAGTATGAAGAGACGACCAGGTAGCTGCTTTACAGATTTCCCCTGGCGGAACCAAACTGTGCTCTGCCCAGGAAGTCGCTTGCACTTTAGTAGAATGAGCTTGTAAGCCCACTGGAACTGAACAACCTTGCAGCAGATAAGCTGATGCAATCGCTTCTCGAATCCATCTGGAAATGGATGCCTTCGCCGCCACTTCCCCTTTGCGGGACCTCCGAACAACACGAAAAGACAGTCCGATTTGCGAAAGGTTTCAGAAACTTTTAAGTACTGCCGCAACACTCTTTGTACGTCCAATCAGCATAAACTACGGTTCGATGCATTGCCATCCCCCGAACCTATAACCGGTAGAGAAACCATCTGATTCAGGTGAAACGGAAACACCACTTTTGGCAAAAAGGAGGGCACTGGACGCAATACCACCTTCTCCCTAGAGAAAGACAAAAAGGGCTCCCTACAAGACAATGCCTGTAACTCCGAGATTTGCCTAGCCGAACAGATGGCTACCAAAAACACAGCTTTCAAAGTCAAATCCTTAACCGAAGCCTGGATTAACGGCTCAAAGGGTTCCTTAGTTAATGCTCCTAAAACCAAATTGAGATCCCACGGTAGCACTACAATTCTATGAGAAGGCCACAGCCTGGTTACTGCTTTAAGAAAACGCAACACATCTGAATGAGCACCTAGAGCCACTCCCTGTACTTTGCCTCTAACACGAAATCGCTGCCAACTGGACCCACAAGGAACTAGCTGCCAGACCCTTATCAAACCCGTCTTGCAGAAAACTCAAGACCAAAGGAACGAATACTGTAGCCGCACGAACCTGACGCCGTGAGCACCAATCCTCAAAAAGACACCACACGCGGATATATGTCAGAAACGTAAACCGCTTCCTTGCGCGAAGTAAAGTTGCGATCACTGCTCCAGAATACCCCCTTTTCTTTAGCCTCGCCCTTTCAATGGCCAAACCGTAAGAGAGAACCAATCCACTTGAGGCATCCGAAGCGGACCTTGAATCAACAGATCTTCCGACGCCGGTAACCTCCCGGGACTCCCATCCAGCAGCCGAACAAGATCGGCGTACCACGGGCACCTTGGCCAATCTGGTGCCACCAATAGTACTTTTCCCAGATGAGCTTCTATACGCTGAACTACTCGACCGATGAGTACCCACAGCGGAAAGACATAGAGGAGACTTGACGGCCAATGTTGCATGACAGCGTCAATTCCTTCTGACATCCTTTCTCGCCACCTGCTGAAGAAACGACTCGCCTTTGCTGACTGAAATGTCACCATGAGATCCATAACTGGCGGTCCCCATCTGCGAACTACCTGTGCAAAGATGTCCGGATGCAATTCCCATTTGCCCGCATCCACTCGGACCCTGCTGAGATAATCCGCCATCACATTGTCCTTCCCAGAAATGTGTGCTGCCGAGATCGCTGGTAGCCAAAGCTCTATCCACGAAAACAGCACTTCTGCTTCCTCTTCCATGGCCACACTTCCTGTACCGCCCTGTCGGTTGATGTAGGCCACCGTCGCTGAGTTGTCCAACAGAACTCGCACCTCTCGCCCCGTCACCGCAACTTTGAACCTTTGCAGCGCTCGATAGACCGCTCTCAGCTCTAGCCGGTTGATCGACCAATTTCTTTCCTGAGCAGACCAAAGGCCTTGCGCGAACTGATCTCCGCAATGCGCTCCCCATCCCACGAGACTCGCATCTGTCAACAATGGGAGCCACTCCAGCTGCTCCAGTGGCATTCCTGCTTTCAAAGATCCTGGACGAAGCCACCACCAAAGGGACTGCCTGACCCGGAGCGGACAGCGAAGCCGTTTGTTCAGCGGATCGGACTGATGCAACCAACAGCGAAGCAGCGCTCTCTGTAAAGGCCGCATTTGGAATCTGGCCCAAGGCACCGCTTCCAGTGTCGCCGCCATCGTACCAGTATGCGAAGGTAACTCCACGCTGAGGGTGCCGGAGCGGCCCTGAACTTGCGTACCAAGTTTCGAAGGCCTTGAACCCGATGATCCGGCAAAACTACCATTCCTTCTGAGTCTCGAACTGTACCCCCAAATACTCCAAATCCTGGGAAGGTACCAATTGACTTTTAGTTGGAATGATCACCCAACCTAGACTCTGCAAAAAGGTCACTACTTTCTCCATCACCTGAATGCTCTCGGCCCTGGACTTCGCTCGAATCAGCCAATTGTCAAGATACGGATGTACCAGAATTCCTTCCTTTCGCAACGCAGCCACCACCACCACCATAATTTTGGTGAAAATCTGCGGCGCCATCGCCAGACCGAAAGGCAATGCTTGGAATTGATAATGCCACCAAGGCAGGGCAAACCGCAGAAACATTTAATGAGTCGCTCTGATCGGGATGTGCAGATATGCCTCCATAAGATCTAGGGAAGTCAAGTACTCTCCTTGTCGTACCGCCACAATGACCAACCTCAACGTTTCCATCCTGAAATGTGGAACTCGAAGACAGCGATTCACCCCTTTGAGGTCCAATATAGGGCGCAGCGTCCCATCTTTCTTGGGCACCATGAAATAAATTGAGTATCGACCCACACTGTAGTCTGCCAATGGTACTGGAGCGACTGCTCCCAATTGTAAAAGTCGATCTAATGTGCCGCGGACCGCCAGGGTTTTCCGCTGATCTTTGCAGGGAGACATCACAAAAGAATCCCATATTGGCCTTGCCAACTCTAGAGCATAACCCTCGCAAATTATCTCTAAAACCCATTGGTCGGACGTTATTTGGGCCCAGGCAGGAAGAAATTCCCAAAGTCGCCCGCCTATCGGTTGACTTCCTATCGGACCCCGCCTCACTTCATTGTGGTTTACGAGGTGCCGCAGAGGAAGCTGCCGCGAAACCTCTACTTGCTCCACGAAACCCACGAAACCCCTGGGCCCTAGAAGCAAATCTTCCTCTTTGGAAACCACCCAAACGAGAAGTACGAAATCTCCTGAAATCCTTAAACTGACCCCCGAAAAGCCGGTAAGGACTTCCCTGGCTTTGGCTTATCTTCTGGAAGCCTTTGGACTCTCCGAGATCCTTAACCAACTTGTCTAGATCTTCTCCAAACAACAACTTACCTTTAAACGGCAACTTACTGAGATGCGATTTGGACGAACCATCGGCCGCCCAAGTTCGCAACCACAGAGATCTCCGGGCGGCCACCAAGGAAGCCATACTATTCGCTAGAGCTCTAATCAAGTCGTAATGCACATCCGCTAGGTATGCTGATCCCGACTCCAAACGATCCAGCTCTCTTATCTCCTCCTGCTCCAGGTGAGGAGACTGCCGCAAGCGCTGAGACCATCGGAGACATGCTCTCGCCACCCAAGTTCCACAAATGGAAGCCTGTAAGGACAAAGCATTAGCCTCAAATGATTGCTTCAATAAACCATCTACCTTTCTATCCAGTGCATCCTTTAGAGCAGCGCTACCTTCCACCGGAATCGTGGTCTTTTTAGTAACCGCTGACACTGCTGCATCAATTCGTGGAGAGCGGAACTTCTCTTTATCCTTATCCGCCAAGGGATAAAGCCTGTTCATAGTCCTAATTATTTATTTTTATTTATTTACATTCTCTTATATACCGCGCTATTCTGCATCAGTGCGGTTTACATTGAACAAACTGAAATTACATTGAACAGGGCATTATAACTTGGAAATAACTATTTTACAGGGAACATGGGCTATGGAGGGTTAAGTGGCTTGCCCAAGACCACAAGGAGCACCTGTGGGACTAGAAACCCCAGTCCTTCCGGCCCAAGGTGGCTGTCCTCTAGTGGGATTTGAACCCCTGACCTTCCGGCCTGAAGTACCTTGCCCCAACCACTAGGCCACTCCTCCACTCAATTCCTCTCAGTCCCGCCTCCGGTTGATCCCACTCCTCTTGAATCATCCGGTCCACCATACGGTGAATGGGAAACACTACCTGCGTCTGTCTCAACGCTTGAATGATAGGATCTTCCACATCTTCTTCTTCTGTTGCCTGTGTAGTAGCTAGATTTAGCGTCTGGAGGGATTCCGTAATAAGTGCTGTCAATTCTTCCTTCCGAAATACCCGAATGATTTTCGCTTGATCCTCAGGCTCTGGGATTTCTCCTTCTTCCAACTCTTCCTTACCTGTCTCGAGCTCCATCTCGGCCTCATCTGCCTCTTGCCACTCACCCTCAGCGGCAGAAAACTCACGAGGCCTCAATCTCTTAGGAGGCTGCGGGGAAATACCCCCTGCGTCACCTACCCCGGGTAGCTGACCATGACTAGTCAGAGGCAAGGGCTCTGGAATTCTCCCTTGACGCCTCAAACAAAATGCCTGATGCATAATTAAATCAAAGTCTGGGCAGAAATCCCTGAGCTGAGGCCTCGAACCAGAGCCTGGTAACGCGCTTGCCAGACCCGCTGTCGGCTCTTGACAGGACCCTTGCGACGTGGTCCTCAACGCCTCTCCGTCAGCTCCCGCCGACGCCTCCTGGGACTCCTGAGCTCCCTTAACTTCCATCTGCTGTTCCACGGAAGTGGACACTGTAGCGCCGCCCCAGCAGATCCCGGAGTCAGCGACGGTACCTCTGCGAGTCCCGCAGACAACACACTGCGGACACGATGCCATAGGCCAGACACCGCCACCACTCATATGCCACCACACCACAAAACCAAAGTTAGGTTTTTCTTTTTTCAAAGCCTTCAATAAAAAAAGGGACCGAAACAAACTACCTACTACCCAAAAGAGAGAGAGAAAACAAGAAAATCCCCCCAAAAAGAAAAAAACAGGGAGTTTTAGACTTCTATCCATAAATGTAAGCTAATCCCGCAAAGGCAAACTAAACCACCTAGATTCTGAACAACAGACCTTTCAAAATAAGTAAATTTAATAAGCTTTCCCCAAGCCAGGGATCAAAAGTTCTAAGGCCCCGTGCCCCGAAGCGCGAGAGCCCGCCACGCGGTGCACATGCGGTCCCAAAATGGCCGCCATTTACTGCAAACGCGAAATGGCGCCAAAAACAGCTGATGAACAGTATCCCCGTTGCCGTCTATCTGGCTTAGAACCCCAAATGCTGCCTTACCAAATAGCCGACATGGAGAAGGTCCTTTCTGCCTGAGCCGATGAAATCGGAGGTCTCAAGCCTGCGTGGTCCTGCTCAGCTGACCAGCGAGCGGAGGACCGCCAGCGAGATCTCTCCCCTCTGCCCTTCGTTCCCGTGCAGAGAGTGCCTCCAGGCCCGTTAGCGACGCGGGACTGCTTGCTGTAGAGCTCTCCTCTGTGCAGTCAAGGAGCAGAGATCTAACAGCGAACGTTTCAGCAAAATAAAGGCATAGGCAGAGATGGACCGGTGCAAGTTGTTGCCGGCTCTGTTTGTTTTGGGGTTGTTTTTTTTTAAAGCAACAGTACCAAATTAACCAAATTTAACAAAACCAATTCAAAATAACTATCCTAAGCTACCCTAATAGCTCCTTATGCGTTCCTCAAGAGAGCCCAGACCGAGGCTCATTACGTCCTCCTGCTGCATGGAGACTGGACACACTGGGGCTGATGGGAGATGCCAGCAGGCTACATCCAGTGATGTCACGATTTTGACATGCCCAGTTTCCAAGCTGCAGGAGGAGGTACACAACCCAGAGGTGGAGGACTGAACTGGAGGAACGATAAGGAAATACAAAGAGGCTAACTCAATAATCTCACACCCAGGGAAATCGCGTTGCAGCATGTAGTTAGGGCCTTCTATAAAAAAAAGCACACACAGGCTTTGCTTTATAGAACAGGGGTGTACAGACGCACTTAAGACTAGCTGCGGCAGTTATGCAGCTCTAGAGCATTGGTGCAGTGATGCATGAAGTCATAGTATTCTAGAACGTATGTGCATAGATATAGCTCCCGTCAAGGCTCCACTCCCATGCACACCTCAAATACATAAGCATGATGGGACTTAGGTGCATGTTTGCAGAACAGCAATTGCCCAACGCGCACGTGGAAGTGCCCATTCACGCTCTTAAGTCCTTAATAAAGACTTACACGCTTTTCAGGAGCATAACTCTCTGTACACCCGTTATAGAATCAGCCCCCACATGTACATTCATTGCCACTATATGGATAGTGGGTGTTGCTAAATATATGTATAATGAAGTGAGTGGTAGGAGTTAATCCACATAGCGGACTAAATATCAAGACGATCCGGACAACTGCTGGGTCTGCCCATGGCTCCGCTCACACTCCAGCCCATCACTATACAGAGCGCGTCAGGCGATCAGTATGATTTTCGGCATCACTATACGGATGCACCAAGGCGTGGCACTTATTTGGACAGAAGGTGTTGCTCTCCATGAAAGTGCTTTGAAAAATCAGGCCCTAGGTGTTTGTTTTATTGCTGGTATACATTATTTCTTCTGTTTCATTACAACCGGCTGAGAACGAGGATGGATTGGCAAAATAGAGATACCTTAAATAAATAAATAACCATTAACACCTTCCCAGCCTTCACCCTGGGAACATTTAGATACAGCTCAGGGAAATTTATGTACAAACTGGCTGTATGCGCCAACCTTTACCCTCATATAGTCTGGCCGATTTTAACATAAGTTAATTCTACTGCTCCTACTACTATTAATCGTTTATATAGCGCTACAAAGCATACGTAGTGCTGTACAGACACACATGAAAAACTGCACATGAACCTTGGTTTTAAGTGCGGACACGGCTTTTAAAGCGACAACCCCAAGGTTACAAACAGAGTCAGTGGCTGTTCTGCAGTAAAAGCTAAGACTCAGCAGGTAAAGAGTTTTGGAAGTGTTCGCCCATTAAAAGGCTTTTTTGAAAATTATGCCCCCCTCCACCAAGTGGGGTGTCTATGAGCATGTCTGTGTGGCGCTTGTACTGATGACGGCTGTCATTGCAATAGCCCTTCAGTAGTGCAGGGGAATGTTTGAGTAGTTCATTATGGGGGGCCTGTTCTGCTGAGATCGTGTCCTTACTTTGCATTGTACAGTCATGATCCTGCGATGTTCACGACGTCCATACATTGGTGAGTCGTCTACTGCCATGTATATAGCGCTGCACTGCATCTTGTGCCAGCAGGTTGACTCTCTCCCTGTTTTCCTGCTACATTACCGTGCACTGCAATTGCTTTGTAGTGGCCTCGGCATGCCACAGACTAGTTTCTATTGTCTACCTTGCAGCCACCTATAAGTATCGTCACCTTTCACTGTCATTCAGCTTCATTACAGTACTGTCCGTGCTCACAGTAGCTTCATAGCTGCATGTTTAAAGGGGGCGTGGCCTTCGCGGGTATAGCACGGAGATGGGCAGGGTCGCAGATGTATATCTTTTCAGAATACGATGAGTGTGGGGATGTACAAAGTCAATGTCAGAGTATACCCATCTTCATACAATGTTGTGCTGTGTACGTGCCGCCCCTAGCATGTTTATGTGGTCTATTCTGTGCACACGGGTGCATCTATCCCTGCGTGTGTGGAATCGGGTTCTGTTCCTTGCACGTTTCCATTTGGACATGCCTGCTGCCCAGATATGCACATTTTCAGAATTGGTCTCTAAAGGTTTACATCAAGCACGGGCGCTTTTTGAAAATACTATCTTGGAAGTCCAGACCACATCTATGCCACACTTTAAGAAAGGTGGAGGGAAGGCCAAAAAACTGTCAGCATGGTTTAAAAGTGAGGTCAGAGAGGCTGTTGTAGCGAAAAAAGGATCTTGCAGGAAATGCAAAAAGGAGCCAAATGACAAAAACAGGAAACAATATAAGCACTGGCAAGTTAGATGCAAGGCATTGATAAGGCAGACAAAGAGAAAATTTGAAAAAAAAATGACGTGGAGGCAGGAATGCACACTAAAAAAACTTTCAAGTATGTTCATAGCAAAAAACCTGTGAGAGAGTCAGTTGGATCATTAGATGATAGAGGGGTGGAGGAGTAGCCTAGTGGTTGGGGCAAGGTACTTCAGGCCAGAAGGTCAGGGGTTCAAATCCCACTAGAGGACAGCAACCTTGGGCTGGAAGGACTGGGGTTTCTAGTCCCACAGGTGCTCCTTGTGGTCTTGGGCAAGCCACTTAACCCTCCATAGCCCATGTTCCCTGTAAAATAAAGGGGCAGATGGGAAATTTCCCATTAGCCCCTGCGGGCTTTACAGAGACACGAGGGAGCACTCTCCCTTTGCGAATCTGAAAGCCCTTGCAGAGGGCTCAACGAGGAGAAGGGGCCCCGCGGGACACTCCATTCTGCCGCTGCTGCAACGGACGCAGCAGCCAGAGACAGGTTTTTTTTTTTAATGTAATTTAAAAAAAAAAAGCAGAATGTTCTTTGCGCGGGGCCCCCTGAAACGCGGGGCCCTGTGCAAAAAACATTCTTGCTCAATGGACGGGCCGGCCCTGGATAGAAGGCAATGTTTTATTGTGGATCAGGAACTGGTTAAAAGATAGAAAGCATAGGGTAGGGCTAAATAGACAATTTTCCCAATGGAGAAAGGTGAATAGTGCAGTACCCCAGGGATCTGTGCTTGGCCCGTTGCTTTTTAACATATTCATAAATGATCTTGAAATGAGAATAATGAGTGAGGTAATCAAATTTGCAGATAACACAAAATTATTCAAAGTTGTTAAAATACAAGAGGATTGTGAAAAATTGTAAGAGGACTTTGATAAGTTGGAAGGCTGGACATCCAAATGGCAGATGAAATTTAATGTGGACAAGTGCAAAGTTATGCACCTAGGAAAGAACCACTCAAATTACTGTTACATGATGCAAAGTTCCACATTAGAACCACCATCCAGGAAAAAGATTTAGGTGTCATCGTGGATAATACATTGAAACCCTCCGCCCAGTGTGCAGTGATGGCCAAGAAAGCAAATAGAATGCTAGGAATCATAAGGAAAGGAATGGATAATAAAATCAAGGATATTGTAATGCTTCTGTATCGTTCCATGGTGCGATCGCACCTTGAATATTGTGTGCAATTCTGGTCACCATATCTTAAAAAGGATATAGCAGAATTAGAAAAGGTACAGAGAAGAGCCACCAGAATGATAAAGGGGATGGAAGGATACCCCTATGAGAAAAGGCTTAAAAGGTTAGGGCTTTTCAACTTGGAAAAGAGACAGCTGAAGGGAGATATGATAGAGGTCTATAAATTAATGAATGGAGTGGAATGGGTAAACGTAGATTGGTTGTTTACTCCATCAAAAAGTAGAAAGACTAGGGGACATGCAATGAAACTACACTTAAGATTAAATGGAGAAAATATTTCTTCACTCAATGCGTAGTCAAACTCTGGAATTTGTTATCAGAGGATATAATAAAAGCTGTTAGTGTAGGTGGGTTTAAAATAGGTTTGGAGAAGTTCCTGGAGGAAAGGTCCATTAACCATTATTAAAGAGGATCAGGGTAATCCACTGCTTACCCCTGTATGGAATATGTCTACTTTTTGGGGAACGTGACAGGTACTTGTGATCTGGATTGTCCACTGTTGGAAACAGGATACTGGTCTTGAGAACCTTTGTACTGCTTTCTTATTGATTGCTCTCTGTACTACCAGTTAGTTTCACGGGCTGAGCTACGTAAAGGAACCGAGAAATCAAGAATACACTTTGGGTTCAAAGTTTAAAGGGGGTACTGTCAGATGTGCTCTGCATTGAGAAGGTTATGAATGACAACTGTCTGGCTTTTTTTCATGATTCTACTGATGTTTACATTAAGGTCTGAAAACAGAAGGATGGCTAACATGTCTGGAGATTTTTCAGAGTTTAAAAACTCTATCTACAGTTCTGTAAACCTCCCCTGTCACCCTGCCTGCTTCCAGTGTAGCTAGCCTGAGAGACTGTGGGTGAGATCCAGCCAATGGAAAGGCTGTGGGGGTGGGGCACTGGAATGCTGCTCTAGTCACAGACTGTGGGTAGGAACCAGCCAATGGGAAGGCTGTGGGGGTGGAGCACAGGAATGCTGCTCTAGTCACAGACTGTGGGTGGGATCCGGCCAATGGGGAGGCTGTGGGGGTGGAGCACTGGAATGCTGCTCTAGTCACAATCTGTGGGTAGGGACCAGCCAATGGGAAGGCTGTGGGGGTGGAGCACTGGAATGCTGCTCTAGTCACAGACTGTGGGTAGGGTCCAGCCAATGGGGAGGCTGTGGGGGCGAAACACTAGAATCTTGCTCTAGTCAGAGACTGTGGGTAGAGTTCAGCCAATGGAAAGGCTGTGGAATACTAGAATGCTGTTCTAGTCACAGAATTTGGATAGGATCCAGCCCTTTCCTTATGATTCCCAGCATTCTATTGCTTTCTTGGCTGCCGCTGCACACTGTATGGAGGGTTTCAACATATTATCCATGATGACACCTAAATCCTTTTCCTGGGTAGTGATTCCTAATGTGGAACCTTGCAACGTGTAAACATAGTTTAGGTTGTTCTTTCTTAAGTGCATAAATTTGCACTCGTCTACATTAAATTTCATCTGCCATTTGGATGCCCAGTCAGTAGCTTTCAAAGTAGAAATAACATCATTAAAAATAAAATATGTCAATCTGAAATGCAGTACATCATAGCTAGGGAGGTATCTCTAATCCTTGGGTATATGTATGTATGTGTGTGGTATTCATGTGTTTATGTCTGTGTTGTATATGTGTTGTGTCTGTGGTGGGGTAACTGACTGAAGTGGGGCATTTCCGGTGGACATAGTTATGGGGGTTCATAACAGTTGTGGAATGTATATTCTTTATGGATGCAGGGTAGTTTGTAGGATGGTGGAACAGTTTAAGGGGGAGGTTTGCGAGGTGGTAGAGCAGTAGGTAATGTCGTGGAGCAGTAACGGGGTACTTTTTGGGGGTGGGAGCAGTTTGTGGGATGGTGAGGAGTTGCAGAGGGTAGGTTTTGGGGATGGGGCAGTTTTGGATGTTGGCTCTAGTCATCGGGAGATATAAAGCATCCAGGCTGTGTTGTTGCATTGCTATGCAAGAGTTTTCACCTTCTCTGTCATATACATATACTTAGCTCCTGAATAACCTCATGGTATCAGATCTGCTCCTTGCTCACTCCTGACCAACACAGAATATTAATTCCTGGGTCTATTCCCTGAATCATCCAGTTTCAAATATATGAAAAAGGGTGAGGGGAGTGGACTAACCAGTTCTCAGCCTCCCACTTCTCGTCAGATGGACGCTAGGTGTTGCTAATATATGATGCATTCAGATCATGATTCAGCTGTGAGGAGGAACCTGGGAATAATTTGTTATTGATTTTATTTTGATTTTTTTTATTCAATATATTTGGATTGCTTTCATTTCATTAATCGTAAAATAAAAGTCTAATAAAAACAATCAAAAGCCGTGGGGTTTAGCATGGGATAAGCATGCCACGCTCACAGTTAGTGTGGGCACCCATTCTAAAAATCCCACGCTAACTGGGTAGCATGCAATCTGGCAGGGTTGTGGGAGGAACGTGGATGGTAATGGTGCATCACAGTTAGCGTGAACATTTTGGGCATATGTTAACCACATCTGTTGCCGTTACATGGTTGCACTTACCACTACTTCATTGGGGGACATTAAGTGCACCCCATACGCTGGTAAGCAGGGTGTGCCAAGTTAACATCATACCAACTGTGGAGGGAGGGATGCACACGCCCCTGAAATTAGTGTGGATGTCCAAGCTAACGTTTGGTCCCCAACGCATGCTACCAACATGAACTTTAGTAAACAAGCTGCTCTGTGCCTCAATGGCCCTTCCTCCTCCTCTTGGACTAAGACGGAGCAGCAAACCTGTGAAATCTTTTACATATGTATTTGAAATCTTTGCCTCCATCTGGATCCTCTCACAAGGATCATGCAGAACAAGTGCTTCCACAGCACCTGGTGAGTGCAGTGATTTTCCCCACAGAACCTCCCCCTGGAATGCTGCTCCCAACACAGCGAATCCCACACATCGTGGCTCTTCCGACAAAACCATCGCAGGAGGCTGGAGCCACTGCAGACACTTAAATGAAAGAAAAAGAGTTGGAAGCAGCTGTCCATTCTAGATATTCTTTGGGCCCCCTAACCTTGTTTTTAACCAAAGCAAAAAAAGAGGTGGTGCAGGGAGGAGAACAGAGCAAATAAAAGCTGAGAGGATACAAATGAGATGTATTTTTTTTCTTTAAAAGACTATCGCTTTTGAATAAGCATGCTGGAACCATCTGTGCGAGCTGGAACGTTGTGCTTTTATGAGGCAAAATATTAATTATTTATATCAGATGGCGGCGGGTTTTAAGTCCAAGCCCTCCCAGCCAATCAGAGACAAATGAGGGAAAACAGGTTCATTTATTGGAAACTCTGTCTTGTACCCCTGCACAGAGCTGGAAGGAGAGGCTTAACCCAGAAACGGGGTTTATTGACGGTGTAATGATTCTAAACTGTTCAGTGTAGTAAACGCTATGGCTAAAAATACCACAGAAATCAATAACTTCCAAGAGCCGAATGGCAGGAGGTGACTAGGGGATTCACGTAGGGTCGTGCACTCAACACCTTTAACGCCACTCCTGACACGCATCTCTTCACAAAAAACCTCAGAGACCTTTTGGCAGGCTGTTTCCGTTTGCATGCAGCCACGAGCCAGGAGCGAAGCTACAGGAAGAGGGATTCCAACTGTTTTGAATAGAAGGTTTCCCTACAGCCACAGCTGATCAGACTTGGAAACACATGGTACGATCAGGTCTGCAAGGCTAAATAAAGGTGGCCTCTTACTTGCCTTCCTTCAAGCACTACTTTCAGTGCTGATGTCTGAATGTCTACCAGGTGGCACCAGAACAGCACTATCTGGCTCAGTTTATGAACTCCCTTACCACCATGGGCTGTAAGCGCGAACGATATTTTATGCGACTTGATATACCACTTCTCGTACTTAAAACTAATGTGCTTTACGATAAGTACTTTAGAAGAGAGACAAAGAAAGGAACTCCAAATTACAGATAGAATAAATACAAAAGAAAAACAGCAGAGAAGCAGAAGGGTAAGAAGAGGTAGCTCTCCGTTCACCCAAGCAAGCAACGACCCAGGAAAAGCTAGGGTGAACAAGTGAGTTTTTAGGTCCTTTTTACATTTAAAGAATGGTTCTGAACAAAGAGGGGGAAGTAGAACAGTCCAATGGAAAGGCACTTTGTAAAAGAATGTGGCATTATACAAATATTTTTGGTTATTTTTCAGTTCTTTTGGACTTTTTTGCACGATTTTCAGACATTTTTTGGCATGATACATTTAATAAAACATTTTTTTACATACATTAAAACTTTTGAACGCATGCTAATAGACTAGGCATGCATTAAGTCGATTTAGTGCACACAGTTTTTTAAGGCACGTTAACAATTAGTTGCCTGACTGAAGACCAAATACAGTTTAGGACAACTATTCACGGTGTCGCCAAGAATCGACATCGACTCAACAGCACCTAACAGCAACAGCAAAAACCAAATGCACAGTAGCAAATGCAAAGTCTACTAAGTGCGATTTCAACAGGGCACCTAGTTAGCAAGAACAAAGCCCACAGCTCCTGCCTTGAAGTGCAGTGAATTTTAACCATGTTGCCTCTGCCTGGAATTAGGGGTTTCAAACAGAAAAGGACAGCCTGTAATCCTTACACATAGAGATCTTCAGCTTTGATGAAAGATTCAAATGAAGCACTTTGCATTGCGTAATCCATTAAACATTAACCACCATTTAAAAAAACGTTATTGCAAATACTGGCTCTGTATTTTTTTCGCAATGGTTAATGTTTCTTCTAAATGTGGTTAATTAATATCTTAGCTTCAAATGCAAATGTTTAATGGTAGAATGTTGCATAATGAAGTGAGGTCAAGGGTGTGAAAGCAAATCTCAGTAAAGTCATAAGCCAGTAACTGGGAGCAAGTGCTGAAAGAGCAGGAAAAGTATATTGAAATCAAATAGGGTTGTGTTACCCCCCTCTATTGTCCACTGGGTTCAGCAAGGTAGAAGGATATCTCTGGATATGGACATACAGTGGTGAATGGGTCTTCAGTGCTCAATGACATTAATGCACTAAGGGTGACCCCATGGCACTACTGTACAAAGAGAGATGCAGAGGGCCCACATTACTGATACTCAAGAAGCATGATTGCCAGTGAAAGATGTCCTTGCTGATGATGCCAAGCAGCCTCTGTAATGATGGCTCCTGAGCTCACAGTATGACGGAGCCTGACTTCCTAAGACGGCATCAACAGAGCCAACTTGTACCACAGGTCAACACCTTTAAACTAGTGGGCTGTGTGGCACAATAGCACATAGGGCCATATCAAGGGTTGTGCAAGTGGTGCATCCGTACTGGGTGCAAGTAGAGAAGGGGGACTGATATCATCACAGGGCTTCCAGGAAGCTCAGAGTTACTGGACGTGGCTGGATGGAGGGGTGCCAGATTCATTAGTCGCACTGGGCGCATTTCTAGCTTGGGATGGTCCTGATAGCACGACACTTAATATATGTACAGAGAGCCTTCATTTCCTCACGTCATGCTCAGGAGTGTATCATGGGCCAGTCAAGTACAATAGGCCACAAGTCTTGGAAAGTAAACAGCTAAAGTTGCCAAAACTGGGTTTACTTTTTTGTGGTGATTTGGGCTGGGATTTTGGGCTTAATTATTTGCCTTTCTGAGTCTGAGCTGGTGTAGAGTTAGTAGGTCCCTGTCCCAGAGGGTGATAAGACTGCCTTGATTATTAACATTGAAAGCATGATTCAAAAAGTATTTTGCTTACTTTACAAAAATAAAGGTGCACCATATCATTGGGAAATTATCTTAATGGTAGAGGATGACCACTCCCAGCAGCAGAAGCACTGTAAAATCAGACAGCTCACACTGTGGCCTGGTCAGAGCCCCATAACGTGGGACCTGCAGCATCGAGTTTCCTTTCTCTTGTGGTTTGGGGGCTGCATATCCTGCGAAGGAAGAGGCCAAGCCCTTAACCAAAGCTTCTCTTGCAGTCCATAGCCAGCCAGTTGTTTAAATCACTGGACTAGTGCAGAAAAAGTATAAATACTTAGTTTAGGTGTGGGACAGAAAATAAAGGAAAAAATGAGTAGAAATCTCAGTTGAAGGTGATATGACCAGATCCTAGACAGATTGAGTTCTGAAATTTGACCCCAATTCATTGTGGCAAGTGCAGTTCATTTGTAGCTAGCACTGCAAAAGTCACAGAGCCCCTCATCTGCGGCACGTCCTAAACACCAGAGCTGGCTAGACACCTTCTGGAAGAGAGGTTCCCATCGTAGCCTTGCATGGGTGAGTCAGAAGGCTGAAACATGCAGTGGGCCAGACATCAGTCTGCTGGGTTCAAGCTATCAGTTTAATAGCCATTGCGCCAACTGGTTCCAGGGGCAACCTAATCCAGCCCTGGTTTTATCACACTGCATGTGCAGACTTACTGTCCCGCTTGTCCTAATAAATCCATGCATGCAGGGTGGGCCTAATCTTTAAGGTCTAGGCAGTCGCCTTGAATGACTGCTATCAGGGGTAGCCGTTAAAGTCAAGGCAAAACTATAGGTCCTGACAGCAACACCATCTCCAAAGAACCAAGTATACTTTTACTTGTTTGTTCATTTTTACAAGATCATTTTAGGAGGGGTGGCACTGGGGTGATTGTAACATTAAGGGGCTTGTTTACAAAGCCGCGGTAGCGGTTTGCGATCGTAATCGGAGCCGCGGCCCCATTGATTTCAATGGGGCCGCGGCTGCGATCGCGATCCACTACCGCGGCTTTGTAAACAAGCCCCTAAATTTGATTATCAAAATCTTGGGAGGGAAGAGCCCAGGAGCCTACAGATTAATTGAGGGGGTGTTAGAATAAGAGGCCTAGGGTGCTTAATACCCTCACACTAGCCCTGCGTGCATGGTTTAAAGTAAAGCCTTGACTGGATGATGGGATAGAGTGTGCTGACAAATCTAAATTGAAATTAAACCCTACCTGCTAATTTTCTTTCTTGAGTTCCTCCAGTCCAGTCCAGACTCCTGGGTTTTGTCCCCCCTCCAGCAGATGGACACTGAGAATTACAAACTTTAGTGATGTCATCCCATAAGAGAGGCAGACTCAATCAAATCAGACAGTATGACCCTCACAAAGCAGAACAAGCAACCACCAACTATATACAACTAACTAAATTCCTCTAGGAACTGTGCAAGAGGCACAAACCTCTCCAGAAAGCAACTGAAGATGTAATTCTGAACCAACCCTGAAGGCAATACCAACACGGACCCTCCACAACATACGAACCAGGCCTCGATATGCTGAACAGATGGGCGGGTTCTGGACTAGACTGGAGAGACTGAAGGAAAGAAAATTAACAGGTAAGGTCTAATTTCACTTTCTATAGCATCCCTCCAGTCTAGTCCAGACTCCTAGGATGTACCAGAACAGTAACTAAGAATGGGAGGGACCCGCGAGGCCAGATTGCAGCACCCACACTCTGAAGTGCACTTCGTTGCACGCTTGTACATCAAGACTGTAGTGACAAACAAACATATGGAGCGATGACCAAGTTGCTGCTTTGCAGATGTCCACTGGGGACACAAGACACGAGAACTCAGCCCAGGATGTAACTTGCACCCAGGTGGAATGAGTGCAAAGCCCCATCGGAAGAGCTTTAGGCTGTAAAAGATAGGCCGATGCAATTGTCTCCTTCAGCCAGCGGGCAATAAAAGCTTTTGAGGCAGCTTACCCCCACCGAGCTGGTAGTTTCTCTCGTCTAAACACATGGATGATTCTGGGGTCCTCCCCCACTGGAATCATGCCCTCCTCGAGTTCCACATATGGAGGGCGCAATCCCTGGCCCAAAGTGCCCTCCATGGCATCCTTGGAGTCCTCAGACCTCCAAAACCTCTTCTGCAGCTGTGTCATCTGACTCGCTCTCCCATTGCTCCTGAAGAGCCCGTACCAGTTCTGATCCAAGCTGCATGTAAGTCAGCAATTTATTAGGCACTTTCCCTGCCCATTTCTGCCCCCCTCCCCCGGCCCTGCTTCATGCAGTAGGCCTGGTGGAGCAGTAGGACAAAGTCTGGGGTAAAGGGGCTAGCCTCCTGGCCCGTCGGAACCTTCTGTTTACCCTTTGAGCGTTTCCCCGACCTCCGGGTGGATGCAGCGACTGAACTCTGCACCTCCCCCCCTCGCAAGCGTTTATGGAGAGGATTGTAACTGCTCCAAAAAGAAAGCCCTCAGCTCAAATCAAAGGGTAACCCTAAGGCCAGTGCAGCTCAGACTGCACAGGTCTTGTCCCATCTGCTAGAGACTGAGAAATATTCTCTTCTGGATTGGGTCCAGCACTCTTACGGGGTAACATCACAGAAGTTTGGAATTCTTAGTCTCCATCTGCTGGAGGGGGGGGGGGACAAAACCCAGGAGTCTGGATTGAACTGGAGGGACACTATGGAACAGGAAGCTACAGATATCAGTGAGTGAAATATCAAGACCCTGAATGCCCTCCTCTAGGCAACCTCTCCTTATTATCCTCCCATAAACTCAGGAATGTGGAACCCTACAGCACAATTAAGCTTCTATTTCAGGCTTGCAGCGTGTAACTTCAAGAAAGAGAAACAGGTGTGACCTTCAAGCTTTGCTATCTATATTTTCCCCATTAAGTCACCTCTAACCCTGTATATGTGGTTGCCCCTGAGATGCATGGACATGTTACATCAAACAGAGATCAAAGGTTATCTTTCTAGCACAGACAGTGGCTAAGTTAAAGAACAGGAGAGGCGCTTAGGGCAGTCTTTAGGTGTTCAGAAAGCAGCAGACTGACTTAGGTTGTTAAAAACTGAATAAGTGAATTTCTACCCTTAAAAAAACACACGAGGGACTATCTCCTCCCCCATCACCACCATCACACACACTGTTAACTCCTTTATTTCCTTCCAGTTACAACAGCCACCAACTGTAACAGGCTATCTATCCATCCACAGAAAGGACAACACCTTTCTGAAAGAGTTCTAACAGCTGGGCAGCAGATCCTGGTAAAAGCTGGATTCATAGCAGGTGGAGATACCTTTCATTGGACCCACCTAAAAATACACCAAGGATGAGGCCCTATGTGCGCCGCACAGGTCCCTCCTTCAGTTCTGCTTATAGATTATTCTTGCACTGAGCCAACAACAAGCTATGGAGAAGCTACATCATTTGCACATGCAATAAGCTGAGACTACAATTCTTTCACTTTAGGTACCACACTATTTAGGACCAACTGGGAAAGATCTGGAGATTGATGGCAAATGAGGACAATACTTTGCATGATCCCGTCATGATTTCCACGGTAACAGAAATAGAGAATAGGGTGGTATTCAAGGTCAACCCACCATCCTTTCCTATTGCAAAACCACAGACTATGTGCTCTCTGGGTTCATCTTCATTCTTCTCCACTAAGGATCCTCTGTGCTTTGCAAATAGCCTGCCTCCACATTCCTGGTGCACGGACTGTCTGATGACTCCAGAAGGGAACACAGAGAAGCCACAATGTTGTTATTCTTAACTAATTCTGATCGGGTAAACTGAGGCAAAGAGAGCTAAAACCATCAAATCCAAACAAATGTCCCTGGAGTCACTTAACAAATGGCGTAAGCATTGTAGATCAATGTCTAAACCGAAAACTCTGCCTTCTCTAAGGATATGTGCCTGTCCGTATTACACACTGTGAGCTGCAGAGGGAATCTCCCATCAGCACAATGCAAGTGTTAAGGAGAGTATAGGAAGTAAATTTGAGATGGCTGTCATATCCAATGGACCCTAGCTTGACAGTGAGGAAACTTTATTTAATCAACTGGTAGCCGACTCCTCCGCTCATGGAGGCTCTTTCATCTGTTTGGGTAGTAGGTGGTGAATCCTTTATCCTCGAAGGATGTTTGATTTGGTGAAGTGCTAGGAAGTGAATGTGTTATGTTCAGTAAACCCCACACTAAGGCAAAATATTCACCTTGGGCACCAAGAGCAAGAATATAACAAGGAGCTGCTTGAGACCATCCTTCCAGAGCTGAACTCTCAACATTTGCCAGAGAGGCTCACAGCACTTTCATTTCAAGCACAGACTCCATCTACACTGACTGCACAAATCAGAGAATTCGGTTGTATAATCTGAGGTGCTTGGAGAAGAGCTCTCTGGGTTAATTAAAAGAGCATCCCAGTTATTCTGATCCTCCTGTGGGCCAGAGGTCTTGTTGCTGTACAGAAGCCTAATAAAAGAATGAATGCTGAGCATTTTCTTGGGGGTTTTAAATTCTCTCTTGGTTTAAACATGGTTACAGGAAGCTATTTGCTAAGGAATTTTTGCTTTAGGCACAAAATTAGAGAAGCCTGTGAGTGATTTCCCCCCAACCCCTAACTTATTGTACAGTATATCATGCTTCAGACCTCGGTACACAGGGCTATCCCTAGGCAAGGGTGAATTCGGGTGACTGACCTCACCCAGTACTTTGTGGGGTTCTGCACTGAATACCTAATAAGTGCTTACCAGTGGTTCCCAAACTTGGGGTCAGGACTCCAAATAAGGTCACATCATCAGTGAATGGGCTCACAACAACATGGCCATTTCCCCTTCTCTCTGAACTTTCATAATCCTTACCTGCTAATTGTCTTTCCTTCAGTACCTCCAGTCCACTCCAGTACGTGTGGGTTATTTCCCTCCACCAGAAGCTGGGGACTGAGCATGTCAGAATTCTAATGTCATAGTACAAGAGATGCCCCATCCATTCCAGGAGCCAGTATCCTAGTGACAAAGCAGACTGCAAGAGCATATCAGGGAAATAACCCTATCATAGAGCTGTATCACTTAACTAAAGGCATAGATGCTCTGGACGAATCGGGATATGCAAACATGCCTCTGTGAGATTGAGTACGGAGAGAAACTCGCCCTTCTTCACGGCCAGTATCATGGATTGCAAGGTTTCCATGCAAACGTATGGTAGACACAAAGCGTAATTACCCACCTGTAACAGGTGTTCTCCAGGGACAGCAAGAATCAGTCCTCGCATATGGGTGACGTCGGCATTGACGGAGCCTGCGCGAAGCATTTCCCTAACTTTCAAAGAAAGCCTTTGGGACATGCTACCACGCATGCATGGTCTCCTTCCGCCCAAGGGTGCCATCTTGCTCAGTCAGATGACATAGCTAGGACAGTAGTAAAAACTAAAACAAGGTAGGGTGGCAACTCCCAGGGGAGATGGAAGGGTTGTGAGGACTAATTTTTGCTGTCCCTGGAAAACACCTGTTATAGGTAAGGAACTACACTTTCTCCAGGAACAAGCAGGACATCAGTCCTCACATATGGGACTCCCTAGCTCCAGGCTGCCGAGGACCGAACCACGACAGCACCAATGGTGACCAAGTTGGGTAGCCGTGAGTTGCAGAACGTGAGTCCCCACTGAGAGACTGCAAAACCCTAGCATCCGAGCAGTCCGACCATTGTTAGCGCCCTCTTCACTTACTACCCTCTTGCTGGCGCTGGTGATGAGTAGGCTGGACTATTGTAATGTGGCTCTTGCTAGCCTACCCCTTTATCAAATTCAGCATTTACAATTACTACAAAATACAGCAGCCCGCCTCATTAGCCATACTAGGCGTTCTGATCATATTACCTTTCTGCTGATATATCTTCACTGGTTACCCATCTGCTACAGGATTCAATATAAGTTTTTGATTTTGACACATAAAGTTCTCTTTACCTCAATTCATCAGTATTTATCTAACCTCATATCCATTCACAACCTCTGCCGTCAACTTTGTTCTCTTCATCCAAAATGGGTTTTTCTCCCATCCCCATCTCAGGCTCATCTAGAGTTTTTCTTCCTCAGTCCTTCACTCTGGAATGCTTTCCCATCCTCGCTTCGCCTTGAAGCTTCCTACCTGAAATGTAAAACACTTCTCAAAACACACTTATTTCAACAGGCTTATAACATTCCTGGCACTGACCCTCATTAGTCTCCCTCCCTCTTGCTTCCTCCTATCTCTGTTGGCTGTCATTGTATCTCCTATCTCTTTCCTATCACATAAATGGCGTTCTTTTCATGTTTTCTGCAACATTGATGTTTTATTGTAAACCGATTTGATGCCTTGGCCTGGGCGGTATATCAAATGTAAAATAAAGATAAAGATCCAGCGACACTATCACTCCGGTAACATGAACACAGAAGGGTCGGAGGGCAGGAGTTGCCTGCACCCCGAGAATATTATGGAGTACTGCCTGACCGAATGCACTATCCCTGCAGGACACACTCTCCAGGCAATAGTGAGCTGTGAACGTGTGAATTGAAGACCATGTGGTGGCCTTGCATAACTCCATCACTGGCACTGAACGCAGGTTGGCCATGGACGTGGCCATTACCCTCACATGATGCACTGTGATCCGATGTTCAAGGGAGAGGCCAGCTCGCTCATAAGCGAGGGCAATATTATTATTATTATTATTACTAAGCATTTATAAAGCGCTGCAACATATGAAGCGCTGTACAAACATAAAAGGAGACAGTCCCTGCCCGTTAGAGCTCACAATCTAGTTAAGACAAAATATGAAATAGATTAGATAATACAAAAAACAAATTAACAAGACAAGAACAAATGTATATGGAGAGAACAAGAAAGGACGAATTAGGAACAAAAAGCAATAGTGAAGAAATGGGATTTCAATTTGGATTTGAAGATGGCCAGGGAGGAGGCTTGGCGGACAGAGACAGGTAGAGTATTCCAGGAAAAGGGTGCAGCCAGTTGAAAGGTGCAAAGTCTAGAATTAGCAGTACGAGTAAAAGGCATAGATAAACGAAGACAATTAGATGAGCGGAGTAGGCGAGAGGGGGTGTAGGTAGAGATGAGGGATGAAAGGTAATGAGGGGCAGAAGATTGAATACATTTATAGGTTAGAAGGAGGAGTTTGAATTGGATACGGAAGTGGATGGGGAGCCAGTGAAGTGACATGAGGAGAGGAGAGGAGTAATGTGTGAAAAACGAGACTGACGGAAAATCAGACGAGCTGCAGAATGTTGAATAGACTGGAGAGGAAAAATGTGGTTAGCAGGGAGGCCAGCAAGGAGAAGGATACAAAATCAAGGCCGGAGGTGATTAAAGAGTGGACAATCAGTTTAGTAGTGTTATCAGAGAGAAAGGGGCGAATTTTGGAGATATTGTCCAAAACAGTCCGTCACCCAAGTGGACAGAATTTGCTTAGTCACAGGGAGCCCTAGTCTGCTGGAGTCATAAGACATGAAAAACTGAGGAGCTTTGCAAAGGGTCTGGGTCCGTTGTAAGTAAAAGGACAGGGTCCGTTTGCAATCCAATGTATGAAGTACTAGTTCCTCACTGCCAGTGTGAGGCCGCGGGAAGAAGGTGGGGAGGGCCACCTCTTGGTTGAGGTGGAAAGGAGATACCACCTTCGGGAGGAATTTGGGGTGCGTGCGGAGCACTACCCTGTTCTTGTAGAACCTTGTATATGGTGGATCCACCACCAGAGCATGGAGTTCGCTCACTCTTCCAGAGGACATGAGGGCCACCAGAAAGGCCACTTTCCAAGACGTACCACAGGTGACAAATGGCTAGGGGCTCGAATGGCTGTCTAGTGAGCTGTGAGAGTATCACATGGAGGTCCCACTCTGCTGCCAGAGGGCAGAGAGGGGGCTTGGATAGCAGGAGGCCCCGGAGGAACCTGGAGACCAGGGGCTGGCCCGAGAGGGGTTTTCCCTCGACAGGGTGATGGTGAGTGGCTATCATGCTCAGATACACCCTCAATGAATTAGACTTCAGCCCGGTGTTTGACATGTGCAGTAGGTATTGGAGTACTAATTGCACATGGCAGGAGAAGGGGTTCTCCTTTCTTTCTGCACACCAGACGGAGAACCTTCTCCACTTAAAGGCATAAAACTGTCTGGTGAAGGGTTTTAAGGATGCCAGTAGGATCTCCTCAACTTCTCTCGGAAGATTGAAAGGGGCTAGTGCTACCCTTTCAACAGTCATGCTGTTAGCGTTAGGGACAACAGGTTGGAGTGCCAAGAGTGAGCCCCCCTCCTGAGACAGGAGGTCCGGGACTTGGCCCAGCAGGACTGGGAGTGCCACCAAAAGGGAGAGCAGCAGTGGAAACCAGAGCTTCCTTGGCCACCTGTGGACAATTAATATGACTGATGTCCTCTCACTCTGGACCTTGAAGAGGGTCCTGGAGACCAGGGGGATTGGTGGGAATGGAAAGAATAGGCCATTGGACCATGAGATCAGGAAGGCATCTGCCGCCACTCTCTGGGTGCAGTTGGCACGAGCAGAAGCAAGGCAGCTCTGTGTTGTCCAGAGAGCCAAACAGATCCATTGCAGGCCTGCTCCAGAGGTCGAAGAGCCTCTTGGCCATCCTGGGGTTGAAGCACCACTCATGCGGCCGAAGGATTCTTCTCAGCCTTTCCGCTAGGCAGTTGTCCTGACCCAGGAGGTAAACTGCTCGCAAGAGCATGTTGTTGCGAGCTGCAAAGGAGAGGAGGGCCACTGCCTCCTGGCAAAGGGAGTACTAGCCTGTGCCCCTCTGCTTGTTGATATAGAACATGGTGACTTGATTGTCTGTCTGGATCAGTATGGACCGGTGTCGCAGGTGGTGGTGGAACACTCTTAGGGCTAGAAAGATTTCCCTGACCTCCAGGAGATTAATCTGTAGGATGGAGCTGTCCGTGGTCAGGGTTCTCTGAGATGTGGGTGCTTGGAAGGGCATTCCCACCTGGAGGTGGCAGACGTTTTGCCACCAATTGAGGGATTTTGCCAATTGGCGGGTAACACTGACCCTGTCCCGTGGCTTGAGTCCACTGTGAGTGGAGACACCACTGGGCTGTCCGCATGTGCAGGAGGGCTGAGGGCATCACGTGGACCATAGAGGTCATATCTACTCAATTTTGTTATGTTATAGTATAATATCATAGTTTATCTTTATATACTATTACAATGTACTGTAATTTATTGTAAATTAATATGATGTACTGTAATTTATTACAATGTCTTGTCTCTCTGTCCTCCATGCCCCAATGTAAACTCTTTTGTTGTGCTGTTAACCACTTTGATTGAAGGATAAGGTGGTATACAAAACTGATTAAATAAATAAATAAATATGGTCCAGTAGGTGGAGGAGGATGAGACGAGCTGGCACTGACCAGTGATGTACCTCTCTTCCCAGTTGTCTGAGGCATTCTTGAGGACCACCTTGAACTGCAGTGTGTTGAGCTGAGCACCTATGAACTCCAGATTTTGGGCTGGAGAAAGGTGGGATTTGGGGTAGTTGATTACAAATCCCAGGTGCTGCAGAAGGAGGGATGCACGCTCTGCCACCTGACTGGCCTCTGAGGCTGTGCCACCCCTGATTAGCCAATTGTCTAAGTAGGGGAAGATGAAGGCCTCTTGCAGCTGCAGGTGGGCGGCAACTACAGCCAGGCATGTGGTGAAGACCCTTGGCGAGTAGGCCAAGCCGAAGGGTAGCACCCTGTAATGGTAGTGCCCTCCTCCTACCACGAATGTTAGGTACTGTTTGTGGGAGGGGTGGATCAGGATGTGTGTGTATGCATCCTTTAGATCCAAAGAGCACAACCAATCTTCCTAGTGGAGGTAAGGCAGTGGTGTTCAAAGGGAGAGCATCTTTAACTTCTCCCTAACCCGAAACTTGTTTAAGTTTCACAGGTCTAGTATGGGCCTGAGATCCCCAGTTCTTTTTGGAACAAGGAAGTACCTGGAATAGAAGCCCTTTCCCCATAGGTGTTTGGGTACAGGCTCTACTGCGATGTCCGTGATCAGAGCTGTGAGCTCTGTGAGCAGAAGAGTCTGGTGAAGGAGGGGTCACACTGGTTCTCCTGAGAAGAACCTGGGTGGTATCTGCTGTAGGTGGAGGAGGCATCCTTCCCTTACCACTTGCAGTACCCACTGGTCCGAGGTGACGGCCGATCTGTGGGCAAAGAGCACCAGGCGCCCCCCTGTGGGCTGGTAAAGGTCTCCCGGGTGAGGGGAGACCCTGCCCTGGGAGTCAAAAGCTCCCCCTGGGTTGGGTGGGAGCCGGGGCCTGAGGCTTTGGTGCTTTCGCCTTCTGAGCCTCATGGCCTTGCCTCATAGGGTGAGAACCTTGTTGCTGGCCCGAGAAAGGTTGGTAGTGGTGACTCTGTGGGAAAGAACCCTTTTTCCTCAGGAACAGAGGCCTTTTCCCTACTGGTTTCCTGCAGGTAAGGGATGAGGTCTTTTTAGAGAGCCTCTGGTGAGTCACCACGTTGACCTCGATCTTGGCCACCTTGTCAGCCATGGGTTAGACGAATAGGGTCTCCCTGGTGCAGGGGACGTCAAGCAGTTTGTCTTGGACCCATTGCTCGAGGTTGGAAGACTGTAGCCAGACTTCACGTCGGGCACCGATGCCGGCTGCTGCAACTTGAGCCGCTGAATCAAAGCCATCGTAGGCTGCTTGGGAGAGGAAATTGGAGCAGTCCTTGATCCACGAGGTCAGGGACTGGTACTATTGGAGGGGTTCCCCAACAAGGCCAGCCGAAAACCCTGACAGCTTCTGGATTAGAGCCTTCAGGTACATGCCTATGTATAATTCATAGGCTTGGATCCGGCACCCCAGTATCGAGCCCTGGTAACATTTGCACCTGAGGGCATTGAGGGCTCTGGCCTCCCTTCCGGGGGGAACGGAGGAGAGGGTCTTTTGGCTCTTGAGATTTTGCATGATCAACTCGACAACTATGGAGTTATGAAGGAGTTGGGGTTTTTGAAATCCTGGCCCCTTCCCGACACGGTAAATGGCGTCAAGGCATCAGCTCACCACCAGTACTGATGCAG
Source organism: Ichthyophis bannanicus (assembly GCA_033557465.1). Lineage (NCBI taxonomy): Eukaryota > Metazoa > Chordata > Amphibia > Gymnophiona > Ichthyophiidae > Ichthyophis > Ichthyophis bannanicus. The sequence goes on along the minus strand of CM066032.1, from coordinate 100,133,098 downwards.
GTGTCTCCCACACTCTAAGCAGTAGCCACTCGAGGATCGGCTGCACAGGCACCGTGAGGGTTTCCTTGGGTGGAGACTCAGAGGATCTCTGGCTCCTCGGTGTGCGAGTCTTCCTCCGTCTCAGTCTGCATGGAGAGGGCCCTGGCCATGTCCTTGACAAAGTTTTGAAAAGCCACGTCCTCCAAAGGATAGTGGTGCCAGGGCACCAGAGGAGATGGGTTCAAGGGAATATCTCAGTGCCGTTTAGTTTCCGGGGATGCCTCGTTGTCAGTCTCCCACTCGGAGTTGAGTGGTGATGATGAGTCCGAGACCCTGTGATTCATTGTCGAGGGGTCGGCAGCCTCTGGAGGATCTGAGGTCCAAGTCGCAGAAACTAGCTGGGGAGGATCGGATGCCCAAAGAACGGGACCGGGACCTCGACCGGTGCTGAGCGCTTACCCAAGGCCGGTGGCACTCGGAGCTTGGCTCAACGACTAGGGACTCCTTCACAGTCGGGGGCCCGGTCGTTGGGGCAGATGATGCGGACGAACCAGCCATCATTGCCTGCTGCAGGGCCAGGCTAGCAGTGATATTCTTCTCCAGGGCTGCCATTCTGGTTTCCAAGCCAGAAAGGTCCGCAGCTTTGGGTGCGGGCACCGAGGATCTCGGGCTCGTCACTGACACTCTCACGAGTGCATTCTCGATTAGGACTATGGCCTCGAGGAACCTCGCAAGGTTTCCACCAGCCAAGGAATCCTTCTTGAGGACCTTGATAGGGTGTGTCTCGGAGCCACTCGAGTCCCTCCGGGCGATTTTACCGGGTTTCTCTGATGCAACCTCGGTGGACTTCGAGGACTTTTGCTTCTTTTTCTCTGGGTCTGAGGTCTTCTCAGAGGAGCCACCACTGCGGGACTCCGAGGATGCTTGGGCTTCACGGGAAGTGCTGGGCTTGGAGCTCAGCGTCACAGAGGCCAGGGCCAAGTTGAACCTGGGGAACAGTTTTTCCTGCAACTCCAATCTCTTTTTGTTGGTCTTAGGCATCATGGCCTGGCACAGGTCACAGGTGGTGCTGTCATGGTCCGGTCCCAGGCAGCGCAGACAGCAGTCATGGGTATCGATCACTGACATGGTTTGACTGCAGCAGTCACATTTTTTGAACCCACTGGGGACATGATGGGGAGCACATGGACGGGGTTGACGAACGCTGGGTGAAAAAAGGTGCGAATGCCGGTCGAGGAAAGACGCGATCAAAAAAAAGAAAAAGGGGCCAAGAACAGTGCCGAGATCGGCGCTGGCTCGAGGCGAGAAGAGGAACCAGTACGCAAACCAGGAAAGCTAACTTTTAAGGATAATTAGCAAGGATTTTTTCCAGGGAAACAGGACAGATGTCCGTTAGGCTCCGCAGATAAAAGGAGACTGAGCAAGATGACACCCTTGGGCGGAAAGGGGACCACGCATGCATGGTAGCATGTCCCAAAGGCTTTCTTTGAAAGCTGGGGAAATGCTCCACATGGGCTCCGTCGGTGCTGACGTCACCCATATGTAAGGACTGACTTCCTGCTTGTTCCTGGAGAACGTGTGGGTCACATGCTTGAGATCTAGGATAGGCTGAAAGGAACCTTCCTTCTTTGGAACTACAAAATAAATGGAATATTGACCGAAGCCACAGTGATCTACAGGAACCACTGCTTGTAGGTGCAGCAGTCACTGATGCGTCTCTTGAACTGCCTTCATCTTTAGTGGGACCCAGCGCGGTGACTTCATGAAAGCTGCGGCCAGAAGTCAAGCAAACTCTAGTGCATAGCCCTTTTGATTTATCTCCAGTACCCACTGGTCGGAGGCAATCTTGACCCAGGCGGGATAAAAATGTTGTAACCGATCTCCTACCAGGACCATCCCCACCTGGGCCCTCCTGGCTGCACTGGGGCTTCTGGGTGGGGACCATCGGGGTGGCATAATAGCCCCTACTGGAACACCTGTACCCTCAAAAAGACTGCCCCTCTGTTGATAATGCCCCCCCTGAAAGGGGATGAAGCAGGATGCCCGAAACCTTCAAAAATCTCTGGGTTAACCCCTGTCAGTGCTCCCTTGTTTGTCCTTTAGGCCAGTCATCCAGCAATCAAGAGCCCTTGGACTCCTTAAGTCCTTTACCAGCTTCCCCGAAAGCATAGTTACACACCTATAAGAGATGTTCTCCAGGGACAGCAGGAATCAGTCCTCACATATGGGTGACATTGACGCCGATGGAGCCCTTGTAGAAGCATCTCCCCAGGTTTCAAAGCAAGTCTTTGGGAGATACCACCACGCATGCATGGTCCTCTTCCCGCCCAAGGGTGCCATCTTGCTCAGTCGGGTGCCATAGCTAGAGCCCAACCAAGAACATGGCAAAAAATTAATAGCAATTCCAAGGGGAGGAGGGATGGTTGTGAGGACTGATTCCTGCTGTCCCTGGAGAAAACCTGCTACAAGCGAGTAACTATGCATTCTCCAGCCGCAAGAGAATCTGAGGACAGACCCTAGGACCCTGAATCCAGGGACAGCCATGTCTCCGGTAGCCTGAACAAGAAGGGATGGAGGGCAGGAGTTGCCTAACCCTGAACAGATTACGGAGTACGGCCTGGCCAAAGGCACTGTCCCAACGGGACTCCCTCTCCAGGCAGTAGTGAGCTGCAAAAGTGTGAGCGGAGGACCAGGTGGCGGCCTGGCAGATGTCTATCAAGGGCACCAAGCAGAGGTTCGTGACCGATGTCACCATCGCTCGGACATTGTGCCCTGTGATCCAGCACTCCAGCGGTAGCCCAGCCCAGGTATGGGCGAAGGCGATGGAGTCCGCCACCCAGATTGACAAGGTCCACTTAGCGACCGCCTGCCCCAGACGGCTGGGGTCGTATGACACGAAAAGCTACTCAGCTTTGTGGTGGCCCTTGGTCCACTGAAAGTAGAAGGATAGGGCCCTTTTGCAATCCAGAGTGTGGAGAATGACCGATGAGGTTGGCGTGAGGCTGTGGGAAGAAGGTGGGCAGCACCACCTCCTGATTGAGATGGAAGTCTGAGACTACCTTTGGGAGGAACTTTGGGTGGGTACAGAGCACCACTCTATTCTTGTAAAACGTGGTATATGGTGATTCAGCCATCAACGCCTGGAGCTCACTGACTCTGCAGGCAGAGGTGAGAGCCACCAAGAAGGCAACCTTCCAGGATAAGTACCGCAAGGAACAGGTAGCCAGGGGCTCGAAGAGCGGCTTGATTAGCTGCGTGAGGACCACACTGAGATCCCATTCCACAGGGGCGCATGGATAGGGGGCTTTGAGAGAAGCAAGTGCAGCATGAAATGGGAGACGAGGGGTTGCTCTGAGAGGGGTTTACCCTCAATAGGGTGATGGTTTACCGAGATTGCGTTCAGGTGCACTCTAACCAAATTTGGACTTGAGCCCAGACTGCGAGAGATGGAGCAGGTATTGCAACACCAAGTGTACTGAGCAGGAGAACGGGTTCACATGTTGCTCCGTGCACCACAGTGAAAATCTACGCCACTTGAAGGTGTAAGCTTGCTTCATAGAGTCCTTACAAGAGGCCAGGAGGATTTCTTCAACCTCCCTGGAAAGGTGGAGGAGTGCTAAGGCGACCCGTTCAGCAACCAGACTGTGAGGGACAAAGATTCCAGATTGGGGTGGAAGAGAGAGCCCTCCTCCTGTGTAAGGAGTCCCGGGAAACTCCCGAGAAGAACTGGGGATTGCGACAAGAGACAGAGCAGCAAGGGAAACCATGGCTGTCTGGGTCACCTCGTGGCCACGAGGATCACCGAGGCCTTGTCCCGCTGGACCTTGAAGAGGGTCCGTGCTATCAGCAGCATGGGAGGAAAGGCATATAATGTCCCAAAGCCCATGAGAGGAGGAAGGCATCTAGAGCACCCGAACCGGGTGCGGGTGAGGCCCGCAAAACCAGGGCAGCTGAGTGCTGGATGGGCTGGCGAAGAGGTGTCGAAGTCTGGAGTGCCCCAGTGCCAGAATAGCCACCGCACCATCTCAGGGTCCAAGCGCCACTCGTGTGGCTGGAGGACCTTGCTCAGCTTGTCCACCGAGGCATTGTCCTGGCCCGGGAGGTAGACCGCTCTGAGGAGGATGACCCAGCTCACTGCATAAGAGCAAAGGGCTATCGTCTCCTGGCAGAGGTTGTAGGAGCATGTGCCGCCTTGCTTTTCAGATAGAACATAGTGACTTGATTGTCCATCTGCACAAGCACCGCCTGGTTCTGCAGTCAGTGCCAGAAGGCCTTCAATGCTAGGAAGACGGCCCGGAGCTCCAGCAGATTGATCTGCTTCTGGCTCTCTTCGAGAGACCAAGACCCCTGGGTGCGCAGCTCCTCACAATGGGACCCACAGCCCAAGAGGGATGCATCCACTGTTAGGATCCTCTGGGTGTTTGGGGCCTGAAAGGGCATGTCCCAGAGCAGGTGCTGTGTGTCCTGCCACCAGGTTAAGGAATCAGCTAGTTGAGGGGACACCGAGATGGGATCCAGGAGCCGGCCCGGAGCCTGGACCCACTGGGAGCGAAGGCACCACTGGGCTGTTCACATGTGAAGGCAGGCATCAGGTATGACGTGGACCATGGAGGCCATGTGACCCTGGAGGCAAAGCATCAACCGAGCCAATACTGTGCGGCATCTCTGTACCTCGGCTGCTAAGGCCGTGAGGCTGTTCGCTCTGTCCTGGGGGAGGAAGGCCTTGGCCTGGAATGTGTCCAGGCGAGCTCCTATGAGCTCCAGGTATTGAGTTGGAGTGAGATGGGATTTTGAATTGTTCACCACGAATCCCAGGTGCTGCAGAAGCCAAATGGTGCGGTCTGTAGCTAGCAGGGCTTCCGAGGCCATGTCCCCTTTTACGAGCCAGTCGTCGAGGTAAGGATAGATGAAGGCACCGTGGAGACGAAGATAAGGCGCTACCACTGCAAGGCATTTGGTGAAGACCCGCGGCACAGAGGTGAGACCAAAGGGAAGCACCCTGTACTGGTAATGGTCGCTCCCGACCGCAAACCTTAGGTACTGTCTGTGACAGGGATGGATAAGGATGTGAGTGTAAGAATCCTTCAGATCCAAGGAGCATAGCCAATCACCCTGCTCGAGATAGGGCAGCAGTGTTCCAAGGGAGAGCATCTTGAACTTCTCCTGTACCACAAATTTGTTTAGGTTTCTCAGGTCCAGGATGGGTCTTAGCCCTCCTGTCCTTTTTGGAACTAGGAAGTATCTGGAGTAGAACCCTTTTCCTTTTACAGGTAGGTGTAGCAGTACGGGCTTCACTGCCTCATCCTGGAGGAAGCCTGCAAGCTCTTAGATTAGCACGGCCTGGTGCAGGGGAGGCCGTTGAGGTTCCCCGGGAAAGTAGAGGGGAGGCAGCTGGTCTAGGTGGAGGAGATAACCCTCCTTGACCACTCTGAGAACCTATGAGTTGGTGGTGATGAAATTCCACCTGTGGGTGAAATGGACCAGCCGCCCCCCTGTCGGTAGCTGGTCATCCAATGATCGAGAGGCTATGCCAGGGGTGTCAAAACCCCAACCCAGGCTGGGCCGGGGATCAACACCTGGGCCTTTGGGCCCTTGGGCTTACCTAGTCCCTGACCAGTGCCCTTACCCTGAATGCTCTGCTGCGGAGTCTGGGTAGCCAGGTAGGGGGATACCCCCGATGGGGTTGACCCTTCCTGTGAAAGGAGGGCTTCTTCCCTTGTGGCTTCTTTCGAGGAAAAGTAGAAGTCTTCCTCGAGAGCTGAGTGCGGGTGACGTACTCAGTCTTGATTTCGTCCGCTTTGTCCTCCATGGGCTTGCCAAACAGTTGCTCCCTGAGGCAAGAGACGTCAAGGAGCTTCTCTTGGACCCACTGCTCCAGGTCTGAGGATTGGAGCCAAGCCTGTCAGCGGGCGTTGATGCCAGCGGTCGGCACCCTTGCGCAGGACTCAAAGCCGTCGTAGGCGGCTCGGGACAGATATTTGGAGCACTCACCAACGGACTTCAACAGCATCTGAAGTGTCAGAGGTGGTCTCCATCAAGGCCAGCTACAAATCCTCTGAGTTCCTTGGTAAGGTCCTGGAGGAACATGCCAATGTACAGTTCGTATACTTGTATGCGGCAGGCTAGCATGGAGCCCTGGTAGCACTTTTGCCCGAGGGCATCGACGGCATGGGACTCCTTGCCCGGGGGAACGAGGAATGAGTCTTTGGACTCTTCTGTCTGCGCATGGTTGACTCGACTACCACAGAGCGAGCTGCGCCTTCTGAAACCCTGGTCCCCGCTGGACCCTGTACATGGAATCCAGGTGTCAGCTGACGATTGGGACTGATGCTGGCATCTCCCACATGCGGAGGAGGAGCCAATTAAGGATAGAAGGAACAGGAACCATAAGGGTTTCCTTCAGTGGTGCCTCGTATTGGATGATATCGAGTTCCTCCATTCGAGGGTCTTCCTCTGACTCAGTGGTGAGGGCAAGAGCCCGCACCATATCCCAGGCAAACTCGAGGAAGGAGGTGTCCTCGGGCAGGGATGGGTCTGAAGAGAAGTCTCGGTAAGCCCGAGTCTCCGGAGATGTCTTGCCATCGGATTCCCATTCCAAGTAGTTCTTGGAGGATTTGAGATCGGATGGCTCGAGGGACATTTATTTATTTAACATTTCTTATATACCACCTTTCATGATATCAAGGCGGTTTACATTGAACAAACTGAAATTACATTGAACAGGGCATTATAACTTGGAGATAACTATTTTACAGGGAACATGGGCAATGGACGGTTAAGTGGCTTGCCCAAGACCACAAGGAGCACCTGTGGGACTAGAAACCCCAGTCCTTCCGGCCCAAGGTTGCTCGCCTGAGAAAGATGAGTAGGCATTGTTTTATCGTTTATTTATTCGTGATTCATAGTATGTGAAGTCCCTTATTTATTCACTGTTGATGGTGAATTTGAGTACACTCAATAAAACGAATAAAAGGAAGGTTTGCTACAAGAGGGAGTATTCTCTCAAGGCAAACTGTCCGACAAAAGTTTAGTGGAATTATTTGAATGAAAGAGGGGGTTTTAGAGGGAATTAGATGTTCCTAGAGAAGAGCAACTTACCCTTAAAGGGAAGCTTACTGAGTCCAGTCTTTGAGAAGACATCAGCCAACCAGTTTCTCAACCAGAGAAAACAGCAAGCTAAAATAATCAAGGTCATAATCTTAGAGGAGGCCTGCCCCAAATCATAAAAGGCATTTGCCAAGTAGGATGAAGCAGATTCCAGCTTGGCCGCCTCCTGTCCGGCTGCCTGAGGATCTTCTTCCACTGCTGCCAGCCCTTGAATCCAACATATGGTGGCCCTGGTTACATAGGCTCCACAAACAGAAACCTGTAGGGTTAAGGCACTAGTATCAAACACCTGCTTGTGGTCTGGTAGATCCTTTAGTGCCACTCTCCCTTCTACAGAGATTGTGGTCTTCTTTGTGACTGTCGAGACCAAGGAGTCCACCTTTGGCATTTTAAGATGCTCTTTCTCCTCCTGTGGGATAGGGTATAGGCGGTTCATAGCCCAACCTCCCCTCAAACCAGCTTCCGGGACTTCTCATTCTGTTTCAGTCATTTTTTGATGACTCTGTGCACTGGGAAAGCGGTATGAGTCACCTTGAATCCCTGCAACAGCGAGTCTCCCAAGGGATCCTCTACCTGGGCAGGACTAGGGACAATATTTAATGTACTAACAAGTGATTGATCAGGGATGGCAGCTCTTCTCTGTGAAATACCCAGAAAACATGAGGATCCTCCCCTTGAGGTATCTCCCCTTCCTCCAGGTACAGCATCATTGGCTCACCCCAGAGGTCCAAAGGGCCTTCCCCTGCCTCTTCAGAGGCCTGAGATTGAGAAGAGTCCTGAGCTCCCCAAAACTCCTCCAGTCACTGCTTCTTACTGGGAAGGCCCTCCAAGTTAAAGGATTTCCCCTGCACAGTGTGAGGATCAGGAGGCAAAGGAGATGTGAGCTGTGACTGAGCTGCATGTTAGACTGCTTTCTCTTTAGACAGTATGCTTTATGTAATGATAAAATAAAGTCTGGGGAAAAAACTGTTTCTGGTGATTCAAAACTCTCAGTGGACACTGTCCCTGGTGTGGAAATCTGCCCCAAATGTTTTTTTCACATGCTTCTTGCATGTTTTCCCTTCTCCGGGGAAATGGCTGACTATGAGGAAATGGCCACGGTTCCCACCAAAACCACAGGAACCGCCAGCCCTGGCACCTCCGTTACATATTTCCCCGAAGCCTTAGACATGCCTGCAAAGGGGAAAAGGCATTCGATTGATTTACCCTGACATCTACACAGCCAGCAAAAATCCCATGGATCTAAACCGCAGCTCCCTCCACACGCTGCACAGCCTGAGAGACCATGCAGCATGCACTGACGCGAGGCAGGAAAAACAAAAAAGGAACCATGCTGGAGGACGAGAGGGGGAACGGGGAAGGAACCACTTTGTCTGCCCCCAAATGGCAGTGAATAAAGCAAGTACTGACATGAACCAGCGATCCTTTCCAAACACTGCCGTGATTAAACCACTCACAGCATAACAGAGGTGTCTTACCGCCCTTGCTTTGCTTTCCTTCTTGCTGTTTGCTAGCTTAAAGAGCTGGTGCCTCAGAGAAGGTAAGCTCTTAACTGAATGGGACGCCTCCCCTCTCAACTCCTGGGGGATGAGCTATCCAGCTGGGGGGGGGGGAGTGACCTGTACCACCAGGTAGTTTTACCCCAAGCACTCACCTAACCCACTCAAGGGTCCCAGTGGCCAGGCAGCGCACTTTGCAACACTGCCAGCTCCTTCCTTACACAGAATCACCTGTACTGATACCCAACTCTATCGAAAGGCCGCCCCTTAGCTGCAAGCACTCCAGCTAACAACCGCCTGACAAGCAGGCTGCACCTCTTTCCCTTCTTAAGCTCTCTTTTTTTTTTGTAGGCCTAAGTCCTTTCAGTGGAGTCCATCATGAAAGCTCCTGCTCCAGCTGCTGGGGACTGAGATACTGGCTTCTGGAATGGAAGGGGGAGCTCTTGTACTGTGACATCAGAATTCTGACATGCTCAGTCCCCAGCTGCTGGAGGAGGAGGAGAACCCACACGTACTAGACTGCACTGAAGGGATGATAAGGAATGGCAGGCGCCAGTCAGTATATGGCCTGTGAGCCAGTGAACATTCTTAGACTCTTGTCCCCTCATGGGTAAGCTTCCCATCAGACTGGAAACAAATCCTGGAGTCTGCAAACACACACTGCACACTGACACTAGGGACCCTGTTCTCACTGCTGCTGCTGTTGCCACTAGTGTTGCTGCTACCTTCCTATTTTAAATGTGTGGAGGCAGGGGAAGGAGGCTGGAGACCTGCTATTTGATTTCATCATCATCTGAGGTCATGTAGGATTTTCAGTTGTTAAAAAGGGGTCATACAGGACAAAACTTTGAAAAGCACTGTTCTAGACGGTTGTACTGTCCCGCTCACCCACAAGAAAGTTTTTATGTTATAGTGGACGCAGTCTTTCCCCACAGTCCTCTCCCCCAGCCTCTTTCTACCCCTATACCCCCCCCCCCCCCCGACATGATCCTTCCCTACCTCCTGTAATCTGCGCACAGGAGAGCAGCACGTCTCTTCTTCCACAGGCTTCAGTCTGAAAGCAAAATACCAGTAGATCCCTCAAGACTACAAAGTCCCTTACATTCAGACTTCAGAGTGGAGCTGGCTCCTGCCTCTGTGCCACCATCTTTAAAATGGCGGCACCTGAACCCCTGCAGAGCATTCCAGATATACCACACAGGGTCAGACTGCCAAATAAGGCATCTCTCCTGCTTCCTACCTTGGAGGTATGCAAGGGGGGCCAGGATATGGGAGCAGGGCCTATTGCCTACTTGCACTGCTGCAGTCAGTCAGTCAATGTTGGGGCTTGAGGTCAGGGATCTGCAGGGGCTAATAGCCAGTGATATTTGTTTTTTGGAGGGGATGGCGGGTGGGGGTAGAGGCCACTGGGGCCACCAATGTTTGTGTGTGGATCAGGGAGCATGGGGAGGGGGAGGGCACTGAGGCCACAATGATTTTTGAAGGGTCGGGGGTTGGGAGAGTTTGGACCAGGTTAGTTGAGGATCGAGGGTCTGAGCCCGATATGCTCCAGCACACATGTGAACAGTGCCAAACATAGGTACTGCTAACGCAGACCCCAGTGTGCATGTGTCTAGCTTGCTCTCCTTGTTTTAACACCGACTTTTTCCTCAGAGCTTATTTGCATGCTGTTTGCTTACTGCATTGGTGAGTAAAACCTTTGCGTTGAACTTGGTTAAGAAACCCTGTGCTAGGGGTTAGCGCTGGGCTTTAGCGCAGGGTTACCAACTTTTTAAAGAGAAAAACCTGCCCCCCTGCCCCACCCAAAAAAATAACTGCAGAGAGACCAACATGCAGCACTGTGTATGACTTGTAGCGCTATACAAATGCTCAGTAGTAGTACTGTATTTTAGCATCCGCAGGCTATATCAAGGGGGAGGGGGTACAAGAGGTTGGACTCTTCAGCACCTATTCAGCCACAGTCCCCTTCTAAGACCCCCCCAATACACATATTCTTTCCCATATGGTATTAAATTCAAACATATATTCTACGTCCATCGAAAACCCCCTCCCCAACAATCTGTGCAGAGCAGAGCTAGAACCTTTCCCATAAAACTTACCATACAAGAAAATATCCCTCTCAATACCAGGCATATTGTGCATATTGTGCAGAAGAATCCTACCAGTCCTTCAAATCCCAACTCAAAACCCACCTCTTCAACCTAGCATTTGACCTCCCACCTCGTCTTCCCCTTCCCTCCCTGTCCCATGATGTTATATTGTAACTGCTAACTGTTTGCTTTTTCTTTCTCTCCTCTCCTTTCCTCTTCCTATTGTTTTTAATTGGCGTTCCTTTTCTTTTCTTTTCCTGCAGCCTTATTTTTAAATTGGATAATGTTTTTATTGTAAACCGCTCAGGTACCTATGGTGTTGGGCGGTATAATAAGTTTTATTAAACATAAACAAACATAAACATATTGTGACTTAATCAGGGCTGGCCCCAGAGTTGGTTCAAAGTTTTGCAACTCTCGGCAAACCTTAAGTCTTATGCACTCCCTGGCTGTCTCAAAATCTATTGTTTTAGCTTTGAATGCCCTGTTATCTACCCCCTCCCCCCCCCCCCACCCGAAACTGTCGCTTTAGGCCAGGGGTACTCAAATCCGGTCCTGGAGGGACATGAACCAGTCAGGTTTTCGGGATATCCCTAATGAATATGCATATGGCCCTCCAGGACTAATGAATATGCACATTGCCCTCCAGGACTGGATTTGAGTACCCCTACTTTAGGCCATTGCTTCTCAACCTTTTTTTATTTTATGGCACACATTTTGAGTTAGTTCAATCCTTGCGGCACACCAAACCCAGTTTTCCACGATCCTCACTCTCAGTCCCTTCCAAATATCCTGTGTGGGCCTCATTCTGCAGGGTTCAGTCTGATATGTGAATATGTGAGGACTGACTTCCTGCTTGTTCCCGGAGAAGAAGCGCTGTCCTTTTCCTAGCAGGGGAGGCACAGTGCGGAGTAAGGCTACCTGATTTCCTGTGCTAGTACTGAGCAGGCAGTTCACTTTAGAAAGCAGAGGTCTTTTCTCTGATGCACTGTCCAATAGAAATAGGGCAACACCCTCATGAACCCATGCCTAACTGTGCCCTATCAGTCACTCCAAGGCACACCAAGGACCTTCCAGAGGCACACTGGCTGAGAAGAACTGCCCTAGGCAACGGCCTAGGTTGCCTGGAAGTTGGGCCAGCTCTGGAACTGATAGAAAGAAGTCTTTCAGGACCAAGAACAAGTATACCACGCCCATACTAACTTCCAAAACTCACGCAAGGACCCTACCTAGGAAAAGGCAGCAGTGTAAATATTGTAATGGGCCCTAGAACATCAGTACACCTATTAGGAAAGTGAAGAAGCCAGATCACTAAACCTTCTTGAACAGAAATTCCCTGCTAAGAGAATACCCAGCCTTGGTCACACACAAAATACAGAAAGACCTTCACTAATAAGTAACCACAAAGTGAAACTAGAATTATGTAGACCAAAATTAAACTAAAACCTCAGAAAGCCTGATGCTGCGTGCAGTGCAACACCAGAGGACAGAAAGAAATGCGTTATTCCCCCCCTGTACTGTACAAAACAAAAGACAGAAGATGTCAGGACTGATGCAAAAAGAGTGATTGCCCTAGATAAGATTACCAGATTTTCTGCAGGCAAATCTGCGACACTTCTGGGAAGGGAGGGAGGGGAGGAAGGGACGTCTTCATTCCAGATTTGAATGACAAGGCTTCAAGGAGGGAAGAGGCCTCATTACCTTGCAGCCCATAAAGCAACACTATCACTTCCAAGCAGACGAATGGACAGAGAAATAGAAAGAGTGATGCATTTCCCTTGTACCTCGGACCACCCCACCCTTGCTCCACCCCCTGTCCCCCAAAAAACTGCAGAGAGGGCAATGTGCAAACTGAACGAGCAAGATTTCTCACATTCTTAAACAGAAATGTTATACTGACAGAACACGCAACATTGGTTGTACACACACACACACACACAATACAGACAGGTCTTCATCAATAAATGAGCACAAAGCAAAAAGAAAAATATATAGACAAAAATTAAACTGAAACCCCAAGAAGCCAGACTCTGCATGCAGTGCAGTATCAGCTAAATAAGAGGTGCAGTTCCCCATACTGTGTAAAATATAAAGGTAGTACTAAGTCCAATTGTGGAGGAGTAGCCTAGTGGTTAGAGCAGCTGCCTAGTACCCAGAAGATCAAGGGTTTGATTCCCACTGGCACTCCTTGTGACTTTGGGCAAGTCACTTTACCCTCCATTGCCTCAGAAGAAAAGGCTGGCAATCTACTTCCAGTGATACATTGCCAAGAAAACCCAGAGGTAGCTGGGTCGCTATGAGTCAACACTGACTTGATGGCACTTAAAAAAAAAAAAGTTCAATTGAAAATAAAATTATATTTTCTACCTTTGTTGTATGACCATTTTATTCTCTAGTGGCAGCCCGATCTGAGGCTTCCATTTTCCTGTCTTCTCTTAGCTCGTTTTCAATGGTCTATAGTCCATCTGCCATTTCTTGTCTCTTCTTTTCTTTTCTTCACTTCCTTCCATCAGCCTATTTCCAGTCCCAGTAACCCTCTATCCAGCCCCCTTTTCAGTCCTCCCCTCCCATTACATTCCAATGCCAATCCCCTTGTGTTCCCAGGACTGCCAGTGGTGTCCATTCCCTTCTAGTCCCCCTCCTTCCTCACTGTCCAGCCCCTTGTAGTCCAAATACCATCCCAGGTATCAGCTCACTTCCACTCCCAGTGCCTTCCCCGTGTCAGCTCCCTTCCAGTCACCCTACCCTCTGTCCATCCCCCTTCTAGAGCCAGCCCCATGTTTCTGCTCCCTTCCAGTCCCAGTGGCCCCCCTCCCAGCCTCCTCCCCATTACCCAGTCATGTACCATTCCCAGATGTCAACTCTCTTTGAGCCCCCTCCTTACCCCCTCAGTCAGCTCCTTTCCAGCCACCTCCTCCCCACCTTTCAGCTCTCTTCTAGCTCTCACCTTCCACCTGTCAGTCCCTTCTGCCACCTCTTTCCCCTTGCAGCCGCTGCTCCTGCTTCTTACAGGGCAGCGGCTGCAATAAAGTTAAGATAAAAATACATTTAAACCTGTGTGGAGCCCTCCTCCCCCCCCCCCCCCTGTACAGCTTCACCTTCCCTCCCCAGTACAGCTTCACCTTCCCCCACCACCCCTAGTGCAGCTTCATCCCCCCTAGTTCATCTTCACCCCCCAGTACATCTTCACCTTCCCCCCAGTGCAGCTTAACCCCCCTCCTCAGTGTATCCTAACCCCCCCTCAGTGCAGCTTAACCTCCCCAGTGCAGCTTAAACCCCCCATGGAGCTTAACCTCCCGTTCAGCTTAAACCCCGCCCCCGCAGCTTAATCCCCCCGTGCATCTTAAACTCCCCCCTTGCAGATTAAACCCCCCATGCTGCTTAAACCCCCCAACCCTGTGCCTCTTAACTCCCCCCCCCCCCCCCGTGCAGCTGCTGCTCCTGCTTCTTACTGAGCAGCAGCTGCAATAAAGTTAATTTAAAAGTAAGGAAACCTGTGAGGAGCCCTCCGCTCCTATGAAACTCCTTCTGCAGGGTCCCTGGCTGAAAAGGAAGTGACATCAGAGGGGCGGGCACTGCAGAAAGAGTTTCATAGGGCCGGAAGGCCCCTCACAGGTTTTTGCTTACTTTTAAATTAACTTTATTGCAGCCGCTGCTCTGTAAGAAGCAGAAGCAGCGGCTGAAAGGGGGCGGGGCCAGGAGTCAGACTGTAATCGCAAGCGCAAAGCCGGTTTTCTGCTCTGGCCGCTCCCGATCTCGCAGCCAGAGCAAAAAAAACGGCTTTTCAATGGCAGGTTTCGGTTCTCTGCCGGCAGCTGGCCCGGCCACAGGAAAACCGGCCAGGCCGGCTGAAAACCGGCCGGTTGGCAACCCTAGGTGGGCCACACAGGCCCTGGCCCCACCAAAAATGCGGTGGCAGGCAGCAGGCTGCCCGAGGAGATCCCACCCCCCGCGGGCAGAAGAAGAGAAGCTGTACTCAGGGCAAAGACCCTTCCTGTTCTGCCCGCAGGGATCCGATCTCTAGCAGGCATAACAGGAAGGGTCTATGCCCGCAGGGTGGTGCTTGGGCCCCCCCCAAAATAAAAGGCCTTCCATCGGCCCTGTCTCTTAGCTCTCATTTCATGGTCTCCTCTCCCTTTGCCATTTCTTCTCTCTCCTCCTGTCTTCACTTCTTCCCTTATATCAGTTTTTAACACTGAGCTCTTCCTTTCAGTTTTCTTTCATTTAGTTTTCTATTCCTCTATCCACATTTCACTTCTTCTTACCAACCCACTCCTCAATTTCACTCTTTTTAATGTATCAAGCTATAGCTTTCCATCCCTTTCCTGCACCCCAATCCTCATTTCCCAGCTTATTTCCTAGTCTTTCACCAACTCTTCCCTTATCTCCCCCTCTGTCCCGTTTCCCTTCCTCCATCCAGTATTTCCCTATTCCTCCCTCCATGTCCACCATCTTCCCTCTGTGTCCTTCTCCCCCCATGTCCAGCATCTTCCCCTGTGAATCCCTATCACCCCATGTCCAGCATCCCCCCTCTGTGTCCCTTTGCCCTCCCCCAATGTCCAGCATATGCCCTCGGAGTGTCCTTATCTCCCCTACTGTCCAGCATATGCCCTCGGAGTGTCCTTAGCTCCCCTATTGTCTAGCATATGCCCTCGGTGTGTCCCTATTCCCCCTATTGTCCAGCATATGCCTTCGGTGTATGCCTATTCCCCCTACTGTCCAGCATATGCCTTCGGTGTGTCACTATTCCCTCTACTGTCCAGCATATGCCCTCGGTGTGTCCCTATTCCCCCTATTGTCCAGCATATGCCTTCAGTGTTTGCCTATTTCCCCTACTGTCCAGCATAGTCCCTGCACAAAAAAAAGGCAAGAGGATAGCGTGGGGCTTGCTTTTAGACCATTGCATGTTGAGATGGCTCTGCCACATCCCGTCCCATCTGATGACGTCTGACGTTAAGAGGGGAACAGGATGTGGTAAAGCCATCTCGGTGCGTGCATGGTTTCAACACAGGTTGCATGCCACACTTGTGTTTCCTGCAATAGTTACAAACCTAAGCTGCCGAACCAGGGTTTTGCAGCGTCTTGATGGAATGAAGATTGGGAATGAAGTGTGGGAGTGATCAGTGGTGGGCAGAAAACCAGCCGTTCATTGGCCATACTTTCCTGCTGGCTGCCGGCTTCTGTCTTGTAAAATTGGCCGGGCTGGCCTTAAACTAGTCGGTTAGCAAACCTGATGTAGACTGGACTTCTGATTCTCCTTTGGAGAACTGGAATTCCAGGCCTATTTTAAGTGCAACAGGACACAACCAGGACTGTCCCAAGTCTCCTCCAACTTAGAACCATCTGGTAACCCTTCCAAATATATCCCTTTCTCTCTATTCTTTCTTAACCTTGATAAAAGCTAATGTATTCTGTGCCTCCTCCCTCCTACCACACACATCTCTCTCCCTGACGCTCCTCATCTTAATGTTTTTCAGTGGCCTTATTCATCTTCAAAGGTCTCTGCGGATCACTACAGGTGTATACATGAGTGCAGGGCTTTTTCATCCTCCTTTCTAAAACTCTTTTTAACATGTTTCCCATATTTTTTGGAGACGAGGGGGGGGGGACATCCGGAATGCAGGACTGTCTTACATAACGAGGGATAGTTTACACCAGTGAGACACCAAAGCATTCTTTCCTAGCCATCCCATTGCCACATCTGTTACTCTTCAGGCTTAGGCCTGTAACCAAATGCAACACTCCCTCCCGTTGCCATGGAGACATTTTTTATTACTCCAGGGCTAAGACTAGGCCTGTTTATTTGACAAGGTCAAAGGTCACAGCCTACACTGTATCATTGCCCAGAGTGAGTCAGGGAAAGGCTGAATATATGATAAGACAGGTTTGTTCGGCAGCTCGGGCCTGCACATGTTGCCTCAACAGAGTCCTGTGGCACAGCTGACAAAGCAGTGATGTCTCTAGGCAGAAATAGTTAAGAGAGCCAAGTCAGATTTTTTTCCATACAACACCACCACTTGCCCCCCCACAACCTCCCCTGCAAATAATGTGTGTGATACCATGTTGCATTGATGCCATAACGAACACAAGCCTTCCACAAGACAGGGCAGGCCTAAGTCAGCTTCTTACTCTTTCCTCTTCTGATAACTGTCCAACTTCCCTTTAGGTGCGCTCTATCCCAATTTTCTCCTTTTGTGCTCTCTCCTCTTCCCTTCATTCCTTTATTCTTTCTCCTTTCTTGGCCCTTTGTGTTCTATGAAGAAAGAATTTGATCACTCACAGAAGTAGATCCATGAGACAGGGCTCCAAATTACTCCAAGCCATGCTCAGGAGGGGAGTAGACCTGCCTCTGGAGCTAAAGGAGACCCCCCTCCACTGAAGAGAGAGAAACCCAAGTAGCTTGCACAGTCACATATTTATCCATAGACCCCTTAGTAACAGGTAGGGGCTGAAAATGGTTCCTTCTTTCCCTTCCTTTTTCTTTTCATAGTCACTCCCAAAAAGTGGCCACAAAGTAGGGTTGCCAATTGGCTCCAGATGCGCCCGACAGAGTTTCTCCAGTCCTGGGTTTACCCCATTGACTGTACAGAAAGACGTTCAGCCTGCTCTTTCTGTACAGTTGTAAATAGTTACCCCCTTGTTGTCTATCCAAGTTCTGTTGCCTGTTAATTGTAAACACAAATCGAATGTTTTGAGATGTGTATTTAACTGGTTCTATGTAAACCGCACTGATGGAAAATAGCGCGGTATATAAGTGCATGTAATAAATAATAAATAAATAAAATAATAAATTGCATGCAGTTACTTGTAGCTTTCCTTTTCTTATGGAGAAATCAGAACTACATATCCTTGTATGCAATGAGGTAAACCCAGGACTGGATCCAACCTGTCAGGCACATCTGGAGCCAGTTGGCAACCCTACCACAAAGAGGGATGGCATATGCAACGATAACAAAATTCACTCTAACCTCAAAGAGCCTATGTCCGTGGGACACGCTACTTCTGTGGGAAGGCTTGGCCCCCTCTCGGCCATGATTGCTGCCGGGGGCTGGGAATTCAATTGAAAAGCATTGGTTGAACATTTCTTCTGAGGACAGAACGTTTTTTCATGATAATCGCTCAAATACCTCCTAGGAGCAAAGAAGGTTGGGTTGGTGGTGGTTGCAGAAAAGTCTGAAGCATGGAACACTGATTATTTGCGCTACCACTCCCTTGACGTTATCTCCAAAAGATTATCTCTGTTACAGCAAATGTTAGCAAGTTTTTCTTCATGTCAAATCTGAGGTCTGAAGCCCATAGCTTTAACAAACTCTGGAATTTGTTACCAGAGGATGTAGTAAAGGCTGTTAGTGTAGCTGGGTTTAAAAAAGGTTTGGACAAGTTCCTGGAGGAAAGGTCCATAAACCATTATTAAGAAGGGACTCAGGATATCAATGCTTGACCCAATACAAGCATTGTGGAACCTGTGTCTTTTGGGGAAACTGCTAGGTACTTATGACGTGGATTGGCCACTGTTGGAAACAGGATACTGGGCTTGATGGACCTTGGTCTGACCCAGTATGGCACATCTTATGCTCTTATGGCACTAGTCCCAACTGCAGAGGCCCTCGAAAACATCAAAGGTTGAATGAATCACATGTTTTTCACACTTATTCCCTTTGTCCACTAATGACCTAAGGACTTCACTTTTGTCCTGAGGGAGAAACCTTGAAAGATTTTTTTTACCTTGCTCCATAGATTTTTCAAATACTCGCTCATGAAGAGCTGGTAGGAGGCTATGCAGGAGGTAAGCACAACATTCTCAGAAACCTTTCTTCCAAGAAGGTCCAGGGTATGAGTGTCCCTCCTCAGGGGAATCGAAGAAGAACCCATACACATAACAGCCCCTCCAACCTCAAAGGCAGTCCTCCACACCTCATGTGCACCCTATTAAATGCTCGCTCCGCACAAAATAAAATTCAGCTCCTCATAGAACATTTTATGTGTCACTGAATCCTGGTTCACTAAAACAAATAATGTCCTGATGAACCAACACTACATGGCTATGACCTATTCAGCTTCCCAAGGACCCATCGCAAAGGTGAAGGTATATTCATCCTAGCTAAGAAACAACTCAACTTCCACACTCTCACCACAAGCACAGACAAAGAACTAGACACAATGGGCCAATTTTGAATTGAGAAGGGCCAAGCGCCATAGCCCTGCCCGCCAATCCTATAACCCCGGATATTTACTTCCACAGTTACAGGGTTTGCTGCACAGCCGGGAACCCGCCGAGCCTAACCGAGCAGTAGCGATTTTCCATGCTGCCCGGTTAGCGCTCTGCATAGCCCTGCCCACCAACCCTGTAACCCCAGATATTCACTTCTGCGGTTATGGGGTTTGCTGTACAGCTGGGACCCATCAAGCCTAACTGGGCAGCAGCGATTTTCCATGCTGCCCTGTTAGTGCTCTGCGCCGAAAAGATAGGCTAGTTTTCCTCGCTTATCTTTTTGGCGCAGAGCACTAACAGGGCAGCATGGAAAATCGCTGTTGCCCAGTTAGCGCTTGCCTGTACCCAAGAACGCCCCCACGAAGCCACACCTCTCAGACATCAACGGCTCTAAAAAACTCCTTCCATCTTATAATTTTTCAAAATAGTGATCAGAATGAATGTAATCTCTTTTCTTTAATATAATTTCTTTCTTTTTTTCAAAATAATGATCTCTCAAAATATAACACCACTTCATTAGGCAGAATACCTGGTTTAAAAGCAGTGCTATACGCCTTTAGAAACACTTATCTTGAAAGTAATAACATTGGTGTAGACCAGGTATACCGCTGGGCAAACACACGGCTGCAGGGCAAGCACACCCTTGAAAAATTATAAGATGGAAGGCGATATTTAGAGCCGCTGATGTTTGAGAGGTGTGGCTTCGTGTGTATGAAGCTTGAATTATTCCACCTCATTGGATTCTGAGGCTATTTTCTCCTTCCAAGTAGTTGAATCATACTAGTACCTGATGTGATTTTGATATATTGGTGGAGTGATTTATTTTTTGTTTTAGCCTCCCATTCATGGCTAAAGTGCTAGAAAATATAGTACATCAACAACTCCAAGATCACATAGACTCACAATTCACACTTGATCCCCACAATATGGATTTAGACCTCATCATGGAGTGGAATCCCTCTTAACTGCGCTAGTGGACAACCTAACAAAGGGCGCTGACAAACCCAGCACAGGATTTATACTGATCTTCCTTGATATCAAGGCGGCATTTGACTCCATACCATTCAGCAAGCAAATGGATTAGGAGACTACCCACTGAACTGGTTCAAATCCTACCTATTGGATCGACAGCTCCAAGTAAAAATTGGCACCAAAACTC
The DNA here is from genome assembly GCA_033557465.1 of Ichthyophis bannanicus. NCBI lineage: Eukaryota > Metazoa > Chordata > Amphibia > Gymnophiona > Ichthyophiidae > Ichthyophis > Ichthyophis bannanicus. The sequence continues at coordinate 100,113,052 of CM066032.1, read as the reverse complement.
AGCACCATACATCCAATGTCAAGGGGTCCCTCAAGGCTCTGCCCTCTCCTCCCTAATATTCAACATCTTCATACAGCCAATCTGCACAGTCATACAGGCGCACAACATCCTATACCATTTATGCGCAGATGATGTTATGATATATGCTCCCATTAACACAACTAACCCAGTAATCACCCACATAACAAACTGTTTCAGCTTCATCACTCACTGGCTGTCAGAACACAATATATCTATAAACCTCAAAAACACTGATGTCTTATACATCTCCAGGGACAGCAGCTTCACCCCACCTACCACTATAACCATTGATGGAACCCAATTACAAGTAAAGCATGAAGTGTGTTATCTGGGAATCACCCTGGATCAGCATCTTTCCTTCTCATCCCACATTAGGAATAACACCAAAAGCATCTATTACAAGCTCAAGACCGTCCAACACCTCAAACCACTCCTAACCCATCACGACTTTTACACAGTTAAGTGCTTGGAGAACTGTGTAAAAGTCGTGATGGGTTAGGAGTGGTTTGAGGTGTTTGACTGTCTTGAGCTTCCCACAACTTGACTACTGCAATCTCATCTTTCAAAATCAACAATCCACCCACTCCAACTGGCTCTCAATACCACAGTGCATTCCCTCTGCAACGTCCACAGAACTGAACACATAACTCCCCTACTCATACAGTTCACTGGCTGCCTATTGCCAAATGAAATATAAATCCATCATCACAATCTTTAAAGTTATCAATGGCCTATCAGCCATCCACCTCCACTCATTAATACAGAAGACACCTGAAAACCGAAACAGAGGAACTACCTCCCTCAACACACTATGAATACCAGCACTATACACCAAAACCAGCATCACCACATCAAAGAGGGCCTTCTCCCTAATCGCACCAACCCTTTGAAACTCAACCCCTGACAATCTACATGCCACAAAGGACTTACTATGGTGTGATGAGGATCATTGTGCCCTTGTCAGCTTGTAGTTTCAGCAGGGTCTTCGCTATGGGAGGGTATGCGCAAAACAAGTCCATCCCCCAGTGCAGGAGGAAGGCTTCCGGCACTAGCCTGCCGCACAAGGCGACCCTGGAGCAAAATTGATCCACTTAGGCACTGTACGGAATGGCGAACAGATCTATCAAGGGGTACCCCACTCCTGAAAGATCCGGGCTACGACATCTTTGTTCAGAGCCCACTTATGCGGCTGGAAGACACGGCTCAGCTGGTCTGCCAGGGAATTCAGCTCCCCGGGCAGATAAGTGGTTCTCAATTCCCTACCATGAGCGAGGGCAAACTTTCACAAGCAGACTGTCTCCCAGCATAGGAGATATGACCCTGTGACTCCCTGCTTGTTCACATAGTACATCGCCACCTGATTGTCAATCTGAATCAGAACAATCTGGTTGGCTAGGTAATCCAGAAAGCCCTGAAGGTATTTGCTATTGCCCACAATTCCAAGCAACTGATTTGATGGAGGCTCTCCTGTTCGGTCCAAAGGCCTTGCATGCGAAGACCATCCAGATGCACCCCCCAGCCTAGCTTGGACATGTCCGTCATCAGCGTCCTCTGTTGCACCATCTTATAAAGGGGGAGACCCCTGAGCAGGTTCTGAGGATGCAATCAACAGTGTAGAGACTGGACCAGAGGTACGGTGATTACCACCCTATCCCAGAGGCAGCCGGTTGCCTGCTTCCACTGAGTACTCAGAGTCCACTAAGCTTGTCTCGTTGACAAACGAGCCAAGGGAGTGACGTGCACCATCAAGGCCATATGGCTGAGCACAGTCAGCATCCCACGAGCCATTATCTGACGCCTCCACAGGGTGTCATAGACTAAGGTCGTCAATGGCTGCAAACGATCCAGCGGGAGAAAGGACCAAGCTTGTGTTGTATCAAGGAGAGCTCCTATGAACTCCAGATGCTGGGTGAGCTGAAGGTGAGACTATGAGTAAATGACCACAAACCCCAACAACTGGAGAATCTGGAGGGTCAATGGTGTTGACTGCTGGACTCCTTCTGGAGTGGAGCTTTTTATGAGCCAGTCACAAAGAAAAGGAAAGACAAAGACTCCCAGAGTCCTGAGATAGGCGGCTATCACCGCGAGGCACTTTGTGAATACATGGGACACTGAGGCCAGTCCGAAGGATAGTACTTGGTACTGAAAGTGCTGATCCCCAAGGACGAACAGGAGATATTTCCTGTAAGTGGGATGGAATGGTATGTGGGTATACGTGTCCTTGAGATCCCAGGAAGATAGCCAATCGCCTTTTTGGAGATAAAGGAGCAGAGTCCCCAGAGAGACCATCTTGGATTTCTTGCTCCAGGAAGGTGTTGAGGTTTCTGAGGTCCACAATGGGCCGAAACCGCCCTGACTTCTTGGGAACTAGGAAATACCTGGAATAAAACCCCTGCCCAACCTGAACCGGAGGCACAGGCTCTACGGCGAGATCGGCCAGAAGGGTGGAGATTTCTCCTTGCAGGAGGATGAGATGCAGAGGATCAAGGGGATATACCCTCGGTAGGAGGGGGCGACAGTTCAGCGAATTGCAGCATGTTTTTGTTTAATACATTTGATATACCGCCCTTCATAACAACAAAGCGGTGTACAATCAATAAAATAAAAAGATGGCCAAAGGCCTGAGAAGGAAAAAGAAATTACAATGCAAGACAGGACAGAGAGCAGTAGTCTCTTTGGAATATTTGCAGCACCCACAAATCCAAGGTTATGAGAGGCCACCTGTGGGCAAAAAGAGTGAGCCACCCCCCTCTGTGGATACTGGTAGATTAGCTATGCTCCGAAGGAACCAGTCAAAATCCTGTCCCGGCTTAGGCTGCGGAGCACACTGAGCCTTCTGAGGTTTCTCTCGTCACTGCAGATGAGGGGCTTGCACCCTTTGTTGAGAGTTTTGAGGGCTCAGGAAGTACCGGCGCTTATGCTGGCAGTAGGTCTTTTTCTGGTCTCCCTGGTATCTCTGTGAGAGGGATCAGACGTTTTCCTCGAGAGCCTGGTGAGGGTGATATGCTGCTTATTTGTTTATTTAACAGGTTTTCTATACCACCTTATTCTATGGTCAAGGTGGTTTACATTGAAACAAAACGTGATACATTGTAACAGGGTAATGAACTTGGAGAGAACTTAAATTAGGGGGATCAATGTTCATGAGAGGGGGAGGGGGATGGGGTGAAAGGAGACAGAGGCTGTTGCATGAAGGAATTATGTCTTGTACTCAGTGAAGTAGGCTGTAAATAAGTGAGTCTTGAGGGTCTTTCTGAATGTCAGTAGATCCTTTGTGGCCCGGAGTTTGAATGGGACTGAGTTCCAGAGGGAAGGTGCATATAGGGAGAAGACTTTTCTGGCTGTGGTGGTGTTGGATCTGGTGAAGGATGCTGAGGTAGTTAGGGTGTTCTGGGAGCCGGTTCTCCTTGTACAGTCATCTCTGCTTCTCTATTTCACCAGCTTTAGCCTCCAGCTGCTCCCCAAAGAGGTTCTCTCCCTGGCATGGCACGTCTGCCAGATTATTCTACACCGACTGATCCAGGTCTGAAGACTGAAGCCAGATGAGCCAGCAGGCCCCAATGCCCACTGCCGCCACCCTGCATGCCGACTCAAAGGCATCATAAGTCACCCGGACCATATATTTGGAACAGTCCTTGCCATAGCCCACCAGGGCACAATAGGTGTCCAATTTCTCCACAGAGAGGTATGGGCTCAATTCGGCAAGGTCCAGCATGATGTTCTTCAAGAACATGCTCATGTACAGCTGGTAAGAGAGGACTCTGGCCACCAGCAGGGAGCTCTGGAAGCACCTTCAACCAAAGCAGTCCAACGTCCGGGCCTCTTTGCCTGGAGAGATCAAGGAATGAGTCCTAGTGCTCTTGATTCTCTTTAGGGCAGACTCCACTACCAAGGAGTGGTGTGGAAGCTGAGGCTTCTCAAACCTGGGGGCCTTTTGGACCCAGTACATCGAGTCCAGACTCCTCCTGATAGAGGGCAGTGTGAGAGGGTTCTCCTATATCCTCATTTGCAGCCTCTGTAGGATCTGGTGTACTGGCACTGTTACTGCCTTCTTAGGGGCCAGGGGGTACTAGAGAATCTCTAGCTCCTCCACCCTGGGCTCATCTTCTACCTTCAGTGAAAACAGGATGGCCTTGGCCATATCCCTCACAAAGTCCTGGAAGGACATGTCCTCTGGAAGGAACTTCCGATGTTCGTGCAGAGGTGAGGGGTCCGACGAAAGCTCAGGAGACCTAGCTTTCTGACAGAATCTCAGATTCTACATTGGTCACCCAGCCATCAGAGTCCAACTCTAAGAGGAAGTCAGAGTATCTCTGAGACTCTGCCTGGTGCTCCCTTTGACTGCAATGGGAGTGGGAGCGTGTACATAATCAATGTGGTGTTGAGTACTTTCAAGGCTTCAATGGGACATCAGACCATGACAAACGCGAGAGAGAAATGGCCCCAGTAGGGACCAATGTTGAATCCATCTGACGCCCTGATACCGAAGCCTCCATGGGCAACACAATGTGCGGTAACGATGCCACAGGCACTGAAGCACCAGCTTGCAGTTTTCCCAGCACTGCTGCCATTGGCCTTGAAGGCCTGGAGACATTCCTGCAAGGCTGCCATTTCCGATGGCCTCGGGGCCTGAGCCACTTCAAGCACCATCTCTGGCATTGCTGCAGGGGTATTGGCATGGCCTCAGTCATCAGAAGATGGTTGGTGCCCCTCCAGAACCCTAAAGGTTGATTCCTCTTGCTGGGGCACCTTGGTGGGCTGTTCATGGTCATTGCTCTCGACATTGCATCAGGAAGGCTCTGATGCCAATGACGATGCATGTGAGGCTTAGCCTGGTGCTCGGAAGGGTCCCCCTTGATGTCGATGTCAAGTCCTTCTTTGATTCCAGGTGGAGATTGATCGAGGGCCAATGGTCTAGGCCGCCGCAGCCCCTTGGCTCTGAATTAACCTGGGAACCCCTCGATATCGAGGCGCTCTTGGCAGATCCTTGAGGGGCTATCAGGAATGATGCCAGTGCCAAAGATGCTGAATCAGAGTGCTGTATGGGTCATGATCAACAGCCTTCCTCTTGTAATTTTTGCCTGCAGCACTCTGATTCAGCATTTTCGGCACACATTAAAAGAGGAGGACTGTTGATCGTGACCCAGATACTGGAGGCACCAGTTGTGTTTCTCAGTGACTGAAATGGTCTGGGCACACTTGGTGCAGTTCTTGAACCCGCTGGTTGGCTTTTGAGATATGTCTGGGAAAACAGCCATGGCAAAATCAAATGGCTCAATGGTGCCAGCCGTGGGAAACAATGAGAACAAAAGAAATAAAAGTTACCAAAAGGAGTGCCAGAACTGGGAACAGAATCGCGATCAATGGGACCAACACTACCAATGGCAGGCGGAAAGAAAACAGTGGACAACAACCCCCAAAGGGGGAAAAAAGCATTTGCCAGCGGACTACTGAAACACGTCTGTGGACCTCTGTTGAAAATGAAGGCGAGAAGATGGTACCGTAGTAGGCAGGAAGACAGGCGCAGGCATGGTGGCGCCACCCAAAAGCCTCCCATAAAAGCTAGGGAGCATTCCCACACGGGGCTCCATCAGTGATATCACCATACAAGAAAAAATACTTCCTGCTTGTCCACGGAGAAAGCAGGAGACACTGCTACAAATATTTTGCAGCATTGTAGCTAGGTGCTGGGTATGTACATCAGGTGCATCACCAGACAGAACAGCCTTCTGTGAACAAAGAAACTCCCAGTCAGTTTCAAACGCCGAGTAAAGCTACATTACAATTATTTAATAACATTGTTCAATTACTTTGTCTGCATAGAAGTGGCATATATGGTCTATAGAGATAGGGGCAGAGCCCCAATATAAATCAACTACCTTAGGCTTAGTCCTCAGTCTCCCTCGTTTCACCCCTCATCCACTTACCTTTCATCCCTTCCAGTCCAGCTCCATTCTCTCACCTCTCCCAACCCTCCTTTTTTTCCCCACTCTCATTGATTGCTCTTTTCCTAATATATTTCCCTCCTTTCACCTTCTGCACTTAGCTCATTCCCAGTATGCAGCTACTTTTTCTCTGCTTCTCATCTGCTACAGCCCCTTTCTTCTTTGTCTCTTACTGCCCACCAGGGCCATACCAAGGGCTGTGCAATTGGTGTGGCCATACGGGGCACAAGCACAGTAGGGGGCACTGATATCATTGCTAGACTTCCCGGAAGCTCAAAAAAAGTGAGTTATTGAATGTGGTTGGGTGGGGGAGGGGCACCAGATTTGATGGTTGCACAGGGAACATTTCTAGCTTGGTACAGTCCTGCTCTCCACCCACCCTAGATATTCTCCCAGCCCCATCTTCTCTCACCTTCTCCTTTGCCACTGCCTCTCGCCCATTCCCCATCCCTTCAGGTTCTTCATATTCTCTCTCAACCTTATCCCATCCTTCAGCCCCCTTCTACACACATCTCACATCCACAGTACCATTTCATACCTCCAAACTGTCTAACACGCCTTCACTCATGCCCCCTGTTCAACTAAAGAGCCCCTGCTCACCCCCACCCACTATCGAAGTCCCTTTCATCAAACCTATACCTCATTCGATCTCTATGTGACTGCTCTCCCCACACATCGTCCAATTTCTACTTTATTCATAAGAACATCAGATATGCCATACTGGGTCAGACCAAGGTCCATCAAGCCCAGTATCCTGTTTCCAACAGTGGCCAATCTAGGTCATATGTACCTAGCAGTTTCCCCAAAAGACACAGGTTCCGCAATGCTTGTACTGGGTCAAGCATTGATATCCTGGGTCCCTTCTTAACAATGGTTTATGGACCTTTCCTCCAGGAACTTGTCCAAACCTTTTTTAAACCCAGCTACACTCACAGCCTTTACTACATCCTCCAGTAACAAATTCCAGAGTTTGATTACACGTTGAGTGAAAAAATATTTTCTTTTATTAGTCTTAAATAGTTTACTCTGTAGCTTCATTGCATGTCCCCTAGTCTTTCTATATTCTGATAACGTAAACAATCGATCTACGTTTACCCGTTCCACTCCATTCATTAATTTATAGACTTCTATCATATCCCCCCTCAGCCGTCTCTTTCCAGGTTAAAGAGCCCTAACCTTTTTAGCCTTTCTTCATAGGAGTATCCTTCCATCCCCTTTACCATTTTGGTGGCTCTTCTCTGAACCTTTTCTGATAACGCTATATCCTTTTTAAGATATGGCGACAAGAATTGCACACAATATTCAAGGTGCGGTCTCACCATGGAACGATACAGAGGCATTATAATATCTTTTGTTTTATTTTCCATTCCTTTCCTTATCATACCTAGCATTCTATTTGCTCTCTTGGCCGCCGCTGCACACTGGGCAGAGGGTTTTAACATGTTATCCACAATGACGCCTAAATCTTTTTCCTGGGTGGTGGTTCCTAATGTGGAACCTTGCATCGTGTAACCATAGTTTGGGTTGTTATTCCCCACTCCCAACCCCCTTCTTCCTTGTTCCCACCGCCCCCACACTCTGGGAGTCCTTTCTCACCCCCTTTCTACTAATCTGGGAGTCCCCACTATATCTCCTCTGAATCTCTATATCTTCATCTCCCCTTTCATCCAATCCAGAAGTCCCCACTTCCTTCCCATCCCTAAATCTGAGAATCTAGGGGTTTCCATTCTCTCCCCCAGATCTTGGCATTTTCATTCTTCACTTTCCTCCTCACCCACCAAATTAGGGAAGATCCCTACTCCTCATCTCCCAAGTCTCCACTCTAGCTCCCCCAAATTTAAGAGGTTCCACTCTCTTCTCTTCTTTCCTCTCCCTTCACCCAACCACCTGAATTTGGGGCTCTCCCATACCTTCAGGTTCATGCTGTCCTGAGCTCCCAAATGCCCATTCCTTCTGTAATTCTTAACTTTGATGTGGCTTTTGCGATCTTTCTGTTTATACTCCTCCCCTCCATTCTTCTGGCTGCTCCTCCTTGCCAAGACCTTTTCCTTCACATTGCGGGGTTCAATGGCTTACTGATCTAACGGAATAGCTCTGTGTCTACGAGTCTCACAGAACTCAAGCAACTTGTCATTTGAACCGCACAGTACAAAGAAATAAGCAAGGGGCTGGAACCACGGAAGGGAAGACAGACTGACTACATTACGGATAATAGACAAGGTGAGGGTGAGAAAAATAAACAGAAAGGCAAAGAAGCCACATTAAATTTATGGGAGAAACCAAGGTTCTGGGCATGGGCCCCGTAGCTAGTGATGCCCCCGATTATCCATTATCAGGGACTTGAAAGTTCCTCCAGGAATGAAATATATACGCATTCCTGCCCTGCCACCCAATAATTTGCTTTAGGTAAGGAGGAAAGGATGGCATGGGTACACAATGTGTTCATTTCTTCCCAAGTCCTTCCCCTCCCCTTCACTCCTCACACTTTCTTCCTGTCAACCACCCACCAGCAATCTCAATCCCCTCCCCTTCCATTCTATCCCAGCCTCCAACTAGGGCCAGAGATGCCTCCACCATGCCAGGTAAAGAAAATCCTCTCTCTGCAGGCAACGTGATTTTCAATACTCTGTCCATATAATAAATACACCTGAAGTATATTTGCATACGAGGTGTAATCAAAAAGTATTGAGATTTGTACAATAACACAAGAAGTATAACACTGACAGTTATTGTACTCAGTCTCCTTTAAAGTAGTCCCCTTCCGATAAAACACACTTCCTCCTGCGTTCCTACCACTGCTGGAAACAATTTTGAAATGCCTCTTTCATTATGCTGTGAAGCTGCTGTGTTGAATTTTTCTTAATGGTCTCCAAGTCGTTGAATCTCCTTCCTTTCAGTGGTAATTCCAGTTTTGGAAACAAAAAAAAGTCACAGGGTGTGAGGTCAGGTGAGTTTGAATGCTGACAGACTTGCTCAATTTGATGTTTGGTAAAGAACTGCTGGATAAGATGTGATGTGTGAGCTGAGGCGTTATTGTGATGAAACAACCATTCACCATGCAATTCTGGCCTCTTATGACGAACTGCATCTCTCAAACAAGTCCGAACTTGGACCTAGTACCCCTTTATGATGGTATGGCCTTTCGGAGCATTCTCATGATGAACAATACCCTGGTAATCAAAGAAAACTGTGAACATGACCTTGACATTGCTCACCTGATGGGCTTTCTTGGGGTCTGGCAGTTTGGAGTCTTCCATTGTGAAGATTGAGCCTTAGTTTCCGGGTCATTACCATAAACCCATGATTCATCACCAGTAATAATCTTTTTGATGAAATCTGAGTCATTTTCAATGAATTCCAACAACTTCCTAGCTACAGACAGTCGATCTTTTTTTGGTCAGAGGACAGGAGTTTTGGCATAAATTCTGCAGACACATGTTTCATCCCCAAATTGATAGTAAGAATGGACTGTACCAACCCAAAACTGATGTCCATGTCCTCAGCAAACTCCCTGATAGTCAATCGATGATTTGAGCGTACTGCAGCATGCACTTTTTCAACTTTGTCTTCAATTCCTGCTTGTGAATGGCCTTCCAGAACGTTTGTCACTGTCAATATTTTGGCGGCCCTCTTGGAAATGTTTGTACCAGTCATAAACTGGAGCACGGCTCATGCATTCATCGCCATACGCTTGCTGTAACTTGTCTTGCACAAATAGCCAAGTTTCGGGCAGAATTTAATGCAAATTCGCTTTTCAATTTTTTCACTCATCGTAAATCTGACAAACTACTTTTACACAATACCAAACATCACGTGATTAAAAATAGTACAGGTGTGCTGCAGCCGCGCTACACTCTGCACATACAGTGCACATAGGTCACTGCTTGCTTAATAGCATCATGGTGTGACATATTGTTATATAGCTACACAAGTCTCGATACTTTTTGATCACACCTTGTACACTGGAAACTCAATATATACAAATTTACCTAATGAACATTCATTGTAGAAATCCTGAAATCCTGGCTGGTGGTTGTCCTGCTTTCAGGATATCCACACTGGATAGGTTTGGGGAACCACTGCCTTATGGAGAGATATACTGACTGGGACCCTGTTTGGCAGTGAGACATTGCAAAAACTCCAGGTGTTAATATTACTTTGGTATTCAGTAACCGTCTCATCTTTACTTAATGTGGGAGGGCTGTGGATGTCAGTAGACGAAGCAGTTCAAGTCCATTAAGAGCACTGGCAAAGAATGAATAAGGCAGCGTGCCTCATTTCTTCAGAGGATTATTAAGATCTTAAAGACTTCCCATCCCCCACTGCCTTCATCTTCTCTACAGAAGGTACTGAATTGCTGTCAGGGAGCACCCCCCTCCCCCTCCTTTACCAGGGATTTAATTTTCAGCAGGGTGAAAGGTGTTGCATAACCCTGTGGCAGGCTTTGCAAACCAAGTGTCAAAATGCATCTCATTTCAATTAACATTTAATGACCGTGTAACCTGATTTTGGCCCTTTTAATAAGTTAATGTTTAAGAACTTGTGTTCATTAATGTTCATCAACTTAACAGAAGGTTGTTTGGAAACTGGCAGACTCTGGTATGCATATGTTAGATAACTGGTCAGATGCTATGGGGGTGTGAGGGGGGTTCTGCTAGAGCACAGTGGTCCAAAGAACAGTTTGCAAGTCCCACTACCACCTACACAGGGGAGGTTGGCCGGCCCATACAGCCAACTGACATTAACATGGTCTCACACCCTGCCCCCTACCCTTTCAGCCCTGCATAGGGACCAGCCAGAGCCGTCCTCAGGGCTGTGCGAGAGGCGCAGCCGAACAGGGCACAAGTACGGAATGGGCGCTGGTCTTCCAGGAAACAAGGAGGTGGGGGGGCAGCACATGAGGGCAGGAGGGTCTTTAAATGCAGCAGGCAAACCTTACTTGTCTCACTACGGGTGGGCCAGCCCAGTGGAACTATCCACCTTCCCTCCCTCTCAAGGTAGAAGTTAGGGTTGCTGGTTACGCTGTATTTTTGGAATGTTCACAAACTCTATTAATTGCAGCATGGGGGTGGAAACATGAGCCAGCTGTTAGTGGAAGCCCTGGGAAAGTCAAATGAAAGGCTGCCCAGAAGGCCTGTTGGCACTGCTCTGGTGCAGCGGTATCCAAACAGAGGCATTTCACCATTTGGACCCTTCTGAGGAAGTGGAGGGGTTTGGAGATAGGGTGCGGCAAAGGCCCTAGCGAAGCTAAGGAGGCAATGCTAGGTCATCTGCAGGGCAGGTCATGGAGTGGGAAGAGACTCTCGAAGAAGGAGAGGATCAAACATAAGACAAATTTGCCAAATAAAGCTGCAGCTTATTTGAATCCCAATTACTGTCTTTTGATGGATCAGAGAAGAGCCACCAAAATGGTAAAGGGGGTGGAAGGCTACCCCTATGAGGAGAGGCTAAAAAGGTTAGGAATCTTCAACCTGGAAAAGAGATGATTGAGGGGGGATATGATAGAGGTCTATAAATTAATGAATGGAGTGGAACGGGTAAACGTAGATCGATTGTTTACGACATCAAAAAGTAGAAAGACTAGGGGACACCAAATAAAACTATAATGTAACCCATTTAAGACTAATAAGAGAAAATATTTTTTCATTCAATGCGTAATAAAACTCTGGAATTCGTTACCGGAGGATGTAGTAAAAGCTGTTAGTGTAGCCAAGTTTAAAAAAGGTTTGGACAAGTTCCTGCAGGAAAGGTCCATAAACCATTATTAAAGAAGACCCGGGAAATCCACTGCTTGCCCCAATACAAGCATTGTGGAACCTGTGCCTTTTGGGGAAACTGCTAGGTACTTGTGACCTGGATTGGTCACTGTTGGAAACAGGATACTGGACTTGATGGACCTTGGTTTGACCTAGTATGGCATATCTTATGTTCTTATTCTGTGGAGGGAGGGGGGGTAAGGTTTGGAAAAGGGGGGAGAAGGAGGAAACTTAGGGCCAGTCCAAGGGTTTTTGCTGCCCCTGTTGGAAGGGAGTCAGAAGCGGCAGACCAAGTGTGCTGAAGCACATGGCCGGCCGTGGGCACCATGCCATGCTGCCTACTAGGGTGACCATCTAGCCCACCTAATGGATGGGCCGGCCCTGGGAAAATTCGAGAGGGTCTATGTTGAGTCATCCAGTGTTTCCCCTTCATCAACTGGCATGTATTTTGAAGGCCAGAAAGTAGCTGAAAGGCATTCCACGGCATTGTGAGTACCGAAGAGCGAAAAGTGTGGCTGAAGCTGTTTATTCGCACACCACAAATAAAGTAGTAGTCATTTTCTTCTTGTTTTTATGATGCTCAAACTGGGTGTTCTCTTGGGTCCTGTTTACTAAGCATTTTCCCCATTTCATTTTGTGTTTTAAAAAATGTCCTGAAAAGCAGAAACGAAACAGAGTGAAATGTAGTTAGGGGTTTATTATATTGTTTCAGATGAGAAATGTGATTTGAAAAATCACAGCACATCCCTACCAAGATAGTAAAAAATCAAATATAAACATTGTCAGACTAGATCATTTTCACAGAATGCCACGGGAGGCAATCTACAGGTGCTCAATCAGGCCAAAAATGTACAAGGAGAATTTGGGCAAATACTGGCTGCAGCATTTCAACTATCCACATATTTTCAGTGCTGTTATCTGGATAGCAAGTGGCGCTGAATAGACACGGAGAGTGGCCACCGTCAGCCCCTATCTGTTTTAGCTATGCACTTTAATTAACGGCCTTTTGCTATCCAATTACAGTGGGGAGTTTTTGGGGGTGGGGCATTTGCATGGGGGATTTTTATAGAGTAGGGCAGTTATGGGGCGGATATTTTTGGTAGGTGGGTAAGTTTGGAGGGTGATAGAGCAGATGTGGGGGACTAGTTTTTGGGAGTGGAAGCAGTTTGTGAGATGGTGGGGCAGATGAAGGGCCAATTGGTGAGGTGGTCGGGCAGTTACTGGGGGGGGCACGGCATTCTGCAGGATGATGGTGTAGTTGTGGGGTAATTTTTAGGGCAGGCGGTTTGTGGGGTGGTAGGCCAGTTATGAAGGTGAGTCTTTAGGGGGGTTTTGTGAGTGTTAGTGGGGCAGTTTCGAGCAGGGTAGTTTTTGGTAGTGGAGCAATTGCTGGGCTGTAGCTTTTGGGAGTGGTAGGGAAGATGCAGGGGGAAGTTGTTCAGGTGGATGGACAGTGGTGAAAGAATAGTTTTTGGGGGTGGGGCATTTTGTGAGGTGGTAGGGCAGTTTTTTTCCCTCACTTGGTTTGCAGCTTGTCGTGCTGTGAGGGCTTGTGTGCATCAGTGATGCTGAGAGCTAAACTATCGGCAGTTTAACTACTGGCAGGGTCTCCCAAGATGGACAGGTCTCAGCTGAGATGCCAGACCAAGACAAACCACCCATCTGGGCAGCAGCAGAATGGGATAGTGTTGACGGCGGAGGATCACATTTCTGTGACAACGGCAACAACACCAAACTTAAACAGCGCGGAAGAAAGGCCCAGCAATCTACTTCTGTATCTTGCCATGAAAACCCAATGGATAGTTACAACAAAACAAATTGTGCTATAGTGCTGGAAGATGAGACCCCCAGGTTGGAAGGCACTCAACTAGCTACTGGGGAAGAGCTGAAGACTTTTCAGAGTAAAGCCAGCATTTATGATGTGGTTGGATCAAAGCCCTCGGGACGTCTGACTGCTGATGTAGCTGTGCATGAAATGAGAGTCAGAAGCTGTAAAGATGTCTTACACATTGGAACATGGAACGTACGAAGCATGAACCAAGGGAAGCTGGAGGTGGTCAAGAATGAAATGGAACGTGTACAACTTGATCTGTTGGGTGTCAGCGTACTGAAATGGACTGGCATCGGGCACTTTGCATCAGATGATCACATGGTCTACTATGCTGGAAATGAAAGACAAAGAAGAAATGGTGTTGCATTTATAATAAAGAAGAAACTTGCAAGAACTGTAATGAAATACAATGCAGTCAGCGAACGCTTAATCTCTATTCGTCTACGAGGAATGCCTATCAACACAACTATAATTCAAGTATATGCCCCAACAACAGCTGCAGAAGAGAATGAAATTGAAGAGTTCTATGAACAAGTACAAGCTGAAACTGACAGAACATGCAAACAGGATATCCTGATAGTCATGGGTGATTGGAACGCAAAGGTTGGCAACAAAGAAGAAGACAAAGTAGTTGGAAAATATGGACTTGGCAACAGAAATGAAGCTGGAGAAAGACTGATAGAATTCTGCAAGACCAACGATCTATTCATCTCAAACACCTTCTTCCAGCAACACAAGCATATGACCTTGAGAATATACCACTGGAATTTAAAGACTGCCTGCAAAATCGATTTGCTGCTTTAGATACAAATGACAGAGCTCCAGAAGAGTTATGGAATGACATCAAGAAGGTTGTGTTGGAAGAAAGCGAGAAGTCTCTACAAAAGGTAAAAAAGAAAAAACGGCCAAAATGGATGACGGAAGAAACTCTGAAAATTGCCCAGAAATGCAGAGAAGCTAAAGCCAGAGGAGAAAGAAAGACAATCACAGAACTCAACAGAGATTTCCAACGTGCAGCAAGACAAGACAAGGAAAAGTACTACAATGACGCATGCAAGGATATAGAAGCAGAAACTATTAGAGGAAGAACAAGATCAGCTTTCCTAAAGCTACGAGAGTTAAAGAAAAAGTTCCAGCCTCGAATTGGAATGTTACAAGATGCTCAAGGTTCTATGTTGAATGATGCTGAGAAGATCAAGAAAAGATGGAAGGAATATACAGAGTTTTTATATGATAAAGATCAAGTGGACCAACAGCCGTTTCAACCTGTACCTTATGATCTGGAACCATTGGTGATGAAAGAAGAAGTTGAAGCAGCATTGAAAGCCTTATCAAAGAACAAAGCACCAGGCATTGATTGCATTCCCATAGAAGTATACAGCAATCTGATGCAGCTGTTACCGTACTTACAAGGCTCTGCCAAGAAATATGGAAGACAGCATCATGGCCAACTGACTGGAAAAGATCTGTGTTTATACCAATACTAAAGAAAGGTGATCCAACTGACTGTGGAAATTATCGCACAATCGCTCTGATCCCACATGACAGCAAGATTCTACTGAAGATTATTCAAAAGAGACTACAATCATACCTGGAACAAGAACTACCTGAAGTGCAGGCAGGGTTCAGAAAAGGGCGAGGAACGAGAGACATCATTGCGGATGTGAGATGGATCCTTGAAAAGACTAAAGAATACCAAAAGGATATCTATTTGTGCTTTATCGACTATAGCAAAGCTTTTGACTGTGTAAACCATGAGAAACTCTGGGACACATTAAGAAGCATGGGTATACCAGAACACCTGATCGTTCTCTTGCACAATCTGTACATTGATCAAGAAGCAACAGTTCGAACGGAACAAGGAGAAACAGAATGGTTTAAAATAAGCAAAGGTGTAAGACAAGGCTGCATACTTTCCCCCTACCTGTTTAATTTATATGCAGAACAAATCATCAGAGAAGCAGGATTGTATGAAGACAACAGAGGTGTGAAGATTGGTGGAAGACTCAACAACAACCTTCGCTATGCTGATGATACCACATTACTGGCGGAAAGTGAAGATGATCTGAAACATTTGCTTCTCACAATCAAAGAACATAGTCTCAAAATGGGCCTGCACCTTAATGTAAAGAAGACAAAGATCATGACAACTGGCATAATCAACAGGTTCATCGTCGAAGGAGAAGAAATTGAAATCATGAATAACTTTAACCTACTTGGATCAACTATCAATAAAGAAGCAACAAGCAGTCAAGAAATCAGACGACGCATTGCTCTTGGCAGAATGGCTATGAAAGACCTAGATAAGATTCTCAAGAGCAGAGATGTCTCTCTCCATACAAAGATTCGACTTGTTCAAGCCATGGTATTTTCAATAACATCATATGGATGTGAAAGCTGGACAGTGAAAAAGATAGACAGGAAGAAAATTGATGCCTTTGAATTATGATGCTGGCGGCGAATACTGTGTATACCATGGACTGCCCGAAGAACAAACCAGTCGGTACTAGAGGAGATCAAACCTAAGCTTTCTTTAGAAGCTCAGATGACAAGACTTCGACTTTCATACTTTGGACACATCATGCGGAGAGAGAGATTAGAGAAAGACATCATGCTTG
Organism: Ichthyophis bannanicus; assembly: GCA_033557465.1. Taxonomy (NCBI): domain Eukaryota; kingdom Metazoa; phylum Chordata; class Amphibia; order Gymnophiona; family Ichthyophiidae; genus Ichthyophis; species Ichthyophis bannanicus. The sequence goes on along the minus strand of CM066032.1, from coordinate 100,096,881 downwards.
GCAAGATAGAAGGTCAACGCAAAAGAGGAAGGCCAGCAATGAGATGGATCGATACAACAACAGCAGCTTCAGGTACCAGTCTGTCAACAATGAGCCGCCTGACTGAAGACCGAACACAATTTAGGATAGCTATCCAGAGGGTCGCCATGAGTCGACTCCGACTCGACGGCACTTAACAACAACAACAGGGCAGTTTTGGGAGTATTTTTTAGGGGTGGAGCAGTTTGAATGGTGGTAGAGCAGTTGCAAGGGAGTGTTTTTAGAGGTAGAACCCTATGCAGGTTGGTGGGGCAGTTAAGGAGTATATTTTAGGGATAGGGCAGTTTGTGGAAGCACTGTTTGCCCCGGGACGAGCACTGTGGAACCTGTGTGTCTTTTGGGGAACCTACAAGGTACTTGTGACCTAGGTTGGCCACTGTTAGAAACAGGATACTGGGTTTGATGGACCTTAGTCTGACCCAGTATGGCATTTCTTATGTTCTTAAGTAGGGTGGTAGGGCAGAGGTGAGGGGATTTTTTTGGGCAGGGCACTTTGCAAGGTGGTGGAGGCAGTTGTGGAAGTTATCGTGATGGGCAACAGGGGAGCGGAAACAAAGGATTCTCTCAACCCCCTGCAGCAGAGATCAATCAGGGTCTTGTGAAGACACCAGTTGGACAATTTAAATTGCAGCCACAAAATCCAACCAAGACCGTCTGAAATACATGGAAACACTAAAACTATATCGCCAAAGTATCAATGACCTAAAAAAAGAATACTACTCAAAAATACTAATTAAATCTTTAAATCGACCTAGGCAACTCTTTCTTATTGTTCATGATCTAATAAAAAAAATGATTCCAGATGACCCACAAATAAGCAACATAAGCGCCCAACAACTAGCCAACCATTACATGGAAAAATCCAGACTTCAAACAAACAGCCTAACGAAAATATCATTTGATGAACCATTTTCTCTAAGCAACAACAAACAGATAGAACAATATATCAAATCCATTAACACAACAACTTCACAACTCGACCCCTGTCCAGTAAGCTGGATTAAAATAACCAGAGCGGAGCTGACACCCTACATCCAAAAAATTGTCAATCTCTCTCTATCCCAAGGACGAATACTGAACGATCTAAAGAAGGCCACCATCCGCCCGATCTTAAAACACAGCTCACTAAACAAGTCTTGCCCCAACTCATACAGACCAATAATAAGTCTCCCATTCCTATCCAAAGTTATAGAAAAATCAGTTCAGAGGCAATTTCAAGACTTCATAGACACAAACGCCCTGCTGAACCCACACCAATATGGATTCCGTGCTATCGCGGAGTGGAAACCCCTCCTAATATCCCTATTTGACACAATTATACAAGGAATTGAAAACACCAAACAGGCCTATATACTTGTATTCCTAGACATAACCTCAGATTTTGACAACATAAATCATAAAATCCTTATCAACCACCTAAAACAACTTAGAATAGGAGGCAATTTAATTCAATGGTTTGAGTCCTACCTCACTAACCACACGCAACAGGTGAAATTCAACAATACCTTCTCCAAACCATTCAATCAGATCCAAGGTGTCCCACAGGGTTCAGCGCTATCTGCCTTACTTTTCAATATCTATCTACAGCCTATCTGCGACATAATCAAAGCGCACAATGTGGATTACAGAAAATACACTGACGACATCATGCTTTTCACAACAGTCAAGACATTGAACCCAAACTATGAGAAAATAATCAACTGCTTCAATAATGTCTCTCACTGGCTCAACTCAGTAAACCTATCAATAAGTCTAAAGAAGACTGAAGTCCTAATCGTCACCAGGAACAAAACATTCCATCCACCTCAGCAACTGCAAGTAAACAATGCCTCTCTTGAAGTCAAAAAGGAAATAAAATACCTAGGGATTCTATTAGACCAAAACCTCAATATGATCAAACATATTGCAATGACAACACAAGCAATCTACAACAAAACGAGAATGATATAAAATCTAAGACCCCTACTGTCAACAGAAGACGTCTGCATGACTGCTCAAGCGCTGATTTGCCCACACTTTGATCTTAGTAACATTATTCTCCAAGGCCTCCCCAAACAAACCTTGAAACCCCTTCAAATGGCACAGAATACGGTAGCACGCACAATAATGGAAGTAGCCAGATCTGAACACATAACCCCCATCCTGTACCACCTACTTTGGTTGCCTGTGACGTAAAGAATCAAATTCAAGGCTCTAATAACCACATTCAAAACAATAAACAATATCGCACCAACTTATCTTAAATACATTAATAAAGATGCAACAAGAAGCAAGAAGAAGGCATAATATGCAGAATCGATTAATTATCCCCAAGAATTTCAGAAATGCAACCCAATCAGCAACCAATAGGGCATTCACATTCTTCTCCCCAGCTCTATGGAACGCACTACCCAGCAACCTGCGAGAAATAAAAGACCTATCTGCGTTCAGAAAGCACCTCAAGACCTACCTAGTCATAGAATACTATCAACCCACAATGGAAAACTTAAATATATAAGAAACATACATCCCATATAACTCACACTCACCTCATCTCATGGCCATACCCCTGGCTGTAAAATTCTAATTAACGGTACAAGGCACCCCACTCCATTGTAAATAATTTACTGTAAATAGTTATCGTAACATTGTCGCACCCTAATGGACAGTTATAATGTTTAATGTAACCATTCGCATGTTTCTTGTTCCTTATAAACTGCCTAGAGCAGTATAGATTCCCTGTAAACCACCTTGATTATGTGGATAAAGCGGTATATAAAACAAGCAAATAAATACATAAATGTACTGTGGTGGGGTAGATTGTTGTGTGGCGGGACGCCTGCAGAGGGTATACTGAGGAGGCAGCTGCTGGAGGTTTTCTTTTTGGGGTGGGGATGGATATAGGTGTAGTTTTTTGCAGTTGTGTGGAGGGTATTTTTTCATGGTAGGAACATTTGATGGGTTGTTAGGGCACTTGTGAGTGAGTATTTTTGGGAGTGGAGGCAGTATGCAGAGTGGTGGGGCAACTGTGGGGGGTGGAGGAGACAGTTTTTGGTGTGGGTTAAGGGGGTTGGGAGAATAGAAAACAGGGAGAGGGAATTTGAAAGAAACAATTCCCTAACTGCTGTGGATTCACTATATGTACGTCTCTATGCTACAGAACCTGGAACTCCTCACATAGAAATACATTGGGCTCGTTTTTTGGGAAGCTTATTGCTCTGGAACCCCTGATCCGATTTGGCCCATTTTTTAATTCAATGTGTCTTTTTACCAGTTTTTCCCCTTGCCAAGTTTCATCCTGTTCTGTTTCATTTTCAGAGAGTTATTTTGCCACAGACAGACAGACATTCTCAACCCTTTTATATAATTCTTTCCAACCTACGTTGGATTGGAAAGAATAAAGAGAGGCTAACTAAATAAAATCTTGGCAAGGTCCCATCTGGAGATCAAATACAGCAGTTCTGATCCCCTTTGTACAATAATTGCACTTAAGAGCAGAAATGTTTTACAAGGGGAAAGCAGTATTTATCATATCCAAAGAGAAGGGAAAGTTCTGGAATGTTCCCTATAAGGAGTCATAGGCTTGTACAGGTATTTAAGAGGGCCAAATAAATATTTATAGGAGGAACTGTTCAGAACATATGGAATTTAGGCTAGAGGCAGTGCTGCAAGAGTTCAAAGATAAATTTATTTTAAAGTGAAGGGAAAAGTTTCTTTTTATTTTTTCCAGACCATTTTGGAATTATACAAAAGGAGTCTAGAATGGCCAATTTTCCCAATGGAGAAAGGTGAATAGTGGTGTACCCCAGGGATCTGTGCTGGGTCCGCTGCTTTTTGACATATTCATAAATGACCTGGAAAGGGGAATAACGAGTGATGTTATCAAATTTGCAGATGACACAAAACTATTTAAAGTTGTTAAAACCCAAGAGGATTGTGGAAAATTGCAAGAGGATCTTGATAAATTAGAAGACTGGATGTCCAAATGGCAGATGAAATTTAATGTGGACAAGTGCAAAGTTATGCACCTAGGGAAGAACAACCCAAACTATGGTTACACAATGCAAGGTTCCACATTATGAACCACCACACAGGAAAAAGATTTAGGCGTCATTGTGGATAACATGTTAAAACCCTCGGCCCGTGTGTAGTGGCGGCCAAGAGAGCAAATAGAATGCTAGGTATCATAAGGAAAGGAATGGAAAATAAAACAAAAGATATTATGATGCCTCTGTATTGTTCCATGGTGAGACCGCACCTTGAATATTGTGTGCAATTCTGGTCGCCGTATCTTAAAAAGGATATAGCGTTATTAGAAAAGGTTCAGAGAAGAGCCACCAAAATAGTAAAGGAGATGGAAGGATACTCCTATGAAGAAAGGCTAAAAAGGTTAGGGCTCTTTAACCTTGAAAAGAGACGGCTGAGGGGAGATATGATGGAAGTCTATAAGTTAATGAATGGAGTGGAACGGGTAAACGTAGATCGATGCCTAATAAACTAGTACCCCCTCCATTCCCTGGGAGGGATACCCCGCCTCTCCCTCCAGGATGAGGAGATCTTCCTGTTAAGCATCCGAGCAACTCCAACCAGCGGGGAGCAAGCAACTGACAGCTCTTCCAATCTGCACCCCCCCCAATGCTAATTACACCCCATTCCCTGTCTCCTCCTGACCACTTCCTCCACCAAGGAAACCAGCTTCAGGACTGGGATGCGCACAGATTATCACAGAAAGCACTCAGGGAGGGTTCTGGGTTCCTCAAGGAACAACAGTTAGCAGGTAAGTCTAATTTCTCTTTCCTTATCATCCCTCCAGTCCAGTCCCGCACCTCTGGGATATATCAGAGCAGTTAAACTAACAGGAGGGACCCACACAACCGGCCTGAAGCACTGCCGATCTGAAACAAGCATCCCGCTGTCTGGATATCCAGGCGATAATGCTTAGAGAAAGTATGCAGCGACAACCACAATGCCGCCTTACAGATCTCTACCGGCGGATCTAAACTATACTCTGTCCAAGGGCTGCCTGAGTCCCGTGGAATGCACCTGCAACCCTGTCGGAACTGCTTTACCCTTCAAGATGTACGCCAACGCGATTGCCTCCCTGATCTATCTGGAAATGAAGGCCTTAGCTGCCGCTTCACCTTTACACAGCCCACCAAATGGAATGAACAGACAGTCCGATTTCCGAAAGGACGATGCCCTTTTCACATACCTTCACAGGGCTCTTTTAACATCCAGGCAGCACAGCTGTGGAGTGGCAGGGCTGACATCCATGCTCACCAGAGCCAATAAGGAAATGGCCCGATTTACATGAAATGCTGACATCACCTTGGGCAAAAATGAAGGTACCGGGCGCAAGACCACTTTCTCCTTGGAGAAAGAAAGGAATGGCTCCTGGCACAACAGTTATTCACGAAGCTCTGAAATCCTGCATACCGCGGAAATAGCTACTAGGAATACCGTTTTCAGAGTCAAATCCTTCAAGGAAGCTCAACTCAGTGGCTCAAAGGGTTCCCCAGACAGCGCCATCAGCACCAGACTGAGATCCCAAGGCAGTACCACAGCTCCCCTCAACAGACATAGGTGGGTCACCGTCCTTTGAAATCTCAGCTCATCTGGGTGTGTACCCAATGGCACCCTGTGGACTTTCCCACAATAACAGGAAATCGCCACCCATTGCACCCTCAAGGAACTGGCGGCTAGACTCTTATCAAAACCGGATTGCAAGAACGCCAAGATGTCCGGGACGGAGGCAGTGGAAGGGCACGCCTGCCTCTCTCCACACCACAATTCAAAGATGCGTCCTAAGCGGATACACGCCAGGTTCATATACCTCCTTCGGGCCTGTAGCAAGGTCGCTATCACCGAGCTCAAATATCCTCTCTTCTTCAACCTTGCCCTTTAAAGAGCCATGCTGTAAGCAAGAATCAATCCACCTGGGGCATGAGAAGCGGCACCTGTGTCGAGAGGTCCTTCCACGCCGGAAGCCATCACGGTCGATCCGCCAGTATTCGAATTAGGTCGGCATACCACGGGCGCCTCAGCCAGTCTGGTGCCACCAGAATTACTAATCACCGGTGTGCCTCTATCCGTTGTACTACCCAGCCTATGAGTGCCCACAGGGGAAAAACATAGGAGAGACCCTCTTCAGGCCACCGCTAAATTAGAGCATCCAGACCCTTAGATATCCTTTCTCTTCTTCTTCTGAAAAACCAGCAGGCCTTGGACAACTCGAATGTTGCCATTAGGTCCATGACTGGTGTGCCCCATCAGCGGACCACCTGCTCGAACACCCCCTGGTTCAGCTGCCACTCTCTGGGGTTCATGCGCACTCGGCTGAGGTAGTCTGCCATTACATTGTCGACTCCCGCTACGTCTACCACCTCTAACGCCTGGAGACGAATCTCTGCCCTTCCGAACACCCTTCGGCCTCCTGGTCCAGGTCTGCACTGTCCATGCCTACTTGCCGATTGATGTAAGCCCCATGGTCGCATTGTCCGAGAGGACTCGGACTGCCTTCCCCTGCAATCATGGCTCGAAACCTTCTAGCAGCTAGGTCACCGCTCACATCTCGAGCCTGTTGATCAACCACAAGGCCTCCTCCAGATTCCACTGTCCCTGAACAAGGGGTCCTCCGCAATGGGTTCCCCAACCTGATAGACTGGCAATGGTCATTAGTGGAACCCACACCAGGGACTCGAGTGGCATGCCACCTTCCAGGCTCCCCGGATGCAGCCACCACCTGAGGGCTCTCCTGGTGCTCCACGGGCAGGGGAGTACTTGGGACAGGGGTTGACTCTGATGGGCTCACCAACCGAGCAGAGCCCTCTGCAGCCATCGCATGTGTGCCCTTCCCATGGGACTAGCTCAAGAGTGGCCACTGTGATCCCCAGAACCTGCAGATAATGCCACACCGACAGTCTTGCCATCTTCAGGATTGCCATATCAATTGTCGTAGCTCCTGCGCCCAGCGATCTGGCAGGAAAACCCTGTCCACGCAGGGATCAAAGCACGCTCCCAAATACTCTTAACTCACTCTTAGCTAGGTTGACCACCCCAACCGAGACTTTGAAGGAACTCCACCACCCACACTGTTGCTCTTTCGCTGTCAACCCTGGAGGTGGGGATTTTGTTGTCAGGCCGAAGTGTTCTAAAAAGAAGTGTATTTTTTGTTCTTTTCATGAGGAGGAAAAAATACCCCACACTGCAAACTGCCCTACCTCCAAAAACTACAGCCTGCCATCCTGCCAACTGCTCCACTTCCAAAGGCTACTCCCCCGCAACTGCCCCACCCCAAAAACCACCATACTGCAATTACCCCATATCCTGTACACTTCCCCTACCTCTGAAAAACACTCCCTGGTAATTGCTCTATCACCCCACAAACTGTCGCATCCCTAAAAAATATCCCAACTGTTCCACCACCTTGCAAATTGCTCCACCCCCAAAAACTACCCCTCGCAACTACCCCATCACCCTGCTAAATGCCCCTACTTCCAAAAACTACATCCCCAAAATCTACCCCCCTGAAACTGGCCCACCTGCTAGCAACTGTCCCACCCCCCAGCAACTACCCCACTCTCAAAAATTCCCCCCGTGTAAATGTCCCACCCCCCCCCCAGCAACTGCAACTGCCCCACTTTCAAAAACTCCCCCCATGCAAATGTACCATCCCCCAAAAACTCCCCACCGTAACTGCTCCACCATTCTGAAAACCACCCCACCCCAAAGACTACCTCCCCATAACTGTCTTCAACCTCCAAAACTAGTCTTACAGAAATGTTACACTATTTCCACCACAGGCACAACACTACTTTAACATTTTTAAAGCACTACAAGGCATATGCAGCATTGTATAGTGCCTTGTAAGAGACCGTCCCTGCTCATAAGAGCTTAAAATGTAGTCAAGAGTCAAGACAGACAACACAACAACTGGGGACTAGGATAAATCTAGAGTAATAGGAAATACATAGGAGGTGAACAGCACACATATACAGACAACAGTTACACACAAAGATGCAAACACATGAACACCATGCACACACATACAGATGCCGTAAGTACAAATAATTCCCTAACTGTGATGTACTGTATTGCACATTACTGGCATATATATTTCATTTGCTTTGCTGTTATTTCTACTGTAAAAACTACTGACTGAATTGTACTGATTTATTATTGGTTGCTATGTGCATTGCCTGCTAGTGCCATGGCTGAGCTAAATGAAGACACTGGCAAACTAGGAACATGCCTCGAGTCAAAGGTTTAGGTGGCGAGCTATCAGATGTGCTCAGTACTCGACAGCTTAGGATTCACAACGGTCTGGCTTTTTTCAAGTTTCTACTGATTTTTACATTAATGCTTGGAAGGAAATCTAACATGTCTGGACATTTTTCAGAGTTTAAAAACTGTATCTGCATTTTTTTTTAATCCTCCTCTGTGCGAGTGAGCCTATCCTGCCTGCTTTTAGTCCCGCAACTAGCAGCAGAAACTATGGGAGAGATCCAACCAATGGGAAGGCTGTGGGGGTGGAGACCTGGGAACGCTGCTCTAGTCACAGAAAGGGAGGCGGTGAGCTGGGGGAAGTTCCTGTGCTGTACAAGTTTACTTTCTGTGGGTGGTGGGAGATGGAAGAGAAATGAAGACCCCACCCCCAAAAACGCCTCGATGCAATTCTGTAGGAAAAGCAGGTCCAACGGCTGCAGCGTATTATCACTAATTCACAGTAACTTAACAATTATGCAATTGTCCATGTCAAACAGCCCTCCCCTCTCATTTCTCTTGAACACAGACACACAAAAAATAGAGATATAAATACAGACACATATGCAAGCATTCACACACACATGCAAGACTGCACAGACACACACAAGCACACAAGTGGTGACACATAAAGACGGTCACATCCATACAAACATGCAGAAAGACACATATACACCCACACAAAAATAGCTAACACACCAAAAAAACATAAACATACAAAACAGATATGCATGTGCGTGTGTGCACACACATACAGGTGCAAGGCAGATACAAACAGAAGGGTGTGTGCATACTTACACACACACACATAGGGAATGGAAAGAATTCCATGAGCATGCTCTGCATGCTTTCCCCACTTTTTTTTTTTTTTTTTTAGATTATTGTTCAGGTCATAAGGCTCCAGAATAGCCTTAAGTTGGTTTTAAAGGAGGCAGTGTTAATAAAAGTACTGAAGACAAAGATAAGATATAATTAGCTGCAATTAATATCAATAATCATTCCAGGGACAGGTGAAAAGCAGAATCAAACATAGATAACATGCACACTTAGGTTAAGGTGACATATTCCGTAGTAAAGAAATTCAAGGACCAGGTACCATGATATGACATTGACGGGAGGAGAGGTCATATGATGTAGTGAGCAAGAAAAAACATATTATCTTCAGCTCAGGGAACTGCTCTCAATATTGACCCCCATCCGAACGTCTACAACCCTGATGTACTTTGCTGTTGCAACATTTAGTGCATACAATCTGGACAGATGGTTTATGGTTTTGTTATGAAGCAAAACCCCAAAATAACCACAAAACCGGTAAAAAACGTTATGGAGAAGGCCAAGCAGCCTGAAGACGATAGCGGCTGATAGCCCACGGCCTGTGCTGACAGTCAATACTGCAGTCACTAAGAAAGGCGGTATATAAAATGTGTTAAATAAATAAATACCTGAACTGATAGAGGCCACGGTTCAAGCGCTTGATGGTAAATTTAAGAAACCTTTCAGCAGCTAGACTGTGGCAGGCTATGGCCTAGAGTAGTCTGCAAATATGAAAGGCCTGTAAGTTAGGCCTGGATCCCAACCCCCATTATAGCTAGAAAAGAACCAAAAATCTGTGAAAAATGAGAAAATTGTTTTAAACTGCTTAATAAGAAGTTTTACATGAATTCATAAGTCTTTCATTATTCTCTTGTGTGCAAAAGAAATGCATGTATCAAGCTGGAACCAATAGACAGTTCTCATGTATCAAACTGAAAAAGAGGTATAAATGAGTATGTCTCTGTAAAAACTTTGCTCAGTTCCTTTTGAAGCTTTGACTAACTGAGCCATGTGCACAATAAATTGGCTTGGATCTTTGAACAGACTCCTGGTTTTATTTATTGCATGCTTATCAGCTGCTACAAGACAATCGGTAATGTCAGCAAACGCCTCATAGAGGTTAAGCACTATGTTGTGGGCATTGAGGAGGAAACCAATGGTGTTCTTCAGGAACTTGTTAAGATCCGGGCTGTTTGAGTGCAATGTGCGGTTTATACTGCAATACCCAGTGCTTCTACAGATCAATATGGACGGTATGCTGCAATCCGGAGGCTTTCTTAGCTACAAAACTGAAGAACAGCACCACTGCTGTGAGCCCATAATTGGGAGGGGGCTTTGGAAGAACGTTGTGCACTTTGCAAGCTATGTATTTTAATAGCACACAGACTTGAGAAGTTTGGCAACTGAGGTCCTATTCAACAACTATATGCCCTGGAACTTAGTTTTTGATTTGGAGCCTCTTCCTTTGGCATTCAACAACTGATGGGGACTGTAAATTATTTTACTTTTTGATGGGGCAAGAGTTCCAGTTCACAATGATTCTTCAGGGACCCACGAGGCGGTGTAGCACTGCAGGGCCTATGTATGGGCAAGACTGTCTTGCTAGTCCTAAATCAGGTGCCGCTGAGGCAGACTGTTTGTGTAGCAGCCTGCTACAGGAGGACTTTTGTTTTTCCTAGTGCAGACCAGGCCTACTAAAGAAGGGCTGTGGGTTTTGCTATGAGATGGTTAGTAAGGGGTGTGGGCAAGAAGCATATGCTGGGTTTTAAGAAGAACTGGCCGAGAGCTTTTAACTGAAACTGGAATTCTATACCCAAGGATGGGCTGCAATACAAGTTACATCATGTTTTGCTGTCATGTTTATGTTAACTTTCTTTGTTTTACCTGGCTATGTGGGGAGGGCATACATTGGGAGGGGGGAAGAGTTTGTTAGTGTGGAATGCTGAGGATCGGGTATAAGGGGGGTGGTTCCTGAACAAGACAGTGGCCTGCCCATAGGAGATTAGAGGAGAAGGTGAAACTGGATTAGGGATGGAAAAGATTTTGAGGGAAGGGGGGAAAGAATGGGCTCCTACAAGAGCAGTGGGCAGGTGAATGGGAAATGTGATTGAATGATTGTGTGTGTTAGCAGGGAGAATGAATGGGTGTGCAGTTGGAGGTGTGGGCTGGGAGCCCTGACTGCTTAACAAGCATATGCATTGGGAGCTGAAATACCAATCCCCTGGAATGTAGGGGGCATTAATTCCCCAGTGAAGCGTTATAAAAATGTACCGGCTTTAAGGCAACAACACTCAAATCATCTTCATCACAGAAACTCATTTAGATGCTATTAAGCATGCTAAAGGGGCTGGGTAGGGGAAGATTTTACAGACTTCTCATGCGTATACGGAGCTGGTGTCGCTATTATAACCAGTAAAAGTTTCCCTCTGCAGGTCACTGAAGTGGTAAAGATCCTGAGGGTATGTTTGTGCTCTTGCAGGCCAAGGTGATGGGAAAGGACGTTTTATTGGGTTCTATTTATGATTCAAATAATTACAGCCATGAGTTGTTTTGCACACTGATTAACAGCAGATGGGATTTTCAGAACCGACTGCGATTTGGGAAGATTTCAATTGTGTGACAGATCTGACATTGATCGTTCCTCTGATCAGGGAGGTTCTTCTTCTAGGAGAAGAGGTTTGCCTTTCCTGTGTATCATATATCTCAAATGCATGCTAGCTTTTCCTGAATAGATTATTTGTTAGTGTCACAAACACTGTTCCCTCTAAGCTGTGCGCGTGTGCGTGCGCACACACCTCGCCGAGCGAGCGCACATACTTTACAACAGAGCGCACAAAAATTATGGTTCTGATTCTGATAGAAAACAACACAGACGTCTTAAAATTTCAAAGCTGTGATTGTAATTACTAGAAATTTTCCACTTCATTTAGTAATCTTCTATTTTCATTTAATTTGATTAAAATCAACGTGGTGTACATACTGTATTCTGACGTGTAGTCAAATTTTAAAGTATATAACTCAGAGTGTCATTATGTGGCGCACAAAAATTTAACCTTCCTTCAAAAGCTGCACAGCTGATATTTTATGCGCACACAGCCTACAGAAAATTAGAGGGAACATTGGTCACAAAGTCTATTTTCTAAGATCAACGGGGCTAAAATAGACCCCATAGCTATTTCGGACCATGCTCTCATGTGTGTCGAGATGGAAGTATGGGGGAATTTTGAGAGAGAAAAGTTGGAGGTCCCCAAATTATTTGTATAAGGATGCTAAATTTCAACTCTGTCTTTGGGAAAAAGTGGCAACACTATACAGAGCATAATTAGGGGCATGTCCGGAAACCCTTCTCGTTTGGAATGCAGCTAAGGCAGTTTTGAGGGAGGATATAATAGTATATTTGGTGAAGCAGAAGAGAGACCTGGTTAAAAATATTTTAATGTTGCAAACGCAATTGAAGAAGAATAGGAGAGCCTTGGCTGGGCTTCAAAAGTTTCCCGAGATAAATTTGTAGCTAGACGGGCGGCATTGTATTCACGCCTTCATGAGCGCACCAAGAGGGATATTTATTATTGCCTTTTGGACTGAGGTGAATGCTAGGGTACATAAGAACCGGAGCAGTGCAGCTACATTTAGGAAGTTTCATGCTCAGTTGTATGCCGGGAGAGGGAGTCCAGGTAGTCAATGCAGAACTTCTTGAGCACTTTGAGGCTACCCCAGCTTTTGGACCAGCAGAATGCATTGCTGCAGGAGCCTGTGATGGCCTTGGAAGTTTAGAAGGCCATAAGGTCAGTGGGTATAAGTAAAGCTCCTGGTCCAGATGGGTTTGGGGCAGAATTTTATAAAATGTTGCATGATAAAATAAGCTTGATCCTTATGTCTGTATATGAAGCTGCAATGGCAACTGTCCTGTAGAGATGAATTTAGCATGGATTACAGCGTTACCCAAGCCAGATAAAGATCCTTTACATCTGGAATCTTGTAGACCTACATCTCTTTTGAATTTTGATGTAAAGTTTTTTTCTAAGTTTCTTGGCTAACCATTTAGCAGAAATAAACCCAAGCTTGGTGGCACCCAAACAAGTGGATGTGGGTTTTGTCAAGGGAAGATATAAGGTAGTAAATGTAAGAAGACTATCGCATTCAGTGGAGTTTTGTAAACAACTTAATATCCTATCACTTTTGATAAGCTTTGATGCAGAAAACGAGTTTGACCAGTTCAGATGAGATTACTTGTTTGCAATGTTGCAGTCTTTTGGGATAAGAGGAGTTTTTGAGAGTGGTTCAAGTATTGCACGAAAACCCAAGTGCAGCGTGCAGATTCATGGTGTAGCCCCCAAGCTTTTGCCTTGCAGAGAGGAACAAGGCAGGTCTGCCTACTGTCTCAGCTGCTGTTTTGTTGTTTTTCAGAACCACTGTTGGCCCATCTTAAGTTCCACCCGGGGGAAGACTTACCTGGGGAGCCATTTAAAATAGCAGTATTTACCGATTTATTGATTTTATTTATTCAACTGATTTATATCATGCTGCATTGCAGAAGGTCTAAGTGGGTTACAGGCAACATATACAGCTTCAAGACCAATAACATTAACATATACAGTATAATAATTATAAATCTGGGACAAATATACAATTACAAAATCCACACCATAATATTCATATACTGATGATATATTGGTCCATCTCACAGATCCCGTGGCCTCGCTATGGAACATTTTGTGAGAATTTGAAGTCTTTGGTGAATTTTTGGGTCTTAATTGAAGCTATGGCAATCAGCTAAAGTACCTGGGGGTGTGAGTTCCAGGGAATCTGTGAGATCTTTATAGTTGCAATGCGACACCACTAGTGATGGAGACCCAACAGTTGTTTAATAGCTGGAGACTTCTCACCTTGTCATTACTTGACAGGATTGCTTTAGATGGTCATTTTGCCCATGTGGCTTTACATAATTTATTTAGTTAACCATTTTTCTGTAACCACCTTATCCTTCAATCAAAGTGGTTTACATTATGTAATCACTACAAACAGGTACTGGATATATTCTCTTGTCCCCAAAGGGCTCACAATCTATGTGTATCTGAGGCAACATAGGGCTAAGTGGCTTGCCCATGGCCACAAGGAGTGTCTATAGGACTAGGAACTCCAGTCCCTCTGGCCTGAGATTGCTGTCCCCAGGTGGGAATTGAAGCCCTGGGCCTTCAGCTTGAGGTACCATGTCCTAACCACTAGTCCACTGGTAAAGGCAAAATGATTTGTCTACTGCCAATAAATGTTTGTGCAGTTCTCTGTGGAGAGGTAAGAAATCTTGACTGCAACTGCGAGCCATGATGGCAAAGACAGAGAAGGGTGGATTGAGGGTGCCTAGTCTGCACTTACAGTTGGGATCAACATTATTGGCACCCTTGCATTTTAGGTATGTTGTGTACAATATTTTGAGAAATAATTGAAAATATTCCAACGGTATGTCATCATAATATTTTAATAGTATGTTCAAAGGAATACAACAAAAAAAGAGATGTCTGTGCAATGTAGATGTAGTAATTTCTAAGAAAAAAAACAAAATATGACTTGGACAGGATTAATGGCACCCTTCACTAATATTTGGTTGCAGAACCCTTGGCAGTGGCGACAACCCCCAAACGATTCTTGTAGCAATCTATAAATGTTGTACTTCTGTTTGCTGGTAGTTTCTTCCACTCTTCAACTGTGATTTGTTCCAGCTCATGAATGTTTCCAGGATTCTTTTTGCCAAAAGAGCAGATTTCAGCTCTTTCCAAAAGTTCTCGATTGGATTGAGATCAGGATTCATTGCTGGTCAGTTTAAAACATTCCATTTGTTCCTTTTTAACCATTCTTTTGTACTTTTAGATGTATGACTTGGGTCATTGTCCTGCTGGAAAACACATGACCTTCGACCCAGACCAAGTTTTCTGACACTAGGTAGCACATTTTGCTCCAAAATACCTTGGTAGTTCCTCTGACTTCATGATTCCTTTAATAGGTTCCAGGCCTCCAGTTCCTGAGGCAGCAAAACAGCCTCACAACATTATGGAACCTCCACCATAATTAAGGGTGTTTTTCTCCTTTTATGCTTACTGTATTTTCCGGCGTATAAGACGACTGGGCGTATAAGACGACCCCCTACTTTTCCTATTAAAATATAGGGTATGGCCTATACTCGCCGTATAAGACTACCCCTCTTCCAGCGCACACCAAAAAAAAAAAAAAACCCATCAGATTTGATTCAAACTGTGACAAGCAGGCGGTATTTAATATAGATCTGAAGTTCTCCAGAACTATAATTCTTGTGAAAGGAGATAGCATATGATCCTTGGTGAAGCAGCTGGCGGCTGCTATCGATAAGAAGTACCGGTACACACAGGGCCGGATTTACCTTGAGTGAGGCCCTACGCCAACAAAAATTGTGGGCCCCCAGAAAAGATAAAAACGAGCACGCCGGATCAGCTGTGCGCTGTTGGCCCTGACGTCATAATTAAACTGGGAATCCCAAAAGCCAAACTTGGAATGTACAACACTGTAGAAATAAAACTATACATTAATTTGCTCTTGTACTAAACAAAGCGCAGACGTTAATGATGCACATTTACCAGAGCTGACATATTCCAATTAATAAATTCAAAATAAAGAGATATTTTTCTACCTTTTGTGCAATTTTTTTCAGCTGCAATTGCTCCAGCCACTTTCTTCTGGTTTCTTTGTGTCTTCTGCTAACTCTCCATCGTCTGCTGTCCATTTGTCCTTTCTTCTCTCTTCTAGTTTTTTTCCATTCTCTCTCTACATCTGCTTTAACATACTAATCTTTCTCCTTTTGCTCTTTCCTCATTCCTATTTCATCCACTCAAATTTTACCCCTCCATCCTCAATCCCCACTTACTCTCCCAAAATCAGCCCTCCTAAACCGACAAACTCTCACTCTTCTCCCCAATTCCCTCACAAGTAATTTCTGCCTCAAGTTCTCTTATGTCCTACCTTATTCCGACCATAGCCTGCCTGTGAATACTAAAGAACCCAATATGTTTATACATAGCTCAGTTTTTACACTGTTTTTTGTACATAGTTTCACTGTGTGTACATAGTTATAGTTTTATTACCCCCTGTTCCAAGTTTAAGTTCCCTGTTATAATGTAAGCACACCAGTGTTTTCTGATTGTGCAGATCTGTTACTTGTAAACTGCACTGAAAACAAATAGCGCGGTATATAAAAGATGTTAAATAAATAAATAAATAAATAAATACCCGTCCAATTGTAGATTTTTTATCCCTCCCACACAAAATATTTTTCCCTTCTCCATTTTACTCTTCCAGCCCCATCCCATTCTAATCCTCCCCCAACATCAGCTCCCTTCTAGTTCCAGCCTCACCCAGCATCCATTCCCTTCTAGTCCCTGCATCAGCCCATTTCTAGTCCTAGACACCCATCAGCCCATTTCCAGTCCTAGCAACCCCCCAACCCAATACCAGTCCTAGCCCCCCCATCAACCCACTTCCAGTCCTAACCCCCCATCACCCCATTTTCAGTTTAAGCCCCCCCTATAACCCATTACCAGTCCTAACCCCATCAACCCATTTCCAGTCAGCCCCCCATAGCCCATTGCCAGTCCTAACCCCCCATCAGCCCACAGCCCATTACCAGTCCTAACCCCATCAGCCCACCTCAAGTCCTAACCCCTCCCCATCAGCCCATTTCCTGTCCTAGCCCCCATAGCCCATTATCAGTCCTAACCCCCCCATAGCCCATTACCAGACAGCCCCATCAGCCCACAGCCCATTACCAGTCCTAACCCCATCAGCCCACCTCCACTCTTAACCCCCCCAGCCCATTTCCAGTCCCAGCCCCCCCCCCCCCCCATCGGCTCAAGTAACATTTAATAAAAAAAATAAAACGCTGGCTGCTGCCGCTGCCGCAGCATGGACTGTCCCGCGGGGCCCCCTCTGCTGAATCCCTCCCTCCCTCCGCGACGGCTGAGCCCCTCCGTGCCGGCTTTGAGAGGCGCGAAGGGAGAGTGTCTCCCTTGCGTCTCTGTTAAGCCCGCAGGGGCTGATGGGAAACCTAACAGAGACGCGAGGGAGACACTCTCCCTTCGCGCCTCTCAAAGCCGGCACGGAGGGGCTCAGCCGTCGCGGAGGGAGGGAGGGAGGGATTCAGCAGAGGGGGCCCCGCGGGACAGTCCATGCTGCCGCAGCGGCAGCTTTTTGTGGGCCCTTGCCAGCTGTGGGCCCTACGCCACAGCGTAGCTGGCTATAGGTAAATCCGGCCCTGCCAAAGCGAGACAGAGCCACGTCGCAGAACGTGTACCAGCGTATAAGACGACCCCCGACTTTTGAGCATATTTTTAGGGCTTAGAAAGTCGCCTTATACGCTGGAAAATATGGTAATTTCTTTGCCTCTAAATGTATCACTGATCTGCATTGCCAAAGAGCTTGTTTGCTTTATCTGTTGACAGAACATTTTCCCAGAAGGACTGCAGTTTCTCAAGATGAGTGTGGGCAAAGATTAGGTGTAACTTTTAATGTCTGTCTTTGAGCAGTGGGGTCCTCCTTGGCCTTTGCCCATGAAGTCCTTCTTTGTTTAGTGTGCAGAGTATCATGTGGGTCGAAACCACCGCTCCAGATTGCTCCAGCTCAGCCTTAAGCTCTTTAGATGTTGTACATGGTGCTTTTCCAACAGTTCACACTAACCTTCAAAGATTATTTGGATTAATTTTCTTCTTCCCACCATGTCCTGGGAGGTTCTTGACAGTTCCATGAGCAGAAAACTTCTTAATAACATTGTGAACTGTAGACAGAGGAATTCCAAGGTCTTTGGAGATGCCTTGTATCCCTTTGAAGTTTGGTGATAATGGCTTTTCTTATGGTCTCAGGCAGCTCTCTCATCTTCATCATTGTGAAAATGGAACAAGGAGTGAATGTGCCCATTTTAAAGTTTAGAACCATCATTCATTGGTTGACTCATGTATTGACAATTGATCACAGGTGCGTTTAATTTTACTGCAGTGGGAATGTAATTTTTTTGTTCAAACTGATTTGAATTGTTTATAAGTGTGTCAATAATCATGTCCTGGCAATGTCCTATTTTTGTACTATTTCTATTATTTCCTTTTTTAATTGCTCATTTTATTAGATGTTTTTATGTGTCAAATATGTGTGCATATGTAGTCCAAAGGCATTTCACTGTCCACTTTTTTTTTTTTTAGGAGATATTGGACATTAAGGGGTTGAACTTCAAGGGCTGCCAATAATGTTGATCACAACTGTATACAATGCAGTCTGCTCAGTGTGTCATCTAAAAGGATATAGATGTTGTCACATCTAGCACACTATGGGGCTTGTTTACAAAGCTGCGGTAGCGGTTCGCGATCGTTACAAGCCCCTATAACTTAGAAGTGTCTTTACTGAACGCCTTAGTTTAACTTTTGTATTACATGCTGAATGGGGGGAGTTGTTACTGCATTAGAGAGCACATTCCTGGCCCTACTGGAACTCTTGCGAGAAACTTGGTGTTGGGTTTGTAAGACAATGGTTAGTAGTCCATGAGTCTCATGATTGATTACGATTAGAGGCAATACTTGCTTATCCTTGGGTTTACAACGAGAAGTATTTAGGAGGTGGGAACAATTAGGAGCGGACAGTTGTCGGATGCATTGGGTAAAGATGGTAAGATAAAATCTTTCAAAGAACTCTGAGCCAATTATGAGACAGGTATAAGAGAGATTGTTATGTCTGCCTTATTACATTACGATCCACAAAAAAAACCCCGCTAGTGGTAACACCAAAAATCACTAGATATACTAAATCACCACAGCACCCTTCCCAAAATTATTGAAATAAATCCACCTCTTTTTGTCGGATGGGACCAAGGGAAGTTAGAACAAATCCTAACCACACCAGATGGCACCATCCATTTTATTCATTAAACAAAGGCTGAAAAACAGCATAAAACGTCACTTATCTCCAGAAGAATTTTCCAATTTCACTGCGATACATAATCCATTGAGAGTAAGGCACGACGTGCACGTTTCGGAGATGGCTCCTGTATCAAGTGCAGTGCTCTTCACCGTGTATCAACTGTCAAACAACGCCGAGTTCCCCACCCGGTTTAATCTCTGGAAGGATCCTCTGAGTGGCTACCCCAGCTATCAATCACAGCCATACTCCAATCAACACGGACTATTGGCCACACCCATTGTGGTAATTGCCTTTATTGTGCTTCTACTCAAGAAGGGAAAGAATGGATTCATCCAAAGACTGGTCGGTCCTTTTATCGAAAATGGGATACTGACTGTGCATCATCTTTTGTAGTATATCTTATACAATGTCCCTGCCTTTTGCTCTATGTCGGGCGGACCTCTCGGGCTATGAGAACACGGCTGGGTGAACATGCCTCCCGTGTCCGTAATCAGGTTTCTTCTGCCCCTATCGTAGATCATTGTTTGCAACAAAATCATGAGTTTGCTCATCTGACCTGGACTATAATCGATCACGTCCCCTTGGACCCTCGAGGGGGTGATCGTGTTTCCTTATTGCAACGTTGTGAGCAATCTTGGATTTTTCGCCTAAACACTGTGACCCCCCTTGGACTAAATAAGGAGACTGAATGGGGGAGTATCGTTTGAGAACCTAATCCATGACGCGGCAGGGTTCCTCTGGTCTGTGGGGTTTTCCCTGCCAATTGATTGGAGTATGGCTGTGATTGATAGCTGGGGTAGCCACTCAGAGGATCCTTCCAGAGATTAAACGGGGTGGGGAACTCGGCGTTGTTTGACAGTTGATACATGGTGAAGAGCACTGCACTTGATACAGGAGCCATCTCCGAAATGTGCACGTCGTGCCTTACTCTCAATGGATTATGTATCGCAGTGAAATTGGAAAATTCTTCTGGAGATAAGTGACGTTTTATGCTGTTTTGCAGCCTTTGTTTAATGAATAAAATGGATAGTGCCATCTGGTGTGGTTAGGATTTGTTCTAACTTCCCTTGGTCCCATCCGACAAAAAGAGGTGGATTTATTTCAATAATTTTGGGAAGGGTGCTGTGGTGATTTAGTATATCTAGTTATTACATTACGAGCCTGTGTGCAGAGTCCCTGGCAGAACAGGCTACAGAGACTTTAGAAGAATGCCTGCTGATGGGTGCGGAAAGTAAGGCATTAGTATTTTCTTTATATCATCACTTAGTAATGACTTTGAATAGTCAACGTTCCACAAGAGTTAATAAACGGAATGTTAAAACTTCAATAAAAATAAAAAATAAAAAATAAAAAAATAAACGGAATGTTGAGTTAGAAGTAGATTTATCACAAGAGCAATTGGAGAGTGCTATGTGTAGCACAAATGTGGTCACCAGGAACCAACAGCTTTGTGAAACCCACTATAGAGTGGTAATACGATTGACGTTTTCTGAGACACAGGCTCACAAACTCATATCACGCAGGACAATTGTCGTTTGAAACGGGGAGCCTTAGGGTTGGCGTTGGGACATGCTTTCTGCTGCTGCCCACCCATACAGAAATTTTGGGTAGGAGTAAATTCAAAGTACTTACCTTCACGCATAAAATCATCTTTAATGATTCAGCTCCATGCCTCTCTTCACTCTTATCTATCATCCACAACAATAGATCGCGCCGCACTATCACCAAAAACCTCCTTGCTATCCCAACGAATAAAAAATATTGCAATCAAGCGACCTGTAACCGGACCTTCTCCCTCTATGCCCCATCTTTATGGAATGCCCTACCTCATGACTTACGAATCTGCTCTGACCACTCTGATTTCCGGAAGAAACTAAAAACGCACCTCTTCCTTGAGCATTTCTCCCTACCCCCTTAGTCCCAGCCCTCTCTTCTCCTCTTCTCCCCTACACTCCAGACTTGCTTCTACAACCTTGCTGTAAATTATACCCTATGTAAATAGTTGATTACTGTATAAAGTCTCATTTATGCTTCTGTACCCTTATTATGTTGTTCCAATGTAAACAGTTGAAATATACTGCCTATTTTGTTCTATGTAAACCGTCTTGAATCGCAGAAAGACGGTATATAAAAACTGTTAAATAAATAAATAAATATTTAAAGGGGTTGATGGGCTTTGGGTTGAGGTTATGTAGAAAGAATGTTATTTGATATGGGGAGTGGGGAAATGACAGGGTCAAAATATGAGAAACCTTTACTGAGGAAAACTTGATTAGTAGCAAAAAATGTATTTGGTAAAATGAGCCCCCAGAGGCATGCCCACCGTTACGCAATGGAGAACTGCATTCCATGAGCTATGTGCAATAAATAACTTGATGGCTGGGGACCCAGTAAGAACATTTGGAAGGGGTGCATAAGAATCTGGGGGACCTATTTAGATACCTTGCCGCACAGAACCTGTGGCTGGTAATTAATGTTTGAGAAAAGTGTGACTGAGGCATTAATGTATCCCGTCATGTGTGTTGTGAAGTATGGGGAGGGGGGGGTAGGAAGTTACCTGGGAAATTAAATTGCATGTTTTGTTTCTGATATTGCCTGGCGGTGTCTAAACTTCAGCCTTGTGCCCCCTCACAATTAGTTTTTAGATCCCTAGTGCCCTCCTCCACAAGATTTTGATTATTAATTCTAATCATTTCAACATCATCCCTCCAGAAAAATGCTACAAAAATGCATATATGGACATCACACTTTTAAATCTTAAACTTTGTTTTGTAAATATATGCATAATGAAGGAGACCTCAAAAAGCCACTTAGAAGGGTAAATGAACTATTTGCATATTATGCACTGATAGCTCTTTGTGTGGCTGCCAGGACCCATTGCTTTGCTTTGCCTGTAGCT
This sequence comes from Ichthyophis bannanicus, assembly GCA_033557465.1. Classification (NCBI taxonomy): domain Eukaryota; kingdom Metazoa; phylum Chordata; class Amphibia; order Gymnophiona; family Ichthyophiidae; genus Ichthyophis; species Ichthyophis bannanicus. The sequence continues at coordinate 100,074,965 of CM066032.1, read as the reverse complement.
GTTCTTTGCCGTGCTCCCCCCCACCCCCGAATCTGCCACCCTATGTGACTACCTAGTTTGCCTAGTGGGTGGTCCTGCCCTGCTTGTATCTTACCCCCCCCCCCCCCCCAAAAAAAAACGATGTAAATATGATGTTGAAGAAAGGGAGGGTCAAAGAAAATTCTTTCTTTCCAAGAGGATGGTCAATGTCAGGAACTGCCTACCAAAATAATGACAAAATTCAAGCATTCTTGGATCAGATACAGGCCACAATAGTAAGGGTGTGATTTGATCTGGTTTTATTGCACCTGATTTTCCACCTTTAACAAAACAAAACTGCATAAAAGCGGAAAACATTACAAAGCAATAAAATAAGCAATATAATACGAAATAAATCAAAAGTGGTTAGTGAGGGGTGCATTTTAAGTTAATGGTTATTGTATTTAGACTTTTACAGGGTTCCCTCCCGGAATATTTTAGGAAGGCCTTGAAGTGGTATATTCATGCTAGGCCCCTAAGGTCATCACAGGGGCGATTATTGGCTGTTTCGGGTTTGGATGGTATGTGAAGATCTGGGGGGCATACTCGAGCGTTTAAAACAGTGGCCCGGAAGTATGGAATGGGTTTCCAGAGGAAAATGCAGGTTACGTCCAGCTTGTTTTGTTTTAGGAAAATGTTGAAGATGCTTTTATTTCCAGAGGGGCAGGATAAGAACGAGGGTAAGAAGGACAGGATGGGATTTTATGATGGGTGGAAGAGGGAGGAAGAGGGGGAGCTAGATTTACTAAAAGGTGCGACTGCACTGACAAACATTTTAAGGCACATTTTACAAATGATGCCCAAGGGCAATCTGGGATGTCCAAGCCAGAACATCCAAAAAAAAAAAAGAAAAAGGCAGGTAAGTCCAAGTTCCGGCACGATTTCACAAATGTTTATGACGATGACCCTGATATGGACGTCTGTGGGGCCATCTACATAGACATCCCCGGAACAGTATTCAAGACCGGGGATGTTTGAGAATAGCCTAATGGTTAGCGAGCCAGGACCAAGGGAGTTTCTATCATTGTGATTGTGAAGAGTACTGGGGATGCTTATCGTGCCTGGAGCAGGTCGAAACTTGGACAGGGTCACAGAGATTTCTGAACTCAAGCGGAGACATCTAAGTCCAATGCATCATCCCAGACATGCTGCCACAACGCCTCTTACCTACTTGGCCATCCCTGCACCAGAGATGTCTTTAAAAGCCATTTGCAAAATGTCTCTAGTGACGTTTCCATGATTCGGATGTCCGCATGCAAGTTTTTGAACGCCCAAATCACGACTAAGACTTTTAAAATGACCCCTTTTATGTATTGCAAGTCCCATTTATGCAATGAGACCTATTAACTAATAGTATGTGCTAGTTTACGCTAATGTGGTTAACACAGAATTGCACCTTAGTAAATCTAGCCCAAAGTGTCTGATAGTGAAATGTGAACGTGTAGTGTTCCTGAGATGATAGCACAATTTGAATAACTATATTTTTTTGTATGGTGATTTAGAAGGAGAACCATCTTTCGTTGTTGGGAAATGTGGAATTTGTGTCACAGAACCGGAGGTGCAGGCTTTAATACATTTACATTCTGTCCAGTCCTGCATAGACTTCAAACTTCACTCTCACACAGGGCCGGCCTGTCCACTAGGCCCGCAGACCATGGCAGGTGGCACGGCGACTTTGTGCTGCCCCTTTGGTGCCCACGGCAGGCCATGTGCTTCAGTACATATGCCCTGCCGTTTCTGACCCCTCTCCGTCACAACTTCCCGTCGAAACACATGTATGGGGTGGGAGGAACTGGGAGATGTATCATGGGTATAGGGAGGTCTGGAGTTGCTAGCTTTCCCAAACCACCACCTCCTCAATTTAAGTGGAGTAAAAATGTTATATGTAGATTAATGTTTACAATATGTTCACTGTTTTTAATAGAGGTCAATACATTTAGAGGTCAATAATTATTATTAAAGCCCTTTCAACGGGTAAGACAGCATTTAACCAGTAGACGTCATGGCTTTGATTATTACCCAACATATCTACAGTTAAAGGTATGCGTGACATTTAATGCACACTATTTTGCTACCAGGATTTTTTTTCTCATTTTAAATCTTCCTCCCTCATTGTTAGCCTGTTCATAGCCTTGACCAAATAAATGTGGTATGCGAATATTTATGCAAATGAGGTCCTGCAATGTGTCTCCGCACTTGGCCCACATTCCCCTTGGGCCAGACCTTAAGGCATTACTACTAATGTTCTCCCAATGGAGGCCTCTAGCATTTGGTACACTTTCCCTGTGGGTGAACATCTTGTACAGCATCAAATAAACACAGTCAAGAGTGCATAAAGAAATAGCTTTATGTTTCAAAAAGTCAATATATTTCAAAAACGTTATAGGTCTTTGTTCATTGTAAATAGTTATTATGTTTCAAATGTTCAATGTCGTGTTTCTGTTCCCTGTAAACCGCCCCTGATCACTGGAAGGGTCGGTATAGAAAAGCTTACAAATAAATGAATAAATAAAAAGAATTTAAAAAAAGAATCTCTCCTGTGCTCTCTACAATGTCCATGTGTTCCGACGAGCTCTTGTCACCCACACTTGTTATTTTATTTTATAGTGAGATTTTCCAATAAATCAACAGAACTTCATATGAAAAAGAAATATAACAACTTTGATCGAAATAATAAATCAAACTCAAGCATGCAGCCCATATCAGAGGAAGAAAAATCACTTTCAATAATCTCTAATTCCAACAGAAAAATCATAATAAACTTATCAAGAAAGATCCTTTGGATAAAAAAAATAAATCAATCATTTACCCCCACCCACCCTTCACTCCTCATACATTATTAAGCATCATGACCCATACATGTTTAATATTTAACATCATTTTACAGGGCACTGAGTTTAATAAAGACTGATAATGCATGCATTTTGCCTCATTCCCACAGATCATTAAAACCACAGATAGCTAATCCCACCATAACTCACTTACAATTAGGATTTGATCTGCAAACACTACCCTGGTGTTCAGCGAGGCTGGGCTTCCATCGTCCTTGGAATGTGAATATCTGACGAACACCCCACCTTACCCTTTCGATAAGTTACATTTGATCATTTTCCAGTGAAATAATCAGGGCACGTCCTCCTTTTCTACGATGCTGCAGGAAATGGCCACAGAACTGGTCTTATGCCACAGGATGTATCTGAAGCTGCAGAGTGCCCAGTGGTCTCCCCCTCCCCCAAGCTCTTTTCCTTTTCTGATGCCATTGCTTGGGTCCTGACACTGCAGTTCTCTCACTCCTGAAACTGCTTGCTAAGGGATGTCATCCAACCTCTCCAGAAGTGTAGTGTACAAGGCATGCAAAATGCAATTTGTGCCTTCAAGTCAGTGCTGACTCCTAGCGACCCAGAAGCTCCTGGGTTTTCTTGGCAGGGTCACTGGAAGTAGATTGCCAGGCCTTTCTTCCGAGGCAATGGAGGGTTAAGTGACTTGCCCAAGGCCACAAGGAGTGCTAGTGGGAATTGAATCCTGGTTGCTTGATTACCAAGCCAGTGTTCTAACCACTAGGCTACTCCTCCACTCGGCATACACAGCGCTATACAGAGACATGTAAGAGAAAGTCCCCGTTCATCAGAGCTTACATTCTAATCAAGACAGACTAGTGCTGCAGGCAGGGTCTAACAAGGGGGAGTGATCTTTGCAAGGATGTAGGGCAGAGAGATGGTGAAATTAGGCTTACCTGCTAATTTTCTTTCCAAAACGACCTACAGGCTCATGAGTTGTGTCCCTATTCCAGCAGATGGAGACTGAGCCTTCTAGCTTTTGGTGATGTCACTACATAAGGAGCAAACACTCCTCCCACCGAGCCAGTATTGCCATGTCAAAGCAGAACTAGAACAAACCAAGAACGCCCCTAAGGACAACTATATACAAACTAACTAATGTGTGATGACTTAGGACAGTGTAAGGGGAACAAGGTCACTCCTAGCTCTCTTCAAGCACCCGGGACTGACCCCTTCGGCCTGGAGAGAACTCTTCCTCCTGCACTGGAGAAGGTGCCTCGCCCCTTAAAAGTTGAGCATCTGAAACGGGCTTGTCACCAACGAGACGGGTGGGATTTGGATCAGACTATAGGTTCTAATGGAAATAAAATTAGCAGGTAAGATTAATTTCACCTTCCATAGCGCCTCTACAGTCCAATCCAGACTCATGGGATGTACCAGAGCAGTACTCAAACCCGGGCGGGACTGGCAAGCCCAGCCTCCAAAACCCAAGCCCCAAACTGAGCCTCCAAACACACCTGCAGATCTAGCTTATAATGACGAACAAAAGTATGCAACAACACCCAAGTAGCTGCCTAACAAATCTCTGACAGAGGAACTAGTGCACACTCCACTCAGGACGCTGCCTGTGCCCTTGTGGAATGTGCCCGCAGCCCTGAAGGCACTATTTTGCCCTTCAACAGATAGGCCGATCCAATCGCCTCCTTCAACCATGGGGCAATGAGGCCGCTAAAGGCAAAACCACTTTGGGCAAAAAGGAGGGCACTGTCTGCAACATTACTCTGTCCTTAGCCAGCAGAAGATAGGGCTCTCAACAGGACAAAGCCAGCAGCTCAGAAATTCTCCTGGCCGAGCAAATGATGACCAGAAACACTACCTTTAAGGTAAGGTCCTTCAGCAAAGTCACCGCCAATGGCTCAAATGGCGTTGCCGAGAGAACCTCCAGCACCACATTGATATCCCAAGAGGGTACAGAGGGCTCAAAGGTTTGACCACTCTGAGAAATCTGACCACGTCGGGATGAGCCGCCAAGGAAACCTCCTGAATGCATCTCCTATAGCATGCCAAAGCTGCAATTTGTACTCAGAGGGAGATGAAGGCTAAGCCCTTCTCAAACCCAGCCTGCAGACACCCCACACCTCCGGGATCGAGGCTGCGAAGGGACAGCACCACCGGTCCGCACACCAGGCCTCAAACACTCTCCATACTCTCATGTACGCCAGAGATGTGGACCTACACCGTGCTTTTAGAAAGGCAGCAATCACTGGTGCTGAATACCCTCGGTGCCTGAAGGCCACCTTCTCAAGAGCCAACCCATAAGCGAGAATCAATCCACCTGAGGCATGCACACCAGACCCTGTGACAATAGGTCCTGCCTCAACAGCAGCTGCCAAGGGCTTCCACCAACAGCCGCACCAGGTCCGCATAACACGGCCTCTGCAGCCAATTTGGGACTACTAGGAGTACCATCCCGCATGCTCCTCTACTTGCTGAATCAGATGCCCTATGAGAGGCCACAGAGGAAAGGCACAGAGCAGGCCTTTTTCCAGCCAGCTCTGAGTCAATCCATCGAGGCCTTCGGACATCCGCTCCCTGCGTCTGCCACCTTGGCATTCTCCGCTGATGCCAAGAAACTATGACCAGTAGTCCCCAACAGTGCATCAACTGGCATAAGACCTCATCCACCAAGGACCGCTCCCCTGGATCTATTTGATGCCTGCTCAGAAAGTCCACTTGAACATTCTTTCTCCAACCACATGAGCCGCCGACAATTGAGCAAGATTCTCCTCCGCCCACTGAAGATGTGGGGCTATCTCCTCTGTCAGACTTGCGCTGCTCGTTCTGCCCTGCCGATTGATGTAGGCGATGGTAGAGGTGTTGTCTGAAAACATCCTGATCGCCTGATGTTGTACGAGGGCCTGAAATTCGAGGAGAGCCAGGTGAACCACCTTCATCTCCAGACGACTGATGGACCATTGCATCTGGTCCTGAGACCAAACACTCTGTGCGATCTGCGCTAAGCAATGTGCTCCCCAACCAGAAAGACTGGTATCCGTTGTGATTATAATAGATTCTGGCTGTTCTAGAGGTATTCCACTTTCAAGGTTGCTCCATGATAACCACCATGACAGGCTACGGCGCACTTGCAGTGGACAGACTAGCCGACGACTCAGAGAATGCCTTTGAGGCGACCACCAGGAGAGCAGCGACCGCTGTAACAGTCACATGTGAGCCCTTGCCCATGGCACCAAGTCCAGCGTCAATGCCATGGACCCCAGAACCTGGAGGTAGGACACCGACTGCGACCACTGTGCCAAAAATCATCAGATCTGGTCCTGAATCTTCCTGCACCTCTCTGCCAGTAAGAATACCCTGCCCTGTGTCGTGATGACGTAAGCCCCCAAGTACAGCAAGTCTTCTAAAGACCACCGTCAAGCTCCAACCCCCGGCTCGCACTCACCCTCAAGACCCCACGCAGTTGCAGCTGACCAAAACAAGCACTCACCTCCTCTTGCACTCACAAGGAGACAGTCGTATTGCAGCAGCAAGCCCAGAGTCCCCTAACCCACCAAAGGGCGCTGGGGAAACAGGCAGGTCTGATAGACACCGAGCAGGAGAAGAAACCTCACCCCCACTCCTCCCAGTGCTCTACTATTGACTTAACAACCTCGGCACCCTGGGGCAGACCCAATCATCACAACTGCTGCTCACCCTACCTGACAAGCTGAGGGTTTGAATTCTTTGACACAGGATTGAACTGGGAGCTACCTACACTTCTTACACTTTTGCCTTATCTTTTTTTTTTTTTTTTTTTGCAACTCTGTATAACTCAAGTAGCTCCTAGACTAGCCCAGGCTACTGGGGTTGTGTCCCATCTGCTGGAGACTTGGCAATACTGGCTCGGTGGGAGGAGTGTTTGCTCCTTATGTAGTGAGATCACCAAAAGCTAGAATGCTCAGTCTCCATCTGCTGGAATAGGGACACAACCCATGGGTCTGGATTGGACAGTAGGGGCTCTATGGAAGAATCAGCTATGAAGACAGAGATGAGGAGGAAGGATCAGCAGACAAGGAAGCTCCTATCTTACTGTTTCATTGAGGGAAGGAATGCAAAGACCAAAGGGGAAAAGTTACCAAAGAGCAGCTTGTTTGTCCCTCTCCTTCTCCTGAGCCCTGGCTGCTCAGTTAGGGGAGGAGGGAGAGAAACAAGGAATCGAGAAAACACAGAGTAATAGCATTTCCTCGGGGTCTTTCACAGTTTTACCCAGAGCTGCTGGGGAGTGAACCTGGGATCTGATGGCAGTAAAGCAGTTACTCTTCTGCTAAACTAAAGTCCTTTCCCGTAACCAACAAATCCAGTCATAACAAGTCTTCAGAGCTACCATCAAGGTCCTTTTCTCCACATATCTCTCTTCTAAGTTTATTCTATTGATGTGCTAGTGCACTGCCTGGCTTGGTAGCTGCTCCTGAGCAAGTCACAAGCTTCCTGTTCAGATGCACATGGTACACACTTCCATGTTTCTCTGCCGTCCCTTTGCCACTCAGACAACTGCTGCTCTCTCTGCCTGCTCTAAAGCCATGACAGTTTGACTTGGCTAAGAAACCTTTGCAGTCTTCTTTCTCTGCCTCTGCCAAATGATATCTGTTGCCACCCGCACCCGGGATATTTGCTTCTGTGTTAGTAATTTGTCATATTCTCTCATCTCTAAATTATGGAATTTTCACACCGGCTTCGGTATTTGGTCCATTTATGATTTTCCTTTTAATGTCGCCTATCTATCAATCTGCCTGTCTGCTTGTCTGTCAGCCTAACTCTTACCCTTGCCATCATTTACTTCTACAGTACTTGCCTGAGTTTTTGTAGTAGCTATTGGTGCAATCTAAAATGCAAAACAAACAACTTTGCTTTCACTTTCAGCTCTCTAATTACTTAGCTCTATACTTTCAGGTTCCAGCAGCCCCCCTTATTCTCCTTTTTAACACCCATGTGTGATAGTAGTAAGTAGCAGTGTTAATGGCATGGGGACATCTGCCTTCCAGTCTCACCACAGGCAACCCAATCTGGAAATGGAATGAAAATAATCCTGACAGCCTACCGCAGCTGGGAAAGCAAAGAGACCATTGGTCAGACAGCATCATGTAACCATATATTACACTGCTTCACTGCACAATATGGATCACTGACCAATGGCAAGGCAGCTTTTAACAATGTATGGTGACATCACAATGAGTTGGTTTATGGCATATTACTGTACTTGATATACCGCTTAATAGAAAAAGCATCAAAGCAATTTACAAATCATTTTTTAAAAACTACAGGAATAACTATATAAACAGAGTGGAGTAGTCTAGAGATTACAGCACTGGCTTGGTAACCAAGAGACTGGGGTTCAATTCCCACTAGCACTCCTTGTGGCCTTGGGCAAGTCTTTAACCCTCCATTGGAAGAAAGGCCTGACAATCTACTTCCAATTTACATTGCCAAGAAAACCCAGGAGCTGCTGGGTTGCCAGGAGTCAGCATTGACTTGAAGGCACACATTGCATATGCAATACAAAATAATACATACAACAACAATATCTGATACTAGCATAACATCATTAAGTAGTACAGTAAACCGCTAGAGCCAATCTGCCTACCGACCACTAAATGCTTGCTTGAAAAAAATGAGCTTTCAGAATTTTTTTTTAAGTTTTCAGTGTGGTATCGACGAATATATATAGGAAGCGCATTCCAAAATGTTGGTGCTACAACAATTTTCAGTTTGATGAGTGGCTTCATAATGAATGCACTTATTAGCTGGCACAGTAAACCTGTTTTGTGCGGGGGAGTGCAGTGCTCTAATTGGTGCACAGAGAATGAGTGTGTCTGCTAAATAAAAAGGAAGACCTGAATAAAAAGCCTTATGGGCTAAAGGCGGTATTTTAAATGTAATTCTATACGCTATTGGAAGCCAATGATAGGCTTTCAATAGTGGAGTAACATGATCTGACATTTTAGAATATGTAATCATTTTGATTGCTGTATTCTGAATTCTTTGTAATTGCTTAATTGAAGACATAGGAAGTCCATTATACAGTCAAACCTCGGTTTTCATGATTAATCCGTTCAAAAAAGTCTGACTATAACCGAAACGGACTAAAACCGAAGCAAGATTTCCCATAAGAAATAATGTAAATTCAATTAATCCGTTCCAGACACCCAAAAATATTGACAAAAAATACATTTTATAGAGAATAACTATCTTTTTACATACAGAAAACAATGAGAAATACATATAAATGACTAATGAAATGGATAAATGAGCATGTAACATCACTTTTACCTTTATTGAAGACTTTTGTTGGCATACACAGTGTCGGGAGAGGTGGAGAGGCAGTGTCAGCCAAGCAGCAGGCAGTTGAGAAACAGTGGGACAGAGAGTCTTAGGCTGCCTCCGGCCCCCCTAAGGTAGCAGCCTGACACAGGTGAGAGTCAGAGAACAGCGTGGGGCTGTGCCAGCAGGAGCCTGCAGCTGCAGACTGCAAGGTTTCAAGGAGAGGCCGCGTGTGCAGGCCTGCAGGACACCCAGAATCCAATCGGGAGGGCAGGGGCCCCGGCGGGAGACTGGGCCGCCAAGGAGAAGCAGATTCGGTCACCAGCTCCTGTCCCGGTTCAAGGGATGTGCAGGGGAAGAGGCAGCAGGCAGACGTCAATCGGGGGAGAGTCCGGGGCAGGAAGCAGTTTCGGGCAGGCCACGCTGGAGCGTTGAACTCCTCGGCTCCCCAGAGGTCCCGCAGAATCGCTGGCTCAAGCTCCGTGGGAGATCGCTGGCTCACGCTAATCCATGGCAGGTACGGGGGGGGGGGGGTAAAATGCTGTACGAAAACCGAGACAACGTACGAAAACCGAAACACAATCTTGATGAAAAAAATCAACGAAAACCGAATCGTACGAAAACCAGGGCATACGAAAACCGAGGTTTGACTGTATAAGGAATTGCCATAATCAAGTCTGCTTATCACCAGGGCTATATAGTAAGCACAACAAGAGCTGTTTTGTCCAAAAATGGTCAAACTGCTTTTAATGTACAAAGAGTTGAAAAGCAAGATCTAACAATATCCAAAATTTGAGGCCCAAAAGATAAATGAGAATCAAAAGAACATCCAAGAGGTTTCAATGTAGACACTAAGGAGAAATTAGACCTTACCTGCTAATTGTCTTTCCTTAAGTTCTCTCCAGGCCAGTCCAGGATTGTAGGGTTGTCAGCCCCCTCCAACAGCTGAGGACTGAAAGTAACAGAGTCTTGCTGCCACCCTATCTGGCTCCCCCTGCTGACAGACTCAGTCTTCTATTGACAAAGCAGCTCCATACCCTGTAGAAGTTTCCGAAATGTACCCTAGAACTAAGTACTAATAAGACTAACAGCTTGACTGAACTGACAAACCAATCCTTCTTTTTTTTTTTTTTTTTTTTTTACTATTTTAAATTTTTTATATTCAATTCCTGCCCTATATCTCCCTCTCCCCAGGAAGAGAAGACAGAAGGCAGAACCTTCCTCCAAGATTCCGGAAACAAGACCGCTAGCAGGCCTAGCCCCCTCTCTCCCGGCTCCACCAGATTTGCCGTGTGCGTTTGCTCTGACTTGATGATTGAATGCCGGCGAAACCCAGCCAACCCGAAGAAAAAAGTAGACTGCAAATGAACTGGGAGGGCCCTGGACTGGCCTGGAGACAACTTAAGGAAAGACAATTAGCAGGTAAGGTCTAATTTCTCCTTCCTATTCGTGTCTCCATGCCAATCCAGGATTGTAGGGTAGTACCAGAGCAGTACCTAAATTCGGGAGGGACCCGCCAGCCCTGCTCTAATGGCAGAAGCCCCTACATTTGCATCTCCCCTAGCTGGGACATCCAATCTATAATGTTTTGCAAAGGTGTGAAGAGATGACCAAGCCGCCGCTCGACAAATCTCCACCGGAGGAACCAAGGCGAACTCCACCCAAGACGTCGCCTGCCCCCAAGTAGAATGAGCCCTGAGCCCTGCAGGAGGAACCTTGCCTTGTGCCTCATACACCGCCCGAATAGCTTGCTTGACCCATCGAGCAATGGAGGCTTTTGAAGCTGCTTCCTCCTTACAAGGACCCAAAAAAAGCACAAACAACCGCTCTGATCTCCTAAATGACTCCGTCTTCCGCAGGTACCTACGGAGCACCCGACCTAAATCGAGTCTACAAAGGGAAAGGTCCTCCCCGACCCTACCGAGCTTCAGAAAGGTCGGAAGCGAAATAGCCTGATTCAAATGAAAAGAGGACACCACTTTAGGAAGAAAAGACGGTACCGGTCGCAACACCACTTTCTCCTCTGAAAAGTGCAAGAAAGGCTCTCTACAAGAGAGCGCCTGAAGATCCGAGATTCGTCTCGCTGAACACAACGCCCCTGTGATGGTGCAGAGGGGTTAAGCACTAGAAACAGGAGGTTGAAACAGTTTCTTTCCCCTGAAGCAGACAGCATTACAGGCAAGGAAAGGGTTAAACCTCCAACTCAGAGAAACTCTATGCTTAGAAAGGTAGAGAGAGAGCCACACCTCAGCTCCATGACAACCAAGGGAGCTGACGTGAGAGGTAAGGGGGCGGAATCCAAGCCCATAGGACAGCCCCAAACACTTAAGCAGGAAGTAACAGTCCCAAAGGAGGAGGTGCTGGGGAACAGCAGAGGGACTGAGAGAGAGTCCGAGAACAGGAACAGGAAGGAGAAGTTCCAGGAGAGGTGCTTGGAGAGACCTCTGGGAAAGCATCTTGAGAGAGAGAGGGATTATCACTGGACAAGCAGCAGAGAGAAGGAGGAGAGAAGAACCTTTAAACCTCAAAGGGAAAGGTTGGAAACCTTATCTAGGAGAGAGAGAAGTTCTTCTGAGGACTCTTCCGTTGAAGCCGTGCACACAGGTGGGAGCTTAGGCAGAAACAGCGTTCCGTTTAAAAAGCTGTCCAAACATTCCCAAGGCAGGCAACGTATCTGTAGCTCGAGTTCTGAAAGGAGCACAGGTGCTTTGAAGCAGTCAGCTGATTGTGTGCTGCAGAGACAGGAGCTGGAAACAAACCCTGTTGAGCAGTTTGCCACGAGGGAATCTGTGAAGCAGTTTGGGGACAAATGTTTGCCTTATGCCCAGCCAGTGAAAGCTAGAAGTACCAGGAAAAAGGTGAGCCCTTTAGATTCCTTAGAGCTGTGTTAAAGGAGTCTGGTATTTTAAATTCCTCCACCATACCTACAAGTAAGAAGAACTTTAGCTGGAAACAGCTTAGCACTTTATTAGAGCAATGGAAGCCTGTTGATCTGGAAACCCCTCTAAATAAGCAGGATATATCAGAGTCAGACGAGGAACCTATGCAAACTGAGGAAGCTTTGATAGGATCTGAATACTCTGACATGGAAACAGATTGTGCTTATTGCCATAAAGAGTGAGAGCTGTGTAACGTTGTACTGTTGAGAAGTACTGAACAAAGCCTGACTAATTGCAAGGGAGCTTTTACACTGAGAGAGGTTGAGTGCTGCCAAAGTGTAAAACTCAGTCTATTAAGCAGCTGTGAAATAGGAGTACACTACGGCTGTGTTATCTGTTATATGAAGCTGTTTATGAAGACACTATTGCTAATAGGAAAAGCATTTAATGTTTGAAGCTGAAAGAAGTTTGGTTATTCTGTTGGAACGGACTTGCCTGAGAGTTATCAGGAGGACTGTGTTATACCACGTAACTTCATTTTGGTTTGGAGAAGCATCCATTTATTTCTGTTAAAGGGGTAGTAGATATCAATTCCTGTGCAACAATAAACTTATTGTTACCCCAAAACCTTGGCTGTATTCGTCTTGGCTCACAACTACAAGGAACATAGACAGCAGCACATACAAGGGATATAAATTTGTGGTCACGTCCACTTCTACCAGGCAACCGCCTACATATACAAGAAGAGGGCGTGACACCCCCAAGAAGGCAGTCTTCCAGGCCAAATTCCGCAAAGATACCACTGACCCCAGCTCGAAGGGTGGCTCTGTTAGCGCCTCCAGTACCAAGTTCAAATCCCAAGGAGGCACCACCGGCCGCCTTGGCGGCTGAACATTCTTTACTGCTCTGAAGTATCTAAGAACGTCTGGATGAGCCGATAGCAGCCGCCCTTGAACCCGACCTCTAAAACAGGCCAGAGCCGCCATCTGCACCTTCAGGGAGCTGAGGGCCAGTCCTTTATCCAGCCCTGCTTGCAAAAAGAGCAAAATATCCGGAACTCCGGCTGAGAACGGTCTCACACCCTTTTCTATGCACCAATTCTCAAAAACACGCCAAATCCGAACATAAGCCAGACTGATCCGACCTGGAAGCCTCCAAGGCTGATCCACCAGAAGGCACCGCAGATCCGCATACCAAGGATGCCGTGGCCAATCCGGCGCAATAAGAATCACCAGACCCTTGGGCACACCTATCCGTCGTACCACCCGACCAATCATCGGCCATGGGGGAAAAATGTACAGCATCTCGTTTGGATGGAAGCCACGGCTGCACTAGCGCATCTAGCCCCTCCGACATGTGCACCCTGCGCCTGCTGAAAAATCTGGCCACCTTAGTACTGGTGAGCGTGGCCATTAGATCCATGACCGACTGTCCCCAATGCACTGTGATGTCGTGAAAGACCGCTGCATTCAACTCCCACTCTCCGGGATCCAAGACATTTCGACTGAGATAGTCGGCTTGCAAGTTGTATTTCCCTGCCACGTGTGCCGCCGACAGGGCCACCAGATGGGTCTCTGCCCACTGCATCGACAGCTGGCTCTCCTCCAACAAACTGACACTGCCTGTGACCCCTGCCGATTGATATAGGACACAGTTACTGCATTGTCGGAGAAGACGCAAACTGCTTTGCCCTGGACTAAGCTCACGAAGTCCAATAGCGCTAGATGCTCTGCTCTCAATTCCAGCCGATTGATCGACCACCCCTGCTCTTCCATGGTCCAGCCGCCTTGCGTCACCTGTGCACAACAATGCGCCCCCCAGCCCGAGATACTGGCGTCCGTGGTGACCAACACCCACTCCGGGTGCTCCAAGGGCATGCCCACGCGAAGATGCTGGGGTTCTAGCCACCAGTGGAGCGCTAACCTGACCTTGCCCGGACACACTAACCTCCGAGACAGGGGCTGCTCCTGTGGAGACCACCTTGACAGCAGAGCCTGTTGAAGCGGCCTCATATGAGCCCTAGCCCACAGCACCAGATCTAATGCCACCGCCATGGATCCCAATAGCTGCATGTACTGCCATGCCGTTGGAGCTTGCATGCCTAGGAAGCTCCTCACCTGCCTCAGAATCTTTTGCACCCGTTCCTCGGGCAGAAAAACCGCCCCTGCAATTGTATCGAACAAAGCCCCAAGATACACCAGACGCCACACTGGCTGAAGCTGACTCTTTGCCTGGTTGACCACCCAGGCAAGTTCTGCCAGGAGCGCCACTACTCGCCCCGTCGCCGCCAGCGATTCTGACTCGGAGTCCGCTCGAATGAGCCAATCGTCCAGGTAGGGGTGCACTCAAATGCCTTCCTGCCTCAATGCCGCTGCCATCACTACCATTACCTTTGTAAAATTGTGGGGCGCCATTGCCAGCGCAAAGGGAAGAGCCTGAAATTGAAAGTGCCCCATGGGAACGGAAAAACGCAAGAACCTGTGATGATTCTTCCTGATTGGAATGTGCAAGTAATCTTCCGTCAGATCTATGGACGACAGCACCTCACCTGGTTTCACTGCCGCAATCACCAATCTCAACGTTTCCATCCGAAAATGCACGTGCTTGAGATCAAGAATGGGCCAGAAGGAGCCCTCTTTCTTGGGAACTACAAAATAAATCGAGTATCGACCTAAGCCGCACTGGTCTGGAGGCACCGGAACCACCGCTTGAAGACGCAGCAATCGCTGGAGCGTGCCGCTTACGGCGTCCATCTTTTCCGGAGCCTTGCATGGGGACATTACAAAAGAATCTGCCAGAGGTCGACTGAACTCCAGTGCATAACCTTCGCGTATGATCTCCAGCACCCACTGGTCTGTAGTGATGGCGGCCCAGGCGGAAAAAAAACTCTTGCAAACGCCCCCAACCGGGGTCTCCGCCTGAACCTGCCCACCTTCATTGTGGCTTTTTGGCTTGGCTCTGCTGGGGAGGGAAATATCCCCTGCCGAAACCACCCGCTCCCTGAAAGGACTGTCCTCTGGCCACAAAGCACCCCCTCTGATAGGGAGCAGAACGCACCGCCCGAAATCTGCGGTATTCTCTTCCTTGACCTCTCTGAAAACCGCCTGCCTTCGCCGACTTTGGACGGTCCTCTGGGAGCCTGCTTCCCTTAGAATCGCCCAAGTCCTTCACAATCTTCTCCAAGGCCTCCCCAAAAAGCAGCTTGCCTTTATAAGGAAGTTTACTAAGGCGAGTTTTAGAGGACGCGTCTGCCGCCCAATTCCGCAACCAAAGAAATCATCTAGCGGGCACCACCGACACCATTGTCTTGGCCTCAATACGCAGGAGATCATAAAAAGCATCTGCTAAGTACGCCGCCGCCGATTCTAATTTGGGCCACTCCGAAGAAGAAGAAGAACCTTCCTCCCCATCAGGTGCCCCCGTGCCTTGAAGCCAGCGAATGGAGGCTCTAGAAACATACGCCTTGCAAACCAATTCCTGTAAGGCCAGTGCACTCGAATCAAATGCCTGTTTAAGAATAGACTCCAATTTCCTATCCTGGAGATCTTTAAGGGCAGTGCCCCCCTCCACTGGAATGGTAGTCTTCCTTGTTACCGCCGACACCAAGGCATCTACCTTTGGCATATGCAGCAAGTCCTTTTCCTCCTTCGGTATTGGGTACAGACGGCCGATAGCTCGGCTACCCCGAAGCGAAGCCTCCGGGTATTCCCATTCCAATTCCATCATCTGCTTAATAACTCTATGGACCGGAAAGCACCTCTGTTCGGCCTTAAACCCCTGGAGCAGGGGATCCTCTAGCGGCTCCTCTTGCGCCACCAGAAGTGTCATATTCAAAGCTGCCAGGGAATGAATAATAAGAGCCCCTAGCTCTTCCCTGCAAAACACCCTAAACAAATTTGGGTCGTCCCCCGGCGCAATCTCTCCTTCTTCCAACTCCATGGCCCACGGATCGAACCCCGAATCCGAGAGGCCCTCCCCTTCTTCCGCCCCCCCCCCCCCGTATCTCTGAGGTCTGCAGCTCCCACAAGCCTGCATCCGTCTCCAATTTATGACCACCCTGAGAGGGCCCCTCTCCTGGGTCTTCACCCCCACTAGACTCAGCTTTAGGGGGATCTGAAGTCTTAGGAGCCCCAAGCTTACCTTGCGCCTGCTCCCTCTTCAAACAGTATGCTTTATACATGGAGAGGATGAACTCTGCAGGAAAAAAAGACTCTAAGTCCTCCTGCCGCTCCAGAACCAGAGCTTGGACCGGAAGTACTGGCAAACAACTCTTTTTGGCCTTAGCTTTCTTTTTAACTGCTTTTTCCCATACCGCGGGAGACACTGATGGCTCCTTGAAAATGGCGGCCTTTCCCGCCTTTTCCTGAGGCCTAGTGGCCTGCTCTCCTTGAGTCCCCCACTCCTTCATGGCCGCGAATTGCCTCTCCACTGAACTGCCCCGACGGACACAAGATCGACACAGCCCCAATCCTCCCAAACCGCGAGCACCCCCGCACTGAACGCACGCTGCCGCGATCGGCAGCATGCACGAGAAACGGAACTGTGCAGCCGCCGCCTCAGATTACCGCGAGGCCTCTACTACCACCGCCACTCCGATTGCAGCCAAAATGCACTCACCACTGCCAAGCCAACTCAGCGCTGCTCCCCGGGACCCACTGCCAGCGGGTAGCGAGCAGTCACTCCCCAACACGAGGAACGTGCTTCTGAGGCTCTCAGGCACGTCCTCTCAGGCAGGCTCACGGCGGCTCCAACCACGAGGCAGGCTCTGCCTCTGCTGCCTTCTCTCCTGTCTCAGCGGCCTTTGGGAACTAAGCCTGGAAGCCCTGGTCACCGTGCCCTGCTAGGACACTCCAGGATCTGCTTCCCAAAGCCCAAAACTCCTCCGATATTCCTGCAGGATTTGCCTGGCTTCTATCTCTACTTTATTTTTGTGCCCAGGAGCCGGAGAAAACAAAAAAATGGTCCTATCCAGCTGCTGAGGACTGAAAGACTGAGTCTATCACCAAGGGGAGCCGGATAGGGTGGCAGCAAGACTCTGTTAATTTCAGTCCCCACCTGCTGGAGGGGGCTGACAACCCTACAATCCTGGACTGGCCTGGAGACACGAATAGGAAGGGGGTCATTTTAAAATGCTTAGTCGTGATGTAGGAAGTCTGAAGATGTGCACGTGGACGTTGAAATCATGGAGATGTCTCCGCAGTCATTTCACAACGTTTACAGATGTCTCCAGTGCAGGGATGTCCAAGTAGGCGAGGGGATGTGGTGAAGGCATGTCTGGGGAGCTGCAATGGACTTACACGTTCCCATTCGATTTCAGGAATGACAGGGACATCTGCAGGGACACCCACATTAGACCTGCTGCAGGCACGAATAGGCATTGGGAAAGCACTTGTTTTGGCCTTAAAACATCCACAGAGTGAAGGGAATATGGAGAGTTAAGTAACTAGTCTAAGATCCCAAAGACCCACACTAGGATTTTTACCCTAGCCATCCTGCTTCCAACCCACTGCTTTAACCATTAGACATCCATGTTCTAAGTTATTATTCTGGGGATGTCTATGTAAACATCTCTATAGACATACATCTCGGGCACGTCCACATTTCTGAAATTGTGCCTGAACTTGCAATGAGCCTGCTTTTTTTCCAGACATTCTAATTTTGATGTCCCAGATTGCACTTGGACGTCCCATTGTAAAATGTGCCTTCACAGATACTCTATATCCATCTATGTTAGGGGTCAATGATAACAAATTTGGGTGATTTCAAACCCACATAGCTTTACGTTTTTCAGGATTCCGTTTCAACAAATTTGATTTGAGCCACTGTAAAACAGCTGACAAACATGAATTTAACGGTTGAAGATCAGGATTATATGGGTCCACAAGTAATTAACTGTATGGCATCTGCAAAAATATGAACCGAAATACCGAAAGACTAAATCAACCCATTAGAGGCAAGAAAAATATTAAAAAGCACATGCAAAAGAGCGGAGCCTTGCAGCACCCGACACCAAAGACAGCGAAATGTAGAAGTCAATGAGCCTTCGGGGACAAGGGAATATATCCAGTACCTGCTTTAGTGTATGTAAACCTCTCCGATGCCCTTTAGCCTGGGCGGTATATCAAGAAATTGCATAAACATAACTATAGTGAACTGCACTGAACAACAAAAAACGATCTGCTAAAAATGTAGGAAACCAACTTAAAACAACTAAAAAGTTTAAAGTTGTAACAGCAAAAACCATGGGGTTAGCTTTAGAACCATAGAAAAATGACGACAGAAAAAGACCACATGGCCTATCTAGTCTGTCCTTCCTTATCAACAACTACAACAGTCCCCTTTTTTCCTTTGGAGATCCTCTGTGTTTGTCCCATGCTTTTTTTAATTCAGATAACTGTCTTCATCTCTACCACCTCCATTGGGAGACTATTCCATGGATCCATCACTCTCTCCGAAAAGAAATATTTCCGCATATCACTCCTGAATCTATCTCCCTTCACCCTCATCCCATGTCCCCTCATAGCAGAACTTGCTTTCAATCGAAGGCTTTACTCTCTCAGGACTCTTTGAAGAATAATAATTGTCATAATGGGTAAGACCAAAGGTCCATCCAAAGCCGGCCTGCGAACTAGGCAGCCACCTAGGGCAGCAGGTCCCAGCTGGTAGCACAACGACCCCCAGCCCCTCCAAACTTTTTTTTTTAATTCCAATAATGTTTATTGAACAAATAATGCCCATGATACACCAGAAAATGAAAATCAGAGTTAAAACATAGCATGTAAGCATCCAACAAAAATGAAGCCATTTTTTAATCTTTTATCCATTAATATGCCTTCCGACCCCTTCCATCCCTCCTCCTTCACCTCCCCAATTCCCCCTTAACCCACAATAGTGTCAATAGTGATCATAGCATGATCGCGTTTCATTTAATAAATGAAGGAAGGATGGTAAGGAAATCCACAGTACTACCTTTTAACTTTCAAAAGGGAGACTATAATAAAATGAAGAAAATAGTTAAGAAAAAACTAAAAGGAGCAGTTGCAAAGGTTAAAGATTTACATCAAGCTTGGGTGTTGTTTAAAAATACTATTTTCGAAGCCCAGACTAGCTGTATTCCATGCTTTAAGAAAAGTGGAAGGAAGTCCATAAAACTGCCAGCATGGTTTAAAGGTGAGGTCAGAGAGGCTATTGTTGCCAAAAAAACATCTTTCAGGAAATGGAAAAAGGAGCCAAATGACGAAAACTGGAAATAACACAAGCACTGGCAAGTTAGATGCAAGGCATTGATAAGGCAGGCAAAGAGAGAATTTGAGAAGAAGTTTGCTATGGAAGCAAAAACGCATAATAAAGACTTTTTCAAGTACATTCGTAGCAAAAAGCCTGTGAGAGAGAGTCAGACCATTAGATGATAGAGGGGTAAAAGGGGCACTAAGAGGAGACAAGGCCATAGCGAAGAGACTGAATGAATTCTTTGCTTCGGTCGTTACCGAGGAAGATGTAGGAATGTTATTTAAGACTGAAATGGTATTTAAAGGAGATGCTACAGAAGAATTGAAAGAAATATCAATATACCGAGAAGATGTATTACAACTATTTGATAAACTGAAGAGTAACAAATCACATGGACTGGATGGTATATATCCAAGGGTGTTGAAAGAATTGAAATATGAGATTGCAGACCTACTATTAGTAATCTGTGAACTATCATTAAAATCGTGTAAAACTTGAAGATTGGAGGATGGCCAATGTAACGCCAATTTTTAAAAAGGGTTCCAGGGGTGATCCGGGAAACTACAGACCAATGAGCCTGACGTCAGTACCGGGAAAAATGCTGGAAACCATTATAAAGAACAAAATTACTGAACATGTATAAAGTCATGGCTTAATGGGAGACAGTCAAAATGGTTTTGCCAAGGAAGGTCTTGTCTTACTAATCTGTTATGCTTCTTGAAGGTGTGAATAAACAGGTAGTCAAAAGTGAGTCGGTTGATATAGTGTATCTGGATTTTCAGAAAGCCTTTGACAAGGTCCCTCATGAGAGACTTTTGGCAAAATTAAAAAGTCATGGGATAGGAGGCAATGTACTATTGTGGATCAGGAACTGGTTAAAAAGATAGAAAGCAGAGGGTAGGGCTAAATGGCTAATTTTCCCAATGGAGAAAGGTGAATAGTGGAGTACCCCAGGGATTTGTGCTGGGTCTGCTGCTTTTTAACATATTCATACATGACCTGGAAATGGGAATAACGAGTGAGGTTATCAAACTTGCAGATGACACTAAACTATTCAAAGTTGTTAAAACCTATGAATATTGTGGAAAATTGCAAGAGGATCTTGATAAATTGGAAGACTGGGCATCAAAATGGCAGATGAAATTTAATGTGGACAAGTGCAAAGTTATGCACCTAGGAAAGAAAAACCCAAACTATGGTTACACGATACAAGGTTCCACATTGGGAATCACCACCCAGGAAAAAGATTTAGGCGTCATTGTGAATAACAAGTTAAAACCCTCGGCCCAGTGTGCAGCGGTGGCCAAGAGAGCAAATAGAATGCTAGGTATCATAAGGAAAGGAATGGAAAATAAAACAAAGGATATTATAATGCCTCTGTATCGTTCCATGGTGAGACCGCACCTAGAATATTTTGTGCAAGTCTGGTCTTAAAAAGGATATAATGTTATTAGGAAAGGTACAGAGAAGAGACACCAAAATGGTAAAGGGGATGGAAGGATACTCCTATGAAGAGAGGCTAAAAAGGTTAGGGCTCTTCAACCTGGCAAAGAGACGGCTGAGAGGAGATATGATAGAGGTCTATAAATTAATGAATGGAGTGGAACGGGTAAACGTAGATCGATTGTTTATGCCATCAAAATATAGAAAGGCATATTTTATGTTCTTATGTTCACAGGCAAAGAAAGAAAGAAGGGTAAAAGGTTCACACAGGTTTCCAGGTATCCTGGGAGTGCAGTGACTGATGCAACCACCGGGGCATCACACACATCCAGAGGAGTTGTAGCATAGGAAGGGACACCTTCAACTTTACCCTCCAATCTGCCCTCTGTGACCTCCATGTACCTCCCATCCTCCACCCACTGCCCTGAGGGCCCAAGTGAGGGCCCCAAGAGGGCACCCCTCACTTCCATCCCATCCAAACTTTTTAAAATTGGTGGCCGCTTCAGCAAAGCGGTGGGCCTTAAAGTGCCCATGCGTGCATGCCTTCATGTCCTGCTGCTCCTGCCCCTTCTGACACAATTTCCTGTCGGAGGAGGCAGATGTGTCAGAAGGGCAGGGATCAGGAGCAGCAGGCCATGAGGGTACGAGCACATTTGTGCATGGGCATTTTAAGGCCTGCAGCGGTGCTTCTGCTACCACTTCTACCGAATTGAAGGATCGACATGCCGTCCACTATCCTAGGTGAGCTGGGGGAGATGGGGGCTTGGTGTGGTATGGTAGGCCTGCCTAGGGTGGAAAAAGTCCTTGGGCCGGCCCTGGGTCCATCAAGCCTAGTATCCTGTTTCCACAGTGGTCAATCTAGGTCACAAATACCTGCAGCACCCAAAAAACAAGAATATTCCATGCTACTTATCTCCCCATGTCTACTTCAATAGCAGTTTATGAACCTTTCCTCCAGGATAATCAAACCTCTCAGACTGGGAGCTCATCCTGCCTTTTCCTTGCAAGCTTCATATGCAGTGACAAATGCTGAGAAAAAAAAAACCCTCCCCCACCCAAAACCAAAATCTTGGAAATTTAAAGGCAGAGAGAGCATTTGTGCAATGCACCTTTGAAGTAATTTTTACTGGGCCTCGGGGACTCCATGGCTGCTTTACCCTTTTCAATCTGAATAAAGAGCATGACAGCGTGGGGGAGGAGGGGGAGGTTTAGTACGTACAATGCAAACTGCATGTGTGCTTTCACGCTAGTCAGCATTTAATAAGAGGCCATTTACACACGCCCGTCACCACGTACATGTGTAAATTACTAAAATAGCAACATTTACGTGCGTTATTCATGTGCACATCTAGACTGTTCTTGGTAAAATTACCCCTTAGCAGAATCGTTATATAAACCCCCCACGCAGGCAAGTGTGTGACTCTGTGCGTATTTGGGGCCTATTTTATAAACTGAAGCGCCACAACCTAGGTGCTGTGGTAACACCTGCCCTGGAGCAGGTGCAGTGGTTGGCGCCTAGATCGGCACATTGACGCACATAAGTCACAGTATTCTATAACCTACACACATAAATCAACATGTGTCTACACTCTACCCAACCTCCATCCCCATCCTCGGCCTAACGGAACTTGCATGCGATCGGCACTTACGTGCGTGAATAGTGCGTAATGTTCCGTGCAGCCCTGATAACATCAGCCCCTCTATGAAGAACTCCCCTATCCATATCTTTTCAGCTGTTCTGTGAAGTGATGGGCTAAAACCGTGCCTAACTGCTCCACCAATATCCATATAGTGGAAGGGCAGAGCGAGGACAGCGCCAAAAATTATACATATAGCAGCAATATTCAGAACAGAAGACGGCGGCGACACTCATTGGCCAATACATAGAGTGGTATTGAATATAGTTCAATTTCCATGCCATGTCCAGTGTTTAAATTAGAATGCTGACCACCACCCCTGAATATTATCCCCAAAATAGGTAGATCAGTGTAATAAACTCCTACTTTCATGCATTTTGAAACACATTTTTCAGACAGCACAATATGAAAAAAGTACAAGGGTATGAAGACACAAAAATTGCCGTAAGTTGGATGAATCTCTACCGGGCAACCAGATGGACCATTCGGTCTTTATCTACCTTATTTTGCCTATTTTACTCTGTTTGCCTTCACATTTTCCTTGTGCACAAATAAACAGCTAAGCCCAGTACTGCTTTTATCATGCCTTTGCTTATTTTTATGCTTTCTGGGGTTTTTTTTAATGGTTTAACTTACTTTGGGGATAATTTTCAAAAGGCTTGGAGCACGTAAAACAGTGTTTTACACAGACAGGCTTTTGTGCATACAAAGCAGGTACACAAATACTGCATGCTTACTTTTTACATTTAGATGTTCCCCCGGACAAAGAATAAGCGTAACAGGAGAGGGACTGACGTGCACAAAATGCTTCTGTGAATACATACATAGGCACGTCTTCTTTCCAGAAGGCCGGTATAAGGATATTAGGCACCCCTGGCAAACGTTAAATCTTGCACCTTGCTCCACCCAGCTACGACCTCAACTGTGAATCCCACAGCAGATTCTTACTCCCAGAAGGCGCCCTTTATCACAGGGGAAAGGGAGGGTCAAGGGTACCATGATGCCTAAATTGCAATTAGCTAAGCAACTTTTGATCAACATTACAATCCAGGGTACAAGAAATACCGCGCAATCTGCTGAAGGTTCATGTCTCTTCGCTTTACCCATCTGCCATCTTCACCGCTACATAACAGCACACACTTACTAGTGCACAGGCAGAGCTGGTCTAAAGCTGGTGAGGTGACTCCCACAGCCTCCCAGCTCCCAGCCTCCTCAGCCTCAGGAAGGGGTCCGCTGTTGCATGGGGGCCCTGCTTGCATCCTTCTAATGGTGGCCCTGAGTGGAGGAGGAGCCTCGTGGTTACAGCAGTGGACTGAGACCTCCCACTGATGCACCATCAGCAAGTCACTTCACTCTCCATTGCCTCTGGTAAAACATTACCAGCTCTTTTTGGCAGGGAAATAACTACAGTGCTTAAACTGCAGCTCACCTTGAGCTTGGCACTGGAATATAAAGCATAAAATCTAAGTGTGGTAGTGTGGTGTGTGGTGGGAAGGCGTTTCCTGTTAAAACACCAAACAGACAGCAGTTCAGAGAAAATAAAACATGTTTTTATTCAGACCCAGTTTGCTAAACCTTCACAAAGCTGGCCTACCGGCCCTTCCTCCAGGCCAGTTAAAGTTCCTACCTTTGTACCGCTTGCCCCCATGAGCCTCTCCCCCTCCTGCAACCTGCTGTTTTTTAACCTCTTCCTGTGTGCCACACCCTCCCGGCCCTGAACTCTGGGCCGCAGGCTTTCTTAAAGGGGCCTGTTGATAATCTCTCTGGAGAGGGACGGGCAGCACTCTATAGACTCCATCACACCAAGTTATTCTAATCTACAACTTCTGCTGAAAATCTGTTATACTAATATTTTCTGGTGGGGAGATTGGCAGACTCAGGCAATTGCCTATGGAACTACCAGTCTATAGACACAATGGGACAGAATCAGGACTGACCAGGAGCAACAACCTCGTGACCTGAGGCGTGAAAACGCTTTTACCAGAAATGTTTTCTCATGCTGCAAGTAGGAGATCTTCATTTTTGTTTTTGATTGGTCTAAATAAATCACATTCCCTTAGCTAAGCCTGTGTATGAGATTCAGTGCTACAAACACAGCCCCCCCCCCCTTGTCATTGCCTCCCTCTGATTCCTGCACACCGAGGAGAGAGGAGGCTAATAACAGATGTCAGCCAGGTGCTCCTCAGCTCATCCTCCAGATTCCTGTCTGGGGAACCGTTTAATTACGCCTTTCATCCCCCACCAGGCCCCATGTCCAGTTTATTGAAAGATGAAACACAGGGGTGGCAATACCAAGCCTGAAACTCTGCGTCAGCACCTCCTGCAGGGAACTCTAACCCCACAGCCTGGGAGCCGGAAACAGTAGGATCACGTTGTGTTGGAGGGAGAGAATGTCACTTCCAGATGTTCCCGCCACTGGATTCACTTTTGGGAGAGAGAGAGTGTGCTTTTTTAGATGGGAAAATGGAACATTGGCCTGGAGATGCTCAATGAGTACAACATCTTAAGCACATCCGTGATCCAAAGGACAATGTACCTGAGAGAACATGCAGGTGAGCATGTCCCACATGATGTCCTTTGCACTTAAAACACCAGCTACAGAAGCGCTGGACACGGAAGCCAATCAGTAGTGCTGAGATTGCTCAAGGAGGTACACTTGTAGCCTTGGGGCTGGCAACAGTCACCCAGGCCAGCTGGGAAGAGACAGGGTGAAAGACACCACTGAGGAATTAAGGAGAAAAAGGCTATAGCCTAAGAGTGTATAAAACAGTGCCATAGACAACACCAACAGCTTATTTTTAGAGCACGGCGAACTGTTGTTTAACAGTGAGATGACAGCGACCTTAGTGAGGGGAACAGGTCAACCATTTTCCAGCAGAGGGCTGTCATCCTTCTTTCGAATTACTTTCTTTTTAGTGGAGAGCCGTAACTACAGATTGTAATCACTTATCCATGCACAGAGAATAACCCTTTCCAGTGTTTAGCTAGGGAATACAGTAATGGTCAACATTATTCGAACCCTTGCTGTTCAACCCCTTAATGTCCAACATCTCCTAACAAAAAGTGGCCAGTGGAATGGCTTTGGACTATATATGCTCACATATTTGACACATACAAGAATCAAAACAAGACTAATTAAAAAAAGAAAATAGGAGGAAATAGTATAAAAACTGGGACGTTGCCAGGACATGATTATTTTTATCCAAAAGACCAAAAATGTTTATCCACAAGAAACTGGGTAACATTTCATTGTCCCTGAGGTTTAAGAATTCAGGGTTTATTCCCTTTTAAAATAGAATAAAAGGAGCATTGTTGCTGCGAGAAGGAGTTTCCTTCATGGCACAAGCTCCGACAAAAAGATTTTTTTGGATTTAATTATTAGGTAGTTTAGGGCATTTGCTTTATCCTTTTTGTTAGTAGGACATGATTATTGGCAACCTTATAAACAATTCAAAACAGTTTGAACAGAAGACCCACATTCCCATTGCAGTACAATTAGATGCATCTGTGATCAATTGTCTGTACTCACATGAGTTGAATCAACCAATGAATGATGGCTCTCATGTTTAAAATGGCCACATTCACTCCCTGTTCCATTTTCACAATGGTGAAGACAAGAGAGCTGCTTGAGACCGTCAGAAAAGCCATTATCACCAAACATCAAACTTCAAAGGGGTACAAGGACATCTCAAAAGACCTTGGGATTCCTGTGTCTACAGTTTGCAGTGTTAAGAAGTTTTCTGTTCATGGAACTGCCAAGAAGTCTTCAAAGGTTAGTGCGAACTGTTGGAAAAACACCACGTACAACAGCCAAAGAGCTTAAGGCTGACCTGGAGCAATCTGGAGTGGTGATTTCAACCTGCACCATACACCATGCACTAAACAAAGAAGGACTTCATGGGCAAAGGCCAAGGAGGACCCCCCTGCTCAAAGACAGACATAAAAAGGCACACTTGACCTTTGCCCAAAGCCACCTTGAGAAATCACAATCCTTTTGGGAAAATGTTCTGTGGACAGATAAAATCAAACTTGATCTCTTTGCCAATGCAGACCAGCGATACATTTACAGGTGAAGAAATAAAGCTTATAAGGAAAAAACACCCTTCCTACAGTTAAATATGGGGGAGGTTCCATAATGTTGTGGGGCTGTTTTGCTGCCTCAGGAACTGGAGGCCTGGAACCTATTAAATGAATCATGAAGTCAGAGGACTACCAAGGTATTTTGGAGTGAAATGTGCTACCTAGTGTCAGAAAGCTAGATCTGGGTCGAAGGTCATGGGTCCTCCAGCAAGACAATGACCCAAAACATACATCCAAAAGTACAAAGGAATGGTTAAAACGTTAAAAAGTGGACTGTTTTAAACTGGTCAGCAATGAGTCCTGATCTCAATCCAATCAAGAAACCTTTGGAAAGAGCTGGAATCTGTCATTAGTAAAAGGAATCTTAGAAACATTCATGAGTTGGAACAAATTGCAGTTGAAGAGTGGGAGAAACTACCAGCAGACAAGTGTACGAAACTTATAGATGGCTACAGCACCATACCTAGCCCTATGCGAACGGTACAGCAAAGAAATGGTGGATTTGGGGCTGCCAGCCTCAGTTCCCCCCCCCCCCACACACTCTGCCTGCCCTTGACCAGCCACTGCTACGGCCGCTTTTCCTGTTGCCTTGGCGACCGTGGCAATGGCAGTAGCAAATCAGACATCCAATTTTGAAAAAAAAAAGCGGGTCTTTCTGACTCCGTGCTTGCAAGCAAGTCTGATCCATCTCTCCGCTGACGTATGTTTGTGTCAGAGAGGGAGAGACCAGACCAGCCATTCAAGTGCAGAGTTGCAAAGACACGTGAGGTTTTTTTCCGTTGGAGGTCCGCTCCACTGCTGCCAGTTATGCCACCAAGAGAACAGGAAAAGCGATGGCAGGGGGGGGGGGGCGGGCAGGCAGCATTGGGGGAGCTAGCCAGAGATGAAGAAGTGTGGGGTAAAATGGAGAAATGACAAATGTGTGGGGCTGGGAGCACCAGGATTGCAAGTCACATAGGGTGCATTTATGGCTTGGTATGACCTGCCCGAGGCCACAAGGAGGGCTAGTGGAACTGAATGCTGATCGCTTGCTTACCAAGCCAGTGCTCTAACCACTAGGTTACTTCTCGTCTCCTATAACTTTCAACATACTGTTAAAATATTATGATGAGATACAGTTGGAATATTTCCAGTTACTATTTCTCAAGATATTGTACACAACATATCTAAAATGCAAGGGTGCCAGTAATGTTGACCACCACTGTCAAACCCTAACAAAACAAAAAGGGAAATGGCCAGCAGGGTAGACATCTGGATGTGAAGCCCCACCTCTTACTAACAAATCCGATGAGTCAACAGCACATCACCTGAAAGCTCTTGAGAATCAACTCAGCTTTAGGTTACAGACTGGTGGAGCAGCCTAGTGGTTAGGGCAGTAACCTGTGATCAGAAAGACCAGGAGCTGAATCCTTCTGGATTTGGGCAAGTCACTTAACTCTCTACTGCCTCAGGTACAACCTTAGATTGTAAGCCCAGCAGGGACTGGGAAATACCTGATTGCAATTGCTTGACCTACTGAAATGCACAAGCTAAAATCCCTTAAAGTGACAGGGGGCTCTCTGCTCCTAAAGCCAGGAGTCCTGGCTCTCTCCGTGGCCAGGAGGTGAATATTCAGTCGTCTGCCAGGTTTTTTGTCACACTTTTTTTTCAGCCAAATGTTTTTTAGAGCACTACATGGTGGCGCTCTTTGCTCCCAGCCCTGCCACGGCGGAGTTCCTAGGCAGAAATCTTTTCAAATCTTCTTGTGTCACTGCTGCCTCACCTTAGTTTCCTCCATGGAAACTTAATAAACCGAAGTTTGCAGTAAGGAATGTGTCACCCTAGGGTTAAAATCCCTGTTTGTCTTTCACATGTGCACACCAGACGCTGCCTACTGGTTTTTACATTTCATCTGACCTGGCCGAGATAATCTGGAGCACAAAGTGCTCTCACATGGGCACACACAAACATACACACACACACACACACGGGGCTGTCATCTTCCTACCAGATGGCAGAAACCAAACGAGAGAGCAGATTAAGGCCTGAAGTCCCATGCAAGTCCTACCCAATTTCTCCTCTTTTTTGCAATAGTACAGGTCCTACTGGATGTCTGTGTTTCCTCTCATTTCTCAGCAGCAACAGATCCGACACATATCCCAGGCTTTCCTGTATTCTGATGCCTTGTTTGCCTCTACCGCCTTCATTGAGAGGTCATGCCATTTATCTATCTGCATTTATCTCACACCTTTAGTGGTAGTTCAAGGCAGGTTGTTACATTCAGGTAAAGCAGGTGCTTCCCTGTCCCTGGAGGGCTTACAATCTAAGTTTGCATCTGAGGCAATGGAGGGTTAAGTGACTTGCACAAGATCACAAGAAGCAGCAGTGAGATTCAAACACCGGCTTCAGCCTAATGCTCTAACCGCTAGGCTACTCCTCCATATCATGAGTCCATCACGCTCGCAGAGACAAGATGCTATCTGTGGTCTATCTTTGCCCATGCGGCACGGTGTGAGTGCAAAGAAGGGTTGTGTGCATGCTGCATATCAGCAACCAGTCATGTCTGAGCACATGGTGTGAACCTCTCTGGACTTCTGTATCATTCTATCAGTTCTCTACTTTTTCTGCATTGTTTTGGGGTCTGACTCTCAGAATTTATCACAATACTCCAGATGAGCTCTCTCAGTGATGTGTATTTGGTTTGCTAGTGGTAAATTGATTTAATGTGCATTCACCTACGAATTAATGTATGCTAAGCCAATTAGTACATGGTAAAAACGTTGTTATTAAACAAATGCGTAAAGCAAAACAATTTCCAAAAATCTGGGAAAATGCCCAAATGAACTGAAAATATTTGCTCTGTGCATGTCGGTAATGGCTTGTATGAAATAACATCAACTTTTTTCCTGCCTACAGGTAATTTCTCTCCCATGCATCCTAGCGTTTGGCTAAAATCCTTGGATATAATTATCTCGTGACCTCTTTCCCGTTTCATGCACATCAGTTTTACACCTCCCATCATGCACTGTTCAATTAGACTGCTCTAATGGGCTGTGTGTTTGACTGGCCTTTGCATTTGCTTCGGAAGTAGCATGTCCTTCAGAAGTTGGCAGTAAGAATGGTGTTTCATCACACTAGGAAGTCGATAGCAACTCCTCTGTTCCATAAATTGGATTGGCTACCAATTAGCATCCGTGTAGAGTTTCGGATTCTGAGCCTAGCATTCAGGGTTTTGAGAAAAGGGGGCCTGGTTTATCTGAAGAACAAATTAAAATGGTGCACTGTGGTGCATGTGCTTTGATCTTGTCAAAGAGCATTGCTCAGGAAGGAAAATGTGCCTGGGAAAGGGCTGGGGCTTTCTCAGTGGCCGCTCCAGTTCAGTGGAACAGACTTGCATTGGAATTCAACTGTAAAGTGAAGTTACTCACCTGTAACAGGTGTTCTCCAGGGACACCAGGAATCAGTCCTCACAAATGGGTGATGTCAGCGCCGACAGAGCCCTCGTGCGGAGCAAATCCCCAGTTTTCAGAGAAAGCCTTTGGGAGTTGCCATCACGGTCCCCTTCCCGCCCAAGGGTGCCATCTTGCTCAGTCAAATGACATAGCTAAAGAGATGGCAAAAGAACAAAATATAATAATAATAGGACTGCATAACCAAGGGGAGGAGGGAGGGTCGTGAGGACTGATTCCTGTTGTCTCCAGAGAACATCTGTTAAAGATGAGTAACTACGCTTTTTCCGGGAACAAGCAGGAAGTCAGTCCTCACATATGGGACTCTCCAGCTATAGGCTACTGAGAACCCATAGCTAAAAAAGGCTCCTTCTACGAGAGCTGCAATCAGCTGCAATAGAAATCCAACTAAGGGAATAGCACTCCAGTAGCCTGAACACAGAAGGGTCAGAGGGCAGGAGTTGCCTAGACCTCGAAAAGGTTACGGAGTACAGCCTGGCTGAAGACACTGTCCCGTCGGGACACCATGTCCAGGCAATAATGGGTTGCGAAGGTCTGACCTGAAGACCAGGTGGCGGCCCGGCAGATGTCTGCCAGAGGAACAGAGCGCAAATGAGCCACTGATGCCGCCATGGCCCTGACCCTCCATCAGAAGCTCAGCTGCCTTGTATGCCCAGGCAATACAGTCTGCTACCCAGGTGGACAGTGTATGCTTTGATACCGCCACTCCAGGTTTACTGGGGTCATAGGATACGAAAAGCAGAGAAGCCTTCCAATGTGCTTGCGTATGCTGGATATAGAAGGCCAACACCCTCTTACAATCCAGGGTATGCAGGACCATCTCTGCCCGAGTGGCATTCGGCTTGGGAAAAAAGGTAGGCAGAACCACCTCCTGGTTGAGGTGGAACGAGGAGACCACTTTCAGAAGGAACTTGGGGTGCGTGAGAAGCACCACCCGGTTCCTATAGAATCTGGTGTAAGGCCTTTCTGAGACTAGAACCTGGAGCTTACTCACCCTCCAGATGGACGTGAGTGCCACCAAGAAAACCACTTTCCAAGAGAGATAGCGTAGATGGCAGGTTGTCATCGGTTCAAAGGGCGGCTTAGTATGCTGCCCTAACACCACATTCAGATCCCATTTGGTCACCGAGAGGTGAACCGGGGGTTTCAAGAGAAGCAAGCCTCTCAGAAACTGAGAGACCAAGGGGTGGGCGGAGAGAGGCTTCTCATCCACCGGAAAGTGGTTCGCTGCAAGGGCACTGAGGTGCACCCTGACAGAGTTGGATTTGAGGCCTAAATCAGAGAGATGGAGAAGGTATTGCAAAACCACCCCCACCGGGAAAGAGAAAGGATCCACCTCCTGCTCCTCACACCACGACGCAAATCTGCGCCACTTCAAGTCGTAGGCCCATCTAGTAGTTGACAGCCTCCGCGAGGCCAGCAAGACCTCTTCAATATTCTTTGGAAGGAGGAGCGGAGCGAGAATTACCCTTTCAGCAGCCACACTATCAAGCTAAAGGAGCTGAGGTTGGGGTGCAGGAAAGAGCCCCTCTCCTGAGATAGGAGGCGCTGAGAGGACCCCAAGGGAATGGGGGCCTCCACCGCAATATTCCCTCTAATTTTCTGTAGGCTGTGTGCGCATAAAATATCAGCTGTGCAGCTTTTGAAGGAAGGTTAAATTTTTGTGCGCCACATAACAACATTCGGAGTTATATACTTTAAAATTTGACTACACGTCAGAATACAGTATGTACACCACATTGATTTTATCAAATTAAATGAAAATAGATGATTACTAAATGAAGCAGAAAATTTCTAGCAATTACAATCACAACTTTTAAGACATCTGTGTTGTTTTCTATCAGAATCAGAACCGTAATTTTTGTGCGCTCTGTTGTAAAGCATGTGCGCTCGCTCGGCGAGGTGTGTGCGCGCGCACACGCGCACAGCTTAGAGGGAACAGTGCTCCACCGCTAGCTGCAGTAGAATCGGGAACCAGGGTTGCCTGGGCCACCGTGGGCGATAAGGATGACCGAGGCTCTGTCCTGGAGAATCTTGACCACCAGAGGCATCGGGAGAAATGCATACAGAAGGCCCACGGACCATGATACCAGAAAAGCATCGGCGGCCACCCTGTGCAGGAGCAGCTGCCTGGAGCAGAAACGGGGCAACTGGTGATTGTCCAAACTCATAAATAGGTCCATCACAGGCCGCCCCCAGGTCCAGAAAAGCCAATTGGCTACGCCGCGGTACAGCTGCCATTCGTGGGGCTGGAGAATCCCAATGAGCCTGTCGGCTAGACAGTTGTCCTGGCCCAGCAGGTAGACTGCTCGGAGATGAATGCCATGCCAGGCTGTGAACGAGCACAGGTCCAGGGTTTCCTGACAGAGGGGACAGGACCTCATACCACCCTGTTTGCTCATAAAGAACATGGTCACCTGGTTGTCTGTCTGCACCAAGACAGGTTCGTGGACCAGGAGCTGCCTGAAAACGTCTAGGGCTAGGCAGATGGCACTGAGTTCCAAGAAATTGATTTGTTGGGTCCTCTCACTCGGGGACCATACTCCCTGAATACAAAAACCCTGGCAATGGGCCCCCCAGCCCAGCAGGGATGCATTTGTGGTAAGAATCCTCGTGTGTAGAGGAGCCTGGAAAGGTATTCCCGCCTCCAAGTGAAGCGGCTGGAGCCACCAGGCCAGGGACCATACCAGACGCCTGGACACTTTAACCCTGTCCCGGAGGCACCCCGTGGCCTGAGACCACTGGTCTCTGAAACACCATTGAGCGGTCCGTATGTGGAGGTGGGCATCCAGGGTCACATGGACTGTGGAAGCCATGTGCCCGAGGAGGAGCAGGAATTGTCTTGTTGACACTACAGACCTGCAACTCACTTGTCCTGCCAGAGCCATAAGCCTGCTTGCCCTGTCTGCAGGCAGATAGGTCTTCACCTGAAGGGGGGCCAATTCTGGTCCCAATGAACTCCAGCTGTTGAGTCGGAATGAGGCTGGACTTGGAGTAGTTGATTACGAACTCTAGGTGTTGCAGCACCTGAATGGTGCGAGTTGTGGCCTGGTGGACCTCGATGGCTGAAATACCTCTGATGAGCCAGTCATCGAGACAGGGGAAGACAAAGACCCTTTGGAGCCTGAGAAAGGCGGCAACCACTGCCAGGCACTTTGTGAACACCTTGGGGGCCGAGGCCAGGCCAAAGGGAAGTACCCTGTACTGGTAGTGATTGCTCCCTACCACAAAGCGCAGATATTGCCTGTGACTTGGGTGTATTAGGATGTGTGTATATGCATCTTTTAGGTCTAAGGAGCATAGCCAGTCTCCGTGGAGGAGGTAAGGCAGCAATATTCCAAGAGAGAGCATCTTGAACTTCTCCCTCACCAGGAATTTGTTGAGGTTGTGCAGGTCGAGGATGGGTCTGAGGCCTCCTGTCCTCTTTGGCACCAGAAAGTAACTGGAGTAGAAGTCCCTGCCCTGCGGGTGGTGCGGCACCGGTTCTACCGCCTAATCCTCGAGAAGGCCTGCTAACTCCTTCAGAAGAAGGTCCCAATGAAGGGGAGACCTGAGGGGCTCTCCTGGGAAATAATGAGGAGGCACCTGGGCTAGGTGAAGAAGATAGCCCTCCCAGACCACCTGTAAGGCCCAGGCATCAGTGGTAATGGCTGTCCACCTGTGGGCATACAAAGCAAGTCGGCCTCCTGTGGTCTGCCTGGCTCCTGTTGGAAGAGGAGCCATGCTGCAGGAGTCAAAAGCCACTCTGAGGTTGGGTCGGAGCCAGTGACTGGGGTTTGGGGGCTTTCTGCTTACACGGGCCATGCCCCTGTCCCTTGGCCTGCTGCCCCAGTTGGGGAGCCAGGGAGGCCTGATAATGGGGGTAACTTCGGCAAGCAGTACCCTTCCTCGGGGGCCAAGCCCTTCTTGCGAGAAGGGGCAGAGGTATTCTTGGAGAGCCGTGTCCTCGTCATGTACTCGGTCTCCAGCTCTGCGGCTTTGTCAGTCATGGGTTTGCCAAAGAGATTCTCCCCTTGGCATGGGACATTGACCAACTTGTCCTGAACCCATTGTTCGAGGTCCGACGACTGCAGCCAAGCCAGGCGGTGTGCACCGATGCCAGCCGTAGCTACCCGGGCTGCCGATTCAAACCCGTTATAGGCCGCCCGAGACATAAACTTCGAGCACTCACGGATGGCCCCTGAAGCGCTGCAAAGGCTCCTCAGAGAGACCAGCCGAGAACCTGGCGAGTTCCTTTGCCAGGTCTCTCAGGTACATGCCCATGTACAGCTGGTATGCCTGGATCCGACAATTCAGCATTGCACCCTGGAAGCACTTCCTGTCAAGGGCATCCAAGTTGGGGGCCTCCCTGCCGGGAGGCACTGAGGAGTACGTCTTCTGGCTCTTCAGTCTGCGCATGGCCGATTCCACAACCATGGAGTTGTGCGGCAGTTGTGACTTTTGAAACCCAGGGCTCCGGCGAACTCGATACATTGAGTCGAGCCGTTTGCTGATCACCGGTGCTGACGCAGGTGTCTTCCACATACGGAGCAGTAGTTGTTCCAGGATCGGAGGCATGGGTACAATAACGGCCTCCTGAGGGGGGGCCTCATACTACAGGATGTCGAGCTTGTCAGCTTGAGGATCCTCCTCGGACTCCGTGGGGAACGCCAAAGCCTTGGACATGTCCCGCACGAAGTCCAAGAACCTCATATCCTCCAGAGGGGACATTCTCCGAGGCTCGGAAGGGATATCCCTATGTCGGCGGGTATCCGGAGACTCCTCGTCTTCGGTTTCCCATGCTGACGCCTCCAAGGAGGAATCGAGGGGCTCGTCAGGCATCGAGGGCCCCGGCACTGACCGCCTCAATGCCGGGAGGCTCAGGGTGACGACCTCGGTCCCGAACGGGATGCCAAGTGAGACCTCGACCGAGGATCGACTCGAGCCCGAAAAGCTTTGAGGATCGGCTGGGCCTCTGGGGTTGACTTTGACATCGAGGGCCCGGTGGTTGGGGCAGAGGAACCCTGCTGCTGCTCCATGAAGGCAGTGAAACTGCGCTCCAAAGCCACCATTCTGGACTCGAGTCCGGAAGGCTCCACAGCCACTGGCTCGGGCCCCAACACAGTCGGGCCCGATGCCGGTTCCCCCGGAGGGGAGTCCTCAACAAGGACAGTCGGTACTTGCCTCGGCTGATCCGTTTCCCAACGAGGAACCCCTGCCGGGCGCTCCTTCTCCAAAGATCCGGGCTGGCGCTCTGGGCTCCGCGATAGGCCCCGGAAGGAGCAGTGACGTTCGGAGCCATCCAGAGACGCTGCCTTCAAGGATTTCTTCTCCCTCTTGTATTCCCTTGAGGAGGACCCCTCCTGAGGAACCTCGACGCTGCTCGGGCTCAGAATGTTCCCCCCGAGACGTGGAGGCCTCGGATGAGGTCCGGGCTCTTGGAAGCATGGGGGACTCAGAAAAAAAATCCTATCATGCTGCTGCTGGCAGCTCTTTGGGCCTTGGAGGACATTTTCCTACACGGGCCACAGACCATCAGGTCGTGGTCGGGACCGAGGCATTGGAGGCAGCAGTCGTGCGTATCGGTGAGGGACATCAGTTTCACGTACTGATCGCATTTCTTAAACCCGCTGGTAGCCATCAGGGGAAAAAGAGCCCCTGTAAGGTCGAAGACCCGGGATGCCAGTGAAAAGAAAAAAGGCGCGAACGCCACAAGTCAAAACTGACAAAAAACAAAAAGAGAGAGGGACTCGATACCGGTGTACCGAGCCGAAGGCGGGAAGAGGTACCAATGTCGACCAGTCGAAGGAAACAGGAAAAAAAATCAACTTTTTTCGGGGACACTGTGGACTACGTCTGAAGGGCTCCGTGGAAAAAAGGAGATTGAGCAAGATGGCACCCTTGGGCGAGAAAGGGACCGCGCATGCATGATGGCAACTCCCAAAGGCTTTCTCCGAAAGCTGGGGATTTGCTCAGCACAAGGGCTCCGTCGGTGCCGACATCACCCATATGTGAGGACTGACTTCCTGCTTGTTCCCGGAGAAACAATTTATCATGGGTTCTTTAAGTATTTAAAGGTCTGAATCATATCTCCCCTATCCCTCCTCTCCTCCAAGGTGTACATATTTAGGTCTTCAAGTCTCTTCTCATAAGTCTCAGAAGCCTTATGAGAAGAGGCTTGAAGACCTAAATATGTATACCTTGGAGGATAGGAGAGATAGGGGAGATATGATTCAGACCTTTAAATACTTAAAGATAAATAATGAATGAACAAACCTCTTCCAAAGACAGGGAAGCTGTAAAACTAGAGGGCACAACATGAAGCTGCAAGGGGGTAAATTGAAAGGCAACGTCAGGAAATACTTTTTCACTGAAAGGGTGGTGGATGCTTGGAATGCCCTCCTGATGGAAGTGGTGGGGCAAATACGGTGACGGAATTCAAAATGGCATGGGACAGACACAGAGGATCCCTTTACAGCAACAGGATAAAATCAAAATAAACGTCTACTGCTAATGCTCATTGTAATACTTGCAGTGTACCAAAGACAGCTTCCTTCTGGAGTTCATAAGATGTAACATGTATAGGCAACTTGTTAAGGTGCAATTGGAAATAATTCTTAATCAGGCCTGTGGCTCCCAATACAATGGGAAATATTCCTGTAACTTTTTGCCACATTTTCTGGGTCTCTGACTGAATTTCATGGCATTTCTCCCTCTCCACACGATTCATAGAATAATCGCTTGGAACCAACATCTCTAGTGTACAATAAGGAACTTTATAAATTTCTCAGGTACTAGGGATGTAAATAGAAACATTTTTTTACTTTTTTCATGTCATTTTTGCAATTTTTCCCCAATCTTTGTATATTTTTTCAGTTTCACACATTTGTATTAGTACAAACTTTGAATATGCCTCAGAACTTTCTTAACAAGTGCTAACTGACTTAATACACACAAAATCATAGGTTGATGTGCATTAAACCAGTTTAGTGGGCACTACATTTTTAAGACACACTAACAAACGGAGCTCATGCTACCGAATACACAAATCAGGCACATAAAATATTCAAATTTAAAATTATCAGTCACTTTCAAATACAGTCCTTTTTCTCATCTCCCAAGATATGGCAAAGACAAAATCTAGTTCCCCTTTGTCCCACTGTGCAGAGGTAGTGCACAGCCTGCAGAGGAAGAGGGTTCAAGGTCAGTGAACACACAAAATCCCTTACGCAACCGAACACCAAATCCCCCTACCCTAAGCCCTTTTACAGCAAAACTAGTAAAGGTTTGGAGAAGAATGGCCGAAATGATAAAGGGAATGGAACCGTTCCACTTTAGGGAAAGGCTAAATAAGTTAGGGTGGCTCTTCAGCCTGGAGAAGACAAGTGAGAGCAGGCATGATCAGGGGCGGCAGAAGGGCTTTTTCTTTGGTGGGGGGGGGAGGAACTGCCCCAAGATCCGCCCTACTTGGAGTGGAGGAGTGGCCTAGTGGTTGGGGCAAGGTACTTTGGGCCGGAAGGTTGGGGGTTCAAATCCCACTAGAGGACAGCAATCTTGGGCCGGAAGGACTGGGGTTTCTAGTCCCACAGGTGCTCCTTGTGGTCTTGGGCAAGCCACTTAACCCTCCATAGCCCATGTTCCCTGTAAAATAGTTCTCTGTGTGCTGTGCTTTCCTGTCTAATCAATGTGTTTATACCTCAAAAATTTCCTGTCATGATTTGACAATTTCCAATCTGTAATCAAACTGCTGCTGATCGCTGGAAGTAGCGGTATACTAAATAAATAAATAAATAAATACCTTCGCCCCACAGGCAGAATCCCTTCCTGTTCTGCCCACCGTGATACGATCTTCCACGGGCAGACAGAAGGGTCTTTGCCACGATCGTGGCATTTCTTCTGCCTGCGAAGGATGGGATCCCCACGAGCAGGCTGCTGTGTGCCGGCCAAGATCATTGCAAAGATCCTTCCTGTCTGATGCAGACAGGAAGAGTCTTTGCAATCATCGTGGCTAGCAGGCAGAAGAAGAGGAGAATCTGCAATCGCAGCAAAGACCCTTCTTGTCTGCATGCGGGGGATCTGATCCCTGCGAGCAGCCTGCTGCCTGCCATGCTGCGATTTTTGGTGGGACATGATAGAGGCTTAAAAATCATGCGTGGGATAGAACGGATAAATATATTGAAATTAGACGTACCTGCTAATTGTGGTTCCGTGAGGAACTCCAATCCAGACCTGCACCTCTGGGTAGTGCTCCTCTCACAGCAACTTGGAGGATGAGCACGTCATCTTTTGATGACCCCTTATACTTTATACAGCTGGCACCGCCCACCAGCCCCAGTAACCTATTGACAAAGCAGGCTCACAAGGAGCAACAAATAAGTCATAAAACGAGTAACAACAATTGCTATCTAAATAACCTAGATTCCTCCATTACCTGGGAATAAATCCCCCATCCCCCCCAGTAATATGAGGCCTACCTTTGGGGTGCTTGAAACGCCGTGCATCCTGGCGTGTAAGGCCGACAGATCTTCTGGTCGGTCCCCCCTAACGCCGACCCTCCCCCTATGTCCTGACCCTCTGGCCACTGCTTCCTCGTGAACCAGCTTCAGGTCCGGCACAATACGCAGAAAATCTTAAACATACTCTGGGGAGCAATCCGGGACTGTACTAGAGTTCCTCAAAGAACCACAATTAGCAGCTAAGTCTTATTTCTATTTCCTTATCATCTCTCCAGCACAGTCCCGCACTTCTGGGATGCAACAGAGCAGTTAGACTAACGGGAGGGACCTGCTGAACCGGCCTGAAGCATTGCCATTCCGAAACAAGCTTTGGAGCACCAGGGCCACTGCGCACAACTCCAAGCAGTTGATCAACCAACTGGCCTCCTGTGGGCTCCATTGTCCCTGCGCAAAACGCCCTTCGCAATGAGCTCCCCATCCTGACAGACTGGCATCAGACATTAACAATATACAGCTTGGCGATTCGAGGGGCATGCCCCCCTCCAGGTTTCCTGGGAGAAGCCACCACCAGAAGCCCACTTCGTCCTCTGCGGACAGGGGAGCAACATGGATAAAGGCTGCGTCTGGTGCGACCACCGGCGCAGCAGGGTTCCCTGCAAAGGCCGCATGTGTGCTCTTGCCCAAGGGACATGATCGAGTGCGGCTGCCATCGTCCCAAGAACCTGTAGTTAATGACAGGCCGATGGCGCTGCCATCTTCAGAAACTGGTGTACCAAGCGCCACAGCCCCTACGCATGGTGCTCTGGAAGGAAAGCCTTTCTCACCCTGGTGTCGAAACATGCTCTCAAATACTCCAGCTCCTGGTACTAACTGACTCTTGACCTCATTGACCACCCAACCGAGACTTTGAAGCAACTACCCCACCCACTTCGTCACGCTTTCGCTTTCGTCCCTGGACTTTGCCCTGATCAGCCAGTCGTTGAGGTACGGGTGTACGAGAACTCCTTCCTTGCAGATCGCCACCACCACCATGACCTTAGTGAATGTGCACGGGGCCATTGCCAGGCCAAACGGCAAAGCTCGAAACTGGAAGTGACCCATCGGCATCGCGAAGTGGAGAAACAGCTGATGTTCTGGTTGGATGGGAATGTGCAGATACACCTCTATGAGATCGAGGAATATCAGAAATTCCCTGCTTCTCATCGCTACTATGACAGATTGCAGCGTTTCCATATGAAAATGCAAGACCCGCAGACAACGGTTCACTCTCTTGAGATCGAGACTCAGGCGAAAGGAGCCCCTCTTTTTGGGCACCACAAAATAAATGGGGTACCGACTGAAACCGTACTGGTCTCAGGGCACTGGCACCATCGCTCTTAACTGCAGAAGCCACGTCAAGATGTCTCTTACCACCTCCTCTTTACCTGGTGCCTTGCCGGGAGACAGAACAAAAGAATGGCCTACAAGACAAACCCACTCGAGAGCATAGCCCTCCCGAATGAGCTCCAGGACCTACTGATCCAATATGATCTGGGCCCAGGCGGGATAGAAACCCTGCAACCAACCTCCCATGGGTTGCACCCCCGGGGCCCCCCTCACTTCATGTGCTTTCTGGGGCCCTGAGGCCGAGGCAGCGCTGAACCCCGGCCCACCCCTCAAAAGCCACAAAACTCCTGTCCCCTAGAAGGGAATCTATGGAGTATGGAGTAAAGCGGGCTGCCCGAAAGCACTTGAAGTCTCACGGCTGCCCCTTACCTGCTGACGAAGCATGGCTCTGCTTCGGCTTATCCTTGGGCAAGCGACCTCCCTTGGACTCATCCAAGTTCTTAAACAACTTGTCCAGATCCGCTGCAAACAGTAGCTTCACTTTGAAGGGGAGCTTACTAAGGTGGGCTTTAGAGGAACTGTTCGCTACCCAGTTCCGCCGCTACTATTGAGGCCATGCTTTTAGACAGTCCTCTAATGCAGGGATGGGCAATTCCGGCCCTCGTGCACCACAATCCAGCCTGGTTTTCATGATGGCCCTAATGAATATTCATGGACCTATTTCCATACAATGGAAGGCAGTGGATGCAAATAGATTTTTATTTATTTTATTTATTTATTTCCAGTCTCTTTTATACCGCGCTATTCAACATCAGTGCGGTTTACAATAAACAAAGAACTACACATTTCCTAGGGTACTCTGTTTACAATGAACAGGTGTTAAAACTTGGATAACATAGGGTAACTATATACAATCGTGCAACAGAGTTAGATCTCATGAATATTCATTAGGGACATCATGAAAACCAAGCTGGATTGTGGTGCATGAGGGCCAGAATTGCCCACCCACTCCAATTTGGCTGCCTCCCCCGAAAGATCCTCCATTGGCTCCCCTGACTGCTGAACCATCTGCGACCAGTGGAGGCAGGCTCTTCCAGAGGTTCCCAATGTCGGTCCTCGGGGAACCCCAGGCCAGGTTTTCAGAGTATCCACAATGAATATGCATGAGATAGATCTGCATACAATGGAAGCAGTGCATGCAGATCTATCTCATGCATAGTCATTGTGGGTACTCTGAAAACCTGACTGGCCTGAGGTTCCCTGAGGACTGGGTTGGGAACCACTCTAGCCACCCAGGCCCCGCATATGGAGGCCTGTGGGGAAAGGGCGTTGATATCAAAGGCCTGTTTCAATAAGGTGTCCAATTTCCTGTCCTGGCCAGTGGCCATCCTTGAGGGCTGCACCGCGCTCCACTGGAATCATCATCATCTTTTTGGTGACTGCTGACATGGCCGCATCCACCCTCAGTGAGCGGAGCAGCTCTCGCTCCTGTTCTGGCAGCAGATACAGACATGCCATAGAACACACCCCTCTGAGGCTCTCTTCCGGCAGATCTCATTCATCCTGGATCATCTGACTTACTACTCTATGCACCGAAAAAACTCTTTGCGGCTTCTGGGCTGCCTGCAATAGTGGATCCTCCAGCTCTTCCTCTGCCGCTGGTAGGTTAGCGGGCATATTAAGAGCCTTCAAGAACTCCCCAATGAGTGCTGGCAACTCTTCCCAACGGAAGACTCGCACAATTCGCTACTGATCTTCCTGCTCTGGGATCTCACCTTCATCCAACTCTTCACTCTGCCAATCAAGCTCCATGTCCATGTCTTTGTCGTCCGGCTCTTCTGACAAAGGAGACTGTTCCTGCCGCTCCTCTGCGGACCTAGACCTCTTAGTTGTTACATCCATCTCGCTTTCTCTCATGTCAACTCTCCTCTTAGTGCCGCGCTCCGGTACGGGGGCATATCTGCCCCTGCCCCCCCCCCCCTCCCCTGTTAGTTCAAGCAAAACGCCTTGTGCAGAAATAGGACAAACTCCAGCGAAAAATCCCCCAGAATCCCCACCACTATTGGGCTCTGTGCTGTACAGGGTCCTGGAATAGCCACCAGCCCCGACGCTGGCTCTACTGACGCCCGCTTGGGTCTGTTAGAGCCTTGGTCCTCCTGAGAAGGGAAAGGAGCCCCTTCCTGCCTTGGCTGAGTGTGCAGATGCTACTCCACCAATGTGGCCTCCTGCGTACAGCCTAGGCAAATTCCAGTCTCTGCTACAGCCCCCCAGCAGGTGCCGCAGACCAGGCACAGCAGTCTGGCCAGAATGGTGAGAAACCCTTCTGGTCTCCTTCGCCTGCCTGACCCAAAGCTCTCACTTCACTCCAACCAATTAAAGAAATACCACCAAGTAAATAGAGAAATAAGGAAAAAAGAAATAAAGAAATTAACCAGGCTAGCCTAAACTAACCCCCTATGCTACCTAAAATGAAAGTGAAAGCAAAATCAACTGAAACAAACTTAAAGCCACTTAAACAAACCTAAGAAGCTTAACCCAACAAAAACTACCAGCACTCCTGTCTCCCCACCTTCCACACAACAGTGGGGGAAAGGAAAATCACCACCAAACATTCCCCCTCAGCAGAGAACGGAACACCCATAGTGAGCTGCCTTCCACGCTGGGCTGCCAAAATAAAAAACGGCGCTCTTTCCTTCCTGCGTGCCTCAGCTCACCCAGCCATGCGGTTACAGGCCATGCGGCCCCAGCACAGGGATCTCACCTTCCTCCTCTAAGACTTGCCACTGTAACATCCGGGGCCCCAGAGCACCTAACACGAGCACCAGGTGAGCTAGCTTCAGCATTGGGGACAAATGTAATGCCAGAAAGGAGATTTCACTCGCACTCAGCCAACCTGCTCTGGCTTCGGCGTGGTGGGGGCTGCCCAGGAGCTCTCTGCCGGTTCTGCTCTCTCTCTCTGCGTGACGGCTCCTCACCTGGGGTCGGATGAGGAGCCCCAAAAAAAAGGCTGTCACCCCTCAACAACCTGAAACACCTGGGGGGGGAGAGGGGGAGGGTGGATCTTCCGATGCCTGTTGACTGGCTTCACTGTTCTTTTTTTTTCTTTTTTTAAAGAAATAAGAGGCTTGCTAACCCCAAATACAAATCAAACAACAATCTGAGTAACTAAAGTCCTTATTTGCTCCTACAGTGAGCCCTGCACCCTGGCTCACCACCTCTCCAGCAGCTTGGAGACTGAGCATACTGGGGCTGGTGTGCAGTGCCAGCTGTATAAGTACGAAGGGTCATCAAAAGATGATATGCTCAGTCTCCAAGCTGCTGTGAGAGGAGCACTACCAGAGGTGCGGGACTGGACTGGAGGGACGATAAGGAAGGAACAGTTATCCTTTAAAATAGTACTAGGACTAGGGGAGACACTCCATGAAGCTAA
Source organism: Ichthyophis bannanicus (assembly GCA_033557465.1). Lineage (NCBI taxonomy): Eukaryota > Metazoa > Chordata > Amphibia > Gymnophiona > Ichthyophiidae > Ichthyophis > Ichthyophis bannanicus. The sequence goes on along the minus strand of CM066032.1, from coordinate 100,031,946 downwards.
CAAGTAGCACTTTTAAAAACATTCAGTGCACAGTTAAAGTGTGGAATTTTCTGCCGGAAGAGGTAAAAGCAAGAAAAGGGTTTAGATAAGCTTCTGTTGAAAAATTCATAAACCATTAGTAGCCATGTAGACTTGAGAAAGCCACTGCTTATCCCCAGATACAAGCAAGAAAAATACCAGGCACTTGTGACCTCGACTGGTCACTGTCAAACACAGGATGCTGGCAGTGATGGGCCTCTGGCCTGGCCCCGCCTGGAATTTCTTATGTTCTCATCTGCAACAGCCAGAGAATCACAGGAAACTGCAGGCCCTGGTTACAGCACTCATCAGCTGTTCAGCCCCCTGCCCCTCTACAACATCCGTCTGTAGCATGCTCATTTTAAAGTGAAGTCTTGCAGTGTTTGTTAAAACCTTCACAGCATGAAGAAAAATCACGACAGATCCAAACTCTGGTTCTGATTGAGCTGGAAGTGGAAAGAAGCAGGAGGAAACTGCCAGGCCCAATTTAAAAAAACAAACAAAAACAAATCAGGGGTGACCTGCACGGCGGCAGGTGCACTTACTCTTGCCACCTTGCTGGGCAGACTAGATGGACCATACTGGTCTTTATCTGCCGTCATGTACTATGTTACTATGTTACAGCAGCCCTGCTGATTTCTGGATCATTTCTTATAAAGTGTGGTTTGTTTTCTTCTAAGATTCCCTCAGAAAGTTGGTGTGTCCCTGAGACTCTTGGAAGGGAAGGGATTTTGAATTAGGTCATGGCTTTTTTCAGTGGAAGCTCAAGGCAAGGTCTTTGAGTGATCAACCCTAATGTCGTTCGATATGATCGCAATGCTGTGTAGGAATCTTCCATCCATGCTGCAGCTGATAGAGGGAGGGTATACCGCATTCCTTTTTTTTGTCGCTATATCGCATCACCTCCCCCCACCAGAAGCAGCTCTCATTACAATTTTCCACTTTTCCGTCATTCTCTTCTATTCTTTCTCCCCCTGAGGACCCTTCGCATGCTCAGAGTCCAAACCCTTAAATGCAGGGTATGTTTTACTGCAGTCACTGCAAGGGACAATATGTCCAAAGCAAAAACTTGTGCAATGAAAGATTTGTGGAGAATGTTCCAGGGACTTCTGTCAGATTGTTTAAACTAGTCCGTGGAAAGCTCTCATTCCCACAGCAACCTTTGTACGTGTTTTTCTATTTATTTCTTGCCCTTCACTTTAAAATGTTCAAACTGCTTTAGGGTCAGTGTGCAGAACATTAGGACGGTCACATTTATTTAAAAATATTCAAATGTCACCATAGGCATTGGAAAGGGGTAGGCACACGGGCCCTGGCCCCACCAAAAATCACGATGGCAGGCAGCAGGCTGTCTGTGGGGATCCCGTCCCCTGAGGGCAGAAGAAGAGAAGCCGCAAAAATCTTTCCTGTCTGCCTGCAGGAGACTGGATCCCCGCGGACAGAACAGGTAGGGTCTTTGCTTGGTCGCGGCCTGCAGGAATCCTATCCTCCTGTGGGCAGAAGAAGAACAGCTGCGACCCTTCTTGTTCTGCTTGCGGGGATCCAATTTCCCGCGGGCTGAAGAAGAAGGGTCTCTACCCGTGGGGTGGAGCTTAGGACAGAGGGGGGGGGGGGTTGGTACCATCGAGTCCTAACAACCCAGCTGCCTCTGGGTTTTCTTGGCAATGTATCACTGGAAGTAGATTGCCAGCCTTTTCTTCTGAGAAAATGGAGGATAAAGTGACTTGCCTAAGGTCACAAGGAGTGCTCATGGGAATCAAGCCCTTGATCTTCTGGGGACTAGGCAGTTGCTCTAACCACTAGGCTACACCTCCACTCTTGGGCAGAGTTAGGCCCCCCCAAAATAAAAGGGATTCTGCCACCCCATCTTATCAACTATATGCAACCTACAGCTTTTTGTTGTGTGCTGTTGAGTCAATGTCAACACCTCACAACCCTGTGAATAATTGTCTGTGACTGCTAGGTTTTCTTGACAAGGTGAGACTAGAAGTAGATTGCCAGACCTTTCTTCCACACACCTATAGCACCTGATATTCCAAGGTGGCCTCCCATTCAAGTACTAACAGGCCTAACCTGCTTAGCTTCTATTAACAGGCCCACACAGGGTGTGTGGTCATAGTACAGCTCCACATATAGAACATTAAAACAATAATACATTAAAAATAAACCTAGAGAAGTAAACAAAACACATACAATATTACAAATCAAACACAGGAGTAATTTTATAAGGAGTCATATGAAAATATGCACCATCAACATATATAAATCACCTCCCTTCAATGAGTTGCACGCGTGAACGGGCCTTTCGATGTGTACGTCAGCCAGTTAGACCAATGGTACATACTTTCACTGTGGACATTCATAGGGGAAGAGAGTAGGTGAAGTGCAAATCTACATGCATAATTTATAAAAAACTTAAAATTAAATAATTTCATCCTTGATGAAGATGAAATAGAAATAACAGACAACTTTAGACTGCTTGGATATAATCAATAAAGGAACAACAAGCAGTCAAGAAATCTGACGACGCATTGCTCTTGGCAGAAGGTTAGGAAGGATCTAGACAAGATTTTTTTGCAGAGATGTATCTCATCATACAAAGATTCGACTTGAACATGCCATGATATTTTCAATAACATCATATGGATGCAAAAGTTGGACATTGAAGAAGAATGACAGGAAGAAAATGAAGTAATTAGACCTTACCTGCTAATTAGTGTTCCTGAAGGATCTCCAGTCTAGTCCCTTTCTTCTGGGTTGTGCTCCTCTTCTAGCAGCTTGGAGACTGAGAATGTCATTCTTTGATCTCTCAGGATATATAATCACTGGCACCACCCACCAGCTTCAGTATCCTGTTAACAAAGCAGGCCTAACGGAGAGACAACTAAGTAAACATGACTAACTATAAACCTTTAACCAAAAAACTCCCCTCCCCCTCCCAGGAAGGGATGTCCCCACCCTTCCTTCGAAGAGGAGGCTTACCTGACACAAGGCCTTGCCCTATCACCAGCCAAGTCACTTTCAATGGTGATATCAGTACCCTGTAACTGCCTCTTCCACTTCGGCACCGAAACCTGAAGGAAAACTTCTGCCAAGCCAACCATCCATCCAACTTCTTCGGACCGGAAAACCTCTCATCATTCCGGGTGGGATCAGGGACTAGACTGGAGATCCTTCAGGAACACTAATTAGCAGATAACGTCTAATTACGTCTTCCTAAGTGTCTCTCCAGTCTAGTCCCTTTCTTCTGGGATGTAACAGAGCAATTCAAGCATGGGAGGGGCCTGCCAAACCGGACCGAAGTACCACTCTCCCAAAACCAGCATCTGCTGCCGCCTGAACATCCAATCGGTAGTGCTTGGCAAAAGTATGCAAGGAGGACCAAGTAGCCGCCCTACAGATCTCCGAAGGATGAACCAAACTATACTCTGCCCAAGAGGCAGCCTGAGCTCGTGTGGAATGAGCCTGGAAACCCAGCGGAAGCTGTCACGCTCTCAGGAGATAAGTAGAAGCAATGGCCTCCCTGATCAACCTTGAAATTGAAGTTTTGGCCACCGCTTCTCCTCTGCGCGGCCCCCCAAAAAGAACAAACAACCTCTCTGACTTACGGAACCGCCTTCGTACCCTTCAGGTAATGCCTCAATATCCTACGCACATCCAACTTCCGTAAACGTGCGTTACTCTCCTCTTGCCCTAACCCGCTAAAGGACAGGAGAAAAATGATTGATTCACATGGAACGGGGAAACCACCTTGGGCAAGAACGAAGGAATCGTCCTCAAAACCACCTTATCTTTGAAGAAAACAAGAAAGGGCAGGGAACAGGACAATGCTTGCAACTCAGACACCCGCCTGGCCGAACAAATGGCCACCAGAAAAACCGTCTTGAGAGTCAAATCTTTTAAAGAGGCAAGATGCACCGGCTCATAAAGATCTCCTGCCAGGGAATCCAAGACCAGGTTAAGATCCCAAGGCGGGACGGTCACCCTTCTTTGCGGCCTCAAACGTCTCACTGCCTTAAGGAAACAGACCACATCAGAATGCTCGCCTAACAGCTTCCCCAAAACCTTACCTCTGTAACAGGAAATAGCAGCAAGCTGAACTCACAAGGAACTGGCTGCCAGACCTTTCTGAAAACCATCCTGCAAAAACTCCAATACCTCAGGGACGGAAGCTTTTAACGGCCTCTTCTGCCACCCCTCGCACCAATTCTCAAAAATTCGCCAAACTCTCACATATGCTAGGCAGATAGAGTGCTTGCGCACCTTCAGCAAGATTGAGATCACTGCCCTGGAATATCCCTTCTTGAGCAGCCTTGCCCTCTCAATAGCCATGCCGTAAGCGAGAACCGATCCATCTGCAGCATTCTCACCGGATCCTGAGAGAGGAGATCCTCCCTTACTGGTAGACACCACGGCCTGTCCGCCAACAGATACATCAGATTGGCATACAACGGTCTTCTTGGCCAATCCGAAGTTATCAGGACCAATAAGCCCTGATGCACCTTTATCCTTTGCAGAACTCTGCCTATGAGCGCCCATGGAGGAAATACATACAGCAACCCCTCCACGGGCCACCCTTGAACTAGGGCGTCCAGCCCCTCCGACATTCTCTTTCTTCTGCTGAAGAATCGGCTGGCTTTGGCCAACTCCCAGCGCGCCATCAGATCCATGACCAGCGGACCCCACCTGCGTACCACCTGATGGAAGACGTCCTGGCAGAGTACCCACTCGCTGTGATCCACCTTGTACCGGCTGAGATAGTCGGCTGTAACATTTTCCACTCCAGCCACGTGCTGAGCTGACAGGGCCAACAGATGAGCCTCGGCCCACTCTAAGAGGCTTTCCGCTTCTTCTTCCAACAACGGGCTGCTGGTGCCTCCCTGCCTGTTGATGTAAGCTACAGCTGTCACGTTGTCTGAAAGAACTCTGACTGCCCTTCTGCTCACCCAAAACTGGAATGCTTTGAGAGCTAGGTCACCGCCCTCAACTCTAACCTGTTGATGGGCCACTGGGATTCCTGAGCACACCAGAGGCCCTGGGCAAATATCCCCTTGCAGTGGGCTCCCCAGCCGGACAAACTCGCATCCGTCGTTACCAGCACCCACTGCGGAGGTTCGAGGGGCATCCCGTTCTCTAGAGCCCCTGGAGAGAGCCACCACTGAAGAGCCTCCTTGGTTGCTAAGGAACATGGAAGCGTCACTGACAAAGGCAGATGCTGATGAGACCATCGCCGCAGAAGCAACCTCTGTAAGGGATGCATATGGTCCCTGGCCCAGGGAACCAGATCCAATGTCACCGCAATAGTTCCCAGCACCTGCAGGTAGTGCCACGCCGAAGGCGCCTTCCGATCCAAAAACTCTCGTACTAGCCGACGCAGACCTTCCGCTCTCTGGGCTGGCAAGAAGACCTTGCCTGCAACTGTGTTGAATCTTGCTCCTAGATACTCGAGTTCCTGAGAATGGACCAACCTGCTCTTTGCCAGATTGATTACCCACCCCAAGCTTCGGAGGAAGGAGACCACTCTGGCAGTCGCCATCACACTCTCGTCCTTGGACTTGGCCCTGATCAACCAATCATCCAGGTAAGGATGGACCAGGATCCCTTCTTTGCGCAATGCTGCCGCAACCACCACCATCACCTTGGTGAAAGTACGTGGAGCTGTTGCCAGTCCAAACGGAAGCGCTTGGAACTGAAAATGTCCCCCTGGTACCGCGAAACGCAGAAACTGCTGATGAGACTCCCTGATGGGAAGATGCAAATATGCCTCGGTGAGGTTGAGAGATGTTAAGAATTCTCCCTGCCAGACCGCCACTATCACTGACTTCAGAGTTTCCATCCTGAAATGGGGAACCCGCAGGCACCGATTGACTCTTTTTAGGTTCAGAATTGGTCTTAGGGAGCCCTCATTCTTTGGAACTACGAAATAGGTGGAGTGTCAACCTAAACCGCATTGGTCTTTCAGGACCGGGACCACCGCTTTCAAGGCCAACAGCCTTGATAAGGTTTCCTGCACTGCCGCTCGCTTGGCCTGAGACTTGCCCGGTGACTGGACAAAAGAAGGGTGAATTGGTCTTGCAAACTCTAAGGCATAACCATCCCTCACTACCTCCAAGACCCACTGGTCGGATGTAACCCGGGCCCAGGCGGGAAGGAACTGCCGCAACCGACCTCCTACCGGCAGCACTTCAACCCGAGCCCCCGCAGCTTCATTGAGCCTTTCTTTGGGCAGCGGCAGAAGACAAGGCTCCAAAACGTCTTTCTGCTCTCCAAAACCCCCGGAAGCTTTGTCCCCTTGAGGCAAAACGGTCCCTCTGAAAGGAGATCTGCCGAGTCGGACGAAATTTGCGGGACTCCCTCTGCTGAGACCGTAAAGCGACCCTGCTTAGGTCTATCCTCAGGCAGTCTTCCTCCTTTTGACTCTCCTAACTCCTTCACCAACTTGTCCAAATCTTCCCCGAAAAGAAGCTTACCCCTAAAAGGGAGTATACCAAGCCGGGCTTTGGACGAACCGTCCACCACCCAATTGCGAAGCCAAAGGTACCTCTGAGCCGCCACCACAGAGGACATATTTTTGGACAGACTCCTAATAAGATCTATTGACTGTTCGCCAGATAGGCTGCTCCGGACTCTATTTTAGCGGCCTCTCCCTGTGATCCAGCCGAAGACTCCTCAGTCATCCTCAGCTGTTGCAACCACCGCAGGCAAGCCCGGGCCACCCAGGCCCCGCATACTGACGCTTGAAGCGCCAACGCACTAATGTCAAAGGCTTGTTTCAACAGAGCATCCAGCTTCTTGTCTTGGGCATCTTTTAAGGCAGTTCTGCCTTCCACCGGGATCGTAGTCTTTTTAGTTACTGTGGATACTGCCGCGTCCAATCTTGGTGATTTCAACAACTCTTTCTCCGCTTCGGGCAGAGGGTACAAGCGCGACATCGATCGCACGCCCCTCAAACCTGCCTCTAGCTGGTCCCACTCCTCCTGGATCATTTGTCGCACCACCTTGTGGACAGGAAAAACCCTCTGGGGTTTCCTCACCGCCTGGATCAACAGATCTTCCAACTCCTCGTCCTGCTCAGGCGCCCCTGCCATGTTAAGCACCTTCAGGGCCTCTTCAATTAAGGCCGGCAGCTCTTCTCGCCGGAAGACTCTTACAATACTCGCCTGCTCCTCAGGGATCTCTCCCTCCTCGAGCTCCTCTTCCTCCTTGAGCTCCTCTTCCTCCTCTCCCAGCTCTTGCTCGGAAGTCCCCCTCTCCAGAGTTTCCAAATCAGGGGAACGAGGGGCCTCCTCCTCCAGGGATCTGGTTCGCTTGGATGGAACCACTGTCTCCACCAGCGGCCTGGCCTGTGCCTCACACTTTAGAGTGCATCCTCGACTTCCCTGCTGACGCAAACAAAAAGCTTTATGCAACAACAAAACAAATTCCGGGGAAAAACCTTCCTCCAGACCTACCTCTCCTGAGAAGGTCCCTGGTTGTGGCTGAGACTCCACCTGCTGCTCCAAATTTAAAGCTAGAGCAGAACTGTTCCCCAGGAGTCCTTCCAAGGGTTCCGCCGACTCCTGAGAGACTCCGCCACCGGATCTTGAGAGCCGCAAGCCTGCAGCCCCAGCTCAACTGAGGCCGCCTCCATGGCACAGCCCCTACAGACCCCTGCTTCAGAAACCGAACTTTTGCGGGCTCCACAAAGCAGGCACTGAGGCCTAGCTGGCATCTTGGCTCTCCTCTTCCTTTGTTGTTGTTGGGGTTTTGTTTACCCTATAACAGAAAAACTATGGAAGTAGACCTATCCAAGTATATCTATAAATGTATATAATGTATATAAAGAGGGAGGAGTGGCCTAGTGGTTGGGGCAAGGTACTACAGGCCGGAAGGTCGGTGGTTCAAATCCCACTAGAGGACAGCAACCTTGGGCCGGAAGGACTGGGGTTTCTAGTCCAACAGGTGCTCCTTGTGGTCTTGGGCAAGCCACTTAACCCTCCATTGCCCATGTTCCCTGTAAGTATTAGTGTATGTGTCTCATATCCCCTCGTGTTAAATGTATCCCCCAACCGCTTTGACCCGGTGAAAAGCGGGATATAAATGCAGCTAAATAAATAAAATAAATGTATCTCTATCTCTCTCTCTATCAGTGTCTACACTTAAGCCCCAGTTTATCTGAGACTCCAGAAACAAAAATTCCTGCGCCGGGAACACAGCCCCCACAGCCGCTGCACTCTTTCTGCACACAGAGCACACGAAAATAAGCAGCCTTGCTGACGCACTGCCCAAGAGTCTTGCCACCGTGGCATGCTGCCTGCGCACGAAGCTCCTGTCCTGGCTGCCTCAGAACAGGCTCCCCTTAACTCGCAGCCGGTTCCGCTTGTCTCCCCACCGCTCTGAGGTGTCCTGGCAGAAACGGAGGCCTAACGCCTTCCCGCCCTCGTGCTCAGCCGTCTCCCAGGCTTCTGCTACGAGGCAGGAGGCAGCTCAGAGGCTCTGAATCAAAACGAGACATGGCAGAAGAAACCTCGCAAGCCTCTTCTTTTTTTTTTTTTTTTTTCAAAAACGTGTCCCGGGCCAAGGCAAGCCTCCTCCTGGAACGAATCCTTCAAATGGTAAGGGAGAAAGGGGGGGGGGGGGGCAAACGCTCCTACAAACAGAACCCCCCCCCCAAAAAAAAAACCTAAAGGCAAATCAACACCCAACAAAAGAAAATAACAGGGCAACCCAAACTAATCAAACCCCCTGAACTCTAAGGTCTCTCCAGTAAGCCTTCCCTGGCTTAATGCTCCTTCTAGCTGCTTGGAGACTGAGTATACTGAAGCTGGTAGGTGGTGCCAGTGATTATATATCCTGAGGGATCAAAGAATGACGTACTCAGTCTCCAAGCTGCTAGAAGAGGAGCACAACCCAGAAGAAAGGGACTAGACTGGAGAGACGCTTAGGAATAATGCCTTTTAACTATTGTGCTGATGAAGAATACTATGTATACCATGGACTGCCTCAGGAACAAATTAGTCGGTACTAGAGGAGATCAAACCTAAGCTTTCTTTAGAAGCTCAGGTGACAAGACCAACTTCCATGCTTTGGAGACATCATGCGAAGAGAGAGATCATTAGAGAAAGACATCATGCTTGACAAGGCAGAAGGTCAATGCAAAAGAGGAAAGCTAGCAATATGATGGATCGATATAATACCAGCAGCTATGGATGCCACTCTGTCAACAATGAGCCAACTGACTGAAGACCGAACACAGTTTAGGACAACTATCCGGAGGGTCACCATGAGACAGCACCAACTCGGTGGCACTTAAGAACAATAGGTTTGTAACCAATCGCGCCTAGTTTTGCCATGCGTATCCCAACACTTATGCCCCTATTTTATAAAGTGCGTGCATACTTCCTTTTATAAAATAGGTGAGATATACATGCATAAAAATGCACGTTACCTAGATGTGACTTTATTAAATTACCCTCTAAATGTCTGTGTAAATAACCAAGCTTATACCTGCTTACAGAAACAAAGATAACACAGATTAAAGCCAAATTGAAAGGAGCAAAAATATGGAATGCTTCCCAAATTTGTGTGTCATCCTTGCGCAGGGGCCATGCTAATCTTTTCTGTATCATTCAATTCGCTGTATTTATTTGTTTAAAAAAGTTAAAACATTTAAAAAACTCATAGACGCCTCTTATATTATGCTTCCCTGCTAACATGGAGGAAGCCATTCTCTTCAGCAGTAGTGTCACTGTTGACTTGAAGGCACATTTTACAAAGGACGTCTAAGAGCAATTTGGGACATCAACCAGAACTTCTGAAAAAAAAAACCCAGATACGTGTAAGTTCAGGCACGATTTCAGAAACATGGACATGCTTGATATGGACGTCTATGGAGATGTCTACACAGATGCCCCCAGAATAGCATCCCAGAATAGGAACATCTAATAGCCTAGTGCCTAAAGTAGTGTGTTAGGAACAGAATGACCAGGGCTCAAATCCCACTGTGGGCCTTTGTGTTCTTAGGCTAGTTACCTAATTCCCCATCTTCTCTACAGCCTTTGGATGCTTTAAGTCCACAACAAGCACTTTCCCAATGCCTGGTCATGCTTAGAGCAGGATGTGTCTGCAGACAGCTCTGCAATCAAACAAAGACATGCAAGTTTGTAGCACCTCCCAAGACTGATGTCCAGCACACCCCCTTCCTACTTGGATGTCCCCCACACTAGACATCATTTGTAAGATGTGTCCATGTCTTCAGACATTCAAATCACAACTAGAACTTTTAAAATGACCCCCATTGTCTGCAAATTTTAAGTCACAAATTTTTGAATTTTTCTTTCCTTTGTTTTTTTTTTCCCATAAGATCAGGTCCGTGCCTGTAACCCTTGCAAATAATACAGGACATACATCCAAACCATGACCGCCAAGAAACACAGGACAGAGTGGCACAGTGATGTGCTATTAGTGCCAGGGGAAACCCCAACGGAGTTGACTGAGAAGGTCAGTAAAGCTGAAGGGCTCCCTAAGATTTGGCACTAAAGCATAACACGGTTGCTCTAAGATATAGAAAAGGAAATACTCTGCCCTTCCTGAATTCCTTGTAGGTTGTTAATTAATATTTAGCCTGACAGCCTCTCTTTCTCTTGCCCTGATGAAAGGCAATGGCTTCCAGAAACATATCCTTAGATTGCACTGAGCACGGGGAGAGTTTACTGGTTGTGCTAGGATTTAAGAGATTTTATTCCACAAAAGGGGCGCTAAGATAGGAGTAAACATGTACGCTAAAATTAGTCTGCTTCCACCTTAATCCCATGTAACTAAAGGGTAGATATTTAGCAACACTTATTCGGGTGGCAGCTGATATCCACATTGTGCCGCTGAAAATCATCCTCACAGCCTGGGTACTATCTGTAAAGTGCTGGATGGAGTATGGGTAGAGGAAGCCAGTCTCCAGCGTTTTCCGGATAGTGGTGATATTCAGTTTTCTATCCAGATAACTTAGGACAGCAAAAAGACTCTCCCACGTTATCTAGTTTGTCTATCTGGACAGAGGACAGGATATTGCTGCGACACGGATGTATTTGGTGCCAGCCGCTATCCGGATAGCAGCGCTGAATAGCCATATTTTATTTAATTGCCGCAGCCAGCGCTTAACACAAGATCAAGTGTGGCTGCTGAATATTGACCCAGAAGGGATTAGGCATTACTCTGAAATGCAAGGAGGAGCGTTAAAGCTTACAGCATGTAATGTTGCTATTTCCAACACTGCCCAACTATTAGGAGAAACTAGGCGGTTGCCTGGGGGGGGGGCAGCTTCTGAGGGATGGCAAAGAGCACCAGCAGTCAACACAAAAAAAAAAAAAAAAGATCCTGGCAGCCACACAATTAAAAAAGCCATCAGCACATGAATTTACGTTCAGGGAGAGCAGGCACACACATATATACATACAATGAAACATAGAAACATCTTAGCAGGAAAAGACCATATGGTCTATCGAGTCTGCCCTTCCATATCAACTACTATAGTCCCTTTTTTCCTTTAGAGACTTTCTGTGTTGGTCCCATGCTTTCTTGAATTCAGATACTGTCCTCGTCTCTACTACCACCACTGGGAGACTATTCCAGCATCTACCACTCTTTCCGTAAAGAAATATTTCTGCATATTACTCCTGAATCTATCCCCTTTCACCCTCATCTTATGTCCCCTTGTTGCAGAGCTTACTTTTAATCGAAAGAGGCTCTTCTCTGGTGCATTTATGCCATGGAGGTATTTAAACATTTCTATCATATCTCCTCTATCCCGCCTTTCCTCTAACGTACACATATTAAGATCTTTAAGTCTGTCCCCATATGATTTATAACAAAGACTATTGACCATTTTAGTAGCCACCCTCTGCACCAACTCCATCCTGTTTATATCCTTTTGAAGGTGCGGTCTTCAGAATTGCACACAATACTCCAAATGAAGTCATACCCGAGGCTTATACAGTGGCACTATCACCTCTTTTCTTCTGCTGGCCATTCCTCTCCCTATGCACCCAAGCATCCTTCTGGCTTTTGCTGTCACCTTTTCTACCTGTTTAGCCACTTTAAGATCATCAGAAACAATTACACCCAGGTCCTGCTTTTCTTTAGTAGACAGAAGTACTTCACTCCCTACATGCTACCACTCCCTTGGATTTTTGCAGCACAAATGCATGATCCTGCATTTTTTAGCATTAAATCTCAGCTGCCAAATTCTAGACCATTCTTCAAGCTTAGCTAGATCCCTCCACATGTTATCTAGTCCTTCCTGGGTATTTACTCTATTGCAGATTTCCATAGCGTCCCTCCAGTACAGCTGAGACTCTTGGGACTTTTAACTTTAGAAGAAACCTCTGATATCTCTGGGGAGTCAGAAGATCCCCTTGAGGAGCCTTCTGAGCTTAATGCTAAGATTTCTCGAGCAGGATTAGAAGACATAGAGGGTTTGGCAGGAGAAGATCTACGTATTGTTTGGGTCTTTCACCATGAGGAACTTGGGAGTCTCATTGCTCATTCTTTAGAGGCTCTTCATATTCCTTTTGTTTCTCAGGTTCAGGATCCTCTGCTAGAAGATCCCTTGTTGCAAGGTATCCATACCTCAAAATGGCTTTTGGGGGGTGAACTATGGCTCGCCTATATCCCGTGCCTTCAGTGGAAAAGGAACTCTTACGTCTTCCTAAACTGGATTCTTTGGTTTCAGCCGTTACTAAGAAAACCACTATACCAGTTGAAGGCAGAGCCGCTTTGAAAGATCCTCAGGATAAAAGGCTATAAACACTTCTGCGACAGGTGTTTGAGGTGAATGCATTGGCACTGCAAGCCTCACTTTGTGGAGCGTATGTTGCTAGGGCATGCTTTCGTTGGCTACAGGCGTTATCAGGGTCCACTTTAGCAGAGGTGTCGCAGATGCCTGAAGTAGCCAGGTTGGAGACAGGGTTCGCATATCTGGCTGATGCCCATTATGATTTGGTAAGGGCTTTAGCCAATAGTATGGCTTCGGCAGTGGCAGCTCGTTGTTTGCTCTGGTTGTGCAAGTGGTCAGTGGATATTTCAGTAGGCTTCCTTTTCGAGGAAAGCGCCTCTTTGGGGAAGCACTGGAAAATTTTGTGAAAGATTTAAGAGAATCGAAGTCAGCAAGACTTCCAGAGGATAGGCTTAAGGTGTCAAAATTGTCAATGCCTTCAAAATCTCAATTGAGGGATTTTAGGGGTTACAGAGCTACTAGGTTTGCTCCCTATCAAAGATCCAGAAACTCGCCGAGGGGGTCAGCCCTTTTGTGGTGGAAGAGAGGGAGGTGGTGGAGCCTTTTCAGGCCCAGGTCCTGGTCCGAAGAAAGCGCAATGAGATCCAGCAGGCTCAGGTAGAGGTGTTTCCGATAGGCTGCCATCTTTGACTGCCTGGATCCAAACTACGTCAGATCAATGGGTTCTCAAAGAAATTCATGAAGGTTATGCTTTGGAGTTTGCAGAACCTCTCAGGGAAGTTTTTATTCTTTCTCCCTGCAAGGCTTCAATAAACAGAGCAGCAGTCGAAGAAACTCTGTCATCTTCTGCAGGTCTAAATGGTAGTTCCTATACCACTAGAGCAGTTGCGGTATGGTCGATATTCCATTTACTTTGTAGTACTTAAAAAGGAGGACACCTTTTATCCTGTTTTAGATCTCATGTATGTAAACTGTGCCTTAAGGTTTCCTCATTTTCGCATGGAAATCTTGCATTTGGTAATTGCAATGGTGCAAACAGGGGAGTTACCAGAAGCTTACCTCCATGTTCTAATTTGGGCCAAACATCAGGGCTTCCTTCAATTTGCAGTGCCAATCGGGCAATACCAATTTCAAGCATTACCGTTTGGCCTAGCAACACCCCCTACACATTCACAAACGTTATGGTAGTTGTAGCGGCGGCTCTGCACCAGGAAGAAGTATTAGTGCATCCTTATTTACACGATTGTCTCATCAGAGCAAAATCTATGGGAGAGAGTAGGTCAACAACAAACAAAGTCATGGAATTGTTGCAAGACCTCGGTTGGGTGAACAACAAGATCAAAAGTCATCTCATGCCTTCTCAATCGCTGGTCCATCTGGGAGTGATGTTCAACACCCATCAAGGAATGGTGTTTTTATCACATGAGCGAATGAGCAAGTTACAAAACCAGATTCATCTATTCTTGCGCAGCAGAGCACCCTCAATGTGGTTGTATCTGCAGATACTGGGTTTCATGGCCGTGACATTGGACCTAGTGCCCTGGGCACGAGTACATATGCATCCACTTCAAATAGCGTTATTGTTGCACTGGAGTTCCCAAAGTTCTCCACTGCCGCAAAAACTTATTTGTCCAGTGGAGACACGAGTGAGTCTCAAAATGTGGCTCCGTTCAGAGAAGTTAATGGCAGGCGTGCCATTGGATCCACCAGTGTGGACAATAGTGATGACAGATGCCAATCTCTCAGGTTGGGGAGCTCATTGTCAGGGACAAATAGCCCAAGGGAGTTGGTCGGCAGAACAGAAATCTTGGTCAATCAACCAGTTGGAGATGAGATCGTTTTTTCTGATTTTGCAGACCTTTCAGACTCTCCTCAAAGAAAAGGCAGTAAGAGTTTTTTTGGACAACACAACCATAGTAGCATATATCAATTGCCAGTGTAGCACCCGCAGTCCAATCTTGGCCAAAGAGATTGCTCTCTGACTGCTCTGGGCGGAGCATCATCTTCTAACCATATCGGCGGCACACGTGGCAGGCGTAGAGAATGTCGAGACAGACTTTCTCAGTCATCATCAGCTGGATCCAGAGGAATTGGAGGAGTTGGTGTTTCAAAGTATAGCGCACCAATGGGGAGAACCAATGATGGATTTAACGGCCATGGCCAAAAACACCAAAGCTCACGGTTTTTCAGTCAACGGAAAAAACGGATGTCCAAAGGGCTCGACACATTATCACAACTGTGGCCCAAGAATGTTCTCCTGTATGTGTTTCCTCCATGGCCTCTAAGTGATTGAGTGTTGCAGCGCGTAGAGAAGCACCGGACTGGCCTCACAGGTTTTGTATGCAGATCTCATCAGGCTAAGAACAACATTACCCTGAAGACTGTCAGTCAAGAAGCATCTGCTGTTGCAGGGGCCAATAAACATGAATCAGATTGCTCAATTCTTGCTTGCATTTTGCAAGTTATAGTATTTTATTTCTTACATGTATAAATTAGCGCTCCATCCACGCTCCGCCCTAGCTCCTCCCCTGCGCATACCCACGATGAAAATACGCACCGTTGGTCTAATGCGCATATTGACAGAATAGGGACTGCTTACATTATGCGCATAAGCGGCCAAAATATTTTGATGTTAACACATACATATGCACAGAAATTTAGGTGCGCCTTATAAAATCACCACCAAGACGTTTAATTATGCAGTTTCAGAAGGAGAGTAGAAAGGAAGAATCAGGACTGAAATAGAGTCGGAACGAGAAAACAAAATGTAGATTAAGTGAATCCCTGATGCAAAACTAGAAATGTATAGAGCTTGAAACACAGCACTGTGTCAGAAGGTGACATTATGTTGAATAGCAGTGCTAAGTGAGAGAAGGAAGATTCTAAGCACAAAAAGGTTAAATACTAAAATGAATTATGGGGCCTGTTTACTAAACGGTTGCACTTACCTTGTGATTAGTGGCAAAACTGAGGAAGAGGAGGATGGGGAGTGGTGGAGGGAAAGGAGAGTTTAGAGATCTAGATCAGGGTTGGAGCTCAGAGTAGCAGCAGGGCCGCAGGAGCAAGAGATTTATTGTCACTAATCTTTTAGCACCCTAGGCACACGTGTGTAAATCCAGGCCTGCTCTACACAGACCCTCACCTCAGTCACACATGCAAAACATACAGATCTTCACTAAAAGCAGAAAAAAAGTATTCAGAAATAGGAGTATACCGACCAGGATCGTAGCAAGCTAGAAATGCACCCAGTGTGATTAACGAATTTAGTGCTCCCCTCCACCAAGCCACGTTCAGTAAGTCACTCTTTTTGAGGTTCCTGGAAGCCCAGTGATGATATCAGTGCCCTGTACGGCCACAGCACTCACACAGCCCTCGGTACGGCTGATACTGACAGACACTGCACTGGAAGCCCCAAGAAGCCAAACCTTACATGCAGCACAATCTTGGAGAAACAAACAGCTTAAAGAGTTGACATTAAGTTGCATAACTCGGGGTCTGCTCTATCCACCCTGAAGCAGCTTGCGTCCACAGGAGACAGGCCGCAGACACCTTCGGGCTGCTGGTGCTTGGTGCAATTGAGCAAAGCGCTCCAACGCTTGCTATTCAGGATTCAGGGGACTTGTGCCGTTTGAGGCTGGCTGAAAGTATCTGAGACTCCCAGAGTTCCCAAGTTACCCAGTTCCAGGAGTGACATTTTTTTCCAGTTCTGGTTTTGCAATTTGCATCGCAATGCAGGACGGTATTTGTAGTCCCTGATTTTCCCCATTGGAATCAATGCTGCAGGTCCCATAATGCATCAGGATAAGATTGTCAGAAATCCAGGACTGGCTTAAAATCTCGCTAATGGAACTGAGCAACTCGGCAACTCTGGACCCAAGCCTACTGAGCCCTGTGATATACCTCTCTGTTCAGAATGCACGCAGGCTGCAATTAAACACAAATTACAGAATAGCATCTATCAGCATTCACAGGAAACAAACAGTAAATAGATCTGTAAGATGCACGTTAGTCAGAGAACAGATTTTTTACCTTGAAGAATCGACTAAAGCCACTTGGAATATGTAATTACTACTACTACTGAACATTTGCATAGTGCTACGAGACATACGCAGCGCTGCACAGACACATGTATAAAAGATGGTCCCTGCTCATCAGAGCTTACGATCTAGCCAAGACAGACAACACAGTAGCTGCAGACACGGGATACATCTAGGGGGAATGGTAAGGAAACACAGAGGAGATCAGCTGAGTCAAGATCCGAAAGCAGTGAGTTTTCAGCTTGGATTTGGAAAGGGCCAGAGAAGGCGCCTGGCATACAGACACAGGTAGTTTGTTCCAGGCGTAAGGAGCAGCAAGGTGAAAGGAGCGAAGTCTGGAGTTAGCAATAGAAGAGAAGGGCAGAGATAGAAGCGATTTTCCAGAAGAGCAGAGTTCCCGAGGAGGGGTGTAAGGAGAGATAAGAGAAGAAAGGTAGTGAGGAGCTGCAGAGTGAAAGCACTTATAGGTAGCAGGAGAAGTTTGAACTGGATGCGAAAATGGATAGGGAGCCAATGAAGTGACTTGAGAAGAGGTGTAATATGAGCATGACGAGGCTGGCGGAAGATAAACCATGGAGCAGAGTGTTGAATAGATTGAAGGGGAAAATAAAACAAAGGATATTATAATGCCTCTGTATCGCTCCATGGTACGACCGCACCTTGAATATTGTGTGCAATTCTGGTCACCGTATCTCAAAAAGGACATAGCGTTATTAGAAAAAGTACAGAGAAGAGCCACCAAATTGGTGAAGGGGATGGAAGGCTACTCCTATGAAGAGAGGCTAAGAAGGTTAGGGCTCTTTAACCTGGAAAAGAGACGGCTGAGGGGAGATATGATAGAGGTCTATAAATTAATGAATGGAGTGGAACGGATAAACGTGGATCAATTGTTTACACTATCAGAATATAGGAAGACTAGGGGACATGTAATGAAGCTACAGGGTAAACTATTTAAGACAAATAAGAGAAAATATTTTTTCACTCAACGTGTAACCAAACTCTGGAATCTGTTACCAGAGGATGTAGTAAGGGCTGTTAGTATAGCTGGGTTTAAAAAAGGTTTGGACAAGTTCCTGGAGGAAAGGTCCATAAACCACTATTAAAAAGGGACCTAGGATATCAATGCTTGACCCAGTACAAGCATTGAGGAACCTGTGTCTTTTGGGGATATTGCTAGGTACGCATGACCTAGATTGGCCACTGTTGGAAACAGAATACTGGGCTTGATGGACCTCGGTCTGACCCAGTATGGCATGTCTTATGTTCTTATGTTCTTATGGGAGAGAGATGATTCAGAGGGAGTTAAACGATTAAACGAGGTGGTTACTGAAAGGCCTCACAGCCTAACTGGGTCCCTGTTGAGTTCTAGATTAAAGAGGTAAAATAGCTATGACGAGTGCCTTCTTGATTTCTGAGCAGAATTATACACGTTACCTCAAAAATCAGTTCTTCATGGACAAACAGGATGAGTCAGCCACACATGAGTGACATCATCCTACTACTACTATTGAGCATTTGTATAGCGCTAGAAGTCATATGCAGCACTGCACAGACATGTAAGAGACAGTCCCTGCTCATCAGAGCTTACAATCTAGCCAAAACAGACAACACAGAAGGTGCATACAGAGATAAAACAAGGGGGAGTGATAAAGAAACAAAGAAATCAGGTGAGTCAAGAACCAAAAGCAGCAGCGAAGAGGTGAGTTTTCTGGATCTGAAAAAGGTCAGAGAAGGTGTCTGGCATACAGACACAGGTAGTTTGTTCCAGGTATCCGATGGTGCCGTGGATGGAATAGCTCTCCAATAGCTCAGGAGAGTCTTAAAGACTCCTCTGAGCATGTGTCGACCACCCTACCACAGTGCTCACCCTCTTCCTACCTCAGTCTATTCTATCCGCCAGGCCATGTGGACGGATCCTGCTCTCCTCTATTTCAATTTTCCTTTCCTTTCCTTGCAATTTTCTTTTGAGTGTCTTGTTTTGGGTTTGTAACCTCCTCCAAGAGGTATCATGGGTGCCACGACCGGTCTCTGTCTCAAGCCAAGATGCACCCTAGCACCGACATACATCTGCGGGACCCACGCTCTAAGGATGCCCCTTGTGAATGCAGACAAGGTGCAGCACCAACAGAGCCATGGCCCCCCTCCTCGGGCAGGCCATGCGCTCTTGCTGCTGCCGCCGCTGCTCGACCTCTGGGGATCCCCATGCCGAGCCTCTGATTGCGCAGGCGGGTCTTCACCAGTACTCCACCTCCATGCTCCCCAGAGCATGCTGGAAACACACCGTGACAAGGGGCAAGCCAAAGCATGGGATGTGCTTGAAAAGGCCTCCATCCTCGGCCCAGCTCACCAGTAGGACCCTTGGAGCACCCCAGTGCCATCACCTCTGTTGTTCTCCCAGCGTCGATGTACACAGGGCGTTCCTCCCTTCTCCCGGTGCTGATCCACACAGCATGAGCAGTATGGCACTAGAACTTCAGGTTCCTTCTTTTCTCAGCGCCGATTGACACGATGCAGACCACATGTGTACCCTGGAAATGTCAGAATAGATCGAGAGCTCGGGGGACTTCCTTTGGGGGCTGATGTTGTGCATAACTGTATATGCTTGTTTTTCCTGCAGGTAAAAGAAGGTACTGATGGCTCTTGGAGTATGTGTAGCTGTCATGCTGCCTTAGGCAACCACCCAGTCTTGCCTAATGATTGGGCCAGCCATGAGCTCAAGTGAGAGATGCAGTCAGGTAGTGTTTCATAGGGTGGAAGAAGGATTAGGGGCTCCAGTCTGGCAGTGCTCAACCACACCTCCCTGTAAAGAGGGTAGAAGGGGGTAAGTGACTTTCCCAAGGTCAGAAGCAGCAGCTGCGGGAATTGAACTGTGGTTTCTTTGAGTCTCTGCCCCTGTAGGAGTGCTAGCCCTCTGAGCCTACCAACCTGGGACCACAAATCAGATGGCCTGCCTTGGAGATCTTCTGAGCCAGTTATTGCATGCCAAAGACACCCATGCTCACTGCTATGTGCACACTGCACCCCAAATACCCAGTCTCCACCCCAATCTGCGCTAAGCAGGTAGCACAGGATTTTTACTGTGGCTGTATTTTTAGCATTTTTTAAAAGCTACTGTGAAGCAGAAGAGTAGCCTAATGGTTAGTGCACTGGCTTGGTAGACAAGAGACCAGGGTTCAAGTCCCACTAGTACTCCTTGTTACCTTGGGCAAGTCACTTAACTCTCCACTGCCTTGGAAGAAAGGTCTGGCAATCTACTTCCGGTCACACTGCTAAGAAAGCCCAGGAGCTGCTGGGTTGCCAGGAGTCAGCATTGACTCAAAGGCACACACTGCATTTAACAAAGTTACTGCAGTGCACTTAGCATGCAGTAAACCTCATACTAACCATTAGTGCAGTTCAGATAATGTGCATTTTAGCAATAACCCACAGTAACTGTTACCAAGAGGTAAAAGCAGGCAGTGTGGTAAAAATCCCACATGAACTGCCTAATGTGCAAAGGGGTGAGTTGTGGGCAGAGAGCGGGCGTGGCCTGCACATTGTGGTTCGTGCAGATACTGTAGCATGAGTGCATTGAACACCACCTCATTAAATGCACCCGCGCTAATTGCAAATGAACTTAACATGCGCTAAGGCACTTTTCTGAATGGTAAGTGCAGGAGACAAGCTGAGCACACTCCTGACAGTTGCCACGTGCTTTCGCACTCCCTGTACGTTGGGATTTTCCGGTAACATGCAGTAAGTGCAAAAACTTACCACATTTTAGTAAAGGGCCCCTATGATTGCTACTGCCCAGAAGCCCTCCAACTAATACCTCTAACACCACATCGTGTGTTGCAGTAAAGATGTGATTAACAATAATCCTTCCCATTTATTTATTGACATACGTAATTGCCGTTCCAAATAGCACAAAACAGTGTAGAGAAACAGTCATCATTTCCATGAATAAATACAGTAACAAGCCAAGAACACACATGGCGCAGGACCCTCAAATTAACACAGAGGCATGGTTACTAAAGCGCTTTAGGCTTTTGCAGCGAATGCAGAATTTTTATGCAAATTGCGCTGCATTAGCTGCAAACATGGTGCGCTATCTGTTAGGGGTGGGCAGAGATTTCCCCAGCAGAAACTGCAGAGAGCATGACCCGGCAGCGCCCCAGATGCATAGAACACCATCCACCTGCGCTATCTGCAACTTTAATGGCGACAAATACACAATACACAAATGGAAATGGAGTAAATACGACCCGATTCACTGATTTGTTTGAATATCTTGCAAAACTGAAAGTGGACAAAGCAGTGGGACCGGATGGGATACATCCCAGGATATTGAAAGATCTCAGACAGGTTCTCGCAGGGACTTTAAAGGATGTTTTTACTAGATCCTTGCAGACAGGAGAAGTTCCTCAGGACTGGAGAAGGGCGGATGTGGTACCTCTTCATAAAAATGGTAATAGGGAAGAAGTGACAAACTACAGGCCAGTAAGCCTTACCTCGGTGGCGGGAATAGTAATGGAGGCGCTCCTGAAAGAGAGAATTGTGCACTTTCTCAAAACCAACAGGTTGCATGATCCGAGGCAACATGGTTTTACCAAAGGATGATCATGCCAAACAAATCTGATTGAGTTCTTGGACTGGGTAACCAGAAAACTAGATCAAGGGCATGCGATGGATGTGATCTACCTAGAATTCAGCAAAGCCTTTGATATTGTTCCTCATAGGAGGCTTATCAATAAACTGACCAGCCTGGGGATGGATCCCAAAGTGGTGAACTGGTTCAGAAATTGGTTGACTGACAGACAGAAGGTGATGGTAAACAGAATTCACTTGGATGCAATGAAGGTGATTAGTGGCATGCCCCAGGGATGGATCCTGGGGCTAGTACTGTTCAATATATTTGTGAGTGATATTGCGGAAGGACTGAATGGAAAAGTCTGTCATTTTGCAGATGACATGAAAATCTGCAGAGTGGACTCCCCTGAGGGAGTGGAGAACATGAGGAAAGATCTGCAAAAGCTGGAAGAATGGTCTAATGCTTGGCAGTTAAGATTTAATGTGAAAAAGTGCAGTGAAGTGTGCTCACTTGGGAAGCAGAAATCCAAGGGAATTGTACATGATAGGGGTCGAGAGGTTGGTGTGCAAGGACCAGGAGAAGGACCTCGGAGTGATTGTTTCTGAGGATCTCAAGGTGGCAAAACAGTGTGACAAGGCAGTGGCAAAAGCCAGAAGGATGCTGGGTTGCATACAGAGAGGAATTACCAGCAGAAAGGAAGAGGTATTAATGCCCTTGTACAAGTCGTTGGTGAGGCCTCACTTGGAATACTGTGTTCAGTTTTGGAGACCATATCTCACAAAGGATATAAAAAGACTGAAAACGGTTCAGAGAAAAGCGACCAAAATTATTTGGAGCCTGCACCAGAAGACATATGAAAAGAGACTCTAAGACCTAATGATACAGACCTTTAAATACTTAAAGAGTATTAATGAGCAAACAAACCTTTTTCAAAGACGGGAAAGCTGTAATACTAGAGGGTATAACATGAAGCTGCAAGGGGGTAAACTGAAAGGCAACGTCAGGAAATACTTTTTCACTGAAAGGGTGGTGGATGCTTGGAATGCCCTCTCGATGGAAGTGGTGGGGGCAAATACAAAATGGCATGTGACAGACACAGTGGATCCCTTTATGGAAACAGGATAAAATCAAAATAAACTTAACTGTCTCTGATATCTCAGCAAGTAGAGGTGACCTGCATGGAGCGGTGGGTTCACCCCTAAACAAAGGCATTGGGAGGGGTAGCCTGCACAGAGCGGCAGGTGCACCTGCTCTTGCCACCTTCCTGGGCAAACTAGATGGACCATACTGGTCTTTATCTGCCATCATATACTATGTTACTATGACCGTGTGCTGTTGATGCCCATAGTAACCATGTGTTGCAGACAAAGCCGCTCTCCGCCTATTTCTTGCCCATTGTGGCAGTTAACGTTGTTTGTACAGATAGCGCATAAAATCGCTGCGCTATCTATTAAAACAGCCGGATAGTGCACACTATCTGCCATGCTAACAGGTCACGCCCCATAGACTCAGCAGAGCAATCAAACAATATTAAAAATAAATCCCCTAAGATCAGCAGTTCTAACTCTCTAATGCCACTGTGAGAAGGCGACTGTACTAAGCAGTACATGTTTTTTGCAGAAAAGGGCCTTTGCGTGTGTAAATGCACTAAACTGCCAGAGTTTTGTTTTTTTGTTATTTTTTATGCTCATAGGACCTATTTCCAAAAAAACTGAAAATCTGGCCCATTGCCATAGTAATCCTTTGTATGTAGTCTGACTGTTTATGCAAACGTTTATTCATAATGAGTTGCCGCGATGGAAAAGCATGCAAGAAATCTCGGAAAACCGATGCATGAACATGGCTTGCCTGCTGTTTTGGGCAAGAAAGGTAACTAAATCTCCAGAAGTATGGTTGTCTTTTTATATGTTAGGAGTCATAGTTAATATTCAAACAATTTTTCTACAAATCTCATTTGCATCCATATAAAAATTGTGTGAGAAGAGCCACTAAACTGCAAAATAATCCCAGGGGTTAGTAATTTAGCCCCAAAGTCTTTACAAGACACCAAAAGGGCTGCAGATTTCTCTCCATGCGAATCTTCTTTTAAAATCAAGTTCCACCAGTCAGAGAAAAATATAGAAAGGAAGAAAAATGGCTCTGAGAAGAGCGAATACAACAAACATCATCAGAATCCCAGCATTGTCTTTGCTTTTGTTTTTTCTGTACTATAACTTTTATGTTCTGTTTTGTTTTGTTTTTCATTGGAACCACTTTCCATATTGCTTTGGCAAGACATGTCCAAATTGCCCTACCAATCCTGTTTCCTGAATCTGAACGAGCAGGAGGGTGCTTCAAATTCACAGCTCAATCCTCTGACAACCAGGATTCAACCATTACCTACGTCTTCATCCGCCTCCTCTCCCTGTTTGCTTCTTTCAGTCCTCCTTTTCTTAGGAGACAGCTTTCCGCTGCCCAAGAGCTGGCAGAGTCTCAACCATGGCAACTGAGTCCTCCTCCTCATCTTCCTACAGAGGCACCCCTCATCCCATTCCCAACCTTCCCACCCCTTTTTTCCTCGTCTAAGACTGAAAGCGAAACAAGCTGCCCTCCTGTTATTAGTTCATAGGTGAAACAGACAGGAAGTCAATGAAGGGATTTGTTCAGGTTAACCTTTTTGACCCAGCAGCTCCTTCAAGCTTGACAGACAGCTTGTACTGAGCACCAGTAGGCCCCCCCCCTCGCCTCCACCCTTCCGTCTCTACTCCCTGCAACCACACAGACAAGGATGAAGCCACCACGGCAGCCACCAGGACACAGACCGCTGTGGGACACACTCTAAGAGCTGGCTCTCCTTCATTGATGCCCTCGTCTGTGGACTCAGAATTCTTACATTGAAAGGCACAAAACTCAGTCATCACCCAGACGTTCCTGACAGGCTTTCTAAGCCCTCTCCCAATACCAGGGCCTAGTCTGTAGATGCTGCTTTTTTTGGGCCTGTAGTCATGAAACTCCCTAGTGCTAATGTCATCCTCACAAGTATGAGAACCTTATTTGTTAAAAGATTTCAATTGCTTTAAATAAACAGCGGCCAGAGCTCTTAGGTCAGACGGAGCACAAAGCAAACAGCCCGCACCTCCGCATCTGCTGTACAGAGCTCTTCTCTTTAGGAGCAAGACTCCCCTTTAAGAAGTCATGATATGCGGGTGAAGACTAAAGGATAAGCTAAGAAAGTATTTGTTCACAGAAAGAATGATGGAATTATGGAACAGCCTCCCAGGGAAAGTGGTGTTGACAGTGTTGAAATTTAAGGAAGCATGGGATACAGGGGATCTTTAACAGTGGGAAGCAAGCTTAAATCCCAGATTCAATTCAGTTTAATTCAATTTATTAGATTTAGCTGGGCTGGGTGATAAAGTCCACAAGTTGGAGGACTTATGGGTGTCTTCCATAGGTTTAAAAGGGCAATTACCAAAATGGTACAATTTTTTGAGAGAGAGGACTTTTACGAAGTTGAATTTTCTTTCAGAGACCTGAGAGGAATTAATGGAAGGGGCCTGGAAAAGAGTGTTTCAGGAGACTGGGAAATGCTTGATTAGTACCTTAGTTGAGGAAAACGTTTATAACATCATTTGTTCATGGTATATGACTACAGTTAAGAAATGTTATGGGACTGGATCGGATAGGTGTTTGTGGGCTTGGGGGTCAGAGGGATCTTTTCTGCTCATTTGGCGACTGCGTCCTAAAGTCGAGAGTTTCTGGTGGTACATGGTAGGCGGGGTGGGACAGGACTTGAAAATATTACTGTTGGGGCGATTTCCAGAAGGTTAGGATGAGAGGAAAAGAGGATGACAAAAATGGGAATTGTGGCAGCAAGGTCCAACCCCAGAAAACAACCACCCATCTTCACACCCTACCCCACCCCACCCCACCCACAATCCAACACCATAAAGAGAATGATTAGCTCTACCACTATGTCCCCTCTCCTGTTTAACGCTGGTATAGACCCCACATTTTACTGATTAAGCCTCTTATAAAATTGTTGAAAACCGACCTATATTATGTAAATAAGCAGTTAGTATAACCCCATGTACAAATTTATACTATACTCTGTGAATAGTTACTTTGTAAATAGTCACCCCAGTTACCTCCAAGTTATCTTGTCCTTGTTCAATGTAAACTCAGCTGTCATGTGACATTGCAGTATGTTTTGTTCAATTGTAAACCACACTGATTTTAATAGCGCGGTATATAAGAAAAGTAAATAAATAAATAAAGGTGTGAAATTACTAGCCACTGGAAATGGTTGGAGGCTCCCATTTTGAAGAAATGGAACTCAATCCCACAAAAGCTCCAGGGTACAAAGGACCTCCTATCATTCCGAAAGGCCCTAAAGACTCATCTATTTACAACATGCTTCTCTGAAGATGTGACATAACACCACTGTACACCTAACTCTGTCCCCTCCCCCACCTTCCCCTTAACCCCTTGTTAATCCCCTCAACCCTTGCCCCTTATACTAAGTTTCTCAAAGTTTGCTACCCTGTTACAATGTACAACGTTCTGTTTGATGTAAACCACTTTGACCATAGGATAAAGCGGTACAGAAAAGCTGCTAAATAAATAAATAACTAATAGAGGAGATGTTTATGACAGATAGAGCTTATGGAAAAGTTAACGGATTTGCGTAATGACCATTTTGATTTGCAACGATGAGTGTGTGAATGGCTGGCTCTTTATTTGGGGTGGCCCAATCAATACAGTGGGAATCTCTATTTGTGGGCTTGTCTTTGGTAACTAGTATAATGGAAAGATCAAAGGGCTGAAGTTAATGATGTCAATCCTGAAGGGAGGGGAAGGAAAGCGAAATGGGGAAGAGTGGCCTGGAGGGGTGCGTTTAGGTGTATGATTTGCGAGGGAGGTTGAAAGTGGGAAAGAAAGTATACTACGGTATTATGGGAGGACAGATAGGTTTGGAAATTAAGTTCACATGTGCATTGATATTGTAAATGTACAATTTACTGGTTGGAGTGAATAAAAACCTAAAGCATAACAATTTATTAGATTTAGCAATCACCTTTCCTAAGGCTCCAGGTGATACACAGGACAGGATAAAAGAATAAAGGCAATGAAATAATAAAATAATAATAAATAAACAAACTAGAAAGAAAACCAGTAAAACAATGCAATATAGTAACATAGTAAATTACTAAAATGCCCCAGCCACTCTGCCCAGTTGAGTGTCGTTATGTACGTATAAAATCTCTCTTACTACCAGTGATTCTTTGTGTTCATCTCATGCTTTTTTGAATTCCATTACTATTTTAGTCTCCTCAGCCTCCACCAGAAGAGCATTCCAGGTCTCCACCACTCTTCCCATGAAATAATATTTATTAATGTTGTTCCTGAATTTCCCCTCTTGGATTTTCACATAAGAACACAAGATTTGCCATACTGCATCAGATAAAGACTCATCAAGTCCAGTATCCTGCTTCCAGCAGTGGCCAATCCAGGTCGCAAGTTGCTGGCAGAATCCCAAACGGTAGACAGATTCCCCAGTCTGCTTTATGGACTTTTCTTCCAGGAACTTGTCGAAACCTTTTTTAAACCAAGCTACACTAATAGCTTTTTACTACATCCTCTGGCAGTGAATTCCAGAGCTTAATTATGTATTGAGTGGAAAAATATTTTCTACGATTAGTCTCAAATGTACTATTTTGTAGTTTCATTGTATGTCCCCAGTCCTTCTACCTTTTGAAAGAGTAAACAACTGATTCACGTTTATTCATTCTACTTTCTTCGTTATTTTATACACCTCAGCCATCTCTGAGAAGAAGACTTCTAATGCTTTAAACCTTTCCTTAGTGTCATCTATAAAGAAAATGGAATTTTTCCTTCCAAACCCTCCACAATATTGCTTATCAAGCTATATAACAAAACAAGCCTTGGATGTCTGAGGCTCTCCACTAATTCCCTCTCTCCTCAAGACTGAATTACATAAAGTACTACCCTATAGTGATTCATGTAATAAATAAATTATACAGATATAACAATAATTTATTTATTTAACTTTTCTTATATACTGCCTTTCATGATATCAAGGTGTTTAACATTGAACAAACTGAAATTACATTGAACAGGGCATTAGAACTTGGAGATAACTATTTTACAGGGAACATGGGCAATGGAGGGTTAAACAGCTTGCCCAAGGCCACAAGGAGCACCTGTGGGACTAGCAACCCCAGTCCTTCTGGCCCAAGGTTGCTGTCTTCTAGTGGGATTTGAACTCCTGACCTTCTGGCCTGAGGTACCTTGCCCCAACCACTAGGCCACTCCTCCCTCCAATAATAAAAAAAAAACCCATAAAAAATCATCATAAAAACATCATAACATAAATAGCAGCACTACAACCATACACTTATACCATGCTCCAAAGCTCTGATAAATCCACATACACTGAACAGCAGGCTTAGAGTTAAAACAAAAAATACTCCACAAACTCCACCCATGAGAACACTGAGAAAACCTCGTGCTCGGTAACCCTTCTAGCTCCTTCCCTCATAGGTTCCTTTACCATATGTCTGAGAAGTCCCTTTAAAAGAAGTCTACAATCTCTCTACCTTTAAGTCTGCCGACAGGATGCTCCTATCCACACCTGGTAAAGTCCCCTACCAACAACATCTCTCCCCATTTCACTGCCACAGGTAGATAAAGGTGAGGCAGTTGTTGTGAAGCCCGATTCCGGTAGGGGCACGTCCAGGCCGTCTGGATGGCCCCAAGCAAGACGAGCCTGTTTGGACGCGATTCTGGACCATGGGAACATAGCCAGAACCAGGCCTGAGGACAGTCCTGCATGCCCCTGCTGTCTTCAGGGACATGATCCCCGCAGGCGCCCCCAACTCTGGTGTTCCTGGCCCTCCTTTTCCCCACCGCCCACCCCAAAGCTGGCCTGCGATGGTCTGGATTGGGCGGTGGGGACCCCCCACACCCGGCCTCAGCCCTGGGGGGGGGGCAGGGGGAATCCCTGGCCCTGCCTGCAGCGCATCCCCATGGGCCCGGCAGCACCTACACGGCTTTGACCTCAATCGGCCCTATACGTGCTGCCAGGCTGGCCCGCCCCAGCTCTGCCCCCTGCCGGTTCTCCCCATCCTAATGCACAGGAAGTACAGGGAGAGCCGGCAAGAAATCGAGCCCTGACAGCTTGAGGGGCTGCACATCCCGCTGGGACATGCTGCCCGCAAACCGCTTTTCTGCATGAGGTCCTCAGTGTATCTGGAGTTTCAGAAGACCTTTGACAAGGTCCCTCAAGAGGGACTCTTGAGGAAATTAAAAGTCATGGGATAGGAGACAGTATACTATTGTAGATTAGGAAATGGTTGAAAGATAGAAAACAGAATAGGGCTAAATGGCCAATTTTTGCAATGGAGAAACATGAATAGTGTTGTACCCCAGAGATCTCTGCTGGGCCCGTTGCCTTTTAACATGTTTATAAATGACCTAGAAAAGGGAATAATGAGTGAGGTGGTCAAATTTGCAGTTAACACCAAATTATTCAAAGTTGTTAAAACACAAGAGAATAGTGAAAAATTGCAAGAGGACCTTGAGAAATTGGGAGAATGGGCATCCAAATTGCAGATGAAATATAGGAGCCCTTTTGCTAAAAGTTAATGCATGTTTATGAAGTTAACACGTGTTAAGTGCCATTGTGCCTACAGAAATAAAAAGACTGTGGGCACTTAATGCACATTAACTTCATTAACACAGGTTAAAACCTTTAGTAAAAGGGCCCCTTAATGTGGTCAAGTGCAAAGTTATGCACTTAGGGAAGAACAACCCAAACTACACAACGCCAGGTTCCACATTAGGAACCCCCACATAGGAAAATGATTTAGGCGTCATCGTGGATAATATGTTGAGACCTTCTGCCCAGTGTGCAGTCGTGGCCAAGAAAGCATAGTTGCACACTTGTACCAGGTGTTCTCCAGGGACAGTAGGAATCAGTCCTCACATATGGGTGACGTTGGCACCAACGGAGCTCGCGCGGAGCATTTTCCCAGCTTTCAAAGAAAGCCTTTGGGAATGCTAACATGCATGCATGGTCCCTTTCCCGCCGAAGGGTGCCATCTTACTCAGTCAGGTGCCATACCTAGAACCCCACCAAGAAGATGGCAAAAATAGACAGCAACTCCAAGAGGAGGAGGGAGGGTTATGAGGACTGATTCCTGCTGTCCCTGGAGAACACCTGTTACAGGTGAGTAACTACGCTTTCTCCAGGAACAAGCAGGAAGTCAGTCCTCACATATGGGACTCCTAGCTACAGGCTACCGAGGACCTGTAGGAAAAATCACGGTAAAGCTGTGAGCAGTCACCAGTGAATCTGAAGGCAAGCCCGAGGACCCCAAGTCCATGGAGGGCCATGTTTCTGGTAACCTGAACAAGAAGGGTCAGAGGGCAGGAGTTGCTTAAACCCCAAACAAATTACAGAGAACCGTTTGGATGAAGGCAGAGTCTCGATGGGACTCCCTCTCCAGGCAATAATGTGCCACAAAGGCATGAGCGGAAGACCAGGTGGCGGCCCGGGGGATGTCCCCCAGTTGCACCGAACGTAGCCTAGCAACCGACGTCACCATCACCCAAACATTGTGTGCCGTGACTCAGCAGTCCAGGGGTATCCCAGCCTGGGCCTGGGCAAAGGCAATGCAGTCTGCCACCCATATGGACGAAGTTTGCTTGGTGACCGCCAGCCCCAAGCAGCTTGGATCACTGGAGACAAAAAGCTGCCCAGTCCTGCGGAGGTCCCGAGTCCACTGCAGGTAGAAGGAAAGGGCTCTCTTGCAGTCCAGGGTATGGAGGACTACCGACACCTGGTCAGTGTGGGGCCTTGGGAAGAAGGAGGGCAGCACTCCCTCCTGGTTGAGGTGGAAATCCGAGACAACCTTTGGGAGGAACTTGGGGTGAATACATAGAACCACCCTGATCCTGTCGAACTTTGTGTATGGCACCTCGGCCATCAGCACCTGGAGTTCACTGACTCTACGGGCAGAGGTGAGAGCCACCAGAAAGGCCACCTTCCAGGACAGGTACTGCAGGGAGCAGGTAGCATGAGCTTGAAGGGCAGCTTAGTTAGCTGTGTCAAGACTACATTTAGGCCCATTCCGCAGGTGGGGGGCAGATGGGGGGCTTGGAGAGGAGCAAGCCTCACATGAAGCAAGAGACAAGAGGTTGCCCTGAGAGGGGTTTGCCCTCGATGGGATGGTGGTTCGCTAAGATGGCACTCAGGTGAACCCTGATCAAGTTAGAGTTTAATCCAGCCTGCGAGAAATGGAATAGGTATTGCAGGACCAAGTTTATAGGGCAGGAGAACGGGTTTGCTCGGTTCTCTGAGCACCAGACCGAGAACTGGCGCCACTTAAAGGCATACGCCCGCCTGGTCGAGTCCTTCCGGGAGGCCAAAAGGATGTCCTCAATCTCCATGGGGAGGTGAAGAGGAACTAAGGGGACCTGCTCAGCAGCCAAGCTATGAGGGACAGAGACGCCAGATTGGGGTGGAGGAGCAGGCCCCTCCTGCGTCAGCAGCCCCAGTGAGCTCCTGAGAGAGACCGGGGACTCTGTCGAGAGATGGAGTAACAGAGGGAACCACGGCTGTCTGGACCACCTTGGAGTCACAAGGATCATCGAAGGCCTTGTCTC
Source organism: Ichthyophis bannanicus (assembly GCA_033557465.1). NCBI lineage: Eukaryota > Metazoa > Chordata > Amphibia > Gymnophiona > Ichthyophiidae > Ichthyophis > Ichthyophis bannanicus. Next base: position 100,000,946 of record CM066032.1, on the reverse strand, counting down.
GCTGGACCTTGAGGAGGGTTCGGGCTATGAGCGGTGTGATAGGGAAGACATACAGCAGGCCCCCTGTCCACAAAAGGAAGGAAGGCGTCTGGAGCCACCCTGCCCGGGTATCTTGCGGTGGTAGCAGCTCACCTCTGTCTACAAGGCACTTTAGGCCACAGAACCAAGGAAGTTGCGTGTTCGCAGGGGTGGCAAAGAGATCCAGGTCTGGGGTTCCCCAGTGCCGAAAGAGCTGCTGAACTGTCTTGGGGCACAGGAACCACTCATGCGGCTGGAGGACTCTGCTCAGTCAGTCTGTCAAGGCGTTGTTCTGGCCAGGGGGATAGGTGGCTCGGAGGGTTATGCCCTGGCTCACCGCAAACGAGCACATCGCCACTGCCTCCTGGCAGAGGCTGTAAGAGCTGGTACCTCCTTGTTTGTTCAAGTAGAATATTGTGACCTGGTTGTCTGTCTGCACAAGCACCACTTGATGCCACAGGCAGTGCCAAAAAGCTTTTAGCGTGAGGAGGACAGCTCGGAGCTCCAGGAGTTTGATCTGCTGCCAACTCTCCTCGTGGGACCAGACCCCTTGGGTGCACAGCTCTTCGCAGTTGGCCCCCCCAGCCCAAGAGGGAAGCATCCATAGTTAAGACTGCCTGGTAGGTTGGGGTCTGGAAGGACATGCCTCATAGCAGGTTCCATGTGTCCTGCTACCAGGTCAGGGACTCCATCAAGCGAGATGTGACTGAGATGGGATCCTGGAGTCGACTGCTGCTCACGGAGGCACCACTGTGCTGCCCGCATTTTGAGATGGACATGATGTGGACCGTGGAGGCCATGTAGCCGAGAAGGCGAAGCATCGACCGTGCTGAGATCGCACGGCGGGTCCGTATGTTGGACGCCAGGAATCAGAGGCAGTCCACCCTGTCCCGGGGAAGGAAGGCCATGGCCTGAAAAATATCCAGGCAAGCCCCTATGAACGCCAGGGATTATACCAGAGTAAGGTGGGATTTCGGATAGTTGACCATGAATCCCAAGTGCTGCAAAAGCCGAACTGTGTGGCCTGTGGCCTGCAGGGCCTCCGAGACCATGTCCCCTTTTATGAGCCAGTCATCTAGATAGGGGTAGACGAAGGTGCCTTGTAGATGGAGGCAGGCTGCTACCACCACAAGACACTTGATGAAGACCCATGGGGCAGAAGCGAGTCCAAAGGGAAGCACTCTGTACTGGTTCCCTCTTACCACGGAGCACGGGTACTGTCTGTGCTTGGGATGGATGAGGATATGGGTATAAGCAACTTGCAAGTCCAAGGAGCATAGCCAATCGTCCTGCTGGAGGTAGGGCAGCAGTGTTCCAAGGGAGAGCATTTTGAACTTCTCCTACACCGGGATCTGTTCAGGCTCCTCAGATCGGGAATGGGCCGGAGACCACCTGTTCTTTCGGGACGAGAAAGTATCGGGAGTAAAACCCCTTTCCTCTGAGGTGTGGTGAGACCGTTTACACCGTCCCATCTTCGAGGAGGCCTGCGAGCTTCTGAGTTAGTAGGGCCTGGTGCAGGGGAAGCCACCGGGGCTCCCCGGGGAAGTAAGGGAGAGGCAAGCAGTCCAGATGGAGGACCCAGGTGTCGGTGGTGATGGATTCGCACCTGAGAGCAAAGTGGATCAGCTTTGCCCCTACCGGCAGCTGGTCGTCCAGCGGTCGAGAGGCTATGCCGGTGATGTCAAAACCCCAAGGCCGGCTGCGCTGGGGCTGGAGGTTGGGTCTTTTGTCCCGGAGGCTTGTGGGGACCATGGGCCATGCTCTTACCCTGACCGCCCTGGGTCAGGGTTGGTGTAGGGTAGGGAGGGTAGCCCCTGTACAGGTGCTCCTTTCTGGCAAAGAAGGGTTTCATGCCCTGCGGTTTCTTCCTGGGGAGGGAGGAGGTCTTCCAAGAAAGCTGAGTATAGGTAACATACTCAGTCTCAATCTCTGCCACTTTATCCTCCATTGGTTTACCAAAGAGCTGCTCCCTGAGGCAAGGGACATCAAGGAGCTTCTCCTGGACCCACTGCTCCAGGTCGGATGATTGGAGCCAAGCTTTCTGGCTGGCGCAGATGCCAGCCACCGCTACTCGGGCAGAAGACTCAAAGCCATCGTATGCCATTCGTAAGAGGTACTTAGAGCACTCCCTGAAGGACTTCGATAGCACTTGAAAGCACCGGAGGTGGTCCCCATCAAGACCGGACGCGAACCCTCTGAGCTCTTTAGTGAGGTCCCAGAGGAACATACCGGTATAGAATTGGTAGACCTGGATGCGGCACAGTAGCATAGAGTATTGGTAAGCTTTCCGCCCGAGGGCATCAAGAGCATGGGACTCTCTGCCTGGAGGGACCGAAGAGTGGGTCTTCGGGCTCTTCTGTTTACGCATGACCGATTCAATGACCATGGATATGTGGGGAAGCTGTGCCTTCCAGAACCCCGGTCCCCGCTGGACCCTCTACATATAGTCCAGGTATTTGCTGATGGTAGGGACAGAAACCGGGGTCTCCCACATACGGAGAAGGAGCCATTTAAGGATAGAGGGAACCGGAACCGTAAGGGTTTCCTTCGATGGTGCCTCATATTGGAGGATATCGAGTTCCTCCACTCAGGACTTCTCCTCTGATTTGGTGGTGAACGCGAGGGCTCACTCCATATCCCGGACAAACTCCAGAAAGGAGGTGTCCTCGGGAGGAGACTGACACCTCTGGGTCAGCAGAGATGGGTCCAAGGGAAGGTCTCAGTGAGACCGAGTCTCTGGTGAGATTCCCCCATTGGATTTCCAGTCCGAATAATGCATGAAGGACTCAGGGTCGGGCATTTCCAGAGGGGTCGGTGACCTGCACCAGGCTCCCGAGGCTGAAGCCTGTCTGGAGTCGTAGGTGCTCCCCGAGATGATCTCATGCCCGAAGAACGGGACGGAGATCGAGATCCTCGCTGAGGACTCTCATGAGGCATCTGGTTCTTGGGGGTCAATGCAGTAGCCTGGGAAGTCCTCGAGGTCGCGGTCCCTGTGGTCTCAAGGCACGTGCTGGCGGGGCCAGGCATCACGCTTGGGCGACCCTTGGTCGGAGTGCCTGTAGGCTCACAAGGGGGCTTGGGGGACTCCAAGAGTTGCAGGGCCATGAAGCGCAAGGCTACCGGGGATACCGGGGTCGAATCTGCCTTATGGAAGATATCATCTAGCTTCTGCCAGTGACTCTGGATGGCCTTAGAGGACATCTTTTTGCAGAGGGAGCATTGCTCCGGATTGTGGTCAGCTCCCAGGCACTGAAGACAACAGTCATGGGTGTCTGTGAGAGACATGTTCTTGGAACAGCAATCGCATTTTTTGAAACCGGAGGCCATCGGGCCAAAAGGACCCCTACGAGGTCGAAGACCCTCAATGCGGCCAGCGGTTAAAAAGGGAGCGAAAGCACAGAAAGGGAAAAGAAGGGAAAAACGGATCCCGAGACCGACAGACAAAACAGTGGTGCTCGAGATGGTGGGAAGGGAACAGGCACTAGTCAGAAAAGACAAAATTGTATTAGAAGAAGAAAAAGCTTTTTCTGGGGATGAGACACAAGTCTGAAGGGCTCCGTGGAAAAAGGGAGACTGAGTAAGATGGCACCCTTGGGCGGGAAGGGGACCACGCATGCATGGTAGCATTCCCAAAGGCTTTCTTTGAAAGCTGGAGAAATGCTCCGCATGGGCTCCGTCGATGCTGACGTCACCCATATGTGAGAACTGACTTCCTGTCTGTTCCTGGAGAAAGCAAATAGAATGCTAAGAATCATAAGGAAAGGAATGGAGAAGAAAACTAAGGATATTATAATGCCTCTGTATCATTCCATGGTGCAACCGCACCTTGAATATTGCGTGCAATTCTAGTTGCCTTATCTTAAAAAGGATATAGTGGAATTAAAGAAGGTACTTAGAAGATACCCTTATGAGGAAAGGCTTAAAGATTAGGGCTCTTCAACTTGGAAAAAAGACGGCTGAGGGGAGATATATTGCTTTTGTTGTTATTATTATTATTATTATTATTATTAAGTGCCGTCAGGTCGGTGCTGACTCATGGAGATCCTCTGAATAGTTGTCCTAAACTGTGTTTTGTCCTCAGTCAGGTGGCTCATTGTTGAGAGTGACATCCATAGTTGCTGTTATTCTATCAATCCATCTCATTGCTGGCCTTTCTCTTCAACCTTGCCAAGCATGATGTCTTTCTCTAATGATCTCTCTCTTCACATGATGTGTCCAAAGTATGAAGTCAAAGTCTTGTCATCAGAGATATGATTGAGGTCTATGAAACAATGAATAGAGTGGAACAGGTAAACGTAGATTGGCTCTTTACTCCTTCACAAAGTAAAAAGACTAGGGGACACGCAATGAAGCTACAATGTAGCACATTTAAGACCAATCGGAGAAAATATTTTCACTCAGCGTGTAAACTCTGAAAGTCATTCCCAGAGGACGTAGTAAAAGTTGTTAGTGTAGCTGGGTTTAAAAGAGGTTTGGACAAGTTCCTGCAGGAAAAGTCCATAAACCATTATTAAAGTGGACTGAATCCACTGCTTACCCCTGGGATAAGAATCATGGAATCTGTCTTAGTTTTTGGGAACCTGACAGTTACTTGTGATCTGGATTGGCCACTGTTGGTGTATTATGGTTTATTTAAAAACGATATATTCTCATAATTATAATCAAAGTGGTTTACAATAAAAATCAAAACACATCAATAAAATATAACGAACAACATAAAACTGATGGGACTGAAAGAGGGAAAGAAGGGGAAGGCAAAATTGGGGGAGGGAGTTAGAAATCGTAGCCACAGGTGAGAGGTCATAAGCCAATTGAAAAAGATGGGTTTTCAGGGCTAAGAAGATTCCAGACACAAGGCTATAGAATACTGGTCTTGATGGGCCTTTGGTCTGACCCAGTATGGTATTTCTTATGTTCTTGCATTTAGTAATACAGAGTCCGATATTCAAAAGCATTTACATGGTTCGCAGACCTGCAGACCATGTAAATGCCACTCTGCAGAATATTCAGCAGCACTACCACGGTGCCACCACTCGGCACCCCAATGTTAACCAGTTCTCATCGGGGCGCTCCGTGGGCATCCTCTGAGGATAACTGCTCAGCCACTGCCAGGTTATCCCTTAGCGGCAACATTTAGGCACAGAAAAGGCTGTCCTAACTTTTGCCGCTGAAGCTAATTGGGTAGTGGCTGAATACTGGCACCGCCGGCTAATTTCCTGCTTCGCCAGCCATCCCGGCCATTCAGTGCCAGCGGCTGGATACGGCCCCTGCACTGAATATCCGGCTTTAGCATTCGGTGGCGATGGCTAGCTATTGTAATTGCATTTGCCGCCACCGCCGAATATCAGGCCCACAGCATATAAGAATGCAAAAAAAAAAGGGAAAGTGGTTCTTTCACTACCATGATAAGCAGGCTCTGTGATGCAACAAAGCCTGTGTTTGGGGAAACAATGTCCATTTGCTCCTTCCTAAAAGTCCCCTGTACGTCAGAAGAAAATGGAAGCATTTGTTCCTTCTCTCTCTTAACTACAGTCCAAGTTAAAGGGGAAGCGTCAGCAGCCGCAGAGCATCACAATAAGAACCCCCTGATTTTTCAGATAGTCTCATCATTTTCTGAAGGAAATGAAAGTTAATGAAACAGTGATGGGAAAGCGGCCACTACCTTAACTGGTATTAATGGAAGCCACTAAAGCAGACCATTCTGTTCATCAGACATCTCCAATTCAGCCCCTTCCACCTCCCTCTCCTCAGAACTGTCAAACTGGATCAAATCCAGACTGGTCCAGCCCAGGGTCCCCTCTTGACAGCAGCAGGCAGTTGGGGGAAGGGGCTGAGAGGGAGTGTATCACAAATGAATCAGGTGCAGTCCTGTCCAGCCCCTGTTATGCGCTCTCTTTGGTTAGGTGTGCACGGACCCTGTTATTTTTAAAAGCCTTGCATAAACTAGTCCAAGCTCTTTTCTGAATTTTGGTACTCTTGCAGCATCCCATGGTAGTAAATTCTGCACGTTAATTCAGTACTGTGTAAAGAGGTGCTTCAGGGCTTCCCAAGCCCGTTCAGAGGACCCCCCAGTCGGTCAGGCTTTCAGGATGCCCACAATGAATGCACCTGAGATAAATCTGCATTCATCGGAGACCCTATTGCAAATCTATTTCATGCATATTCACTGCGGATGTCAAGAAAGCCTGACTAGATGTGGGGGGTCCCCAGGGCAGGTTTGGAAAGCCCTGAGGTAGTCCCTTGTGGTTTTTTTTTTACTTATCCCCTGAAATGTCATTGGATGCTTCCTGGTTCTTGTACTGAGTGCCCTATTTACCTTAGCCACAGGTTTAAGGCTTTGATTTATCACTGTGATTTTATTCCCTCAGTGATCTTTATTCCAAGCTTTTGGATTCCCCTAATCATTTTTCTTTATATTTATGTTTATTCAATCACTTGCTTTTCTCTGTATGTTTATTAAATGTACTATGGCCTCTTTCACATGGGACGAGCAAAGCCGCCTACAGTATTGACGATATGGGAGCACAATGAGTTAGGAGAAGTGGGGGAGTAGCCTAGAGGTTTGAGCAACAGCCTACTATCCAAGTGATGCAGGTCTGAATCCTACTGGCACTTCTTGGGCAAAGTCACTTTATCCTCCGTTGCCCTGGAAGACAAGACCTGGTGAACTACTTCTGGTCAGGGGTTGCCAGAGGTCGGCACTGATTTGATGGCACTTTAAAAAAATTGAGTTTGGATAACGATAGGGGGCAGGGGGGATGTTCAGTGGTGACAGCTGGCACTTGTAAAATGGCTAGCAGTTGCCACTGAACTTCAACGCTGGGCCCAGTTCTGGCCACTGGCCCTGAATATCCAGGCCGGCCACAGAACCTGGAAGTTAAGTGAGCAGTGGTGATATTGAGCCATTGCCTGTGTCCTACTTTAGCCACGTCTCCCTCAATATCGCCGTTGCCTGGTTAATGATGGGTGCCGCCTCCGACACGCCCAAACGCTAACCAGTTGGCGGTGAGATGTGTAGGGGCGGCACCCACAGATATTCAGCGGCACGAACCATGTTAGTGTCAGTGTTGCTAAATATCCAGCTCAGCGGCATTTACACAGTTGGCAGGTCTACAAACTGTGCGGATGCCTTGGAGCATCCCCCAATCATGTTCTTTCTGGCAACCCTTTCACTCTGGGCTCCCAATAAAACCTTCCAGCAGAAGTTGGTGGCTTTAACCATCCCTTGTTATTTTAGTTAATTTTTAAATAAATCGCAGAAATCCATTGACTAGTTTATGCTGTATTCAGGCTTTGCTTATATCTGTATAATGTCTGCCTGGGGTTCTGATAAAGCTCTGCTCTTCAGCCGTCTGTGCTGTATTCATGGTTCACACCCATTAGTGTGATGTCTGACTGGGACTCTGATGAAGATCTCTTATGCTTGGCACATGACCAAGGGAAAAAGTCTGTCCTGCTACCATCCACGCTCATGCTGTGGAGGGACAGGGCTGCTCTCTCCAGAACAGACCAAAGATGCCAGCCGGGGGAGGCTTGCCCTATCACTACGCCCTGTGGGAACCCGAGAGAGCCGTACTGCTGCTCGCTACAGGTCCGTTTTTGCACCTTCCCTCTTTGACTCTCTCTTGCTCTGGGGAGATGAGAATATTACTTCCGTATCTTTAAAGGCTTTAAAAGCCCTGAGACGGTAGCTGTCCTGATCAACGCTCCTAGTGAGCACTGCCAAAGAAATAGTGTACAGAATAGCTAGGCTGGCAGCCAAGAGGGATTTCCTAAGTATCGGGCTGCAGGCGCGGGGCCAGCAGAACATGGAGCATGGCCAACTCTGGCACACAGCCTGCAGGGAACTCCGTCTGCAGGATCCCAGATCATATTTCATCTGCTCTGTACAACGTCAGTACCTCTCCCACACCAAAACAAGCTGAGTCCAAGAAAGTGTTGCAACAAGCCCAGTAACAAACCTGCCAACCGGTCCAGCCTGCTTGCAACAAGAAACACGGACACCATCAACGTGGGGTTAAATTCTAGCTTCCACTTTCCTGGCCAGTGCACCCCCCAGTGCTTTCAATTCTGGGGGCACCGAGTCCTCCAATTAAGCTCTAGTCCTTTTGGCCAGCAGAGCACCTTCCGCCTCCAGCAAGGGCAAGCAAAACGGGTTGGGCCTGATCCAGCCCTCCCTGCCTTGGGAGCTTATTGTGTTTCAGAAGGAACACTTGGTGCATTAAGAGGATGAACTTAGGAGAGAAAGGCAGTCCCATGGTAACCTGTGCGCCTTGTTCCTAAGCCCCCGAATGGCTGCAATGCTTTCTGGATTTACAGGCAGCTCCCGAAGGCCCCACAGCTCCAGTTATGCCTCTCGCAGCTGCGTCCTGCAAGATATCCATCTTTCCTGCACTTGGGGAGTTGCGCGGTTTCTCTGACAGCCCTGGGCTTCAGCCTTTTCTGGTGTTGCGGAAGCACAAGTCACGACATCTAATGCCACCTCTGGCAATCTGCTCTCCTTTGAGCAGATCTGGCAGAGGCCTGCCAATGGCAAAGAGCCCCTGCGCACCCCGCAGGCAGCGCAAGCTTGCTTCCCCAATGCCATCAAGGAGCACGTGTGCGCAGACTAACCTACCGAAAACCAACTGACTGCCACGAAAATACCTTTTTTTTGCCATTCTCTGAACAAAGGCCAGTGCCCTGTTACTGCCACCCCCGGGGGGAATTCAGCTCAGACAGGCCCCAATCCAATCCCTATAGCATAGTCCAGGTGCACTGGAGCCCTCCACCACCTGCTGGAGACTGAGCAATACTGGACAACCTTCTGATGCACAGAGCCCTTATAGGATAGCATCACAAAACTGTCATGCTCAGTCTCTACCTGCTGGTTGGGGGCACAACCCATGAGTCTGGACTGGACTGGAGGGATGATATGGAAATAAAGTTGATTAGAGTGAAGAGAACGCAGAGTGCGACAGGGAGTGTGAAGTATGGAAAGGGAGGAGCGATAAGCTGGAATACCTGTGTAAAGAACCTTGTGCACCAGGGTAAGGAGCTTAAACTGAATGTGGTATTGAATGGGAAGCCAGTGATGGTGAATTAGGAGAGGGGTGACATGATCATAACGAGAAGCATGAGCCAATAGATAAATGGCAGTGCTCTGGATAAGCTGCAATCTTATCAGATCAAAGATCATCAGAACAAAGTTAGTTCATAACAAAATACCAATCACTATGCAAAATTTGATACAAAAAGCGCTCCCAAAAAATCTTGCTGTATTTCAATCCCACTGCCTCATTTTAACCATCCCTTCCTGTTCCTATTCCTATTCTGTCCCAACCGCACTCATCACCATCAAACTTGCCATTCCCTTTCCCTTTTTATTTTGTGATTGGTGATGGTTGGTCTGTGCTCTGTGTGTATGATCAAGGTGAGAGATTCTTCTGGTATATAGTTTATTTATGGGAATCTTCAGTCAGCTGAATTGTTTGGCTTGTCTATTGGGAGGTGGTCTTACTATTTATGTCTTGATCGTTAGTACTGTTATAGTATGGAAGTTTTGTTGCATAGGTTCTAAGTAGCTTATTTGTTGGATTTTGTATTACTTCACAAAGCAACTGGCAGTGGAGGGATTATGTGTTGCTGTTATTGAGATGACACCGGAATTTGAAGGCTTTTGTATAGCAAACTGTAATGGGAAACATACTAGCTCTGCTCTTTTTAGACTCCAGAACAGTTTTAAAGAATTCTTGATGTTGACAGTATGTTTAGGGTGAATTTGTGAGGTCTATAAAATAATGAGTGGAGTGGAAGGATGCCTTCCTAGAGCATCTGAGATAATGACCCTACTAAAGAAGCACAATGTCAACAGGAGTTGGAATTAACAAGGTTGGCTCTCAGTAATTTATGAGGCGTCCACACTGCCCTAGGTGCCGGGAAATGGAGAGACTGGGCCTGGGCCAGACCACTTGACATTGCTGGGCGTAAAATGGAGCACCAAAAATGTTCCAGTTAACAACATCTTGTTGCAGATCTGCATCAAACGCCCATGAACGGTGCAAACCTACTAGACACTAACATTTGAATGATAGCCAGTATCTGAGAAGTGATGGTGTCATTAATCGCTCCAGTCTCAGGATGGCATCAATCTTCTGGAATCTTCTAGCCCAGAAACTAACAGCGCCCAAAGGCGCAAGAAGCAACGAACAGCTAAATGAGTGCTGGGAGCTTTAGAGCCTATGCAGAGTGCTTGCTGGGATCTGCGGTGAAAAGGGAGGTGTGTGCCTGCTAGGGTCTGGGGGATAAGCAGGGATGGAACATCCACTAGGCAAACTAGGCAGTTGTCTAGGGTGGCAGACCCTGATGGGAGGCATGACTACCCCCCCCCCCCCGAAGCAACAGATGAACTGCCACTTCAGCGCCACGGCAGGCTTTAAAGCAGGAAGTTGCGTTTGAGGGCAGCAGGAGCGGCAGGCCACGAGTGCGTACTTTCAGGCCCAAGGAGATGCTGCTTTAGCGTAAGACGGGATCGCCATGCTGCCCTCTCCCCTCCCCAAGGTGAGAAGATGGATTGGGGGAGGGGGCAGCATGGCGGGCCAGGCGATTGTTGCATTCAGGGGCAGGAGGTGGTGGCAAAGAGGTGAGGGGAGCAGAAGTCTGGGGATGGAGAGGGGGAGGGTGCTTGCTAGGGTCTGGGGGCATTTTTAAAGCCCCACATTAATATGATATAGAGGCTAATCTATTGGTGTTCAGACATTTGTGAAGCTTTAGCAATGTATATTATGGCAGGGGGCTCACTGTGTTTGTTTGCCTTGGGTTAATCTGCATTATGTGCTTGGTGTACTAGAATCAACCGTGTCCTCCTTTTCTTTCAGTATCAACAGATGGCCCTTCATATGCATAAAATTTGTCATGTGTAAAAGCTATTAACGAAAGGGCAAGTGGTCCTTTCATAATCTATTGAATTAAGATACATTTCCTTGCTACCAAAAGAGGACCAGCCATAAATATCTTTTGTTCTTCCCAAGCGGTAGATAAGTTTGGCTCTTCTCCCATCAGGGTAGGTACATACCTAAATGCTATCTTTATTTATTTTCTTGATAGGCTCCAGAACAACCCCCCCCCCCCCCCAACGTGTACCATGTGGTCCATGTTAAAAGACAAGTACTACAGAAATAAGAACAAACTACTCCTATCCTATATTCTTCAAATTGATCAATATAACTTTCACGTAATATCCTGAACGGCACTTCAGAAAGGCACATATTCAAAGGCATATGTATAATAAGTCTGAAGGAAAAACTCTTTAATATCCTTGAAGGAGATTTCGTCAACCCAATTGTCCTGCCAGTATTTCTTGATGGGCTCAAGCACATGAACCTTATTCCTGCCCTTACACGTATGTGTATCTCATAATATTCACGGTGGATATCCTGAAATTGAGACTGGCTGGGGCTACTCCAAGCCTGGTTTCAGAAACACTAACTTAAACAATCCATTATATTCATAACCATACGAGCTAATTCTATGTAGTGTTTCCTTCTAAAACAATGCTGGTTGCCTTTTAAGAAATAGATAGAAAACAGTTTCAAAGGATCTACCTGACGATGTAGCGCAGGGAGTGACAGAGGTACATCTGGCTTTTTGGAAATTCCCCCTCTCGTACTTATCTGCTAAAAATTCGGTATGCACTTCCTAACGCATGTACTTTAATGCTGCATAATGAAGACATGATTCATTAGACATGTTTACAAGGCTGGTGCAAGGATAGGAGCAGCCCTAGGCGTACCTCTGTCCAGGTGACCCTCTGCTCCCGCTCCTGTCCCAATTACTGCCGCTGCGACCCCTCTCCTGGACAGCAGTGGTGGCAATGACTTCAAACAGCACAACAGCGCTTACCAAAACCTCCGGCGCTGCGGCACTGTTCCTGCTTCCGCCCCTTCTGATGCAAACTTCAGCCGCTTCTGCCCTCATGCAAAAGGAAGTTTGCATCGAAGGGAGTGGAAGCAGGAACAGCGCCGCAATTTGCAATTGCGTATGCAATTTTTCTCCCATTAATCTAGTCACACGCACTGCAGGGGCAACGTATGTGGATAAACTTTGTACCCAGGTACTTTTAGCAACTTTTCAAAGAGAAACTACACAGCTATGTGGCTTATCGAAAATTGCCCCCACTGGCTCTTATCAAATTATTCTTGCACAACAAGTCTGCTATTTGGGCATTTTGCTGGATTCTCAGTTGTCCTTTCACTCTTATATTAGATGGTAGTAAGGAGATCTTTTTTTAAATTGCATTTAATTTGGGAACTGAAATATTTTCTTGCTCCCACTGACTTTTGGACTGCTGTACAGTGTATGGTTCTGTCTCCCATGGATTATTGTAGTACGATTTTGTTGGACCGCCAAAGGCATATTTAAAGCCTCTTCAGAGAGTGCAGAACTCAGCAGCACGTCTATTGACAACTGCAAAGCCTCAGAAATATATTTTGCCTCTTTTTGGAACTGCTTCATTTTTTCACCTTTTGGTGTCTCATTCAGGTTGGTTATCTAATCTAATCTAACACATGCTTATACCGCCACATTCCCAGACCTAGTGGATTAGTGCGGTTAACATAAACATGAAAAATTTCATAAAACACAGAAATTACAACCAACAAGAAATGTCAACAATTCCTCCTACTGCATCGATTAATTGTGGAACAACATGATTTTAAACTTTTACGAAAATGTAAAAAGGACAGGGAGTATTTATTGCTAATACAGTTGTGGTCAACATTATTGGCATCCTTGCATTTTAGGTATGTTGTGTACAATATCTTAAGAAATAAATGGAAATATTCCTATATGTCATCATAATATTTTAATAGTATGTTCAAAGGTATACAACAAAAAATGATGTCTGTAATTTCTGGCAATGCAGATGAAGAAATTTCTGAGAAAAAAACAAAATTTGACCTGGACAGGAATAATGGCACCCTTCATTAATATTTGGTTACACGACCCTCGGCAGTGACAACAGCCTCCAAATGTTTCTTGTAGCCATCTGTAGGTTTTGCACATCTGCCTGCTGGTAGTTTCTCCCACTCTTCAACTGTGATTTGTTCCAGCTCATGAATGTTTCCAGGATTTCTTTTACTGATGGCAGATTTCAGCTCTTTCCAAAGGTTCTCGATTGGATTCAGATCAGGATTCATTGCTGGCCAGTTTAAAATAGTCCATTTGTTCCTTTTTAAACATTCTTTTGTACCTTTGGGTGCATGTTTTGGGTCACTGTCCTGCTGGAGGACCCATGACTTTCGACCCAGACCTAGATTTCTGACATTAGGAAGCACATTTCACTCCAAAATACCTTAATAGTCCTCTGACTTCATGATTCCTTTAATACGTTCCAGGCCTCCAGTTCCTGAGGCAGCAAAACAGCCCCACAACATTATAGAACCTCCACCATATTTAACTGTAGGTAGGCTGTTTTTTCTTTATAAGCTTCATTTCTTTGCCTGTAAATGTATCACTAGTTACATTGCCAAAGAGCTCAAGTTTGGTTTCATCTGTCCACAGAACCTTTGCCCAGAAGGACTGTGGTTTTGCAAGGTGGGTTTGGACAAAGATCAAGCATGTCTTTTTAGTCTTTGAACAGTGAGGTCCTCCTTGGCCTTCACCCATTAAGTCTTTCTTTGTTTAGTGTGTGGGGTATGGTGCAGGTTCAGACCGCCACTCCAGATTGCTCCAGGTCATCCTTAAGCTCTTTGGATATTGTACATGGTGTTTTTCCAATAGTTCTTACTAACCTTCAAAGACTTCTAATTTTCCTCTTCCCATCGTGTCCTGGGAGGTTCTTGACAGTTCCATGAGCAGAAAACCTCTTAATAACACTGTGAACTATAGACACAGGAATCCCAAGGTCTTTTGAGATGGCCTTGTAACCCTTTGAAGTTTGGTGTTTGGTGATAATGGCTTTTCTGACAGTCTCAGGCAGCTCTCTTATCTTCACCATTGTGAAAATGGAACAGGGAGTGAATGTGGCCATTTTAAACATTAGAGCCATCATTCATTGGTTGATTCAACTCATGTGAGTACACACAATTGACTGCAGGTATATCTAATTTTACTGCAATGGGAATGTGGTTCTTCTGTTCAAATTGATTTGAATTGTTTATAAGGATGCCAATAATCATGTCCTGGCAATGTCCCAGTTTTTATACTATTCCCTACTATTTCCTTTTTTAATTGGTCTTGTTTTATTTGATTCTTTTATGTGTCAAATATGTGTGCATATATAATCCAAAGTCATTTCACTGGCCTCTTTTACTTAAGAGATATTGGACATTAAGGGGTTGAACTGCAAGGGTGCCAATAATGTTGACCACAGCTGTATGTAAAGTCCTAAAATTGGGACTGATGTCCCATTAAAATTTCCTTGGGTGGCCTTTGCTTCTTTACATTCACTGACGTCGGGGGATTGGTCAGCTAAGATACCAAGCTCCTCCATTTGGTTACAGAGTTCGGGTATTGAATCGTTGTGACCGTAATGGGCCCATCTGTTTGGAATGATGTCCCTTCAGAACTTTGGGGTCTTCAGGATTATCTTGACTTTAGGAAGAAAGTGAAGGTATTTTATTTCAGGAAGGCACTTAAATGGAAATTACACTTACCTGGTAATTGTAGTTCCTGAAGGGTCCAGTTTAGTCCTCCACATCCGGGTAGTGCACCTCCTCCTGCAGCACGGAGACTGGACCAATCAGAATCTTGCTCTCATGAAGTATCCTGCTGGAGCTCCCATCAGCCCCCCAGTGAACTATTAACAAAGCAGACTTAAAGAAGCAACACATGAAGAAAGTAAAAATAGTAACTATATCCCAATGAAATCCCTGAACAGTTACAATGACCCCCTCCCCAAACGAGGAAGCCAAGAATCTGCACCGCATCTCTGCTGCCCATCTGACACCACAGGCAGCAAGCGATAAAAAGGAACTGACATGGCACGGCAATACGGAAAAGCCCTAGGAACCCCCAACAGAAGAGTTCCCCAAAAAATGTCTGATAGGACTCACCGATGCCCAGTAGCAAGCGCGCCGACAGGAACAGAAATGAGAGAGAGAGAAGGGAGGGAAGGAGGACTAAACTGGACCCTTCAGGAACTACAATTACCAGGTAAGTGTAATTTCCATTTCCTGAGCGGTCCTCCAGTTTAGTCCTCCACATCCGGGATGTAACAGAGCAGTTAGGAACGGGCGGGAACCTGCAAACCGGCGCGCAAAACCGCCGACCCAAAGCAAGAATCCTGAGCGGCCGACACGTCCAAGCGGTAGTGCTTACTGAAAGCATGGAGGGACGACCAAGCAGCCGCTTTGCAAATCTCCACCGGCGGAACCAAAGCATGTTCTGCCCACGACGTCGCTTGCGCCCTAGTAGAGTGAGCACGTAACCCCAACGGGACCTCACGCCCTTGCACAAGATAAGCGGAGGCAATCGCTTCCTTAATCCACCGAGAAATAGACGACTTCGCCGCAGCTTCGCCTTTGCGCAGCCCGCCAAAGAGAACAAACAAGCGATCCGACTTACGGAAGGTTTCCGAAACCTTCAAATACCGACGCAGTACCTGCCAGACATCCAAGGAATGCAATCCGGCCACCGAATCATCCGCTGCGTTAGAGTGAAACACTGGAAGAAAGACGGACTGATTCAGATGAAAAGGAGAGACCACCTTCGGAAGAAAGGATGGTACCGGCCGCAAAACCACTCGATCTCTAGAAAAAGATAAAAACGGCTCCCGGCATGAGAGCGCCTGCAGCTCCGAAATACGCCGCGCTGAACAAATGGCTACGAGAAAAACAGTTTTCAGAGTCAGATCCTTAACCGACGCCTGACGCAACGGTTCAAAGGGCCGACGAGCCAAGGCTTGCAAGACCAAGTTCAAATCCCAAGGAGGAACAACAATCCGGCGCGAAGGCCACAGCCGGAATACTGCCTTCAGAAAACGTCGGACGTCCGCGTGCATCCCCAGCGAGACCCCCAGCACCTTGCCTCTGTAGCAGGCGAGAGCCGCCAGCTGAACCTTTAAGGAACTGGCGGCCAGTCCCTTATCAAAGCCGTCCTGCAAAAAATTGAGAATCATGGAAATGGAAGCCGTCGCCGCACGGATCCCACGACGCGAACACCAGTACTCAAAAATGCGCCAAACGTGCACATAAGCGAGGGAGGTGGAGAATTTGCGAGCCCGCAGCAGAGTAGAAATAACTGCTGAAGAATAGCCCTTCTTCCTCAAGCGAGCCCTTTCAATGGCCAAACCGTAAGCGAGAATCGAGCCACCTGAGGCATCTGCAGCGGTCCCTGAAGCAGCAGATCCGGCCGAACTGGAAGCCTCCAGGGAAGCCCGTCGATCAGACGTACCAGATCGGCGTACCAGGGACACCTGGGCCAATCCGGAGCCACAAGTAACACCTGACCGCAATGCGCCTCGATGCGCTGGATGACTCTGCCGATCAACGCCCACGGCGGAAAGATATAGAGAAGACCGTCCCCCGGCCACGGCTGAATGAGGGCGTCTATTCCCTCGGACATGGGTTCCCTCCGTCTGCTGAAGAAGCGGCCCATCTTGGCCGACTGAAACGTTGCCATGAGGTCCATCAGCGGAGGACCCCACCTGCGAACTATCTGCGCGTAGACCTGTGGGTGCAGTTCCCACTCTCCGGGATCCACATGCACCCTGCTGAGAAAATCCGCCATGACATTGTCTTTTCCTGCGATATGCACTGCCGACAACGCCGACAGACGGAGCTCGACCCATTGGAACAATGCTTCCGCCTCTGCTTCCAAGGCCACACTTCCCGTGCCGCCCTGCCGGTTGATGTATGCTACCGCCGCTGAATTGTCCGAGAGCACTCGGACCGCTCTGCCCTGCAGAGCTGATTCGAAGGCCTCCAGCGCTCTCCGCACCGCGCGAAGTTCGAGCCGATTGATCGACCAGGAGGCTTCCTGGGCCGACCATGTCCCCTGCGCGAAACACCCCTCGCAGTGGGCACCCCAGCCGAGGAGACTGGCATCCGTTATCACCAGAATCCACCGAGGCTGTTCCAGGGGCTGCCCCGCACGCAACGTCCGGGAGCACCTCCACCACCGCAGAGCCTGACGAACACGGAGCGGGCAAGGCAACCGCTTGTTGAGCGACTCCGACTGGTTAGACCAACGCCGCAAGAGGGCTCTCTGGAGGGGACGCATGTGAAACCTGGCCCAGGGAACAACCTCCAGAGTAGCTGCCATTGTCCCCAAGACGCGCAGGTACCACCAAGCAGAAGGAGCGGACATCCCGAGGAAAGTGCGCACCAGATTCCGCAAGGCCTGAACACGCCGTAGCGGTAAGCAAACCAACCCTCTCGCCATGTCGAACTGAACTCCGAGATACTCGAGACACTGTGTTGGCACCAACTGGCTCTTCTGCGCATTTACCACCCAGCCGAGAGATTGCAGGAGAGTCACCACCTTTTCTGTAGCCCGCAAGCTCTCTTCTTTGGACTTTGCACGAATCAACCAGTCGTCCAGATAAGGGTGGACCAGGACGCCGTCCCGTCGCAAAGCCGCAGCCACCACCACCATGATCTTGGTGAAAGTATGCGGAGCCGTCGCCAACCCGAAGGGCAGAGCCTGAAACTGAAAGTGCCCCCAGGGGAACGCGAACCGCAGGAAACGCTGGTGGACCGATCGGATAGGAATGTGCAAATAAGCCTCGGACAAATCCAGAGAGGTGAGGAACTCCCCTTGACGGACTGCCACAATGACGGACCGGAGGGTTTCCATGCGGAAATGAGGTACGCGGAGACAACGATTGACGCCTTTGAGATCTAGAATAGGTCGTAGGGAACCGCCTTTCTTTGGCACCACGAAATAAATAGAGTAACGTCCCAGACCGCGCTCGGCAGCCAGAACGGGAACCACCGCCCCCAAGGCGATAAGCCGATCTAACGTCAAGCGAAGCGCTTGCTCCTTGTGTGGTCCTTTGCTGGGAGACAGAACGAAGGAATCCCGAAGGGGACAGGCAAACTTGAGGGCATAGCCTTCTCGGATGACCTCCAACACCCATTGATCGGACGTTATCCGGGTCCAGGCCGGCAAGAAGTTCCGAAGACGACCCCCGATAACCGGACACCCCTCCGGAAACCGCCTGGCGTCATTGCAGCTTGCGAGAGAAGGAGGAGGAAGACGAAGAGGCTGCAGGGGCAAATCCCCTGCCTGCTCCCCGGAAGCCGCAAAATCCTTGAGAGCAGTACCCAAAGCGACCACGCTGGGAACTCCACAAACGGGACGATCGAAATCTGCGAAAGTCCCGAGAAGGACCTCGCGGGACCGACGAAGTCCTGCCGAGCTTAGGCTTATCTTCCGGCAGTCTACCACCTTTTGAGTCTCCTAAATCTTTCACCAACTTATCTAAATCCTCCCCAAACAATAACTTCCCTTTAAAAGGTAATTTACTGAGGCGCGACTTAGAGGAACCGTCCGCAGCCCAATTCCTCAACCAAATAGATCTGCGCGCCGCAACCAAGGAAGCCATACTATTAGCCAATGTTCGAATCAAATCATAATGAACATCCGCCAAGTAAGCCGATCCAGACTCCAAACGGGTCACTTCTAACAACTTCTGCTGGTCGAAGTTGGAGTCTTGTCCTAAACGTTGAGCCCATCTTAAACAGGCTCTAGCCACCCAGGCTCCACAAATAGAGGCTTGCAGAGACAAGGCATTAGTTTCAAAGGCCTGCTTTAAAAACCATCTACCTTCCTGTCCTGCGTATCCTTCAAAGCCGCACTGCCTTCGACTGGAATCGTAGTCTTCTTGGTGACTGCCGATACCAGGGTGTCAACTCGCGGAGATCTAAACTTGTCCTTGTCCTTGTCAGCTAGAGAATATAACCGGTTCATTGTATGAATGCCCTTTAGACCAGACTCGGGCTGATCCCATTCAGTCTGAATCATTTGAGCCACCACGCGATGCACTGGAAAAACCACCTGAGAGTGTCGCACGGCTTGAATGAGGGGATCTTCCAGGCCCTCCTCCTCCGTCGAAGGAACTGAGGCCAGATTGAGCATTTGAAGAGACTCCGTAATCAACGGAGTCAACTCCTCTCTCCGAAACACCCGAATGATCCGTGCCTCATCCTCGGGATACGGAATTTCCCCTTCCTCCAATTCCTCACCGATGCGCATGGTTCGGAAGAATGTATCCTTGAAGGATACTACAAAAAGCAGAGAGGTTCCAAAAAAGAGTAAAGTAGCCCAAATGCCCTCGAGTATGGAGCAGACAGAACTTAAAGATCCCAAATTACCCATGTCTACCAATAGCCAAATTAATATGAATAAAATACAGTCTCTAAAATGCTTGTATGCAAATGCTAGAAGTCTACAAAACAAGATGGGAGAGTTAGAATATATAGCACTAAACGAGAGGTTAGATATGATTGGAATATCAGAGACATGGTGGAAGGAGGACAACCAGTGGGACACTGTGATACCTGGGTACAAACTATATCGAAATGATAGAGCTGATCAAATTGGTGGAGGGGTTGCGCTCTATGTTAGAGAGGGCATTGAGTCAGAAAGGATTAAAGTTTTGCAAGAAACAAAATTTGCTGTAGAATCTCTATGGATTGAAATTCCATGTAAAAAGGGGAAGGCGATGGCAGTGGGGGTGTACTATCGTCCGCCTGGCCAGAATGAACAAATGGATGATGAAATGCTCAAAGAAATCAAGGAAGCTAGCAAAAGTTACAGTGCAGTAATAATAATGGGTGATTTCAATTACCCCGGCATCGACTGGGTCAGTGTCACAACAGGACATGCTAGGGAGATAAAGTTCCTAGATGAAATAAATGACTGCTTCTTGGAGCAGCTGGTTCATGAACCGACCAGAGGGGAAGCAATATTAGACCTAGTCCTTAGTGGAACACCAGATGTAGTGCAAGAGATAAGGGTGTTGGGGCCACTTGGCAATAGTGATCATAGCATGATCGCCTTTGATTTAATTAGTGGAGGAGGGATAGTAAGGAAATCCACAGTACTACCCTTTAACTTTCGAAAGGGAGACTATGATAGAATGAGGAAAACAGTTAAGAAAAAACTAAAAGGAGCAGTTGCAAAGGTTAAAGACGTACATCAAGCTTGGGTGTTGTTGAAAAATACTATCTTGGAAGCCCAGACCAGCTGTATTCCACGCTTTAAGAAAAGTGGAAGGAAGTCCAAAAAATTGCCAGCATGGTTTAAAGCTGAGGTCAGAGAGGCTGTTGTTGCCAAAAAAGCATCTTTCAAGAAATGGAAAAAAGAGCCAAATGATGAAACCTGGAAACAGCACAAGCACTGGCAAGTCAAATGCAAGGCATTGATAAGGCAGGCAAAGAGAGAATTTGAGAAGAAGCTTGCTGCGGAAGCAAAAACGCGAAATAAAGACCTTTTCAAGTACATTCGTAGCAAAAAACCCGTGAGAGAGTCAGTTGGTCCATTAGATGATAAAGGGGTTAAAGGAGCACTAAGAGGCGACAAGGCGATAGCGGAGAGACTGAATGAATTCTTTGCTTCGGTCTTTACTGAGGAAGATGTAGGGATGTTACCCACGACTGAAGTGGTATTTAAAGGTGTGGAAGAATTGAAGGAAATATCGATACATCGGGAAGATGTCCTACAACTATTAGATAAACTGAAGAGTAGCAAATCACCTGGGCCGGATGGTATACATCCAAGGGTGTTGAAAGAACTGAAATTTGAGATTGCAGACCTGCTATCAGTAATCTGTGAACTATCATTAAAATCATCTCTAATACCTGAGGATTGGAGGATCGCCAATGTAACACCAATTTTTAAAAAGGGTTCGAGGGGTGATCCGGGAAACTACAGACCGGTGAGCCTGACATCAGTACCGGGAAAAAATGGTAGAAACCATCATAAAGAATAAAATTACTCAGCATATAGATAGTCATGACCTAATGGGAGACAGCCAACATGGCTTTAGACAAGGAAGATCTTGTCTTACTAATCTGTTATGTTTTTTTGAAGGAGTGAATAAACAGGTGGACAAAGGTGAGTCGGTTGATATTGTGTATCTGGACTTTCAGAAAGCCTTTGACAAGGTCCCTCATGAGAGACTTTTGGCAAAACTAAAGAGTCATGGGATAGGAGGCAGTGTACTACTGTGGATCAGGAACTGGTTAAAAGATAGAAAGCAGAGGGTAGGGCTAAATGGCCAATTTTCCCAATGGAGAAAGGTGAATAGTGGTGTACCCCAGGGATCTGTGCTGGGTCCGCTGCTTTTTGACATATTCATAAATGACCTGGAAAGTGGAATAACGAGTGAGGTTATCAAATTTGCTGATGACACAAAACTATTTAAAGTTGTTAAAACCCAGGAGGATTGTGGAAAATTGCAAGAGGATCTTGATAAATTGGAAGACTGGGCATCAAAATGGCAGATGAAATTTAATGTGGAGAAGTGCAAGGTTATGCACCTAGGGAAGAACAACCCAAACTATGGTTACACGATGCAAGGTTCCACATTAGGAACCACCACCCAAGAAAAAGATTTAGGCGTCCTTGTGGATACCATGTTAAAACCCTCGGCCCAGTGTGCAGCGGCGGCCAAGAGAGCAAATAGAATGCTAGGTATGATAAGGAAAGGAATGGAAAATAAAACAAAAGATATTATAATGCCTCTATATCGTTCCATGGTGAGACCGCACCTTGAATATTGTGTGCAATTTTGGTCGCCATATCTTAAAAAGGATATAGCAATTTTAGAAAAGGTTCAGAGAAGAGCCACCAAAATGGTAAAGGGGATGGAAGGCTACTCCTATGAAGAAAGGCTAAAAAGGTTGGGGCTCTTTAACCTGGAAAAGAGACGGCTGAGGGGAGATATGATAGAAGTCTATAAATTAATGAACGGAGTGGAACGGGTAAACGTAGATCGATTGTTTACCTTATCAGAATATAGAAAGACTAGGGGACATGCAATGAAGCTACAGGGTAAACTATTTAAGACTAATAAAAGAAAATATTTTTTCACTCAACGTGTAATCAAACTCTGGAATTTGTTACCGGAGGATGTAGTAAAAGCTGTTAGTGTAGCTGGGTTTAAAAAAGGTTTGGACAAGTTCCTGGAGGAAAGGTCCATAAACCATTATTAAGAAGGGACCCAGGATATCAATGCTTGAACCAATACAAGCATTGTGGAACCTGTGTCCCTTGGGGTAACTGCTAGGTACGTATGACCTAGATTGGCCACTGTTGGAAACAGAATACTGGGCTTGATGGACCTTGGTCTGACCCAGTATGGCATATCTTATGTTCTTATGTTCTTATGATGTCATCGGTCTCCATCGCCAGGTCAGGCTCCGGCCAGTCAACGTCCTCACTCTCAATAGATAAGCGAGAGCGTTTAGCTGGCTTAGAGACAGTCCGCTGACCCTCCTCACCTAAACGGGAGGGGAGAGACAACGGAGAGGCCCCGGCCTCTGGCAGCTTGCCCAGATGACCCAGGCGGAAAGCCTGATGCATCAAAAGGACAAAATCTGGCGAAACATCCATCGAGGAAGAGCCCGACGGAGCTTCGGGCAAGGGAACTCCCTGCCCCTTGGACGCCACAGGAGAGACTGGCGTCTGAGAGCCTGGAGACGGCACCCGGTCAGGCTGCCGGGCCGGACTTCCCGGGTCCAACAAAGCCTTGCCTTCCATCTGGAGTTCAAGGTCAGAGGAGACTGACGCACAGCCCTTACAAACCCCGGACTCCGATACAGCCCCTCTGCGAGAACCGCAGACTAAACATTGTGGCCTTGCCGACATCGAAGCCAGGAGCCAGCAGGCAAACAGTAGGAAAGGCCTACACAAAGTGTCTTTTGATTTACCTTTTTTTTTTTTTTTTTTTACTGGTAGGAGAAAGGGAGCCTATTGAGAGCAGGGCCTCAGGCCTGACAAACCAAAACAACGAAATCGGGATGGGACACCCGCAGCAGCCTCAACAACGAGAAAAACGCGGGAAAATGAAAAGGATGCCGGTGCGTTAAAATGGCCGCCGGCACCGACGGCTGAAGTAAAAAAACGGCGGGAAAAAGAAAAATAATAAAGTAAACCGCGCGATCAGCAGCTCAATGAAAAACAACCCAAAAGAAAGAAATAACGCCGCTTTAAAGCACTGCCAGTGCTCTGAGACTCACCGCTGGCTGCCAGGAAGCTGAACGCTGAAGAACCGCTGAGCGGATGCAGCACCGCGTGACAGCCCCGATCATGAAGAAAAGCTCACTAAAAGTAGAAATCAGCCACCGCCGTGAAAATCATACGGCCGGCGTGACAAGGAGCAACGGGGCTGCACAGACCAGATCTCACCCCCGTACTGTCTAGGAGGGAGATCTACAGTCACTTGCTGCCTGCAGCTCACCCACAGACGCTGGGAGAAGAAGCGGGCAGACTCGGCTCCTCAAACGGCCCCCCCTTTAGATAGCTGAACAAGAAATTTAAAGGGATAGCCACCAAAAGAAAAGAAAAATATATAGAAGGAAATAAACAAGAAACCCCAAGGAAATCTAACAAGTGTTGCCTCAAAGTCACTAAGTGGGCCCAGCACCAGGCTCACAAGTCCTCCTGCTGCACGGAGACTGGACACACTGGGGGGCCGATGGGAGCTCCAGCAGGATACTTCATGAGAGCAAGATTCTGATTGGTCCAGTCTCCGTGCTGCAGGAGGAGGTGCACTACCCAGATGTGAAGGACTAAACTGGAGGACCGCTCAGGAACTAATTTTAGTATAATATGTTGGCTGTTTCTAATTTACATATTGTTTTCTTATTTTCTTATTTTATTGGTTTATTATAGGATTATGTTTTAATTGTATGATTTAGGTTATGTTTGTTCATTATTTTATTATTTCTTATGGTTTATTGTACCGCGGAGAAAAATACATTACAGCTCAAGCCTCACCTTGTTCTCAGTGCCTTCCATACACAAATAGCCAGCTTTATCAAATACTGATTTCCAACACTTTTAGGAATCATATTTCTAACCATATGTATGACACTCATTAGTCAAATCATCAATTAATATCAGACCACAGAATTTAAAACTTTTCTTATTGAATGGCAGACCCACTCCCTCATTCCTTGTCTCGTTAATTTGCTATAGTTAGCTCTTGGACTTTAATATTTTCCAAATAAAGTTAACAACTCTAACTATTTTCAATACCATCAAATCCTTCTTTAATAAAGTAGCTGTCTTTAAGGGATAAACTATCTTTGGCAATTGGATCATTTTAAAGAGAGAACACCTGCCAAAATGGAATAAAGATGATTCCTGACAATTTTCTATTTGAGTTTGTTTTATGATTATTGCTTGAAAATTGAACAGATAAATCCTTGGAAATCACAGAACTGCAATATTTTAGAGGTTTCATCCCACTCCGGGAAAATGTCTTTATCCGGTGATTCTTATTTGCTGAAACACAGAAACAGAAAATGATGGCAGGTAAAGACCATATGGCTTATCTGCTCTGCCCATCCATACCAAGTACTAAGCTGCAATCTCTTCCGCTCCCTTAGAGATCCTCTTTGCTTGTCCCATACTTTCTTGAATTCAGATACAGTCCTTGTCACTATCATGGATCTACCACCTTTTCACAAAGAAATATTTCCTTAGATTAATCCTGAGTCTATCCCCTTTCACCTTCATCCTGTGCCCCCTCGTTCCAGAGCTTCCAGACAACCAAGCAGATGTCCGATCTCAACAAAGAAGTCAGCATCCCTGCGTCTTTGTCAACACCTCCAACCTGGCACAATTAATCTGTAAGCTCAGGAATTTCCCCACACACAGAAATCATTTCTAAATGGGTTCCCAATGATTCTTTGAGATTGTCAAGAAACAGTAGCATATTCTTGTTAAATCAACTCATTCTAAACTCTAGAACACCCATTTTCATGCCTTGACATCTTTGCATTGCTTTCAGTTTAATCACTAGCCATGGAGAATGGACATCCTTGCCTTGTCCCTCTCCTGTGTCCAAAAAGTGATACTTGACCATTTCAAAAATATCTTGCTTGGGACAAGTGATATAATATCTTAAACCCACTCTACAATATTACCCTCAGACCCATAGTTTCTCAGAATTCAAAATAAGTATTATCAAATGGGTCAAAAGCTTTTTTCCACATCCAGACTACCTAATATAACACTGGGTATAACCTTTCCCTCAGTGCACAACAAGTGTGTTACTCACTCTGCGTGTCTGCCAGGTAGAAAGCCAGACAGATCCTTCTTCGTTCAGTCTGACACTACATTTTTTAATTTTTATGTCAAGATGCTCACCAAAATTGTCATGCCCTGAATGATTAATGATATTGGGTGATAAGACTCAGACGCAGTCAAATTTTTATCATTTTTTATGGCCATAATTACAGCCTAGTTTGTCTCTGGTAGAAAGCTTATTTTTCCGAAAAGAATCTTAAAAGCATATAAAATTGTGGACTATATCCACCTGGCCCTAGGGCTTTTGCAAGCTTAAGCCCTGTTAATTGCCTCTTTGACTTCTTTATCAGAGAAGGATTCGTTCAGTTTCTCAAACTGATCTTGATTAATCTTGGGCAAGTCGAGATCTGTGAAAAACTCGTCCCTCGCTTTATGATCTGATGGAACTTTTCCATGCATGTCTCTGAGAATGTTCAACACTAACCTTAGTCATCCCTGTGCTGAAAATGCTCTCTCTCTCCTTTGTCCTTGATTTTAGTCATACAATTAGTTTTTTTAAAACTTTTAATGAATCTTGCCAACATCTCTCTTACACTTTGTACATTTGTAATGATAAATTTAACAGTACAACTAACGGGTTCCAGTGATTTTAAGCTTTCAAATAGCACTAGGACAAGAGGACATTCCAGATTGCAGATTGATGACAAACTCGCAGATTGATGACAAATCAGAGAAAATATTTTTGCGTTCACATGCGCATGCAAACAGGACGTCTGCGCCAGAGGCGGCAGAAGCAGCTGGTCAAAGGAGCAGTAAGAGCAAGGCCACGTTGGAGGCTTTCAGTAAGAGCGCTGCGTTGCTGTTTTACTGTCATGGCCGTCACTGTAAGTCTCTGAGAGGGACAGCAGCGGCGACAATGGGCCACTCTTGGATCACTGGTGCTCTAGGCAATTGCCTAGTTTTCCTAATAGGTAGCACCAGCTCTGGGAATCCACACAACCAAATAAGGTTAAAAACCTCTATGCTAGAATATGAAGCAAAGCCACACCTTCCTACTCACTCACACAATATTTTGATGACAATAGACATAAAAACTAAGAGAAACGCCTGAAGAATTACTCTATGATCCCCTAACTTTTCAACCATTAGTAGAATTTTCTTCCGCTTTATCAGGGCATGTATATCATGTACAGTGAGAGAATATATACTTAGTCATCCACTGATTTTCACATTATTAGAACCCTATCTTGTCCATGACAGTGAAAAGCATGACATATGCTACGAACTCCATGACAATCTGTGCAATCAGTACCGTGAGAGTCATGTTTGTACCACCAGATCATGCCAAGTGGCACAAGACAGAAGCAAACGGCACATGCTGATTGAGGGACATGAAGTTTGAGGGATTCCACATCTTCGGTGAGGATGGCCACTTTTGCCATATGACAGATGACAGATGAAACGCCCATTACATGAATGTAGAAAGTAAATCCAGAAGGACCATAATCATCCCACAGTCATGAAAAAGACTGTTTTGTATGACCTGCCATGTGTCACTGAATCACAAACAGCGAGTCACTGTCTGGTGCCATTCTGACTCAGATAGCCATCAAGAACCAGGAAGCCTAGAGACAGTTCAGTACAAGGAACCGAGGAGGCCAAAACACTAACAAGCTAAGAAGACAACCAAGAGTTCCCGAGACACAACATTTAGTTATAACGGAACTTGTTAACACTTGCGAAAGCGGCAACACTTGATCACCCAAAGTTCCATCAAGTCATACAATGAAAATGCCACCTGACAGCTGCTTATAGAGTAAATAAGCTATGACAGGACAATCTGCCTAAAGAGTCTGCCACACATCTGTAGAAGAGAAAGTCTCTAATTAATATCTGTGAGTCCTTTCTGATTGTTTTTGGTGAGTCCATCGATAAGCAAGGCAACGGTATGTTCCGTGCTGTAACTAATTTTTTCTCTGAGCAGACAGAGGCTTACTGATGTATTAGCAGACTGTATTTATCGGGGTTCCATTAACTATACTACTTTATATATTTTATGGAAGGCAGTATTGAAAATTCCTAAATGAACATAAGATATGCCATACTGGGCATGTAGGGTGGAATAAGAGTGGTTTACATGAAGAACCAATAAATCTACTTTTTGTGATATTGGTGGGTTGTCATTAATTAGTTCACCTTGCTTTGTGGCTTTGCTTTGGATCTGGTCCATCAAGTTTAGAATCCTGCTTCCAACAGTGGCTAATCCAAGTCACAAGTATCTGTCGGGTTCCCAAAAGGTAAGTCCAAGGAGCAGTCACATTCCCAAACTGTAAGCCGGCCCCGAGGCCGCCTGAGCCCTCGTGGAATGAGCCCGCATCCCTGCTGGCCTCTCAGGACGTATGCCGACGAGATTGCCTCTCTAATACATCTATAAATTGACACCTTGGCCACCGCCTCTCCCCTGCGTGGTCCTCCAAATAACACAAACAGACGATCCAATTTGCAGAAGGTTGCCGTCCTCTTCAAATAACACCTTAAAACCGCTGAACGTCCAAACGCCGCAACTGGGGCCTGAATCAGGCGGTCTCTAGGACACCGCCTGATTCAAATGGAAAGCCGACATGACCTTGGGCAAAAAGGAAGGCACCGGGCGCAATACCACCTTCTTCCTCAAGAAGGAGAGAAATGGCTCTCTGCAAGACAAAGCCTGAAGTTCCGAGATCCTGTGCACAGAGCATATAGCCACCAGAAAAACAGTTTTGAGAGTCAAATCCTTCATTGAGGCATGACTCATCAGCTCAAAGAGTCATCGCATAACGCTTCTGGAACTAAATTAAGTCCCCACGGTGGGACCACCGACCTCTGCAGAGGCCACAGGTGAATCGTGGCCCTCAGGAACTGCACGACGTCCAGGTGTGATCCCAATGCCACCCTCTGGACCTTACTGCAATATCAGGAAAGCGCCACCAGTAGCACTGGTCAAGGAACTTGCTGTCAAGCCCTTGTCGAAGTCGGCCTGCAAGAAGGCCAAGATATCTGGCAGGGAGGCTGCACTAGGCCGAATCTGTCATTCTGCACACTATGACTCAAAAAAAGGCCAAACCCGAATATAGGCCAGAGAGATAGAGCTCTTTCTTGCTTTCTGCAAAGTCGCAATCACTGGTGCCAAGTAATCTTTCTTCTTCAACCTAGCCCTCTCAAGAGCCAGGCTGTAAGAGAGAATCGACCTACCTGAGGCATGCGTACAGGCCCCTTCATCAAGAGATCCTCCTTCTCTGGGAGCCGCCAGGAGCGATCCAAACAGGATCCACACCAAGTCTGCATACCATGGGTGTCGGGGCCAGTCCGGAGCGATCAACACGACTAGCCCCAATGGACCTCGATCCTCTGCACAACCCGGAATATCAGCGCCTATGGCGGAAAAACATACAGCAGCCCTCCCAAGGGCCACAGTTGCACAAAGGCATCTAGGCCCTCGGACATCCGCTTTCTTCTTCTGCTGAAGAAGGCTCGCCTTGGCAGACTCGAAGGTTGCCATTAGATCCCCAGTGGCGTACTACCTGATCGAACACCTCCTGGTTGAGTATCCACTCTCCGGGATCCATGTGTACTCAACTCAGATAGTCCACTGTGATGTTTTTGACTCCCGCCACATGCGCTGCCGATAATGCCTGGAGGTGGTCTTCTGCCCAGGTCAACAGTGCCTCCGCTTCCACCTCCAATGCTGCGCTGCCTGTGCCGCCCTGTCGATTTATGTACGCTACTATAGTTGCGTTGTCAGATAGGACTTGCAGTGCCTTTCCCTGCAGCTAGAGCTCGAAAGCCTGGAGAGCCAGAGCTACTGCCCGAATCTCCAACCTGTTGATCGACCAACTGGACTCCCAAGTACTCCAACGCCACTGCATGATCTGACCTGCGCAATGGGCTCCCCAACCGTACAGGCTGGCATCCGTCATAAGTGGAATCCACAATGGTGTCTCGAGTGGCATGCCCTTCTCCAGATTCCCCAGACATAGCCACCATCGGAGCGACTTCCTGACCGCCTGAGGACAGGGAAGCTTGTGGGACAGCAGAACTGTCTGATGCGACCAGCATCAAAGCAGAGCACTCTGAAGGGGGCGCATATGCGCCCTTGCCCATGGGACCAGCTTGAGCGTGGCCGCCATAGTCCCCAGGACCTGCAGATACTGCCAAGCTGTCGGATCTGTCATCCTCAAGAACTGTCGCACCAACTTCCGCAGCCCTACTGCACACTGCTCTGGGAGAAACATTCTCCCCACCTGGGTATCAAAGTGCGCCCCGCAAGTATTCGAACTCATGGGATGGGACCAAGTTGCTCTTGGCCATACTGACCACCCAACTGAGACTCTGGAGGAACTGCACCACTCATGCTGTCACCTGCAGACTTTTGTCTCTGGACTTTGCCAGAATTAGCCAGTCACCTAGGTACAAATGCACCAACATGTCTTCCTTGTGCAACGCTGCCGCTACCACCACCATCACCTTCCTGAACGTCCTTGGCACCGTCACTAAACCAAACGGCAGTGCCCGAAACGGAAAATGTCCCCCTGGCACTGCAAAATGGAGAAATCTCCAATGATTAATACCACAACCTCCCCCCTTGACCCATGCTCAGTATCATGGATCAGGTCCACCAAAGCTGAACTCGCTACAAACATCCAAAACATAGTTAATCAATCACTATCACAAGGCATCATGCCAGATGCTCTCAAACTCACCTCCATACTTCCCATCCTAAAAAATAATAAATTAGATCCAAAAGACCCAAGCTCATACAGGCCCATAGCTAGTATACCATTCATTGCTAAAGTAATAGAAAAAAATCATACAACTCCAACTACAAGATTACATTGACATACACGCACCCCTTGACTCACACCAATTCGGATTCCGCCCCTCCCATGGCATTGAAACCCTACTAATAACACTGAAGGGTAACCTCATTAGAGGAACAGATGACAACAAACAAGGTTTCATTCTCCTTTTTATAGATATAGCCGCCACATTTGACAATATCAATCATAACACACTAATTACTAGGCTATAAAACCTGGGAATAGGAGGCACAGTTCTCAAATGGTTTATGTCATATATTACTCACCGATTGATACGTGTCCAACTAGTCCAAAACACCTCAGAAACATTCTCACAAGGACAGGGAATTCCTCAAGGCTTGGCCCTCTCGGCCCTCCTTTTTAATCTATACCTACAGCCCATCACAAACATATTTAAAAAATACAAAATTAACCATTACATTTATGCCGATGACATCATGCTCGCTATCCCCATAAACACTAACAGCCCCTCATACCACAACCTATCTGAATGTATCAGAGAGGCTAATTCCTGGCTAGAAACCAACTACCTCAGCATTAACCTTAAAAAAACAGAAACTATGTTTGTATCAAGAAAACCCGATGCTACCTACCCAAAAACCATCATAATCAACACCACCACTATCCCTGTCAAACAAGAGGTAAAATACCTAGGGATAATATTAGATCACACACTCAGTATGCTCCCCCACATAAAACAAACAGTAAAAACTGTATTCTACAAACTAAAGACCATACAACACCTAAGACCCCTCCTCAACACCCATGATTTTAGATCTGTAGTCAATTCACTCATTACCCCCCACTTCGACTATTGTAATAATCTACTGAATGGCCTACCACTTAAAAATACAAATATACTCCAAAGAGCCCAGAACATCTGCGCCAGGGTAATAGCAAAAGCACGTCTAACCGACCACATAACCCCCATTCTATTTGAACTACACTGACTCCCTATAAATAGCCAGATAAAATATCAAATACTCTTAACAACATTCAAACTCCTCAATGACATCTCCCCCTCACACCTATCCATCCTCTTACACTCCCTACCACAATCCAGAACTCCCTGTTTCTGACCGCCACTATGATGGACCGCAACATTTCCTTGTGAAAATGCAGCACCCATATGCAGCGGTTTACTCGCTTGAGGTCGAGAATCGGACGAGAAGTCCCTTCTTTTTTCAGTACCATGAAATAGATGGAGTATCGATCGCAGCCACACTGGTCTCGTGGCACTGGGAACAAGGCGTAGAGCTGTAGGAGCTGCGTAAAGGTGTCTTTGATCGCTAAAGCCTTGTGCTGTGCCTTGCAGGGGGACCTTTTGAAGGCATCCCCCAGCAGCTGTGCCAACTTGAGGGCATAGCCCTCGCGAATGACTTCCAACACCCACTAGTTGGACATGATCTGGACCAGGTGTGGTAGAACTCCCACAGCTGACCACCATCTGGGCCCCCCTCGTTTCACTGGGACTTCTTGGATCCCGAGACCGAGGCGGAGGCAAAACTCTGTCCTGCCTCTCGAAACCCTTGAAACCCCTGGTCCTTTGAGGGAAACCACCCCCTCTCAAAAGGGCTACAGCGTGCAGAACGAAACCTCCTGAAGTCCCGCTGCTGGCCCTTGGATGAGGGAGGTGGACAGCTCTTTTTCTGCTTATCTTCCAGCATCCATCCACCCTTGGAGTCTCCCAAGTCCTTGACCAATTTGTCCAAGTGTTCACCGAATAACAATTTGCCCCTAAAAGGCAATTTGCTGAGACGGGACTTGGAGGAGGCATCCGCTGCCCAGTTCCTCAGTCATAGATAGCAGCGGGCCGCGACCACCAAAGCCATATTTTTTGAAAGGCCTCTGATGAGATCATAATGGATATCTGCCAGATAGGCCGCCTCCCCTGACTGGTCTGACTCCTCCTACTGCTGCGCCCTTTGCAACCAGCGTAAGCAGGTCCTTGCCACCCATGCTCCACAAATGGATGCTTGTAGCGAAAGGGCGTAACATTAAAAGCCTGCTTTAGCAAGGTGTCCAACTTTCTGTCCTGGACATCCTTAAGTGCTGCACTACCTTCCACCGGGATCATTGTCTTCCTAGTGACCGCAGACACTGCTGCGTCCACCCTGGGAGAACAAAAAAACTCACGATCTTGATCAGACAGCGGGTAGAGACATTGCCATGGTCCATGACCCTTTAAGAACCGCTTCCGGCAGATCCCACTCATCCTGACTCACTTGCCTGACCACCATGTGTACCGGAAAGACCTTTTGTGTCCTCCGCACCACTTGCAGCAATGGGCCCTCTAGGGAGTCTTCGTCCGCAGTAAGGCTGGTGGGCATATTCAGTACCTTCAAGGATTCTGAGATGAGCGCAGGCAGTTCCTCCTGGAGAAAGACTCACAATCCATGTCTGGTCCTCCTGTTCTGGAATCTCCCTGTCTTCTAACTCCTCATCTACGTCCGGCTCCAGATCCAGATCGTCCCACACCAGGGGCTCAGAAACGGAGACTGCTCTAGATCCTCCTCCCCCGAGCCTTGGCCTCTTGGCCGGGGTCGTCCTGGACTCCCCTTCCCGTGGGTCCCTCATCCTTTTGAAACTACGTCCTGGCACCAAGGGGCCTCCCACTGCCCTCTGCTGGCGCAAACAGAATGCTTCATGGAAAAGCAGCACAAATTGCAGGAAGAGAATCCGAGAAGTCCTGCTTCGACCCCTGCCTGGGAAGTAGAGAGTCCCAGAATGGCCGGGGAAGCTGAAAGGTCCAGTTGTGGTGTTGGGGCGGTACCCCCGGCCTCCTGCCCTTCCCGAGCTGGAGAGGGAGTACCGTCGAGCCCTGTCTTGTCTTGCAGCATCTGCTCCATCGTGGCAGCTTCTTGTGTACACCCCTGAAAAATTATTGTCTCAGAAACCGCCCCCCGTTGGGTACTGCAGACCAGACACTACAGCCTGGCAGGCATATCTAAAATTAGCCCCATTGGGCACCCCCTATTGGCCCTTCCAGGGGAGGATATCTGTCTGCCTGTAGAAAGTCTGAAAAACAAATCCCGGAGTACTTTCTGCTTCCAGGATCTCCTGTCCTTTTTTTTTTTTTAAGCTAATCAAGGGGGGAAAAAAACAAGCAAATTGCTTGCATCCCAGTGCCTCAAACCCCCTCGCTGTCCAGGGAGTCTTTACCTAATTCATGTGAGCAGGGCAGAGAGAAAAAAACACCCTTGCAGTAGGCCTTGCACTTCCCACACCATGCCGAACAGCCGCCACATGGTCACAGGCTTCTGGCAATGCACAGGCCGCCACTTCACTGCCCACCCACAATGAACTCCTGCGAAGGGAGCAGAGGGAGAAGTCTGCACCATCCGACCAGACACACGGCTTGCCAGAACCCTACCATGCTGCTTCTACACCGTCTGCCCTCGCCAGCACTCAGCCCAGCTTCCTTGTGGCTTCGGTGCTCAACCTGTGCTACGTGCTACAGATCTCTGGCTGCTCCTCACCTAGGGTTGCCAACTGGCTCCAGATGCGCCCGACAGGCTTGATCCAGTCCTGGGTTTACCCCATTGCATGCATGGAGATGTAGTTCTGAATTCCCTATTGCACTCCATAAGAAAAGCAAGACTACATGTCCCTGCATGCAATAGGGTAAACCCAGGACTGGATCAAGCCTGTCGGGCGCATCTGGAGCCAGTTGGCAACCTTATCCTCACCCGAAGGTAGGTTCGGGAGCTGCCAAGTCCCGCTTCTCTCTCCCTGTCTCCTCAACATCCTATCTGTCTGGGAGGGGGGGGATCTCCTCTGATTAAAGCAGGGGTCTCAAACACGCGGCCCGCGGGCCGAGAGACCTTTGTGCGGCCCGCGATACACAGGGGAAAAAAAACCCGGCTTCTGCTGCCGCTGCCGTGGCAGCGGCAGAATCAACTGTCCCGCGGCCCCTTCCCATCTGCCCGGCAATAGCGGCAATAGCAACAATACCGCATGTCCCGCGGCCCACCCCCCCCTTGCCTGTCAGTTCTTCTCTGCTTCGGCTTTCAGAGCCGCGAAGGGAGAGCTTCTCCCTCGCGACTCTGTTAAGCTCGCCGGGGCAGATGGGAAATTTCCCATAAGCCCCAGCGGGCTTAACAGAGTCACGAGGGAGAAGCTCTCCCTTCGCGGCTCTGAAAGCCGAAGCAGAGAAGAACTGACAGGCAAGGGGGGTGGGGTGGGCCGCGGGACATGCGGTATTGCTGCTACCGCCGCGGCAGGAGCAGCAGCCAGCTGTTTTCTAAAGTTTAAGTTTCCCGGGGGGGGGGGGAGCAGGATTGTTGTGGGCTGCTGGGGGGGGGGGGAGCAGGATTGATGTGGGCTGCGGGGGGGGGAGCAGGATTGATTTGGGGGGGGGGAGGGGGGAGCAGGACTTGAGGTGGGCTGCTGGGTGGGAGCAGGACGTGATGTGGGCTGCTGGGGGGGGGGAGCAGGATTGATGTGGGCTGCTGGGGGGGGAGCAGGACTTGATGTGGGCTGCTGGGGGGGTAGGACTGGAAATGGGGTGATGGGGGGATAGTACTGGTAATGGACAGATGGGGGTTAGGACTGGAGGTGGTCTGATTGGGGGGCTAAGAATGAAGATGGGGCGATGGAAGGGTTAGGCCTGGAAGTGGGCTGTTGGAGGGCTTAGGACCGATAATGGGCTATGGGGGGGTGGGGCTAGAACTGGTAATGGACTGGGGGGGGTGCTATGACTGGAAATGGGCCGAGTAGAAGGGGGAGCTTGAACTGCAAATAGCTGATGGGGACAGGGTCTTGGAATGGTAATGGGCTGAGTGGAAGGGGGCTTGGAATGGAAATGGGCTGATGGGGAGGGGGGCTTGGAAAGGAAATGGGCTGTGAGGGGAGGAAGCTAGGACTGGAAATGGGCTGATGATGCGGGGACTAGAAGGGAGCGGATGCTGGGTGGGGCAGGAGCTAGAAGGGAGTTGATGTTGGGGGACGATTAGAATGGGATGGGGCTGGGAGAGTGAAATGGAGAGGGGAAATATATTTTGTGTGGGAGGGAAGAAAAATCTACAATTGGCCGGGTATTGGGAGAGTAAGTGGGGATTGAGGATGGAGGGGTAAAATTTGAGTGGATGAAATAGGAATGAGGAAAGAGCAAAAGGAGAATGATTAGTATGTTAAAGCAGATGTAGAGAGAATGGAAAAAAACTGGGAAAGAAGAAAGGACAAATGGACAGCAGACGATGGAGAGTTAGCAGAAGACACAAAGAAACCAGAAGAAAGTGGCTG
Organism: Ichthyophis bannanicus; assembly: GCA_033557465.1. NCBI lineage: Eukaryota > Metazoa > Chordata > Amphibia > Gymnophiona > Ichthyophiidae > Ichthyophis > Ichthyophis bannanicus. Next base: position 99,965,646 of record CM066032.1, on the reverse strand, counting down.
GAACAATTGCAACTGAAAAAAAAATGCACAAAAGGTAGAAAAATATCTCTTCATTTTGAATTTATTAACTGAAATATGTCAGCTCTTGGAAATGTGCATCTTTAACGTCTGCACTTTATTTAATACAAGAGGAAATCAATGTATAGTTTTATTTCTACAGTGTTGTACATTCTAAGTTTGGCTTTTGGGGTTCCCAGTTTAATTGTCTTCCTGTTTCTAAATTGTGATTCCTTGTTTGGTGATGGTGTATGTTCTGCATGTGTAACTGAGCTGAGGTATTCTGTTTATGTAATTCCTATTTGACATTGCCACTTGTTCTCTTTCCCGAGTAGGTCATGTATTGTTATTCTCTGAAATGTGTTGATTTAATATTTGCAGTGTTGCCTTTTGATAGTTAGGGTATGGTGCTTTGTGAGTCCTGGTAGTGCTGTTAGGACATGGCAGGTTTGCTATGGGTTCTAAATGAGCAGTGTTTCTAGTAGTTCCTAATGTGCCTGGCGGTTGGCACTGGTTTATAGTAATGTAGAAATCTTTTAGTCTTTCTTTATCCATACACTCATTAAGAGGCATGTTTACTCAAAGTTAGTGTATGGTAACATTATGCAAATATTTATGCAAATGATGCCCTTATGCAAATGATGCCCTTATGCAAATGAGGCCTGCGTCTTGTGCGGCCCCCGGGTTACTCTACAAGTCCTCATTTGGCCCTCAAAGCAATTTGAGTTTGAGACCCCTGGATTAAAGCCTGCAGCCTTTTTTTTTCCTTTGTTTTCCTTCCTACCCTCAATCTATTTATTTATTTCACAAAGAAAAACCAAAGTGCTCCTTAGCACTAATAAAGGGCAGAGACCAAAAGAAAGATGCAAAAAAAGAATAGATTAAAGACTATCCTATAGCTGCTCCTTAGTTGTTTCCCCCGTGAGCCCAGCACACTGGCTCACTACCTCCTCCAGCTGCTTGCAGACTGAGTATACTGGAGATAGGGGGCAGACCCCACAATATAAGTACTGGTGCCATCAAAAGATTACATGCTCAGTCTCCAAGCTGCTGAAGAGGTACACTACCCAGAGGTGCAGAACTGGACTGGACGGCCGATAAGGAAAGGAGTTTAAAGCATAAGGGGCAGAGAAGTTATCAACATGAATGTTAAAATCCTCAAGAATAAGGGAGGGGGAAGATGAATCCAGAAAGATGGAAAGCCACGTGTCAAACTCAGTGAGAAAGGTAGAGGTGGACTTGTCAGGGGGTCGATAAATAATAGTATCCGGAGAGGTAGTGGAAACAGTAAAAACCCATCACCACCACTACAGCCAGTGGGATGAGGCGTGGGGGAGAACTGGTAGCTGCCATGACAGAGGGCAGAGACTGAAGCTGAGTCTTCTGGGAGGAGCCAGGTCTCCATTAGAGCAAGAAGATGGAGAGCATTAAAGATAAAGAGATCGGCCCCGATATTCAGCTATCCGGATTTTGGAAGGGCTACGTACCTTGTCGGGGCATAGCCCTCCCCACTGACCTCTAACTGGACATGCAATGCTGCGGTGATCACTGCGAAAGCCGGAAGCCGCTAAAACTAACCGTGCAGCAGCAATATTGGATGCTGCCCAGTTAAATCCTACGCCGTAAAGATAGGCGAGGGTTTCCACGCCTATCTTTTAGGTGCAGGTTGCTAACCAGGCAGCATCCTATATCGCTGCTGCACAGTTAGCCACCGTCTCTGCCTCCGCTCCACCCCGGAATGCCTCCAGCACGTGTCGTGTAGGTGCCGTTGAATATTCCCGTTTAAGGCATTTATACGGTTTACTTGGCTGTAAACTATCTGCCTTTCGAAAATTGGGCCCATCGTGAATAAAAGCAAGCTTATTTGAGATGGAGTGTGCATTCCACAAGGCGCAAGAGAAAGGGAGCAAGGAGGGGGAAAGCAGAGGGATATGAATAAGATTTGAACAGCTGTGTGAGGACCTGCCCAGGGAGTGTGACAAAAGTCTAGGGGGGCCAGGGTTGGGATTGATATCTCTGGATGAGAGAAGGAGAAGGAGCAGAAGAGTGCGGGCAGAGAGGAGACGGCATGGCGGAAACGAGGGTGAGGTTGTCTTAGAGAGAGAAGAGATAGCTGAATGAGAGGAAGAAAATGGTGAAGCTCAAGAGCTGATGACGGGGTAGAGGACAAGATGGCGGGAGAAATGAGGTTGGCAAAAGAGGTGATGATAAGGAGGGGGGCTTGAAGTTGTTGATATGAGGGAAGAAGATTAGGGAAGTAGAATAAAGATAAAAATAAACATCAAACTCTGCCTTATCGATAGCAACACGGAATGCTCGAAGTACCTGGGACGCCGTTCTTCATGCAGAATAACCGGAAGCTCTTGCAACCCCAGGAGCCATTTTAAGGCTCTGGATTTGGTGCTAAAACTATGTTGAAGGTAACCAGGCAACCGTGAATAATAGCCAATAGGAACTAAAGAGGATTCTCAGGGGATTGTAAAATATGTGACATAGATATGCATAGTACCAGTTATGTTGGAAAACGGTAGTGGATAAGAGAGCTTAATCATTAGTGCTTCCTTAAAGGATCATATGATCTGAAGACACCATAGGTAAAATAGCATAAAAATGTTTTTACATATAAAATGTAACATCTAGTACAAAACTAAATTAAAGGTGGTTGAATGAGATAGATGTTAATAAATCCATAAAAAAGCTGAGTCACTGGCGCATTTATTAAAAAGCCTATGCAGTCTAAAAGTGAAAGTGCAGAGGCCATTAAAGCACAGCTGCCAGTAAAAAGATCGTAAAAAGGGTTGTAAAACTAAAAAGAGGATGGGATGAAAATAGTGTTGATGTGTGAATGGATAAGTATGTAAAACCATGTGTATAAAATGTGATCATGTAAGCTTAAAACGGAGCATCGGTTATGAATTACAGATTGGAGATTAAAAAGTAAAGGTTGCAGTGGACAGATCAAAGAACCTCCGCCTCCCCCTCCCCCAGTATAAACGCTACTTGTGTGGCCATGAAGGAGGTGCTCACCAGGCAGGCCACCAAATTCTCTCCTTTACCACTAACCCCTCTCTCAACTTCCACACCCACAGTCATTCCAGACCTTCATTCCGTTCTGACACAGTCACCCCAGACAACACCCCCAACCAATAACAGTTTATTTAAAGAAAAAAACAAAGGTAAATTCTGTTAAGAATAGTTTAGAATGTTCAAGCTTTATTTGTAACTACAATAAAATGATATTTGGGCTCTTATTTTCTTCAGCCTCAGACGATGGTGTTCAAGTGTGTCACGCACATGAATGTGGTCTGTCAGGTGTGTCACAACAGGAAAGGTTGCGAACCACTGGCCTAGCAGGACGATAAGGAAGTTCATCTTGTTGAAAGAACGCCACGATACTGCTGGAACTAATCACATGGCTGGAATCTCGAGAGATTGATATCCACGAAGCTTACAATAGAAGCCACAGAAGCACTGTCAAGCTAAAATCGCTCTCAATTTGTAAGCACAAACAAAAATGCTCAACTGTAAGGGAAAGAAGCTTAGATAGTAGAAAACAGGCCGGCGATAATGAAAAAAAGACCACCAGAACAGAGAGCGCTAATATTAAAAAATCATTTCAAGTGAGCCTTGACGTTAAAGCTGTCCCTTCCATAGAGCACCATCTTCACCTGTCTAGGGCCCCCTGCTGTAATGCTGACAAGAACTAGAAGCAGATGGGGGGGGAGAGGGATGGTGGGAGTTTTCCAACAAGATCAAGGAGCAAGAGGAAAGGTGTTCCCTCCCAATTAGATTGACGGGTGGGGGGGATCCCCACGAAAACATTCTTTCCTTACCATCCCACACAACTCATGTTGACATCAATCCACCAGGGATGGAGAGCTCGTGCACAGAAGCTTTCTTTCAACTTGGAAGGGCGCCATTTTAACATGGAAAAAGCAGGAGTATAGATGCTATGTTGCACTGGTATGTAAGTTCTTTACCTGATTTAACTGACTCCCTGGTGGTGCTCTCTTCGCCCATGTTCATTTTTTTTCCTATTGTCTTCCTTTACAGATGGGAATTAAAGAGGCCAAGAGCGGCTGAACCCAGGGCCAGTTCGTCCACTAGGCGGGCTAGGCGTCTGCCTAGGGTGGCAGACCTCTGTGGGTGCAAAGACACACATGGCCTGACGCTTCTGACCCCCTCCAACAGGAAGTTGTGTCGGAGGTTGTCAGAAGCAGCAGACCATGAATGCTGAAGCACACAGCCTGCCGCAGGCCACTGTCACCATGCTTCACTGACCCTCCCCCCACCCCACCGACTGAATCGCAGCAGCAGGCATGGCGGCTTGGCTGGGGGGGGGGGGGGCAGCAAAATCCTTGGGCCGGCGTTGGCTGAATCTTCAGTTAAAACTGAGAAGGACCCTCAGCCAGCGTCAGGTTAGAGAGGGGCTCAGAAAGACCCTTTCAGTGCCATCTGTAAACTCTGCTCCCAGCAAACAGGCTTTTTAGGATGAAAATAGGTCTTTTCAACAACAAAAAGAGCTTACGGAGCCCTTAATCCTTCCAGTCTTGCCAGCAATTTGGGCGGGGAAGGGACAGTTTGTTTAATAAATGGAAAACAAACAAAATTGCCCAAGGAAGACTGAAAAGGAAAAAAAAAGGTCTTGTTCCTATGTGAGTTCAGAAAAGATTGAAATTCTTGACCTTGCGGGTCAAGCGCACAATAGAGGGCAGCACAAGATCCAACAAGGAAAGACTCTGCCTCCCCTGCTGGGGCTGCTTCTATACTCAGGGCTAGTGAGTGTACCAAGGGATTTAGGAAGGCACAGGGGAGAGGAAGCAAATCCCCTTAATGACCCTGCCTGAGGTGAACGCCTTTACTCACTTATCACTGCATGCGGCGTGTGTGTGTCCCCTTCCCTGCCTCGCCTCATGGATTCTGCAGAACGCACGGCTACCTCACCCATCCTCTCTGTCAGTCCATAAATGAGTAGCTCAGTGGTTAGTTATGTAATCATTTGCATTTGGTTAACACAGTTAGCTGAGTCAGGGGAGCCTGGGTTCAAGTCCCACTGATGCTCCTTGGGATCTTGGGTAAGTCACTTCACTTTCCAGTGCCCCAGGTACCAAACCAGATTATAAAGCCCACTCGGGACAAGGGAAGACCTACTCTGCCTGACCATAACTCACTCTGAGCTACCAATGAAAAGGAGCGAGCTAAAACCAAATCACAATATCAAACAACAAGTTGCCGCGGAGGGAGAATGAAGCCTGTGTGGAGGTGTCTAAACTAGGACTGTTCCATCATATTGATTTAGTTCGCTAGCTCGTGGAGAGGCACCAAAACTCTGACTCCTCCTGTCCAAGGCTTCGGAGGCAAATGTGCAAAGCATTAAACCCAGAGATGTAGAGGCAGGGAAGACTGTTAACACCCTGGTTGTCAAGAGCTTCTCATACGTCTACATTGGCTTCCTATTCCTTTTCGCATACAGTATAAGATTCTCACCTTCACCCACAAATCCATTCACACTGGCACCCCTCGCTACCTTGCTGATTTGATCCACCTCCACGCTCCCCACCGCTCCCTCCGTTCCATTCATGCTAATCGTCTGACCTTACCCTCCCCCTCTCAAGCCCACCTCGAATCCACACGCTCCTCTGCCTTATTTATTTATTTATTTAAAGTCTCTTATATACCGCACTATTCGGCATCAGCGCGGTTTACATGGAACAGAAATGCTCAGTACAGTTAACACGTATGAGTTCACAGATAACAGGGCAAATAACTTGGATAACAGGGGTAACTTCTACTTCCTTGGACCCCGCCTCTGGAATTCGCTTCCCCCGGACCTCCACCTGGAACCCTCCTTGAAGACCTTTAAGGCCCGCTTGAAAACTTACCTCTTCTGCTTAGCTTTTGACCTTCCCCCACCCCCTTCCCCTATTTCCCCCCCCCCCCCCCCCGGTGATTTCTCTCCATCTGTCATGACTCTCGACCTCTCCCTACTTCTTGAACCTTTTTTCTGTCTGTCCTATCATTTAAGTGGTGTTCTTTTCCTTTTTCCTAGCAGCTTTTGTATACTTTGTACACCGCTCAGACGCTGACGCATTGAGTGGTATATTAAGCTTCTAAATAAAGATAAAGATAAAGAGCTGATTCTCAGGTAATTCCAAGAGCAAAGAGAATGCAATGGGATCACACTGGGTCTCTTGGGACGCTCAGCTCAGATACTATAGTCAGAGCCGGCCCAAGGGTTGCTGAACCCCCAACCGTGCCGCCACCCCCCAGGCACTGAACCACACTACCACCTATTCCGGCCACAGTATTCAGGAGGGCACAGATTGGCTCGGCAGCAGACCATGTGCTTTGGCACGCATGATCTGCCACTTCTGACCCCCCCCCCCCCCTGACATAACTTCGGGGTTCCAGAAGTGGCAGGCCATGTGTGCCGAAGCACATGACCTGCCGCCCACAGAGATATGCTGCCCTAGGCAGCTGCCTAGCCTGCCTATTGTATGGGCCGGCCCTGACTATAGTCCTCTTTCTCACTTTAAATTTACAAACCTCCCATTCTTAGTGATGCTGGGTAGGGGCCAGGGGCTGCAGGCGAGGGGGAGGGTTCATACAAACCACCCTCCTCCCCTACCCTGCAAGTTCCCCAGCTACTGATGCTGTGTGAGGCAAAAAGGTAGTTGGGCCATCACTCCAGGGGCTATGGAGGGGTCTTCGTCTCCCAGCTTTCTTCAGCATGCACAGCAGATGGGTATCATATTTTCAAACAATCCTTCTGATACCCTATGAATGGAATGGAGATTAGAGCTACTCAACTGGGGGGGTGGTATCAAAGGAAGGGGCAATCTCAGTCCTCATTTATGGTGCCATTCCCTACAAATGGAGAACACCTTTTTCTGCCTACAAGGGGCAGGCAGGGTAGGGGGGAGGAAAACTGAGAACAGTGACAGGACAGATTTAGGTTTGCAACTGTAGTAGCTATATTTGTAACTATATTTGGAGTGGAGGAGTGACCTAGTGGTTGGGGCAAGGTACTTCAGGCCAGAAGGTCGGGGGTTCAAATCCCACTAGAGGACAGCAACCTTGGGCCGGAAGGACTGGGGTTTCTAGTCCCACAGGTGCTCCTTGTGGTCTTGGGCAAGCCACTTAACCCTCCATAGCCCATGTTCCCTGTAAAATAGTTATCTCCAAGTTATAATGCCCTGTTCAATGTAAACCGCACTGATGCAGAATAGCACAGTATATAAGAGAATAAATAAATAAAAATAAAAAATTTGTCCAGCCAAGAGTTGAAAATTATGCTAATCAATCTCTGTACACACCAAACTAGCTCCCCTTTTGAACTGACCTAATCAAAGCACACATTGATTTCATGCACATGTTTAGCCGGGCAGTGCAGTGGGAAATTTTAGCCTCTTAAATTTACATAGTTAAAAGATGATTTTAACTGTGCAAACCTTTGAATACCAACTTATTTATCTCCCTAAGCCTCCGAGCTCTGCTCCATCTTTCTGGTTGACCTTGGGCAGGTCGCTCTATCTTCCTAACGTCAGTTCTAAACCCATTTCTGCAACTGACTGAAACTACACAATTCATCCTATCTCTCTGTTCTTCAGTTAACTCATATATTATTGTAGCTCCTCCCAGGGGTACGGCCCCTATAATGACTCCCCCTCTGTGAATAGAGTGTTGAGGGAACCCTGCTCCAAAATCAGCATTCTGGTAATGCATCCAACCCCTTTACCTGTCAACCACTAAACCCATCTAGGTAAAACAACAGAGTTCAGTATTTAACAGCATTTATCCGCACCTGCTAACCGAATTAATGCCGCTAAGCTAGATATTTAGTGGATAGTGCTAGAGGGGTCCCGAGGTGGAGTTTGCAGCAATTCTCAGCTCTGCTGCCCAGATAACTACCTGGCTAGCTTGAGACAGGTGAAAGGCTGCCCTCAATGCTACCTGGACAGCTTATTCAGTGGCTACACAGTCCGGATACTCCAAAACACTCACTATCTGAAGAGTGCCACTGAATAGCTGGATTTTCTTTTTTGCCCACAGTGGCTGACGTTTAAAAAGAACACTGACCGCCATGGACTGAATATTGTCCTGAGAATTTGTAGTATTTCAAAAACCAGGGTTGCAGTAACAGAGCTGCATAGAAAGGGTTAACCACAGACAAGTACGAACTTCTCCGCATAGTGCATACCAGCTTTCAGTGAGGCTCTGCCCTCAGGACAACAGACCATGAATGTAACCTTATACTTATTGGTACCAAGGGCCTGGCATACCTTTAAATTATCAGCGAGCTCCCTGTAGCCCTCAAGGGTATATAATGCGCCAGTAACAGGGCCCGGTAATATACCTGCATGAATATATTCGCTGATCCCCAGGCCCTCTGAGGGCAACAGGCAATAATATAGTACAGTGCAACTGGGATGTGCAAAGCCAGGCTCCTTTCACCACTTAGAATATGGCGATGGGACCAGACATTCAAGAGTTAAATATCTAACAAGAACACAGAACCTGGGGTTCAGCTGAAATCCACAGGGCAGTAAATTCATTCATTTGTATAAGAGCTTGGCAAAAACCTTTGTTCCTGTGTGTGCATGCGAAGGGTTACTCTCCCGGATAGTTTCCTTCCCTTCGCTCCATGGGGACTTTATCTTCCGCACTCAGGCCTTGATACAGTAAGTGGTGTGTTAGAACAATGCGCTAAGCTTGCGCGTACATCGTACTAGCACACATGCTAAAAACGTGTATGCCCGATGCACTAAACATATGGAGCCCAAATTCATAATGTGCACGGACCCTGACCAAGTGCACAAACCCCCCCCCCTTCTACTGACAAATCCGGACATCGCTCCCTTCACCTTGCTGCTCCGTATACCTGCTACAAACTACCCGAGTCTCTACATCATGCTCCGTCCCTGACTCCTCTCAAATCCGAGCAGCTCACCCCATTGATGCCACTGTTGGGTCAGATCAGCTAAGCTCCCTTGTGTTTCCTGACCATTTCCCCTAGATGTATCCTGTTCACAGCTGCTGCGTTGTCTGTCCTGACTAGACTGTAAGATCCGCTGAGCAGGGACCATCTGTTACGTGTGTCTGTGCAGCGCTACATATGCCTTGTGGCACTATACAAATGATCAATAGTACTTATCGTAGTATAGTAGGGTCTCCGGGCAATGCCATCTGAGGCCCACCTATCTGAGTACTGGCATTTCTCAACCTCCGCCACATGTGGGGCAACCCTGTCTGCTTTCTCACAGCCAGCTTTGTGGCACTGCTCCCCTGGTCAGGGCTGAGTGGGCATGGGAGGGGTGAGATCCCTGTGTCATGACTCCAGATATCTCACCACTCTCGCAGCTCTCATTGATCCTGGCCTGGGGAGGGATGTAGGCTGCATGAGACAATCTGGGGAATGTTGGCACCACATCAGTCGTGTCCCCTAGTGCCAAGCTCAGCGGCTATATGGCTGTCCTGTCACACTGCCAACAATATCTGATCTAAGTAGAGTTCCCTATGTAAAATAACCCAGAAGGAATCAGCATAGGTTCCCTATGGCTAAATGTTAAAACATATCCCTGTCAATAATAGGGACCCTCAGAATAAGGGCATTTGGCAATGCAAACAGCACTAATACATGCTCAACAGCAACACCATTGGTCCCACAACATGTGCATTATGGGCATGCATTAGTGCTGTTTGCACTGTTCGGTGCCCTTATTCTGAGGGCCCCTTATCATTGATGGGAAATTGTTTTGATATTTAGCTATAGTGAATCCTCTGAGTTTGACTGCCCAATCACACTGGCACCTGGTGGCGCTGCAGTCATCCATACGGTCCAGGTACTGGCCAGGCTTTCACGTTCCCCCTGAATTGCAGATGAGCACACCAGATCCCCCCCCCCCCGTGTACCCCTGAAACCACACACAAACATGCACACACACACTCACCTTCTGCCACAAAAACATGATTCTACCCAAAAGATGCCCTGAACCTAAACATACAAAAAACAGAAGCCCGTATGGGTTCAAACACATAAAAGAATTAAACAAGTAAAAAGGAACCCAAGTGTACAAAAAACCATCCTCATACTTATTTATTGATTTGGTAGGCTTTCTATACCGCTTTCTCTTAAAATCAAAGCGGTTTATAGTATAACATGCAGATTTTACATGAAACAATGGGGGAGGGGATGAAAAGCAAATGTTGTTGTTGTTAAGTGCCATCGAGTCGGAGTCAACTCATGGCGACCCTCTGGATAGCTATCCTAAATTGTGTTCGGTCTTCAGTCAGGCGGCTCATTGTTGACAGACTGTTACCCGTAGCTGCTGTTATTGTATCGATCCATCTCATTGCCGGCCTTCCTCTTTTGCGTTGACCTTCTATCCTACCAAGCATGATGTCTTTCTCTAATGATTTCTCTCTTCGCATGATGTGTCCAAAGTATGAAAGTCAAAGTCTTGTCATCTGAGCTTCTAAAGAAAGCTTAGGTTTGATCTCCTCTAGTACCGACTGGTTTGTTCTTCGGGCGGTCCATGGTATACACAGTATTCGACGCCAGCACCATAATTCAAAAGCATCAATTTTCTTCCCGTCTATCTTTTTCACTGTCCTGCTTTCACATCCATATCATGTTATTGAAAATACCATGGCTTGAACAAGTCAAATCTTTGTATGGAGAGAGACATCTCTGCTATTGAGAATCTTATCTAGGTCTTTCATAGCCATTCTGCCAAGAGCAATGCGTCGTCTGATTTCTTGACTGCTTGTTGCTTCTTTATTGATAGTTGATACAAGTAGGTTAAAGTTGTTCACAATTTCAATTTCTTCTCCTTCAACGATGAACCTGTTGATTATGCCAGTTGTCATGATCTTTGTCTTCTTTACATTAAGGTGCAGGCCCATTTTGAGACTATGTTCTTTGATTGTGAGAAGCAAATGTTTCAGATCATCTTCACTTTCAGCCAGTAATGGGGTATCATCAGCATAGCGAAGGCTGTTGATGAGTCTTCCACCAATCTTCACACCTCTGTTGTCTTCATACAATCCTGCTTCTCTGATGATTTGTTCTGCATATATATTAAACAGGTAGGGGGAAAGTATGCAGCCTTGTCTTACACCTTTGCTTATTTTAAACCACTCTGTTTCTCCTTGTTCCGTTCAAACTGTTGCTTCTTGATCAATGTACAGATTGTGCAAGAGAATGATCAGGTGTTCTGGTATACCCATGCTTCTTAATGTGGCCCAGAGCTTTTCATGGTTTACACAGTCAAAAAGCCTTGCTGTAGTTGATAAAGCAGAAATAGATATCCTTTTGATATTCTTTAGTCTTTTCAAGGATCCATCTCACATCAGCAATGATGTCTCTCGTTCCTCGCCCTTTCCTGAACCCTGCTTGCACTTCAGGTAGTTCTTGTTCCAGGTATGGTTGTAGTCTCTTTTGAATAATCTTCAGTAGAATCTTGCTGGCATGTGGGATCAGAGCGATTGTGCGATAATTTCCACAGTCGGTTGGATCACCTTTCTTTAGTATTGGTATAAATACAGATCTTTTCCAGTCAGTTGGCCATGATGTTGTCTTCCATATTTCTTGGCAGAGCCTTGTAAGTATGGTAACAGCTGCATCAGATTGTTGTAATACTTCTATGAGAATGCTATCAGTGCCTGGTGCTTTGTCTTTGATAAGCCTTTCGATGCTGCTTCAACTTCTTCTTTTATCATCAATGGTTCCCGATCATAAGGTACAGGTTGAAAAGGCTGTTGGTCCACTTTATCTTTATCATATAAGAACTCTGTATATTCCTTCCACCTTTTCTTGATCTTCACAGCATCATTCAACATAGAACCTTGAGCATCTTCTAACATTCCAATTCAAGGCTGGAACTTTTTCTTTAACTCTCGTAGCTTTAGGAAAGCCGATTTTGTTTGTCCTCTAATAGTTTCTGCTTCTATTTCCTTGCAACAAAAATCAAATACCAAACCCCAAGTAGACCAAAACCATCAACCATTGAAAACCTGGGTGACTAAAAAAGCCCGTGTTTCATAAAGAATATACAGCAAAAGATTTAACTTTTAAATTTTTTTGTCGGAGAGGCCAACCAAGCAGAAGGAAGCACACCTTGTGCCGTTGTGGCCTGTCCATTTTATTAAATAAGACATAAATCCTATATTGTCATAAAAAGCAATAGAATGCGTTACTTAGCTGAGTCAGTGAAAAAGGCTGCAAATTGAAATAGCGGGAAGACGACGTGACACGTTTCGGGGAAACAAAAACTTTCAGTCCCCTGCTTCAGGTCAAGACCACCATATGATATGCCATCAGCCCTGTGAAACCCGGAAGGGCAGAAAACCGGCTTTTAATTGAAGAGAGCCGGCCTCGAAAACTTCCGCTAAAATGCCAAATAGCAATCATGTCAGCTGTTGCAGAAAAGTCCAATCACAGGTTAATAGGGAGGGGTCATTTCTCCAAGCCCCACCCCCTAAAACCAAAGATTGACAAAACTGTGGATTAATTAATTAATAGACTGTATGCCAATCAACCTGCATATTCAACCCCTTTGGGCTGACAGAGTCCAAACGGAAAATCCATCTCTGCTCAAGGTTCTGAAGCATCTGAAGACGATCTCCACCGCGTGGATGAACAGGTATAAAGTCCAAAATTCGCCAGGTTAAGTCATGAAAACTATGAGCCAGCTGTAAACAATGCTCTATCATTGGGGCTGTAAGAGTCCTAGTTCGCAAGCGAGATGCATGTTCAGCCAGACGTACTTTGAAGGGGTGCGAGGTGCGGCCAATATAATAAAGAGAGCAAGGACACACAATTAAATACACAACAAAACTAGTTGTGCAATCTGTCTGCCAACATGATCGGTAGACAATGGAGGTATGACTATCTGTCCATGACACACCAGAGATAGTGTTAGAACAGTATATGCAGGACCCACATGAAAAATGACCAGGAGATACATGAGACGTGGGAGGGCTGTCAAGTGCAGCTGTGGTATGAACTAAGCGATCCCGGAGATTAGCTCGACGTGAATATGCTATCCGGAGCTGACCCCGGAAACAGGCATGTAAATTAAGAGCAGGCCAAAATCGATGTAAAATTTTCATAACCGTAGAAGAGCCTTTCATATAGGGAAAAATCCCGGTGATCATATTCTGAGAAGTCCCAGAGGTCCCAGTACAAAATAACCATTCCCTATGACAATGAAGAGCCCGTTTATAGGCCCGGGAAATCAAGTAATGTGGGTAACCGCGTGCCATTAAACGCTGGCGAAGGTCTTTTGCATGTTCCTTAAAATCTGCCAAATTGGTACAATTGCGGCGCAGCCGCAAAAACTGGCCGAAAGGCAAACCCCTCTTCAGGGCAGGTGGATGGAAACTACCTTAGCGCAGAAGGGTATTTCGTTGAACTGGTTTTCGAAATAAAGAAGTGACAAAGCCAGAAGAAGACAACTTCACTGTAATGTCTAAAAATTGGATTGACTGGGTCTCAATTTGGGCCGTATTTTATTTATTTATTTTTATTATTTATTTATTACAGTTGCTTATATACCGCACTATTCGGTATCAGCGCGGTTTACAGTATAACAAAAACAACCTAAACACAAATTGTTTGGTTTTACATAGAACAGGAATATCAACTTGGATAATGGGGTTAAACTATATACATGAGGGGTCAATTAAATAACAGGGTTGGATTATATACATGAAATTTTAGTTGCACTGAGTTATATGCAACACAATGCTTACTTTAGGACGAAATTTGTCTGATCTGCAGGAAGGAGCTTGGGACTGTGATAATGGCTTAGATTGGGTGTTATTAGGTGGGTATTTTAGATTCCATTGCTGGCTGGGTAGAATTGGCAGAATAGGTGAAACTTGATTGCCTTCCTGAATTTAGTTAGGTCTGCAATAGCTCGAATGTCAGATGGTAATGCATTCCAGCATTTGGGGACGTAAAGACTGAAGGCTCTGTTTGCCGTTGTACAGTTGCATTTGGTCAACATCTTCGGTGTTAATAGTAGATTTAACGCTGGATATTGGTTTTAAATGCATTTAAGCTATCAATGAAAGAGTCCAAATCGGACCGCGAGCCCGACCAAAGAATGAAAATGTCATCCAAAAATCTGCGCCAAAAAGGGACATATTTAAAGAGAGGATGGGAATAAATATATGTCTCCTCATACCATGCCATGTAAATAGTGGCTACAGACGGCGCCACAGTCGCCCCCATGGCTATGCCAAAAGTCTGAAGATAGAATTTTTGCTGATAAATAAAAAAATTATTATTCGGCACTAGACTCGGCAAATCAAGTATAAAACATCTCGGAATACGCGCTGGCAAGTCCATAGGAAAATGTTGTAAAACTATTAAAGCCTCATGTTGATCAATATTAGTATAGAGAGATTGCACATCCAAAGTTATCATATGAGTATAAAGGGACATATCAGTACACAGAGCTAAATGCTGCAAAAAATCCCCCGTATCACGTACAAAAGATAACACTGTGGCCGCCGCCGGCTGCAAAAATCGATCGCAAAATTGAGATAGTGGTTCCAAAAGTGAATCGCGGCAAGACACTATCGGGCGGCCTGGGGGATCCATAAGCGATTTACGGATTTTCGGTACTAAATAAAAAGTAGTTGTTTTTGGATAACGTTTAATCAAAAATTCAGATTCAGAACGGGTCAGCCAACTATGAAGGTAAGCCTGCTGCACCATTTCCGAAATCCGGGCGGAAGTTTAGCGGAAGTTTTCGAGGCCGGCTCTCTTCAATTAAAAGCCGGTTTTCTGCCCTTCCGGGTTTCACAGGGCTGATGGCATATCATATGGCGGTCTTGACCTGAAGCAGGGGACTGAAAGTTTTTGTTTCCCCGAAACGTGTCACGTCGTCTTCCCGCTATTTCAATTTGCAGCCTTTTTCACTGACTCAGCTAAGTAACGCATTCTATTGCTTTTTATGACAATATAAGATTTATGTCTTATTTAATAAAATGGACAGGCCACAACGGCACAAGGTGTGCTTCCTTCTGCTTGGTTGGCCTCTCCGACAAAAAAATTTAAAAATTTAAAAGTTAAATCTTTTGCTGTATCTTCTTTATGAAACACGGGCTTTTTTAGTCACCCAGGTTTTCAATGGTTGATGATCTATTTCCTTGCATGCATCATTGTAGTACTTTTCCTTGTCCTGTCTTGCTGCACGTTGGAAATTTCTGTTGAGTTCTGCGATTGTCTTTCTTTCTCTTCTGGCTTTAGCTTCTCTGCGTTTCTGGGCAATTTTCAGAGTTTCTTCCGTCATCCATTTTGGCCGTTTTTGCTTTTTCACCTTTTGTAGAGACTTCTCGCTTTCTTCCAACACAACCTTCTTGATGTCATTCCATAACTCTTCTGGAGCTCTGTCATTTGTATCTAAAGCAGCAAATTGATTTTGCAGGCAGTCTTTAAATTCTAGTGGTATATTCTCAAGGTCATATTTTGCTGCATTCATGAGTGGTTTGCTCTTTTTCAACTTTAGCTTGAGTTTACATACTAGTAGTTGATGATCTGTACCACAGTCAGCTCCAGGTTTTGTCTTTGTTGATGTTAGAGAGCTTTTCCATCGTTGACTTCCACAGATGTAGTCAATTAGATTTTTATACAATCCATTGGGTGAAGTCCATGTGTACAGTTGCCTCTTGTGTTGCTGGAAGAAGGTGTTTGAGATGAATAGATCGTTGGTCTTGCAGAATTCTATCAGTCTTTCTCCAGCTTCATTTCTGTTGCCAAGTCCATATTTTCCAACTATTTTGCCTTCTTCTTTGTTGCCAACTTTTACGTTCCAGTCACCCATGACTATCAGGATATCCTGTTTGCATGTTCTGTCAATTTCAGCTTGTTCATAGAACTCTTCAATTTCATTCTCTTCTGCAGCTGTTGTTGGGGCATATACTTGAATTATAGTTGTGTTGATAGGCATTCCTCGTAGATGAATAGAGATTAAGCGTTCACTGACTGCATTGTATTTCATTACAGTTCTTGCAAGTTTCTTCTTTATTATAAATGCAACACCATTTCTTCTTTGTCTTTCATTTCCAGCATAGTAGACCATGTGATCATCTGATGCAAAGTGCTTGATGCCAATCCATTTCAGTACGCTGACACCCAACAGATCAAGTTGTACACGTTCCATTTCCGATAGTTTAGCTCTCAGCATCACTAATGCACACAAGCCCTCACAGCACGACAAGCTGCAAACCAAGTGAGAGAAAAAGCAAATAGCAGGGGCAAAAGGCATAAAGAAGAGGGAAAAATCTGCACTAAATTTTAGCACAGTTTTTTACATCTGGAACAATTTTTCATTCAGCGTTTTGCATGTCTTTAGCGCAGTGGTTTTACTACTGATTTCCCTGGGCTAAAAATTCTTACTGCATTGGGAGTAAGATTATTACAGAAAAATCTTGAATAACCTGCTGTGCTAATGGACAGCTCAGCTTGCTACAGTGCAGCCAATAGTCTGGTCACAGATCACAGGAGTTGGACAGCAGGTCTCAGCAATCACAGCAACAAGGGCACTTACACTTAGTCTTGTCCCAAGCCATTAACAGCTCTCCAAGGCGCAGCCTATCTGGGATACTCACCGTTGGATCTCTGCAGAGGGCGAATAGGCCTAATTGGGCAAAGTCAGAGGCAACACTTTTTCTTCTCCTTCTCTCTAACTGAACTCAAAAGCCCAGTCAGATGTGAAATCTTTCTCCCCTCCAGCTTCTGACTCCATCTGGCTCTTAAAGTCATGTGATCGGGGTCATCATGCGGCCTCATGAGGAAGTGACACGCTAAGGTAGCCATGGGGAGAACGACTGCAGGTGTCCAGAAACCACAATTCAAAAATGTCCTGGATGCACTTCATGACAGTCATGACGGTACATGGTGACTGCTCAAAAAGGAAGATGGAAGGGTATTATAACCATTACTAACCAAGATAATAATCACAGCATCAGTCTTTGTGCTTTCATAACTTTAGAAATCTTCATGAAACTCAAGTGTCGAAAATGTGCTGTGAGGCCATTCATGCTAGAGGTGGCTACACCGAATGTTTAAAACTGTAAAACACGCTTGTTCAAAAAGGATACAGTAGAACTAGAAAAGCTCCAAAGAAGGGCGGCAGAATGATAAAGGGGATGAAACTGCGCCCCCTATGAGGAAAGGCTCTTCCGCTTGGAGAAGAGATGGTTGACGAGAGACATGCTCAGGGCCGGATTTACCTTGAGTGAGGCCCTATGCCAACAAAAATTGTGGGCCCCCAGCAGGGGCGGCCCAAGGGGGGTGTGGGCCTCATTTGCATAAGGGGCCTCATTTGCATAAATATTTGCATAATGTTACCATATACTAACTTTTAGTAAACGTGCCTCTTAATGAGTGTATGGATAAAGAAAGACTAAAAGATTTCTACATTACTATAATCCAGTGCCAACTGCCAGACACATTAGGAACTACTACAAACACTGCCCATTTAGAACCCATAGCAAACCCGCCGTATCCTAACAGCACTACCAGGACTCACAAAGCACCATACTCTACCAATCAAAAGGCAACACTGCAAATATTAAACCAATACATTTCAGAGAACAACAATACATGACCTACTGGGGAAAGAGAACAAGTGGCAATGTCAAATAGGAATTATATAAACAGAACACCTCAGCTCAGTTACACATGCAGAACATAGACCATCACCAAACAAGTAATCACAATTTAGAAACAGGAAGACAATAATTAAACTGGGAATCCCAAAAGCCAAACTTGGAATGTACAACACTGTAGAAATAAAACTATACATTAATTTGCTCTTGTACTAAACAAAGCGCAGACGTTAATGATGCACATTTACCAGAGCTGACATATTCCAATTTTAATAAATTCAAAATAAAGAGATATTTTTCTACCTTTTGTGCATTTTTTTCAGCTGCAATTGCTCCAGCCACTTTCTTCTGGTTTCTTCATGTCTTCTGCTAACTTTCCATCGTCTGCTGTCCATTTGTCCTTTCTTCTCTCTTCTAGTTTTTTTCCATTCTCTCTCTACATCTGCTTTAACATACTAATCTTTCTCCTTTTGCTCTTTCCTCATTCCTATTTCATCCAGTCAAATTTTACCCCTCCATCCTCAATCCCCACTTACTCTCCCAATACCCGGCCAATTGTAGATTTTTTTATCCCTCCCACACAAAATATTTTTCCCTTCTCCATTTTACTCTTCCAGCCCCATCCCATTCTAATCCTCCCCCAACATCAGCTCCCTTCTAGTTCCAGCCTCACCCAGCATCCATTCCCTTCTAGTCCCTGCATCAGCCCATTTCCAGTCCTAGCCACCCATCAGCCCATTTCCAGTCCTAGCAACCCCCCAACCCAATACCAGTCCTAACCCCCCATCACCCCATTTTCAGTTTAAGCCCCCCCCTATAACCCATTACCAGTCCTAACCCCCCATCAGCCCACTTCCAGTCCTAACCCCATCAACCCATTTCCAGTCAGCCCCCCATAGCCCATTGCCAGTCCTAACCCCCCCCATCAGCCCACAGCCCATTACCAGTCCTAACCCCATCAGCCCACCTCCAGTCTTAACCCCCCAGCCCATTTACAGTCCTAGCCCACCCATAGCCCATTACCAGACAGCCCCCATCAGCCCACAGCCCATTACCAGTCTTAACCCCCCCCAAAGCCCATTACCAGTTCTAAACCCCCCCAACAGCCCATTATCAGTCCTAACCCCATCAGCCCACCTCCAGTCTTAACCCCCCAGCCCATTTCCAGTCCTAGCCCCCCCATAGCCCATTACCAGACAGCCCCATCAGCCCACAGCCCATTACCAGTCTTACCCCCCCCCAAAGCCCATTACCAGTTCTAAACCCCCCCAACAGCCCATTATCAGTCCTAACCCCATCAGCCCACCTCCAGTCTTAACCCCCCCATAGCCCATTACCAGTCCTAACCCCAGCAGCCCACCTCCAGACTTCACCCCCCCAGCCCATTTCCCGTCCTAGCCCCCCCCATAGCCCATTACCAGACAGCCCCCATCAGCCCACAGCCCATTACCAGTCTAAACCCCCCAAAACCCATTACCAGTTCTAACCCCCCCCCAACAGCCCATTACCAGTCCTAACCCCATCAGCCCACCTCCAGTCTTAACCCCCCCCAGCCCATTTCCAGTCCTAGCCCCCCCATAGCCCATTACCAGACAGCCCCCATCAGCCCACAGCCCATTACCAGTCTTAACCCCCCCAAAGCCCATTACCAGTTCTAACCCCCCCCCCAACAGCCCACAGCCCATTACCAGTCCTCCTCATCAGCCCACCTCCAGCCTTAATCCCCCCAACCCATTTCCAGTCCCAGTCCCAGCCCATTTCCAGTCCCAGTCCCAACCCATTTCCAGCCCCAGTCCCAGCCCCCCCAATTACCAGTCCTACCCCCTCCCCCTCCCCCGGCCTAAAGTAAAATTTATTTTTAAAAAAAAAAACCTGCTGGCTGCCGCCGCGGGGCCCCCCTCTGCTGCCGCGGCAGCATGGACTGACCCGCGGGGGCCCCCTCTGTAAGCTCGGTCCCTCGCTCCGTGCCTCCGTGTCTCCCTCCGTGCAGGCTGTTAGAGACGCGAAGGCAGACTGTCTCCTTCGCGTCTCTGTTAAGCCCGCAGGGGCTGATGGGAAATTTCCCATCAACCCTGCGGGCTTAACAGAGACGGGAAGGCAGAAGGAGACAGTCTGCCTTCGCGTCTCTAACAGCCTGCACGGAGGGAGACACGGAGGCACGGAGGGAGGGACCGAGCTTACAGAGGGGGCCCCCGCGGGTCAGTCCATGCTGCCGCGGCAGCAGAGGGGGCCCCGCGGCGGCAGCCAGCAGGTTTTTTTTTATTTTATTTAAAAAAAAAGCCTAACTACTTCAATTTTTGTGGGCCCTTTGCAGCTGTGGGCCCTACGCCATGGCGTACATGGCGTATAGCTAAATCCGGCCCTGGACATGCTAGAAGTCTACGAAATCATGCAGGGGCAGCAGAAGACCCTCGTAGTTGGAGGGGCAAAACAAACCAATCTCCAGCCCCACCCCTAAGCTCTCTAATCGCTGATGCTCTGTTTGGCAAAATATTGCTGAGACCATGGCCCATCCCATTTTGCTACCTATGAAACCATGAGTGAGGTGGAACAGTTATGTACTCTTTCAAATAGTACTAAGACTTTTTTTTTAGTGCCATCAAGTCAATATTGACTCATAGCCACTGTTCCCTCTAAGCTGTGCGCGTGTGCGCGCGCACACACCTCGCCGAGCGAGCGCACATACTTTACAACAGAGCGCACAAAAATTACGGTTCTGATTCTGATAGAAAACACAGACATCTTAAAATTTAAAAGTCGTGATTGTAATTACTAGAAATTTCCCGCTTCATTTAGTAATCGTCTATTTTCATTTAATTTGATTAAAATCAATGTGATGTACATACTGTATTCTGACGTGTAGTCAAATTTTAAAGTATATAACTCCGAGTGTCGTTATGTGGCGCACAAAAATTTAACCTTCCTTCAAAAGCTGCACAGCTGATATTTTATGCGCACACAGCCTACAGAAAATTAGAGGGAACATTGCTCATAGCATCCCAGCTGCCTCTGGGTTTTCTTGGCAATGTATCACAGAAAGTAGATTACCCTCCATTGCCTCAGAAGAAAAGGCTGGCAAAGTGACTTGCCTAAGGTCACAGGAGTGCTAGTGGGAATCAAACCCTTGATTTTCTCAATACTAGGCAGTTGCTCTAACCATTAGACTACTCCTCCACTCTAGCACTAAGACTTGGGAGCACTTTTAAAACAAATCAGAGGGGAGGAAGTGACGTCACCCGCCAGTATGGCAGCGTGAGAGGCGAGCTCCGGACCCGACCCCGAGTAAAAGTGCATAAAACCTACCCGAACTCGGAGAGGAAGATTGTGGAGGTGAGTGTGGCGCTCAGTGCAGGTGGAGGAGGCATGGCAACGTGCAAAAAGACCGCAGATTTGCGGGATTATGCGTTTGGAGTGGCGAGTGGGAGCGGGGCTACCGCCGAAGTCAAAATGGCGGGAGAAGAGCGAGGGCGGAGCGAGCAGGCCGAGCACCAGGGTGCTGCCATGGAAAGCGGTCTAGGGAGCAGTGGAGATGCGGGTGCTCCGGCGGTGACGAGAGATGAGCTGAAGGAGTGGTTTGCAGAGGTGAAAGCAGAGGTACAGTCAGCAAAGAAAGCGCTCAGCGAATTAATGAGCGGATTGAGAGAGGAGGTGGGGGAATTAACCCAACGGATGGGGGATCATGAAAACAGGCTGCAGACGCTGGAAATGCAGCATGAGGAGTGGGAGTCGCGCAGTAAAGGAGAAGACTGGAAGGAGCAAATACAGCTGAAGTTGGAGGACTTCGAAAATCGCTCCAGGAGAAACAATTTGCGAATCAAAGGGGTGCCAGAGGAACATGAGTTTAGAGACTGTGCTAAAGTGGCGGTGCCAGTGTGCCGGGAGGCGTTGAAGCAAGGAGGAGAGGAAATGGAGGAGGTGGATATACAACTGGACAGAGCTCACTGGGCCTTAGGCCCTATACGTAATAATCGGCCTAGAGATATTGTCATATGCCTCCGGGACTATAAGCTGAAAGAAAAGATTGCGGCAAAGATGAGGGGGCTGAATACCTTTTTGTGGCAGGGATACTCTGTAGCCATATATGCGGACTTGTCCATAGGGACTTTGCAGCGGAGAAGGGCTATGGCACCGGTCACCAGGCATTTGAGGAAGAAGGACTTGCGGTATCGCTGGCTTTACCCATTTGGCCTGGCGTTTACTAAGAGGTAAAAGACTTGGAAGGTGCATTCCTTGGCAGAGGCCTATGCGGTGTTGGCAACAGCAGGGGTGGGGACCCCAGCGGAGGAGGACCCAGCGGAAGGCCAGCGGCAGGGCCAAGAGAGTAAGCGGCGACAGCAGCAGGAGATGCTGCCCGGAGACAGAAGGGAAGAGCTGGAACGTGATCAGTGGAGACCGCAGAGGAGAGGGGCCAAGCGATGATCAGGAGGAAAAGGACTGTGGACATGTAATTAACCGGAGGGTTGAGGTTGGGTGGCTCTTGGTTCAAAGGGTAACAGGGGGGTTGTACGGGTTTATGGAGGGGGGGTGGAGGGGGAGATATGCGTCTTGCTGGGGATCTGATGTTCTTTCAGGGTGAGGTAGAGATGAGGGGAGGAGGTGTTGGGGGGAGGGTGGGGGAGAGATGCTAGAACATGAGGTTGGTGGGGGGACTGAGTGCAGCGGCTTGGGGGGGAGGTGGAGGGGGGTAGAAGGGTTGGCGGTGGAGTTCTGATAAGGAGGGGGGGTCCGGGAGTGGTGGGGATGGCACGACTCCAGGATGGCCTCAAGAAGGAATGAGGGGGAGGGGGAGGGAAGGGGGGCTGGGGGAGGGGGGTGGAGAGGTGGGGTGTAGAAGGGCGGATGGGGAACAGTTGGTGGTGGGTACCATGAATGTTAAGGGCTTGCAAACATGGCGGAAGAGGCGCCTCCTGGAAAGAGAAGGGAGGAGGTTGAAGGCAGACTTCCTGTGTGTGCAGGAAACGCATCTGAAGGTGGGCCAGGAGGGTTTGCTGTGTTCGGCGCTGTATCCGTGGGTGGTGTTCGCTGGACAACGGGCACAGCCAAGGAAAGGGGGGGTGGGGATCATGATAGGGAAGGACTATAAAGATGCAGTACTGGAGGAAAGGAGAGATAAGCAGGGACGGTGGTGGCGGTTAGGATCAAGGTGCAAGA
Organism: Ichthyophis bannanicus; assembly: GCA_033557465.1. NCBI lineage: Eukaryota > Metazoa > Chordata > Amphibia > Gymnophiona > Ichthyophiidae > Ichthyophis > Ichthyophis bannanicus. The sequence goes on along the minus strand of CM066032.1, from coordinate 99,942,873 downwards.
GGAGCAAGTGTGGATTGTGAACCTTTATGCGCCTAATGCGCAATGGGGTGAGTTTTTTGAAAAATTCCGGTCAGAGGTGGAGGGGTGGGGGTTAGTGCCTATGGTGGTAGGAGGGGATTTTAATATTACAGTAAACTCCAAACTGGATAATACGGGAGGAGGAGAGGAAGGTGGGGGGCTAGATAGGCGGAGCCTAATGCGCCTAACAGAGGAGTTGGGGCTGGTGGACATATGGAGGAGAAGGCACCATGGAGAGAAGGGGTACACTTTTTATTCTGCACCACACGCGACGTATAGTAGGCTAGATGTGCTTTGGATTAGTGGGGACTGGCAAGCCCGGACGCGGACAGTGGACATTGGCACCATTACGTGGTCAGACCATGCCCCGGTGCATATTGTGTTTAATTTAAAGGAAAGGGATACGGGCATTAAATTTTGGAGGCTGAATGAGGGGCTTTTACAGGAGAGGAAGCACGTGGAGAGTCTGAGGGGAGTAATACAGGACTATATGGAATATAATTTAGGGGGGGAAGTGCCGGTGGGGGTTGCGTGGGATGGATTGAAGGCGGTGGTGAGGGGTCATCTTATAGGCTTAGCTGCCCAGGTAAAGAGGAAGAGGAAGCAAGTGGAGGAAGAGTTGGTGCGGCAAATAGGGGATTTGGAGAGAGAGCATCAGGCAAGGGGGATCCCATGCTACTAGTGCAGCTGCGTAAATTAAGGGGGGAATTGTGCCAGTTGGGGGTGGAAGAAGTGGAATACAACTTGACAAGGCTGAAACAGGCGTGGTTCGAGGGAGGGAATAAAATAGGGCGGAGACTGGCTAGGCGGTTGAAGGCGAGGCAAGTGCAAGCTACTATTGGGGGAATATGAAATAAACAGGGGGTAATGGTGCATACACCAAAAGAGATTCGGAAGGTGTTCGTGGAGTACTATGAGCGGTTGTACTGCAGTGAGATCCGGGGTGGAGGGGAGAAGGGAGTAGAATTCTTAGATGAGTGTCAGCTACCCTGCCTTATGGTGGCAGAGGGGGAGGAGCTGGGACGCCCAGTGGAGTGGGAGGAAGTGGGGAAGGCGATTAAAGCCCTCAAAGATGGGAAGGCACCCGGGTTAGATGGATTAACTGGGAGATTTTATAAAGTTATGCAGGAGGGGATTCAGGAATTCTTAAAGAGGGTGTTCAATGGGGTGCTGAGGGGGGAGGAGTTGCCCCGATCCATGTCGGAGGCGGGCATTACTGACATCCCCAAGCCGGGGAAGGATGCTACGACCTGTGGAGCGTATAGGCCGATATCCCTCATCAATGTGGACGCGAAGCTGTTGGCTATGATACTGGCAGCAAGGCTCCAAAATGTTATGCAAAAATTGGTGCATAAGGACCAGACCGGCTTTATTAAGGGTAGGCAGGGAGGGGACAACATTAGAAAACTGCTCAATGTGATCTGGGAGATGCAGCGCACGGGAAGGGAAGCGGTGTTTCTCACGGTGGATGCCGAAAAGACGTTTGATAGGGTGGAATGAGGGTTTATGTGGCAGGTATTGGAAAGAATGGGCCTGGGGGGGAGATTCATGGGGTGGGTGCAGGCACTGTATAGGAGTCCGAGTGCCCGGATAAGGGTAAATGGGGGATATTCGGACAGTTTTGGCCTTGGTAGGGGGACGAGGCAGGGATGCCCGCTGTCGCCCCTGTTATTCGCGTTAGTTATTGAGCCACTAGCGGCGTTTATCCGACAGCAGGTGGACATTGAGGGAGTACGGGTAGAGGATCAGTGTAGCAAGGTGGCATTGTTTGCAGATGATGTGATCTTTACGGTGAGCAGACCATTTTGGAGTCTGCCTAACTTAGTCAAAGCTATTGAGAGATATAGTACAGTGGCGGGGTACAAGATGAATGCTAGTAAAACGGAAATATTGGGGTTTAATTTAGCGGATGGGTTGGAACACTGTTTAAAGGAGGCGTTTCCATTCAAGTGGGTGCAAGGGTGTTTCTGATACCTGGGTATCCAGCTCGGACAGGGCCTGGAGTAGTATCAATGAATGGAATTATAGGCCCCTTCTGAAAAATCTCCGACAAGACATGGCTCGATGGCAGCGGATCCACTTATCTTGGTTGGGAAGGATAGCCACGATTAAGATGAATGTCCTGCTGTGGGATTTTGTTTGTTTTTATGGCGCTGCCGAGTAAGGTCCCGAGAAGGGTGTTGAAGGAACTTCAGGATTTGATTATGCGATTCATATGGGGGGGGGGGAGGCCCCTAGAGTGAGCCGGGCGATGATGTATAGAGCACGGGAGGATGGGGGGTCGGGGGTCCCCAATATAATACACTATTATGAGGCGGCGCAGTTGCGGGCTCTATTTGTATGGAGGGAGAGGGGGGAGGTTCCACAATGGGTGTTTATGGAAAAGGGGAGGGGGGAAAATTTAGAGGCGAAAGTCTGGGGTAGCTTAGGGGTTCAGGGGAGCAAAAGTGGAGTGGAGGAGTGGCCTAGTGGTTGGGGCAAGGTACTTCGGGCCGGAAGGTCGGAGGTTCAAATCCCACTAGAGGACAGCAACCTTGGGCTGGAAGGACTGGGGTTTCTAGTCCCACAGGTGCTCTTTGTGGTCTTGGGCAAGCCACTTAACCCTCCATAGTCCATGTTTCCTGTAAAATAGTTATCTCCAAGTTATAATGCCCTGTTCAATGTAATTTCAGTTTGTTCAATGTAAACTGCACTGATGCAGAATAGCACAGTATATAAGAGAGGGGAGAACCCGCAGAGGGGGTTAACATGGGAGGTATGGGGAAAATGGAAGAGCTTCTTGCTGCAGGGAAAGAGGTGGTCGTGGGAAATGCACCTGCGGGGTATGCCGGGGTTTGAGCCAGGGGTAACTGGAGGGATATTTAAGAAGTGGGAGGGGAGGGGACTGGTTCGGGTGGGGCAAGTGGTGGATGGAGGGGGGAGGTTGGTGCCTTTTTCGGAGTTAAAGGCAAAGTTTGGTGCCTTAGACAGAGAATATTATGCTTATATACAGTTGTGGCACTACTTGCAGAGGGGGGAGGTGAGAAGGGACTTAGCGAGGAAAAGTACAGCGTTTGAGGAGCTTATGGGGAAAAAGGAGGACCTTAAGGGCCTGGTCACACGGCTGTATCAAATCCTGAATAGTAAAGGGGGGGGGGGGAAAGCGGGGTGGCAACAGAAGTGGGAGGCTGAAATGGAAGGGCTGTGGGAGGAGGAGAGATGGCGGGATATTTATGATAATAAGCGTAGATTAGGGTGGGGAGCTTTGTTGGTGGAGAATTGTCTCAAAATTCGCTTACGAATGGTGTGGACCCCAGCACGACTTAAGGCGGTGGGGAAAGATGGGGAGGGTAATTGCTGGAGAGGGTGTGGGGAATGGGGGGATTTGAGGCATATGATCTGGGGTTATCCTAAAATGCAGCGGGTGTGGAAAGAGGTGGGGAAGTTTTACCAGGAGGTGACAGGGGTGCAGATAAAGCTGGAGTGGAGTAGTGTTGGGCTGCTGAACGGGGAGGAGGGGGCAGTGGGGGGTATTTTAGGTTTTGGCACTATTGTGTGGTGGCGTGTTGACTGGCCACGCTGCAGAGATGGAAGGGGATGGAGGGACCCACGGTAGGGGAAATCCTGGGAAGAATAGAACATTTCTGGAGCATGAGTTGGGTGGGGGCCTGCTGTAGAAATCAGAGAGAGAGAAGCATTGGGAGGCTTGGCAAGCCTATGAGCGGTGGCGGGGGGTGGGTTGGGTTGGGTGGGTGATGTGCAGAAGAAAAATAGGAGCCCAGCCGTAGTTTGGAGGGAATTAAAATGTAAAATGTATAATTGTGCTGTGTTCAGTAACCGTTGCATAGTCAGCTTGAAGAGAGGGAAGAGAAAGTTCTGTACGTTAGTGTAGGGGGGTAACGGCAGAAGGTGCACAGGTGTTTGCACTGAATATATTGACAGAAGTGTGCTGTTTTCTCTTCTTTGCTTTTCTCGTTTTTCTCTTTCTCTTTCTGTTCAATGGAGGGATTATTGCCGGTTTGAAGGGTGGGGAAGCTTGTGTCTTTAAAGTTTGCTTGTAGTTTAATGACACTGCGATGTATTATATGATGTGTGTCAATAAAAATTTAAATTGCAAAAAAAAAAAAAAAATCTGAGAAAGGTTAAACTGTGGAATGTTTTTTCCAATGCATGTGATGAAAGCACTCAGCATTGCAGGGTTCAAAAAGGGTTTAGACAAGTTTTTGGAGTTAAAATCCATAACAGAAACAAAAACGCAGAGGCTCCTTTAGTATCACATTGTCAGATTGCATTCAGTTTTATCCTGACTTTGAAGATCTGATTTTTTCAGTAACAGGATGGCCCCTATTTCCCCAACGGGAAGGAGACTTGCACTATATTTTATTACAGTGAGATCTGTGCTGGATTCATGATTTAAATACCATACATCCTCAGTTTAAAGTATGAACTGGACTGGTCTGTTTTTTGACGAATCCTTTACCAATAAGGCGTTTTTAATTTTGACACTTTGATTCGTTCAGGTCTGTCAATTAGAACGACTTGGCAGAGGTGAGACTTGAAACTGCAAAATCAGCCCGAACGTCCTCCACCATGTGGCTCAATCATGCAGACAGCCGATCGTGGTGGGTAAGTGTGAAACGCTGCCTTTTTCAAGAGTTGCAGCCAAACAGGGAGCATGAAATCCCGGGCGCCAGGGTGCAATTTCTAGGCGCCCTGGTGCCTGCTTCTCAGAATGTTTTTGAGCCCTGGCCTAGTATATGTATGTTTGTTAGCACTCGCTTAGAAAGGCACAAAAATGCATAGGGACAGACAAAAGTCGCAGCTACCTGAACCCTCAACAATAGGCACCAAAATGCTTTCAATAAGGATGATTGAAATTGGACTGACATTTTGTTTGGGCATTTGAGAATCTAGAGATCTGGAAATAAAGGTCAACAAGATCTTGTCATCTAGACAGAGAGTGTTGCCACCTTCCTTCTCTTTTCGATATGTTTTTTTTGGGTGAGGAGTACCACTTGAAGTGTAAAAATCCATAAAGCACTATTAGCCAAGTAGATTTGGGCTGCTGCTTATCCCTGACTACAAGCCACAAGGACTGGATGTATTCTTTGGGATCTTTCTGGGTACATGTGACCTCAACTGGCCACTAGGAATGTGCATAGGGTAATATTTTTGGTTGTCAGGACTTTTTTTTTCCTGATTTTCACTCTTTTGGTTCATTTCACACATTCATTTCAATAAAAAAATGTTTAATGCACTTTAGAACTTTTTAATCCGTGAAAATGTATTTAACGTACATTAATTGGTAGGTTAACACGTGTTAAATCGATCTGGTATGCACAAAATCTGTTAAGGCGTAATAACAAATCAAATTCATATTAGACAGGATATTGGGGTTGATGGACCTGTGGTTTCACCCAGTATGACACGTATATTTTTAAGCAATTTAGGTGACAGGCTTTGTGGATTGGAGGAGTAGCTTGGTGGTTCCTTGTGGTCTTCAGCAAGTCACTTAAACGTCTATTGTCTCAGGTACAAACTTAGAAGGTCAGTCCTCCAGGGACAGTGATATACTTACTGTAGCTTGCCTTGAACGGATACTGGAAAGGCATGAACTAAATACTACCAAATAAATTAAGTAAATATGTGGAGCCAAATGGCTCCTGCAGGCTATTTTATAAATGTCAACTAAGAAGACATTAAAGGAGAAGAAAGGTCATCGTACTATCTTAGGCACAGCCTCAGTGCAGTCCTTTCTCATCCAGAAAAAAAGAAAGCTCTTTCCCATCAGTCACCAAAAGATCCTCTGAACCACCTCCGAGTTAAGACTGTGCCTCAGAGAACAAGGATAGATGGCTGTGTGCCACACCTAGAGCCTGGATATCAGAATTTGCCAGAAAAGAGGCCACACCATCAGGGAGAGGCAGAAGCAGCCTGCTGCATGTTTATGTATTTATTTATTTATTTAACATTTATTATATACCGTTTTTCTGCGATTCATAACGGTTTACAAATGAACATAAGGTAACAGTGTTTCGCAACTGTTTTACAAGTAACAATAAGAGTTTGAACAAAGGAAGAACCTGTTTCGCATAACTATTTACATATTTACAGTGGGGGTGGGAGGTGGGAGGTGGGGATAGGCTTAAGGAGGGGCGGTCTAATAATTACGGGGCAGGTTGAAGTATTCGCTGAAGAGGAGGGTTTTAAGCTTTTTGTGGAATTTCAAATGGTCGGCACATCCTCTTAGTCCGGGGGGAAGGGCATTCCATATAGAGCAGGGGTTCTCAACCCTGTCCTCGGGACCCACCTAGCCAGTCGGGTTATCAGGATGACCACAATGAATATGTATGAGAGAGATCTGCCTCCATTTTATGCAAATCTCTCTCATACATATTCATTGTGGTTATCCTGAAAACCCGACTGGCTAGGTGGGTCCCGAGGACAGGGTTGAGAACCCCTGATATAGAGCGAGCATACAGTGAGAAGGTTCGGTTGCATGTGTATTGTGTGCACTTTTTCTTCTGTGAAGGTATGTTTAAGATGTTTGTTGTGTTTGATCTACGTGGTCTGGTGGAGTGTAGTTCTGAAAGGAGTGAGTGTAGGCAGGGGGCAGATTCATGGTGTAGTACTTTGTGTATTAAGGTGATAGTTTTAAATTTTATCCTTGCCTGTATAGGGAGCCAGTGGAGGTCCTTAAGGATGAGTGTGATGTGGACCTGTCTGTGTGTGTTGGTTATTAGGCATGCAATTGTGTTCTGCATTATCTGGAGGGGGTGTAGGGTATATTTGCTGCAATAGTCAATGGTCGAAGTTGTTAAGGCCTGGCAGACAGTTCGGAAGGAGTCTGGGTTTAGATTGAACATGGTCTCCCTCTGTGGAAGTCCTGCTCAAACAGTTGCCTTTCCATTTAGAAGGGCAAAGGTCCAGCCTGGAGACTTAGTGCACATTGGCAGCATGGAATCTGTGTACCTTTTTTGGGAACCTGACAGGTACTTGTGACCTGGATTGGCCACTGTTGGAAAGAGGATATTGGACCCAATGGACCCTTGGTATGACTCAGTATGGCATTTCATATGTTCTTATGGACCTAATTCCCAGATCATGTCTTCTACTCCCCAGGCCAGCCAGGGATGCCACAGAGGTAGCACTCTTGGCCTCTGGAGGTGAGGAAGGATGTCAAATTATTCTGCAACTGCACCACTCAGTGGCTGACTAAAGGGTCCATTATTGCAGGGTTCTAAAAGCAGCCCTGATGCAAAGACCCCAGTTGAGAACCATCGTTATAATGGCCAAGAAAGTGAGGAGGAGGGTATAAGACAGGAGATTAAATTCCTGGATGGTTGCAAACGAAGACTTGTGGTGACAGATCCCAGCCAGGGTTCCAACTGAAACAGAAGTACATACAGGTAGGAGGAAAGTGTCCAGCCCGGAAAATTAAGAAAAACGGAAAGAAAAGCATGTATTGAGGAGGGGAGAGGGGAAGACTGACTTTAAAAACTTATTTTGCTTTGCAAAACAACCATGTACAGACATTTCTCTTTTACTTTCCGGAATGCCACAGATCTGGATTACAGAGCTATAGCATTCCCTTTAGGGGTGTGCATGGGCAAAAATTTGGTTCATGCTCATTTTAAATGATTTTTTCCCAATTTTTGGCCATTTGTTTCATATTCATTCCACATGTAGCGTAGTTACTCACCTGTAACAGGTGTTCTCCAGGGACGGCAGAAATCAGTCCTCACATATGGGTGACGTCAATGCCGATGGAGCCCGCGCGGAGCAAATCCCCAGCTTTCAAAGAAAGCCTTTGGGAGTTGCTACCACGCATGTGTGGTTCCCTTCCCGCCCAAGGGTGCCATCTTGCTCAGTCAAATGATATAGCTAAAGGACAGAAAAACAAAAGAAGATAATAGGACTGCAACTCCAAGGGGAGGAGGGAGGGTTGTGAGGACTGATTCCTGCTGTCCCCAGAGTACACCTGTTACAGGTGAGTAACTATGCTTTCTCTGGGAACAAGCAGGAAGTCAGTCCTCACATATGGGACTCACCAGCTATAGGCTACTATGAACCAATAGCACAAAAACGGCTCAGTCAACAAGAGCTGCAAGCAGCCACAATGAAATAGGACCTGCGTACAAGGAAAGTAGCACTCCGGTAGCCTGAACACAGAAGGATCGGAGGGCAGGAGTTGCCTAGACCCCGAAATGTTTACGGAGTACAGCCTGGCCAAAGGCATTGTCCCATTGGGACTCCCTATCCGGGCAGTAATGAGCTGCGAAGGTATGAACTGAAGACCAGGTGGCGGCCCGGCAGATGTCTGCCAGAGGAACAGAGCACAGATGAACCACTGATGTCGCCATGGCCCTGACCCTGTGAGCCGTGACACAGCCTTCCAGCGGAAGCCTCGCTTCCTCGTAAGTCTGGGTAATACAGTCTGCCACCCATGTGGACAGCGTACGCTTGGTCACCGCCTCCCCCAGCTTACTGGGGTCGTAGGAAATGAAAAGCTGAGAGGCTTTCCGGTGGCCTTGAGTATGTTGAATGTAGAAGGACAGGGCCCTCTTACAGTCCAAGGTATGGAGGACCGCCTCAGCCTGACTGGCGTGCAGTCTTGGAAAGAAGGCAGGGAGGACCACCTCCTGGCTGAGGTGGAACGAGGACACCACCTTCAGAAGGAACTTGGGGTGTATGCGAAGCACCACCCTATTCTTGTAGAACTTGGTATAAGGCCTCTCCGCCACGAGGGTCTGAAGCTCACTCACCCTTTGGGCGGAAGTGAGCGCGATCAGGAAAACCACCTTCTAGGCGAGATAACGGAGGTGACACATAGCCATCGGTTCGAAGGGCGGCAGGGTGGCAGGGTGAGCTGCCCCAACACCACACTGAGATCCCATTCAGACCGGGGGCTTAGACAGGAGTAGGTCCTTTAGGAACCGGGACACCACGAATCTATATTATATCAAGCTACTAAAATAACTGGGCTCTCGGATATTAATAAAGTTTTGGTTAAGGAGAATATGGCTTTGAAATTTAAACTGATGACTTTGGAAAATGTTTCCTTAGCAGTAAATTTGAGAAATTTGAATTTTCACAAGGCAATGGGAGTGTCTGCCATGAAAATGTTTAAACATCATCTGGAAGATGTTCTGTCGCTTCCTAAGGACCAAAAGAACTATTTCTATTTCTAAGGCGAACTACCTTCCAACTGCAAAAAAAGTTCCAGTTTTGAATGTTGGATGTTTTGAATTTGAATGTTTTGATTGTTTTGGATGTTTTGAATGTTTGGATGTTTTGAATTTGACTGCCATTTTAGAATCTTCAGTAACAGAGGATTTCTATGATATTTTTCTTTGAAATTTCCTTTGTTATTTACTTGGGATATCCTCTTTTTCTGTATGTTTATCTTGGATGTAATTTTGTTTAAAATTCATAAATAAATTCAAAAATAAAATAAAATAAAAAATGCTTATTGCATTATTTGTGAAATCCAGACCTTCATTATCTAAAGCAAAATCAAAGGTATACTTACATTTTTTACTGACTAGAGTAGTGGTCATATCCACAGTGGTAAGAATCTCAACCGGGCAGACTGGTTAGGCTAAATGGTATTTATTTGCCATCATTTACCATTACTATGTTCTAGAGCAGCCATAACAACCGATCAAGTCCCCCACCCCTGCAAAGTACCCCTCCCCCCCTGCATATGCCCCACCCCAAAAACAACCGTCCTTCAAAGGCATCATGGTATTTACAGTGCTGGTTACAAATATTGATTTACTGGTCAGTCATGAAGTGCAATATCTTGGAGTAGTTTCTGATGCAGAGTTTACCTTTGAGTCTCAAATCTGTCAACTACGGTTACTGCAGAATTGAAGCTCTACCTATCGAAAGATGACTTTCAGACGATGTCGTAACAACTGGTCTCAACTCCAATGAATTACTATAATATTGGTTCCTCAGTAACTTCCATGAAAGCAGAATTGAAGCTATACCTCTCGAAAGATGACTTTCAGAGGATGTCGCAACAATTGGTCTTAACTCCAATGAATTACTATAATATTGGTTCCTCAGGAACTTCCGTGAAAGTCATGACCCAGAAAGCAGTAGCTCAATTACAAACATGTCTCTCCATATTGGCAATCTTATATGGGCTATCAGTCAGTTGGAGAACTAAATTTAAAATGCTATCCAAAGTGCTTACCTTACAGCATCTCTACCTGTATCTGCACCACTGTGTAGGATCCTGCGCTCAGAAAATCAAGGTCTACTTGAGCCGCCCTGTACAAAATTGGTTCATAGTCGGATCTGTCCAGTTGTGGAATCTGTTCCCCTTGGATATAAGGCTTGAACGGGATTTGTTAAATTTTAGGCATGTTTCTTCCAGACAGTTTGGTAGGTGATAAATAAAAGGAATAATGTGAATGGCACACTGAAGCCATACAGATGTGGAAATTTGGGACGAGGAGCTAGAGGGTAACAGAGAATATTTTCATATACTGAAGGGGGTAGCTTTTGAGAGTAGGATGGGGTTTGTGGTCGAAGGTTAATGGAGGTGAATTTGTATTGTTTAACTGATTGTCAATATTATTTTGTAATCCACCGTGGATGGCAAGACAACCGGAATATAAATTAAACAAAGATAAACATAAGAGGCAGGGCTATTAGTACCACACTGCACTGGGGTATAAGTCACAACACTAAGATAAGCCTAAAGTCTCCCCTCCAGGAACTGGGTCAACCCAAAAGCATGCAGGGAAATGTAGTCCTCTTTTTCTTCAGCAAATCAGGATTACATAACCGGGTATGCCATGCGGCAAAGCTAGGATGCAATCAACCTTCCCCGGTTGTCCAGGGTGAGGCAGCGACTCTACTTGGCCTCTCTATAAACCAGGAACGTTACGGCATCTATGATAAGATCAGGTTCTCCTTCTATTGACAGCGCCCTTATTGGTACTGGAATCATCTGCGGCGGAGGGGGGTGTTTCAGAGGACACATCCCAAGGAATCACACTAGACAGAAGTATATGCAAGCTTTCACAGATCGAGAGAGGGAAATGCTGCAGGGGACAGGGATAACCCATTGCTCCTGTTGTCACGATCAGTGATTGTCATAAGACTGACCCCAGTTGGCCTTATTCGCTCCCTCTTCCTGACTGAGTGTCTCATTAGGGACACGTGCCACCAACAGCTCAGTGACGACACACTTCAAGCTCGGCTGGCCAGCAGAACATTTCATGCTTATTGCAGGCTTGACCCTCAACATGTTCAGTGACAGAGTGGGCGGTAGAGGGCCATGACCTTTCACCCGTTCAATGATGCTTTCTCTAATAGTGCATTTCATCAGGCACAATCTAGGAAAAAAATTAAAATACCAAACAGGCATCGATTTCAAATCAGTTTTCTTTTTTATCTGGATGTCATTTAATTCTCATGAAGGTGACTGACTGGCAATAGCCGGAATTAGCTGTGTGAGCAGGATATATGTGCAGGGCAGGCTCGTGGTACATGCTTCAGTGCACCTCAATCCAGACTTGCAACACCCTCTGCTATTCCAATACTGAGATGCCCCATCCCCCATTTCTGCCAATGCATCTCACTCCTGCCCTGCAAAGTCCCTGCTATTCCAGTATTGCGACCCCACACGCAGCACCTCAGGCCTGAGTCCAGGCCAGCAACGCCCCTGCTATTTTTGATATGGGCTAGCAAGTAGATTGCTAGTTTTAGACTCTGGGAACCATTTAGTTGGCATCGATGCTGTTTACTCTGGAAACATGAGCAGCTTATAAATCGTTCTGAAAGGGAAGGACGGCTGGTCTTATGCCTCAGATCAGGAACCTAACTGACACCAATCTGCTTTACCGATCACTATAATGGTGGTAGCAACAAAAATAGTCCTATGTAATGCAGTCACAGATAGAAAAAAAACATCCAAGCCCTTCCCCTTTCACTGCTAAAGGATATCAGTGTTAAAAAGTTTTCTAAGTTCCTCTGATTTGGTCAATGTCGCCATCCCACATTTCTGCGTGGCAAGACAATGTTCCACTGATCTTCTTAGAACCCCAAACAGAGTCCCTCTGAATACAGCACGGGGAGTGGACTTTGGAAGAAATGCTTTACACACTGCTGTGTGGCAATCAGATAAGGAGGAGGAAATCTCTTACTGCCATATAGTGGAAATATAAAAAAGAACTAAACAATTCATTAGCACAAAGGCTGGAAAAAGGACCTACGACTGAGACCGGAAAGGACGAGGTAAAAGAATGACACAGACAACTGGATTCTTTGATGAATCTAGCTGGTAAATTTGGCACCGACTCTGTGTGATCTTGGCTGAGCTGTTACCTCCCTCTGGGCTTTTGTTCCAGTGCCGACTCTGCCATGGACTCTCCGTGCAGTTGAGTAGCAAGGTCTGTGTGAGCGGTGAGGCTGCACAGGGTGAAAATCGTGGAGGGGTGCGATAACCAGCACAGAGCAAATGCGGCAGATAAAACTGGACCTCGGAGCGGATGTCAGTAAGAGGAGGTCAGGTCAAAGGAGGATGCGTCTGCTCTGAGGCCTGATGCGCTGCACTTTCTTGTTGGTTACGGCAGGTCCAGCCCAAGGTTCTAGAGTGCCGACTGCTGAAGATCCTGGATTTCCAGGCTGGGTGAGCAGCGGGGTGAGGAGAGAGCTGATGTTGGGGAAGGGGAAGGAAGGCCTGAGGCTGGGGGAGGAAGGAAGAGAGAAAGATGGTAGGTGCTGGAGAATGGAGAAGAAAGAGAGAGGAAAGATGCTAAATAGAGTGAGGAAAGCATGTGCTGAATGGAGGAGCAGAGAGAGAGAGAGGGCGGCAAATGACAGATGGAGAAGAGAGCAAGACAGCAGAAGCTGGAGGGGAAGGGGAAAGAGAAAAGGGGCAGAGTCTGGATGGAGGAGCAGAAAGGGGCTTGTGCAAGGGTCTTCTCATTATACGCACCTGGACTATGGAACAACCTACCACCAAAACTCAGAAACACTGATGACATCCACCAATTCAGGAAGGAACTGGAAGCTCTACTATTCATCCAGCCCGGAAATCTACTTCCTGTCCCACTTTGCCAAGAAAACCCATTGGGTACTCATAACATGAACAGATAGCCACAAGGTTGTAAGGAATTGCCATCAACTCAACTGCACTTAACAACGACAAAGAGGAAACATCTAGCTTGAGAGTTTGAAAAGCAGTATAGAAGAGACATCATTGCGGATGTGAGATGGATCCTTGAAAAGACTAAAGAATACCAAAAGGATATCTATTTGTGCTTTATCGACTATAGCAAGGCTTTTGACTGTGTAAACCATGAGAAACTCTGGGCCACATTAAGAAGCATGGGTATACCTGAACACCTGATCGTTCTCTTGCGCAATCTGTACATTGATCAAGAAGCAACAGTTCGAATGGAACAAGGAGAAACAGAATGGTTTAAAATAAGCAAAGGTGTAAGACAAGGCTGCATACTTTCCCCCTACCTGTTTAATTTATATGCAGAACAAATCATCAGAGAAGCAGGATTGTATGAAGACAACAGAGGTGTGAAGATTGGTGGAAGACTCATCAGCAACCTTCGCTATGCTGATGATACCACATTACTGGCTGAAAGTGAAGATGATCTGAAACATTTGCTTCTCACAATCAAAGAGCATAGTCTCAAAATGGGCCTGCACCTTAATGTAAAGAAGACAAAGATCATGACAACTGGCATAATCAACAGGTTCATCGTTGAAGGAGAAGAAATTGAAATTGTGAACAACTTTAACCTACTTGGATCAACTATTAATAAAGAAGCAACAAGCAGTCAAGAAATCAGACGACGCGTTGCTCTTGGCAGAATGGCTATGAAAGACCTAGATAAGATTCTCAAGAGCAGAGATGTCTATCTCCATACAAAGATTCGACTTGTTCAAGCCATGGTATTTTCAATAACATCATATGGATGTGAAAGCTGGACAGTGAAAAAGATAGACAGGAAGAAAATTGATGCCTTTGAATTATGGTGCTGGCGGCGAATACTGTGTATACCATGGACTGCCCGAAGAACAAACCAGTCGGTACTAGAGTAGATCAAACCTAAGCTTTCTTTAGAAGCTCAGATGACAAGACTTCGACTTTCATACTTTGGACACATCATGCGAAGAGAGAGATCATTAGAGAAAGACATTATGCTTGGCAAGATAGAAAGTCAACGCAAAAGAGGAAGGCCAGCAATGAGATGGATCGATACAATAACAGCAGCTAAGGGTACCAGTCTGTCAACAATGAGCCGCCTGACTGAAGACCGAACACAATTTAGGATAGCTATCCAGAGGGTCGCCATGAGTCGACTCCGACTTGACGGCACTTAACAACAACATAGAAGAAATGTTAAATAAATAAAGTAAAGAAATAAATTGCTCTGTCGGGATATGATGATACAGTGTTTACATGGCCTTCAATGGATGAGCTGTGCTACCTTACCTGCTAACATTAGCACATCCCATCCAACCATGAGATGGGAAAATGTTTGCTCACGCAGACTGGGGGTGGGGGGTTTTGGGATCTCAGTGTCATATGATACCTCATTGGCTGGTATGAAAAAACACAATCCCTCGAGCCAAAATTTTCCTGCAGTCCACCTTGAACCTACTTGAAGGGCCACTTTTACCTTAAGGCAAAAGGGGCAGCTGCCCTAAACGCTGTAGAATGGGGGTTCAGCTGCCCATAGGTAAATTTAGCCCTGGGTGCAGGCTGCTTGTTTTGCACCTCTTTCTAACAGTACATGTCTTTATTAGCCAACGGACTTATGTCAAGCTGCAAATGCTACTTGACTAAAGTACTGAACACGCAACTGATAAGTCTGAAATCTCATAACAGGGGAGAGGTGGGTTTGGGGGTTGCATAGGGCACAATTATGGCTTGATACAACACTGTTTCTGTGTGACCTTGAGCAACTCGCTTCATCTCCTTGTGTTTATTTATTTAGCTGCATTTATATCCTGCTTTTCACTGGGTCAAAGTGGTTGGGGGATACATTTAACACGAGGGGATATGAGACACATACACTAATACTTACAGGGAACATGGGCAATGGAGGGTTAAGTGGCTTGCCCAAGCCCACAAGGAGCATCTGTGGGACTAGAAACCCCAGTCCTTCCGGCCCAAGGTTGCTGTCTTCTAGTGGGATTTGAACCACTGACCTTCCAGTCTGTGGTACCTTGCCCCAACCACTAGGCCACTCATCCCTGGTGTTTCAATTCTAATCCCAGTTGTACCACTGACTCTCTGTGTGACTTTAGTTAGAGAGGTCACTTTGTCCCTTATTTTATCTAAATAGCAACACGTACACAAGTAGATAGCACACACATGCAAATAGCAATTTTAGAGAGCCGCTATTTGCACACGTCAAACCCTGTGACACATAGCTTTTTAGGGGACATGGTTTGGCAGTCCCCAAAAATAAATACGTATTTCCCATTTTACAATAGGAACACACATCCATCTAAAATTATTTCCACCCAGGCTTTTGCAGCTACCCCAAGGCACACACAAATGCTAGCTCCCAGTTTAGATTTGGAGTCTAAATCAAGGGGCAGGTGCAAAACCCTACAGAATTCTCAACCCCCACATTAGCATCCAGCCCCCTTGAATTCCCTCTCCCTCTCAACATCAGCATCCAACCGAACAACTCCCTTACGTCATGAATACTCAGAAGCTCCACCACCACACTTCTTGACAGCTTTGCCCTTAGTGGTAGTACAATCAGACTACCACTAGAGGGTCAGAGGTGCCATTTTGAACACAGGCACCTATGGGGCAGGAGTAACTAAGGATAACTCCTGCCCCATATTGAACACTAGGGAGACCCCCCACACCCAATAAGAGCCAAGTGGGTTCACAGAGTTGGAGGATCTGGGCACTCATGTCACGGGGGTTGGATTCTGATGGGGTGATTGGGTGGTTGGATGCTGATGTCTGGGAGGGATCCATAGGAGGTGGGAGTGTATGGGGGTGAGTTACCTATCTCATCAGCAGCCCACTTTGGAAATGAACTTGAAGCCTGCTATCTGCGTTCCTGCAGCCAAGGACCCACAATGTTCTTGGCTGCTGCAACATTAAAAGGAACGTGCTTTTATACAACGTGCATTTTTAAAAAATCACTGCACCCACCGGACGTGCCGGCATATTCCCTTGTATTTGCTGATGTCTTTCTAGGTATTTTACAAAAGGCTCCAAGTACGGCAGAGACTTATAAAATATCGAGGCAAGTGTCAATTTTGCACATTCAAATTCCTCCCTTGACACACTGTCTAAAATGGACCTTTTTATCCCCATGTCTCAATGTAATTATTTAATTAATTAAAACTCTTACATGCCTTCTTTCTTAAGGAAAATCAAAATGACTCGCATTATATGAAAAGACAATAATAAAACTCTCATTCCAGTTCGGCTAAGAACAAATCGCCTTATTTTAGTTCCAGTTAACTTAACTGCTATTGACTGATTAAAAGGTGAGGAAAAACCCCAGGTGCTGTGTTACTAGGAATTGGTATTTGCTCCTGAGTGTGTAACTAAAACCCCAGAGGAGGCCTTGCCTTTGGGTGAAACATGAAACCCATCTCTTTCCTTTCAGGATGCTCTCCATGAAAGGAACAGACGAGGTGATATGCCTTCTCTGCAAGGGCTGATGAAGTAAGTCCCTTTGAGGATGCCATTTTTGGGTCCTATGGTCATCAGTTTTTGACAGACTCTCTGCTGGAGATGAATGGGGGTGTCTGATAGTACTGATGTTTCTTGTATTCATTTACCCCATTCCAGTAGTAAGTTGAGGCAAATTACATTTGGGAACAATGGGTATTTCCCTGCCCCTTACAATCTAAGTCTGTAGACTGAGGCCACAAAGAGTGTCAGTGGGATCTGAATCCTGGGTGCTTTGGTTCCCAAGCTGCTGCTGCTCTAACCACTAGGCTATTCCTCCTCCATTCTATGCTTTTCAGACACATTTGCATTACACAGTAGCGCCTATTAGGGAGGCTCCAGCAGGCTTAAGAACATAAGATATGCCATACTGGGTCAGACCAAGGGTCTATCAAGCCCAAAGAAGGTACACAGATTCCATGCTGCTTGTCAGCAGGGGATTTCCCTGGTCCTCTTTAATAATGATTTATGAACTTTTCCTCTGGGAACCTGTCCAAACCTCTTTTAAACCCACCTGCACTAACAGCTCTTACTATGTCCTCCGTTAACGAATTCCAGAGTTTGATTACACATATAGATGAGAGCAGGTATGAGGATATGCAGAGTATGAGCAAGCAAAGAGAAACGTCTGACTGCTATCGAACTGATCTTCTGCTGAGGCAGAGGTCATATATAGTTAATCACCAGCCTCAGCGCTTATCTTTATACATATATTCAGCTTCGAGTTGGCGTTGTCTGTCCATACACATCTGCCTGTTTGCGCACAGCGTCCCGCCTCCCCCTGGCAGAAGAGGAAAATGTCAGCAGCGGCTCAGGAGCCAGAACAATCACTTGTACACATGCCTTTAATGTTGTGTGGGAGTGGTAGGCGTGCCATAGGGTGAAGGTGAATGTAGGAAAAACGGAGGGACTGTGGGTGAGCAGGGAGGACAGATTGCTTGAAAATATTCCGAAGACTACAGGGAATAAAATTCATTTAAAAAAAGATATAAAAAACTCAAGCATTATATTTTACCAAGGATTAACTACTCGACCACACATTTTGGCTGTGGTACAGGGTTCAACCCACATTCTCTGGTGAATTCATCATATGCACCCATGTTTATCTACTGAAAATTTCAGAGCACCAGTACAGACGCTGGTTATGTCTAAAATGGGCTGCCACAAAGGATATATGCTGATTCAGTAGGAATACAAAGAAAAAGGCTACCGTGGATACAAAATTCAGACGCAAAAGTGATCAGGCGTGCAAGATGCTTTGATCCAGTATCTCTACTCCTGTATCAACTTCATGGACTCCCAATTCAGGTCCAACTGCGTTTTAAGATTTTATCTCTTGTTTTCAAAAGTTCTGTGTTGGCCCATTCAACCTATTTGTCATCAGTGCTGATAAACTATATACCACAGAAAGCCTTGAGAGCCGGCACACAGATCAGTTTAGTACTCCCAAGTTCCACTTCTATTTTATCCATTTGTATCTTGCCTATCCTGACCACACTAGACAGAGTGGACGAGTAGCCACATGGTTAGAGCACTGGCTTGTGAACTAAAAAAACTAGTGTTCAATTCCCACTAGCACTCCTTGTATCCTTGGGCAAGTCACTTAACCACTCCATTGCCTCAGAAAAATCCAAGGTATCAATGTACAATACCAAGTTTAAGTTATAAAGTAAACAGCTTTGACTAAAGTGGTACAAAACTACCTATAAAATAAATAGGTGAATAACAAAAAAAACCCCAAATAGATAAAATCAGGTGCACCAACCATTTGTAACACTCCCCCAGAGCATATACAAGCTCAGGCCTAAAGGAGTCCTCAAAACTCATCTTTTCAATGAGCACCTTGACACCAGAACTTGAATCTTTACACCTCTCCAGCAAGTCCTCCCTGTTCCCCTAGTGAAGGTTCCCTTTCCCCCCCATACAGGACACTTTCCTTTCCTCCTATGAAATATATGTACATAATTCCACCTTCATACGGTAGCAAGTTCAGAGTTCTAACTATCAGTTCACCCTTCAGAATTCTAGCTTGCAATGTCCTATGTAACAGTTTATGTTTGCGTAACCTGCAAACCGCTTTGGCTTTGAGATAAAGCGTTATATAAAAATAGCTAAATGAATAAATAAAATCAAAAAGATTACACACACTAGACAGAGTGTATTTACTTATGTGGGCTCCCGCCACTGGAACGCCTTCCTCCATCTCTGCAGGGGGAGGTGTTGCCTGAGGTTTCGCCAGTAAGTAAAGGCACTGCTTTTTCAACAAAGTTTCCCTCGTTTGTGTGGTGCTGGGGCGAGAAGATGGGGGAAGGGAATGGGAGAATGAAGAGCAATTAATCCTGTGATGGAGGGTATATGATTACTGTTTTTACTGTTTTAAGTGTGAGGCGAGAGATGTAAAGGGCAAAATGGAAAACGTCCTGCAAAGGCACCGGAAACGAGAGGTAGGCCTCATCCTGCAGCTCACCACAGAAATCAGAAATGTGAATCAAGGAATCTTCAAATTCAGACCCAGGAAAACGACAGACTCGGGGTATAGCGTAGTTACTCACCTGTAACAGGTGTTCTCCAGGAGCAGCAGGAATCAGTCCTCACTTATGGGTGACGTCGGCGCCGACGGAGCCCTCGCGGAGCAATTTTCCCCAGCTTTCAAAGAAAGCCTTTGGGAATTGCAGCGCGCATGCACGGTCCCCTTCCCGCCCAAGGGTGCCATCTTAGCCAGTCAGATGACATAGCTAAAAAAGACAGCATAAAAATTTGCAAAAGAACTAAAGCAGGTGATTGCAACTCCACGGGGAGGAGGGAGGGTTGTGAGGACTGATTCCTGCTGCTCCTGGAGAACACCTGTTACAGGTGAGTAACTACGCTTTCTCCAGGACCAAGCAGGAAGTCAGTCCTCACTTATGGGACTCCCAAGCTCAAGGCTACCGGAGACCCCAAGCACAAAAATGAGCTCCCTCTAGCTCAGCAGCACAGCAGGAAAGAATCTTCGCTGAATTATTACCCACCGGTAGCCCACATCCGGGATGGAGGGTAGGAGTTGCTCAGACCTCAAAGAGATTACGGAGGACTGCCTGTCCGAAAGCACTGTCCCTGCGGGACTCCCTCTCGAGACAGTAATGGACCGCAAAAGTCTGGCTCGAAGACCAAGTAGCGGCCCGGCAGATGTCTGCCAGCGGAACAGAGTGGAGGTAAGCCACTGACGTAGCCTTTGCCCGAACGCAATGAGCCGTGACTCGACCTTCCAAGGAGAGTCCGGCTGCCCCATAAGCCCAAGAGATACAGTCCGCAACCCAGATGGACAGAGTACGCTTGGAGACCGGGAGCCCCAATTTATTGGGGTCAAAAGACACAAAAAGCTGAGCAGCTTTACGGTGCTCCCGCGTACGGTCAAGGTAGAAGTTCAATGCCCTTCTACAGTCCAGGGTATGGAGGACCGTTTCAGCTCGGCTGGAGTGTGGTCTGGGAAAGAAGGTTGGAAGTACCACCTCCTGATTGATGTGAAAAGGGGAGACCACTTTTGGAAGAAATTTTGGGTGAGTCCGTAGGACTACCCTATTTTTGTAGAACCGAGTGTAAGGGGGATCAGACACGAGGGCCTGCAATTCACTTACGCGTCTAGCGGAAGTGAGGGCTATCAAGAACAGAGTTTTCCAAGAAAGAAAACGGAGAGAACAGGTAGCCATAGGTTCAAAAGGCGGACAGGTGATCCGCTGTAAAACCACATTCAGGTCCCAGTCAGGCGCTGGCGGGCGCAGAGGTGGTTTAAGTAGAAGGAGACCTCGGAGAAACCTCGCTACGAGAGGGTCGTTGGAGAGAGGTCTGCCGTCCACCGGCACATGATGTGCTGAAAGAGCACTGAGGTGAACTTTGACGGAGTTGGACTTAAGTCCCAGATTAGAGAGGTATAGCAAGTACTGCAAGATCACCGACACCGGGCAGGAGAAGGGATCCTGAGACTGTTGGGTACACCAAACGGAAAAAACGACGCCATTTAAGGGCGTAGCATTTGCGGGTAGAAGGTCGTCGCGAAGCTAAGACGACCTCCTCCACCTCTACCGGCAGGAGAAGGGGAGCAAGGACTACCCTCTCAGCAGCCAGGCCATTAGGTTGAGAGACCTGAGGTTGGGGTGTAGCAGAGACCCCTGATCCTGAGTGAGGAGATCCGGTTGTAACCCCAGAGGGAATGGATCCTCCACCGCTAATTGCAGCAGGAGCGGAAACCACGGCTGTCTGGGCCAGCGAGGGGCCACCAGGATCATGAAGGCTTTGTCTCGGAGAACCTTGAAAAGAGTCCGAGAGACTAGCGGGATGGGAGGGAAAGCGTACAAAAGGCTCCCCGACCATGAGAGTAGAAAAGCGTCCGCCGCAACCCGAAGGGGGTGCGGCTGACGAGAGCAGAAGCGAGGAAGTTGCCGGTTGTGAGGACTGGCAAAGAGATCCACCGTGGGGAGGCCCCACTTTAGAAAGAGCTTCTGAGCTACCAAGGGATCCAGGCGCCACTCGTGCGGCTGGAGGATCCTGCTGAGTTTGTCCGCCAGGCAATTCTCTTGGCCTGGGAGATAAACTGCCTTGAGGAGAACGCTGTGACTGACGGCCCAAGAGCAGAGCTTCTGTGCTTCCCGGCAGAGAAGGAAGGAGCCCGTGCCCCCCTGCTTGTTCACGTAGAACATGGCAACTTGATTGTCCGTCTGGACAAGGACGGACTGGTGAGAGGTCAGGTGGGAGAAGGCCTTGAGAGCCAGGCGGATCGCCCTGAGCTCCAGGAAGTTGATCTGCTGAGCAGACTCCCACGTGGTCCAGAGGCCCTGAGTACGTGCCCCTTGGCAATGTGCTCCCCAGCCCAGGAGGGATGCATCTGTTGTCAGCACCTGGGCCGGCTGAGGTGACTGGAAAGGCATGCCGAGTATCAGGTTCGGCCGATGAAGCCACCACCGGAGAGACGAGATCAGCGGCTCAGAGACGCGCACTAGGTCTGCTAGGCCGCCTGTGGCTTGTTGCCACTGCTGGCGGAGACACCATTGAGCAGGCCGCATATTCAGGCGGGCATTGGGGGTCACATGGACGGTGGAAGCCATATGACCGAGCAGTCTCAGGAAGCGCCTGGCGGAGACCAGGGGCTGGCTGCGAAAACGGTCGGCTAGGTCCATGAGCCGTTGAGCTCTGTCGAGCGTTAGGAACGCTCGTGCCTGAGGAGTGTGCAGCCTTGCGCCGATGAACTCGAGATCCTGTGAGGGGAGCAAAGTGGACTTTGCGAAGTTTATAACAAAGCCCAAGTACTGCAGAAGAGTCACCGTGCGGCATGTGGCGTTGGTGACCTCCGGAGCGGACGCTGCTCTGATGAGCCAGTCGTCGAGGTACGGAAAGACATAGAGGCCGTGAAGCCGGAGATGGGCCGCCACCACCGCGAGACATTTTGTGAAGACTCGCGGTGCGGAGGACAGGCCAAAGGGCAGTACTCTGTACTGGTAATGATTTCCGGCCACCACAAACCTTAGGTACTGGCGGTGGTTTGGGTGGATAAGGATGTGCGTGTAGGCATCCTTTAGATCTAAGGAGCATAGCCAATCTCCCTGCTGGAGGTAGGGCAGAAGGATTCCAAGGGTAAGCATCTTGAACTTTTCCCGCACGAGGAATTTGTTGAGGTTGCGCAAGTCCAGGATGGGTCTGAGGCCTCCTGTCCTTTTTGGTACCAGAAAATACCTGGAATAAAAGCCTTGACCTCTCAGGTGGTGGGGCACCGGTTCCACCGCCTGTTCCTGTAGAAGACCTGCTAACTCCTGAAGGAGTAATTCCCTGTGCAGAGGTGGTCGTGGAGGTTCTCCCGGAAAATAGGAGGGAGGGACCTGGTGGAAGTGGAGAAGATAACCTTCTCGCACGACTTGAAGCACCCAGGCATCTGAGGTGATGCTGGACCACCTGTGGGCGAAGTGAACCAGCCGGCCTCCGGTGCTGGGAGGAACCAGCGGGGGGGAGAGGCTATGCTTAAGGAGTCAAAAACCCCCACCCTGCGGAGCAGGGGCTGGTGGTGCAGGCTTGGGGCTTGCTGCCTACGGGACCCGTTACCCCGTCCCTTGGCCTGCTGTCCCTGTTGGGGAGCTGCAGGGGCCTGATTGTGGGGGGTATTGTTTGTAGGCAGCCGCCTTCCTCGGGTAAAAGGACTTCTTTCCCGAGCCCTTCTTTTTCTGGGAAGGGGCGGAGGTCTTCCTAGAAAGCCTAGTCCTGGTGAGAGTCTCCGTCTCAATTTGTGCAGCCTTTTCAGCCATGGGCTTGCCAAAGAGGTTTTCGCCTCGGCAGGGGACATCGACCAACTTGTCCTGCACCCAGGGCTCAAGGTCAGATGACTGAAGCCAAGCCTGTCGGCGGGCACCGATGCCGGCTGCGGCCACTCGAGCCGATGCTTCAAAGCCATCATAGGCTGCTCGGGACATGAATTTTGAGCATTCCCGAATGCCAGTGGACAAGGCCAGGAACTTCCGCAAGGGTTCCTCGGACAAACCAGCGGAGAATCCGGCTAGCTCTTTAGCCAGGTCTCGGAGATACATGCCATGTATAGCTGGTAGGTCTGGACACGACACGCAAGCATAGAGCCCTGGAAACACTTCTTACCAAGGCCATCCAGGTTACGGGCCTCCCTGCCAGGAGGCACCGAGGAGTGCATCTTCTGGCTCTTAAGACGATGCATGGCCGATTCCACTACCATGGAATGGTGTGGTAGCTGTGCTTTTTGGAAGCCAGGGCTCTTGCGGACTCGATAGATAGAATCGACCCGCTTGCTCAGGACCGGCGAGGTGGCCGGACTCTCCCACATGCGGAAGAGTAGTCGTTCCAGCATGGGAGGAACCGGTACAGTAAAGTGTTCCCTGGCGGGAGAGTCATACTGGAGGGCGTCGAGCTCTTCGGCTCGAGGCTCCTCCTCGGGGTCCGCAGGGAAGGCCAAAGCCTTGGCCATATCCCTGACGAAGTCCGAGAACCGGGCATCCTCCGGGGGGGACTGCTTCCGAGGTTCGGACTCAGATGAGTCCGAGGGGACACACCGAGTCCGAAAAGAATCAGGCGACTCTTCCTCTTAAGGCTCCCAGACCGACTCCGACGAGGACTCGGTGGGGTCGGCCCGGGCAGGGCGCGGCGCCGGCCGCCCCGACGCCGAGGGAGTCGGCGTCGGCGACCTCGGTCCCGAACGGGAGGCCGAGGGTGACCTCGACCGAGGATCGACTCAAGTTTGCATCGACTCGAGGATCGGCTCGGTCTCCGGGGTCGACTTAGACGTCGACGTCCCGGCGGTCGGGGCAGCGGCGCCAGCGAAGCCAGCGAGCAGTGCCCGCTGCTGGTCCATGAAGGCAGACAGTCTGCTCTCCAAGGCCGTCAACCTGAGTCCGAGCTGAGGTGACCCAGCAGCCCCCGACTCGGGCCCCGACGACGTCGGGCCCGACGTCGGCTGTCGCGGAGGCGAGTCCAGAAGGACCACAGGACTTACCCGAGCAGGCAGCTCCGACTCCAGGCGAGGTCGCTTCGTGAGGTGCTCCTTCTCCAAGGACCCGGGCGGCTATCGGGGCTATGCGACCTGGCCCTCGCGGAGCCAGGAGCGTCCACCGACGCCGCCCTCGCGGGTTTCACCTTCCGTCGATGGTCCCCGGAGGGAGAACCCCTGTCGGAGGAACTCCAGCGACGGTCCGAGCTGGAATCCCTGGACGCGGAGGCCTCCGACGAGGTCCGGGTACGGCTGGGGTCAGCGAAGAGTCTATCCCGCTGATGCCGCCGACTTCTCAACGCTTTGGAGGACAGTTTGCCACAAGGCCCACAGATCATTTCTTCATGATCCGGGCCCAGGCAGCGGAGGCAATGGTCGTGTGTGTCAGTCAGTGACATATTTCGGTCACACTGACCACAACCGCTTGAAACCACTGGCAGCCATCGGGGGAAAAAGGGCCCCGGCGAGGTCAAAGGACCGGGCTGCCAGGGAAAAACCGAAAACGAAAACTGACTAAGTCAGAAAAACCGAAAAAGAAGAAGAGGACTCGTGACCGGTGTCGCGAGTCCGGGCGGGAAAAAGACCGGCGTCGAACCGAAGGAAAAAAGAGTAAATTATAAAGAAAATCAACTTTTTCGCGGGGACACGACGGGTACGTCTGTAGGGCTCCGCGGAAAAAAGAAGACTGGCTAAGATGGCACCCTTGGGCGGGAAGGGGACCGCGCATGCGCGCTGCAATTCCCAAAGGCTTTCTTTGAAAGCTGGGGAAAATTGCTCCGCGAGGGCTCCGTCGGCGCCGACGTCACCCATAAGTGAGGACTGACTTCCTGCTTGGTCCTGGAGAACTATATGTTTTCCTCCCCTCTAAGACAGTGTTCACAGCACAGCCCACGAGCTAGTGGTAGCCTACAAATGTGATCACCCCAATCAGCTGTGTCAATGTCTTGCAGCCCTGCATCAGAAAAATGGAGGAAAACAGTCACTCCGCCTGACCCATTGGAGGAAGAGGAGAGCTGAGGTGATTTCTACCCTTTGAGGCAGCATAAGAGAAAGAGACTGGTGGGACAGGACGGGGGGGGGGGGGGGAGGGGTTGAGATCGAGACTGGTGGGACAGAGTGGAGAGAAAGATGGGTGGGGACAGATGGCATTTGGGTAGTGTTACAAGCCTGTGACAATTGGCAGTGTTATTGGTTTTCACACCGATGATTTATGGCAGAGCAGTCTCTGCTTGAAAAATAGTGAAGGACAAGGCCCTATAGGACATACAGTACATATCATGTCAGTACAGACCCCACAACATTTTGGTAGCCATTCTCTGGACCACCTCTGATCTGTCTCTATCCTTCAGAGGTATAGCCTCCAGAATTAGAGAGAATATTCTAGGCGAGGCCTCACTGACAGCCTGAAGAGAGACTACTTCTTCTCCTTATGCCCTTCCATATCAGAGCTGGGATTTATGCAAATGCAGGGCCGGCCCAACTACTAGGCAAACTAAGCGGTCGTCTAGGGCGTCAACTTCTTGAGGGGGCAGCAAAGAGCAGGGCATTCAAAGCTAAACCATCGATTTCGACAGCCTGAGAGTGTGGGGTGTAAAGCTTAAGGTTTGTCTAGGGTGCCAACACTTTGAACCAATTCTGAGGCCAGCCCTGTGCAAATGATTATTAACCTTCTATCCTGAAACTTAGGGAAATCTCATCAGAAAGAGGGAAAAATGTGCCATATTGTATCCCCAGGAATGAGGGGGTGGGGGCGCTTGGAGCCAGCATCCCAGACTGAATGAACTATGGGAATGTTTCTCTAGCAGGGAAACCAACTTTAAGCACTGTTTAATCTGAGGCATTTCTCTTGCTGCCTTATGAACAATTTCTGATGATCTGTAGTGACAGACTTGGAGCTGTGAAGAACACACACATACGTCATTAGATTACATGTGTCTGGTTCATTCCATACTTCGCTATCTGAATTCTGTTCTTTTCAATGGGTGCAGGGATTCTTTGATTTTCTCCAGGACTCACCATCCACACAAACCAGCAATACTAATGAAGCTCTATTCTCCACATATTATAGCTATTTAATTTTCATGAACTTTAAAGAAGGTTTTGAATAACCTTACTTAAAGGATCACAACCTCTAAGTTATTATTTTTAATTATCGCTGGTCTATTTTCACACATTCACAAAATGTCGGAATTGTAACGTTCACTTCGGTGCTTAGAGGTTTCCTCGGCCAGGCGCGGTCTGAGGATGCCGGTGCTGGTATGCCAGACCAGAGAAACCTACCTGTGGAAGGAATCTCATTTCCGATAAGTTTTGGACTTGTGTACAATGTTCTCTTCATCACTCCCCTTGCTACACAGTACCTGCTTGCGATCAAAACATATCTTGGGTTTCCCTTGGCTTTCCCAGCATCACTGTAACCGGGATATTTCTTCATCCGATTATTCAACATATCGAATTGGATTTATGTTGCATTTTATATTATATTCTTTATGTTACATGTGTTGACTGAATGAAGTTCAACCGTAAGTGATTTCCCTCAGATTCCAGACATAGGATAAATATCATTAGAGGGTCCTAAGATGTCCCTTACATATTACCTAAGTGTCTCCACAGATACTTACCAGTGATGTAATAAAGAGGGTGTAGTGGTGTGCAGACACGTCGAATGGGAGGAGTCCTTTAAGGAGACCCGTTCTTATATAGCAGGACCACCCCTCCTCCCCATGTCCTTCCGCATCATGTGGGCGAGGGAAAAACAGAGAGCGTGCCAGGGTGATAACGAGTGCCCATCAGGGTTGGCGCATGGAGATCAGACACCCTAGGCGAATCTTATCCCTTGCACCCCCCCCCCCCGTCCCCCTGCCGCTGCTGCTCCTGCACCCCTCTCTGGGACACGCACCAGTGGCAATGGCTGCAAACAGCCCCGCAGCACTTACCTTTAAACTTCAACACCACGGGGCTGTTTGTTTCTGCTCCGTCTCCGACGCCCAGTCCAGACTTCATGCAGGAAGATGGCAACAGGCATCGGAGGGGGCGGAAGCAAACTGCCCTGTGGCACCAAAGTTTAAAGGTTGGCACTGCGGGGCTGTTTTCAGCCATTGCTACTGCTGCCTGTCCCAAGACTGCCTAGTAAGCCCATGGTAGTGCTGGCCCTGCTGCCCGCCATGCGTTGCTGTATGGTGCTGCACACACAAGCCATGATCACGATAATGGTCACAGTGCTGGCCAGAGAGTGATGGGGGAGAGAAGAGGAGGCTGGGGGAGGAGGAGAGAAAGAGAGGCAGATGCTGTGCTGGAAGCACCATCACTACAGAAGGACAGAAGGCAATGCTGGAGCTACAACCAGTGACAGGAGGAACTCCAGTTCAGTTTTACAATTGAGTGCCAGTTAACCTAGAGCCGACCCTGAGTGGAACCCAGAAGATTCCCTGTTCTTTCTTCTTTAGCTCTTCTCCAGGGTAGGTGGCTGTTGGATCTCCCAGGGCTTCAAGGAGAGGTCCCGGAAGGTCCTGAGAGTGAGGAAACCAGAGGTGATGCTCATGGAAAGGAAATATGGTCTTAAGTCCTTGTCTGTGGTTGAGGAGCACAATGTTTATCTCAAGAGGTTGATTTTCAGTCTGGAGCAGAAGAAGGATGTGTGGTATGGAAAACTACTTCTACAGTTCTTATCCTCGAGAGAAATTCTTGGAGTTCATCAGTGCAAAAAAGAGAAATCAGACTTACCTGCTAATTGTTGTTCCTTGAGGAACTCCAGTTCAGTCCTCCACCTCTGGGTAGTGTACTTCCTCCTGCAGCATGGAGACTGGGCATGTCAGAATTGTGACATCACTGGAAGTATTAACATTAAAAAAAAATTTAAACATTAACTAAAACCCCCTAAATTAAGAGGACAAACTTCATCTTCTCATGCTCTCCTCCCTCTATGAACAAAATAGGGCAGAGAAGCTAATGAAAAAAGAACCAAACAAACCGACATCTGAATTAACCATCCTCAGGCGGGAATCAGGACTGAACTGGAGTTCCTCAAGGAACAACAATTAGCGGGTAAGTCTAATTTCTCTTTCCTTATCGGTCCTCCAGTTCAGTCCTCCACCTCTGGGATGTAACAGAGCAGTAATCATTGGGAGGGACCTGTCCACCCGGATCGCAACACCGCCGACCCGAAACAGGCATCGTTCGCCGCCTGAACATCCAGACGATAGTGCTTACTGAAAGTATGGAGAGACGACCAGGTGGCCACCCTGCAAATCTCCACTGGCGGAACCAAGCTATGTTCCGCCCAAGAAGTCGCTTGCACCCTAGTAGAATGAGCTCGTAACCCCACAGGCACCTGACGACCCTGTAAGATATATGCTGACGCTATTGCCTCTCAGACCCATCTGGAAAGCGAGGCTTTGGCCGCCGCTTCTCCTTTATGCGGCCCTCCAAAGAGAACGAATAGACGATCAGACTTACGAAAAGTTTTCGAGACTTTTAAGGATTGAAGCAGAACTCTTTTTATGTCCAAACAGCGTAGACTACAGTCCGAGACATTCGCACCTGTAGACTCCAAGACTGGCAACGAGACCGACTGATTCAGATGGAAAGGAGAAACTATCTTAGGCAAAAAGGACGGCACCGGCCGCAAGACCACCTTTTCTTTGGAAAAAGACAAAAACGGTTCCCTACAGGACAAAGCCTGTAACTCTGAAACGCGACGTGCCGAACAAATGGCCAATAAAAACACAGTTTTTAAAGTTAAATCCTTGATCGAAGCTTGATGCAAGGGCTCGAAGGGCGCTCTAGTCAAGGCCCCCAGAACCAAATTAAGATCCCATGGGGGAACCACTATTCTGCAAGAAGGCTGTAACCGAGATACTGCTTTTAGAAACCAAATCACATCGACTTGGGAGCCCAAAGCCACCCCCTGAACCTTACCTCTGTAACAAGAAATAGCTGCCAGCTGGATCCTTAAGGAGCTAGCTGCCAAACCTTTATCAAAACTGTCCTGTAAAAAACTTAATACCATAGGTACGGAAAAACCGGACCTGCCTCTGAGAGCACCAGTCCTCAAATATACGCCATATTCGCACATACACTAGCGAAGTGGACTTCTTTCTGGCCCGAAGTAGGGTCGCAAACACCGATCCAGAATAGCCTTTTTTCCTTAGCCTCACCCTTTCAATGGCCAAGCCGTAAGCGAGAACCGATCCACCTGAGGCATTCGAAGAGGCCCTGAATTAACAGATCCGCTGTTGCTGACAATCTCCAAGGATCTCCGTCAAGCAGGCGAACTAGATTGGCATACCATGGACGTCTCGGCCAATCTGGAGCCACCAACACCACTGTTCCCCGATGTGCTTCGATTTGCTGAACCTCTTGTCCAATTAGTGCCCACAGGGGAAACACATAGGGCGATGGCCATTGTTGCATTAGGGCATCGATGCCCTCCGACATCCTTTCCCGTCTTCTGCTGTAAAAACGGCTCGCCTTGCTCGACTGAAAGGTCGCCATGAGGTCCATGATTGGCGAATCCCACCTGAGGACTATCTGGCAAACACCTCCGGATGAAGCTCCCATTCTCCAGCATCCACTCGGACTCTGCTGAGAAAATCTGCCATCACATTGTCTGTTCCCGCTATGTGCACCGCCAATATTACCTCTAGTCGGGGCTCCACCCAGACGAAAAGAGCTTCTGCTTTCTCTTCCATGGCCACGCTTCCCGTGCCGCCCTGACGATTGAGGTAAGCCACTGTCGCGGAATTGTCCGACAGCACTCGTACCACTCGATCCTTCACTGCGGTCTCGAACGCTTGAAGTGCCAGAACTACCGTTCTTAGCTCCAGACGGTTGATTGACCACTGGGCCTCCTGATCTCTCCAAGTTCCTTGCGCAAAGAGCTCCCCGAGCAAAATAAATAACAAAATAAATTAACAATAGGAATTAAGGCTCAATATTTTTTTTTGAGTCTCATCAAAGTAAAATAAATTTAACTCAAATGAAACCAAAAGTAACGTAAAATATCTATTCTAAATAAATGAATAAAGTGAAGGGAAAGCAAATAAAAAAACCCCAATTAACTATTCTAAATAACCAATGCTCCTTATCTGTCCCTTAAGTGAACCCAGAACCTAGGCTCACTACGTCCTCCTGCTGCATGGAGACTGGACACACTGGGGCTGATGGGAGAGACCAGCCGGCTACATCCAGTGTATGTCACAATTCTGACATGCCCAGTCTCCATGCTGCAGGAGTATACCTCATACTACCCAGAGATGGAGGACCAATAAGGAAAAGGAGAATTAATGACGAGAGATTCCAGTTAGGAGAAGAATCAAATTCTTGCTTATAGTATTCATCATCTGTACCCACGTACTACACAGGGAAAGACCTTGTGGGGAAGATCTTTCCTCTCGTCCTTCTGCTGACCCCACAGTAATATCATCATCTTCTCTTCTCTCGCACCCACAGTCGAGCCCATGGCATTATTATATCCCCCCCCCCCTTTCTACTTCCTGGCATCATCACTTATTTCCTTTCTTCACTCACATCTACCTTGTATCAGCAGTTCCTCTTTCCTGCCCCCGTAACTTCCCTTGGCACCGCCTTGTCTTCTTTCCTTAGCTGGCAAGAGGAATCGGGTGAACAGTGCTTCCCCTCTGCGAGCTTCCCTTTGAAACTGGAATTTAATTTGGCACTCTCCCCTCTTCAGTGCAGTGACATCACCCTAGAGGAGCTCCTCGAGGGGCACAAGCCCCTCCACTTTGCCACAGGCCCCACCCAGAATTTGGGCAATTGGGTGCCTGACATTTTTGCTGATAAAATACATTGTGCAGCTAGAGTCCCGCATGCTTGCAGGACGTGCTGGACAGGTTTGCAGTGTACAGGAAGCCAATACTAAAGGTCACTCACTAAATGCCCATAGTAGACACCATGGCCATGTTTAGACAGTGAACAAATACCTAAGAGTGTTATTTTTTGTCGGATCGTCTGTCGCGAGGATGTAAAAACATACTCAGGTAACAGACCCTCCTTTTATTCAACGTATTTTAAAAAAGGTCCGTACGACCAAGATTTATGCTTGAGGCTATAACCAGCCCATTGGACCAGCCCCTGCATACAAAGAATGCTTTATGCAAAAAAACTGAAATCTTCACGTTCAGAAATAATCCGTAACACGGAATGTTCAAAATATAAAGGTGATAACACTTATCTGGGAGAATGTTGAAAGCTGCCACGTACCCAACAACCGCAGGAATGTTTATAAAGGATAGATAGCGGAGGACCGGTGTGGGCCTGTTTTGGGGAGCTGTGATTTGTTCTGCCCGGTTCCTTGACTCTCTGGCCTAGAAGAGTTCGAAAGAGTTTTTGCACGGTGGGATTTCCACAGTATCAATGGGATGTGGCAGCTTTCAACATTCTCCCAGATAAGTGTTATCACCTTTATATTTTGAACATTCCGTGTTACGGATTATTTCTGAAGGTGAAGATTTCAGTTTTTTGCATAAAGCATTCTTTGTATGCAGGGGCTGGTCCAATGGGCTGGTTATAGCCTCAAGCATAAATCTTGGTCGTACGGACCTTTTTTAAAATACGTTGAATAAAAGGAGGGTCTGTTACCTGAGTATGTTTTTACATCCTCGCGACAGACGATCCGACAAAAAATAACACTCTTAGGTATTTGTTCACTGTCTAAACATGGCCATGGTGTCTACTATGGGCATTTAGTGAGTGACCTTTAGTATTGGATATTGTTATTGGTCTCCCTTGCTGAGGTTGAATATATACTGTGACAGGAAGCCGGCACTCTCAAGCTTAGGAAAGATCACAGAGTTGGGGCTTATGTAGCAGATGCAAAAAGAAAAATAATATGTGAAATCATTTATTTTACTGTGTCTTTTGCTGAAATGTGCTTTTTTTTCTTGTTTTGGGTTTGGTTAATTGCTCTCTGGGGCACTTTCAGCTTGGTTTGGACCGTTCCAATGTGAAACGAAAAAGGGGGGAGCTTAGTGTGTGGTGGCTTCATATTTCTGTGAATAACCTGTAGACTTTGTCCCTTTGGCGCTGTTCTGTTCTCTAATATGGAAATGCCACTAATAAAGCACAATATCATTTTGTTGTTTGTGAATACAACTTAGGTTTGAGTAACAAACAGGATTTGCTTTTCCCGACGCCTCCATGCTTCCTTATCCCTCTGCCCCCCACCCCACTTTTCCCATTCTGTCTGGGTCAGAGGTTGTTACACTTTTCCTGACTTCTGACCGGATAAGAGATGCAAATTGCTTTCCTTTTCATTTTGCATAAGGCAGGGCTCGACAAAACCAGTCGCCAGGTCGCTGTGGCAATTGAAAAATCATACCTGGCACCTAGGGGTTAGGGCACATGTGGGGAGAAGGGCTGGAAAATGCCACTATCGTGGCCAAAACCGGTGCTGTCTCCCATGGGAGATGGGATCCCCGCGGGTACTGGAGCCAATAAAAAAAAAAAAAGTTCAGAGGCTGAAGACCTTTAGGGGGGAATAGAGGGCAGCGGAGTGAGTACAAGGGGGGAGGAAGAAGGGGAGCGATTCTGGGAAGGGAAATGGGGGTGGGGGAGGGGGAGGTACAGCAGGAGAAGGGTTGGAGTGCTGGGGGTAAGGGAAGACTGCAAGTGGTTGAAAAGTGAAGCACCCCCTCCGCACCACATACACACCAGCACCCCCTCCGCACCACACACACGCGAGCACCCCCTCCGCACCACACACACACGAGCACCCCTTCTGCACAACACACGCGCGAGCACCCCCTCCACACCACACACACACAAGCACCCACTCCGAACCACACACACACGAGCCCCCCTCCGCACCACACACATACAAGCATCCCCTCCGAACCACACATACGCGAGCACCCCCTCCGCACCACACACACACAAGCACCCACTCCGCACCACACACACACGAGCCCCCCTCCGCACCACACACATACAAGCATCCCCTCCGAACCACACAGACGCGAGCACCCCCTCCACACCACACACACACAAGCACCCCCTCCGAACCACACACACGCGAGCACCCCCTCCGCACCACACACACACAAGCACCCCCTCCGCACCACACACACACGAGCACACACTCCGCACAACACACACACGAGCCCACCTCCGCACCACACACACGAGCACCCCCTCCGCACCACACACACGCGAGCACCCCCTACGCACCACACACACGAGCCCCCCTCCGCACCACACACACACGAGCACCCACTCCGCACCACACACACACAAGCCCCCCTCCGCACCACACACACACGAGCACCCACTCCGAACCACACACACGCGAGCACCCCCTCCGCACCATACACACCAGCACCCACTCAGCTCCACACACACGCGAGCACCCCCTCCGTACCACACACAAGCGAGCACCCCCTCCGCACCACACACACAAGCACCCCCTCCGCACCACACACACGCTAGCACCCCCTCCGCACCACACACATGCGAGCACCCCCTTCACACCACACACACAAGCACCCCCTCCGCACCACACACACGCGAGCACCCCCTCCGAACCACACACACACGAGCACCCCCTCCGCACCCCACACACGCAAGCACCCCCTCCACACCACACACACACGAGCACCCCCTCCGCACCACACACACACGCACCCCCTCCGCACCACACACACACGAGCCCCCCTCCGCACCACACAGACGCGAGAACCCCCTCTGCACCACACACACGCGAGCACCCCCTACGAACCACACACACACAAGCACCCCCTCCGCACCACACACACGCGAGCACCCCCGCCGCGCCACACACACAAGCACCCCCACGGCACCACACACACGCGAGCACCCCCTCCGCACCACACACACAAGCACCCCCTCTGCACCACACACACGCGAGCACCCCCTCCGCACCACACACACGCAAGCACCCCCTCCGCACCACACACACGTGAACACCCCCTCCGAACCACAAGCGAGCACCCCCTCTGCACCACACACAAACAAGCACCCCCTCCGCACCACACACACGTGAACACCACCTCTGAACCACACACACGCAAGCACCCCCTCCGCACCACACACACGCGAGCACCCCCTCCGAACCACACGAGCACCCCCTCTGCACCACACACACGCAAGCACCCCCTCCGCACCACACACACGTGAACACCCCCTCCGAACCACAAGCGAGCACCCCCTCTGCACCACACACACGCAAGCACCCCCTCCGCACCACACACACGTGAACACCACCTCCAAACCACACACATGCAAGCACCCCCTCTGCACCACACACATACAAGCATCCCCTCCGAACCACACACGCGAGCACCCCCTCTGCACCACACACACGCAAGCACCCCTCTGCACCACACACATACAAGCATCCCCTCCGCACCACACACACGCAAGCATCCCCCTCTGCACTACACACACGCAAGCACCCCCTCCGCACCACACACACGCAAGCACCCACTCAGAACCACACACACGCAAGCACCCACTCCGAACCACACCCACGTGAGCACCCCCTCCGCACCACACACACGCGAGCACCCCCTCCGAACCACACACACGCGAGAACCCCCTCCTCACCACACACACGCGAGCACCCCCTCCGAACCACACACACGCGAGAACCCCCTCTGCACCACAAACACGCAAGCACCCCCTCTGCACCACACACACACAAAGGATCATTGAGGGTGGTGGGAGAGAGAGGATGAATGGGGCCTGATTTATTAAGGTTTTTCCCATAAAAAATGGGAAAATAGTATTAAATCAGGCCCTAAAATCGAAAAAAGTAATAGCAATATACCTTGAGGGGCGGGTGGGGTGTGTACTGTGACAAAGGTTTCGGTGGCTGGCCCCTAGATTTTTAGGCTGGCTCCTAGATTTCAAGAAAATTTGTCAAGGCCTGGCATAAGGAACCCCAGGAACAGAGAGCTGGCTATTCAGCGGCAACCGCTTGCGCGTGTAAAGCGCCTTGCTGTCACCGCTGAATTCTAACCCCAGATAGTCAATGCTGAGGCCATATCCAGCCACTGGCACTGACTACCCGGGTTGCTGCAGAACCCAGAAACTAAACGGGCAGCGGTGATATTGAGCTGTGGCCCGGTTAGCTTCCGCGGGTAAAGCTTTTGCCGCGCCCGACTTTACCCGCTTGTGACTAACTGGGCAGCTGTAGGACTAGAGGACATGAAAGGAAGCTGTAAGAAGATAAAAGCTGCGACAGGAAATACTTTTTCACGGTAGTGGGTAGTGGTGGGGTCAACAATAGTGGCGAAATTCAAAAAGGCACGGAGCGCACACAAGGATCCTTATATGGCAAGAGAATGCTATCAAAGCAACCTTAAATAACTTCAGAAATAGAGGGCGGTAACCTGCACGGAGCGACGGGTATAACTCTACAACTTTAGTTGTCTTTATCTGCCTTCATTTACCATATTACTATTAAAATGAATGAACAAATGAGATTCCCTGAGTCGTCCCATGCAGAGTTACATGCAATCTGAACACCTTTACTGGCCCTGCTTAAAGCTTTCTATTTAGCTGATGGTGGCAGTTCTGTCTGAGGTCCAGCCACGTTTCTTTTTTAAATTCTGACTCAAGAGTTATCAAAAGATTCAAGTCATGCAGGAAGCTAATAGCCCCAACTTTTGAGTAGAAGTAGCAAGACTATAAAATACCACAATGCACTGGGGGAGAAGGTCAGAAAGCCAGGACTGGATCCAGCATTGCATCAGAGGTGGAGTTGTCAGAGGCTACGCGGTACGGAGGCTTCTCTTGCTTCCCCTGCCCCTCACTTGCCTGCATAGGCAGCTTCAGCTTTGTCTGGGTTTCGGCAACGCTTCAGCTCCCATGTCGATTTGTTCTGGATCTGCCATCACTGCTATGACCGTCACCTCTGGCTTGGGTAATTATCTCCCTCGCCCTCACCCTCACCCTCATGGTCCACCGCCAAAGCTTCCCCCAGGTCCAGGACTTGCTTAGCGCCTTCTTCTAAATCCTCCATCTGTATCAACCAACCCAGGCTGCCATAGCGCTGCCCGTCTCCTTCCATCAACACCTCTTCCTTCTTCTTCGCAGCCGCAGCCCTGGAGCTACCAGAGAGGCCCCGTGATCTGTCCTATTTTTATGGCCGCTGTTGCAGCTGCTGAATAGATACCACAGTGGCGGCTGGATGGAGCAGCGTTCACTGATATTATTTTGGCTTTGCAGGCAGCACAGAGCCTGTAGCAGCATGGGACTATGTGCAGGCAACATGCCCAAACATGCCTAGGGCTGGCCCTGTCTCAATGCTGATATCCTCATCCTATCGAAAATGTGCATTCACAGGTTGGGAACCACTGCATTGAAGGAAAAAATGTTTTCAGACAAAGACAGTGGAATAGTACTTGCATTTCTGGCTTAATAAGGATCATCCTTGTTTTCTTATGTAAGTGGCGTTGGGCACCATTATCCTTCACTGAAAGCTCTGTCCATCTTCTCCCCAGTACAGAGAAAACAAACTCTACTACCACCTTCTTCATCTAATCAGTCAAAGAAATAAATCAGTTTCTGGAAAGCAATGGGGCCTCTTCCCATCCCCATCCCCCAGTACAGCTTCCATCATAAAGCAAGAGACATCAACTTTAATGAATCAATGTCAATTTGGATAGTGAACATTGGTTATTAAAAGGGAAGGAAGACCGGCACTGAGCAGCTGGGGCTCATTCACAGGAAGCGGGAGTGTAGATCGTGTAATTGCCTGCGGACATAAATTATAACCTTTATGTGGCTGGGGGATGGGTTTGAGAGGTTTTATATGTGAAAAAGGAAACCAGGTGGTGGTGGACTCCATTTCCGTAACATTCAAATCTCAAGCTGCATTCTGCAAATCAGCAATAATTTAAAAGGCGAGAAGGAGAAGGATAGAATAAGAGAGAGAAGGAAGGAAGAAAAAGAAAGAAACATGGCATAAACATTGAAATAAAGAGAAAAATGGGCATCAAACGGAAAAGAACAAAGATAAGCAAGGGAAAGATAAAAGAATAGAGAAGAAATGTGTAAAGAGAGGAGGAGCAAAGGAGCAGAAACAGAGAGAGACAGTAAAGGGGAGGGTTGGAAAGAAAGAAGGGAATATATACAAGAACAAAGGAAAGAAAGTGGGAAAGAAAACAGTAAAAATGATAGAAGACAGGAAGGAAAGAGAGGAATGATGGAAAAGGGAACACAGTAAGATAGTTTATGACGGCAGATAAAGACCAGTATGATCCATCAAGTCTGCCCAGTAAGGGGGCAAGAGTAGATGAAACTGCCGCTCCGTGCAGGTCGCCCTCCTTTATCCCTGTGTTTAGGGTTCTACCTGCCGCTCCGTGCAGGTCGCCCTCCTTTATCCCTGTGTTTAGGGTTCTACCTGCCGCTCCGTGCAGGTCGCCCTCCTTTATCCCTGTGTTTAGGGTTCTACCTGCGGCTCCGTGCAGGTCACCCTCCTTTATCCCTGTGTTTAGGGTTCTACCTGCTGCTCGGTGCAGGTCACCCTCCTTTATCCCTGTGTTTAGGGTTCTACCTGCCGCTCCGTGCAGGTCGCCCTCCTTTATCCCTGTGTTTAGGGTTCTACCTGCTGCTCCGTGCAGGTCACCCTCCTTTATCCCTGTGTTTAGGGTTCTACCTGCGGCTCCGTGCAGGTCACCCTCCTTTATCCCTGTGTTTAGGGTTCTACCTGCGGCTCTGTGCAGGTCGCCCTCCTTTATCCCTGTGTTTAGGGTTCTACCTGCCGCTCCGTGCAGGTCGCCCTCCTTTATCCCTGTGTTTAGGGTTCTACCTATTGCTCCGTGCAGGTCGCCCTCCTTTATCCCTATGTTTAGGGTTCTACCTGCCGCTCCATGCAGGTCGCCCACCTTTATCCCTGTGTTTAGGGTTCTACCTGCGGCTCCGTGCAGGTCACCCTCCTTTATCCCTGTGTTTAGGGTTCTACCTGCCGCTCCGTGCAGGTCACCCTCCTTTATCCCTGTGTTTAGGGTTCTACCTGCCGCTCCGTTCAGGTCACCCTCCTTTATCCCTGTGTTTAGGGTTCTACCTGCCGCTCCGAGCAGGTCACCCTCCTTTATCCCTGTGTTTAGGGTTCTACCTGCGGCTCCGAGCAGGTCACCCACCTTTATCCCTGTGTTTAGGGTTCTACCTGCTGCTCCGTGCAGGTCACCCTCCTTTATCCCTGTGTTTAGGGTTCTTCCTGCTGCTCCGTGCAGGTCACCCTCCTTTATCCCTGTGTTTAGGGTTCTACCTGCAGCTCCGTGCAGGTCGCCCTCCTTTATCCCTGTGTTTAGGGTTCTACCTGCCGCTCCGTACAGGTCGCCCACCTTTATCCCTGTGTTTAGGGTTCTACCTGCCGCTCCGTGCAGGTCGCCCTCCTTTATCCCTGTGTTTAGGGTTCTACCTGCGGCTCCGTGCAGGTCACCCACCTTTATCCCTGTGTTTAGGGTTCTACCTGCGGCTCCGTGCAGGTCACCCTCCTTTATCCCTGTGTTTAGGGTTCTACCTGCCGCTCCGTGCAGGTCACCCTCCTTTATCCCTGTGTTTAGGGTTCTACCTGCCGCTCCGTGCAGGTCGCCCTCCTTTATCCCTGTGTTTAGGGTTCTACCTGCGGCTCCGTGTAGGTCACCCTCCTTTATCCCTGTGTTTAGGGTTCTACCTGCCGCTTCGTGCAGGTCACCCTCCTTTATCCCTGTGTTTAGGGTTCTACCTGCCGCTCCATGCAGGTCGCCCTCCTTTATCCCTGTGTTTAGGGTTCTACCTGCGGCTCCGTGCAGGTCACCCTCCTTTATCCCTGTGTTTAGGGTTCTACCTGCCGCTCCGTGCAGGTCACCCTCCTTTATCCCTGTGTTTAGGGTTCTACCTGTCGCTCCGTGCAGGTCACCCTCCTTTATCCCTGTGTTTAGGGTTCTACCTGCCGCTCCGTGCAGGTCACCCTCCTTTATCCCTGTGTTTAGGGTTCTACCTGCCGCTCCGTGCAGGTCGCCCTCCTTTATCCCTGTGTTTAGGGTTCTACCTGCGGCTCCGTGCAGGTCACCCTCCTTTATCCCTGTGTTTAGGGTTCTACCTGCCGCTTCGTGCAGGTCACCCTCCTTTATCCCTGTGTTTAGGGTTCTACCTGCCGCTCCGTGCAGGTCGCCCTCCTTTATCCCTGTGTTTAGGGTTTTACCTGCCGCTCTGTGCAGGTCGCCCTCCTTTATCCCTGTGTTTGGGGTTCTACCTGCTGCTCCGTGCAGGTCAACCCGTATAAAAGATGAAAAAAAAGATTTGAGGGCAAAGTGAAGAGGACACACTCCCTCTGAAGACCCAAAGGCCATGAAGGTGGTGAATTAGATGAGGAAATAGTTACAAGGATGTGCTGCGACTAAGCAAAGGAAGAGAGTTACGGGAGATCGCTCAGGTTTGCAGGCCCGTGACTGCCTTCCTAAAGGGAGCAGACTTTGTTAAGATATAATTCTCTGTGTGTTGTGTTTTCATTTCTTCTCACTAGCTTCTGGGACCAGAGATAGAAAACCATGGGCCGAGGAAGGGTTCCTGTGTTTGTTGTCCCTGGTCAGGGACAGAGGACGCAACAATATCCAGCTGTGAGCTTCAGAAG
Organism: Ichthyophis bannanicus; assembly: GCA_033557465.1. Taxonomy (NCBI): domain Eukaryota; kingdom Metazoa; phylum Chordata; class Amphibia; order Gymnophiona; family Ichthyophiidae; genus Ichthyophis; species Ichthyophis bannanicus. The sequence continues at coordinate 99,903,114 of CM066032.1, read as the reverse complement.
TTTTATTGCTTGTGATGTTGCTGCTTATCCAAGTTGGTAGTTTTGCCTCCTCACTAGTTTTACCTTGGAAATCCATATACAAAGACACCAGGGGTGAACATCCCAAAAGTGAGATGGAAGTCCAAAGAGTGAGATTTTTTCAGATGGTGCATCCAGGCTATAAATCTAGGAAGATTTAAAGGAAGTGTTGCTGTACCAATCAAAAAAGCAGCATAAAATGGTATTTGCTTTTCTTTGGAGTCTCCGAAAGGATATGGACATAATGGAGGCAAAAGGGGTAAATTCTCTGGGCTGAAAATTGCTTTCCACTCAGTGGCTGCAGCTGTCTGCACAGGTTTCTCGGCACCTGTACTTGTAGGTATGGGGAAAGGGATGTACACAGGGACATGAGCTCAGACTTCGTCCTCCTGGCTCGGCCACTTGGTTTTGCTTCTCTCAGGAAAGCAGCGACCAGGATCAGTAAGTGGCACTGAGGCTCCAATGCTTGAAAGAAGGGGCTCGATTAGTGTGAGAGAGCCTTCGGATGAGTGTGAAACACTCCTGAGTGCATGTAAGATCCCATGCTTCAGGGCTGTTAAACTGATTTTGAGGTCATGCCGTCTTAGAGAAAAATGAATATTAAGCAGGCCAACATGGGGTCTTTTTTAAATTGAAGTCTTCTTCTGGTATTCCTCATGTGTCCAGTTCATATATAGTTTTGATTTCCTGCCTTTTCCCGTCTTCCCTGGGTCTACCCTCCAGAAATTCCAGGCTAACAGAATACCTGGCCTCAGACACGTGCACCGAATACAGAGAGACCTTCACCAAGTACAGGAAAACTTGCTACAAGCAAAAATGAAACTGAGACCCCGAGAAGCCAGACTCTGCATGCAGTGCAGCACTGGAGAAACAGAAACAGCGACGCATTTTCCCCTCTGCTATACTATGCAAAATCTAAGAAGCTAAGAACATAGGGGTGATATTCAAAGCGAATAATGAGGTTAGCAGACCTGCTCACGGTGGTAATCACCTTCATTGGGATATTCAGCAGTGCTAACGTGGTTAATGCCATTGAATATCGGCAGGTGCTGCTGCTGGCTAACGTCAGGGTGTTCCGGGGACGAAGCGGGGGTGGCATCCAGCAATACTGAGCCGCTGCCTAGTTATCGCTAAGCAGCAAAAGTTAGGCACCTGAAAGGGAGGTCTAATATTTGCCACCGAAGCTAACAGCCTACCCGGATAGTCAATGCCGGTGGCTGGATATGGATATGACGGTGGCAATGAATATGCAGGTCTAACGTTCGGCGGCGACGGCTAGCCGCGTCACAATGGCAAGCCACTACCACTGAATATTGGGCCCATACGATTTGCCATACTGGGTCAGACCAATGGTCCATCAAGCCCAGTATCCTGTTTCCAAAATGGCCATTTCAGATCACAAGTACCTGTTAGGTTCCCAAAAGGTAGACAGATGCCATGCTGCTTATCCCACGGATAAGCAGTGGATTTTCCCAGTCTACATAATGGTTAATTATGTACTGGATGAAAAAATATTTTCTTTGATTAGCCTTAAAAGTACTACTTTCCTTGTCGTCCCTCCATGCCAGTCAACCCCGCCTTCAGCAGCTGAGGACTGAACACGACAGAGTCTTGCTGATGTAGTCTAAGAGCTCCTCCTACCTCTTCTGACTCCAGTCTTCCAGTCCTCAGCAGCAGGACAGCAGCTCCTACTTGTGGACTCCAAGGCACTTAGGACAAGACAGGCGAACAATTTATAAAAAAAAAAAGAAGAAAATGAATGGAGTATAAACCTTTACTAAGGGAAGTAACTGATTGCTCTAGCAGGGCACTCTCAGGACCCAGAATGGTGAAGGCTGGGAGCACTCCCCTACAGGTAAACAGTGGTGAGCACCAGAAACTCCCTGGGGGCTGTGCATTGCCTTAAAAGGACATAGGCAACGGCAAGGGATTCCCCAACTAAATCTGCAGAGACTGCTGCAGAGGAGGTACTATTCCAGGAGACACTGGGGAGGGGACCTCACGAGGGGATAAAGGCATGGCAGAATGTCCTTATTGGTGGTGCAGGGACTCCTTAGTTGGTCAAGTGGCAGAGGAGTTAGAGGAAGATCCATCGGAGCTCTGGGGGGAATTGTAGTCCCCGGAGTTGAAAGAAGGAGAGATTGCCTCAGGGGATGACCCAAATGTCTTTCGGGTATTCCACAAAGAGGAACTTGGAGCACTCATTGCTCATTCCTTAGCTGCCCTGAATATTGTTCAGTCAACAACGCAGCCAGAGGAGCCCCTGGAGGACTCGCTGCTTCAAAGTTTTAAGGGGACACAGGTGTGTTTCCCAGTCCACAGGTTGATTAAAAAGATGATTGAGGCAGAATAGGAATATCTGGAGGCTACTCTGAGGGGGAAATGGCCCAAAGGGAAGCTCTATCCTATACTACAGGAGGATCAGGAGCTCTTGAAGATGCCCAAAGTGGATCCCTTGGTCTTGGCAGTGACCAAGAAGACCACCATTCTGGTAGAAGGAGCAGCGGTGCTTAAGGATCTGCAAGTTCGGAGATTACAGTCGCTCCTTAAGCAGGACTTCGTCTCAAGTGCCCTAGCGCTACAGGCCTCCGTCTGTGGGGCTTATGTTTCTCGGGCCTCCATTTGTTGGCTCCAAGGATGGGGGCCATTGGAATCGGAAGGTCAGACAGTCGCAAAGGGAGCCAAACTCAAGTCGGTCGCTGCTTACATGGCAGACAACTTTTATGATTTGATGCGGATAGCCTCTATGGCGTCAGTGATTGCAGCACAACATTTTCTGTGGCTTCAGAATTGAGCGGCAGATCCGGCGTCCAAATCTAGACCAAGAAAATTACCATACAAAGGCAAGTTGCTCTTTGGGGAGGCTCTGGACAAGATCATAAAGGACTTAGGTGACTCCAAAGGGGGTTGCCTGCCAGAGGATAGACCAAAGGGGCTGAAACTGGGCAGTCCACAGAGGGGTCAGGCCAGAGATTTCAGGAGATTCAGATCAGTTAGCGTCATGCCCTACCAAAGGGGTTATTTTGGAGCAGAGGGGCAGCCCTTTCGGGGAGCCCGGGAGTTCGGAAGGGGCTATTATCCGTCCCAGCAGACCCCTGCTAAGAAACCCCAATGAAGCCAGAGGTCCAGATGGAGGCAATCAGAGGTCATTTGCAACACTTTTATTCCATCTGTGCCACAGTAAAAACTAACCAGTAGATCCTGGAAGTTATCCGTGACAGGTATGTGCTGGAATTTGCAATGCCCCTAGCAGATGCGTTTGTCAACTCACCCTGCCAGGCGCGGGGGAAGAGGGAAGCAGTTGGCTCCACTCTTCAGCATTTAATTCAACTGGACATGGTAGTATCAGTACCCAGAGACCAGTACGGGTCCGGTCGATAATCCATTTACTTCATAGTTCCCAAGAAAGAAGAGACCTTTTGGCCCATCCTCAATCTAAAGTCTGTGAACCGTGTCTTCAGGATGCCACATTTTTGCATGGAAACGCTGCGGTCGGTAATCTTGGCAGTGAGACAGGGGGAATTTCTATCAGCTCTGGAACTGATGGAGGCCTAGCTCCACATTCCGATCAGGCCAGAACACCAGAAATTTCTGCAGTTCGTCGTGCCCATGGGACATTTCCAGTTCCGAGCATTACTATTTAGTCTGGCCACTGCACCACGTATCTTCACAAAGATCATGGTGGTAGTGGCGGCAACTTTGCGGCAAAAGGAGTTCTGGTGCACTCCTATCTGGACTATTGGTTGATTTGGGCAAAATCGGCGCTTGTAGCTACACAAAGAGTAGTGGAGTTTTTACAACGGCTTGGTTGGGTGATCAGCTTTGCCAAAAACTAGTTGCAACCAGTTCAATGCCTGGTGTACTTAGGGGCGCTGTTCAATACAAAAGCCGTCACAGTTTCACTGCCCGAGGTCAGAGTGCAAAACCTGTTAGGGCAGGTTCAGAAGTTCCTGAGTATGAGAGCACCAACAGCATGGTATTACATGCAGCTGCTGGGCTCCATGGCAACAGCCCTGGATCTAGTTCCCTGGGCCAGGGCACATATGCGGCCGCTTCAGCAAGCACTTCTCTCGCAGTGGTCGCCGCAGCAACATTTTCTGTCATGGAAGTTAGTGTGTCTGGTGGTGGAAAAAGCCAGTTTAGCATGGTGACTGGAACCAGCTCACCTGAGGGCAGGAATGCTAATGGATCCACCAGAGTAGGCCTTAGTCACCACGGATGCCAGCCTCTCTGGCTGGCGAGCACATTGCATTTTTCAGGTCACCCAGGGCTGCTGGTCCCCCAAAGAAGCATCTTGGTTGATCAATCGACTCAAGATGAAGGCAGTGTTTTTGGCGCTGCAGAGCAGTTCGAATCTTCTTCGACATTGCAACAACGGTGGTGTATATCAACCATCAGGGGGGCACGGGCAGTGTGACCCTGGTGGCAGAGAGTCAAGTGCTTCTACGTTGGGCAGAGGAGTATTGTAAATTGTAAATCCAAATTGTAAAGATCATACTGTGCTTTGCACCAAATTGACTATTGCTCTGTATTGTCTCAACTAGATTGTAAGCTCTGACGAGCATGACTCTTGACGAGCAGGGACTGTCTCTTGTATGTATGCCTGTATTGCGCTGCGTGCGTGGCGCTATAGAAGTGCTAAATAGTAGTAGTAGTAGCATCTTGCAGCTTTATCGGTGGCTCATGTTGCGGGAAAGGACAATGTCCAAGCGGACTACTTCAGTTGGCACACGTTGGATCCCAGGGAATGGGAGCTTAACGTGGCCATTTTTCACAATATCACAGAAAGGTGGGGTGTGCCGGTCATGCATCTCATGGCAACCATGACCAACACCAAGGCAGGCCAGTTTTTCAGCTGACGCAGAGAGCACATGTCTGAAGGGCTCGATGCACTGGTGCAGCCATGGCCGGCAGAGGAACTGCTGTATATCTTTCCACCTTGGGCACTAATCAGACGTCTGCTACAGAGGATAGAGCCGTACAGGGATACTGTAATTCTCATAGCACCAGATTGGCCTCACTGGTCGTTATATGTGGATCTAACTCAGCTCCTGATTGATCATCCGTGGAGGCTTCCTGAGAGAATCAATGTTTTAGCACAGCTTGGCTCTTGAGCGGTCAAGGTTAAGTTGCCAGGGCTAGTCCGCAAATGCTATTTCAACAGTGACAGGATCCTGAAATTGTTCGACCACTATTGCTTATAGAAACATAGAAACATGACGACAGAAAAAGACCACATGGCCTATCTAGTCTGTCCTTCCATATCAACAACTACAACAGTCCCCTTTTTCCCCTTTATGTTAGAGTTTTGCGTCTGTTTGAGGGTTGGTGTGTTACCCAGCAGGTAAACCTCTTGAGTGTTTGCTTCCCGACATTTTAATATTTCTACAGCAGGGCCTGGAGAAGGGCTTGACCCTTAGCTCCTTGAAGGTGCAGGTAGCAGCCCTAGCCAGTTATGGCAGTCATGAGGGCAGGGGATCAGTCACTGGCGGCACACCCTCTTATTCCGCTTTCTTTTCTAAACTTCTTTCCAGGGTCTCCCAGCCATTTGATATTTCTTTTCTCTCCTCCCACCTTTCTTTCCTACATCCATTTCTAACATTGACCTTTTCCCTTCAGCTTTCTTCCTTCTATTTTTCTTTCTCTCTATCCAATCTCCCTCATTTTACTGCATCTCCCTGCATTTCCCTCAACCCTGCCCTCTCATTTCCCATTAATCTCTTCTTCCCCACCCTCTTATTCCTCAGTCTTTCGTAGTTTCCCCTTCCCCTCCCTGTCCAGTGTCTCCCCCTCTCTCCGCCCTCCCTGTCTGTCTCTCTCTCACCCCTCCCCATTCAACATCTCTCCCCTCCATCCAGCATCTCTCTTCTGTCTCTCTCTGCCATCCCATCCAATATCTCACCCCTTTCTCCATACTCTGTCCAGCAGGATTTCTCCCTTCCACCTGTGATTCCCCTTTTTCTTATCTCTCCCCCTAAGATCCAGCATCTCCCTATCTCTCCCATCTCCTCCTGTGATCTAGTATTTCCTTCTCTTCCCTCCCTCCCCTCCAACCACTAATCAGGCATTTCATCTTTCTCCCCCCTCCTCATGATCCAGCATCTCCCCTCAACCTCCCACCCCATCCAGCATCTATTTTCTCCCCAGGTTCACTCCCCTCGGGATTGCCCAGTCTTCATTCCCCCTCCCCTCCCCATCTATCAGCTCCCTTCTCCTGGATCTATCCCATGGCCGCTACTCTCACTCCCTGGGATGTGCAACAAGGAAATAGAACAGTAAGAGACTGCAGGCCTTTGAGTCCTGCTACATCGGCTCCTTCCATGCAGACTTTCTGTTTCTGAGCTCCATAGGCCTGATGTTGACACCCCTGCATGGATGCAGTTTTTTTTGGGGGGGGGGCACCCCCCCAAATGAGTTGGCTCTCGCACCAAAATGGCTACAGCCTGCCCCTTCCACCTATGGCGCTGCCCCCACCGCCACTGCTTTTTCTGTATCTGCAGAGGCAGCCTCCGATGAAAAGAAAAAAAATGCAGCCCCTCCCAAGCTGAGAATACTGGTCTGGTCCCGCCCCTCTCTGACGCATGCTTCACGTCAAAGGGGGCAGGACTAAACCACACTTCCTAACACTGAGGTACACAGAGCCGTGGGTTCTTTCTTTTCTTAACTTGGACATAGCCGCTGGAGGGGGGGATGTGGAATGGCCAGAAGGGAAATGCTGGGCAGATAAACATGGGGAGGGGGGGGGTGGAATGGCCAGAAGGGAAATGCTGGACAAATGTTGGACACAAGGGGGGGACAAAGGGCAGATGCTGTACAAGAAGTGTGGAGGGGATGGCACAGGGCAGATGCTGGACACAATGGGAGGTGAAGGGCAGATACTGGGCACACTGTGGCGGTGGAAGGTGGATGGAGGACATGGGTAGAGGGTGATGGGCGAATGCTGGACATGGGGTGGAGAGCAGAGGCCAGACGGGAGGCAGTCGGCTGCTGAACAAAGGGTAGGGGTCATAGGGGGATAAATGGCAGATGCGCGGACACAAAGTGGGGAAGTGGACAGCAGATGCTGGACACAGCGTGAGAGAGAGAGCGCGAAGAGATGCTGGACATGGGGGTATAGGATGAGAAAAGGGGAGAGGCACTAGACTGAGAAGAGAGGGGGAGACAAGACAGGGCAGGAGAGAAGGGGATAGTTGCGGAACACAGGGAGGGTGAAAGAGGAAAAGAGTTAGTTAAAGACAGGGCTGGGGAAGGATAGAGCAATGGAGTAAGAGGGCTGTGTTAGCTGAAAAGTGATAGGTTGACACAGTGAAAAGGGGAGAGATTGAGAACCAGCTATAAAAAGGAGAAATGAAATCTGAGCTGATAAAGAGAAAAATAAATGGAAGAAAGCTGAAAGGAAAAGATCAACGTCAGAGATGTAGAGGAGCAAGTGAAGAAAACAAGAGCGGCAAAATTGGCAGGTTGTTTGCATATACTCTGGAAAAGAGAGTTAAGAGAAGACAGGAAGCAGAAATCAGATTACCGGGACAAAGGCAATTAGAAAAATAAAATTGCTAGACGATAAGAACATAAGAGTCTTGAAGGACTAGAAAGGGGGGCTGTTACTTCTGGAGAGAAATCTGAAATTGTGAGTATATACTTCTGGGAATTTTTCTGAAAGGAATTTTTTTTCTTTTAAAGCTAATTAATCTGTGAACCCACTATTTTTTTTGTTAAATCAGTCAGGGCCTAGTAGCAACAGTTTAAGATTCAATTTAAAACACAGAAGAGAACTTTCTGGTTACCTTTCATACCCAGTAGACAGCTGTAGTTTAAATTTCATAGTCACTCAGGGCCTAGCATCAGCAAAGTACTTTTAGTTTCAAATTAAAACACAGAAGAAAGCTTTCTGGTTAAATTTAGAATCCAGCAGAGAGCTTGTAGTTTAAATTTCTTAATAGGTTAGAGCCTAGTAGCAGCAAAGAGCTATAATTTAAATCAAATCAGAATATAGCTTACCTCAGCGGCACAGGACAAGGTACTGTGTAGCAGCCCTTTTTTAATAAGTGTTATATCCCTCCCTCCTTCCCCACACCCACCCTCCCCTGGGATAATCACAGCTTTATAGGTACTTGCACAACTTAAAAAACAGGAGGTGCTCTCAGGTGAAGCTCATTACCCAAATCAGTCATACACTAAGGACCTGAGATTAATTAAGCTTCAGGTGAACAAGGTATATTAAACTTCTTAGGTACAGTTTTAGTGGTATAAATATCCATAGCACCCTTTAGTACATAAAGAACTTAAAGATCTAAACACAAACTTAAAACTAAGATGCAGACAGCAGTCCAGCAGCGGGATGTGGGCTTTCCAGTCTTTTGCATTGAGTGCCACATGTATGATTTTCTCCCAGCTGGTGAGAGGTCTTACGTGTGCACTAGGTGCAAGGAGCTCTCTGCTCTCAGGGAACGAGTCCGTTCTCTAGAGGCTAGAGTAGCAGACTTGGAAAACATAAGACAGACAGAGAGGTACATAGACGAGACCTACAGGGATATAGTCCTGAAGTCCCACCTCCAGTCTGGCAGCATCCCTGTTGCCAGGGAGGAGAGAGGTCACGTGACAGGAGAGCATCACCCTGGTGTGGCAGGAAGTGATCCTGTAACTAGGACCTGTCCTCCAGGTGATGTAAACCCCTCTCGCACCGAGGAGGTTTCTCCAGGGCCAAGTGCCCATGAGGGAAGGGTTAGGACAGAAGTTATAGTTGGTGATTCGATCATTAGGCATGTAGATAGCTGGGTGGCTGGTGGACGTGAGGATCGCCTGGTAACATGCCTGCCTGGTGCGAAGGTAGCGGACCTCACACGCCATCTAGATAAGGTCTTAGATAGTGCTGGGGAGGAGTCTGCTGTCTTGGTACATGTCGGTACCAATGACATAGGAAAATGTGGTAGGGAGGTTCTGAAAGCTAAATTTAGGCTTTTAGGTAGGAGGTTGAAATCCAGAACTTCCAGGGTAGCGTTCTCCGAAATGCTTCCCGTTCCACGCGCAGGACCCAAAAGGCAGGCAGAGCTCCGGAGTCTCAATGCGTGGATGAGACAATGGTGCAGAGATGAGGGGTTCGGATTTGTTAGGAACTGGGGAACATTCTGGGGAAAGGAGGGGCTCTTCCAAAGGGATGGGCTTCACCTTAACCGGGATGGAACCAGGCTGCTGGCATTAACCTTTAAAAAGGAGATAGAGCAGCTTTTAAACTAGATAATAGGGGAAAGCCGACAGTCGCCCAAGAGCGCATGGTTCGGAAGAATGTATCCTTGAAGGATACTACAAAAAGCAGAGAGGTTCCAAAAAAGAGTAAAGTAGCCCAAATGCCCTCGAGTATGGAGCAGACAGAACTTAAAGATCCCAAATTACCCATGTCTACCAATAGCCAAATTAATATGAATAAAATACAGTCTCTAAAATGCTTGTATGCAAATGCTAGAAGTCTACAAAACAAGATGGGAGAGTTAGAATATATAGCACTAAACGAGAGGTTAGATATGATTGCAATATCAGAGACATGGTGGAAAGAGGACAACCAGTGGGACACTGTGATACCTGGGTACAAACTATATCGTAATGATAGAGCTGACCAAATTGGTGGAGGGGTTGCGCTCTATGTTAGAGAGGGCATTGAGTCAGAAAGGATTAAAGTTTTGCAAGAAACAAAATTTGCTGTAGAATCTCTATGGATTGAAATTCCATGTAAAAAGGGGAAGGCGATGGCAGTGGAGGTGTACTATCGTCCGCCTGGCCAGAATGAACAAATGGATGATGAAATGCTCAAAGAAATCAAGGAAGCTAGCAAAAGTTACAGTGCAGTAATAATAATGGGTGATTTCAATTACCCCGGCATCGACTGGGTCAGTGTCACAACAGGACATGCTAGGGAGATAAAGTTCCTAGATGAAATAAATGACTGCTTCTTGGAGCAGCTGGTTCATGAACCAACCAGAGGGGAAGTAATATTAGACCTAGTCCTTAGTAGAACACCAGATGTAGTGCAAGAGATAAGGGTGTTGGGGCCACTTGGCAATAGTGATCATAGCATGATCACCTTTGATTTAATTAGTGGAGGAGGGATAGTAAGGAAATCCACAGTACTACCCTTTAACTTTCAAAAGGGAGACTATGATAAAATGAGGAAGACAGTTAAGAAAAAACTAAAAGGAGCAGTTGCAAAGGTTAAAGACGTACATCAAGCTTGGGTGTTGTTGAAAAATACTATCTTGGAAGCCCAGACCAGCTGTATTCCACGCTTTAAGAAAAGTGGAAGGAAGTCCAAAAAACTGCCAGCATGGTTTAAAGGTGAGGTCAGAGAGGCTGTTGTTGCCAAAAAAGCATCTTTCAGGAAATGGAAAAAAGAGCCAAACGATGAAACCTGGAAACAGCACAAGCACTGGCAAGTCAAATGCAAGGCATTGATAAGGCAGGCAAAGAGAGAATTTGAGAAGAAGCTTGCTGCGGAAGCAAAAACGCGAAATAAAGACCTTTTCAAGTACATTCGTAGCAAAAAACCTGTGAGAGAGTCAGTTGGACCATTAGATGATAAAGGGGTTAAAGGAGCACTAAGAGGCGACAAGGCGATAGCGGAGAGACTGAATGAATTCTTTGCTTCGGTCTTTACTGAGGAATATGTAGGGATGTTACCCATGACTGAAGTGGTATTTAAAGGTGTGGAAGAATTGAAGGAAATATCGATACATCGGGAAGATGTCTTACAACTATTAGATAAACTGAAGAGTAGCAAATCACCTGGGCCGGATGGTATACATCCAAGGGTGTTGAAAGAACTGAAATTTGAGATTGCAGACCTGCTATCAGTAATCTGTGAACTATCATTAAAATCATCTCTAATACCTGAGGATTGGAGGATCGCCAATGTAACACCAATTTTTAAAAAGGGTTCGAGGGGTGATCCGGGAAACTACAGACCAGTGAGCCTGACATCAGTACCGGGAAAAATGGTAGAAACCATCATAAAGAATAAAATTACTCAGCATGTAGATAGTCACGACCTAATGGGAGACAGCCAACATGGCTTTAGACAAGGAAGATCTTGTCTTACTAATCTGTTATGTTTTTTTGAAGGAGTGAATAAACAGGTGGACAAAGGTGAGTCGGTTGATATTGTGTATCTGGACTTTCAGAAAGCCTTTGACAAAGTCCCTCATGAGAGACTTTTGGCAAAACTAAAGAGTCATGGGATAGGAGGCAGTGTACTACTGTGGATCAGGAACTGGTTAAAAGATAGAAAGCAGAGGGTAGGGCTAAATGGCCAATTTTCCCAATGGAGAAAGGTGAATAGTGGTGTACCCCAGGGATCTGTGCTGGGTCCGCTGCTTTTTGACATATTCATAAATGACCTGGAAAGTGGAATAACAAGTGAGGTTATCAAATTTGCAGATGACACAAAACTATTTAAAGTTGTTAAAACCCAGGAGGATTGTGGAAAATTGCAAGAGGATCTTGATAAATTGGAAGACTGGGCATCAAAATGGCAGATGGAATTTAATGTGGAGAAGTGCAAGGTTATGCACCTAGGGAAGAACAACCCAAACTGTGGTTACACGATTCAAGGTTCCACATTAGGAACCACCACCCAGGAAAAAGATTTAGGCGTCATTGTGGATACCTTGTTAAAACCCTCAGCCCAGTGTGCAGCGGCGGCCAAGAGAGCAAATAGAATGCTAGGTATGATAAGGAAAGGAATGGAAAATAAAACAAAAGATATTATAATGCCTCTATATCGTTCCATGGTGAGACCGCACCTTGAATATTGTGTGCAATTCTGGTCGCCGTATCTTAAAAAGGATATAGCGATTTTAGAAAAGGTTCAGAGAAGAGCCACCAAAATGGTAAAGGGGATGGAAGGCTACTCCTATGAAGAAAGGCTAAAAAGGTTGGGGCTCTTTAGCCTGGAGAACAGACGGCTGAGGGGAGATATGATAGAAGTCTATAAATTAATGAACAGAGTGGAACGGGTAAACGTAGATCGATTGTTTACCTTATCAGAATATGGAAAGACTAGGGGACATGCAATGAAGCTACAGGGTAAACTATTTAAGACTAATAAAAGAAATTTTTTTTTCACTCAACGTGTAATCAAACTCTGGAATTTGTTACCGGAGGATGTAGTAAAGGCTGTTAGTGTAGCTGGGTTTAAAAAAGGTTGGAGGTGCCCCTCCTCCTCAGTTGTGTGCTTGTGTCAGATTGTATGATTGGTTGTAAGCTGAGAGCTGATGACTGTTGTTTGATTTTGAATATGTTTATGACTGTCTTATATTTGATGCGTGAGCTGATTGGAAGCCAGTGTACATCTTTCAGGATGGGTGTGATGTGTTCTTGTCTTGCTGTACCAGATATTATGCGTGCCGCTGTGTTTTGTGCCAGGTGCAGCGGTCTGAGTGTTTGTTTTGTGAGACCGAGATAGATTGGATTGCAGAAGTCTAGAATTGGGGTTATTAGAGCCTGGCAGACTGTGCGGCAGTGCTCCGGGGATAGGAGGGGTTTGAGGCGTCGGATTAGTCTCATCCTGTGGTATGCGTTTTTGGTGGTTCTGCTTATGTGTGATTGTAGTTTCAGTTCTTTGTCCAGAGTCACGCCGAGGTATTTTACTTCCGGTTTTATGGGTATGGTTGTGTTGTTTACCTTGATATTGAGTGGAGGGACGAATTTGGTGTTTCGGGTGATGATTAGTGTCTTGATCTTGCTGTAGTTTATGGTCATGTTGTTGTCTTGAAACCAGCTGGTCATGTGTATGAGACAGTTTGTTATTTTGGAGTAGTCCAGGTTGTCGATTGTGATTGGTGTGTATATCATGATGTCATCAGTGTAAATTGTGTATTGTATCTCGTGTTCTTTCATGATGTCGCATATTGGCTGAATGTAGAGGTTAAATAATAGTGCTGATAAGGCGGATCCTTATGGTACTCCTTGCAGGACCTTTATGGGTCGGGATGTGTTGGGGCCGACCTTGACCTGTATCTGTCTGTCCGGTAGGTATAAGTGGAACCATTTCAGAGTGGAACCCTGTAGTCCAATGTTCTGTAGTCTTTCCAGTAGAGTTCTGTGGTCCACTGTGTCAAATGCTGATGAAATGTCAAAGAAGATCATTAGTATTCCATTTTTGCAGTTGTCTATGAGGCGGAGTATGTTATTGAATAGGTATAACAGGAGTGTTTCGACTCCGTGGTTGGGGCAGAAACTGTGTTGGCTGATGTCTAGTGGTGCATGGTTGTCAATGTGGTCTTGTAGCTGATGCTGTACTGCCTTCTCAATAATTTTTGCCAGTAGAGGTATGCTTGAGATTGGTCTGTATGCTGCTGGATTGTTCTTATCGAGTGTGGATTTCTTTGGGATTGGTCTTATAGTGGCGAGCTTTAGATGGTTCGGCATGGTTCCTTGGGTCAGAGAGCTGTGCACCATGTTGTGTATAGTGTGGATGAAGTTTGACTTAGTGGCTTTGATCCATGTCACTGGGCATGGGTCGGTTGGCGCCTTGCTTGTATTGAGTGCGGTGATGATGTGTGAGAGCTGCTCTTTGGATGGGGTGCTGAATGTGCCCCAGGTTTTCAGGGGTGTCGTTGGTTGGTGGTTGTGTTTGATTTTGGTTGTAAAGATGAATGGAATTTTTCTTGGATATGGTCTGCAAACCTTTGTGGATCTATCTGGACTTCACTTTTGGCCTTCTGTTCTTTGGTGAGGGTTTTCACAATTTCGAAGAGCTCTCTAGGTTTGTTGTTGGATTTAAGTATAATGTTTGTGTGGTATTCTCTCTTTGTTTGGTTGATGAGTTTGTTGTAGTTTTTTTGCTTTGTTAGGTATATTTCCTGGGTATTGGACGACTTGGTGTGTCTCCATCGCCGTTCTAATTTTCTTAGTTCCCTCTTTTCGTTCCGTATGACTTTTGAGTACCATGGTTTGTGATGTAATTTGGTGCAGCGAGTTTTCTTGGGTCTATGTTCTGTTGCTTTGGCAGCGTCATTGATGATGGTGTTCCAGTTTCTGATTTGGGCTTCTAGATCATCTGCTTCTGAGTTCAGGTGTGGTATAGTGTCCTGTAGGAATTGGTCCCTGTCGAAGCTCTTGAATCTTCTTTGTGCGGGTGGGTTGTCCGGTTTTTCATCTTGTTTTCCTCCTTGTGGCATAATATTTATTTTAATTATGTGGTGGTCTGACCATGGTACAGGTGTGACAGTGGGGGTTGAAATGAGTCCTCTGTCGAGTAGATAGTTGGGTGTGAATATGAGGTCTGGTGATGATCCGTGCCTGTGTGTCGGGGTGTTAATTATTTGGGTGTATTGAAAGGAACTCATCGTTAGGAGGAAAGCTTCTGCGTCTTTGGTGGTGGCAGATTTGAGGTTGAAATCTCCTAGAAGTATCGTGGGTTTGTGGTTTGAGCTGATTGCGCAGATTGCTTCGAGTGTGGAGGCTAGTTCATCAGGTGGCGCATGGGGGGCTCTGTAGGTGAAGCATAGGGCCATCCGTTTGTTCTCAACAGTGATGGTGTTGCATTGTTGGGTATCCGAGGCATTTCGTGATTTGAACTTTAGGCTGTTCTTTGCGATGATCAGGACCCCTCCTCCTCTCCGGTGAGCGTGTGGGCAGTTGAATGCTGAGTATGTGTCAGGCACTAATTGATTGAGTAGTACATGGTCGGTGGGGGTGAGCCATGTTTCTGTGATGCAAAGTATCTCGGGTTGTTGATCATCTATGTGGTCTGCTATTGTGTTGATTTTGTTTTGTATGGATCTGGCGTTTATGAGCTCTATTGAGATTGTTGCTGGGGTGTTTGTTGTTCTGTGCGCTTCCTTTGGGTTTGTGTGGGTGTCGTTCTTGCGCCTGGTTTGCCTTTTGTGCATGGGTGTCCTGTGTATGTTCCCGTGATTATACTGTGGGCATGCGTATATCTGTGCTGTTGGTATAAGCCATGGCGTGTTTGTGTGTAGGTGGTAGTTGGGTGCATGCAGTGGAAGGAGTTGTGTGAGGAGGAGGCTGATGGGGAGAATCAAAGTTGTATGCATGTTGTCTTCTGGGCTGTCTTTGGTGTAAAGTTTTGCTTACTTCACTTACTTTTCGCTGCTCTTGCTGTTTTTGGTTGTTTCTGGTGTTTTTTTGTGTAGCTCCTGTGGGCCTTGTAGTTGTGCCTGTTCCGTTTTTCTGTGCACGCCCCTGTGCCCCGCCTAAGGGTCACGCCAAAGGGCCCTCTGGCAAGGTCCTCAGGCGCGGGCCCGCTAGGGGCGGCCGCGCCGATGTTATGGCTGTTTTTGTTGCTCTCCCACTGCCCCGATTGGGCAGGAGCTTCTGAGCGGGACGATTTCCCGCTCAGGCACTTCTACCCCGATCGGGGGAGCTACCTCTGCTGGCGGTGTGATTTCATCTGCCATTTGGATGCCCAGTTTTCCAATTTATCAAGATCCTCTTGCAATTCTCCACAATCCTAATAGGTTTTAACAACTTTGAATAGTTTTGTGTCATCTGCAAATTGATAACCTCACTCATTATTCCCATTTCCAGCTCATGAATATGTTAAAAAGCATCGGACCCAGCATAGATCCCTGGGGTACTCCACTATTCACCTTTCTCCACTGGGAAAATTGGCCATTTAGCCCTACCCTCTGCTTTCTATCTTTTAACCCTTTGAAGGCCTACTTTAAAATTTTAATCCACATTCTGCAGCCGGGTTAATTTTTGCATATTTCAGGAAAATTGTACCCGTCTTATTCAATATGTTCTAATAGTGATTTTCCTTCTGCTATGGTCATGTATTATATACCATTTGATAGGAATATTTAGTCAGAATTTTGGATCCCGAGAGTTTTGGGCTCGGCCTGGAAAGGGTTAACCAGTTCCTGATCCCCAATAGTACACTGCCTCCTATCCATTGGCTTTTTAATTTTGCCAAAGGTCTCTCATGAGGGACCTTATCAAAGACCTTCTGAAAGTCCAGATACACTATATCAACAGACTCATCTTTTTCTACCTGTTTATTCACACCTTCAAAAAAACATAACAGATTAATAAGACAAGACCTTCCTTGGCTAAAGCCATGTTGGCTATATCCCATTAAACCATGACTATCTACATGTTCAATAATTTTGTTCTTTATGATAGTCTCTACCATTTTTCCCAGTACTGACATCAGTCTCACCAGTCTGTAGTTTGCTGGATCACCCCTGGAACCCTTTTTAAAAATTGGCATTCCATTGGCCATCCTCCAATCTTCAGGTGTTACAGATGATTTTAATGATAGTTCACAGATTATTAATAGTAGGTCTGCAATCTAATATTTCAGTTCTTTCAACACCCTTGGATGTATATCATCCAGTCCAGGTGATTTGCTACTCTTCAGTTTATCAGATAGTTGTAATACATCTTCCTGGTGTATTGATATTTCTTTCAATTCTTCCGCAGCATCTTCTTTAAATACCATTTTAGTCATAGGTAACATTCCTACATCTTCCTCAGTAAAGACCGGGGCAAAGAATTCATTCAGTCTCTCCGCTATGGCCTTGTCCCCTCTTAGTGGCCCTTTTACCCCTCTATCATCTAATGGTCCGACTCTCTCACAGGGTTTTTTGCTACAAATGTACTTGAAAAAGTCTTTATTATGCATTTTTTCTTCCACAGCAAGCTTCTTCTCAAATTCTCTCTTTGCCTGCCTTATCAATGCCTTGCATATAACTTGCCAGTGCTTGTGTTGTTTCCAGTTTTCATCAATTGGCTCCTTTTTTCATTTCCTGAAAAATTCTTTTTTGGCAACAACAGACTCTCTGACTTCACCTTTAAATCATGCTGGCAGTTTTTTTGGACTTCCTTCCACTTTTCTTAAAGTGTGGAATACAGCTGGTCTGGGCTTCCATGATAGTATTTTTAAACAACACCCAAGCTTGATGTAAATCTTTGCAACTGCTCCTTTTATTTTTTTCTTAACTATTTTCCTCATTTTATCATAGTCTCCCTTTTGAAAGTTAAAAGGTAGTACTGTGGATTTCCTTACCCTCCCTCCTCCATTTATTAAATCAAATGCGATCATGCTATGATCACTATTGCCAAATGGTCCCAACACCTTTATCTCTTGCACCAGATCTTGTGTTCCATTAAGGACTAGGTCCAAAATGGCTTCCCCTCTGGTCAGTTCATGAATCAGCTGCTCCAAGAAACAAACATTTATTTCATCTAGAAACTTTATCTCCCTAGCATGCCCTGCCAGGACACTGATGATACAGGGATAATTTAAATCACCCATTATTATTACTGTGTTGTAACTTTTGTTAGCTTCCCTGATTTCTTTGAGCATTTCATCATCCATTTGTTCATTCTGGCCAGGCGGTTGATAGTACACCCCCACTGCCATCACCTTCCCCTTCTCCTTTTTACATGGAATTTCAATCCATAGAGATTCTACAGTGAATTTTGTTTCCTGCAAAACTTTAATCCTTTCTGACTCAATGCCCTCTCTAACATAGAGAACAACTCCTCCACCAATTTGATCAGCTCTATCATTACGATATAATTTGTACCCAAGTATCACAGTGTCCCACTGGTTGTTCTCCTTCCACCAGGTCTCTGATATTCCAATCATATCTAACCTCTCATTTAATGCTATATATTCTAACTCTCCCATCTTATTTTTTAGACTTCTAGCATTTGCATACAAGCATTTTAGAGGCTGTATTTTATTCATATTAATTGGGCTATCAGTAGGAAGGGGTAATTTGGAATCTTTAAGCTCTGTCTGCTCTGTACTCAAGGGCATTTGGGTTACTTTTATCTTTATTGGAACCTCTCTGTTGAAATGCCCTAACTTCAGTATTTTGCTAGTATCCTTCAAGGATACATTGTTCCGAACCATGCGCTCTTGGGTGCCTGTCGGCTTTGCCCTATTATCTAGTTTAAAAGCTGCTCTATCTCCCTTTTAAAGGTTAATACCAGCAGCGTGGTTCCGTCCCAGTTAAGGAGGAGCCCATCCCTTCGGAAAAGCCCCTCCTTTCCCCAGAATGTTCCCCAGTTCCTAAAAAATCCAAAACCTTCATCCTTGCCAAACCAAAATTTAATTAACTGAAACTGAAATTAAAAAGAAACTGCAAATGGTTCCCTAGGAAGAGTCTGCTCTGTCCTGCTTTATTCTCCAGTGGCTGCCTCTCCCAGGCACCCAAAACACAGCAGGGGGTTAAACACATGCTGGCCTGAATAAGAAGAAATCACGCCTAAATGCAGCAGGGGGAGTTTCCCACACCGCTGCAGGCTCCCAAATATGCGACTGCAGGCCGCTTCTGTCTTCTCATGTTCTCGTGGTTGCTAGGGGTTCCTGCTGTCCTCCCCCCCCCCCCCCACCACTCTTACATTGGAGCCTCTTTGCCGCATGGCTTTTCTACCCCTTGCGCTCAGCCTTCCTTCCCGGCTTCGGCACTGAGGGGGGTGACTCAGGGCTGCCAGCTTTCACTCCTATCAAGCAACTGCAGCCCCTGCAGCAGCTCCTCACGCGGTAACGGATTCAGGAGCAGCCAGAAGTCTCAGACTGAGGAAGGCCCCCACAGAACTCCCCCCTCGAAATCCTGGGGGGGAGAGGGGGAAGAAGGAGTATCCTCCCCTCAGCCCTGTTGTCCCCCGGGTTCTCTCTGTTCCTTCTGATTTTTCTTTTTTACACTTCTGCCTTTAAAAACAAAGAAACCTGCACCTTAACAGGGGAAATAAAAGCAAACCTATCTCCTTAGTTGTCTCTTCAGTGAGTCCAGCACCCTGGCTCACAACCTCCTGCTGCTTGGAGACTGAGCTTACTGGGTCTGCTTTGTCAATAGATACTGGGGCTGGTGGGCGGTGCCAGCTGCATATGCACACTAGTGTCATCAAAAAGATGACATACTCAGTCTCCAAGCTGCTGGAGGAGGTGCACTACCCATAGGTGCGGGACTGGACTGGAGGGACGATAAAGAATATCAGGTTGTTATACGGCTAAACATTAAAGGGTGTGGTTAAAAGTTAAATGGATAGCTCTGAATATCGGTGCCCTCTCATTCACTTTAACTGGTTAAGAGGTGAGGTAGTTACTAAGGTGAATTATAGCAATAACATACATTATTTAGCCTGTAACACACCTTAAAGGGCAATATTGTGTTGTTTTACTGTAAAGCACAAATTGCAACTGCAATGCACATTGAATACTAATGAGATGCAAATGCATGCAAATACCTCAATAGTATTCAAATGATAATGTGGCTTGAAGTAATTAACCACTTGCTGTATTATTCAGGGAAAAATAATGTCAGCTCAAAACTGGCATTATTTTTCCACCACGAGCAGGCTTCTAACATACATTCTGATGTTCCCAGTTGCATTCCTACAGGGGCCAAGCTTTTGCTAGAAAACCAGCACTCCGAGGGTGCCCTTCCCCAGGCACCATCAATGTCTACCTCCCCAAACAATCCACCCACCCACAGAAACCCCAGTGCCCCCAGTACCCCTGCTGCATCTCCTCCAATCCAGAACAAAGATCCTCCCCACTCCTGAAACCTCTCCTCAATCCCAGAAGGCTACCAGGCCTACCTGCAGATGTCCCTGGTGGTCTAAGGGTAGGCCAGCAGGAGCAAGCCCTATTGGTTTCTGCCAGCACTGGGTTCAAAATGCACTCTGGATCCCCTACTACCCCCCTAAGCCTGACTGACAAAAAATGTCCATCCTAATTTTAACTGGATAAAATTATCTATTTAATTGTAACTCAGCATTTTCAGTCAGACTTAAATGGATATCAGCTGAATATCGACTTCTTCTGCATACCATAAGTTGTTTCTATATATTTGGTGTATACTTTTAATGCCTAGTAATTTTGGAGGGAATTCTTTTCGTAAAAATGAAAAATTCCTCGGCACACAAAATGCTTACAGTTGTGTAGATTTTGCACATCTTTTTTGCTTTTTTTACCCATCTTTGAAATCTGACCTTTACAGCCCTGAAACAATTTACTTTGTCCTCTCTCTATGAACTACCTAAGTCGGAGGGGACGGAAGCAGCAGGTCATAGAGAGAAGGAACAGCAACGCAACGCCAGAGAGTTCAGGTAAGTTCTGTGTTGCCGTTTAAATGACATTTCTGCCACCGCATGTCCCAGAGAAGGATGGCAACGACAACAGCAATGGCTGCCCTAGGAATGCTGGTGCTCTAGGTAACTGCCTAGTTCACTTATTGGGTCACGCCAGCCCTGATGCGAGTTGACTTACTATAAAGCGCTCTAAATCTAATTTGGATAAAGCCCATCCACCTCATTGCTACAAGCGCCCTGAGAGGCTGGTTTATGAATCAGCCCACTTCAGTTCATGCAGATTTTAATTGTGTGGACCGATGGAACGATGCCTTTGCTCTCCTGCTTTTGTGCTCAGTCCACGGCCTCTTGAGGTTTTCGCATTTTTTAAATGGCTCTTCTTTGGTGGATTCCATTGCTACAAAGCATCTCCCTGGCAGAATACCGAAGACGACTGTCGAGTGGTGAAAAGTCCAGTATTTGCTTGTAGCATCCCATTAACTCCCAGCAAGCAGCTGCACTTAACCTCCAGGGATCATTCCACTGCATCAGGCAGGACCACAAGGCCGAAACTAATCAATAGATTGACTGATCAATCGATTCTGCAGTAGCAACATGGGAATGGACTCTTACTAACGAAAGAACTAAGGCACAGGCAGCCTGGGTATATGACTCCCTCCCATTAGAAAGCTCTTCCTTCTCCATAGGAAGCAAGCTAAAAAGCTACCATCTCGCTTTTATGAGGGTGAGTCAAATTTCACATACCAGGGAAGGGGGGGGGGGAACCTTTTCACGCATTTCCGTAAAGCAACAGGGTAGAAGACATCTCTGGTCCTTGGACAGGAGGCTGACCAGACTGCTTAATAACAGATGCTGGGGAAGCCTGACCCAGGCACACACTGATCAGAGATGCAGGTGGGGGTGGGGGAAAGGTAGACGGAGAGGGGTCTTTGGCAGTTGTGCAGAAGTGTCACAGCACTGTTTCAGCTCCATGTACACTAAACGACAGGGAGTAAATGTTCCCCTTCGCACAGTGAAAAATCTCTTCTCACCCATATCAGAAATCAAAGCAAGGCAGTGCAAGCCACTGGGTAGGAGGTCAGCCCTTGAGGTCAGCCAGGTTAATTTGACCATTTTCTGCAGATCATGTTCCCTAGCCCGCCTCTCCTTTGACCCTGGTTACAGCCCAGCTCCCAGAAACATGGAGACCCCCCTGTTACAGAGCTGGAGGAAGGAAGTGCGCTGGGCATGCAGCGGGAGGGAAGGTCAGCCCTTTGCCACCGTCTCCCTCCCGAACCCCTCTGAATACTGGAGGCAGGTTCAGTCCATCATGAAACAAATCCTGCTTGTTTTCTCTTTGCTCAAATGTGCTGCAGTCAACTCCAGAACCTCTCAGTATCCTCTCTGGGGCGGGGAGAAAAGATACCACCTCCCAAGTGATGAGAAGCGACTGTAGCCACTGCCAGACCCTGCTCAGGATCTCAATATGCATAAGCTCATGCAGGCTGATTTGCCTATCCAGCCCTGCACACAGTACTCACACTGGGCCAATCCTATAGACACACCAAAGTGCTCTCAATAGCTCATGGACATCTTCGGAGAATTCTTATGTTAAGCCAAAAACATATTTCACAGCCTGCAAAATCGATAGACACACAAACATGGATATAAGCACACTTACACATCTCTATTAATGCACACAAAGTTTATATACCAGACGAGTGGGTAATGCTCCCCAGCAAGCAGGTGGAGGCAGACCTCAGCAACTTTCAGTAATGCCTTTATGTGCATATACGCTGGTGTAGCATTGAGAGAAACCAGTATGACATTTCCCAAGCAGAAAGCAAGACTGAATATTAACCAATAACAGTAACTTTGAACAAAATGTTTGGTTCTCTTACGATAACTGACTTTGCATCAGACACTGTAACTGAAAACGCAATTAAGAGGTAACAGAGCTCCCAAACCTGTACGGATAATCTTCCAGGGTGGGTCCTGGACTAATCTAAAAGGATTCACGGAAAGAAAATTAACAGGTATGTAAATTTCTCCTTCCTGATCCTGCTAGATTAGGCCACACAAGTGGGATGTACCCAAGCACTCAGGACCCAGAATGGGAGGAAGACAATGCTCTGGATAGAACTGTCCAGTCCAAGGTGCCATCTGCTCCAGCTCCCACATGGAACCTATAGTGTTTCACAAAGGTGCTCAGAGATGACCAAGTAGACGTCTTATAAATGTCCTCCAGGGACACCAAAGCAGACTCCACCTAGGAAAAGGCTTGTGCCCTAGTAGAGTGAGCTGAGATTCCCTCTGGCACACGCTTTCCAAACACAAGGTAGCTCTAACACCCACCTGGCAGATGCAACAGCCACCAGGTAAACCACCTTCTGAGGGACTCAAAAGAGGGACCTTTAAGTGCCTTCAACACCAAAGACTCCAGTGAGGAACAACCAGACACCCTGGCAGACAGATCTTCTTCACTCCCTTGAGGAAGCAGGAGACATCAGGGTGTGCCGCCAAGGACATCCCTTGAACATGCTCCCACTAGCATATTAGGGTTGCTACCTGAACCTTGAGAGAGTTCAGTGCCAGCCTCTGATCTAAACTAGACTGTAAGAAGGACAAAATGGTGACTATGTCTGCCTTTCTGGCATCCACGATTTGAGAGGAACAAAACCTCCGAAGACTCTCCAGACTATAATATTGGTCAAGGAAGTAGAGGCCCTCTAGGCCTTGAGAAGGATGTCCACTACCACTCCAGAGTAGCCCTTCTTGAACAGTCTACACCATCCAAGGGCCATGCCATAAGCAAGAACGAAACAAGAGCCTCCATCATCAGGGTCACTTGCCACAGGAGACTCCTCTTTTGAGGTAGCAAGAGAGGGGACCTCTCCAACAAACTCAAGAGATCTGCATACTATGGCCTGCGTGGCCAGTCCAGCACCACTAGAATCATCAAGCCCGGGTAAGACCAAATTCTGCAGAGAAGATGACCCACCGAGGATCATGGAGGAAAGACATACAGGAGCCTTTCCTGGGGGCACATCTGAAGCAGGGCATCAAGGCCTGCTGCCTGTGGATTCTTCCTGCAGCTAAAAACGTTCTCAACTTTGGCATTCTCCTTGGTGGTCATCAAGTCAAACACTGGCAGGCTCCACTCTTCACTATGAGATTGAATGCATGAGGGCTTAATTCCCACTTACCGAGATCCACAGTGTTCTGACTAAAGAAGTTAGCCTGCATGTTATTGATGCTTGCTATGTGGGCCGCAAATGGAGCAAGCAGATGATCCTCTGCCCAATGACACAGCTCTGCCCATCTGACAGCCATCGCAGTATTGCGTGTGCTGCCTTGCTTGTTGACATAAGCCATGGCACTGTCCAAAAACCCTCTGACAGCTCTGCCCACCAGAAAAGACTGGAACCTCTCCAGGCCAAGGCGGGTTGCTCTGGCCTCCAGCCAGTTACATAAGAACATAAGAACATAAGATATGCCATACTGGGTCAGACCAAGGTCCATCAAGCCCAGTATTCTGTTTCCAACAGTGGCCAATCTAGGTCATACGTACCTAGCAGTTACCCCAAGGGACACAGGTTCCACAATGCTTGTATTGGTTCAAGCATTGATATCCTGGGTCCCTTCTTAATAATGGTTTATGGACCTTTCCTCCAGGAACTTGTCCAAACCTTTTTTAAACCCAGCTACACTAACAGCCTTTACTACATCCTCCGGTAACAAATTCCAGAGTTTGATTACACGTTGAGTGAAAAAATATTTTCTTTTATTAGTCTTAAATAGTTTACCCTGTAGCTTCATTGCATGTCCCCTAGTCTTTCTATATTCTGATAAGGTAAACAATCGATCTACGTTTACCCGTTCCACTCCGTTCATTAATTTATAGACTTCTATCATATCTCCCCTCAGCCGTCTCTTTTCCAGGTTAAAGAGCCCCAACCTTTTTAGCCTTTCTTCATAGGAGTAGCCTTCCATCCCCTTTACCATTTTGGTGGCTCTTCTCTGAACCTTTTCTAAAATTGCTATATCCTTTTTAAGATATGGCGACCAGAATTGCACACAATATTCAAGGTGCGGTCTCACCATGGAACGATATAGAGGCATTATAATATCTTTTGTTTTATTTTCCATTCCTTTCCTTATCATACCTAGCATTCTATTTGCTCTCTTGGCCGCCGCTGCACACTGGGCCGAGGGTTTTAACATGGTATCCACAAGGACGCCTAAATCTTTTTCTTGGGTGGTGGTTCCTAATGTGGAACCTTGCATCGTGTAACCATAGTTTGGGTTGTTCTTCCCTAGGTGCATAACCTTGCACTTCTCCACATTAAATTTCATCTGCCATTTTGATGCCCAGTCTTCCAATTTATCAAGATCCTCTTGCAATTTTCCACAATCCTCCTGGGTTTTAACAACTTTAAATAGTTTTGTGTCATCAGCAAATTTGATAACCTCACTCGTTATTCCACTTTCCAGGTCATTTATGAATATGTCAAAAAGCAGCGGACCCAGCACAGATCCCTGGGGTACACCACTATTCACCTTTCTCCTTTGGGGGATCAGCACCCCTAAACAAACTGACCCAGACAATACACTCCCCAGCTCCTCAAGGCTGGCACTGGTGGTGACTATCACCCAATCTGGCACATTTAGAAGCATCCCATCCCTCAGAAGGTGAGTATGCAACTACCAGACCAACTACACCTTGATCTCCCAGGGGAGAGGAGGGTGCTTATTGAACTGGGAGCAGGAAGATCAGTGAGCCAATAGGTTTCTATGCAGGGGGTGCATATGCACCCTGGCCTAAGGGCCCAGCTCCAGGATCAATGCCATGGATGTCATGGTCTGCAGATAGTACTATGCCCAAGGAGCTGACTGAGTGCAAAACTCCACTGCAGCTTATGAAACTTTTCTACAGTGAGAAACACCTAGCCCAAAAGAGTGCTGAACCAAGTCCCAAGATATTCCAAGTCCTGGGAGGGAGCGAGGTTGCTCTTGAGATAGTTGATCACTAATCCTAGCTGTTCCAGCCAGCAAATCACTAAGACCATTCTACTCTGAACCTCTCCAAGGAGTTGGACCAAATCAGCCAGTCCTTCAGTTACAGGTGAACCTACATACACTGTCTGTGCAGAAACAACGCCACCACCACTATGACATTTTAGAAAGTGTGAAGTGCTGTGGACAGGCCAAACAGTAGAGCCTGAAACTGGAAATAGCAGCCCAGGACAGAGAAATGGAGGAACCGCTGATGTTGCTTCCAGATAGGAATATGGAAGTATACTTTGGAAAGTTCAAAGGAGATAAAGAACTCCCCTTGCTGGCTTATGCAATGACCAGCCTGATGGTCTTCATGCAAAAGTGAAACATTCAAAGCTTGTCACTGAGTGCCTTTAGGTCCATAATGGTTTGGAAGGACCCTCCTTTCTTGGGTACCATGAAGTATATGAAATAATGTTGATGACCTCACTATGTGAAGGGCACAGGTACAATAGAACAACTTTCCCCTGGTGCACTCCTGCCCAATCGGGGCAGTGGGAGGTCTCCTGCCCAATTGGGGCAGTGGGAGCAGCTCAAACAAGCACCCCGCTCTCCATATAAGCGGCGTCCCTACCCCGAGGGAGCCGCTTACAAGAACAACTTTCCCCTGGTGCACTCCTGCCCAATCGGTAAAGTGGGAGGTCTCCTGCCCAATCGGGGCAGTGGGAGCAGCTCAAACAAGCACCCCGCTCTCCATATAAGCGGCGTCCCTACCCCGAGGGAGCCGCTTACAAGAACAACTTTCCCCTGGTGCACTCCTGCCCAATCGGGGCAGTGGGAGGTCTCCTGCCCAATCGGGGCAGTGGGAGCAGCTCAAACAAGCACCCCGCTCTCCATATAAGCGGCGTCCCTACCCCAAGGGAGCCGCTTACAAGAACAACTTTCCCCTGGTGCACTCCTGCCCAATCGGGACAGTGGGAGGTCTCCTGCCCAATCGGGGCAGTGGGAGCAGCTCAAACAAGCACCCCGCTCTCCATATAAGCGGCGTCCCTACCCCGAGGGAGCCGCTTACAAGAACAACTTTCCCCTGGTGCACTCCTGCCCAATCGGGGCAGTGGGAGGTCTCCTGCCCAATCGGGGCAGTGGGAGCAGCTCAAACAAGCACCCCGCTCTCCATATAAGCGGCGTCCCTACCCCGAGGGAGCCGCTTACAAGAACAACTTTCCCCTGGTGCACTCCTGCCCAATCGGGGCAGTGGGAGGTCTCCTGCCCAATCGGGGCAGTGGGAGCAGCTCAAACAAGCACCCCGCTCTCCATATAAGCGGCGTCCCTACCCCGAGGGAGCCGCTTACAAGAACAACTTTCCCCTGGTGCACTCCTGCCCAATCGGGGCAGTGGGAGGTCTCCTGCCCAATCGGGGCAGTGGGAGCAGCTCAAACAAGCACCCCGCTCTCCATATAAGCGGCGTCCCTACCCCGAGGGAGCCGCTTACAAGAACAACTTTCCCCTGGTGCACTCCTGCCCAATCGGGGCAGTGGGAGGTTTCCTGCCCAATCGGGGCAGTGGGAGCAGCTCAAACAAGCACCCCGCTCTCCATATAAGCGGCGTCCCTACCCCGAGGGAGCCGCTTACAAGAACAACTTTCCCCTGGTGCACTCCTGCCCAATCGGGGCAGTGGGAGGTCTCCTGCCCAATCGGGGCAGTGGGAGCAGCTCAAACAAGCAACCCGCTCTCCATATAAGCGGCGTCCCTACCCCGAGGGAGCCGCTTACAAGAACAACTTTCCCCTGGTGCACTCCTGCCCAATCGGGGCAGTGGGAGGTCTCCTGCCCAATCGGGGCAGTGGGAGCAGCTCAAACAAGCACCCCACTCTCCATATAAGCGGCGTCCCTACCCCGAGGGAGCCGCTTACAAGAACAACTTTCCCCTGGTGCACTCCTGCCCAATCGGGGCAGTGGGAGGTCTCCTGCCCAATCGGGGCAGTGGGAGCAGCTCAAACAAGCACCCCACTCTCCATATAAGCGGCGTCCCTACCCCGAGGGAGCCGCTTACAAGAACAACTTTCCCCTGGTGCACTCCTGCCCAATCGGGGCAGTGGGAGGTCTCCTGCCCAATCGGGGCAGTGGGAGCAGCTCAAACAAGCACCCCGCTCTCCATATAAGCGGCGTCCCTACTGGGCGCGCCCGCGCCTGGCGGGCCCGTGCCTGAGGGCCTCACCAGAGGGCCCTTTGGCGTGGCCCTTAGGCGCGGCCCGGCAGGCCCAAAAGCTAACCGCAGCATACACCCTCCACTGAGAGAAACGTCCAGGAACGCAAGCAAAAGCAAGACTCTTTCAACCACACCCGGCTCGAGCTCCCCTGATAGGGTCCGAGCTCGCCGGCACCAGGTACCATCGACAACGCATCCGTCAAGTATCGCTGAACGATGAAGCGACGACTCCATGCAACAAGAGCTCCCTGGAACACAGGTTGAGCACGCCGGCTCCTGTTACCAGCCTCAATACACCCGACCAGCATTTCTGATATAAGAAAACCACCGTGGCAAGCAATTCAACAGGACAAACACTGCCGCTTCAAAAGCCCAGGTACTCTGGTACACCATGTCGCCTTTCCTAACCCCCATCTACTTTCTCACTCCTATCCTAACACTATACCCCCACCCAAGCACACTCAGCAATCCTCTCTACGCAGACTCACTACCCTGCACAACCTCCTCTGCACAGACGCCATACCCTCACCCAACTGCACCCATTGACCTCCCATACACAAGAACCACAGCACCTCAACCTACAGCATCTGCGACACCACACACAACCACACACACACGCACCACACTCCACCCAAAACCACCAATCACACCAGCCACCTGCACCTCTCCATCTCACTCATAAACGCACGCTCCGCCAGGAACAAATACCACATGCTCCAAGACCTGATCATATCTGAGAAGATTGACATCCT
Source organism: Ichthyophis bannanicus (assembly GCA_033557465.1). Classification (NCBI taxonomy): domain Eukaryota; kingdom Metazoa; phylum Chordata; class Amphibia; order Gymnophiona; family Ichthyophiidae; genus Ichthyophis; species Ichthyophis bannanicus. The sequence goes on along the minus strand of CM066032.1, from coordinate 99,875,101 downwards.
ATGTATAACAGAAACCTGGCTGACAGAAACCGACACGGTAATAATGAACCAACTGACACCAACCGGATACAGCTTTCATCACTGTCCCCGAACACACGCAAAAGGCGGAGGCGTAGCCATCATTGCAAAGGACAACCTCCACCTACGGACCCACGCCTCTGAAACTTCCGATGAAGCAGACATCCTCACCCTCACTAACAAACACCTCACGATATGCCTGGTCTACAGAACACCCGCTGCAAACTCCGACCTACCAAGGATACTACACCTCATCTCTGAGAGCGTTGACCCTTCAAAAGAACCAATTATATTGGGAGACTTCAATCTCCCATCCCTCCAAGACACACAAACAGAAACATTCCTTAACGCCATGACAGCAATGGACCTGACACAGATCATAAATGAACCAACGCACGAAAAAGGAAACACACTGGACCTCATATTTCTGAACTCCCAAACATCCTCCTCTTGCAGCAGTCCAACAATCTCACCAGTACCATGGTCAGACCACTACCTCATCCACCTCTCCCATGCACATCAACCAAACACAAACAGAGGAAACACTCAACACACACGGAGATTCAAAGCATTCAACAAAGAAGACTTCCTGACACTAACCCTGCCTAACCTACTTACGAATTCCAACAACCTTGATGACCTCATAAACAACTGGAACACCACAATCTCCTCAGCATCCAGTGCAACTCTAAGCAAAACCAGCAACAAACCCATCTCCTCAAAAGCCCGCTGGTTCACCCCTGACCTCCGGAAACTAAAAACAAAACTTAGAAGAGCTGAAAGAAAATGGAGGAAAATCAAAAATGAAATAGACAAAAAGCAATACCTCTACGAACTCACTACCTACCACTCGGAGACCGACAATGCGAAAAGAAACTACCACACCAAAATCATCACGACAGCTGTAAACAAACCTCGAGAACTCTTCCAAATTGCCAAAAAACTGACTAAGGCACCGACCACTTCCGATCAACTCCCAGATATCCCCTCGGATCTTTTGGCCCGACAATACAAACAATTTCAGCAACCTCAACAACCTCACCACTGCGCTACAACCACAAAGACATATCCCTGCACCACCATAAACGCAGACTGGAATACATTCAATGAAACCTCAAAAGAAGAGATATCTGCCACCATCTCCTGTCTGAACACCACTACCTCCCTGCTAGACCCCTGCCCTACGGAATGGATAAAGAAAACCAAGGAAGACCTGAGTGCCCCATTAACCCACATCATAAACGAATCCTTTAAACAAGGATACATACCAGATGCCCTCAAAACATCAATCATTCGACCAACCATAAAGAAGAACAACCTGGACCCCCTGGACCCCACCTCCTACAGACCAGTTGCAAGCCTCCCCCTCGCCACCAAGATAATAGAAAAGATAGTCCAACGCCAGCTTCAAGATCATCTGGACACCAACGACATACTTGACCCGCAGAAACACGGTTTCCGGCCACTACATGGAGTCGAGACCCTCATGACCATTCTAATGAACACTCTCATCATTGGAACCCAAGAGAAACAATCAGGATACATCCTGATCTTCCTAGATATATCAGCGGCCTTTCACACAATCTCCCACGAAATCCTCATACACAGACTACAATCAATTGGAATCAAAGACACTGTACTCCAATGGTTCAGATCCTATTTAACCAACAGACAGCAACGGATCCGCACCTTCTCCACAACCTCGCCCCCATACCAACAACTTCAAGGAGTACCCCAAGGATCCACCCTATCAGTCATGTTGTTCAATATATATCTCCGCCCACTATGCTCAATCATACGCACCCACAACATCAACTTCCACATATACGCAGACGACATAATGCTCTACGCACCGATTACAACCACCAACCCAAAAAACGACCAGCTATCAGCCTGCTTCACCGACGTGGCCAACTGGCTACAGGAGAACAATCTATCCATCAACATAAAGAAAACCGAAGCCCTTATAGTGACAAAAGAACCTGACTTCAAACCACCTACTCACCTCAACATGGGAACCACGCAAATCCAAATCCAGCCCCAAATAAGATATCTAGGCGTTATCATTGACCAAGCTCTCACCTTTAAACAATAGATCAACAAAACCGCTGGGACGATATTCCACAAAGCTAAAACTGTTCAACGCCTCCGACCCCTCCTTGAACCTCATGACTTCAGGACAGTAATGCAAGCTGTGACACTCCCCCATCTGGATTTCTGCAACATAATCTACCGTGGACTTCCTGCCTCACACACCAACCCCCTCCGAACTGCCTTAAATACTACGGCAAGGATTATTCAGAATGCAAAAAAACGGGATCACAACACCCCAATCCTAAGAGACCTCCACTTCCTTCCAATACAAGCAAGAATCAAGTACAAAGCTATCCTACTCATCCACAAGACTATCCACCAAACACGGAACATCTCACTCCACCCCCTACTGCCTCGCCCATCCCACAACAGATCAACCAGACATTCCTCCAATAACTCTATCGTCCCCCCCCACAAAAGAACCAAATCCACGCAACGGACCTGCACCAGAGCCTTCGAACTTTATGCTCCATCCCTCTGGAACTCTCTACCAAACCACATCAGGAACAACGCTGATATCACATCATTTAAGAAACAGCTGAAGACAATCCTATTCCGTGATCATCTCTGAACAGAAATACCACCCCATCCGCACTATCTAATACTTAGATTCAGCAGAAATATACATGTCTATGTCTACCCAAATCATTAATTGTTGCCCCTGGTGATGGCCCCACCCTGAAAAATTGCCCCCCCTTATGTTATATGTTACACCGCTTTGACCCGGTGAAAAGCGGTATATAAATGCAGTTAAATAAATAAATAAATAAATAAAATAAATAGCCTAAAACTGTAGGAGGCCCTGCACAGTACAGTATCCTCAATCGCCACCCACTTAAGCAGGGAATTGCAGGGAGATTCCACAGAGGCTGTGCAAACTCCAGCATTTACCTCAGACTTAGAACCTCAAGGACCCATTAGTCTGACAGGATCTGGGTCCATTCTGAGTAAGAGCTGGAGCCACCCTCTGACTGGCTATACCTCAGAAGAAACCCACCGGATCTCATTGAAAGGGCTTACTGGCTCTAAAGAGAGCTCTTGCTGAGTCTTGAGAATACTGGGAACTCCGAAAGGCCTGACCCCTCTTGTGTTTAGACTCATAAGTGGAATAGACCTTGCCCAAACTCTTACTGGTCTGAGACCATTGCCATGTTCCTCACAGAATCCTATGTGAGGAACTCCTGGGACCTCTTGGTTTATCTTCAAGGAGCCTATGAGAGCACATTTCTCCAGGTTCTTTCACCAACTTCTCCAAGTCCTCCCCAAAGAGCAATTTATTTATTTTTCTTATATACCGCGCTCTTCTATATCAGTGCAGTTTACATAGAACAAGGAGAGTTTACAGTGGGGGGTTACGCCGTAATTACATAGAACAGGTAACATAACTTGGATAACAGTATTAACTATTTACATCTGAATGGCTAACAGAAAACGTATTTGCACGTATATACAACACATTGAGGGTGGTTACATTTAAAGGGGAATTTACTCAGCTGCAAATTGGAGGCAGCACTGGCTGAACAATTCCGAAGCCAAAGTCACTATCTGCCCACAACTACTCCTACCATGACACTGTATGGTGCATCAGCCACTTATGATGCTCCAGACATCAATCTTGTAACCTCTGGACCCTTTGGCAACTGCTGGATCCAGCCACTAAGCCTGCACACAGCTCTGCTTGAGTACTTAAAGCCAAAGCAGTAAAGGTATATTCGAGGAGGATTTCCACCCTCCTATCATGAGTCTTCATTAGCTCAGCACCCCCTTCCACTGCCATGACTAAGGCAGCCACCTAAGGAAGCCCAAAAAGCTGTTCCATCTCACCCTGGGCAGAGGATACAGCTAAGCCAGGAATTTGGGACCCCTCTGGCCCAGCTCCAGTGTCTTCCACTGAGAAACCAAGAGTTTATGCTCAGGGAGGGGGGAAAAGCTACAAGTCCTCCAGAATAGAGTCCACCTGCAAAATCACCACAGGGGCAGGCTCCGAAATACATAAGGCCAACATAACATCCTGAGAAAGAGTGGAAAGATCCTCTCTGTGAAAAAGGAAGAACACGGATGGATCCTCGCTTTTCACCAGGGGTAGCTTATCCTCCTCCACTGACTCACCCGCTGGAGAAAGGAAATCATCTTCTTCAACCCAATCAACTCCCACAGAGGACAAGGTGACGCTCCTGGAGAAACAGACGAGTGTAAAGGCAGAACAGGGGCCCTTAACCCCCTTACTACCAGCAGAAGAGGCACCAGAAGGACCTCAAGTCCCTCATAAGTGAGGCTTCCATGCAGCTAACAGAGACTGAAAGCCTGTGAGTTGTTTCAAGAGCTGCTGCTCAAAGCCAGCCAAGAACTGGCCCTGGGGCCCTGAAGACCCCGAGGACCTGCTGACTTGAGCCTGTAGCCTCCTCATCAGGCTCCCCCTCCCAAGGGCCGTGCAGCCATCCAATATGGCCACCATTCCTATTGATGGGAGATGCAGCAGTGGCAGCCAAATCAACATGAAGCTCAGGCCCCCCATGGGAGTCCTGACATTGCCAAAAAAGCCTGGTCCCAAAGCCTTTCCATCACATTCAGGGCAAGAGGAGCCAGTCGTGGAGCTCACCCGACAGGAGCCACAGCAACTGTCATCACAACAGAACTCCACAGGATTAAAAGAAATAAACTCTTAAGAAAAAAGCCCCAGAAATAAAAGGAATCCTAGCACCTGTCAGGCCAGCCAGCAAAATCCAAGGAGGGCTGCCCCAGCCGCTCTTAAAGGCCCAGCTGCCTCAAAGAGCTGTTTTGGGGTTGGTTGGTTGGTTTTTACTTCAAAGCTGCTTTATTGCAGCAACTGTGAGCAAATTGGAAAAAAATAGGAATAAGGCAACAGAGAAAAAAAACACTAGTAAGCAGATAGAGGACAGCAAGAGGGAAGGGTGGCCTGGGCACAAACTTACCATCCCCTCAGGGGCCCCGTGGGGGTCTTCGTGTTCGCTCCCCGGCCCTCCAGTGCTGGAACCTGTGGGTAGCAATGCTGGACACAGGGCATCTGTAAGCTTGAGGAGACACGAACACACACACACACAACAGTTTCGAAGGGGACAGTTAATTTAGGTATTATAAGACTTGACTACATATCTAAGTTTAGAAATCCCATGCTTTCATACTTCAAAGAGTCCCCTCAATTAAAAACCCAAATTTGTAAAATGATCATTCCGAAGAATTGCTGAATGAACCCTTTCCCCCTCTTTTTAGTGCTCTAGCTATCACAAGGACACATGGATGTTCAGCAAAACCCTAGCAGGGCCACGGCAGGCATTAGATAACCATCAGGCACTGGCATATAGGAAATGACTGAGATTCTTAACACAATCTTTGTGTACAGCATACTAATCCCAAAATGTTTCCCAAAGAAATCTCATTTCAAGGGATCTGTGCAGCAAACAGACAGCAGTTTACTGATGTACTCCCTGGGCTACCCAATGACCAGTGTGAAAGGTTAAATAAAAATAAATGTTCTTAACTAAGGTCATCGGTGAACAAGCTGCTTGCAGAAAACAACTCTCCGGTGCTCATGCAAGCACCAGAAAATTCCCCCGTTAAACCTGAAGTTCCAGTGCTGCAATTCTGCTGCCTGTGGAAGCCTTTGAAAGCTAATGTGGATGGGGGGCAAGTGAAAGGCAGCAAAACTGGGTCGTACCTGCTTCTTGGCGGCCTAGTCCTCATGTTTTGCGTAGCCATCAGTGCTGCACAAACCCCAGACAGTAAAACTTGCATTGCCTTGCGGTGATAATGCCCACTGTGATTTATGCGGGCAACAAATTCTTACCTTACTGCCCAATGACAGCAAGTCAAAAACAGGCTGCCTTTGGGGTCAGATGTCACAGGAACGTCTTCAGCAAAGCTTTCAAAAGGCAAGAGAAAAGGAAAGAATGGCAGTGTTATCCCTTCATATGAAGTGGCTAAAACATAGCCTAGTTAGGCAAAATGACTTGCCTGGGTGGCGGAGGCAGCTGGAGATCGAGCGCCTCTCCTGAGGTCACACAGAGAATGTGTGGACAAGCTGGAGCAGAGGGCCATAAAATATCTCATCTGTGGTCACAGAGAGGCTGTGGCAGAGTTGGGATTGAAACGGAGACTCCGGAAAATGAAGTGACTTGTTTCAAGGTCAAACACAGAGGCAGGGGCAAAATTCGGATTAGTCCTGAGGCTTAATTGCCCCAGGTCAGAAGAAAATGATACGATTTCCTGATTTTCAGTCCTCTGTTCTCATCAAGAGAATAAAACTGCCTCAATATTATCAGAAAAGTTGCCAGAGGTTCAACATGTCGGGACACAGATGGCAATAATAGGAAGTGGTAATGGACACAGATCTCCACACCCTCTACATGCTCACTTTTACAGAAGGATTTTACAGTCAGCTTGTTTGATTATGAATGGCAATCCCTTAACTTACATAAAGATGAGAGGGTGCACTTGTGCCAAGGTCTAATCTCCATTAGAGGGTAGAAATGGTCCAATCCAGGATTTAATCTGCGCTGGTCCATCTGATGAGCAGACAGGGCCTATCTATCAGCCCCTCCCACTCATCCCTTCAGACACTGCTCAAAATAGTTGTAGGGCGGCATTTCTGAATCCTTCGTCCTGTAGGGATTCCGTGGCTGGACGCAGGCTTAATAAAAATGGAACTGGAAATAATTCTCATGCCTAGGACTTCTAATTTATTTATTTGTCTGTATCTCACACCTTTCCAGTAGTAGTTCAACACAAGTTACAATCATTTCCTAGTTCCAGGAGGACTTAGAATCTAAGAGGGGGGCGGGGGGGGGGGGGCATATTCAGTGGTGATGGCTAGGTAACATCAAGCACCTAGCTACCGACCCTTTAATTTAAACTGGTTACTTAGCAGCAGAACATATCCCGTTTCTATCGCTGAATATCCGAGACGCCTGGCCGCTGGCACTACCCTCTAGTTAGTGGCAATATTCAGCTGCTAACGGGACAATGGTAGGTGGTTAGCCATTCCCCTATCCTAACTTAAACCGCTTATGATCTCTTGGTAGTGGGTGAATATTGCCGCTAATCTGATCAGCATCCCCACTCTGCCCACAGACTGCCCTGGTTTTAATCGGGAGGTTTTTTGGTGGTCTGTGGGGATATTCCATAGCACTAACCCGCCAGGGTTACTGTTTTAGCTGGTCAGCAGGTCAGGCTAAAATGTTTTGAAAATGCCCCACTAGGTCTGTACCCGACGCACTGGAGGCAAATTCAGGCAAAGACTGTGCATTGAGGATGTGCATGGGGAAAAATGGTTTGGTTTGGGATTTTTAGCCTTTTTGGGGTTTTTTTAGATTTGTTTTGGCTTACTTTGGTTTGGTTTGCATATTCATGTTAATGAAACTTTTTAACACATGCACTAAATCAATTTTGTGTGCACTAAAGTTTGTAAGACGCACTAACAAACCCAATCCATAGCTCTACTATCCATAAATTCTGAAGCCTATCGGTAATACGTCCCAAATTCAGAATCACATCATTCCCATAAAGCAGCTCCAAACCCCAGTCTCAGCCTTCAGGGATAAAACCTAGCAGTGAGATCGGTCTGGAATACAGTACCTGCTGGTTTGGAATGAGAGTGCTACCATGCCAAAGAGTTGCACTCGGGCCATGGAGTCTAAGAATTGCTCCTTGGGTTGACGGCCTTGAGTGAGGTCTGAGGGACACTCTGCATCAGCACCAGCCAGCTGGCCAACCGACAGATGCTCGTATCCACATGTACAGCAGAGAGAGAACACACTCCCTCATTCGTGTACATGCTGGGCACGGTAATCCAGGTGAGGCCTCACCAATGGCGGGTACAGATATGTCAATACCTCCCTTTGACCACTGTGGCATCCTTTTCACAATACACCAAAAGGCATTTGAAATCATGGAGGAGTAGCCTAATAGTCCGAGTAGTGGGCTGAGGGCCACGGAAGTCAGGTTTAAATTCTGCTGCCACTCCTTGTAATCTTGGGCAAGATACAAAAACAGACTATAAGCCCTCTGGGGACCAGAAAAATACCTACTGTAACTCGCCTTCAACTTCCGAGATAAAGCGGGAACCGATTCCCTTGGTGCATGAATAAACAGAGTTTTAACCATGTCATTGGTAATGTTCTGTATTCTTCATTGCAAAGGAAGAGAGTCATCAAAGGCTTCATGAGATTGCAATCAGAGATCAGATTGTTTATTAAAAACAGAAGGGTGGGGAGAATGACCAACATCCTTCATACAATCAGGGACTTCGTAATACGTGTTCCAGAATTTCTGGCACAGTAACAATTTGATTCTGATGGCCTAGATCTAGGAAATCAGTAGCATAATTGGTAAGGGCCCTATACCAGACCTGAAATATACGTGAAGTGGGGGAGGGTGCTAAGGAAGGAAAATGCCCATAACTATCAGAGAAAAGCCAAACAGCCTCAGCATGGGATGAGGAGGACTCAAAGCTACATGCCTCTTGGAAGCTACATGCCACACTCCGAACCATGAAAAAAAATAATAACGTTAATCCTGTGGAGTCAGACAACTAACAAAGGTCACCAGTTCACGGAGAAGTCTATGGAGTACTCAGGATCCAAAGGGTTAACTTAAACCAGTGGTTCTCAACCCAGTCCTCAGGGACCCCCAGGCCAGTCATGTTTTCAGGATATCCACAATGAATATGCATAAGATAGATCTGCATACACTGCTTCCATTGTATGCAGATCTATTTCATGCATGTTCAATGTGGATATCCTGAAAACCTGACTGGCCTGGGGGTCCCAGAGGACTGGGTTGAGAATCACTGACTTAAACATCGCCACAGTAATGCGTAGGGAGTTGAGCGCTGGTCAGGCTGAGAAAGAGCATGGAGACTTTCATCCTGGTGCCATGGACATCAGCATGCAGATGGCACTTTCATTTCTCAGGCATTGTGGAGCTCACCGCTCAAGTGTGTGGCACAGATGAAGAGGACAAGCACTAGGAGAGGAGGAGGGCTCTCGCATCGTTGACTTCTTGTTAGCTTGAGGCTATACAAGGTGACACAGAATGCAAAGAACTCGCATTTCCTGCAAGACCAGTCTGGCTATCAGAAGGCAAAGAGAGCCCCTTATCTCTCCCTGCCCTTCTTTCCATGACATTCTGCCCAACGTCCCAATGGATCATGAAACCGACAAACATCTTCCATCACTGGCAGCAATCAACAGCCCAGCAATCTTGTGTTCTCAAGGCCCTGGTAGACAGTTCCAAAGCAGGAATAAGGGGGCTATGTTCTGGTGAGATTAGGGCTCGCTGAAGCACAGGAAAACAACAAACTAAGGGGAGAAGGGACGGCATCAACCACCTGGCAACCTGTCCATTGCGAGAATGCTGCACTTCAGCTTTCAACGAGTCTGGACAGATATCAAAAGATTAAAAAAAAATCACCAAGACCCGGCTTTAGCAGTGACACCATTTTACTCTAAAGAATATGTGATATCATCATTATTCTCACTATTGGTTATCTTGGCTATTATAATAGCCTATATTTGGGTCTACCTGGCTGGCAATTGGGAAGGCCACATAGAAGGCCACAGCGAGATTGATTCTAGGTGTGCCTGGGTGGACTCCTACTACCCCTTTATTGAAATATTTGCACTGGCTACAGGTAAGAAGTCATATTCAGTATAAGGTGTCCACAGAAGCATTTCAAATATTACAGGACCTTGGCCCAGTTTGTTTTTGAGATAAACAGATGTGGTATAACCCAAGTAGGTCCTTATATTCTAGTCAGCAGGGTTAACTTGTTATTCCAACAGTGAAATAAGTGAAGTAAATAGAGACTTTTGTTTGCAATAATTTGCCAGTGGATTTACAGTTGGAACGGGATTGCATAACGCTCAGGAGAAATTTGAAGATCTGGTTATTCCCTGATTAGGTCATAGCTGAGATTACTCCCAGTAGGTAAGATTAGGGTGAAGAGGCCTTGATTCGGGTTGGGAAATGCCCTGTACTGTGGTGTTTCTGGGTTTTGGTCTGGGTTTGAAAGTCTTTGTTTGTTAATAATTTTATATTTTATTTGTCTAATTTTGAATGCATTGTATCAATGATGATTGTATTTTATTTGTTTTTATGCAAAGTGCTTTGGACGACTTATGCCGATAAGGCAGTAGATAAGCTTTTTAAATAAAATAAATAAATAAAATAATACTGCTTTGTTATAGGCTGAGACCTTTGGGGATACTACTACATGACCCTGAGTCATATATATTCACCCTATTAATGTAATATGTTTATGCAATTTCTTGATATACTGCCCAGGCTGAAGGGCATCAGAGCAGTTTACAATCACTACAAGCAGGTACTGGATACATTCCCTCGTCCCCAAAGGGCTCACAATCTGTGTGTACCGGAGGCAACAGAGGGTTAAGTGGCTTGCCTGAGGCCACAAGCAGTGCCTATAGGACTAGAAACCCCAGTCCCTCTGGCCTGAGATTGCTGTCCCTGGGTGGAAAATGAACCCATGGCCCTCCAGCCCTGTCTTAACCACTAGGCCACTCCTCCCTGGCTTTTGATCCCCTTGCTTGTAGTTGAATGGAACCAATATCACCACCGAAAGAGAGGTCAGTTTGATAGTGCCTTATGCAACCAATGTTAGTGTTAAACAAGCCTACTGCACAGTAAGGTATGTGTACGGGGGTGTGCAAAGCTGATATGCCCCTTCCACTTGGCGAAGGTTCTGAATGCGAACAACCGACAAGTTTTGTAATCTGTTCATTAATTCACTGGTCTATCCGTTAATTGAAATTTGTTGAGTGGGAAAGCCAAAATAAGGCAAAAGTTTTGTTCTGTTTAATTCAGCTCACACATTTTCAGTGGTAGCTCAAAGCAAGTTAAATTCAAGTATTCCTTGTCCCCAGAGAGTTTAAAATCCCAGCGTTGGATATTCCAGTGCACTTAAACGTTTCACGATGGCTTCTAAATGTCTCAATGACCTAGCCACAAATTTCCAGCGGCACTAAATCTTACAGACCGCTTTGTGTAACGTGCCAGGGAGAAGAGGGCGGAACATGGGCATCCCACCCAACTGCACGGACAGAGGACATGAACCGGCAGCTAGGGGTGTCAGTCTATCAACCATTAGCCACCCAACTGAAAACCAAACACAGCTTAGGACAACTATCCAGAGGGTCACCGTGAGTTGGCAGTGACTTGACAGCACTTAACAACGCACATGTATATCTAAGCGGTTTAATTTAGGACGGCTAGAAAAGTGTCCTAAATTAAGCTGCTTAGCTATATGGATAGTAGTTGACTATCACTGGCTATTCATAAAGCGATAGCAGTTGCTGCTGAACAGATAGTGGGCCTGAATATATGTTAACTATTTAAACACCACAGCCAGCATTTTAAAAAAATGCCGATCATGGGGTTTTACTATAACCCCGTAAATGTATAGCTGCAACAATGGAGAGTGAGGGTCGCAGGAAGCATCAGTGGGATCTGAAACATGGCTTCCCTAGTTTTAAGCCTCCCGCTCTAACCACTAGACTTCTCCGCCACTCTTAACAAGATCCTGGGAGAAGAAAGATACAGTACATTCAAAGTAAAGGAACAGACAAATCCTACCATCGTAACCGTAGCCAGAAGAGACCAGTGCCTCAAGTGCTGCAGACAGGTCCGCTTTTCAGGACTTCCGCAATGAATATTCTTAAGATGTGCCTGCATGTAGGCAATCTAAGAAGTAGGTTAATTTGCAGAATCTGGCTAGCCCAAAAACCGTGTCCTTGCCTCAATCTGCTTGGGGCATTCAAGGACCAGAGTTCACATCTGTGGCCTGAGGTGGCTCAAATGGGCTGCCAGGGCTGTGATCACCCAACTCACATTAATATTTATCCCCTGCTATGCTCAGGTACTCTCTCTACAAATAATTACGCCTGGCTCCTTAAAACACTGACACACGAAGACAGGAACAACAGGAAATACATTTTATTGATTTTAGCTATAAAACCAATGAAAGAGTGCAGATATTCCAAAACCAGTTCCATAAAAATGTTCACCAAACCTGAAAATATCCTTGATCCAGCAACAGCGACAGAGTCTCTGTCCTCTCGCTGTAATGAAACCCTGCAATAATTATTTAATTTCCCCCTCCTACCCCAAATGGAACAGGAACTGGGAGCCAGGGTCCAACCAGGAGTAAGTAAGCTAAATAGGAGACTGGTAGGAGACAGGTCACTAACAGTGAACCATGGGTGAAAACGTTTGTTAAAACCAGCATATGTTCACATGCTCATTTACGAATTAAGGGGTTAATTTTGTAGCACAATGTCTATGTGAGATATCCAGAAAGGCTTCTGTTTTATAAAATAGGTGCCTAGAACCAGCCCCAGTGGCATGTGAATGTGTTTGTGTGTGTGTGTGTACTCTCCGCATGTACTCATAATTCTGCCCTGCTCTACACAAACTATACTTCCGGAAAGGTCTATATGCGGTACACATATAACTACACACTCTCTTGCCACCACTCATATTTATAAGCTCATGTACCATGGATAATTTTGTAAAAGGACTTTTCCATGTATAAAACATAAACACTTTCATAAAATTACCCACTAGCGGGGAAATGTTCAGACTGGCCACATTGGGAGAAAATCTTTGAGTGCTTTATCCCTGCAGACTTTGCAGCAATTTTCAAGGAGAAAGTCCACCTGTACCTTCACTTTGAGCCCCACATCCATGGACTTTAGTGCTTCCTTTCCGTGCAGGTAGATTTGCCAAAGAAAACAGTGTGTGTAGAGTTGGAAATACAATCTACGTATATGTTACTTTTCTCCAACAACCTAAATGGGCCCCTGGGAAAGACTCCTCAAAATGAACAACTTTTAGATGGCCCCCTTATTCTGGTAAATTTCTATTTCCCCATGTAAATAACTCAGAAAGTTGTCTTTTATTCAGATAATGAGAATAAACCCATAATACCCTCATCAAAGGGTGTTGCTGAATTTAGTCAGACCGCTGGCTCTCTTATTCTCCCTGCCAGTGAAGACAGGGAGAACCTCTATAATGGTCTGCATTGCAAGCAAGGTAATACTGTGGGGCTCTTCAATACAAACTTTCTGCCTGAAAGCTCTTAAAGGAGTCTTTTTTGTGTTCTGGGGCAAAGCTTTTTATCTACAGCTAGAGTTTTTTCCTATCCTCTAACCTACAAGTTCAAAGAGGTAGGGCAGGCTCTTTGAAGTCACTGACCTTCTCAGGTGTTAGTGGTCTCTATTAGCGGCAGCTGAGTGCTGTATAAAGGTCTACATTGCCTTGCAGGTTCTGCCATTCCTAGATGGTCTGCATTGCAAGCAAGCCCTTGAATACAAACTCTGCCTGAGAGCTCTTAAAGGGGGCTTTTTTGTCATTTTTAATAGCTAAATTTTTTTTCTGTTATATTACATAGTAACATAGTATATGACGGCACATAAAGACCATCATGGTCTATCTAGTCTGTCCATCAAGGTGCAAGAGTAGGTGCACCTGCTGCTCCATGCCGGTCCCCCTCCCCATGCCTTTGTTTAGGGGTGTACCCACCGCTCCGTGTAGGTCACCCCTATTTGCTGAGATACAAGAGAGAGTTATGTTTATTTTGATTTTATCCTGTTGCTATAAAGGGATCCACTGTGTCTGTCCCATGCCATTTTGAATTCCATCACCGTATTTGCCCCCACCACTTCCATTGGGAGGGCAAGCCAAGCATCCACCACCCTTTCAGTGGAAAAAGTATTTCCTGACGTTGCCTTTCAGTTTACCCCCTTGCAGCTTCATGTTATGCCCTTTAGTTTTGCAACTTCCCCATCTTTGAAAAATGTTTTCTGGTTCATTAATACTCTTTAAGTATTTAAAGGTCTGTATCATTGCAAAAGGGGATGTTTTGGGGCAAAGCTTTTTTCTACAGATAGAGTTTTTTCCCTCTCCTCTAGCCTTCAAGTTCAAAGGGGTAGGCAATCTCTTTGAAGTCACTGACCTCCTCAGGTGTTACTGGTCTTCACTGAGGGTGAAAGGGAATAGACTCAGGGGTAATATATTTCTTTACGGAAAGAGTGGTAGATGCGTGGAATAGTCTCCCAGTGGAGGTAGTAGAGACTAGGACAGTATCTGAATTCAAGAGAGCATGGGACAAACACAGATCTCTAAAGGAAAAAAGAGTACTATAGTAGCTGATATGGAAGGGCAGACTAGATAGGCGATGCGGTCTTTTTCTGCTGTAAGAAGGCATTCTGGATGGATTGTTGTTGTCAAGTACCACTGACTCCTGGCAACCCTGTGTAGGATCCACTACTTCTGGGAATGTGCTCGTGCACACTACTGTAATACAATTCATATGCAGTCAAGGGTCTCACTCGTGTGCTGGTTCTACTACACCCTTCCTCTGTAGGCTTCTTACATTCTAGTGCACAGACACCATCAGGAACCTGAGCTCCCGGTTTCTCTCCTCCTTTATCTCATACCACTTCCCTCCATCTTTCCCTTTTCTATTTCCAGCCCTTTCCTTTACTGTCACCTCTTCTCTTAACACGCCTCTGCATATTTTCCCACATTTCTCGCTGCTTCCCTCCAACCCTTTCACCCCTTGTTTCTTCTCCCCTATCCCTCCATCCCCACCTCGTTTCTCATTCTCAAGCCTCCTTTTCTATCCTTCCCTCCATGTTTCTTTACCTCTAGATAATTCCAGCGCTACACTTCTCTCTCCCTCTTTCCCCATCTGCTCCCCGTCTTGTCTGCTGTTTCCTACAATATTATTGAAGACCGAGGTGAATTTAAAAGTAAATTTCACTATCACAGAAGCACATCGATGGCAAATTGCTTGCGTCCAAATACAGCCCCTAAAGTATGATATAATTGCGGAATCTGAAGTTGTCTATCTAAGATATCAAACTGTGTTTATTTGATCAGTTTTTTTAAGAGTCCTTACTCTGGAGTATTAGTTGCTGTTTCCAGATATTACAGCCTTCTACATAGAGCACATCTGGAAATTTTCTGTTCCTCTATAGTGGGGTAAATAGCGCTGCTTTTTTATCCCGCCCAGGTCCCTACACACTTTTCCCCATATCTTAACTGACAGCTTTACAAGGGAGGTAAGACAGTCCCCTTGCTAATAGAGTTGCCATCTCCATATATGCTGAGCAGGATTAAAACAGTTCTGGATTTCCCCCCACTGCATGCAAGGCCTTGTATTCTTGATTTGCTAAGAGAAATTGCAATTGGGAAATCAGAACTACAAATCCCTGCATGCAACGGGGGTCAGCCCATTCATAGTAACATACATAGTAACATAGTAAATGTCGGCAGATTTATTTAACTTTTCTTATATACCGCGCTATTACAATATCAGTGCGGTTTACAATAAACAACATATTACTATGTGGGTGGGCCACATAGAGTTTACATTAAACAAGGGAGTAAAAACTTGGATTTAACAGGGAATGAACATATCTACAGTGTTATTTACAGCAATAAATACAGTACAGATTATGTATTGGGTTGGTGCCCCATGTTATTCAGTGTGGGCCAGCTGTATGGTCTATCTACTCTGCCCAGTACGATGGCAAGAGTAGGTGCACCTGCCACTCTGTGCAGGCCACCCCTCCCCATGTCTTTGTTTTGGTTTAGGGATGAACCCACCACTCCATGTAGGATACCCCTATTGCCCCTATTTGTTAAGAAATTAGATGGTTCAGTTTATTTTGATTTTATTCTGTTGCTGTAAAGGGATCCACTGTGTCTGTCCCAAGCCATTTTGAATTCCGTCACTGTGTTTGCCCCCAGAACTTCCATCAGGAGGGCATTCCAAGCATCCACCACCCTTTCAGTGAAAAAGTATTTCCTGACATTGCCTTTCAATTTACCACCTTGCAGCTTCCTGTTATGACCTCTAGTTTTACAGCTTCCCCGTCTTTGGAAGAGGTTTGTTTGTTCATTATTTCCCATTAAGTATTTAAAGGTCTGAATCATATCTCCCCTATCCCTCCTCTCCTCCAGAATGTATATATTTAGGTCTTCAAGTCTCTTCTCATAAGGCTTCTGACGCAGGCTCCAAATCATTTTGGTCGCATTCCTCTGAACAGTTTCCAGTCTTTTTACATCCTTTCCAAGATATGGTCTCCAAAACTGAACACCAGAGACTTGTACAGTGGCATTAGTACCTCTTCCTTTCTGCTGGTAATTCCTCTTTGTATGCAGCCCAACATCCTCCTGTCTTTGGCCACCGCCTTGTCGCACTGTTTTGCCACCTTGAGATCTTCAGAAATAATCACACCAAGGTCTTTCTCCTGATCCGTGCACACCAACCTCTTGCCCCCTATTGCGTACATTTCCCTTGGATTTCTGCTACCCAAGTGCATTACTCTGCACTTCTTTGCATTAAATCTCAATTGCCAAGCATTAGACCATTCTTCCAGCTTTTGTAGATCATGTTAACCATTCCCTCGGGGGAATCCACTCTGTTGCAAATTTTTGTGTCATCTGAAAAAAGGCAGACTTTTCCATTCAGTCCTTCAGCAATATCACTCACAAATACATTGAACAGTGCTGGGCCCAGGACCGACCCCTGCGGCACCCCGCTAATCACCTTCCCTTCATCTGAGTGAGCTCCATTTACCATCACCTTCTGTCGTCTGTCAGTCAACCAATTTCTGATCCAATTTACCATCTTGGGATCCATCCCCAAGCTACTGAGTTTATTGATAAGCCTCCTATGAGGAACAGTATCAAAGGCTTTGCTGAAATCCAGGTAGATGACATCCATCACATGCCCCTGATCTAGTTCCCTGGTCACCCAGTCAAAGAACTCAATCAGATTTGTTTGGCATGATCGTCCTTCGGTAAAACCATGTTATCTCGGATCTTGCAACCTGTTGGTTTTGAGAAAGTCCACTATTTGCTCTTTCAGGAGGCCTCCATTACTTTTCCCGCCACTGAGGTAAGGCTCACAGGCCTGTAGTTTGACACTTCTTCCCTGTCACCACTTTTGCGTAGAGGTACGACATCAGTCATTCTCGAGGAATCTCTCCTGTTTCCAAGGATCTGTTGAAAACATCCTTTAACGGCGCTGCAAGAACCTCTCTTAGCTCCTTCAGTATCCTGGGATGTATCCCATCCGGTCACATGGCCTTGTCCACTTTCAGTTTTGCAAGTTGTTCTAACACTTCATCTTCTGTGAATGGTGTGGTATCTACTTCATTCCCATTTTTATATTCATTCATGGCTTTTATATGCTGCCTATTGTAGTAACCTGTAAGTGGGCTACATAGAATATTCATAATAAAGCACATCCAGGTCAATATTTAAAAAGCACTGAGTCATTCGGCACAGCGCAGAACAACTAAGTGCTGTTTTTTTTATAAATATGGCAGCATTATGCTGTACATATAACGGAATATTCCACTATATGTAAAATGCTATATGTAGAGTGAGGAGGGTGGGGTTGGGGCTTTCCAGGGGCAGGGTCACAAATCTGTATAAATTATACATATAGGCACCGCTATTTGGCCTCTATACATGTGAAATGGGATTTTAGAAGGGTCATCTGGGAAGAATCTGGGACTTTCAGAGCACGATGTCCAAAAGTCCAGGGGAGAGGCAGCAATGAAGGGAGGCACATATAGGTGCCTTCTGAAATCACTCCATCTCTGCCCTTAAAGATGAAAGTCCCAGAAACCGGTTCGGGAGATGGGCCCCATGGAGACAGCAAGGCTGGATACATACACAGGTGTAGGCCATTTCACAAATGTGGTATCTCCGAATTGCACACCCGCAGAACTGGGTACTTGGACGTGCCGACCGGGGTATTTCAGAAGCGGTCGACTATGTTATGAGACTAACACATCCCAGCCAGGCCTTTCAGATAATCGGACGTGCAATGGCAAGCTAGTAGTATGTTTGGAGTATGTATTTATATGCAGGTTTCTTCAGCCAGGAAATATTAACAATGGCAATGAACGCGCATTTTGCTCTTCCCCCTGCAAGCGATGCAGCCATGAATCAAGCATTTTTTGCACCTTATTTCTGGTCAGAAGCAGGTACAGGCATGGATGCCTCAACAACCAGGGCCTGACCTGCTTGTGCCAGTCTACAATCACTCTGTGAGGTGCATCTGCCTTGTTCTGCCCAGGCTACGCCTCCACCATGTCCCCTGCTACATGGATGTACTTGTACCGCGGACGTCTACATACCCAACTTTCTGTAATGGCTCAGGGATGTCTTTGCGACGTGCACATCTGAATGCCATTTTTAGATGTTCAACTCACAAACAGGGCTTTTAAAATGACCCCTTAGCTTATATGTTTGGCTCGGATGTACCAAAACCAGGGCCATTTGAGACAAACATATAACTTATAAGCCCTAATATCCAGATATTCTATGTACACTTATACGTATAAAGAGAAATTAGACTTACCTGCTAATTGTTGTTCCTTGAGGAACTCCAGTCCAGTCCCACACCTCTGGGTAGTGCACCTCTTCCAGCAGCTTGGAGGCTGAGCCTGTCATCTTTTTGATGACACTAGTGTACATATGCAGCTGGCACCGCCCACCAGCCCCAGTACCTATTGACAAAGCAGACTCAGAGGAGCAACAAATAAGTAGTTAAACATGCAACAAACGCTTCTACGTCTAAATAAACTAGTACCCTCTCCATCCCCTGGGAAGGATACCCCATCTCCCACTCCAGGATGAAGAGACCTACCTGTTGAGCGCCTGAGCAACTCCAACCAGCAGGATGCGAGCAACCAATAGCTCTTCTGGTCCGCCCCTCCCCCAAACACTGATTACACACCCCTCCCTGGCTCCTTCTGGCCACTTCCTCCACCAAGGGAACCAGCTTCAGGACCAGGGTGTGCACAGATCACAAGAAGCACTCAGGGAGGGTTCCGAGACTGGACTGGAGTTCCTCAAGGAACAACAATTAGCAGGTAAGTCTAATTTCTCTTTCCTTATCGTCCCTCCAGTCCAGTCCCACACCTCTGGGATGTATCAGAGCAGTTAAACTAACGGGAAGGACCCGCACAACCGGCCTGAAGCACTGCCGATCCGAAACGAGCATCCCCCGCTGCCTGGACATCCAGGCAAAAATGTTCAGGGAAGTATGCCACCCTACAGATCTCCACCGGGGGAACTAATGTATACTCTACCCATGAGGCTGCCTGAGCCCTCATGGAATGCGTCTGCAACCCCGCCGGCACTGTTCTACCCTTCAAGATGTATGCCGACATGATTGCCGGACTGATCCATCTGGAAATGGAGGCTTAGCTGCCGCCTCACTTTTGCGTGACCTGCCAAACAGAACCAACAGACGGTCCGATCTCCGAAAGAACAATGCCCTTTTCACATACCTTTGCAGGACTCTCTTACCATCCAGGTGGTACAGCTGTGGAGTGGCACGGCCCTCATCTGCGCTCGCCAGAGCCGGTAAGGAAACGGCCTGATCTACATGAAATGTTGACACCACCTTGGCAAAAATGAAGGTACTGGGCACCGGACCACTTTCTCCTTGGAGAAGGAAAGGAATGGCTCCTGGCATGACAGGGTCCGAAGCTCCAAAATCCTGCGTGCCGAGCAACTCAGCACCAGGAATGCCATTTTCTGAGCCAAATCCAGCAGGAAAGCTCAACTCAATGGCTCAACTGTTCCCCAGACAGCACCAGATTGAGATTCCAAGGCGGTACCACTGCCCTCTTTGGCAAACGGAGGTGGGTCACCACCCCTAGAAAGCTCAGCACATCTGGGTGTGTACCCAATGGCACCCCATGGACTTTCCCGCGATAACCAGAAACTCGCCGCCAGTTGCATCCTCAAGGAACTGGCAGCTAGACCCTTATCAAAACTGGATTGCAAGAATGCCAAGATGTCCGGGACGGAGGCAGTGGAAGGGCATGGCTGCCTCTCTCTGCACCATGATTCAAAGATGTGTCCTACGCAGATGCACGACAGGTTCATAGACCACCTCTGGGCCTTTACCAAGGTCGCTATCCCCGAGCCTGATTATCCTTTCTTCTTCAACCTTGCCCTTTCACGAGCCATGCCGTAAGCGAGAATTGATCCACCTGGGGCATGCGAAGTGGCTCCTGCATCAAGAGGTCCTTCCGAACTGGAAGCCACTACAGTCAATCCACCAGTATCCGAATCAGGTCAGGTGCTCCTTGTGGTCTTGGGCAAGCCACTTAACCCTCCATAGCCCATGTTCCCTGTAAAATAGTTATCTCCAAGTTATAATGTCCTGTTCAATGTAATTTCAGTTTGTTCAATGTAGACCGCACTGATGCAGAATAGCGCGGTATATAAGAGAATGTAAATAAATAAATAAATAAATAAATACCACGGGCACCTCGGCCAGTCTGGTGCCACCAGAATCATAAATCCCCGATGCGTCTCTAGGCATTGCACTAACTGGCCAATGAGTGTCCACGGGGAAAAACAGAGAAGACCCTCTTCGAGCCACTGCTGAATGAGAGCATCCAGGCCCTTGGACGACTTCTCTTCTTCTACTGAAAAACCGGCAGGCCTTGGCCGACTCGAACATTGCCATTAGGTCCATGACCAGTGTGCCCCACTGGCGGACCACCTGCTCGAACACCTCCTGATTGAGCTGCCACTCTCCGTGGTCCATGCACACTCGGCTGAGGTAGTTTGCCATCACGCTGTCAACTCCTGCTACGTGCGCCGCTGATAATGCCTGGAGACGAATCGCTGCCCATCCAAACAGACCTTCGGCCTCCTCCTCCAGGGCTGCTCCTTGCCGGTTGATGTAAGCCATCATTGTCACATTGTCTGAGAGGACTTGGACCACCTTCCCCTGCAACCATGGCTCAAAACTTTCTAGCGCCAAGGTCACCGCTCGCATCTCGAGCCTGTTGATTGACCACAGAGCCTCCTGCAAATTCTCATCCCTGAACAAAGTGTCCTTTGCAATGGGCTTTCCAACCTAACAGGCTGGTCATCTGAGGAACCCACACCAGGGACTCCTTCCACATGTAGCCACCAACTGAGGGCTCTCCTGGCGCTCCGTGGGCAGGAGAGTACTTGGGACAGGGGTTGACTCTGATGGGACCATCGACGGAGCCGAGCCCTCTACAGCAATAGCCTATGTGCCCTTGCCCATGGGACTAGCTCGAGAGTGGCTGCCATGGTCTCCAGAACCTGCAGATAATGCCACACTGATGGTCTTGCCCTCTTCAGGACCTGCTGTATCAACTGTCATAGCTCCTGCGCCTGGCGAACCAGCAGGAAATTCCTGCCCACACAGGTATCAAAACACGCTTTCAAATACTCTAGCTCCTGAGCTGGCCGTAACTGGCTCTTGGCCAGGTTGACCTCAACCGAGACTTCGAAGGAACTCTCCCACCCGCGCTGTTGCTCTTTTTGCTATTGTCCCTGGACTTCGCCTGGATCAGCCAATCGTCTAGATACGGGTGGACGAGAACCCCTTCCTTGTGGAGAGCTGCCGCCATCACCACCATGACCTTGGTGAAGGTACGGGGGTGGTCGCCAGACCGAAGGGCAACGCTTGAAACTGGAAATGGCCCCTTGGCACCGCAAAGCGGAGAAACTGCTGATGTTCTGGATGGAAGGAAACATGCAGATATGCCTCTGAGATCGAGAGTCACCAAAAATCTCTGTTTCCTACCGCCATTACTACTGTGAAAATGCGGTATCTGGAGACCATAGTTCATGCCCTCAAAGTTGAGAATTGGGCGAAAGGAACCTTCCTTTTGGACAAAACGAAATACATGAAGCATCGACCGCAGACGTACTGGTCTCGCGGAACCAGTTCCACAGCTCTCAGCTGCAGGAGACAAGTCAAGGTCTCTTCTATTGCTGCAAACACCGCTGCGCCCACTTTGGGCAATCAAAGGAGCTCATTCTTGCTCCGGCAGTGGGTATAGGGGCGTCATGGATTGCACCCCTTTAAGGCCAACCTCTGGCAGATTCCACACATCCTGGATCATCTGTCCTACTACTCCATGTACTGGTAAGTATTTCTGCGATTTCTATACCGCCTGTAACAGCGGATCCTACAGTGCCTCTTCCTCTGCCGGGAGGTTAGCAGGCATATTCAGGACCTTGAGGGTCGCCAAGGTACACACAGAATGTGAGCCCTTTGGGAATGAGGAATTGCATCAGTACCCG
Source organism: Ichthyophis bannanicus (assembly GCA_033557465.1). Classification (NCBI taxonomy): domain Eukaryota; kingdom Metazoa; phylum Chordata; class Amphibia; order Gymnophiona; family Ichthyophiidae; genus Ichthyophis; species Ichthyophis bannanicus. Next base: position 99,852,841 of record CM066032.1, on the reverse strand, counting down.
CTTGTAGTGATTGTTAACCACTCTGATGGCCTTCGGCCTGGGCAGTATATCGAGAAATTGCATAAACATAAGCATAAAGATGAGCTCTGGTAGCTCCTCCCGGTGGAAAACCCAAACAATTCAGTCCTGATCCTCCTGTTCTGGGCTCTCTCCTTCTTCCAACTCCTTCTGCAGATCTAACTCCATGTCAAGGTCTTTCCCATCCAGCCCCCTCCCTGACAGCGGCGATTGCTGCCACTCCTCTAAGCCTCTAGCCCGCTTAGACGCCCCTGCTCCTGACTCATGCTCTTTTGTGTCTGACATCATCTTAGCCCTGTGTTCCGGGGCCGAGAAGCCACTTGGTAGGCAAAACGCCTTATGCAAAAGTAAGACAAACTCCGGTGAGAACTCCCCTGGGAGCCCTATCGCTCCCTGGGCTTGAGGGGTGGATGGTCCGGGCATCGTGCAGGGACCAGGGGCTGGATCCGTTGAAGGTAACATGGCACCCCCTGCCCCTAGAGTCTCTTGCAACTGGGAGTGACTCTTGTGCCTCATCTCATCCTGCAGGTCCTGCTCCCATGACCTCCTCTTGCGTGCAGTTTAGGAAGACACCTGCCTCCGAGATCACACCACATCGGGGACTGCACATCTTGAGGATTTTTAGATTGCACTGCAGTGTTTGAAATGGACCTTGCCCTGATCCAATAAAACTGACACATTCTCCAAGTAAAGTTTACGTTTTTATTCTAATACATGTACTACTAATGGCTATAAGGGAGTACAGCTTCCCTTACAAGCAATATTACAGATTTAATAGGTACATAATCTGGGCTAAGAGACAAGAGATGATCATGTCAGGTTACTCACTGACCATAGACAGATGGAAGGATTTCATTTGCTTCCTATCCACTTTCAAATTACACACATTTCTTGTATGCAGGTACTTCCTGTTTTCCACAGAGCTGTAGCTGCTACAAACCTATATGCAGTATTTTTTTTATTGTTTAAACACATCTTTATTCCTGCCCCTGACTTTCTATCAGACCCTTCTCAGGAGAAAGGCAGCTGGTTGATACATTGTTTCTTTTAGATCACCTGACCAGGCACACAGCACTCTGAAATTTGCCCAGCAACAAACAATGACCTATCTGATTAGGCCTTTCCCATATGTCTGCATCAAGTCATTGTGCACTGAATAAGTTTTGAGCTGTATAACACAAGGAATGCTTAAGGATTAAGTGGGGTTCACACCCCTTGATACCATCCTATACCAGGCACTGGGATCTGGCCGGCAAGGTGGGAAGGGCTGGGGGCACCCCTCAGGAACTCCCTCAATCTGTACCGGGGTATGTAACAGGATCCCCAGCACAGTGCACCTCCATAGGCTCAGGCACAGAGCACCAGAGTACTTGAACTAAAATAAAATAAAATCTAATTAACTGAAACTGAAATGAAAAAGAAACTGCAAATGGCCCCCTAGGAAGAGTCTGCTCTGTCCTGCTTTATTCTCCGGTGGCTGCCTCTCCCAGGCACCCAAAACACAGCAGGGGCTAAACACAATAAGAAATTGCACCTAAATGCAGCAGGGGGAGTTTCCCACACTGCTGCAGTCTCCCAAACATGCGGCTGCAGGCCGCACTCTGTCTCCTCATGTTCTGGTGGTTGCTAGAGGTTTCTGCTGTCTCCCCCACCCCCTCCACTCTTACCTTGGAGCCTCTTTACCGCATGGCTTTTCTGCCCCTTGCGCTCAGCCTTCCTTCCTGGCTTCGGCGCTGAGGGGGAGGGGACTCGGGGCTGCCAGCTTTCACTCCTGTCAAGCAACTGCAGCCTCTGCAGCGGCTCCTCACCCGATAACGGGTTCGGGAGCAGCCAGAAGTCTTGGACTGAGGAAGGCCCCCACAGAATTCTCCCCCCGAAATCCTGGGGGTGAGAGGGGGAAGAAGAAATATTCTTCTCGAGGACCAAGCAGGAAGTCAGTCCTCACTTATGGGTGACGTCGGCGCCGACGGAGCCCTCGCGGAGCAATTTTCCCCAGCTTTCACAAAAAGCCTTTGGGAATTGCAGCGCGCATGCGCGGTCCCCTTCCCGCCCAAGGATGCCATCTTGCTCAGTCTTCTTTTTTCCGCGGAGCCCTACAGACGTAGTTTGTGATCGCCGCTGAAAAAGTTGATTTCTTTCATTTGTTTTTTCTCGGTTCGACGCCGTGTCTCTTTCCCGCCCGGCCTCGATACTCCAATATCGAGTCCGTTCACATTTTTCAGTTTTTGTCCTTTGTAACGGGCGTTCCCGCCACTTTTTTTCTTTTTCCCTGGCAGCACGGTCTTTCGACCTCGCAGGGGCCCTTTTTCCCCCGATGGCTGCCAGCGGTTTTAAAAAGTGTGATCGCTGTACCAGACTTATGTCTCTTACCGACACACATGACTGCTGCCTCCGTTACCTCGGACCCAATCATGACTCGATGGGTTGTGGTCCGTGCAACAAAATGTCCTCGAAGGCATTGAGGAGTCGGCAGTCACAAAAGGAACGAATCTTCTCTGACTCCGCGTCCGGTCGGGCCCGGACCTCGTCAGAGGCTTCGACGTCTCGTGACTCCGGCCCCGAGCATCGTCGGAGTTCCTCTGAGCGGGGGTCTCCCGGCCGGGAACATCGTCGGAAGAGGAAACCCGCGAGGGTGGCGTCGGAGGATGCTCCTGGTCCCTCGAGGGCCAGGTCGCATAGCCCCGCCAGCCGCCCCGGGTCCTCGGAGGCGGAGAGGTCGTCGAAGCATCCTCGTCTCAAGGTGGAGTCTCCTGGACACGTGAGTACTGTAGTCCTCGTGGACTCACCTCCCAGGGAACCAACGTCGGGCCCGACGCCGTCAGGGCCCGAGTCGGGGGCTGCTGGGTCTTCTAAGTTTGGTCTCAGATTGACGGCCCTGGAGTGCAGTATCGCTGCCTTCATGGACCAGCAGCGGGCATTGATGGCCGGCATCGCCAGTGCATCTGCCCCGACCACCGGGACGTCGACGTCCAAGTCGACCCCGGAGGCCGAGCCAATCCTCGAGTCCATACGAGCTCGAGTCGATCCTCGGCCAAGGTCTCCCTCAGCCTCCCGTTCGGGACCGAGGTCGTCGACGCCGGCCTCGGCGTCGGGGCGGAGGTCTTCGGCCCTCGCCCGCACGGAGCCACTCGATTCCTCCACGGAGGAGTCGGGCTGGGACACGGAGGAGGACGAGTCACTCGGTTCTTTTCAGACTCGGTGCGTCCCCTCCGACTCGCCCGAGTCGGAGCCTCGGAGACGGTCCCCCCGGAGGATACCCGGTTCTCCGATTTCGTGAGGGACATGGCCAAGGCTCTGGCCTTCCCCACGGATCCGGAGGAGGAGCCTCGAGCTGAAGAGCTCGAAGCCCTCCAGTATGACTCTCCCCCGAAGGAGGCCTTTACTGTGCCGGTTCCTCCGAAGCTGGAGCGGCTGCTCTTCCGCATGTGGGAGAGCCCGGCCTCGACGCCAGTGTTAAGCAAGCGGGTCGATTCCATGTATCGAGTCCGCAAGAGCCCCGGGTTCCAGAAGGCACAACTACCGCACCATTCTATGGTGGTGGAATCGGCCATGCATCGACTTAAGAGTCAGAAGATGCACTCCTCGGTGCCTCCGGGTAAGGAGGCCCGGAACCTGGATGCCCTCAGTAGGAAGTGCTTCCAGGGCTCTATGCTTGCTTGCCGAGTACAGACATACCAGCTATATATGGGCATGTATCTCCGAGACCTGGCAAAGGAAATTGCCGGGTTCTCTGCTGGTCTCTCCGAGGAACCTTTGCAGAGGTTCCAGGCCTTGGCCACTGGTATTCGAGAGTGCTCGAAGTTTATTTCTCGAGCAGCCTATGATGGCTTTGAAGCATCGGCTCGAGTGGCCGGAGCCGGCATCGGTGCTCGCCTTCAGGCTTGGCTTCAGTCATCCGACCTTGAGCCATGGGTGCAGGACAAGTTGGTCGATGTCCCCTGCAGAGGTGAAAACCTCTTTGGCAAACCCATGGCTGATAAGGCAGCAGAACTCGAGTCCGAGACACTCACCAGAACTCGCCTGTCCAGAAAGACCTCTGCCCCTTCACAGAAGAGGAAGGGCTCGGGGAAAAAGCCCTTTTACCCGAGGTAGGTGTCTGCCTATAAACAGCACCACCCACAATATCAAGCCTCAGCAGCTCCCCATCAGGGCCAGCAGGCTAAGGGACAGGGCAATGGGTCCCGTAGGCAGAAGGCCCCCAAGCCCACTACACCGGCCCCTGCTCAGCAGGGTGGGGGTTTTTGACTATGCCGGCATAGCCTCTCCCCCTCCGCGACTTTCGCTCAGCACGGTGGGCCGGCTGACCCACTTTGCCCACAGGTGGTCAGCCATAACATTTGATTCCTGGGTGCTGCAGGTGGTACAAAAGGGCTACCTCTTACATTTTCACCAGGAACCTCCTCCCTACTTTCCAGGGGAGCCTCCAAGACCCCCTCTGCACAGGGACTTACTCCTTCAGGAGCTGCAAAGTCTGCTCCAGGAACAGGCTGTGAAGCCAGTGCCCCAGCACTTGTGGGGTCACGGGTTTTATTCGAGGTACTTCCTGGTTCCGAAAAGAACAGGAGGCCTCAGACCCATCCTGGACTTGCGCAACCTCAACAAGTTCCTGCAGCGGGAAAAGTTCAAGATGCTTACCCTTGGAATCCTACTGCCCTACCTCCGGCAGGGAGATTGGCTATGCTCCTTGGATCTAAAGGATGCTTATACTCACATCCTTATTCATCCGGACCACCGGCAATATCTGAGATTTGTGGTGGCAGAGAATCATTATCAGTACCGCGTACTGCCCTTTGGCCTCTCCTCCGCTCCCATGGTGTTCACGAAATGCCTGGCAGTGGTGGCAGCCTTCCTGAGGCTTCAAGGCCTCTTCGTCTTCCCCTACCTGGACGACTGGCTCATCCGGGCACAGTCTTCCCTAGACGTCACTCAGGCCACTCAACGCACAGTGGCTCTGCTTCAGCACTTGGGCTTCGTCATAAACTTTGAAAAGTCCACTTTGCTCCCCTCTCAGGATCTCGAATTCATAGGAGCACGGCTGGACACTCTGCAGGCTCGGGCCTTCTTACCTCTGGAACGGGCCAACAGGCTCATAGCTCTGGCCGGCAGGTTCCACAGCGCGTCACCGGCCTCTGCCAGACAATTCCTGCAACTGCTCGGTCACATGGCCTCCACGGTCCATGTCACTCCGAATGCCCGTCTGCATATGCGACCTGCTCAGTGGAGCCTTCGCACTCAATGGCATCAGGCCACAGGGAGTCTGACGGACTTAATACAGATCTCCAACCGCCTGGTCTCCTCTCTGCAGTGGTGGCTTCACCTGCCCAATCTGGTACTTGACATGACTTTTCAGTCTCCTCCACCTTCTCAAGTGCTCACGACAGATGTCTCTCTCCTGGGATGGGGAGCGCATTGCCAAGGAACATGCACTCAAGGCCTTTGGACACCTTGGGAGGCTGTTCAGCAGATAAACCTCCGGGAGCTGCGGGCAATCCGCCTAGCTCTGCGGGCCTTCTCTCACCTCACTTCTCGTCGGTCTGTACTGGTGCAGACGGACAATCAGGTCGCCATGTTCTACGTGAACAAACAGGGGGGCACGGGCTCCCTCCTTCTATGTCAGGAGGCTCGGAGACTGTGCTCTTGGGCAGTCGACCACGACATCCTCCTCAAGGCTGTTTACCTGCCCGGACAGGAAAATTGCCTAGCCGACAAACTGAGCCGGATTCTGCAACCGCACGAATGGAGGTTGAACCCCGTAGTGGTCCAACGGATCTTCCGCCGATGGGGACTCCCCACCGTGGATCTCTTTGCCAGTCCCCTAAACAGGCAACTTCCCAGGTTCTGCTCCCGGCACCCGCATCCTCTCAGAGTAGCGCCGGATGCTTTCCTCATCTCGTGGTCCACGGGCCTACTGTATGCCTTTCCTCCCACACCACTTGTGTCCCGGACGCTGTTCAAAATTGTCCAGGACAGGGCCTCCGTGATCCTGGTAGTGCCCAGGTGGCCGAGACAGCCCTGGTTCCCTCTACTCCTACAACTAGCGGTGGACACCCCTCTTCCTCTGGGGTTTCAGCCCAATCTCCTGACCCAGGATCAGGGTACTCTCCTCCACCCCAACCTCCGGGCCCTTCATCTGATGGCCTGGCTGCTGAAAGGGTAGTCCTAGCTCCGCTCTTACTTCCTCCGGAGGTGGACGCTGTCGTCCTGGCGTCTCGGCGACCTTCCACCCGGAAATCTTACGCCCTTAAATGGCGTCGCTTCTCGGTCTGGTGTTCTCAGCGCTCTGAGGACCCCTTCGCCTGCTTAGTATCGGTGGTACTGCAATATTTGCTTCACCTCTCCGATCTAGGCCTCAAATCCAACTCTGTCAGGGTCCACCTCAGTGCTCTCTCTGCACATCATTCGCCGGTGGAGGGCCAGCCTCTTTCCGCGCACCCCCTGGTGGCGCGTTTTCTCAAGGGCCTTCTTCTGCTTAAGCCCCCGTTGCGCCCTCCAGCTCCTGACTGGGATCTCAATGTGGTCTTGCAAAGGCTTACCTGTCCGCCTTTTGAACCCATGGCTACCTGCCCTCTTCGTTTCCTCTCCTGGAAAACTCTCTTCTTGGTAGCCCTTACCTCCGCTAGGCGCGTTAGTGAACTACAGGCCCTAGTGTCGGAGCCCCCTTACACTAGGTTCTACAAGAATAGGGTGGTCTTACGGACTCACCCTAAGTTTCTTCCAAAGGTGGTCTCCTCTTTTCACATCAATCAAGAGGTGGTTCTTCCGACCTTCTTTCCCAGGCCGCATACCAGCCGAGCTGAAACTGTTCTGCATACCCTGGACTGCAGAAGAGCCTTATCCTTCTATCTTGACCGTACGCGAGAGCATCGAAAAGCTGTCCAGCTTTTCGTCTCTTTTGACCCCAATCAGTTGGGGGTACCTGTCTCTAAGCGTACTTTGTCCATCTGGGTAGCTGACTGTATCGCCTGGGCTTATGGAGCAGCCGGCCTCTCCTTAGAGAGTCGAGTCATGGCTCACCGTGTCAGGGCGAAAGCTGCGTCAGTGGCTCACCTCCGCTCTGTTCCGTTGGCGGACATCTGCCGGGCCGCTACTTGGTCTTCAAGCCAGACGTTTGCGGCTCATTACTGCCTGGAGAGGGAGTTCCACAGGGACAGTGCTTTCGGACAGGCAGTCCTCCACAATCTCTTTGGGGTCTAAGCAACTCCTACCCTCCGGCCCTGGTGTTGGGCTACTGGCCGGATTTGTATTCAGAGAAGATTCCTTCCTTCTGTACTGTTGAGCTTGAGGAAGCTCATTTTTCAGTTGAGGTCTCCGGTAGCCTTGAGCTCGGGAGTCCCATAAGTGAGGACTGACTTCCTGCTTGGGCCTGGAGAAAGAGTAGTTACTCACCTGTAACAGGTGTTCTCCAGGAGCAGCAGGAATCAGTCCTCACTACCCTCCCTCCTCCCCTTGGAGTTGCAGTCATTCTTTTTGCTAACTTTTTTGCTGTCTCTTCGCTATGTCATCAGACTGAGCAAGATGGCATCCTTGGGCGGGAAGGGGACCGCGCATGCGCGCTGCAATTCCAAAGGGCTTTCTGCGAAAGCTGGGGAAAATTGCTCCGCGAGGGCTCCGTCGGCGCCGACGTCACCCATAAGTGAGGACTGATTCCTGCTGCTCCTGGAGAACACCTGTTACAGGTGAGTAACTACTCTTTCCCTCAGCCCTGTTGTCTCTCTGTTCCTTCTGGTTCTTTTTTTTTTTTTACTTCTGCCTTTAAAAACAAAGAAACCTGCACCTTAACAGGGGAAATAAAAGCAAACTCTAACTAAACCTATCTCCTTAGTTGTCCTTTCTTGAGTCCAGCACCTGGCTCACAACCTCCTCCAGCTGCTTGGAGGCTGAGCATACTGGGGCTGGTGAGCGGTGCCAACTGCATATGTACACTAGTGTCATCAAAAAGATGACAGGCTCAGCCTCCAAGCTGCTGGAAGAGGTATACTACCCAGAGGTGCGGGACTGGACTGGAGGGACGATAAGGAACTTGTATATTCAACACCCCCAGCTATACGTAGAGTGCTGCTGAATATAGGAATAATTTGAAATGTCTAGATTAGGCATTCCAAATTACTTCCCAGATGTTTTATTGAATATTGCTCTCAACATCAGGGTTGTTGACCAACTGGTTTTAAGCCGGCCCAGTCGGTTTTACAAGACAGAGGCCGGCGGCTGGAAAGACAATAAAATCGGCCAATGAAGGGCTGGTTTTCTGCCGACCGCCGATTGCTCCCATGCTCTATTCCCGCTTTTCCTTCCATCCAGCAGTTCAGGCTTGTAACTACTGCAGGCAACATGAGCGTGGTGTGGGGCCTGCGCTTAGACCATGCACACGCTGAGATGACTCTGCCATCTCCCTCTAACGCCAGATGCCATTGGATAGGACAGGATGTAGCAAATTCCTCTCAGCGTGCAACTGGTCTAAATGCAGGCCCTGCACCGCATTCTTGCTTTTTCTTATGCCGGGACTAAACTAGACATGGGGAGGGGGAGGGACAGGGACACACTGAGGGCATATGCTGGAGATGGAGGGTAGAGGGACATGGGGGGAACTAGACATGGAGGGTAGGGATACACAGGGAAGATGCTGGACATGGTGGGATAGATAGAGGGGAATGCTGGACATGAGGAAAGGAGGATAGGGGCACAAAGGGGAGATGCTGGACATGGTGGGATAGAGATAGAGGGGGATGCTGGACATGAGGAAAGGAGGATGGGGCACAAAGGGGAGATGCGGGACATGGGGGACAGGGACACAGAGGGAAGATAGTGGACATGGTGGGATAAAGATAGAGGGGGATGCTGGACATGAGGGAAGGAGGATAGGTGCACAAAGGGGAGATGCTGGACATGGTGGGATAGAGATAGAGGGAGATGCTGGACATGAGGAAAGGAGGATGGGGCACAAAGGGGAGATGCGGGACATGGGGGACAGGGACACAGAGGGAAGATGCTGGACATGGTGGGATAGATAGAGGGGGATGCTGGACATGAGGGAAGGAGGATGGGGCACAAAGGGGAGATGCTGGACATGGTGGGATAGAGATAGAGGGGGATGCTGGACATAAGGAAAGGAGGATGGGGCACAAAGAGGAGATCCGGGACATGGGGGACAGGGACACAGAGGGAAGATGGTGGACATAGAGGGAGGGATAGGAAATTCTAGATGAAGGAAGAGAAACAGGATAGTGAGAAGGGGAGATTCTGCACATGGGTGGAAGAGAGAGGGAGAGTTGGTGAAAGACTAGGAAATAAGCTATAGCTTGATTCAGTAAAAAGAGTGAAACTGAGGAATGGTTAGTGAGGAGTGAAATCTGAATAGAGAAGCAGAAAAATAAATGGAAGAAAACTGAAAGGAAGAGAAGTGTTAAAATCTGATATAAGGGAAGAAGTGAAGACAGGAGGAGAGAGAAGAAATGGCAAATGGAGAGGAGACCATGGAAAGAGAGTTAAGAGAAGACAGAGGAAAACAAAAAAACAGAGAGTGAGATCCAGGGCTGGCCAAAGGGTATCTTCTGCCCGATGCAGAAGCCCCGGCCATGCCATACCCCTGTACCAAATCCCCACCCCAAGCTGTACCACTGCCCCCACTGCCGCTGATTCCGCTGGCAGGGCTGGGAAGATGGCTCGGCTCAGCACATATGGCCAGCCGCTTCTGATCACCCTCTGCCACAACTTCCTGTCGGAGGGGATCAGAAGTGGCAGGCCATGTGTGCCGAAGCACTTGGCCTGCCGCAGACACTGTGCCTCGTAGCCCGTCTAGTGAATAGGCCGACCCTGCTGGGACCAACATAATTAGAAAAATAAAATGACCTAACAGCAAAGACATAAAAAATCATTTTATTTTCTTTTTTTATGATTGCAAAATATTGGTTTATGGAAAGTACATCTGTCAGGAGTCACGACTGGTGCTGTTGGACATGGCTGGGGCCTAACCAAAAGCAAAGATCTGAAAGGGGACCCGCTAGCAAGCTGTGCCTTTTTCATTTTCAGTCAGATCTGAGGCCCTCACTGGCCTGGAGACCTGAGGCAACGGCCCTGGTTACATCCCTCCTAATGCTAATCCCGTCTTTTGTTTTGTATAATACGGGGAAATGCTTCTTTTTCAATTTCTCAGCTGCTGCACCGCATACAGCATCTGGCTTTCTGAGGTTTAAGTTTAAGTTTTTCTACATGTTTCTATTTTCACTTGTGGTCATCTGTAATGTGTGTCGTGTGTGTGACCAAGGCTGGGTATCATGCTAGCAGGGAATGTTTGTTTTAAGAACATGTAGTAATCTGGCTTGTTCACTTTCCTAATAGGTTTAGTGATATTCTAGGGCCCATTGCTGCTGTCTTTTCCTAGGTAGGGTTCTTGTGTGAGTTTTGGAAGTTAGTACCTCCATTGCCTCGGAAGAAAGGCCTGGCAATCTACTTCCGGTGACACTGCCAAGAAAACCCAGGAGCTTCTGGATCGCCAGGAGTCAGGACTGACTTGAAGGCACACAAAAAAAAAAAAAACTGGCGTGGTAGGTTTGCTCTTGGTCCCAAATGACTTTTTTGTATTAATTGTAGGAGCAGCCCAAACACCAGGAGACCCAGGTGGTTGCCTAGAATAGCAGCTTCCGTGGGAGGGGTGTGGGGGGGGGGGATTGGCAGAGAGCAAGGCATTCAGAGCTAAACAATAGATTCTGACAGCCAGGGGGTGCATAAGGCATAAGGTTTGCCTAGGGTGCCAACACCCTGAACCAACTCTGGGGCCGGCCCTGATTAATTCACAATCAGGGTCATTCCGAGATGCAAACAGCGGAGATGGGCATCCCGTTGGGATATCCATCCCTGCTATTCGGCTCCTTTGCCAACCCCGACTAACTGCCCTGCACGTTGCACGTTGCATGGGGAGTTTAGATGGGGGCAGGAAAGGGGCGTTGCGGGGGAGGAGTTAGGGTGGGCGATCGGCACCCCCGGTCGTACAGGGCCGATTCCAATGTCAGCCTTGTACGTCTGGGGCCGTTGGCCTGAAAGGGGAACTTATCCCACCTCTGAGGTAGAATAAGTTCTCCTAGTCGGGTGGATTGGGCAGGCCTGGGAATCAGAAAAGGCGAGAGGGGGCAAAGGAGATTCCCCACAGCCCAACCCTGGCCTTGGGAGGCCAGATCGGGGGTCGGGCTGTGGGGAATGAACATTTCAGTCAGGTGGCCAGGGATCGTGGCTTTTGAATGGAGCCACGGTGCCATGGCAACCGGACGCCATGGCGCCGTGGCTCCATTGAAGAGCCCTGACTGAGTTAGCCGGGGAAGGCCTGTTCGTGCAGACCAACCAAAATCGGGGTCCCAGCCTGCACATAAATGTGCCCCATGTGATCAGAATCCCGGCTCACTCTGTGCATCTGGTTCCTATCGGAATTGCTCACAATATTTATTTATTTACATTCTCTTATATACCGTGCTATTCTGCATCAGTGTGGTTTACATTGAACAAACTGAAATTACATTGAACAGGGCATTATAACTTGGAGATAACTATTTTACAGGGAAGATGGGCTATGGAGGGTTAAGTGGCTTGCCCAAGACCACAAGGAGCACCTGTGGGACTAGAAACCCCAGTCCTTCCGGCCCAAGGTTGCTGTCCTCTAGTGGGATTTGAACCCCTGACCTTAAGTACCTTGTCCCAACCACTAGGCCACTCCTCCACTCCTGGTATATATATACCTGGTATTGAGAAGATGTTTTTCTTGTATGGGCAAGTTTTATGGGGAAGGTTCAAACTCTGCTCTGCACAGATTGTTGAGAGAGGAGCCGGGGGTTCAGTGGACGCAGAATATATTTTGGGATTTAATACCATATGGGAGAGCATATGTGTACTGGGGGGCCTGAGAAGGGGACTGTGGCTGAATAGGTGCTGCAGAGTTCAACCTCTTGTACCCCTCCCCCCTTTATATAGCCTGCAGACATTAAAGCCTGCACACTGTCCTCTCTGCAATTATTTTTTGTGGGTGGGACAGGAGTTGGGGTGGGAGGGTGGAGCATTGCCAACCACAGGTGGCAGGGATTTCTCTTTCAAAAAACTGGCAACCCTACTCGACATAAACAAAGAAAAGCATACACCATGGTTAAGAAACAATTAAAACTAATAAGTAAAACAAATAAATAACTCCTATAAACTAAAATAGCCATATACAAATGTGTCCCCTATGGAGGAATAAGCTCATGTAAATAAGTAGGTGCTTAACATCCCCTAAATATCATCAAGTCTTGTTCAGGTCTCAATTCAATGGGCAAATTATTGCACCCTATTGTTCCAGCCACAGAGAATGCTCAGATACAACCTGAACAAAGGGACATTCCAATTGCTAGTCGATCACAGCTCACAGACGGCACCGAACAAGTACAACACCTCCATCACAGGAATGCTTTGAACGCCATACAAAATAACTTAAATTGGATCCAGAATTTTATTGGAAGACAATGCAAATATAAGATCGGAGAAACATGTTCATGAACTGGTCTCCCTGAAATCATTCAGGCTGCCGCATTCACGGCAGGATAAACTGTGTTGGGCAAATCTGGCGCTGTCTGGCAACCCGTCCTGAAAATCTGGCAAGGTTAACATGTCTGTCAACCTCCTGGGAGTTTAGTCAGGAATGGCACTGAATCAACGGTTTATCAGTGTCAGAGCAACTACAGTTGCGGATTGGATGATGAGGGTCTTGTGATCGATGGTGATTGGTTAGATTAAACAGAGATGACATGCATCTAAAGCTTTCACCATCATTTGCAAATAAGGACCGGTGAAAGTGAAAAACAACAGGGAAGGAGTATGCTGCCTAGCATGGTCCTTGGGACACATCTAGCGGGTCATGTTTTCAGGATACCTACAATGAAGGCTGTTCATGCAGATCTATCTCATAGACATCTATTTTGGATATCCTGAAAACCCTACTGGCTAGGTGTGTCCCAAGGCCTGGGGTGAGAACCTCTGTCACACAGTAATGTTAATAGCTCGGAGGCAGGAGAACACATCTGTACTGGGTGAATAAATCAGACAGCTGGATGTAGTAGCCAAACAGAGACGGAAGCATTTTAAACACTAAACCCCAATGAACTGATGAAGAAATGGACTATGACAGTTATGAGCTTAGTACATTCTGACATAGTGCTATGGTGAGTTTAAATGCATAAAAAAAAACCTCTTTGAAAAAGAATTAGAGATCTCTGGAACCAAGCTAGAGGGGGGGAGTGGCATAATGGTTAATGCAGAGGGCTGCAAACAAGGGAAGCCAGAGGTCAAATCCCACTACTGCTCCTTGTGACCTTAGGCAAGTCACTTAACCCTTCATTGCCAGAGTCGATACAGAAGGACTAGCGTGCCCTTTGCTTGCAGATAACACAACTTATATGCACAAGGTCCACCATGCCAAATGCAGGAAAAAGATTGACATGCGCATAAACAGCAAAAGAAAAGTATGCACGCACAGCAATGCCAAGGGTATTTAAACAATATGCAAATGACCATGCATATTTAAATGTATGCTAATAAGGTCCACACCCAATGCAGAAAAACACATAGAAGATAACATAACCAGCATGAGCGCCAATATTTGTAGCGTGTCTGTTTACGCATGCGTCGACCCTCCTTTCAACTTTATGCCAAAGTTTTCCGCACAGCTCATTTGCTTGTATGCATACCCTTATCTGCATACTGGCGCTGAAGTCTTGCGCTATCGGTGTGCAATGAAAATGCACATAGCTAATAGTGCGTGTCTTCGGCACCAGCTTTCTGCAGCAGCCTGTTAGATTATAAAGCCTCTGAGGAAATTAAATTTCCAGTTGTACATTAATGTGACTCACCTTTAGTTACTACTGAAAAACATGAGCTAAATCGAAGGGCTACGATTCCAAAGTTACACAGACATGCATGCCCTACATACTAAAAGGCCATCTACTGTATTCTAATGTTGGGCAATCACACAGATGTAAGAATCTAGTCTTACATCATCTGACAAGCGAGCACATCGGTCTGTTTTCATTATATAGTTCTGAATGAGTTAATATTCTTTGTCTATGGAGTCAGCATTGACTCAAAGGCACACACTGCATTTACATTTTTGATGTCTATTTTGTATTGTAATATGCAATTCAGGGCTTTCCCAAAATGGTCTCTGTGCTTCATTTTATAGGTCCAAAATCTGGGATATTCATAATGAAGATTTATGAGGTAAATCTGCAGATGCGACCCATACATATCCATTGCAGATCCTGCGAACCCAACCCGTCAACTCAGGTTCAAGGTCCATGGAAGCCTCTGGTCTCCTTTTCATTTTACATTCTCTATGGCTTTATAAACAAAATATACTTCTTCCCTCTGGTTTTATTTGAGGAAATTCAAACTACAAGCCCACACCGCTTCTGGGTAAAATCAGCCTGCCCGGAGGAAAAAAACAGCCATTTAGTAACCCACAGGAACTAGGCTATGGGATGATTTTCCGTAAGGGTCCACAAAATTTGCTCTGCGGTACCCAGAGACTGAGGGACTGAGCTTGAATCTCTGAAGCTGGCGTCTATCTCCTGCACAGAAGGATACTGGCATGCCGGCTCCCCAAGCTGGAAGCGGGTACTAAAAGAACTCTGGCTTGGATCTCAATGATAGCCGCTGCATCTCTCCATGTGCAGTAGGGGTCAGGGCCGAGACCCAAATCCAGACTGAGAACCTGCAGCGAATCTGAGGAATCCACAAGTATGTAGCAGAACCAGTCTAGCCAGGGCAACCGGTTCCTTCAAATGTAAGAATGAGAAAAACTGCAGACGTTAAGAGGCATGTAGTGCCTGCAGCTTTGGATTTAATTACAATTCTCTCTGGTGCAGACCAGCCGGGCTATATTGTCACCTTTTGAGCCCTTCTGATTCCAAAGACCTCAGGAAGGAACTTTAGAAGCAGTGGAAATCTTAAAAAAAAACTACTGGGTTGGGCAGCTCCCTTTCCATTCCAGCTGCAATGGGGAAAAGAGATGTCAGTCAACCATAAATACAAAAAAAGATTCATACTATTAACACTACTGAAAATGATATCAATTTATCCTTCAATGATCCAAAAACTTGCTGATTTTAATATTTGTTTTATATTTATATATGTTTTATTGTTTATTAGAAAATCAGGATACGTTTATTAAGGGGACAAAAGCCAAAGAGAGATAGAAACTGTTGATGGCAACCATTAGCCTCCTTTACTCTTTCTCCAGTGTCAACTACAGAAAATTCCATTACTTAACTTTTATGCTTAGCTAGTTCAGGCAGACAGAGCCTTGAAAAAAGCAAGTGCTATCCCCAACATTGGCCTGCATTTTGCAGCGAGCTGTTCAGGGCTGAAGCCTCTGATAAGAGCCCTTGAAGCAACAATTTAACAGCACCGTTTTGTATCACCGCCTTCCCTAAGTGCTGTAATAACAATCTCTGCTTCGCCATATCAAAGGCTGCCGACAGGTCCAGAAACACCACCAAGGTGTTCAATCCTTTCTCTGCTGCCATCCAGAGAGACCAAAGGTATTTGTAGTTCCATGGGCTTTACTGAAGCTGGACTGAAATGATGAATAGCCTCAGCATCTTCAAAATGAGCCAGGAGGTGCTGATATACAATCTTATTTATGGTAAATTTGAGATGGGATGATATGTAGCAAGTGAAATTTTCCCAAGTGAGCCTGTCCTTCTTGAACAGCGGTTTCACAATTGACTTCCCCGAGAGGGGTCTTCTCTTGAGAGAACAAAGTGTTTACTATCTGCCCCAACAACCAACGGGACAACCAAGTCTGCAATACTAACTGGTAGAGAGTTTAATTCAGGCCTTGATCGTTTTTCGTTGAATCTAGAAGCCAGTCCAACACTTAGAAGACAAAAGCTGAGACTTCGCTCACGTCTCCTCCTCCAACCGTAGGATTAGCAGATTTTTGGAGAATGCCATACTGGGTTAGACCAAGGTCCATCAAGCCCAGAAACTGGGCAAACCACCACTTAATTCCCTATATGTTTCCTTACCATTCCCCTAGGTGTATCCTTGTCCTCAGCTGTTGTGCTGTCTGTCTTGACTAGACTGTAAGCTCCAATGAGCAGGAACGGTCTCTTACGTGTGTCTGTACAGCAATGCAAACTCCTTGTAGCACTACACAAATGATAAGTACAGTAATAGTAGTTCCAGTGATGATACTAATATCTTAGAGATCAAACATTACATAAAGTGTGTTACCCTTCAACATCCCATGAACAGGTACCATAATTTTTGGGAATAATTCCAAATCCTTCATACCACCCAAGAATAAGACTTCTTTCTGAGTCATCTTCCCCTTAGAGGAAGTAATTTTGTAAGAAAGGACTAGGTGAAAAGTCCAAAAAGGCTCCTATTTAAGCCTATTTAAAAAAACAAGACAGCTGTCTATGTGCCTTCGTAAGATAAGCACCTAGATCCAGCTCACATACACAAATTTACACCTGATCTGAAGGCGATGTAAATTTGGGCAAATATTCTATGCATGCACCTGCATATTTTACACGTAACTCCACCCCCATACTAAGGTATGCACAATCTTGTGGTGCAACCTACCTTTTACATGCAAAACAGTATTTCAAACAGCTTTCAGCTGCTTGGAGACTGAGCTTACTGGAGCTGGTGGGTGGTGCCAGTGGTATTTATACCAGAGGGTCATCAAACTGATGAAGAGCTCAGTCTCCATGCTGCTGGAAGGGAAGCACAACCCAGAGGAAAGGGACTGGACTGGAGGGACGCTAAGAAACAGTATTTCAAACAGTCATCATACCAATATTTGACTACTGTAATTCGATTTACCAGGGCCTACCAATTAGTTCCATACACTCCCTTCAAATGGCACAAAATACAGCCGCCTGAATCATCACTGGAAGTTCCATACAAAATCACATAACCCCCATACTCAACCAACTTCACTGGCTGCCTATACTCTCCCGGACTAAGTTCAAGACACTGCTCACAATCTTTAAAATCCTACATCATTCTACTGCAGATACGCTACAAGAACTGACACTAGCACACGTCCCAAGAGAATTAACAATAAAAGCATGATTGTCTTCCCAGCTGCATACCAGAAATCCAACCAAACCACTTTGAAAAGGGCATATTCTCTCTCTGCCCCAGCGTTATAGAACACCATGCTGGAAAATATCAGAACCACAACAGACATCAAGGACTTCCACAAAAAGAAAAAGATGCACCTTTACACTGAACATTTCGGACATATCACTTAAGCAATTACTTTCCTTGGATACAACATTTAAGCAAATACCATATCCTGAACTCCTGAGAATCCAGTCCGCTTTCCCATACCAGGCCAGGCCACCTCTAAGTCTAGTATTAATAACCCATCGTACTTGCCCCTCTTACTGTACATAAGTTCTACATTGTTCTTGTTTATCAAGCTAAAATAACTCTGGTTTACTGTAACAGTTTAACTTATCGTTATTTTACTAGTTTATTGTATGACCTGAAGTTTCAATGTAAACCGCTTGGATTAAAGGATAAGGCGGTATAAAAAAAACAGTTAAATAAATAGTAACATAGTATATGATGGCAGATAAAGACCAGTATGGTCCATCTAGTCTGCCCAGCAAAGTGGCAAGAGTAGGTGCACTTGCCACTCCGTGCAGGTCACCCCTCCCCATGTCTTTGTTTAAGAGTGTACACACCACTCCATGTAGGTCACCCCTATTTGTTCAGATATAAGAGATAGTTATGTTTATTTTTATTTTATCCTGTTGCTGTAAAGGATCCACTGTGTCTGTCCCATGCCATTTTGAATTCTGTCACTGTATTTACCCCCACCACTTCCATCGGGAGGGCATTCCAAGCATACACCACCCTTTCCGTGAAAAAGTATTTCCTGACATTGCCTTTCAGTTTACCCCCTTGCAGCTTAATGTTATTCCCTCTAGTTCTACAGCTTCCCCGTCTTTGGAAGAGGTTTGTTTGTTCATTAATACTCTTTAAGCATTTAAAGGTCTGAATCATATCTCCCCTATCCCTCCTCTCCTCCAGAGTGTACATATTGAGGTCTTCAAGTCTCTTCTCATACGTCTTCTGACGCAGGCTCCAAATCATTTTGATCGCCTTCCTCTGAACTGTTTACAGTCTTTTTACATCCTTTGTGAGATACGGTCTCCAAAACTGAACACGGTATTCCAAGTGAGGCTTCACCAGTGACTTATATAGTGGCATTAGTACCTCTTCCTTTCTGCTGGTAATTCCTCTCTGTATGCAACCCACCATCCTTCTGGCTTTTGCCACCACCTTGTCACACTGTTTCACCATCTTGAGATCCTCAGAAATAATCACTCCAAGGTCCTTCTCCTGGTCCGTGCACACCAACGTTTCATCCCCTATCACATGCAGTTCCCTTGGATTTCTGCATGACACTGCACTTCTTCACATTAAATCGTAACTGCCAAGCATTAGACCATTCTTCCAGCTTTTGTAGTTCTTTCCTCGTGTTATCCACTCCCTCAGGGGAGTCCACTCTGTTACAAATGCTCCCCACAATTATATAAAACAGGTTTTACACACAGATAGTGTTTTCTAAAATTATTAAAATCTCCTAGAGGTATCAACCACATGAACTTTACTGATGCCTCAGATACAAAAGGTACCAAAGCTTCAACTGCATCAGACCTGGAACCCAGAGCCAGATACCTCAGAAGAACAATGGATGGGCTGGTACAAGTATACTGGATACCCTAGGTAAACTTTCAGTATGATGACCCCCCCAACAAGATATGATAATCCAACTCAACAATCACAATCATCCCAAACCCACACCTCCCACAACAATTCTGTAAAAATGCATTATTGAATATCATATTAAACTTCACTTTGTAGGTATGTGTGTGCTGATGGCTCTTTGAATTTGTGTAACTGT
The DNA here is from genome assembly GCA_033557465.1 of Ichthyophis bannanicus. Classification (NCBI taxonomy): domain Eukaryota; kingdom Metazoa; phylum Chordata; class Amphibia; order Gymnophiona; family Ichthyophiidae; genus Ichthyophis; species Ichthyophis bannanicus. Next base: position 99,833,880 of record CM066032.1, on the reverse strand, counting down.
CAGGATCTATTGTTTTTCTTTGACTGCTGCTGCTCTTTGCTGCTCCCTCCCTCCCAAAAAAAGCTGCTGCTCTAGGCAACTGCTTGGTTTATCTAATGGTTGGGCCTGCGCTGCCAACGGAGGAGAAGCCATGTTCTTCACTACCAGGCATTCACAGCCTGTCGCACATAACACAGCCTCCACCTCGAGGCATGAAATATGGAAAATAATTCTACAGGACAGGACTGGGCCAAAGACATGATGTCCCCTCCTCCATCTAGGCAGGACCATATTTAAGAGTGTTGTAGCCTAAATGAACCTGCTCTTGTCTGATCTCAGAAGCCAAGCAGCATTGGGCCTAGCTAGTACTTGGATAGTGATCACTTGGAATACCAAGAGCTGTAATCCTGCTGTGCAGAAGAAAGCCTGGCAAACTACTTCAGGTCACACTTTGCTGAGAAAACACAGGAGCTGGGTCACCAGGAATCAGCATTGACTCAAGAGCACTCACTGCACTCTGGCCCCTAAGCTGTAAGGGACCGTATAAAATGCTACTGTACTTACATACATTTTTATTAATTGTTGTTAAAACATTAAAAAAAAGAACATAAAAGACGTAACAGGTGTTCTTTGTTTTTGTGATAATCGTGACAATAACAATTAAACGAATAATACACAAATTTAGGAAATATTTTTATTAATTGTTGTTAAAAAACCTAAGGTGACATTTTACTTACCAGTTAATGTTCTTTTCTTGAGTCCTGCTAGACCAGTCCAGACAACTATGTTGTGTTCTCCTACCAGCCGATTGGTGGAGACAAAGAACCAATGAAAAAGCCCAGGTTTCAGTGACATCACTCTAATGTCTCTATCCACCTCAGCCACCAGATGTCTCTTCAGCATTAGTCCCAAAACATATTGGAGAAATATGGCAAGCCTCACACAGCCTCAATCGTAGGCAACAATGAGTAATCAACAGTAGAGAACTATGTACAGGAAAGCATAAACATAAAGTTGTCAGAAGAAGATGAACCTGTAGAGCCAAGTACAAAACCATAGCGGACCCAAGGGCACCACAGCAGGAGAACAGAGCAAATGCAGTTTCAGAGGTAGGCCCTGGACTGGCCCAGCAGGACTCAAGGAAAGGACATCAACTGGTAAGTAAAATGTCACCTTCCAAATCGTCCTGCTAGACCAGTCCAGACAAGTGAAACATACCAAAGCTACAACTCCACTGGAAAGGACGAAGACACAGCAGCTTGCAAAATCTTTGAGCCAAAAACCATGTCTGCCCGCGCACTGACATCCCAAGTGGTAATGCTTGACAAACGTGGAAAGTGATGCAAACATTGACACCCAACAAATGTCTGAAGGGACTACCGAGCTCCACTCTGCCCACAAGAATGCTTGCGCTCTGATAGAATGGGCATGCAAACTCTCTGGAACCAGCCGGTTCGATAGCAGATATGCTGAGGCAACGGCCTCCTTAATCCAGTGCCCCAAAGTCGACTTAGCCTCTGTGTCATCCCTTGTGTGGGCCAGCAAATAGCATAAAGAGATGGCCAGACTTACAAAAACTAAGTACCGGAGAAACACCCTCCGGACATCCACAAGACGAGGATCCTTATCTTTCCCCCGACGCTTCTCCTAAGAGAAGGAAGGCAGGCAGACCACTTGGTTCACATGAAAGGGAGAAATCATCTTAGGCAAGAAGGAAGGCACAAGCCAAATGGAAATGGACTCTTTTCAAAAAGAGAGATATTGAAGGATCTCAGCAAGACAGAGCCTGCAGCTCAGAAATCTGTCTTGCAGAACAAATCGCAGTCAAGAAGACCATCTAGAGCAGGGGTCTCCAACCCTGTCCTGGAGGGTCGAAATCCTGGCAGGTTTTTGGGATAGCCCTAATGAATATGCATGAATATATATGCATTAGAGATATCCTGCCAACCTGACTGGTGTGTGGCCCTCCAGGACTGGTTTGAAGACCCCCGCCTTACACCTCTGTCATTTAAGATTGTGAGTGGGGAAGGTGCAGATGTCCTAGACATCAAAAAGGGAAGATAGAATTTGTCACATTCCTCCTCGCTTCTCACCACCACTAAAATGTTACCAGCCAACGGACCTCTGAAAAAGGCCAATGCTGCCAACTGAACCTTCAGGGAGCTAAGAGAAAAGGCCCTTCTTCAAACCATCCTGCAGAAAAGGCCAACACAAACAGCGCCTTGGCCATCTCAGGAGTCAGATGTGGTACATCATGCCAGCACTCAAGGCACCAGACCTGCACTTATGTCAGGTTGTTAGACCTCCTCCGGGCTCTAAGCAGAGTGAAAAAATACTGCCAGAGAGTAGCCCGTACACACTAACTGTCTCCTTACAGGAGTCAAGCTGTAAATGAGAAGGGAGTTGGGTCCTCCAGGACAAGCAGCCCCTGACACAACAGACCCTGAGACAGAGGCAATGAAGAGATGGTGCTTGCAGGAGCAGCATCAGATCCCCAAATCACACTCTCATTGGTCAATCCAGTGCTGACAGAATAATTCTTCTTGGATAGTACTCCATACGCCAAATCACATGCCCTACTAGGGGCCATGGAGGAAACACATACAGCAGATGTTGACTTGGTCAAAGGTTGAGCCAGGGCACCAACACCCTCAGACCCCATCTCCATGCAGTGACTGAAGAAGCAGCACACTTTGGTATTGGAGCAGGTCACCATCAGATCCCTCTTTGGACGACCACAGTAACACAGAAACAACAGAAATACCTCCTGACTCAACTCCCACTCTCCTGGAACCAGAGAGTGACAGCTGAGAAAATCCATTTCCACAAAAACTACCCTGGCAATGTTCAGAGCCGACAAACTAGGAGATTCTTCACCACTCAGCCAAACAGAAGATCCATCTCCAGGACTACACCAACACTCCTCGTGTTGCCTTGCTGATGGACATAAGCCACCACTGTGAAATTATCCGAGAACACTCGAACCGCACACCCCTTGACCAGTGGCTAGAAACATAAAGAGCCAACCTAATGGCCTTAGCCTCAAGGCAGTTAATGGACCACACTGCTTCCCCGCAGTTCCAACAGCCCTGGGCCATTTGGCCTTGGCAGTGGGCTCCCAGCCTGAGAGACTGCCATCCGTCAACAGAAGGGTCCATGAGCAATCATCCAGCAGTACACCTTTCCTTAGAAGACTGGGCTGCTGCCACCACTGCAGGCTGGCCATAACCATCATTTGGAGCAGGAGCCTGAGCTTGAACCGCTGAGAAATCAGGGATTACTGAGTCAGCAAGGACCGTTGCAGCAGCCGCAAAAGAGCACACATCCACAGCACCATCTTGATGTCACCGCCAAAATCTGAAGAGTTGAAGATATTCCTGGACTCTGGGAGCCTGCTGCGAACAGAACTGCCCTAGGCAAGTCAACAGCCTTTGACTTTTTTTGGGCAGGAAGACACTGCACCCTCGAGTATCGAAACATGCTCCCAGGAACTCCAGGGACTGGGAATACAACAACTTGTTCTTTCCCCAAGTGATCACCCAGCCAAGGCTTATCAGAAAGGACACCACTCAGGGAGCTACCCAAGACGCCTCTGAAAAAGAATGGGCTCAGATGAGCCAGGAGTCCAGTTATGGGTGCATACAAATCCCTTGGCACCATAGCATCGCTGCCACGACCACCATGACCTTGGAGAACGTCCTTGGGGCAGTGAGGGTCTGAATGGGAGGGCGGTGAACTGAAAGTGAGAGTCAAACATAGCAAAACATGAATCGGGGTATGAAAATACGCCTCGGCCAAATCCAGAAATGCCAGAAATTTCCCTTGGCACACTGCTTGAATCATAGATTGCAAAGTTTCCATCCAGAAGCACAGATGTGCAAGCACTCATTGACACACTTGAGATCCAAAATGGGCCAGAATGTTCCTTCAATGTCGGCACCACAAAACAGATGGAATATCTGCCCTTGCCCCAATCGTCAGGGGGAATGGGCACCACTGCTTTCAGGAGAGGCAATCTGTCAAAGGAGATCTGCAAAGTGGCCCTGATGTTCACAACTCCACAAGGGGAGAAGACGAAAGCAGCCAGGATTGGCTCTTGCATTCCAGGACATAGTCATATTGAATGGGAACTAGCACCCAGGAATCCTTGGTGACTCAGGCCTATTCCTGAAGGAAGAGGCAAAGACTTCCCCCAGCCAGAGGAACCAGGGAATGGACTCCCAAACTGTTATTGCACAGCCTGGGAGGGTCTTCCTCTGGATGGGACTGGGTCCCTGGGACCAAGCATTCCACGAGAGTACTGAGAATGAGCTCGAAGTCCATACACAGAGGGGAATAAAGGCTTTCTAGGCCGACAGAGATAGGAGTCCGACCAGCGCGCCCGCAAGAAGCGGGCAGAGGCTGATGGAAAGGGGTCTCCTGCCTGCATCACAGGTTCCTTGGACTTGTCCTCTGGAAAGCAGTAAAATGTCATTTCACCCAGGTCCTTCACCAGCTTCTCCAAATCGGACCCAAGAGAAGCATCCCTCTAAGGCCAGATAGACAACCGGGCTTTGGAAGTTGAGTCTGCTGCCCTGTGTCAGAGCCAAGCCAACGCCATGTCATGGTTGACAGGGCACATCCCGGGCTGCTAGATGTACCAGGCCGTACATGACATCAGAAAGGAAGGCTATAAAAGACTCCAAAAGATGGGTAGACTCATCCAGTGTTAGAGACTGAATCCACTGGAGCAGGGCTTAAGATGTCAGGCCTGCACATACCACAACTGAATAGCAACCACTGCAGCAAACTGGTTCTTCAATACAAATCCACTTTTCGATCCAGAGTATCCACAGGAATGGTGGTCCAACTGGTAATCACTGTAACCTGTGCATCCTCCTTGGAAATATCAAATCACACAACACACTCCTTTTCCTGGACAGCATACATCTTCTTTTACACCCTTAGCCCCATAGGATGGGAGTTAAGGGGAATCCCAATCTGATGGAACAGGCCCTTGAGCACCTCTGGGAACAGGAAAACAGTAGTGGATTTCCACACCCCTTGCAGAAGTGGGCGCATCTTTGGTTCCTGCTCCATGCCTGAAGCATCTGCCTAGCTCAAGGTGGATAAGACCCTGGAAATCAACATCTCCAGTTCCTCCTTCCGGAACAAGTAGATAACGTCAGCCTCCCCACAATCTTCTGAAGGTGCGAGTACTTCTTCATCCACATCAGAAATCTGAAACCAAGCCACAGTCCAAATCTCAAACAGGTCCCAGCTAACCCCCATCTCCAGGGGGCAGCCTTTGCCGGGAACTATTAGCCATAGGCAATTGAACAGGGATTCCACTCTCAGCCTGCCCCACATGAGATTGCACTTGGGGAACTCAGATGCCACAGGATCTGAATTTCCACGCCAGAATGACCAAGCCTGTTATAAAATGGAAAGGAATTCCAGGGAAGACACTCTGAACTCCAGAAGCTCTCCCCATGGAAATTAGTCCCCCTATATCAGGGGACATAGTCACCGTCAGTCCCCTAGAAGTCTGGGAGTGGCGCACAGCACAGTCACTGGAAACTCCATCCTTACCCACAGCGCCATCCCACCACCTCCTGCCCTTAGAGAGAAGAGGTGGACAGAGATTTAATAGAAGACACATGCAGTACTGCCATGAAAGGAGAAATGCTATTGATAGGTGATTTCAATAAGCCGGATGTTGAATGTCACATCCCTGCTGCGGTCTCATCTAGGAATAAGGAGATCCTAGATTCTCTACAGGGAGAACTATTCTGGCAAATGGTAACAGAACACACACACATGAAGAGGTCATACTGGATTTGGTGCTTACCAATGGGGAAAATGTTTCTGATGTCACAGTGGGAGATCATCTCGCATCCAGTGATCACCAGATGGTGTGGTTCAGTATTAGTACTAGGGCTGATAAACTCCATTTAAAAGCGAGAGTCTTAGACTTTAGAAAAACTAACTTTGCCAAGATGGGACAATACCTCAAGGAGTCGTTAACGGGATGGGAACAGCTGGGGGGAAGTAAAAAAACAGTGGACAAAACTCAAAGGGGATATTTTAAGGACAACAAACCTTTTTCTTAGAAAGGTAAATAAATGAAAAAGGAAAAGAATGCCACTATGGGGTATATTTACTAAACCGCGGAAATGTTACCCGCGTTAAGTTCCGCGGTAATGGTATGGATGCCCATATAAAGAAGTGGGAGGTGCATTGTTAAAGCAAGCTGTGTCAGGTAACACACGTTACAAGGCGCTAACGCACGGTTCAGTGCGCGATGGACCCATCGCGCGTGAACACCATAGCAGATGGGAAGCAGCAGCGCATCCGAAGGGGTTGCAATCTAAGGTGCGCTGACAGTAGAAGACGCGCTGAGGGATGTGCAGACATGGTGCCACATGAGAAAAGGAGCCGTAGGTGTAAGGCCATAGACCACAGGCAGTTGATAACGCAGTCTGGAATGGGGACATGAGCCGCAAGTAACACAGGCACACACACCATAAAATGGTGTGCAGTGAAACAGCATGCAGAGGAGTAAACAAATATAACGGAAAGGGCATCAGGGGTTGGTCGGAAGGGCCAGCTGTGTGGATGGTGTGTGTATAAGGGCAAAATGGGCAGGGGATCCAAAAAGGAATCAAACCGGTAGATTGAAGAGCCCAAACATAGCTCACTGACACCAATACCAAACCACTGAGCCACCTGCCCACCCAGATATCCCAAAGAAAGAGAGCATATGTAACAGCTAGCATGTGACGGATATGCTGCATGGAAGGGACACTGCAGTGTACAGTGAGGGGAGGGAATGGTGTGTGGAAAAGGGGCAAAGCCGGAGCCAATGTATGGTAAGGAGAGCAGAACAAACAAAAAGAAAGGAAAAGGAACCTGTTTGACCCAAACCCACAACCTATGTTGGCTCCACGCATGTCTGCAACCACTATCCCAAACAACCACAACAAGCACAATGCAAATATGTTCAACCAAGTGGCCATCGTGTCTGCTAGATTATCACGCAGTAGTGCATCCTACATGTTCTGCGTCCTACGTGCATTGCGGAGAACACGCGTAGCAGGCCGTTGTATGTGCATGATGTTACAGAGCTTTCTATATGCCTTACCAGATATGACTAGGCGCCTTAGCATATGTGGTCAGATTATGGCACGTAACAACACACGTCCCAAACAGACCACTCGCGCGCTATTGTGCACGCTGCAACATGCATACTTTACAATACTACGCACTACAGTAGACCACCTGTCCATTGCCCCTCCCCTGTGCCCCCACCAGTTCTAGGATTACAGCTGTACCCCAGCCCCCAACCATGGTCTGAACCTGTACCTGCTGCACCAGGCCAGGTGTCTCAGCCATGCACCAACTAACCGCGGGCACTCTGCTAGCCAGTCTATCTTGCATGTTCACAGTGGAACTGTGCGCACCTAGACCTGGGATGTATGGCACAGGCACCTTCCAGAAAAATGAGAACACACATATCACTTGAGACAGATACCATGTAACACTATGTGGGAACATAGCCGTGCCATGGTCACTGTTCGGTCAGTGTGAGAGTGTAATAACAGCATGACGTGATGTGGCCACCTTGTCCATGCAGGTGGTGGTTGGGCACCACAATGTCCCAGCCATTGCCCTATGCCTCTGCAGATGCATCCTGCCCAGTCTGCCCTGCCCGGGCCATACCCACAATACCTTGCTCTTCATTATGCACATTCGCAGGCCAAGGCTGGTAAAAGTGGGACATCGTGGGCCCAGAGAGGTGTAGGCAGCCACGAAATAATGGACAGACATACACACACACACCTACTGCAGCATTGTGCAAAAACAGGGGTGGTTGGCAACCCTGCCCACCACACTGGTCATGATCACAGCGCCGACATTGCCAAACTGTGCAGGAGGTAGTAATAGTGCTCTGGTGATAAATGCGGCTCTGTGCTGGGGCCAACGGCTTGACTCTTCATGGAGCTTTGGATAGTGGAGCCTGTGTGAGTGGGTGTTTGTACCCCTGTTGGCCGCTGCTTTGGGGATTGCACATGTTGCTGTTGTATCTGCATTGTGGGGAAAAATATAGGGATGTGCTCTGCAGGAGCCACAGCTGGGACCTGAACCTGTGACTCTCTGCTCAGGGACATGCTGGCTGTGTGTACTGCACCACACTGTTGCCACAGGTGCAAAGTAGTCCCTGGGGCTACCTTTACGTCTCCTCAGCCAGACCTTTTCTGTTGTACTGCACACCACGTACTGGTACAGGGCATTGCCTGGGTGCACTGCAGGCAGGTGCCACTGCCCCCTCCAGCACCAGCACACGCCCCCCTGCCATGCCGCCTGGGCATATGCTGTCGGTGCTGGTAGTGCACAGTCCCAGGCCATCCACTGTGTAGGTAGGCGGTCACCTAGGGAGCGGGGTCTGGGGTGGGGAGGCATACATGGACATCCTCACATTCCCCCCATCACCGCCTACCAATATTGTGTTCCTTCCACATGGGGAGGGATAGCTGGGGGGATGACAGGTCAGTGCCCTAGCAACTATTGGCTAGGGTGGACCAGGTAGTTGTAGGTGGATTGTATTTGGCCTTGGTCAGCTGCTGTCTTGCTGCTGTCCAGTTCCTATGTTCCTATGTACCACCTAGGCAACAGCCTAATCCGCACTGTGCCCCACCTGCCCCACTACATGTCCTGCCTGCAGCCCCCTATGCCCCATTTGCACCATCGCTATAGTGGCCGTTCATACTTGGGCACTACTGTATGCTGTTGCTGCATATGGAGCACTACTATCACTTTTCTTGGGCTCCCTGCATTGCTGACGCTGAAATGGTTTCACCCTCCTGCATATCTGCCGCTAACGACAGGTTTTCATTCCTGGTAATGTTCAGCCCTTCAGTACCCCGCATTAGTGTAGCAGGAGCCTCTCCCTGCCCATTGACCCCTTCTCTCCGCCCTCTGTGGGATTTACCGCGGACGGAGATGTTAACGCGTGTTAGGTATCCTTAACGCGCGATAACGTTACCTAATGCACGTTAACTTAGCTGCTGCTACGTTACCGCGGTTTAGTAAACATACCCCTATGATTTTCAAAAGACACAGCTCAAAAGGTGAAGAATAAAAGGGTGGCCTTCATAAAATACAAGAGATCATAGAGAGAAGAAGACAAGCATCAATATTTGGAAAAACTTAGAGAAGCTAAAACAGTAGTCAGGAAAGCAAAAATACAAAAAGAAAAAGAAATAGCCAATGCAATAAAATGACATTTTTCAGATATATTAGTGAGAGGAGGAAATGCGAAAATGGAACTGTCAGACTCAAGGGTGAAGGGGAAGAATATGTAGAAACTAATGAGGATAAAGTGGAATTGCTTAACAAATATTTTTATTCTGTGTTTACAGATGAAGGGCCAGGAGCGGGACCTCAGAAAACACCCACAAATAGGAACAGAAGTGAAGGGGATCTTCAGAAGACTTTGTGAGGAACTAGCTAAACTAAAAGTACACAAAGTGATGGGACCGGATGGGATACGTTGAAAATGTTGAAGGAACTTGGGGACATTCTACTGGCTCCACTGACTGTCTGACCTTTTCAATGCTTCTTTGGAGTTAGGAGTGGTCCTGGAGGACTGGAGAAAGGCACATGTGGTCCCTTTACACAAAAGCGGAAGTAAGGATGAAGTTGAGAAATACAGGCCAGCTGGTCTGATCTCTGTGATGAGTAAATTATTGGAAAAGCTGCTAAAACAAAGGATAGTGAGGTTTCTGGAGTCCAATGGATTGCAGGATCCGAGGCAGCATGAGTTTACCAAAGGCAGGTCTTGTCAGACAAATCTGATTGATTTCTTTGAATGGGTAACCAGGGAGTTGGACTGAGGGAGAGCCCTAGATGTGGTGTACTTGGTTTTAAGTAAAGTATTTTACATTGTTCCATACAGGGGAGTTATAAACAAACTAAGCACCCTGGGGATGGACGCTAAAGTGGCTGGATTAGAAAATGGTTGAGTGGGAGGCGACAAAGGATACAGGGAAATGGAGCTCACTCTGAGGAGAAGGATGTACCAGTAGCGTGCTTCAGGGATCTGTCCTTGGTCTGGTTCTTTTTAACATCTTTGTTAGTGATATTTCGGAAGGTTTTCCTCTTTGCAGATGATACCAAAATCTGCAATAGAGTAGACAAACAGGAAGGAGTAGACACCCTGAGGAGGGATCTAGCTAAGCTTGAAGAATGGTCAAGAATTTGGTAGCTGAGATTTAATGCTAAAAAATACAGTTATGCACTTGGGCTGCAAAAATCCAAGGGAGCAGTACAGTGTAGGGGCGAAATACTTCTGTCCATGAAAGAAGAGCAGAACCTGGGCGTGATTTGTTTCTGATGATCTTAAAGCGGCTAAATATGCAGAAAAGGCGACAGCAAAACACAGAAGAATGCTTGGGTGCATAGGGAGAGGAATGGCCAGCAGGAAAAAAGGAGACAATAGTGCATCTATATAAGTCTCTGGTGCAACCTCATTTGGAGTACTGTGTGCAATTCTGGAGACCACTCCTTCTAAAAGATATAAACGGGATGGAGTCAGTGCAGAGGGTTGCTATTAAAATGATTAGTAGTCTTCGTTATAAAGCATATGGCGACAGAATTAAAGATCTTAATATGTATATGTTAGAGGAAGGGCGGGATAGAGGAGATATGATAGAGACATTGAAATACCTCCATTGCAGAAATGCGCAAGAGGAGAGCCTCTTTCGATTGAAGGCAAGCTCTGCTATAAGGGGACATAGGATGAAGGTGAAAGGGGATAGACTCAAGAGTAATATGCGGAAATATTTCTTTCCAGAAAGAGTGGCAGATGCATGGAATAGTCTCCCAGTGGAGGTAGTAGAGATGAGGATAGTATCTGAATTCAGGAAAGCACGGGACAAACACAGGGGATCGCTACAGGAAAAAAGGGGACTATCTTAGTTGATATGGAAGGGTAGACTAGATAGGCCAGATTGTCTTTTTCTGCCATCATATTTATACATTTCTAAGGTGGACTATCAGCATCCTCCAGCATAGAGACTTCCGTTTAATGTTAAAAACATTTTTGTTTATGGATTACTATGGTTCTTCTCAGTGATGACATTCTATTGTTATAATTATTATAATTCTTTTTGTTTGTTAATGTCTTTCCCTTTTAATTTTCTATTTTTTTCCCTTATTACTATTTATTTTTATTGTAAACCACTTTGATTGAAGGATAAGGTAGTATATAAATATGGATGGATAAATAAATAAATAAAATAAAATATATAGAGAGGGTGGCAATCATTCCAGGGACAACTCAGGAGCTGCCATGCTAGAAGAGCAGAGTCCAGAGGCCACGGATGAGGCACCACGCTTGCCACAAGCCAAACAATGATTCCTGGAAGAAGACATAAGGATTTAAGGCAAGTATCACAACAGCATGTGCTCACGCCACAGCTTACTAAAGGTGAGTGTTAACTGCACTTTTATTGCAATGGCATTATAGGCGCTAGGGTAGGAATGCGAGTTGGAACCACTTGGGCAGAACGCGTGTACAAACCGCACAACCTCCAGGCGCACAATAGGAGAAAACACTACTAGCTTGTACAGAAAATGGCAGGAAATCCCCACACTGGACCAAAGGTCTACCCTGAATTGCATCCCACACAGACGAAATTGGGAGCTTCCAACAAGGACAATGATGAAGTCAAGCTTTAGTACTTAGCCCCTGAGAGCCCCTGGCAGAGGATCTGTGATGGGTTCAGCTCTACTCCTCTGATACTGTTACAATGGCTATGCATCACTGCGTTTAAGGTGGCTGGCAGGCAGATCCCTCTGAGAGCCCTCTGCAATCTTCAGGAGAGAGCAGGGTGGAACAGAGGAAGAAGGAGGGCGTGTTGAGGCTATGTGAGGTTGCTGCACTTTTCCAGATCCTTCTAAATCCTTCCAGTTTCTGACTGTTCAACATGCTCATGATAAGAGCGTGGAGCTGAACCAATTTTCACTCTCCCTATGGCTACTGAAAAGACCACAGTCTAGTGGAGCCTCCCACATCAAGCTCAAGTGAAAGTCTCTCTCAAAGTGGTCGTTCATGAGCGGTTAATCAATCTTTTCCCCTCAGATCTTCAGAATTTCTTCAGAGAGGAGAAAATCCATCCACCATCTGCTGTAGAGAAAGAAATTCTGGAGACCTCTGGTGGCTGAGGCGGATAGAGGCATGGGAGTCACGTCACTGAAACCTGGGCATTTCATTGGTGCTTTCTCCACCAATCTGCTGGTAGGGGAACACAACCCACTTGTTTGGACTGGTCTAGCAGGACGATATGGAAAAATGTATTGTTTGCTTTTGATATCATACTAATAAACAATGGTATTCGTGGACGAACTCTTCTCTGCAATTAAGCAGAAGGAGCTTCTCGTGGAGGGGGTCAGGCCACCATCTTCTTTATTAACTTAGTTGTGTCTGCAGCTGAAAGAAAACACGCTGTGCACAGCATCTTGATGATCTTCATTGGCGGACATGAAGGGTTAGGAGGTGTATGCGCTAGACAACTGCTGTGGCCGTGGGGCACGCTGTCCTTATTCACTGCTGATGCAGCGTTTCTATCTCTCGGAGGGACCTGAATCACTTAAGAACTTTTTCTGACGTGGTCTCAAAAATGCCCAATTTCGCAGCAAACTCGTGATCAAGGGTGATTTTGTGGGAGACCCTGAAAATCATGAAAAAAATAGCGCCATGGGATCATGAAAAAACCACAGGGTGTAAATAAGTCAATAATAATGACGACAATTTATCATTATGTTGTATTTGGATGTTCAAAATTTACAAACGCATGTCATTTCTTTTTAGTGAGGCCTCTTCTAATGTGAGGGCCTAAGCTGTATCATATCGTTTCTCCAACCTCTCATCGCTGTTTCCACGCTGCCCAATAGGAGGGTACTTCTGGGCAGGGGACGGCCATACACGTATGGGTTTGAATAATCAATATTTAAACCTCACAGGTAAATCTACCCATGACGTTTCCTCATCACAGTTACTTTCATTATCTACTCCTACATTTGACCCTACAAACATAAGATTTGCCATACTGGGTTAGACCAAAGATCCATCCAGCCCAATATCCTGTTCCCAACAGCGGCTAATCCAGGTCACAAGTATCTGTCAGGATCCCAAAATGTAGAGAGATTCCAAACTGCTTACCCCAGGGATAAGCAATGGCTTTCCCAAATCCACCTTCATAATGGTTTATGGACTTTTCCTCCAGGAATTTGTCCATTTTTTTAATCCAGTTACACAAACTGTATTTACCACATCCCCCAGCAATGGATTCCAGAGCTTAATTAATCATGGAGTGAAAAGAAATTTTCTCTAATTTATTTTAAATGCACTACTTTGTAAGTTCATGGCATGTCCCCTAGCCTTTGTACTTTTGGAAAGAGTAAACAATCAATTTGCGCCTGCCCTTTCCAATCCACTCGGGCCTTCATTTATTGATTTATTTCAGGGTGCTTGCTATACCGCACCTCAAAATGAAAAGTCATTGGTGCAGTTTGCTATAATAAAATGAGGCAGAAGAAAAAGAGGGACAACCAGCAGAGAAGAAAAAGGGAGGGATGGTTTATAATTTTCATATGACAGAGAGGGAAGAAAAGAAAGAAACAGACACCTCAATCATTTCTTCCCTCAGCTGACTCTTCTCCAGGCTGATGAGCCCTAACCTCTTTAGCCTTTCCTCACGGGTTGATCCTTCCATCTTTTGATCGCTCATCTTTGCATCTTTTCCAATGGCACTATATCTTTTTTGAGATGTGGAAACCAGAATTGCATACAATACTCAAGGTACGATCGCACCATGGATCCATACAGAGGCATTATGATGTCATCCTTTGTTCTATTCTCCATTCCTTTCCTTAGAATTCCTAGCATTTTGTTGGTTATTTTGCTGCCACTGCACCTGACCAGATCCTTCTCCTGGGTAGTGGCTCCTAATGCATCATGTACCTATAAGTTGGGTTATTCTCTCCTACATGCACCACATTGCACTTGTCCACATTACGTTTAGTCTGCCATTTGGATGTCCAGTCTCCCAATCTCACAAGATCCTCCTGCAGTTTCTCACACTCTACATGTGATTTAACAACTTTGAATAATTTGGTGTTATCTCCAAATCCAGATCATTTAGAAATATGTTAAAAAATACCGGTCCCAGTACAGATCCCTGTTGGTGACTGTTATTTTGCTGATATTTGGATAATTTTGAAGCACAAGCTATATATTGTTTTTCTAAATAAAGTAAAAAGGACCTTATAGTCATTAGCTTAGTCTGGGCTAAGGCCTAGGTATGTCTGAACAGGTCCAACAAATGTTTGTAGTTTGGACTAAAATCTCTGAGAATTATTAGAGCAACGCGTAGTTACTCACCTGTAACAGGTGTTCTCCGGGAACAGCAGGAATCAGTCCTCACATATGGGTGACCTCAGAGCCGAAAGAGCCTGCACAGAGCATTTCCCCAGCTTTCAAACAAAGCCTTTGGAAATGCTACCACGCATGCCTGGTCTTCCCGCCCAAGGGTGCCGTCTTGCTCAGTCGGATGACATAGCTAAGACGGCAGTCAAACAAAAATCAGAAGGGGAGGAGGGAGGCTTGTGAGGACTGAGTACTGCTCTTCCTGGAGAACACCTGTTACAGATGAGTAACTACGCTTTCTCCAGGAGCAAGCAGGAAGTCAGTTCTCACATATGGGACTTCCTTGTTCCAGGCTGTCGAGGATCGAACCACGACAGTACCAAGGGCGACTGGTCGGGTGGCCATGAGTTGCAGAGATGAGTCCCCACTGAGACTATGCAAGACCCTAGCGTCCAGCAACACTATCACTCAGGTAGCCTGAACACAGAGGGTTGGAGGGCAGGAGTTACCTACACTCCAAGAATATTACGCAGCACTGCCTGACCAAAGGCACTGTCCCTGCGGGATTCGCTTTCCAGGCAGTAGTGTGCTGCAAATGTGTGAATGGATGACCAAGTGGCGGCTCTGCAAATTTATGTCACCAGCACAGAACGGAGGTGGGCCATTAACATGGCCATCGCCCTCATGCGATGCACTGTTATCCGGTGTTCTAGGGAGAGGCCCGCCTGCTCACAGGAGAGGGCAATGCAGTCCACCACCCAAGAGGATAGGGTATGCTTGGTTACAGGGAGCCCCAGTCTGCTGGGGTCATAGGACACAAAAGGCTGAGGTGCTTTGCGGTGGCTCAGGGTCCGCTGCAGATAGAAGGACAGGGCCCACAGTATGAGCTCCTCCCTGCCGGCATGAGGCCATGGGTAGAAGGTGGCGAGTACCACCTCCTGATTGAGGTGAAACGGGGATACCACCTTTGGGAGGAACTTAGGGTGAGTACATAGAAACACAGAAACATGATGACAGAAAAAGACCACATGGCCTATCTAGTCTACCCTTCCATATCAACCACTACATTAGTCCCCTTTTTTTCTTTAGAGATCCTCTGTGTTTATCCTATGCTTCTTTGAATTCAGATACTGTCCTCATCTCTACCACCTCCACTGGGAGACTATTCCATGGATCCACCCCTCTGTCCTTAAAGAAACATTTCTGCATATCACTCCTGAATCTACCCCCTTTCACCCTCATCCCATGTACAGAGCACTACCGTGTTCTTGAAAAACCTGGTGTATGGGGGGGGGGGGGTCTGCTACCAGCGCTTGGAGCTTGCTGACTCTCCAAGCTGAAGTCAGGGCCACCAAGAAGGCCACCTTCCAGGATAGGTATCTGAGGTGGCAAGTGGCCAGTGGCTCAAACAGTAGCCTAGTCAGCTGGGAGAACACTACGTTGAGGTCCCTTTCTGCCGCCGGAGGGCGGGCGGGGGTTTGAAAGCAGAAGGCCCCGTATGAACCTGGAGACAAGGGGCTGGCTGGATAAAGGCTATCCTCCTACTGGGTGGTGGTGAGCAGCTATGGCGCACAGATGCACCCGGACTGAATTAGATTTCAGTCTTGTGCGTGACAGATGTACTAGGTACTGGAGTACCAGCTGGATGTGGCAGGGGAACGGGTTCTCCTTCCTATCTGCGCACCACAGGGTGAACCTGTGCCACTTAAAAGCGTAAGCCTTCCTAATGGAGGGTTTCCTGGAGGCTAGCAGGATCTCCTCAACCTCTTGTGGCAGGTTGAGCGGACCCAAGGTTACCCTCTCAGCAGCCAGGCTGTTAGAGTCAATGACCCCGCATTGGGATGCAGAAGGGAGCCCTCCTCCTGAGTCAGGAGGTCCGGGGCTCAACCCAAGGGTACTGGGTGTGTTACCGCCAGCGAGAGCAGTAGTGGGAATCAGAGTTGCCTGGGCCACCTGGGGGTGATCAGTATCACCGATGCCCTCTTGTTCTGAATTTTAAGCAGAGTCTTGATGACTAGGGGAGTTGGTGGGAATGCATACTGCAGTCCCTCAGACTATGAGATTAGGAACACGTCTGCCGCTACCCTCTGTGGGTGTGGCTGCCTGGAGCAGAAGCAAGCCAGCTGCGCATTGTCTGGAGAGGTGAAGAGGTTCATCTCGGGCTAGCCCCAAAGGCGGAAGAGTTTCTTTGCCACTACAGGGTCGAGACGCCACTCGTAAGGACTCTGCTGAGTCTGTTTGCCAGGTAGTTGTCCTGGCCCAGGAGGTAGACTGCTCGCAAAAGCATGCTGTTGCACACTGCAAAGCAGAGGAGGGCTACAGCCTCCTAGCAGAGGGAGTACGAACCCATGCCCCCCTGCATGTTTATATAGAACATTGCGACCTGGTTGCCCGTCTGGACCAGCACAGGTCTGTTCCACAAGAGAGAGCGGAATGCACATAGGGTGAGGGCTACCTCCCGGCGCTCCAAGAGGTTGATATGTAACAGAGACTCCTCCCTGGACCAGAAACCCTGAGTACGGTGAACTCCGTAAAGAGATCCCCAGCCCTGGAGAGAGGCATCTGTGGTCAGGGTACTCTGTGGTGGGGGCGCCTGGAAGGGTATTCCTGCCTGAAGGAGGCCCAGGTTCTGCCACCAGTTGAGGGATCTTGTCCTGGGTCTCAAGGCACAGCCAATGCTACCATTAGGAGAACTAGGTGGTTGCTTAGAGCATCAACCTTTAGACTTGCAGGGGTTCTCAACCCTGTCCTCGGGACCCACCTAGCCAGTCGGGTTTTCTGGATAACCACAATGAATATGTATGAGAGAGATTTGCATACATACACTGCCTCCATTATATGCAAATCTCTCCCATACATATTCATTGTGGTTATCCTGAAAACCTGACTGGCTAGGTGGGTCCCGAGGACAGGGTTCACAACCCCTGGGTTAAATCCAAGTTGGCTTTCTCCCATTAAAGTTTGACTATCTACATCAGGGGTGGCCAATTCCGGTCCTGGTGCACCATGATCGAGCCTGGTTTTCAGGATGTCCTTAATGAATATTCATGAGATACATTTGCATACAGTGGGGGGGCAGTTGATGCAAATATACCTCATGAATATTCATTAGGCCTTGAGCTGTTTTGATAAGGGTCATTGATAAACTAGGAGGTTGCCTAAAGTGGCAACAGCAGGGAATCCAAAGCTAAACAATGCATTTTGACAGCCGGGGGGGGGGGGGATAGCAGGGATGTTACTCAGTTTAATGCTTGCCCAGCGCATCACCTTGAAGCAACTCAAGAGCCGGTCCTGGGTGGAATAACAGGACGAACGTGTCATTTAGCTCACACTGTGACACGGAGCACAGCGCTGCTTTCAGAAGTCCAACTTGGCCAGGTTCATTCATTTTAAAATTAAAATAAGATCTTTGGAGGAAAGTGCCCTAGAAATTCCCTTCTAATGGCATTTAAATTATTTAAAGCCCACATTAGAAAATGATACATTTGGACAGGCGGCCTTTCTACTTATTTATTTATTTGACAGGTCTTTTCTACCGTTTTATCATTTCAGTCTAGGGAAGACTGGTCTGCAGCCTGGCGTGTGTTGGGCTTTTCCCATGAGCCCCTGCTGCTCCCTTGTTTCAAGGAGTGGGGAGGCTGCTTATTAGGAAACCAGGACTCCTTTTTTGCCAGCAGTGAAATTCCTAGCGTGATTGCAGACAATGCCACACAAAGGCTCCGCAGATCCTGCAGCCCCCGAGGGCTGGCCAGTACACTGGATTACTGTTTGACCTTTCACCGCCTGGGCTCGATCTGCGCCTGCATCCCTCGCTCTGCTCCCCCTCCATGGAATGATGGATGACCCCACCCTAGTCTCAGCAGTTGTCTGTTGCCCATGCAGCTCTCTAGACTCTACGGCCTTCTCCAAGCCTGTACTCGCCCTGGGTGCCGAAGCCGTAGCATCTGAGAGTTTAACCAGGGCACAGGAGTCTCCAGAAAAACCTGCAGCTCACCAGTACACTTTCTGACCTATTTCCAGCAGTGCACTGCAGGCCCTTGTCAAAACACCGGTCCCAGCATATCAGAAAAGCTCAGGCAACACAGCAAGGCTCAGTGGGTTCCAACCGACTGTCGGATAAGGTCTCTCTTGCTTCTCAACCTGAGAAATTCTGTAAATGGCACTCAACAATCTCTGGCATGGAGGAAAATGACAGTAGATAAAATTCATATGGCCTTCCCAGTCTGTCCAGCTACAATCCCTTCCGTCCCTCACAGATCCCCTGGATAGAAGCAGGAAGGGATAAGCACGTCAGGTGCACGTTTATTAACCCAAAATCCCTAATCCCATCTTGATCTGCAAAAAATGTATGGCTGATCTTCAGTGAGTCACTTTGCCTTCCTATGTCCTGGTATAACATTGTCCTTGGGGTATCTAGGCAAACCTCCACCCTTGTGTCTCCCTCGATTAACTTTCAGGCCCCTAGATCCGCACTCATGGAATTTTGATAATTTAACTCAATAGCCACCATGCTCTGAACATCACTCCTCCCAAAACAGTCCTATAAAAAGATATTTAATTGGCCATCATACTCAGCTTTGTGTGTGTGTTTATGTAAGTCATTTACATTTATTTATTTAACCGGTTTTGTAATACCATTTTTCTACAAGTCAAAACGCTGCACAATAAACCTGGTGCGTGGGGGGGGGGGGGGGGGTGTGACAGAGGAGGGCAGGTTACAGTAAAAATTATCAGAGCTGATCATCATTTACAAGGTAACGTCATGCATTATGGTGGAGGGGCGATGCGCGCTGGGTGGGTTCTCATGCTGTGGGTCCCCAGGCTGGACTGCGCCAAAATATTCGAGAAAGAGTTCTTTCTGAAAGCTTGGTGGGATTGAATGCGCCGTAAAGGCGGGGGAGGAGTTCCAGAAGGCTCTTTGGCACGCGTGTTGGGAGCTCTTGCATAGCTGAGATGGGAGGCTGAAGAGGACTTGTGTGCTGTTTCTGCGTGGTCTACTGCATAAAAAATCACCCATCCTCCTTGAAGGTCAAAGAATGTGGCAGGTGGCTATTTGTGTTTGTGTGCCTGTCAGGATCGATTGTTTTGCTTTGACTTCAGCTGCTTTTTGCTCTCCCCCCCCCAAAGAAGCTGCTTCCCTAGGCAACTGCCTAGTCTGCTTGTTGGTTGCCCCAGCCCTGCACTAATGATTGCATAGTGCTTCTCCGCTCAAGCTTGCTTGCCATCAGAGTGCCAGAAATGTGCTGCTAGCTCCTCCCCTGCCCGCAGAGGTGCCTGCGTATGTGGTCCTGTATTACGTGGCATGCTGAAAGGCCACTGGATGACACAGGCTTCCCAAATCAGAGACGGACCGGAAAGCTGCAGTTTCACAATGTCATAGAACTGACCCCACATTTCCTTGGAAAACCGGATGCAATCCTACTTTTATCTGATGTCATGCAACATAGAAGCCTGTTGTGGTTGTTAAGTGCTGTCGATTCGGTGTCGACTCCTGGTGACCCTCTGGATAGTTGTCCTAAACTGTGTTCAGTCTTCAGTCAGGCCTATGTGCTATTATAAAGCAGACTCCCAGATCCACTAGTACTACCTGACACTTGTATAGCCTACAAGGCGTACGCAGCGCTCTACATATGCATGTAAGAGACAGTCCCTGCTCAAAAGAGCTTACAATCTGTTCAAGACAAACACAAAAAAAGGACTACAGCAAAAATAAAGGGAAATGCTTATAACACACATGGGTGGCAAACAGCAGAACCAGTGGATCAGGATCCAAAAGCAGCCACAACAGAACACAAATGCGACACACACATTTACCTCTGCTGTCAAGGTTGCATAAATGTGTTCATGTACTCTACATGCACCTGCTTAAGTTATAAAATATGCACATATATCGCAACCCTGCCTCCACTCCACCCAAACTGCGACCCTGGGAAGGTCCCCTCCACAGGACTCACAGAATAATTGCTTGGGCCCGACACCTCTATATGCGCTGCTCAATGCTTCCATTACAACTGATAAGCGCGCCATTCTGTTAATGGGGCTTTGTTGCTATAATTATGCATGGAATGGGCTAATTTGCATACTGTGGTATTTGGCGCTACCAATCCAAAGTCTGGAATACTAAGATGAACGCCCTCCTGCCCCGAGAGGGACGGCCCTCTGTTCTATCAATTCAACTGCTCTATGCACTCCGCCCTGCTGAAAAGTTCATTCAGTCAAGGTGTATCGATGGGGCTCCACGTCATGGGTGCAGTAACAGCATGTCCTGCACTGTCACTTAATTTGCCAACAATAGAACATTTTTCTGGGCAAGTCTGAGAGTTGATCAGACAAATCTTGGCATCTCAAAATTCACCTGCCTCCTCTGTAGCATCCAAATCGAAACCACCATTGTAATTCTGGTTTTCTTAGGAAGAGAGGTGGGAATAAAATCAAAACAGTGATGCTACATGTGCACTGGGGAGAAAACAAGGACTGGATCATCCTGTTTGGCTGACCTGGGATGAGGTGGCGACCCTATTCTAAACAGGTGGTTCTCAACCTAGTCCTCGGACACACCTACGCAATGAGGTTTTCCGGATAGCTACAATGAATGTGCATGAGAGAGATCTTCATGCACTGCCTCCAACGTATGCAAATCTCTCTCATGCATATTCACTGTGGTTATCCGGAAAAAGTAACTGGCCAGCTGTATCCCAAGGGCTGGGTTGAAGACCCCTGCTCCTGACGTTAAACCAGCGCAAAGAGAAACATGTCTATGTCTCTTTAACTAGATTCATTGCACGGTGAAAACCAAGCTCCATCTAGTCTGGTTTTTCAGGCTATCTCCCTGATAACCAGAGCGGCTACAGAGTACTCCAGGGCCGGCTTGAGAAACACTTCTCCAGAGAAAGCAGTTCATTGAGGCTGGAATGGAGTCGGGTGTGTGAGAAGCTGAAAAAAACTCAGAGACTCTCCAGGAAGAAGAACTGGAAAAATGAGTGCCAATCTCAGAGCAAAGCTCTGGGCTCCTAGGAGGCCTTTGGAACCGCACTCGTAAGAGTTTCCAGTCAATGAGGGCAGCTGGACCCATGGGTAAAAGGTGATCATCTCAAACATGCACACGTACTCTAAGGATAACTTTCCCCCTGTTACATCGCATGCAGCTGCTAGGATAGAAAGGACCTAAAGGGAAGCATTTCTTTGGAGACTGAGTCAATAGATCTGTTCCTTGGGTAGGCTGGAGAGAAGCTGTGTGCTTTGAAGTCCCAGAGCCCTCTTCTAAGTATATATCTGATGTTGGAATAAGATATATCAATGATATTTCTATTGCAGTGTAGGCAGGGCCGGAGCTACCATTAGGTGAACTAGGCAGTCACCTGGAGCTCCGGCTCTCCAGGAACAGCCACTGCCACCGCAGTCACCCCTCTTCGGGGCCTGCAACAGTGCCAATAGCTCAGAAACCATGATGCAGCGCTTACCTAAATGCTTCGGTACTACATCACAGCTTCTGTCCTCTATTTTCTGTCGCTTCCACCCCCTCCACTGCAGACTTCCGGTCGTCAGAGGGAGGCAGAAAAGGCAGATAGTAGAAGACAGAAACCATGATGCAGTGCTGGAGGGTTTATATAAATGCTGCGGCGCAGTTTTTGAGCCCCGGACAGGGTCAGCCGTGAAGGAATAGAGGCAGGGGAGTAGCAGGGGCACCTCCAATCCTTGCACCAGCCCTGGGGAACAAACTGCAGTGACAAATATGGGGCCCCCAACAGGACACATTATTACAGGGGTCCCCGTCTGCTCTCAATAACCCAGCTGAGCTTTATTCCCAAGCAACAGGACTGGGTGCCATCAGCTCTGATCTCTGCACACCCCAGCAGAAATGATACTTTGCCTGGTTAACCCTCTCCCGTTTACATTTTTCCAGCAAATCATACACATACTAGACATGTGTATCAGTCCGTGTGCATGCCGTTCATTAAAGCGCCTTAAAATAAAAACATGCGTAAAATCAATTTAAAATGGATTAACCTATGAATTAACATGTGGACAGTCGATTTTTGCATGCTAAAATGTTCTAATGTTTATTAAAAAAATGTTAACACAAAAGTGTGAAACAAACTGAATAAAAATCAAAAGTCTGTGGGCCCGATTTTCGAAAGACGTTTACCCAGTGTACAGCCCAGTAAACTGTGTAAACGCCTTAAATCGGGATATTGAACAGCACGTACACGGTTAGTGCCTTTGAATATCCCCTTCTAACTCCCCAACACGCCCCAATACTATCTGCTTCGCATTGGGGCATAGCGATAACCAGGGAGCGATATTGCTGCTGCCCGGTTAGCTCCGGCGGCTTCCGGCGTGTGCGACAATCCCCGGATATTCACGGCACTGACTATCCAGGCTGGAAGTCAGCGGGGACTTTCGAGAATGAGCCTAGCTCAATACTGGGCCCTGTGTTTCTAGTACAGCTATCAAGTCCTTCACAGTCACTGCTTAAAGTTCTTCTCTTGGTTAATATCTGTGTCTAATCACTACCTACATTTACTAAATTCTGAAACTGGTTTCCAGACCAGTAATTCCTGTGCACTTCGCAAATTTTCTAACCTGCTAATTAACAGATACACACATCCCTGGCCTTTACACTTTCATCACATGGTGCAATTATATAGTATGCAAACATTTCTTGCTTCCACCCCAGGCTTTAACGGGGAATATACTTTATGGCTGAAAGCGAAGAAAGAGGGCGTGGTGTCGTCTCTGTAGTTTGCAGAGAGAGGCGCCGCCTATGGGCTTAATTCTAACTTAGGTTACCACCTGGCTCAGCTTTGGACTCCAGGGATGTGCAGTCATTTCAAAGGACATGGAAAACATCGACATTCGCTGCCTTGTTTCGTGTTGTTTCCCACCCGAAACACACTCAAAAAAATGACGTTTTGTTTTGCTTCTTTAGCACATACTAAATAGTGTTAGTGCATTCCAAATTGCAGAACCGCTGTATCCGGTGGCTCTTGTTAACCTCCACACCCTAGCCCTTGGCCTCCTTTGCAGACTATCTTCTCTCTTTGTATTTCCTATTTGTACTGGCTTCACTTTCCACCTTTCTAAACAAGCAGAACATGGTGCAAGTTCTCCCCCCCCCCCACTTCTCTATCTTCTTTGGCACCCCTTGGAAAAAGATCTCCTTGCACAAATACTCCGAATTCTTTTTCTTTGACGACAGCTTCCAAACCTGCGGAGCACTGCGCTATCCTACACCACTTCCAGTGACCCCTGCTAACCTCAGCAGCCAGACGGGACACTCAGCGCCTTTCATTCTGTATTTTGCTTTTTCTTCATTCTCTCTTTGGTAATGTGACGCTTGAAGCAGCGGAATAACAGGGGCTGCTCACAGAATCAACTTACACAGAAACACCAAAGCTGACGGCACACAAAGCCCAACCAGTCTTCCCAGTTTAACTGGGTTTTCGCTCTGTTGCATCCTCTTTGGTCTTATTCTTAAGTCTCCTTGATTTTTATTTTCCCTTAATTTATTTCTTATGCCTCTTTCAAAATTTATCATGGCAAGCATATATCTTTATTATACCCTCCTACCTAGTCATGCCATCTTTGTGTCTCTGTGTGACCCTGAGAAGGATCAAAGCAGCAGCCCCAAAACCACCTCAATCCATCTGATTTCAGATTCATACATGGAGCATCTAAAGACATGCTGACCGTCTCTAGTGGTGGAAGACAGAAATTACATATGAGGAAAGATGAGACTGTGCAGTTTACATTCTACTTCTCCTACTACCACTACCGAGCATTTGTATAGCGCTACAAGACATGCAGAGCACTGCACTGACACATGTAAAAGACGGCCCCTGCTCATCAGAGCTTACAATCTAGTCAAGACAGACATCACAGTAGATGAAGGTATGGGATACAGCTAGGGGGAATGGTAAGGAAACACAAGGAGATCAGGTGAGTCAAGATCCGAAAGCAGCAGCCTGGATTTGCAAAGGGTCAGAGAAGGCGCCTG
Source organism: Ichthyophis bannanicus (assembly GCA_033557465.1). NCBI lineage: Eukaryota > Metazoa > Chordata > Amphibia > Gymnophiona > Ichthyophiidae > Ichthyophis > Ichthyophis bannanicus. The sequence continues at coordinate 99,809,494 of CM066032.1, read as the reverse complement.
ATGTACAGACACAGGTAGTTTATTCCAGGCATAAGGAGCAGCAAGGTGAAAGGAGCGAAGTCTGGAGTTAGCAGTACAAGAGAAGGGCACAGATAGAAGCAATTTGCCAGAAGAGCGGAGTTCTCGAGGGGGGGGGTGGGGTGTAGGTGAATAAGAGAGGAAAGGCAGTGAGGAACTGCAGAGTGAAAGCACTTATAGGCAGCAGGAGAAGTTTGAACTGGATGCGAAAATGGATAGGGAGCCAATGGAGTGACTTGAGAAGAGGGGTAATATGAGCATGACGAGGCTGGCGGAAGATTAGCCGCACCGCAGAGTGTTGAATAGACTAAAGGGGAGAGAGATGATTCAGAGGGAGACTAGCAAGGAGAAGGTAACAATAGTCTAGACGGGAGGTGACTAAAGAGTGGATAAGTGTCTTAGTGGTATGTTCCAAAAGGAATGGGTGGGTTTTGTTGATGTTATAGAGAAAGAAACAGCAAGTTTTAGTTATCATTTGGATGAGTGTGGAGAAGGAGAGAGAAGTCAAAGACGACCCCAAGGATATGAGCTGAGGAAATAGGGAGGAGTAGAGAGTTATCCACAGAGACTGAAAAAAGAGGAAGGGGAGAGGAGGGTTTAGGAGGAAAAATAAGAAGCTCGGTTTTGGCCATGTTCAATTTTAAGCGGCAGTAAGACATCCAAGCAGCAATGTCAGAAAGTCAGGCAGAGATCCGGGTCTGGATTGCCGGAGAGATTTCAGGTATAGAGCGGTAGATCTGGGAGTCATCAGCATAAAGATGGTACTGAAAGCTAAGGGAGTGCACCAAGGGACTGGGTATAGAGAGAGAAAAGGAGTGGACCCAAGACAGATCCTTGGGGTACAGCAACTGAGAGCGGGATAGCAGTAGTGGAGGATCCACCAGAACAAACACTAAAGGAGCTACTACCTCATGAACAGACTCAGATGACATAGTGGAGGAAAGAGATGATGAGACAGTACAGGAGAGAGCCAAAGGGTCAATAGCAAGAAAGAACGATGGGTAAAGCTGCTGCTAAGGGACTACCTAAAGGCACTACCTAAAGGGACTGCACTTGTAAGTATTTATCTTCTGGACTATACTCTAACTCTTGGGGAAAAGAGGAATTCTTTGTGTTAAAGCTGATAAATCTGTGTATTTTAGAATTCAGTGTTTTTGATGAGTCAGTCAGGTCTTAGTACTATCAGAGAGTTTTTCATTTAAATCAAATCAGAGTATAGCTTAGAATACAAGTAGAATAAATAGTCTCTGAGTAGAAAGAAATAAACTAGTTTCTAGAGACCTTTACAAAAAGGCCTTCCAGTTAGGAGGCAAAAGATCTGTGATGTTGTCTTAAATAGGTGTTAAAGGCAAGTGACATATCAAAAAGACAATTTGAAAGGCCCTCTCTATCAAATCAAGGGCTGTGTGAATCACACAGGAAATTGATAAGACTTTACCTTAGAAGCACAGGTCAGGGCACTGTGTAGGAAGCCAGCTTTTATTAAGTCTTCTTTCCCTCCCACCCACCCCAGAGATAATCTTAGCTTTATAAGTTCTTAAATCTATTAAAGAGAAGGAGGTGCCCATATTCACTTTCAGGTACGGCTGGTTATGCTCATCAGGAATACAATAATTAAGGACCTGAGATTAATTATCTTGAGGTGAACAAAGTCCATCAAACATATTAGATATAATTTATTAGTATTAGCATCCTCAGGAAACCTAAGTAAGTAAACAACTTAAATACCTAAACAAAAACTTAAAACTAAGATACAGACAGCAGTACAGCAGCAAGATGGGGGCTTTCCAGTCTTTTGCATTGAGTGTCACATGTATGATTTTCTCCCATATGGTGAGGGGTCTTACGTGTGCACTAGGTGCAAGGAGCTCTTTGCTCTCAGGGAATGAGTCCAATCTCTGGAGGCTAGAGTAGCAGACTTGGAGGACATAAGGAAGACAGAGAGGTATATAAATGAACCTACAGGGACGTAATACTGAAGTCCTACTTCCAGTCTGGCAGTATCCCTGTTGCCATGGAGGAGAGAGGTCACGTGACAAGACAGTATACCCTGGTGTGACAAGAAATGATCCTGTAGCTGGGACCTGTCCTCCAGGTGATGTAAATACCTCTTTCACTGAGGAGGTTTCTCCAGGGCCATGTGCCCAAGAAGGAAGAGTTAGGACAACTGTTATAGTTGGTGATTCGATCATTAGGCATGTAAATGGCTGGTGGACGTGAGGATCATCTGGTAACATGCCTGCCTGGAGCGGAGGTAGCAGACCTAACGTGCCACTTAGATAAGGTTTTAGATAGCGCTGGGGAGGGGTCTGCTGTCTTGATACATGTTGATACCAATGACATAGCAAAGTGTGGTAGGGAGGTTCTCCAGAATTTCCCTACCAGGGGGAGGAATGGCCTAGTGGTCTAGTGGTTGGGGCAAGTTACCTCAGGCCAAAAGGACAGAGGTTCAAATCCCACTAGAGGACAGCAACCTTGGGCTGGAAGGACTGGGGTTTCTAGTCCCACAGGTGCTCCTTGTGGTCTTGGGCAAGTCACTTAATCCTCCATTGCCCATGTTCCCTGTAAGCATTAATGTATGTGTCTCATATCCCCTTGTGTTAAATGTATCCCCCAATTGTGTTGTGACCACTTTGATTGAAGGATAAGGTGGTATACAAAACTGTCTAAATAAATAAATGTAGGCTTTTAGGTAGGAAGGTGAAATCCAGAACTTCCAGAAATGTTTCCCATTCCACACGCAGGACCCAAAAGGCAGGCAGAGCTCCAGTGTCTCAAAGCTTGGATGTGACAATGGAGCAAGGCAGAGGGTACTGCATTTGTTAGGAACTGGGTAACATTCTGGAGAAAGGAGGGGCTTTACCGAAGGGATGGGCTCCACCTTAACTGGGATGGAAAAAGGAGATAGAGCAGCTTTTAAACTAGATAATAGGGGAAAGCAGACAGTTGCCCAAGAGCGCATGGTTCAGAATGATGTATCCTTGAAGGATACTAGCAAAAGATTGAATTTAGGGCATATCGACAGAGAGGTTCCAATAAAGACAAAAGTAACCTAAATGTCCTTAAGTACAGAGCAGACAGAACTTAAAGATTCCAAATTACCCCTGCCTACCGATAACCAGATTAATATGAATAAAATACAACCTGTATGCAAATGCTAGAAGTCTATAGAATAAGATGGGAGAGTTAGAACATATAGCACTAAACAAGAGGTTAGACATGATTAGTATCTCAGAGATCTGATGGAAGGAGGACAACCAGTGGGACATTGTGATACCTGGGTACAAATTATATCGTAATGATAGAGCTGATCAAATTGGTGGAGGGGTTGCGCTCTATGTTAGAGAGGGCATTGAGTCACACAGGATTAAAGTTTTGCAGGAAACAAAGAACACTGTAAAATGTATTTATTTATTTATTTAACAACTTTTATATACCGCGCTATTTGTTATCAGTGCGGTTTACATATAAAAAAGGTTGCACAGTCAGAAGACTGTTCTGTGCTTACATTGCAACAGGAGATTAAACTTGGAGCAATAGGGAAACTATATACATATGTACATCAAAACATAATTAGATTAGGTTGGTATTTTCAAGAAGAGCTAAGGCAAGCTCAAAAATACTCAAAAATCTCTATGGATTGAAATTCCATGTAAAAAGAGGAAGGCGATGGCAGTGGGGGTGTACTACCAATCGCCTAGCCAGAATAAACAAATGGATGACGAAATCCTCAAAGAAATCAGGAAGCTAACAAAAGTTACAACACGGTAATAATAACGGGTGATTTCAATTACCCCAGTATTGACTGGGTCGGTGTCATGGCAGGACATGCTAGGAAGATAAAGTTCCTAGATACAATAAATGACTGCTTCTTGGAGTGCCTGGTTCATGAACCGACAAGAAGGAAAGCCATTTGAGACATAGTCCTTCGTGGAAAACGAGATCTGGTACAAGAGATAAGAGTGTTGGGGCCACTTGGCAATAGTGATCATAGCATGATTGCATTTGATTGAATAAAAGGAGGAAGGACGACAAGGAAATCTACAGTTCTACCTTTTAACTTTTGAAAGGGAGACTATGATAAAATGATGAAAATTGTTAAGAAAAAAATTAAAAGGAGCAGCTGCAAAGGTTAAAGACTTACATCAAGCTTGGGTGGTGTTTAAAAATACTATCTTGAAAGCCCAGACCAACTGTATTCTACACTTTAAGAAAGGTGGAAGGAAATCCAAAAAACCTGCCAGCATGATTCACAGGTGAGGTAAGAGAGGCTGTTGTAGTCAAAAAAGCATTTAAGAAGATGGATAAAGGAGCCAAATGATGAAAACTGGAAACAACATAAGGACTGGTAAGTTAGATGCAAGACATTGATAAGACTGGCAAAGAGGGAATTTGAAAAAAAGCTTGCTGTGGAAGCAAAAGGGCATAATAAAAACTTTTTCAAGTACATTCGTAGCAAAAAAACAGTGAATGAGTCATTTGGACCATTAGATGATAGAGGGGAAAAAGGGGTACCAAGAGGAGACAAGACCATGGCGAAGAGACTGAATGAATTCTTTGCTTTGTTTTTTACTGAAGAATATGTAGGGAAGTTACCCATGACTGAAATGGTATTTAAAGGTGATGCATCGGAAGAATGGAAAAATATCAATAAACCAGAAAGATGTATTACAACTATTTGCTAAGCTAAAGAGTAGCAAATCACCTGGACCAGATGGCATACATCCGAGGGTGTTGAAGGAATTGAAATATGAGATTGCAGATCTACTATCAGTAATATGTGAACTATCATTAAAATCAGCTGTAATACCTGAAGATTAGCGAATGGCCAATGTAACGCCAATTTTTAAAAAGAGTTCCAGGAGTGATCTGAGAAACTACAGACCGGTGAGCCTGATGCCAATACCAGGCAAAATGGTAGAAATGGTTATAAAGAACAACATTACTGAACATGTAGATAGTCATGGTTTAATGGGAGAAAGTCAACATGGCTTTAGCCAAGGAAGGTCTTGTCTTACTATTCTGTTATAATTTTTTGAAAGTGTGAATAACAGGTAGACAAAGGTGAGCTGGTCGATATAGTGTATCTGGATTTTCTATCTGGATTTTCAGAAAACCTTTGAGAAGTTCCCTCAAGAGAGACTCTTGGTGAAATTAAAAACTCATGGGATAGGAGGCGGTGTACTATTGTGGATCAGGAACTAGTTAAAAGATAGAAAGCAGAGAGTAGGGCTAAATGGCCAATTTTTCCAATGGAGAAAAATTAATAGGGGACTACCCCAGGGATCTGTGCTGGGTCCATGCTTTTTAACATATTTGTAAATTACCTGGAAATGTGAATAATGAGTGAGGTAATCAATTTTGCAGATGACACAAAATCATTCAAAGTTGTTAAAACGCAAGAGGATTGTGAAAACTTGCAAGAGGACCTTGATAAATTGAAAGACTGGATGTCCAAATGGCAGATGAAATTTGATGTGGACAAGCGCAAAGTTATGCACCTAGGAAAGAACAACCCAAACTAGGGTTACACGATGTAAGGTTCCACATTAGGAACCACCACCCAGGAAAAGGATTTAGGTGTCATCGTGGTTAACATGTTGAAACCTTCCGCCCAGTGTGCAGTGGCGGCCAAGAAAGCAAATAGAATGCTAGGTATCATAAGGAAAGGAATGGAAAATAAAACAAAGGATATTATAATGTCTCTGTATCGTTCCATGGTGCGACCGCATCTTGAATATTGTGTGCAATTCTGGTCGCCGTATCTTAAAAAGGATATTGCAGAATTAGAAAAGGTACAGAGAAGAGCCACCAAAATGATAAAAGGGAGGAAGGATATCCCTATGAGAAGAGACTTAAAAGGTTAAAGCTTTTCAACCTGGAAAAGAGATGGCTGAGGGGAGATATGATAGAGGTCTATAAATTAATGAATGGAGTGGAACGGGTAAACGTAGATCGATTGTTTACGCCATCAAAAAGTAGAAAGACTAGGGGACATGCAATAAAGCTACAGTGTAAGCCGTTTAAGACTAATATATTTTCACTCAATGAGTAATCAAACTCTGGAATTTGTTACCAGAGGATGTAGTAAAAGCTGTTAGTGTAGCTGGGTTTAAAAAACGTTTGTTCAAGTTCCTGGAGGAAAGGTCCATAAACCATTATTAAAGAGGATCCGGGATATCCACTGTTCTCCCCAGACAAGCATTGTGAAACCTGTGTGTCTTTTTGGGAAACTGCCAGGAACTACTGAGCTGGATTGGCCACTGTTGGAAACAGGATAATAGGCTTCATAGACCTTGGTTTATCCAGTATGACATTTCTCATGTTCTATATGCTGCTGGTTCCAATCCCATCGACGGTACTTGAAGGGCCACAGAATTACTTAAATCCACAGTCTGACTGTCAGTAACCTGTGCAACTCTATAGTGGCCCTTTTAAACCAAGCGCTCCTGTAGATGGCACACTGACAGAGCTGATCCATTTGTGTTTCCTGTCTTCGAAGCATTCTGAACATATGATAGTATTCCTCTTTCATGTTCTGGTATTACTCACGCTGGAGCATCCACGGCTTACAAAACCAGAAAGTGGCATCCATGTTGGCACTGCCATACCAGCAAGGTCACTGTGGTACCCACACGGGTAGGGCACAGCATGACCTCTTGAGAGAGGGCGGCTGGGAAACCAACATAGATTTCACAGAAATCTAGTACCAGCTAGAGTGCCGTGCACACGATCTCCAGTTTCTCTCAACACTTCAACACAGAGTGAAAGCAAGGTGCGGTTCCCTACTGGTTGCAGAGTCAAGAGAGCTCTGCCAGAGATTCTCTCTGTACCTCAGCTCTAACTGGATAACCAAAACATCGTTCCTTCTCCCCTTTAGAAACTGTCATCAAAAATTAAAATGTGGCTTTCCACTCGAGGTCGCTGCACGTGTACTTCTGATATACTAAGCTGTGAGGTGTGATAAGATGAGATCCTTATTATTCAAGAACCAGGCAGGTTTGTTACAAGCGAGTCATCTGCTGCTGATTAATGCCAAATCCAGTTTGCCTTTAATCGTGCAGAGCAACACGGGATTCAGCTGGCAAAAGGAGAATGGCTGGCATGTAGAATCACCTCTGTGGGGAAAGCAGCTCTTATATGGCACTTCAGTCAAAAAAAAGCCTCTAAAATTGTCTGCCTTCCTTCTAATGCCAAAACTTATCTGCTTATTTTAGTAGAAAGGAATTCCCCACTGCAATGTATTACTCAGATCAAAAGCAGTTAGTGACTGTAGCCACTTTATTTAACAGCTGAGATGTGGGTCCGACGGCCCAAGCAGGTTACAGCAGAGTACCACAAGGCGGTCTCAGACTGACATGCTTACTCGAAGCAGCTGAGAAGCTCTTGATCTACTCAGGATCCCTCGTTTACCGTGTTCTACAACATATACTCAGACTCCAGTCATCTCCCTCCACTACCCTTTACCACTGTCCTCTGTATCTCTCCCGCCAGAGACCACCTACTCCAGCCCTCTGGAGAACACATGTGCCAGGGAAACTTTAGGCTGGCCTTGGACATTCTTCGTAACGCAGTTTAACCCCCCTCTCTCTATTCTCATTTCAGCTGGAACATGCAGAATTACCAGTCTCTCTCCAGAAACCGAGGTCACTCTGGAACAAAATACTCCCGAAGACAGATGACACTGGATATATCTACGCACAACAGTTACTGGGCAATTCCGATACACAAACATCCCATGTACATTTCCACACTGAAACTATTTTCTAGGAAAACCCCTTTCCCAGGCTGCGCAGTTCCCATCCCTGAAAAGCAGCCCCTCCTTCCGTTCCCAGACCCCAAATTAAGGAAAACAAGAAAAGTTGCAGATAAAAAGCAAAGTGCAGCGAAGGCAAGTCCTCAATCTCAAACTGTGGCAACATTCGCCATGAGGTCTCCGTGCTGCGATTCTACAAAGGAAACATTCACAGACTGTCACGGGGAGTGGGGAGCGCATCTCAGCCATTTCACAATTTCATTTCATTCTTTATATTTAGAGACTGCTTATTGTTTCTAGGCCAATGGCTCTCAAACTGTGGTCCGTGGACCTTAGGGATGGGTGAGACCATCAGAGGAGGTCCACAGAGGGAACTAGCCTGGGAAGGGAGATAGAAAGAGAGAGGTAGGGACTGGCTGGAGAGGTAGCAAGATACCAGTGGAGAACGGAAGTGAAAGAGATACAGGCTTGGCACTGAGGGGAGGGGGTCTGAGGAGAGTGGTGGGAATGACGTGTATATATGTAATATATCATGTCAAAACAAACATAAAACAACACATTTAAAACAATAAGACAGTCAAATCAAACGTCAGATTAATAACCATTAAGAAAATGCAGTATCACTAGATGCACGTTCCATTTTTTCTGAAACGTTAAATGAAGAGGGTAAAGTGTTCCAAAGCCGAGGGGCTAGCTCAGGTTGTTAACTTCTGAATAAGACAGGTGGAAAGCAATGCTCAAGGCTCTAGAAGGAAGATATGGCTCCGCTAAAGAAAGCAACTCGGTTTTCAGTAGATTATAAACTATTCTAGAGATGATACACAAACGCGCACATTGCGTCCTACATTTAATGGACAACCAATGCAAAATAATAAAAGCAGGTGTTAAACGCCGGCGCCTTCTTAGTCCAACAATTTGCTAGCAGCAGCAATCTGCGACATTTGTACAGACTTCACATAGGAATCAGGAAGACCCAAATACGTAATGTTAGAATATCTAAATGGGGCAACACTCACAACTGAACAATTTTCAGAAAACTGAATCCCTCTAAAGAGGCACAAAATCTATGAATGACATGTAGTGTCAGGCTCGAGTCCACAGGGGCCAGGGTCTGGAAGGAACCACAGTCCTTACCACAGAGCTGCAGGGCTGTTATTGCGATGGGGAGCCGAAAGGACCTGGTAGCTGTAGATGAAATTTTGTGGTACCGTGGGCATTATGAGGGGTCGATGTCAACTGAGATGGAAGCCCTAAAAAGCAGAAGATGGCTTAATGGTCAAACTAAAATGAAGCCTCTGAGTCTTCTCTATCAGCCTCTTCAAGATGATGAGAGTTTAAAGAGAGGCCTGGTTTCACCCCATGGCATCTATGAACTTGGGGCTTTGAGAACATCAGAACATAAGAATTACCAGACTGAGCCAGAACAAAGGTCCATCGTGTCCTTTTTCCAACAGGGGCCAATCCAGAGCACAAATACCTGGTAGAATCGCAGAAGGTAGACAGCTTGCATCCCAGGGATAATCAATGACTTTCCCCAGGCCTACCATAATAATGGCATATGGACTTTTCCTCCAGGAATTTATCTAAACCCCTGTTGTAAACCCAGCTACGCTAACTGCTCTTACGACATCCTCTGAAAATGAGTTCCAGAGCTTAACTATGCATAGACTGAAAAAATATTTTCTCTGAGGAAGATCTTCTGTTAAGCTGTCTGTGCTGTATACATGCTTTACATAGATCAGAGTGTCGTTTGCATGGGGCTCTGAGGAAGATCTGCTCTTCAGTCGTCTGTGCTGTATACATGCTTTACATGCATCACCTGTATGGGGCTCTGAGGAAGATCTGCTGTTCAGTTGTCTGTGCTGTATTCATGCTTTACATAGACCAGAGTATTGTTTGTATGGGGCTCTGATAAAGCTCCACTCTTCAGGCTTTACGTGCGTCACTGTGTCGTCTGCATCGGACTCTGAGGAAGATCTGCTCTTCAGCTGTCTGTGCAGTATACATGCTTTACATGCATCACAGTGTCGTCTGCATGGGACTCTGAGGAAGATCCGCTCTTCAGCCATCTGTGCTGTATACATGCTTTACATGCATCACAGTGTCGTCTGCATGGGACTCTGAGGAAGATACGCTCTTCAGCCGTCTGTGCTGTATACATGCTTTACATGCATCACTGTGGCATCTGTATGGGGCTCTGAGGAAGATCTCCTCTTCAGTCGTCTGTGCTGTATACATGCTTTACATGCATCACAGTGTTATCTGCATGGTACTCTGAGGAAGATCTGCTCTTCAGTCGTCTGTGTTGTATATATTCTTTACATGCATCACAGTGTCATCTGCATGGGGTTCTGAGGAAGATCTGCTGTTCAGCCATCTGTGCTGTATTCATGCTTTACATGCATCACTATGTCGTCTGCATGGGGCTCTGAGGAAGATCTGCTGTTCAGCCATCTGTGCTGTATTCATGCTTTACATAGATCAGAGTGTCGTTTGCATGGGGCTCTGATAAAGCTCCACTCTTCAGTCGTCTGTGCTGTATACATGCTTTACATGCATCACTGTGGCGTCTGTATGGGGCTCTGAGGAAGATCTCCTCTTCAGTCATCTGTGTTATATACATGCTTTACATGCATCACAGTGTCATCTGCATGGGACTCTGAGGAAGATCTGCTCTTCAGTCATCTGTGCTGTATACATGCTTTACATGCATCACTGTGGTGTCTGTATGGGGCTCTGTGGAAGATCTGCTCTTCAGCCGTCTGTGCTGTATACATGCTTTACATGCATCACAGTGTCATCTGCATGGGACTCTGAGGAAGATCTGCTCTTCAGTCGTCTGTGATGTATACATGCTTTACATGCATCACTGTGGCATCTGTATGGGGCTCTGAGGAAGATCTCCTCTTCAGTCATCTGTGCTGTATACATGCTTTACATGCATCACAGTGTCATCTGCATGGGACTCTGAGGAAGATCTGCTCTTCAGTCATCTGTGCTGTATACATGCTTTACATGCATCACTGTGGTGTCTGTATGGGGCTCTGTGGAAGATCTGCTCTTCAGCCATCTGTGCTGTATACATGCTTTACATAGACCAGAGTATTGTTTGTATGGGGCTCTGATAAAGCTCCACTCTTCAGGCTTTACGTGCGTCACTGTGGCGTCTGTATGGGGCTCTGAGGAAGATCTGCTCTTCAGCCGTCTGTGCTGTATACATGCTTTACATGCATCACAGTGTCATCTGCATGGGACTCTGAGGAAGATCTGCTCTTCAGTCATCTGTGCTGTATACATGCTTTACATGCATCACTGTGGTGTCTGTATGGGGCTCTGTGGAAGATCTGCTCTTCAGCTATCTGTGCTGTATACATGCTTTACATGCATCACTGTGGTGTCTGTATGGGGCTCTATGGAAGATCTGCTCTTCAGCCATCTGTGCTGTATACATGCTTTACATGCATCACTGTGGTGTCTGTATGGGGCTCTGTGGAAGATCTGCTCTTCAGCCATCTGTGCTGTATACATGCTTTACATGCATCACTGTGGTGTCTGTATGGGGCTCTGTGGAAGATCTGCTCTTCAGTCATCTGTGCTGTATACATGCTTTACATGCATCACTGTGATGTCTGTATGGGGCTCTGTGGAAGATCTGCTCTTCAGCCGTCTGTGCTGTATACATGCTTTACATGCATCACTGTGTCGTCTGCATGGGGCTCTGAGGAAGATCTGCTCTTCAGCTGTCCGTGCTGAATGCATGCTTTGTGGGCGAGCATGTGAGGCCTGCTTGGGGTTCTGATGAAGATCTGCTCAGCTCTGCATCTCCTGTTTACTTAGATTTATAAGGGCGGAAGCAAATAAATGGAAGGAGCTGGAAGAATTGTAAACACGTCACTTCAGATCTGAAGTCTTTAAATTCTTCTTTTGTAGGCAACCCCCCATCCCCTTTTATGGAGTTTCTTTCTACAGAGGCGCCAACATCTGCAGAATGCTGTTTCCAATTTTATTTTTCCCTGGCTACTTTTTATGGTTCATATATGCCTCCCGTCTTTTTTTCTTTGTGGGCTGGAGAAAGTAGAGGGTGAAAGTTTTCATTCACTGGATGCCGCTACACAGTGAAATGACAGTTTTCCTGATAGATGTCTCTGAATGACACTTGGACCACTAAAGCTGGAAAAGGGAAACGAATGGAGCAGTTCTTGAAGGTCAAAGTGCCTGCCAATAGCTTCCCTGCATTCACATGTTAGGCTGCTTCAAGGGAGACGGGATGGGGGGGTGAGGGTGAGGGACACAGGGGAGGGGGGGGGGCGAGGAAACCGACTCTGTGATTTCTGCTTTATGGCTCAATATACAGTAAAGTCCTCAGAGAGGAATCAAATAGTTGAACTTTCGATCATGGCTCTTTCTTGGATGGGTTGGTTGAATTTTGCTTTCAGACAACTTAAATGGCATTTTAGAAAGGACGTCCGGGTCAAATCCAGGACATCAAGGGCCAAATGTACAGAAAAATGCCAGGGACGTCTATGTTTCCGGACGATTTTAGTAACATAGACATTTCTGATGTGACCTCCATATCTGCGACTGTCAAAAAGATGTCCCCCTTAGGTAAGCATGGGACGGGGATGTCCATCTCATGCAAGCTAGGATAAGGGACGTCCAGCAGTGTAGTAAAACGAAAACATTAGCCCCTATGCCCTGTCAGTGTTTGCTGCCATATTGTAAAGTAAAGGGGGTATTAGTGCGACTCCTTCTCCACACCCTCCAGACATTTGCCTGACAAAACAATCACTTTTCAAATGCCTGTTCATGCCTGAAGCAGTATAACCTTAGACACGACTCCGGACTCCTCTTTGTTTATAAACTACATGAACATGCGGTTCACCGCCATTGCCTCAACTTTCCCTCTTCTCAAGGCTTTTGTCCTTTACATTCTACCAAAACAGCTTTTGCCAAAGTCTCCAGTGATCTGTTCCTCATTCTTCTTGACCCTTCTGCTGCTTTTGACACTGTTGACCACAACCTTCTCCTCGATACCCTGTCCTCGCTTGGATTTAAGGACTCTGTGCTATCCTGGTTCTCCTCTTATTTCTCCCATCGCTCTTTCAGTGTTTGTTCTGATGGCTCCTCCTCTACTGCTATCCCGCTCCCAGTTGGTGTACCCCAAAGATCTGTCTTGGGTCCGCTCCTTTTCTGTCTCTATACCCAGTCCCTTGGTGCGCTCATCTCTTCCCATGACTTTCAGTACCATCTTTATGCTGATGACTCCCAGATCTACCTCTCTACACCTGAAATCTCTCCGGCAATCCAGGCCCGGATCTCTGCCTGCCTTTCTGACATTGATGCTTGGATGTCACAGCGCTACTTGAAATTGAACATGGCCAAAACTGAGCTTGTTATTTTTCCCCCTAAACTCCCCTCTCCCCTTCCTCCTTTCTCAGTCTCTGTGGATAACTCTCTACTCCTCCCTGTGTCCTCAGCTCGCAACCGTGGGGTCATCTTTGACTCCTCTCTCTCCTTCTCCACACACATCCATCTGATAGCTAAGACCTGCCATTTCTTTCTCTGCAACATCAACAAGATTTGCCCCTTCCTTTCTGAACACACTATTAAGACACTAATCCACTCCTCAGTGACCTCCCGTCTAGACTATTGTAACATTCTCCTTGCTGGTCTCCCTTTGAATCATCTCTCTCCCCTTCAATCTGTTCAATACTCTGCGGTTCGGCTAATCTTCCGCCAGCCTCGTCATGCTCATATTACCCCTCTTCTCGGGTCACTTCATTGGCTCCCTATCCATTTCCGCAACCAGTTCAAATTTTTCCTGCTGACCTATAAGTACATTCACTCTGCAGCTCCTCACTAACTTTCCTCTCTTATCTCTCCCTACACCCCTCCTCGGGAACTCCGCTCTTCTGGCAAATTGCTTCTATCTGTGCCCTTCTCTTCTATTGCTAACTCCGGACTTCACTCCTTTCACCTTGCTGCTCCTTATGCCTGGAATAAACTACCTGTGTCTGTACATCAGGTGCCTTCTCTGACCCTTTGCAAATCCAGGCTGAAAACTCACCTCTTCGCTGCCGCTTTCGGACTTTGACTCACCTTATCTCCTCTGTGTTTCCTCACCATTCCCCTTAGATGCATCCCATATCTTCACCTACTGTGATGTCTGTCTTGACTAGATTATAAGCTCTTTTACATGTGTCTGTGCAGCGCTGCATTCGTCTTGTAGCGCTATACAAATGTGCAGTAGTGGCAGGGCGTCCAGGATATTTCTGAGGTCAGGCAAGGTCGTCTCCGCCATAACCCCTTTCAGACTTGGACGTCCACAGACCTGGCTTCCAAAATGGCTCTGGAGTCACCTCCGTGCTTTGGATGCCTCTGTGCCCATTTCCAGACATCCAGAACACAAACAGGGTTTCCAAAATAGCCCCCTTAGAGTGCTGGCATGCAAGTGCACATTGCCAGCTTTTCCGGCTGTTATGAAGGAAGGAGAATGTTCCTTCTCTCTTCACCCTCTTGGCAAACTGCCACGCAGCTCACACGCCAGCCTGGTCTTCACCTCAGAAGTGACTGCACAACCTTCTCCAACACTTAAGACTGTAGCACGTCACACTCTCTCACAACATACAGCTCTAAACCAGTGCTTCTCAAACTTTTATCCCATATCACCCCATTTTAGCAACTGAAAATTCACATGATCCCCAGGTGATGATGAAATCAAAATAGCAGGTCCCCAGCCCCCTTCCCCTAGGCAGCAGCAACAATAGTGGCAACAGCAGCAGCCGTCAGCACAGGGTCCCTCGTGTCAGTGTGCAGTGTGTGCTTACAGACCCCGGTACTCAGCAGGGGTTTCCAGTCTAACGGGAAGCTTACCCGGGAGGGGAGAAGGGCCTATGAGTGTTCACTGGCTCACAGGCCACATGCTGACTGGTGACTAGACATAGGTCACAGTGGAAGTCCAGAGAGATAGGGAAATGGCCATGTGGAAAGACAGACTAGAAAGGCCATGTGGTCTTTTTCTGTTGTCATATTTCTATGTTTCTATGTTTCTGTGACCCCATCCACTGATGATCTGACCCCAAGTTAAGGAACCATTGGTCTAAACAATTTTTACTGATAAGGTTGACATTATACGGCTTCCAGTGTGCACAGTAATGTAGCGCTACACTGAGGGAGGGGATGTGATGAAAGGAAATAAGTTTAAGAGGGTTCCTTCCACCATATGCTGTTCGTCCCCTGCCCCCACCCAGCGGCACACCCATAACGCTTACATTGTCCCAGTAAGACAGAAAGCACTGGTGGGTATCATACAGAAGAAAGCAGTGATAGGATCCTTTCTAAGGTCAGCCGAAAGCTGCCAAGGTTTCATCATCCCATTGTACCAGCATGTCAGGGATTTTAGAAGGGCCAGCCTCAGGGCTGCTACACGGAGTGGGAGCCTTAGGCAAATCTTCAGCCTAATCCCCGCCCCCCAAGATTTCAACAGTCATAACATCAAAATACCCCCCTTCCACCAATTTTATTTATTTAGTATTTTGCTCTTTTTTAAAAATGCCCAATTGGACATCATGCTTTTAAATCTCAAACTTTGCTTTGTATGTATGTGTGGGCCTACTCTGCAGGTCAAAGATTGTGCTCGTGGCTCTTGGAGTTGATATGACTGTCAGAATCTATTGCTTTGCTTTGAAAGCTCCCCCCACCCCTCCCCAGAGCCACTGCCCAAGGTGAATGCCTAGTCTTGCCTAATGGTTGGGCCCACCCTAAATTTCAGACACCTCAGCTCAAACCCTTCCTCCTGTTCCTGCAGGTCACTGTAAGGAAAGCTGAACAGGAAGAACAATACCACCCTCCCAACAAGAAAACAAGAAATTCCTGCCACCCTGGTCAGACCAGAGCCGTTCTCCAGATCCCCTCACCTATTCTGCAAGTTCAAAGTAGATCAGAGAAGAGAGTTTCATACTGTGAGAAAAAATTCCAATATGATCTCTTTTGGCTGCAATTTCCACTTCCTCCCTGTACCCCAAACTACAGCGAACAGCTGCTACCATGAAGGCTGGCAGGTGGCCCTTTTCCCCCCATCTCCCTTGATCCAGTCCTGGTTTTACTTCACAGCATGCATTCTATTTATCTTAGAGAATTCAGGGGCACAACTCCTTGCGTATAATGGGGTAAAACTAGGACTGGATCCATCTATCGGTGGGGGAGGGGGGAACTGGAGCCAGCTGGCAGCCCTAATTGCCATGGAAACTGCCAAGCAAACCAGGCACCCCGGGCAGCTTGCAACCCCAAGGCTCATTCCAACTGGTACACAAAGAGAATCTAGTGACCAAATTACTTGTACACCTCTCAACCATGACTAAGAGTGACCGAGCATTCAGTAGATAGCTATTACAGTGTTCCGCTGTGTTACTAAAATTACCTATCACTTCTATAGCACTACGCAACATGCATAATGTTACACAGATGATGGACAGTGCCATAAGTCTGATATAGAACAGGAGACGGCTCCCCATGCACCAGGCCTAGTAGACTGAAGAATTCCTTCACCTTAGCAAGAAAGCAGAAAACAGCAGCTTTCCTCAGTATCAAATGAATGTATTCATAACTTATTTGGACAATTACATCTTACCGCACACCTGGTCAACAGAAAGGTGGCACACTTGTTTTCCATCTGTCACGGGGAGGGGACAGACATAGAAGTGCTAGAGGCAGTGGGAGACTCATTATTGACATGGCTGGAAGCGGGGCATTAGCCCTAAAGACAACGGCTAAAGAAAATGCATTCACAGAAACCAAAAGACTTTCCTACTCCCCAGGATGGTTTTCTTCTAACAAGCAATTTGGACTTTTCAAAAGAAGGGGGAATGTTCAGCCCAAGTTTCAGAGTACATTTAAGAGAGAATAACAAAGCAGTTATAGCCGTACCCTACTAGGGACAGGAGAGGAAGATAAAACAGCAGCGATGAAAAACGAAATCGACGTTCCACCTAAAAGCTTTGCCATCCCAACAGCAGTTCCTAAGACAGGAGGCAACGTCCCCAACCAGAGCACCGCTCAATAAATCTCTTCCTCAGGCAGCAGAGGATGATCTGAGCTCACCGCCCCCAATACCCACACAGACATCCCCCAACCAAAAAAGAGAACCAGTAAACATCTGCTCAACACAACTTGTTGCTAGATTACGTGTGACCATATGTACAACTGGGCATGACAAAATATTATGTGTGCCATGTACAGGTGCGACTGCATATGAGTATGTTAAATGTGTATGTGCGAGCGTTTGCGTGCGTGCATGTACCTATATGCATAGTCGCATGTGTTTCTTGTATGACTGTCTGTTGATCGAAATGCATGAGTGCTGTGTGCAAGTGTGCAAATGAATCTGTGACAGCATGTTGCATAAATGTATTGATGTGTGTAGCTGCTTGTATGATTGTGTTTACATTGTATGTGACTATGCATGTGTGTATGTGCAGATATACATGTGAATATGTGTGTGATTGCATTAGTCGGGTTGCATTAGTCGGGTTGCATTAGTCGGGTTGCATATGTATGTTGCAGGTTTCTGTTTGATTGACTGTGTATTTGCATGTGTATATATGCATATCACTGCACATTTGTATATGCGTATGACCATTTTTGCATGCATGTGTAACTACCTGTATGGCTGCATTGTTTACACGTTTGCATATGTGGCTGCAATTTGCACAAAGGACGGGGCTTTGGCTGCCCTCAGTCCTCACAGGATAGAGACGGTTCCCCAGGTCCTACCTGTTTGAACTGCTCCTCGTAGGTCCATTCGTGGTGTGAGGACTGCGGTGCAGGAGAAGGGCCCCGGGACTGGCCAGACAGCACGCGCGTGGCAGAAGCCTGCTGAGGAGGAGGAGAAGGAGATGGGGGCAGCTCTTCCTCCTCATCCTCGTCTTCGTCTTCCTCATCCTCATCCTCCTCCTGGTTCTCGGGCTCTCGGGGCAGGACAAGAGGCAGGCGGGAACGCTGCATAGGCTCCCCCGCCGCTGCCCTCACAGCCGCCTGGTAGTGGCGGATGGCCAGCGCCTGCTGCTGGATGCGGGACTCCACCAGGCAGCGCAATTCCTTTTCTTTGTCGTGCCGCAATTTTTCCTCCAGGGCCAAGCGTGCTGCCTGCTGCCGCTGCAGGTTTTCCATCACCGCCTCCAGCTTCATACCCGAGCCCGGACCTGAGCCAACCCCGACAGTAGAGACTCCAACACCTGCTCCAGGCTGCACCCCGGAGCTGGCTGGCACTAGCAGCGGCAATGAGGAAGAGGAGGAAGCAGAGAAGACAACCTGCTGAAGAAAAGAGGAAAAGAGGCATCAGGGTCGCAGGCTAGCAAGAGCACACCGAGGCAGAGGATAAACAGAGGGGCGAAAATCACAGGGAGAAGAGAAGACATGCAGGGAAAAGGAAAAGGACATCCACGGGGAAAAAGAGGAACTATGCAGAGAGGAAACCTGGGAGAGAGTAAAAACACAGAGCAAAGAAAGATAATAGGAGGGGTGGGGAAGAGCGAGAATACAGGAAAAGGAGAGAAAACATGGGAAAAGGAAATATGAAGCAAGGAGAGGACATATGAGGACGGAACAGAGACACAGAGAAAAAAGTACAGGGATAAAGGAGAAAATATGGGGCGGAAAAGGAGATAGAGATAAAACAGAAAATACTGACGACACGATGATAGTGCAGGAACGAGAACATTATAGGGCAGAGAAGATAGCAGGAGAGAAAAAGGGAAATACTTATTTATTCAGACAGTTTTGTATAACACCTTATCCTTCAATCAATTGGGGGATACATTTAATATGAGGGGATATGAGACACAGACACTAATACTTATAGGGAACATGGGCAACGGAGGGTTAAGTGGCCACAGGGAAAAGGAAAAAGAAATATAGACGAAAGGAGAAAATAAAATGAGAAAAAGAGGGAAAATGGGAAGAAGAGATACAAGTGGCCAGCTGGGCACATCAGAGGCAGATGAAAAGAAATGGATTTGGGGGAGGTCAGAGAGTGTCCTACAGTTAGTGGCAGAGATCCAAAGGAAATAGAATTCAGTTTAAAAGTTATTAGGAGGAGGACAGACAGACACACACACTGGGGCAAAAGAGCAAAGATAAAGACACAGATCTTACAAGGCCAGTTTCCTTATAGGAAACTAGGCTAAAAACAAGGAGGACAGAGGATGCCAGGAAAAACGTGAACGATTGTATATGCCAGAGACAGAAAATGGGGATGAGGAAAACAGAAAAGACAGGGGGAAAGCATATTCCAGGGAAAGAATTAAAGAAACTTGAACCAAAGAGAGAAAATACAAACAGGACTAGGAGTGAGAAAATACCGGAAAAGAGCGGCCCTACAAGATACAGAAAACAAGAAAAAAATAAAGAAGGAAAGGACAGAGAAGATGTAAACGGGAAAAGAGAAAATACTGCTAAAAAGAAGAGAAAATAGAGAAAGGAAAGCAGGTAGCACAAAGATAAAATACTTTGGTAAAGAGGAAATACAGAAGAGTACAAATTAAGGACAGAAGACAAAATACTTTGGAAAAGAGAAAAAATATGGGATAAGAGTAAAAAAAACCATAAAGGCTAAAGAAGAAAGAGAGAATACACGCATATAATTATGCAAACTTCAGAGCAGAGGTAAATGTGCGTGTCGGCTATTTTGACTACTTTTGAATCCTCATCTGCTTATTCTCCTGCTAGCACCCATGTGTGTTATAAGCATTTTTCCTTAGTTTGCCCTAATCTCCTGCTTGTTGTGTTTGTCTATCTTGAATAGACTGTAAGCTCTATTGAGAAGGAACTGTCTCTTATGTGTGTATATATACAGCGCTGCATAAGCCTTATAGGGCTAAACAAGTGATAAGTAGTAGTAGTAAAGAAAACATAGGGAAAAGAGAGAAAATACAAGGCAATAAGATAGGAAAGAGAAAATAGGTGGAAGAGAGAAACAAAAAGATGGAAGGTACCTAACAGAATAGGTTATTTCAGATAAAAAATGGAATGAGAAAGGTTCTGGTAAAAGTGAAACGGATAAATACAGAAAGCTACAAGAACAGAGAGAAATGCAGCTACAAGAAAAAATGAGAAAAATAAAATATGAGAAAAGATAGGGGCCAAAGCTAAAACCAGGGGCAGTAAAAATATAGTGCACAGAAAAAGAAAATACAATGGAAAGAGGACAAAAAATGAAAAGGGGAAACAAATAAAGAGAAAACATGGAAACAAACAAACAAGGGGAAAGAAAGAAAAAAAGCTAGCGAAATGAATGTTAGACACAAAGCAAACTAGCTAAAAATGAAAACAAAATAAAGACGTCAAAGAAACTACAAAGTGAAAATTGGAAAAAAAGAGTGCAGAACCAAAGATGAAAGACAAAAGGGTAGTAAAAGAACTCGCTGTAAAGAAAAGATAAAACAAAGAAAAATGGTAAAGGACATGGAAAAGACACACAAGAAATAGAAAATGACAGAAAGAAATTGTCAAAAGAGCTGAAAGAAACATAACTAAAGAAATGAAATAGAAGAGATATGACTAGAAAAATGCAATGCAAAATAACAGTCTTGGGAGGAGGAAAAATAAAACAAAAAAAAAAAGAAATGAAAGCAGTGGAAGAAAAGGAGAGATTGTGAAGAACATCAGAAAATAAGAAGCACCAAAGAAAATTAATAATAAATTTGTTGCACTAAATTATTAACATCTGAAGCAGAGGTTTTCTATGACTTTTTTTCTCCTTTATGGCCTACTTAAGAAAAAATGTTTTAAATAAAGTGAAATCATAGGCAGTGCTCCCTTGCTTTAAAAAGGAGTAATTCAAAAGTCACCAAAGAGGGGTATACTAATGGAAATAGCCAAGGCAAAACATTTCACAAAAAAAGAGAACACGCCAATGCAGTGAGAAGCTACCAGTTAAACTTATGTTAGAGAATAAGTTCCTCAGAGGATGGAAATAACGACGCTTCCGAAATTGCATTTTTCAAAAGAAACATTGCAAGCTCCCCCCCCCCCCTTTTAAAGATATTAGCAATATTAACAGAAATCAGACTCATATTAGTCTATTTTATTTAGCTAAAATTATTTTTTAATTTTCTCTGTAGACCCTGGCCATGCGGGGGGGGGGGGGGGGGGGGTAAGCGCAGCTCCCCGGCCCCCTCCCCCCTTCAGCAGCGGCCTCCCACACCCGGGGGCGTCTCTGCTCCTGGAGAGAGAAAAAAAACTCTCCTAGCGATTAATGCAAGCGAGACACGATTTAATAATAATAATGATGATGGGAAGAAGAAGAAGAATAAAAAAGATTAAGGATGAGAAGAAACTATAACAGAAGAACAGAATTACGCGTGAATAATAATAATGTTAAAGGTTTAAGCTTTTATTTAAGTTGATCGGGACCATGCAAAAAAAAAATTGCAGAAATCGGAAAGCGACTTCCAGCAAAGCTGCGCTTGCTTTTCCGTCCGCTGACTTTATCTTGTGGTTATTGTTTAAAATGACCATCCCCCATTGCCTGTGCTTGACGGCCCTGTTTTATTTGCCTTATATCTGTCACATGAATCCATTAAGGCAAATCCAATAAATGACTGCAAAAGTTTAGGACCCCTCCTTTCACGGAGCCGGTGCAATTCGCCTCTCTGCGCCCTGGCCGCAGAACAACATTATAAAAATGTTAAAATGATAAAAGAAGGAGCGACGGGGGCAGGGGAAAGAAGGGAGGATTTGAATGGTGAGATCGACCTGCGATCCGATCGCGGCGGGGCCGAAGGGGAAACTCAAACGATTAAGAAAATGCGATCAAAGTGCTTCTTACCAAGGCAGAGTTGGTGGCTACACTGGTGTTATCAACCATGCTTCCCTCCGCCCCACTCTCCTCTCTCCCACTGTCGTGTTTGCAAAATAAAAGAAAAAAAAAGAAGGGGAACGTCCTTTATAAATAAGAATAATACAAAATAAATAAAATCCAATCCAGTGTGCGCGTTTTAGTCCTCCATGAAGGCTGCCCGTGCCCCGGATAAGATCACGTCCAAGTATGTATAATATTACAAGACATCGCGGCAACTATTTTTCTTTATTCTGCCTGCCTGCAGCCCTGGGCTTTTTTTTTTTTTTTTTTGCAACAAGTGGCAGGCAGAGTCGGAGAATGACCCTTTCAGGGAGAGATCAGCCCTCTCTGCTCCCATTTGCTAACAACACGTCAAGGGAGTGATAAATCGAGAGGGCAGGGTTTACTGCCAGTCCGGGGGGGACGGAGGGCTGCTGATGTTTCCCCGGCAGGGGGATCCCGCTCTCAGCCCTTGGGACCACGAGCCATTTTCGTCTTAATCGAGCTTTTCTAGGGGGGGGGGGTGGTGGCGAAGAAATAAACGATATCCCCCATTTCCTTTCCATCTGCAAGGGCGGATAGTGCTGAACCCTGCTGAGGCCACACTATAGTGCTACACATAGGTTACCCACTTGCTCCCCCCTCCCAAAAAAAAGTGCACCCTAGTAGAGCCCTTTTGAGATGGATTCCGACTCTATTTCCATCGGGTCAGCGAGGGAGGGGGGTTTCCTAGCATTATACTGGCCCTCTCACAAGAAGCAGGACATGTACGTTTAAACTTATTTTCCTCCTAGCAGGATGTGCGATGCAATAGTTTCATGCCAAGACGCCTGCTGCCTTGTGTTTTAGCTATTTACTTAAGACGAATGCCGCTCTAAAACAGAAAACAAGCCAATCTAGTGGCTGCCGCCTGGGACCGAGTCACTGAGTCTTCCCCTGGCCCAGGCTGAGTCTCGGGTTCCAGTCACTGAGTCCTCTCGGCCGAGCCTTTGCTGCGTGACAGTGGCAAGCTTGAAGGAGCCACCGATTCTAATGGGAAATCTGCCCCCCAGTGTCATTACAGCCACAGCCAGCCCTCTAGTGCCTCACGGCTGAGGGGACAGTGCCGACTGGCAGATGGACCTGAGGTCACAGCGATTTCTTTTTAAATCGGAGAAATAAAGGCTAACAGTATGCGGTGAGCTCTTTATTCCACTCATTAACACAGTGGGACGGGAGGAATTCACATTCAGAGCTTTGCAAAGGGGCTTCCCTATAAACAAGGAATTCCCCGGGGGACGGGATCCGAGACAGGTTTTTCCAGAACACCATACAGGGACAGCTTTCCCGTGTGTTTATTTCATCTCTGTGCCCCCTTCCTGCGGTGCCATAATACGTTTTCTTGTTCTCTTATTTATTTGTACACTGGGCACAGGAGGGAGGTGACTAATTCCAGTGAACGCAGTTCCTTTCGACTGTGCAAGGCAGCTTGTAGCTCAGAGACAGGTTTGCTTCTCCTTTCACTGTATTCAATTGAGGAGGCTGATATAAGAGCTTCAACCACCCCCAAATCAGCTGTACTTGCCCTATATGCCCCCCAGAGGAAAAAATAACTATAAAATGCCTTTACTGTCACAGTCAAGAATTTCCAGTCCCTTTCCCACTGGAACCTCCTGCTGCCTTCCTCTCAGGGTGAGTGCACCTGCCTGTAGGTGGCAGCAGAGAACACAGTACCCAGAAGTCACCTCTGCAGACGAGGGACTTAGGAAAGTGTTAGAACAGATATTGTGAATCCTTTGCTTCATCACCCTGCCCTCTGGTCGTCAGGGATCAGACAAGTGGACAGTCGTGCGCGGCAAGGCCACCAGTGGAAAGTGACCTTCTTAACTCTCAGGGATCCTCCTAAGTTCAGCGCCGGGTCATCACCTTTCAGGACACTGTCACAGCCCAAAAGAAATGACACCAAAATGTTATTGTGCTTACCACCTATACCCTGCCCCTCCACAGACTTATCTACTGTATCTGCTGAGTGCTGTCCCCATCAAAGCAGAAGAACACCAGCTTTCTGGGGCATAAAATCTGGCGCCTGCTTCAGAGCTGAAACGACACCTGAGCAAGGGGCTAACCAGGTTCTGAAATATTTCAATACAATTCCTTTATGTTGATCGGTAAAAAAAAAATCACAACTTTCCACATTTCTGTCAGTCCAGTGTTACAATGTCCCAAGTGTAGCATCATCACCAATGCTATATCTCATTTCTATAGTGCTACCAGACACATGCAACACCACACAGGTAGACAAAAGACAGTTCCTTCTCTGTTGAGCTTATAGTCTAATCAAGACATGTCAACGGGACTAAACACCCACAGACAAGGCAAGGAGGATGCTTCAGGAAAACTAGTACAGTAAACGGTTAAAATCAGCAAGAGCAAATATACACTGGAGGTAGAGGGATAATTGTAATTAATAGCGCTTGCCACGTATTTATAACTATAAAAATCACCAAGAGCCAGAGTTTTAAGATTTAAATGCAAGCTGGAAAAGGTGGTATTTTAGGCAGATCTCCATATGGCACAGCGACGGAGAAAAAGGGTCCGCTCTTAGGTTTGATCATGCACCAGCACAGTCCTTTCCAGCGGTCGAATAGAGTTCTTTGGACTGTGCGACACAGATGAAGTGAAGCCGGTTCTCCTACTGGCATGTCCAGATACAATTCTGATGCACAAGCAAGATAGCAGACTGATTGCTCTAGAAGCAGGCCTAGATTCCAGCTGACCACTTCTTCCTAGGAGATATATGATGACCCCTGAACTCTTTAGACTAGAGCAGGCCAGATTTTACTGGCAAGCCTTTAGGTGTGTTTAGATCTAAAATAAATTCCACCAACAGGAAGAGAACTCTTCAGAGGCAGATGGTCCTTATAGAGGAAAATCTGTCTGGCAGGTTTCATGATCAATGCTGACAGCTGTTCACTGAACCTCCTCAGTGACACAACGGGGAACCCCCTTGGTTTTCCACCCTCCTGTCTACACAAGATGCAGCCCATTTTCCTAAGCGAGGACGAGAGGGAAGAGGGTGGTGTGAGCCTGGCTGTGCTATCAACCAGCTCTTGGAAATTGAGTTCCCCACTCAGAAGCAATCGGGTAACCGTGTGCCAATTTCTGCCAATGAATCATGTTGCGTGACCCCCTGGTTTAGGACTCATCTCTGCTTCTTACCCTCTTCCGTGCAGACAGCTGCATCGGTTTTATGGTGACTCTTCTGTGTGTGTGCGTGTTTAAATCTCTTATCTGCAATCCAAAATAAAACTTTAAAGTCAAACCAGCTCTTCAATAGGCACCTGGATACCAGGACAGACGGTAGCGGCATGACTGGACAAGCCTAGGGGCCAGCGCAAGAAATTCTTTTTAATGAGTCATTTGTAGAGCAGCAGGCCGAGGCAGGGTTGCTAACAGTCAGTACATTTACTGACAGTCAGCGAAAAGAAAAAAACAAAGAACAAAAATCGTTATCTGTTAAAATAATTTAATGTCGGTAACAAATATATTGAATGATGGAGCCTGTGATCCAGTGCTGTGGGCTCAGGCTCTGTGAGACAATAGTACTTACATAAGAACATAAAAAGCCATATTGCTTCAGACCAGTGGTCCACTGAGGCCAGTATCCTGTTTCCCCAACAGAAGCCAATCCAAGTCACAAGTCTCTGTCAGGTTCCCAAAAGGTAGAAAGATTCCATGCTGCTTATCCCAGGGCTAAGCCGTGGATTTACCCATAATGGTTTATGGACTTTCCCTCCAGGAACCTGCCCAAACCTCTTTTAAACCCAGCTACACTAACAGCTTTTACTACATCCTGCGGTAACGAATTCCAGAGTTTCATTACTGGTTGAGTGAAAAACTATTTTTTCTTATTTGTCTTAAATGTGCTACATTATAGTTTCACTGCGTGCCCATTAGTCTTTCTAGTTTTGGAAGGGGTAAACAACTGATCTACATTTACCCGTTCCACTCCACTCATTATTTTACAGACCTCTATCACATTTCCCCTTGGCCGTCTCTTTTCCATGCTGAAGAGGCCTAACCTTTTAAGCCTTTCCTCGTAGGGGTTATTCCTTCCATCCCCTGTATTATTTTGGCGGTTCTTCTCTGTCCCTTTTGTATTGCTGCTAAGATATGGCAATCAGAATTGCCCAGGATATTCTTGGAAATCAAGAATGATGTCTCAAAGCATAAAGAGATGAGCGTTGGCACATCAAGTATCTGTAAAACATATGGCCATAAAAATATTAGACTGCAAGTAAAAATCTTGAATATTGTCATTAAAATACCTTTTTGAGAGTTAGTCATGGAGTCTGCTGTAGACACTAATGTTACGGGTGAGACAGCAAAAAGAGACAGGGGAGGTTCTGAAGGGTCTTGGATCTTGACTCAACTGATCTCCTTTTTCTTTTTCTGTCCCCCTTCTTTATCCGTGCCTACACCTTCTGTGTCATCTGTCTTGACTAGATTGTAAGCTCTATGAGCAGGGACTGTCTCTTACATGTCTGTGCAGCGCTGTGTATGACTTGTAGCGCTATACAAATGCTAAGTAGTGGCAGTCCCCTGAGGACCACAAAGCGTTAGTTTGCAGCAAAGCATTATTTTTGGGCGAGTAGGTTATTGTTAAATAAAAACTCTGCACATCTTTAGAGGGGCTTGGAATTGACAGAGCTAGAAGGCATCCAGGGCTGGTCACAGAGCTGGCTCAAGGCGTTGCCACCATAGGCAAACATAGTAAATGATGGCAGGTAAAGACCAGCATGGTCCATCTAGTCTGCCCAGTAAGATGGCAAGAGTAGGTGCACCTGCTGCTCTGTGCGGGTCGCTCCTCCCCATGCCTTTGTTTAGGGGTGTACCCACTGCTCCGTGTAGCCCCTCTGGCTGTCAAAATCTATTGTTTAGCTTTGAATGCCCTGAAGTTGCTGCCTAGTTTGCCTAGTGGTTGGGCCAGCCCTGCATGCATCCTGGTCCTGGCTTTCAGACACCACCGTCTGTGCACTGCGGTGCCTGAGAAGTGCCGATTTGCACATGGCAGAGGAATACAAGACTACAAGTCCCACAATGCACTGTGAGATTTAGGGGTCCTTTTACTAAATCCTGTTAAGGTTGTGCACAATGCACGGTAAATGCAAAGCCTCTGCATTAGCTGTCATGTAGTGTGACCCACCGTTCCTTGAAGTTAAGGCGCAGATGCATAAACTAACGTGCAGTAGAGTTAACACGCATAGAGGTATCAGGTGTACCCAAGGTAATTGCCACATTGGCAGTGAGTGCGTGCCAACGATGCCCGCTCTAACCGCAATATGCGGTCAACACTCCTACTCTGTGCCTAGTCCGCGCAGTCCCTGCCCCATCGCGTGACGGCTGATTAACGCACGTCTTAGCGATCGCTCGCTATCATGTCTGCGCGGACAGTGAGCGCGCATTCTTCCAAAGGCAGGCTTTAGCAAAAGGGCGCCTAAGTTCACAAACCAGGCCATGGCCAGCAGGCTCTGATAAACTCTAGCCGAATGAATGACATCCTCTGGGAACGAGTTGTCTTTAGAAAGAGGGGCATGGCTCTGAACTATTTTTAATGGCTACTTTCCCTTCTAAGAAGTAAATGTGAGCCAGTAATGACTGTCCAGATTATTTACGGTATGAGGAGTGTGAGGAGTGCCGCTTTCTGGTTTTCCTGAAAATGGCTGAAGGAAGACTCGGATTGCCTCTGGGGATTCAGCAACACTGCCCAAGGTATATTAATGTCTGATAAACGAGAAATGCATGTAAAGCATGAACACGGCACGGACAGCTGAAGAGATCTTCCTCCGAGTTTGTGCAGTTTGGGATTATGACCAGCTCAGACGGAGAACCAGCTTCAGCTTTTAGATTCTGTTTGGTTAATATTATCTCCCCCGTTGGAAAGAGCTCCGTTCAGGTACAGGAGACATTCCCCTATGGCTCGAGGGTTTCGTGTACTCACAAGAACGGAAGATTAAAGTCGCTTGTTCAAGGTCACACAGAGAGTGCGATTTGAACGCTGGCTCTGAGCACACATTAGGCTAGTCCTCCACTCTCCTGAGCACCTCAGGGATGAGCTAAAGTTTAGAAGACAGCACGGAGCTGCTCTTAGTGCTGTCTCTGGGAAGGGGTATAGAGACCGCCGGTGTTGCAGCTGTCTCTCACGCAGCTCCTGCCCTCCCAGCCAAAGACAGAAGCTAACGTGGTTCCGATTACTTAGCCAATTTAAGAAAGCGAGTTTAAAGAAAACCAACAAAAAGGGAGTTTGTGCTTTTTATCATAATCAGAATTTGTGACTGTGTACCACTAGCCTTTATGGCTACAAGCGCCCGTCTTTTAATCAGATTTCGCAATATTAGTTTGGCGTGCAGAGAGGTTAAGTGAAAGCACTCAAGGTGATCACAGTGGCAAAGGAGATCAAAGGAGGGCGGGGGGTCGCTTAGTCCGCCACGATCATGCTGGGCGTCTGAAACGTTTCCTTTCGGGATCTACTTTACCTTCAACACTCTGTAAGAGGCACCTCACTCCAAACTTTCAAATCCTAAAATGTTTGGACGAGTGTGCACTATTGTTAAGGAAAGGAGAGTGGCAGGCAACAAACTCTCTGGAAGGGGGAGGAGATTCGTTTGTGCATAGCAAGCAACTGCCAAAAAATAACGGAGGAAATTAATTCACTTTTTCGTGCGGGTCAGCGTTTGGCTCGAGGAATGATTTCTTTCTCTTTGCACTTAAACGTTCACCTTTCAGGGACGAGACGAGAGGCCGCCGCTACCTTCAATTCTGCTCCAGTAATTTGACCCCGGCTCTCCAGCAGGTCTTTTCGTGTCCCCCCCCCCCCAATCTTAAAGGAATCCCGGCCGCTGGAAGGCTGTGCAGCCCTTGCAATCGATCCGCTCTCGTTCCCCTCCCCTCTCTGATGCATCCCGCAGAGCTGACTCAGCATGCAAAGCCTGAGCTGCTGCCCTCGCCGCCGCGGCAAAGGTGGGCTAGGGTGACATCTAGTGGCAGGAACCGGTGACTGCCCTCACGTTTCATGCACCAGCAGCTCGCGGCGGGCAGCCGGTGCCACGTGACAGACTGCGGCCCGGATTCTGAAAGCGAGAGTAATGGAGCGAAACCGAGCGCCGCTGCACAGATTGCAGACAGAGACCCCCCCCCCCCCTTTCCCTAACCTATGCTGCCAGCCGGCTTCAGATTTGCCCGGCAGGTGACAGAGCAGCCAAGTTACCCAGTTCCAGAAGGGAGTTTGTTAGGTCAGTCCTGGTTTTTGAACTCACAAACTAAAGGAGCGTGGTATTTGTAGTCTTCGATTCTACCCATTGAAATCAATACTGCAGGCCCCATAATGCATCGGGGTGGAGATATGGGAAATTCAGAACTGGCTCAAAATCTCCCTCTGGAAATCGGGCAACTTGGCCACTAGGCAGGGATGTGTAGTCTTGCTTTTCTTAATGCAATAGATTAATCAGAACTGCAAGTTTCTGTATGCAGGGGGGAAAGGCAGGACTAGATTAACCCGTTACACAGATCTGGAGTCAGCTGGCAAACCCTCTGCATAAGTGAAGATCTAAAAGGGAGCATTGGGGAAGATGCAGGCCATCTCCGCTGCAGTCATTCATTGCTGCAGACGATACATATAGTTCACCCGATTGGAATCACACAGGATTTTTAGGAAGTATCAGCTTCCACTAGGGTTGCAATGTCTCCAGATTCACCCAACAGGCTTCATCCAGTTCCAAAGGTGCCAAGTTACCCATTTCTAGGCAGGGGGGCCTAAGGGGGGTATGGGGCCATGTGCGGAGACTCATTGCAGGGCCTGATTTGCACAAATATTTCATAATGTTAACATGTGATAACTTTTAATAAACATGCCTCTTAATGAGTGTATGGCTAAAGTAGGATTGCCAGATATCTACATTACTATACTCCAGTGCCAACCACCAGGTACCTTAGGAAGTACTATAACACTGCCCATTTAGAACCCATAGCAAACCCACTGTATCATAGCAGCACTATCAGGACTTACAAAGCACCAAAAACTACCTATCAAAAGGCAACACTGCAAATATTAAACCAATACAACTCAAAGAATACCAATACATCTCCTACTGGGGAAAGAGAACAAGTGGGACTGTCAAATAGAAACTACATCAACAGAATACCTCAGCTCAGTTATACATGCATAACATAGACTGTCACCAAAGAACAAGCCCCCCCCCCCATCAGCCCATTTCCAGTCCAAGCCCCCCATCAGCCATTTCCAGTCTTATTCTAGCCCCCATCAATCCATTTCCAGTCCAAGCCCCCCCCCCCATCAGCCCATTTCCAATCCTAGCCTCCCATCAGCCCATTTTCAGTCCAAGCCCCCCATTAGCCTGTTTCTAGTCCTATCCTAGCCCCCTCCCCCCAAAGAGCCCTGCGCCTGTCTGAGTGGCCTCAGAGGGAGCTGGGTTGGCCCGAAGCTCCAGCTCACCTGCACAGCACTGGCATGAAGGGCAGTTATTCCTTCACTCCCACTGAGTGCTGGGAACAATTAAAGGGCATTTTCTGTTTCCTGGCACTCAGCACCCTTCACGAGAACACAGTTACTGGAGAAAGGAACACACCGCTCTTCACTCCAGCAGCTATGCAGAGGTGAGCCGGGTCCTCGAGCCTCCCTGGCTCCCTCTGAAGCCAGCCCTGCAAACCGAGCAGAATGAAGTTTGCGCGGGGCCCTGTATGAACAACATTCTCGCACAATGGATGGTTCTAGGAGTGAGATTTTAAGCCAGTTCTGGTTTTAAATGTGCTTTGCAGTGCAGTATGGTATTTCGCTCTTTCAATATTTGTATTGAATTTTATGAAAACATTAAAGAAATAATACAAGTTGAGAAAAGAAATAAAAAGAAAGTGCAACACACAAACCAGTGCATGAGTATACAAAATGAATAATAACATTATTAACGGCATTAATTAAAGTGAAACAGTTATACAATTAACATGAATTATGTATCTTAATACTATGTGGATATACAGTTATGAAAGATAAGAGTACCTAGTAATGATTAAATGAGGAGAAAACGGATACATAGAATAATAAGCAGTATGGTATTTGCAGTCCCTGATTTTACCCATTGGAATCAGTGCTGCAGGTCCCACAATGCATAAGAATGAGATTGTAAGAAATCCAGGACTGGCTTACAATCTCACTCCCGGAACTGGGTAACTTGGAATCTGTGCAGTTCTAGGTTTACCCCACTGCATGCAGGGACTTGTAGTCTTGCTTTTCTTATGGAGTGCAATAAAGATATCAGAACTACAAATCCTTTATGCAATAGGGTAAACCCAGGCCTGGATCATGCTTGAGCGAATCAGATAATGAACAAAACCTCAAACCCATAGATACAATTCTTAATTGCTGCCTTATAAACACCAGGTCCATAAGAAATAAAATTCCAGTTATCACTGACATCCAGATATCCTCTTCATAACCAAAACCTGGTTAGAAGAATTAGATAGGGTACTACTGAACCAAATGAAGTTCTCTAGCTATGATCTCTTCCATTGCCCTCGGATTTCTAAAAGAGGAGGTGGAGTCCTCATTATCATTAAGTCTCATCTTAAAGCCTCCCTAAAGTCCACTGATAATATTGATGATATCGACCTATTTAGGATAGACCCACCTCACCTATCATTCTGCTTACTCTATAGACCCCCATCAAACAATATGGAGAGCCTTACATCCATCCTTGAGATGGTCTGCTCCCTCACAACAACTACACCAATAATATTACTAGGGGATTTTAATCTTCCTTCCCTAAATCCCACCCATGCCACAACATTCCTGGAAATCATATCTGAACTTGATTTCCACCAAATTATAAACGTCCCAACTCATTCTGAGCTTTCATTCTGAGAAGAATAATTTGGAACCTAAGAGCTTGCTCTATATGCTTCAAGTTAGCTGCTATGCATAAAGAATTGACTCTACTAAGGAAGAATTAGCTGCAATTCTAGGGTACAAACTGAACAAAATCCACCACTGCTCCCACAAAGAATTAAACAGCCCAGGAACAAATGGATCACAGTGGACTTTGGTAGGCTGCGACCTGTAATGCAGAGACACCCTATACATCAAGAGATATTACTGCATAATGCCTTCTCTGCCTTGGATAATAAGGGGGCCCAATCCGTGGAAACTGAAGTGCCCTTAAATGAGAGAGTCAATGCCCAATCTACTGATAATGCATAAAATATGAAAAAAAAATCACAAAACAGAAAACTACTACTACTTGGAGATTCCATCATCAGAGGCACCAACTTGGGAACACAGCTCGAAAGAGAGAAGATGGTCAAATGCCTCCCAGGCTCTTCAGCCAGCAGGAATATGAACCAAATTGTTGGTAAGTTAGTGCAGAAAGTGAGCACTCCAAAACTGATATTATCCACTTGGGTACAAACGACCTGGCTAGAAACAGTGCCTCTGCAGTTCAAAGGGACTTCCAGACTCTGGGAGAGAAACTCAAGCCCATTGATAACACTATAGCATTCTCAGAAGTCCTACCTATTCATGGTAAGGGGGAAGTAAGGCTGCATTGCAAAAACAGCTTTAATACAGACCTGGCACAAACAATAAAGATTTAGATATATAGGCGAATGGGGAAACATATGGACCAACAAGAGACTATACTGTACTGATGGACTACATTTCTCCACTGCAGGGAAAATGATCCTAAGTGAAAAATTCAGGCAGTATGTGGACCGGCATTTAAACTAGGGAAAGGGGGTAACGGATGGAGAAGGACCTCATTCCCAGCAAAACCATAATAACATTGGAAACAGCTACACTATTAATCCATACATCAATGGCAAGTGGGAAGAGGCGTCTAGAACAAAATTCATGCAAAATACAGGCAAGCCAGTCAACAAGTGCTGGAAAGCAAAGAGCACAAATGCTCAAAACCTAGCCAACAAAGTTCCTGACCTGGAAGTCCTAATGGTGGAAATGGACTTGGACATTGTGGTCATTACAGAAATATGGTTTAATGAGCCATATGAATGGGATATAGCCATAGCTGGCCATAATCTATTTAGAAGAGATAGAGATGGTAGAAAAGGAGGAAGAGTAGCCCTATATGTCAAAAGCAATATTAAAGCTGCTGAAATGCAGGAGACGTGGGGAAAGGAAGAAGTGCTCTGGATTGTGTTGGAAAGAGGAGATGGCACTGTCATCTATACTGGTGTGGTCTACAACTCAAACCAAAGAAAGGGATAGCGAATTGATTATTGATATTGCTAAGATAGCCATGAAGGGGGAAGTGATCATATTGGGTGACTTTAATCTACCCGATGTGGATTGGATTGTTCCTTCTGCAAATCTGGAAAGAAGTAAAATATTGTGGATGCCTTCCAAGATGCGTTACTTAGACAAATGGTGATGGAACCAACCAGGGAAAGCTCAATGCTGGATTTAGTACTCACCAATGGAGAAAGCGTGTCGAAAATCCGGGTGGGTGCCCCTGTGCGCAGCAGCGATCATCACATGGTGTGGTGTGGTTTGAGATAAAAGCCAAAGTGGAGTCCAATCACAGCAAGCTCAAAGTCCTAGACTTCAAAAACGCTGACCAGTAAAATGGCCAAGTACCTGAGGGAGGAGTTGGCAGGGTGGGAGGGGATAAGGGAAGTGGAATTGCAGTGGGCTAAACTAAAGGAGGCAATAAAAGGGGCAACAGATAACATATGTAAGGAAAGTAAATAAAACCAAGAGGAAAAGGAAACCTATTTGGTTCTCCAAAAAAGTGGCTGCACAAATAAAGGCAAAAAACACAGTTTTCACAAAATTCAGTAGTTCACAAAGGAACACAGAAAATAATACAGGATCAAACTAAAAGAGACAAAAAGAGAAATAAGGATAGCAAAATCCAAGGCAGAAGAAAAGATGGCAAAAGATGTGAAGTGTGGCGACCAAAACCTTTTTTGGAAATATTTGGGAGAGGAGGAAAATCAGAGGTGGAATTGCAGAACTCAAAGGTGCTGGGAACGGATTTGTGGTAAGTGACATTGAAAAAGCGAAAATGCTAAACAAATACTTCTGCTCTGTTTTTACTAAAGAAAATCCTGGAGAAGGACCACCTGTGATTGACAAATATACAAATGGGAATGGAGTAGATACCACACCATTCACAGAAGATGATGTGTTAGAACAGCTTGCAAAACTGAAAGTGGACAAGGCCATGGGACCGGATGGGATACATCCAAGGATACTGAGAGAGCTCAGAGAGGTTCTTGCAGGGCCGTTAAAGAATGTTTTTAATAGATCCTTGGAGACAGGAGAAGTTCCACAGGACTGGAGAAGGGCTGATGTGAGACCTCTTCACAAAAGTGGTAATAGGGGAGAAGTGACAAACTATAGGCCAGTAAGCCTTACCTCGGTGGTGGGAAAAATAATGGAGGCGCTCCTGAAAGAGCAAATAGTGGACTTTTTTGAAACGAACAGGTTGCATGATCTGAGGCAACATGGTTTTACCAAAGGACGATCTTGCCAAACAAATCTGATTGAGTTCTTTGACTGGGTGACCAGAGAACTAGATCAAGGGCATGCGATGGATGTCATCTACCTAGATTTCAGCAAAGACTTTAATATTGTTCCTCATAGGAGGCTTATCAATAAACTTAACAGCTTGGGAATGGGTCCCAAGGTGGTGAACTGGATCAGAAATTGGTTGACTGAAGTGATGGTAAACGGAACTCACTCGGATGAAAGGAATGTGAATAGTGGTGTGCCCCAACGTTCGGTCCTGGGACTGGTACTGTTCAATGTATTTGTGAGTGATATTGCTGAAGGACTGAATGTATAAGTCTATCTTTTTGCAGATGACATGAAAATTTGCAATAGAGTGAACTCCCCTGAGAGAGTGGAGAACATGAGGAAAGATCTACAAAAGCTGGAAGAATGGTCTAATGTTTGGCAGTTAAGATATAATGTGAAGAAGTACAGTGTCATGCACTTGGGAAGCAGAAATCCAAGGGAATTGTATGTGATAGGGGGCGAGAGGTTGGTGTGCATGGACCAGGAGAAGGACTTCAGAGTGATTGTTTCTGAGGATCTCAAGTTGTTGAAACAGTGTGATAAGGTGGTGGCAAAAGCCAGAAGGATGCTGGGTTGCACACAAAGAGGAATTACCAGCAGAAAGGAAGAGGTACTAATGCCACTGTACAAGTCGCTGGTGAGGCCTCATGAGGAATACTGTGTTCAGTTTTGGAGACCATATCTCGCAAAGGATATAAAAAGACTGGAAACGGTTCAGAGGAGGGTGATCAAAATGATTTGGAGCCTGCATCAGAAGCCTTATGAGAAGAGACTTGAAGACCTTAATATGTACACTCTGGAGGAGAGGAGGGACAGGGGAGATATGATTCAGACCTTTAAATACTTAAAGGGAAATAATGAACAAACAAACCTCTTCCAAAGACGGGGAAGCTGTAAAACTAGAGGGCACAACATGAAGCTGCAAGGGGGTAAACTGAAAGGCAATGTCAGGAAATACTTTTTCACTGAAAGGGTGGTGGATGCTTGGAATGCCCTCCCGATGGAAGTGGTGGGACAAATACAGTGGCAGAATTCAAAATGGCATGGGACAGACACAGTGGATCCCTTTACAGCAATAGGATAAAATCTAAGGGGCTTGTTTACAAAGCCGCGGTAGCGGTTTGCGATCGTAATCGGAGCCGCGGCCCCATTGATTTCAATGGGGCCGCGGTTGCGATCGCGATCGCGAACCACTACCGCGGCTTTGTAAACAAGCCCCTAAATAAACATAACTATCTCTTATATCTGAACAAATAGGGATGACCTACACGGAGTGGTGGGTACACCCCTAAACAAAGGTATGGGAAGGGGTGACCTGCACGGAGTGGCAAGTGCACCTACTCTTGCCACCTTGCTGGGCAGACTAGATGGACCATACTGGTCTTTATCTGCCATCATCTACTATGTTACTATGTTACAAAAGAGGGAACACTTTAGACCTTATCTTTGTCCCTGCCCCTATCATGCATGGCTCCTGTCCTACCCACCCTAAAGCTACCCCAGTCTCGTGGTCAGATCACTATCCAATAAACTTTAAACTACCTTACCACAACAACTACTCAATACCTAAAACCCCTTACACACCACACTCAAGATATAAAAAATTTGACAAAGACAATTTCCTACAAAATATCATACTGGGCATTAACGTTTCAATTAACAATAGCTAATTGCTAATTGAAACAATTCAATAAAAAACGTTGCTCTCCGCCCCGGGTAGAAATACAAGACCAAAGACATTGGAGCCATGGTACTCCCAAGAAATAAGACATTTAAAAAGACTAGTAAGAAAACAAGAAAGAAAATGGAAGTCATCTAATTCACTTCAAGATCAGCAATTATATATGGATAAACCAATTCTACCGAAATACCATAAACAATAGCAAAATGAACTACCATAAGAAGATCCTTATGAATTCTCTGAATTGCCCAAGAGAACTTTTTGAGATAGTTAGGAATTAAACAGGTGAAGAAACCTACCTCAATAGCTCCCTCATTACACCCTAAGCCCTTGCAAATCACTATATCACTAAACTCTCATCTACACCTGCATCTGTGGTACATCTGTCCCCGATCAAGCTACACCTATCTTAGTTTGGTCTACTTTTCGCAAACTAAATCTCAAAGAGCTCAATAGATTCATCTCCAACATCAACACTACAACCTCTAGTCTGGACTCTTGTTCAGTAGGCTGGCTAAGAGTAGTCTGCGATGATCTGGCTCCATACATCCTAGCTAGGATCAACATGTCATTGACACAGGGAATAATGCCTAAACACCTGATGCGAACCTCAATCCGCCCTGTATTGAAAAACAAATCACTTGACAAACTCTGCCCTACATCCTTCAAGCCCATGTCCAGCCTCCTTTTTAGCCAAAATTATAGAAAAAGCAGTTTACACGCAACTTCATGACCACATTGACACTTATGCCCCACTAAACACACACCAATATGGCTTCAGGCTACACCATAGCACAGAGACACTGCTAACTGGACTCTGACAATCTACTTAAGATCACAGACAGCCCTAAATGAGCAGTCATATTAATATTTTTAGATATAACTGCTGCCTTTGACTCGATTAGTCATGCAATATTTATCGAGAGGCTAAAACAAATAGGATTATATGGTACTACAATGAATTGGTTTTGATCCTACCTCTCTGACCGCTCCCAAAAAGTTAAAATAGGACAACAAACATCAAAGCTATTCACACAAAAACAGGAGCTCTGCCCTCTCCGCTCTGTTATTTAATATATACCTGCAACATTATCCAAGGATTCAATCCTTCCCTTCGATATAGCACAACCATTACCTCAAAATGAATTATAAGAAAACTGAGGTCCTAATTATTACTAGAAACTGACATTTTACCCCACTACCAAACCTCAAGGTAGAAGATCTATCCCTAACAATAAAGAATGAGGTAAAATACCTTGGTGTCACCCTCGATAGGTCACCTCAAAACAACAGCTGGTCTAATTTATAGCAAGCTAAGGCTTATTAAACACTTGAGGCCTCTACTACCACAACATGACTTCAGATCAGTGCTCCAAGCTATGGTATTCCCACATATTGACTTCTGTGATAGTATCCACCAAAGACTTCCGAAGCAAGCTCTTAACCATCTCATGATAGCTCAGCATATCGCTGCTAGGATGGTTGTCAAAGCCAGCCCAACAGAACACATCACACCCATTCTATACAACCTACACTGGCTCCCACTCCATAGCAGGTTCAAATATAAAATAATGATGACCACATTTAGAAACATAGAAACATAGAAACATGATGACAGAAAAAGACCACAAGGCCCCTCTAGTCTGTCCTTCCATAACAACAACTACAACAGTCCACTTTTTACCTTTAGAGATCCTCTGTGTTGGTCCCATGCTTTTTTGAATTCAGTTACTGTCCTCATCTCTACCACCTCCACTGGGAGACTATTCCACGGATCCACTACTCTTTCCGTAAAGAAATATTTCCGCATATCACTCCTGAATCTATCTCCCTTCACCCTCATCCCATGTCCCCTCGTAGCAGAACTTGCTTTCAATTGAAAGAGGCTCTCTCCCTGAACATTTATGCCACGGAGGTATTTAAACATCTCAATCATACCACCTCTATCCCGCCTTTCCTCTAAGGTGTACATATTAAGATCCTTAAGTCTGTCCTCATATGCTTTATAATGAAGCCCATTAATCATTTTAGTAGCAACCCTCTGCACCGACTCCATCCTGTTCACATCCTTTTGAAGGTGCGGTCTCCAGAATTGCACACCATACTCCAAATGAGGTCGCACCAAAGACTTATACAGAGGCATTATCACCTCCTTTTTTCTGCTAGCCATTCCTCTCCGTATGCACCCAAGCATCCTTCTAGCTTTTGCCGTCGCCTTTTCTACCTGTTTAGCTACTTTAAGATCATCAGACACAACCACGCCTAGGCCCCGCTCTTCTTTAGTGGACAAAAGTACTTCACCTCCTATACTGTATTGCTCCCTTGGATTGCTGCAGCCCAAATGCATGACCTTACATTTTTTAACATTAAATCCCAGCTGCCAAATTCTAGACCATTCGTCAAGCTTAGCTAGATCCCTCCTCATGTTATCTACACCTTCCTGGGTGTCTACTCTATTGCAGATTTTGGTATCATCCGCAAAGAGGCAAACCTTACCCGACAGCCCTTCCGCTGTATCACTAACAAAGATGTTAAAAAGAATTGGACCAAGGACAGATCCCTGGGGCACACCACTGGTAACATCCTTCTCCTCAGAGTGAGCTCCATTTACTTGTACTCTTTGTCGCCTCCCACCCAACCAATTTCTAACCCAAGCAGTAACTTTAGGGTCCATCCCTAGGGTGCTCAGTTTGTTTATAAGTCGCCTGTGAGGAACAGTGTCAAAGGCTTTACTGAAATCTAAATACACCACATCTAGAGCTCTCCCTCGGTCCAACTCCCTGGTCACCCAGTCAAAGAAATCAATCAGATTTGTCTGACAAGACCTGCCTCTGGTGAATCCATGCTGCCTCGGATCCTGTAATCCGCCGGACTCCAGAAACCTCACTATTTTCTCTTTCAGCAGCGTTTCCAATAATTTACTCACCACTGAAGTTAAACTAACCGGCCTGTAGTTTTCAACCACATCCTTACTTCCGCTTTTGTGTAAAGGCACCACATGAGCCTCTCTCCAGTCCTTTGGCACCACTCCCGACTCCAACGAGGTATTGAAAAGGTCAGTCAGTGGAGTTGCTAGAACATCTCCAAGTTCCCTCAGTATTCTAGGGTGTATCCCATCCGGTCCCATCGCTTTGTCTACTTTAAGTTGAGCTAGTTTCTCACGAACACAGTCTTCTGAAAATTGTTCAAGATGTCCCTTGCTTCTGTTCTTATTTGTGGGTATTTTCTGAGGTCCTGCTCCTGGTTCTTCATCTGTGAACACAGAACAAAAATATTTGTTAAGCAATTCCGCTTTATCCTTATCAGCTTCTACATATTCCTCCCCTGCACCCTTGAGTCTGACAATACCACTTTTGCCCTTCCTCTTCTCACTAATATATCTGAAAAATGTCTTATCCCCCCATTTTATTGCATTGGCTATTTCCTCCTCCTTTTGAATCTTTGCCTTCTTGACTACTTTGCTAGCTTCTCTAAGTTTTTCCAAATACAGATGCCTGTCTTCCTCTCTCTGTGATCTCTTGTATTTCATGAAGGCCTCCCACTTTTTCTTCACTTTTTCAGCTACTTCCTTCGAAAACCATAGCGGTCTCCTGTTCCTTTTGCCTTTATTTACCATTTTAACAAAAGGTTGGTTGCCTTTAAAATACCCCCTTTCAGTTTTGCCCACTGTTTTTCTACATCCCCCAGCTGTTCCCATCCCACTAACGACTCCCTGAGGTATTGGCCCATCTTCGCAAAGTTAGTCTTCCTAAAGTCTAAGATCTTCACCTTGGAATGGATTCTAACAGCCCTAGTCCTAATACTGAACCACACTATCTGGTGATCACTGGATGCAAAATGATCTCCCACTACAACATCAGAAACACTTTCACCATTGGTAAGCACCAAGTCCAGTATGGCCCCTTCACGTGTGGGGTCTGTTACCAATTGCCTGTATAGTTCTCCCTGTAGAGAATCCAGGATCTCCTTACTTCTAGATGATACTGCAGCAGGAATGTGCCAATCAACATCTGGCATATTGAAATCTCCTAGCAGTAGCACTTCCCCTTTCCTAGCAATGCTGCGTATGTCTTCAATTAACTCTCTGTCCACCTCTTCCTCTTGTGAGGGAGGTCTGTATATCACACCAATGCAAATAGATTTCTCTTTCCCTCTTTCTAGTTTAACCCACAATGCCTCCTCTCTCCCTTTTAAGCTCTGTAATTCCAAAGCTTTAATAGTAGTTTTTACATATAGTGCCACTCCTCCTCCCCTTCTTCCTACCCTGTCCTTTCTGAATAAAGTATAGCCAGGTATAGTTACATCCCAGTCATGGTTTTCTGTGAACCATGTTTCTGTAACTGCCACTAAATCCAAGTCAGCCACTCCCACCAAAGCTTCAACTTCAGGGATCTTATTTCCCATGCTACGGGCATTAATACACACTGCTTTCCATATGTTACCCCTGTTGCCCATTTCCATAAAGGTATTTAATGTATCACCTACCTGGGGGCTTTCACTTACCTGGGGGCTTTCTTCACCCATCCCCAACAAATCTAGTTTAAACTAATAAAAGATCTGTAACCACCATACCTAACTAACCTCATAAAGAAATCCCCTAACAAAAGAATTAGAAGGGCATGTAATCAAAACATACTGCTTGTACCATCCACTTACCGAAAACTTCCTTAGGGCCATGACCAACAGAGCATTTAGCTTTATCGCACCAATGATATGGAACGCCCTCCCAGATAAGCTTAGGTCCACATTGGACTGGCTTACTTTCAGGAAATTGATTAAGACTCACTTGTTCATAGAACATTTCGGTGCAGATGACCCAACGCAAGACCTCTTCCCCATATAACACTGACCCCAACACTAACACGTTACTGATTCCCCCCTCCCCCTTTGACTACAGCCGTATGAATGCGCCTAGCATAAAGCCGGCAGTGTACATCAGCAGATACTCCACTGAAATGTGGGTATACTCACCTCTGTAAAGAAATTCTCTTGTACTTACTGTTCATAATCGTAAAAAAGTTATACTGTTGTATAACAATATCCTCATTGTTTTATGTCAAAATCTGTTATATGTAATGCTTAATTAGTTATCTGTTCATAATTGTAAATAGGTTATACTGCTAAACAGCATTGTCCTCATTGTTATATGTAATATTTAGTTAGTTATCTGTAAACCGCTTTGATTTTACTGAAAGGCGGTATATAAAATCCTTAAATAAATAAATAAGTACATACATATGGAGCCAATTGACAACCCTAGATCCCACTGCAGCCTCCCTCCTTAAAGCAAAAGGAGACTTATTTTGGGCTTCCTGTGACATGGAACTGTAGGGTCCTCCAGTGCTTGTTTGGTCCCGTTACACACATTGCCATTGGGCGTAAAGCCAGGACTGTATCAGTTGCCACTCCGTATGTCATGGAAGCCAGGTCAACATTCCTACAGAGTTGCCAAATTACCCAGGTCCAAGATGG
The DNA here is from genome assembly GCA_033557465.1 of Ichthyophis bannanicus. Taxonomy (NCBI): domain Eukaryota; kingdom Metazoa; phylum Chordata; class Amphibia; order Gymnophiona; family Ichthyophiidae; genus Ichthyophis; species Ichthyophis bannanicus. The sequence goes on along the minus strand of CM066032.1, from coordinate 99,768,144 downwards.
AGATTGTAGGCCAGTTCTGGTTCACTGGCAATCTCTTTCTGATGCAATCTGGGACCTGCCGAACTGATTTCAGTGGGTAGAATTTGGGATTGTAAATAACACACTGCTTTGAGGTGTAAGTTCAGAACCAGAACTGCTCCCTTCTGGACTCTTTGTAAGAAAGTTGCAGGGCCTGTGTGTAGAGAGAGAGATGCATGAAGGTCCTTTAGGGCGGCTGCACTCATGACTTTTCTTTTGGTAGGGTGCTCAAGACACTTCTTGTCTTTTCAAAACTCAGGGGCAACCACTTCTTGGTGGCTGACCTGGTGCAAGTGTATTACAGAGTTGCCGAGTTACCCAGTTCCAGAGTGTGATTTTAATCTAGTCCTGGATTGCTGACCAGCTCATCCAGATGCATTAAGGAACCTGCAACACTGACTCCAAGGGGTAAAATCAGGGACTACAAATACCATAGTGCATTGCAATGTAAATTTAAAACCAGAACTGGCAAAAATCTCACGCCTGGAACTGGGAAACTTGGCAACTCCGCTATCAGCAGCCAGAAACTTATTTCCAGTAAGTTTTGAAAATGCTCACGGTGCTGGTCAAGTTTTCCAGTTCAAGAAGTGAGACGTTTTGGCTAGTCCCGCTTTTGAACTTAAATCCTAAAGTAGTGCCACATTTGTAGTCCAGAATTCTACCCATAGAAATCAGTGCTTCAGGCCCCATAATGCATAAAAATGGGGTTGTTAGAAATTCAGGACTGGCATTAAATCTCCTGCTAGCAGCGCCCATTCCTGCAGCTCTCAAGTTACCCTGCTAGGGAAGCGAGGCTTTTTCACCAGTCCTGGGTTTGAACTTGCATCCCAAACAGGGCTGGTTTTAGGGGGGTGCAAACAGGACAATTCCCCTGGGCCTCTATGCTACAGGGGTCCCAAGCCTGCTTTTAAAGCTGAAGGAGATTCAGTGTGCTGCTGCGTCCTGGGCCCCAACACATTTAGGCGCTGATCCCAAAGCAGCATGATATTTGTAGTCCCTGACAGGGCTGGCCCAAGGGTTTCTGCCATGCCGCACCCCCTCCAATGCAGAGCTGTGCCACCTCCCCTCCCTCTACACCAATTCTGTTGGTGAGATGGCTTGGCTCGGCGCAATAACGGCAGCGGCAGGCCATATGCTTTTTCACCATAAATAGATGTAAATTGTTGTATATAGTTACCACCAGTTCAATCCAAGTTATATCTCCCTGTTCATTGTAAGTGCTCCTATGGCACAACACCGTTTTATGTGAACCGCGCTGATTTTTAGGAGTGCGGTATATAAGAAAAATAAATAAATAAATAAAATATGCTCTGGCACGCTTGACATACCGCTTCTGATCCCCTTCCGACACAACTGGCCCCTGATTCTATGCATTAAAATCAGTACTGGAGGTCCTGGCATGGAAATGCCCTAAATCTTACCCCAGCATCCAAGCCCATCTTGCCTCCAGCCGCCACTCAGCCTTTTACTTTCTTCCTCCTTCATTACGGAAGTCCCTCCCAGCTTCGCACCATACAGAATCAAACTATAAAAGATTCAAAACAGGTATTGAGACTCTTTTCCTCACCAAGGCTTTTGATGGACAGACATACTGCACTTTTCTCCCTCACATCCTTCTCCTGATCATTCTCCGTCCTTCAGTCCTCCTGTAAGACTCTGTCCTCTTTTCATCCCCTTCCCCCTCTCATAGTCTGTAAACTACACTTCTTTTCTTCCTTTGATCCCTTTTAATGTAAAGCACTGTGACGTATTTGAAAAGCAATATAGCCAGAATCTGGAAATAAATAAATACACAAGGATAGGGTTGTCAGAAATCCAGAAGTGTCCTAAAATCTCCCACTTGGAACTGGATATACAGGGAGCTCTGCATCCCCTCAGCCACTAGAGAGGCGGAGGAGGGGAGCGTGCACACCAGTCAGGGCCAGCTCAAGGGTTTCTATCACCCCAGGCAGGGGCCCTGGCCGTGCTGCCCCCCTCCCACCGCGCTGTCTCATCCCTGTGCTGTGTCACTGCAGCCCCCTTCACGTCAAGCCATACCGCTGCCACCAATTCCGTCTTCTGGGGGGCCGTTGGGGCAGTTTAGAAGTGGTGGCATCGGTGCCGGCAGCAGGCCATGTGGTTTGGCAGATATGGCCTCCCGCTTCTGACCTCACTAGGACAGGAAGTTGTGTCGGAGGGGGTCAGAAGCGGCAAACCATGTGTACCAAAGCACATGGTCTGCCACAGGCACAAAAGGGGTGTAAATGTAAACAGCTTTGATTGAAATGATAAAGCGCTATAAAAAAACTGTTAAATTAAAAAATAAATCAATCAATCATGCCACCTGTCATGGTCTGCCACCCTAGGCAGTCACCTAGCCTGCCTAGTGGATGGGTCAGCCCTGACCCCACTGCAGCAGAGATGCCAAGTCACACACATTAGGTACGCAACATACATGATTGGAGGTGGATCTCATGCACACACTCAAAGAACCCTCGCTCTCACACATTTCCAGCCAACCTGCTCCTAAGAACATAAGATATGCCATACTGGGTCAGATCAAGGTCCATCAAGCCCAGTATCCTGTTTCCAACAGTGGCCAATCTAGGTCACATGTACCTAGCAGTATCCCCAAGAGACACAGGTTCCACAATGCTTGTATTGGGTCAAGCATTGATATCCTGGGTCCCTTTTTAATAATGGTTTATGGACTTTTCCTCCAGGAACTTGTCCAAACCTTTTTTAAACCCAGCTACACTAACAGCTCTTACTACATCCTCCGGTAACAAATTCCAGAGTTTGATTACACGTTGAGTGAAAAAATATTTTCTCTTATTTGTCTTAAATAGTTTACCCTGTAGTTTCATTACATGTCCCCTAGTCTTTCCATATTCTGATAGTGTAAACAATCTATCTATGTTTACCCGTTCCACTCCATTCATTAATTTATAGACCTCTATCATATTTCCCCTCAGCCGTCTTTTTTCCAGGTTGAAGAGCCCTAACCTTTTTAGCCTCTCTTCATAGGAGTAGCCTTTCATCCCCTTTACCATTTTGGTGGCTCTTCTCTGTACCTTTTCTAATAACGCTATATCCTTTTTAAGATATGGCAACCAGAATTGCACACAGTATTCAAGGTGCAATTGTACCATGGAACGATGTCTGTCTCCCATTAGGCCATAACTATCTATATGCTGTGTAATTTTGTTCTTTATGATGGTTTCTACCATTTTCCCCGGTACTGACATCAGGCTCACCGGTCTGTAATTTCCCGGATCACCCCTGGAACCCTTTTTAAAAATTGGCGGTACACTGGCGATCCTGCAATCTTCAGGTATTACAGATGATTTTAATAAAATTTCACAGATTACTAATAGCAGGTCTGCAATCTCATATTTCAGTTCTTTCAACACTCTTGGATGTATACCGTCCGGTCCAGGTGATTTGCTACTATTCAGTTTATCAAATAGTTGTAATACATCTTCCTGGTGTAGCGATATTTCTCTCAATTCCTCTGCAGTATCACCTTTAAATACCACTTTAGTCTTGGGTAACATTCCTACATCTTCCTCAGTAAAGACCGAAGCAAAGAATTCATTCAGTCTCTCCGCTATAGCCTTGTCTCCTCTTACTGCCCTTTTTACTCCTCTATCATCTAATGGTCCAATTGACTGTCTCACAGGCCTTTTGCTACGAATGTACTTGAAAAAGTCTTTATTTCGTGTTTTTGCTTCTGTAGCAAGTTCCTTCTCAAATTCTCACTTTGCCTGCCTTATCAATGCTTTGCATTTAACTTGCCAGTGCTTTGCTGTTTCCAGTTTTCGTCATTTGGCTCTTTTTTCCATTTCCTGAAAGATGCTTTTTTGGCAGCAACAGCCTCTCTGAGCTCACCTTTAAACCATGCTGGCAATTTTTTGGACCTTCTTCCACTTTTCTTAATGCGTGGAATACAGCTGGTCTGGGCTTCCAGGATAGTATTTTTAAACAACACCAAAGCTTGATGTAAGTCTTTAACCTTTGCAACCGCTCCTTTTAGTTTTTTCTTAACTATATTCCTTATCTTATCATAGTCTCCCTTTCGAAAGTTAAAAGTTAGTACTGTGGATTTCCTTACTATCTCTCCTCCACTAATTAAGTCAAACACGATCATGCTATGATCACTATTGCCAAGTGGTCCCAACACCCTTATTTCTTGCACCAGATCTGGTGTTCCACTAAGGACTAGGTCCATTATGGCTTCCCCTCTGGTCGGTTTATGAACCAGCTGCTCCAAGAAGCAGTCATTTATTTGATCTAGAAACTTTATCTCTCTAGCATGTCCTGCCGTGACACTGACCCAGTCGATACCGGGGTAATTGAAATCACCCATTATTAAATAGATTGTAAATAGTTTCCCTTGTTATCCAAGTTCCTTCCCTTGTTATCTGTAAACTCATGCAAGTTAACTGTACTGAGATTTTTGTTCTATGTGAACCGCGCTGATGCTGAATAGTGCGGTATATAAGAGAATATAAATAAATAAATAAAAATTATTACTGTGCTGTAACTTTTGTTAGCTTCCCTGATTTCTTTGAGCATTTCATCATCCATTTGTTCATTCTGGCCAGGCGGTCGATAGTACACCCCCACTGCCATCGCCTTCCCCTTTTTACATGGAATTTCAATCCATAGAGATTCTACAGCAAATTTTGTTTCCTGCAAAACTTTAATCCTTTCTGACTCAATGCCCTCTCTAACATAGAGCGCAACCCCTCTACCAATTTGATCAGCTCTATCATTATGATACAGTTTGTATCCAGGTATCACAGTGTCCCACTGGTTGTCCTCCTTCCACCATGTCTCTGAGATTCCAATCATATCTAACCTCTCATTTAGTGCTATATATTCTAACTCTCCCATCTTATTGTTTAGACTTGTAGCATTTGCATACAAGCATCCCTCCACTTCCGCTGCCAGGGCTCCCCGAAGCACCATGTATTAGCGCTCTGCAGGACTTCAGAGGGAAGGCATATGCTCGGGCTCTTCTAGTTCCCACCCCTCCCCCTACCACAAAGTTTGTGACCACAGGGATCGGGCCCAGAGAGCTTGAGCGTGTCTTTCCACTCAGAGGTCTGTGGCCTGCAGCGCTAATGCACAGTGCTTCAGGGAGCCAGCAAGAAAAGGTAGTATGAAGGTGATGGCAACGAGGGGGGGGGGGGGAGAAGGAAGAGATGCTGCTCATGGAGGAGATGGGTAGGGGAGAGATGCTACACTTGCTGGAGAGAGGAAGTGGGTAGGGCAGTCATGCTGGACACGGAGGAGAGGGGAAGATGAGGGGAGTAAAATGCTGGCCACCTTAGGGGGGTAGGGAGGAGAAAGGGAGGTGCTGGCCACTTTGGGGGGGGGGGGGGTTAAGGAAAAGACAAGGGGATGCTAACTACTTTGAAGGAGGGATGTAATTGAGGTCAAGAGGGAATGCTGGAGAAGAGAGTGGTTGATTGAGGTCAATGAGAAAGGATTGCTTGGAAGGAGAGGGTTTTGTATGCTTAAACTTATACTCTTGAAACTCCACTGGAAAAATGCTATTCATTGGCCTTCTGTCTCACTCCTTGGGGCAGGAAATCTCACTTTTTGGGATAGGCAGTTGCTTGGAGCAGCAGCTTTCCCAAGGCAGCCCATTGCCAGTTTGCCACCCTGCGGCAATGCCAATGCCATTTGAATTGTTATGCAGGGCTTACCCAAATGATCCGGCACTGCATTGCACTTCCTGCCCTCTTTGATCTGCCTTTTTTGTCTCCATGCAAACAGGAAGTCTGCATTGGAGAGGGCAGAAGGGCAGGTCAGAGAGGGTAGAAACTGCAAAGAGCTGAGGTAAGCACAGTGTGGTCTGAATGGGATTGCTGTTCCTGCAGGTCCCAGAGGGGCAGCAGTGCTGGCAATGGGCTGCCCTGGGAATGTTGCTGCTCTGGGCAGCTGCCTAGTTTGTCTATTGGGTCTCGCTGGCCCTACAAAGGTGTTCTATCCTAAAGAGTGAGTTTCCTGCCCCAAGGAGTGAGACTGAAGGCCAATGAATGAAACGGGGGTGGGGTGGAAGCAGAGGAGGGCTCGCCTACGATGTCTCATAAACTTGCATCGGCCCTCCACCTGGCAACTCTTCTGCAGGGAGAGTTAGTTGGAAAGGAAGCTGGGGGAGAGCCAAGATGCCAACAGTCTGACTATCCACTTTCCCATAACACAGTTTGACCTTTGCTTTTGGCACATCACTGCTCTATCAGAAAGTATGAACACTTTCTTCAAAAATAATCTTTTTCGTATTGTAGGTGAGTTTCACAAAAAGCAAGTTTGTTTGCTCATGCATAGCACAGACAAATACACAGAGCAGGGGGGCAGGAATGGGAAGCTGCAGGAAGTGGGGGGCCCTGACCCAGCCACCTGAAGAAGAAAAAGACTGGTAGTGACGATAGCAGCCCCCAACAAATTCTACTCTTTGATTCTCCCCATCTCAAGGACATAAGCAAGGGCAAGGCCTGAAGGCAGCAGAAGAGGAAGCAACATGGGCGCCGCTGTTGCTCTCGCAGGCCCCGCCCCTTTCTGGCTTCCGTATGGGAGGCGGGGCTTAGGAGATAAGCATGCGCTGAGGGCTGTTATCAACACTATTGCACCTTAGAATGACCCTTACTTTAAATAAGTGTATGTAGATAGAGCAGGAGAGATTGGGGGCAGGACAGTGTTAGGAGGGCACAAACTGGGCACCTGCCCCACAGCTGCAAAGGGCCCCCAAGGAACAGAAATATGGATGACTATTGCAGAAGTGGCCACATTTCATCAAATCTGAGGCAGAGAGAAGGGGGCAATGCACATGGGAGATAGGGGGAAAAAGAGGAGCAGATGCAGGATATGGGGGATAGGGAGAGAGAGAAGGGGGCAATGGACATGGGAGATAGGGGGACAGAGTAGGAGATGCTATATGGAGGGGAGAGAAAATGAAGGGGGAGATATGGATGGGGGCGAGAAAGAAGGCGGAAATGCTGGATTGGGGAGGAGGGTAGTAATGCTGAATGGGGCAGAGTGGAGAGTTAGTGAAAGACTGGGGATGGACAGAGAGATGGGGAATGGAAGGGCTCGTACGAGGATTGAAAAGCTGTAGGTAGATGCAATAAGAAAGGAAGATTGAGAACTAGCTGGTACGAAGGAAGAGCGAAATCTGAATGGATAAAGAGAGAACAAATAAATGGAAGGAAAAGGGAAAGAAAAGCTCAGTGTCAGAGATGGATGTAGGAGAGTAAGTGAAGAAGATAAGAGGAGAAAAATGAAATGGCAAATGAACAAGAGATCCTGGAATGAGAGTTAAGAGAAGACAGAGGAAAGCAGAAACCAGGGACTGGATCTGCATGACTAGAAAAATAAAATGGCCAGAAACAAAGGTTGACAAAACATTTTTATTTTCAGTTTAATGATGAGAATATTTCAATATTTGGAATTTACATCTTCTTGTTTTATATTTGGCACTATGCAGGGGAAATGTATTTCTTTCTCTTTCTGAGTCTGGCTTCTTGGGGTGGAACAGAAACAGTCTTGCAGCACCGTGGGTTGAAGGTAAGTGCTGTGGGGCTGTTTGTTTCCGTTGCTGCCAGTGCAGGTCCTGGAGATGGTGGCAGTAGGAGCAGTGGAGGTGTCCCAAAACCATTGGCACTCTTGGCAGCCACTAAGTTCGTCTAATAGTCATGTCGGCCCTGACAGGAAGCTACCACATTTGGAAGATTCTGGCTTGGAGAGTCTGCAACTCATCCAGGTTTCAGAGGACGTAATGCTTGCTTCCTATAAGGAGAGGAGAATTTTAAAGTTGCTCTTACCACAGAGAGAGCCGAGGATCCAGGCTGTGGCACAAATACTGAGACTGTGCCAATCACAGATTTTTGGATTGTTTATTTAAGTACTTTGGAAGAGCTGTGACATTCGTTTATCTTGTGACTATGTAAATGACGTGAATGAATTCAGTAAATTTTTATTTTGGATCAGAACAAATCTTTTGAGCCTGGACTGAACTTTGTTGATTCTGGCAGAGAAGGAGTGAGTGTTGTTCGAGTGCAATAGACCCACTAGGATTTCCTGGTTCCACCCCAAAAACCATTTCAAATTCCGGCAGTCAGACTTTGTAAGGGAAGTTCGGCTTCTAGAAGTTCGTACCCTCCGACTGTCTTGCAGTGCTGCAAGGAGCATATAGTCTGGCAGGGGTTACATTAAAAAAAAAAAGAAAGCACTAAAATTTTCGACTCAGCGGTGCAGCTTTTGTTGTTTTGCAGCGGAGTTGTAGAATAACCTCCCAGAGGAGAGGGAGACTGAACCATATCATACAGCATGTGGCTTCATAAGGGGTTTAAAACACCCCTGTTATATGAGGCTTTTGGGAGTGGGCAGTCAGAGAGCTGAGGGAGGAGTCGGAAGGGTTATTATACTGCATTTTATAGTTGTTATGATTTCTGTTTTAAAATGTAAGCTGCTTTAGAGTCTTTGTTGATTATAAGCAGACCATCAAATACATGTAATGAAGAAATAAATTAGAAGGAACCTTCAGTGAGGGAAAGGACAATGCTGGGGGGAAGAGAAAAGGTGGGGGCTGGGCATGCAGTGGGTGGTGATGGGGGTACTTCCAGTGGGGGTGCTAATTTCAGTTTTCCCTCAGGGAGCCAATTAACCTGCAGCCGGTGCTACAAAGCGGCTCTGATTTTCTACTGAGAACCTTCCGGAATCTTTGGGAATTGAAAAACAAGGTTTCATTCTAGTGCCCCTTATTGCAAGGACCCAAATCATCACGACAGGAACTAGCTGGGGCGATGGGGCACAGAATTCCATGAATTGCCAAAGTTCAGGCATGCTGTTCTTTTCCAGTCCTTTTGCTACCTGTGGTTAAATGTTGAGGAAGTTTCTACTCACACCCCTTGCAGGAGGGGCCACAGTTCTCAAAGTGACCCCTAATAGCATTACAAAAAAAAAAGAAGCTGTAATCTTGGTAAGAGTTGGCCTTTGGTAGAGTTAAGGATATTCCTTTGATCTCCTATTGACACATTTGCAACAAATAGAACCAAGGCTGGCCCTACTACTAGGCAGACTAGGCCTCAACCTAGGGCATCACAAGCCAGGGTGCAGCACTTCCCTGACCCCTCTTCAAGTCTAGCATTTCTCCTTTTCTACCTACCCCCTTGCCTGCTGTGTCCAGGATTGTGACTCCGCCTTTCCCTTCCCCTTTCCCCTACTGCTCCCTACCTCTGTTCCTGGGAACCAAGGCAGTAAGTAAGTAGTGTAGTGGCAGGCTTTAGAGCACTCGCAGTTGCTCGAGGCCTGCTGTGTCGGTCCCCTCTAATGCAAATGACTTGCCGAGGGAGCGGGGCAGGTTATTTACTGCTACAGTTCCCAAGAATGGAGGTAGGGGCAGCAGCAGGCGGAAGGGAACAAGGTGGCCATGATTCTGGACATAATAGCAGTGAGGAGCAGGATAGCAAAGGAGAACTGCTCGACACAGGTGGGGGGTAGTGAAGAGAAGGGAAAATGCTGGACATGACAGGAGGTTAAGAGAAGATGGATGCTGGACATGGCGGCAGTGGGGAGGTAAGTCAGGTAAGAGCAGATGTAACACTGGAGGTCGGGGTAGGGAAGGAGAGATGCTGGACTATTGGGGTGGGTGCATGGCTGTAGCTTCGCCTAGGGTGTCTGGGTGGAGGTGACAATTACTTTGTTTTCTCACTGAGGACATGTTCCCTTCCCCCTCTACTCAGTTCTGAAAACTGCATCGGATTTCCTTGTTCACAGAAATGCAGGGCCTGAGGAGGGCTAGAGACTCCTGAAGGACGGATCTCTAGTGAAAACCAGATGGTGAGAAATAAAGAGGGACGTTACTAAATCCAAAAGGGAATCACTGTGCAGTCATCATATGTGTAAAGTAAAGAGCATAGAGTGTGAGCAGCGATAAAGGCCCCGAGGCCACATGTTTATTGTACTATCATTTTGCAGCACTGCAGATCTTACTCGCTCTTTGGCCTGTCCCTCACGTACTAAGCATAAGGACCCCCTCTCTTCTGCTTGCCTGAATTCTCTTCTCTTGCCCTTTTGGCCCCTCCACCTCCGCAGGGAACGTGTTCCGGGCATCACTGAAATATAGAAAATTAAAACAGCAAAGGAACTTGAGGCCCTCCTGATCTTCCTGTCCTTATGTAATACTGCATTAAGAACATAAGAACATAAGAAATGCCATACTGGGTCAGACCGAGGTCCATCAAGCCCAGTATCCTGTTTCCAACAGTGGCCAATCTAGGTCATACGTACCTAGCAGTTTCCCCAAAAGACACAGGTTCTGCAGTGCTTGTACTAGGCCAAGCATTGATATCCTGGGTCCCTTTTTAATAGTGGTTTATGGACCTTTCCTCCAGGAACTTGTCCAAACCTTTTTTAAACCCAGCTATACTAACAGCCCTTACTACATCCTCCGGTAACAGATTCCAGAGTTTGATTACACGTTGAGTGAAGAAATATTTTCTCCTATTTGTCTTAAATAGTTTACCCTGTAGCTTCATTACATGTCCCCTAGTCCTTCTATATTCTGATAGCGTAAACAATTGATCCACGTTTATCCGTTCCACTCCATTCATTAATTTATACACCTCTATCATATCTCCCCTCAGCCGTCTCTTTTCTAGGTTAAAGAGCCCTAACCTTTTTAGCCTCTCTTCATAGGAGTAGCCTTCCATCCCCTTCACCAATTTGGTGGCTCTTCTCTGTACTTTTTCTAATAACTCTATGTCCTTTTTAAGATACGGTGACCAGAATTGCACACAATATTCAAGGTGCGGTCGTACCATGGAGCGATACAGAGGCATTATAATATCCTTTGTTTTATTCTCCATCCCTTTCCTTATGATACCTAGCATTCTATTTGCTCTCAGTAGTTATCCCAGGCTTTCCTGTAGGGATGTGCGTTTGTTAGTGGACATTCAGTTTGGAAATTCTGTGCATGGAAACAACTTTATGCATGTAGAGGTTTCAGATTAGTGCATGTAAAGTTGATCAGGCATGGAGGAGTAGCCTTGCGGTTAGAGCAACAGCCTGGCACCCAAGCAATCTGGGTTAGCTTCCCACTGGCACACCTTGGGTAAGTCACTTTACCCTCTATTGCCTTGGAAGACAAGGCCTGGCAGTCTGCTTCCACTCATACCCTGCTAAGAAAACCCAGGAGCTGCTAGGTCAGCACAGACTTGACAGCACTTTAAAAAAGTTGATTGACGTGTAGCTTGAACTTTATGCATGAAAAGCAAGTTTCGCATGCACTATGTAAAATGAACCAAAAAAGTCCAAAAATTGGCAGAAATTTCCTAAAACAAACTCAACGTTTTCGCTATGAATCTTCCTCCCTTCTTGCTGCAGTTTTGACTTCATCAGTAGACTGCTCCATGTATTTTCTCTTTCTGTATGCAGGAGGGAAAAGCTGGACTGGATTAACTTGTTACACAAATCTGGAGTTGGTTCCTTATAATACCCCTGAGTTTACCCCCTTTGCGTCTCATCTCCTGATCTCCTGTTCCAGAGATGTCTTTTCTCTGAAAAAGCTTTCCTTCCTATGAATTACTTGCACCTCTGAGGTATTTGACTGTCTCTATCACAACCTTTCTCTCCCTCCTCCAGAGTTGCCAAGTTACCCAGTTCCAGGGTTGAGATTTGTTCCCAGTTCTGGTTTTAAATTTGCCTTGCAATGTAGTATGGTATTTGTAGTCCCTGATTTTACCGATTGAAATCAGTGCTGAAGGTCCCATAATGCATCAAAATGAAACAGTCAGAAATCCATGACTGGCTTAAAATCTCACTCATGAAACTGGGTAACTTGGCAGCCAGAGACGGCCCAAGAGTGATGCGGGACCATGTACGGAGACTCATTGCAGGGCCTCATTTGCATACATATTTACATATCCATTGGATCTCATTTGCATAACTTTAATTTAGTTAAGAAAAAACTAAAAGGAGCAGTTGCAAAGGTTAAAGACTTACATCAAGCTTGGGTGTTGTTGAAAAATACTATCTTGGAAGCCTAGACCAGCTGTATTCCACGCTTTAAGAAAAGTGGAAGGAAGTCCAAAAAACTGCCAGCATGGTTTAAAGGTGAGGTCAGAAAGGCTGTTGTTGCCAAAAAAGCAACTTTCAGGAAATGGAAAAAAGAGCCAAACGACGAAACCTGGAAACAGCACAAGCACTGGCAAGTCAAATGCAAGGCATTGATAAGGCAGGCAAAGGGAGAATTTGAGAAGAAGCTTGCTGCGGAAGCAAAAACGTGAAATAAAGATTTTTTGAAGTACATTTGTAGCAAAAAACCTGTGAGAGGGTCAGTTGGTCCATTAGATGATAGAGGAGTTAAAGGGGCACTAAGAGGCGACAAGGCGATAGCGGAGACTGAATGAATTCTTTGCTTCGGTCTTTACTGAGGAAGATGTAGGGTTGTTACCCATGGCTGATGTGGTATTTAATGGTGCGGAAGAATTGAAGGAAATATCGATACATCGGGAAGATGTATTACAACTATTAGATAAACTGAAGAGTAGCAAATCACCTGGGCCGGATGGTATACATCCAAGGGTGTTGAAAGAACTGAAATATGAGATTGCAGAACTGCTATTAGTAATCTGTGAACTATCATTAAAATCATCTCTAATACCTGAAGATTGGAGGATCGCCAATGTAACACCAATTTTTAAAAAGGGTTCCAGGGGTGATCCGGGAAACTACAGACTGGTGAGCCTGACGTCAGTACCGGGAAAAATGGTAGAAACCATCATAAAGAATAAAATTACTCAGCATGTAGATAGTCATGGCCTAATGGGAGACAGCCAACATGGCTTTAGACAAGGAAGATCTTGTCTTACTAATCTGTTATGTTTTTTTAAAGTGTGAATAAACAGGTGGACAAAGGTGAGTCGGTTGATATAGTGTATCTGGACTTTCAGAAAGCCTTTGACAAGGTCCCTCATCAGAGACTTTTGGCAAAACTAAAAAGTCATGGGATAGGAGGCAGTGTACTACTGTGGATCAGGAACTGGTTAAAAGAAAGAAAGCAGAGGGTTGGGCTAAATGGCCAATTTTCCCAATGGAGAAAGGTGAATAGTGGTGTACCCCAGGGATCTGTGCTGGGTGCGCTGCTTTTTGACATATTCATGGATGGCCTGGAAAGTGGAATAACGAGTGAGGTTATCAACTTTGCAGATGACACAAAACTATTTAAAGTTGTTGAGATCCAAGAGGATTGTGGAGAATTGCAAGAGGATCTTGATGGATTGGAAGACTAGGCATCAAAATGGCAGATGAAATTTAATGTGGACAAGTGCAAAGTTATGCACCTAGGGAAGAACAACCCAAGCTATGGTTGCACGATGCAAGGTTCCACATTGGGAGCCACCACCCAGGAGAAAGATTTAGGCGTCATTGTGGATAACATGTTAAAACCCTCGGCCCAGTGTGCAGCGGCGGCCAAGAGAGCAAATAGAATGCTAGGTATCATAAGGAAAGGAATGGAAAATAAAACAAAAGATATTATATTGCCTCTATATCGTTCCATGGTGAGACCGCACCTTGAATATTGTGTGCAATTCTGGTCGCCATATCTTAAAAAGGATATAGCGTTATTAGAAAAGGTTCAGAGAAGAGCCACCAAAATGGTGGTGGGGGGGGGGGGGGATGGAAGGATACTCCTATGAAGACAGGCTGGAAAGGTTGGGGCTCTTTAACCTGGAAAACAGATGGCTGAGGGGAGATATGATAGAAGTCTATAAATTAATGAACGGAGTGGAACGGGTAAACATAGATCGATTTGTTTACGTTATCAGAATCTAGAAAGACTAGGGGACATGCAATAAAGCTACAGGGTAAACTATTTAAGACTAATAAAAGAAATATTTTTTCACTCAATGTGTAATCAAACTCTGGAATTTGTTACTGGAGGATGTAGTAAAGGCTGTTAGTGTAGCTGGATTTAAAAAAGGTTTGGACAAGTTCCTGGAGGAAAGGTCCATGGAGCATTGTTGAGAGGGGACTCAGGATATCAATGTTTGACCCAGTTCAAGCATTGCGGAACCTGTGTCTTTTGGGGAAACTGCTGGGTACGTATGACCTAGATTGGCCACTGTTGGAAACAGGATACTGGGCTTGATGGACCTTGGTCTGACCCAGTATGGCATATCTTATGTTCTTATGTTCTTAATTTACTTTTTTTAGACTTATATACCACCCATCTAAAATCCTAGGTGGCTTCCAAACATACATGCACAATTTAATAAAAAGACATTACAATAAAATAAACATAATAACAATCATGAATCAAAATGAACTTGAAACCACTTTCATACACCCATAAAAAATCATTATAAATATCTGCATACCGGATTTATTTGGTCAGTGCTATGACCAGGTTATTGATTAGAAGGTATAAAATGTGAAAAACGAATCCAGGTAGCTGTGAATTTAAGATCAGAGTGCCCAGGCTGGACGTGCTAGAGCTGGAAAAGCCTAGAAATCACCAGCAGTGAAGCTATTAGACTATTAAACAAAATTAAACTGAGACATTCTCTTAAAATTTGAGATTTCCTTAAATCTGAACCTGCAAAATATTTTAAATTTCACACTGGCAGATCAAAAATGTAAAACTGCAGATCTCAGAGGTAATTCATATTTCACTATCAGCCACCAACACCCTACAGTTAACTACGCACCAAAACCCCACAGTACAGGACCCATAGAGCAAATCTACCATTCCATAAAAACACTAACTTCCAAAAGACACCCAGTGAGCGTACCCAGAAAAAGACGGCACCATAAATTTTGCAGTAGAACCTAGAACATTGGTACATCTACTGGGAAAACTGAATGTCAGATTCCTAAATAGAAACTCCTTACTAACAGAATATCTGGCCTCAGTCATACTTAGAACATAGATAGGCCACAAACTAAAATTAGAAATATGTTGAGAAAAATTAAAGTGAAACCCGAGGAAGCCATATTCTGTGTATATATCAGAGAAATAAAAAGACATATATAAGGAAAGCACATGTAAATTACAAAAATTAATATATTCCACTCACTAAATTGAAAATAGAATACTTTTTTCTACCACGCACTGAAATACAGGTATACTGTATAAGGCAGTGATTGTGTTGCATTTAACTACCATCAAGTCTGTGTTGAATTATGGTGACCCTCTGGATAGCTGTCCTAAACTGTGTTTGGTCTTCAGTCAGGAGGCTCACTGTTGATAGAGTGGTATCCATGCAAATGCAATGTGTGCCTTCAAGTCAATGCTGACCCAGCAGCTCCTGGGTTTTCTTGGCAGTGTGACCAGAACTACGTTGCCAGGCCTTTTTTCCATGGCAATGGAGGGTTAAGTAACTTGCCCAAGGCCACAAGGAGTGCTAGTGGGAAGCAAACCCCTGTGTCCTGTTACTAAGCCAGTGCTCTAACCATTAGGCTACTCCTCCATAGTTGCTGTTATTGTATCAGTCCATCTCATTGCTGACCTTCCTCTTTTGAGTTGATGTTCAACCCTGACAAGCATGATGTCTTTCTCTAATAATCTCTCTGTTTGCATCATGTGTCCAAAGTATGAAAGTCAAAGTCTTGTCAACTGAGCTTCTAAAAAAAAATTTGGTTTGATCTCCTCTAGTACTGACTGGTTTGTTCTTCGGGCAGTCCATTATATATACAGTATTCTTCACCAGCATCATATTCAAAGGCATCAATTTTCTTCCTGTCTATCTTTTTCACTATCCAACTTTCACATCCATAAGATGTTATTGAAAATACCATGGCTTGGACAAGTCATAACTTTGCATGGAGAGAGACATCTCTGCTCTTGAGAATCTTGTCTAGGTCCTTCATAGCCATTCTGCCAAGAGCAATGCGTTGTCATATTTCTTGACTGCTTGTTGCTTTTTTATTGATAGTTGATCCAAGCAGGTTAAAGTTGTCCAATATTTTAATTTCTTCTCCATCAACGATGAACTTACTGATTTTGCCATTTGTCAGGATCTTTGTCTTCTTTACATTAAGGTGCAGGCCATTTTAAGACTGTTCCTTGATCTTGAGAAGCAAATGTTTCAGAGCATCTTCACTTTCAGCCAGTAATGTGGTATCATCAGCATAGCCAAGGTTGTTGATGAGTCTCCCACCAATCTTCACACCTCGGTTGTCTTCATACAGTCCTGCTTCTCTGATGATTTGTTCTGCATATAAATTAAACAGGTAGGGGGAAAGTATGCAGCCTTGTCGTACACCTTTGCTGATTTTAAACTATTCCTTTTCTCCCTGTTCTATTCAAACTGTTGCTTCTTGAAGAATGTAAAGGTTGTGCAAGAGAACGATCAGGTGTCCTGGTATACCCATGCTTCTTAATGTGACCCAGAGTTTCTCATGATGTAGTCAATAAAACACATATAGATATCCTTTTGGTATTCTTTAGTCTTTTCAAGGATCCATCTCACATCCGCAATGATGTCACTCGTTCCTCACCCTTTCCTGAACCCTGCTTGCACTTCAGATAGTTCTTGTTCCAGGTATGGTTGTAGTCTCTGTTGAATAATCTTCAATAGAATCTTGCTGACATGTGGGATCAGAGCGATTGTGCGATAATTTCCACAATTGGTCGGATCACCTTTCTTCAGTATTGGTATAAACACCAATCTTTTCCAGCCAGTTGGCTACAATGCTGTCTTCCAAATTTCCTGGCAGAGTCTTGTAAGTATGGCTGTAATACTTCAGTGGGAATGCCATACCTGGTGCTTTGTTCTTTGATAAAGCTTTCAGTGCTACTTCGACTGCTTCTTTCATCACCAATGGCTCCTGACCATAAGGTACAGGTTGAAATGGCTGTTGATCCACGATCTTTATGGCACAATGACTCTTGTATATTCATTCCACATTTTCTTGATCTTGTCAGCATCAATCAACATGGATCCTTCAGCATCTTGTAGCATTCCAATTCGAGGCTGGAATTTTCTCTTTAACTCTCGTAGCTTTAGGGAAGCCAATCTTGTTCTTCCTCTAATAGTTTGAGATTCTATTTCCTTGCATGTGTCATTGTAGTATTTCTCCTTGTCTCGTCATGCTGCACACAGGGCTGGCCTGTTCACTAGGCGGGTTAGGCAGCAGATCTCTGTGGGCGACAGACCATGTGCTTCAGCACACATGGCCTGCTGTGTCCCCTGGGTGCCAAGCCACGCTACCCTTCCCCCCCCTGTGTTGACCCACACCGCGCTGTTGCTTAGTACGGTGGCAGGGGGTGACAGCTAAGTTTGGCGGCAGGCCATGTGCTTCGGCACACATGATCTGCTGCTTCTGAACTCCCAAAGTTATGTCAGAGGGGGTCAGAAGTGGTAGGCCATGTGTGCCGAAGCACATGGGCTGCCGCCAAGCTGAGCTGCACCCCCCTCAACCCTGCTACCGGAATCGGTGGTAGTGTGGCTCAGCACAGGGGGGGGGGGGTGACTCGGCATAGAGGGGGGACAGCATGGCCGGGGCTTCTACCTAGGGCAGCAGAAACCCTTGGTCCGGCCCTGGCTGCATGTTGGAAATCTCTGCGATTGCCTCTCTTCCTCCTCTGGCTTTAGCTTCTCTGTGTTTCTGGGCAATTTTCGGAGTTTCTTCAGCTAACTCTGTTAATCCCTTTGAATATCAGGCCCAGTGCATTTTTCCTAGAAAAAAGGTGCCAGTCCTCATATGTAAGGCTTTTTCATTAATACATGATCAATTGTTTACGCCTTCGATATGTAGAAAGACTAGGGGGTATGTTTACTAAAACCCCGTTAGGTGCGCGCCGCACTAGTGTGCGGGATGCCATATAAGGAGTGAGCGTTTCAGTCCAAAAAAAGCAAACCGGGATTAATCATGCGCTAATGTGCGCTGTGCACATTAGCGCATGAGAAACGCGCGCGGGAAGCATAAGCAGGCGCGCTGATGTGCAAGTATAAGAACAGAGCCACAGTACAATGGTTAAGACACTGACCAATGGTGCAGGGATCATGGGTTCAATCCCCCACTGTGCCCAATGAATAAGGCTGGCTGAGCCACTACCTGTTTTGTGTAATATTGCATTCTGAGGCATTTTAATTTTATTTTAATTACTGCTACTAGCAAAAGCACTCTCAAAGCACTGTAACATAAGGCGCCCCATAAGGTACCCCAGAGGGCACATTTTAAAGTGCACTGTCCACCACGGCACCCTACAATGTTGCTTAAAGGGTGGCCGATAGGGCGCCATATAGGGTGCCCTATGAGGCAGGGCAAGGTCAGAGCACTGTTTTTGATGGCAGCACTGTGCATTTTAATGTATGGAAATCCTAAGTAGGTGCGCTGACATGCAAGGAGAAACAGCAGTGTAGCACAATGGTTAAGACACTGACTGATGGTGCAGGGGTCATGGGTTCAATCCCCCACTGTGCCCACTGAATAAGGCTGGCTGAGGCACTACCTGTTATGTGTAATATTGCATTTTAATTTTATTTTAATTACTGCTACTAGCAAAAGCACTCTCAAAGCACTGTAACATAAGGCGCCCCATAAGGTACTCCAGAGGGCACATTTTAAAGTGCACTGTCCGCCACGGCACCCTACAATGTTGCTTAAAGGGTGGCCGATAGGGTGCCCTATGAGGCAGGGCAAGGTCAGAGCACTGTTTTTGAAGGCAGCACTGTGCATTTTAACGCATGAAAATCCTAAGTAGGTGCGCTGACATGCAAGGAGAAACAGCAGTGTAGCGCAATGGTTAAGACACTGACTGATGGTGTAGGGGTCATGGGTTCAATCCCCCACTGTGCCCAATGAATAAGGCTGGCTGAGGCACTACTTGTTATGTGTAATATTGCATTCTGAGGCATTTTAATTTTATTTTAATTACTGCTACTAGCAAAAGCACTCTCAAAGCACTGTAACATAAGGCGCCCCATAAGGTACCCCAGAGGGCACATTTTAAAGTGCACTGTCCACCACGGCACCCTACAATGTTGCTTAAAGGGTGGCCGATAGGGCACCATATAGGGTGCCCTATGAGGCAGGGCAAGGTCAGAGCACTGTTTTTGATGGCAGCACTGTGCATTTTAATGTATGGAAATCCTAAGTAGGTGCGCTGACATGCAAGGAGAAACAGCAGTGTAGCACAATGGTTAAGACACTGACTGATGGTGCAGGGGTCATGGGTTCAATCCCCCACTGTGCCCACTGAATAAGGCTGGCTGAGGCACTACCTGTTATGTGTAATATTGCATTTTAATTTTATTTTAATTACTGCTACTAGCAAAAGCACTCTCAAAGCACTGTAACATAAGGCGCCCCATAAGGTACTCCAGAGGGCACATTTTAAAGTGCACTGTCCGCCACGGCACCCTACAATGTTGCTTAAAGGGTGGCCGATAGGGTGCCCTATGAGGCAGGGCAAGGTCAGAGCACTGTTTTTGAAGGCAGCACTGTGCATTTTAACGCATGAAAATCCTAAGTAGGTGCGCTGACATGCAAGGAGAAACAGCAGTGTAGCGCAATGGTTAAGACACTGACTGATGGTGTAGGGGTCATGGGTTCAATCCCCCACTGTGCCCAATGAATAAGGCTGGCTGAGGCACTACTTGTTATGTGTAATATTGCATTCTGAGGCATTTTAATTTTATTTTAATTACTGCTACTAGCAAAAGCACTCTCAAAGCACTGTAACATAATGCGCCCCATAAGATACCCCAGAGGGCATATTTTAAAGTGCACTGTCCGCCACGGCACCCTACAATGTTGCTTAAAGGGTGGCCCATAGGGCGCCATATAGGGTGCGCTATGAGGCATGGCAAGGTCAGAGCACTGTTTTTGATGCAGCACTGTGCATTTTAATGCATGGAAATCCTAAGTAGGTGCGCTGACATGCAAAGAGAAACAGCAGTGTAGCACAATGGTTAAGATACTGACAGCTGGTGCAGGGGTCATGGGTTCAATCCCCCACTGTGCCCAATGAATAAGGCTGGCTGAGGTGCTACCTGTTATGCATAAAATTGCATTATGAGGTGTTTTAATTAGTGCTGTTAGCAAACACACTTCCAAAGTGCTGTAACATAAGGTGCTGCATCAGCCGCCCTATAAGGCACTCCAGAGGGCATACTATAAAGTGCACTGTCCGCTCAGGCACCCTAGAATGTTCCTTATAGTGCGCTTTATAGGGTGCCGTATGAGGCGCCGCAAGGTCAGAGCACTGTTTATGATGGCAGCACTGTGCATTGTAACGCATGAAAATCTTAAGTAGGTGTGCTGACATGCAAGGAGGAACAGCAGTGTAGCACAATGGTTAAGACACTGACTGATGGTGTAGGGGTCATGGGTTCAAATCCCCAGTGTACCTAATGAATAAGGTTGGCTGAGGTACATCCTTTTTCTGCATGCAACTGTACAGCAATCTGTGCTGCCATCTAAAAAGAACCCCACCCTAGTGCCACAAATTAATGCACCTTTTAGGGTGCACCAGAAGGCACATCCTAAACAACCACGTCAGCAAAGGCGAGTTATAATGTTCCCCAGAGGCCATGTTGAAAGGTTGTCAACTCCCAAGGCACCATAGTAGGCACCCCATAAGCTGCGTGAATCGAAGGTGTGCCATAAGATGCCCCAAGGATGTATAGGTGAACTCAAAAACGTTTGCCAAGAGCAGTAAGATCCCCCAATTTGAAGGGCAAGAGAGGTATGTGCCAAACACACACGTAACCCAAACACTGCACAGAGCAGAAAGGAAAGACAATGCATAAGTAAAAGAAGGACGTAGATCAGAACTGATGGACCACACAAATCAGCTCCAGCCCATGTGGCAGCTAGAAAAATGGAGAAACATATCGGGGGCAGCTGTAGCTATGCACAGAGTGATGGTAATGTACCATGCTATAATGACAGTGTGTGACAGAGGATGGGAAGATGTGTGCAGCAGAGGAGCCTGAAATGGCAGGATAGGTGAAATATCAGGATGACAGTGGAGTAGCAGTGCTATGCAGAGCACACACAGGAGAGGCAACCAGGGAGAGCTGCAATGCAGGAATGTGTAGGAGTGCAGGACGTGGGGTAGCAGCATGCACATCAGGGTAGGATGGCACACAGCTGGCAGACAGAAGATGGACAGAAGGATGGTTCACAACTCCGATGAGGGTACAATGTGCTCACAGCACAGATCTGCACAGATATGACTGTCATACGAATGAAAACTACTTCTGCAGGACAAGCATACAAATCAAAGAGAACAGAGAGGAATCACACCTACGACCACTACCACAAATGGCAATGCACAAACCGGTAGGCCACACCACCAATGTGAGCTCATTAGCAAAGGCTGCATACAAAAATAGTGCAGGGCATCACACAAGACGCCTGCTGGCTGTCAGGACAGGCAAACCCCCAACAGTAATCATGACCAAATGCACATGCAGATCTGCTGTGTACAGATCAGATCCCAGTCTGTAATTGGGACCAGGGACACATGCACACACACAATGAAATGTTATGCAGTGGATACAGCATGCAAAAGAGGAAAGAAACTAAACCCCAAGGGCAGCAGAGGATGCTCTGTGGAGCTGGGTAACAATCTGGAACAGGACAGGAGAGAACTCAACATGCAAACAGGTGTACCACACACCAGCTGAACCACAGCAATACAAAACCCCCAGGTGCACTGCCATGTAAACACCATAAAGAAAGAGACCTATGTAACAGATAGTATCTGATGGCTAGGCAGCACAGAGGGCACACCTTGGTGTACAGTGAAGAGAGGGAAGGGTGTGTGTAGAGGTGATGAACCTGCTGGTACCTAATGGTCCAGTTAGCACAACAGAAAAGAAAAAGATAAACCACAGGTGGGGATCAAACCTGCAAACTACTGAGTTATAACACATGCCTCTAACCACTCCCACAAACAGCACACTGAGCACAATGCAAAACAAATACCCAAAGGGAGGGTGTGTGTGGGAACCTGTAATACCCAGTGATGTGGCAAATGGCTGGCAGATACACAGCTGCCACCGTACAAGGATGTGAGCACAGGTGGGCCATGTACATGACCAGCAAATCAGTAGATACAAGTGTCAATGTGCTCAAAGAGTGGAGGAGTAGCCTAGTGGTTAGAAAACTGGCTTGGACACCAAGCAACCAGGGCTCGATTCACACTAGCACTCCATGTGGCCTTGGGCAAGTCACGTAACCCTCCATTATCTTGGAAGAAAGACCTGACAATCTACATCCAGTGACATTGACAAGAAAACCCTGGAGTCTCTGGGTCACAAGGAATCAGGACTGATTCAAAGGCACACATTGCATTGCATGTTTGTCACCATGATCAAGCAGCAAAAGAGACAAATGTCTGTCAAATACATATCTTTATATGGGTTATTCATCACAGATAGTGTAGACACTGCCATCATAATATCAAGGTGAGTGCATCCCTGGTGAAAGACGGAAACACATTTAGCAGGGCAGCAACCCACATCCTACAGAAAGGTCACTGGCTTGACCACAAATGAAGGGCAGGAGATATAATGTGCATCAGGTGCATGCTATGCACTGGGCAGCAGGCCCCCACCCCCCACCTGCTGCTGCATGCCTCAAATGTGTTACGCACATATGAGTGCATGTAGACAGTAGGCGCTGCATGATGAGGACCCAACACACATCACCTGTCCCTCAAAACATATCCATCTGGCAACACAGGAGGCACACAAATGAAAACAGCATATGTTGTCACAATGTTTTAATGTTAAAAACACATTCTGAAAGTCATGTTTCAGCTCTCACCTAATGCCTGATCTAGGAATCAAAGCTGCAACAATGTAGACCCAAACAATCATCAAAAGCACAATGAGCATATGCTAACAGGTAGCAGAGGCACATTTATTTATTTATTTACATTCTTTTATATACTGCGCTATTCTGCATCAGTGCGGTTTACATTGAACAAACTGAAATTACATTGAACAGGGCATTATAACTTGGAGATAACTATTTACAGGGAACATGGGCTATGGAGGGTTAAGTGGCTTGCCCAAGACCACAAGGAGCACCTGTGGGACTAGAAACCCCAGTCCTTCCGGCCCAAGGTTGCTGTCCTCTAGTGGGATTTGAACCCCTGACCTTCCAGCTTGAAGTACCTTGCCCCAACCACTAGGCCACTCCTCCACTCCACATGAACACAGAGAGAATACAAACTAAACTACCTGCAGAAACCTGCAGAGATAACACCATGAAGGAGGTCCCCCTGCACTGTTTGTTGGGTAGACAGTGTTTGGGCACATATAGCACGGTACATGGAATGCACGATTGAAGGAGGACAACGGACACCCACACTGCCACCCTCCAAATATAATGGGGCAATGTGAGTGTCGTTACCGCAGGGGATAAACAGGACCGTGCAGACGTGCAATGCAAGGTGTGTACATACATGCAGACTGTCACGTCTGTACAGTAAACAAACACAAGAACCAGCATGTGAAGATGGAAATGATGGGCAAACATCTTACAGGGAACCACACAGAAGCCATAGGTCCACATGCTGTGGTTCACAAACATAGTCAGTCATATTCACAAGCACCATCCACATAGCAACATGATACAGTGATGCCACACATGCACGTAAACACCCTTGGCCATTGCAAACATCAATCCAGGATGGTGGTGTGCATGAAAGCGTTGTTGTGGCAAAACCTGTATCATGTCCAGGTGGAGAGCAGGTGGACATAGACAATAGGACCGCTCCATCATTGCCCCTATGCCACAAACATGGCTGTATGCTTGTGTTGAAACAAACAGATGAGCGTATCCTGTGTGCCATGCCACACACATGGCCAAAACACAACAACAACACAACTGTGGAGGAATGTACAACATACAGTGACAATGTCAGTCCCTGCTGCACACGTGGGGATCAGTACACAGCGTCCAAAGTGCAAAGTGTATCTGCAATCCAACAGGTCAGGTTAAAACTGTCCTTGCAACCCTGGGCATGCATAGTCAAGTGTCACATTCCAATATGTTACAGTCCTTGAAAGTTCATGTGTGTCCCCTGCAATGAGCAGGACTCCCAGCCAGAGCATGGCAGCAACAGTGTGTTGGACAGGTCTGTCATGGGCACAGCAGCAGTCCAAGAGTAATACTGTCCATCCCAGGCATGTGTCCCACTCTCAGAGGTCAAACATCCAATGGCACAATTCTCCACAAAAAGTTTCATGGTGTTGTGTCCCCCAACAGGTGGGTGATGGCGATGCCAGATGCACTGTAAGAGATGTGTCCGGTATGTCCTCTGCCCTGTGTCAGGAGAGGATAAGTATTGTATTGTTAGACATCTTGCAAAAACAGCACAAATTGCAGAGAGTCACACCTTAGGAAATACAGAAGAAAGGGATGCAAAGGCAAACATGACATAATATCAACACAAAACACACTGCATATTGGTGACATCATGAATCGTAAACGCAGACACGGGTGTCACATGGATATGGTCATGTCCATGCTTATGTCACACAGGCGTCTCACAGCTACACACTATATTCATCTGCTTCTGTGAACAGAGAGGCAACATGACATGTACATGAGACAAACAGTAAATCATCAACAGGTAAAGGCAGATGTAATCCCCCAAATAACAAAGGTGCAACCTACCTTGTGCGTGCATCAGGTGTACGTCATCGATCCCTTGAGCGACTCAACAGCCATATCAGGTCACAGTGAAGGGAGACAATGTCAGCAAAACGTGTAGAATCACCATGTCAAGCCACTGTTGATGCATGTCCACATTATGCCGATATCTGAGATTAAAAAAAACTGCTCAACAGTGGTCCCTCAAAACACAAGACACAGTTCTGCTCACAGCACACAACACATGTCGAGAATGTTCACAAGGTAAACAGCACTACGGTAGAGGTAGCACAGTCACCACCGCCCCCCAGGTGCACAGACCCCTCTCAGCACATGATAATGTACTATGCCTGAACACTGCATCATCACACAGCCAACCCATAAACACGCACCCACACAGTATGCTAAGGTCAGCGTGCCAGCTTTAACACATGGCCTGTATGTGCACAAGTGGAGATTTGTAGACATAAAGACCCAGTGACATGCAGTAATACCCTGGTGTTGGCTGATGGTACAATGTTGGGGTAGGGAGCAAGTGTAGGCCACCACCAAAAAAGAAAAGACCTCCACACACATGCAGCTCTGTTGTACATGTCCCAGAGACAGTGTTGCAGAGGACATTCTGGACACAAACACATGGGGATATGTGTGACAACAGCAAGATATGGGTTAGGGAGGCATAAGGAAAAAAAGTGAACCACTACATCTGCCCAATATGACACATCACTGAGGACATGTTTTCCCCCTGACTGCAGGCACAGACAATGTAGCTGTAGATCCACCTACCCCGGACCACAGCATTTTGGCTGATGTACAGTCACATGCCAATGCACCACAGCAACAGCATCCTCACGAAGTATGTCCTGTGTAGTGGGAAACACAAGAGAAACAAACATATGTCATGTTCTAGCTGTGCAACACACACTGCACCTTCCTGTCCCCAGCTGTCAGACCCCACAACATCACATACTGACTGTTCACTATCACACTGTACAGATCTCTCACATGTGAGAGGCAGCACGGAGGTGTCGGAGGCTAACTACAGGTGTCCGTAATCTCTCTGTCCCCTCCCTTACCTCTCTGTTGTTGTACACACTGGTCAATAGAGGTGTGTGCTCCCACCATGTTTCTGCCTCACCCCAATGTCGCAATATTAGCCTGGGTCCCCCATATTGCCACCAATGCCCCCTCTCCATGTGTACTGGTGTCCCAATGTTGCCTGTTACCCCACTGTCAATTGCTGTAACACACGGAAATATGCAGGCACACCTCCTGTATCCACTGGCCAAATACATATCCTGGTGTGTACATCTCATACCTTGAATAATATTGACAGCTGTGTGCTGATGATGTGCACAAATAGATGGCAATGTCTGCGTCACGTCAGCAAAACCACACCCCCATGTCTGTTTGTGACCTGACCATGATGGCTGCATGTCATCCCACTGTGTGACAGTGAGAATGTCAAAGCATGGATAGCCTATATGTGCACCTTAAAAAAATAACTCTCACCTAAGTCTCTGTGTGTATGCGGACATAACCTCCCTCGCTAGGGTCCGCAAGGTAGTTGTTGATGTGGACTGTACTCTCCTGCCCTACACACATACACAGCCTGTAGCTGAGGCATGTGGCATATGTTGAGAAAGCATCAGCTAGATATGCCATGTCCCCCCTGAAAAACCTCGTAAAACACAATCCACCCACACATTCAGCGCTCAACTTGCCTACTGTAACCCACACCTTGCTGATCTGGCCCGGATCACCTCTGTTTGTGTGTACATATGCAACACTGCACTGCAGGGCTATTCTCCAACAACAAAATGTAGCAATGATACTCCCCCTGGCTGCACACTGCACAGGTCCCCATCCTTCACCATATCCATGTCAGGTCTACGTGATGACCTATACATTCCGGCACACTGTGGGGTTGCATGAATACCCCTCACAAATAGTTAATACCATCATGAAAAACTAGTACTGAGCATGTGTATTGTGCTATGTATGACATGTGGCGCCACACATAAGAAACAGACACACATAGCCAGCTGACAGGAGCATAACACCCACACAAGCAGCTCGAAATTGTAAAATATAACCACACCCCGCTGGACAACTGTCCCCAAACATGGTCTGCCCTCCCACTGTGAATACCGCACCATATGCCTGCCACCGTGCTCCACCCATAGCATCAAAACAATTAACTGTGTTTGCACAGCAGCTGCTATCACAACCAGCCACTAACTGGGAATGTGACCCCCAAAACCTCCCACAGGCGTATGAACACCCACCCACATAATCCACCACCACCTGCTGTTGTGCCCTGCCCACATTGTTTGTCGCACACTCATGCCTATATGTGACGTTGGGATTGTCTGTTAAATGTCAATGCAGTGTGGCATCCGAATGATATCTTTACAGAAACATCAACCTTTATAACCATCACACACATATAAAAACACATGTAGGTGGGAATATATGCAATACATGCATGAGAAGATCTCTGCAATCAACCTCCGCCTGACCGCTGTGCCCTCCCGTGTGTCACCACTGGCACGTACAGGGGAGCACGTTGGTTCATCCTCCAGATCCTCATTAATCTCTGCAGGGATATCGTGCCTGAGAGCAATGCTGTGCAGGATGCAACAGGCTATGATTATCTCTGCCACAGTCATTGGCTTATATTGTAAGGCCCCGCCTGTCCTCTCCAGACACCTGAAGCGACTCTTCAACACGCCAAAGGTGCGCTCTATGACAGAGCGGCTGGAGGCATGGGCCTCATTGTACCTCCGCTCTGCACGTGTCCGTGGCTGACGCACAGGGGTCAGCAGCCAGGGGCGACACCCATATCCTGCATCACCTGCAGAAAGAAATGTTGCATGTGAATGCAGGAGCTCATGTTCACCAAAATTGACACATGTTTAGACATGAGAAACAAACGCAGAACACATCCTGACAGAAACATATGACAGCACAACTATGCAGTTCAGAAAAATAGACGTATGATGACAGATAAGGACCACATGGCCTATCGAGTCTGTACACCCATGGCAAAGACTACAACAGTCCCATGTATACCTTTAGAGATCCTCTGTGTGTGGCACATGCGTATTGTAATGCAATTACTGTCCTCATCTCTACCACCTCCACTGTGAGACTATACCACCGATCCACTGATCACATGTTCAAAGTATATGTCAGCATAGTACCCATAAAAAAATGTGCTGTCATTTGAAGGAGGCTCACACCCAGCACATGTATGCCATGGAGGTCTGGCAAAGTCTAAACCATATCACCTCTATTCCCCCTGTCCACTAAGGTCTACATATCAAAATTGAGCAGTCTGTCTCCATATGCTGCATACTGCTGACCACCAATCGTTTCAGTAGCCGTCCTCTGCACTGTCTCCATCCTGTTCACAGCCTTTTGAAGCTGCGGTCTACAGAATTGCACACTGTACCCCACATGAGTTAGCACCAATGACATATACAGAGGCAGAGTACCTTCCTGTGTATCTGCTACCAATACCTCTCTGTATGCACCCAAGTAGCCCCCTAGCTTTTGCTGTCACCTTTCCATAATGGTCAGCTACATGAGGATCGGCAGACACAATGACGCGTAGGTCCCGCTCATCTACAGTGGCCAAAGGTACTGCACCCCCTATACTGTGTTGCTCCCCTGGTTTGACGCAGCCAAGATGCGTGACCATACATATGCAAACATGTCCTCCCAGCTGGAAAGGTCCAGAACATCCATCAGATTTAGCTAGACCCCTCCTCATGTTCTCTAGTGCTTCCTGGGTGACTACTCCAGTACTGAGTGAGTGTGTGAACCTAAGACACACATGACAAGGGTTAGTTGTATGGATTGTCAATAACATAAACGTTACATAACATACAAAAGCTAGCAGACAATTAACCGGCATCACAGGTAGTGTGGTCTGTGTTGTGTGGTCTGTGTTGTGGTGTGTGTAGGTGAGGGTAGGCAAGGAGCAGGTGAGGGAGAAGGGGGTGAGGTGAGGTGAGGAGGGGTGCGGTGAGAGGAGAGGGTGATGGAGAGGGAGATGGAGAGGGAGAGGGAGGGTGAGGGTGAGGGGGTGGAGGGGGTGGAGGAGATGGGCCCACCTGTTGCTGTGGAGACACCTAGGGCAGGGACTGCAGGGCCTATGGAGGCAGAGGCAGGCCCATCTGGTGGGCCACAGGCTGCACAGTGCAGCCACACGGCCAAGAGGAAGAGGATACCGGTGCCTGGCCCACAGAGGAGGAGGGCCGTAAGGATCACCGATAGGGAGAACCACATCCTCCTGTCAGGAGTCATAGAAAACTATGATCTACTATTTGGGTGGCTCAGTAGCCGTACAACTGTGGCCACCAGGATGGCAGTGTGGGAGGAGGATGGTAAAGGGGTTAAAGGAGCACTAAGAGGCAACAAGGCGATAGCGGAGAGACTGAATGAATTCTTTGCTTCAGTCTTTACTGAGGAAGATGTAGGGATGTTACCCATGACTGAAGTGGTATTTAAAGGTGCGGAAGAATTGAAGGAAATATCGATACATCGGGAAGATGTCTTACAACTATTAGATAGACTGAAGAGTAGCAAATCACCTGGGCCGGATGGTATACATCCAAGGGTGTTGAAAGAACTGAAATATGAGATTGCAGAACTGCTATCAGTAATCTGAACTATCATTAAAATCATCTGTAATACCTGAAGATTGGAGGATCGCCAATGTAACACCAATTTTTAAAAAGGGTTCCAGGGGTGATCCGGGAAACTACAGACCGGTGAGCCTAATGTCAGTACCGGGAAAAATGGTAGAAACCATCATAAAGAATAAAATTACTCAGCATGTAGATAGTCACAACCTAATGGGAGACAGCCAACATGGCTTTAGACAAGGAAGATCTTGTCTTACTAATCTGTTATGTTTTTTTGAAGGAGTGAATAAACAGGTGGACAAAGGTGAGTTGGTTGATATTGTGTATCTGGACTTTCAGAAAGCCTTTGACAAGGTCCCTCATCAGAGACTTTTGGCGAAACTAAAGAGTCATGGGATAGAAGGCAGTGTACTATTGTGGATCAGGAACTGGTTAAAAGATAGAAAGCAGAGGGTAGGGCTAAATGGCCAATTTTCCCAATGGAGAAAGGTGAATAGTGGTGTACCCCAGGGATCTGTGCTGGGTCCGCTGCTTTTTAACATATTCATAAATGACCTGGAAAGTGGAATAACGAGTGAGGTTATCAAATTTGCAGATGACACAAAACTATTTAAAGTTGTTAAAACCCAAGAGGATTGTGAAAAATTGCAAGAGGATCTTGATAAATTAGAAGACTGGGCATCAAAATGGCAGATGAAATTTAATGTGGACAAGTGCAAGGTTATGCACCTAGGGAAGAACAACCCAAACTATGGTTACACGATGCAAGGTTCCACATTAGGAACCACCACCCAGGAAAAAGATTTAGGCGTCATTGTGGATACCATGTTAAAACCCTCGGCCCAGTGTGCAGCGGCGGCCAAGAGAGCAAATAGAATGTTAGGTATGATAAGGAAAGGAATGGAAAATAAAACAAAAGATATTATAATGCCTCTATATCGTTCCATGGTGAGACCGCACCTTGAATATTGTGTGCAATTCTGGTCGCCGTATCTTAAAAAGGATATAGCGATTTTAGAAAAGGTACAGAGAAGAGCCACCAAAATGGTAAAGGGGATGGAAGGATACTCCTATGAAGAAAGGCTAAAAAGGTTAGGGCTCTTTAACCTGGAAAAGAGACGGCTGAGGGGAGATATGATAGAAGTCTATAAATTAATGAACGGAGTGGAACGGGTAAACGTAGATCGATTGTTTACCTTATCAGAATATAGAAAGACTAGGGGACATGCAATGAAGCTACAGGGTAAACTATTTAAGACTAATAAAAGAAAATATTTTTTCACTCAACGTGTAATCAAACTCTGGAATTTGTTACCGGAGGATGTAGTAAAGGCTGTTAGTGTAGCTGGGTTTAAAAAAGGTTTGGACAAGTTCCTGGAGGAAAGGTCCATAAACCATTATTAAGAAGTGACCGAAGATATCAATGCTTGACCCAGTACAAGCATTGTGGAAGTTGTGTCTCTTTGGGGAAACTGCTAGGTACTTATGACCTAGATTGGCCACTGTTGGAAACAGAATACTGGGCTTGATGGACCTTGGTCTGACCCAGTATGGCATATCTTATGTTCTTATGTTCTTAGGAGGTGCGTGGCGCATTGGCCGAGGCAGGGGCCCCCCCCCCCCCGAGACGTAGAAAGCCTCAAAAAAAGGTTTTCTGATATAAAAAGAGGGGTGAGGCAGCACATGGCCGCCGAGCGACAACATGCTCTGGGCACAGGTGGTGGTGGCCCCTTCGCACCATCCCTCACGCCCCTGGAACAGGAGCTGGCGGCACGTTTGGGGCCTATCTACCTCCGTGATCTGCCTGAGGCCCTCGACACGGCACATCCGCAGGCAGGTATGTATGCTACCTTTCTGTTCCCAGGCCATGCCTGAAATCCCCATTGTGTAGACATCAGCCATCTGCAAAGACCCTCCCATACCTGTCACCCAAGCCCCACCATGTACCTATCCTGGTGGCACATGTGTGTGATGTACCCCTGCACACCCTGTTTTGTTGCCATGTTCCGGGGCCACATTCAACATGTGTCCCTCATCCCATCCCTCTCCCCATCTGTCCCAAAAAGGTCCACGCACACCAGCCACTACCCTACCCCCACACCTGTGAGTGCTATCCCCTGTATGATTGTGAGGGCCATTGATCAGGGCATGTTTGTGTGACATACTATCTGCACAGTGTTGCACGTGCTTGGCAGTGGCCCAGAGGTGATGGATAGTCATAGTCCGCTGCATAGTGGGTCACTGCCAAGCACATGTAGCACTGAGAAGATAGTATGTCTGAACATAATATGCCCTGATCAAAAGCCTGCACAGTCATACAGGGGATGGCAAAAACAGGTGTAAGGGTGGGGTATTAGCAGGCGTGTGTGGACATATTTGGGGCAGTTGGGGAAAGGGATGGGATGGGGGCTACATGTGGAATGGGACCAGGAACGGGAAAATGGCAACCAAACAAGGTGTGCAGGGGTACAGCACACACCTGTGCCCCCGGGATAGGTACATGGTGGGGACAGACAGGTATGGGAGGGTGTAGTGGGTCCTGTATGCACAACACATGCAGGGCCCCCCCATCATGTCTGTGGTGTCTGTAGCACACACGTATACATAGGTGGAGTGTTTAAACATATGTGTGCTGTCTCTGTTCACAATGCAGGTGACTACAGTACGATGGGGGCCCAGGAGGAGGAGGAGGAGGAGCAGGAGGAGGAGGTGGACCTGGCCGTGCCTCAGAGTGTTGAGGAGCCCGAGGCTGCTGTGTCTGGGGCCAGCACAAGTGGGGGCGAAGAAACCATGGAGCCACCCATCGCCACCGGCCCAATAGTGGGGGCTGCAGCCAGCCCAGCAATGGGGGTCAGGCAGGAACCAGGCGCAGATCCAATGGACATGGGTGTCATGATGGGCGAGCTCAGGGCACACAGCGCATCAGCACGGCGCGATACCGAAGGTGGGTGACAACAGACTGTCACAACCACAATGCACAAACCACTAGTCTCTGGTTGGTGTGTGTGTGGTGGATGTGGCAACATTCCTTCCACAGCTGTTACATGTATGGTTCACGTAGACAGGATGTAGTGGAGCAAACAAAAGGGTATGGCGTATGACAGATGATGTTAATGTGACACACACCAGAACAGCCTAGGGCCAGTTACCACCTACAGATGCAGACAGAAGAGGAATGTTGTTTAAGGTCCAGCACGTTGTCAGACAAAAAATAGAAACAAGCATTGCCCTTGCTACAGTCTGCTTCATCGCAGACGCCCAGCCGTCTCGCAGACAACAGGATGCCCCCTGTCCCATAGTCATTGGACAATCAGATCAGACATAAACAAACCTAAGCATCTTCTGTCATGTAACATCACACAGCCTCCATTCCCTCCAGTCTGCATCTCCAGTTGAAAAGCAATCATAGGATATGAAATGAGCAGTCAAAATGTGTTAATACACCCATATACAAGGATTTACAGAGGTGACAGGATCATAGTTCATGTAAAGATGGTTTGGGGAGAAACAGGTCCCTCAAGGCTGCCTGTACGTCAACAACTAAGATCGACTGCTTGGCATACAGACAAGGCCATCAACATGTCCCCTTCCTGTAGCTCTGACAATGAGTCCCCCGATTGCATAGGTTGGGACTCACCCACACAATCACACAGGTCAGCTAACGACCTCTGTTCTGGTTTGAAAGACTCGCCACCTCCCAGCTGCCACCCCTGCTGCCAACCTGAATCAGGGAAACACCTCCCCAGCTCTGGGTATCACCGTCCTTCCCCAGGGGGTACCACCTGCTGTGGATTCCTCAGCATAACCCTGTCCGTGGGTTCCTGGGGTCTGTCCACCTCTGCTGCACC
Organism: Ichthyophis bannanicus; assembly: GCA_033557465.1. Taxonomy (NCBI): domain Eukaryota; kingdom Metazoa; phylum Chordata; class Amphibia; order Gymnophiona; family Ichthyophiidae; genus Ichthyophis; species Ichthyophis bannanicus. Next base: position 99,735,011 of record CM066032.1, on the reverse strand, counting down.
CTCTGTTGCTCCCCCTGCTCTGTCCAAACCCTCCATATGTTTACCAAGGTGTACACGCACTGGTACCCAACCCCTCCTCTGTTTTACACAAGGTGTATGTGAACCCCTCAGCCATCAGACACGTGAAGCAGCAGTGCAGTTGCGCACGTAAGGGTTGATATCCTTGTGCTACCACTCCATCCCTCTGAGTCACTAGCGCATCTCCTGTAACCTGTCCAAGCTGCGTTTATCCCTCAAACTGTGCCCCCACTTGGACTGGCTTTCCTCGACCTTCCTCTGATCGCCACTGCTGCTCTCCAGCTGTGGATGATGTCCCTGGTTCATGCTCCACCTCCCGTACAAGATGGACATGTGTTTGCTATCTGTGCCCACGCCTGTTGCTACGTCTGCAGTACGTGGGTGTGTCAGCGCAGCCTGTGGATCTTTGTGTTTGCCTTCCACATCAAAGTACTGGACCGTGTCCTGTGTGTGTCTATGACTTATACTACTGTGAGAATGATGTCTCTTACCCCTATCCATGTGTCTACTAGAGTCTGCCCTATCACAATAACGATCTTGTGGGATATGCGTGACATGTTTGTGTGTGACGGTTGATTACTGGAGAGGTATCTCACAGACCACCCTGTTTCCCACCCACAGGCAATCGTCAGGCGCTTGAACGTATCTACAGTGCGGTGGTGGAGAATACCAGGGAGCTGAGGCAGGTCCGGGGGGAGCTACACCAATTCTGGGAGGAGGTCAGAGCCATGCCCTTCACCAGGATGTGTGAGGCCCTGGAGGGCATGCTGGCCGTGATATGGCAGGCAGCACCGGCACCACCACCACTACCACAGGCACCGGAAGAGGGTATAGCACCGCGGGGGGGGTTGCCACGTGGCAGGCGTGGGTGGCCACGCCGTCGCTAATTCTTGTGACAATAAAGAGCTGTCATATACTACATGCAACGTGTGTTTCCAATGTGTGTCCCTGTGGTCCCCTATGTAGTGTGCAAATGCATGTCGTGTCCCTGACCATATGACCTGCACCCAGGCCCCTCGCTGGTGGGGTGTTTGCACTGCCAGGTATTACTGCACAGATGCCAGCACATGCCATGTGTGACCTGCACAGTGTGTGTCCTCTGCCCCTGGGCTGCAGCGGGGCGGTTTACACAGACACCCATGTTGCGACAGGGGGAATGTTCTGAGGTTGCATGTTCAGTGTTCTGATCCATCACCGTGTCTACCCCCTCATAGCCCTAACATTGGGTGCATATGTGTGACCATTACCCCTGCCTGCAACACTGATTACATGCCTGCCCCCCCCCCAGGCATGCATGTGGCACAGGCAGACATGGGTGGCATGCGTATGTTGGCTGCTGATTTCCGCAAACACATTTGGTTACCCTACGCCCATCCCTGTGACATGGATGTCCCCGGGACGCCCGCTACATTGCAACATCTCATGCGCCACCCTGGGATCACATGGTTAGCCCCCAAAACTGCATGTGGAGCCAGTCGACATATGATACCCATGTCTTCCTGTACTGCACATCCCTGTCCACACACATATCCCATGCTGGCATCCATAGTGTGCTGCTAAGGGAGACACGTGACCATTTCAAATTAACCAACATTGTGTATATTTAACAACACAAAGGACATATGTACAATTGTAGGGAGGGGAACAATACCCATCACCCTCCCCCCCAAACCCCCCCTCCTCCCCCCTGCCACCCCCACCCACCCTAAACACCCTCCTCCACCCCTCCCCCCACCCCACATCAGCCACACCCTCCCCCTGCATGCCCAGTGATGGAAGACAGGGCAGCACAGGGCACATGTGTGGACGTCACAGGTGCCATCAATGACCCCTGTGATGCCCTTTTAGGGGGTGGCCGCTGACATGGCAGACGCTCCACCTCGGTGGCCACCTGCTGAATGGCTCCCGCCAGCCACTGGTGCGAGTGCACTAAGAGGTGCACTCGCCGTTCCAATGCATCCAGGGCCACATACAGGTCCGCCACACACCTGCCACCACACACACACATAGTCCCTGGGGTCTGGGTGGTGGCATGTGCATGCGACCTGTGTGGGGCCCTGGATGTTGGAGCAACCTGGCATGGCTGATGGGAGCCCACAGTGCCCTGTGCTGCACTGTCTTCAAAATCACTCTCCCCCACCCCCCTACCCCCGCTCCTCCCCGCCGGTCTCCTCCCCCACACCCTCAACACCCTCCTCCACCCCTCCCCCCAATCCCCCCTCACCCACACCCTCCCCTTCCCCTGCCACCCCGCCAACCACCCCTTCCATGACCCCATCAGCCCCCTCCTCCGCTGGTGCAGCTTCTGCCCCCTCCGCCTCCTCCTCCGCCGACTCCACCACCACCACCTCCACCTCTCTGGCATGGCGGGCAGTGAGGCGCTGCAATGCATATGCGGAGGTGGTGGGCTCCTCATCAGTGTCAGCACCATCTGTGGAAGATGACAGTCATCAGCACATTATTATGTGTCTAACATAGCACATGTACCTATGCAGGCACCACACAGGCTGCTGGGCCAATGGGACATCTGTTACTGGGCAGCCAGGTCGCCAATACTCACCATCACCCTGTGACGGGCCCTCCCCCTGGAGGCGCTCGAGGTAGCCCCGGTGGTGGAGGCGCAACTTGCGCCCCTTCTTCCGGAGATCCTCAACCTGTGGATGTGAAAAGAATGGGTGGGGGCATGAGTGACTGCTCACCTCTGGTGGGTGGCCAACATAAACATACATCAGTGTGGCCAGCATCTTGCTGCTCCTGCTCCACTGCTGTGTGTGTCATGTACAGCATAGTTCGTCACGTGTCACAGGTGATCCCCAGGAACACCAGGAAGATGTCGTCACATGTGGGTAGCGTTGGTACCAACTGAGCCTGTGTGGGAACGCTACCCAGCGTCCTATAAGAAAGCCTTTGGCAGCATCCCACAGTGCGTGCGTGCTGCCTTCCCGCCTTTCCAAACTGCCTCTCTCCAGTTGAGTTTACAGCTGACACAAGGAGGGAGAGAGAGAGACATTGGGAAAGTGGGAGAGACAGAGAGAGAGACACAACCCGCAAGGGGAGATGGGTGGGTTGTGATTACGTCATCCTGCTGTTCCAGGAGATCACCTGTTACAGGTGATTAACTATGCTATCACCAGGTACAAGCAGGACGTAGTCGTCACATGTGGGGAAACCCTAGATGTAGATGCCAGGGAAGGATCACCAGAGTGGTGAGGGCCTGTGGAGGGCCTCCACTTCCACCCATGGATCTCGGGCATCCTGTAAGAGAGGCGGCTAGGAGTGGATTACGTATGGGAGAGGTTTTGGAGAGCAGCCTAACCAACCAGAGCATGCCTGCGGGAGCCTTTATCCAAGCATTCGTGGGCCGTGTAACGAGGACCAGGTAGCTGCTTCACAAATGTCGTTAATATGGACAGAATGGAGGTGAGCCCGTGAGGTTGCCATGACTCTCACATTGTGAGTGGGAACATGAGCCACCAGTGAATGGTGTTAGCTAGGATAGATAAAGGGTAATACACTGAGCAATCCAGTTGGGTAGAGATCGTTTTGAAACTACTGTACCCAAATGCGAGGGATCCGAGACTCAGAATAGCTGAGGGGACCTTCAGTGTTGCTGGGTCCTCTGCAGATGGGAAGCCACAGCTCGTTCACAGTCCAAGGTATGAAGCATCTTCTCTGCATTTGAAGCATGCGGCTGTTGAAAGACTACAGGCAACTACAACTCTTGTTTCAAATGAAAAGGAGGAATCCACCTTAGGCATGACGTGTGGATGTGTCCTTAGGATTACCTTATCATGGTGAAACGGTGTGTGGGGTGGATCAGGCACTGGAGCTTGAGATTCACTGATTCGACTTGCTGATGTGATTGCAAGACGGTATTTTACTTCCCAGGTCAGAGACTTTAAGGATGTAGTGTCTAAGGGCTCAGAGGGTGGCGGCATACGCTGCCCTGGCAGCAGATTGGGATCCCATGCCTCTGGAGGTGGTGTAAGGGCAGGTTTTGGTAGATGCAGGCCTCTCATGATCCCGGATATGAGAGGATGGGATGACATGGGTTTGTCCAGTGATGGGTTCAGAAGGAGCAGCAATGGCACTTAAATGGATTCTGACTCACTCTGTTTGGAGACCATTGTTTGATGAGTAATGGCGTTTGTCAAAACATGTTTCTATACGGATGACAAGAGGGGTTCCAGGCCTTTTGTTATCAACAAATGAAATGTCACGTCCGCCTGATGGCACAGGACTACCTTGTGGAAGGTTTCCTGGAAGCATAACGGACATCATGCACTTCCTGAATGAGGGGAGGGCCAAAGCAGTTTCAGCCGTCAGTAGCCAGGCTCTGGGGTGCAGAGACGGGGGGTTTGTATGCCATACATTCCCCTCCTCCTGCGACAGTAAGTCTGGAGCTGACCCTACGTACAGGGGTGGAACCTGGGTCATATGTAGAAGCAGAGGGTATCACACCTGTTGTTGCCAGCGTGGGGCTATGAGGATCATGTAGCCTCTGTCCCTCAGGGGTTGCAATAGGCTCTTGGCAATCAAGGGAATGGGAGGTAAGGCATATAGGCATTCCTGCCCCCAGTTGAGGAGGACAGCATCCCTCGCTTTATAGCTCTGAGCTGGGAGTGGTGTATAGAACCGGGTAGGTTTGGCATATGATAGATGTGCAAAGAGGTATGAATCTTGAGTTCCCCAGAGTTGCAATACTCTACAGAGTTGGTCCATGTGTACAGACCATTTGTGCGGAAGCACAACACGACTGAGTTTGTATGGCTAAGAGTTCTGATTGCCAGGGAGATAGACTGGCAGGAGATGGATCTGCTGCTGTCTGGCAAACGACCACAGTTGAGGAGCTTCGTTGCAAAGGGACAGAGAGCCTGTTCCTCCTTGTTTGTTCACATAGACCAGGGGTCTCAAACACGCGGCCCGCGGGAGAAGGTTGTGCGGCCCGCGACGGCTTCTGCTGCTGCCGTTGCCGCCGTGGCAACGGCAGAATCGACGGTCAATTTTAAAAAAATAAAAAACTGGCTTCTGCTGCTCTGTCCTGCGGCCCGTTCCCCTCTGCGCGAGAGCCCTGAATGTGCTTCCTCTGCGGCGTGCTTTTCAAGCCGCGAAGGGAGTATTTCCCTCTCGCGAGGCTTGAAAAGTGAATAGGCTTAAGCCGCGCGAGAGGGAAATACTCTCTTCGCGGCTTAAAAAGCATGCCGCAGAGGAAGCACACTCAGGGCTCTCGCGCAGAGGGAAAGGGGCCGCGGGACAGCTGATTTTCTGCTGCAGCAGAAGCCAGCAGCAGAAGCCAGGTTGTTTTTTTATTTACCGGGGGGGGGGGGGGAGGTATGACTGGAAATGGGCTATTGGCAGGGGGGGGGGGTGTATGACTGGAAATGGGCTATTGGCAGGGGGGGGGTATGACTGGAAATGGGATATTGGCGGGGGGGGGGGTTATGACAGGAAAAGGGATATTGGCAGGGGGGGTAATGACTGGAAATGGGATATTGGCGGGGGGGTTTAAGACTGGAAATGGGCTATTGGCAGGGGGGGTTATGACTGGAAATGGGCTTTTGGGGGGGGTGTAGGACTGGAAATGGGCTATTGGCGGGGGGGGTATGACTGGAAATGGGCTATGGTGGGGGCTAGGACTGGAAATGGGCAGGTGGGGGTTAGGAAGGACTGTAGGTGGGCTGATGGGGGGAGTTAGGACTGGTAATGAGCTATGGAGGGGCTGACTGAAATGGGGTAATGGGGGTTAGGGCTGGAAGTGGGCTATTGGCAGGGGGGGTTATGACTGGTAATGGGCTATGGGGGGTCTAGGACTGGTAATGTGCTGGGGGGGTTGCTAGGACTGGAAATGGGCTGAGTGGAAGGGGGCTTGAACTGCAAATGGCTGATGGGGAGGGGTCTTGGAATGGAAATGGGCTGTGAGGGGAGGGAGCTAGGATTGGAAATGGGCTGAGGGGGGGCTAGGATTGGAAATGGGCTGATGGTGAGGCTAGGATAGGACTGGAAATGGACTGATGCAGGGACTAGAAGGGAGCGGATGCTGGGTGGGGCTGGAACTAGAAGGGAGCTGATGTTGGGGGAGGATTAGAATGGGATGGAGCTGGGAAAGTGAAATGGAGAGGGGAAAAATATTTTGTCTGGGAGAGAAGACAAATCTACAATTGGCCAGGTATTGTGAGAGTAAGTGGGGATTGAGGATGGAGGGGTAAAATTTGAGTGGATGAAATAGGAATGAGGAAAGAGACAAAGGAGAACGATTAGTATGTTAAAGCAGATGTAGAGAGAGAATGGAAAAAAAACTAGGAGAGAAGAAAGGGCAAAGTGAAGCAGACGATGGAGAGTTAGCAGAAGACATGAAGAAACCAGAAGAAAGTGGCTGGAACAATTGCAACTGAAAAAAATGCACAAAAGGTAGAAAAATATCTCTTTATTTTGAATTTATTAACTGGAATATGTCAGCTCTGGGAAATGTGCATCATTAATGTTTGCGCTTTGTTTAGTACAAGAGGAAATTAATTTATAGTTTTATTTCTACAGTGTTGTTGTACATTCCAAGTTTGGCTTTTGGGGTTCCCAGTTTAATTATTGTCTTACTGTTTCTAAATCTTTTAGTCTTTCTTTATCCATACTCATTAAAGAGGCATGTTTACTAAAAGTTAGTGTATGGTAACATTATGCAAATATTTATGCAAATTAGGTCCCTTATGCAAATGAGGCCCCGCGTCTTATGCGGCCCCCGGGTTACTTTACAAGTCCTCATTTGGCCCTCAAATCAATTTGAGTTTGAGACCCCTGACATAGACCATAGCTACCTGATTGTCTGCACAAAGTAGTATTCCATTGGCCTGTAGAAGGGAATGGAGGACATGAAGAACCAGGCAAATTGCTCAGAGCTCAAACAGATTGCTGTGCAAATGACTCTCCTGACAATTCCAGGTGGCTTGGGTGGAGGTGTCCAGTACATGGGCAGCCAGCCCACTTTAGAGGCATCTGTTGTTAATGGGATCTGAGGAGGGGTTTGCAGGAAAGGTGACCCCTCCAGCAGGTTTTGTGCTGACCGCCACCAGTCCAGCCACAGGGTATGGCGGTTTGAGTTTACTGTCACATCTGAGAGACAGCCTGTTGCTTGCGTCCACTAGGAAGAGAGTGTGCCCACTGGGCTGGTCTCATGTGGAGACACGCATAGGGGACCACATGCACCGTAGATGCAATGTGACCCAGCAGCTGATGCATCTCTCGAGGCATGCTTGTTGTAGTGCTGTCCAAACACGTTGCACAATGCGAGGATAGTGAGGCTTAGTCAGGTAGGTCTTTGTCAGTCTGGTATCTAGCCTTGCATCTATGAGCTCCAGCATTTACGTGGGAGTCAGACAAGATTCCACGAGATTGCTGACAGGGCCTACATATTGGAGTCCACGCATTTTGTAAGCGAGAGAGGCCTGGCCATGTGTTTGTGACTGTGCCTGGATGTGGCAGTCGTCCACGTAGGGCCACCAGAATATTCCCCTGGTACGGACCAAACCGGCAACCACAGACATGCACTTTGTGAATACTCTGGGTGCTGAGGCACGGCTGAAGGGAAAACATTTTTGGGATAGTGGTTTCCTTGATGGGGGGACCAAAGGAACCTTCGGTGTGTTTGTTGCCAGAGAAGATGGGTGTACGCATCCGTGTGATCTAGAAAACAAAGGCATATCTGCCTGTGTAGGTCAGGAAGTACGTTTCCTCGAGAGATCATTTGGAATGTCTTCTGGAACAGGAACTTGTTCAGTTCTCTGAAATGTCAGATGTGTCAGTGACCTCCTTTTTCCGTTGGTCTGAGAAAATTGTGGGGTGAGAACCCAGAACCCTGTTGGAGATGAGGTACCTCTTCCATTGCTCCTTGAGGTAGACAATGGTGTTACCTCTGGATTCAGTTGGGGGGGATGTTTGCAAACTGAATGTCCCCACTATTGTTGGAGGCGGCAGGCTATGTGCATGACGCCTGTACCCTCTTCTATGATGGACACAGTCCAGGGTTCTGATGTTATCTGACTCCATCTGTGGATGAGGTGACCTAATCTTCCTGTGATTGTGGACGGTTGCTTTCCCTGGAGGGCCAGGAAGGGCAGGTACTCCATCACAGAGGCAAAGGCCCTGTGGGGGCTGAGGCTGCTGGGTCTGCTGAGGCAGAGTAGCTCTTGGCTTTCTCTGCTTAGTAGCTTGTTGACCCTTTCTAGCAGCTTGTACTGCAGGTTGTCCGTGCTGAGCATAGGACTGTAGTATCCTTTCTTTTTGTAGGGGAAGCGCTTTTCTACAGCTCTCATCTTTGTAGGATCTACAATATTTGAAAGCCTTGTCAAGGTCTAATTGTCCTGCCGGCTTTTAAAAACCATTTTTCACCACTACAGGGGATGTTGGCCAGTTTATCCTGTACCCAGTATTCCAGGTGAGAGGCTTGCAGCCAGCCAGGTGTCCTTGCCCCAATAGCAATGGCAGAGACTCTGCCTTTGCAGGAAAAACAGTCAGAAGCTGCCCTGTTCATAACATTTGAAATGTTCTGGGCATGCTTGACAGGTGCTACATAGTAGTGACCTCTGTGATCTGCGAGATGTGGACTTACCAGTTGTAGATTTTGTTTGACCTCCGTCAGGAACATTCCCATGTACATGATATAGGCAACCTGTCCTGTCTGACAGCTTGCATGTATGGACGACACAGCGACCAAAGCCATCTAATGTCTTACACTCCCTACCAGAAGGGTTGGTGGCATGTGTTTGTAACGTTTAATTCTCCTCCTAGCACACTCCACCATGATGGAGTGATCAGGGAGGTGTCCTTACTGCAGACTAGGCGACGGAGGCACACGAGACATAGTAGGCACATGTGAGAATGTGGAGAGGTGGTAAGAGGAATCTTCCACATTCTCAAAAGAGGATTCCGTAAGATCTGATGTAGTGGCAGGATGTCTGCCCCCTATGGAGTTTGGTGATATTGGTGAATCTCTGTCTCCCGTGGCCTGTGCTCACATTGCGTTACTATGAAATGGAGAGGCCCCCAACTACATGTGTGTGGAGATCCAGGAAGGACATATCTTGAGGAGGGGACATTCTCCTCTTGGGAGAGGCAGGCTTCTCCTGGAGAGGTACATCGTTACCCTCTGAGCTGTCAGAGTCATCAGACCCCTCAGGAGATTGGATGTATCTTCTCTACGGAGCCTCAGGTAAAGTGAGGTATTGGTACCAATTGGTCTCAGTATCGTAGTGACATGGTACCGGTGTGTGGATACCGGTACTCATCAGCACTAATGGTGCATTTGCCAATGCCGGTCCTGCAATTGCTGCACATACCGGTGCTGCACTTTGCAGGGTCTGGGTGGAACCAGGGTCTTTGATGCCGCATGGTGAGCTGCCAGATTGCGTTTCAATGGCCACGCTCCTCTGGTCAAACAACACTGACGGTGTCTGTGTATGAGTACTGGCCAAAGCCAGGACCCCAGAGCATAGCACAAGGTAGTTGGACCAGGTTGAGGCCTCCAGAACATCATGGAGTCCCAAAGTGGCTTTGGGGGCCAGGGACTCCCACTGGGGCTGTTTGCCCGGAGCGTGCTCCTCAAGGGCAATGCCAGTGGCAGTCCGATATTCGAGGGGGATGTACCCTTTCAGGAACGGACAGATTTGTGTTTGGTTACCTGAGATCCACGGGCAGGAAGAGGATGCCCTCGACGACATGTCTGACACCGAGGCCACGTTGGAGGGAAGAGGGTACCGAGCTTGGCTGCTTCTGTCCTGCCAGCCACTCTTGGGATAACATCCCACAGGCCAAACAGTCAGACATTATTTATTGATCTAGCCATTAGCATTGCAATACCAATCATGGTTGTCAGTGGACTGAGAAGTACCTGCACATTACCAGCATATGTTTCTGCAGCCGAGGAGTGCTTTTCCATGATGTGGAGGTGGGATTAGGGGCCTAATGGCAAACCGGGGGGAGTCCTACAAAGGGGATTGTTGTTCTTTTGTTACAAAGGTTTCATTGTGTGGGTGAATTGACCTTTTAGAAAATAAACTTTGAAGACCAGTGGTACCAATACAGAAAAACAGGCAGACAGTGCCACAGGAGTGGCACTACAATAGCTGTTTTTCAGCAATGACAGGAACAATGACCTGCTGCCCTCTGTGGAAAACAATGATACTGGAGAGAGCCATTTGGGAATGGCAAGATGACCGCACACAGGCGCTGTGGGGTGTTTCCGATTGGACACTGGATACCGTTCGCACGCAGGCTCTGGTCGGTACTGATGATAACCCACATGTAAGGACTACTTCCTGCTTCTTCCAGGCGATTTCCTGTTCCCAGTGCCACCTGCATGCGTAGCTGTGTCTCTGGACATGTGTGCAGTGACACCTATGTGCAGTGTGCCTGGCACCCTGAACACATCATTGCAGTACACTGTGGGCCCCTTGCATGACATTGCTGACCATGCCACATTTTAATTGCCAATGATGGTGTCCATGGTAACCCCCCCTAACCCCGTATGTGGTCTGTTGAACACATTTGTGTTGTCATGATCTACGCACATCCTTGGACCCAACCTCACTGGCAACATGATATCCTATCAATCATGGGTGCTGTGTCCCTACATGGAACATTGTGTGGGTGGCCCTATTCACCTTGCCAGGGGCCACAACCATGACATTTGGGTTTCTACAGGGCCCAGGATAGCAATGCTTAACCCATTACAAGCCATTGTGTAACGTGTCTCTCTTGGGGATACTGCTAGCTACGTATAACCTAGTTTGGACACTGTTGCAAAGAGCATACTGGGCGTGAAGGACGAGGGAATGACCCAGTATGGGCTATCTTATGTTGTTATGTTCCTATGACCTGGGCCTTGTATGCTTACGGCAGGTGTGGTTGCCAACACCATGGCCAGGGGCCAATGCCCCAGAATAGGCTATTGCCACCCTGTGCTCATGTGGGGGTTTCTGTCTATGCTGTGCAACCACAACAGGTGCATTTATCCTTCCAACACCATCAGTAATGTTTCATCTGCCACAAGGTTTGGGATTCGTAGCAAGTGGGCAGATGTGTGACTTGAGTCAGCATACATTTATGGGGAGATGGCTCTGTTACAGGCCTTTGTAATCAGATCTCATAGCTCATGGGGATGGGGAGCTGTTAACACACATCCACATCTGCACCTGGCATACCATCTGGATACATCAAAAGATGTGTGTGAAGAGGTGCTGACCTCACCAGACTATGTGAGATGTGCAACCTACCTGCCATAACCTAACACAATATCTGAATGACATACCCACCATTGCAATCCGGTCTCGGGCCCCCTGGGGGTTGGGTGTCCTAGCACACATCATCAGCTGCATACACCATAGCAAAAGGGTGACTGACAGTACACCTTACGCAGGTCACAGGACTCCTGGGGATAGGGAGAATGTATTGAACTGTTTAGGCACACACAACCATATCACCAGGGTGACTGACAGCCCACTCTGATGGGCTCTCAGGACTCCTGGGGATAGGAAGGATGTATTGAACTGTTTAGGCACACACAACCATATCACCAGGGTGACTGATAGCCCACTCTGATGGGCTCTTAGGACTCCTGGGGCTAGGGAGGATATATTGAACAACATTGGCACAGAGCCCCATATCACCAGGGTGACTGACAGCCCACTCTGATGGGCTCTCAGGACTCCTGGGGATAGGGAGGATGTATTGAACTGTTTAGGCACAAACAACCATCTCACCACGGTGAGTGATAGCCCACTCTGAGGGGCTCTCAGGACTCCTGGGGATAGGGAGGATTTATTGAACAACATTGGCACAGAACCCCATATCACCAGGGTGACTGACAGCCCACTTTGATAGCCTCTCAGGACTCCTCTGGAAACGGAGCAAGTCTTTAACTCTATTTGCACACACAACCATATCACCAGGGTGAGTGATAGCCCACTCTGATGGGCTTCTCAGGACTCCTGGGGATAGGGAGGATGTATTGAACTGTTTAGGCACACACAACCATATCACCAGGGTGAGTGATAGCCAACTCTTATGGGCACTCAGGACACCTGGGGATAGGGAGGATGTATTGAACAAAATTGGCAAAGAACCCCATATCAGCAGGGTGACTGACAGCCCACTTTGATGGGCTCTCAGGACTCCTGGGGATAGGGAGGATGTATTGAACTGTTTAGGCGCACACAACCATATCACCAGGGTGACTGATAGCCCACTCTGATGTTCTCTCTGGACTCCTGGGGCTAGGGAGGATGTATTGAACAACATTGACACAGAACACCATATCACCAGTGTGACTGACAGCCCACACTGAGGGGCTCTCTGGACTCCTGGGGATCGGGAGGCTGTATTGAACTGTTAGGCACACACAATCATATCACTAGGGTGAGTGATAGCCCTCAGCCCAACTCTGATTTGGGCTCTCAGGACTCCTGGGGATAGGGCGGACGTTATTGAACTGTTTAGGCAACAACACAAACAACCATAGTCACCAGGGTGACTGTATATCCCACCTCTGATGAGCTCTCCAGGACTGCCTGGGGATAGGGAGGATGATGTAATCAGCGGACCATTTGGCCAACAGAACCCCATATCACCAGGGTGACTGACAAGCCCAACTCTGATGGGCTTCTCAGGATTGGGCCTGGGGATCGCCGGAGGATGTATTGAACTATGTTTTAGGTCTCACCTCTCAACGCACTATCACCATCTTTGGTTTCTGTGAGTGATAGTCTAACACTCTGATGGGCTCTCTAGGACTCCTGGGGACAGCGGAGGATGTTATTGAAACAACATTTGGCAACAGAGAACCCCATACTTCACCACGGGTGGACTGCATTTGACCCCATCGCCACACAAGGGCCTTCTACTTGTGATGGGCCTGCCTACTGTTGACCCTTACTGGGGCTAGGGAGGACTGTATCTTGAACTGTTTAGGCACACAACATTTTTACCATAATTCACCAGGTGTGAGTGATAGCCTTTCACCTCTGATGGGGCTCTCTTCGTCAGGACTCCTGGGGATTAGGGAGGATGTATTTGAACCTGTTTAGTGCACACACACACCATATCACCAGGGTTGAGTGATCGCCCCACGTTTCGGTGATGATGGCTCTCAGGGGACTCCTGGGGAAAGGGCAGGATGTCCATTGAACATAAGCTACAATGGCCACAGAACCCCAGGATCCCCGGGTGACATGACAGAGCCCACTTTGATGGGCTCTCGGGACTCTCCTGGGGATAGGGAGGATGTATTGAACATGGTATTAGGCGCACAACAACCATATCACCACGGGTTACTGAAAGCCCACTCTGACTGATGGGCTCTCACCAGACTCTCAGGACTTCCTCTCTGGGTATGGTAGGAGGATGTCTTGACACCCAACTTGGCACAGAACCCCCTATCAGCAGGGTGACATGACAGCCCATCTCACTTTTGATGGGCCTCGTCAGGACTCCTGGAGTTATAGGGTGGATGTATTGAACTGTTCAGGGGCACATACAACATAACCTATCAACCAGGGTGAGGGTTTTAAGCCCCCCACTCTGATGGGCTATTCAGGACTTCCTGGGGATAGGGAAGGTATGTATTGAACTTTCTAGGCCAACACACAACCATATCACCAGGTTGAGCTGACAGCCCACTTTCATGTGGCTTATTTTTTTCCAGGACCTTTCCTGGGGATTAGGCGTTATGGATATATTGAACAACATTGGCACGGAATCCCATAATCACCAGGGTGCCTGACAGCCCACTTTGATTGGCTCTCAGGACTCCTGGGTGATAGGGAGGATGTAGTGAACATCTTTACGGACACAACAAAACCATATCACCAGGGGATTGATAGAGCCCACTCTGATGGGCTCTCAGGTACGCCTGGGGATTAGATAGAGATATATTGAACCAACATTTGGCAACAGAACCTCCATATCAACCAGGGTGACTGACAGCCCACTCTGATTGGGCTCTCAGGAACCTCTTTTTTCCTGGGGATACGGGGAGGATGTATTGAACAACATTTGGCACCAGAACCACCCATATCACCAGCGGTGGACTGACAGCCCACCTTTGATGGGCTCTCAGGACTCCTGGGGATAGGGAGGATGTATTGAAGTATGTTGTTAGGCACACACAACCATATCACCAAGGGGAGAGTGATAGCCCACTCTGATTTGCGGGCTCTCAGGCCGCCTGGGGATAGAGAGGATTAGTATTGAACTTTTTAGGGGCACACACCAACCATATCACCCAGGGTGAACATGACAGCCCACGTTGATGGGCTCTCCAGGACTCCTGGGGGATAGGGAGGATATATTGGACAACATTGGCACTGACCCCCATAACACCAGGGTGACTGACAGCCCACTATGATGGGCTCTCAGGACCCCTGGGGATGCAGGGAGCATGTATTGAACTGTTAGGCACACACCAAAACCATATCACCAGGGATGAGTGATAGCCCACTCTGATGGGCTCTGCAGGACTCCTGGGGATAGGGGAGGGTGTACTTGTGCAAACTGGTTTTTAGGCACTTACACAACCATCATCAACCCAGGGTGACTGATAGCCCACATCTGATGTGGGTCTCAGGACTCCTGGGGATGGATGTATTGAACAACATTGGCACCACGGAACCCCATATCACCAGGGTGACTGATCACAAAGCCCACTCTGATGGGCTCGCAGGACCTTCCTGGGGATAGGGAGGATGTATTGCCCACTACAACATTGGCCCGGAACACCATATTACCAGGGTGACTGACAAAACCATTGTGGGACCACAATTTGCACAAACCCACTGGTGGTGGGCAAATGGTTTTGTGTTACAGCACCCTGCAATGGTTGCAGATCCGCCACACCAGCATAAAGCCCATGCTGTGTTTGGTAGGAGGCCCGCTTAGGCATATCTAATGCTATAGGAGTGTGCTAGGGTCTGTATTACTCAGGTAATGTTGTAGCACAAATCAACAGCCGCACTCACAGCAGCTGCCATTCCCCCAGGATAGCATCACATGACCCCTCGTGACCATGGTCCCCCTCCCTCTCCTCCCTTCCCCTCCCCTCGCCACCGCCACCACCTGGGTACACAGGGGCAAACCATCTCAGCTTTGCGCAACAACCCAGACCCGCCCAACATAAAGACGCTGTCCACTGCATCCTCAATGCATCTCTGCTTCTATCCTGCTTATCCGCTTTGTGCTGACTTCTGCCATCATAGCTCCACGCCCCCAGAGCCCGACGGCAATCGGCGTACTAACGCGAATTGCGCAACAACCAGACCCGCCAACTGAAGACGCTGTCCCACACGTGCGTCCCTGCATCTCTCTCTCTGCTATCCTGCATAGCCGCTTGGTGCTGGGCCCTTCTCTGCCTCATAGCTCCAAGCTCCACCCCCCATAGCCCACACAATCGCGTACAACCGCGATTTGCGCAACACCCAGACGCCCCGCACAACCTAAGGACGCTGTCCACGGCGTCCCTGCATCTCTCCTGCTATCCTGCATAGCAGCTTGTCGAAGCTGTCTCATAGCTCGTTTTGTAACTTTTGTTGCTGTTTTCGCGCTGAACGCGATTGCTCGTTTACCCTTGTCTTTCTTTAATGTACTGACGCTGTCCGCTGTCATCTCTGGATCTCCTCCTGCTATCCTGCATAGCCGCGTAGCTGTCCTCAGCTGTTTTGTAACTTTTTGTTGCTTTGTTTGCTGCTTTAATCTTGCTCGTTTTACCACCCCTTGTTCCCCTTCTTTAATTTACCCTGTGTCTGTCCCCCGTCCTAACCACCCACCCCCCCCCCCCCCCCCCCACTCTCTCCTCTGACTGCGTCCTTGTATCCTCTCCGTGCTATCCTGTATTTCCTTTGCCTTTGATTTGGTACTTTCTTTCTTTTAGTGTGCTGGATGCTGTCCACGGCCGTACCTGCATCTCTGCTGTTGTGCTGGGTAGTGCTTTAAGTGTACGAGCTGCCTTTTTTTGTTACTTTTTGTTGCCTGCCTCATAGTAGCCCACTCCATATCTAGCTCTCCTTACCGACCCCCAGATCCCCCACCCCCAGCAATCGCGTACTTTAACTCGATTGCGCAACAACCATAGACCCGGGGCCGCCAAAAAAACATAAGACGTGGGGGGAGCGTGTATCCCGACTGCGTCCCTGCATTCTTCTCCTCTCACTCCTATCCTGCGTTTAATAGCCGCTTGTGCCTCGCGCCTACTGCCTCATATAGCTATCCAACACCCCAGAGCCCACGCAATCGCGTACAACGACTGATTGCGCCAACAACCAGAACCCGCCCCAACAGTACAGACGCTCGTCCACAGGCGTCCCTCCATCTCTCCTTGCTATCCCGCATAGGGCCGCTGTAAAAGCTGTCCCTCATTGGCTTTTTTGTACTTTTTGGTTGTTGCTTGTTTGCTGCTTTAAAAGCTGTGCTTTGTTTAACCCTTGTCCTATTCTTCTTTTCTTTTTAATTTCTACCCTGACTGTCCCCCTCCCTTCCTCCTTCGACTGTGTATCCTCTCCTCTCCTTCGGGTCTTCTCTCCTCTCCGTGTATCGGTACTTTTCCTGTTCCTTTTTGTATTTTTTTTTGTTCTTTTTCGTTCTTTTAGTGTTGCTGGGTGTTCTTGTGCTCTTGGGTGCTTGCTGTGCCTTCTGCCTTTTCATCGCCAACTAGATCCACCCCCAGATCCCACGCAATCCGCGTACATACGCGACTATTGCGCAACAACTTTACAGACCTAGCGCCAACATAAGACCGACTCGTCCACGGCCGTGCCCAGCCGCCCGTGGAGGCGCAGCGCCAAGGAGCGCGGCCCAAGGAGCAGGACGTTGCTCCTTGGTGCGAGCTCTCTTGGCCGGCGACGAGCGTGGGCGAAACTGTAGCTCCCTCCTCGGCGTGGTTGCTTTGCACCCCAATTCCGTTCAGCCTCTTTTTTGATATGCCCCTTCAGCTATCTCTCTATGCTCCTCATCTGCTGTACTTCGCTTGTGAAGTATTGATATCTATCTGCCTTACTGCCTATCTCCCGTTCTTTTGGTCTCTCTTGATATTTCTTGTTTTAGCCATGTCAGCACTTTTTCATCCCAGTATTGTGCTTTGTGGCGTCATTTTTTTCGCCCTCTGCGCACCACTTTTATGCGACACTTATTACCACTTTCAGAGGTCACTCTTCTACGTCCGACTAATCGCCAGTCCGGTAGCAATTTGGACTCCCTCCCACTTGGGACGTTTTTGCGTTCCAGCCCCCCCATTCGTGTGCCTTCCAGATTCACCTCACCAGCATCCCCCCCTCTCACGTTTGTAGCATTCTCTAACTGTCGGTCCTGCGGTCCAAATATGCTTTATTTTATGATTCCTTTCTAGTGAGCGAGAACGCATTCTCGATGTTTCTCTCTTTTTTGGTTGAGACCTTTTGGCTTCAAGGAGGCGGACGAAGAGTACTCTTCTTTCATCGTTGTCTCCCTTCTGGTTTCAATGCCCAACTCAGCGTCCCGCGTCATTCTCTTCGGTCATTTCCCTTTTGGTGCGTCGGAGTTTTGTTTGCCCCTGGGTCAATTTATTTCGCCTCCTCGTTACCCCATCTCCAAGATTCTCCTTTCTCCATCATTATCGTAACCACTGGGTAGTCTCTGCTGCTCTCTGATGCAACCCCCCTTTTTGCATGAACCAACAGCTTAATACCCAGCCCTTTTTAATTGTCTTTCTTATCTATCTTCCTCCTTGATATATCTTCTTCCTCATTATGCTACCATGGGATTCCTTCCTAGCTTCTCTATTCTCTAGACTTACGTTCTTCATGTTTCCTTCAGCTTTCACCATGTGTGGTGCGAATCTGTTCAACGTCCATTTTAGGATGAATCCCCTACCTCAGGGTTTCTCCAGGGCACGTCGCCTTTTCTCCTTCTCCGTGCATCTCTCCTTAGTTCATGCTTGTTTCCTCACTCTTTTCAATCATCGTTGCAGGCACACACTCTAGATCTATCATCATTTCCCCAGAGTCCCCTTTTTCTTCGCTCTCATTACACTATAATGCAGTTCACTCAGTATCCATTGCCATTCCCTGGTCAGTATCCACTAAACCCTATCTCTCTTTGTTTACTACTTGTCTGGCAAGCAGCTTCCCCTCCTCCCTGGTCCCCGTCCCCTGTCTCCGCCTGTTATTCTTTCTCCGGCCGCTCTCAAATACCCGTCTGACTAGTGCAAGCTTTCTCTACAGTCCCCTTCCACCTCTCCTCTTCTCGATATTTTCCTCCTTTTCACACTCCTCTTCATTTTGCGCTTTTAACACATGGAATGCCTGTAGGCCTGTCACACACCCCCGTGACCGAGTTGCTCCTACTACTACCTCATCAAAACCCCTGACCCGCAATTCTTTTCCATGTGTTCTTGGTAACCACGCTGGCGCTCTCATTTCCTACTCGTCGTTCACATTATTACGTAGAACTAAGCCGAAGCGCCTCCTCTGGCGTCCTATAGGTTTCTTTCCCCTCTGCCTCTCAATTTATCATAAATTCAAAGCCTGTCCCGACTCACTTTACCGTTCCTTGTTGCGATTCCAACCAGGCCCCCCTACAAATGCTCTTTCTACTCAATTCCAAAATCCTTAGCAAGCCCCTAATAGATCTCGTCAGCTCCCTTGTTATTACTATCTTGACTTAATAATACTCTTTCTCGCTTACAGTCTCCCACTGCAGCGGGCCCTTCTCATCCTGATACGGCCCCCAGTCCTACCACTCTGGCATCCTTCTTCTCTGATAAAATCCAGAAACTTCGTTCCTCTCTCCCTCATTGCCCCCAAGCCTTGCCTTCCCCTCCTCCTGTTTCTCCCCCATTCTCCCCATGCCTTTCTCACACCTGGTCCACCTTCTCACCTATCTCCTCGTCCGAATTGCTTCACTTGCTGTCCACCACTCGGAAAACAACCTGTGGTTTGGACCCTATCCCTTCCGCTTGGTTCTCTGATCCCCCCGTCTCATTATTTCAACCTCTGCTGACCATCATTAATTCTAGTTTGTCCTCAGGCTCCTTCCCCACTCCCTGGAAACACGCCATAGTTCGTCCTCTGCTTAAACAACCTGCCCTTGATCCCTCTGTCCCTGCTCATTATCGCCCTGTATCTAATCTCTCCTTCACCTCTAAACTTCTGGAAAAGGTAGTCTTCTCGCAACTTTCTCACTATCTTGCCTCTACACTGTTTCTGCACCCCAGACAATCTGGTTTCAGACCTGGTTTCAGTGTCGAATCCACAATCACTGCTGTAATAAATGAAATTCATACCTCTCATGATCAAGGTAACATCACACTAGCAGTATCACTCGATCTCTCAGCAGCCTTCGACCTGGTGGATCACGCCCTCCTTCTTTCTCGTCTGCGGGACGCAGGTATTCGTGGATTAGTCTATCACTGGTTCTATTCTTTCCTCTGTCACCGGTCTTTTGCTGTCTCCTCCTCTCGCTCCCAGTCCAATCATCTCTCACTCCCATGTGGTGTCCCTCAGGGCTCTATTCTGGCTCCGTTATTGTTCAACGTCTTCCTTGCCCCTTTGGCGCTAATTATTCAACAAACCGGGATCTCCAGTTATTTCTATGCGGACGACATTTCCTGCTGCACCACACTTCATCATCCCACCCTGATTATCACCTCTAGAAAATTGTTTGTCGACTATTTCCACTTGGCTTTCCCCTAACTGCTTGGT